>CM057449.1:770905833-773519166 GCA_016271365.2 Neoceratodus forsteri | reverse complement strand
ATAACTGTTTTATGTGCTTCCACCAGTGCCCTAGATAAGACCAAATACATGTTACTATTAAGTTTATCATACTGTATATGCAGGGATGGCAGAATGTGGATAGCACTGTAAAATCCACTGCCAGAGGCAAAGGAGAGAAACAGTCAGTCTTCAACTGGGAAAGTGAATGTGAATTTTCCTTGTAACACAATGCAGTCCACCAGCAGCAGTCTGTGCAGTGCAGCCTAAAACTAATAAATTTGTGTGTGGATAGAGCCTCCTTTAAACTCTGTTCTAATTATATCCATGCAGTATAGTTTCCTTACAAGCAGTGGATGGCACAAAGTAAATGTTTTCATACATGTTTAGTAGAGCTGGCTAATTAATTTTTACACTGCAGTTCATATTCTTGTTCATTGTTTAACATGGAGCCTCCACCCTATGCAGGTTGCTCTTTATAAGTTTGATATGTCTGTTCAGAGAAACATAGAAGCATAGAAACTGATGGCAGATAAGGACTGCTTGTCCCACCTAGTCTGCCCATTTTCTTTACCTACTGTAATACCGCAGAGCCTTCTTGATCTCTGGCTTTGCCCTCCCTTCCCTAACCATTAAGGTTGCTTTTTGCTTATCGTATACTTTCTTGAATCCTGTTTTTTTTTTAAAGTTTTTGTTGACCTGAAAAGGACGACTGACAGTTCTGCTTATTTTCAGCCTCATCCTGGGCTGGGGGATACAGATGGAAACCAACTGACATTGAACCAGATTAAGCTATTGGTGGTATGTTTAGTGAATGGGGAAAATTTTGCCAGGACACTGGGGAAATTCCCCTACTCTTGCTGCAGACAGCGCAGACGCATTGCAGGAGAGTCTGATTGAGTTCAATGTGCCTTCGGATATGGCAGTGGAAGGATGAGGTGTGGAACAGATGGAGGAGGTGAAAGAAATATGAGCTATAACCGATATGGAGTCTCAAGTTTTGGGGGCAGACTTTAAACCTGAGGAGCCCTCTACATCGATGGAGCATTTAACTGATAGGCAGGATTTGGAAGAAGAGACTCTTCAACGAGATTTGGATGTCAGGAAAAAACAGCTGTTGGACCTGATTTCTGTGGCGGAACAAGAATACATGGCAAGTAAACTAATGTTAGAAGAAAGGAAATGGAAAAGGTCAGTGGTGAGCCCGGTACCTGGAGGGAGTAAACGGATGCCTTTGGAGTCAGATTTGGCACAATCTCCTTTTTCGTTGGAGTTGACTTCTGCAGAGTTACAGAATCAGGTAGATGATGTCACATCTGAGACGCCAAACCTGGATACTGAGTGGCCCTCTGGGCTGGCTTTACAGAATGCCGGATGAATTCAGGATGGTGATCGCTGGATTCCAGACCCAATTACACCATTACCAGGTTCTCTGGCACCTGAAGTTGTTTTTTCCCCAGAAGTTCATGAAGAAACCTTTCAGCTGATGGTTGTGAAAGAAGCAACAGGTGATCCGGTGGCGGCTGCAGTGGTATTCCCTGTTCCTCAGGATATGGTACAGAGACAAGGAGTTGTAGGCACCCTGGGGTCTAGTGTGATGGAAGGCTCAGAATCCAACGCTGTAAATGGAAATGGAGTTTCATTGGGGAACCAAGGTAGGATTGTTTCGAGCTCTGTACAAAACGAGAAAGGGGGTCATGAGAGAGATTCGACGAATAGGGAGCTGCCTAAAACATTTGCAGGACTATTTCATAAACCTGCAGAAGCAGTGAAAAGACATTTTTTTGTTCATCTCAAGTATACAGGGACTGCACCCATAGTCCCGGATAGGATTTGGGTAGGAAAGACGTTAAAGACTCTATGGGCTTTGCACCTTCCGAGGTGTATGCATTTATACATGCCCCTGGAGATCGAATATATGACTTGAGCTTTTGCAATATGCAGTCGCTGGACAAATTCTGGAAACTGTATTACACACTTAAGGATTTTGGCGTTTGGAATGACTTTTTAGCTATTCCAGTTACAAAACCAACTATCAAGACAGTTACTATATTATTTCGGAGTGAGGGGGTTTGTATTAATGATATTATGTTTTGGTTAGAGAAGAAATGCACTGTTATGGAACAGCCAAAACCCAATATAAATGAAAATGGATTTTGGAATGGTGGTTGGTTATTCAGGGTACAATTGAATCAAGCTGAGGTTGGGATTTCCCATTTACCCAGCTCCTTTTTTTTGGGTCAAGAACGGGGAGTCCTGTTTTATGCAGGGCAGCCCAAGAGTTGTTATAGATGTGGAGCGCTGGATCATCTAAATAAAGATTGCGAGCAGATTAGATGTTTTCATTACATGATGTTGGGTCATACTGCTCCTCAGTGTACTGCCGCCCATTTTGTAATCTATGTGGGGAAGAAGAACACTCTTTCCAGGATTGCCCCAGGGCTGCCCATGATATGGAGGGGGAATCTGATCATGATTATTTTCTAAATAGAGCTAAACAACGTTTTGATCAATCTACTGAGCAGACTCATAAGGGTCCTTTTTCGGCCCGTGGTAGAGGATGTGGTCGCACCTCAGGACCTGGGGTTCAGGGTGGGCATCAATCCAATTCTGTAACAGGCATGGAATTAAATAACACAGGGATACTCCCCCCAAAGCCTTCCAAGAGACAAGTACAGATACAAAATAGGCAAAATGACTCTGTGACCCCTTACGTCACTCCACAAAGTTCTCCCTTAAGAACGGTGACATTAGATACCTTCCTTTTAAGCCAACGAGCAAAAACTCCAGTTTTGCCTTTTTCAGGAACTTCAGTAATAGCAGAAACAGATACTGTGGCTCCTCCATTGGTGGATGTACGGGATGAGTTGGGTATAACTGCAACAGAGGATGGCTTTTTGCTTCCTCTGAAGACCCGGTCTCAATAACAGAAAAAGGAAGAAATTCCTCTTTTACCTTTACCTTTATCGAATAGATTTTCAGTTTTTTCATGGGGTGAGCAGGCGGATTCAGACTTGTCTATAGCGGGAATGGATCTGGATCTCTTTCATCTTCTAGCACCCAGCTCTTCTACGTCAAAAAAAAAAGTCAACCTAGAATTATACAAAAAAGGGTGACTAGATCTAGTGGAAAACTGGCAGCTATTCCTCCCTAATCCATTAGGTTTACGGATTTCCAAGTTTAAACGTGAATAGTGTGTTATCAAGGAAAAAGTGTTTTGTTACTTTTGGGATACTTCAACAATTACCATATGATGTTTTCTTTTTACAAGACACTAGAATACATTCCCTTAGTGATATAAATCAGATCACAAAAGAATGGAAAGGAGGTTTATCCTTTTGGTCATCTGGTGTAGATACTTGTAGTGGAGTAGGATTTTGTTTTACCTCAGATATTCGATGTTTTCATGTGGTTGATATTGAACCTGGACGTGCCTTTCTGTTGGATATAGAAATAAAATAGGTCCATTGTAGATTAATTAACATTTACAGTTACCAGTCGAAAGCCCTTAGAATAGCGTTACTGAAAAAAATACAACCCTATTTATACACTAGTAGACTTGTTTTTTTTCGCTGGGGATTTCAATATTAATGTAATAAAAGTAGGTCCATCAAATAAAGTCTATTGTGATAAAGCATTCTTACGAACTATGGTAAATCATGCGGGTTTAAAAAAAGTGTCTGAAGGGAATTCTCAGTTGGTAAAACCTACTTATCATAGAGGGCAAATCGCTTCATGTATTGACATGATTTTTATTAAACAATCATTACCACAGGGTAATATGTTTTCAATACCAATTGAAACTTCAGACCATGTGTTGATAGGGGTACATATTGAGTCTCCTTCTCAAAGAATGGCAGGCCTGGGATATTGGAGGTTAAATTCCTTGCTTTTAAAGGACCCTGTAGTTCTGTCAACTCTGTCTGAGATACTTCAGGATAAACTTTCTACCAGGTTTTTGTATGATAATCTGGGAGAATGGTGGGAAGATTTGAAAAGCTGTTTACAATATTATTTCAAGGAAGTAGGACAGGGTCAGCACATTTTGGTGAATTGCTTACAAAGCACCATTTGGGACAGGAAGATGTGTCCATAGACATTCAAAAGGTAAAGATTAATATGGAATTTTATCAGTATAATAGAATGTTGTCTCTATAGCAGGAACACATTTTTGGTACACAAGGGAAGTTGGAACAAGGGAATCCTTTCCTTAACTGTCAAAAAAGAACAGAGAAAAAACTGTTTCATGGCTTGACTACATTGAATGGCAGCTATGTTACTGATAATGTGGGTATTATGTCGACTTTAGAGGACTATATAAAATCAGTGTTTGAGATTCCAGACCCAGATGCAGGGTTTCAAGGTCAAATATTGAAATCTGCATTTTTACCCCAGTTGTCTTCAGACTTACAGGCTGATTTACTTCTACCATTCTCTTATTTGGCAATAGATATGGTCAATAAGTCCTTAAAAGGGGATAAAGCACCTGGTTCAAATAGATTAACTGGAGAACTATATAAAATAGTTTGACAATTTATTCCACAGGAATTTTTGAGGTTTTTAATTATTTTTGGCATGATTTTTCTTACCTTCTTCAATGTATGAAGGATTTATGATTTTTTTGTATAAATCTGGTGTACGAGATGAGATTCGGAATTGGCCACCAATTACTTTATTAAATGTTGATTTCAAAATATTTGCTAAATTAATAAGTAACAGAATGATGTCTGTAATGGCAAAGCTTATTATTTCTACACAATTTTGCTCAGTTCCCGGTCGCCGAATGACAGAGGCTTTATTATTATTAAGGGAAATATTGGAAAGCAAGAATTCCTTAAAAGAGTCAGTAGGTGCAGGTTATATAGTAAGTTTGGATCAGGCGAAAGCCTTTGATGGGGTTTCTCATTCCTTTCTTTGGAATTGTTTGGATGCGTATGAGTTTCCAGATTTATTTATACAGAGGATTAAATTATGTTATGCCTTGGCATATGTTAAACCATATGAGAATGGTTGGATGGGACAGAAAATTTTGATTCAGAAAGGGGTACGACAAGGTTGTCCTTTAAGTCCAATTCTATATGTCTTTATGTTAGATCCATTGCTCCAGATAATTAAAAACTCACCAAATATACATGCTTTAGGTGTGGGTATAGTGTTAAAACATAAAGTGATAGCTTATGCAGATGACATCTGTTTATTAGCTCATGATAACACTTCCGTTCGGTTGGCTTGTGCTTTATTGCAAGAACTGGGTAAAATTACTGGCACTCGGTTAAATGTAGCCAAATCCTGTTGTTTGGATGTAGCAGGTTTTAGGGATTTAGAAGATTCTGTATGTGATATTCCGATTTCAAAGGAACCTTGTCGTATTTTAGCTATATACTTTGGTGGAGAAGACATGGCAAGTACAAATTGGGAGAGAATTTTAGATATAGGTCATTCAAAAGTTAAGTTATGGAATAGATGGAAGTTATCAAAAAAAAAGAAGGATCTTTTTATTAAAAGCTTTCTTAATACCAGAATTTTTGTTTATTAGTTCCATTTTTTTCTGCCATCCTTTTTAGAAACTTCCTTGATGGGTTGTTTTTTTTCTTGTGTATGGGGTAGCAGGTTAAATCCGGTAAAACAGAATATTTTATATAACTCTATTAAATCTGGGGGTTTAAATATGGTAAATCCAGGGGTGTTTTTCTTCATGATTCTTCTTTATAATAACATTATCCCTTTAGTTAAAGGAACTGTTCAGTTATGGAGTAAGTGGGGGAAAGTAGCATTAGCTGGGATATTTACAGAGTGGGCAAATAATACATTTTTACATAAAAATAAATGTAATCCTCACCTACCAAAATGGTGGGATGGCGTCATTGATGCAATAAAGAAATGGGGAGTACAGATGGATGATACACTCCATTTTTCCAGGAAAGCACTTTATGAGCATATTATTACGAAGTGTTTTAATGAACCAGTATTTATAGAATTTACTCAGTTAGAGCAAAAACAAATTTCAGAATATATTTTGGATAATAGACTTGCAGCCCATATGTGGGATACTGTTTGGGTGGGTTTACATGGTCGAATTAATGTAAAAGGTAATCACAAGCATAAGGCTTTAATGGAACGGTATTGTCCTAGGGAGACATGCATTTTAAAAATTGAAACAATGGATCATCTATATTTTCAATGCCCATATATAATTCAATTTTGGGATATAGTCAAAAACAGATGGAAGGGGATAGGTCCTGTTCCACCGACATCTAATCTATTGTATTTTGGTATAATGCCCTCTTTACCTCTTTCAGTACACCATGGAACACTTCAGATTATTTATGCTCATTTTCTTTACTGGATTTGGATAGGTCATTGTAGATTGGTTTTGCAACAACAGTTCATTTCTGCTTTGGAGCTTTTCATTACTATTAATGCAGATTTGAATAAATGGAAATTGGAAGAAAGAGAGAATTTTACTTTTATTTAGTGGAATAAATTGTGGAAAAACCTTGAATTTGTGGGAAATTAGGCATGTAGCAGGTATATGAATATGAATTTTCTAAAGTTTTTCAATTGCTATCTTTTGTATTAAGTAGGATGTACTGCTGTGATGGAATAAGAGTTGTATATAGATTGTTTAGATTTATTATGGAAATCGAACTATTCCCCAACTCTTGTAGTAGGGAGGGGGAGGTGGTGGGTTTATACAGTCTCCTTTATGATGGGTGGATTGGTATGAATTAATACTTATTCATGTTTATTTATATGATTATGTAGGATGTTTTGTTGATATTGTATAATGTTGTTAGGATTTATTCAGATTTTAATAAAAATTCCCCTACTCTTTTGGTGGGGTGGGGGGTTGGTTACAATGTTTTCCTTATGTTTTGGGTTACTGTATGAAATAATACTTATTTATGTTCTTGACTTTTCCTTTTCGTTATGCTTAAGTATGATGTAATACTGTATGGTATATAATTTGTTATGTTTTCAATAAAAATTCCCCTACTCGCTAGTAGGGGAAACGCCAGCTGTCAGGATGGCCAGTGCAGAGGAGGTTCCAAAAGGAATGGACATCCAGGAGGCAGAGGAGCTGGTCTTATCCTCTTCCCCCATCGTAATTGAGACTGATGAATTTTTCAATGAGGCTGGAATTGAAGAAGAGCCAGTCCTGATGCAAATAATGGATGCCAGACAGCACAGAGCACAAGGTAATGAATGAGAGAAAAGGAAGCACTAAGAAATGTGTCTTGTAGTATCAGAACAACCCACAGACTACCTGACATATCTAAAAGCTGTTCTATCAGCAGAGGAGGAAAGATTTCTGGCTAGAAAACAAGAATTGGAAGCTGTTGTTGTGGCACAGCATGAGAATCAAGCAATGCCATTGCTAAGGGTCGCTGTCAAGACCAGAGACCAGTTGCAAACAGCTGATGCTGCTGCTTCATGAGTGAGAGAAGGAATGGAAGAGCACAATAAAAGTGGAGTAGCCTTCATAACATAGGACTGCAATCAACTTAATTTCCCTGCATGTAATTCAGATAAAACTTCATTTACTTTTAAAGGCAACACTGAGTACTTTTGGGGTCTCACCAGGAATGGCAACGATGGGCCTAGCACCCGGCCTAAGATGAGACCTCACATGTGTTATAAATACAGAGCCAGAAAAAAAGGGACATTACAAATGCTTTAGAGGCCACAGCTTGGCACAAAGAGACAGGAATGGGTAAGTGGGTGTCAGGGTCTACACCCTTCCAGATCCCTTGCAGACCAATAACAATTCTTGAGGGACAAAAAGAAAAACCCCAAATTACTCTAGTTCAGAAATGGACAGTATTAACAGAGGTCCCATACAGTTGCATCATTCTCCTCTTCATATTCCAGAGTGTTTGCAGCTACCACAAAGCCCACAACTATTTATTCCACAGGGCCCCCCCCCCTCAAAAAAAAGGGAGGAAACAGATACTGTACATCCCCAAATGCAACTGAAAGGCCAGATATTAATACAGCCTGCAATTCAGCTACACCTGCTGTAGCACAGGAGACTTACGGACAACAGAGTTTTTAAATATCAACAAATTCAAACCCCAGGTCAAATGCATCTTTAGTTCCTGCTCCAGCATATCCTGCCAAGTGACATAATGCTAATATAATTATTTATAAAGGGGGACTTTATGTTTTTCCTAATCACAGATTTGTGGCAAGAACTTTTCTAAAAGATACCATGCATTTTACATCTGCAGAACTGTACACATTAATACATGTGTCAGGAGATCCCATATTTGATATCAGTTTCAAAGTAGGAAGTGGATTCCATAAATTCTGGACACTATACAACACCCTGAAAACAACTGCTGTTTGGATTCCCTTTGAGATCATCCCACTAACTTAGCCTGCCCATAGGATTATCACTGTACTTTTCTGGAATGAGGTCAGTGTCATTGACCTTGTGTACTGGCTCAAACAAAGGTGCACAGTACGAGGAAATCCTGAGGCCATTTTTGATAAAGACCACATGTGGACTGGAGGTTGGAGGATTTATGTGGTTTCAAACACAGATTATATGGGGCTCCTACATCTCCCAAATAGTTTCTTTTTGGGAAGAGACAGAGGTGTCCTGTTTTAAGCAGGACAGCCCAAAGCATGTTACTGCTGAGGATCAATAGGACATTTGAGTAGTCTATGTGATAGACTTAAATGTACAATATGTAATGAACTAGGTCATGCCAGTGCTCACTGTAGAAATAAGCAGGTTTGTAACTTATGTGATATGAGGGGTCATACTTGTCCCCAAGCTGCCCATTACCAACCAGAACAAATGGACAGTGAAGAGCAAAGGCTCCTAGTGACTACTGCACAAAGGGAGGAAGCTAGGAGAATAACTACCACCACATTACCCCCACCTTTTGTTTCACATACAACTGCAGAAGTTCATGGAACTCTACAAGAGGTCACAGCTCCAGTACAACCCATAGAGGTTGCAATAGACACACCCTGTGACACTGAACCTAATATAGAAATGGAAATTGAGGTAAATGCTTTTCCTGAGCAGAGAGCAATGCCCCACCCTCCCACAGCCACAACCACACATTGTGCAAAGTACTAGGAAGCCATCTAGTGAAGGCAAGAATGAAGCCAGCCCCAACTAAAGAAAACATTTCAAAATTCTTCTGATTTTCATCTTGATAATAGGCTTGCCATACTACCAGAAGAGAAAGGTGCCTCAGAAGATGAGTTTGACAACTCCTCGATTTGGTCTTCTATAGCAGAGAGTTCTACTTCAGCAGTAGCAACATCAAAAAATCACCCCTCCCCCGCAGAAAGCTAAGACAAAACAAAAGCATATCAGGGTTACTAGGAAGTCTCCGAGGAAGCTCCCATGATTTGTTTCAGTCTGTAAAATTCCATTTCTACTTATTCCATGGAGCCCTCTATTCCCCTCTTTTCCAACACCGTTAACAGTATAAAGAATGTCACAAAAAGATTACCGGTATTTTCCAATCTATAAAAGCTGGTATCTTTTTATGTTACTTTCACGCATGTGCAAGAAACATAGTGCCATCATCCGAGTTTTTGGAGGTGTGGCACCCGTCTTCCAATGCAGTCAATGTGTTTGCAGGCTCGGCCCCAGTTCCCCAATCACTGCTGCAGCTGTCTATGATAGCAGTTGAAAATGCAGTGGTCGTACAGTTGAAAGGGAGAGCTCCACTTCAGTGAGCAGAGCTCCCCCCTCCACACACACACGCGCACACACGCACACTGCATGCTCATGCACCTTCCCCACACATCATGGGCTGGCGGGGTGCCCAACTTCATCAGCTCCCATGCCCCCAGAACATTCAGGTGCCACACTGGGAGCCCACCCAGCATGGCAAATGATGTTATGGCCAATCGGGGTGCCCAATCCCCCATCTGCTCCAGCCCCCCCCACAGCCTTCCAGCTGCCATGCTGGGAGCCCACCCCAGTGTGGCAAACATCCCTCATTGTCTTATTAAAAAAAAACTGTAAATACAAAAACTGTCCCTCAGCGCTTCTCCCTGTCCCTGTCCCACAACCCACACCCACCCACTGCACACCCTGCCTCCCCACACACCCCCACCCTATACTTACCCCCGTAGCTCAGCACGACGATCTTCAGTGGACCGGGAACACGTCTGCACTCTTCAAAGCCAACCACGAACTGAGGAAATGTCGGTAAGCTGTATAATGGGATAGATAGGGTTTTTTCCACTTTGTTGCATATCTCAGGCATTTTCTTTTAAATTTTGTGCCCAAATTTTCAACATGGGGTTTTTGGGACCCCTCTTCATGAATTCTTGCACTGTTATGTCATTAATCGGGCCCGAAGGGTCATTTCATGGTAACTGTGTGAAATCACCTTTCAGGACCAATTAATGAAGCTACACTGCCAGTGTTCATAAGGTGGGCTCTCAAAAAGTCTATGTTGAAAATTTGGTGAAAAAATTCCTAAAGATGACTGTTTTATGAGCGTGCATTGCGCTGTTCCTACACACGCTCGTAAGTTCATGAATTTTCAATGTTTTCATTCCATATTTTCAACATTACCATTTTACCACACTTCCTTTTGAGCAGTCCAGCTCTCATTTTTCACATCTCACCCAAAACATATTTCTGCCCATGTAGCACACAATGGTGCAGTTGGTGTGCAAAATCAATGTATGGGACACATTAAGAAAATTACAATGACACTGTTCATGAACAGAGTCCTTAAAATGGCTATGTTGAAAATTTGGTGAAGAAATTCCTTAAAATGACTGTTTTACAAGCGTGTGTTGTGCAGTTCCTATGCACTCTCGTAAGTTTGCAAATTTTTAATATTTGCACTCCAGATTTTCAGCAATGCCATTTTACCGCACCTCCTTATGAGCAGTACAGCTGTCATTTTTCACATTCCAAAATGTGTTTCCATGCATGTAGTGCACAATGGCGCATTCGGTGTGTGCCATCAATGTTTGGGACAGATTAAGAAAATCACAGTGACACTGTTCATGAGCAGAGATCTTAAAATGGCTATGTTGAAAATTTGGTGAAAAAATTCTCTTCAGACGTTCTGCAATATTACTAATGAAGACATTGAACAGAACTGGCCCCAGGACCAATCCCTGCAGCACCCCACTGGTCGCCCCCTCTCCCTAGACTGCACACCATTTACCACCACTCTCTGCCTCCTGTCTGTTAGCTAGTTTCTAACCCAGTTTACCACCCTTCCTCCCATGTCCAGCCTACCCGGCTAGTTTATCAACCTCCTATATGGGATGGTGTCAAAGGCTTTGTTGAAATCAAGGTCAGTGTTGTCCACTGCCCCACCCTGATTCACTTCCTTTGTCACCCAGTCAAAGAAATCAACCAGATTTATCTGACATGATGTCCCCATTGTGAATCAATGCTGTCTATGGTCCTGGGCTCCGATGGCATCTAGATGCCCCACTATCCTTTCTTTAAGCAATGTCTCCATGCTCTTCCCCGCTACTGAGGTGAGGCTGAATGGCCTATTGTTCCCTGCCTCCTCCCTGCTGCCGGACTTATGTAGAGGGACCACATATGCCCTCCTCCAATTCACTCATGTTGAATGACTCAGTGAACATGGCTGCCAGAGGTACTGCTATCTCCCTTCGCAGTTCTAACCTAGTTTACTACCCTTTCCCCCATGCCCAGCCTACCCATTTAGTTTATCAACCTCCTGTATGGGATGGTGTCAAAGGCATTGCTGAAATCAAGGTAAGTGTTGTCCACTGCCCCACCCTGATTCACTTCCTTTGTCATCCAATCAAAGAAATCAACTAGATTTATCTGACACGATGTCCTCACTTTGAATCCATGTTGTCTATGGTCTTGGGCTCCGATGTCATCTAGATGCCCCACTATTCTTTCTTTAAGCAATGTCTCCATGATCTTCCCCACTACTGAGATGAGGCTGAATGGCCTATTGTTCCCTGCCTCCTCCCTGCTGCCGGACTTGTGTAGAGGGACCACATGTGCCCTCCTTCAATTCACTCATGTTGAATGACTCAGTCAACATGGCTGCCAGAGATACTGTTATCTCCCTTCGCAGTTCTGTTAATATCCTTGGGCATATGCCATCTGGTTCCATCACTTTGTCCACCTTCAATTTAGTGAGCTCCTGCAGGACTCTTTTGCCTTTGAATAGACTATTGTCTTCCTCTTCGCCCCCTTGGCAACTGCTGTACTACTGTGGCCCTTGCCCCTCCAACTCTTCTCTGAATACCGAACAGAAAGACACAGTGGATGTCTTAGGAGGAAGGCATGGAACTATCACTTCCAAATACCTAAACAGCACATACAAGCAAGCAACATTCGGCATTGACAAATGCTTGTTTCTACAAGATACACACCTACTCACTATTACTGAATTACAACAGGCCATAAGAAATTGGCATGTAGGCCCATCTTATTGGTCCTTAGGGAAGGATAGATGTTCAGGAGTAGCCATATTGTTCAAAAACATAAACCTACAGCTGATAAAACTCGTAGATTTAGTTCCAGGCAGGACTATTACATTAGATGTTAAAATACGTGGCTCTAGATAGTCAAAGCAGATGTGCTGCACTATCTGAGATGCACCAGCACAAACCAGAAGATGAGCCGTGGTGCAGTATTGAAAGAACAGGGATGTGAAGAGCAAAGCCAGATGTACCTGAATGCAAATATAATGTATGTGGCCCATGTGCAGGGGATATTCCCATGAATGTGCCACATAGCCACATATTCAGCAAGGGTGAGCTGCCCATCCATGGTGCAACCAGCAAATGTGATGAGCAAAGATAGGCATATAAAAAGAATGCCTAATTGCAGTCCAACCACAGGCAGAGAGCAGCATAGCAGCCATAAATGGGACAGCATTTTTGATGGCAGCAGTCATGAGGGGAGCTAGGAGATGGGAAGAACAACAGTGTGAACATGGAAGAGCCCAGAGGCAGTATGCCAGTAGAGAAGGTACCACGCCCATGTCACTTTCGACCACAAGAGTGACAAAGAGATTGTGGGCTGGTACAGACTTAACAGATCACTGCTGAGACAGCTCTGTGAGCTGCTCTATGATGACCTGCAGGCACCAACACACATGAGTCATGCCATGACAGTGGAGACAAAGCTGACAGCAGCAATGTGCCTGATCACCATGGGCACCTTCCAGACACCAGTGGGTGACACCACTGGCATCGCACAGTAGACCACATCCCATCTCCTCACCCCATTCCTCACTGCTCTACTGTCTCACGCTTTGGAGTACATCAAATTCCCAAGCACACAGGCAGAGTGGACAAGAACCATGCAGCACTTCCACAGACATGCTAGGGGCTACAGACTTCACCCATGTGGCAATATGTGCACCACCTGGGCCAGAGGGAGTGGCATACATCAACAGAAAGGACTACCACTCCATAAACTGCCAGGTGGTGTGCAATGCCACGGGGTGCATTACCAGTGTGTGTGCCATGCACCCTGGAAGTTCACATGATGCCAGCATCTGGCACCAGTCGGCCTTGTGCCACTGGTTTGAGACTGGTGGGATACCCAGCGGCCACCTAGTGGGTGAGTGGGGCATGTAAATGCACCTACACAGCAAAGAGTGGCACACAATACAGTTTGTGTAATTGCTATGTAGGAAACAGACAGGGCCCACCATCTAAAACAGGTAAGCAGCGCTATGGACCACGTGTGGCCACTGCACTGTGACCCACATGTGGTAGGTGTGTGCTGTGCCAGGTGGGGCATGTCTGGGGACACACACCACAACCACATGTGTACAGGCAGGCAGCAAAACAGGGCATGGGCCTGACACAGGCACTGCGGTGCTGCAGAGAAGTACACCTGGACAGGACAGTGGCTGTCACCAGTAGGGGCAGGGCATGTGAACAGCAGTACCTGGCCATGGGAGGTCATGGCATGCCAGGGACATGCCCTGCATGCAACACACATGTAGCCCACACAATGAACTCATGATGCATGCGTGGCATCTGTGCCATGGGATGGGAGGGCCAGGGTGTGGGCTACACAGAGAAATGGCAGACATGCAGAAACATTGGGCTGTAGTAAACCTGTACATGATAGATGTAGACATAATGCTTTCTCTCTTCCACAGGTGACTGTGCATACCCTCTATGGCTGTGGATGCTCACCCAATACACCATCCCACATCCATGCCAGAGAACCAGTACAATGAGGAACATGCCACAACATGCAATACCATTGAGCGTGTGTTCGTCATGCTCGAAATGAGATTCAGATGCCTGGGCAGGTCTGGTGGTGTCCTACAGTACAGCTCAGAGAAGGCCTGTGACATATTCCTGGCCTGCTGCATGCTACACAACATGACCATAGACTGTGGAATCCATGTCCAGGCTGAGTCGGGTGACAGCTCCGAGGATGAGGGGACACAGGCAGGGTGTGGGCAGGAATGCCATTATCATAGGGACCCATGGCTGGTCACCAGAGCGAGGTGGCACAGGCACATAATCTTGAAGAAGCACTTTGGAGACTTCAGGAGGGTAACAGAGTGGGGTACTGTGGGGTTCAGCAATGTCCTGTGGGAATTGGGGGAAATGTGAAGGTTGGCAGATGTGGCATGACTGACAGGTACACAGTGTCAGAGGTACACACACATGCAGGTGTGGCCACAGCCAAACAGTCATGTCTGGGCCTACATGGGGCACTGCAGTGTATGGCATGGATCAGTGGACAATGCCCGCACACATGCACAGTGGACACAAAAAGCTGCACTCATTATGCTCATGCCAGACAACACAGCAGCAATGTCCCACCACAAGCCCAGAATACCACACAGGCAGCATGGACATGCAAGCCACAGGCCCATATGTGTGCTGCACATGCGGATCTAGGAACAGCCAACAGGGTGTGTGGGTAAACAACAGCTGGATGGTGACTGTACCATGACAACTGCACACAGGTGGGATCACTGTGACCTATCACGGCCATCATGGATGCATGGGCAGCCATGCCCATGATGTATGCCCCCCTCTGGGGTGGCAACCACATTGGCAGGGGACCCAACTGTGCTAGCAGGAGTATACCCACAAGACCATGACCGTGTGCTCATGGGTGTCTCATTGCCAAAGTCCAGATGGAACCCAGGGGTATTGTGGATGCCTGAGGCAGGGGATAGCAGCAGAAGCAATGGGGGCCATGATAAGCCATGAGATGGGAGTGCCGGTGTTACTACGCTGTGTGCAGCGGGCACTTCTGCATCTATGGGGGGCAAGGGTTGCATTGCCCACCTTGATGGCCTGTGCTATCCTCTTGAATCTTGTGGTCATATCCACTCACAGTTGGTGAATCTCGCCAACAACATCCACCCAGAGTTGGCGTATCTCAACAAGCAACCTAGAGTGGCCCGCAGAGGCATGGTCATCCATGATGCCCACCTGCACACTCAGACCCTGACACACCTCCCTGAGTGCACCGTGATGCTCCATGGAGGTCCGCAGTAGCTGGCTGTGCTCATCAAGTCCATCAGCAGGTGATCTGTCCTGGGGGGCACTGATGGGTGGGTGGTGTACCAGCCTGCAGTGTAACATCCATGGCCTGTGGATGCTGCATGGCTGGCTGCTGTTCATGTGGGGACTGTGCGTGGGCAGGCATAGTGGGTCCCTGCATAGTCATGTCATGTGCACAGGCAGTACTTTGCTGCCACACAAAGCCCTGCTGCTCAAGGATAACAGCCCCTGTCCCCAGAACCACACCCCAGTCAACAACTGCCACAGGTGTTGTAGTCATTGGGTCATCCCATCTGGAGCTGTGCATGGGTGCAGAGTGCCCAACCCTGTCCTTCACAATCTGCGTGTCCACCTGCACTGTGGCAGTAGCACCACTGTGTGTGGTCACCTCAAGCTGAGTCATTATCATCATCATCCTCTGTGGCCGATGCCAGCACTGTGAGGTCATCAGGCAACTCAGTGTCAGGCAGGATGTTCAGACCCACAGATCTCAGGAGGTCCTAGAACAGGCCATCCCTGCCCGCACTGGAAACAATCCCTGCCGATGTTGATGGTCTTGGTTCCTCCTCCACCTACTCCACCAGTCCCTTCACCTGCGTGCCGTGTCCTGCAGCTCCCCTGAGGCGTGATGGTGCTGTAAGGCAAACAGATATGCCTGGTCAGGGTGGCATTTCCATGCATGTCCATTGGCAGCTGTACATTGGACCATGTAGCATGAAGCACAGTTGTGTGGACACCGCCACACATGGCATGCACAGGCCCTGTGGCCTGTGTCACACACACACCACTGTGTGCTGTGTACAATGCATGACAGAGGGCCATGCACACATGATTCCATGACTTGGATGACTACCAGGCCATGATTGTGCACAGGCCCACCCCTGGGCAAGGGGCACTTCTGCCTGTGTGCAGGCACACCGGCAACATTGACAGTCCACAATGGTGCATTGCACAATCATGTGTTGCTGACATTCAGGAATGTGGCACATGACCACAGGTGGACAGTGACCACCACTGGCCATACCACCTCAGCAGGCAGATGTCCCTGGTGTCACAGCCATTCATGGCAGCAAACGTAGGCTGCATGGGGGACACTGCATGGCCATGGGGGGGACATGCAATGGTGGATGCACTGCATGGTGGCATGGTGACAACATGTGCATCCATGTGTGACATGTCCTGCATACCCAGGATCACAGCACACAGCCAGACATACATTGTGACACATGCATACTCACAGTGCTATGCAGGGCCCCCACCTGTCTGGAAGCCGCCCCCAGGAATATCCTCCATAGATGCCTGGGACAGTGTGAATGTGAGCACCTCCTTCCATGCAGTTAGTGGTGGCATGGTGCATGGCCCACCTCCTTGTAGCATGTAGGGATGCCTGCATGGTGGCCATGGGCTCCTTGGTCCTGGTTTTCTCACTATTCATGCATGTCATGCATTCCTGTGGGGTGTGATTATACACACCATGAGCATTCACCACCTGTGCCACCACATTCTCCTCTGCTGCTGCGTGCCAGCCTTTCCTGACAGGAGGTTCTTCATGCAGACATAAGCCTCAACAAGGGCCCCCAGCTCATCATCTGTGAAGTTCAAATGTCTCCTCAATCTCAGCTCCTCCTCCACTGCCATACTATTGCCTGTGGGGTGGAAGTGTGACAGCCGTTAGCACAGTACACAGTGATAATGCACAGCTCCCAGGCATGGAGTCCTTCTGGCCAGAGACCCATTAGCAGTGTAGCTGTGGTAAACAAACCTCCAAGGTGCAGTACCTGCTGGTCATCAGTGGTGTGTGGTGGTGCAGAGCAGCCCATTTATAGTTCAGCACATGCAGATTAGGGTCTGTGCAGCCTATAATGAGATGCTAATGTTTGGACTTGCGCTAGGATTTGGCAATGAAGCAACTTGTATATCCTGGCTAAATATGGCTCGTTTGCACCCAGCCCACTTCAATTTGCTCCGCTCATGTCATTGGGCCCATTACATCTACATTGCACATCTTTGCACATGTGTGGATCTCTGACACATACTGACCATGCGTTGCTGTGCAACCAGCCGTTACCTGGCAATGCATTGCACAGAGCAGTGCAGCACATCATCACACATGCATGATAGTATGCGGCGCATACATCATACACAGCAGTGCATGCGCTGGGATGTTTTACAGTGCATGTACACTTTGATGTGCAATACCATTGGCTGATGTGTGGCATGTTGGGCCCTTCCCAAAATGGCCAACATTCTGGTTGTGCATGCACACTGTGCGATGACCTGACCCTATGCTCCTACCCAGCATTGCAGCACCATGCATGCAAGCTGATGCACAATTGACTGTGTAGCGTGCATTGATATTGCACATCCATGTGCCGCACAGGCCATCACACGTATGCCTATTGCGCAACGGCAGTGAGCAGACCATATGGTGCACAGAGCTGCATGCTGTCAGTGTCACTATCAGCACACTATGTACACAATGGCACGTGCAGGGCTAGCAGGCCCATGTGCTCTTAACTGGAGCCACAGTGAGCTGGCCAACCTTGTGGCATTGGTGCAGCCTGTGGAGGGCCAGCTGTTTGGTGTTGAGGCCTTGCAGGAGGCTAGGTCCCAGGTCTGAGCCACTGTGGCCAACAGGCTTGTGCAGAGAACAGGGGTGCCTCACACTGGGGAACAGTGAAGGCATCGCTACAGGGATCTGTGGATGAGGAACCCTGAGTAGCTGAGGGTGCTACAGGAGCATGCCCACAGGGGTGATGTGCCACGACAAGGTATGTCTGCTGTTTACCACTCTGCTATAGCTTGCATGCTGTTCGTGTACATGAAGGGTTGTGGTGATGTATCCTGTGTGCGCTGTGGGGTTTGGGGTGTTGTGTGTATTGTTGTGGGAGGCTTGGGAGTGGTGACAGCATGCTGCTCATGTCTCCCTTCCATTGTGTTTCCCTTTCAGGCTGGAAAGAGCACCAGTGGGAGGCAGACAGAAGCCATGAGCGTGGTAGGTCCTGGGGACAGCAGACAGTGGATGCTGGGCTGTGCAGGTGCCATCTCAACCTACAGAAGATAGGTGTGCTTTTCTGTTCTTGTACTGTCCTGTTTGTGGTGTAGGGTGTGTGTGGTGAGGGCTTCCTGTGTCCACCATGACCACACGTCCTCTAGCCATGTATGCCGCATTTGTGCCAGTCAGCACACTGTGGCCATTTTCTTGGCACTGTGAGGTGGTCCCGCTGTGCACCATGCCAATGTGTGTCTGATGCATTGTCTGTGTCCCATCAGGACTGTGGGTGCCCGGCATGGCACATGCGTGGTCCACATGGCCTCCAGACATGGTACACATGGCTATTGGCCATATCTGGTGTGTGTGTGGCATGGCATCTTATCCCATGGCAATGTCCATTGCATGCACCTGCTGCCATTACATTGCATGGTCCCACAGTTGGGTCACTGTGTGGCACTGTTGCACAGCTGTTCACCAGCATATTGTGTGCATGGTGCATTATTGGATGAGTACCTGTGTCCCATCAATGTCCAATGTGGGCAACATTCTCTTGGGGGGGGCAATCCTGCATATATTGTGACACTGAGTACATGTTCTTTGTTCACCACACAGGTTATTCTTCTGAGGATTTTGCCCACGGTACAGGCCAGTGTGGAGGCAAAAGATGGGACCAGGTCTGAGGCTTCACGGGGACGTTGACTACAATACATCACAGGCAGGGGGCAATATTCAAGTGGTTGGGGTCTATTCTGTGTGCCATACAGGAGCAGACAGTGGTGCTCATGGGGTTGAGCCAGATCAACCACCCTCCCAACAGGGTGCAGAACCCATGAGAACATGTGTGTGGCCATTGGACTGATGATGCCAGGACTTTAATTTGTCCACCTCTATATCACCCCTCTCCCCTGTTACATCTCCTGCAGTTCTCCACCCACCTGCATTCCCTGTACCCTTATCATCTCCCCATTTAGAGATTTTGGTTGCTGTTCATGTTGTTGTTTTTTCATATTTCTGTTGCCTTTTTGCCTGTGTTTTGTATTGAACTATTTTATATTGGGCATTCTCTATGTCTGTGGTCGATCTGTGCTGTATTTGCAGTCTGCTGTTCTGTTGCTTACACTGTCTACTGCCCCTTGATCTGCATGACTGGCCTGTTCATGTCCTGTAATGCACGACCTCCCTATCTGCCTGCACAGGCAACTGCCATGCTTCCCATGGTCATCTCTGTGGTGCCTCTGTGCTGACACCCCTGTTGCCCGCAGCAGCTTGTTCACTGTGTGTACCCCCAGTGTTGCACCTTCTGCATTGGTTGCGCCATGCACTATGCTGTACAGCTTCCCACATCATGTGCCCCTGTATGTGTGCACCCTATGTAGCCTACACATAACTGACACATCTGGCTACCTAGCACTGTTATGCCAGTGCCTGTGTTGGCCATGCTGTCCATTGCCATCCCCAGTCTTCTGTACCATCATCCATATCTTTGTCAGTGCCATGCCATGAGCTTGTGCTGGGCACAGTGCATGCTGCTGTATGTGTTGCCATGTCCTGTACCCCTGCTGTTCTGAGTGGTGCCCATCCTGCTCCTCTGCAGTGCCACTCTGTTCACCATGGCCATGGTTACTGGGGCCGCCCCATCTTTGCACTTGCATTGGGCTCATGGCACACCATGGGCACTGACATGTTGCCCCAGTCTCAGGCAGGCCTGCTCCACTTGCTATATTCTGTCCTGCCCTTCTGCGCTGCACATGTGTGGTTGCACTATATTGCATCCATGGTGTATTCAGCAGTGGTTGCACTGGTGCATCCTGTGGTGCATTGGCTGAATATGGCAGTTGTCTGGGGAGGCACCTCTGGGTTCCACTGCGCAGCCACTTGTGTTGTGTGCCTGGGGATCTTTGAATATCTAGCCCAGGATGTACTATTCAGATTAATAAATGTGTATGCAGCTCAGACTAAAGCTGAAAGAACTGCATTGTTTCAAGCCATACAACTGTATTTGTACTCTACCCAAAATGTGATACTTTGAGGTGACTTTAACTGTGGGTTAACCCTAAAAGATAGAGGAGTATACACTATAACAGAAAAAGTGTTCTGTGATATGTCCTTTTTTAGAAATATAGGTTTCATAGGTAAATCAGAGCCAAGAAGACCGTAGTCCATATTGCTCGCCAATTAGATTTAATTATAACCCATGATTGATTTGTTACTTAGAAAAGTATCTAATCGAATTTTAAATAAATTCATGCTTTCACTGGTCACCACAGAAAGTGGTAGACCATTCCAAATTTTAGATACTCTGACAGAGAACCAAGAGCTTCTCTGTTTAGTTCTACATCGTTCAACTATTAATTGTAGTGGGTGAGCCCTAATTTCATAAGTCACATCTCTGAAAACCAGTCCTAAGGAATCCCATAAGGTAGTATCATATTGGGCTCTATACACCAAGCATAAGTCGCTTCTCAGTCTGCGATATTCTAGACTGTAAAGTCCAAGTTTTATAAGTCTGTTTTCATATTCTAGACCCTGAACTTCATCCATTCTTTTGGTTGCCCTTCTCTGAATACGTTCAAGGGCATTTATAGATCCCCTGTCTCCTGGTGCCCAAAACTGGGCACAGTACTCAACATGAGGCCTACCCAGCAAGGAGTACAGTGGAAGTAGGACCTTGCTACTTGTACTTTTTATATGCTTATTTATACAGTGGAGAATACCCCCAGCTTTTTTGATTATTTGTTGGCAATGTAGACCAAAGTTTAAATCATTTTTTACTCTAATTCCCAGGTCTCGCTCGTCTTCGACAACCTTAAGAAGTTTGTTACCCATTTGATAATTAGCTAATGGGTTTCTTTTTCCAAAATGCATTACAACACATTTCTCAATGTTGAACATGAGTTTTTTTTGTTAATGCCCAATTTTCTAGTTCATTTAATGCATATTGTAAAATAGTTACATCTTCAGGTTTATTAATTATGTGGCCTATACGAGTGTCGTCGGCAAATTTGGTCAACCAGATGTTAGTTGAAGAAGATAGTGAGGAGATATAGATATTAAAAAGACAGGGTCCCAGAACAGATCCCTGAGGAACCCCACTAGTCACCGGTTCATATTCTGAGTAGTAACCCTTTATGATTCAGAAAACTAATTTAATAGATGCTTATAAGACAAAAACTGGGAGACATGATTCCAAGTTTCATAAAGGCCTACTTGCCACCAGAATTGATTTCTTTTTCATCACGTCAACTTTATATATACATACAGTGCAGACATTAGCTGTAGAATTCTCAGATCATAATATTCTCTTTGTCAAATTAAAAAAATATCATTAAAGCACCAAATGGACCAGGAACACTGACATTCAAATCATCACTCTTGTTAAAACCAGATACTCAACAGACTTTATAATACTTTATTGAAGCAAGGAAATCAGTTATAGAAATGTATGATTCACCTGTGATATGGTGGGAAGATACAATTTCTGATGAAATAACTCTATTAACATCTACTGTACAAGTAAAACATAAAGAAATAGTAAATACTATGAATATTTACAGAATAGGAGTAAATTACAAAAATTGTTGACCCTTTCACATACTACAAAACAGAATCTACAGTCACAGACACAAAATATAAAACAACAGATGATGATCTTCCATATGCAACAGACACAAGGATTGCAGCATGAATTGAAATTTGGTACACAAGGGAAGAAAGGAAACATCTGCCCATTTGAAGGGTGTATGAGAGAAATAAAAACAAATGGAAGGTCTATTAGATAAAACAAACACACTACGTACTGATACACAATCTATATTACAAATTATTACACAGCATACCTCTGAACTATTTAAACTGGCACCAGAGAATATGGAACAACTAGAAGTTTTTTTGAGCACTTGTCAAACACCTACTTTTCCCAAAGAGGTAGACATAGCCTTAATTCAAGATATTACAGCAGCAGAAGAAGATGTGACTATTTCATCCTTATCTACAGATAAGGCCCCTTGAAGTGACAGATTAACAAGTGAGCTATGTAAATTTTAGGGGGCCAAAATGAGAACAGAATTAAAACAGGTGTTTACTAGTCTTCTGGTAATACAATCCCCATCATTAAGGATGACAAATGGTCAAGGCCACTGATTTACGGTGATTAAAACAATTAAATTCCGTTTTCAAGACTTAAAATTCCTGAATTTCACCGGTGATTGTTACTCTAATTTCCGGATTTTACCGGGATTCTGTTATCATTCTTTTAGTATGTATATAAATAACCAGAATTAAAGAAGGCTTAATATACAGAGCATTAAATAAAGCAAACTAAAAACAGTACAGGAAGGAATTAAGAGAAAAACAGACTTTTTTGTAGATTTACTGATCTGATAGAAAATGCCAGATTCCATGAAATCTTCGTTTTTACCGGTTTTCAGGCAGCCCTAATTCCGGAATTTTACCGGATTTTCCGGTTAAAACCGAAAAACAGTGGCCTTGCAAATGGTTTATTAATTTACTTATATAAAAAAGGGAACAAACATGACATTAACAACTAGTGACCTATCTGTCTCGATAATACAGATTTTAAAATACTGGCAAAAATCCTGAATTCTAGAATATTACTTACAGCTAAATCCCTCATTACATCAACTCAAGCATGCTCAATACCAGGAAGAAATATCACAGAACCCCTGGTTTTGATTAGGGAACTTTTTGAACTACAGTAAGTCACAATAATAACATTTCTAGATTTATGTCATTAAACCAACAAAAAGCCTTTGATTTTGTTAGGCACCAATTTCTATGAGCTGTACTCAACAAATATGGCATCCCAGTAAAATGAATTACCTGGATACAAACTTTCTATAAAACAGCTACAGCCTCATGTATTGTAAATGGGTGGAAAAGCCCCATGGTATCAGTCCTCAAAGGAGTTAGACAGGGCTGCCCTTTAAGTCAGTCGCAGGTACGTGGGTGTAAAGATAACACTGGCTGCAGTAATAGAGAACAACACATCCACAGTGTGTTTTATTTTATAATAAAATAGAAAAAATAAATAAAACAGTTTAAACAGAACAAGAAAATAAACAATAGCTCAAGGCTATGTCACCTTACATCAGGTAACTCAAAACAATTCATCAACTTTCCTGCTGTTAGAGATAAATTCCTATTCAGGCACAGATCCTTCTGTTTAACTTCCTTCAGGTAAGTGAGACTGGCTATGCAGCTAATCTAACTTTTGGTGTTTGAAGAGGGCTTATATAGCCCTTCCTCTTATGGGAAACCCCACCCATATTACATCCAATTAGCTCTAGAATGGTCCCCAAAAGCTTGTAACCCATTCTATACAAAAGAAAAAGGGTTACTTCTAAGCCTTTATGTATCAACTACCATTCCCTAGAACCAAAATATCCCAATGTGCTTTTTATAAGGCTAGAAACATTAATTGTTTCAAAATAGAGAAACTCCACCTCTCTTACATAATGAGGTTTTACATAGGAAAACTCCACCTCTATTACATAATGAGGTTTTAGACAGGGAAACTTCACCTCTATTACATAATGAGGTTTTAGATCACAGAGTATAAATACAGCCCTCTGGGACCGCTGTCCTCCTATAGAATGTCCATTCCCAAGGTCTTGCTAACAGGTCAGCACTAATTGTATTTCATTTATATGCAAACAGTGAAAACAGTTCTATGGTTTATACAGGTGCTGTATTGCTTTTATGATGGACACTAGCGTTTTATATACTGTATATCTCAAGGCTTTATATATAATGAGGTATTATGGGGCTCCTTTAAAGACCTGCAGTGTCTCTTTATTCATTTATTTGCTTTATTTCTTTATTGTGTGTAGTTTTTGTTACATCCCTCTCCTTATTTTGAGGGTTACTTTATGTGTAATGCATTTCCACATACATAGGATGTTCCTGTCCCTTTAAATCATTTGTTTTTCTATCTTGCAGCAGAGTGGCAGACTGTTAGAGAATCCTTATCCAGCTGCTCTGCTTTGGGGCTATGCATAGCTTGGTAAGTACCTTTTATTTTTATGCTGGTTTGTAGCTTTTCAATCTAGGGACAGCCTAGTCCCCTTTGTCTTCCAAGTGCTCGTTTTTCCTAGCGCATAGTTCATTCGGGGAAGACGGGCAGCTGAAAGTGGAGCCATGGAGTGGCAGCAAAGTAAAAAGTGAATGTTTGCCTCTCTGTGGAAAGCCTGCCTTTTGAGCAGCCTGGACTGGCTGCACACATGCCCTGGACTCCTCCACAGCTAGCTGGCACAATTTCACAGCTTACAACTATTGCAGGGACACCAGTAATTATTTTTATAGACACAGAGCAGCAGCAAATGTGAAAGTAAATGTTTCCTGATTGGTCTAAACATTTCTGCACCATATACATAAAATTTCATAAGCAGTAATTTAATAAAGCACTGCAGCAATTTAAACTCATAATATGGCACAAATTGCACTCTATGCACTTTATTCATTCTATGCTATGAACTTTATTTAAAAGCAAATGCACTTTATTCAACCAGCACCTTATATACGTAAAGGCACTTTTTATCTTTTGGCATTAAATACCATAAATGCACCTTATTTGATTCCTACCAGCTGGCCTTTGCCTGGTTCATTATTTTAGGGGGATTTCTTGGTGATGGATGGATAAAAAGAAGCTAGAAATAAAGGCAGTAGGAAAAAAAATTTAGTGAGAAATAGAAAAGACTGATGTAGGTGGCCAACCTACGTTAGCGGCAGAAAAAGATGAAGTATAGCATAGGGAGATACTGTTGCACAACTGATTTCAGCAGGGAAAAGAAGAAGATAGGAAAGATATCCCTCCACCAGGGTCATCAGACTGGCAGAACACAGTTCTGCCACAAAGTTCCTTACTCTATGCAGTTTGTATAGATCCCCTTTTTATGTATATTAAATTCTACCCCTACCCTGCTTCCAATCAGTACCCCAGATAATTTAGATATTCACAGAGCAAAAGCATATGCAGACAATGTATGTATCATGGTACAAGATGTTCCTTCAGTACTAGAAGCACTTGGACACTGTGGAAGATATGGCATGCATGCATGGGCAAGTTTAAATCTAAATAAATGTACGATATGTCAATTAGGACATGCAGAACATAGGCAGGAGACAGTAGCAGAAATACAACTTACTATGGACCCTATAAAAATATTGGGTATTGCTTTTGTACAGGCTAACTCTAATATCTTAAACTGGGAGCCTGAACTCCAGCAAGGAAAACGATTAGTAGTACAATGGAATAGATGGCCCCTTAGTAAACAGAAACGAATACATATGATTAAGTGACATTTATTTCCCATTTTTATATATCAGTCATATCTTTCCACCATCTTGTACACTGGAAACTACACTATTAAGTATTTTCTTTCTGGCAATATGGGGCAGCAGGCTAAACCCTATCAAGAGAAATATATTGTATATCCCCTTAACAGAGAGAGGACTGGGGATGGTGAACCCTTTAGTGTTTTATTATAATATTTTTATACAAACCAATCTGAAACCTTTATTGTTATATACAGGCCATAGTTGGACTCCACTGCTGCATAATACTTGTGCTGTATGGTTCAGACAATGGGACACAGGTTTATTAGGACCCTTAAGAAGAGCCATTAATGTCCCCACATATGTTAGAGAGCTTTTCATTAAAAGAAAAAAATGGCAAATTACTACCCAACTGATCCTTACCAAACCAAAAAAAGAGGTCTATCAGTGGATCATAACTCATCATTTCCAAGAAAATGTTACTTTCCCATCATGGCCACCCACACATATGACATCACTTTTATAGTTACTGAAAGAAAAAAAGAATTCCTTGTAAAATGGGGGACTTGCATTGATTAAGCTGTAATAGCAAAATCATACATATATTCAGAACTTTGAGTGCTTTTTAGCAACACACTGGCAAGAACCATGGTTCTCTTCTATAACCTATGAAATGTTTATGTGGGGACATTATGAGGGTATTGGACACAAATGAAACAAAAGCACACTACATACTGTATTATACTTTCAGTAATCAAATGGTACATATGGAATGCCAGATGTTTATTTACCCTGCAACAGAAACACATAGAACATATTGAGATAGTTGGAAAAAATAACTTCTGAATTACAGGACATTTACCTTGCAGAAGCTAAAATAAATGAACAGTAATCATCTCAGAGCTATCTGGAGGAACATGCATTGGGTATTATATACAGATGTACCAATAACATAAATTAATAACTGTGGAAAATAAAAATCTCAGAGTGAACCCAGGGAATACCAGACAGATGAGTTAGGAATATGTCTGATGATATGAGTATATGATTGTAATATGTGGAATCCTGGTACTTTTTGCTTGTTTTACTTTTCCTTTTGTTTTCCCTACAAATGATTAGGTATTCACTTTAAGGCACACTGTATTATAACCCCACCACCTCTCCTTATCTTCTGATTTGTTTAGTAACAAAGAAATGATTTATCATCGAATTCTGTAACTATGGCTATGATTTTTGTTAATGTATGATTGATATATGATTTGTTTGATTTCCTTATCTTAATAAACACCCCTACTCTTTTTGAGAAGTGCCATGGGATCTTTAACATTCACCTGAACTACCACCAGAACAGGCAGGTGGAACCTCAGTTTAATGTCTCATCCAAAAGACAGCACCTCAGAAGTACAGCACCCCCATCATGCTGCACTACAGTGTCAGTACTAGGATTTAATCCAAGTACCTAGTGTGGGGATACAACCCACAGCCTTCTGATTTTCCGGCCACAGAGGCGAGTGTGTATCCTGTTGAGCCACTGACACTGACCACTATTACAGATTTTGCACCAACCACCTCCACTGGGAGGCTGTTCCAGGCATCCATTACTTTTTCAGTGAAGAAGTACTTCCTCATGTTTCCCATGAGTCTTTCTCCCTCCAGCTTCATAGCATGCCCCATTGTTCCCGAACATATTTTTTTTCCTGAAAAATGCTCCCCTCCTGTACCTTATTTATACCCATGAGGTATTTGAAAGTCTCTATCATACCCCTCTTTTCCTCCTTTCTTCCAGGGTTTACATATCATGGTCCTTTAGTCTCTCCTCATAAGGTGTCTGGTGCAGACACTCCACCATTTTAGTTGCCCTCCTCTGGACTGCCTCTACCCTGGCTATGTCAGTCTGGAGATGTGGTCTCCAGAACTGGACACTGTACTCTAGATGAGATCTCAGCAATTATTTTTACAGCAGTATCACCACCACCCTCTTTCTGCTGGTGATACCAATCCCTGTGGATCCTGGTATCCCCCTGGCTCTTTCCACTGCTTTGTCACACTGTTTGGCCACCTTTAGGTGATGAATATGATTACCCCCAGGTCTCACTCCTGTTTGGAGGTGTTCAGTACCATTCCTCCCTATCTTGTATTCTGCCCTGGGTTTCTTTGCCACAAGTGCATGATTTTGCACTTCTTTGCACTGAAACTTTGTTGCCACACTCTTGACCATTCATCAATCTTTCTTAGATCCCTATTCATTTTATCCACCCCCTGGAGTGTCAACCCTATTACAGATTTTAGTGTTTTGTGTCAACAAGGTATACCTTCCATTCAAGCCCCTCTGCAATATTGCTTATAAATACATTAAAGAGGACTAGTCCCAGTACTGATCCTTATGGCACCCTGCTGGTCACCCTTCTTTCCTCTGAGTGAGCTCCATTTGCTGCCATCCTCTGTAACCTATCCCCCAGCCACTTCCTTACTCAGTTTATCACTTTTGGAGCCACTCCCAGGCAGTCAGCTTGATTAGAAGTCTCCTATGTGGAGCAGTGTCGAAGGCATTACTGAAATCTAGGTAGGTAATATCCACTGCTCCACCCTGATCTACATTCCTGGTTACCCAGTCAAAGAAATCTAACAGATTTGTTTGACATGACCTCCCCCCAGTGAATTCATGCTGCTTCGGATCCTGTAAGCCACTGGTTACAAGATATTCCACAATCCTTTCCTTCAGCAGTTATTCCATTATTTTCCCCACCACAAAACTCAAGCTAACTGGCCTGTAATTGCCAGCTTCCTCTCTGCTACCACTTTTGTGAAGTGGGACTACATCTGCTCTCCTCCAGTCCTCTGGGACCACTCCTGTCTCCAGTGTGTGGTTGAACAATACTGTCAGATATGCAGCCTGCACCTCCATGAACTCCTTCAATATCCTTGAATGTATCCCACCTCACTCCATTGCCTTGTCTACTTTCAGATTTAGGACTCTCTCCTCTACAAATGAACTAATGTTCATGTCCCTTACTTAAATGCTTCTGTCTCTTATCTGTAGACCCTCACCTTCCCCTTTTTCCGTGAACACTGAACAAAAATATTTATTCAGGATGTCTGCTTTTTCTTTCTCCCCCTCCACACACTCCTCCCTTTCCTTCCTTAGCCTTACAAGCCTCCCCTTGTCTATCTCCTTTCACTTGCATACCTGTAAAATGTCTTGCCCCCTTTCATTATTTCCTGGGATAGTTTTTCCTCCTCCCTCTGCATTCCATTATTCCTCCTGAATGCTAACTTTTTGCCTTACCCTTCCCAGCCACCTCTTTTGAGAACAATAGCAGTTTCTTGTTCCACCTGTGTAACCTCCATGCCACATATGGCATACCATTAACTTTTAGCAAAAACTTCAAAGGTCAGTACCACCCTTGGAATTAGGATATATACCAGGCTCATTTCTAAAAGAAGAGGGGTGGGGGTACAGGAACAAAACATATGAAACTTTGTAAAAATTACAACTCAGGTCCAGGGTTGAGGTTGCTAGGCATATGCAAGATCTAAACTGCTGAGAGGGCCCCAGTAAATCCACACCAGAAGCAAGAATCAGATTGTCCAGAACAGGAACTGTGATTGTGCAGTATGGCTTTATTTTACAGATGACAAACTAAAAGCAGTAGTGGACCCCCAAGGGTTGATCAAGGCAACACAGGTACAACAATCCTGAACTCTCTTTGCGTGCAGTACAGTTCAAGAAACACAAACATCTTCCCCTTTCCAAAACTGGTGTACATACGTAGTCTAGCCACACACCTGAACATTTCACTCTCTTGGGTGAACACCAAACATTTTCTTCACACACTTGGGTAATCTAGGTATTCTTTCCACACACCTGGGTGGACATTAAACACTTCTTCACACACTGGGGTGAAGTACTAAATCCTTTTCACATATTGGAGTGAACTAGGCATTTCTTCCACGCACCTGGGTGAACTAGGGGTACTGAAGTCTGTGATCTAGTCTTCTCTAAGGGCACATACACTCAACATAAATGAATCCCCTAATTTGTGGAGAACTTGTATCCTTAAAACAGTACTGACTGACCAGTTGCTCCTTCCACTGGACAGGGAGCAACTAAAGGACACCTTTTCCTAGATAGCATGTCAGACGCAGTCTCTTACAAGTCCTTTCCAAAGGCAGCTGAAAACAAACAAGGATCTTCAGGGGATTGTGCCTTGAACCCACTGAGAAAAAACAGTTCCTTCCACTTCACTTGGAGTAGAAATCAGGAAATCCTGCTGATGAAAGGTCTCTACCACTTCAATGGAAGCTGGAAATTGTAATCCACACTAGGGTGAGAAGTACTGGGCTCTCAACTCAGAGCCCACTGGCAGACTTCCTACCACTCTCACCTCCACAGTGAGAGCAACTTTTCAACTAACTGAACATTCTAAGCTCCCAGAGCAGCTGTACACACAAAAGAGGTTATACTACTGCAAGAGTTCCAAATGACATAATCATTCTTCTCTCAGGCTAGCTGAGTAAACAATGATGTCATTATGTAAGAATCCCCTAATGAGCTCTCTACCAGCTGCCTGCTACCTGCTTAACACTAACTCTGCTAGGATTCTAGTAACCCCATGGGACTGGGTGGTTACACTTGATTTTGCTTACTTGCCTGATGCAGATGTTTGTTTCCTTTCCTATGACCCCTTTCAGTTTTTTCCACTCTTCTTCCACTTTACCCATGTCCTCTCCCCTGCCAGGGCATCCCTGAGGCATTCCCCCACTTTGTAAAGTTGGCCTTCCTGAAGTCCAGGACCCTGGCCTTAGTGTGGTTTGATTCTGACTCAGTAGTTATAATGAAACACACTTTGTACACTGGTCCCTAGGTGGTCACCCACCAAGACGTATGCAATGCTGTCCTCGTTGGCGAATACCAGGTCCAGTATTGCTCCCTCAAGAGTGGGATCCCTCAGTGTTTGCCTGAGAAATGTCCCGTGTAGGAAATCCAAGATGTTCCTGCTAATAGCTGAAGCTGAGCTGGGATGCTCCAATCCACATCCAGCAGATTGAAGTCTCCCAACAGCAGTATCTCTCCCTTAGTTACCATATGTTGGATTGCTTCCACCAGGACCTTATCTGCCCCCTCCACCCAGGCTAGAGGTCGGTAGATCATGCCAGTGCAAATAGAAGTTCCATTCCCTCTCTCTAGGGTGACCCACAGTGCCTCCATCCTTCCTTGTATTTCCTGTGCTTCTGTTGCTTTTATACTGTCTCTCACATAAAGAACCCTTCCTCCCCCTTTCTTACCCTCCCTATCCTTCCTGAATAGAGTATATCCTGATATGGTGATATCCCAGTCATGGTGCTCATTGCACCATGACTCAGTAATGGCGACAATGTCCATGTCAGCTTCTGCTATAGTGCTCACAAGGTCAGGGATTTTATTTCCCAGACTATGAGCATTTGCATACATGGTCTTCCAAATACTTTTACTACCCTTCTTGTCAGCCTCCCTTTTACCTACTCTCCTTACCTCCTCTGCCTTCATTCCCATCCCTCTTCATTTCTCCAGTACTGTTTTTACTGCTATTAGGCACCCTTGGAGATTTCTCTCCCCTAGGATTTTCCCTGTTCACCACTTCAGCTTTTGGAGATGGACATTTTATGTCTCCCTGGTTCCTTCTGCCATTCCTCTGGGCTAGTTTAAATGCTTGCTCATTTTTCTTGTAAATCATTTCACATGCAGCCTCCCCCCCAGCAGGTTGCTGTTTTATTTTTGCACTGCTGTTCCTAATTTTCTAGTAAATTGTTTTACGTGAAGGTCTAACACCCCCCCCAATCTATTTTTCAAGCTGAATGTCTATCCTTGTTAATTGACTGGAGATATGACTCACTCACTCACCAGGTGTGGTATAGTATAAGTAATTTATTATCCAATAGGTATCAGTATGGCTATGGACATGTCTAGCCAACCTTTCAAGGAATGGATTCTCTTCATCAGGCTAGCTGTTACCATCCCAAGTTGTTTCTATTGACATGTTCAGTCTGGTCACTGGGTTGTTGTTTCTTTAACTAGTATTTAGACTGTGTAAATCCTTAGCCTTGTTGGCATACCTTGAGGAATTTGGTATCCCATAACCACCCTACAGGATGTGGGAGTCCTTTCAGCTTCCTGTTTTCCAACTGCTAGAAACAAAAACTCAGTGACCTGACTGAACAGGTTAATTGAAACCAATTGTGTTAGTAACTGCCATCCCTGATGAAGAGCATCAGTTCCTCAAAATGTTGGCTGGTCCTGTCTATATCAGTACTGATACCTATTGGTTCATAAATAATTTACACTATACCATGCCTGGTTAGTGAGTCCTATCTCCAATCACTTACAGTAGCATTGTTCTAGGGTTCTACTGAATCAGGCTCCTCCCAGTCTCCCTTTATGTGTTTTCTCTGCAGATCTTGGATTTGGATACACTGGATATCAGCATTTGCTATGCATGTGTATCATTACCACAACGACTTACTCTTAATTTGGCAATATTTGGTTTGGATGTTGCACTATTTAGTGTGGAAAAAGACTTGCATATATTTTTTCTTTTACTTTATCTATGCTGTTTTCTTTACAGATTTTTTTTTATTTGAAATTATTTGCATGGCTCCAGTACTGGGCAGAAGAAACCTCAGTATATCATCTCATCTGAAGGACAGCAGCTCAACAATGCATTATTGTACTGCAATACAGTGTTAATTATGATTATACAATGGCAAGAAAGAATCCTGGTTTCTGATTGGTCAGTTGGCTATCACAGCAGGGATGTTATCCTGGCATAACATCCCTGCTGATTGTTTGGATGATTTCGATCCCCATCATCCCCTCCATGATCATGTCCTCTTTCTCTTAAGAAACAAAAATATGTTTACACACTAACAAAAACATTCTTTAAAATTATTTTTATTATAAAACAACAAGCCATTGTATAATAGGAATAATGCCCTCCCAGGGGTGGGAGTTATGCTGGGATAACATCCCTTCTCGGTGTTGGGCCCTTGGCCGGTGGCCTCGGGCCCAACCACCCGAGATGGGATGTTATCCCAGCATAACTCCCACCCTGTCAGGCATTATTCCTTTAATATCACCTCAAGTACCTGGTTTGGGGCTAGAACGTAAGACATTCTGTTCTTCAGGCCAATATGGCTGAATACAGGACTACAGTGAATATGAAAGATTACATTCAGCCATCCCAGAACTGCAATATCTTATTTTCAATGGGTTCCTACAATCATATGTTTCTACAGTGGTTGAATGAAGGACCCCAGTAACAATGAGATATTACATTCCACTTGGGCTGGGCTATCTTCAGTAAATACATCATAAACTTAGGTGAAAGTCAAGGGCAAGACAATTTATGTGTTATGCACCAAATCCATAAAGGCTTTGGGTGTTAAAATACTTCAGCCTGGTGCTCCTCTAACATTGAACCGGCATTTCCCCTGTCACATGCAAAAGAAAAGAATAGCTGGGAATTATCTGCAGAGCAGAAAAACAACAAACTGTACCATCTAATAATCTTCCCCAATGGCAACATGTATACACAGTGAACCACATTACATCCAAAACTGAACCCTGTGACACACCACAGCAGAGTGCAGCATCCTCTGAGACATTACCTCCCAATACTACCTGATGCATCCTACTGGATAAGTTGGACTCAAACCACCAAAATGTTATTCCCATGAGTCCTACATAATGCCTCAGTCGAAACAATGGTATCCACTAAAAGCAGGGCTGCACTGAAAATTAGAGGTCTCATCTCACCTTCAACTATCCTTGGCTATCCTGGGTAAATACAATGTAAACATTAGTAAAAGCTGGACTCCACAGAAAATGAAATATGGCATACCAGCTAAACTATCCTGGATAACTACAGTGTAAAAATGGTTAACAACAGAATGCTACTGAAAATGAGATGCTTTACTGAATCCGAGTTAGGTTCAATCATCTGTTGCATATATAATGGAAAAGGTATCATGTCATAAGAGTGACCCAAAATGAGTGACTAGAAATATAATGACTCATTTTGGGCACTATTATTGTGGGCTATCCTGCAGAATAGCGAGAGTATGGGATACCAACCAGGGGGAAGTGTGAATGGAAGGGAGGAATAGCGAGGGGAAGGGGAGGGACAGGGAATGGGTTTACAGGCACTGTTCTACCTGCTGCCACTGAGCTAGCCATGTAGTGTGGTGATGTGGGAGGCTACTTCTGGCAGAGCAGGTACATTTTGCCACAGCTGTGAGCTGCGGTGTTTAATTTTTTCCGACATCCAGATTTTGCTCTGTCCCAAAATGCATCCTCCTGGAGTTGAGAATCCTAATTCGGAAAATTCTCCCATGGGGAGGGTGTGGAGGGTGCAAAACCAATTTTTTGCATCCCCAGAAGTTGGGTCGCCTTAAAGTGTATATAACTGATTTGCTTTTCAGTGATATACACTCGCCATAACAGCGATCACTGTTTTGCAATCGCTATTATGACATGGAACTGTGGAAAATGAGTAAAAGCAAGACCAATATGAATATGAGATATTGCAACTTAGTCGAGTTATCATGTAGATGCAGTGAAAAATGGGTGAAGGCAGGACCTCACTGGAAACAAGATTTGACATCTAATCTTAGCTGCTCTAAAATAGTGCTGAGCAAAAGGGGCAAAAGCAGGTCCCCAGTGAAGATGAGATCCTGCATCTCAGCTGAGTCCTGGGTAAACAGAGGGCAGCATATCAGAACCGAGCACTAACTTGAGCACACAGGGCTGTATGCTACCACTAATTGTGCTTCTCACAAGAAGGAGATATATTGGAAATCTTGAGCAAATGTGCCAGCTAGTGCAAATAGATGTCCAAAACACTATACCACAACTCTGCCGAACCCAAATGAAAGCCATATCATGTTCTTGAGTGAAACCTGGAGTCTTTTTGTGATGCACTAACCCACTCCATAGGAGGCAGTTGGCACAACACAACCACTAAAGTACTCAAGCCATAACCAGAAATATTCAGAAAAAAAAACATGTAAATGAGTCTAAGCAAGATGTACAGTAGAGCGCTCAGAGATACTTGCCATATCATTATGTGTTACTTAATACTTTGAGTAGACATCACTAGTTCCATAGTCTATCTCTGATGGCTGTCCATTTGCATGGCCTGATACTCTCAACTCCCCTACCATTGTTTTCTCATGACAGTACACATTAAACAAATCCCCACTCACATTCTGTCTCCTCATAACTGTGATCCGTGGTGTCAAGTGTGCTCTCTGGCTTCAGGCATTTACTCTACATGATTCTACCAGTACCATCTATGTGAATCCCCTCCAACCAGATACAAATGTCATCCTTGGCATCTATTGGCACCCCTGCCATCCAGTGATCCTTGTAGTAGCAGGCACATACTTCAGTAAGAAGCTCCCCTCCTGCAAGCTGTTCCCATACTGCTGCCAGCAGATATGTCCCTAGTGTCCTTCTGTGGCATCTCATCTCTCACATCTGTTCTACCTACCCTTCCCTAACTGCTATGCCAACCCCAGGTCCTGTAACAGTAGCCACCAATAAACTTTTCCTCATCACCATGACCAGCAACCATCTGCACCTGCAATACTCTCTAAAGTATATAGCTGCGGTACTTGTGGAATATCTATTTAATATCATGTAGCCTGATATGTCATACAGAAGATGTCCCACATGTACAGTAGTGATACACTGCAGAAAATATCACTACAGTATATTCAGAGACAGATGGCAACTGGCCATGGCAGTAAGTGGAAATTTGTTGCTGGGCACTGTCACAGGAACAGAGAAGGGGAACCAGGGAGGGTAGATACTGCATTTAGGGGGTACTCGGTTAGAATAGTGCTACACAAATAACACCAGTCTAGAGAGTGCTAGTTCATGCAGGACTAGCACAGACAGTGAGAGGGGATCTACAGCACTTTTAGTAAGTGCTCCCTAGGTCACTGTCCATGGTGCTCACCACAAACAAGAGCACCAAGATCCAGGAGGCTGGCCGAGCTGCTCCTGTGGGATGGAAGGTTAGGGCACAGAGCAGTTTGACCAGTGGCAGTGGATACCAGGGTTCTAATCCTTGTCTCCAACATTTTTGTGCACTCGTGACTTTGTTTCTTTGACACAGAACCATGGAAACAGTATTCCACAGCCCCACATATTTTAACTTTCCCTGTGATCTGCTCCCCCTGGAGTGAGAATCCTTCAATTAGGGGGGTGCAGGCTCAGCTCAGCTGGGCAAAAATAAAACTGATGGCATTATTACCATGCTATTGTTGCATTGCGATTGGCACTATTCTGACCCATTGCCCATTTAGAGAAAGTCAGCAAGATGAGGACAGGTACCAGGAGGTAGGCTGGCATAGATGGACAACAGGGGTGCAGGGATGAATTCTGGGGGAGATATATCTGAATGCAGCAGTATAAAAATGTATTGCAGGATGGGGTTTCTTAAGGATGTGTTTACTACTAGCATGGCCATCAGGTGGAAGGGGATACTGTATACCAATGATATCATTACCAGAGGTATAACCGAGGTTATCTGGAGGAAGGGGGTTGACAAAAACGGTACCAGCTTGATATGGTGAGAGATAATAACACTTGATGCATGGGAGCACAGTTGATTGGTAATAGGGTGAGGGAGGAGAGTTGACTGAACATACAGCTATACTGCCAGGACACAGCTGGAGGGTTCTGCACTTGTGTTAGTGTACCAGATAGGGTTCAACTCAATGACACAATGTATGCCAAAGAAACAAATCCATGAAGGTATCACATCAGTTCTAATGCACTTGTGTCATTTGGAAACAGCTGTATGTTTTTTGTCTTACCTGATGAAGGCTGTGTGTGGTTGCTTCTGTGCTCTTATCTTTCTGTTGCGTGGGGGTGGGGTGGAGGGAAATTAGGGTAGAAAATCCTAATGCCACATTTCCATAATTTTTTGACATTGAGTTGAACCCTACCTGGTGTACTAATGCAAGAGCAGGGCTTCCAGCTGTGCCCTGGAGGTACAGCTGCCGGTTCTGTCAACCCTCCTCCCTCATTGTATCACCAAACAACTGTGCTCCCATGCATCAATTGTTATGCTGTCTCACCAAATCTGGCTGGTACCATTTTGGCAATTCAGTTGTGTCAGCCAATTGATCACCCCTACCTAGCAGAATAAAGTCCCAGACATATCTGCTAGCCAAGAAGGCACTACTAGTCCTAACCCTCCCAGCTCTAACTGATTGCTTCTGCCCTCTCACCGATCTGTAAAACACATGGACCATGGCTCAGAATGCCATTGAACTGTCTTTCTGCTCTACTCAGCTGGGCAAGCATTCATTCACAGTTAGGCCCACTGGCTACCTAAATGAGCTGCCTGATACCTTCCTCTGTTTGCCTAAGCTGCACCAGTTTAAGAGAGCAGTATGCAAAACCCTAACAGTCCAATGCAACTGTGACTACTAATCATCCTAACTAAAGTCCCTTCCAGTTTACACTTTGAACTGTCATACTCTGGCTCGGAGGCCATATGCCATTACTATGCATGTTTACACTGATACTGTCTACCTACCTAATACACAGAATAATGCATGGGGGTGCATAACAAGATTTTAATGCCTACCCAAGGTGTGGAATACTACATAAACACCGAGGATGATGCCCAAGGAGTTTATTAAAGCATCCCACACCAAGGGTAGGCATTACTTTCTCATTATACACCACCTTCTCATGCATTGCTTTATGTAATTGCTGGGGAGTGTTTTCCTGCCAGCACACTTTGTTAAAATTAGTAGCAGTGTGGCTTGTGTGCAGCAGCTGCTGCTGTTTAAAAACAACAAATCACTTTGCAATTTTGAGCCCCAGGAGTTAGATTAATTTTAATTTTTACATTCTTTATCTTCACCAATGAAAAAAAAATAGCTTTTATGGTTTGATACCTGATCTGAGGGAGCAAGGATCAGATGGTTGAGTCCTTGCTGTGGCGGTGATCGCCGCTCGTTGCTTGAAGATGACTGTTGAAGACGCTGTTTGTGAGATCCAATCCTTATGAGAAAGGTTAGTGTAGGACCAGGAAATTCAATAATTTTAACTGTATAATCCTGATTGCTGTGTGACGTGCACTGTGGCCATGCTTGCTGAAGTGGCAGTTCCGGGAGTGGGCGAGCGAGAAGAGAGAGCGTGCCTATGCGCACAATGTCAGAAACCTGGCGTGTGCTCTCTATTATAACCCACAGGTTATAACAGAAAATTATGATTGGTTTCTGTCTATGGGAGAACATACTCCCCAGTTATTATTGTAACATTGTATGCAGTTGACCTAGCCTACTTATTTTTGTACTTGCTTGACTTCATTGCACTGGAACTTGCTTATTGTATTTCTTATATTGAGTACTGTATATTGTAATCACCTTGTCCTTACAGGACCTCCTTGTAAATTAATGTGCTCAATGGAGTTTTCCTGCCAATAAACTTGAATTTATGTTGTACTGACTTTCTGTTATTGACATGGAAACTTTGTAAAAAAGCACTTGTGATTGAAAGTGTTCTCTGATATTTTCAATAAATAAATACCTGTAAGATGTTTTATCTATTACATTGGGTTGGTTTGTCATGCTTTAAGAGTAAAGTGTGCTGGGCTGGTTTTGTTTTAAGAAAACGTTGGTCTGATTTGCTTAAAAATAGGATGTTAGCTTGGGCTGTATAGTTTTGGCCCTTTCAGGTTTCCGTAGTGTAGTCACTTCCTATATAAGGAGTTGTGGTTTTAGCATTACTCCCTTTAGTTCTTTCCAGGACAGCAGCATGGAAAGGAGATGTTAAAGTGGCTGGTAAGTGATTTGGGGTGGGGCGGGTGGGGCTGACTCTGTTGCTCTGGGACACTTGTTTTTAACACAAGTTTGATTTCCATGTGTGGCTGTTTATTTGGCAGGAGATATGGAGGTAGCAGCAAAAGAGGTTTGCAATGATTCGGGGAGGGTGGTCTGTTTCTTTTTTGCAGGTGCTGTAGTTGGAGAGGCTTTTAGGGCTGCAATGTAGGTGATTATTAAGCTGTTGTTACATGTATTATTTGGGTGGTTGTTGCACATGTTTGCAGTGTTGTAATAATGTGTATATATTGTGGCTGTATTTGTAATAGTTAATCAATAGATTGTTCATTATTTTGTAATAAACTGTGTAGTTTCAGAAGTAGTATTAATTACCATAGATATGGGAAAACTATCTGATGGTTTTTATAATGGGAGAAAGTTCCAACAGTGGTTTTTATAATTAGAGAAAGTCCCAACAATGTAATAGCTATCTATCTGTCCATCTATCCATCTATACATCTCTCTCTCTCTCTCTCTCTGTATATATGTATGTACTGTATACAGGGGATATGTGATGGTTGTTCATAAGATATGGGTGTTTATCTTCATGAGTGGTTACTGAACTCCTGACCTTCACAAGTGTCAAAGCCACAACTGAGGTCAAAAGAGGGCACTTACCATGGACAAAGATAAATACCAAATTTCATGAATGCACATCACATGTGCAGTTTATACAATATACATGTGTTTCTTTTCTTAGTGACTTTTGAATAAAACATAAATGTTTTAAGTCTTCACATTCTGTTGATTTTTAGAATTCTGAGTGAAACCGTGATTGACATGTTCCCAGGTTACAGTGACACACTGATTTGAATGATATAGCTCATGCTGGCAGGAGTGTGTAGCTGTATAAACTACAGAGCACATGTGTAAGAAAAGAATCAAATACTTGTTGTGATGTACCAACTAGTTTAATAAATTTTGTGACATACCCTACTGTGGAAATAAATAATTTATCAAGCTAGCTGGTGTTCTATGGTACAAATAGTATTTTTATTTAGCATAAAAAATGCCAGTGTATATTGTACAAATATATATGCATATATACAGTAGATCCCGTCACAATACAATTCAGTAACTTGGAGTAAGTGACATGTCACAAAATATTGTACATCAAAAAGGCTTAATTGTCACTGTATTACAATGTTTCCTGCAGTATAGTGCAGCATTTTTTATATAGTGCAGCATTACTACATTGCATCTTGGCTGGCCCTGCTGTATATAATTAGTGTGTGTGTGTGTGTCTATATATGGCTTTATGACAAAAAAATACATTAATGCACATTAAAGTTGCTATCTCACCCCTCAAAGTTAGGAAATATACTATTAGAGTTCTTCTCTACAAATCTTATCCCCTCTCCTATGTACACTATCTTCATACCTGTGTATAAGTACAGTGTCAGTGGCTCAGCAGGTAGCACACTTGCCTCTGAGGCCAGGAGATCAGAAGGCTGTGGGTTCTATCCCCACACCAGGCACTTGGTTTAAATCCCAATACTGAGACTGTAGTGCAGCATGAGGGGGGTGCTGCTCTCCTGAAGTGCCGTCTTTCAGATGAGACGTTAAACTGAGGTCCCATCTACCTATTCTGGTGGTAGTTCTGGTGGATGTTAAAGATCCTATGGCACTTCTTGAAAAGATATGGGGAATTTTTATTACAAGAACATCAAAAGCAAATCATAATAACAGTGTTAAATCACACAAATTAAAATATAAAGCATAAAGAAAAGAAAATTATTATAAATACCAAATAGTGTTATGTCACACATACATATCATAACAAAACAAAGAAATAATACAGTCATAAGAAGTCTAGCATATTTCCCCAAGAACTTCAAAAAAGGAAAACTGAAATCAGAACTGTTGTATTACTGCATACGAAAAAGAAATAGTAAACCTAGTCCCTATTAATATTTAATGAACATAGTGAAACCCTTCCACCAATAAAACACCTTTTGTAACATATGCTGGGCAGTATCCAAAATATAGATTCTAGCCATAGCTTGAGAAACCAAAACACACACATTATCATATGGCATCATCTTCTGATGAAGCCCCCTTTGGCATCTGTTTTGCCACAAGTAATATTTTAGCTAACATAGAAAAATGGACAAGATGTCTGAATGATATACTGAGCCCAAGGAAGCATACTGACCCAAAACCAATAACTCATATGTCAGAAGTGTCAATCATGGCATAGTCCAGCACTGGGCTAAATGGGACCATAATGGCATAACATAAGAGCAATGGAAGAGATAATGCTCTATAGTTTCTTCAACATCGATACAATTCATATATGGGCAGTTTTTTTCTTCTAAAACCGTGTGCTTAGCATTGCTTTGTACATTAATCTGCCCATACATAGATAACTACAAGTGTTCCCACATGGGGGATTCTAGGATTAAGCAACTGAGCTAACATTAATTTAGTATGCTGAGGGGAGCAATTTTTAAAGATGGGCTAAGTAAGGGAGACTAAGGATATGATGGCATGATATAGCCGACGGCCTGAGCTCTGTAAAATAAGTTGCTTAGAAATGACCCATTTATATATCTTAGAAGCCACAGGTTGGAAAAAATCACGAAGATGCAGATAAATAGACAGTTTGGGAGGGGTAATTCTCCATGCTAATAAAATATTTAGACAAGTTATGTCAAATCAAATTATTATGCGGTTCCTATGAGGGGACAAATCCACATTTGATGGACTGGGAAATAAACATAGTATGGAAAAACACCACAGGATCAATCATCCCGAGACCACTCTTGTCCCCAGGGAGATATGTAAAACACCACTTTATGGGGTTTAATCTGTTACTCCGGAGCATCTGAAAAAAAAGGCTATACAATTTGACATCCAAAGTACTAGGGAGAAGATAAATCATGGAAACATATAATAATATTGGAATAAGGAAATGTTTGATGAGCACAACACACTTAAGCTTGGAAAGCTTACAGTGTTTCCATCTAGTGACCTTGGAGTCCACCCTCTGTACAACCAACTCCCAGTTGATTAGTGGCAAATTCTTTGGCTCAAAATTGATGCCCAAAATTTTGAGGGGTTCTGAGGAAAAAGAAATGCCTTCTACGGTTAAAGAATGGGGACACCCAGAGGCAATAAACAAGCACCTGCTCCTGATGATATTAAGCTTTGAATTTGATAAATGCAAATAATCCTGGATATCTTTAAGGATGAAGGGTAACTGTGTGAGGTCTGAAAAGAAGAGGCACACATCATCCACATATGCCTGAACACGGAGATCCACCCCAGCGCCCACTCCAGGAACTCCGGTCCAAGAGGGGGACTGAGTCAGATTCCTTAACAGGGGATCCAAGGTAAAGATATACAGGAGCAGACTAAGAGGGCACCCTTGACAGACCCCGGTAGGGGCTGAAAACCCAGCAGTAATTAGCTTTCTAATAACTGGATGGACAACGGTGGAGGAATACAACAACCGAATCTGTGTCACCAGATAATCTGGTATCCTATATGATTTAAGGGTGAGAAAAATAAAGGGAGCAGGCACCCTGTCAAAGGCTTTTTTCTGGTCAATACAGAGAATACAGACAGACTTCACAGACAGGGACAGATGATCAATTAGGTCTCTAATCACCATAAGGGCATGCTGGATTTTATGAGATTGAAGGTCACAAAACTGGTGGTGGGGAGGAGATGATCTGAGAGGCATGGTGTCTCAACCTAAAATTCAATATTTGGGCCAAAATTTTGTAGAAAAAATTCAAGATAGTAATTGGTCTTCAATTGTGGAAAAGGGATTTATCGCCAGATTTGAACAAAAAATCAATAAACCCTCTAAGAAGGCAGGATGTATTTTCTGAGAAGCAAAAACATAATCATAAAACAGTGCTAGGCATTGTGAGAGCTCAGAGGAAAAGGATTTATAGAATTTGAAGGGTAATCTGTCAATACCTGGAGAAACACCATTTTTTTCAGTTGTAATTATCTGTTCAATTTCTTCCCTCCCAATAGGTACTGGATTGGATGGGCTATCAGCAGATAAATGGGGAACATCTACTGTTGCCAAATAAGTTAGAATAGATTCTGAAGAAGGAGGATGAAGTGGTACATGGGAATGGAGAAAGGATTCAATAGACCTGTGAATGTCCTTGGTAGAGTAAACTGTCTGCCCATGCTGGTTCTTCAGGGCTTCCATCAACACAGTGTGTCTCAAGGTTTTACAAGTAGTGAAAGGCTCCCCAATAGGAGACAATTGAGTCCCGATTGTAAAAAACCCTGAAGCGTATGAACCCTGTAGTATTGGCAGAACTGCATTTCCTTCTTCAAAATTTGTATTTGTGAAGAATAATCCCATTTAGTGGTATTTGCCAAAGAAAACAATCTAAACAATTACTGTCATAGAGAGAGGTATTTAAAAAATTTGTCATTGACTGATTTTTTTTCCCAAAGTATTCAAACCATGATTTAAAATCATACTTCGAGTCTGCCCACCAAACTCCTAGGTCTGAATACAAAAAACTAACTGAACAATGAGCAGCAGTCATCCCCAGGATCCCTTTCCTAACCAAGGAATCAGTGAGTATGGATGTGTTAATCTGCCAGTGATCAGATCTAGGGGAAATCTCTGGGGAATTTCTGAATTTAAGAAATAACAACAAATGGTCAAAATGTTCAGTTGGCTGAGTATGAAAGGAAAAAGAAGGTAAAGTGTGAGAAACAAACATGTGATCAATAGTGGTATGATACTTCTGTCTCATATATGTAAAACTAGGCCCAGATTTCTGAAATGTGCTGCAATCAATTAGTTCAGCTGAATCTATAACCTGCTGAAGAGCATTGGAATCACAATACACCTTCTTCTCCAAAGTGCCTCCTTTGTCAATGAAAGGGCAATTAAAATCCCCACAAAGAAAAAAGAGAATGTGAAGTGACCAAATATGGCTGAATTGTCTTGAAGAGAGAAACTCTTTCCGTCTTTGATTGTGGGCCATAAATATTAATCAAGCAGTAATCCATGGTATCCCAAGTTCCATCCAGAATTAATACTCTATCAGGACATAAATCTATCAGCTTATGAAGGGTTAATGTATACTCATTAAACAGAATGCCTATCCCATCAGCACTGTCCAGCCCAAAGGACCAGTAGAAAGGACCCCACATCCACTCCCCCTGAAAAGATCTAATTTGGTCACATGGAAAACATCCAAGTTTCCTGTATAAAGCAAAAGTCAAATCCAGAGTCGTGAATAAAGTCAAAAACTGCTAGGCCCTTCAGTGGATTCAGCAGGCTATGGATGTTAACTGATGCCACTTTCAAGGAAGCAGCAGCATCAAGCTATCTTTTTGCACTTTTTTTTATTTTTGCCCCAATACCCAACCAATTCAGGATGTAAGGGGTCACGGGGGGAATCAGGAGACCAAGAGGAAGAATCCTCCAGGTCCATGTCTGACCCTCCTTCTTCTGAGGCCAAAACCTCAAAGGGGTTTATGGATTCAATCGAGCCCTGAGAGGAGGAAGGTTTAGTTTTCAGATTTTGAGAACAGCGTCTAGGAAGGGACACAAGGACCCCAGCAGGAGGCTCTGCAGGATCCGGATCCTTATAACAAACTGGCACCAGAACAGCAATGTTAATAGAAACCACCCCTAGGGGCGAAGGGGGAGGAGGGATCGGTAAACAATCATTTGGCAGAGGAGCATCAGAAGGGGGAAGGGACTTCAACTGCAGAGGGAATGAGGGTAGGAAGAGATGGTACAGTACCTGAAATGGGGGAGGTGAGGACATGTAACAGGCACCAGGTCCTGAGCATGCTGGATTAATAAATCCGGACTCAAACAGGAAGCTTTGTTCCTTGCTGCCCAAGGGCAGGCACCAAAAACATGATCGACCTCATCATAAAGGACACACTTTGTATGGGAGGCACATTGAAATGCAATGTGGCCCACCTCACCACAATTATCACTACGTGGATTATCACATGAGCTAGAAATGTGAGTTCTAGAGCCACACTTGTAGCAAGCTTGAGGCTGCCCTGCATAAAAGCACACACCCCGATCTCTCCCCAGCATGAAATAATTAGGCACATGAGTAACACCAGCATCTGATTGAAAAAGTTTAATTTTGTATTTCCACCCTCCAGTCCAAAATGATTCAGAATCCAGGATCACTTCCTGGTCACTCAACACTTCACATCTCTGGGAGATTCAATAGGTAATGTCATCCACATGGACCCCCTCATTCCGAAACATGATGGTAACAAATTTAATCAAAGGTTTGGAAAGTGGTATTACCAAAAAGGGTGTCCACATGGGGAAAAACTTCACCTGATTGTATCTCTCCCAGAAAAGGTCCAGAGCATAAGAGGTATGAAAGCTGATGTCATAATTATCCTCCCCACTGATGTTTATAAATGCAAAGACCTCTCTTGTGGAGAAATGGAGGAAGTCTTTCAATAGACATTTACCAACATGATGCCTATCACGTCAAAGTTCCAGACCTCTCTTATAGTGGATGACCACATTCCTTCTAGGGTCAGCTTCCTTTTTAATATTGGATAACAATTCAGAAAGGAGAAGTTTCTGTAGTCAGGGGGACATCCTGGGGATGGTCATCCATGTCCACTACTACATGACCCCACACCTCGAGAATCCCTGGTTAGCAGGCAGCTCCACAGGGGTAGAGACATGGAGCAGAGGTAACTGGGAAGGAACAGATAACAAAGGGGCCCCAGGGGAGACATTAGAATCAACATCTTGTGGTGAAGGAGCAGTAACCTTGGGGGAAGGCAATCCCTTGAAAAGTTCTAGTGGACACCACAAAGGGGATCCTGAGAGAAATTCAGCTTAGGGTCCCATTCAGGATCAGGGATCCAAATTCCATTTTCAGAAAGCTTCCAGCCTGCCTCGCTCAGAGCAACTTGAGGGGACATGGGTCCTTGAAGGGGAGGTTGCTGTTTGTCAAGGGAAAATGCAGCTTGTAACACATCTGCAGTAGTTTGAATGACCGTAGATCAGAAGGTACTGAAGGCGAAACAACAGTCTGTGTAGTAGGACCAGGCACTAAGAGGATGTGCCTATTAGCTTTAGTTAAGGCAGTCCTGTGCCCATTTTTGGCATCTTTAACCCCTGAGGCAGTGGTCCCATGTTTTGAGCCAAAGGAGAAAACAGTAACGCCTTCCTGCAGACCATGGGAGCACTGGTAAACCACAGGTGTAGAGAAATCCAAGTTCTTTAACACAAACTCCAAGTCTCAAGACAGAGGTACAGTCATGGGAGGAGAGACAGTAATTGCTACAGGGTTTGTTAAATTGGCAGCTTGCCAAGGATTCAAAGAATTAGGCATAGCGGTCTCAGAAACTTCCAAAATCACACAGTCATTTCCCTCGATAGACAGCTGTGGGCATCCGCTCAGAACAGCGGTTGAAATGCCAGCCGATGTATCAGGCACTTTAGATGCAACAGTTTGTACATGAGTAGTATTCTTTGAGAATAACTCACCAGACTCATCCTGGGCTTCAGCCTTTGATGATGCTGTGTCACTGGAACCACTGACAGGCCTTGACACACCCTTGACAACTGCAGCTTCAGACATTAATAAAGGGAGGTTCACTTGTAAAACCTTCTCCGAGGTACAATGCCGAATCTGTTCAAGTTGAAGTTGATTCAAAAGGAGAGCTTCAGCATCAGTCTGAATGAGTGTAGCAGTAGAAATTTCAGACCAAAACATTGTGGCTCAAATCCTCTGTAGAAAGAAAGATATCAGGAGTTTCCACTCCATTCTCCTGGAAAACAATACTCTTAGTTGTCTCATGATGAGCCTTTTGTAGTAGTGAGGTAGGAGAGGAGGCTTGTTCCCTCACCCCCGAGACCTCCATCTTCTCTGGAGGATCGCTGGAAGTTGCCATCTCACAGGCCAGAGGTTCCCCCTACAGTCAGAGTAGGGGAATTTTTTAGTGCAAGGAATAGAATCCAACATAGGGTAACAGACATTCAGCAAGAAAAACAAAACAAGTTTGTACATACAGATATAAACAGCTCTGCAAAAATCAGAAATTAGAAAAATAAACAAACAAAAACAATCACAGGAGCTAGAAAAAGAAAATTACCATATACCCATTCTTGGTTCCCATCTAGATTTCCACAAATGCATGGAGAAATGAGATTTATCATATTCATACAATCTTCGCAGCTCATGCTCTACAGTTAGCAGAAGAGTAAGTGGAGTAGAGTCTATCTATCTCGACACATAGCTGCACCTATTCTGCCAAAGTACAAATTTAATACAAGTTAAAATAAACCTCACAGTACCTGCAGGTATAGCATGCAAAGAAGAAGAAGCCCTCCTGTGGAAGGAACTAGGTGGTACACAGAAGAACTTCAATGCAGGCTGTAATCTTCAGTGACGTTTAAAAATGTATTAGTAGTACTTCCAGACAAAATGTCAAAAATAAAGCAAGGCGAACTTAGTCCGACAAATTAAATAACAAGGCATACCAAACATAAAGGCACAAACCATGAATAGCAGTCTTTACGTCTTTAACTAGGGCACTAGTTCCAGATGCATTCACTTCACCATCCTGACTGCTACTGATCTTCCATTTGAACTGCTGGGTATATATACTCTATACTAATCACCCATTGGACGAAAAATCTATCAATCATCTGCTTTGAACCATTTTTTAAATAAAACAATTATTTATACATTATAATCATAAGGCAAAGCATTATAACACATTCTAGTTGCAAATATGAATAATGGAAGTATTAGTATTTTGTTTAGAAGTCTTTACATCATGTTTGCACAGTAAGTCCCTCCCTCCTAAGTATGAGAATACTAGCAGTATGGCTGGCCGGTACCTAGAGAGAAGGAACACAACATAGCCATTTACAAGCTGCTGCACTTTCTGCCAGGTATTACAACACTTTCTTGGCTTTCCTTCATATTACTGTTATAAAGAACTATGGAGGCTGTTGTAGCCTAATTTTTAGAGGGCAGAGCACTACATGAAATGTTTACAGAGTAAAGAGGGGTTTAGAAAGACAGTTCTATGTTGCTGATACTGAAAAGGGTCCACAAAGACAACACTCTATACTGGCTGTTTCAGCTCCAAGCTACCAACACTGAAAAAGGGTCAAAATTACAAGAATTTCACTTAGACAGACAGTCAATACATTATTATAGGAGGAAACAGTGAAAATGTCTCTGTACTGAGTTCCAGAGCTAAAATGGCTTATCTTAAACGTTCGCAGCATTTGCGAGCTGCAACGAAGGTGTGCACGTTCGTGCAGCTCGTAACAAACCGTCGCGAAGGACCGCCATACTCAGCGCAAACTCCTGAGGTATAAAATCATAAGGAAAAAGCCTTTTTTAGGAAGAAAACAATGAAAACCTGTGGAAAACTCTTGCTTTGGGCAGAGAAAGGGGTTTTGAGGTGACCTGTCTCATTATGGCCATTTAAAGGGGCCATACATATTTAAATTACAATCTTGCTTTGTAGTCTGGCAAATATTATTTTAGTCAGCCAGAAATACATAATAGACAGAGACAACAAATAACACTTATTTGTATAGGTGGCCAGTCTATGCATAAACACAAAACACAAAAAAAAACCATAAAGACAAGGACAATACAAGGACGATGGGGGGGTTCTGGCTAACAACTTCAATATCTGTCGATTACAAAGCAAACCTAAAACACTAGATCACCCCTTTGACAATAAGCTCCTCATAATTCAATGTGTAGCCAATAAAGTCCAAAAGGCTCATACATATGGACAAGTAAGCAGAAAGTGAAGCATTGTTTCCTCCTGTCGAACACATGAGGGCCTAGGACAAAATCTATCCTCCTGATTTTTGTGTTTATCATTAGTTTTGACTCCCAGTCGCCCATGGCTACAAAGCCACTGCACATCCCACATCTGGGGGGGGGGGTAGGTGTATCTGCCAGTAAGGACTTTACACATGGTACATTAACTAAAGATATGTCCTTAAAAACAGGCACACTGGTGTAATAACACTGCTGTATATTTTAATATATTTGTTTCCGATTTTGTGCCCAAAGATGTCCAGATTGTAATTTCCATTTTCTGAGCTTTATCAAAACAGGTTTCATGTACTGTGGTACAGTCCTATAAGAATTCGGAAGGATACCAGAAGAAGTCCAACAATTCACTGAAGGCTCGATCCAATTATCCGCAAACAACCTCCAGACAGCTACTGAAGGAGTGGCCAGAGGGGAAACATTATAATAGAAGAACATACTAAAATAATATGAAACAGGGTTTATCAACTTTAAACCACCATCCTTCACTGGCAAATACAACACCTCCCTTTTAATCGAGTTGGGCCTATTACCCCATATCACTTGAAAGGATAGGCTCAATAATGTGTTCTCAAGGTGGAAAGGCACAGGGTAGACAACACTGAGATAGGTAAAAACAGGCAGTAATAAAGTCTTAATCAACATAACCTTCTTCTTCTTTGTTTGCTGCCATGATTTCCACAATGCAACCTTTTTTTTTCCCCAGGTCCAACTTAACCTCCCAGTTCCTACTACCCATATTTCCTCTCCCAAACATAATTTCCAGAATTGTAAGAGGCACAGTGGAGACTGCTATGCCTTGAATGTCTTGCACAACAGGGGTAGAGTCACTCAAGATATATCCCCTACTTTTCCCTTTATTCAGTCAGGCCCCAGAGATGGTCACATAAAGGTCAAGATCAACAAGAGCATTGATCCCAAACTCAGCGTCCGCCACCAGCATGCAGATATCATCGGCATAGGCAGTAGTTTTCACCTCAAATGCCAGAGTTGGGGTGTGCAAACCTGTTATGGAGGCATCACGTTCCACCAAGTGTATAAAAGGGCCCCAAAAAAAACATATAACAAAGGGCTCATCAGACAACCCTAGTGAACACCCCTGTCAACCTGCACTGTGCTCCCAAAATAGCCATTAATTAAAGGAACAGTGTTTGCTACCACATACAAGGACATTATCCAGTGTACAAAGGACTGAGAAATGCCATAGTACAGCCAGGTAGAAGACAGACAGGAATGCAAAATTTTATCAAAGGCCTTCTCTTGATCCACAATTAAAAGATAGCCATGCATCATGTCTTTCTCACCCAAGTCCACCATTTCTAGGAGTAATAGGAGATTATCAACAGTGGTGGACAAGTGGAACACCCTGCCAGAGGAAGTGGTGGGGGCTGAAACAATCACGGGATTTAAGAATGCATGGGATAGACATAAAGGAATTCTGGAGGTCTGGGGTAAGGGGCAACAGACTTCCTGGAAAACATAAACTGAACTTACAAACTTAAATGGGCAGACTGGGTGGGCCATAGGCCCTTATCTGCTGACACTGTCTATGTATCTATGTATCATATATTACCCTGTGGCCTACTGAACAGGTTTGTGAGAGTAAAATCAAAACGAGGGGCCACAGTAGCCAAATGGGCCATTAAGACTTTCATCAAAACTTTCATGTCCATATTGAGTAAGCTGAGAGGCCTCCAGTTATGTAAGTCCCTCTGATCCCCCTTTTTTTAACAAAAAAATCTGTATGGAGGTACCAAACCTAGGGTTAATGGAATGTGAGGACAAAATCCAGTTAAATACTACAACCAAAATTTCAGTCAGCTCGGCAATAAAGTATTTATAAAATTCAGCGGTAAGGCCATCCAAACCTAGGGCAGTATTATTATTTAAAGAATGAATGGCCTGCTCTAGGTCCATTTTCTGAATCGGCAGCAACAGGGGATCAGTAAGAGCTGGGGTTGGGGGGGGGGAACAGATAGGGAGTTAAGACATGCATGTAATTGTGCCAAATCCGGAGTAAACTCAGTATATAAGTTATGCAGGTTGGAATCTACTAACTCCAAAATCTGCTTAGTGGAAGTTACTACAATCCCCGTCACCCATATTTAAGGAGTTCATGACTCTCAAATGTATACGGTCCTTACAACTCTCAAAGATGTTCCCATGTGTGCCTTTCCCAGGTATGCAAATCCTGTTGATGCTCTAGAATACTGTAAGCCCTCCATGTAATTTTTTAACTTTCGAATCATGGTGGCGTAACCACCAATACCGTCATTACTAAGTAACATAACAGTAGCCAATTGAGACTTTAAAGTCAGATATTTCTATTTCTACCTTGTCTCCGCAAGTACTTGTATTTAAATGTTCAATAAAATGTTAATTGCAAAAAAAAAAAGTCAGATATTTCTTACATTGTGCAGAATGAATCAAAAATGCATGTCATTGAAAAACATGTTTTAGTACAAGTTTCGTATCTAACCACCAAGTACTGTGATTTTCCTCTAAACAGGCCAGAGATTTCCTCGCATTCAGTGTATTTAACACTGCTTCTTTCACCTCCTGTCTCTCCATAAGGGTATTGTTGAGCTTCTAGATGCCCCTCTCAATAGGCGGTTTAACAGTTAAGCCCACCTGAAGTGACAAAATATCATGATCAGACGTTTCAATAGGGCAGGTGTCAGTGAAATACAAAAAAAAATAGATTTGGACATAAATAAATAATCAATACGTGTGGCTGAATTCTTCTTGTGAAATGTCTGCCCTTCCTCTGCATGCAGGGCCCTATAGGAATCCACCAGGCTAGCTGACTGTAAAAGCTTTTTTAAGCAAGTGGTGTCACAATAGTCTTTGACAGTAGTATGTCTGCTATCTCCCCTAGAGAGCGGGCAATTAAAATCTCCTCCCCATAAAAGATGCCTGGTAATGGTCAAAAATGGTGAAATTATTTGAAAAAGGTCAACCTTATCCTTTTTTTTCTGAGATGCATAAATATTAATTAATCTCCACTGAGTGTGATCATAAGAAAAATCAAGTATCAAAGCCCTACCTAATGCCAAATCCGCTATCCTTGTGACAGAGAATTCATTATCCTGAAACAGAATTCCAATACCATCACAAACCTCCAGTACAAATAAAAAAAAAGGACCCTGCCACGACAATTTTTGAGCTGCCAATACAAGAGATTTGGAGTTCAAACGGGTATCCTGTAATAAACAAATGTCAAAGTTTATGTCCTTATGGATGGAAAAAGTCACCAGATGTCTTCTAGCTGCCTTTAAGCTATTAGTATTGAGAGAGGCAACCCATAAAGCCATAGTCAGGACCTGCGCTAAGGTGAAACGTAAGGGAGCAAGGTCACATAAACCATGATGGTGGTCCAGTGAGGTTCAGGTAGCGGTCAGAGAAAAGAAGGCGGCCTACAAAAAATATAAAACAACAAGAGGGGATAGGGATAAGGAAATGTACCATCTTGCATCTAGAAAAGTCACCCGGATGGTGAGGGGGCAAAGTCCAGTAAAGAGCAGCTGCTGGCACAGGGGATACATGGAGGGGAAAAGGGGTTCTTCCGGTACATTGGGGAGAGGAGAAAAACTAAGGGCCATCTCAGCAGATTGAGATCAGAAGGAGGGTGGGTGGAAGAGGCGAGGGACCAGGCAGAGGTATTTAACGAGTACTTTGCCTCTGTGTTCACTAGGGAAGGGGATGGGATATCTACAAAGCAAGGCACAATGGGGATAGAAGCGGCAGTGAGTGGGATCAAGGGAGCAACTGAAATGGAGCAAGAGGGAGGGAGAGGTACCCCAGGAGTGTCACATCAGGATAAGGATAAAAAGGCCAGTAAGGTGGCGGGGACGGATGATGATATCTCCGCCAAAAGGGTGTGGTTAGCCCTCAAGGCCCTAAAGAAAGACAAATCTCCTGGTCCAGATGGCATTCATCCGAGAGTACTATGGGAATGACTGGCTGCACCCCTGACAGAGCTCTTCAACAGGTCACTTGAGACAGAGAGGGTACCTAGGGATTGGCGAGAGGCACATGTGGTGCCAATCCATAAAGGGGGGTCGGGGGAAGTACCAGGTAACTATAGACCCATCAGTTTGACCTCGGTGGTGGGAAAATTAATGGAGAGTATACTAAAGGAACGATTGGGGGTGTACTTGGAGGAGGTGGGAGGTCTGGATAGTCAGCAACATGGGTTTGTGCCAGGTAGATCATGTCAAACCAATCTTGTGGAGTTCTACGGATGGGTAACATCAGAACTGGACAGAGGAAAGCCTGTGGATGTATTATTCTTGGACTTCAGCAAAGCGTTTGACTCTGTCCCCCACAATGGTCTGGTGGTGAAACTGATGGGGTTGGGAGTAGGCCCTTTGATGGTCAGATGGATTGAAAACTGGCTAGCTGGATGCACCCAGAGAGTAGTGGTCTGTGGGGCGCTCTCGAACCCTAGAGAGGTTGGTAGTGGGGTACCGCAGTGCTCGGTCCTGGGTCCGATCCTGTTTAATGCATACATATCGGACATCAGGGAGGGTATAGGGTGTGAAATGAGTCTCTTCGCTGATGACTCCAAGATGGGAGCAGTATTTGAGGGAGAAGAGGGGAGGTTGACCCTGCAAAGGGACCTGGACACCCTGGAAAGCTGGGCTCACACATGGAAATTAAATTTCAATATCACCAAGTGCAAGGCGTTACATCTTGGATGGGCAAACCTTAAACACAGGTACACCCTGGGAGGGGAGGCAATTGAGGCCTCAATAGGGGAAAAAGACCTAGGGGTCATGGTGGATGCATGTATGAATAACTCTGAGCAGTGCAGGAGAGTGGATAGCAAAGCAAACAGGATGTTGGGATGCATAGTAAGGGGGATCACCTCTAGGAGAAAGGAAGTGATTCTGCCACTGTACAATGGACTGGTTAGACCACACCTTGAGTACTGTGTACAGTACTGGAGACCACACTTGAGGAGGGACATACAGCTCCTGGAGAGGGTACAGAGGAGGGCAACTAAGATGATACAAGGGCTAGGGGATTTGATGCATGAGGATAGACTTGAGGAGCTCTGCCTGTTTTCATTGGAGGAGAGGGGAGAGACAGGGGGGACATGATTGAGGTCTTCAAGTACCTCAACGGAATAAATAGGGTAAACATGAAGGGGATCTTTAGACTAAAGCAGGGAGGTATCACCAGAGGGCATGGTTTGAAGTTGGAAGGTGGAAGGGTGAGGGGGGAAGAGGAGGAGGTTTTTCACTGAGAGGGTGGTAGACCCTTGGAATGCACTGCCTGGTGAGCTGGTTCAGAGGTCCACAGTGGAGGGCTTCAAGAGAGGGTGGGACAGACACAGAAAGTGGATGTATCAGATGATGGCCTGTCCCAGGGGGGTGGGGATGGATGATAGGGGTTTCTGGAACACAAGGGTGGGGGAGGGCCTCGGCACCCAACTAGGGATCTGAGGTTCAAGCAGACTCGATAGACCATAAGGCCTAATCTGCTGGCAAATAGTATGTTAGTATAAAACTGGAGAATGCATGAGGAGAAAAGGAGGGCAAAAATTATTTCTTCCTCGAGCTTCTCCGCACATTCCCCCTTTGCTGAGAAGTTTTACAAACAGGAGGAGGTTTAACTATCATGGAGTCATCCTCAGAATCAGAAGTAACCATACCTTGGGATGAAATCGTAGAGGATGACTCAGAATCCTCATCAGCATCAGAACCCCGAGTGTCAGTTTGTAAAACAGTAAATCTATTGGAAACTCTCAAAAGGGGAGATTTCTTTGGTGCTTTTTGAGACTTGGTCATAGTGTTTGGGTTCTTCAAAGGATGCTTCTTAGTGGACATGGGTGGAACTGGGGGAGGCATAATATGAGAATCAGGCTGGAGGGAAGCCAGAGCTGCAGAAGGCCCAGAAAAAGCAGAGGCTATAGGATCAGGCTGAGGGGCATAACTCAAAAGGGGGTCTCCAGCCGCCGCCTCAGGTCAAACCAGAAAGGAGTCCACAGCTACCAGCTGCAGGGAAGGTTCAGATTTAGAAGTAGAAGAGTCCACTTCCACTAGGTCAGAGGAGGTCTCAGGCACCCCCTTCTGGTCATCTGCATTTGGAGCAGCCAATAAGGTAGTAGATTGTTGTCGTCTAGTGCGATCTATATCAGATCTCTGGGCTGTAGAGAGGATGTCCTCCTGGTGAAGCCGGTCATCCTGATTATGCGTTGCCCAGGGACAGGCTCTATAAGTGTGCCCAGTCTCCTCTCAGAGATTGCACTTCATGTCAACGGTACAAGCAGAGCCCAGGTGGCCAAAGTTGAGACAAAGGTTGCATCTCAGGCTATCACAGGCCGAATTTAAGTGTTGAAAGGACCCACATTTAAAACAAGTTTTACGTTGACCCAAGTAGAAACAGTGGCCCCTGTCTGGACCCAGAAACAAGCTACTTGGCAAATGTTTTGGGCCAGAGCTGGTCATTTTCAATTTAACCTTATAAGTCCAACCACCCGTCCACAAATGTTCACTGTCAAAAATTGGCTGAGGAGGGTTCATAACATCACATCATTGGGAAAGCCAGTGGATAATGTCATGAACAGAGACACCCTCATTCTGGAATAAAATTGTTATGGTCTTAAATGCAGGCTTGGTCAGCAGAATGGCACAGAAAGGCAACCAAAGTTCAGAAAATGGAAACTTTTCATATTTTGCCCAAAATCGGTCCAGGTCCTATGGCTTCTGGAAACTGACATCAAAAACACTGTCCCCAGAGATGTGGATCAAGGCATAAATTTCATTTGTAAAGTTTTGCCCACATAAACTCTATTGGGGGGCAGTCCAAACCACCTATATACTGTAGACACACCACATTTCTCCATTGGGCTGGCATAGAATGCATCTGGAAATTATCCCGTTTCTGAAAAGAGGCCCATAAAGTACTGGATTTATCAGCCAAGACAGGCTGAGGCTTAGTGAGGGGCCTTTCATGATCCATTTGATCCTCCCAGGTCAATTCTAAATCAGAAGGGACTGGGGTTCCATTATCACCATGCTCAGAGAAGGTGGACTTGGTATACACCCGAGGGGGAGAGGAAACTACAGCCTCAGCATGTAGGGAGGCATCAAAATCATCTGCAAAGGCCACAGGGTTCTCAGATTCAGAAGGGGGGAAGGACGTGGGCAAAGCCTGTGCACAAGGCACACTCAGTGTGGGAATCCCAGGAATAGGAATGGAAGGATCAGGCAGCCACTGTCCCTTACCATTATTCTTCCACCCAGCACTCTTCAGAGAATTTTGCAGTGACCAGTCTAGTTTTTTTCGATTCCCTGAGGGACCTGCATTAGGAGTGGAGCCAGGATACCCCTTATGGAGAAAAACACCAGCTCCCGAAGATGGTGCCAAAAAGAGAAAATTAGTACTCACAGAGCCCTCAGGAAGAGGCAGAGAACCAGAGGCAGTGTCCAAATCCCGAACATGTTCTGCTGGCAGAGATCCTAGCACTTCAGGAGCTGGAGAAGAGTTTGACAGAACAGGTGACAGATAGCCGGGCAGCACGTCCTTTGATGCTACTGCGTCATACTGATCATCTGACCACCCATTGACAACATGTCCAGCCGGTTCCATTGCAAGCACAGCGTCATGCTCACTCACAGCAGGCACCCGAGCAGGGACCCCCAAACAGTCAGAACTCACAGAGGAAACTGCAGCCAAAACCATATCTCATTTATCATGGAGAAGAGCCTTAAGCCATTCTTCTTCCATTTTTCCACACAGAATGCTGTCAGGCAGTGTCAAGAGCTCTGCACAGCTTAGCACTTCAGGGCTAGATAAAGCAGGGGCTTCCAGCATAGCAAAGATCTCCACAGCTGGACCTGCAGGGGGGGAGATCAGCAACCCTGCAGGTACACCAGCATCCAGCATCTCCACACTCTCATCCGCCATCTTGGATGCACCAGCTCCCCCTACCGAAAAGAGCAGGGGAATTTCCCTGGTGTCATGGCCAAATTTCCCCCATTCACTAAAAATACCACCAACAGCTTAATCTGGTCAGTTGGCATTCATCTGTATCCCCCTCCCCCGGGTTATGCCTGAAAATAGGCCTGTGCATCAAAGGTCTGGTACCTTTTACAGGATGTATATACTATATTTCAAATTGGTTAATCACAACCCTTATCACCACCCATTCCCACTCCCCTTTTAAACCAGTTGCATACAATAGATCCAAACCCTGGCCATACACATCTGATATTTCATATATGTGTATACAGTACAGTTTAAATCTATAAATATTTGTATATTTACAGAAACAAAACTGTAGAAGTGACCATCACTGTATAACATGGCTTTTAAAAATTAGGGAAGAGACAATAAATATAATTTCAAAGTTATATAAGTTAAGAAATACTTTTATTAATATTACTACATCTTATAGCAGATGACAATAATTTTAAATTGCAGTTATACATCTATATGCATTTTCATCACTGGATGCCAGTGTCTTCAGCTAAAAGCAAGTTCTGCTAAAAACTAACCTTGTGGGCTGAGATTTTTTTCTGTTTCCAACAAAGCCTAGTTAGAGGGGTATTAGGAGGATGCACTTGGAAGGAGAAGCTGAGTGAAGACTCTTAGGCCCTGAAACAGAAACTGGTCAATTGGGACAAAGCAGGAAGTGTAGAGGAGCATTTAAGTAACATCGGTCCTGATTTTTGGTGTGCGTTTCCATGCCAGAGGCTGACATCTTCAGCTAAAAGCAAGTTCTGCTAAAAATTTACTTTGTGGGTTATGATATTTTTCTGTTTCCAAAAGACAGCCTGGCTTGAAGTTTATGAGGAGGATGCTCAGGGAAGGAGAAGATAAGGAAGGTCACTGAGGCCATATGACACAAACTGGACAAAAGGGACAAAGCAGAAAATGCAGGGGAGCATGTAAAAAACAGTGCTCTCAATCTGTGGCACACTTGTAAGCGCCAGAGGTTGGCATCTTCAGCTAACAGCAAGTTCTGCTAAATTCTAACCCTGTGGGCTGTAATTTGATTCTGTTTCCAAGAGAGATTGACCTGAAGGGTGTCAGGAGGACACTCTGGGAAGGAGAAGCCATTGGAGGACTCTGAAGTCATGGATCAGACACCAGCCAATCAGGACAAAGCAGAAAGTGCAGTAGAGCATTTAAGAAGCTACTTCAAGCATGTCCCATCACATTTTTGTCCCAGAGCATAAGTGAAACAGAGCAGGAATGGAACAGAATTGATGTCTTCATTGTTAGCAGATGTCTGCAGGTGACAGCAGGCATGCAGGGAACTCTGCTGGTGCACTAAGGTAAGGTAAAGTACCTGTTTACTTGTTTGATGCCTGTGTAAGAGAGTATTGAAAGAAGGTACAGGGGTAACAGCAGGGAGGTAACAAACTGTACAAACAGAGAAAACATCCTGCCAGGTTAAGGGTACAAAGAGGTAAAAGCAAAGCAAAAAGTGGGAAAACAAATCACCCTGTCTAGGGTCATGCTACAAAGTGGTTAAGTAAAGCAGAAAAGGGGGAAAAACTAGTAACATTCTGCCTAGAGTAAGGGTACAAAGTTAATTCCGGTAAAAGAAGAGAGTGAAGAAATGGAAATTTTGGGAATGGTGCAGTGCAGTGGTTGCAGAGCAGCAGTATTTATAGACACCTTCTGTAGACTGAGGTGTTGCCCCATCTTCATTAACTTCTCTTGGCTGAGGCAGAAGGTCGCTAGACTCTGGGCTGGGTTGGCTAGTGTTCAGGAGCTCTCCACCAACACCCAGGAGCCAATGAGCCTATCACTATTGTCCCAAAGGATGCAAAGATGAAGGAGGTCTGTCTGGAGTACGTTGGGCTCTGGGAAGGTTAGTGTGGTGGAACAGGGGCACATTCCTCAGGCTGTGCCACTATAAAACTAATTTGCCACTCTGGCAAGATTGGACTACTAGGAGAAGGCACCTGTAGTAGTGGACAGGGAGGATGGAGGGGGCCTATGTAGGGAAGGCCTCAAGCTGGGAGGGAGAGGACCACAACAGAGAAGGAAGCAACCTTTGGTGGTGGACTTGACTGGTGGGGAGGGGGGGTTGATTTGGGAACAGGAAATGAGGGAAAGTGGGAGGTGAGGTGCCTTCTTGGCACCATGACTTAGAGGGATGGAAAGCAGATACTAAGGATCACTAGGCCAGTGAGGCAAGAAACAAAGGAACATAGAAACATAGACTTTGTCAGCATAAAGAGACGAGAAGGTCCATATATTCTGCTGCTTTTCTATGCCTATTCTGACACCTCTGATCCTATTTGGTCACTGGCATCCATCCCTCGCCCTGTTTCTACCCAGTTTGCCATAGGGTTGATTCCACACAATCTTAAAGCTCCCCATAGTCTTTGTCCCCACTAACTCCTCAGGCAGGCTATTCCAGTCATCCACCACCCTTTCAGTGAAAAAGTATTTCCTCACATCTCTCCTAAACTTCCTCCCTTAGCTTCAGTGCATGCTCCTTTGTTCCAGTATCTTCTTTTCTCTGAAAGAGACACCATAACTGCACCCTGTTTATCCTTGTGAGGTACTTGTAGATCTCAATCATGTCCACTCTGATACTTGTCTCCTCCAGGGAGTACATGTTGAGTTCCAGACGCCTCTCCTTGTATGGATTTTTGTGCAATCCTCACACCATTTTGGTTGCCCTCCTTTGTACCGCCTTCACCCTGCAATGTCTTTGCAGAGACATGGCTTTCAGAACTGAACATAGTACTCCAGGTGGGGCCCTCACTAGTGAGCGATAGAGTTGCACTACCATCTCCATCCTCCTACTATAAATCTCCCTCCCAGAGGCAGAAGGGGGGCTGGATGTCATTGTCCACTTGGGAACCAATGATCTGGATAGGAAGTGGGCTGTGTTTCTGCAGTGAGACTTTAGGGACTGGGGAGGGGTCTTAGGCAGGTAATGTGCTCAGTGTCATTTGCTGAGGAGCTGCCTGTTTATGACGGTAGGGGAGGATAGGGTTCTCAGCACCACAAGCTTCAACTCATGGTTTAAGGAGTGATGAAGAGAAGAGGGGTTCATCTACCCTGGAGACTGGGGACTAACCTGGAGGGATATTGGCCTATACAGGGATGATGGCTTACATCCATCTTGGAGGGGAACTGCAGTCCTCAGTGGATGGTTTAAATGTTACTTTCATGAACATTTAAACTAGCTGAGAGGTGTGGTGAAAGGAAAAAGGGAGGCATAAACTCCCCCCAAATAGTCTGAAGCAGAGAGAAGTGAAGACCTATGGGAAGAAAAGTCCCGCAGGATTTAAAAGAAGGGAAAAAATCATGGTTGTAGAGAACAAGTGGGATGGGAACAAGAGTTGTAAAAGAGGCAGGGCAAAAGAGAAAAGATGGAGGTAGCAAGCAGAGTAGGAACAAAGTGCGGAAGGCCATGTGTGCAAATGCAAGCCTAGAAAATAAAATTCTGAATATAAAGGCCATCATGGCACAGGCAGACCTGGATATTGTAGCAATTAATGAATCATGGTGCACAGCAGATCATGACTGGGACATGGGCATACCAGGCTGTACTCAGTCCAGCATATCCAAATGGTTGGCGCAACTAGTTGAAATGGGTCGATGCACCTTATAGGGTCAGCTAAACCCCTCTTAAACAAATACTGCAGTCCCACAAAGAATGTTTATTTAGTTTTTTTGTTGTTGTTGTTATTGTTGATCAGAAAAAGAGGACTAGGCAATTTTGCTATTTTCAGCCTTGTTGCAGGGAAGGGTTGGATTCAGATGGAAACCAACTGACAATTTAACCAGATTAAGCTGTCTGGGGTATTTTTAGTGAATGAGGGAAAATCCCCTACCTATGCCGGTGGGGTAGGTGAGAGAGTCTCCTCCCCTGCCCCTGAACACATGCAAATCAACGCAATGTCAGAGTCGGACAGCGAGCATGCTGTCATGAAGGTAACCTCTGCACTTGGCGAGATTTCCATTATGAATTGTGGAATTACTCCTGCAGATTTTGATGGGCTTGCTATGGTGCAGGAATCCCCTAATCAGGTTTCTACAGCAGCAAAGCTGCAGAAGACCTTGAGGGAGGAGGAGCGCTGGTATTTAGCTAGACGCCTCTGGCTGGAAACCGCATTTCATTGTGGTAAAGAAAACAACTTGGCGCTTTTAGCGGCTCCTGAGTCTAGTGGAGCAACAGGGGCGGCCACAGGTGCTGGAACAGAGAATGGGACAGGAATGACTGTGCATATGGGATCAGGACAGCAGGAAGCTCCTGTCCCAACAGGTACTATACTTGAAATTGTAAAGGCACAAGAGACTATTCCAAAAGCTGCTGGCTGTAGCCAGATTACTGAAACAGCGCCTTTGATTAAGGACACTATTATAACAGAGACTATGTGTTATACTACTGAATAGGCTGCAAATGGTGGGGGAGAGATGTCTTGGGGGGCTCTCCCCACCCAAATTTACTATAGGTGTGATGGGTGGTCCAAAGAAAAGGGGAACCAAGAAACAGGGAGGAGGTAATAAAGCTTCTAAATATGGCAACAGCTCTTGTAAAGAGTATTTTTTTGGATGCTAGAAGGGGCACTGCTGCCACTTCTTTATCTCCAGAAGAACCCCCCCCCTTGTGTTTGTGAGGCCCTTGAACAGGCTGTGTGGTCTCAGTCCCCTGATAGGAGGACATGGGAAGCTAACTTTCAGCCTGCTACTACTACTGGTGTTGCTCCATCAGTACAGACTTCATCTAGTGCTGTTCACTCGGGTTCTGATCTCCCTGATTCTGATGTACCTCTTCCACTAGGCCAAACTACAGGGCACAAATCAGCATCTAGTTCACCTTCTACTGCCCCCCCCCCAGATATGATGCATGATATTAGAAGGTTGGAGGATTCTAGGGTCATTTCTAATACGAGTATTCCATTGGAGCCTATGGAATTAAGTGCTACTGGGAAGGGATCTGATCCTCTTCTGACCACAGTAACTGAGGCCGAGGACACGGTTGCATCCCCTGGGCCCGTTTCTCCAATCCCTGCACCTCCACCTAATGTTTGGGCCTCCAACTTTATGGAAAGATTGTTTCCAGCAGCCACTTATCTTGCTTCAGAGCCTGCTAGCAGCGCAGTGCTGTTCGGCTAAGGTACAAGCTTTGCTCCTCTGACTTACCGGATCACCACTATGTGGGGTGTACATTGATCAAAGACAGCAAGAAGTTTTTTGCATATGAGGTGTATGCCCTAATACACATGCCTGGAGACTCTTTGTTTGACATTAGTTGTAAACATCCATAAGAGCAGTCCCAAAGATGACCCAGGGAATTACAGATCAGTAAGTCTGATCTCAATTGTGTGCAAGCTCATGGAGACCATCCTTAAGGAAAGATTGATAGAGAATCTAGAGGAACATGGTCTGTCGGATGCAAGGCAGCAAGGGTTTATGACAGGGAGGTCATGTCAAACAAATCTGATTGACTTTTTTGACTGGGTCACTAAAATAGTAGACAGGGGCTAAGTAGTGGACATCCATTACCTGGACTTCAGCAAGGCCTTTGACTCATTCTTTCAAAGATGTACCCCACAAGAGGTTGATCAGGAAGTTGGCAGATCTCAGGGTTAGGGAGAAGATGACCAGATGGATGGAAAACTGGCTGAGGAATAGAACCCAGAAGGTGGTGGTGAGGGAGAGTTATCCAACACTAGGGAGGTCATCAGTGGGGTCCTGTAGGGCTCAGTGATGGGACCAGTGTTGTTAAATGTCTTCATCAACGATATTGGGGATGGCATTAAGGGCAACATGTGCTTATTCAAGAAGAACACCAAGGTCTGTGGGATGCTGGACACAGCTGAAAGAAATATAGGATGTAAAGGAGGATATGACAAAACTTGAGAGATGGTCTGGGATTTGGCAGCTTTGCTTCAGTGTGAGTAAATGCAAAGTCATGAACACTGGAGCCAAGAATCCCAGGATGGAGCAAGACCTGGGGGGGGGGGGGGTCTGGGTATCTGCACAGAGGAGGAGAGGGATCTGGGAATGATGATCATTAGTGACCTGAAGCACTCCACGCAGTGCAGGAAAGCAGCAGCAAGGACACATAAAATGCTGGGCCGCATAGCCAGGGAAATAACAGTAGGTGAGAGCAGGTTACACTGCCCCTGTAGAGGTCACTGGTGAGGCCACATCTAGAGTATAGAGTTTAGCACTGGTGTTCACACCTTAAAAAGGACATTAACATGCTGGAGATGGTTCAGAGGAGGGCAATGAAGGTGATCATGAGCCAGCAGGGTGAAGCATATGAGGAGAGGTTCAGGGTCATAAACATGTACTCCCTGGAGGAGAGGAAAGAGAGAGGGGACATGCTTCAGACCTTCATGTACCTGAAATGGATACATAGACTGGATAAGGAGAATATCTTTAAGCTAAGTGGCAAGTGAAACATGAAGGGACACAGTCATAAGTTGTAGGGGGGGTAGGAGTGAGGCTAAGAAGCATCATTTCTTCATAGAGAGGGTGGTGGCTAGTTGGAATGTGCTGCCAGAAGGGGTGGCCCACTGAAGATGGAAGGCAGCTTCAAGAGAGGCTAGGATAGACTTAAGGGGAAAGCAAGTGTCATGGGAGGGGTGATGGAAAAGATGAGAAGATCTGGGAGGTGGACACGGTCAGTGACTTAAGCTGTGGACCTTGCAATATGAACAGACTAGACAGACCAACTTGCCTTATTCTCTGGCTTCTTTGTGTGTTCGCATGTTCACATATCCACCCCTCTGGGGCACCTGAGCTAGATCACAGGAACTTTTTCTTTAAGGGGCATTAAAGTGACAGCTCTGGCAGTTTCAAAGCAGCATGCACCACACTGTCTGGTAATCCACCATCTTCTAAAAAGAGTGGGACTCAGTCTCACTCTGATGCCCAATTCTACACCCATACTGTACTGCACTGATATGAACCAATTATCACACAGTATCACTGACAATAAAACTTTGGAATCCGACTTTCAGAATTGTGCTTTGCTCTTAAATCTGGGGGTGCTGGTACTGGCAGACATATATCTAACTTCTGGCAAACATGGCCTAGCAAGTAATGGTCATAAGTGGATTGTAAATTAAATAAAATTGAATTACTGACCCAGTATCCAAATCCTACGTCCTAACTAAAACTAAAAAAGAAACAAAGAACTACAAATAAACATCACAGTTTTGAGGTGCTTATACTCGTTTCAGTTATCCACACAAATGATCCGTATCTTTTTTTTATGAGCAACAGTATGGGTATGCCCCAATAACTACTATCCTCTGCGTTAGAAAATCTTCTGACCATGCAGAAACAGAAAACTGGTCCCCTTCCAAGTAAAATTAGAATCAAATGTAACCCCTCAAAATGTGTGCTATTTCTACCTTTTGTTGCTTTGCTGCTTGGATTTGGGGGTAAACTTTTTCCTATCAAATCTAAAGGATCTGAACCTCAAAATCTACACAACCACGTTGAAGTAAACAAATCACCCAAAATGTTTACAGAACAGCAGCACCCTGATTCACAAGCCAGGCATTTTATAGGATAGTGCAGAACAGCTGTGACTTGAGCTGCCCTTTATAAATGTAAAATATAGTATTTTCAGTGCTAAGAGACAGTAAAGGGACTCCAGAAGGAAGTTAAATCTGTGTGGAACTATTGAGAGCCTATTGGCTAGGCAGAGAAAAAACAGCTACAGCACTGATACCACTTCTCTTTGTTTATGTAAGAGACATAACACCCTCAGTATCATTCATCCCCTCATGTCAGCACTCTATGTTGTGACTAAATTTGTCATGATGGTGACTGAAGTTTAGAGCCAGGTGACCTAGGTCCACAGCAGTATTTATGCAGTGGTGAAAAGTTAAAGTTTTTTTTTAGTTCCATCTCAACAGTAAAGGAAATCTCTCTCCCTATCCCTGCTTCCCAGTCTGATCATACAGGATCGTGTTGCAATAGAGATACTGGCACAGCAGGAAACAATGTGCAAAAAAACAAGTCAATTTGAACGTGTTACAGTGGGAACTGCTTCTTTTTCTAAATATGTCAGTGACATACTAACAAACCTGCCTTCATGTGTGGTTATAAGAACAAATAAGTATATGAGCTTAGGGGACAGCAGTGCATATGTGTACTGTATCTGTTAGATGAAGAATAAATACATGTGACAGTAAGTGAATGAATGAACATAATGGATATAAGTAAGGCTACTAAAGTACAGTGATGGAAGTACTGAAATTCCATTTTCAAGATTTGAATTTCTGGTAGTGTACCAGTGATTGCAGGTCTAAGTTTTAGATTTTGCCAGGATTTTAAGGTTAGTCTTTTATTATGTGTATAAAATAATCAAAATAAAAAAAAATGAGTTTATTACAGTACACAGCAAAGTAAACAAATCAAAATGAAAATCATGCAGGAAGCTATTTTAAGAAAAACAGATGATATTCAGATTCACTGAGCTGGTACAAAATGTCAAATTCCATGACATTTTTCTCTTTCATGACTAGACAGTGCAAATTCTGAGATTTTACCAGGTTTTCCAGTACAAACTAAAACCAGTGGTCTTGGATACACAATAACTGCAGGTACTTGTGTACTGCAAGTGTTGGAACTGTAGGAATGTGAGAGAATTGATTAGGCAAAGGTAAGGACTGGTAAGAATGAGAACTAGATGGGTGAAAATTATATAGTGGTAACAGAATGAGAGATTTGTGTGAGCATTGGTGATAGCATGAAAATGAATGGATAAGATCAGGTGTGCTGTCAAACTGAATTAAACTGTATAGTTTATTATAAGTTATGATCTAAATTTACAACACCCTCTGTCATTTAAAATAGGGCAATGCAGCCTTCTTCCTAAATGCAAATTCAAAGTTTAACAACACAGTATTACAACTCTGGCACACATAACCACAGTCTTGCTATTTTTTGAATAACTCAGATGAGAAGTGGGTCAACTCTACAAAATTAAGTCTTACTTATGCAGTTGGTAAGAGAAAATTCCTTAATCATTTGTGTCAATAGACAAATGTGATCCATCCATTGGAACACAAGGGGGGTTGGGTGCAATTTATTGCAACCTGTGCTGCCCCATTCAGCTGAAAAGGATAGACTTCAGACATGGTCTTCTGCAGAAAATGAGCCTTATCATTAGCATTATCCACTCTAATCAACTTCCCAAAGTAAACTGAGGCAAGCAATACTAATATTAGAGCTCTGTATTACCAAGAGCATAGCTCTAACTATCACAGCTAGGGACTGCCTTTTTCCAGTTCAGCCCTGTCACTTCAGTTTTCTTCCTATAGCTTGTTTAAGAACATCCCTGGTTTCTGATAATGCCCCTTTCCATTCCTGGTAGTACAGTGGTTGCACAGAATGGGAAATATGTCTTGAAACTTCTGTGCTCACAACTTTCTAATGGATGGGCTGCCCCTTGGAACACAGATTGATGAGCTCCCACCCCTTTCTAGATGAGTAGGGCAATCACAGGCAGTTCTCAATATATGGCCACAAAAAGAGAGCAAGTATTTTAGATATTAGAACCTAGGATTGTACAAGAAATAATTTGTTGAATCTGACTGCATGAATAATTCTCCTGTTAGTTTCTCTGATGTAAACAATGCTGCTCAAAGGCTATTTTTTAATTGTACCTTTAATTTGTCATACTGTATATTATAAAATCTGTAATGTGACATGAATACTTTGAAGCTTTATTAATCAAAGGCTCATGGGTTAAAGGTTATTGCATATAGAATTGCCTATGCTGCACTCCTACATATGCCTCTATATCTGTTCCACACAGATTTTCCTTCCTTGCTTTTGTTTGTACTCTTATCTTAAATGAAGTTTGAATATCTTGACATAATGCCATTAACATAATGATAATTACTAGTAGATAGATAGATCATTTATACAGTACATTCCTCAACTTTTATGGCACTCCCCAACCCAAAAACTTACATATAACATACCTTTCACCTAGAACTTTACTGAAATGTTTCTTTTTATACTACTTGCTCCATTCCACCTTTCTTTTGTTTCTGCCTCTGGTTCATATACCTATTCTATTAACTGGGCATCTTTTTACTTTCCCTTAGCTCTACTCTGTTCCCCTGTAAGACAGGTTGAGAGGCTTTATTTATTTATTGATTGAGATATATTTAATCCAGGCAAAGCAAAGAAGAAATAGATGGGACAGTCTTGCTTCCAGTTTTGGTGATGGGGGGGATAAATAAAATACCAGGTGCATCAGTGTAAAATTATAATAGTACAAATGTTATGTTGTACTCACCTGCTGTTTAAGCTTAATACATAGATACAAATTACAATATATTCAAAGCAGAGTATGGAAGCAGTTTGCATATGTAACCCCTACCCAGTATGCCATCTCTATCTGATAGCTCTACCAGGTTGGCTGGGTTCGGGGAGGAATATGTCACTCAGCACATAGGCTAGGTTTGGCTACTCTGCACAGGGGCACCCAAGTAACTCCGAACACAGGAAGCAAAAACTGTAATGTCCAATACCAGAAGTGGGAGTCTAAAGTGTAGCTTTTACTCATATCCAAACAGAATAAACAAAGCATAGATGGACCCCCACAGGGTTACACTCCTGGTAATGCAGATTAATGGAGACCAGAACACATCCTCATCACTTTAGCCCTCAGGCTCTGAAACCCACTGGGCACACTGCCCAAACTTTATGCAGATCTGGGTTTTCCCTGGCTCGGCTCCCTTGCCAGCCACTTGGACACTTTCAGTATAGCATGGAAACATTTACTGGTGGCTCCCTAAACCACTTAAGAGCCCCTTTGTTCCATAAGGGAATCTTCCTCATTAATTCCACTTCTGGGTACTTTTCTCAGGCACTGGCCAAGTACCTGAGGAAAACAACAGGTGTCTCACAGCAAATCGGTAGAGGTGCATTTGGTTACTACTGATGGGGGGGGTCTCCCACCTCTCGCTCCCACAATTCATACCCGGCCATTTCTCTGGACTGTAACATAGAAATATAGAAACACAGAGGTTGACGGCAGATAAGGACCGTAAGGCCCATCCAGTCTGCCCATTTCTTTTTCTACTTTATAAATGTGCCATCGACCTTTGCTCTGTCAGTGGCCTATCTATTCATACTCATCTGTATTGCTCCCTTATGCCTATCCCATGCCTGTTTGAAGCCCTGCACTGTATTCATAGCCACCACTTCCTGAGGTAGGCCATTCCATGCATCCACCACTCTTTCTGTGAAAAAGAATTTGCTCACATTCCCCCTTAATCGGCCTCCCTCTAATCTCATGCTGTGTCCTCTTGTCCTGCTATTTTTCTTCTATTTATACATGTTAGATTCTTTCACCTTGTTAATGCCCTTAAGGAGTTTGAATGTTGCGATCATATCACCTCTCTCCCTCCTTTGCTCAAGGGTATACATATTGAGCTCTGTTAATCTGTCCTCATATGTCTTCTGATGCACACCTGCACCATTTTGGTTGCTCTTCTCTGGACTGCCTCAATTTGGTTAATGTTCTTGTGAAGGTGTTGCCTCCAGTACTACACACAGTACTCCAGATGGGGCCTAACCAGTGTCTTGTAAAGAGGGATTATTAACTTACGACTTGTTCTACCCCTGCTAATACACCCTAACAACCCTCTAGCCTTACCTACTGCTTTAGAGGTCTGCTTGGATGATTTCAGGTCATCGGTGATGATGATGCCCAAGTCTCTTTCTTCCCTTGTGACTGCCAGTAACTCCCCTCCCAGCCTATAGGTGGCTTCAGGGTTTCTCTTCCCTATGTGCATGATCTTGCAGTTCTTTGCATTAAATCCCAGTTGCCACTCTTCTGACCATTTTGCTAGTTTATCCAGAGCTCTTCTCATTCTGTCCACCCCATATGGATCATCTACTCTGTTGCAGATCTTGGTGTCATCTGCAAACAGACAAGCCTTTCCCTCTAGTCCATCTGCAATGTCAGTAATGAAGATATTGAAGAGGACTGGCCCCAGGACTGATCCCGGAGGTACTCCACTTGTGACTTGCATCTCTTCTGACTGTATACCATTTACCACCACCCTCTGTTTTCTGCCCATCAACCAGTTTGCCACCCAGTTGACCAACTTCTGACCCACCCCGAGCCTACCCAGCTTGTTTATCAATCTTCTATGTGGAACAGTGTCAAAAGCTTTGCTGAAGTCAAGGCAGGCGATATCAACTGCTCCCCCTTGGTCCACCACTCTGGTTATCCAGTCAAAGAAATCTATGAGATTAGTTTGACAGGACCTTCCTTTTGTAAACCCATGCTGTCTTTGATCCTGTGCCCCTATGGATTCCAGGTGTTGCACAATCCTTTCCTTAAAGAGTGCCTCCATAATATTGCCCACTACTGAGGTAAAACTGACTGGTCTGTAGTTCTCTGCCTCCTCCCTTCTACCACTCTTGTGGAGCTGGATCACATGAGCCCTTCTCCAGTCTTTTGGGACCTCTCCTGTGCTCACAGACTCACTAAACAGTTCTGCTAATGGCTCTGCTAGTTTCACCCTTAGCTTCTTAAGTACCCTGGGATGTATGCCATCAGGTCCCATTGCCTTGTCCACTCTGAGCTTAGCGAGCTCTTGTAGGACCCTTTCTTTTGTGAAGGGAGTAGTGCTCACCTCCCTTCTCCCTGTGTCCATGGTGCTGAGCTGTGGGCCCTGCTCTACATTCTAGTCAGTAAATACTGAATAAAAGTATCTATTTAGGATAGATGCTTTTATAGGATCCTCCTCCTCACATGCCCCCTTTTCTCCTTTGAGCTTTGCAATACCCTCTCTGGACTTTCTCCTTTCACTAATATATCTACAGAAAGTCTTGTCACCTTCTTTTACTGTTCATGCTAGTGTTTCCTCAGTTTGGGACTTTGCCTGCCTTACTGCCTTCCCTGCTTTCCTTAGGGCAGTTTGGTTTGCCTCCCTATCTTCATCCCACTGTGTTCCCTTATATTTCCTGAAGGCCAGCCTTTTGGCTCTGACCTTTTCTGCTACTGTATTTGAGAACCAAAGTGGTTTCCTTCTTCTTTTGCACTTCCTTTTCTGTCTAACACAATGGGATGTTGCTTCAAGTATTGCATCCTTAATGCTTACCCACTTTGCCTGTACCACCTCACCTGTGTTTCTTTTTGCCAGGGCTAGATTAACTCTGTTGGCCATCTTATCAAAGTCAGCTCCTCTGAAGTCCCACATTTTTGCCTTGGAATAGGATGATTTAGATGTAGTGGCCAAATTGAAACATACCATGTGATGGTCACTGGCCCCCAGGTGACCTTCTACCTGGAGATCTGTGATCCCTTCCCTGTTAGTCAGTACTAGATCTAGGATAGCCCTGTCTCTTGTGGGTTATTTTACCAGTTGTTAACACCTCATCCTTTAACATTTTGCTGTGTATATATTTGTTAAATGTATTTCATATTCAATCTACTGTCTTTTCTTCCCATTTGTGCTGGACTTGAACATACTTAAAATAAGTGGCACTGTCCATTACTATAGACATCCCCCCACAGAGTTAAGCAGTCCAATCCCCACATCTTCCATGTGTACTTGGCTGTCTTTTCCTGACCCCACAGTAACAGTCCCTTTAGTTTCCTTCTGTTTCAGGTGAAAAACACATGGCCCTTTTGCAGAGCAAACTCACCCTTTGGTTGCAGGTGCCCCACAGGTGTTTCCTCCTCAAGAAATCTCTTCTTGAGCTTCTGGTGCCTCAGCACAACTTAAACAGGCAGCTTCTTTCCCTAGCTGGCCCAAGTGGGGTTGACCCTGGAAACAGGCAGATACTTTCCCCCCATCCCCACAAGGATGGGGCCCTGAACCATTGAAGCGGTTTTCACCACTTCAGTAATCAGTTCCTGTGTTCCTCTTCAGGTGGAAACACACACCTAACACAAAAGTAGCTCTGAACAGAGCTTAGATCTCTGAAGGTCTGCACTCAGCAGAGCACCTCTGCTGCACTCTATAGTCTTTCTCTCAGACTGACTTCAAATTCCTCAAAGTTCTGCTCTAACCTCTAACTGCAACATTCCAGTATGGCTTATGCAGTTGTGACAGTTCTAAAATGATGTCATTCCTCAGTCTCAGCTGAGACTGAGAGCAGAGTGAGACAGTGTGAAGTCCATTTAATTGGAGTTTCACAAGCTGCCTTCCCTGCCTACCACTAGGTCTTACTGGGATTCTACTAACCCCAGATAACATGGAGGTTACACTCACCTGGGTCAGGAAAATGACTGTCCACAGTCATTAGTCCCCCCCACTTAGGCCATCTCACCACATGTGTTGATTATGGGGAGGTAACACTACCTTCTCCCCTACCATGTGCTAGCACAGGCAGGCAACACTAAGGGCCTAGAGGCCTTTGGCTGACATATCAGCCTCTACTGTACCTGCTAACTATGGGTACCTAGTGGCTCTGGTGGAACTGTCCAGAGCATAGCCCTAATAGATCAGTACTGCGGCCTCTATGGCCGTTCAGGACCACAGCCTGTCAGTACCCCAGCCCTCTAGGGAAAACCTGTCTGCCTCTATCTCAAAATTCCCAAAACAAAACAAACAGGAGACCACCCCGACCCTGGACACCATGCAACCATTCAACAGAAGCTAATACCATATACTATGCATTACTCTCACACTCCCCCACAACCATACCTGTGGAAGAAAAAGTTACACAGAGTAACAACAAAAACAACAGTACTCTAAACACTACACTCTAAAGTACTACTGAGGAACTCCACTGAGTCCCTCCTCCTCTTCTTGTCTTCTCTTCTATTTTCATAAGGAAAATCTGCAAGAAAAAAGAAAGACAACACACACTTCTAATCTACATACACAGTCTATCTAAACCCCTACCATCAAAACACTGGAGAATCCCCGAAAATATTTTTTTAGAAAAGTAGAAAAAAACAGTATAAACATTAAAAACAGTAGAAAACAATGACATAATTTACAATACACAATATTTGGGGCATGGAGTGCCCTAAAAGTCCCGTCTAGTGACCACAGTGCCCGAAGGCAAGTCCAATAAAGAGTCTCTCCTGGGCCGGAGCCTGGTGAATCACAGTTCTAGCAGGCCAAAGTCCCAAAGGGGAGAGTGTTTGAAGACAGGTCAAGCATCTGGAGTCTGCTAGTGTAGGGTGTGTACTGCAATGTCATTAGAATAGAAAAGTCTGGACTTACCAGTCCCTTGTAGAACAAAAATGGCACCAAACCTGTTCCTGAGCCGAAGGCTCTCCCTGGCAGCATTCTTTCAATGCAGCTGGGGGGACATCTTCTGGGAACGACAGGACGGCACATCTGGAAACTGCTGTGACGATGTCATCTCTGGAGATGGAACTTTGGAAAAGGAACAAAAAGGAAAACAGCTGGTCTGAAGTCATCCAGTACCCAGGCAATGAATCAGGATACAGCTGGGCTGGTGTCCTCTCTGGATTTGAAGTCATCTAGTGGGCCAGTCGATGGATTCTGGAAAGTCAGTACACTGTAGAACTGATGAATGTGGGGCACCTGAGTCCTAGACATCCAGTCTGGCAGAACAACATAGGTACACCAACGGCTGGAGTGGCAGCACTGGCTACCACTGCTCTGTTTTCCATTTGGTAGGCATGGGCATATTCGCAGGAAGGTCTTTGCATTGTGGTCAATAGCACAATGGGTCAGGTGCTTGAATTATTACCCCATCTGGGCATTCATAATTCACACTGTGAAAGGTTTCACACCCCTTTCCATCCACAATTCAAACAATGTCCATTAACAGTGTCCTGCCTCTTTTCCACTGGCTGTATTTGTCGTGAAACATTCTGTTCTTAACATGCTTGTTTGCACCAGGATGCACACGTTTCATTGTTTCTGCCCAAATCCAGGACTTCCTGCTTTGTTCAATCTCCTGCCAGACTCTCCAAGAAAAGGTTGAAAAGGACATCCCATAGATTTCATTTGCCTTCCTATGAGCCAGTCTTTCCTCTTTACTAACTTTGGTCAACCTGAGACCTCTGGCCTGGCTTGGGGTGGCCAGTCCTGGTTCTGCCAGCTACGCATTTTCAATGACACAAAAAATGGATCCCTGACTTCTTCTTGCACAGCCAGTGCGGTGGAATCAACACTCTCTTCCATGCGTTCCTCTGAGGCAAGTGCTTGAGGCTGTGTACCAGTTCCTTTTTCACAAGGCCACATAGGTTCCCCCTCTTCTTCTTCCTCACTGAGAATCTTTGCCCAGGAGTGAGCAGTCATCCTCGCTCCTGAGACTATACACTCTTCACTGGGTGTGGAGGTCAAAACCTCCCATTCAAAGGCCTCCCTCATCTTGACTTCACCTATGAGACTTGGGCTAGGCTCCTATATCCAAGGGTCTACTGATGTTCTTACTGAGATGTCTCTCTGCAACTCGGACTCCAAAACATCAGCACATTGTTCTATCTGTAAATCTGCACCCTCTTGCTCTGTGCCACACTCTGAGGGGTCTTCTCCAACAGGCTCTGTCTGGTGCTGTGTGCTGTCAACTGCAGATTCTTGAACTTTTGTCCATGTGAGAGCCAAACGCATCTTGGGCACTTTAAATAAACCATATTTCTTTAAGCACCCAGAACAGTGAGGTGCCATGAAGATGTCCCTTCCAGCATTTAAGCACATTAAACATACTTGCACTGGATATCCAGGAATCACCATATGAGGAGGCAGTCATCCCCCGTAGTAATATCTCTCAGTGTCCCTTAACTTGTTAACTTCTTCTGCTACCACAACCAAGGCATGATCCGGGTAGTGGGCTGGTCCTGAAGTCATGACTGCAGAGAAAAAACAAACAATGCTCACTGTTATTTCAAGTCCCACATCACTGAAAACTTTCTTTCTCTTTCAAAATGGCTCCTCTGCAATGTGTTTACATTACTACCCCACCCTGTAATGTATGCAGGCAGCACTCCTAATGCATCAACATTCTGTAACTGGGTCAAGCCACTGTGCATCCGATTTACACACTCTACTGATAACTTTGTCGAACTGCACAAACTTGCACTGTTCTTTTTCCTAGCACATTTATATGATTTACCATGGACTTTCACTTGCTGAAGACATTGCTCTAGCTTACAGTCCCTTAAAGCCTCAGTATTTCATAGCACAGGATTGCCTATATTTCTTGCTGCATATCTGATACAACTCACAGTCTCTTTCATGGCTTTGAAACTTATACTGATGCTGAACCTATAATTATGCTCACAGTCGATTGCTTAGAATGCTTGCTTTTGCTCGTAAAACTTAACACAGTCCTTGTTTGCAAAGCGATTGCACTGCTACACACAGATTCAGCTGGCTTTTGGCAAAATCACTAAGTTTGAGCAATTATTTCTGTTGGTACTCACTGTTATCAGTAGCTGTTTGCTGTGATGGAAAATGGCCTGCAGCCAGTCTTGGAGGCCTCTGGAAAGAAGCGGGTTGGCAGTCCTGCTGATTATCCCTCTGAACACCACACTCACAGTCCAGTTGATCGAGATGTGGATTGAGCCTGAATTAAGACAGAAAAGTCCATTTTTTGAACTATTTACAGTGCTTTCAGTCATTGCGACACTCCTCCTGATAAGCCAGTATGTACACTCCACTCACTCTCCCTCTCGAATGCTGTGCAGTCGCTCTAGAATTGGCTTGCGGGTGGGACTGATTGCAGTCTCACCAATCACTCGACGCCATGCAAATGAGCCTCTTTCCTCTCAAATGCTCTTCTCCTCATGGCGATCATTGTGCAGGCAAATTTAAACTGCAAACCATACTTTTTTTTTTCAACTGAAGCTTCTCGGCGGGAACACCATTTCCACAATTTTTCATGGCCATTAAGTACAACTAGTCTGTCAGTTCACAAGAAAGCATTTCCAATGTCAAGGGCACAATTTTCCTTTTGCTACCCTCAGTTTTCCACACTTTTCTTTGTCATAAACACTTTTAAAAGCTAGCAAACACTGTAATTTGATGCAAGACAAGGGAATAACCTCTCAGGCTTTACTGCTCCTTGGTAAACAGTTGGCATTTTAACAGCAGCATATGGACAACAGCACACAGCGACACATTGGTTAAATGTTGCTTCAGCTTTTTGGGCTACTCACTGCCAGATAGCCAAAATGCTAGCCATTGCCCGAGTGACCTTTCTTACATTCCTCCCTAAATTCCAAACCCAAATCCTCAGGGGTGCCTCCATTTTTGTAACCACTACTGGGTATGCCATCTCTATCTGACAGCTCTACCAGGTGGGCTGGGTTCGGGGAGGAATATGTCACTTGGCACATAGGCTAGGTTTAGCTACTCTGCACAGGGGCACCCAAGTAACTCTGAACACAGGAAGCAATAACTGTAATGTCCAATACCAGAAGTGGGATTCGAAAGTGTGGTTTTTATTCACATCCAAATAGAATAAACAAAGCATAGACATACCCCCATGGGGCTACACTCCTGGTAATGCAGATTAAAGGAGACCAGAACACATCCTCATCACTTTAGCCCTCAGCTCTGAAACACACTGGGCACGCTGCCCGAACTTTATGTAGACCTGGGTTTTCCCTGGCTTGGCTCCCTTGCCAGCCACTTGGACACTTTCCGTATAACATGGTAACATTTACTGGTGGTTCCTGAAACCACCTAAGAGCCCCTCTGCTCCATAAGGGAATCTTCCTCATTAATCCCATGTCTGGGTACTTTCCTCAGGCACTGGCCAAGTACCTGAGGGAAAGCAACAGGTGACTCAGAGCAAATCGGCAGAGGTGAATTTGGTTACTACTGATGGAGTTCTCACACATCTCGCTCCTACAATTCATACTCGACCATTTCTCTGGACTGTAACACCTCATCCTTTAACATTTTGCTGTATAGATACTTGTTAAATGTATTTCACACTCAATCTACTGTCTTTTCTTCCTATTTGTGCTGGACCTGAACATACTTAAACTAAGTGCCACTGTCCATTACTCTAACCCCCCCCCACAGAGTTAAGCAGTTCAATCCCCACATCTACCAACTGTACTTGGCTGTCTTTTCCAGACCCCACAGTAACAGTCCTTTTAGTTTCCTTCTGTTTCAGGTGAAAAACACATAGCCCTTTTGCAGAGCAAACTCACACTTCGGTTGCAAGTGTCCCACAGGCGTATCCTCCTGAAGGAATCTCTTCTTGAGCTTCTGGTGCCTCAGCACAACTTAAACAGGCAGCTTCTTTCCTTAGCCGGACCAAAGGGGGTTACTTCTGGAAAACAGGCAGGTACCTTCCCCCCATCCCCACAGGGATGGGACCGTGAACCATTGAGAGCGGTCTCCACCACTTCAATAATGAGTTCCTGTATTCCTCTCCAGGTGGAAATACACACCTAACACAAAAGTAGCTCTGAACAGAGCTTAGAGCTCTGAGGGCCTGCACTCAGCAGAGCACCTCTGCTGCACTCTATAGGCTATCTCTCAGACTGACTTCAAATTCCCCAATGTTCTACTGTAACCTCCAAGTGCAACATTCCAGTGTGGCTTATGCAGCTGTGACAATTCTAAAATGATGTCATCCCTCAGTCTTAGCTGAGACTGAGAACAAAGTGAGACAGTGTGAAATCCATTTAACTGGAGTTTCACAAGCTGCCTTCCCTGCCTTCCACTAGGTCTTATTGGGATTCTAGTAACCCCAGGTAACAGGGGGGTTACACATATAGTGCTCTCCAACAGTATCAAAGCCTCTTTCTGAGAATTCATAGTTTACTGTGTGACAAATATGAGTAATTACCCTTGGATTACATTGAGTTCCTGCAGTATGCTGCAAGATATCATAGCACAAACTGTGATATTGCACTTGACCCTGGTAGATGGCAATGTAGGTAATCTTAATTATACAATGGTGTGTGAAAATCCTGTAAACTCATTGGTCAAAACATGTCACATGACCGTGGGTAAATTCTGCATAACCCACAGCTGAGGAATGGCATTTTTTTTTAAAGCACAAACACATTTAAGATTTATTTTACACATTGGTCCATTGTATAATTACAATAAGGCACGCCAGGGTGTGAGTTATTAGGTGATTTACCCACTTCTTGTGTGGTTAAGTCACTCAGATGTGCCTCGTGACACACCACACAAGGCGTGGGTAAATCCCCAATAACCCACACTCTGTTGTGCCTTATTGCTTAAAGAAACATTTCATGGAAAGGGTGGTGGAGCCTTGGAATGCATTACCTGTGGAGGTGATATCAATGGAATCAGTGTGAGATTTTAAGAATGGATGGGACAGATACATGGGCAACATTTGGGTTGGAAGGGAAAGGACCAGTTGGTGTGAGCAGAATAGCAGAATGGGAATCTGGGAAGGGATGTATGGAAGAAGGGAGGGAGGGACAACATTAGTTGTTAAACTGTGAGCTGCATCTTGAGGAGACGTGATAAACCTTTAGACCTAATCTGCTGGCAAGTTCATACGTTCATATTAATTATTGGACTTGAAGTGGCTGAGATCAATATAAAATGATGATAGTTGGTTAACTGGCATGGAGCTTAGTAAGACATTTAATCCTCTACTGTAAGACAGTAGTAGGCATATATGTTTCATAACCTGGGTTCTGCAGCTGCCAGTAATATTTGGGCAGAAGCAGTTCCAGATCTGAGGAAACCTGTAGCAGAATGCTGCTTGAACAGCCATCTTTCTGCAGTGGAGAATCTGGAGCCTATGAACCTGTTAAGATCTTAGCAGGTAAACAGATTTTAGTAATCTGCTTAGGTACTGAAGGAGTTTACTAAGCTATAATTTGGCTCTAAGGAGAGCTGTATGTTAACAACACTTGCTTGTGAGAGAGACAAGATCTAGCCATATATACTGTCACCATTTATATTCAGTCCGAAAACTGACAATAAGGCCTTCTTGGCACAAATACAGTACATTGTTACCTATATGCAAGCACACAAAAGCTGGTTGTGGCTGCAGAGCATCCAGTGGTGCTGATCAACAAACAAACTGAATGCAACTGCAAAACCATCATGGCCACTCACAATCAAGGAAGAAAGGGTCTCCCACTCTCTGGGGAACGTTAAAATACTTAATTTTATTGTAAAAATCTGTGGTAGCACCCCACCATAGCATCTAGGTCAATATTTCAAGTTATCCAACTCTTTTTCAAGACCTCTAGGCCAATGTTTCAAGTTATCCAACTCTTTTTCAAGACCTCTAGGTCAATGTTTCAAGTTATCCAACTCTTTTTCGAGACCTGTGATAGGAGCAGATGAAGTTCTGTCAGTACACAAAAGCTGGTTGTGGCTGCAGCGCGTTCTGTGGTGCTAAACAACAAATGAACTGAATGCAACTCCAAACCCTCATGGCCACTCACAGTCAAGAAATAAAAGGTCTCCTACTCTCTAGGAAATGTTAAAATACTTAATTGTATTGTAAAAATTGGTGGTAGTACCCCACCATAGCATCTAGGTCAATGTTTCAAGTTATCCAACTCTTTTTCAAGACAACAGCACCCTCTAGTGATGAGTATTTACACGCACTATAAATACCCATTACTGGAGGGTGCTAAAGTCATTAAAAAGAGTTGGATAACTTGAAACATTGACCTAGATGCTATGGTGGGATGCTACTACAGATTTTTACAATAAAAGTAAGTATTTTAATGTTCCCCAGAGAGTGGGAGACCTTTTTTTCCTTGATTGTGAGTGGCCATGAGGGTTTTGGAGTTGCATATTGTTATCTATATGGCAGAGGAAAATAAAAAAAAATTACACACTAGAGTCCTATGTGATGTCCTGTTTTGTATTTATACCACTGGGTCCAATCCTTGTGACATACTGCAGGGATGGTAAAAACCTAATAACATGTTTAATTGGGTTCATTTGTATCCCCCCCCAATAATATAAAACTTTATCTTGTTAGGCACCCAAAATGTCTTGATGTGAGCATCTCTGGAAGTCTCAACAGTCAACCTCAGAAGCCTCTGCACCCTTGACATGAAGAGCTTTACCCATATACAGTCCAAAGGAATGCTGAACCTCTCTGAGTTGAAACCCAAACCTGAATGAGTAGAGGAACTCATGCTGCCGGGTGGCAAGTGACCACCCCATCTGGTAGCACTGCACCCAAAACAATCCAAATGAGGTTGGGCCATGATCTCCCCTCCAACTGGGATCAGGTGCTGCATAAATTGGAGAAGAGCATTTTTAAGAATACAACTCCTTCCACTTGTTCCCTTGTACCATCGCCCTGAGAGAATCCCAAGCCACCACAGGACAGACAACGACTGACTCCCAAGCCGTTCACTCCAAATACTCCTCCAAGACCTGAACCATTGTCCATCAAATGAATACCATTCTTGGAATAAAGTCCCTGCAGGATGTATTATTATTATTATTATTACATTGCTGCACAACAGCTCCCCCAATGGACTCTATGAAAGGCTGCATCTCCCTGTTACTGCATATACATGCTTTTTTCATGACCTGATTGTTATCCAAACAATGATATATGGAGGGGTTGTGGGAAAACAGATGGATCATACACTGAACTTCAAGTTCAACACACAATCTCTGTGTGATGTTTATTCAAAATGCAGAGGATAACCTTTAACAACGGCATATCCCTTCTTCAGTACATCAGTTTGTAGCAACAGAGTATGCAAGTCTTTCCTCTACACTTAGCCAGCACCTAATGACTCACTGAACTCTGATCTAACTTATCTGTTGAGATTTAGCATCCCCTATGCGGGCCTTGTTTGCTTGGGTGGGAGGAGGGCTCAAATAATAAAAAAAAAAGCTAAAGACAAAGAACCTCAGTGCAGAAGCACTGAAACAAGGGTTACTCCAAAGAGCATTGACAATAAGTCAAGTTTCAAAGAAACACAACATCACACATACTTCCATGATGCAAAGTACCATGGGATATATGCAAATCTTCATGAAATTTCAGACATGTTCAATTTTCAGCAATTTACATGCATTTTACTGTAAATAGCACAACTAACTTATTTTTTTATCATACAGTTCACTAATAACTTTTTACCCTCATCAAAAACACCTAGTGCCATGGTATTGTCAACATTTACATGTTTTATACACATAAGGTATATACATTAAAGTATTTTATGACATAGTGCCATTACATACTAAATCCAACAATGAGAAACACAGCCTATTGTTTTATATCAGCTAGGAGGTCACAACAATAACCTCCCTGTATGAGGACCTGAAAGGGAAAAGGAAAGTTAAAGAGGACTAAATAGCATAGTCAAGAAAGTGCAGGGGTGCCCATAAGTGGCCAACCTTATGGACTAGAAATTGTAAAGACTAGATCAGGCTAAGAAACAGAAGAACTGCTGGACCAGATTTAAGAAAAGGTTGGTCCTCAAGAGTGGCAGGAGCTCCTTTTCACATGCTAATAATGATCAAACCCCGACGAGGGGGTGCTAGAGATTCCAAGAGTAAGTCTAAAATCCTCTGGTTGCAGAGCATTCTTTTATGCTGCACCCACTCTTTGGAACTCTCTACCACACTGGTTATGGGAGTGCACCTACATGGAGGAGTTCAAGATTAATCTGAAAACTCATCTCTGGCAAATGGCCTTTCTGGACGGTTATTCATAGTGCAATCCATTGATTGTGTTGAGATTTTATTTTCCTATTGATTGTGTTGAGATTTTATTTTATTTATTGATTTTAATGCTTGATGTTATTATGGTATGATTTTATTTATATGTATTATTGGACTTGTATTTGATGTTATTGTTTTAATGTGTTCAGAGCCTTGAAAAATTGAAAGGTGCTTTATAAATAAATTTATTATTATTATTATTATTTAATGCCTTTGAATGATATGAGACCAATGGATTTTGGTCCTGGCTGGGTCACATTTCATATAACGTAGTGCTGGCAATTAGCCTAACATCAGCACCCTCTAGTAAGCATTGATGTGCGAGTATTTTATGTGCCTGGAAAAAGAGTGCTGATGATAGGGCGGTGACAGTGCTATGTTACACAATCATTCAAACCCTAACTTTTTATTATTCTGTTTACCATGCCAATTTTATAAGAAATATAGAACATGTTTTAAGGCAATTTACAGAGGGGAAAAGTATTAAATTCTGTACATGTTCTTAAGAATTAAGCCATGACATATATAAATAAAGATGTAATTATCTCATCAGCAAATTTTAAGCTTCTTAAAAAGAAATCACAAGCCCAACAGGCACATATTAATATATTATTTGATTAGATGTTATTATGAGGTCAGTTTTAATTATGCATTTACAGTAGATAATCTAATATTGTAATATATTATGGTGTGTACTTTCAAACATTTGTTGTTAATTTTTTAAACATTTGTAACAGCCTAAGTTAAGAAAAATAGCTTTGAAAACTGAAAGGAAGGGCAGATAATGATTTTTTAATTATTTATTTAGTTTTTTTTTAATTTTATCAGAAAAATCATGTTGAGCTACCGTAGTTTGCTTCCAGCTGCATCCTAGAAGCAGGGTACAGGAGAGAGAGAACAGCCATTTTACAATAGTCACATGGGAAGAATAAAATCATATAGTACAATCAACTGACGTGCAAGACAGAAATAACTAGAAAGTACCAGGTGGGTAAGCAAAAAAGACAATAGAATATAGTCATAATGCAGTACCAGATCACATCATCTAAGGTTGTAGACCTGGTTCAGATAGAAAGTTATGGCTTATTCACTCCCATGGATAAGCTCCCCATCTGTGAGTATCCAGTGAACAGTGGATGTTATCTTACTATTTCTATAATGCACTATCTGTAAAAACAGTATGAAATACACTTGTGTTATTAAAGTCTTTGTACTAAAAGCACTTCAGGATGAAGGGGATTGCATCTTTCTACAGTGTCCCTGCATGCTCTGGAGGGTATGGTACCCCTTTTATAACTGCATTGGTCAATGCCTCAATGTGGGCTTGCACATTCTGTGGTGAAAGTGTTATGCTTTATTACTGAGGGAGGGTTAATTCATTAAAAGAAGAATTCCTGCTTTTACCCATTTTTGTAATGTATGCAACCAGAAGAGTCCAACAAAGATGCAACACTGCATTTCCAGTGGGTTCCTCCTGCTTCTACCCATTGTTGCTTCTGGGTGTACTGGAGCACTGGGAGGGTAAATGACATGCTCAGGGTCAAACAGTGAATGTTTGGCTCTAGCATTGTTTAACCTACAATCTACCAATTCAGAACAGTGTGATAACCTTTAAAGCAGTCAACCAGGGTGGGGGCATGAAAACCAGCAGCTGCTAGCATGTTGTTGTTTTAGTACAATTAATGCTCTCAGAATAGGGAAAGCTTCTAAGATTTCCACAGCTGGGTGGAGTAAAGCTCTTGGATTTTAAAGAGCTACTGATGCCTCAAAGAAAACATTAAAAAACATGATGGTTGGGTACAATTCTGCCTGCATTCCATTTATATTTTGTATATTTCTCCTCCCCATTACTTATTACTAAGGAAATTTGCATGAATATATGATCTTTATCCCTTAGAGTTCCTTTAGAGTCCATCTGCCTCTATAGCTCACTCACTGCTTCAAGTCATAATCATCTGTTGTGACATCACGATCTGTTACTATGGGAGTAACTGATATCACAAGCAGTGTTCTATAACTTCATGTATTGGGAAAGTAGCTGGAATAGATAAACTCTTCAGGAGCAAAGATCATGTTTTCCTACAAATGACCTCAGTAACAAATATTGGGGAGGAGGACTACAGCACTAATGGGAAATACAAGCTGGATTGTGTCTAAATATTAGATTTTTTTTAAAGTTCACTTGAGCATGTCACCAGCTCTTTAAATGACTAGCTCAGATCACATGGCGAGTATATTTTGGTTGCAGGGTTTGAACATAAAAGCTCCCAGTTCCAAAGAGTGCTATAAGCAATAGATCATTCTACCTCCTCTGCCTGCAGAGTTGTTTTTTTTTTTTGTTTTACAATCTATTCACCCAGGACAGGCTGACTGAGATGCAACAAAAACACATTTTAGGTGGAATTTACAAGTGGTCACTTATGTGTTCATGATAGGTTGGTAGTAACTAAGCAACATCCAAGTTTGGTAGAATAGTGTTTATACTAAAACAGCAATGGCTAGAACATTTTATATGGAAATAAAATTAAGTCCATGAATATTAGCAGTATGAATGTTTTTGGACTGAGTTTTATTTTCACAGTACCTGCTTGCCTCATACAGAAGATTGCAGCTAAATCTGGTGGTAAGTGGAGAGTAAATGCTGGATGCCATATTGCGGCCATGGTTGGGGTTGCACTAAATTAATAGGGATGATATTTTATAATGGGCATGGGGACTGAGGGGTGGCAGGTCTACCAGATTACCAGTTATTACATTTTATAGGGTATCTGGGGAATGGGGAGGCCACTACATTACCAGGGATGATATTTTATAATGGACATGGGGGAGTGGGGAGACAGGAGTCACTAGTCTATTTACTGAACCTTGACTAGCCCCCTTCAGTCCAATTGATTTCCTAGCCCTATCACTCACCACCCCAAGACATACCTTTGCCTTGCATGTTCCCCTATGGATAACCACCTGGTGGGAAAGGCTGCCAGAGTCCAGTCCCCATAAACCCTCAGCAGATCTGAAGCTTCAGTAAGTGAGGTGGAGAGCCCAGTCAGAGGTGCAGAGCCTGTGATGGGTTGTGGATGGCATCCCATGTTGGCTGAAGGATTTCTCTGATTTTCTGTCCCTACTCTGATATCATGAGGCCTTGCTGACAGTTAAGTGCCATGCCATTGGCGTTTCCTGCCTAGATCTATGGCCCCGGGTATACCTTCACCTAGGTAGCGGTGGTGCAGCACATGCCATTCATCCTCCTTCCCCAGAGGAAGTGAGTGTCCCTCAAATGCTCAGTCCTTCTTTTCCCCCAGCCAGCCTTCCCATTTCCCAAGTTCACTTCCAAACCCAGGTTGTTGATATTGCAAGTGGTAGCATTACAACTGCAGCAGTGGGCCAGCCCTCAGAGATGATATTTTTATAGTGGATATGGGGAGTGGGAAGAAAGGTACCCTAAGCTACCGGGCATGATATTTTATAATGGGGATTGGGAAGACAGGGGCCATGGAACTACCAGGATAATATTTTACAATGGGAAATGTGAGTGAGAAGAGGGGTGCCACTAAACTACAAGGGATAATAATTTTTAACTGGCATGGGGAATGGGAAGACATGGGCCACTATACTGCCAAGGGTGATATTTTATAGTGGGCATGGGGAGTGGGAAGAGAGAGGCCACTAAACATCCATGGATGATATTTTATAATGAGCATGGTGGATAGGGAGAGAGGGGCCACTAATTTGCCAGGGATGATATTTTTATTGTTGGCATGGGGAACCAGGGGTCCATTAGACAATCTAAGATAATGTTTTGTAATGTGCATGAGGATCAAGGGAGGGGGTCCATTAGACTTCCAGTGATGACATATTCAATTATAGCCTTGGGGACGGGGTGGGCATTAAAAGAGCATGGAAAATTAAGTGTTGCTATTTCCCACATATCTGAGCAGGGGTGGGGGGAGTGGATAAAAATTACAGCCACAGTGTGACTTGAAATTCAAACTAGTGGTGTTAGTATAATTGAGTGTAGGGGGGTACACATTATAGCCTTGGTGTGGCTTGAAATCTAAACTGGCTGTGCTAGTATCTGAGAACAGGGGTAGGGAAGGTTACAAGTTATAGCCATGCTGCAGCTTGTTAGGAATTTTTATACTGGGCAAGTACTGGCCACATACATCCTCACAGGCAGATTGTCAGAGCTCCAGGAAAGAGGTGTCATAAGATCTGAAAGAAAAGTAAACAGAAAAAGCCACTTGAGAGCAAAAGCATACAAAGGCAGTTCTCACACTCAGAGTTTGGGCATCATAGAGCTGGCAGGCATTATAAACTAAAACATTAATCTAAGGATTTACCATCAAATAGGAAGTGAAGAATAAAAATGCTATCCCTTGAAGAAGCCATTAAATTATGATGAAACATTGGGATTGAAGCTTAATAAATTCACAACTACAAACTTATTAATAGTGTGGAAAATGAAATTTGTTTTGAAAATGCTCCCCTCACTTATTTTTGCATATGACAGTATCCTGGGGACAGCTCCAAATTATATTTTTTACAATGTCATCATTTCCTGTAGCATACTCTGGGAATGGGGGCAGAGGGGCCACTAGATTACCAGGGATGATATTTTTATAGTGGACATGAGAAGCTGGAAGTGATGGGCCACTGAACTTCCAGGGATGATATTTTTATGATGGGCATGGGTAGTGAAGAGAAAGGGGTTGCTAAACTTCCAGGGATGATATTTTATAATGAGCATGGAGAGTGGGAAGAGAGGGGTGACGTATTATTCTGGACTTTACTAGACTGAAAGGTTAACCAATAAACATAGTCTGACACACTGATTGACTCCTTAACTCATGAATCCCATCTGATTTTCAAGAAGAAAATGCCAGCAAGTGGTGATATGGATGATTCTGGGATGTGAGAGGCTACAGAACCCTGCTGAAGTGGTTAAGTGGAGGAATTTAAATGAACCCAGAGCCTGACAGTACCACTGGATGGCAAGTGGGAACAGCTGATTTCTCTGTCACTCACTGGTTAACTGTCTGACTCCACACACTATGTCAGTATGTTTGCTTTGAAAGTTACAAGCAAACATTAAAATGAGCATAAACCTATCCTGTTAGCTCCCCCTTCAACAAACTCACTGTAAAAGCACCATGTACCAACATACATTATATGAAGTGTACAAGACAGTTACCCTTGCACTTACACTGCAGCATTGCATACCCAATGTGGCATCGTACACCTCCTTTGGAGACATGAGACTATTTTGATCAGCACATGCAATTTAGGTTTGCTCAGCAAAGGAGAAATGTTTGCTCACTATATCTTTAAAAAATTGATTAGCAAGGTGCAAATATGTTATGTTTTAGCTTATCCAAAATAAAAAAACATGACAAAATAAAAGTCATCTACAATTCTGATATTAATTTAGCATTGGTTTCTTCTACTAAACACATGCAAGTCTGGAGTATGCATGTTAGTGGGTTGCACTTTTTCCATTTTAGACATATTTATGTCATACCAGTTCAATTATATTTTCTAATCAAAATAGTCATCAGGATTGTTGATTGTAGGAATGAGAAAACAGCTGCATATTTGTATCAGGTAGAGAATTTATAGATTGCTTAGACCAGCTGTCAATGCACTGAACTAATGACACTGGCAACAAGCAGAACATCAGATAAACTATGATATGAAAAAAAGCATATCCCATATGAGTTCAGAATCTGTAAAAGTTCAGATGTCAGATCGTTAAACTTCCTGAACAGCTGACAAGACAGAAAGCCATGGAGATGTTTATGTCATCTCAACAGTGGAGAGTTTTTTTTTTTCTTCCAGCAGCAGATGCGCAATATCTCAGTGTAGAGAATGGTGCAGGTAATGCCACAGCTAAAGGGTCTCAATCTGATAAACTGACGTCTGTGACAGATAGCTCTCTTTATGCTGGAGTCACTAAACCTACTACTCTTTCTCACGGGAATGATCAATGATTACTACAATATCTCTAATGCAGGTCCTAAGATGCAGCCAAGACCCGTTTGCTTTCAGTAACAGGATCACATTTACACTGAAAAGACAGAATCCTAAATAGCCAGGAGTCTGTGGTCAAACTTCCTTTGGCTTATCACTGCTACTGTGATACCAAAATCAGGTATTTTATTTATTAAAGAGCCACAGATCCTCTCAATGAATGGTCATTCATTTTTCTTGTTAACTCTTTCAAGGTTACAGAAACCGTTTTTCAATACATCATTAATTTTTAATCTGAAGTACTTTCCTTAAGAGTCGCTTGTAGCTTTCATCAGTTAAAGTAGCAATATAGTGTAGCCTGCCAGCACAAAGTGATCTGTGATATCTTTTAGAATCCTATAAGAACAAAATGTAATCCAAAGGCAGTTAATCCTGTTTACCCCTCAAGAATAAGGATAAGTTAGTACCGACGCTGCATTTGGTGGATGTGCTGACATCTCATGGTTGAACACAGGCTAAGTCAACCTGTAGAAACTCAATTACTGTGGCACTTTAGCATTTTGATGTCATGATACAGCCCTTTTTATATGGAGCACACACTGAGCACATCTGAGTTGTTGGCAAGTCACATGACCTGCAGCAGCTAATCAGCAATGCTGGAGATGAAGAACTCCTTATGTCGCATACATATCAGTGCCATTTCTTGCTCTCTTTCTCTCACAAAGGAAGGACCTGGCTACTGCATGGAGCTCCTTTTATGTAAAAAAAAAAGTGACTGTTAGTCAGGCAACTTTAGAAGTCATCAGATAGTTATGCTTTAATTTATGTAGTTTTAGGCATTCAGGATAAGCTAGTGAAATCATGCTGCTGAGAAGCATGCACAGTGTGAGCCTGCACTGGCAGCAGCAAGCCCTGCAGTACTCCAATCATCATCATCATCATCATTTTATTTATAAAAAGCGCCCTTCCAGAGCTTAGGGCACCCTTACAATTTAAAACATAAGATGATATATACACATAGACACATATTCTCAACTTCATACACAATTAAAACATTCATAAATTTCATTACATTATGAGCAACTGTCTAGTAGAAGCTATAGTATTATATATCAGTATTATAGGCCCTATATGTATGTATGCAACCTGGTTTAATGTTATGCTTGTAAAACTTGTTGAATAAACCTTTGTGATAGTTCACCTCTCATTCCTTGGGGAATACCACCCTATGGGGAAGCCAAAGGCAAGGAACCCTGGAGAAGGGTTTCACTCCTACAGGTACTGCAGGAAGGATTCCCTTAGGCTAAACGTACTTTAGGGAGAAGCTTCAAGGAGAGAGGCGAGCCACTGGAGGAGATGGGGAGGATGGTGTGACAAAGGAAAAATGCTTCTGTGAGAAGCAGAGAGAATGACATTTAAATAGCTCAGGCAGAGTGTGTGGCTGGTTGCTCGACCACTGAATCACAGGCAAAGCCTTTCATTTCAATGTGCTTTCACAGCTTGGTGTAATGTTGTGCTTGTGCAACTTGCTGAATAAACCTTTGTGGCCATTTAGCTTTCTTTCCTTGGGGAATTCTACCCTGTAGGGAATCAAAGGCAAGGAACCCTGGAGAAGGGTTCCACCCCTAGAGGTGCTGTGGGTGGGACTCCCTTAGGCTAAAGGTGCCTTAGGAAGAAGCCCCAAAAAGAGTGTAGAGTAGAAATCCTTGAAAATTGAATAAGTAAGTATCTTGTATTAAAGACATTCACATAGGTCAAGTAGATATCATGTGTTTAGGACCTTGGCATAGGTCAGCAAGATGCTATTAAAACCTAAGTATTGTGACCTTTGGCATGGAGGAGAGGAAAAAAACACTTTGGTGAGGAAACCTCTGGGGATCCAAGGCCGAGATCACCTTCCCTCCAGGCTTTGGGATATATGTTTAGTGACAGCTCTGCTGCTGCAATTTAGAAACCAAATTCAGGTGGTGGAAAATGTTTCAATTTGGAGGAAGGCTCTCACTCTGTCCCTCTAATGGGAATGCCATGAATAGTTGCGAGAACACTCTGCAACAATGGGGTACTCCAAAATGGGAATACTGTCCCGCACAGTGGTAGGAGAGCAACGACCGCTGAAACAGTTAGCTGGCCTACCGATGTAAGAACAGACCAGGTGAACCATGCAGACATAGGGAAAATAGCTTAGAGGGTGCTGCTGAACCCACTTGGCTAGCTAGTGGAGCCCCTTGAGCTTAAGACCCCCACCCTTGCATCTGCAGTCTTATATTCTACAACAAGAGGTACCACCAATACATCTGCATGGCTAAAGCTCTACCCGGATTGAGGACATTCCCACTATGGACCAGATGAGAAGACCATGCCCCATGGTTTGCATGTTCAAGATATGGACTTTATGGGTGCAGAGTGAGACCGTCTGGTACAGGGCAGGCCCTGAGCCATGGTAATTAATGGCCATGGTTGGCGTTTCTCCAATATAGGAGGAGAGTGTGAATTCAACTATGAAGCATTGTGAACCCTCACATAGGTCAAGCACACTTTTCGTCAAGCACAAAGAAGACTAAACCTCCACTTAGATCAGTCTAAGCAATCAACAGACCCCCACAGGGGTCTGAGAAACAGAGCAAACAGCAATTCCAGTAAACTCCAGGGAATGCACCCCAACCAGTTCCATTAAGGAATGGCAAATTATGGTAATAACATTTTTTATTACAGTTCAAATTCATAAGCTTTACAATAATATTGAAACATGTACTGTTTGAATATTTGTGAAATGCAACAAGTTGTTACACAGAATCTTGGCTACCATCGCAGAAGTAGGGAGGTTAGTACGAATATGCGAACATTTAGATTTGGAACCCTTGAACTTCATTTGCAAAGACTTGCAATTCAAATACTCTAATTATAGAGAATGACTGGAGTTAAACGTCTAATGAGAAAAGCTGAAAGTCATAAAAGTTACACATTATATTTGCTCCACGAAGGCTGCATTATGGTTCAGTTTTGAGGCAAGCTAATATTAGTGAGAAAAGATTTAGCCAATGATTGGGAAATTAAAATTTCCAGCACAGTGCATTATTTCTGACTTCATAGTGCCTTCCCAACCTGAAGCCACAATGCCCCACTCCAACATCACCATTCCCACTATGGGAATAACTGATGGCACAAACAGACCACCAGGACCCCACGCTGGGAAGAAGCTGCTACTGATCAAATGCAGGCAGTCTTAGAATTTAAATTTATATATGAAAGATGTAAACACGCTTAGGGTTTAAATATATAAAGTGAAGACAGAAACACAATGCAATGGAATGCAGTTGTAAAAGCAGAAACAGATATTTTTTGACTACTTAATAGCAGGGCTTAAAATCTATAAATTTACATATTAGTTTGGTCCGTCAAGTAAAACTGCGATATGTTAAGCGGAATGTTAGAAGGGCAAGCAGCATAGTCTGTAAGTAGGGATGACTTTCATGGGCACAAGAGACAGAATATTTCATGTGACACAAACTACATACCTTTCACTGAACAAATTCATAAGTTAAACAGGACATATTTAAACTGCTGGCAAGCTTTGGTAAACAGCAAACAAAGAACAGATATGAGGGAAGAGGGTCAGACACAGAAACAACAGCCGCAGGTCAGCAGGCAGCAAAAAGCAGAGCCACAGATTGGTAACAGGAAGAGGGGAAAAAGGAAAGTGACAGACCATCGTGGTGCAGGTGGCAGGAATGAGAAGGGGAGGAGGAAGTGAGAACAGGTAATAGAGGAGGAAGGGAAGACACAGACAGTCACAAGTCAAGCATCAGTGAAACAGGAGGGAGCACAGAGAGCCATGGGGCTAGCAGCAACAGAAAGAGACGTGGGGTAGGAAACAGCACACACAGCTGCTGGGTGAGTGGCAACAAAGAACAAGTGGTAGCTTGGAAGGGACAGAGAAGCAGGAAGCAGAGGCTGGAGAAAAGCAACAAGGGACAGAGAAGAGCAGGAAAAAACAAAACTCAGCATGGAGTACAGCATGACGAAGCAAAGCCACAGCATATGCAGAAAAGGGGAGGATAGCCTCCAGCTGCTAAAAAGAAATGCTTCTGTAAGAAGCAGAGAGAATGATGTTTAACTAGCTCAGGCAGGGGGGTGTGATTGGTTGCTCAGCCCATTGAACCACAGGCAAAGCCTTTCATGAGCAGAACAGAGTGCATTTAATGGCCTGGGGAAAGTGCAGGGGGATTTTTAAAGGAGTTATTTGACAAATACGTTTTGTCTATGTACTGGCAGTGTAAAGGGCACAAAAATCACTCTTCATTTTTTGTTTGCAAGAAATATAGTGCCACCATACAAGTTTTCGTAGGTGCGCCTCCCCCATTTCCAATGCCCTGTTCCCTTTTGCAGGTGCGTCTGCACCATGCTAATGAAGGTCTGAGCTGTCTATGACAGCCATTCAGATGCAGTGTTGTACAGTTCTAAGGAAAACACCGCCACAGGCAATTTGCATACTGTCATTGGCAGTATGCAAATTGCCTATGTCGGCACTGCATCTGAACTGTCATAGACAGTTCTTCCCCCCCCCACAAACACATACGTGCATGCTGGTAGCCAACCCCAGCATGCTCATACTTCCCCATACACCATATGGCTGATGGGGTCGCATGATCTATCAGCTCTGCTGCCCCAAGGACACTTCCAGTGCCATGCTGGGAGCCCACTCCAGCGTGGCAAATGTCCCATGACATGGCGGAGGTGCCCAATCCCCATTGGCTCCACTGACCCCAAAAAATAACCTTCCAGCTGCCACGCTGGGAGACCACCCCAGCGTGGCAAAAGTCCTGTGTCATCTTCTTCTTCTTCAAAAAAAATACCTATAACCAAAAAACAGTCCTTCATTGACTATCTTGCTCACCCTCTGCGCACCCACCTCTCCACACCCCCACCTCACCCCATACTTACCTTTGGAGCCCAGCATGATGATCTTCGGTGGACCAGGAACATGTCTGCACTTTTCAAAGCCGACCTTGAACTGAAGAAATGCCAGTAAGCTGTACAGTGGCATAACTGTTTTTTTTTTTTTTTTAACGTTGGTGCATACCTCGGCCATTTTTTGGAATGTTTTCACCAAATTTTCAACATGGGGTTTTTGAGGCCCCACCTCATGAACTCAGTCACTGTCATTTTATTTGGTCACAAAAGATGATTTCACATTCACTGTGTGGAATCACCTTTCGGGACTGAGTAATGAAATGACAGAGTCACAGTTCATGAGGCAGGCCCGCCAAAACCCTATGTTGTAAATGTGGTGAAAAAATTCCCAGAAATGACTGTTTTATGAGTGCATAACTTCCTTAACTTTTACTATTTTCACTCCAGATTTTCAACATTGCCATTTTACCACACCTCCTTATGAGCAGTACAGCTGTCATTTTTCACATCTCTCCCAAAATGTGTTTTTGCACATGTAGTGCACAATGGCGCAGTCGATGTGCAAAATCAATGTTCAGGACAGATTAAGAAAATCACAGTGACACTGTTCATGAGCACAGGTCTTAAAATGACTATTTTGAAAATTTGGTGACAAAAGTCCATAAAATGACTGTTACAAGCGTGCATTGCGCAGTTTCCAAGCACCCTCGTAAGTTCATGAATTTGTAATATTTTCAGTCCAGATTCTCAGCACTGGCATTTTTTCACACCTCCTTATAAACAGTATAGCTGCCATGTTTCACATCCTGTCCAAAATGTGTTTTTGCACTTCTGGTGCAGAAATGCATGGTCGCTGTGGCAAATTAGTGTTCAGGACAGATTAAGAAAATCACAGTGACACTGTTCATGAGCGGGGGTCCCAAAATTCCTGTGTTGACAATCTGCTGTAAAATATCCCCAAACTAATTACATTACTGTTGTGCGTTGCGCAGTTTCTACGGACGCTCATGACTTCACCAGTTTTTTAATATTTTCACTCCAGATTTTCAACATGGCCATTTTTTACACCACCCCATGAACAGTACAGCTGTCATTTTTCACATCCTGTTTGAAATGTGTTTTCGCACCAGTGGTACCAAATAGCGTAGTTGCTGTACAAAATCAGCTTTCTGATAATGAACTGATATTGCCACTGTTCATGAGGTGGGGGTCACAAAACAAAATCTTTAAAATTTGGAGTGAAAATACCAGCGAACGCCTGGGACGTTAGGGTTTCCAACCGTAACGCCCCACCCTGTAGAGACTGACAGGCATCAGGGGTGTGACTTGGGATTGTCATCTGTATTACTCCTGCCATTCCACCCCCACCCACACCCTGCAACCAGTGACAGGCATCGAGGTGTACCTTGGACTCTTTGGCCCCAAAGTTAACCCCATTCTCCTATACTGCACACATCACACTGTATTTCTTATGGAATGGGGTGAGCATAAGGCCCAAAGACCCCAAGACACACCGTGACACTTGTCAGTGTCTGCAGGGTAGGGTGTGGTGAAATGGCATGGCGGTTATGCCTGACTAACCAAAGGAATACCCCAATGCCTGTTAGTCTCTGCAGGGTGGTGGTGGGGTTGGATTCAGTTCAAAACTTCACTGCCATTCCTATTATGCATCTCTAACTCCTACACTACCAATGCCAATGCCGGTGAGCAAACATTCGGCACTGACAAATACTTGTTATCTATGTTTCTCTCTACAACAGGAATAAAGCAGGGTGAGTTCAGGGAACTAGGAAAAGAGCAGGAGGCATTTTTAAGGATTTATTTGACAAAGACTTTTTATACTCATGGGCAGTGGGCAGCAAGGCACAGGAATCCATGTTTTTATTTTTCACGTGTGTGTGTGTGTGTGTGTGTGTGTATAGGTGTTAACCGGCTAGTCAATCAGAGTGTGAAAAGTTGAGTAGGCTGCTGTATGAGACAGAAGGTCTCTCAGTGGGGTGGGGTTGGTGTGATCTGTCAGTGGTGGTGGTGGGGGGCTGTTGCCCGGTGGTGTCACTGTTCCCAGTTACCTCAGAAGTCATACGGTAGTGTGGCTTGTGGGACTGCATGTGTCAGATGTGTGTGTCACAGGAACATTTAAGAACCTTTGCTCACTACTATGAGTCATCATTCTTGGTATCAGGTGACATCTGCATCACGTCATTGTCTGTCATGTGTATGTTGTTGATGCATGTAGAAAACATGAAGTGATGAACAGGAGGAGAAAGGAAAGCAAGGAAAAAGAGCAGGTAAATGTTTCACCATGCCAGGCCACCAAATACAAATTCTGCAAGCAACAGTAGTGTAGTGACTGGTCATGGTGGTACAGGACAAACACATGCAGACCATGTGATGCTCGAGATTTTATTGGTGCAGCTGTACAAAATGACAAGTGTACAGTCAAAGCAAACAAGTACAGTGCTCCACAGAAAGGCTTACTTTTTGTAACAAACTTATTCAAGAATTCACAGACAATCCCCTGGTGCTTTGAGGAAACAATCCTTCTTCATCAGGCAGCAGGGTCAGGAAAAAACATTCACATTTCAGTAGTATTTCAGATCATGACATTCAGAAGCACATCAGTTTCCCCCTCTTCCACCTTCAAGTACTTCTAGTTACCCTACTCAGGGTAGAAGTGATCAATCCAAAAATGTAATGACTAATTCCAGAAGCAAAAACATAATTTTGCATTCACTGCCCAGTTCTTAAAGTTCCTACCCCCTCTTGTCACTAGTAGTTTCTGAAAACAGCTTGAGGAAAGGAAGCAAGATGGCAAGCCCAAATCATGACTCAATGGCATGATTCATGTTTCTTTGCAAAAAATAATAATAATAATAATAATAATAATAATAATAATAATTATAATAAAGAAGAAGAAAGAAATACAAAATACAAATGACCATAATTTACAATATCATATTGATATGTATAATTTTTTCAGATTAAATTATCTTCTCAAACGTGGTATCATATCCATATCATTTCATATTGTATCGTATCATATCGTATCATATCATGTCATGTCATGTCATGTGAACATACAAAAATGCCAGCAGATACAGGCCTCACAGGTCATATCATATCAATCATATCATATCATATCATATCATATCATATCATATCATATCATATCATATCATAACAAATGATATTATCCTCTCATAGATCATATCATATTAAATATTAGTATATAATAATATATCAGATTATATTATCACAGATCATCTTTATGATAGAAGATTAAATTATGTCCTCTTAGATCACACCACATTAATGCAGATTACTGTATATTATATTGTCATATATCATATCTGCTGCCCTGCCTATCCTGTTCAATGAGATCTCCAGCCATGTCTTTCCACAGTATCTGAAAAATGAAATCATCTCACAGTCATTACCAGTTCTTCATAAGTACCCCAGACCCTGCCACCACAACTAGTCTCTTGCATCTAAAAGAAAAAGAGATCCTGTGCTCTGTAGCAGTACATTACATATGACATCAAACATCCACATAAAGCATGCTGCAATCAGTGTGGTAAAAAGACATTACGGGGTCAGCAAAATCTCTTAAAACTTTGTGAACCAGTCTTCTGGCCGATAATTTAAATACTTAGTACAGAATCCCCCTTACAGCCATACAGCCATACTTAAAATCCCAACCCAGATCAGATAGACCAGCAGCAGCAGTAACAATAAGGTCAGGTTGAGTACTTACTGGAAGGGATGACAGTTTTTTCCAGTTATCCTGCCACCATATCAGCAGCCTGAGCCAACTGATGTATCCCCAGGTACTGGGCCGGCATTGTATTAAAAAGGATCCAGCAACCACAAGCCAGAACCAGGGCCAGTGTTCACACCACAGCAAGTGCTGAATTTGTTATAAACAAATACACTGCCTCAGTCATTACATTCCTGCACTAAACCGCCAAGCTTTCTTTCTGCTCCCTCAAGTGCTGACAGTTACAGAGAGATCTTGTTTTGAGTCTGGCTTCCAAAAAAAAAACATCCTCTTCATCCTTCTCCCCTTTGTCCATCATGAGTCATGTTTTCTTGGCATATAAATTAAGCAAAATGTGAGAATAATGATAACTAACAAATGGGTTTAAAATAAAAACCATATAAGTAAACTGGTTCTGATAAGACAATACAGCTTTTTTATCATAGCCCTTTCTTGGCACCTAAATAAATCAAAATTTAAGAATAGTATTAAATAATAATAATTACAACCATAGACGTTGACTGCAAATAAAAATTAAACACATCCTCTCTCTCTTCTTCCTTCTACTCCCCCTCCCCCCATTATTAAAGTATTCTTGGTACACAACTAATAAATAATAATAAAAAGTAATACAACTGTCACATTATTATATTATTATCATAGTATAAATTATTATACTCTCACAGTCACATACCTTCCTCTGATGGATGTAGTTTATTAAATAATGTACTAATACAGACTTCTGGGCATACTACTCTACCTGTTCTGCTTGATTCCTTATGGTGCCAATACCAGATGTAAATGAGACGATATCAATGTCTAGAATAGTGCTGAATCTTGGACAACTAAGGACACTTGGGAACTTTTGAATACTAAATACCTGCACTGTAAATACGTTTTGGAGAAAGACTTAGATTTGCTACAAGAGTACATGATGCAGGCTTACTAGCAGAGCCACTGTCTGTCAGAAACAGTGATCCAGGGCTGTCCCAGTGGTGCTGAGGGTTGAGGCGCTGGATGCCACACCTCACTCCACACTGGTGACTCAGGCTCGATAATGAGCCCAGGACATCAGGGGTCAGCAGGACTAGGATTGAGTGTCCGATGACAGCTCTCCTAGTCCTGGGGAACAAGGGAAGAGTAATTTATTGTATGGTGCAGGGCAGGCAGAATTTCTGCGAAATGTCAGAAATGGATTTTTGACCTTTCATGGAAGTGAAAGTCTGACTTTTGCTTCAGTTCCACCAGTGAAAGTTTTTCTTTTACACACCTCTAGCTACTCATCATATTATGCAGGTATATGACAAGTTTACAGGGTGCATATAAACAATGCCTATATACTGCACAGTCAAGGTAATGACCACATTTGAGGGCACTGACCAAGGTAGAAGGGTGGCTGGTTAGTAAGTACATATGTAACACCTAAAGCACATGACTCTGAACCCATGTACCTGTAATGCACAGTAACTGAGACACACATGTCTAGACTTTTGCTGGTGGCATCTGATAGTCACTATGAACATGCCTTCTGACACTCTATCTGCAGCCAGAAAACGAGGCAGAGGCACAGAACAATGATGCACACAGACAGACCAGGGATATCCTTGGATGTATGTTCAGCAATATGAAAATGAACTTCCAGTACATGGATAAGACTGTTGACAACCTGATACTGACCTCTAGAAAGCTATGCATGGACTTAATCATGTGCTGAATGCTGCACAATTTAGCAAGAAACAAATGGATGCCCTTCACTGACAACAACACCGATCCATATGTTGACATGCTACCCAGGGATCCAAATGTTTTCTGCTCACCTATTGTTTTAAGCAAACTTTAAACATCGTCAGAGTAGAACAACTGACAAGTTCGCTGGGTAGCAAATTGTGAAACTGAAGAGCCCTGTACAACAGTGTTGTTCGTGTAGAAAGTTTTTATTTTTTGTTTTAAAGGGATGTTATGAAGCCTTCTATTTTGAGATGTAGTCCCACACAAATGTTAAGTCTTACTAAACATGACAGAAAGAGATTAATGAGGATTTTCAAACAGGTGATGAAGGGCTTGATGTAAGCCCGGCATCAAACTCTTTCTTTGGCGAAGCTGCACTTCACAACTTTGCTGGAACTGTAACCGATTTTGGTAAGTCAGGTGCAGTTATGACACTTTATCTGATTTATAGCAGCCTTCGTCAAATATTTGGCACAAACCTGCTAAAAAAGACACCTGAGATTGCCACAAACTAGACAAGAAAAAGTTGGTCTAAATTTTGGCAATTGGCACACATGATAGAAAATCCAGATCACCAGCTAGGAGACTGCTGCAAGCCGCGTGCGCCACATGTTCTGCACACCTGGGGCTTGCAGCATTCAGGGCTATTTGAAAATCTGGCCATGGGAGTATATTGAGACCATGGCCCAGATATTTAAAAGGGTTGCGCATGCGCAAGCCACTGATGCACCCCGGCGCGATATTCAAATGGGAATTGCTACTGGCACAAATCCCGATGTGCTGGAGTGCATCAGTAATGTATGCAGGCACAGGTAGGGGGGGTGTGCCCATGCATACTCTGCACAGCCCGATATTCAGCCTGGGATGTGCAGAGCCATGCATGCGCAACTCCTACCTGCACCAGCACAAAAGAGAGCAAAAAAAAAAAAAGGAGCAACAACGCACCACAGATGAGCTGCCACATTGCAGGCGCACACGGCAGCTGCCTGTGGGTGGCCACCTGAGCTCCAGCTGCACCTCAATGGTGGCGCCCTCCCATGCCCGATCGTGGGCATCAGTTAGACATAAAATGATTCCTATATCCCTGGTGGTCCAGTGGACCGCTTTCTGCCCGATCATGGACTTAAGTAAAAGAATAAGATAACCCATATCCCTGGTGGTCCAGTGGACCCCCTTTCCCACCTGTTCACTGATCCCCCACCACCCCACCCCCAGTGAGTGGATGGCAGCACCACTCTGCCTCGCTTGCCTCCCGCTGACCCATACATCAGACAGCTTATTGGTTCACAAAGGCAACAATGGGCATGAAGCATACCATATTACACATCCAGATATGTGAATGGATCCATTCACATATCTGGATGTGTAGTACAGTACAGGCTGCAAGCCCATTGGCCCATGCTGTGGACCAATGGGCGTACAGCCCTACCTACGGTGTCAGTCAGTGGGCGGTGGGGCAGCAGGCAGGTGGAGTGCTGCCGCCCGCCACTGACCTGGGGGGAGCAGGGTGGTGAGGATCAGTTGGCGGGTGGGGAGGGGGGTCCACTGGACCACCAGGGATATGGGTTATCTTATTATTTTACTTAAGCCAGCGACTTGGCAGAAAGCGGTCCACTGGACCACCAGGGATATAGGATTCATCGATAATTTAATATTTAATCCCATGATCGGGTAGAAAGATGTCCACTGGACCACCAGGGATATAGGAGCCCTATATTTTATACTTCAGCCCGTGATTGGGCAGACAGTGGTCCACTGGACCACCAGGGATATAGGAGCCGTATGTTTTATACTTCAGCCCACGAATGGACAGACAGTGGTCCACTGGACCACCAGAGATATTGGAGAGTTCATTTATTTTACTAATGCCCATGATCAGGCTGTGGGGCACATTGCCCGCGCTGCAGGGGGCGTCGGTCCCCAACGGCTGCTGCCTGGCATGGCGCCAGGCTCAAGTCGTCGGAGATCGGCACACCTCCATGCAAATGGGGCCATAATGACATGCAAATGGCCCCATTTGTGTCTTGCATACATTATGGCCCCATTTGCATGTCAACTTTTGAATATCGCGGTAGTTGCGCCTAGAGCAATGGAACTTGCACTAGCGCATCCCCATGCTTCACTCTGGCCACTGGTGCTGGCACAGTGCCACTGCACCATGCACACTGCAAGTGGCCAGGGTGCAATATTTAACAATGCTGAGCCATGGCGCAGCTCCATTGAATATCGCCCAGTCCACGCCCCTGCGTAGCCAAGTTGAGCTGTGCCCCGGCTTGTGCCACAGCCTGGTGCAGTTTGAATATCGGGGACCATATGTTTGCAACATAACACCCAGCTGTAGTCTGTATCAGTCTGCAAGAGGGGAGACAACCAACAGTTGTCTACAAAATATAGTGATGTGTAGATCTTGGGAGATTGGTTATGAACCTACAAATATTGTTATACCTGAGCTGAGCTTTAGACATACTGTAAACCTGGGTAATTTTGTTGTTGAAATATTTTCAGTATATTCATGGAATGTGAAGTTTGAGTTAAAATAAAATTGCACTAATTTGCCAAAATTTCACATTTTCAATAGAATTGAATCAGGCTCTAACCGTTTAGCGTTAAATTAAATTTGCACAAATCTGACCAATTATTACCATGCACTAAATATAACTAACATAAAAATAACCTGATTTACAGTAGTACATTCATTATCTGTTGCTTAAATTGGTAGCTCATAGTGGGATACAGGAAGTAAACGGCTATGAGCTAGAAAGTTGTGAGATTCTGGGATAAGAAACTTATTTGCCCTAAGTAGCAAACCCAACCTTTGGTGAATAGTCTTAATAACATATTTAACAAGTGGTTCAAAGGACAATATTTTGTCAAGTATTATGTAATAGATAGCCCACTACAGGGTATGCTGTCATGCTCTGATATACGCATGCCTTGGTGTGCGTTCAACCACCCAAGCCATGTGTATATCAGAGCTCAACTGCACACCCTGTAGTGGGTTATCTATCTTATAAAATGGCTGCAAATATTTATTGGGGAGAGTGAGAGGAGGAACAAAATGTAGTACCTGTCTGGCACAAATAAATGTTTAATTTACTGTAGGTTATCTGGTTGATCCTGCCATAATTGTGATAGGTTTGAAGTTAAAGATGGTGTTTGTCTGGTTGATTCGGCCATGGTTTTTAAATACAAATTGATAAACAAATGCATCTGGTTGATCCTACAGTTTTCAGAGTGTGTTACACTCTAATCACTGTCACTGTTATTGTTGTACAGTAGCGTGATTGAGTGGTGTAAATTGCAATTAAGGACCTGGTGGCAGAGTTTTAAAAACATGGAATTTTATCTCCACAAGGTGTGTAAATTCCATTTTTTATGTTTCAGTTATTCAGCTTTTTGTTAAAGAAGCTGTGGACTGTAATGGGAGCTGAGCAAGCGAGTCGTTTATCTCTGTACTTTAGCATGACCGATTGGTTTTAATGGTAGTTAAGGGCATGCTGGGAAAGCTTGAAAATAAGGCATTTTACCTGCAAAAAGTGTGTACATTTCTTCTTTTATTTTAAGATTCCTCACATTTATGTAAAGGAAGCTGCCGACTGTAAAGAGTGTAAAGTGAGTGAGCTGACGGCTTCAGAAGGGTGGATGGAAGCATGAGTGAGTGTTACTATAGCAAATCTCACTCACGCTTGTGTCTACCCTTCTAAAGCTGCTGACCCTCTTGCTCTCCACTCTCTACAGAAGGTGGCTTCCTTTACATAAATGTGAAGAACCTTAAAAATAAAAAAAAGAAGTTTAAATACTTATTTGCACGTAAAATGCCTTATTTTCAAGCTCTGCCAGCATGTCCTTAACTGTCATTAAAACCACTAGGTCACACTACAGTACAGCAAGGAATGACTTGTTTGCTCAGCTCTCTATACAGTTAGAGGTTTCCTTCAAATAAAAAATAATAAAAAAATCTAAGTAACCGTAACATAAAAAACAGAGTTTACATAGTTTTTGGAGACAACATGCCTTGTTTTAAGCCTCTGCCAGCATGTCCTTTGCCATTATTACTCCACTCCGTCACTCCATACTAGAACAAGAAAAGTGAAAGTGATTCACCATGAGACAGTCTGAAAATGGCAGAATCAACCAAATAATTTTTTTCTTGAGTTTTTGTTTAAAAATTATGGCAGGATCATCCAGATAATTATATATAGTGTGGGACAGCTATACAGGTTTTAGTTACAGCTGTGGGTGCCAGCCTGAATGTGTTTGTTTGGCAGCCTGTGTGTGCCAGGTGTGGAGAGATTTCACTGCTGGTAAGAAGGTTCTGAGGGCTAAAAAGTAGATCAGGCATGCAGTCACAATGGGAGGTGTGTGGTCACTGTGAAATAATGCACGGTCATGTGATGCATTTTAGTCAATCAGGAAACTTGGATTTCAGTGATTTTTCTTATCCATTTTATAAACCTAAATACTTGAAACAGTCAATTTGTTCTACAGGCTCACCATCCATTTCCACAACAGATAATTTAGAATCTCTTTTCATCTTTGGAATGAAAAATACCATTATTATTATTTCTTGTTGTTGCTTAGAATTCAAAACCATCTCATTTGACTGAAGCCAATGCTGAACAGAATTAATATCATTTTGAACTCTACAGCTACCCTGACAGGTTGATCACAGCTAAAAATTACTGCATCATCTGCATGTAATAAAACTTCAGATGATTTATAGGATTTTGGAATAGAGTTTAAAAATGAAGAATAATATGGGGGTCCCAGAACTGAGCACTGAGGAACTCCATACTTGATGGGAAGAAGATCTGAAAAGCAACCAAGTATGGACACTTTAAGACATGACCCTGACAGATAGTTAAAAAACAATTTGAAACAGCTTGTGAAAAATTACAATCCAACAAAGACATTACCAATAATTTATGATCAACCAGATTGAAAGCCTTGGAGAAGTCCACAAAAATAGGTATGGTGCCCCTAATGATGGCACCATGCATGCTGCTAGAGCCTCACCAAGGCTGTTTGTGTTATGTGAAGCACAGAAACCATGTTGGGTATTTGTCAGCGGGTCATATTCACTTGAATAACAGATGACTTGATTGTAAACTATCATCTCTGAAATCTTAGAGAGGGAAGCCAGTACAGAAATTGCATGAAAACTGGAAACAACATCCTTATTTCTTGACTTGTGGATGGGTTTGATGACTACAGTTTTCCATTTGTTAGGAAACACATTCTGGCTAAGTGAACAATTAAAGATGGAAACTCTTGGCCTAGCCAGATGGAAGAATTACCTGGAAGTGAACAGGATTCATTACTACCCATCCTTCCTAACAGTGGGCCCTATGCACAAAGCCAACACAGTGTGCACAGGTATGCATAGGGAGCACATGTAGGTGACTATGCGCTAACCACATACATGTCTCAAAGCCAAGACATGCACAAAGGGCACGCAGGAGCCCAAGTAGCCCAACCACTCACAGCTATGTGCCCACAATGCATGGCATGTGTGTGGGGCTGGGGGGGTGTTCACATAGTGCGGCATGCAGGCAGACCTAGCACACATGCACAAAACCATGTTTGACAGCCAGGCATGTGGTGGCAGATGTGTACCCCTACAGCAGGGGGAGGGCTGCCTTAGATGTCTGTGCAGCAAAGCTGTCTGGCAGCTTCACTGGTTTGCATGGCTGTAACTTGTTGTCCATGTGTGAAACACCACACACCCATCCGTCCCACACACTGGGACATGCAGAGGAGCATATGTGCTGTAACACACAGGGAGGAACCATGTGGCAAGTAGCATGCATGCTGAGGGGCAGGAGTGTCTGCACTTGGAAAAGATGCCCATGTCCCTGCAACACCAAACCCAGGGCATGCACACCAACCATGCAGCATGGCAGACACATAGTCCATGCATGAGGTGCATAGCATACGTGCAGTGCTGGTCACTGGCAGATGGGAGTGCAAGCCATCACACATGAATGACAGGAAAACAACAAGGGGCAGTGACAAAGCCACTCATGGCAATGTTCATGTTGTGGCACCACCACAACCAACATTTGGGTGGCTGAACCACACCCTGCGGAGGGATTCCCACATGGCAGAACCTGTCAGAGGCAAGGTCCCTGAATGCCCAACAGGGCAGTGGCATGCATATGGAATGCCAGGCCAAGGCACAGCCATGTGGTCCTGCGGCATTGGCACACAGTTGGTACACTGCACAATGGGCCATATATATAGCATGGGGCAGGTGTACAGTGATCCAGATTCATGCATGCCATCACTGTAACTGCCCCCCTCCCACAATGCACATCTCCAATTGGTGAGCCTGCATGTGAGCAATGGGTGTGGCACACATGGCACACATGCAGGAATCATGCACCAGCACCCATGATGCCTACCTCCATGAGGCATTCCCAGCCCCACCACTCTGGATGTGACAACCACTGTTTTCCCAATAACACCCATCACTCCACACTGCTTGCCACCCGCAGACCATGAGACCGTAGATACACAGGCATGAAATGCAAAAATGTTTAATATGAAAATATAAACTGTACACATCAAAGGAATGTAGTATAGGTGAGGCATAAACAAACTGTCATACAGAAACAAAGTCCACTCAGTGTCAATGTAAAATAATGGGGCACACACCCAGTCCATGTGTGCATGGACACAGTGCAGGGATTTCATGGCACACCTGCCCATTGGCTCTTGGGACCACTTGTACATCCGTTCAACCTAGTCTACCCCATCCTGGCTGTTTTCCGAGTCCCTGGTGCTGGTATCGTAGATGGTACCAAGTGGCAGCAGCATGTTGCAGCCTATGGGTCCTCTGCAATGCTTTAAGACTTATGACATACATTGTAATACCACTATACATGTGCACCAAACAGTGCCATGCCCAGCCAGGGGCACAAGGTGGTCATCACCAGATACTCTGTACTCAACATCGAGGCACATCCACATGCCATACCACAGTGCCATCCTCCAGATAGTGCTCCTCATCACCCTCAAGGTGCAGGGATAGGTACCCTGGGTTCTTTAGGATCCATCTTCTGCTATGGTAGGGGAGGGTCCATACAACACATGCTGCCCCATCTGGCTGCTTCACCCATGTAAATTTGATGCAGTGTGGCAGTCTTAGGTGATCCTGTGTGGGATGAGAACCAAAATGTATCATTAGCACTATGGACAACAGTCACACACACCCAGTGCCAAACAACATATCCTGTAGGAATGGTACTCACCCTGTCATGCCCCTGCAACCACCACAGGTTTCCGCTACCATGGCGGTTGGTATACGTGTCCTCTGAAACATGCAATAGCCTTTTTGGGTACTGTCCCAATCTAGCAGTAGTAGTAGCCACCATCTCTGATGCACTCTCCTTGTCCACAAACTCGAAGCCAGCACAGGGCAGTGAGTGTGCACGCATCACCTGCACAGGTAAGGGTGTCACACACATAAGACATGACACGCCCACTTAAAAGTACACACAGGTAAGCATGGCAGGTTAAAAGGGGATGCAGTGGTATGTGTATGGGGAGACCAGAAATGGTAATGGAGGTGGAGGATGTGTCCTGGACTGCTGATGAATGTGCACCTGCTTAGCACAGAGATGCAGCAGCAGAGGCATCCGGGTCCATGGCCAGGAGTGTTCAGACAGCGGCTAGATGCAGCCACCGTGAGGGACACACACTACATCCAGTGATTCTGATTTCCATGCATCATGGTCTGATGGCTGTGCAACATGGTCCATGATGACATTACCCCATGGACATGGTAATCCAGGACAATGTCAGTGTAGACCAAGGTGCTATGTGACTTGGCGTACTATGCATCTGGCTCTTTCCAGCATGTGACAGGCAACGCAGTAAGCATATGCCAGTTGTCCATGCCCCGGGCAGTGGTGCAGGTGACAGATGCCCTGCTTACGCACATACACAACCACATCAGGTTCCCCAAAGCAGTGGACAAGTTATGTGCCATGAAGCAGGCATTCTTACCATGCAAGGTATGCCAAACATGCACAGCACAACAAACAGCACATATATTGCCATACTTACACCCTCCATGCAGGAAAAGGCATACAGGGACCGAAAGGGATTCCACAGTGTAAACAGTGGTATACCATCACTGCAGCAACTCTGGGACTGCAAAGACCATCACAGCGACAGGAATAAGGCAAAACCCTCATGTTGCTGTGAAGGTCTGTGCAGTGACTGGCAATTGCCATAAAGCGGTTTCACTCCCGGGTCCAACTCCCACTGGGAGTTCGAATCCTAGAGATGGGGGTGTGTGGGGGGGGTGTGGGGGGTTGGGGGGACACAGCCCCCTGATTGTATGCACCTACATCCCAGAGGCTACAATGCCAACAGTCAGCATGGTAGCTGTCACTGTAGGGGATGCCAGTGCTAGTGCTGTTGAAGTGCTATGGTAAAACCGTACACAGCCAGGTGGTGTGTGACATTGATGGCACATTCCCTAATGTGTGTTCAAAGCTCCAGGGATTATGCCACAATACGCCTCATGACTTGGTGCCATGATGCGTGAAGGTGCCTAGATGGTTAACTGTTGGGTGAGTATGGGTGTGTAACTGCAATACATACACCTGCATGCATGTCCCATGAATTGTTCTATCTCCCTGAACAGGTGACAGTGGATACCCACTGAGACCGTATCTGATGACACCACTACTTGCGCCAAACAATGTAGAGGAGAAGGCCTACAACCAGGTCCACCAGAAGACCAGAAACATTGTAGAGTGGACCACTGGGCTATTGAAGATGCGGTTCCATTGCCTGGGCCATATCAGGGGGCAAGTGCACGATGATGTTACCACTCTCTCAGTGCATCTGTGCATGGGGATTGGAGGGCTTAGCATGGGAATGTGCATCCTGCACAGTGTGCCATGAGGCTCATGTGTTTGGATACACAGGTATGGTTGTGGGGGGTGTGTGTGCCATGTGCCACATTGTCCATGGTGTGTTGAAGGTGCTGCACAGTGCTATGACACTGTACCACACAGCGGCATGTGCCGGTTGTGACTGTGTGCCAACCTACCTCAACCATGATGTGGGCTGGGTAAGATCTGTGCAGTCATATTCTGTGTGAGTTTGGGGGTAAGGTACAGGGTCATACATGTGAACACACCTTGTGTATGCTTAACATGTGTGCTGTGTAGGGTGATTGTGCTTTTTCACTGGGTTTGAGGCTCATATGGCTTCACCTGTAGGTATGCCAATGGCCATGTTCCAAGTCTCCGGATGGGTGCATGTGGCCTGTTCATGCCATAATGTTGCCTGCCACCTTGTGAATGGTCCATGGCTTTTCCTTCTGATGCATCCCCGTCTGGTGGTATATGAGTGGTGGTGCTGCCATGTAGATCTCCCTGTGTACTGTCCGTGTTGGTGTCAGCCGCCAGGGTGCTGTGTGCCTCAATGTCCTGAATGGCTGCGGTGCCTGCAAGTTGTTGCATGTCCTCCTGTGTGCTGGCAGGGTAGCACTGGTGTGTGTCCACTTCCTGCTCAGGGAATGGCATGCAGGGGACACCTGTGTTTGGGCATCTGACAAGCATGGCATTGTGTGTGGATCCCATCCATATGGCGCATGGCAACTGACTAGGTGCACCAGTAGCATCACATGTGTGTCTGTCAGCTGGTCGATACCGCGCCTACTTCCATGCACCTCATTGGTCAGGGCAATGAGTGCCTCAGTGTTTCTGTGCTGTGCTTCTAGCCTGTCCAGCTCCAGCAGCCACAGCTCCCTATACTGAACCTCCATGTAGGCTTAGCCGCATGCAGAACGTGTGAGTCTGGGTGGCCATGTTGAGAGTTCTTCATCCCCACTGTCCTCAGGCCATGCCAGCACAATTTCTGCCCTTGCCCTCCTTCCCAGGCTCACCATGTCTGCTACATTGGAGATGTTGCTGGTGCATGGCACACCAGTGGCAGTCTGGCCCTGTGGACCTGGGGATGGCTTCTGCAACCGGCTGGCTCTGCATCCATACAGCACCTCACCAGACTCCTGTGTCCCCTCCTTCTGTGTCACCACTGTGCTTTCAGTGTTGGTCTCAGACTCCTACTGAGTCTCTGTCTCCAACTTGGTTCGTGTAGGGGATAGGTATCTATTACTTTTCCTGCTGTGGTTGCTTGGTGTGGACAGTTTCAGGGGTGCTTGTGGCATGGTTACCCTTCTGTGCCTTCCTCTTCCTGCCTGATGTCATTGTGTGCCTCCAACACTGCTTGCATGTTCAAGCTTTGCAGGTGTGGCCCTGCTGATGGGCATACATCAGTGGCTATGTCGGTGGGTGCAACACACATCTATTACTACGTGCATGATGCACCATTCCCATGGTTCCCCATCCCTACTGTTGCATGTGTACCTTCCATGGTGTCTACACCTTCCACCTCACCATGGACACTGACATCAGTGATAGTCTCTGCCACCATCCTCTCTATTGGGGTCAATTGACTGTCAGTCTAGGGTGGCCCACCTCCAGTGCCCTGGCATGCCCTTGTGCCAGTGGTGACATTCTTCTTGACCATGGTCTGCAGGTCTCGCCATTTGTGCTTTATCAAGGTCGGTGTCCTAGCCTCTAGACTTGCAGCATTCACACTGGACTGGATGTTGAGCCAAAGACATGCCTTCACCTCGGGGGCAGTGGTCAGGGACTGGGCCCTGCACAACTGGCTGTACTGCTCCCATATGTCACTTACCATGGATGCGACCTGGCAGCTGGTAAAGTTCAGTGCATGGGGCCATGCACTGCGCTCTGTCTGGACACGGCTGTGGCACTGTCTACATGCATAGGCATCCCCTACATCCTGCATCTGTAGTGGGGGGCTACCATCCGCACCTCTTTCACTCTCTGCCATTCTGTGTGCTTTCATCTACTGCTTGGTATTCACTTCTGAGGCATTTTGCAGGGCGGTGGCCATGTCCATATATGGTGGGGTCAAGGGGAGGTTCTGCCTATCCTGGCACTGCCTCTATGTGGTGCGCATTCCACTAAATGTACCCTATCGTTCCATCCCCTGGGTATGCATGTCCCATGTTAGCACTCGTGAATGACACTTATTGGGTGCGCCATGCATGCCACATAGCTGCGCACCATGGATATGACTTTTCTGTGGTCGTTCTGCCCATTCGTGAATAGGCACCAGTGTGTTTAATTTTCACAATGTGTTTTCTGTGGACACCCAAATCACTAAGCTGTTCAGATCTAAATAACTAATTTTGGCAGCCCTCACTGCAGATTTACACTTATATCTCATCTGCCTGTACTCTTGCGGGGACACAGGGTCACAGGAAGCTATTTGCTTTGTCCCATTTTTTTTTATCTCTTACTTTCATAAGTTTTAGTAGTTCCTGCTTAGTCTATTTTCTTTTTGGGGCTGTTATTCTCATCATCCTTTTACAAATCATTCTGTTACATATTTCATTATCAAAACAACAGAACTTGTCTAGAGCAGCATCAATATCTGAAGTAGTTTCAAAAAAGGACCAATGAGCCATTTCAAATGTCCTCCTCAGGACTTTGATGCTTAAAGGAACACTGTCAACCCCCTTTAGGCCTTAAACTGTTCCTAGTTTAAAACACATTTTATGATTGTTTACATTCTATAAAGTGTGCTAATATAGCTGGTACTTTGAATCTGATTCCCTTTTTCTTTCTAAAAGTGAAAAACAGACTGCCCACCATACTGGTGTTACCACACCAAAATATGTTTGTTTACATTTCTTAATAAACTACCCCTGCATCTCTCCTGGACCTGGGAACACCCCCACACAGCCTAGCCACTTAAGATGCAATGGGAGGAGAGGAGACTATTACATCATGAGTGGCTGCTCTATTTTTGGGTATTCCTAATGTTCAGGAAGAATGCAGTAATGATAGATCAAGGATTTGAAACAAAACAAGGTTGAGTATAATTACAGGATTAGCATGCATTTCAGTTCTACTAAGAAGAGATGCAGATTTAACCGCCAGCAACATCAGTGAATTGTTATTTATTTATTTATTTAAAATGTGGTGACCAGGAAAAGCACATTGAGTCAAAGCTCATTTCCAGGTGCGACCCAGGGACAGAGTAACAACACAAACAAAGAGTTTTAAAAGTTCACAATGCAAAATAAAAATAAAACAAGCATAACAATAAATACATTATTAAGTATAGTTGCAAGTCAATTATCAAAGGCAGGGTGAAAACAGAAACACATGTGGAAGCAGCTAGCAAGGTAGCAGATTTAGATGGAGGGAGGTAAAGGAGAGAACAAGGACTTTTGGTCATGAGATTAAGCTGAGGACCGCAGTGACTTTTGCTGAGGCTGGGAGATTGGATGCTTAGGAGAAGGACTGGCAAGGGAGAGGCGGCTGTGAGGGGAGGATGATTCTAGAGGAAGGGTGGTATGACAGAAGGAGAACTGGTTTAAGCCAGAAGATATAGTACAGGGGAGAGAGGTAAAGTAGAAGACTGAGAAAAGGAAGGGTAGGGGATGGCTTAGCTATCCATGAGTTAAGGTAGTGTACGAGCAGTGGCAAGAAGAGTGGGATGGAAAATAGCAGTCCCTGGAGAAGTGGAGATGAGCAAGAATGGCCTGAAGATGTAGCAATCAGGGAAGCAAAACATTAGGGTGGTCCAGAGAGGGGACACTGGGCACAGGGCTGGAAGGGGGGGTCTGAGAAGCCTTTTGAAAGTACGGAGGGAGGAGGATAGATAAAGATCAGGGGGTAAATTGTTCCAGAGAGAAGGGAAATGGAAGGAGAAAGCAGATTGACCAGAAGCAGAGTGGGAGTGGGGGTATTGAAGAGAGAATGTTCAAGGGTCTCTGTGGTGAAGGGAGCAGTTAGAGGTGGCCACCTGGGAGAGGAGAGAGGAGAGGTGGGGTGGGGGTGAACTAGACCAGAATTCAGCAGTAAAAGAAGTGCAGTGGGTCATTCTCCTGTGGGACAGAGGAGCAAGTGATAGGGCAGAGTAAAGAAGGCAGTGGTGAGTAAGAGGAGGGGAATTGTTTTTAGAGTAGGCAAGCAATCATAAAATGTGGATTTTCAACTAGAAATATTATGATGCAAAAAAGGTTTACAGTGCCCTTGTAAGGACTTAAGATTCCTGGAGTAGATGAATACAGGATGACTATTGCTCCTTTTAGCTGTCCCTTCACAGTAGATAAGACAGAGGTTACTGAAGGAATTGGGTAGTACACAGGTAGTGACCATCATATCCGTTGGAATAGATATACATCCTGAATCTTTATACGTTCAAGCATCCACAGCACTCAAAGAGTTAGATTGATGGGTGACCACCATCCAACCTAGTGTTGTTGCTGTACCAGTCATATACTGAGTTACTTCCGAAATCAACTGCTGCACTCCAAGCTGTAAAAACAATTCTCTGGCTACTAATGACCCCGATTAACATTAAAATCACCTACCAGAATCTGTTCATGATTAGATGGAATACCATACCTGTACCTGGAAATGAGGTCAAACCCAAATTCACCCTGTCCAGGGGTGAATACAGATAGAAATAATAAGAAGATGTTTTTTTGAGCCCGGTGTTATTTCCACAGCAGTAAGGTTACAAGCACTGTGGCTAGAAGGAGGGTATATCTCTTGGGCCTGAAGATGGGAAGCAACATAAATCAGCATCCCTCCTTCAAAACTCTGTCTGTGTAAATGTGGAATAGCCTTTCAATGCTATTTCATTGTTTCCATTTTTATTGCTTAGCCATGTTTCTGAGAGTGCTGTGACATCAAATTTATTAGATAACTCCAAGGCTTCAATTAAGACCCATTTTGCTAAACAGCTCTGTATGTTAAGATTAACAATTTTCAGATGGCAGTGTGCGTTATTCAATACACTGTTATGAGCAGTATGTGTAGTAATGTTAACAGGGTTCTCTGGACCTGAATGGGGAGGGGCAGAACATGAGATTTGTAACAATAACAATAATAACCTCCTGACCCTGATTTTATTATTAAAAAAGGGTTTATTTGTAGGCCTGCCACATGCAATGTAATGACCTTTAACCCTTTGTTGGAAATTACAAAAATTAGAATAAATGGCTTGAAAAGTGACCAGCCTTAATAATGAATATTCTAACCAGTCATTATAAATTACAATGGGCTGGTAAGGCATTTTTCCTGTGCTGTTGTGATCTGTTCCACTTTCAGGCCCACCCATTTTAATCATTCTGCCTTTGGGGTAATCCAAATTACCATTGTTAACCACACCACTGGGACTCCCAGGCAAATTAACAACAGAGAACCTATTACCGCTATTTGGAAAGCATTATGAAAAATGAAAACAACTAGAAAAACAGATGAAAATAACCTGAGTTTCTTACTCAGACATGGTTGATCACATTGACTCACAAAGAACTGTTGCACCCTCTGTTGCTGCACTCTGTTTCTACCACCCCATTCGAAGATGCTCACTGGGAGGGGGATCCTTTGAAGTAGCTATCCACACCCCCTTCGGCTGTGCCACAGGAGTGATTGGTTACTTAGGAGAGGAGGAACGGGAGGTATATTTGTACAAGGAGAACAGTCAATGAATGGCACTCGGGGCAGTTACAACATACAATAATGAAATAAAAGGGGCACAGTCATGGTTGCAGTTATTAAATGGAGCAAAAGTTTGGCACCACAATAACTGCAGAGTTGAACAGAGCCACTTCAAAGAGACACAGTTCGTTGGTCTTTGTCAGTTGAGCTTCCTGTATCTTCATACAGAACTGATGTTCCTTTAGCCTAGAAAGCGTGATGCAGAAACCAGATGTGAGAGTGAGAGAGCCTGGCACACTCACATCACTCACATAAACTCGTTGCACACTCTATTGCCATACTCCATTGCTGTGGCTCCATTCACAGATGTCCACTGGGATGTGGAGCCTTTGAAATAACTAACCATGCCCCTTACAACTCTGCCACAGACGGTTACTCAGGATAGGAGGAATGGGAGACACATTTGCATAGGGAGACCAGTCAATGAATGACACTTGGGGCAGTTGCAGCACACAGTAACAAAGTAAAAGGGGTACAGTCACAGTAATAAATGAAGGAAGGTCAGGAAGGTTTGCTATATGCACATCACATATAAAATACTCATCTGGATGGCACACTTGGACATATACACAGTGTTTCTTACTGTCTGTTATGTCAGTTTTGTCATCCTCCTTATTGATGGACTGCTCGTTGAATATGTTGCTCTCCATCAGAGTCATGTCATTTAAATCCTTGCCTCCCCCTCCAGTGGTGGTTAGCTGGGACTTGCAAATAATGGATAGCAACGTCTTCAGTGTGCCACATAGGTCATGCCAATCACATTTGACAGTGCTGATTGTGTATGGATTCTTCTGGCCACACTAACAGTGACCTGTATCCTCTCCCACACCACCTGTTTGTGGGCCTGGCATCTCCCTAAAAGCATCACTACCAAGCAGTATCCAAAAATTCTGGAGGGCATCCATGTCTCCTCCTGGGTAAATTCTAGTGTGCAGGGATGTTACATCCCACACCCGATTGCTCCACCCTGCTCCTTTTGTTTTGCAATGGATGAGGGAGGTGACATCTCCTCTGGTTGTGCACTGGGAGGTCTCATACAACCATATGTTTGTTTTCTATGTGCACCACTATTCTCAACTGATATTTCCATGTTGTTGTTTCAATTGGGGTGTTCAATCTCCTCATATGGTGGGGATCAAAGGGTGTTTTATGTTCATGTCCACATTTCTGCAGCTCTAGCCCCTAATCACTCTGCACATCACTGCACTGCACTGCATGCCTGTCAGTCCACCCCCTCTACAATAATGAAGTACAAGATGTGTGTATGCCTCAAGATTATTTATGTGGCATGTAGCTCTGCACCCAATTTACACAACTATTTGGGGTATCTAGGGTTCTTGGTGGATTAGGCCCTAAATCAGAAGCAGTTGCTGCTGTGGTGCATCTGAACACCAGTGTGGTTATGCAAAGGACCTTTGAAAGTTGATGTCCTAGATTCAAGAGTTTGCACCATGATTCTACTGGTAGAAACAGGATAATAATTCATAAGCTGCCATACCAGGTATCTTGACTGCTACACTCCACTAGAAAACATAGAAAGGTAATGGATGTAAAATAGTTTAACTCTGTGTGTACTAGAGATGCTGTATATTATTTAGAATAGGCACAAAACAAAATTTGCCTTTTAATAGCTATCACTCTTTATATCTATGTAATTGTTTATGATATTGTTATCAGCAATTCTGTGTTCATAGAATAGATATTTTCAGTAAGCACAGTCTTCTTTATTTTACGTAAATATACAGTAACTACAATACTTTGTTTTATAAAGGTTAACAATTGAGGCAGAGTTCAGCTGAACATTAGTTAATGAGTTCAGCAGTCATAGAAATACACTTATCTTCATCCTAAAGCATTTTTATTTTGCCAAATCAAATTTTATGTCATGTTCTTCAGCCATTTCTAGTGCAATAAAAAAAAAGACACAGCTTTACGAGTCCCAAGGGCCCTTGCAAAAGTAGAAGACACAATCTGCATAACTTCAAGTCCTGACTCAAAACAGATTATTGATATTCAGCCCTGCCATTCTCTCAGTGGGTATTGTATATCAGCTGCCTCGAAGGTTGGCGCCAACCTTCCTCTTTTATGCACCACAAACCAGAATTAATTGCAAATCAATCGAACAAAGTACAACTGATCAGTAAACCAATTAGTAATTTTAGCTGTTCATCCTGTCTTTGTTTACGAAGAGTCTTCAGTGATCTTTTTTAGTTAGCATTTAAGAGTTTTTTTATTATTCCATTAAAATGTTTATGCCCTTGGAAAACACTGAAAATGAAAATGTTTTAGACCTGTTAAGAAAACTTGATATTTGATTTCTAATTCATATATGTGTGTGTGTGTGTGTATGTGTATATATGTGTGTATATATATATATATATATATTTATGCATACTATATATGTGTATACTATATATATATATATATATATATATATATATTCAAGTCTTGGATTACAGTACCTTTGAGTCAAATACTCTTTTACAGAGGTTCCACATTAGAATAAAGGCAACACAACAGAGAACTAAATACAAGATAGGAGGAATACATGATACATGGATTTGGGTACAATCATTCATGAAAGATACAGACAGGTAAAGAGTTAACAATTCATGTTACAGCAAGAGTTACAATCTGATTAAACTTTTACATTCAAGTTTCAGTAAGACTTGCAGAAGGTTTTGGGACTTAAGGAGGTACACAGGGGAAAGGGGCGGAGAGGGATGCTGTCAGGAATCTGACATTGTCATAGGAGTGCAGAGGGAAGAGAGAAGGAAGGATGCTGTCAGGATTTGACATTGTCAAGTGGAGAATTGGGAGATGAGAGGGAGGACAGAGGGTTGGAAAGGAGTATAGTGGGTGATGGGAGAGGAGACGGGGTGGGAGTAGGACAGTGGGGATAGGGGAGAAAGGGCAGGCAGGGGACTGTGAGCAGTGTTTGGCATGGAAGTGCAAAGAGAAATGGGAGCACAGGAAGGGAGAAGGGAAGGAGAGTCAGGGAGGAGAAGGGAGATGAGGGACAAGTAGTAGGAACAGGGAAATGGAGAGGAGGAGCAGTGGTGGGACAATGGACATGGGGGAGGTCAGGATAGTGAGGGTGCCAAGAGAAGGCAACGTGTGAGGCCAACAAGGGCCAAAGTGTGGCAATCACAGCTGCTAATAGCAGTGAGGTGTTATCTAAGATTCTGTATAAATGGGCCCAGTTCAGATTCTTCTAGGATGTCGACGGAGGGTTTATTTAACCAGTTAGGAACATGAAACCTGAAGGACCATTGGGCTTGCATGATCCAACAGAAAGGGTTCAGGTATTCATGCCTGAAGGCACTCTGGGTGCCGCACCAGTTGGGAGCATGCACGAGGAACTGCCAAGAGGATGGGTGGTGTCAGCCCCAGTGAGATTTTCTTTATGAGCAGACAGGTGTAATAAGTAGTCCTACCACTGAGATTCAGCCATTTGGTAAGGGTGTAGAGGTCATATGTAAGCATGCGTCTGAGTGCTCCTGAGACTAGATGGCAGGAATTGCTGAGGGCCATGCATATGCTTTTAAGGGATGCCTCAGAGGCTGAGCCATAAATGACTAGGCTATAATCTATTCTAGAGAGTACAGAGCTAGTAACAGCAAGTTGAAGGGCATCAGGGGTCAAGCTCTGTCTGTGCCTCTAAAGGATCCCTAGTCTTGAGTTAACCATCTTGGAAACATTACTGATATGCTCACAAAAAGATAATGCACTGTTAAGTATTATTCCAAGGTACATAAAGGTACCAGGCCTGCTCTATAGGGACATCAAGTTTGTTCAGTATGATTAGTAGTGTAGATTTTTGTTTATTATGAGAGCTGGCAAAAATCATAGATATTGTTTTTTTTGTAGTTCATAACTAACTTGTGCTTAAAGAACCAGGTCTCCACAGTTGTAAAATAGCATTGTAGGATATTGGCTAATAGGAGTGGATCTGAGTGGCTGGAGAATATAACGGCATCATCTCCGTACATTAGGAGATTATTGGTGCAGACAAGTGGGAGAGAATTTATATACATCTACATATATATGGTGCAGACAAGTGGAAGGGAGTTTATATACATATATATATATATATATATATGTATAATATACATATATATACAGTATATATATATATATATATAGTCTTGCCCCCACAGATACTTCCCCACATACCTATCAATTTTAAGTATTAACCACGGCAATTGAAATAATATATCACAACAATTAAAAACAGAATATAAGAAAGCTACAAAATAAAGACACAAGCCAACACACATATATTGATTGACAGCACCTAAACCTCTGACAATAAAGAACATCAAAAGCAGCTACAGGTACATAACAAAAAAAAAAACGAACAGTGTGGGCACCACAATTAAATTTCAAAACAAACGGCAAAACATTAAAAATGGAAACACCAGAAAAACAAATTTAGCTTCTCACTACAATACACTGCATGAACCGCTAGAAAATAAATTTCTTGTGCACTAATAAACTTCTGTCACCAAACAGTCGTGTCCATCAGTGCTGCTCCATGCTTATCTCTCACCATATGTAAATGCCTCTCCACATTGCAGTCATTCACATGCCACCCAACCAACCATATAAAAACTCTACTCAACATGCTACAGTACAATGCTGGTGCTACAAAAAATTAGACTTTCTCTATTCTAAAAATCCTTTTCTCTCACAAAACCCTCTGGTCCCTCGATGCTACTCAATGCCTATGCCTATTTTTAAACAAAAGCTGATGGTTCCCCATGCTGCAGGTATTCACACACTGTGCTACTCACAGGAAGCCTCATGACTCCTCCTACTCCTCCTTTTATGCAATGGCAAATGAGAACACTCCCAGTGTCCTCAGCAGTAGTGCACATAGCAGCATGTATGAGTGCATGGCAGCACAGTTTTGCATGGTAGCATACCCATGCATGACATTGCACACTGGCATATGGGACAGTGCCAACTACAGTAAACTATCAAGAGCAAAACAAAATGCACAAACTTCAATGCAAATGTTGTTGGCCTGGTAACACTACTATAGTTAGGGTAGAGCAGGTTTTTTTAATATTAACCCCCCATGTTTGCACCTTAATAACTTTACCGGTGTTCAGTGAAATAGCCCAAAATTTGGCATGCATTGTCTCAGGGACAGGTTCTCAAGACATCAGATGTTTTTTTTCTAATTAAAAATTTTTATTGGTTTCTCAACAACCACAATTATCAACACTTAGTTATATTGGCATTACAGAGAAAGCATTGAAATCTTGCTGCTAGCTTAAAAAATTGGCAATACACACTTTCCCCGGAAATAACAACAGTCTACCATAAATGGCCCAAGACCTATAACCCCTCCCACCCCCACCCTCTATTATGACATATAAGAGGTCAGATATAGGCTATTAATAGTTGAAAGGTACTAGCATAACAATCCAAAGCTTCTTAGCTTAGCGGACTCCAGGTCAAGAGAAAATGCTCCAACGAACCCCATAACGTTACAAAGAACTCTCTTTACCCGTATACCTGCTATGTGTTTTCTTGTTGTATAGCTAAAGCACATTCCTGTGCCACTCCACCAATGTTGGAACCTTGTCTGACGCCCAATATCTGAGGATTAGCAACTTGCTACTGGAGACCAAAGAGACACGTGGTTTCCAGGCTTTAGGAGTGGTGTAGGAAAGCACCCAATAAACAAATCTCGGGGTGTCCATTCTGAGAGAGCCAAGGATAGGTTGAGTAGGGTACCCACAGATTTCCAAAAGCTTTGAATCTGAGGGCACAACCATAATAGGTGGTATAAGGTTCCATCTTCTTTTACATTTCCCACAGAGAGGTGAACTAAGCACACCCTTCTGAAAAGATGGGTAGGAGTCAGGTACAAGTGATGCATTATTTTGAACTGTATCAATCTTAGCCTGTCTTGTTTAATAAATCTATACACAGTATTCCAAAGTGTAGCCCAGACTTTCGGGAGGCACTTATATCAATGCCTCGACCCAATAATAGCAGATTCCGAAGGAGTCTGTGATCCCATTCTGGAGAAGTCTCGCGAACCTGAAGTTATCATGTGTGAGTTGCTGCGCAGTCCTTAAAAGAGTGTGTACATCTTTACCTCCCTTGTCAGCTTTGCAAGCCGAAGAGAAGACCTGAGTCAAGGCTTTACTAAGCTGCAGCCATTTGTAAAAATCCAGGTCCGTGAGGCTCAAATTTTTCTTCAGGACCTCAAATGTATATGGCTTATCCTGATCCCAAAAATCGGCAACCGTTGATTTACTTACCTGAGGCCAGAAGGCAACCGGAATGGAGGAGCCATCAATTTTAATTTGTGGATTGTCAACAATGGGTTGAGAACCAGATAACCACCATTGAACACCTAAATAGCTTTGTAGCTGATGAAAAGCCCTGACAGACCATCCCATAGGGTTATTTTTGAGCGACTTGGGAAGACTGGCCGGGGGGATAAAAAGCAGTGCATATAAAGAGCATTTAGCCCTCTTTGCAAGACCCTGTTCAATGTCCAACCAGAGAGGTGTATAAGTAGCTCTAGTCTGGTCCCAATCCCAAAATGCCAATTTCCCTACATGCTGGGCCAAATAATAGATAAAGAGCGAGGGGGCAGCTAGACCACCTTTAAGTTTGGGAGCCGAGAGTTTAAAATAAGATCGACGGGTTGTTTTGCTTTGCCATAAAAAAGAATTGAATAACTTCTGTAGTTTAATAAACCAGTTCTTTGGCAGAAAGACTCCTAGCATATCAAGCGGGTAAAGAACCCTAGGAAGAGCCATCATCTTTATAAGTTCAACCTGCCCCATAGGGATAAGGAGACTGTGCCCCATCTCTTAAAATCTTCCGAAATCTCTTGCACTATAGAGCCCAAATTATCTCTAATCATCTGAACAAAACTCGCATTGATGTTTATACCTAAGAATGTGATGAATTTGGTTTCCCATGCGACGCCTAAACCCTGCACATCTGCTTTTCTCGTAAAGTGATTTAAAGGGAAAACTTTGGTTTTAGCACAGTTTAATTTGTATGAAGATACTGCGGAGAAACTATTAATCTCCTTAAGTATAGGTGGAATCGAAGTCTCTGGGTTTTCTATATGTAATAGCACGTCATCTGCATATGCAGAACAGACATACCTAGAATCCCCTATTTGTATACCTTTGATAGCAGAATTCTTCATAATCCTCGTAGCAGTGGCTCTAAATACAGGTTAAATAATAAAGGGGACAAGAGCAGCCCTGCCTAGTGCCATGCTCCAACTTGAAGACCGTGACAAGAATCCATTACATTTCACCCTTGCTGATGGGCATGAATATAATATTCTGATCCAACTTAAAAATTGTGGGAATGCCGAAGGCCGAGAGAGTAGCAAATAAAAAGGGCCATGAAACTCGATCAAAGGCCTTTTCGGCATCGAGTGATAGAAGTGCCACTGGGATTTTAGAATCTTTAGCTACTGCAATAAGATGCATAAGTTTCCTCATATGATCGTGGGATAATCTCCCTTTCATGAAGCCCACTTGTGCCCTGCATACTAGTCGATCCATGACTTTAGCTAGTCTATTAGCTAAAATTTTTGCAAGTATTTTAGTGTCGGTATTAAGCAGAGATATTGGCCGGTAACTATCCAAACTAGCGGGGTCTTTACCCGGCTTTAGAATTAGGGAGACATCAGATGTTTTGTGATGGCAGCTTGTGGGGCACTGGTCTTCGAGACACAAAATGTCAATTTTTTAGAAAAGGCAATCTTTTTCCTGATACTTATTACACATTTTTTCTCTCAGTTACAGCTTAGATAGTATGGATTTTTTTTGCAAAACTTTTAGGGTAGAAGTGGCCTGTGCCAAGGTAGTACCTTTTAAAGGTTTCATGAAAAAATATTAATCGGTTCCAAAGTTATAAGGATTTTCTTTCGTTTTTTTCTGATCATGGATTTTGGATAACCCTCTGACACAACATGTGAATGTTGGTGCCGTGAGTTGTTTGATTTCTCACCACTTAAGTTCTCACGACATGGAAAACACTGTTTTGGGTTGTGACGGCCACTGTCTTTTTTTTGTTTTTTTGTTTCAAAATAAAAATCATAGAAAATACTAAAAAGTTACTAATTGTGAAACAACAAACACCTGAACCTGGCTAAACTCTTTAGCTAGATTCTGGCATATATTTTTTCTCAAATTAGGACTAAAAATATGATTTATTGGCACCCCCAAATCCTTGGTGCCCAGTTTAGCAAAAATAACCTTTTCAAGTTTTGAGCGGAGAATTTCCCTGTCACACACAAAGTGGTGCTATGGGAATTTTCAGCTTCCACCCAAAATAGTGACATTCTTTTTTTTTATTCTTGCTGTTTTTACTCCACTCACCCGCTGTGCTCCGCATCCTTTGGGAGTCGCCTATGGCATCTGTCCCCACCCTGTTACCTGGAGCCCAAAGTGGTTGGTCCCCCATGTAGCCTTAGTTTGCCTCCCAGGCAGGGCTGAGTTGGGACCATACACCCCGAGTTCCTTAATGTCATCAGGACACCAATCCAGGACAGGCAGGGGCATTGTGGATTTGTGACTGGTGCTCTGTCTACTGGGAGCATAGCAAGTAAATTTTCCTGTTTTCTTGCGTGACGTGTGCCCTGACATCAAAACACAAGCACCGATGTTTGTCACAGAGGCCCCTTCTGTGTGACTTAGACATGCTACACCTCAGGCCTCTGCCTGAGGGCAGCCATGCACTTAGCCTCAATCCCCCCTCCCTCCCAGAGAAGGCGAGTGGTCCTGAGATGCTCAATCCTCCTCCCCCCAGCCATCCCTCCAGCTCCCTGGGCTTGTTCCTGAACCCGGGTTGCTGGCGTTGTGAGCGGTAGTGCTACCACTGCTCAGGGGGGCTGACCAAAACAGTGACATTCTGCTTCCAACCTGCCTCATCTGTCTGCTCAGTACCACTCTCCAGCTCTGTTCTGCCCCATCCTGCCATTTTTCATTGTTCCTATCCACTTCATCACTCAGCTGAGTACCACCCACCAATCCCATTCTTCCCTTCCCTGTCATGTCTTTTCTGTGTCACCTGCTTCATCCATCTGCTTAATATGATACTCTAACCCTGTTCTGCCATGCCCTGCTGTTTTCTTTGTTCTCAACTGCTCCATCCCTCTGCTCAGTGCCACCTGCCAACTCTGTTCTTTCCTTCCCTGTCATGTTTCTGTTCCACCTATCCCATCCCTGTTCTTAATACCACCCTCTAAACCCATTCTACCCTGCTCTGCCATTTTTCATTGTACCCACCCACTCCATCCCTCTTCTCTTTACCTCCAGCCAACTCCATTTTGCCCAGCTCTACCATTTCTTTGGTGTACCACATGCTTCATCCGTCTGCTTAATGCCACCCTCCAACTCCATTCTACCCTGCCCTGCTGTTTTTCTTTGTTTTTATCTGCTCCATCCCTCTACTCAGGATCACATGCCAATCCCATTTTGCCCTTCCCTGCTGTTTGTTGTCTGTCCCCTTACCTGAAAAGAAGAAATAGTCCCTTGTCAATCTTAGCCCCCCACATATCCCCATCCCTGCCCCCCCATCTCAGCACCCACCACTCCACACCTCCATACACCCTCACCCCTATAAAGATGGTCCCATGGCATAGATACACTCTCTGACTGGAAAGAAATCCTCCTGCTGGAACCGCGACTGCGATATGAGAAAATAAGGTAAGTTTGGTTAACGTATTTCAATGTGTTTTGAACATATAACTTTGTCATGTTTAAATATTTTTACATCAAATTTTAAATATGGCCTTTTTGGGACCCCACCTCATTAACAAGGTAGGCAACATTTTTCAAATCCATCCCAAAAGGTGATTTTGCAGTGATTCCACAAAATCACCTTTTGAGCAGGATTTGAACATTTTCACCTAGCGTGTTCAAGAGATGGGGGTTGTAAGAAGATTATGGTGAAAATTTAGTCAAAATATATGGTAAAATTACCAAATTATGAGTGAATGTTGAAACATTTCAACATTCACTAATGACTTTGCTAATTTTCAATATTTTTCCACCAGACATTCAACATGGCCTTTTTGGGACCCCATGTCAGAAACAAGAAAGGTAACATTTTTCAAAATCAGGCTGAAAGGTGATTTTGCAGTTGCTCCAGAAACTCACCTTTTGGGCAGGATTTGAAGTTTTTCACCTACTGGGTTCATGCCATGGGTTCACAAGAAGACTATGTTCAAAATTTGGGGTCAAAATATTTAAAAACAACAAAGTTATGAAAGTACATTGAAATGTTTCTTTGCTCACTCATATCTTTGATAATGTTCAATATTTTCACTCTAAGCTTTCAATATTTTGGCACAGGGATGCCACATCTCCTGTTTATAAGAGGGAGTCATAAAATGACAATGTTAAAAATTTGGGGTCAGCATCTTTAAAAAATATATACAGTATTATTTAATGTTGTCTGCAGTGCAGCATTTGGCCCAGTGGGTTCTGCTTTGTGATTATGTGTCTGTGAGCTGAATTCCAGGGTGATCTCAGAGAGTCAGCTGAATAGGCTAAGGCTGGGGGGATGGTACTGTCAAGTGGTACCACCCCCAGCCTCAGAAGGGAAAATGCAGGATTGCTGGCATGGGCCCAAGTACCATATAATGAAGAAAACTCTTCTCTTGGCATTGGGCCCTGCACTTCTGTAGCCTGTGGCTGCCAGGGGACCCCATGCTTTGGCTTACAGATGGAGTAATTGCTCTATGTATGTGTATCTGATGCCACATGGAAGGGGCCCTGCAGTTCTATTGCTCACCAGATAGCCCCACAAATTTTTGACATCTGATACCGCAAAGAAGTGCAGGATCTGTATATTCAAATCCATGAAGGTAGCACATCCATGCTACTGCATTTGTGTCACCTGGAAAGAGCTGCACATTGTTTGTCTTATCTGATGATGGCTGTCTGTGGTTTCATGTATGGTCTTGCCGATTTCATTCTGCAGCCAAAAGTGAGTGTCCATGTCTTGCAGTGTGCGTGCTGTAAATACAAATCCACAAAAGTAAGAACATTAGGGATACTGCATTTATGTCATCTGGAAACAGTTGCATGTTGTTTGTATTACCTGATGATGGCTGTCTGTTGTTGCTTGTGTGGTCTTGTGGATTTCTGTCTATAGACAGAAGTGAGTGTGCATGTCTTACAGAATGCATGCTGTAGATACAAATTCACAAAGGTAGCACATCAGTGCTACTGCACTTGTATCATCTGCAAGCAGTTGTATGTTGCCTTACCTGATGATGGCTGCCTGTGGTTGATTTTCTGGTTTTATCTTTTTCTGCTTTGGGGTGGAGATTTAGGGCTGGAAACCCTAACACCATATTTCCCTACTTTTGAGATATTATGTTGAAACCTAACTGATACATTAACTCAGTTATTTTGCAATTAATATATGTCCGTCTATATCTATCTATATCTACATCTATATCTAGATCCATATCTATGGTTGAGAAGGGTACATAATGTTAACCCCAATTTTTGCACCTTAATATATCTGGCAACATTTTATGAAACTGCACAGAATTTTGCAGGCAGAGTCTGACTATCTGGTTCTCAAGATGAGGGGAGTTTCATAACTTTTGGTTAACTGGCTTATGTATTGCAAAAAAGAGATACAATCCCTCTTTTTTCTTCTTTGTTAAGCCATTTTTTGCTCCCACCTATAGCCAAAATAGAATGGAATTGTTTTCTGAAACTATAAGGGTAGAAGAGGCTTGAGCCAAGATATTGCATTTGAAAGGCTTTGTGAAAAAGTATTAATTGGTTAAAGAGTTACAAGGATTATTTTTTTTTCCTGAGCATGCTCTGTAGGATTATAGGATATATCTGTGCTATGACACTAAAATTTTATTTTTGTTAGCATTTTGCTTTCACACAATTAATGTTTTTTTTTTTGGTTCTGAGAAAAAATGTTGGGGTCATGACAGTTGCCATTTTTCTTTAAAATAAAAATGGAAAATACATAAAAATGATGTATTTTCAAAAAAAATGAACAGCTGAACCTTAGTAAACAGGACCCATTTAGCTAGATCCTGTTGTTTGTTTTCTTAATTCTGGCACATAAATACCATTTGTGGGCACCCCAAAATCCTGGGTGCCCAGCTTAGCAAGAAGAACAATTTTTCACATCATGAGATGAGAATTTCTGTCATACACAAAGTGCAATAAGGGGGGAATTTAGGGCTCACACCAGAAACATTCCTACCCTCATCCCTTGCTCCCTCCCCTCTCAGCTCTGCCAGCCCCCCTCAGTCTTCCCAATGCTGATTCTGCCAAAAATCCATGTGTTTTAGAAAAGTAGAAAATCACTTCAAAAAGCATTTTCTGGGGAAGTGTTCATAAACCTCTTTCAGGATTTCAAGAAAATCAGAACTCCTCTAAAATATGCTACATATGAGTTAAGGGAACAGAATAGCCAAGTGAATTTGATGAGCATTATATAGATAGAATGTGCTGCTACTTTAAATAGTTTATTGATTGATTGATTTTTACTAAAACTGTCTTAGATTTAACCAAAATGGAGAGGACACCTCTTAGGACTGTGTGTGCTAGCACTTACAAGCAAATGTAATTTTCTGCAATTCCAGTAAAATACTTACATTGCTGGATAATGTAAAGAACCTGTTATCCTTCTGATCTGCAGGTTACCCCAACCACAGATAGCTGGCAATGCTGGGGTGCCCACTGCCTCTGCTACCATTGAGTATGCTGACACTGGGGTGCCCATTTCCCAGTGTTGATCCAAAAGTGTTTAAAACAGTGTTTTAACTGTTTAAGTGGCCTGGGGTGCCCACCCCTGGTACTGCTTCATCTTAACCCCCCTTTCTTCCTGATTACCTCTTCCCCAAATATAGGTGGCTGCACAAGGGTGCCCACCCCTGGTGCTGCTAAACAATATATTCCAACACTATGGTGCCTAATCCCCAGTGTTGGTCCAGTCCCTGCAAAAAAGGAAACTGTCCCTCATTGATCTTTTTTTATGTTGTTAACCCTAAAAAGAAGAAAGCAGTCCATTCCTGATATCTGATTCCTGCCATACAGAGCACTCCATACCCTAACCCCCACTCTGCACTGACCACCCCACACCCCCTACACACCCTCACTCTTCAAAAGAGAGTCTCACATCATAGATCCACTCTCCAATCTGAAAGATGTCCTCATCTGGGAATCACAACTGCCATATGAGGAAATAAGGTAAGTCTGGTTAATGTGTTTCAATGAGTTTTAAACTTAAACTCATAACTCTGTCATTTTTAAATATTTTTACATACAGTTTTTAACATGACCATTTTAGGACACCACCTCATGAACAAGGTAGGTGACATTTTTCAAATCCAGCCCAAAAGTTGATTTCACAGTCACTCCACAAAAGCACCTTTCAGGAAGATTTGAACATTTTTACTTATCGGGTTCATGGGGTGAAGTTATAAGATGACAATGTTGAAATGTGGTGGAAAAATATGGTAAAATGACCAAGTTATGGGTGAATGTTGAAATAATGTTCACTCATAGCTTTGCTCATTTTCAGTATTTTCCACCAAACATTCAGCATGGCCTTTTTGGCACCGAACCTTAGCAACAAGGCAGGTGAAATTTTTCAAATCCATACCAAAAGGTGATTTTACAGTTGCTCTGCAAAATCATCTTTTGTCCAGGATTTGAAAATTGTAAACTGCATGGTTCATGTGGTGGGGTCATAGGAAGACTATGTTGAAATTTTGGGCAAAAAATATTGAAAAACAATGAAGTTATGAATTTATGTTTCAATTTTTATATGCCCCCCCCCCCCTCAACTTTGGTCATTTTGACTCCAAACTTTGAACATAGCCATTTGTTCACACCAGCTCATAAACATGACAGGTGTCATTTTTCAGAACATGGGTACAATGTGGTTTTGCACTTGTGGCATGAAATTACACTCTACCCAGTATTCTATAAATGCCACATGCCATGTTTATAAGTGAGAGTCATAAAACAACAATGTTGAAAATTTGGGATCAAAATTAATATGTATATGTTAAGAAATGGTGTGTGCAGTGCCAGCCTTTGGTACTGTGGGTAGTGCCTTATAATCCTGTTCTAATGAGCTGGGGTTGGTGGTGAGCTCAGTGAGCCAGCCAGATGAGCTGAGGTTGGGGATGGAAGTGTCATGTGGCCCCACCCTGGGAAAGGCAGGTGCATGGTTGGTCACATAAGATTAAGTACCATATAGTAAAGAAAATTCTTTTCTTGGCATATTGCCCTGCAGCTCTGCAATTGTGACTGCCAGAGGGCCCTGTACTTCAGCTTGCAGATAGACTTATTGCCCTGCATATCTTTTTCTGCAGCTGTTTAGGTGAGTGATGGTGTGTGAGGGTGTGTAGGATGGTGGGTGCTGATTGGGGGCATATCACAGAGCAGTATGTGTAGGTATTGGGGCAGAGATCAATGAGGGATCATTTTCTTCTTATCAAATTTAAATAAAAAAACAAAAAAAAAATCAATGAGAGACAATTTCCTTTATTTCAGGGGGACCAGACTGATACTAGGGATTAGGCATCCAGGCCCGGATATTCAAAAGGGTTGCACCAGCACAAGTACAGAAATGCACCATTGTGTGATATTCAGTGGGAGGCAGCTGCGCAGGACAATAAGCAATGTGCCACAGTGCAATAGTAATGAATGCATGTGCAACCATACGGGGCGGAACCATGAATAACATGCGCAGTGCAATATTCAATAGCATGTGCCATGCGCAGTAGGGGAGCTAGCGTAAGTTGTGCGACAGCAGAAATGATCCAAAATAAAAGGGAGCAAGAGAGGAGAGCAAGAACGTAAAAGGTAAGCCACAGGTGGGAGCATGGTGACGGACACTAGGGCAGTACAGAAGGTAGCAGTGAGCAGAACCAGGAAGAAGCAGGACAGGGCCCACCAGAACTGAGCAAGAAACAGGGTAGGAGTGGGAACCCTGTGAAGGAAAGTCAGTGGAGTGCCACATTGGACTGAGGGCAGTGGCAGGAAGTAGGACAGCCACAGCCAAAGGCCGGAGGTGTACCCAATGCAGGGGGAGCATCAGAAATGGACAGTGGGGGGAGCGGGATAACAGCCACCAGGGGGGAACACCAGTCAGGGACATGGCCAGCGCCACCTTCCAGATGGAGGTGGTAATGAGGAGTGTGAGAAGGCAGGCAGCAGGGGGGGTGCGGCCGTGGAAGGGCCCGTCAGTGGTACACCCAGAACAGGCAGTACCGAGCCCACACCAGCTCCAAACACTACTCTGACACTGAGATTGTGGGCCAGTACCACCTGAACCGGGTGATCCTGAGGCAGCTCTGTGAGTTGTGCAGTGATGAGATGCAGGCACCCACAAGACGGAGCCATGCTCTGTCAGTGGAGAGGAAGGTGACAGCCGTCATGTGCCTGCTCGCCATGGGCACCTTCCAGAGATCAACAGGGGACACGACAGGCATAACCCAGTCAGCCGCATCATGCCTAATCACACAATTCCTCAGTGCACTGCTGCCACATGCTGTGGAGTACATCCATTTCCCCAGCACAAAAGCAGAGCGCACAGCACACATACAGGAGTTCCACAGGGTAACATGGTTGCCTGGCATGCTCAGGGCCATTGACTGCACCCATGTGGCCATCCACATGCCACCTGGCCTAGACAGAGTGTCATACATAAATCGGAAGGGGTATGCAAGCATCAACTGTCGGGTAGTGTGCGATGCCAGGGAGTGTATTACCAGTGTCTGTGCCATGCACCCTGGTGGAGCACACGATGCCTTCATCTGGCACCAGTCCACATTGTGCCACAGGTTTGAGAGTGGGGACATCCCCACTGGCCATCTAGTGGATGAGTATGCATATCATGCAGAATGACATGAGCAGAAGTGGGGGGGTGCACAGTCAGAGGTGCCATGGGTACCGGCCTTGTTGGTCCATGGCAAAGCGATGCAGATCACCATACTAATGTCCACCCTCTACACACAGGTGACAGTGGCTACCCACTACATCCCTGGCTGCTCACACCATACCAGTGCCCCATGACCACATCGCAGCTACGGTACAATGAGGCACACACCACAACATGGAATGTCATTGAGCGGGTGTTCAGGATGCTGAAGGCACATTTCTGGTGCCTGGACACATCTGGCAGTGCCCTACAGTACAGCCCCTTGAAGGCCTGTGGACTATTCCTGGCCTGCTGCATCCTGCACAACATGGCCACCAACTGTGGGATAGCTGTAGATGTCAAAGAGGGGGAAAAGCAGTAGCAATGGTGAGGACGCTGGTCCAGCCAGTGATGGGCAGCCACCCCCTGGGCGAAGAGACCCCCACTTGATCTGGATGTCACAGCTGCACTGGGACACCATTACAGAAGAGCATTTTGGTCAATACAGGTAGGTTGCAGGGCTATGCGCAACCACCAATGGCAAGGACAAAGCCCACAGACAGGCAAGGCAGAACACCAGGGGCGGACAGCAGTAAAGGGAATGGGTATGAGTGTGGCACCACACACGGCATCAGGGATGGGCAGGGCAGAACACAACATGTGCACCCACACACACACACCACAAGATATGCACAAGGGGTACACGGCACACCAACCCCAATTGCCACCCCTACCCCCACACAGGTCCACACACAACCAAGCCCAGTGGCCATCACTGTGCGTGTCTAAGATGCTGGGCACCATTGCACACTGGCAAACAGCACAACACAGACATCATCATGCACAAGCCACAGTGGCCAGCAGCCAGGATGGTGTGCACAGGGACTGTGTGTGTGTGCAGGGCAGGGTACCCTACCCGTGCATTGCATGATGCACACCACACTGCACATAGGGCTGTGGCAGACAGTGGCCATGGTGGGAGACAGGACAGTCATGCCGCACAGTGCCATTGCCACCATGGATGCATGGGTGGCACTGCCGAGATCTGCCAGCCATGCCAAGCTGACCATTGGCCTCATGGAGTGGCACCGACGGTCCCCTAGGGGTGACACTGTGTTCACACAGGGATCTGCAGCCCACCAAACATGCCCTCACCAGCCATGCTTGGTATGCCCACAGCCGAACCCGGTGTCAACAATGCAGGTGTCGCACGGTGCTGGGAACAGGGGGTGGACATGACACTGCACTGTTTCTGCAGTGGATGGGCACCGAACTGGGTGCCCAGTGTGGCCATGACAGCTGTCAATGCATTGATCTGCCTGTCAATGGCAGTGCTCACATCTGCCTGCTGTCGGGCCATCTCTGCCAGGAGAAGACCATGGTCTCTCCTGCACCGCTCCTCTGCCTGGTGCATAAACACACTGAGTGCATCCAGCACCATCACAAGCTGCATCTGTTGATCTACTGAAACCTGGATTAGATGGCTGTGCTCATCAAAGAGGTCATCTGCTGGTCCAGCATGCTGTCCCTTGTGGTGTTCCTGGCCCTGCTGGCCAGCACCCCTTGATGAAGGGCACTGCACAGCAGAGCCATGCCAGGGCACGTCCACACGTGGTGCACTGCCACTGCCCCGACCCTGTCCCCCGTCACCATTGGCTGACTGCTGGCACTGCCCCTATGGCAGCTGACTGCCAGAGCTCACCGGTGCCGCCGCAGCGGCCACAACATCCTCACTGCCCTGGACACACACCAGTGCTGCCCCACTGGGGCATACAGGCACAGGCTGGGACTATGTTGCTATGCAGGCCTCTACGGCAGCACCACCCACGGCAACGCCAGTGCCATTGCCTGCTGTGGGACCATCCTGCATCCCACACGTATCACTGTCTGGGATGTGTGGTCCATCATCATCGGTGCTGGATCCAGCACCAATCCGTGTCCCAGCATGCTGGAGACCGTGGGTGCTGTCATGCTGGGAAACAGGCAGGGCCTCGTCCACACCCGCACCACCCTCAGCAGTCCAGACAGACATGCAGGTATGCACTAGTCTGGTCCCTCGGACACCTGTGGAGGTGGATGGGTGATCCTCTGCGTCAAGGGCATCACCCTTGGTGGACACACCCACCACCACTGACCCATGTAGATGCTCAGGAGCTGTAAGGGAACACATTAGAGTTAGTGGGTCCTCTCTGCCCTGTGGCGTTCCCTCCACCACACACAGTGACAGCACAGGACCTACCATGCAGTGATGGGCTGCCACCCATCTGGAAGCCACCACCAGGAATGCCCTCAATGGCACAACGCCACATGCTGCTGGCCACCCACTCCTCCTGTGGCATCAGGCATGGCACATCCGGCTGGCCCCACCGGTGGCAGCACGTGCAGCCCTGATGGTAGCCACCTTATCTTTGATCCTCCTTCTGTCCATGCCGACCTTCTTCTTACACTCCTGCATGGACTGCTGGTGGCTGCCGTGCTGGTTCATGGCATGCGCCACTTCACCCCACGCCACAGCATGGGTCTGTGGCGTTCCCCACTGTCCGCTGAGCAGCAGTTCCCTGTCAAGATATGCCTTGAACAGGGCATCTGATTCAGCCCGGGTGAAGTTGGGCCTCCTCCTTCTCCCCTGTCCCTGTTCCTCCTCTTCTTCATGTTCGGTCATGATCGAGCCTGTGGGAATGACAGGTGTTACTTTTGACTGTGCAGTCCCATTCAGCCCTAACAAACCACAGTCCCCACATCCCAACAGCATGCAACCCACCACAATAGACTGCAATACCAAACTATGTCCTCTGCAGCTCCATGTTGCATTAATACAGTGCAACACATGCAAATGAGGAGAGTTGCAACTGTAAGTGGATGCTAATGCAGTGGTTGCGCTGTGGAATGGCTGATGAGCTGATTTGCATATGCTGGCTGAATATCGCATTGTTGCACCTTGTGCAATGTTGTTGAGTGTGCTCAGGCTATGGCACAGCGCTGTGACGTGCACAATCGGCACCACACAGCACATGCCTGGGGTGCTGATGCCAACGCCAGGTGGTACTGCTGATGTGCTGCATGTGGAGGCAGTGCAGGCATGGCCACCATTGTGTCTCAGTAAAGCTAGTGCACTGTTCGCTTCATGTGGCGCCGTGCCCTGGTGCGCCTATAAGTGCCATGGGCCAGTGGATAGGCCACTGCAGGACCCCTATAGCACTGTTGTGCCCGTGTGTGGACAGAGCCTTGACCCCCGCGGTCGCCTTTTGCCCCTAGGCACCATGCGCCCACATGAGTGCACCCCATCATGCAGTTCAGTGACAGCGCGATGGGGACTGGCAGCGCAGTACTGTGCTGCCTCTGCACATGGGACACGTGCACTACAGAGTGCCATTTTGATAGCGATACACACTGCAGGATGGTACAGAGGAGAGCACAGCAGTCGAGCGCTATAGAGCTGGCCAACTTGGTGGCCATAGTTGAGCCTCATGCTGAGGCCCTGTTTGGCTAGGATCCACTGGACAGACCACACAGTGCTGTGTGGGAGGAGGTGGCTGATGGCCTGGGGGAGGCAACTGAGATCACCAGGTCTGCTGAGCAGTGTCACCACAGGTATGGCGACCTACGGTGGAGGGACCCTGACAGACTGGGGTGTCTGCAGGCACATGGCCAGTGAGACACCTTGATACAGCCAGGTAGGTGCTCCATCGATAGACTGGTAGTGTCCGTCCGGGTATTGCGGTGTGCATGTATCCACCCCACAGGTGGGTGGGGGCCATCTAGTGGGGGGTGGTGGTGGGTCATGGCTGGACTGTGCGGGCACGCACACACTGGGGGGCTTTGCAGCTGGTTTGTACTGATGTATTCCTCTCCATGTTTGCACCCTAGGCCCAGAGGAGCACTGTAGGGGGAGGCAGGCCCGTTTACAGCAGGAGCAGGACAGAATGGGTGCACTGCAGATGCAGCAGGGACGAGGTGGAGGGGACATGGGCCAGCAGTGCCCAGCTGGCCTGGATGCAGGTGAGTGCCATGTTTCCCCTTACATTTGTGCATGCAGGGTTGCAGGGGTGGTGGCGGGGAGTGGCCACCAGCGCTTGGCCCCACTGCTGTGCATGCCACATGGTGCACTCAGCACTATACTGGGGCACTGCATGTGTGAGTGGATGTCGCAGGTGGTCCATGCATGCACTGGGTACATGGCTCTGCCACTGCCTTTGCACAGCATAGCCATGAAACTGTACGGCCACAGTGGTGCTGTGCAGGACATGGGCGGTGGGTGTGTGCAGCATTCCGCATGGCTGTGGGTGCCTGGGTAGGTAGGTCATGTGGGTGTGGTCACTGTAGGTGGTCGCATGCCATCACAGGGGTGTGGCCCACAGCTGTATGCTGTGCACAATGGGTGGGCTGCAGGGATCTGGCCAGTCACATGTAATGACTCTGCTCCCTTGTCCTAGGTGGACAACGCTGGACCACGCTCGAGCGGAGTGTGCAGGAGCTGCTGCAGCTTGTGAGGGACACCCTCAAGCTCCTACAGAGACTGGATCAGGGTGGAGGACTGTGGCACTGGAGAAGATACAGAGACAGAAGTGGGGAGAGGGGTCAGTGCTAGGCCCACTATGCCCCAGATTTGTATTCCCCTCCTGGACTAACCCTCGCATCCCTTCATCCCACTCCCAGTTGTTCACCCTTGCCCCATGCCCACTGCCACCTGGTTTGTGGCCCTTCCCCCCATTGTAAATAGTTGTATATATGTTTTGTATTTCTCACACATCTATATTACATGTGTTTTGTTATGACAACTGTGGAGGTCTCTGATTTTCAGCAGGCTTATGGTGCTTGGCTGCAGTGGTGTGCATGGCATTGGGGGTGGTGCAAGCCTGGGCGTGTGTGTGTCTGGCAGCGATCTGCCTATGGTGTGGGTGGGGGACTCGGTCCCTCTCTGTGGTATGTGTGTTTTTCACTGTGCACTGAATGCCTGTGTGCAGTGGTCCCTGGTGTGTGCACTGTGTCCCTGGTGCCCCGTCAGTATGTTCATGGCCTGTGCAGCTGACACCCTTGCATGTCTGTGGTATGCATGGTCTTCTGGCATGTCAGTGGTGGCTGTCCATGCTGGCCACCCTCTGGCCCCGGCGAAATTGCGGCTTGCCTCCTGTCACCGGTATGGTGCACGTCTGCCTCGGGTGGCACTGTGGCCTATGCTGTTGTTGTCCCCCCTCCATGCTGTCACTGGTGTCTGTTGCAGGGTCTGTGCTCTGATGTCTGTCACTTGTGCTCCAGCCACTTGCTGGTGACGGATGGCTTCATGGTGCATGCGCAGGATGGCTGATACACCTGTGCCATGGTGGGGTGCTGGCCATGGGTACACAGCATCAGTGGTCACATGCCAGTGGAATTTGTTGCCCCACTATTGTGTCCCTGTGTTGGGGTGCCCTTGGGTCTGGGTGGGTGTTTGTCCATGCCCTGTGTTGCATCCTGTGTGGCACATGCTTCCATGCAACATTGTGGGTGTCTGTGCTGGCTGTTGAGGCCAGTGCTGGGACAGGGTGTGTGCTTGGGTGGGTGTGCGGGGTGCTGTCCTGCTGGTTGTGGGGTCCAGGGCAGGCCTTGTCGCATGCGGGGCCCCTCGGGTACCTACATAGGGTCGACCTCTCTGCTGTGCCATGGGGGGTAATCAGGGTGGCACTGTGTATGCAGTTGTTGTGTGGGTGACTGGTGCCACCCACTGTGGGGTGCTCACAGTGAGGCTGCCATGCATGGCTCCATGATGCACAGGGTTGCATTGTCACAGTGAGGGTGATGGCATGCATTTGGTGCCATGCACTGTTGGGTACTGCTCCTGGGCAGGGTGTCTGGGGATCACTGTGCAGCATGGGCTCTGCATTGGTGGGATGGGGTGGCACTGGGTGGCCTGCCCTCCTTTTGTTGCAGTCATTGCTTGCCAGGGGGTGTGCTGGGGCACTGTGCCCCAGCTGTGGATTCGGTACTGGTGTTCATGGCTAGTGGTTCATCCAGCTCACAACAGGTTGTGCAGTTCATGGGGTGCGGGGGGCACTATCTGGTCTGCTGTGTGCTCCTCTGCCCATGGCTTCCATAGGTAGTGCACCCCTGCATCCTGTCCCTGCACATCCATGGTTGTGCTACTGTGCTACTACGCTGCTCCACTGTGCATCCCTGGTTTCGCCATGGTGCAGTTGCCATGATATTCAGTTGTGTTGCACAAGCACACATTGGCCTGTGATGTGTTTAAATATACCACGTGTTGTGCATGGGCACACTGCACTTGCACCTGCTCCTGCTATTGAGCTACTTTGTGGTGCAGTTTGAATATCCGGGCCCCAGTGTCATAAAAGTCTTAGTTAGTACCAGGGAGTGGACATCAAATATGTGTTGTGGGGCAGGGCAGTGTGAAGATGAGTGGATTGTGAGCAGTACTGGGGGCCGGCATCCTGATCTATGGTCCACTGTAGGAATTCAACCAGACTGACTCTGGGGATTGTGCACCTTAGTGTTGGTATAGTGTTTGGCAGCACCAGGGATTGGGACCCCTGTGTTGCCAGTATAATGATAATGGGTTTTTAAAAGTGATTGGAAGGTTGGCAGGTTATATGGCAGTGGAAGGGACTCCAGCTGTTCTTTTAAGTGCAGCTGACATTTCTCCTGTCATAGCACTTTATGTCTCATAACTTCAAAAACATCTACCATCATTAAGCTGGGCACCCAAGATTTTGGTGTGCCCAGAAAACATATTTCTAGGCAAAATTTTAAAAAAACAAACCACCAGGATCTAGCTAAATTGTTCCCATTCAACTAAGTTCAGGCATTTGTTTTTAAAAATATATATCACTTATATATTTTCCATGTTTTTAGTTAAATAAACAAAAAAAGATGGTGGCCATCAAGACTGGTAAATTTTTTACACAACCCAAATAACACTAATTGGTGAAAAGGCAAAATGCTCACAACACCAGAATGCTCAACTCATATTGGAAGGTTATCCTAAAACCCTACTGAGCAAGCTCAGAAAAAAAAGTTTAAATCCTTATAATTCTAAAACCGATTAATTTGTTTTCACAAAACCTTCAAACGTCATTACCTTGGCAACAGATCCCTTCTACCCTGAAAGTTTCAGAAAGCAATTCCCTATCATCTAGGCTGTAGGTAAGAGCCACTCAAGCTATAGTAAATACATAAAAACAAAAGTAGACATTGCTGTAAAAATGACACATATGGAGCAGAAACCACATAAGTGACTATCAAGAACTTTCTACATCTTGAAAACTTGCCTCCACGACAATGCATGCCAAATTATGTCAGTTCTGTGAAACACCACCAGAGTTATTAAGGTGCAAAGTTAGTGGTTTAACACTGAACACCACACTCAGCACCTATACAGTGTATCCCACTTAAAGGCATACCTGACAAATGAATAGCCCGCATAAATGCATAAAATTTCCAAGTCCCAATTTTTTTCCTATACTTCCTATGTAAAATAGACCTATCAAATACATATAAGGATCCCTTTTAAATGCATATTTTTCCCTCAGTTTAGTTGTTCAGGTGTGGACTGACTCACCCAGTTTTACTGTCACTGGCTGTAGCTGTCTTACTAGTCAGTGTCAGTGGCTCAGCAATTTGCACAGTTTCCTCTGAGGCCAGAAGATCAGAAGGCTGTGAGTTTTATCCCCACACCAGGCACTTGGGTTAAATCCCAATACTGACACTGTAGTGCAGCATGACAGGGGCGCTGCACTCCTGAGGTGCTGTCTTTTGGATGAGATGTTAAACCGAGGTCCCATCTGCCTGTTCTGGTAGTAGTTTAGGTGAATGTAAAAGATCCCATGGCACTTCTCTAAAAGAATAGGGAAATTTTTTATTAAAACCTAAAAGTAAACATAGTCAAAAAGTGTTACATCACAAAAAAATCATATATAAACAAAAAATGGAAAAAAAAAACAAAATACAAGTATTATAAGTATACACCCTACATGTTAGAACCTAAAAGAAAAATACGTACAGGATGGTGTTACTTAGGCAATAATACCTGACAGGGTGTCTGACGTGCTGGGATAACGTCATGCCTCAGGTGGTTGGGCACGAGGCCACAGGCCGAGTGCATCCAACAACTGAGGCATGACGTTATCCCAAACGACACACACCCTGGAGGGCATTATTGCTATTATACAATGGTTCGTTGTTATATATAAAATAAAAAAAATAATTTTAAAGAATGTTTTTATTAGCGTGGAAAAATATTTTTGTTTCTTAAGAGGAGATGCAAAAAAAGAGCTCATCTAGCTCATCATCCAAAAAATCATCTAGCTCCAAAAAATCATCTACAGGTTCACAGTGAGGTTGAGACTAGACCCGTGATGTTGTACTGGGATAACATCACGGGTCCAGCCCAAGACTGACCAATCAGAGTCCAGGATTTTTTCTTGCCATTGTATAATTCACACTAAATCATAAGGCAGGAAAAAGGAAACATAAATAAGAATTTAATCAAATATCAACCCCAAATCTGAGTAACAAATACTGACAACAGACCCCCTCCCCTCCCCCACTAAAAGAGTAGGTAATGTTTATATAATAACTGCAAAGCAAAAATAGATACAAATTAGTGTTACATCACATGAAATCTTGATAAAAGAAAAAGAAAACATAGATAAATATTTCATCCTATATCAAAACAGAACTGCTTGTTTATGTTGTGACTTTATAACCAACAAGCATTTGTCAATGCTGAATGTTATCACGCTGGCATTGGCTTTGGTAGTGCAGTGCAGAGACACATTTTTGGCAGGATGTGAAAAATGACAGCTGTACTGTTCATAAGGAGGCGTAAAAAATGGCAGTGGTGAAAATGTGGCATGTAAGTATTGCAAATGTGCAAAGTTACAAGGGTGCGTGGGAAATGCACAACGCACACTTGTAACACAGCCAGTTTATGGAGTTCCAGCACCAAATTTTCAACATAGGCATTTTAGCATCTCTGCTCATGTGCAGTGTCACTGTCATTTCCTCAAACTGTCCCAAAAAGTGATTTCGCACAGCGACTGCGCTATTCTGCGTTGGATGGGTGTAAACACATTTCAGGCAGGATATGTAAAATGACAGCTGTACTGTTCATCAAGAGGTGAGGAAAAATGTCAATGGTGAAAATCCAGAGTGACAATATTACAAATACACAACATTACGAGCGTGCATGCAAACTGTGCAATGCACGCCTGTAACACAGTCATTTTATGGAGTATTGGCACCAAATTTTCAACATAGGCATTTTAGTACCTCTGCTCATGAACAGTGTCACTGTCATTTTTATAATCTGCCCCAAACATGGATTTCCCACAATGACCGCGGTATTGTGCGCCGGAAGTGCAGAAACAAATTTCGGCCAGGATGTGAAAAATGACAGCTGTACTGTTCACAAGGAGGTGTAGAAAAATGACAATGTTTAAAATCTGGCATGAAAATATTGTGAATCTGTGAAGTTATGAGCATGCTTAGCAAGTGCTCAATGCACGCTTGTAAAACAGCCATTTTTGGGAATTTTTCCACCAAACTTGCAGCATAGCCTTTTTGACAGCCCACCTCATGAACAGTGGCCACTGTCCTTGTGTTAATCAGTCCCAAAAGGTGATTCTGCGCAATGACTGTGAAATCACCTTTCTGGATGGATTAATGTCATAACTGTGACAGAATTCATGAGGAGGGGTCCCAAAAACCCCATGTTGAAAATTTGGTGCAAAAATTCCCCAAAATGCCTGAGATATGCACCAAAGTTGGAAAAAACCCTATTTATTCCATTATGCAGCTTACAGGCATTTCCTCAGTTTACGGTCGGCTTTGAATATGGCAGACATGTTCCTGGTCCACCGAAGATCATTGTGGCCAGCTCAGGAGGCAAGTATGGGGTGAGGGGGGTGTGGGGAGGCAGGATGCACAGTGGGTGGGTGCGGGTGGTGGGTAGGAAGACCAAGAGGGATTGTTTTCTGCTTGCAGGTTCAAACAAAACACATTGCGGATGGTTTTCTTTTTTACAGGTGGTTTCTTGCTTTTTTGGGGGGGGCACAGTAGCCGATGGGGGATTGGGCACCCCCATTGGCACAGAAGAAGAGGGGATATCATACCGACAGGGAGTGGACTCCCTTGTCGGCACATTTCACAGGGAAGGGGGGGAGACAGATGCCGACAGGGATTGGGCACTCCGTCGGCAAACAACAAAATGGGGGGAGACACATTCTGCCGATGGGGAGTGGGCTCACCCGTCGGCCCACAGTTCACAGGATGAGCCAACCAGGGGATTGGGCACCCTGGAAGTCAGCATTTCAGCTGCCATGCTAGTAGCTGGGGAGCACATAGGAAGGGTCCGCTGCATGTTACGAGCTTCACTCGGATTGCAGCGGACCTTTCCTTAGATGTGCTTGCCACATTACTATGCATGGTGTGGCACCAGCATGCAGGCTGATTGGGGAAAGAGGGACGCACCTACTGGTGCTTGCCCTGCATTCGCCCAACAGCGACCGCGCCTCCAAATCCCCACTGCCGCAAGATGTTGGCTGCACAAGCACGCCAACATAAAAATACATACCTAGTGGTGTAATTTCTTACAAAATCATGATACAAAGGAAAAACAAACCTGAGTAGTTCATCCTATCTGTAAAACAACAGTTTACCAGCAGAGAGAAAATACATTCAGAGTCATATCCATCTTCCCATCCCCCCTCCACCCCTGCCCTATGATTATGGGACCATCTACCCCTAAATGTATTGGGAGTCTAAGAAATATATCCCCGGTGCCTATTGTAACCAGCCAAAATGATGCCAATTTGTCAACCATTTACTCTTTGTCATAGTATTAGCTTCTGTATTGCGTAATTGATTTAAATCCTGATCAATCACGTGAAGCAATTCTGCAGCTGGAATCTCGTGTTGCTGAAGTACTAGTTAACATCGAATAATTCAAATCCAATAAAAACAGTACACCATTCGAATACACCTGGTACTAATATTACAGTTATATTTTGTGACTGTAAATATTCCGTAAAAAAGGTTGTCTGGGTCAGGAGGGGGGGGTATATCTATTTTCCATCTCTCTCTTTTACCAGGCCCCAAAACTCTAGGGTGTAGGGCATCGAAAATACAAATGGTCCATTGTTTCAATTTGGACAGTGCAGCAGGTTCTAGGACAGTATCTGTCTTCAAGCTCTTTATGTTTCTGGTTACTTTTTACATTTATATTACCATGTCTTCCTAACCAAACTATATCCCACATTTTCTTTGAGATTCTTTCATCCATTAGTAACGCCAATATGCAGTCTTGGTTTGTCCTGGAGAACTGGGAAAAAGGGTGCTCCTCAAAACAGTCCAACAACACATCGGCATACAACAGTTTCCTAGAAAGTTTTATTACTGTAGTATAATCAATTTTCCATTTCTTAATATTATCGAAAACCCCTTCCCATAGTACAGAAAGCCTCGGAGATCGTTTGTTTTTGTGGTGAAAAGTTCCTTCCGCCACTCATTAAGGATGTCTGTTATAGATAAGACACTCCACTGTGTTCAAATCTGGCTACTACCTTTTATGACTGGAACAATATTCATATACACAAAGTATGTGAAAAAATTATTATGGAGTTTGGCATGTTTACTCCCCCTTCCTTTATTCCCTTATATAAAATGTTCCATTTATTTATTTAGTTTTTGTTAACCGGGTTAGGCTCGCTAGACAAAGTTGACTATTTTCAGGCACGACTCAGGAGAATACATACATAAAATGAGATGAGATTATACAGTACATAGTATATAGTACAGGTAGGTTAGAATACAGAACAAGTCAGACAGTACTCGAGATAATACATATAGCTATGCAGAGATGAGAAAAGTGACAGTACATGCAAATAACAACTGAAACTGGGCTAAGTGGCAGCTATAAAGACATTTTATAGCAAAGCTTGTTTGGAAGTGCAGCAGTGTCTTGGGAGAAATTGGGTGGTTAGCTGTGAGGCATTAAGTGGGATCAAAGCATGTGCAGGGGTCCTGGGATAGGTGGCAATATAGTTCTTTTTTGAAGATTGGGTGGGAGTTAACCTGCCTCAGGGCAGGTGGGAGGGAGTTCCAGGTGGCTGGGGCATGGTCCAGTGAAATGTTCCAGAGCCTACTGAAGTAAGACACCTGGGTACGGTAAGTAGAAATTTGTTTGCCGAGCATAGTCCATGGACAGGTGTCTGTGGTACAAGTAGAGCTGCAAGAGAGGAGGGGGTTTGGTTATGGATTGCAGAGTTTGTGAGGGTCCCTAGGGAGTATAGTCAGTAAGCAGTTGGGGAGAGCCAGCCTAGGTTGCGATACAGTGTGCAGTGGTGCTTGAGGCGATGGGAAGAGGAGGCATACCGACATATGTTGTTATGCGTGACATCCCATTTATGGAGAGCAGTCTTATGGGCATTAGCAAAAGTGGAGACACAATATGTCAGCGCTGGAAGCAGAATACCCATGGCAATTGCCAATTTGGCAGATGGTGTTAGCAGGTGACAAGTCTTATAGGCAATTCCAAGTTTGACATTTGTTGTTTTACAGGTTGACTGGATGTGCAGACTGAAATCCTTGAATATGGCCCATGAGTACTTACAGAAAGACTTTGTCACCCTCCAATACAACCTTATCAGTCATAAACTCCTCCTCAATGCCAAAAAGACTAAAGCAATGATTCTCTCACCAAAGTCTACTTCCAGATGTCCACATATCACACAGATCCAAACACTCTTAGATGAACCCCTTGAAGTAGTTGATATCTTTAAATACCTCAGGTTCTGGCTGGATAACAAGCTCAACTTTCTGTGCCACTTAAATGAAACCTCGAAGAAACTAAGACAGTGATTAGGTTTATTCTATAGCATGAAACACTTACTTACGTTAGAAGCCAGAATGAGACTAGTACAAACTACATTCCTACCTATACTGGACTACACTGACTTCCTTTACAGTCATTACCCATTAACGATGCTAAACAAACTGGACACACTTTACCACCAGGCTTTAAGATTTATCCTAAATCTACCCCGTGGTACATATCACTGTCATCTATACCAGGTTTCGGGATGGACCTCACGCTCAACTAGGAGAAAAAGGAATGCTCTCCTCTGGTTTTTTAGAGCATATCTGATAACCTCCCTGCATACATCTCGAACCTCTTCAAATGGGCTAAAGGTTCCTATGGCCTGAGACTCTTCTCCATAATCTGCTTCCAGATTCCTAGAGTGAAAACTACCCTTGGCTCGGCAGCAATCAACTTCTCACTTTCATCACTTTGGAACACTGTGCAAGACTCATTAAAATTATCCTCTCTTCCAAGCATTTTCACATTCAAAGTTCTATTAATGGATTATCTGAAGGAATCATGCAACTGTTTCAGACGCCTATGACTCCTAAGCCCCGGGTGCCACTGTCAAATCCTATGCCTAAGTATCTCATCCACCCCACATTCCTAACAACAGAAACCTAGGACCTACAAGCCTAGTTCCCTTAATCTGAGATGGCCCTGCCTATTCTCTACCTTTTACCTAGTCTGGCCTCCCTCTTGGCTGCCTACTCTTTCACCCCAGTTTCTACCCTATTCCTTAATACCTCCTTATTTTTTATCATTTAGGTATGAGCTCTTACTTAGCGGAGACTATATGGGATTGTTGTCTCTTCTCATTCCAATAAAGCTTATCGTTATGTACCTCTGCATGTTAATTATGTTGAGTGGTATGTATAGGCCCATATTGACCAGCACCTTCACAATGTTTTTTTTTTTTGCACCGCTGTACACCATAATTATAATCTTATGAAGTATACTGTATTGTATTAATGCCCAGAACCATCTTGAAAATGAGCTTGCTCAATGGTGTTTATGCATGGTTTAGTAAAGTGATTGATTGATTGAAATCAAGGGATTTATGAAGGAGGACTCCCAGGTATTTGAAGGATGTGACACAGTCGATGAGAGACCCCAGAGTCATGAACTAGGAGGGGTTCCTTACAGGTCTTGAGTTTAGGAGCAGTGCCAAATAGCATGGCTTGGGTCTTTTTTGTGTTGAGGATGAGCTTATTAGCATTTAACCATGTTTGCACATTCCTGAAATCCAAGGAGAGGTTTTTGTTAATGATGTTAACTTTGTCAGTGCTGGAGTAGAGGACGAGATTATCAGCATATAGGATAGCTGAGCAGGAGAGCATGGCATAATCTATGTTGTTGATGTATAGTGAGAAAAGAAGGGATCCCAGGACGGAGAACTCGGGTACTCTGATGTCAGTTCTGGTCACATCCGAGACAGCGGAGTTGAATTTAACAAGTTGTAATCTGTTTGACAGGTAGTTGTTAAACCAGTCAACTACTGAGGATGAGAAGTTAAATCTATGCAGGGTTGAGAGAAGCAGGGGATGATCAACAAGATTGAAAGCTTTGGTAAGATTGATAAATACTGCTCCAGTGAGTAGAGCTTTGTCCATGTTGCAGAGTACATCGGTAGAGAATTTGAGAAGAGCGGTTGAGGTACTGTGCCCTTTTCTGAAACCATGCTGAGTATCTGACAGAAGGTTGTTCTTTGTGAGATAGTCAATGGTTTGGGTTGCAACAAGCTTCTCTAGTAGCTTGCTTAGCACAGAGAGGATGGCTATGAGCCTGTAGTTGTTGATATCCTTTGGGTCTCCTTTTTAATAGAGTTTAGTCGACTGCCCCAAAAGCAGGTGAAAAAACATCCCAATACACTCATTTCTAAGGTTTTAGGTATAGGAAAGACATAACTTAAAAACAAGAATACCGTTATCAAAAAAGTTTGACTCAAATATATTCTCTTCTGCTTTCTCATCTGCCAAGAATTCCAGTTGGTTACTTTCACGTCACACAGTCTTTGTTCCCAGCTATATTTGGCCATGTCACCCACCCCAAAGTATACTCCCAAAATTTTACAGGGTTCCATGGAAAGTCTTATCCCCGTCGCCTCTATGTCTTGGTGTAGAGTGCCTTTGATGCTAAAGCATTTCTTTATTGTCATATTTAATTTTGCTCCTGTCTCCTTCAGTAGGGTGTTTAATAAGATACACGCTTTGTATGCCAATTGTTCATTACTAATTAAAAGGCATAAATTCTCTGCATAGGCTATAAATTTTACTTCTGGATTTAATGTTTGGACAATCCCTGTAATAAGGGGTAATGCCTGTATAATCTGCACTATAGGGTTTAAGGATAAAATATAAAGCAATGGCCATATTACATCTGTCACCTAGCCTGCCATTTTCATATGGTCTGACATATGCCAATGCCTAGCACATCTGTATCCAACAGATGAAATCTGATGGTATACCATATTAACTTATGCATTGCCTTAAAAAATCATGTGAGACCCTATCAAATGCTTTGGCTTGGTCCAAGCTGATAACAAACTCTGATGTCTGGTCTCAGGTCCTCTCACTTCTCTCCATTGATGTTATTTCTCATAATAACATCAGTGCATCCATAATTTTCCACCCCAGAACTGAACTAAATTGGCTGGGGTACACAAGATCCCCCAATACTGTTGATAATCTGTTTCCCAATAATTTGGCAAACATTTTAAAGTCAGTATTTAGTAAGGTTATAGAATGAAAATTATTTATGTCTGAATGTGTAACTGTCTTGTACAAAAAATAATCAAATCCTTGTACATCTGAGTAGGTAAGTTATCTTCTATTATAAATGAATTATAAACCATTAGTAATTCTTGTGGCATCAGTTCCCACAGAACTTTATAAAGTTACCCCAGTAATCCGTCCAATCTCAATGATACCCCATTTTATAAAACCTGAAACACTGATTGTAATTCCGAGGTTGTGAAATGAGCAATCAATTGTCCTGCTTTGAAGGAATTTGGCCCTGGTAAATTAGTTGCATGTAATAAATGTTCCAAAAACTGTGATTCTGGTACTGGTGTCCCAAAATTTAGCCTAATATGTGATTCCAAATAACACATAATTCCTGAGTTATCTGTCAATACCTCCCCTTGTGGTGAGACTAGCTGAACAAAATCTTTCTTCGCTACCCTATTCTGGCAATCTAAAAAAGGGTTGGTATGTTCCTTCTTACCCTGAGTCCCAAAGGTTTGTTCTTTTTCTAATGATTTTAGCCTATCATATTGATACCAAATCATTTCAGATTCAACCAAATTTATCTCATCAGTTAAATTAACATTTAGTTCATTTTGTGTCAAAATCAATGACTCTGATTTATTCTGGAGACTCATGTACTTATGTTGTGCTGACCTAGTTTGTGATAAGGTTTCTGTTGAAAAAAGCAGTGAGACACAGCTTCATGTGTACTGTCCTGGGTTGTGCCTGAAAATAGTCATTTTATGGCTAGTGCACTTACCCGGTTAACAAAAGCTAAATAAGGAAAATGTCTTCCCACCATTGACTAATGGTGTCATATAGCAATAGAGTGGATTTCATATCCCACACTACCTGGTACAATTCTTGTTTTATGATAGGATCTAACAATAAGCTTGTGTTCAGTCTCCAGAAGCCCCGACCAGCTTTCCTAGGTGGTATAGATGAAACACTAATCTCCACAAGGGTGTGACCCGAGGTTTCAACAGGCAGATTCATAGTAGACCATACTAGTAGTGACTTGTTTATAAAGATAAAATCTATCTGGGATGATAAGACCCCTTTGTAGAATATAGGTTTATGTGGGGTCCCCAATAAAGAATGTGCATCTGACAGATCAGCCTGATGTAACATTCTTTGTAACAAAGCTCTATCACAATAAACTTTGTGGTACTCTGGAGTTCTACCCTGGGGTTTCAAATTATTGTTAAAATCCTCTCCCAGAAAAATCTGCTTATTTGTAAAAAGAAAAGGCTGAACCCTCATCAGGAGTTCAATCCTTGCTGCCTTAGACTGAGGCCCATATATATTTATTAGCCTGCATGGCGGGTCTTTTACCACTGCATACATCAGTAAAGCTCGGCCTGGTTCTATCTCTAAAATTCTATGGACTACCACTCTTGGAGTAGTAAAGCAGAAACCCAGCCCACAGCAGACATCCATCCTATTGACCAATATGAATTCCCCCAGTGCCACTCTCTTGTGGCCATTTGTAAATCATTCACAGTATGCAAGCGAGTGTCCTGTAGAAAAAAACAAACATCAAACATTAGCTGTTGTAATATAGCAAAGGTAGCAGTTAATTTCCTGGTTGATTTAACACTATTCACAATGAGGCTTGCTGGCCGTAACAGTGAAATCTCATGCTGGTTGTTTTTGTTTCATGCTAGATCTTGTTATCCATTTATGTTTCCCTGGAAGTTTATTTTGTAATGGAGAGAGAACCTTTGATTCAATTGGCAGATCATTCGGTGCGGATTGTGAGGAAACCTCCACATCATCTTCTTCCACCCTATTGCCCCAAGACTGAAAGGCTGCAGATCTGTTCACCAAAGGAAGAGTGGATATTTAGTTCTGTACTGTCTCTATGGGGAAAGATTATTGTGGAATTTCCATCCCAGTAGGGTCTGCTTGACCCATTTCCCTAGGCTCCATAGGTTAAGCCGATGATGTCACAAGTGAAAGGTGGGTGGGATTTCTTTTCCTGCCTATTTATCGGGAACTGTTTTTGAAGTGGGAGGGTTGTCATGTTCAAAAGTCTTAATTGGGTCATCATCTTTCCCCATTTTATTTGTGGCATTTGCTCATAGCAAGGGTTCTTGTTGCCCTGTCTTCTCTGTCAGGAGTATAATATGTTGATTTGGAGTAGAAGGGGGGTAGGAGAGAAGGATTTTGTGGTAAATGCCTGAATTCTGTTCTAGTGGGTGCCCCATCCCTCCACCACATCCTCTGCCTCTCCGTCTGATGGGGGAGGCATGCCTTGTATGTTCTTCTTCTGAATGGCAAAAGGACTTCCTTGCTAAATGTAAATAATAGTCCTGTTCTCTACCATCTTCTGAATTGTGGGCCTCCCATGGACAAGAGCAGAAAGAATGTTCATCATTGCCACACAGATTACATACAGAGGGGAGCTAAGCATTGGGTGGCTGTGTGGCCCAGGACCCCACATTGGAAACATTTGATTTTATCACAATCTGTGTTTAGATGTGATAGAGACCCACATTGGTAACAACATGTGGGCTGTCCAGGGTAGAAGAGAATTCCCCTGTCTCTGCCCAAGAAAACAACAGTTTGACAAGTGTTGTATACCTTGTTCCATTTGATTTAGTTATACCCAAAAATTCACCCTCCAGTCCAGAATCCGTTGTCATCCATAATTGGGTTTGGTCTCTCAAAGATGGTGCAGCATTTTTCAAGCCAAACATTACATCATTAATTTTCACCCCTTGTTGCAGAAAAGGATGGACACAGTCTTAATCATGGGTTTTGTAATGGGGATCACCATGAAATCTTTCCATAGTTCATTGTTTTTAACTTCATAATACAGTTTCCAGAACTTGTCAAGCAGTGCTGCTGTACAGAAACTAATGTCATAACTATTGTTCCCAGGTGAATGAATAAAAGCGTATACCTCTGCAGGTGTAAATTTGAGAGTCTCTTTGATTAAATGTGACCCTACCCAATGTCTATCTGGGGACAGAGGGGCCAAACCTTTATATCTGAGATGGACCACAGACCTTCATTTAGCCACCTCCACTGGTTTCTGAAACAGTCCCTCATAAGTTTTTTTGCATGCTGGGCAGTATCCTATGCCCTTAACCCATCCCCCCTGTCAGTCTCATGCGTATTAATGATAGGAAGGGTACCTGAAATCTGTGTAGCCGTCACCTCCTCTTCTCCCCTGAGATCGAAGGAGTGATATGAGACTTGAGGAGGCTAAGGAGGTTCTTCTTGATAGGTCTGGTGTGGGACTTAACTTGGCACGGTGGGGAGCGTCTGGCACTTTATCTTTCTCCTGCACTTCTCCTACAGTTTGCACAGCTGCAGATGTCACATCTGTTTATTCCTGAAATTCTTCTTGTTGAGCCTGTGAAAAAAACACTTGTTTCTAAGACTATGTGCAGTGGTTCTGTTTGCAGTCTCTCTGGTGTCCCAGGAATGTGGACAGCCAGATCCTGGACCCACCGGTTGTTCTGAAATAGCCATCCTGCTTGCTGCAAAGCTGCTCCCGGTGTCCAGTCTGAGGGGGTACTGCTAAAGTCTATATTATCATCTAGGAGGCAGGTTACCTCCAGTTGTCTGTCTGGTACTCCTGAAGCCTCTAGCATAGTACCTGTCTCTGTCCCTACAGGTAAACACTTGCTGGTTTTCTGCATCGGACTCACCACCGATCTCTCCCTCTTCTTTTTTTCTTCTTTCAGTTTAGATTTACTTGTTTTATACTCCAGTTCCACTGCTGACATCATTTCTAATAACTACTGAATTTTCTTTTTTCCCAGTTCAATTTTTAACTGCTCATCTTCTCTAATCATATCCACATCCTCAGTTATCAGGTGTCCTTCAGAAGTTACAAAATTATCAACCACAGTAGTATCTGATTCTAACTGCTAGATTTCTATTCCTTCTCCAGTATAATATTGTACTTCCAACTGTGCTGGGCCATATTCTCTAGGTGTCTCCAGAGCTCCCATCACACAATCTTCCCATGTCATGTCTTGGTCCTGACTGAGATCCTCCATGCTTCCCATGGCACAACAGCGCCCCCTGCAGGACAGTAGTGGAATTTCCCCAGGATCCTGGCCAAATTTTCCCCATTAACTAAAAATATTAACAGCTTAAAAAATCCAGTTCAATTTCAGTTGGCATCCATTTGTATACCCCTTTCCCAGGACGAGGCTGAAAATAGGCAAAAAATTGTCTAGTCTTCCTTCCCGGTCAACAAAAACTAAATAAATAAACTAAATTGTTATTTATTTATTAACATCTTGAATTAATACCTTTGAGCTAAAGTTCATTTACAGCAATTCATAATTATCAATTAGTTGTTAATGGGCTGCTCTATTAAAATGAGGTGTTAATCAGCTACTTCAACTTTTTATCCATCAAACCCAAGTCACAGAAGCATCCTCTCTTACACTGAAATTAAAGCAAAGAATCCAAAAGAATGTCACAGAAGCACTTTACATGAATCCCAGAAGCACCCTTCCTCACACAGGAATTAAACCAAAGAATGCCACAGAATGTCACAAATCACAACCAAAGAAGCACTTAAGTGCTACTGGCTGCTGGGAGGTGGAAGACTAGGTTTGCTGGCCAAGGCACCTAGCTGCACCTGAGCTCTTTCCTTCTAGGCTGCTTGAAAGGACAGAGCAAAGAACCTTACCAGAGCAAGGGAAAGGATTGACTTCTTTTGGCTAGGCAGATTTACTGTGTGTTGTTATTTTTATTTTGTACTCACAGGGATTGTTACTGTTTGTTGCTAACATTTTATTGCTTTATTTTTCTCTGATTTAGATTGTTGTTGCTGGGTATACCTTCTGCTGCATTATTAGAAGGCGTGCCTACAAGTGTGTGCTAACAGATTACTGTTGTAATTGTCTGATTCAAATTGTCTTTTGCAAGGTATATCTTCTGTTACTGCTTTATTTTTCTCTGTAGCAAAGTGTTTCTTACAGGGTATATCTTCTGTGAAATTATTACAGGTGGTGCTTTACAGGTTTTACAGTTGTATCTATCATTAGGATAAGCTTTTTCAGGGTTAATGCATTTGTTGTTGACTGATTGTTTCTGTTCTTACCTCCTTATTTCTTTCATCCGTGGTTCTTCTTTTTCTGCAGGGGAAGGGCCCAGCCACCCACTTCCATCCCCAACCACTCCACACTACACTCCTTTTATAGGGTAGCACAGTCGTGACATTTTCTGTGGCAAAGCAGGAAGGGGTGAATCAGTGTGGTATCCACACGCTGATCTCATTTACAGGGGCACTAGTAATTTAACTTGTTATAACAAGTTATACAAAACAAAAAAACAAAACACAAAATTAAATTTTGCCTTCATTTTCTTCCTTATAATTACTCTGACCAGGTTATAAAACCAGCAAATTATCTGGAATGGATATCATTAACTGTAGGTACTGAGGAACACTTTTCAGAAGGGCAGTTTTACAGGATTTAGGACACTGTCTTACATGCTGGGCCATTGGAGATCTTAGGGCTCAGCTGCAGTCAGCATGGGCAGAGATTGCACACTTCAAATTTCATATTCAAGAGGAAATATATTATAAGAACCATCCACCATTTCCCCAACATCCAACAGAAGCACCTCGACTGAAGAGGGTAGTTGGTCCGGGAGGTTGGCAGATGGTTAGGAGGTGCAAATCGGGTGCCCCATCACTCGGTGCTCTCCAACATATTACCTCCACAAACCATATAAAAACTACAAACAGGCATCTGCCTCTATCTCCAAAATCAAACAAAGGGGCAGAGGACACTGCAGAGCAGGACACTGCATCACAGAAGCTAGCACAACAAAACTTGCCCAAAACAGGAACCAAAACAAAAAAGCAAAAAGGAAATCCTGAAAATGTCTGATCATAGGAGACTCCATGATTACGGGAATTGATACCTATCTCCAGCCAGGGGTAGTGGTCAGATATCTCCCAGGTACATCAGCATGGAGAGACACTGACCGTATTGCTAAAATTGTTCAGCAAGCAGGAGAAAACATTGGTGTCCTGTTACACATAGGGACTAATGATCTTGCCACCCAGTCAGTTGTGGAGACTAAGAAACACCTGACCAGGCTGGCTGACAAACTATCATCCATTTCATCTGGCATCTCCTTCTCTGAGATCCTGCCAGTCTGGGAGAGGGGGGCAGATGGACGGAAGATCAGAAAAGAAGAGATAGGTGAGCTAAACATGTGGCTCAATGGCTGGTGCCAGTTAAAAGGACACAAATTTGTAGGGACTGGTGATAGTTTTGGGAGCAAAAATTCTTTAAATCTGATGGACTGCATCTAGCTAAGGAGGGAGTCAGTGCATTGGGGCAGAAGTTTGACGTCTTTGCAGAATATTTAAACTAGCAAATGTGGAGAGGGGTGCAGCACCCCATATGTTGAATGGGAAGAACATCCCTCCCCTCTCAACTAGTTGTCAAACAGGAGTTCAGCATGTTTGCAGTTCATTTGCATCACCAGGTAAGAAAAAAGGTCCAGCTCCCCATACAACACACAGGGGAAATGCCAGACCTCACCCAAAAACTAACACACCAAAATCTGGCCAATGGAAAATCATGTACACAAATGCTAGCAGTCTGGGAAACAAGATCCCAGACCTGCAGGCAATAATGACAGAGGCTAAACTGGACATAGTAGCAATTAGCGAAACATGGTTTACCAGTAACCACAATTGGGAGACTTCAGTACCTGGTTATGTACTGTTCAGAAAAGACTGAGGTGCAAAGGGGGGGGTGGAGTGGCCCTGTATGTCAATGACAATATCAAAGCTACAGAAATTCAGAAGACACATAACAGCCAGAAGAACTGTGGGTCAATCTGGAAACAGGAAATGGGAAAGCCATAAGAACTGGGGTCATCTACAGGCCCCGAGACCAGGGGGAGGACATGAAAAAAATTACTCAAATTAGAAATTATGTTTCTTCTATTGGAGTCTTGCTGTATTCTGACAAGTGCAGTTAGCCCCAGCCTTTAAACTGCCCCAGAGAACAAAGGGTTAACATTTCTATGCAGAGCATAGAATGCTAAGCTCGAGCTCAGTTGATGTCTCTGTCTGTTTCCCTTTGAACGCTAACCATCAGATTCTTATGAGTAACACTCCAATAGTATTCCATGTGGAAATGTAAAACAAAATTTTTAATAGCCAACTGGCAACAAAAAGTGTTGGACTACCAAAAGAAGACTCATGTCAGGAAACCCAAAACTCAAAACTCAAACCAAACCGGAATATAACAAAATAAACACCCATACAAGAAGAGGGTGTAAAAAAAGCACCCCTGAGGTGCAACACTGCACCTGCCCACCCACTTCCCAAAAACAGGATCTGAGAGGGGAGGCAGGGGGGAGTTCAGAATACAGCAAGACTCCAATAGAATAAACATAATTACTAAGGTGAGTAATTTTTTCATCAAACAACTTGAAGTCTTGCTGTATTCTGACAAGTGCAGACTACCAAGCAGTACCTCCATGGAGGAGGGACAGAACCTACTTTGGGAATAGGCTTTGAAGTACTGCTGTGCCAAACCGAGCATCACTCCTAGCCTAGGTATCCAGAGAGTAATGCTTGGTAAAGGTATGGACTGTTTTCCAGGTGGCTGCTTGAAAAATTTCTAAGAGAGGGATATCCCTGGCAGCAGCCAGGGAATCAGCTATACCTCTTGTGGAATGAGCTCTCAGGCCTGAGGGTGGAGTTTTTCCCAGTTTTTCATAGCAGAATTGTATACAAGACACAATCCACCTGGCAATAGATCTCTTGGTGGCAGGTTTGCCCTTTCCCACTTCTCCATAAGTGGGAACAACTGGAGGGAGTCAAACCTGTGACCCTTGGTATGCTCTATGTAGTAACTAAGGGCTCTTTTAACATCTAAACTGTGTAGCCTCTTCTCTCCTGAGGAAGAATGATCAGTGAAGAAGACAGGAAGTGACATAGATTGGTTTAAATGGAAGTCTGAAACCACCTTGGGCAAGAACCTTCTATTGGTTCTAAGGACCACTTTATCCCTGTGAAAGGAGATAAAATCAGGTTCCACTGACAGGGCTTGCAATTCACTGATACGCCTGGCAAAGGTAGTGGCTACCAAGAACACAGTTTTTCAAGTCAGGTACTTAAGCTCTGCTGAAGACATAGGCTCAAAAAGGGGTTGCATAAGTTGAGCAATGCAAACATTCAAATCCCAGGCAGAGGTAGAGTCTAAAAGGAGGATTGGTGTGAAGCAATCCTTTAAAAAATTTACAGAACATAGGATGAGAAGATAGTGAGGAAGACTTCCCCACAGACAAAAACGCAGAAACAGCTGACAAGTGTGCCTTGACAGTAGCTGGTCTGAGGCCTTTGCCATTAAGATGGACCATATAATCCAGAACCGTAGGCAATCCAGCAATATCTGGCGAAATATACTTCTTAGAACACCAAATGCTGAATCTCTTCCATTTGGAGTTATAAGTCTTTCTGGTGGAGGGATTTTGAGAAGCTTTGAGAATATCCAGAACCCCTTGGGAAAGATGCAGATCTGTAAACTCTAAATTTTCAAGATCCATGCCTTGAGATTGAGAGACTGAAGATTGAGGTACCAAATCCTCCCCTGAAAGGATGTGAACAGGTTGTAATTCCTGGGAAGAGACGGGGGAAGATGGACTGCTATGGACAGAAATAGGGGGTACCAGGGCTGTTTGGCCCAATCTGGAGCAATCAGAATCACTTTGCAAAGCTGAGACCTTATTTTGACTAAAACTTTGAAGAGGAGTGGGAAGGGAAGGAAGGCATACAGAAACTGCCCTTTCCAATTCAGAATCAGGGTGTCCAGGGGGACTGAGCCCAAGACTGGAGGTCTACAACAAAAGAGAGGGAGTTGGTGATTGTCTGGGGCTGCAAAGAAATCTATCTCTGGAGTGCCCCACCTTGAGAAAATCACTTTCAACACCTGAGGTTCCAGGGACCATACATGATGGCCCTGAGAGATCCTGCTCAGTGCATCTTCTAGCACATTGTCCTTCCCTGGAAGGTGAACTGCTACCAGAGAGGTTTTCAGGGAATAAGTCAGGGACCACAACTTCATGGCTTCCATGCACAAGGCCATGGACCAAGTGCCTTCCTGCTTGCTGATGTACCACATGGTGGTGGTGTTGTCCATTCTGACCTGAACCACCTTGTTCTGTACTGACTGAGAGAAAGATTTTAGGTCAGAAAAACTGCCCTGAGCTCTAGGAGATTGATATGGAGAAGGGATTATTGGGGGGACCACAGCCCCTGGGTAGTGAGGGACCCCAGATGGGCTCCCCAGCCCAGAAGAGAAGTGTCTGTGGTAAGGACCACTGAACAAGGCTGAGTAGCAAAAGGAACACCTTGTCTTAAATTGTCCTGATCCTGCCACCATTGGAAGCTTGGATCAAGGTCCAGAGTCACTGGGATCAGTTTGGTAAGGAATCCTTCCTCTGAGACCAAAAAGCTCTCAGGGGGAACTGAATATCCCTCATCTGGAATCTTGCCCCTTGGACCACTGCTGTTGAAGCTGCCATGTGGCTCAAGAGCTGGAGGAAATGCCTTGCTGGTTGAGATACCCGAAGGCTGAAGGAAGAGGCTAGTTCCATAAGAACCCTTGCCCTTTCTAGAGGAAGAAAGGCTCTTGCTCTGAGTGTGTCCAGTTCTGCTCCTATAAAGGTAAGAAGCTGGACTGGTTCAAGAACAGACTTGGGAAGGTTGAGAAGAAATCCTAGAGAAGTAAGCACTTGCTGGGTCACTTGCAGGTGAGACTTGATTTGGTCTGGAGACTGGCCCCCTATTAGCCAATCATCCAGATATGAAAAAATGGAAATCTTTTGCCTTCTTAGAAAGGCAACTACTACTGCCAGGTACTTTGTGAAAACCCTTGGGGCTGAGGTTGGGCCACAGAGCATTGCTTTGAACTGATAGTGGCCTGAGAGCAACTTGAACCTGAGGTACTTTCTCTGGGAGCACCTGATGGGAATGTGAAAGTAGGCACCTTTGAGGTCCAGGGAGGCAAACCTGTCCCCTGGCCTTAGAGAGGGAAGGATTATTCCCAGAGTTACCATCTTGAACTTTGGTTTTAAAAGATGTTTGTTTAGATATCTTAGGTCTAGAATGGGTCACCACTCCCCTGTCTTTTTTGGGGTCAGGACGTACCTGGAGTACAGTCCTTTGCCCAGAGTAGGGTAGGTACTCTCTCTATGGCTCTTAAGGCTAAAAGAGAAGAAACCTCTGCCTCTAGGGCAAGGGTTTCTGAGAGATTTGCAGGTGGAAAAGATATGGCTCTCATCTTTGGAAATTTTCTGAAGCTGAGAACCAGTCCCTGGCTTACTACTTCCAGGACGCACTTTTCTGATGTAATAGACATCCAGTCCTGGACAAAGTAAGCCAGCCTGCCAGCTACTGGAATAGGAGAGTCGACCCGGGCAGGCCCATCAGGGTGTCTGCTTGGCAGGTGCCTTAGGCTGAGGAGTGGATGCAGCCCTGCTCCTCCCCCTTCTGCCTCTCCCTCTGAAGAATCTCCTCTGTGGAAAGGAAGAAGAGGCCTGTGCTTGGTAAAAGGGTCTTTGAAAAGGCCTGCCCCTACCCCTAGACTGCTGCCTTTGAGGAGTTGCCTGCCTCTCCGTGGCCTGAGCACTCTTGTAAGTGGTCCTGTATTCATCCATTTTCTTCATGTAATTCTCTGTCTGCTCCCCAAACAGAGAATTACCCACTACGGGAAAATCCATGGCCTTAGCCTGGGTGTCCTGCGAGAGGCTAGTACATTTGAGCTAAGCCATTCTCTGAATAGTCACAGATGTAGCCATGACTCTTGATGACACATCATTAGACTCCACAGCAGCACGAAACTGAACTTTAGATGCCTCAATCCCATCTGCAGCCACCACCTCCAGCTCCTTGGCTAGCTGGGGGAGGCCTGTTTAGCCAGTGCCAGTACAGTGTCCCACCTGGACTTCTGGTACCTAGCTGTATAGGCCATACCATTTGCCTGTCTGAGTCCCAGAGAAGATGCCATGTGCAGCTTTTTTGCCATGGCATCAACCTTCCTAGAGTCTTTGTCTGGGGGGTGTGAAGCCAAGGGAATGCTTGCCTTATCACAGGCAGCAATTTGCACAACCCCAACATGGCTACATTGATGATATAAAAACTCTGTTTCTGAGCCTGAAAGTGTATGCCTCTTGTCCATTCTTCTGTCCACAGGAGGTATAGAATTTGGAGACTTCAGAATTTTTTGTGTCTGTTTCCCAAAAGATTTGTGAAGGGGAATAGACAGTCTCCTGGACTCTGGGATGTCCATCATTTCTACATAATCAGGCTCCTCCTGATCCTCCATTGCCTCTTCCATAAGAAGCTGGAGGGTCTCAGCCACCTTTCTGTAGAACATAAAGTGGGAAGGGGACTCAGAAAGCCTAGTAGGTGATACACCTGAAGGTCTGTCTGGGGAGATGTCCGGTTCCACAGGCACATCTAGACTTTCACCATCACCGTCATCATCTTCGAACTCCCCTTCCTCTTCAAACTCCAGTTCATAAAATTCTTCCAAAATATAATCGTGAACCGGGGGAACCGACCAAACCGAGCCCCTGCCAAAAGGTGCCGGATTGGTCAGAACTGGATGAAGCGATTCCACAACCCGAATCGCTCTGGCTATTTCTTTGGCGGTTGGAACATGGACTTCTGGATCCGAACTGGAAGATTTTTCTTTGCACTTTCTTTTAGTTGGAACCGACCCCTCAGGATTGGATCTCCTTTTGCCTGAAGAAGTATCACCCTGGTCAGAGGGCACTCCTTCTGGTTAGGTCAGAACCAAACCGGGCTGGCCATCCAGGTCAGCAGACTACTAGGCCTCCTTTTGCCTCAGTCTACTTAATCTCTTTTCCAGGGTAGATTTGGGAAAATTTTTGCAATTTGGCAATCCAAATTGAGGAGGTCAAACCCCAGACAATAAACACAGGTGGTGTTGGGATCGGTCTTAGCAAAGACCTCCCCACACTCACCGCAGTGTTGAAACCCAGTGGGCCAGGTTTTTTCCTTGGGTTTCTCAGACATGGCCAACCTAACCAAACTTACCATTTTTTCGGCAACCGCCAGGCAAGACTCCCTTATTGGTTCCTAACCATGTCACGGGTCTTGGAAAAAAAGTTTCAAAACACGTTTTTTTTAGAACCGATAAGAACCGGTAACCACACACTAAAGTTACACAAGAATTAAACAAATTATCGGTTCGGCCGAACCGATCCACACTTTTTATAAGTTCCACACAGAAACACAGTACAAAACCTATCTAGTACTCATGGTACCATGGACAGAGACTGAACCGACTATGCGGGAAAATTTTTCGGTTAGAAACCGACGAAAAAAATGACACTTAAACTGACTTTCGAACCAAGCTACAGAAGAAGTCTCCAGAGCGACTGTTCAGTGAGGCAGAGTAAAGAATCTGATGGTTAGCATTCAAAGGGAAACAGACAGAGACATCAACCGAGCTCGGGCTCAGCATTCTATGCTCTGCATAGAAATGTTAACCCTTTGTTCTCCGGGGCAGTTTAAAGGCTGGGGCTAACTGCACTTGTCAGAATACAGCAAGACTTCAAGTTGTTTGAAAGACACATTACTGTTAGAAGATATAGAAAACATAACAGCTAAAGGGAAGGTTCTGATAATGGGAGACTTCAACATGCCAGATACAGATTGGTCAATACCAGCATGAACATCTGCCAGATCTAGACACATGGTGGATTCCCTGCAGGGGGAAGGCCTCAAACAACTGGTACAACAACCCACAAGAGACAGGGCTATCCTAGATCTAGTGCTGACTAACAGAAATGATCACAGATCTCCAGGTAGAAGGTCACCTGGGGGCCAGTGACCATCACATGGTATGGTTCAATTTGGCCACTACAACTAAATCATCCCATTCCAAGGCAAAAATATGGGACTTCAGAGGAGATGACTTTGATAAGATAGCCAACAGAGTTAAGCTAGCCCTGGCAAAAAGAAATACAGCTGAGGGGGTACAGGCAAAGTGGGTAAGCATTAAGGATGCAATACTTGAAGCAACATCCCATTGTGTTAGAGAGAAAAGGAAGTGCAAAAGAAGAAGGAAACCACTTTGGATCTCAAAAACAGTAGCAGAAAAAGTCAGAGCCAAAAGGCTGGCCTTCTGGAAATATGCTGGAACACAGCGGATTGAAGATAGGGAGGCATACCAAACTTCCCTAAGAGAAGTAGGTAAGGCAGTAAGGCAGACAAAGTCCCAAACTGAGGAAACACTAGCATAGACAGTAAAATAAGGTGGCAAGACTTTCTATAGATACATTAGTGAAAGGAGAAAGTCCAGAGGGGGTATTGCTAAGATCAAAGGAGATAAGGGTGCGTGTGAGGAGGAGGACCATGTAAAAGCATCTATCCTAAATAGATACTTCTGCTCAGTATTTACTGAAGAGAAGGTAGTGCAGGGCCCACAGCTCAGCATCATGGACACAGGGGGGGAGGAAGGTGAGCACTAGTTCCTTCACAAAAGAAAGGGTCCTACAAGAGCTCGATAAGCTCAGGGTGGACAAGGCAATGGGACCTGATGGCATAAATCCCAAGATACTAAATGAGCTAAGGGTGGAACTAGCAGAGCCATTATCAAAACTGTTTAGTGAGTCTTTGGGCACAGGAGAGGTCCCAGAAGACTGGAGAAGGGCTCATGTGATCCTGCTCCACAAGAGTGGTAGCAGGGAGGAGACATGGAACTACAGACCAGTCAGTCTTACCTCAGTAATGGACAAGATTATGGAGGCAATCCTTAAGGAAAAAATAGTGTAACACCTGGAATCCATGGGAGCACAGGATGCAAGACAGCATGGGTTTACAAAAGGAAGGTCCTGTCAAACTATCTCATAGATTTCTTTGACTGGGTAGCCAGAGTGGTGGACCCAGGGGGAGCAGTTGATGTCACTTACCTTGACTTCAGCAAAGCTTTCGATACTGATCCACATAGAAGATTGATTAATAAGCTGGGTAGGCTCAGGGTGGGTCAGAAGTTGGTAAGCTGGGTGGTAAACTGGTTGATGGGCAGAAAACAGAAAGTGGTGGTAAACGGTATACAGTCAGAAGAGATGCAAGTCACAAGTGGGGTACCTCAGGGATCAGTCCTTGGGCCAGTCCTCTTCAATATCTTCATCAGTGACTTTGCAGATTGACTGGAGGGTAAGATTTGTCTGTTTGCAGATGACACCAAGATCTGCAACAGAGTAGATGATCCAGATGGGGTGGCCAGAATGAGCAGAGATCTGAATAAACTAGCAAAATGGTAGGAAGACTGGCAACTGGGGTTTAATGTAAAGAAGTGCAAGATCATGGACATAGGGAAAAGAAACCCTGAAGCCACCTGTAGGCTGGGAGGGGAGTTGCTGGCAGTCACAAGGGAAGAAAGAGACTTGGTGTCATCATCACCGATGACCTGAAATCATCCAAGCAGACCACTAAATCAGTAGGTAAGGCTAGGGGGATGTTAGGGTGTATTAGTAGGGGTATCACAAGTCAGAAGAGGGAGGTAATAATCCCTCTTTACAAGACACATTGGTTAGGCCCCATCTGGAGTACTGCGTGCAGTACTGGAGGTCACATCTTCACAAGGGTATTAATCAAATTGAGGCAGCCCAGAGAAGGGCAACAAAAATGGTGCAGGGACTGCATCAGAAAACATATGAGAACAGATTAACAGAGCTCAATATGTATACCCTAGATCAAAGGAGGGAGAGAGGTGATATGATCAAAACATTCAAACACCTTAAGAGCATTAACAAGGTGAACGAGTCTAACATGTTTCAATATAAGAAAAATAGCAGGACAAGAGGACACAGCATGAGATTAGAGGGAGGCCGATTAAGGGGTAATGTGAGGAAGTTCTTTTTCACAGAAAGGGTGGTGGATGCATAGAACGGCCTACCTCAGGAAGTGGTGGATATGAATACAGTGCAGGGCTTCAAACAGGCATGGGATAAGCATAAGGGAGTAATACAGATGAGCGTGAATAGATAGGCCATTGACAGAACAAAGGCCAATGGCACATTTATAAGGTAGAAAAAGAAATGGGCAGACTGGATGGGCCTTGTGGTCCTTATCTGCCATCAACTTCTGTGTTTCTATGTTACCCAGCCCCCTGGCACATATTGCAAGTTGTGCTCACCATTAAAAGAATACAAGGTATGATAAATGCATAGCCCTCTAAAATGCATACTTTTTGCCGGTCGCAAGGGTGTGCGTTTAAGAGGGATGTACTGTACTGGTGCTACTGCTTCATTATAGTATATACTCTAATATGGAGAGAAAATAAATGCTAGAAATGTGTAGTATATTTTTGTTTTCAATTGTCTAACCAGGAGAGACACACTAAGCTGAAAGCTTCTTTACAGGTGTGACCTGGGAGCACAGGGAAGTTAAGTGACTTGCAAAGGGTCACACAGTATGCAAGTGGGGGCTGTGGGATTCAAACCCAGGTCTTCAGATTTACAGCTCAGAGCCTTAAACCATTAGAAACATAGACTTTGACGGCAGATAAGGACCTTTTGGCCCATCTAGTCTGCCCACTTCCCTACTTACAGGATAGGCCGCAGATCCTAGTTAACCAACAGCCTATTTCTTCCTACCCCCAACAAGAATTGCCTTATGTCTGGCCTATGCATTCTTGAATTCTCCCACAGTTTTAGACCCCACAACCTCCTCAGGAAGGCTGTTCCATGCATCCACTACCCTCTCTGTGAAATAATACTTCCTCACATTGCCCCTGAACCCCCCCTCTATCTTTAAATTGTGTCCCCTTGTTCTTGCACTACTCTTTTTCTGAAAGATGCTACCCTCTTGGACTTTGTTGATTCCACTGAGGTACTTAAAAGTTTCTATCATGTCCCCCCTCTCCCTTCTTTCCTCAAGGGTATACATATTAAGCTGCTTTAGTCTCTCCTCATACGGCTTCTCTTGCAGACTCTGCACCATTTTAGTTGCCCTCCTCTGGACTGCCTCTATCCTGTCTATGTCCTTGTGGAGATAGGGTCTCCAGAACTGGACACAGTACTCCAGATGGGGTCTCACCAACTGTCTGTACAGAGGGATAACAACTTCCTGTTTTCTGCTAGTGATGCCTCTCCTATGCATCCCAGTACACCCCCAGCTCTCCCTACTGCCTTCTCACATTGCTTGCTAACCTTACGGTAATCTGATATGATTACCCCCAGGTCCCTTTCCTTTTTTGTTGTTGTTACTACCTCTCTCTCCATTGTGTATTCTTCCCCTGGGTTCTTGTTTCCCAGGTGCATTATTTTGCACTTCTTTGCATTGAATCCTAGCTGCCATACTTCTGACCATTCCTCCAATCTTGTCAAGACCCTTCTCATCCTTTCCACGCCTCCTTGTGTATCAACCTTGTTGCAGATCTTTGTGTCATCTGCAAAGAGACATACTTTTCCTTCCAGTCCCTCTGCAATGTCACTTATGAAGACATTAAAAAGGACTGGACCCAGTAATGAACCCTGCGGTATCCCACTAGTAACCTCTCTTTCTTCAGAGTGGACTCCATTTACAATTACCTTCTGTGTCCTGTTGTCCAGCCAATGTTTTACCCAGGCTACACCCTAGGACCCACTCCCAGGATAGTTAATTTGACTAATAATCTTTTGTGTGGGACTGTGTCAAATGCCTTGCTAAAAGTCTGAGGTAGGCCATGTCCACAGCCTCCCTGGTCTACTACTTTGGTCACCTAGTCAAAGAAATCTATTAGATTCATCTGACATGACCTTCCCATTGTGAACCCTTGCTGCCTTGGGTCCTGTGCCCCACTTGCCTCTAGGTACTCAACAATTCTTTCCTTCAGAAGTGACTCCATCACTTTCCCTACCACAGAGGTCAAACTGACAGGTCTGTAGTTTCCTGCCTCTGTCTTGGTCCCACTTTTGTGAAGGGGAATCACATCCGCCTTCCTCCAGTCCTCGGTACAACTCCATCCTCCCATGATTTATTAAAAAGAGTAGCCAGTGGTTTACTAGTTCCCCTTAATTTTCTTTTAGAATTCTGGGTGAATCTATCGGCCCATTGCTTTGTCCACCTTCAGTTTTAGGAGTTCTTGCAGAACCCTTTTTCTGTGAAAAGACTGGGATCGACCCCCCCTATCAAGAGTGCTTCTGTTAATTGGATTAGGCACTTCCCCCTCCTCTTATGTGAATACTGAGCAGAAATATACATTCAGTATCCCTGCTTTTTCACTGTCCCCCTCTGCCCACCCACCGATCATTCTATTCAGCCTCAATATCCCTCCCTTTGTCTTTCTACGATCGCTGATGTACCTATAAAAGGTTTTATCCCCCTTCTTAACTGAGTTGGCTATCTTTTCCTCAGTTTGGGCCTTTGCTATTCTGACTTCCCTCCCTGCTTCCTTCTGCCTTAACTGGTACAGCTCTCTGTCCTGCTCCTTCTGTGTTTCTTTACACTTCCAGAATGCTATCTTTTTCTTCCTGACTTTCACAGCCACCTCTTTTGCGAACCATAGAGGCTTTTTCTTTCATTTTGATTTGTTTATTTGCTTCACACAAAAGCTTGTTGCCTCTGTGATGGCAGTTTTGATGATTGCCCATTGTTGTTCCACTCCTCCTTCTAGCCTGTTTGCTAGTGCTTTTCTGAGGCACTCTCCCATCTTGCCAAAGTCAGCCCTCCTGAAGTCCAGTACCCTCACTTTTGTATTGCTTGACTCTGTAGCTGAGTTTAATGTGAACCACACTGTTTGATGGTCACTTGTTCCCAGATGGTAACCCACTTCTAGATCTGAGATCCTCTCACTGCCCCCATTTGAGAGTACTAGGTCTAAGATTGCTCCCTCATGAGTGGGTTCTGAAACTAGCTGTCTGAGGCCTGCCACCTGTAGGGCATCAAGAATGGCCCTGCTCTTGGATGTGGCTGCTGCAAATGTGCTCCAGTTAACATCTGGCATATGCAGGTCTCCCATCAACAGTATCTCCCCTTTCTCTGCCATCCTAAGAATGCCTTCTATCATATCCTTGTCCATTCCCTCCACCTGACATGGGGGTCTGTACACAACCCCTGTGCAGATTGTGGTGCCCTTTTCAGTCTCCAAGGTGACGGTGACCCACAGTGCCTCCTCTCCTCCCTGTTTACTCTTTTGTTCAGTTGCTTTTATCCCTTCCTTTACATAGAGAGCTACTCCTCCCCCTCTTCTCCCCTGCCTGTCTCTCCTGTAGGTCATGTACCCTGGTATGTTAACATCCCAGTCATGGTTCTCTGTGTACCATGTTTCTGTGACTGCTACAATATCCAGGCATCCCTCTTCCATCAGGGCCACCATCTCAGGGAGCTTATTGCCCAGACTACAGGCATTGTTACTAATTACCCTCCATTTCCTGATGGCCTTACTTCTTTTTGCCCCATCCTTGTCCTTCTTGCCTTTATCACTTTCTCCATTTACCCCTGCCCTTCTCCCTATCGACACTTCTATGTTGGTGTTTACCACACTTACTACAGTGATTTTTTTGGGGGGGATAGGATTTCCCTGCTCCTTTCAGTGCCTCCCCCTTGGCTAGTTTAAATGCTTGCCAATGAAGCATTTAAACCTATCACCTAGGATCCTGGTTCCCCTCCTGGACAGATGCAGCCCATCATGCCAGTATTGGCTTGCATCACTCCAGGTGGACCCCCAGTCCCCAATGAAGCCAAATCCCTGAGCTCCACACCAGTTTATCAACCACTGATTGAATCCCATGGTGCGGAACAACCTAGCCTCTCCTACACCATAGATGGGCAGCACCTCCGAGAAGGTTACCGTGTGTGCTACTTGTCTAAGGCCCCTCCCCAATTCCACAAACTCTTCCTGCACTTCTCTAATCCCTTTCTTAGCCAGGTCATTTGTCCCTAGGTGGACAATGACATCCAGCTCCCTCCCCTGTGTAGCTGCTCCGGCAATCCTGAGGATTCGCTCCTTGTCCCTCCAAGCCATGGCATCAGGCAGGCACCTTAGCTCCTTCTCCCCTTCCTCCCCCAGTTCTACCTTCCTAACAATGGGGTCCCCCTCCAGGAGTTGTTTCCTTCCTCTGTGAGGTCCCCTGCCACCCTCCTGTGGGTCTCCTTTGTGGAAGTTCCCAGCATCCTCCTTGGTCTCCACTGTGGGTGCCCCCATAGAAGAACCACACTTTGCCAGAATGGCATAGGATTGTGGGAGAGGTACAACTGGAGGGATGACCTCTGTTCCACCACCCTCACCTCCTGGGCCCACTGTGGTCAACCGCTCCTCCTTCTTGGCAACCTCTGAGGCAGCGGCAGTGGCACTGGTGGTCCCTGGATGGAAGAGGAGGTCCCACACATCCTGGCCAACTCAGCCTGGAGATGAGAAACCTCCTCCCTCAGCCCCGAGAGGTGCCTGCAGATAGGACAACACCGCATTCTCCAGAACATCTCCCGGAAGACTGCTGCTCCACAGCCACTGCACTGCACCACTCCCATCATATCTTATTTCTGGCCCCTTACCTGTTTGAAATCCTTACTCTTTCCTCTGTTTTTTTTTCTCTCTCTCCTTACTTTCTGCCTGTGTGCCCTTTAAGCTCCTGATTGTCCTGTTCTGAGACAAAAATATCCTATATTTCTCAGTAGACCCCTTACTTGCTCAGAGGCAGACCTCCAGCAGCTAGAGGGGGCTGGAGAGCTACTTTTGCCCTTCTAGGATGGTGGGTCTTTGGTGGCTCTGTGATCGCACTATATATGAGGCTATAATGCCATCAAGGGGTCAATTAGCCAATAACTCAAGAGCCTGAAGTGTGAGTGGGTATATTGAACTAGTTAACCCCACTGATGTTACTATATCATCATACACCACATTCTCCTAGCATTTTTTTTCTCTCTAATACATTAGGATGGTTACTTTTTTAGATCACATTTGTGGTCATTTCCATGTTTGACTTGATACATTTTGTCCCTTGTGCTTTCCATAGTTCAGGGTCCTCCGACATACAGAGGTGTGACTATGGCAATTGGTCCCTAAATGTGTGCAGTTAAGATTGGGAATGGTGTGGGTTTTAGGCTGGTGTGGAGACTGGTAGTGCAGTTTGGGTTAGTATGGTGATCAGGAGTGCAGTTCGAGTTGGTGAGGTTGGGAGTACAGTTTGGTTGGAATCGAGCACATTAAAGTGTCCTGTTGTCTTCAGCTTTGGCAGCAGTTACATGGAGGGCTTGGGTGAGTACACTACCGCCACACACTTTTTAACTTGTAGCTTTGCAATGTCTTTCTCCAGCCCCCCAACATTAAAAGGAAAATTCAGCTCATGACATGGAGTAGAAAGAAGACTGGAACTGATCTAGCATGACAATGAAAGTTATATACCACCGTCAGCCATGGTACTACTTTAATTAATTAATTTTCGATGTGAAACATGCCCCATCCCTGTATTATTATAGGAATCATGCCTCTATAGTTAGGGCTCACTAGGCTGTTTAATGTTAAATCCCAGTTTTTGCACCTTAATAACTTTGGCATCATTTGATGGACTAGCCCTAAATTTCCAAGGGACGGTCATCCTGTTAGAAGCTCAAGACAAGAAAAGTTTTGTGATGGCACCTTGCTTGGTTTTCAAGATATAGAGTGCCAAAAAACAGGAAAAAAGAACATTTGGTTTCCCTATACTTAATATGTAGTTTTTTGCTCTCACCTGCAGCCTAGACAGTGTGGAACTTTTTCATGACATTTTCTGAGCTGAAGGGACCTATGCCAAGGGTGTGCATTTCAAAGGTTTTGTGAAAAAATATTATACAGTTCCAGTGCCATAAGGATTTTTTGATTAATTGAGAAATGCAAATGGTAAAAAAAAAAAAAAAATATAGTGGGTGTTTATTTTCATGATTTAATTGTTGTTTGGGAAAAATTCCAGATCATGAGAGCTACCATTTGTTTACTCACAAATATTGAAAATGCATAAAAATGATTATCTTTCTAAAAAAACAAACACCTGAACGTAGCTAAATGTGACTAATTTAGCTACATTCTGCTGTTTGTTTAAAAAAAAATGATAGATATACCTTTTCTGAGCACCCAAAATCCATGGTGCCCAGCTTAGTTAAAGGAGCCATTTGCTTACATTCTCTCTTTGAGAACAGTGAGACATTCTTGAATGCTGAAACTGCAGCTGGAGTCATGCTGTGGGCTTTGGTTCAAGCAGTGAGCTGGAGCTGGCCATCCTCCATTCTCTCTGTCTCTCTCTTTGTGTCACTGTCTGACTGCTCTCTCTCTCTCTCTCTCTCTCTCTCTCTCTCTCTCTCTCTCTCTTTATCTCTTTCTCTCTGTCTCTCTCTCTCTCTCTCTCTCTCTGTCTATCTGTCTATCTGCATATCTGTCTTATTTCTTAAGTGAACTGGGGTGTTCACCCCTGGTACCACCTCTTTCTATCCCTCCACTCCATGTCAACTACCGGCCCTTCCCAATCTTCAGGGTGCCCCCCTTGCCAATTCTTGTCTTGATCCCCCTCCCCACCAGGTCATGCTTCCATTGCCACTAAGTAAGTGGTGGAACCTGCATGCCTACCTCAAGTGCTGCCGAACAGTGGACCTGCACAGTGGTGTTCAATCCCCAGTTCTAGACTATCCCCTGAAATAAAAAAAAATCCCTTTCTTTTTTTTTTTACTTTGCAAAAAAGAAAATGTTCTCTCACCTATCTGACTACCCACACATACCCCTACACATCCAATTCCAACCTCTCACTCATTGTCTTCCACCCCACAGCCCCCAAATCTCACACACCCTCACTTACCTGAACACGTCCCATGTGAAGATCCACTCTCCATTCGAAGACATGTCTTGCTGCCAGAACTGATAGCTATGATATGTGATAATCAGGTAAGTGTTGGAAACAAATACTGATTGTAAGAGCCACCATTTTTGCTTATCTCCTGGCTGAGTTGGCTGTGATTCAGTGAGCCTTCTCTCCCACTCAGGGACCACCAAGTCCACTCCCACTGCCTCAAAAGATGCCAAGAAAGAGGAGTGGCTGGACCTTGGTGGGCTCGGATTGGGTCAGGGCGGTGGGACAGAGGCACATCCCTCCTACAGTCCACTCCACAACTCCTACACTGCTCTGGTAGGCTGGAACTGTCAGTGTTAGTGGCTCAACAGATAGCACACTTGCCTCTGAGGCTGGGGAATCAGAGGATTGGCAGAGGGCTGTGGGTTCAATTCCCACACCTGACACTTGGGTTGTCAGTGGGCTGTAGGTTCAATTCCCACACATGGCACTTGGGTTAATATCCCAATACTGACACTACAGTGCAGCATGAGGGGAGTGCTGCACTTCTAAGGTGCCATCTTTCAGAAGCGACATTAAACTGAGGTCCCATCTGCCTGCTCTTATAGTAGTTCAGGTGGATTTTTTTAATTTTTATTTTATAACTTAAAAGTGAAATACATACACATTAGTATTACTTCATACAAAATCATAAGAAAAGAAAAATGGAAACATAAGTATTTCAGCATACATTAACCTCAAACATAATTAATACATACTGTAAACAGACCCCCTCCCCCTTCCCACTAAAATAGTTGGGGAATTTTTTTATTAAAAAAAAATGTGAAGTAAATATAATCGAACCAGGTTATAACTCATAAAATCATATAGCCACAAATTAAGAACCAAAATATAAGTATTCCAGCCTACACACTGTAGGTTAGAACTGAAAAGAAAAAGATATGTACAGATTGATGTTACTTCACACTAAATCATTAGAAAGGAAAAGTGAAACATAAGTATTTCATCATACGTCAACCCCAAATCTGAGTAAAAATGACTGAAAACAAACCCTCTTCCATGTCCCCTACTAGAAGAGTAGGAGAACATTTTCCCCGCGATATAGATATACAATACCTGCTATTCAGCATATAAAATTCTACAATGTAAACAAACCAGAAAAGGAAAAAAAAGACATAAGAATTACATTTTACATTCTTACTTGATACTGGTAAATAATAAATAAATCAGACCCTGTGTAAAATGAGGGAAACCTAAAAGTAAATAGGTAGGAATGCATACTACCCTATCTCACCAATGACATTTGTTTTCAAAGAAATTCAAACTCCTAAATAAAAACATTAAATCATGAATGAAGTACTATGCAATAATTACTCCTTTCCTTCACTGAAGGAATAGTAGAAATATGTTTTCCCTTCTGTGAAAATGCCCAAACCATATTTGTAAGTGCTTGAAAAATGATTGCATCCTAAAAATAAAGTAATATAATGAATCATACAAAATAGTTAAGTCTCTCCTCATTCCCCTCTTAAAACAGAGGAAACTTTTTCTGTTTTCCCTGGATTATGCAGGAACCTTTTCCTGCCTAAAAACACTAGCATCCTAATGGGGCCCGTTATTTAACCCCCAGTTAGAAAAACAATGATGTCTACAATCCTATTGTAACCAGTCAAACTTGTGCCAATGTGTTATCCTTTCACCCCATACTATGGTGTTGAATTATGTGTTACGTAACTTCTTTAAGTCATTCACAATAATAGTGAACCAATCCCCTACTGGAATTTCTTGCTGCTGCAAAACAAATCTACATCTGATAATCCATATCCAGTATAAACAATATACCATGAAAATCCGCTTGGTGCTAGCATCATAATTGTTTCCTCTAACAGGAAATATCCTATAATAAAGGTTATCTGGTTCTGGAGGGAGGACAATCCCTATTTTCCATCTCTCCTTTACCAGATCCCAGAACTCTATAATGTAGGGGCACCTAAAATACAGTTGATCCATGGTTTTAATTTGAGTGGTACAACCGATTCTAGAGCAATATCTGTCTTTAAGCTCTTTGTGTTTCTGATTGCTATTTTTGTTTATCTTACCATGTACCCCCATCCACACAACATCCTACATTGTTTCCAGGATTCTGTCATCCATTAAAAGTGCCAGTATGCTGTCCTGATGTACTTTAGGGAACCTAGAAAAGCATACTCCTCAAAATAATCTAATAATATATCCACATTTTTTAATTTCCTAGTGAATTTTAAAACTGTATTGTAAGCAATGTTCATTTTTTTGATGTTATCAAAAACCCATTCCAACATCCTGGAAGGTCTAGGGCAGCATTTGTTTTTATACATAAATTTCCCTTCTTGCCATTCTTTCAGGATGCCTTGTATAGATGAAGCAGTCCATTGTGTTCAAATATATATAACCCCTTTTATAACTGGGAGAATGTTCGAACACAAGAAGGTCATAAAAAAGAATACTATGTGCTGTGGCATATCACCTCCCCTTCTTTAAAATTCTTATAAGGTGTATTCCATTTAATGGGGTTCAGTCTGCTACCCCAAAAACAAGAAAAAAAAAACAATATACTTTCTAACATTTCTAATGTTTTGGGTAAAGGGAAAACATAGCTTAAGAACAAAAATACCGGCATTAAAAAAGTTTTAATCATGTAGACCCTTTTCCATTTACAGGTTCGCCATGAGTTCCAGCAGGCCACATTTTTCTTCCCCTTAAGTAAATTTTGTTCCCATGTATACTGGGCCATGTCTCCCACAGAACTGGATTGGTTAGACTGAATTAAACTTTCCAGTACTTTTGATAATCTATTACCTAGTAATTTGGCAAAAATCTTAAAGTCCATATTCAGTAAAGTTTTGGGGTGCCAATTACTAATGTCTGAGTATATACCTGTTTTATATATAAAAAAATAAGGCCTTCATATATTTAGTTGGTAAGCAGTCTTCTATTATAAATGAATTGTAGAGAGCTAGTAATTCCTCAGACATTAATTCCCACAACACTTTATAAAGCTCACCCAGTAATCCATCTGATAATGGGGATACTCCATTTTACATGACTTGGATTACCGGTTGTAGTTCTGTGGCCTGGAAGGAGGATATCATGCGTAATGAATGGAACAAACTTAGTGTTGGTAAATTGGCTGCTTGCAATAAAGATTCCATAAACTTTGGATTCGGTGCTGGTGTTCCAAACGTTTGTCTTATATGTGATTCAAAATATCCCATTATGTCCACATTATCAAAAAATACCTGCTTCATGGTGAAACTTATTGAACCATTTGTTTCTTTATCACTCTATTCTGACAGTCCAGGAAAGCGTTAGTTTGTTCCTTCTTTCCCTGTGTTCCAAATGTTTGTTCCTTTTCTAAAGATTTTAATCTATCATACTGGTATTGAATCATTTCTGTTTTAACTAGCAGTATTTACGTGGTAAAATTAATGTGTGAAGCGTTTTGTGTGGAAACTAAAGACTGTAAATCTTCAAGAAGATCCATATATTTATGATACGTTGTTCTAGACTTCAATAAGGATTTCTGCTATAAAAAAAAACACTAATACTAAGCTTTAAGTCTTCCCACCATGGACTAACCATATCATAAAGAAACAAAGTTAATTTTTCTCATCTTCTGCTATGTATGCCAATTCTTCTTTAATGGTGGGATCTAATAGCAGACTGGTATTTAGTCTTCAATAGCTGGCACCAGCCTCCCTGGGTGGTAATGATGACACACTAACCCCAGTGAGTGTATGGTCTGATGTTTCAATAGGAATATTCATGGTGGAAAACACTGGTAATGATTTCTTCACAAAAATAAAGTCTATCGTGGATGAAAGTGTTCCCTTATAAAAGGTAGGTTTATGTGCCCACCCCTTTAAGGTAGTTGAATCTATCAAGGCTGCTTGAGACAGCATTTTATGCAAAAAGAAGCAATAACAATACATTTTACAATGTACTGCAGATTTCCTCTGTGGTTTCAAATTTATATTAAAATCCCCAACAAATAAATATGTTGACTTGTACATAATAGAGGTTGAATTTTTGTCAATAGCTCTATCCTACTCACATTTGTCTGGGTCCCATATACGTTTATTATACGTGTTTAAATGTTGTAAAGACCCACACCTGTAGCAGCTTTTAGGCTGCCTGGGGTAAAAAAAGAATACCTCTGTCCCTCCCCAGGAAAAAACAACTTGATAAATTTTGAATGCCCAAATCTGTTTGCTTTAATTGGACCTGGAATGTCCAACCACCAGTAAAAAGCTGTTGTCATCGATAATCGGGTTGGTTCTCCCAAAAATTGTGCATCATTTCTCCAATGAAAAATTCACATCATTTACATTGACCCATTCATTATGAAAGAGAACAGTTAGAGTTTATATCGTGGGTTTTGTGATGAGGATTGCAATAAAATCTCTCCACAATTCACCGTCTCTCACCTCATAGTATACTCTCCAAAATTTATCTAATAAAGCCGCTGTAAGGAAGCTAATGTCATAACTACTATCTCCTGGGGAGTGGATGAAAGCATAGACCTCTGCAGGCAAAAAAATCTAAGAGATTCTTTTATAAGGTGTGTCTCTATCCAGAGTCTATCTGGGGACATAGAAGCCAACCCCTTGTATCTGAGGCAGACCACAGACCTGAGTTTGGCTGCCTCCACAGGTTTCTGGAAAAGTCCAGCATATAACTTCTTAGTGTTTTGATTAATGTCTTGATCCTTTGCAATGTCCCCATTTTTATGTGCCTCGGTCACATCAAGTAAAAGAGCATTACCTGTCAACAATGTAGCCATCACCTCTTCTTCACCTCCTAAATCGAAAGAGTGATATGATACTGAAGAAGCCAAAGGAGTTCTCCATGATAAAGCTGGTGTGGGCCCTGTCTTAGTAGGATGGGTGGCATCTGGTGCAGTGACTTTCTCACTCACCTCTCCTGCAGTTTGTGCAGCTGCCACATCTGTACCGTTTTGACTCCTGTTAAATGGTGGCAGCGAAAGATCAGGCATTACTGCTATTATGGGTATGTTTCCCACTATTAGCCTCCCTGGTGTCCCTGGGATGGGAATGGCTGGGTCAGGGATCCATTTTTTATTTTGATACAGCCATCCAGCTTGTTGCAACACTGCACCAGGTGTCCAGTTAGATGGAGTACCACTTAAATCTATACTTTTGTCCAAAGTGCAAGGCATCTCTGACAGTAGATCAGTCCTAAGTGAAATCTCCAGTGAAGTACCAGCCCTTGTCCCCGCAAGTAAGTGTTTACTATTGTCCTGCAAAGGGTTTGCCGCTGAATGCTTTCTTTTTTTTAAATCATCCTCCAATTTGGATTTATATACCTTGTATTCCAATTCAACCGTTGACATCATTTCCAAGAGTTGCACTTTCTTTTTTCCCAAATTGGATTTTAAATGTTTTTCTGCCATAGTGGTATCCAGTTCATCAAATAATGGGTGTGCTTCAGGATATAAAAAATTATAAGCAGTGGTCCTATCTGATGTTGACTACTCAACTTTCATTCCTTCACTGATAACACTGCTTCTGGTTTGTGGAACCATACTGTGAACGAGTGGTGTCTCCAGAGCTCCTGGAACACAACCTTCCCCTATCATAGCTTGGTCCTGACTGGGTTCCTCCATCCTCCTGCAGAACAACAGCACCCTCTGCAGAAACAGTAGGGGAAATTTTTATTGCAAGAAATCCATAACATACATCTATTCAAACCAGATCATAATACCCAGCATCAGACACCTAAACTGTGCCTCTTAATCCCTTTTCCCTTTTACCCAATATGAAAGAGTACACAGTGTAAGATTCTATTCTATTTTATTTACCCATACTTTAAAATAAAAAAAAATTCTCTCCACCACACCAAAACATGTGCCCTTGGATGCAGATTCAAATCTCTATGATACACTTCTCTTAAAGTATTTTCACAGTGCATACAAAAAATTTGATGTACCATAATTTTTTGCTAACACAAAAATTGTCATCTGCTTTGCCATAAGTGACAGTTAATATAGGCAAAAAGAACTCTTATAGTGCTAAGCTCATACCTCATCAGCAGCTGGGGAAATTCTCCCAATGCTATCATGTTATGTATCACCTTCCTCATCCATGGCATCTTCCACGTGACTGCAAGATAATTCAATGCTTCTGTGGAATATGAACATTCTGTTAAATAATGCTCCTGGCTTTCCAATTGATTTACACACTCTGGATATAAACAATTTCTATCCTCTAATGCTTTCTGCTTATGATTTCCCCTTAAATCAGTCCTCCCATGTGCACATAACCACTGAACATCCCACATACGTGTTGGGATTCTTGGGTCTCTTATTTGTTTAATCACCTCCAAATACCTCCCTTACTGACAAGGTTTAAGCTCTTGTTCCTCCAGCCCCAGGCTCCTTAACACCTCTTGATGTAGTTCTTTCCTAGACTTTTGTAAAATCATTTGTTTTATCACCTTCCATTTATACAGTTTCTAAAATGAACTTTTCAAAAATTCTGGTACTGTCTTTCCTCCTACCATTCGAACAGGTTGATTTACACAAATTGGTAGACTACCTTTAATATTTTGAAATAGCCAAGTCCTTGTCAAATTCATTTTACTTAAAAAAAAGGTTTTAATACTTACTGCACAAAATATGCAGTGAAAAAAGACTACCGGGTTTATCATCCTGACACCTCCCCTTTTTATCGGTAAATATGTTATCTCCCTTTTTACGGGGTTAAGCCAGCTCCCCCAGAAAAGCTAAAAAAAAACTTGATATACTCTAGTTTCTAGACATGCTGGATGGGGGAACACAGCACTAACATATAAAAATATAGGTAGAAAAAACTGTATTATAACATGCACCCATTTTTGTTTTGACATTTTCCACCCTTTCCATCTTGCCACCTTCCATTCTCCTATCTGTAAAGAGTGTTCCCAATTAAATTTGCCCATCTCCCCTGGTCCATAATACACCCCCAACATTTTTATAGGTGTAGTCATAATCTCAATCCCATACACATCCTGTTGAGCAGATATCCCTTTTCCCAAAATCATGGCTTTACTTTTCTGTAAATTCAGGTTGGCCCCTGATACCATACCATATTTCTCCATTTCCTTGAGAAGATGACGTACCCTGTCTTCATTCTTTACTATTGCACACACATCGTCTACATATGCAATTATTTTAGTTTCAGACCTATCGGATATACCCTTAATGCCCTGTATAATCTGATTAAGAAACACCTTTCTAATAAAGGGATCTAAAATGAATAGCTATAACAGCGGGCTCAATGGACACCCCCTAGCACCCCTTTCCTAATTACAAAATGTTTCCCATGAGGTCCTGCTAAGTTGGACATAATGACTCATTTGTATACAGCGCCTGAATCCATTTTATCAATCTCAGAGGTACTCCATATATCTCTAATACCTTAAACAAGAACTAGTGACTCACTCTATCAAATGCTTTGCGTTGATCCAAAGATAATAAAAACCCTGATATCCTTTGTACCTCACAATAATTAAATAAATCCCTCATGATGGATAAATTATTTTGGATGCTTCTACCAAGTAAAGCACATGTTTGAACTTGATGAATGACATCAGAAGCTATACGGTTTTCTAATATAAAGGACAGAATTTTAAAATCTGCATTTAATAAGCAGATTGTTCTCCAATTATTGATTTGTTCCCTATCCCCTGATTTAAATAGATACATCATTAAACCCTTAGTAAATTCTTCTGGTAGTGTATCTTGTATTAATAAAAATATAAAAACCTTCCCCAGTATAACAGCCATAATATCTGGGAACAGGCTGTACTATTCATTTGGTATCCCATCTGCCCCTGGAGCTATATTTAATTTTAAAGACTTTATAGCTTGTAATATTTCTACATCCTGAACATCTATTTCAATTGTGTCCCAAAAATTGTTCCCTAAATCTAAACCCTGTAATCCTTCTAAATATGCTGCCATTCTGTTTAAATTTAGATTTTCACTTTGTGTGAATTCATATGATTGGTTTTCTACTATTGGTAATATACCCTGAATTCCCTCATTTCTCAGCCCCTCCTCATCCATTATAGGTGAAAAAATTGTACTGTCTCTATCCGTTCTTTTCGTGCCTCACACGGATTGCTCAGTGGTGTTTTCTGTTTCCCAAAACTAAGTTCTGCCTCTAATGAATTAGCTCTGTTATATTATACTTCTAACATGTCTTGTTTTACCTTCCTAATTTGATCTCCTAAATCTACTCTTTGCTCATGTGCTATAGTTAATAAATTATATAACTGTATCCTAAGTGTGACATACCGTAATCCTTTTTTACTTGTTTTACCAAATTTCTGCAATTACTCCCTTATATCTGCTTTTGCATCAATCCACCACCTCCCTAAATCTTCATACAATGATAACACTGATGTTCTGTAAATTAAGATATCTAAAATCCCTTTTTGAGCCACAGGCAATGTAATGGTGTCTGTATTCATTTCCCATCTATTCTGCCTAGATGCCCCTCCAGTTACTGGTTCTACATGAGAAAACACTGCTAGGTGATCAGAAAATTCCACTAGTATGCCTTTCTTCTTTTGTATGTGTAAATGTTTGGATACAAAAATGTAATCACTTTTTGATGAAAGTGCTCCTTTTACCAACATATAATTAAGCTTTAGGTTAGCTCCTATTCTGCAGTCAATCAGGCCTGTGTGCTCCACACAGGTTTTTAAAGTAGTGGAATCACAATGTATTTTTTTCCATTGTGCCTTTCATGCAGAAACATCCAGAGGGCAATTAAAATCCCCTGCTAAATAAACATATTTTGCCGTGGTCAGAAATGGTTTTAGATCTTCCAGAATCTACACCCTCTCTGCTTTAGTCTGAGGACTATAAACCACCAAAAACCTACTGGACCTGCCTTTCTAGATTACATCCAAAATTAAAACCCTACCCAATACCAAATTCACTATTTTCTGAAACTTAAAACCAGACCCTGAAAACAATATACCCACCCCATCTGCCCTATCTTCCCCAAAGGACCAGTAGGAGGGTCTCCAGATCCACTCCTTACTTGCCAAAGAACTTAATCTTGCTGTAGAGAACCATGTTTCTTGTATAAAGCACACGCCTATATTCATGTCATGCAGATAAGTAAACACTTCCCATCTTTTGCTATCATTTACTATGGTATGTACATTTAATGATATGATGGAAAAAATAGTCATAATGAGTTAGTTAGAATGACACAAGAGGATTCTCAGGTCATCTTCTTTTTTTCTTTTCCTTTCGTTTTCACTTGAACCTCTCTGCCTAACTCAGGAGGTACTGAATGTAAAGAAGAAGTGTCTGAATCCTGATCTCCTAAATCCATTGACCCCCCATTTGAGGACCCCAAAGCATCATAGGGACTGTCCATGTCTATTTCCACTGAAGATGCTTTCTGCAATCTTAGACTCCGTCTTCTGGCGTAAGGAGTTTTCCACTCTGGGGAAGTTGGGAAGTTTGCCTGTTCATTTCCTTTTCCAAGAATGCTGTCCTGAGACTCATGAGCCAATTCATCAGAAAGAGTTTCTCCTGGGGTATTTCCTGGCCCCTCCATCTATTGTTTGGTGGCCTGGTTTGGGACTAAAAGATCTCCATCTACAGAAATACTATTATCTGCAGGAGCAGTTTCTGAAACAGTATCTGCTTCCCCTACAGGAGATTCTGTAGGACCTGCCACTCCAGTAGTTGGGGGGGAGGGGGAGCTTCAAATGGGGAGTGAGCTTGGGAAGGTGTATTTGCCAAATGTTGGACTTTCTTAATAATGTCATCCTGATAAACATTTCTGGCTTTATTATGGGCTGCCCATGGGCAGTTTTGAAAAATGTGGCCAAATTTGTCGAACAAATTACCCCTTGCATGGTTAGCACATTGCATGCTGACATGCCCAGTCTCATTGCATATACCACATTTAACCTTGTCACAGACACTGGCAAGGTGCGTTCTGTCCCCACATTTATGACATGCCTTTGGCTGTCCCACATAAAAAAGGACTCCTCTGTCCCTCCCAATAAAAAAGCTATTTGGCAAATGCACAGACCCCTCTGCTTCTTGTCTCAGCTTTACTCTAAATTTCCATGCCCCAGTCCAAAAATATTCCTCATCTATAATGGCCTCAGGGGCACTGAAGACCTTACACCTTTGCTGTAACCAGTGAATGATGTTACTCACATGTACCACTTCATTGCGAAACTTAATCAAGATGAATTTTATAGTGGGTCTTATCAGAGGAATACATAGAAAGGGAGTCCAAAGTGATGACAATTTTAGCTGGTTGTACTTCATCCAGAATCAGTCTAAAGCATGGGGGGATCGAAATCTAATGTCAAAAGTCTCTTCCCAGATATGTATATTAAAGCATATACTTTAGCTGCCATAAAACACATTGAATATTTTAGCAATTGTTTACCCACAAAAAAGCCTATCTGGGGTAAAGCCTAAACCACCCCTATACCACATCCATATGGCATTTTATCTAGGGGCCGGTGCAGCAGATGAAAATAAATCCACAACCCATGGTCTTTTGAGGTCTATTGGAGAGTTAGCTCCCTCTTGGTAAATCTCCCTGAATTTCATCTGGGGGAACCTGCGGGGCATGGGAGGAATTAGACATGTTTTGATTTATTGGCACTTCCTCTTGGTGTCTATAAGGGCTAATCTGTAGGAGCCCCCCCGGGTTTGTGACCTTTGTGGCATCCCTAACTGGGCTACCAATGTCTGAGGCCCTGTGGACTACACCCTTTTCTCTCATAGCTCCCTGAATCTTTTCCCCCTTATCATACTGTACCAATTTAGTAACTGGCACCATACATGTAGCCCCATTACCAACCTCTATCTGTTTTAATTCTTCAAACACCCCCTTTCCCTCCAGAATATATTTTGTTTCCTTATGTTCCAAACCATTTTTTGCATCAATTAATATGTCCTGTACCTGGAACACCTGTCAGCAGACAGGGTCCTTCTCCACTCCCACAGCATGATCATCAGAAGTCCCACTGGAATCCAAAACAGCGATGTCCGAATCAGGTATCCATTTAACTGAGAGTACTTGAAACCACCCCACATTTTGCAGAGCTTTCTCAGGGGACCATTGCTGTGCACTCTCAGGCTCTGCCATGATACCAAACACCTTTCGTTTGATTTTCTGAGCAGGCAGAAGACATGCTGATGCACCTTCGTCAGTCAACCGCATCCATTCAGTGGAGTTGCTTGCCACTGCAGGGGATCCATCACTACTTCTTCCGTCATGCTGCTCCAGGAGATTCTCTGGAATCTTCCTCCTTGCATAGCACTCTTCAACCTCAGCTAACAGCTGAAATAAAACTGTTCACCTTGCATTCAGCTCCTTTTCTAGCTGGGTACCTGCCATCACTATATCCGCAGGATTTGTCCCCAAGGTACTGGTTTCCACATTACTGTTTTCAACCTCCTTACATGAGCCATTCGATTCTATTCCAATAACACCCTCCTGGGCTGCACAAATATCCTCCTGTCACCCACCAGTTTGGTCAGAGGACAAATCTCCAGCCTGCTGCTCCTAGCACTGCTCAGACTCCACTGAGCTCTCCATTCTCCTGGGTCAACAGTGCCCTTTCTCAAAGTGTGGGGGAATTTGCCTGGTGTCCTGGCCAAATTTCCCCCCATTCACTAAAAATACCATCAACAGCTTAATCTGGTTCAAGGTCAGTCGGCATTTATCTGTATTGGGGGTAATAGGGAAGGGGCAGCTGCAGAAAGTGGGGTGCTAGCTGCACACTCAAGCAGACTTGATAGACCATGTGGCCTGTTTCTACTGGCAAGTAGTAAGTAAGTAAGTAAGTAACTGTCCCAAGGAGGCACCCACAGTGGAGACCAGGGGGATGAAGGGATCCTACATGGTGGAGACCCCAGTGGAGGAGGCAGAGTACCCCAAAGAAGGAGGAATTATCTCCTGGTAGGGGACTCTATTGTTAGGGGGGGTAGACTTGGGGGCATTTGGGGAGGGAGTGAGGGCAGTCAAGTGCCTACCCGGCGCCATGGCTCGGAGGGATGGAAAGTGCATCCCAAGGATCGCTATGGCAGCAGGACGGGCAGGGGAGCTAGATGTCATTTTACACCTGGGGACAAATGACTTGGCTAGTGATGAGGTTAGGGTAGTACAGGAGGAGTTCAGGGAGTTGGGTAACGGTCTCAGTTAGGTGGCATGCTCAGTAACCATTTCAGAGGCATTACCTGTCTATGACAAGGGGTACAGGGTACTCTGCAACAGGAGTTTCAATGCATGGCTGAAGGACTGGTGCAGAGCACTTCTGCCTAGGATAATGCATGGAGGATCCTTTGCAATGACAGAGTCCAGTCTGGCCTGAGGTTGGAGTGCCCACCAAAAGCTGGTATGGATGCTGTTTGTGTTCTGCTGGGGCTGTGTTTGGGGTTTACTACAGCAGCCAGAGGGCTTCTGTAAAGGCTGAACACACACACCCAGCCTGCTGACACAGGGCACAATAACACACCGCAGCCATGGATCACAGTCCCTCTCAATGCTATGGAGGGCTAGAGGGTGGTGGCAGGCTGTGTGGCACCAAATTAAAACGTAATTACTTTTTTTACAGGCTGTTGAGGACATGTTAACCTGTACATTGAATGCCATTTTCCATGATTCTCTGCTCCCATGGAGCAGGGGATTCATTGTGGGGCCCAGGTGGGGCTTCTGACTGGAAGCCCCTGATCCAGTCCATATCTGTACCCTCAACCAGTCTTGCCCCTGGCCTGGAGCTATGCAACCATACTGTGAAGCCTTGATCATCTCATAGAGATGTGCATACCAACCCTGTGCATCCTGTAGTGTCTGCCTATGTGGCACACAATTGCATGACCAAGCATGCACCCCTACTGGTGCATGCCAGGCATATTTGTGAACAGGGACCTCTGTGCCTGTTTGCAGAATTGTAACAGATGTGCCACATAGTTTTCTAGTATTTATTTTTAATTCTGTCTTGTCTGTATAAAGTTAAAAATTCTCAATAAACTTTAAGAATAATGAAAGATAATTAAAAAAAATTAAAATTATGCAGCCACCAGAAGGCCAACCCCAGTAACGCTAAAGATCCCCCATTCTGACTCTGGTTTCCTAACCTCACTGTAAGAAAGATCTAAAAGAAAACAATGCATTCACCAGAGGTCTGACCCCAGTGCTGCCAAAGAACCCCCTTCCAGCCCACACCATGTGCCTAATCCCAATATCTGAGGGATAATTATGAAAAACTAAGTAGCCACCAGTGCACCAATGCAAGGGGCTGTAAACCACCTGGTTCTGAACAACCTGCCCCTCAAGTGGGTCACACTCAGCTCAACCCCAATGTGCTAAAGACTTCTGAGGAAGAGTACTAGTGACTTGAGCACTGGGATGAGTGTATTTCTGTGCACTTTCTTAGGCAATAAAATTGATACATTAGCACTTTAGCAATTGTCTATTGCACTTCTGTCAGGATTTGAGCGCAGGCTGCTTGGTGCGTTTTGGTAACTTTAAGTTATTTGACTGTACTCAGCACATTTTTAAGAGCATGGACAGTATTGTGTGTGCTCCTGACACCAAAGACCACCCTGACAGTGGCCAGCACAAACCCTTCACTCACCTCCTCAGCCAGTCATCATCTGAATCAATTTTGAATGTGACTGATGAAATACAGAAACACACACAGTGTGTATTTCACCTAGTTTTCAATAACTATTGCAAACCAGATATATGAAATATGTATGCATGTATTTCATCAATTGTTACTGTGATTGATTCAGGTGGTAGCCAGCCCAAGATGTGAGTAGAAGATATGAGACAGCCACCATCTGGAAGGGGGTGGAATTGATGAGAGTAGTACTTGCTGGATGCAGGGATACTTGAAATCAGTCAGGGAGTGGAGGGGATATCACTGGATGGCAGGAATACTTGAAGTGGATCAGGGTGGTGGGTGCAACAATACATCAGGAATGCTTGGAATAGGGAGCACCTAGGAGGCGGCTACTAAAAATACTCTCTGAAACCCAGACATAAGAATAAGTGCAAAGGAAGAATCAGGCATCACAAAAAACTGGCTGCAAAATGTAAGTTGCATTGTCCATATTTATTGTTAAAAAAGATAGCTAAAAAATAGCAGCATATTTTACCACAGGCACCAACGTTTCATTTCTCACTTGACGCTTTATCAAGGTGCGGTCTTAGTTCAATTTTAAATTAATTTACAACTGTGTCAAGAACACATGACATTTTAAAAACAGCCAATCACAATTGTTTTACCGCCATTACATTGATGAGTCTAGTAGTACTCAGACCACAAAAAACCCACACAGCACAGCAAATAACATAGTAATAGACAATATATACATATTAAAACTATATACAGGTATACCATTTCAACAATTCATGCCCATCATATCTGTCTTTTTTTAACAATAAATATGGACAACACAACTTAACTTAGGTTTTGCAGTCAGTTTTCTGTGATGCCATATTCTTCCTTTATGCTTGGAATAGGACAAGATGTGGAGCATTTGGGGCAGCCAGGGATGCATAGACTTTGACAATGTGTAAAAATGAGGTACAACTAGATGCCAAGGATTTGTTGTCTAGGGCAGGACAGAGGTGGGTACCACTGGACACCAGAGACTGGTCAGTACAGTGCTCAGGTGAGTGAAGGGTACTCATTGGATACCAGGAACAGCTTGAAACTGGTTTGGGAGGAATGTGGGCATGTCACTACACTGCTGGAACTGTTTGTCACAAGGTGGGGTAAGGAATTGGAGAGACACTTTGATTAGGTACTTTGTGCCATTAAATATTGACAATGCTGTGCCGGCCCAGTGGCTTGGAGGGCCAAGGCACTGGATGCCTTACCTCTTGCCACACCAGCAACCTGTGTTTGGGAAAGAGCATGGGCTGTCAGAGGTCAGCAAGGGTGGGGGACAGTGTGGTGCAAGATTAAGCTGCCACTAAGCAGCTGTCCTCTCTGGGGAGGGATCTGAGCTTCCCTTGTCTCTTGGCTGCCTTGCAGTGGAAGCCAGGGGCAGTGGAAGCTGAGGGAGCCAGGGCACTAGGCAAATAGGGTGGTAGGAAGGGTCCATCACCAGAGCAAGAGGGCACATGTGAACCTCCACGCACATGTGCCTCTCTGTCTGGGGCCCTGGGTAAATGATGAGAAAACCAAGGAAAATTCGGGGGCCGTGGTAGGATGAAGCCTCCGGGCCAGCTCCAGGGGTCCACCAGGACACGCACAGTGTTCAAGATCCCAAATGACCCCAGAGTCCGATAGGTTGGCAGACGAATAGCTGTGGCCTGCCCAGGGAGTATAAACACCTTGATGGAAAAAAAATATTGACAATGCTGGCTTGTCATTTCAGGGATTTTTCCCCATACTTTGTTTATCCTCTTGGGGGGCTACAATGCAGGAGGGCTCTCTTCTGTTGACTTCCACTCTTCCCTCACCATCCACTGCCTCCACAAGATCACAGTGGTGAAGGTACACCAACAGATCACCACCTGTGGTGGGGTCACCCCTGTAGCATGTAGTCCAGAGCCTCACCACAGGCTAGCCCCATGACATGGTGGGTGGAGGTGTGGCAAGCAGATGTCATACAGCCTCTCGGTATCCTTCCTTCTTCCTCCAGCTTTTCTCCCCTTCTACTCATCTGGGCTTTAGCAAACTCGGTCATGTATGTGTATGTGTGGAGGTGTACATACCTGCCGGAACTGGTGTCTCCCTTCCACCCATCTGGCCTAACACCAGCCCCCCATTTGCACAGGATTACAACTGAGCCTCCACTAGGTGGCAGCCAAGTGCCAGGAAGACCAGCCTCCCCATTCCTGGACAGGAGATCTGCCTGACGGCTGCTCAATCCTACTTCCAGCCCTCCCCCCTGGCTAAACCCCAGTGGCCCATGCTTGTTCCCAAACTCAGGTCACCATGGTGAAGAGGTAAGATGCTTTAAGCACCTCAGATCACTGTACCACTAGGCCAACCATTTCAGGGATTTATTTATACTATTTTCCAGTAAATTGAATAGTACATGACAACATGAAACATATCTCAAAAGAGAAAAACAACACATTCAACAAGGGTAATAAAAAAAGAAAAGAGCAGGCCCAGTGGTGCTGAGGGTTGAGGTGCTGGATGCCACAGTTCACTCCACTCCAGTGACCCTAGTTCGGGAATGAGCCCAGGTCATCGGGGGTCAGCAAAGGAGGACTAGGATTGAGCGTCCGATGACAGCTCTCCTAGTCCTGGGGAAAGAGTGGGATACACATCGTGCTCTGGTGGTCCCTGGGGATGCCTGGAGGTACTGCAGATGCGTGGGTGGCAAGAAGGGGGGGCATGGCAGATGTCCTCACATTTGTGCATGGACGTCATTGCACATCTGTGCTCCCTTTAGGGAAAGAAAAAAAAAAGGGAAAAGGCAGCACAGTCAGTGGCAGCTTGATGGCCGCAACTTCACCGGCTGATGAATGCCTGGAATAAGGCGTGTGCCGGTATTGGATCCTGGCCAGGTGCAGGGGCATGGGAGAGCCCCTCTCAATGGTAAAGCTGCATATGCCAGCTGGGCATGTCAGCTTTGGGGTCGGCGGTGAAGGAGGAGCGGTGGCTGGAATTAGGCAGGACTGTGGCTGCAGGGGGAAATATAGAGATGTGATAAAAAAAATAAATAAATAAACAATGCTTGACAGTTCATATTAGGTAAAGCCAGCTCTGCATCTATAATATTCCAGATTAGGTGCATCAGTTCATCCATAGTTCATATGACTAGCTAGTAACAATAATCATTTTCCTGTAATAATCTGTCCCCGTGTTTCAAAGCTTCTCTAGACCATTTAGCAGCTAGACATTCCTGCTCTACAGCTGAACATCTCTGCTCTCTCTCATGCAGTTTACAGGAAATGTAGATTACAGGATGTTCCTTTCCATCAATAGTCTGACTAAATACCCCCCATACCAGTTCCAGGGGCATCTGTATGGACCTCGAATGGGTGGTTAAAGTCTGGACTACGCAATACAGGGGAGGAACACAATGTTGCTTTTATCTGGTTAAAGGCTTCTTCAACCTTCAACCAGATCACCTTAATACCACATTTCTTATTTGTTAGATCAGTGAGAGGGGTGGCAATGGCTGCAGAATTTGAAATAAATCTCTGATAGTTTCCTGCTAGCCCTAGGAATGAATGAACATTTTTTTTTTTTGTTATTAGCACAGAACATTGAGCAACTGCATCTATTTTACTGATCTCAGGTTTGATTACCCCATTCCCAAGGACGTATTCCAAGTATCTAGTTTCCTGCATTGCCAGGGTACATTTGGAGGGGTTTATGATCATTCCTGCCTGTCTAATAGATGTTAAAATTGCCCTCAAATGCACCAAATGCTCATTCCATGTTTGACTAAAAACAACAAAATCATCCAGGTAGGCCACACAGAATTCAATCTGTGGCACCAATACCTGGTCCATGTAACACTGGAAGGTTGCTGGGGCCCCATGCAGACTAAATGGCATCATACAAAACTTGTATAACCCTACTGCGTTGCTAAAGGCAGTCTTTTCTTTGGCTGAACTTTCAAGGGGGATCTGCCAGTACCCCTTTGTGAGGTCCAGGGTGGAAATATACTTGGCATTTCCTATCTTGTCCAAGATATCATCCATCTTTGGCACTGGGTTAGCATCAAACTGGGCTACCTGGTTTAACCCACTGAAATCTAGGCATAATCTGACACCTCACTCCTTCTTGGGTACTATTACTATGGGGGATCCCCAAGCACTTTTTGAAGGCTTGGTTATGTTCATCCTCTTCAGTTTCTGGATTTCATTCTCCACATCAGTTCTTACTCTCTCATGGAGCCTGTAAGGTTTCTTTCTAACAGAAGGGGAGTCTGTAATAATCTGATGTTCTACCCCTTTTGCCTGGCCTGGTCAACTAGTGAAGGTAGATTCAAACTGTTTCAACAGGGATAGTAATTCTTGTTGTTGGGTCACAGTGAGTTGGGGATTAAGGTTAACATCTCTTAGCCCTTGTTCACCCTCTCTAGTCTCCCATAAGCCACTTCTATCTCAGTGTCTGTTTTTTCAGCAAGACTACAATTCCTAGGCTTGTACAGGGTTACTCATGCCATCTTTTTAATAAATTGGCATGGAAGATTTTACATTTATGTTTCTTATCAGGTGTCTTAATCTCGTATGTGACTGGCCCCGTCTGTCTCAATACTTTATATGGTCCCTGCTTAACTGCCTTAGATAAGTCAGCGTGAATAAGAGTGTTCTTACTGCCAGTATCTATCAATCCTAATACCGTCTGATTATGCCTTTGTACATCCATTACAAAATTTCCTTCATTTAGGAGACCTAAATGGGTGTTCTCAGTTTTTCTAGTAGGACAATACCGGGCAATATGCCCTAGACCATTGCTTTTTCTACATACAATGTCTGGTGGAAATGTTCCCCCACCTGACCCTCTCCTGTTGTCATATTGTCTAATATATATTGCTGGATTGTGTCTTACCAGTGGTGTTGGTGACCTTGTTGTGTGTGGGGGGGGGGGGTGTCAGGTGCCCATTGTCCTCCCTTTTTTGCAGGGTTGATGAGCCAAAAGAAAATCTTATGCCAAGGTAACGGCTACCTCCGCTGACTCAGATTTGCATTCTTTAATCCAAATTTGTACCTCAGTGGGTAGAACTTGAAGAAACTGTTTCACAGTGAATGTTTCAGTTATGTCAGTTCTTGATTTTCCCTCTGGCTGGATCCATTTACAACATAGTTCCCTCTGCTGTACATATGTTTCTCTCAGGGGGTCATGTGTTAAGTGTTTTAGGGCACAGAACTGCTGACGATAAGTTTCAGCGTTAATGACATACCTTTTCAGGATCTCCTGTTTAACAAGGTCATAATCATCACTTAAATGAGCATCCATGTTACCATAAGCTAATTGGGCTTTCACAGTTAAGTAAGGTGCCAGACGCACTACCCACTGCACTGGTGGACACCCACATGCTTTAGCAACCCTTTTGAATGTCATCAAATATGACTCAGTGTCATCAGAGGCAGACATTTTGGTTAGTTTTATTTCTTTGGGTTGGAGGTAGTCCCATTTCTATTTCCATTAAGTCCATGCCCTGTCCCAAGTTTTTCAAAGCTTGTAATGTTTCTGCCAAAATGAGACCTTGTCTTCTGCTCTCTCTCTTTCCCTCTCCACAGCATCTCAATCTATCTGCCTCTCAATCTGCATCTGGTGGACCACCAGCAATCTCAAAAGGTCTGTAAGGCCCTCTGGTTGTTCTTTCCTGGCCTCCTGATGTCTCTTCCTAGGTGCTGGCTCATATTTCTCCTCCTCCTCTTCTTCCTTGATTTCCTCCTTCTGGACCTTTGATCACATGACATAAGCCAGCCCTGGGTTCAGAGGTTCTTCAGTCCTCTCCATCTGTGCCCTGGTCACCACACCAGGCTTCTTCTGGTCTCCACCTTCTGCCATCCTGAGCATTGCCTAGTCACTGGGTCTGGTACCTATCATTTGTTTCCCCCTGTAGCCCTTGGACAACCAGCGAATCCCAATTCTGATACCAATTTTGTGGAAGGGTGTGGGATCTGACAGCACTGATACAATGGATATGGTTTAAAACACACAGTTGGCTTTGTGTGAATGTTATTTCTTCATAAAATTCATGAAAATAAAGTTAACTCCAAATACAAATAATAAACCAAAAACAGGTCTGTAACATACTTCAGATCTGGGTTACAGCACTATTCTCCCTTAACAGATGCTGCCAAAGAGTAGAAAGTTAGTTACAGCTATTATTTCTATAATATTTTGTGTTTGAGTCTATCCAAGGCTTGACTAACTGTATAAATCAGGGAGGGCTTTTTATAGCAACAGCTTTGTGACATTATCAGGTCAGCTGATCCACACCTATCTCCAGTACAAGAAATTTCTGCACTAGTACAAACATTTTTGGGGGATTAGCATAAACATAGGCCTTTATATATATAATATATAAACAATATATTTCTCCTGAAACATCATTATAAACTGCAGCCCCAGATATTAGAGAATAATACATAAGGGACACTTAAGAGTTTGGCCCCTCCCTTTATGTGATGTCAGGGATTGACAGGGTCCTATAAATACTGTCTGGTTCGGGGCCGCTGTCTCCTCAGAACACACCAGAATACATCAGCCAAAATAAGAAGAGGTAAGGGTATGGGGTTTTCTTCCCCCATCTTTTAACCTACTCATTTTACACTGTTCCTGCCCTGTAAATGTGAAGCAACTGTACACGTTGTCTTATACAGCAACAGAGCATGTGAAACTGCATGCACTCAGAAGATTTTACTTTCATAATCCCCAACTCTCCTTTAAGCCAAAAAATTAGAAACACTGTTTTCTATCAGCATTTCCTCCCTTATTTAACAGGAGGTTTAGGGAAAAAAAGGAAACAAAAGAAAAACCCTTTTTCATACAGGGGAAGGAAAATGACATGTCCAGATGGCTGAAATCACCAGCCAATAATTTGCTTTTTCATCTGGGCTCTGTTCTGTCATTTGGGCTTTCCTTAGCCCTCTCTTGTTTATTTTGGCCCTCATTCTCCTACATAACATTTTGTTTCAAAGGAGATGGGGCCCCCTCTAGTGTTTGGCTTGCTTTCCTCAAGTCGAACGAAACATTATGCACCACAGTGCATTAGAAGGATTTCAGCCCAAGACGTTAGAGCCTAATTGCATATCGGAGCTTTCTTTCTCCACTCTGATACTGTTCTCTGCAGCTCTATTTGTTCCCTTAGGTGCAAATGCACAAACCTACATTGGGTGGCTTTATTCCTCAGTCTCCCTTCATGGCTAGCCTTGGAGACATGGGGAATATGTGATTTTTTCCCGCTTTTCTCCATGGCAACCTTTCCCGTGCCACCGGAGGACCGGGGCAACATCAACAAATCCTTTTCTTTAACTTCAGCCACATAAAGCGGTAACAGGCTCTCTGTACCAGTGGCTATCTCTTTTACAGCATGACAACTGCCACATACAGCAAAATGCTATCGGAGTGCCCTCTTTCATCTTTAGGCATTTAGCTATAGCTACAAAAGGGCACTAAGTAATTCCTTTTACTTGGCATATACATTTACAGGTGTCCCTGTAACTTATTAATATTCCTTACTGTATATACATACAGGGCTACTGGGCTTTATCTCTATCCAAATGTCTGGCCCCCTCTTTCTGTATTTCTAGGGCAGATCTTGGATATTCATATTTGAGCTCCTTTTCCAAGGCATAGTGTGGTAAAAACAGGCAGTATAGTGCAGTGGTTTAAGGCTCTGAGCTGCAAATCTGGAGACCTGGGTTTGAATCCCACAGCCCCCACTTGCATACTGTGTGACCCTGAGCAAGTCACTTAACTTCCCTGTGCTCCAAGGTTGCACCTGTAAACAAGTTGTCAGCTTAGTGTGTCTCACCTGGTTAAACAGTTGGAAAAAAAAAACATTTCTTTCATTACCTACTAGCCCTAGGGCCATGTTTTCTTACATCAGGAAGCATATCCTAGCCTCAGCTATATCACCACCGTTGATGGAGGCAAGAAACAAAATGGTGCAGAATAGAAAGAGATACTCTGATAGGACGGTCACCCCCTCAGAGTAGAAAGGAGAAAGAAAGGTCAAGAGAAACCTTGAAGAAAAAGGTGCTACTGCAGTAGACTGTAAAGATGGGGTAGATAAGAAGGGATGTCCTGGTGTGATTCCACACATTCTTGGGGGTAAGAGTAAACTACCACAGTCTCCAAATTAATTCAAATACAGATTGTTTTTATTGATGATGGCGGTTAATTGTTCCATCTGATAGATTACTATCATGATATCCTGTCATTGTGCCAGAGTGGGGGAGTCCCGAGACAACTATTTTTTGGTGATAGCGTTCTGGGCTGCCAGAACTGAGATTCCTATTAACCTACTCATGTTGGTGTCTCTATATTCTTTGGGGCAATCTGAGAAAAAATAAAGAGTAAGGGTTAGTTTGAAAGTTGGTGTGAACATTTCCCCCAATGCGTCTTGTAGGGTTTGAAAGAAGGAGTGGAGTCTTGGACATTCCCATAGAATGTGGGCCAATGTGGCCCTAAGGTGCCCACATCCTTTCTAACAGCAGCAGCTCTTCCCTGACTGATATTTAGCCTGGATTGCAAGTGTCCTAAAATATTGTGCAGTAACTTTCCAGGAAAACTCTTTCCAGCTTACAGATGTTGTTCCACAATGTACCTTGCTTAAATGTTTTTCCCAGGTCTCATCAGGAATCTGAATCCCTAAGTTTGTCCTCCTTGCTGCTTTTACTGAATCAGCTGAATCTCCCTCTGAAAGGTTTAGTGCAGCATATAAGTATGAAATCATATGGTCTAAAGGGGTCTTCCCTTGCAATGCTGCTTTAAATAGTGTTAAAATTCTGTGAAAAGGGTTATTCCCCCAGAAGTCTCCGGAAAGAGTTTTAATATAGTCCCGGACCTGTAAGTATCTAAACCTGTCCCTTGTTGAAATCCCATATTATGCTATTAACTCTGCCAGTGTAACAAAGGTGCCCTATTTAATAAAGTGGGAGATTAAATGTAGTCCCACCTTTTCCCATCTGTGATACCCTAGGTCCATCCTGGCAGGTGAAAAGGAGTCTAGATATGGAATTGAATAGAGCAATGATCTCCACTGAGCCAAATTTTTCCCATTTAATATGGCATACCAGCATTTCAAGGTAGTGCCTGTGTAAAGATTGATCTCCCTTTTCATAGTTTGGATTCCTCCTTGCATCAGCAGGACTCTATTCATTTGCATCAGATCCTCTTCTTGTATTTCTATGGTCTTCCACATTGCTACAGTATATATTGTAGATGTAACCAATGCTGGACAGTTCTTTGGCAATGGAAGAAGGGTAAATCTGATCCTCGGTCTCTACGACCCCCAAATAAATCTGGAAATCTTTTTGTTTAGGGCCCTAAAGAACTCAGCTGGTATTACAATAGGTATGGATTGGGCTAAATATACCAATCTAGGCTGCATCACCACTCTGACGACCTCAACTCTTTGTGTTAGGGCTAAAGAAATGATTGCCCATTTCTCCAAGTGTGTCTTTAACCTATTCAATGGAGGGGTAGTTGAGAGTGAACATCTGTTTATTACTAAGACCCAGCTGGATCCCCAAATGTTTTAACTGCTGTAGATTCCATCTCAATGGGAAAACTGTTATAATTTCTTCTGAGAGGGCATTGAGGGAGATGCGGCAATTAGGACGAAGGTTAGAGTGTTGCTGGCAGAAATCTGCCCTGGATGCTGACCACATTAGACTGATGGATCATTAGCAAGTCTATCAATCTGTAATCACCCATAAGAAGGTAGAGTTTCTGTCTGGGGAGATTGCGGCTGCTCAGAACTGACCAGCTCTGCTCTTTCAAACTGTAAACAGACTGTGCAACCCAGCCTGTCTGCAGATTCGAAGAGCCTTTTTGCAAGTAGAGTGCGACAAGCTTGCTCGATTCTTTGCAGCTAAAGTGGATGACATCAGGGTGGAGCTCCAACCAGCACACTCTATGGGCATTGCTTTGGATCAGCACTTGGTCACTGCTCCTCAATTTTCCTGGAGTACCTTCAACTGGCCGGAGTGCATGGTTGTCATGCGGATTGTACAGGGTATGCACCCTACATGCTGTAGTTTGGACCCAGGACCAACTGCCCTGATTATGGGCTGTATTGACATCATTGACTGGGCCCTAGCATGGGTAGTCTGGTGTTCCTTGGAAACAAGTGAGATTCCTAGCTTTATGAAGGAGGCAGTGGTGACAATCCTCTTGAAGAAAGCTTCTTTGGACCCAGATTGCCATGCTAACTACAGACCTATCTCAAACCTTCCCTTTACAGGGAAGGTAATTGAGAAAGTAGTGGCCTTACAACTGGATAACCGTTTGACCATCTATGACATCTATGAACTTCTCCAATCTGGTTTTCGAAAGAGGCACAGTACTGAGATGGCTCTGGTTTGGGTGCTCAATGATCTCCTGGTGGCAAGGGACCAGAAAAAGTGCTCCATCTTGGTTCTTCTTGATCTCTCATCAGCATTTGACACTGTGGACCATGGGGTCATTCTCAGTCTACTGAGGTTCATCTGTGGCCTGTCAGGTACAGTCCTCAGGTGGTTTATATCTTTCCTCACTGGAAGATCTCAGAGGGTGGTGTTGGGGATTCTTTCTTCTGACCCAGTTCCTCTGTCATGTGGGGTTCCTCAGAGTTTGGTGTTGTTCCTCCATGTTGATCACAGTGTGCATGCTACTCCTTGGAGACATTGTAAGAAGGTATGGGCTGAGATTTTACTGCTATGCTGATGATACCCAGCTCTACCTCTCTTTTGCACCTGAATAGGATAGAGCTTTCTTGGTATTTAACAACTGCTTAACTGAAATCCAAGACTGGATGAATTTGAGCTGGTTGAGGTTGAACTCGGAAAAGACTGAGTTGCTGGTTGTGGACCAGGGGGTGCTGGATAGGGGGTTGGGGGTAGGTTCGCCTTCGGGACTTTTCCTTGGGGGCCTACCACTCCCTACCTCTGAATGGGTGCAAAACCTGGGGGTGTATTTGATGAAGGGCTGACACTGCGATCGCAGGTATCAGCAGTCATCAAATCCTCTTTTTACCTTTTCAGGAACATCTCCAGGGTTAAGCACCTTGTTCCATCTGGCGAGCTCCCCACATTGGTCCATGCCTTTGTGTTCTCGCGCCTTAATTATTGTAATTCCTTGTACCTAGGGCTACCTGTGGCGGATATCCGCCACCTGCACCTGGTGCAGAATGTAGCAGCTCGGTTATTGACGGGGAATCTCTGGTCCTGTCATATCTCTCTGGTGCTGTGCAAACTGCACTGGCTGCCAGTACAGTGGCTGATTACCTTTAAAGTCAAACTTCTGACTTATAAAGCCCTACACGGACAGAGCCTGGACCACCTGAAAGAGCTTCTGGTTCCTTACTGCCCTGGGCGATCACTCAGCTCGTCTGATGAGGGGTTGCTAGAGATTCCAAGAGTTTGTTTAAAATCTTCTGAGGCCCACGCATTTATGCATGTGGCCCCAACCCTTTGGAATTCTCTACCCCATCAGTTATGGGAGTGCTCGTCTGTGGAGGGATTTAAACAGACTCTCAAAACTTTTTTATGGAATCTGGCATATTCTGAATGTTCCAATTCTGTCTTTTTACCTGCATTTTACTGTATTTATAAAGTCTGTATTTATGGTTTATTTGTTTATTTAATTGACTTGTAAGGCACCTTGGTTTGTTGAAAGGCACATTATAAATAAAGAATTATTATTATTATAGTGCAGTTTAAGGACCTCTGTCTTAGGGGAGTTGACCTTACATCCAGCTATTTCCCCAAATTCTATTAATATCCACCACAGTGGTCTTAAAGACTGCTCCAGGTTTGTTAAATATATAAGCAAATCATCGGTGTATAATGCCAGTTTATGATATTCTCTTCCCATCTCCAGACCCCTCACCACTTCCTCCTATCTGAAGGCTTGGGCCTATGGCTCCAGGTAAAGAGCAAATAGAAGGGGCGACAAAGGGCACCCCTGCCTGGTGCCTCATAGTAAGGGTATTGGAGATGAGATTGATACAATTTTTTTTAATATGGGCTAAGGAGGTTGTGTATAGGGTGTCTATAACTTGAACAACGGAAGCAGAAAAACCCAGCCTCTGGGGGACTGCCCTAAGGAATGGCCACACCACTCTGTCGAAGGCCTTCTCCACATCTAAACTTATCAGCAAGAAAGGATCTGCGGCCTATCCTGTAGGTAGGGAAATGGGCAGACTAGATGGGCCTAGCGGTCCTTATCTGCCGTCAAAGTCTATGTTTCTATGTTTCTGTGTAAAGGGGCCTCCAACCGGGCAGTGTAGTGCAGGAGATGAAGCATCCTCCTGATATTATCTTGGGTCTGTCTTCTAGGGACAAACACAATTTTATCTTGATTGATCAGGAGGGGAAGGATAGGCTCCCTTTGCCTAGCCATAATTGATGTAAATAATTTATAATCTATATTAAGTACCGAAATTGGTCAGTATGCTGAGCATAAAGTATTGTCTTTTCCTGGTTTTGGAATACTGGTAATTTTATTTATTTATTGAAATGTTTCACCAGGAAGGCACGCAGAGCAATAAGTTGTTTGTCTCCCAGTGCGACCTGGGGGCTAGGGGAACATGAGGATAGTTTACAGAGATTTGGTACACAATATAAATTTACAGTACATTACATTCATATAATTTGAGCAGACTGTACAGGAGTAATGAAATAGTAGGATGCTAACAATTTTGATAGCTACTATGCCAACACTTTTGGACTGGATAGATACAACAACACAAAATAACATTTAGGCATACACTAAATGACACATAACTGTGTAGCTAGAAAATGGCTAAATAGAATTGTTGTAGTTTGATCTAGGGAAGCTAGTGAGGAGTAAACACAGGCATAACAGGTTGGCTAAAGTATAACAGAAGTGCAAGTTAACTTCAAATGCAGTAGAGATTAGGGGTTAGCCATAACAGAAGTGCAAGTTAACTACAAGTGCATTACAGATTAGGGGTCAGCCAAAGCTAGGGCTACATAAGAGGGAGAAGGGACGGTGAGAGAGAGAGAGAGAGGTTGCTATGTCAGTAGGCAGAGAAGTGGGGTGGTGGTGGAAGGGGATGGAACAAGGAGGTGAAGGAAGAGGTAGGAGGAGAAAGGTCTGCTGGGGCCTGATCCCTCCAGTATGCTGAGGACTCTGCCTGCACAAGGCAGGGGTCAAGCACAACAGGAACAGAGCAGGTTAGGGCAGTAAGAGGTAGAGTACAATAGGAGGGAAGCAGGTTGTAGGCAGCAAGGGGGAATAGGCTTTGGAAGGACAGAAGAGATGGTGAAGGTGAGAGAGAAGAGAGGCTGGGATCCCAGCCCTTCAGGATGTGGAGAAGAGGAGGGAAGAGTTGTGTTAATGGTGTAAGGATAGGGTAGATACTGACCTTAGGTACAACTTTGGATGGTAGAGAAATCACAGCAAGAGAACAATGGAAGGTCTGAAGGGAAGGAACTGGAGGAAAAGAAGGAATACTGGTTTTACGTGAGTGAGGAGTGGAGCTGCAGCAGGGGCATTGCATGGGTACTGAGAGGGGTAGGGTTTGTCACGCTTAGAGGGGGGAGTTAGGGAGTGTTGTAGTAGGAACAACTAGGTGCAAGGAAGTTTTTAAGGGCAGAGCTGAAGGAATAGTAGGAGGATGAGTGACGAATTTGTGGGGGATTCCACATTTTTGGGAGGCAGTGAGAGTAACCAGCTTGGCTGATGAAGGTGGCTCTGTGGGGGACCGCCAGAGTACAGCAGAGTGGGATGATCTAAGGGAGGTAGAGGGAGTGGGGGATGTTATAAATGAGGGAGGTAGGAAGGGAGTTTACCCAGCCAGTGCTTGGAGGTGAATTTAACACAGTGGGAGAGTCATCCATTTGTAAGAGAGGGGAAGGATAGGGCACAGTTGAGATCACAGTGGTGGGTGAGAGAGGGAGCATCAAGGGCGAAATGGCAGAAGGAATTGAAGATGGTATCCAATCTGGCCAAGGAGAACTTGGGAGCAGCACTGTAGACTACATCACAGTAGTCAAAGATGGGCAGGATCATCTTCTTTTTTATCATTTAACACTTTTATCCTCCTTGCAGCCATGGTCCTGCCCACATCCAGCCACAGCTCCACTCCGCCGCCGATCCCAAAGCTTGCATGCCCAGCTGCAGATGCAGCTACACCTATGAAAGGGCCCCCCCTTGGCCCCTGCACCCGGTGAGGAAACCAGTACCAGCACATGCCTCCAGGCATCGTTGGTCAGCAGAGCTATGGCCATCAAGCTGCCATGGATCCGTGCTGCCATTTTCCCATGTTCTCCCCATTTGGGATAGCGGACGTGCAATGACATCTATGCACATACGTGCAGACGTCTGCCGCGATCCCCCCTCAGTTACACCATCGCTTGCGGTACCTCCAGGCATCCCCAGGGGTCACCGCAGCACAGTGTACAGTTCCCAACCCTCCCCAGGACCGGGAGATCTGTCTCCGATGCTCAATCCCAGTTCTCCCCTGCTGACCCCCGATGACCTGAGCTCACTCCCGAACCTGGGTCACCAGCATAGTGCGAGGTGTGGCGTCCAGCGCCTCAACCCTCAGCGCCGCTGGGCCAGCCCACAGGATCATCTTCTGAACAATTTCACGCCTAAACGTAGATATACAACTATGGTTCCTGAACAGGGCACCAAGCTTGGGGAACAATTTTTTTGATGGCATCAACATGTCTTGAGAAGTTTCAGTGTTGATCCAGCCAAACTCCTAGGTACCCGAAGCAGGATGTGTCATCAAGTAAAGTCCCATCAAGGGTGTGGAAAGTGGTCAGGAAGGGAAACGTAGAGAGTCTATGCCTTGTGCCAAAGGTCATGAAGACAGTCTTCTTGGCACTGAGAAAAAGATAATGGTTAGCAAACAAAGGCTGAACCTTGTCAAAGTCTTGCTGCAAGTTGGATCTAACCTCAGATGAGCAAGAGCCAGATGCATACAAGACCATATCATTGGCATACATGTGTATGGCAGTGACAGAGGAGCAGACAGATGGAAGGTCATTTAGGAAGATGGAGAATAATAGGGGCCCTAGCACTGAGCCCTGAGGGACTCCAGTATTAACTGAGAGGGAAGGGGAAATGACATCAGATATCCTAACTGATTTGGCCATTGTCCATCCCAGTAAGAATAGAGTCAGTGAAACGAAGTAGGGAGGTAGTGGTGGAGTGATTTTTCCTGAAGCCAGATTGGAAATGGGTGAAGTAGGAGGTGTCAGTTAGAAATGAGATAATCTGGGAGAAGACAAGGTGTTCTTATAATTTAGCTAGAGTAGGGGAGAGAGAGATAGGGCAGTGATTTCCAAGGGAAGATGGATCAACACCTTTGGGAAGAGGGAGGACCACAGCACGTTTCCGTGGGGTAGGGACTGGTAATAGTAGCATATTTCCATGTTGTTGGGATCTCCTGCCCCTCCTGAACTCCCTGGCAGACTTCCAACAAGGTAGGCCCCACCTCCTTCCTAAACAACTTAAACAATTCCCCAGCATAGCCATTGAGCCCCAGGCTTTTATTGGGTTTTTAAGTTAGATATGGCATCTTTAAGTTCGGCTGTTGTGATTGGTCAGTCCAGGGTCTGTTGGTATTCCTGTGGAAGTGTAAATAAATGGAGGCCAGCTAAGAAAGTCTCTATCCACCCCACCCCCACCCATTCATGATCAGGGCTGCACAGTTTCTGATAAAAGTTTTCAAATGTACTCATAAACTGGTGGGGTAACCTGACTAGTTGGCCTGTCTCTGGGTCCCAGATTTGTGTGCTTGAGGACTGTGAGGTCTTCTGTCTGAGTCTGTGAGCCAAAAGGTGAGTAGCCCTTGGTCCACTTTCATAGCAGTTGTGTTTTAAATACTGGCAAGTCTGTTCTGCATGTATATTTAACAACTTTGGTATCTGTTGCCGAGTGATTTATATCAAAGGATATACTGCTGTATCCCCTGCTGCATGTTATCCCTGTAATTCTTTTAATTGTTGTTGAAGTTTCTCCAGCTGTTGAGACTGTTGTCTTTTGAAGCATATTTAATAATGTCCACCCTCAGGACTACTTTAAGTGTGTCTCATGATACTGACTTTTTAACATCAGGAGTTGAGTTTTCCAGCAAAATCTGCAGGATTCTCTCCCTTACCATTTCCTTAAAGTCTCTCAAGTTTAGCAAGAAATTGTTAAATCTCTAGATCGTCTGCTTATTCTATGAGGTTCACTCCAGCTTAAGTATCAACTGAGAGTGATCTGAGAAGACCGAGGGCAGAAGCTGGCATTCTTTCAGTTGGTTAAAAAAAATAATCAGTCCTGGTGTAGGTACCATGTGGGGCTGAGAAATGGGTATATGCCCGCCTTCCCAGTTACAAATACTTCCACGAATCTATCCACTGTAACTTAAGGCTGCCTTCTATACTGATCTGAGGCTCGAGGGTTTGTGGTGTCTCCCTGTTCGTAAATCTGATTTTGATCTCCCCCTATTATCAAGATGCCCTGTAATTTTTTGGCATAATGTCTTGACCACCATGGCAGTTGAAACTGGTGGAATATATCGTGAGGCTAAAATTATCCATTGGCCTTCTAGCAAGCCAGTGACTATGGCTAAATGGCCCTCTGGATCAGAGTAGAAGGTGTTCAATTAAAATGGAGTAGACCATGGGATCAAAACAGTCACTCTTCTGCATTTAACCCCCCCCCCCCGTATGAGGAAGTTACTACCTGAGCAAAACCAAATTTGGCCAACTTGGAGTGTTCCTCCCTACTCAAGTGGGTCTCTTGAAGAAGGATAAAAGTTGGCTTCTGCTTTTTAATAGAGGAAATTACCCTGTATCTCTTTTATTTTTTTTTTAACTCTTTTTACCCTGCCTAACTCTGGACTCCCAGGGCATCTCTTCAGTGAAGCCACAGAGTCTCATGCCTCCACCGCCTGCCTGAACCCTTGCCCAGCCGGAAAATTGGATATGCTGGGCTCTCTCCTCTCCCCCGGCCCATGAGAGAGGCAGAGGACCACAGAGATCCATATCAGGTTTGGGCCGGCATTGGGTGTGTGGGCACGGCCACAGAGCTTCCACCTTCACCTTCCCAAAGATAGGGATTTCTGCTTTTTCTGTCCCCCCCCCATGGAGATCAGACATGCAGTGATGGCCAGCATCTGCCATGCTCTGCCCCATTGCCATACGGCAGCGATGAAGGTTCCAGGCTACTTCCGGCTGCCACCAGAGGTTACTCAGGAGCAACGCGAGGCCCTACACCCTCCCCAGGAAGGGAGAGCTGTCCATCAGATGCTCAATCTCTTCCCGCCCCTGCCAACCCCTGATGGCCCAGGCTCGTTCCCGAACCCGGGTCACTGGCGTGGTGCGAGGTGAGGCATCTAGCACCTTAACCCTCAGTGCCACTGGGCCGGCTACCTTGTATCTCTTAATACAGTTATTTAACCCATTGACATTTTGTGAAATAATTATCATTTGTTGCTTACTAACCATTTTTACTATACATTTATTCTGGGGCCCTCCAGGGGTTCCCCTCCTGTATCCCCATCTTGCAGGCTTAGAGACTGAATTTTTTGGGACTGCATCTTCCCCACTGTGTTTTCACTTATTGTAGGAGAAGTAAATATTTTGTCTTTCTTCTGTGCTGCCAATATATCTTTTGCACCCCCCTGTGTTATAGAAATATTGTTTACCCTGCTGTCAAGTACAATATTTAACAACCAGCTCAATACACATTTAGCATCCAGTTCCATAGTCTGATTCATAACAAACCCTGTTACTCAAATTATCATGAATTAAACATACATACCAACTACATAAACATTCTCCACTTCAAAAACATATACATAATGACTCCCAAGGTAGGGGAACACATTTTTTGTGTTCCCTCATATTTTGAGGGGGAAGCCCACAAGTGATCCCCTCCCGAATGGAAGGAAAAGTGGCCACAGGATATGCCAGGCCTTCCTGGTCCCAAAGTAATTTGGACCTAAAAAAGATGATATAGAAAATAAACATCATCATCATCATCATCCCAAGGGTTGCATTAGACCCATAACTCCATGAAAGGACTGTCATAAGATTGATTTAAACTTAAATCACACATTTCCCATAGAAAATGTATATGGTACCTTTGGAGATCCCTCATACCCTCTTAGTGCTCCTGTCAGAGAGTCTAATCGGGACATTAATGTATGATAAGATGAAGAGGCTGCAGTATCTCAGGATCCCCTCATCTTATTGCCCTTTGCTTGGCTCAGTACCTTTCCCAGGTTCTTGGCTGCCCTGGTATTTTAAAAGTAATCCCATGTCTTTGTCTGTCACTTCACTTTAGCTCGGCCTGAGTAAAATCTCCCAGCCTGCTTGTAGATGGTTATTAATATTAGTTGAGAACAATTTAATTTTTTACAGAAAAACAGATTGATTGCCCTCATGCTTCAGCTAATCCCTCCCCTTGCTGAAAACAAAAAGTATAACCTGCAATATGATTACTTCATCCCTGCCAGGTTATGATCATATATGGTCCCTAATTATGATTCCCCCTCTTAAAAAAAGCAAGTAAATGGAGGTTCCATGTTAGTCCACCGGGTCATTCCACGCTTCTCCAAACATATTGTGAGTCTCACAAGATGGGAGCAGGCTCCATTAAATTAAACCCATATATATGTTAAACCCATTAGAATTCAGAGCCATGAGTATCCAAAACTGACTCTCTGTAAAGTCATGTTTATCTATCTTTCAGCAACGTACTAACCTTGGTGGAGGAACCATTAGAGAATATCCTGGGCTAGTTCAGGATGATGTCAGGGATAGAGAGTTCAGAAAGTGTGTAAGGCCATTGATTTCATCGATGGCCAAATAGGCCGATCCTAGCAGTTAACATTAGAGTTCTGTTTGGTTGTTGGCGTAGGCGAAGGTCCCAGCCTGTGCAACATCCAGATAACAGCAGGGAGGTAAAATCTCCCCCACCCATAGCCAGTCTAGGGAGGGCCTTAGGACAGGAACAGCACACACCAAATTTATAAAGCAGTATGTAATGGTAATGACCAGTTTTCAATGCTCACTGGGCTTCAAGTGTTCTGTACATTGGAAGACGTTTCTCCTGTTGGTCTCTGGGCTCGCAGCTTACCGAGGAGTGCTTTAATGTCCTCAAGTGTTTTCAGTTCTGCTGCTCTGGCTTTATTTTTGTGTGGATGCTTCTCTGCTGTGCACCACTCTGAGTGTGGTGGTCAGGACCATTGTTCCTTTGGACGGTCTGGCTCCCTGCCCCATCCTCTTACCTGTAGTTCCTGATGGACCTCTGCCGGAGATTCATATATTTTGGTTCTGCAGTCCCAAAAAATCTTCAAGTTTTGCCAGGTACAACATCTGGAATCTAATTTTATGTTCCCGGAGAATTTTTAAATTTGGTGAGTAGACGGTTTTCTGTTTTATAATCTGTGTGGGGTAGTTGTTATCAAAGATGAGTCAAGCTGCATTGTATTTCAGAATTCTTTTGGACTAGACTGCTGTCAACAATTGTTCTTTGTCTTTGTAGCTGGATAGTTTAAGGAATATTGAGCAGGATCTGGCTGCAGGATTCAATGGCCATGGGGCTAGTGCTCAGTGCGCTTGCTCAATTTTAAAAATCAAAGCTGGAGATAGCTCCAAGACATCCCTAAGCAGGTCCTCAAGGAAGTCCTCCATCTGTATGGTCTCTGGTCTCTCTGGGACACCGTAGATATGAACTTTATCCCTCCTCGAGTGGACCTCAATATCAGTCATATTGCTTTGCATGGTCTCCTTGTGGGTTACTAGAAAATCGACCGCTGCTCGTAGTTGGTGAGAATCATCTTCAATGTCCGATACCCTTCTTTCGGAGGATCCTACTCTTTCTTCCACTTCTTTTAGTCTGGTTTGTAGGGTCTGAAACTCCTGTTTACTTTCAGATCTAAACACCATGATCTCCAACAGAAGGGTTTCAAATCTCGATCTGGACAGGCATTCGGATTCTTGGTCTGTGTCCATGTCTAGGGCCTTGTTTCCTATAGGAGACGAGATCCAGCTGGGCCCCTCATGGTCTGAAAATATGCCTCTATCCTGCTTACTACCTGTAGATTTGGAAAGGGATCTGTTAGATCTGGACCCTCCAGTTATTCCTGAAGCCATTCCTATAGTTTTCAGTTGTTTTTAGTGCTGGATTCGGAGGGATTGGTATATGTAAATACCACAACTCTAAGAGAAGGCTGCCGTCAGGGTGGTGACATCACTGGACATCCCATTTTAGGGATTTTTAATGTCCACCTGAACAACAACCAAAAAGAGAAGGCAGGATCTCAGTTTAACATCTCATCTGAAGCATGGCACACTTGGCACCCCTCTAATACTGCACTGGGGTGCCAGCATTTATGTTATATGCCCAATGCTGGTGTGACCAGAAACCATGACCTTCTGACCCAGAGGCAGATGTGCCACCAACTGAGCCATGTCAACACCATTAAAGGGGAAGTCTCCCATAGTTTCACACCCATATTTTCCCAACTCCTTATGTGTAACTGTTGTGTGCCTCCTCCAGTTGCCAGCAGTCCTATTGCTGTCCAAATCTAGATTGTAAATAAAAATATACAGCCCCCAGAAGTTATCAATGTGTTTGTCCTCCATTTTACCATCAATGCTGCTGGAGGATGATGTCATCAGAGCAACAGATAATGGTGCTGCACTAAATGCTGTTCCACCAATAAACAAAACCCACAATGTTTGGTTCCCCACTTGAGTAATGGGTGAACCATTTAAGTGTTGTGCACATCCTGAAGTACAGGTCTAATAGGAACTAGGACCATATGAGTGTGTTACAGCACTGATTTGACATGTATATGCAGTATGCCTATAAGGAAGTGCCTGTATGTGTTGTGTTAATGTTTCTGTTAGCAAAAACAGTTTACCCAATAAATGACTCTGGGTACAACAAGAGTCTTAAGTGGTATTATATAGCTGTTGTATTATGTTCTGTGTGTGTTAGCAGTCTCTATTGTGATTGACACCAGCAGTGAGACACAATCTTGCAAAAATGCCCCTTTCCCTTTGTAACTAGGCAGTCAGTGATTGGACGGTTGATGTAAGGCAAAAAAGAGTTCAGCTATAACAAGGAATAGGTTACCAGGACAACATCAGCTGCAGCATATGGAAGAAGGATAATCTAGTTGTTAAAGCACAGGCACAAGAACTGGGAATCTCTGGCTAAAATCCTACTAAACTTCCTTACTCTCTAACCCTTAACAGGTTCCCCTAACCTCATTGGGAACTGTGATGGCCCCTCAGGTCCATGACATTAAAAGTGCCCCCATTCCCATTATAAAACATTAACAGTGATGTGAGATCTATAGCACTTCACTTTGAAGATACTGAAAACAAGCTGTGGTAGCCACCCCTTTGTAATACCAGGATTTGAAGTAGGATGTCCCTCACAAATCAGATGCTACACTTCAGCTGTTGTAGGTAAAGTAACTAATCAGTCTCAGTGTTTGCAGTGCTCTGTATTTACTTAGCTCATTCCTCCCATGTCATATGCATTCTGTGTCTTGGTATTTCCAGTCAGAAACCTAGATGCAAGGAGCATTTGAAATGTAAAACAATACACTTTATAAAGTAAGTGATCTAGCTCTCCACCTTCAGGCTGCAGAAAGGGGGTGTATAATTTGTGCAAAGGAGGAATTCAGTCTTGTGTGATCCTTTGGGAAACTGCTCAGGCCTACCTTGTAAATTAATCTTCTCAATGGTGTTCACCTGGTTCAATACTGATTGACTGATTGATTGACTACTTGATTGTCTGATAGATTCTTTCTAATGCTTTCCACAACATGTTGCAACTGTCTCACAGAGAGAAATGAGCAGTATAGAGACAGATTCTGTTTCCTGTGAATGAAATACTATTAGATGTATTATTTGCTCTACGCATGAAGTATTAATGCTACAAGTACTACTCACTGTATGAGTTGCATGACAGAACTGTCTTAAGCCATTGCAAACTTAAACTAAAATCAGGATAGACAGAATTGATACCCTTGTGTGTACTTCTGCACTGTTGCTGCAGTGACATCAGGGAATGGGAGGGGCTGTATTACAAGTGACCCATTTGCCTGTAAATGGAGGCTTGCTTGACATTTTACTACCTTGTGTCAGAGTCTCAGACTCTAGATATGCATTGCAACAGCAGAAATGACTGATCTCTTATTGACATATGTACAGTAACTGATGTAATGTATAATAAATACATCAGACATATCCCAATCAGAAATATGCAGTAGTCTTCTCCTTTAAAGATTTAAATGATATATTTTATATTTATAGGATGTCATTATTTTGTAATCTCGTCACTCCATCTGATGGGGTGGGACATCTTCTATAAACTTAATTAAAAGTTAGCCCATTTTCAGTGCCAGATCCAGGGATCAATTCTTGCATCCCTGGTCTCAGAGGCTACTCTAACCACTCAACTGAAAGGACACTTTCTTTTTGTCAAGTTGTTACACTGGCTATTGTTCCTGTATGTTCTTGTATGCTGCAATTTTACTTTTTCCACTACATGCTATTCTGCATCTGGTTGCTGATTCTGTATACATTACAATGCAAGTGTGTGTTCAGAGAATATCATGCTTACATATGTATCCTGCTAACCAAGCCCCCCCCCCCCGACAAACACAATCTGTTTTCAGGCTAAGGATCTCCTTCACATACCCCTCTGGTCACAAATCAATCAGAATTAGGACCTTTTCATTTCTTTCTCCACTTACTTAGTACTTCCTCCCTAATAATGTTAAGACCAGTGCTACTACGCAGAAGCAAGCCTTGTATACCCATCTTCTCTTTTCCTGCCACTGCCAGAACCTCCAAGTCTGGAAACACCCAGTTTACTGACCACCCTTCCTCAAGCAGAAGCCATCACCTTGCATTAATCATCAGCACTTTACTGCATAATTAGCAAACATGTTGTACAGTTTGTTTGTTTTTAATTTTGCTTGCATGCATGTGCAAGAAACATTTTGTCACAGCTTAGGTGAGAAGCGGGGTTTTGGAGGTGTGGCACTGTGGGGGTCAATGCCCCCAGTGACTTTTGAGGCTTGGCCCACTTTACCCAATGCATTGGCATGCTGCCGCTGATACTAGTTCAGCCAGCATGCCACCACCTTGAAATGAATCTGCTGCCACAATAAGGGAGCAACCCATCACTGCAGAGTGGTACCTTACCATCCACATGCCTCTGACACAGTTCATTTGCTGATGGGGGAGCCTACTCCCCATCAGCATACTGTAACCCTCTCCCCCATTTGTTCTGTGCTGAGGGGGTGCCCAATCCCCTTCGGCATCATGCACCCCCCAACAGTCTTTCTTTGCTGATGGGGGCCCCAATCCCCATCGGCTTCAGTCCCCCATCCCAGTTCAATTTGCAGATGGGGGAGCCCACTCCCCATTGGCATAATGTCACCCCCCAATTTGTTTTGTGCCAAGGGGGATGCCCAATCCCCATCAGCTCTCCCCCCCTTGGTATGTACAGATGGGTGTGGCCAATCCCCATCGGCTACAGACCCCCAAAACACTCAGGTGGCATGCTGGTAGCCCACCTCAGTATGCCAAATGTCCCTGAAAAAAAATAAAATCCCACAATGTTTTTCATTTTTTTTTTTTTTAAACTTGTAAAACAGAAAACGGTCCCTTGTTGAGTTTGGTGGCCCTCCCCTAACCTGCACCCACCCTCTGTGCACCCTGCCTCCCCACACCCCACTCACCCCATACTTACCTCTGGAGCACAGGAACATGACTGCACTCTTCAAAGCTGACCGCAAACTGGAGAAACGCCAGTAAGCTGTATAATGGCATAAATAGGTTTTTCTTCCAACTTTGGTGCATATCTCAGGCATTTTGGGGAATTTTGGCACCAAATTTTCAACATGGGGTTATTGAGAGCCCTCCTCATGAATACAGCCACTGTCATGGCATTATTTGGTAATGAAAGGTGATTTTGCAGTCACTGTGTAGAATCACCTTTCAGGACTGATTAACAAAATGACAGTGCCAGTGTTCATGAGGTGGGTTCTCAAAATGCCTATGTTGCAAATTTGGTGGAAAAAATCCCCAAAATTACTGTTTTATGAGCCTGCATTGTGCAGTTTCCACACATGCTCATAACTTTGAGAATCTGTAATATTTTCACTCCCGATTTTCAACATTGGCATTTTACCACACCTCCTTATGAAGAGTACAGCTGTCATTTTTCACATCCTGACCAAAATGTGTTTTCACACTTCCGGCGCAGAATAGCATGGTACTGTGGGAAATCAGTGTTTGGGACACATTAAGAAAATCACAGTGACACTGTTCATGAGCAGAGGTTCTAAAATGCCTATGTTGAAAATTTGGTGATGAAAGTCCATAAAATGGCTGTGTTACGAGCATGTGTTGTACAGTTTCAACGCATGCTCATAACTTTGCAAATTTGTAATATTTTCACTCCAGATTTTCCACATTGGCATTTTTCAGCACCTCCTTATGAACAGTACAGCTGTCATATTTCACATCCTGGTGAAAATGTGTTTTTGTACTTCTGGAGCAGAATAGCGCGGTTGCTATGGGAAATCAGTGTTCGAGACACATTAAGAAAATCATAGTGACACTGTTCATGAGCAGAGAACCTTAAATGCCTATGTTGAAAATTTGGTGGCAAAAGTCCATAAAATGACTGTGTTACAAGTGTGTGTTGCGCAGTTTCCATGTATGCTCGAAAGTGCGCAAATTTGTAATATTTTCACTCCAGATTTTCAACACTGGCATTTTGCCACACATCCTTATGAACAGTACAGCTGTAATTTTTCATATCCTGTCCGAAATATGCGTTTGTACATCTGGCGTACAATGGCATGGTCGCTGTGGGAAATTAATGTTTCGGATAGATTGAGAAAATCATAGTGACAGTGTTCATGAGCAGAGGTCACAAAATGCCTATTTTGAAAATCTGGTGAAATAATTCCACTAAATGACTGCAGTACAAGCATGTGTTGCACAGTTTCCATGTACACTCGGAACTTCGAGCATTTTTAATATTTTCATTACAGATTTTCAACATTGCCATCTCTTCATACCTCCCTATGGATGGTACAGCTGTCATTCTTCACATCCTGCCTGATCTGTGCTTTCACACATCTGGTACAGAATGGTACAGTTGCTGTGGGAACTCAAAGTTTGGGACACATTAACAAAATCACACTGCCACTGTTCATGAGAAGAGGTCCCAAATGCTTTCATGAGGTGGAGGTCACAAAAAGGCCATGTTGAAAATTTGTAGTGCAAATACCAACACACGCCCGGGGTGTTAGGGTTTCTAACCATAATGTCCCACCGTGTACAGACTGATAAGCATCACAGGTATAACTTTGGATCACCGGCTATAATGCTCTTGCCATCCCACCCCCACCCTGAAGCCAGTGACAGGCATCGAGGTGTGCCTTGCACTCTCCAGCCCCAGACTTCACCCCATTCTCCTGTACTGCACCCATTTCAGTGTATGTCCTTATGAAATGTGGTGACTGTGAAGCTGAACACCCCAAGGCACACCTTAACACTTGTCAGTGTCTACAGGATAGGGTGAGGTGAAATGCTGTGAGCATTATGTGCAATGACTGACAGGCACACCCTAATGCCTGTCCATTTCTGCAGGGTGGAGGTGGGATTGGCATGACTTCAATACTTCACCGCCATTCCTATACTGCATCTGTCTAACTCCTGCACATCCAATGCTAACATCAGCAAGCAAACATTTGGCATTGACAAATGCTTGTTTCATACTGGAGATCAAGAATCCATGGTTGGGGGTTGAAGGCAGCTCAGGCAGTGAGCAGGCTCAGGGGAACAGCAAGGACCAACCAGGACTAACCAGGAAGCCCAGAACATACATTTTAAAAGCTGTTTTTTTTTTCACCATGCTATTTCTAGTTCAGCAAGAGCCAACAGCAAGCGATTTAAAAAGGCTTTTCTAAGTTAAACTAACATGATTTACAGTTTTATTTCCTTACAGAATGGCAGGAAGCCAAGGTCGGGGGTCGGAGGCAGCTGAGGTAGGGAGCAGAGTCACAGGAACAGCAAGGACCAACTGGGGCTAACCAGAAAAGTTCTTGAAGGAGGATAAAAGGACTCCCTCCCATTGTGTCCCATTACACTGATGTTCTAGAGCATCAGTGGAATAGAACAGGAGTGGAACAGGTAATCTAAGGCATCTAAGGCATTGGCAGGCATCCACAGGTTGGCCACAGTCAGCAGAGGTTCCTGCTGGAGAGACATTAGACAAGGTACTGGTAATTAAATCCAGACTCAAGGTTCACCTATTATTAGGGAAGCAACATAAACAGCTATAACTGGGAGGTTAATAACGAAAATCCTAGGACTTGAGGAAAGATAGCTGCTATCAGATGGAAAACTGAAGACACACTATCTGGTATAAGGTACCTTAGGAATTCAAGAAGGCAGTGGGGCACTGGGAAGGGTTCAGCTAATGAACACTGATAAAGGAGAAAGCAACATCCTATCTAGGATAGGGTGATTGACCAAATTCTAAAATAGAAAGGAAGGGTAGCAAAGACATAGGTAAAGAAAGGAGGCAGAAGTGGACAGGCTAGGTTCAATTGTAAAAAAGAAAAGCAAGCATGTAATTAAGTATGGGAGTGGTGCAGTGTAATGGGTATGGAGCAACAGCCTTTTTGGACACATTTTGGAGACTGAGGTGCTGCCCCATTTGCAGTCACCTCTCTGGGTTAAGAACAGAGGTCACTGGGGTGTGAGCCAAGCTGGCAAGGATCCAGAGGCTCTCTTACCCCACCCACTGGCCACTAAGTCTGACACCTTTGCCTCACTGGATGCCAAAACAGAGGAAGGATGGCTGGAACTTGATGGGTTCTTGGAGGGTGGTGGTGGTGGGTAGAGCATATGTCGCTTCAAAATTCCTTCACTGTTCTGGTGAGACAGGACAGCTGAGAGCAGGCACCTGACATGGTGGCAAGGGAAGATGAGAATGGAAGGTCCCAAAGTGGGAGGAAGAGGCCTCTGCAGAAGAGGGAGCAGCCAGCAGTGGTGGAGTTGATTTTGAGGGGGGGGATAGATTTGGGACTGGAAGGGGAGGTGAGAAGGAGACTTGGAGGGATGAAGATCCTATAGATTGCTAGGGTGATAGGTCACAGGAGGCAGCTGGACATCATAATCCACTAAGGGACTATGACCTTGAGATGGATGAAATTGGAATAGTGACAATTCAGGGAAATGGGGAGGGACCTTAGACAAGTAGCATGAGTGGCAGCATTCACTGAGATGCTACCTGTGTATAGTAAGTAAGTAAAATTTTATTTATATTAAGCACCCTTCCCAAGCTCAGGGCGCTTTTACAATAAAACAAGTGAAATCACATTTCAAACAATAAATCAAAACAACCATACAATACACTTACATAGCCAAGGAGAGAACTGGGCATTCAGTGCCAAGAAATATTACAGTTGGATGAAGGCATGGTGCAGGGAGGAGGTTTTCAGCTTCATTGGGGTCTGGGCTGACTTGAAAGGATATAGGCCTCTACAGAGGGGACAGCCTGCATCTGTCTGGGAAAAGAACCTCAATCCTCAATGGAAGGATTAAACATTACTTGGATGAGCATTTAAACTAGCCAAGGGGGAAGAAGTATTACTGAAGGAGACACAAACTGTCCCCCAGTAGGTTGAAGAATCAATGAGGGAGAGCCACCTAAGAGGAAAAAGCTACTCCAGGCCAGGGGAACAAGATGAAGGGAGTGTAGACAATGTGAAGGACAAGGGGGTAAGAACAAAGAATGCAGAACGACATGTGTAGAGGAGACAAGAACAGAGGGAGCAATCAAGGAAGGAGGTGTCAGGGAGAGTTTTGAGAAGCATCACAGGCAGAAAGAGGTGAGGAAAGGAGGGGGGTTGTAGGTAAGGAGAGAGCAAGGTTTGGAGAGCCATGTGCACCAAAGTAAGGAGTCTAACAAACTTCCGGATCTGGAGGCCATCATGGTGAAGGCAGGCCTAGACCTGGTGGCCGTAACTGAGTTGTGCTGCACAGAAAATCACAACTGGGACATCACCTTACCAGGACACTCTCAGTTCAGGAGAGACAGGAAAGAGAGGAAAAGAGAGGTTGTTCTGCATGTGAGTGAGGGTATCAGAGCTATAGGAGTGCAAGCGCACCTAGTAGTAAAGGAAGGGCTGGAAGTGTTCTGGTTCAACCTGATGAAAGGAACTGTGACCACTATTCACAATGGAGTGATATACAGATGTCCAGCACAGATAGAGGATTTGGACAAAGCACTAGGGGATAACAGGAGGTGCTGCTGTCTGGGGACTTCAGTCTACAAGATGAGAATTGCAGCTAGTGGTGGACGTAGTCTGAAAACTTTGCTTGACAGAGATATTCACAAATTTTACAGAATTCACAAAATTCTCCAATAAGGTGAATTTTTAGTTAGTCTTAAAGGAGAACTTAATGAGGCCAGCCCTGTGGTATGGAGGGCTAAGACATCCATGCCTTACCTCCTGCAGTGCAGGTTACATATGTTCGGTGGCAAATGCAGGTCACTGGGGGTCGGCTGGTGAGGGAGAGGGTCAAGCATTTGGAGGACTGCTCTCCTCTCCCATGGAGGGAGGCTTGGCATTCCTGCCGAACAACTGTCACCGGGTGGAGGCCCAAGGGTAGTGTGGGACTGAGGGTGCCAAAGAAGGGAGGGTGCTGCAGGACTTCTGCAGTGTGTATGCACCTCCATAATTTGTATGCTGACGTGTGTGCCCCAATGATGGGCAAATGGGAGAAAATGGAAAAGGGGGGAAACCAGCACACCAGCAAGCTACATGATGCCCTGATTAGGGTGGATCGGAACCCCCAGAGAGACAGCTGAAGCCTTTCCTGCCAGCCCCCCCACAGGAGAAAAGGCTATATAGAAAAAGAAATTGCCTGCAAATTGTGGCTCTAAGGCAAAGTTTGGAAAGATTCATGGATGAGTTGCATTGCAATGCTTAGGCTGAATTCAGTGCAGTGTGAGGAAGAAAGAGCTGGTGTTAAGTGTGTTCTGCATCTTTGTGCCTAAAATGCTCTGGAAAACATATAAAACATGCAGTTTTGTTTCCAACAAATCACTCCATTAAATGTCTTTTGTGCCTTGTGCCTCTAGATCACACATTGTTTCTGGTATTTGCTGTGATTTAATTAGTTTAAAGTTGTAGGTTTGTTTTCTGTATTCTGGGTAGTGAGGCAGTGCTGTGGGGAGAGGGGAGCTTAGCTGCAGCAACTTCCAGCAAGAAAAAGGCAGACTAGGCAGCTTTTTCTGTCTTAGCATGCAGCACTGTTGTAGTCAGTGTTTTGTGTGATCTTTTTTCCTGATTTCTGTGGTTTATTATTTTAGTTCTGCAGAACAGTAAGGTAGGTTTTACTGAATCATTTTTGTCATTGTTGGAGTATTTTGATTTCATTTTTGGTTATTGATAGATGCTAGCTTTTTCTGTACATAGTAAAGTTGTTATAATCACCTGATGTGTTGTGTGTTGTGTGTGTCCCCCTAGTCCCTGAAATCCATGTCATGTATTGTTTGTGTAAAAAAAAAATAGAAAAACACTGGTGGTGGTGTGTGGGTGCTGCTGGTTCTGCTGGTTTAGAAGGAGCTTGAACTTCAACAGAGGGCACTGCTGCTTCTACAGGGTGTACCTGCCATCCCACTGTGACATGAGAACTTCCTTTATGCCCTCCATGATCTGCTGCCGGCAGGGACGGGCCACCATCACCACCCCCACTAGTTGTTTCTCTCTGCTTGTTCCTGCCACTCAGCCCAGTGATTTGCCATGAGACAGGTCCTCTGACCCCCCCCCAGTACCCATGTGGGTCCCCTGCTTGCCCCAGCAGACATGTTTGTTGCATATGTTGCAAGTGACAACACTGTGGTAACTAGGGTCACAGATAAAAAATACCAAGTGGAAAAGACCACACAAAAGAGGACTTGGGTATATATGAGTACTACAAGACTAAGTCCCTAAGAAATAGCAACTGAAAATAAATATATACAAAACAACAAAATTAAAAAATGAAATATCCCATAGGATAACACTGCAACTTTAGAGAACATTGTGTAAGGGAAAGGGAACATTGTTTAACCAAGAGTAGCATACTAAGCCAAAGCTTGTTTCCAGATGTGATCTGGGAGCACAAGGAAGTTAAATGACTTGATCAGGATCACACAGTATGCACCTAGGTGGTTGTAGGATTCAAACCCAGGTCTCCAGATCTGCAGCTCAGAGCCTTAACCCACTGAACTATACTGTCTCCTCACAAACCATAACTCCATTAAACTTTGGAGTTTGGAGTTAAGGGACAAACTACATAACAACAAAAAAGGTCTCAGTGAGTACTGCGGGACTAAGTCCCTAAGAAATACCAACTGTAAAAAGACATAAAATACATAAAAAGGAAAAAAAAGAAAATTTCCGTAGGATAACACCGCAACTTTATCAAGCTGTAACTCTGTCAATCTTTGGATGTAAGGGATAATCTATATATAAAACAAAATAAAAAAAAAAGAAAATGCCCATACAATAACATTGCAACTTTAACAAGCTATAACTCTGTCAGTCTTTAGAGTTAAGGACAATCTATATTTTTATATATAGATCTATCTATAAGTAAGCCCCCCAAATGGGCTTACCTTTGTAGTCCCACAGCTCTAGTGCTTTCCCGTGGTGCTGTACCTTATGGCTCCTGATGGGAGTCACACTGGAGACCCCCTGATGGTGCAGCTTGTGGCATCGGCCAGTTTTCCTGGTGTATTGGCTGGCTGTTGGGCCAGGCTGAGTGCCGGGATTTTGCTGTGCCTCCAGGGATTGGTGGTTGGTGGTCCTGTGCTGGTTTTCAGATTGGCTGGCTCTAGACTGAAATTGTAGATGAATAGAGAAATAATTGTAAATAAAAATGGTGGATCTGCATACACTGCATATGTGCAGCCATCGGTGGTGCCAGATTTAAAGGAGCAGCTGCTCCTTGTTAGTAGTGTAGTTTTGGTGCTGTCTGGCACCCTACTGGGGCACAGTCATAAATAGTTTAATAGGGACTATGGGTTCCAGAAGCCTTAGAGGGACAGTATTTTGGCATGAAGGATCGGTCCATGATTGGACCTTAGGGGTTTGGTGACTTAATGTTTGGGGATAAAAAGAGAGACAGGAAGGAGGAGGAAATTTGAGAAGGGAGAAAGAAAGTGGAGGTCAGAGTGGGGCATTCACCTGCTCCATCATGCAGCCTGGTGCTTTTTTTGTTTTGTTGGGCGCTCAGTTGAATTGGGGAAAAGGATATGGTGGGGCCATTGCTTTGGAGCCCTGTTTTGGGCTAGCCTGCACATTTGAGTCCCTAGGAGGGCACTCAAGGAGAAGTTGATGCCTTCAAGGAGGTATGTCTGTAGGAGTCAGAGACATGAGGTGCGGGGGATATAGTGGTGGGCCAGGGGTCTGGGACATCCCCTGGTCCCAGTCTTCCCCTCTGGCTGAGACTGTTCCTGGGCTCTGTGCCCTGGAGGAGCCAGCACTGAGGGTGGCTGTGAGTCTGGGAAGCCACCCCCCTCAGAAGTGTGACCTCAGTGGACATGGATAGAAGAGTGCATGAAAAGGGTGGCCTTTTCAGGGTTGGCAATCCCCTGGGTTTCCATGCTCCTTGCTGGGAGCTGAGAGAGAAACTAGAGAAAAGAAAAGTTGTGTTGCTGGCTGCTGTTTTTAAGGGCCTATTTTAGCCACAGGTTTTTGCTGCCCGTCTCTAAAATGCAGGCTACCCAGCCTAAAGGGTGGCCACCTGAACTGCCTTGCTCAAGTTGTGACCTCCATTGTCCACAGCACTACTAGCTTCAATGTGACCTTTTTGGTCCAGAGTGACTATTAGCTTACAATGTGACCCTCTCAGTCCTAAGCAACCTATTTGTATTCTACTGCTCCATGGATTGACTGTTCTTCTTTGATTAACTGTTCATTAAACGGGATCCCCTGTTTTTGCAACGTTGGTGTTTGCCTTTTGTGTTTTGAAGAGAACTGTGTTGCTGCTATAAGAAGTTGCCTCCACAGCCGTGTCCCACTGTGTGTTCCAGGGTGACATCCCATGGATCTGGAGCCTTGTCACCCCCCCCCAGGGAGCCATTGAGAGGGCTGCCTGGTGAAGACTGCCTACAAAGGCCTGCGGGTGAAGTTGGCAAGGCCAGGCAGGTGAAGGCTCATCACCCAGAAGGTCCGTGGGCATCCCTGATGGAGCTAATCCACCATCTGCACCACCCGAGGAAATCCAGGTACTGTTTTCCTGTACTGTTTTTGGACTTTGTTTCTTGACTGCATAGTGCCCCCTCCCACCTTTACACCATCTGGATATCTGGATACCCAAGGCACACACACATATATGTGTGTGTGTGTGTGTCTATATATATATATTTATATATATATAGACACACACACACAGTGAAGCTGCCAGGATGAAGTGCAGTGTCACAGGTTTACTGCATGACAAAAGGGACTAACTCCATTAAAATTGCATTGTTTGCTGCAATAACTCTACTATAGAATTCTGCATTGCTGTGCTTCATCCTGGTGGGCGTCACTATATATATATTAGAGGCAAAAAACTCCATGTAATGCATCAGTTAGGGTTGTTCCACAGTGACAAAAGTGAGAAATTCGGTGTTAGGGTTAAAAACCCCTTGGACCCCCAACCACCCCCAACTGGCATTAGGGTGTGCTAAGGCATTAATGGCCCCTAACTCTCACCCCATCACATGTGAAAGAAGCAGCGGTATAGGAGAATGGGGTGAGAGTTAGGACCGAAGACCCCAACGCTGCACTTCCATGCCAGTTGGGAGGGGTGGGTTGGGGTTCAAGGGGGGTTTTCAACCCTAACACCAAATTTCCTCGCTTTTGTCACTGTGGAACAACCCTAACTGATGCATTAAATGGAGTTTTTTGCCTCTAATTTCCCTTATTTTTGAGAATGATGATGAGAAATAGTGAATGTAATGTGGCGGGAGCATGGGGCCCTTCGGTCCCCTCACTCCCGCCACGTGATGTCTTGTCACATAGTAACATGGTGCCTGCAAATGCAAACGGTAATGCTCATGGTGATGCAAAGCGAAACAGAAAGAGAAACAGTACTGCAGACACAAATGGTAAAAATAACACAAACGCAAGCACAAATGAAAACGCAAAGAGTAATGCACATGGTGGCGTAGACGGTTACGGTAAGTGAAACGGGTACAGAACCGCAAGCGGAAGTGGTAACGGTAACAGTAATGCAGGCACACAGGCTGGTTTTCCCCAAAAGCTGCATAGAGAAAGACAGTGAGTACAAAGAATGTATGCATAATAATGGGTCTCGGAGAAGAAAATGAGGAGTTGGAATACTAAATTGCTTATATCTCAGGAACCGTACGATGTAGAAAAAAAATTAAAAAGTCATATGATTTATGACTTTCCTGGTAGTTGTGCTTAGCCCCCAATAGGGGCTAAGTATTTTCTGACAAAAAGTCTGTATCTTGCACTGTTTCCGGAGAAACGGCCCTGAAAGAAGCGCGGTGAATGCCGTAATGTTATCCTATAGGAAAAAAAGAGAAGTTTGGAGTGCCATAACTTTGCCGCCCTGTAATATTTTTCCACCAAACCACCAAAAGGCACATCTGTTGGATGCTGGCTTTCTTCCCTCCAAATTTCAGTGTAAAAGACCAAACCATTATTTTGCAGCAGGGTAGCAAATAATTCCTGTCATGCAGCGGATGCCGTAATGTTAGTCTATGGGAAAAAGTGACAACTTTGGAGTATTGTAACTTTGCCTCCTTGCAATATTTTGTCACCAAACTACCAAAAGCACATCTGTGAGATGTTGGCTGCCTTCCCTCTAACTTTCAGCCCAAAAGACCAAACCCTTATTTTGCAGCAGGACGGCAAAGTATTCCTGTAATGCGGCGGATGCTGTAATGTTATCCTATGGGAAAAAGTGTCACTTTTGGAGTGCCATAACTTTGCTGCCCTGTAATATTTTTTCACCAAAATATGGAAAGGCACATCTGTGAGATGTTGGCTGCATTCCCTCCAAATTTCAGGCCAAAAGACCTAACCGTTCTTTTGCAGCAAAGTGGCAAAGAACTCCTGTCATTTTAGCCCATAGTTGCAAGACACCAACAGGGACAGCAATGCAAACAGAAATGCTAACAGTGGCGCATATGGTAACACAAGCACTAATGAGAACAGAAAGGGTAACGCATATGGTGTGTAGACGGAATGGTCTGCCACGTGATGTGTTGTCACATAGTAACATGGTGCCTGCAAACAGAAATGTCAATGGGCATGGTGATGTAAAGTGAAACAGTAAGATAAACAGTACTGTAGACAGAAATGGCAAAAAATAACAGAAACGCAAGCGTAAATGAAAACCCATAGGATAACGCACATGGAGGGTTAGGCCAGTCAGGCAGAGGCACATCCCAGATCCTATTCCACTCAAAAACTCATATGCCACACTGCCAAACAGGGAAAACCAAATAGAGGTACCCAGAGAAATGGAAGGAAAGGATGTGGAGGTTAGCCAAGTGCAAAAGATGGAGATTAGCGCCCAGGAGGTGGATAGGCAGAATAGGGGCAAAATTCAGCAGAAAGGCAGACAGCAAGGTGAACCAGGGATAAAGGACAACCAAGGAAGGGGCTGGAGAACAGCAAAACAGTCTAGGGAGGTCAAATCATGGAAAGTCATGTGAAAATGCCAGGAGCCTTAGCAACAAGATGGAAGATCTGGAGGCTGTCATGGTGCAGTCAGACCTGGACATTGTGGCCATCACTGAAACCTGGTGTAATGATAACCACGACTGGGAGTTGGCCATACCTGGCTACAACATATTCAGAAGAGACAGGGCAGGCAGGAAGGGAGGAGGAGTGGCACTGTATGTGAAAAATGACATAAGGGCCACAGAGATCCAGGAGGAACAAAATGGGGGAGAGATACTGTGGGTTAAGCTGGAAAGGAAAATGGGGCCAGCCATCCACGCAGGTGTGGTCTATAGACCACCAGCCCAGGAGGAAGAAACAGATAGGGAGCTAATGCTAGCCATCCAGAGGATGGCAGACAAGGGTGAGGTAGTACTGGTTGGAGACTTCAATATTCCAGACGTGGACTGGAGCATTCCAGCAGCAGCATCAACTAGGAGCAGATTTATCCTGGACTCCTTCAGGGTGCCTTCCCAAGCAACTGGTCATGGAACCAACTCGGCAGAAGGCAATACTGGACCTTGTGCTCACAAACAGGGACAGTGTGATGGGGTAAGAGTGGGGAGCACCTGGGGAACAGTGACCACCAGTCACTGTGGTTTGAAATCACAGAAAGAGCAGCACCAAACCACACAAAACACGTATCCTGGATTTTAGGGGGCAAACTTTGGGAAAATGGGGAGATACTTGAAAGAGGCATTAAGGGAATGGGGCAGGAATCAGGGTTGAGAAACAGTGGGAGTATTTAAAATGGGGATTACAAGAGCAACAGAATTATATATTAAGCAGGTTAGCAAGAGGAAAAGGAAGAGGAGACCATTATGGTTTTCCAAGAGGTAGCAAAGAAAGTGAAAGCCAAAAGATTGCATTCAGGCAATACAAAAGACACAGGCAGAAGGGATAGGGAGAAGTACCAGGAGAAGCAAGGGAGGCAGTGAGGTCAGTAAGGGAAGCCAAAGCTCAGACAGAAGAACACATTGCAAAATCAGTGGGTAGAGGGACAAAACCTTTACAGGTACATAAGAGAAAAGAAAGGCAAAGGGAGGATAGTGAGACTGAAGGGGAGGATGGGGCTGTGTGGAGGATGACAACAGTAAAGCTGACATATTGAACAGGTATTTCTGTTCAGTCTTTACTGAGGAAGAGGAGGGTAATGGGTCTGAATGAGTGAAAGGGTGAGAATGTTGCAGAAATGGACACAAGTCCCTTTACACGAAAGGGTCCTGAAGGAACTGGAAGTAATAAGAGTTTATAAAGCAATGGGGCCAGATGGGGTAACTTGGTGGGTCCTTAAAGAACTAAGAGAGGTGGTGGCTGAACCTCTTGCTATCCTGTTTAGCCGATCACTAGAAACAGGGAGGTACCCAAAGACTGGAGGATAGCAGATGAGTCCCTTATACAAAAGTGGGAACAAAGAGGAAGGGGAACTACAGACCAGTCAGCCTCACCCGGTAGTGGGGAAGATCATGGAAGCACTACTGAAGGAGAGATTGGTGGAACATCTGGTTGTCAATGGACTACAGGACCCAAGGCAGCATGGTTTCACCAGGGAAGGTCATGTCAGACCAACCTCATTGAATTTTTGACTGGGTGACTAGGAGGTGGATCAGGGAGGCAGTGGACATGGCCTATCTGGACTTCAGCAAGGCCTTTGACACTGTGCACATAGAAGACTATTGCACAAACTGGGGAATATGGGTGTGGGCAGGACAGTAGTGCGGTGGGTAGGTAACTGGCTGGGCAGCAGGACACAGAGGGTGGTGGTAAATGGCTGTCACTCCACAGAGGGAAGAGTGACCAGTGGGGTACCACAGGGATCAGTGCTGGGACCGGCATTATTCAATATCTTCATCAGTGACATTGCACAGGACCTAGAAGGAGAATTTCACTGTTCGCTGATGACACAAAGCTTGTAACAGAGTAGACACACCAGAGGGTGTAGACAGAATGAGAAGGGACCTGCAGAAACTGAAGTATGGTCAGGGTGTGGCAGTTGAAATTCAATGCAAGGAAGTGCAAGATAATGCATATGGGGCACAAAACCCTGGCACAATATATCAGTTGGGGGAGAGATATAGCATGCACCAAGCAGGAAAGGGATCTTGGAGTTATCATCTCTGATGACCTCAAGGCAGGGAAACAGTGTGACAAGGCAGCAGGTAAAGCAAATAGGATGCTGGGATGCTAGGCAGGGCATCACCAGCAGGAAAAAGGAGGTCATAATTCCACTATACAAGACACTAGTGAGGCCGCACCTGGAGTACACTGTGCAGTTCTGGAGACCTTACCTCAGTAAGGACATAGACAGGGTAGAGAAGGTTCAGAGGAGGGCAACAAAGATGGTGCATGGATTGCATCACAAGTCCTATGAGGACAGGTTGAAGGCACTGAACATGTACTCCCTGGAGGAGAGGAGGGAGAGAGGGGATATGATAGAGACATAGAAGTATCTTACAGGGAGGAACAGGGTGCAGGAATGCACTATTTTTAAGCGAAAAAGATGTTCCAGGACTAGAGGGCATGGGATGAAGTTGGAGGGAGGACGATTCAGAGGAAACGTGAGGAAGAATTTCTTCACAGAACGGGTGGTGGACAAGTGGAACTCCCTGCCAGAGGAAGTGGTGGGGGCTGAAACAATCACGGGATTTAAGAATGCATGGGATAGACATAAAGGAATTCTGGAGGTCAGGGGTAAGGGGCAACAGACTTCCTGGAAAACATAAACTGAACTTACAAACTTAAATGGGCAGACTGGGTGGGCCATAGGCCCTTATCTGCCGACACTGTCTATGTATCTATGTATCTATGGTGGCGCAGACGTCAATGGTAAGTGAAACGGGTACGGATCCGCAAGCGGAAAGGGCAACAGTAACAGTAATGTAAGTGCACAGGCTGGTTTTCCCCAAAACCTGCATTGAGAAAGACAGTGAGTACAAATAATGTATGCAAAATAATGAGTATCGGTGAGGAAAATGAGATCTTGGAATACTAATTACATTATATCTCAGGAACCGTACAACGTAGAAAAAAAATTTAAAAGTCATATTATTTACAACTGTCCTGGCTAATTTGTATCTTAGCCCCATCATGGGGCTAAGATGTTTTCCCACGAAAAGTCCGTATCTCGCACCGTTTCCGAGATACGGGCCCTGAAAGGCGCGGCGAACGCCGTAATGTTATCCTATGGGAAAAAAAGAAAAGTTCGGAGCGCTATAACTTTGCCTCCCTGTAATGTTTTTTCACCAAACTACTGAAAGGCACATCTGTGGGCTGTTGGCTGTCTTCCCTCCAAATTTCAGGAAAAAAGACCAAACCGTTATTTTGCAGCAGGGCTCCAAATGATTTCTGTTAAGTGTCGGGCGCCGTAATGTTATCCTATGGGAAAAAACGTCAATTTTGGAGTGCCGTAACTTTGCCGCCATGTGATATTTTTTCACCAAACTACTGAAAGGCACATCTGTGTACTGTTGGCTGTCTTCCCTCCAAATTTCAGGAAAAAAGACCAAACCGTTATTTTGCAGCAGGGTGCCAAAGGATTCCTGTAATGCTTCGGGCGCCGTAATGTTATCCTATGGGAAAAACTGTCAACTTTGGAGTGCCATAACTTTGCCGCCGTGTAATATTTTTTCAATACAACACTGAAAGGCACATCTGTGAGATGTCGGCTGCGTTCCCTCCAAATTTCAGCCCAAGACTCCCAACGGTTATTTTGAAGTGCAGTGCCAAAGAATTGCTGTCATTTTCCCACAGACTAGAAAATTACTGTCGCAATTTGCGAAAAGCTTCGCAAAAAAGTTCGACACTTTCGTGAGCACAAAAGTAATTTGCGAAAGTGCTTTTTCCAGAAATTTGAAAAACATATTTCTGGGGTGTTTTACCACAAAATAAAGACATGGCAAGCATCCTCAGGGCCCGAATAGCTAAATACAAAAAGAATTACGTTGCTAGATGGTCTCAAATTTAAATGCCAACCATTTTTCTGATCACCAACTGAAAACAAAATGGCGGATTTGCGAAAGTAACAGGCCCATTTGCGAAAGTAAAAATGCATTTGCGACACTGTCGAACTTTTTAACTTTTTCCCATTGACTTATAATGGGAAACTGTTTTTTAAATAACTTTTGAACCGTTTAATATTTTTTCACCAAATCTTCAAAAGGCACATTGGGGACCCTGCCTGCACATTCCCTGAAGATTTCGGGCCAGTCACACAAACCGTACGACCTGTACGCGTGACCATAGAATTCCAGAAAAGCGTAAACGCGTGCACAGATCATGCTTAATAACTCCGCAACTGTATATCCGATCAGTACAAAACTTGGCAGATCCCAAGGCCTATGGGTCTTGATCATACCTTTCAAATTTCAGGCAAATCCATCAAACAGTTGCAAAGTTATTAAGGTGCAAAATGTTGGGTTTAACATGGAAATGGCTCCTCAACCCTAACTATGGTAGCACTACCGTGCTACCATAATATATATATATGCAATAGGTGTGGACATAAATCCTATGAGATAAATTTGAGCTACTATGGGATAAATTCAAAATATTACATTTATCCACATAGTAGATGCATCATCACAGATATATTCACATAGTAGATATGTCACAATCACTCCAGAACTCATTTAGAATGTTCATCCTCAGTACCAGTACTAACTATATTCAAATGCAAATAAATTTAAAATGAAAAAAGATAGCATAGTGCTGTGAGCATGAAAGTTGTGCAGCACAAAATTATCTACAAAATGAGTGGTATTTCATTTATAGATACCTTGTAGATTTTTTGCTAATTAGCAAAAACACAGCAGAAAATTATTTTTTTTTCATTTTGTCTGCAAACAAATGTAAATAATTTTAAAATGAAAAATGATAGCATGGTACTGTGAGCACAATGTTTATTTGGCCCAGAAATATCTACAAAATGAGTGGTGTTTCATTTATAGATACTTTTTAGTTTTTTTCAGAATTAGCAAAAAACAGTAAAAATTTGTGTGCACTGTTTCATCAAACAAATGCAAATAACATAAAAACCAAAAAGATAGTATGGTACTTTGAGCACAAAATTTGTTCAGCATAAAAATATCTACAAAATGAGATTTGTTTTGTTTCTATATTCCTTTTAGATTTTTTTATAATCAGCAAAAAATGCAGAAAATTACATTTTTATTTACTTTTTTGACTAACAAATGCCCCCTACAAAAGCAAAAACAAAAGAATTGCATAAATGGAATATACAATAGAAAACTTGTGTAATAAATGATTTATCTGCACTCCAGCAGTTTGACCTTGGACACCACACTCATGGCTTACGCCACTCGTGAGGTTACCCAAGGTCAAACTGCTCTTGTGCAGATAAATCATTTATTACACTTGCTTCCATTGCATATCCCTTTATATATATATATATATATATATATATATATATATATATATATAATATTGGCATGGTAGCACCACTATAGTTAGTGTTGAGTAGGCAGTTTAATGTTAAACCTCAAAGTTTTCACTTTAATAACTTTGCAACTGTTCAATGGATTTGCACAAAATATTGTATAAGCTGTCCCTTGAGGTAGATCTCTTGATGTATCCAGTTTCATTTTGACTGGATTTTTGGATTTCGTGCTGCGTTTAGTGAAAAAACAGTAAAAGTCACTTTTTTCACCTGTTTTGGCTGTTTTTTCCTCATCACACTGTGGTCACACCGTTTGGCATCTTGGTCTGATGTTTTCAGTGCAGAAAGATCTTGCCCCAAAGAACAAGCCAGCATTGGTTTGGTGAAAAAAATGTTAATCTTTTCAAATGTTATTCAGTTTTGAAATTGTGGGTTCAGAAAATGCTCAGTTCAGTCTTTTGGATAGCTGCACTGTGCAAAAAGGGATTTAGGGCTCACAAAAGGGATTCTGACAGCTGTCAAAAAGGGATCAGCTCACGAAAAGGGATTTTGACAGCTCACAAAAAGGGATTACTTTTTATTATCCAGTTTTGTGAGCTGTCAAAATCCCTTATCATGAGCTGTCAAAATCCCTTTTCATGAAGGAATGACCAGATGGCCCTTCCTCGCGAAAAGGAATTTCTCATGAAAAGGTATTTTGACAGCTCACATAAAGGGATTATCAGCAGGGCCATCTGGTAGGCCCTATTAAATCCTTTTTTGCAAGCTGTCAAAATACCTTTTTGTGAGGTGTCAAAATCCCTTTTAATGAGAAATCCCTTTTTGTGAGCTGTCAGAATCCCTTTTCGTGAGGAGACGACCTGATGGCCCTACTTCACAAAAACAGATTCACTCGTGAAAAGGAATTTTGACAGCTCGCAAAAAGGGATTTTTAAAGGTAACTCTTTCTTTGCCACTTCACTGCAAAAAATGGTTATGACATTTTGCTTGAAATTTGCAGTGTACACAGGGAATGTCTAACGGATGTGAGTTCTGTTGGTTTGCTGAAAACATTTACACTTACATCCATTTACATGGATTTACATCCATACTTATAACATTCCAAAGTTTAGAAATTTTCCATAGGATAACATTGTGATGTATTCAGTACCTTTCGGCACCTATATCTCAAAAATGGTTTGAGATACAGATTTTTCACTAAATGCAGGTACTAAGCATGTATGCAGGTTGCCAGGTCATAATTACAACTGCAGTGGAATTTTTTTTAATGGTTCTATGGTTACTGAGATATTGCTGCATTTGCAGCATAAGGGTTGCTTGGAATGTGTATAGCACTGCACTGTCTGTACAGTTAGAGATATATGGGAGCGTAAAGCCCCAGAGGGCCCTGCAGTGCCACATATGCATGACACTATGCAGTACTGACACAATGGGGTACTCCATTCTGCAGTACTGGGGAAATGAGGGTTACTTGCAATGTCTGTAGTCTGATGGGTAGACTCTGAGGGCCCTGCACTCACTCATATGGATACCCTTATGTACTAATGTGAGTGCAGGGCCCAGTGAGAGTTATTTAGAAGGTCTATACAGTTATGGCTATATAGCAGTGCAGGGCCCTTTGGGCCTCATGCTCCCACATGAAAATTAGGTTACACTGTCTCAAAAAGAAATAGGGTCTATTGCAAAATACTTTGTTAATACAACAGTTAGGGTTGAAACAACAAAAGTAAGGAAATGAGGTGATGGGGTTTGTAACCCTAACACCTTCCCCCAAAACCCAACCCGACCACCCAACCCCACCCCCACCCTCCACAGACCAACAGATGTCAGGGTATGCCTTGGGGTTGTTGGGACTAACTCACCTCATTTTCCTATACTGTACCATCTCAGCTTCTTTATAATTGGAATGGGGTAAGAGTTAGATCTGACAACTCCAAGGCACACTCTAACACCTGTTGGTCTGTGGGGGTTGGGGTGGGGTGGTCAAGTTGAGGGGTGGGGGGTAGGTGTTAGGGTTGGAAACCCTAATGCCTCATTTCCTTACTTTTGTTGCTGCAACCTTAACTGTTGCATTAGTGAAGTATTTTGCAATGAATATATATATATATATATATATATGTTTTTATTTTATTTATCAAGTCTAGGATTACAAATACCTTGTGGGCACATATTATAGGGACATGATTGTGCCCCTATAGTTAGGTTTGAGTATGCACTTTAATGTTAAACCTTAAATTTTGTGCATTAATAACTTTGGAACCGTTCAATGGATTTGCATAAAATTTGGAATGCACTGCCTGGTATGGTAGGTCTCTTGATTTGCCAAGTTGCGTTTTGGTTGGACATACAGTTTCTGCCCAGCGAAATGCCAAAAAGTTAACATTTCACCAGTTTTGATGTGTTTTTTACCTATGGTGCTGTGACCACACTGTGTGGTCTTTTGGTCTGAAATTTGACATGTAGAAAGAGTTTGGGTCAAGGAACAATCCAGTGCTGGTTTGGTAAAATAAAAAATGAATCCTTTCAAAAGTTATTCAATTTTAAATTTTTGAGTTCTGAGCATGCTTGGTTCACTCTAAAATTTACATGTATTTTTTGCAAACTAAGAATGGTCTCATGGTCAAGGATTTTGCTACCTCGCAAAGTAAAATCCTAGTCTGCCAAAAGAATTCTTTGTCTGTGAACCACCATCTTGTTTTCAGTTTTTCAGCCAAAAAAAATGTTGTAGCTTTGTCTGTGGGTGACTTTTTGGACAAATGAGGCATGGGTTTTGTTCAGGGTGATGCCCTCTACAAAGCCATGCCTTTGGTTTGGTTCATTTTTGTTGCAAAATAGCTTTTTAAAAATGTAAAATTCTTATTTTGTGATTCACTAATGATCCTAGTCCATGAGTCTCCAAAATCGTGGTCTGTGAGACAATCCTGGTCAGTGAGCTTTGTCTGTCATGGGGTGATCAGATAGCCAGAATTTCGTGTCCAGATGTCCCTGATGGAGTGACCAGATGTCCCCTCGTGGACTAGAACTTTGCTAGCTCACAGACTAGGATTGATCTGAAGGCCCAGGATTTTGCTATCTCATGAATGAATAATTTTTAAAGGTGTAAAAACTTTAAAATGACATATCTCATTAAGGGTTTGGTCTTTTTACTTGAAATTTACAGGGTATTGAGGGGATGCCCTACAGGTGTGAATTATGCTGTTTAGGTGTTGGGGAATGAAGTGGTTCATAGATATGCCATCACAAACTTGAGATTTTCCCAATAGGATAGCATTGCAGGGTGTGTCATGCCTATCAGTGCCCGTATCTCAAAAACGAAGTGAGATGCAGAGCTTTCACTGCTGGAGGCATATCACTTGAACAAGATTTGAAACCATATAATATGACTGCAGCAGAATCTTTTCAGTGGGTTGCACAGTTTATGATATATTGTCAAATTAGTGTCACAAGGGTTCAAAGAGTGCCTGTCCAGTGCATTTCAGTGCCCGTATCTCGGAAACGATGTGAGATACTGGTTCAGTAGTTATATTGTTGTGTACAGTACTCGCTGTGATGATTACAGCGACACTTGAATTTGTTTTCTACTTGCTACGGTTCCTGACATATCAGCAAATTAGTGTTACAAGGGTTTCTTGCCCTGTAGGGCTGCTGTATGACTCTGTAGCTACGCATATTGTTTTTTAGAAATGGGCAACTTGGTGGATGCATGGGGACCAAAGGGCCCCACAGTCTCATCAATATATGGTTTTTACTAGTTATATTACACTTTTTTCAAAAAGTATGGAAATTCATGGCAAAAATGGCATTTCTCCTTTACTGTAGTATGTCAACCTGCTTACACATGGAATGGGGTGAGAGTTGGGCCACATGACCCCATGGCACCCCCCGGCATCTGCCAGTCTGTGGAGGGTAGGCATGTGGGTTGTGTGGAGGGGGTTAAGAGCTCAACACTAAAATTGAATTTCCTCTCTTTTGTTGATTTAACCCAAACTGATGCATTAAATGCAATTTTTTGCCAAGAATATAGATAGATAGATAGATAGATAGATAGATAGATAGATAGATAGATAGATAGATAGATATAGGGTGAGGTGAATTGTTACAGGATAAAATCATGCATTTTGCACAGTGTGATATAAATCTAGCTGCAGATATGCACAGTGACAATATTTGCCATTTATACATACTGTGCTTACCTCACCTGGTGTTATTTCCACTGTGCTTATGTCATCACAAAACCTACATGTTCCAAGTATGTACTGGGACTACTTTCAGAATTCATAATTACTTTTTTTTTAATTCAAAGTTTATTAATAATGTTTTTCACATTACATCCAAAGGCAGACATACATGTATATGCACCTATTACATAAGATATATGTTCCACCTAAATCTGCCCCACCCTATCCCCCTAACTACCCATCTCCCCCCCACACAGATTACCCTCCCAGCCTTAATAAAGCAACAACATTTACAATAATCAATTTACCAAGCATATATGAATATGACCTAATCTTTAGGGTTCAGAGGAGACATATTTACAGTATGATACTTTCTATAAAGAATATAGAGCATATAAAGGGTCCCATATTCTCTTGAACCTACCCATTGTGTTATTCAAATTGGCAATTGCCTTTTCAGTACATAGATTTGCTAAAATGTCAGTCAGCCATTCAGTATAGGTAATTTACAACTGGTCAAGCCAATGTCTAAACGAATCCAAAATTACTTAAACAGCTCACCTGTTACATTACCATGCATGTGTACCTTCCTCATGAAATAGAATAGTTCTCATCTTATGTAGCACAGAACATGTGGAGAAATCAGTTATATTCATTACCTTTATTTTGTATATGCCTGTTCTTTTCAAGCACTCGAAAGTGAAGTTTTGTAATTGAAATCCTCTGGCGATGTAAACTAGAGATATATCTAGAAACACATCCCAATAAAGAAAGCAGTACACAATTTCCCCAGAACTAATGAAACAAACATATTTTCAACCCCTAGAATACATAAATGTTATAAAATAAAAGATTGGGAAACACGGCATGCAAACTCTGCATGACAGGAAACCACGCCCACATCGGCAAACTACCTAATCACAGTAAACATTACCCTCACGTAAACTATGAACAATCAATCACATAAGTGAAGGACAGAACCAATCAAATAACACAAACAAATCCCATTCAAAGAAACAACCAGTGATAAAGTACAACCACCACTCATTAATAAAGTAAAAGTAATCCCATTTACAGAACCACAGCACACTCATGCAAAGAAACAATGAAATAAAAACACCAAGCAAATTGCACATTTCCTCAACAGCAGCACCAGAAACTATAACAAAATACTCACTCCTGATCTATTGGAGAAATTCAAGAACAGTGACCTCAGAATACTGTGCCTTCACTCGTGGCTGCACTACACTCTGCCACTTGTGAGTATTCTGAGGTCACTGTTCACTCATTTAGATATTTGCCATATTTTACTCCTGCCTATCACATATGTATGTATGTGTATATATATATATATATATATATATATATATATATATATGCATTATAGTGGCATGGTAATGGCACTATAGTTAGGGTTGACTAACCCTTTTAAGGTTAAATCTGAAATTTTGCAGCTTAATAACTTTGCCACCATATGATGGATGTGCCTGAAATTTGGAATGCACAGTCTGGTACTATAGATCTCTGGATCTACCAAGTTTTGCAATGGTTGGCTATACGGTTGTGGAGCTACAGAGCACCACAAAAAAGAAATTATGCAGTTTTGTGCATTGTTTTGCTCACTTATACAGCTCTCACCATCTGCATGACCATTCCAAAACCATCAGGGAACATGCAGCCATGATCCCCGATGTGCCTTTCGATGATTTCATGAAAAAATATTAAACGGTTCAAAAGTCATTCAAAAAACAAGTTTCCCATTATAGTCAATGGGAAAAGTTAACTAAAAGTTTGAAAGTATCGCAGGTTTTTAGTGTCGCAAATAACCCCTATAGTGTCACAAATCTTCCATCTTGTTTTCAGTTGGTTGTCACAGAAATGCTTGGCATTTACATTTGGGACCATCTAGGGACACAATTCTTGCTGCGTTCACCTAGGTGAGTCATGAGGATGCTAGCCGTGTCTTTTTGTAGGGGTTAAATACCCCAGAAATATGTTTTTAAAATTTTTGTAAACAGTAGTGTCGCAAAGTAGTGTTGCACATTTGACACTTTCGTGATTTTTTTTGTGAAAGTGTTGCAAATCACGACACTATTTTGTGATACTATGCCCAAAACAATAGGAAATCTTTGCCACCCTGCTGCAAAAGAACGGTTTGGTCTTTTGAGCTGAAATCTGGAGGGAAGAAAGCCAAGATCCCACAGATGTGCCTTTTGGTGGTTTGTTGACAGAATATTAGAGGTCTGCAAAGTTGCAGAGCTCCAAAATTGATGGTTTTTCCCATAGGCTAACATTACGGCATTCACCACGCCTTTTGGGGCCTGTATCTCGAAAACTCTTCGAGATACAGAGTTTTTGTCAGAAAAATACTTAGCCCCCCACTAGGGGACTAAGTACAAAACTAGCCAGAATGTCATAAATGATATGAGATTTTAATTTGTGTTTGCAGTTGTGTTTGCGTTACTGTTAACATTTGTGTTTCCATTACTGTTTTTGTTTGCGTTTCCTTTTGTGTCACAGTGTGCAATACCATTTGTGTTTGCATATGTGCTTCCATTTGCATTTCCGTTTGTGTTACTGTTCCCTTTGGCATCATTGTTGGTGTTACCATAAGCGTTTGCATTTACAATTGTGTTACAGTTACTGTTTGCATGTCCCTCACCGTTTGTATTTCTGTTGGCCTTAGCATTTGTGTTTTTGATAGCATTTCCATTGTCGATTTCATTATTGTTTCCTTCTGCATCGCCATTGCCATTACCGTTTGCATTTCTGTTTGCGTTTCTGTTACTGTTTGCATTTTCGCTACCGTTAGCATTTGTTTTACTCTTTTCATTAACGTTTGCATTTTTGTTGCCGTGAGCATTTGCGTTACCGTTTGCATTACCATTTCTGTCTTCATTAACGTTTGCATTTCTCTTACCATTTGCATTATCGTTTACATTTGCATCGCCATGTGTGTTACCATTTGCTTTTGCGTTTGTGTTACAGTTAGCATTTTTTTTAATTTTACCTCACTGTTTCCATCACCATTTGCATTACCATAACCGTTTGTGTTTTGTGTTTGTGTAGTGTAGTGCCAAATGCTATGTTTTAGTTTTTTTTTTTTGCACTGTCTTTCATGACACAAAGCACAACCAGTGTGTAGTTGAGTGGTGGTCTGAAAGTTGGCAGGTAGAAAGAACATTATTCAAGGAACATGGCAGTTTTTATTTTGTGAAGAAATGTTATTCCTTTCCAGAGTTATGGCCATTTGAAGTTGGCCCACTTTGCAGTCCACCATTTTAGTGCATTTTGAGCCGTTACCAATTTTCATTTCAGTCGGTCAAATGGTATGCACAGCAAAGTGACAAAAAATCACATGGTGAGACCTTGCTCCCACCACCACATTCCATTCACTATTTATAGTGCACATTCTCAAAAAGAAGGGAAATTCATGGCAAAAAACTCTGTTTAATGCATCAGTTAGGGTTGTTCCACAGTGACAAAAGTGAGGAAATTCGGTGTTAGGGTTGAAAACCCTAACTGTGCACCCCCCACCACCACCACCACACACACACATACATGCAAGTAGGGGAAGGACCAAGGCAACACAACCAATCACACACAACCAGCAGCAGGTACCAGGAATGACATACAACTATGTAAACCATGAAACCACACACCCATGCACACATCGGGCTGTGGCATGGGGTCGTCACTGCTAACTCTTATCCCAGACATTCCGCGCACTGCTAAACACATATCACTACAGACAGCTGTACATCTTGGGCCACACGCTTCCACCAACTCATAACACAGACTACACCTATGGTATTTTGAGGTTCGCATGATCCAAAACAGGATTTTTCACATTCCCTGAAATACTTTTGAAAATCACTTTCACAAATGCAAAAGTATTGTGCTATAACACTTTCATGTTTACAAAAATATTTTCTGAAAGTATGCTTCTAATGACTGCACATCTTTGCCATCATCCTGCAAGCAAACGGCTGGGTCCATTTTGTTGAAATTTGCAGGATGGCAAGACCTGGTCCGGCAGAATTGCTTTTTCCTGCTATTGTGCTAAAATACTTAAGGATTACAAAGTTACACTGTTCCAAAATTGAACAATTTGCCATAGACTAACATTGTGGCTTCCATGACGCCTTTCACCAACCATATGCTGAAAATGAAGCGATTTACACCATTTTCACTACTGCCATCTTGTTTCACCTTTATGTGAACTAATCTTGATGAACAACTTTGTAAATAATGTGTGATATCTGATGTTGGATTTCTTCACTTCCTATAGTAACACAGGTATACACCTGCTGGATGTGTATGATTGGTTGTGTTGCCTTGGTCCTTCCCCTACTTTCATGTATATGTGTGTGTGTGTGTGTGTGTGTGTGTGTGTATGGTGGTGGTGGGGTTGGAATGCGCAGTTAGAGTTTTCAACCCTAACACTGAATTTCCTTGCTTTTGTCGTGTAGAACAACCCTAACTGATGCATTAAATAGTGGTTTTGCCATGAATATATATCTACATATATACATACATATATATATATATATATATATATATATATATATATATATATGATACATGATAGGCAGGAGTGGGATATGGAAAATATTCTCACTCCTGCAAAGTGAACTCTGTATTCTCACAAGTACTGAAGGCATGAGTGAGAATGCACAGCTCACCCTGTAGGAGTGAGAATATTTTACATATCCCATGATCTGTCCATCATGTCTTCAATTTATATAATGTGGACCTATTGTTGCAAAAGTTACCATTTGTGCAGCTTTGCACGGCTTGCACAGGTTAGCAAAGGTTTAGCGTGGGTTTGCGTGGGTGTAATAAATGCATTTTTTCTCACTCCACTGACATCATCAGCATTTATCCTCACTGCAGTGGAAATAGCATTGTTTATCACACTCATTTATCCCTCACTCCCATTGTATAAATATCTATATATATATATATATATATATATATATATATATATACTGTATATGTATATTTTCTTGGCAAAAAACTTTGTTAATGCATCAGTTAGCCTTCATATTAAAGAGACAAATGTATGGAAATACAGTGTTAGGGTTTCCAACTACTCCACTCCACCCCATTCCCAACCTACACACACCAACAGACATCAGGTTGTGCTTTGGGGTCATCGGACATAACGCTCACCCCTTTCCATGTGTAAGGAATAGGAGATGGTGCAGTATAGGAGAATGGAGTGAGCGTTAGGGTCAGTGACACCAAGGCACACCCAATGCCTGTTGGTGTGTGGATGGTGGGGGTGGGGTGAAGTGGTAGGGTTGGAAATTCTAGCACTGCCTTCCCATACTTTTGATGCTTTAATATGAATCCAAACTGATGCATTAATGAATTTTTTTGCCAAGAATGTCCTTACTTTTTGAGAAAGTATAATCATAGTCTTATTTGCTTGTGTGAGAGCAGGCCCTCCAGACCCTGCACTCCAACCATCAATAATTCTTCACACATTGTAATTGTATCCTTATTTCCATGTAGCAGTGTAGGGCCCTCTGGTCCCTGTGCTCCCACCACTCCATAATACTATCCATTTATGCATGTGGGAGCACAGTGCCCTCTGGGCTCTGCACTCCCATCACTCCTTAATGGTATCTGTATTTGTGTGTGGGCTCCATACATGTGTATATATGTAGGTCTGTAAGTGCAGGGCCCTTACATTTATGCAAAAATGACAATATTGTCAGCATAGCCATGTTATTACCCCACCGGATGTACCCTGCACATAAAATGTTCGAATCCCCAACAAAATGTAATTCTGTGCAATGGCAATGCCAGTCCATGCCACAGGTGCAAAAACACATTTTGGCAAGGACTTGGAAAATAACGACTATGACATACAGTACATGGACTAATAAAAAGTTTCTGTTGAAAATTTGGGGTAAAAATGTTTTCAATTTCCAAAGTTATGAGCGTGCATAGCAAAATTGCAACAAATGGTCATAACTCTGCAATTTTTAAGAGTTTCAACCCAAAATTTTCAACATATCCTTCTTATAACCCCACCTCAGGAACAATATGACTGTCATAATACTAATTCCACCCAAAAGGTGATTTCACCAACTGACCACGAAATCACTTTTCCAGTGCTGTTTGTGTAACGATGGTCATATGGTTCATGAGGCGGTGTCCCCAAGAGGCCATGTTGAAAATTTGGGGTCAAGATCTCAAAAAATGCCAAAGTTATACATAAAAGTTGAAATCCCCTTTGAAATACATTGAAGTGCTTTTACCATAGTTTCTCATATTGCAGTTGCCATTTCCAGCAGCAAGATGTGTCTTCAATCGGGAGAGCAGATCTCGAATCTGGGACCTCTGCAGGTGAGTGAGAGGGCATGGGGATGTCAAGGTGGGTGTGATGAGGTGGGTGCACAATGGGAGTTCGAGTTGGGGGTGCAGGTGTGACCGGCCATGGAGTTTTTTTTTTACAGGTAAACAAAAAGTTAAAAAGACATCAAGGGACAGTTTACTTATTTTCATGAACAAAACAAGCATGGGAGGGTGGGGGATGCCAATACCACCAATGAAAATCAGTATCAGGGAGGGCGGGTCACTAGGCCACCAAGAAATCAAATAAATAACAATACTAACATTGTGGACTTGGGAGGAAGGGCCACTAGACCACCAAGAAATGTATACAAGGGGCTTTTAATTGCAAATGGTAAACACAAACACCTGTGTTTACCTAATGTAGTCCCAAGGAAGGTCATTGTGCCCCAAAAATGGGCAGTAATGTTTCTTTTATCTGCAAAGGTTTTAGTGCCACAATAGCAACAGTATTTTCACAAAAGGGGGTGGGTTGTGCTGCAACACTGATTCCTTTTGGGGCAGAACACCATTTTATATATGCATATATATATATATGAAATGTCTCAATGTATGTTCTAAGAAATATACCAGCTGAGAAGAGACATGTAAAAATCATAAAAATGAAAAAGTGAACATTTCCGTAGGACAACATTGCAACTTCAGCAAGCCTTAATTCCATCAATCTCTGGAGTTAAGGGACAATGTATATGTAAGAAAAAGGTCTCAGTGAGTACAACAAGACTGATACATAATACACCCAGACAAATTCATGGAGTACGCAATGGAACCTGCAAATTACATCCCAAATTCACCATGGTGCCAAGTCCACAACTTGTCTGATAATCATCCAGAATATATCAAATGTGTATCTCCTCTTCAGCTAAAACCATGCCAAGTTTCAGACAAATGTGGCAACAATTGACTGTGTTATGCCCATTATGGATATGACAGTGTGTAGTGCTGGTTAATAACGTTTAACTGTTAATAATATATTCTACCATTTCACCTAATAGTAGCTTATCACAGTAGTTGGAGGCATAATTATTAGAACATTACCTCTGTGGTCTAGCTAGTTTTTTGAGGAGGGCTAAAGCCCCAGGTTAAATGTGGGGGAATAGCTCCTCCCATATTCCAAATAAAGGCATAGTCAAAAAAAGAAAAAAAAATGTGTCAACAGAGACCTATCTGACCAGTAACAGCAGCACCTGCTGCATAGATCTGCTTCAGTCCCCTAACCCCCCATGTCATCTGCTTCTTTTTGTACTGGTTTTCAGACCTGAGTATTCATATCAACTCAAGCCACATAATTACTAGGCAAGCTTTTTCTGCTCTGCCTTGTGCATGCCTTGCAGATAGCGTTCATTGACAGCACTATCTATGCACTATAATGCTGCACGACTGTGCATTGTTATGCCCTGCCTTGTATATGGAGGGTTAAATCTCCATATTCCATTGCCTGCACTAAGCCTGAATGCCATGTTTAACCAAAAAAAAAGTCTTCCCTCCCTGTCCCGTGGCTCTGCTTGTCTGCCTCTTTTCTCTCTCTCCCTCCCAAAAGCTGCTCCTCCATTCTCTGATGCATTGTTCCAGTCCCCCCACCATCCCTCATTCTTGCCCTTGTCCATCATTTCCCATGTTTTCTTTTTGGGCTTCTCGCTCCTCGCTCCAGCACTCCATCGCCATCTCCACACACCTGCTACTACAACAGTCCTGCAACACCTCTGACCCTTGTCTGGCACCTGCAATTCCTCAGTATTTATTCCACTCTGCCAACTACTGCTATCAACCTTCCCTAACAGTTTATGTCTGACACCTATGCTACTCACAGCTTACCATTTTTAGTCTCAGCATTCATATGCCCCATTTGTTGCTCCTTCTTGTATCTTTTTGTATTGTTTGTCATTATTCATTATATGTTATTAATGTGTTTTGTCTGCTTCATGTTCCCCAACATGCTTGTTTTCCTCCCATTCCTTAACTTCCTACTTACTACCATCTGCTGTGTCCTGCTTCTTTTGTTTGCTTATCTCTTACTACAGAGCAGTCAGCTGCCCTTTCCTTGCTCAGCCAATACCAGCAGTCCAATGGCCTCTTCCCTAACTCTGCCTACTGAGGCATAGAAGCATAGAAACACAGAAAGTGACAGCAGAAGAAGACCATATGGCCCATCTAGTCTGCCCTTGTTTCTACCCACCTCCCTTAAATGCTGTTTAGTGGTATGGTTCCCTTGTACCTATCCCAAGCATTTTTGAAAGTTCCCACCATTTTTACCACCACCACTCCCCTTGGAAGGCCATTCCATGCATCTACCACCTTCTTTGTAATTTGTGTTGCCCTGGAATTTGCCCTCCTCCAACCTCATATCGCGCCCACTGGTTCTAGTGTAATTCTTGATCCGAAACAGGTCCTGAACATGTACCTTGTTTTTTCCATTTAGGAACTTGAAGGTCACTATCATTCCTCCCCTCTCCCTTCACTGTTCCATGGAATACATGTTTAGGTCCCGCAGCCATTCTTCATATGTTTTGCTGTGCATTCCCTGCTATCATTTTTGTTGCTCTCCTTTGCACTGTTTCTAGTCTGTGCATATCAATTTTAAGGTGCGGCCTACAGAACTGGATGCTGCACTCCAGAGTGGCCTCACCAGTGATCTATAAAGTAGCAGGACAACCTCTCTTTTTCTGCTGGTAATCTCCCTTCCTATGAGGACCAGCATGCCATTTATCTTTAGTGCTGCTTTTTCACATTGCCTGGACATTTTCAAGTCATCCGTTATAATTATTCCTAGATCTCATTCCTACTTAATGGCATAGCAGTACAGGTAGGCTTCCAATTCCTCTGGTATTCATGTGTATTATTGCTGTGGCTTGCCTCCCAGTTCAGTCTCCTCGACTCTCCAGACCCTCAGCTCCATGCTGCCATCTCCTTCCTTATTGCTACTCCGGATGATTCTTCTTTCCTATTGCCTTCCTCTTGGACATGTCTGCCTGCATTCCCACTTACTTCCTGATGGATATGTAATGTTTGCTCATCTTCATGGATGGGTGCTTGAGGCTAGCTACAGCTTCCCCTTATGCTGCCCTTGTCTTAATCCAGAGGTCTACCATCAGCCATTTAAGTTCTCCATTTCCTTCAGAGGTGGGAATCGCATTCCCCATCACTGCTGCACTTTTTCCTATTAGCAATTCCAGTTCGCCATGTCCTTCGGAAGTGGGAACCTCTCACACATTCACCACGACACCTTTTACTATCAGCAATTCATGTTCGCCATCTCCTTCAGAGGTGGGAACCAATTCCCAATCACTGCAGTGCCTTTTGTTATCAACAATTTAAGTTTGCATTCTCTTTCGGAGATGGGAACCTCATACCCCAACATTTCTGCACTTTGCATCTGGATTCACCTCTCAGTTTTATCAGGATCTATGACCTGAGACCCATTTCATCTTTCCTGCATGCTATTCTGTTATGCTGTGGTGGCTGCCCCACAGTCCTGTACCTTACCTGCAACTTCCAATGTCAGCATTGCTCAGCCTCTACTGATTTCTTATCATACTCCATCCTCCAGCCAGAGGCATTCCACTGCCAACTTTTCCCTCAATGACTGGACTATTATTTTTCTACTCATCGTCCTGGTGGCTCAGAGCTCCTGCACATTTGCTGTGTCTATTTTGGGAGTTCTTCACAAATACCGATGTCTGGCATCTCCGCCTGTTCAATTACTACTACTCGTTCATCTGCCTCATACTCCTACCTCAGCTGACATTACTGCTCCCATCCAGTGCTGTAAGGAGTACCTGTTCTTCTCACCTAAAGAAACCCTCTTCCAGCAACATCCTTCAAACAGCATATATGAAGTCTAAGTCACTATACTAAATATCGGTACGTCTGATAATCTCCTCAGGATCCAATTCTGAAATCCCACTCAAGTAGACTATAGAAGATCTTACCTCTTCATCACATCTGTAGGAGCTTCCCTTACATACTCTATTTAATTTAAACAGCATGGGTGTCACTACCTCCCAGTATCTTCATAGGATCCAACCTTTAGTGTAGTCTTTTTTACACCCATCATCTTACCTTGGAATTGTGAACCTAATTCCCAAGAGGGTATACCAACTCTGTTATAACCATAACCTTCAAGGATAATGGGAAATGCAGGTTACCACAAAACAGTACTGGCGTCGTCCATTATACATTCCACTTATAGTATACTCTTCAAAATACTGACTCAGTTCAATCATGTAATCCAACTTGTATTTCTCTGAATAGCCATTGGATGCCCTAAAACCTTTCTTCCATATACTATCCCAAAATTTGTATCATTGGATCTCCAATGCATAGCTGCCTTGCAAAATTTACACTATCTCAAGTCACTGGTCCCTGGCTTCTGGTCATCACCATACTTCATGACGTTATCTACATCTCTTCATCATGATACTCTAATCATGCCAGCTACTACCAGTAGTCCCTTCTAGCTCATCTGATGGGATTTATCCCCTCCATACTCCAACCAGTGAACACCATCACCAAGAGCAGGCCTCCATTTGATTTATCATCCTGAGCACCTACAACTGTGGTGACTATTTCCTTATCATAGTTATGATCTGCAATGGTTCTACATCTGACTAAGCAGTCAGTGCACCCATTGCATTATACTCTTGCTATAAACTCCCTTTTTGCCTTATCAGTCTCAAACTGAGTCAAAGACCCCACTTTTTTGGGCTTCCCACAGCATAACAATATTGGATCCACCAGAAAGGCAAACCCACAATGGCCACTTAAGCTCTTGTCATGGGCTATTAAGCTACAGCAACACCCATATCCACCATCTCACACTAGCAGTCCTTCCTGAATATGACCAATGCAAACCCCATCATAGCAACTCCAACTCACCCTCAAACCTCGAATTCGGTGTACTGAACATTTCAATTATACCTTTCAGCATCCAATTACTGTCTGTACTGTAGACATCATCCTTCTTTCATTGGTCTGAAATCTTCAATCAGCCCCTCCTACAAGGTACATAAAGCTTCTCCCTGAATCCTCAATTGCCTCCCTATAGATGCCTACATAGTGAAACACTGTGAACTTGCCAAACTCTAAGCCATTAAACCCTAATTCAGATGTCAGAGCTTCTACTACCCCGTTATCTAGTTTTTATTTTATTCAATTTCTGCATTTCTTGCTAAACAGTATTGCGAATAAGCTCTTCCAAGAACCTTGCAAACATCTGAACGATTTCTCACTCTACAAAGGAACTAAGCATTGTATCTTGTCATTACCTCTTCAAAGTCCAACAGATTACTTTAAGGATTTCATAACCCATTATATATCCCATAGTTCAGAGTCTTGCAGCTCATTTGAGCAAACTCATACTTCTCATTGCTCACATTGATTCTGTACCTTCATCAAATATCAACTAATTCTCACATTCAAATCCTGGATCTTGTTCAACCCCTTTTGCCAGCAGGACCAAATCCATATTCAGGATCTGGACATTCCTTTGGACTGGACCTGCCTCTTCAACTTCAAGAATCGACCCTCTTGAACACAAAAGGAAGGAAATGGAGACTAATGAAGGGAAGGGGGCAGGATGGAGGGTGGTCTCGCTGAATGCAAGAAGCTTAGGCAACAAATCTGCTGAGCAACATGCACTCTTAGCAGTGTGGAGGGTGGATATTGCAGCTGTCACAGAAACATGGGCAACTGAGCACCGAGACTGGGATCTGGCAATCCCAGGATACAAAGTATACAGGAAGAACCTTAAGGAAGGGAGGGTCGGTGGGGTGGCAGTCTATGTGAGGGACTGGATTAAATGCACAAGGGACGAGGGGGAAGAAAGGAGAACAGAGGCAATCTGGCTGCAGCTGCTAGACTCAAGGGGTAGGAAACTGAGGTTTGGGGTGGTATACAGGCCACTGTCTCAGTCTGAGGAGCTTGAAAGGGAATTAGCAGGACAAATCAGAATGGTATATAGAAAAGGGAAGGTGGTCATAGTGGGGGATTTCAACTTGCAGTTGTGACTGGAGCATTCCAGTCACCTCCAGTGCTAGGGAGCAAGTGCTCCTGGACGCAATCCAGGATAGTCTCCTGACACAGTTGGTTAGTGTGCCTACTAGGATAAAGAGCACTTTAGATCTGGTGTTGTCGAATGGGGAGGCAGTTAGTGAAATAAAGGTGGAGGACCCACTGCCAACAGCGATCACCAAATGGTGTGGTTTGATATCATGATGTGCGGGGAGCCCCCAGAAATCAGTTACTCAAGTAGTAAACTTCAGGTGGGCAGACTTATGAGGATGCCGGAAGTACTGAAAGGGAAACTAGAGGGCATAAGGCAGGAGATGGATGCAGAGCAGAAATGGGATATTATTAAAAGGGGGATTACAGAGGCAACAGAAGCCTGCACCAAGACACAGAGTAAGAGGAGCAGAGCAAGAAATCCATGCTGGTTGAACAGCAAGGTAGTGGAGGTGGTAAGAGCAAAACGAGAGGCACACCAGAGGTATAGAAGGACAGGGAAGGAAGTTGACATGGAGGAGTATGCAAGACGGTCTAGGGAGGTGACCAGAAAAGTGAGAGAAGCCAAGGCCCAGAGGGAGATGAGATTATTGCAGGGGAATTAATGGGGGGGGAGAAAGACTTTTTTCTGATACATCAGGGAGAAAAGGAAGTGCAAGGAAACAATAGTGAGGATAAAAAGGGGTGGGGAGTGGAAGGAAAAGGGTGAGGAGCAGGCAGAAGCACTGAATGAATACTTTTGCTCAGTGTTCACGGAAGAAAAGGGGGGGGACTGCTACCACCATGGGTTGGTAGGGTGGGTACAGGGGGAGAGGAGGCAACAGATGGAAGAATTGAGGCAGGTAGAGTCCTAGAGGGACTGAGGGCACTGAAGGCAGACAAGGCACCAGGTCAGAATGGTATCCACCCCAGGGTGCTGAGGGAGATGGCAGAGGTGTTGGTGGAGCCGCTGGTGGATCTGTACAGCACCTCACTGGAGTTGGGATGTGTGCCACTAGACTGGAGGATGGCACATGTAGTACCATTACACAAGAGTGGACCAAGGGATGAACTGGGTAATTATCGCTCTATAAGTCTCACCTCCATAGTGTGCAAACTCATGGAGACAATACTAAAGGAAAGACTGGTGTCGTACCTAGAGGACAATGGCCTCCAGGATGTGAGGCAGCATGGGTTTGTTTCAGGGAAGTCTTGTCAAACCAACCTGATACAATATTATGACTCAGTGACAGGTGAGATGGATAAGGGTCATGCGGTGGATGTTCTTTACTTGAACTTCAGCAAGGCCTTTGATTCTGTGCCTCATGGGCGGCTTGTGGGAAGCTAACCGGTGTAGGAGTAGGGGAAAAAATGATGAACTGTATTACAAGCTGGCTGAGTGGGAGGCTGCAATGGGTGGTGGTGAGAGGGGAGCTCTCAACTCCAAGGCTGGTGATGAGTGGGATGCCACAGGGCTCTGTGTTGGGTCCAGTATTGTTCAGGCTCTTCATATCAGACATTGCACATGGGGTGGTGAGCAAGATAAGTCTGTTCGCTGACGACACCAAAATTGGAGCAGTGGTGAATGGAGAGGAGGGATGGAAGCAGCTGCAGGGGGACCTAAGCAAGCTAGAGGAGTGGTCAGAGAGGTGGCAGCTGGGTTTCAATGCAAAGAAGTGTAAGGTTATGTACTTTGGGGTGAAGAACCCAAGGAGAGAATACTGGCTGAGAGGAGTTAAGCTGGGGATCACTGAGGAGGAGAAGGACCTAGGGGTAATGATAACAGGGACCATGGACAACACTGCCCAGTGCAGGAAAGCGGCTGCAAAAGCGAACAAAATGCTGGGGTGCATAGCAAGGGGGTTTTCATCCAGGCGAAGACAGGTGATCTTGCCCCTCTACAGGTCACTGGTAAGGCTGCACTTAGAGTATTGTGTGCAGTTTTGGAGGCCATACCTAAAGCATGATATCAGGCTACTGGACGGGATGCAGAGGAGGGCAAGAAAGATGATATGTGGAATGGAAGGGACAGACTATGAAAGCAGGCTGAGAGACCTGAATATGTACACCCTGGAGAATAGAAGGGACAGGGGTGACATGATAGAGACATTCAAGTATCTGAGGAGAATCAATAAGGATGGGGCAGATGGGGTCTTTAATTTAAGGAAGGGGAAGGTTAGCAGGGGCATGCGCTAACAATAGAGGGGGGAAGATTTAGGAAGGAAAGGAGGAGACACTATTTCACAGAGAGGGTGGTAGCAAAATGGAACGCCCTACCAGAATGGGTGGTATCATGTAAATCTGTGAACAGTTTCAAAAGGGCATGGGACAGGGAACAGGGGAGAGTGAGAGTTGGGGAGGGGGGGTGGCAGTGGAGTGACAAATGGGAGGGGGGATGGGGCAGCTGCAAAGTAGGGGTGCTAACTGCACACTCGAGCAGACTTAGATAGACTGGGTGGTCTGTTTCTACTGGCACATTCATATGTACATATGTTCGTACATCACTCAATGGTCTCTGAAGATGGAACTTCATCACTACAAACAGTATACCCTACACTAAAAATTAGAATGTACTGTAGTTCTAAGCATCTTGTATCATCTGCTCTTTGTTTGCCCTGAGGATGGGTGGGTCAATAGCCATTAGTCCTCAGAGGTTTCCTCCACCTGGGGGGTTTCCTCTCTTGTGTGCTACTGATCATACTCTCTGTGAGTTGGAAGGGGTAATCTTTTTTGACCTTCTGTTCCCTATTTGCTATCCAGCTTACCTGCCAAGTGTGGAACTAGAGAAAGACCAAAGTTCAAACCTTAGAAGTATGCACAAGCACTACTCTATTTAACAAAACATTAAAAGGGAGGGCTAGGAGATCACGTGATGCAGAGTGCTGAGTAGAAGCTCCTCCGCTTAGCTCCAGCCTCCCGATTTTATAATCGTCTTTTTCTGATGTCTAGATCTTCCAAAGTCCTCTGCACTCAGCTGATTCTGGCTACTAAGCACCTAGAGCGTCTGATTAGTGAGTTTGGGGCACTGATGGAGGCTTACATGAAGAAAGTCCCGTAAAAACATACTCCTCCAGCCACCCCCGAGAAGGCCTCAAAAAAATCTCGGGCCTCGAGTGGGCCTGACAGGCCCGATCATCTGAGTCAAGCATCGGAGCAAGAACCTCTAACGCTAAATAGCTTCCTGGAAGAATTTAAACCCTTCCATGAGGAGGTGAAAGAGATGGCGACCGACCTGAAGGCTCTTTCAAAAAAATTAGATGAGGTCTCGATGACTGCCTCTGATAACACTGCCCGTATAGTCTCTCTGGAGAATCGCTTAGAAAAAGTGGACCCTGGGCTAGTGGCTATACGGCAGAAGCTCTCTCAAGTGGAGGCAAAGCTTGAAGATCTTGAGGGCCGCAGCCGCAGGAACAATGTTGTGATTTTAGGGCTGCCAGAAGGAGAAGACGGCCAAAACACTGTAGTTTTTATACAGAAGTTGGTGGAACGGGTTGCTGGCCCCTCTCCCTTCGGCCCTGCATACACGATCGAGCGAGCGCACAGGTCGTTGCGACCGAAACCTCCACCAGGGGCTGCCCCCCATCCCATTATATGCCGATTCTTACATTTTTTAGACAGGCAGCACTTTTTGTTGAAAGTGAGAGCCCTACAGGAGGTTCGTTGGGAGAATTCCAAATTGAGAATTGCACAAGACTTGCCAGGATCGGTCCGACTGAAATGTACAGCATTTCACCCCATTGTTTCCAAGATTATTGCTGCGGGGCTTAAGTTTAGGATAGGGTACCCGGCCAGGCTGCAAGTGCTTGTGAACGGATCCTGGCTAACTTATGAAGACCCAGAATCTGCTCTTTCGGGTCTCAAAACCGCCCTACCTGATTTGTTTCTGGATCCCTTGGAAGTTCTGTACCTAAGATGAGGGGAAGTCCTGTGCTGTCAAGTTGTGACTGTTATCTTGCTAAATGTCTACGAGGATAGCAACAACGGGGTGCATCTGGAAGTTCTTGCTACTCAAATAGACTGAGTCAATATTTAGCTGGGTTAATTGCCATGGAATACTTATGCCCTAATTCTAAAAATGAACCTGATGTTCAGATCAAGGACTCGTGGAATGTTTGACTTGTTTATTTGGGGATGGTGTTCTTCGTTCCAGTGTAGCCAGTTGTATAGGCCATCACTAGTGAGGGGAAGATCATCTTAAGTTGTTAAGGATCACTATTTTATTCCATGGGTGGCTTAACTTAAGTGCTGTGCTGGGCTTTTCTATTGTTTTCATGTGAGTACTCAGGTAGGGTCGCTCAGTAGCCACAAGAGGGAGCTCTGTGCGTAGGAATGTTAGCTTAGCGCTGTTGTTAATTTGGGGATGATTTCCCTCAGTTTTGTTCCCCGTTTCTAGTTTGGGGTAGTAAAACACCCTAAACTGTGCTCATGGGTCTTTGGGCTGGAAAGAACCCAGTGCAGAGACGACCTTCCTTTTTAATTTTTTGCCTGGGGCTCAGGACGTTGGAGTCTCTTACCGGTTTTCAGGTCATAGAATTCAGGTTGGAAGGGGCAATTTCCCTCGGTAAGACTCTCTGCTCATTTTTGATTTGTGAAGACATTTCCTACAGGGCTACAGGGGCCCTATCTCCTATTTTGTCTCCTGGGGTTTCTGGGCGCTTGCTTGTGTTTTGCAGGCCACATTACCCTTTTTTATTATTCTAACGCATTTACTATGCGTGTATGTCTGAAGCCTAGCACCGCTTTTAAGCTACTAGGGGTTGTTAAAGTAGTAGAGTTGCCATTTACTTATTTGAGGGGACTGTTACACTCACCGGAGGCAGGGGGTATATTCGGGGCTGGAGGGGAGGAAAGGACACAGTACTGGGTTAAACGTTGCTTGTGACAGTGGGGTGGTTGGGTGGGGTGGGAAATTCGGCTAAGGGATAGGTATTTCTATGTCAAATGAAAGGAATTTTGGGGGTTTGGGGATGTTTTGGTTTGGATTGGAGGGTGGGGGAGGGGTGCGTACAGCAGTAATCATAGGAACCTGACTAATTATTTCTCGATGTTTTTGTACAGGACTTTTGGAACTAAGCTCATTATTTTTGTTCTAGATGGCTAACAATGTGATTCTAGCAACTTGGAATGTGAAGGGGATCAGGAAAAAGTCCAAACAATATCAGGTGCTTAAGCATCTAAGCCTAGTGCGCTACCAGATAAAGTTTTTGCAGGAATCCCACTTAGTAGAATCCGAAGCTTCACAACTAAGGAGACAACAAGTGGGTCAGGTCTTTAATGCCTCGGGATCCACCAATAGTTGTGGGGTCATATTAATTATTAATAGAGACATTCCGTTCATCTCCACACAGGTCATTAAAGATCCGGGGGGGCAGATTTGTTCTGGTTCAGGGCACTCTTTGGTCAGTTTCACTTTTGCTTTGCAGTATCTATGGACCTAATATTGATGACCCAGGTTTTTCAGCAGGCTGATCATGATTATTCTACCAATGCTTCCCATTATGATTATTATGGGTGGTGATTTTAACCAGGTATTGGATTCCAACTTGGATAGGTCAGGTAGGGGGCTGAGGGGGCTTTCCCTGGGGCAAAGGGCATTCAAGGAATTGGTGGATCAATGCGGGCTTTGTGATATTTGGTGCGTTCTGCATCCTAGTTCCAAGGAGTTTACCTTTAATTCGATGGTGCATGGCTCGCAGTCTTGCATTGACTACATGTTCATTTCTCAGGGGCTCTTGCCCAGGGTTATGTCTGCCTCGATCCAGCCTGGCCCTATTTCCGAACACTCCCTCGTGATATGTAATTTGGCTTTCCTTAACACACCTAGAAGGGAGACCTGGTGGCAGCTCAATGAACAGTTGTTAAAAGATGCCAAGTATTGCAAGCTTATAAGAGAACAAATTGAGTTTTTCTTCTCATTTAATCCTATTGATAGTGCAAAGCCGGATATCTTATGCGGTGCCTTTAAAGCATTTATGTGGGGAATCTTTATTAGTTTAGCTTCGAAAAGGAAAAGGGCATGGGAGAAAGAGTTATTATTATTGTCCCAAATACGGTCCCTCGAGGCTAACCTTTTTGTCAACACTTCAAGTGAAGACAGAAGGAAGCTTCTGGTGGCCAAGGATAGATACTTAGATTTGCTGAGGGAAAAGGCAGAGTTAGCTATTATCCGAACAAGAGCCAGCTATACGGACCAGGAAGAGAAGGTGGGGCATCTCCTCGCATTACGACTTAAACAACAGGAGTCTGCAAGATTTATCTCCCGATTCGAGCTCAGGCAGACAGGTCTCTGAGAGTATCCCCTTCCAAGATAGTGCAAGAGTTTGCACTACATTATGAACACTTATACAGGGATATGGAGAGCCCTCCTTGCCTGGAGTCTCTGGAGGAGTATTTAAAGGACTCCCATCTGCCCTCCCTAACAGAACAACACAAGTGTTTTTTGGCCTCTCCAATATCCCAGGAGGAGATCTCGGGGGTTATAGGAGCCTTGCCGTCGGATAAGGTTCTGGGGCCGGATGGTTTCTCCTCATTATTTTACAAAATTTTCCGAGAACTCTTACTGCCGGTGCTTCACCAACTTTTTCAGCACATTTTGTCCGGGGTTGGGGTAGATGCCTATCTGTTCGAAGCCCTGATTGTTCTTCTCCCCAAACTGGACAAAGGCCCAGAGTTAGTCCAAAGTTACAGGCCCATATCCCTTTTAAATCAAGACATCAAAATTCTTTCAAAGATATTGGCCAATAGGTTAATGGTGGTCCTTCCAAACCTAATAGGTATGGCCCAGGTCAGGTTCATGAAGGGACGTTTGTCCTCTGACCATCTGCGCACGCTGTCACGTGTCTTCTCGGTGTCCAGGGATGCCACGTTTCCTGTCGGGCTGGTCTCCCTGGATGCCTAGAAGGCTTTTGACCATGTGAATTGGAACTTTCTGTTCCAGGTCCTTAAGGTCTTCCAGTTTCCCACCATTTTTATAGACTGGATCCGTGCATTATGCAAAGCCCCCTCAGCAAAGATTTCAGGAAATGGTGCATTTTCTAAATCTTTCTCACTATATTCAGGCACTAGACAGGGTTGCCCCCTTTCACCTCTTCTATTTAACCTTTTCCTGGAACCTCTCATTCAAAACATTCTCAGCAATGCGGGGATACAGGGCATCCGGGTTGGACGTCATGAGGTTAAGGTTACCGCGTATGCGGATGATCTCCTTCTTTGTTTATCCCACCCGGTATCCTCTGTTCCGGCCTTGTTGGGAGAAATTGCTAAATTTAGTGCCCTCTCAAAATATAAACTAAATGCTAATAAATCCTCCTTTTTTCCTCTGAATCATAAGATTTTTAAGGCTGACATTACTCCCTTCGGTTTGTGTTGGGCACCCCGGATACTGAAATACTTGGGCTTAAAATTAACGCGTAATCCCTCAGCATGGTTTAAGGAAAATATGGAGCCTCTTTCCCAGCTTATAATTCAGGACCTGGATAGATGGTCCAAACTCCCGCTTTCATTATGGGGCCGGATTAACATAATCAAGATGAATATCTTCCCAAGAATTTTCTATCCCCTCTCTCTTCTTAATTTATTCATTCCTCTATCCTGGTTTCAGAAAATGCATAGTATTTTTACCAAGTTCATCTGGTCTGACAAGTATCCCTGATTGGCATACTATAAGTTAGCCGCTTCTAAGTTTGATGGAGGACTGTGGATTCCCCACTTAGCTATTTATTATTGGGCCAGCCACATGGCTAAATTCCTGAAATGGGTATGTCCTGGTCCCTAGAATGTGAGACCGATATGGCTCAAAATAGAGTTAGATTTAATACGGTCTATGAATATGGACCCCTTAACTTTGTTTTATGTAAAAATGTCCCAGTTACAAGGGGCTGAGAAATGTCCCACTTTTATGACCTCTTTAAAAGTATACGTGCAGCTTTGTTCTTTTTTGGGCTATACCCCTCAGCTTGACCTGGCCCAATCCATCTGGAACTCTCTGTCCTTTACCACGAATAAACAGAGAAATTCCCCGCACATGGTTGCCCCAACTGTGTGGTGGGATAGTATCCTCCTTCCTGGATGATGAGGGAAAGTGGCTCTCAGTGGATGAGCTCATTCGGAAATTTAATATTCCAGTACACTAACATTTTAAAGCGGTTCAATTAAAGCATTTACTTACAACAGTGATAGGCAATACCCCCCCCCCGTCAAGCGGTTGAGGCCCTGATCCCGGAATCCTCCTCCCTACTAGGGTCTTCGGGGGTCGTCTCTAAAGTATACCAAAACTTGTTTTATAGACGGTACGGGGACTCCTTCGGACCGACCAGGTTCTGGAGTTCCTTATTCCCCCAATATGCTACCAACTGGCAGGCCTTGTGGAGGTTCTGTCATAAATATGTGTCCCAAGATAGACTGCATCTTATGCAATACCACATTTTGCATAACATGTATTGCACTCCTGTTAAGTTAGTGAAATGGGGTCTTCTTGACTTTAACTTATGTGTTAGATGTTCCCAGGGGTAGGGAACACTCCTTCATATATGTTGGTCATGTTCTAAAATATCTTTGTTGTGGGACTGTATCAAAACTTTTCTGGACCCCTTACTGGGTCTGCAGGAGTGTTTCACACCCAATATTTGTCTCCTAGGGGATCTGTCCTCTATTAGGGTTAAGGCAAGGAGGTTTCATATCTCCATGATTGCACTATCTGTCAAAAAGCTTATTTTACGCCACTGGAAAGATAAGGTCACTCCGACATTACAGTAATGGGTAAATGAAATCCTTGCTAACTTGCGTACAGAGAAAGCTATAGTAAGCCTCCATAATAGATTATCCGTCTACACACATATATGGGATCCCCTTCACTCTTTAATTATTGCTACCCGGATATAAGCACTGTTTCATAGTAAGTAGCCCTGTATACTTATGTATAATGTCATAGTTCCCATACTGAAAGGGACTTGATACTGCTGTATGGAGGGGGAAGGGTGGGGGGCAGTTTTAGAAGAATATCTATTATATTCATGTTTTACTTGTCATGTTAACTGCTTCCAATGTTGTGGAATATTTTGTCAATAAAGTTCGAATTATAAAAACAAAATAAAAGGGAGGGCTAAAGTCTGAGGTTCAATGTTGTGGAATATCTCTCCCCACATCCCAGGTAAAGGCCAGCCTCCATCAGTAGTTTCCCACTTAGCACATTGCAAAACACCCACCATCCTCCCCTGCTTCCTCCTCCTCCTTCTCCTTTGGAACTCTTCTCACCCTTGGTGCTGGGCCTTCTATTCCCTACTCACTACCCGGCTTACCTAGAAAGGGTGGGAATAGAGAAAGGCCAAAACTCAAACCTTATAAGTATACACAAGCACTACTCTATTCACCAGAAGACTGAAATATTGTATTGTGGAGGGTTCCCATATATTCTACCGAGGTTAAAAAAAAGTCTTTTATATGCTTTCTGATACTACTGGTTTGTTTGTTCCCCTCTTTTCCAGCATGGTGGTGGCAGTGCCATGAAGCGTGGGGGTCAATTGCTGATTTGTATTTCCAGCATTATAATATGCTGCAGCAATTAGTGTTGAGGCAAACTGATTGGAGTCTGGCCAGAGAGTGGCAGGCTTGATGTCAGTCTCCTTTAATCAAGATTTTTGGTTTAATTTATCATATGGACTCAGACTAGTTTATAATCATTACCGTGGCCTCATTTTACATAACACTATTCTTAATAGTACTAATCAAATATTTACATTCAAAGTGTGTGTGTGTGTGTGTGTGTGTGTGTGTGTTTCCTACTACTGGTTCTGAGAGCACCAAGGGAATTTTACTAATCCACCGCCCCTGCTTTTGACATTTTGGTTTGTTTTCCCTTGTTTAACCATGGTGGTGGCAGAGCGGTGAAAGAGAGCATTTTGCTGATTTATGTCTCAGAATTATTTTCATTCGGTCATGTCTAGGTGGGGTGCAGATATTGGCGTTCAACCAGAGCATGACAGGCTTTTTGTTCTACTCCATTATCTAAAGGGGATCATACCCCTTAATCATTAGTGCTAAGGATCTAAAAATACCTTTTTATCAGTGTGTCTGTGTGTGTCGCTGGATTTCTTTTTCCCTTTCATTAAGATAATTTTTTTCTGTGCCACAATTCTGTGTAGAGATGCACGTATATCTAAATTTGCCTGGATATTGGATCTAGATAACCATTCTCTACTGCCCGTTTGGGTCCAGGTTTGCATTGGATTGGATAGAAGTATGCTGTTAAAATATAACAACAGAAAATAGGACTGTGGGGGTGGCTTGCTTGACAGCTGGCTCCTCAAACAAACATTCACGTTTCAGCTTTGTTTGAAACAACAACATAAAACTAAACACTTATGTTTCAAATTCAAGTATAGTTTGTTTTAAAAATAAAAGCATGTTAGCATTCGCTGGTGACAGATGAGACTGTTGATCTACAATGATGTCTCCAGCCATGCTGAACACATGTTTGCTAGATACGCTGGTTAGTGGTGGTACTGACAGGAATCTCTTTGTGATCTTGGCCAAAGCTGGAAATCTGGACTCGTCGTTGTTCCAGTGTTGCAGAGTGTCAGGTGTGGAGTTATCGAGTTCTGTATTCCTGTATTTCTCTCTTCATTGTCTGATGCTCTTAAAAATAGAAATTTAAGTGGTTAGTATTACAGGAACATGAGTGAACTGAGACACAGCAATATTCACAACAAAGACATGCAATCCTGTGGTAGTGAGTTTGCCTGTGCGAAGGTCTCTCATGCATCAACAGCTTCACATTCTGGATCCACTGCTGATGTTACATGGGTGTGTTGAACTGTGGGTTGTACATCTTCGAGCTCCTCCACCAACTGCTTTGCAACAGCCTTCACAAGTGCTTTGCCACTCTCGCTATGAAAGAAATGTAACTCATAACAGGCATCAACTAGCATTGCAGCAATTATTTCTTTTGATGACTCAAAGTTTAGATGTTGTATCCATGGCAGTAAACAGGGATTTTCTCATGGCAAGCAGATGAGGAATCATTACATTTTTGATGGCATGGTATAGCACAGTTGTTATAGATATAATGTCCGAAACACAGGCATTATCTAGGCTTAAGCATTTGGTCTCATTTTCAAATGGTTTCAAAATTGAAAATACACTCTCTGCCAAAGACCACTGTGAGGAAGTGAATATTCTGATCTGTGTTTCAGGAGCATATCCTGTATAGTTAGGACCCTGTGTTGCTTTAACTAATGTCCCAGCATTTAATATGAGCTATTCCAATGTGTGGGCACATCTTGTATGAGCTGGTGAACAGATACTTGAAATGTTTTGTGAAGTGCAGTTAAGTTATTTTCAGTTGCAGAAGACAAGTGCTTGAAATGTTCCACTATGGAGCGGCCAGTGGCTAATAGATCTTCAGATGATTTTTGCTTCATTATGGCTTCATTAATTATAAGTTGTAATGTGTGAGCCATACAACCCTTGCCAGGCACAGCAATTAATTTCATTGCCTTTGCAAAATTAGGACCATTGTCATATATAACAAGGTGCCTCTGACTGCTTTTGATGGGTAACCTGTAACATGGGCAACTGAGATTGAGTGACACGCATATGAGTGACTCAGTCTCAGCACCTGTAATGTGAACTACCCTAAAAGGATAGCAATGGAAGAAGAACAAAGATGTAGGTTAGTGAGGGAAGAACAGCAGCAATGAAGGATGGCCAGCAGAAGTAGAGGGATAAGGATAAGAGTATATTGGAGGTAGTGCAGCACAATGTTGCTGAGCTGCCTCAGTGGTGTGGCAGTGAGGGTGGCTGGTTGTAAGGAGCTAGGTACAGGGTTCGGGGCTGGGCAAGGGAATGCTTTTGTGTGGGCTGCTTTAATATTTTTTTGTGACTGTGTCTACCACCCCAACATGCACCCCCCTGGACTTAACAATCTATAGTTAGGATGTGTGGTGGCAAAGCCCCCAGCATAAATACTGCTTATGATTTTTGCCCAGTTCTCGGTGGGAGTGTACATCACTGTTTTTCTTTTGGGAGATGTACACTTACTCTAACAGCGATTGCAGTTTGATGATCACCACTATGACATGGAACCCTTTTGATGCCCCAACTATCAAACATTTGCAGGAATTCTTTAGACAGGTTTTCATCTGTGTGTCTCTCTGTCAGGTATTTCAACTTGAGCAGAGCAGCATGACACTTAAAGGAAGCATCTATCTAATCATCAGTAATTACCAAATAAGACACTGTGGAAAACTCACTTGTCCATCTGTCTGTAGTAAAACACAAATAATTTATTTCTGATAGTTCAGCTTTCATCTTGCTGTGCATTTGAGAATACATTTCAGGTACAATTTGGTCTGAGAAACACCTCTGTGATGTTAGTATGTACCTCGGCTCCAATACAGAAATAAGTCATTTAAATCTTGAGTTATCCATGATTGAGAAAGGCTGCTCATGTATGGCAATCTTTTCAGCAGTTGTTTGAGTAATGTTAAGTGGTCATAGGTGATCATTTGTAAATGGCAAAGTGTGAGCAATGCAAGCCTCAAGTGTCTGGTGCTCCTTTTTAATCTTCTTAGCAGGAAGCTCATAATTAGATGATTGTCTACTCTGCTCTTTTTCAGATTGCATTTCTGCGTATTCAGCTTTGTGTTTGTTCCTCAAATAGTTCAACAAACTAGATGTCCCATACGTTTTAATTGAAGAACCTCAACTTAAGAATGTAGAGGTTTCTCACAGCATGCATTTTGCCTTAGAGTATGTCTCTTTTTCTACTGTGAAGTATTTCCATACCAAACTTTTTTGTGCCATTATTGGGATGTCAGGAGGTCTCGCTATCCTTATTAAAATCTTGGCAGCACTTGCAATAAATTATGCCATAAGATTGGTAGCTTTTTAGCGCACTGCCAACAGTAACAACTCCTTCTGACTCGGTACCCCAAATCAGGCACTACCCAACCCCATTTATACAACAGTATCCGATAAGGCTGGATATGATCAGAAAGTGTGAAATTTGACCAGTTCAATTTATTGGGTCAGATATCCATGCATCCCTTCTTCTGTATTGCCTGGTTTGTGGTCAATACTGATCTGATCTTGATCTAAACACGGTGGTGGCAGCACCATGAAGATGAGGTATTTACTGTCATTGACCCCCAGCATTAATAGATAAGGCAGCATCTGAAGGGAATCACACTGAGGCTAACTAGGTAAGGGGTTAGGAAGTATAGTTAACTGCCATTGTTTAAACTTCAATTTATCATTTATTGTTTTTTTTTTTCTGTTTCCCAGGTTTTAAGAGGGTAGAGTGACCTGGCAGTTGTTAGGGAGTGTAATATATTATGTTTAATAGTACTAATTATTTTACTGTTTTATATACCTGGAATGTTTCACTGCAAATTAAATAAAATGAGTATTGTACTAGTATTATACATAGGGATATTATGTATCACCCAAAATATTAACGGAATTGACCAGTTTTCTCAGGGAACTGTGAATTCTGTTGATAATTGTGGGTGGATAGAAATGGTTGACAATACCCTCAATGAAGGGAGGATATAGGTTAGTCAGCATTGTGGTATGAATGATAAAATTTTAATGAAGTTCAGCTAGCTGGACTAGTAAACTCACTAGTAATGAACAGATGCATTTTATTAGTAAATAATGTAGCATATTAGACATTGCTTCTAAAGTTACATTTGCTATGTTTGAGTTATTTAATCTTATTTATTCCCTGCATTTTCTTAAGGAGACCCCCAATAAAGCTGGCAATAAGGAAATCAAGTTGGGCATTCTACTGCAAAATTCAGAAACTGAGGCAAATAATTCTTCTTCTATTATTGATATTAAGTGACATTCATCCCCACCCTGGCATTATTCATTCAACTAATAACTGTTCTTATTCTCCCAAGATTGACACTCAGGTAAACTTGGTCCATTTGAGCATTAGGAGAATATTATTGAAAATAGCTGAATTAGAGGAGGCATGGACCACAGAAAATAAATTTAATGTGATTGCTCTATTCCAGACAAGGTTAAATGGTTATATTGTTAATAATGAAGTCACCCTACAAGGATACAGGATCGATATAAGGGATAAGGTTGGTAAAAAAGGAGTGTGGTGCCTGTTTTATATTTCAGATAAATTTATTACAGCTGAATATCCAAAAAAGTGAGCATCAAGATCCTTGCTATTTACTGTCTTTAAACATCACCCTGGGGATTAATAAATAGAATAATAGATAGAGAAATGTGTATTATGAAGCCAAAATTCCATTGAGAGGTTCTGGGGACAGGTGACCCTCAAGAGCAAAGCTTGAGAGGTTCCAGCATTCCATCAGAGCCTCGAGATGGAACTATTGCTGAGTAGTACACAGTTCCTATTTGTTATTTTTTGTAATGTATGGATCGGAGAAAGAGAGCAAAGAGAACTCCATTGTGAATCAGATCCTTAATGTTAACTGTACTAGAAGAATTCACTTTATTTTATTTATTTATTTAATGAGAATCATAATTACAATCCTTTGAGTCTTAGACTTCTTTGAAAAGGCTCCTCGTTGGTATGAAAGAACACATATTACATTAAACATTTTATACATCGGTCACATAGTTTATTGTATTTTACATTAGCTGGTTACCACTGCTAGGATCTTATAGGACCCTGGGTCATTGTAGAGAGACAAGACAGGTGAACAGATTTGAGGGGGTCATTACAGAACCCTGAGTCAAGGTTTATATGCAGCTAGATAGTAGGACCTAAGGATGTTGGCAGGGGATAAACTAGTCATTTGGTATATTTGGCCGAGATGAAAGTTGGTAACAGCCACAGGCTTCTGAGTCAAGAATGAGGCTCTTGATACCAGTTTTGAATTGGCCAGGACTAGGGGCCAGGGAAATAGAGGGAGGTAGGTTGTTAAGCCAAGAGGGAGTATGATAATGGAAAGACCTTTGCTGTAATGAGGTCCTACAGTGGGGGACTAGTAGGGAGGTGCCTGTAGGGCATCTAGGTGCCCTCCTGTGAGAGGTTGGTTGGATGAGGGGGAGTAGCCCTTGGGTGTAAGGTTCATAAGTATTTTTTTGGCTCGGAGGCAAGTATGGTACTTAAGTCTCCCCTCGAAGGTCAGCCAGTCTGCAAGCTTGTAGAGCTCACACATCTGGGTTAGTCTATCACAGCCTGTGACCAGACTGCAAGCTTTGTTCAGAGCTAGGCTAATGCAGTGTAGGGCTGTTTGGTCTGCAGTGCCATAAATTACAGTACCATAGTCGACCAATGAAAGGACTGAGCAGGTTACAGCAAGACATAGGGCCTGGGGTGGTAGGCAGTGCTTATGTCTGTGTAGAATCCCCATCCGGGTATTAACAGAGGAGGAAAGGTGTTTAATATGTGTGTGGTAGGTGAGGGATGTGACCAGCATGACACCCAGATATTTAAATTTTGAGACCTGTTCAATGAGGAGGCCCTGTGAGTTTGAGATGGTTAGAGGGGTGTTTCTATATGGGCTTTGACGGTGAGCAAAGATCATAGATTTCGTTTTGCTGTAGTTAATATTAAGCAATAGTCAGTGAACCAGGATTCTAACTCTCTGGAAAAGCCTTGTAGGGCAATTTGGAGGGAGTTAGGATTGGGGTGTTTCCTGAAAACTAAGGCGTCATCAGCACAGAGCAACAGCTTTCCACTGCAGGACTGTGGGAGGGCATTTAGGAAAAGAGTGAAAAGTAGTGGCCCCAGAATAGACCCTTGGGGGACACCCGTTTGGATGGGTCACTTGGAAGAGAGGGTGGAATTCATTTTGACTTGTTGTGTCCTGCCAGTTAGATAGTCTTTAAACTGGGAGATAGCCTCAGTGGTGAAATGGTAGGAGGGTGAGAGAGTGGAGAAGCAGTGCATGACTGATGGTGTAGAACGCTTTGGTCAGATCGACATATATTGCTCCTGCTAATGACCCCTGTTCCAGAGCCTCGTGTATGTAATATGTAAGTTCAAGTAAAGCTGTGGTTATGCTATGTCCCTTCCTGAAACCATGTTGTTCGTGGCAGAGCAGATTGTGTTTGGCCAGGTAATCGGTGAGCTGGTCTGATACAATTTTCTTGAGAGCCTTTGGGGGGGGATAGAAGTGTGTTGGTAGTTACTAGGGGAAGGGGGGTCCCCACTCTTTAGGACTGGAGTTATAATACTTCTTTTCCAAAGAGAGGGGAATTGATCTAATCACAGTGAACAGTTTAGTATTTTGGTGAGGTGAGGCAGGGTTTCATCATGTGTTAGACTGAGGAGTTTGAGGTTAAGGGAGTCATTGCTATAGCGGGAGTTGTGCAAGGCTTTAGAGAGGTAGTTTTTTGCTTCCCTACAGGAGATGATTCATAGCTGGAAGGGGGGGCTGTAGAGGCAGAGGTGTCCAAGGGGTGACTAGTGATAGGGTTGAAAAAGTTTTGTGGGAGAATGTGGCTGAGGTCAGAGAAGGTGGTGTTAAGGGCATTGGATATGGTAGTGGGGTCCTGGGAGAGGGCTCAATTAACTTGAAGCCGTGCTGGGGCAGGGCAGACAGTTTTCCCACATAGCTCCTTAATGTTGTTCCAGAAGTTTTTCCCCGAGCCCCAGGTGGTGGTGAGGGCTTGCTTATAGTAGTTTGCCTTAGCTTGCCTGATGGCCCATGTGCATTTGTTTCTTGCCTGTCTGTAGAATTATCTATCCTGGGGGAGCTGGGAGTTCAGGGCCCTGTGCCAGAGGTTATCTCTGAGGTGCATCTTGTCAAGGAGGGACTGGGAGATCCAAGGGGTATCCCTGCTTTTATGATCTGCTTCGAGAAGGGGGCGAAGATGTCACAGGCCATGTTGAAGGTGGTAATAAAGGAGTTGAGAGCTGCGTCTACAGTCTGGGCTGTGTGGATGGGTGACAAGTTGCAGGAAGAGAGGTACCTTTTGAGATGTGAAAGGACTTCTTTTTTGAGGTGCCTTTGGATGGCAACTTTAGGGTAGCTGGGGGGGATTTTATTAGACCACCAGCAGGAGGCAGGGGAGTGGTCACTTATCACATCAGGGAGCACTTTCACCTTGGAGAGGTGAGAGAGAAAGTTAGTAAAGATATGGTCAGTAAGAGAGGAGGACCCTGATCTTGAGTTGTATCTAGTAGTGGACTGGACTACCTGTGTAAGGTCATAGGCTCGGACAGCATCTTTGAAGATGGTAGATGTGTTAGATTGCCAATTCACTTTAAAATCTCCCATAATAATCACTTCACTCTTGGGCGGGAGATGGGTAATGCTGGATAGTATAGATTCAAAGGTGGGCTTTTGATTTGAGGGGGGGATGTAAAGCAATGTTATGTATAGCGGTTTACCGGGAGAGTCAAGGGTAACCTTGATGGTTATGGCTTGGGCACCATGGGCAGGTGGGAGCAGGAGGACTGTGAGGGCTTGAAGGGATGTTTTGACGTAGATGGCACAGTCACCTCCTCTTTTGCCAGTCCTGTCAGCTTGGAAGATGGAGTAGTCCATGAGGGTGACAGAGGCATCAGGGATATTTTTAGAGATCCAGGTCTCGGATAAGGCAAGGATGTCAGGGATGTGTTGGGTGATCCAGCCCTGGAGGGGAGTGAACTTCCTAGGTAGGCTGCAGATGTTAAGGGCAGCCAGTAGTAGGACACCATGCTTGCCCACCTTGGTAGATCAAATCGACGGAGGACCTGGATTAGGGTGTACATTCCCTGAGAGATGAAGGAGGAGGAGAGCATGCCGGAGTAGGGTTTTTAAGGGTGATGTGTTGTCAGTTTTCTTAATACATACTCATCTGCTGGGGCTGAGTCAAAAATTAAAAAATTGTCACCTCTGTATGCCAAGAAGTTGACTTTAAAAAGCAGAATGTCTACAGAAGGCAGGGCTATGGACTTTTTAATGTGACAGTTTTGCAGAATATAAGACAGACCCCCAGTCCCAATGAGAAATAATATGGTTTTGCTTATTTTGCTTAGCTCAGTCCTCTTGCCGTGGTTGTTTGTGTGCCCCTCATCCAAGCTGTTGATGGAATTTTCTTTATTTGCACCATTTCTTGCTTCAGAATTTCTCTCAACTGCTGCCTTGAGTGGCTTTTACTGTATAAGGTGGTTGCAATAAAAACTGGCTCGTGGGCAGCTATGCATACTGTCTGCGCAGTGCAAGGCAAGTGCTGTGAAATCCATTAATAGTATTACGGGATCTCATAATACTGTCGATGAACATGGAATGATAATTTTATGAGCTCGAGTAATAGTGTCAATGGATTTCATTGATGCCATTATGAGGAAAATGTTGTACACTTTTTAATAGAATTATTAAAGGAACCCGTATATCACAAGATTATCACTGTTAGTGTCATCTACATTTCCCAGGATTATACAGAATCTGGAAAGGAACTGATTTCTATTTTGGAACTCTGCTCCCCAAGGGTCATAAGTGGATTATTTTGGCTGATTTTAATGTACATTGGAAGGACAAGTCATCCGATATGTTTCAGTAAAAATTTTTCTCACTTAGTCGACATCAGATTATTGAAGCCACTACCAGATGTAACTATAAAACAGGTTATCATTTAACACTGGACTGGACTGTGGTGACTCACCCACATAAAGTTAAAGAATTTGGTGTGTTGCCAGATGTATTGAGTGACCATAGCCCAGTCTATTGCAATTGGTGAGAAAAAGCAAGTAGGTTTAAACCCATTTATATTATTTGTAGAAACTATAGGAAATTAGATGTCAATAAGTTGAATATAGTTATTTTTGGCCACTGATTTGTCATTTTTAGATTCTATTCACAATTTAAATATTGCTTATGAAAGTTTTTTGCAATATTCTTAATGATATTTGTGATGCATTGGTTAACTCAAAACAATTCATGTTAGGGAATGTAGAAGTGATTGGATCTCGCATGACTTATTAAATTGTCTTAGGGAACGTAACAAAAGAGGGGCCCATTATAGAACGACTTTAGATCTCTCTGTACTGATGCTTATAAACAGGCCAGCAATAATTGCCAAAACCTTATTGATAGGGCAAAAAGGGGATACTATAAGGCACAACGGAAGAATTTTGTTCTCGATTCATGTCACCTCTGGCAGATGATTAAAGACTTTAGCACTCATGGAAGTGAGGAGGAACCATTTTCTATTTCATCAACTGATATTATCATAAGTGACCCCATCACTGTAGCTGAAAAATGTCATGAATTTTTCTATGATTTGTCTGCATATAAGGCATCAGTAGATAAACATGATTACAATGCAAATTGCTTTCCAAATGTATATTCGCATCCTAAATTCCACATTAAAATATTGACACTTGAACTGTTTTTGAGTTATTTGAATAGACTGAATCCATGACCATCTAAAGGACTTGATGGTCTGGATTTCAAGATCATTCAAATGGCAAAGGATAGCATTGTTTTCCCACTCACTAAGTTGTTGAATTTTTCTCAGTGTCAGGGAGTTTACCCCATAAAATGGAAACACACTACTATATGCCTCGTTCATAAATCAGGTTCTAAGCAAATGATCTACAACTATAGACCCATTTCTTTGTTGGTTCCTATGTCAAAACATTGTGAATGATTTCTTATGGATGAAATGGTTGAATTTCTGTCCAAATATAATTTTCTAACTCATGTACAGCATGGTTTTCGAGCATTATATAATACTGAGACTGCCTTGTTGAGGCTCACAAACCATATTTACCAACCACTGATGCTGAAAATATGGTGGCCTCTGTGTTTGTGGATCTCACCAAGGCATTTGACCTGGTTGACCATAGCTTGCTTCTTCAGTCATTGTCACACTGTAATTTTTCTGAGGATGTTATCAACCGGTTTGGGGATTATCTCATGGGCCGTGACAAAAAACTATTAATCAGACAAATTGTCCTAGTTTTCTTAAGGTGAGTTGTGATGCCCCACAGGGCTCCAATTTGGGAACCATAATTTTTTTCCCTCTTTTTAAATGATCTTCCACCAGCCTGTTCCTCATTGGAAATGCTGCTATACTCAGATGATGAGGTCATTTTTAAAAGAGTAAATGATGTTGGGGCTCTAAATGACATCCTTTAAAAAGAGTTTATTAATTTACAGCATTGGCTTAATGCCCAAGGAATGGTCCTAAATATTAAGAAAACTAAAACCATGATCTTCAACAGAACTGACAACATTGGTAATGGCAAATTTTTGTTAAGAGCTCTTAATGATGAAGTAATTGAAACAGCCAACCAGTTTAGATTATTGGGGTTACACTGGACAGTGCCTTAACCTTTGAACCTCACATAGATGGTCTGATAAAAATTATACACCAACACCTGGGCTCCTTGTGTACAGTCCAAAATAATCTTCCAATGGAAACTGGTGCTATTTTGGTGAAGAGTCTATTACTATCAGTTCTAGATTATGGTTTGATAATATATTCAGGTGTCAGGAGTAGGGTCCTAAATTGGTTAAAAGTACTTTACAGTGCACTTTGTTGTTTTATAACTGGCCTTCCATTAAAAGCCCATCACTCTTTTCTTTACAAGACTGCACCATTACCTTCATGGTGGTAAAGTACTCTAGGAGGATTTAGCAAGACTGGAGGGCTGGTCAAACACATGGCAACTAGGGTTCAATGCCAAGAAATGTAAAGTCATGCACATGGTGGCCAGAAACCCCAGGAATAGTTACTGATTGGGAGGAGTGCAGTTATCCATGTCAACAGAGGAGAAGGAACTAGGAGTACTAGCAACAGGGGAATGACCCACTCAGCACAGTGCAGGAAGGTAGCAGCAAAGGCCAATAGAAAGCTGGGGTGCATAACAAGGGAAATCACCTCTAGGAGAGGGGAAGTCATACTGCTCCTGTACAAGTCCCAGGTGAGGTCACACTTGGAATACTGTGTGCAGTACTGGTACGCCTACTTGAAAAAAGACATCAAGCTACTGGAGGGGAGACAGTGTAGGGAAATAAAAATCATCCTGGGACTGGGAGATAAACCATATGAAGAGAGGCTGAGGGAGCTCAGTATATATTCCCTGGAGGATAGAAGGGAGAGAGGGGATATGATTGAGACCTTCAAGTACCTGAAGGGCATGAACAGAGTAAACACCGAGAGTATGCTCAAATTAAAAGATTGGAGGAAAACCAGGGAACCCAGTCTGAAATTGGAAGTAGGAAGATTCTGGAGGGAAATGAGGAGGTACTATTTCACAGAAAGGGTGGCTACAGGGTGGAATATGTTGCCAGAGGAGGTGGTATCATTGAATTCAATGAACAGCTTCAAGAGGGGATGGGAAAAGATCAAAGGGAGGGTCCAAACTGAGGGTGGATGGAGTGTGTGTGTGTGTGTGTGTGTGTGAAGGAAGCAGGAGGAAATATGGGGGGGTGGCAAGGGAAGAGGGGCAGCTGTAGTCTAAATGGCTTAAATGCTGCACGCTTGAGCAGACTAGACAGACCATAAAGCCTATATCTGCTTGTACTTTTGTATGTTCGTATGACAGAGTAAAGATAAAAACCTCAATCTTTTTCCATAAGATCACATTCTTAGTAAGGTCCTATCTTCCATAGAGGAGTTATTTCCATTACAACATACTTCACATTGAACTAGATCACAGGATTTCACCTTGTTTAAGGCTCTTTTTTGAAAGACTTATTTTGGGCAAAAAGCTTTTGACTATGTTGGTTTAACAGCTTACAACTGGATACTACAATCAGTTAAGTCCCTAAAATTTATACCTGTTTTTAAGAAACATTTGTGAAGTATTTTAGATGCAGTCTGCATGTTATTTGTAAATAATATTTGTATTTGTACTCTATTGTATGTATTGCATGTTGTCTTGTAATATGCTGGTCACACTCGAAAAAGGGCAACACTGCTCATTGTGCCTATCCAGGGTAAACAATAAAAATGAAATTAAATGAAATATGTGGATCAGTGGCCAAAGAGCTGGTAGCTCCTTTCTGTGCATTATTGCACACTGGGAAGAGGTACGTGGGGTATACTAAGCCCAACTGCAGTGGTAGCAGCTCTCTGGGTATTTGTCAGCATGTCACACTGGCAGTGAAGAGTGCAACTGGATCATAGACACAAGTCAGAAAATGTTAAAATTGCATCTGACTGGCTGATCACTAGGGGTGCTAAACAGGATGGCATCTTAGATCACAGCTCTACAATCCAGAGGGAGCTATCCATTATAATCCTTTCAATTCTGACCAAGTTCTACCTCTTCAAACTAGAGAAGTTACAGGAGTATTGTACAAGGAATCTGAAAATCACTTTATTATTGCAGAAAGCTTTAATTGTAGTGGAAAAAAATCTCTTCCAGTGGAATGGCCTATCTTGAAGGGCAGGCCTACAGCATGGCTGAACTGCACATATCACAATCCTGGGAACAGCCCTCGGTGGAAACGATGTTTGGCCAACTCATGGCACAGATGTCGCAGGTCACCTTGGCGACAAACTGCAATACCCAATAGTCCAAAACCTGGAGGCTAGGATGCTACATACTGAGCAGAGGGTCTTAGCGATGGAGAGTCAGCTACAAGAGATGTCAGCAACACTAAGGGAGCAACAGCACTCTATACAAATGATGCACAGCAAGATAAATGGCCTCGAAAACCGAGGTCGGCGCAATAACCTTAGATTCTTGGGATTCCCTGAGCAGAAAGACACCGAAGGGTTTCTGCAATTAGCAATATCAGAAATGCTGCAGCTAGATCCATCGAGACCCATTCAGGTGGAACACACACACCGCACGCTGGCCCACATGCCCAAGGCCCAGGAAAGGCCACAGCCTATTATCGCTAGATTTATAGATTACTGAGAAAATGAGAAGGCCCCCCAGAAAAGCAGCAGGTAACATAGAGATCAAGCACAATCCTTATTTTTCAGGACTTTTCTAAAGAACTGTCTGATAGACACAGAGCCTACACCGAGGCAAGGCACACAATGCACAAACTTGGGCTGCCGTTCTCCTTGCGATACCCTACCACAGTGCAGGTAGTCCACAATTTATTTATTTTTATTTTTCATTTATTTGTATTTCAGATGACACCTTTGAGCCGAGGGCTCTTTTACAAAGGTTCCACAGCAAGGCAATAAGGACAATAAGGTACAAAACATAACATGATCATTACAATGGAACTTACAAAAAAAAAAAAAGACAAATAAGGTTACAATAATAGCAGCCAAAGGTATTGTCAAGGAATTGTGTTGCGAGTTAATTATACAGCACAAGTCATATGCGGCTCAGTGAAGCTTTGTTAGGAGTGGGTTAGTGGGAAAAGAGAAAGAAGAGTGGTGGTGAGGGGGTGGTATGGGAGACAGAGAGAGGGAGGAGGGGAGAAATGGGGAGGGCATTGCATTGGGTATGTGGTAGATGGGAAACAGCAAGGGAGGATGAAAGGGGGAATGAAAAAGAAAAGGAGACAGATTCATCCTATACCAAGTTATGGGGTGTAGGAGAGGAGGAGGAGGAGGAGGAGGAGCTGAGGCAGTGAGGAGGGATGCTTGAGGGTAGTATGCCTGCAGGGGATTATAAGAAGCAATCACAGAAGGCACTAGCCACGAGGTGTTGATGCAGTTTACACTTAAAAGCACCAATCGTGGCAATGTTGGAGATTTCTGTAGGTAGCAAGTTGAACCAGGTGGAGGCTCTGACAAGGTAAGAACGCTGAGCTTGAGAGGTCTGACAGTGAGGTACTGTAAAGGTTAGACTGTCCAATCTTATAGTTAGGCGATGGACATGCTGAGGGGGTCAATATTGATTGGACTTTAGGGGGCATAAGGCCCAGTGATGTCTTCTTAGCTAGGATGCAGGTCTGGTACTTTAGCCTGCCAGATAGCTGGAGCCAGTTAGCCTGCTTGTAAATGTCACACATGTGAGAAAGGTGGGCAGCTGAAATAAGGAGTCTACATGACTTATTAAGGGCTACAGCTATGCGCCGGAGTGCAGTATCAGTAGCGGATCCGTAGATAACAAGCCCATAGTCAATAGTTGAGATAACAGAGCTCTGGATAGCGAGGTTCAAGGCTTCAGCTGTTAGGCAATGTTTATGCTTGTATAGTAGCCCTATACGGGAGTTCACAGTTTTAGCGATATTGTCACTGTGTTTGGTATACGAGAGGGAGCAGTCAAGGGTCAGGCCCAGATGTTTAAACATATTCACCTGCTCAAGAGTGACACCTTTATGGTTGTTAATTATGAGCTCATGGTCCTTTTACTTGCTGTGGGTTCCATGGAACAACATTGTTTTAGTTTTTTTTGTGGTTAAGGATAAGTTTATGTGAGCAAAACCAGTCTTCCACTTCTGTGAAACTTTTCTGTAGTTGAGACTGAAGGGAGGTGGGGTTGGTGTGGTAAGTGAAGATTACTGCATCATCTGCATACAGTAACATTCTGTCATGGTAGGAGGCAGGGAGATTGTTCAGGAATATGCTGAGTAACAAGGGACCCAGGATAGAACCTTGGGGTACTCCAGAGTGGACTGGTAGGGATGACAAGAGGAATTCACCAATCCTGACCTGTTGGGTCTGGTTACTGAGGTAGCCTTGAAACCAGAGGGTAGTTTCACTTGAAAGACCAAAGAGGGATAATTGTTTGACGAGAATTGAGTGATTGACAGTGTCAAATGCCTTAGTCAGGTCAATAAAAGAGGCGCCGACCAACTGGCCCTGATCAAGTGCATGATGGATATGTGAGGTGAATTCGAGGAGTGCCGTGGTAGTGCTGTGCCCTTTGCGGAAGCCATGCTGCTGGGAACATTGCAGGCTGTATTTTATAAGGTACCCGTGAGCTGATCAGTCACTATCCGTTCCAAGGCTTTGGATGAGAGGAGGATGGATATAGGCCTGTAGTTGTTCGTGAGAGTCTTGTCACCACTTTTATGGACTGGAGTCACCACTGCCAGTTTCCACTTTTGGGGGAACTGGGAGATCATGAGGGAATGGTTGAGGATTTTGGTTAGTGGGAGCAGGACTTCGGCAATGGTGAGGGCGAGAAGTTTCATATCCAGTGAATCACCACTGACTCTAGACTTCCCAAACACTTTAAGAATGTGTTTTTTAGCTAAGCTTTCCAGGATTGCTTTGAAATGGAAAGGAGGGTGCCCTGGTGCAAACCTGAACTAACAGGAACTGGGTTGACTGTGGTGGGATCAAAAAAGTTAGGAGGTAGCACATGACTAAGGTCAGCAAAAGTGGTGTTAAATGTGTTGGCAATGATTACATGGTCAAGAGTGATGGTACCATCTATGTTCAACATTGTGGGTGTTGTTTTGGGATCCTTTCCAGTCACTTCAGCAAGATTATGCCAGAATTTACTCCCGTCATTCCAGGTGTTGGCTAAGGCGTTCCTGTAATAGTTAGCCTTCTTATGGCGGATTGCTCTGCCACATGCATTCCTTGCTGTTTTGTAGGCCTGGATATCAGTCTGGGTGCCAGTAACTTCGCACGATACCAGAGCTGGTCTCAAGATTTCATTTGTGTAAGGAGGCCTAGTGTCATCCATAGGTTGTTGACACCCTTGATCTTAACGCTTCTTGAACGGAGCATGAACATCACAGGCTGAGTTGAAACAGGTGATAAAATATTCAAGTGCTGTGTCTACATCGGGGGCTATATCAATTGGTGACCAGTCATGTTCACGAAGGAGTGTTTTAAGTGACTCAAGATGACCGGGGGTCAGCATTCTCCTGTTAGTAGTTTTGGGGGGGAGTTTGGTGTATTTGTTGGTCCAGATACACAAGATAGGGGACTGATCACTTAAGGAGTCTGGGAGGACTATTGCTTCGGAGATGTGCTCTGGACGATTAGTTAGCACCCAGTCTAGAAGTGTACAGGTCCCTGTTCTGTAGTTTACTCTAGTAGGTGTATTTGACCATTTGTGCGAAGTTAGCAGCAGCTAGGGCATCCTTATAACTATTTGAGCTGGAGGCCAGCCAGTTGATGTTGAAATCACAAAGTAGGATAACTTCTGTATTCTGATCCAGGGAGTTGATACAGTCAAGGAGGGAGTGAAAGCCCAGATTGCTCAACTTGGGTGGTATATAGACAGAGACAACAGTCAGGATCTTGTTATGAGTTCTGAGAAGTACTTTGGCAGTAAGGATTTGGATGTCATTTCCAGAGATGGGCACAGGCATGACATGACCCATGAGGGACTCTTTAAGGTAGAGGGCACAGCCTCCTCCTTTCTTGGTAAGTCTGTCCTGTCTGAAAACTACATATCCGGGAAATGCTATTGTGGAGTCAGGTATCTTCGGAGACAGCCATGTTTCCAGCACTGATAGGATGTCTGGATTGTGCTGGGAAACCCAGGCAGAGAGGTTATCAAGTTTGGAGAGGAGACTGCAGATGTTAATGCTTGCCGAGGAAAGTGACCCTGCACTGCTGTTAACCTTGTGGCCAAGTGGTGGTGGCCCAAGGGTTAGGGTGAGTGTTGCCTGAGAGGAGCAACAGCAGCAGTATTAAATGTTTTAAAAGGAGTTTAAAGTTGCTTCTGTGGGGCAGCAGGGCCCTTTTTTCAACAGGTTCCTTTCCATAAGGATGATGCATGAGGTAGTGACCAGTTAGCAATAGCAAGGAGCTGTAAGGGCACAGTTGCAGTGGTTTTGAGAACAGGCCAAAAGTTTCATTTGTTCTTCAAAATGGTTGTTGGATAGATAGCCCTTAGAGACAAGTACACTAAGAGTTGATTTGAATTGAAAATGTTTGATACCTGGTGGTTAAATCAAAAGCTAAAACAAATGATCAACAGCTGAGGTCCACAGTCATAGAATGTGTTAGAATTTCTGAAAGGGATGAGCTCTGCCTGTGCATATGCAGGATGTGAAATCCTTTTGTCTGTATATGTGTCTTTGTCATTCAAAGAGGTCTTGAAAAGCCCAAATACAGATCATGGGGCAGGTCAGACGAAAATGTGGATTCAAGCAGGACCCAGAATCACTGAATTTGTCAGACTGCTTTGTTTCACTTATGTTTTGCTTGCGATACCTTCCAACAAGTTGATTTTAAAATGATTTTAAAATGAAAAATGCAGATACCTGGTGATGATGCTTTGTAAAAATCCAGTCCAGGAGACTTTCATGGATGTAGTGCACAAGAATGGTGTAGTTACTCTAACCAGAAAACCATGTAAATCCACAAAAACTAAGCTACAGACACAGACAAACACAAGCAGACACCACACAGACCCAGGAGGCAGAGTCAATGGGGTTCCATTTTTCTTTGACTCTCCTGACTTCCTCACAGAATTTCTATGCTGCAACTGGCCGAGGGAATCCAAAGTAAATACCCCAAATCCCCCACCAGAAAAAGTTAACAAAGAAGGGCTGGACCATCACTCTCCTCCTCAAGTTAACTGGTCCGTGGTCTGGCAGGATATTAGGGACCAGGCTTGGGAGCTCCCCCGAGGGCGAACCAAAAGAGGCATTCTTCTAAAATGCATGGATGCGGAGAACACCCCTCGGAGCGAGAGTAGGCAGACATATTGGGAGCCATACACATGGACACAACAAATCCTGACTCCCAACAGGGTTTCCACCCAGCCAACAGGTATGAATCCCTGAGACCTAGATCTCCGGATCCATGGCCAGACACCGTTGACGCTCCCGTGTTTGGCTGGCCTTCTCCTCTGCTGAAATCAAGTCACCAGACCCTTTCAACTTCCTGTCACCATTCACAGGATGGAGCCATGACTAACAGAGCACAGCACCCACCAAAGGTCTCCTGGGAGGCCTCTCCCATTGTCAGTGATCCAGCCTCCTTTGTGGACCGACTGGAACAGATTCAAACTCCCAGATCGAAGAACGGCGAGACCTCAGCAGCATGGTCAGATAAGTAGCACATTTGTTTAATTCTTGTTTTTTTTGCTAAACCTTGGGGAAAACCAGGTCAGGGGTAAGGCAGGGGTAGCTTTCTCGGAGACCAAGGAGAGAGACTCCAGCTGCTGTTCCTTTGCCATATCCACATTGCTCGAGTTTGGTGACTGCCGTGACTCCCCCACCCTGGGCCTGGCCCTCAATCTATGCAGCTACCTTGCAGCTGAAATGCCCCATTCCCATACCGGGAAGGATCCGCAGGGGCCAACAAACATGCTCTGACTTGCAAGGGCTAGTAGGAAGCCCTCATTTAACTTGATGGCATGGAGGAGTATCAATCACCTCCACAAGCTCTGGCGGATATTCTGAAGGGCTCAGTACCTCTCACTGGTGGGGATGGGTAAGGGAGGAGAGCATCCTGGTGTAGGGTTCTCTCAAACATACTGTTCCACTTGGTGTTATTGTTCAGTCTGTTGGGTATTAATGTTTAGGCCTAATAAGTTCACTATTGGCCTGCTGTTTCTTTTTACATGGAAGGCTCAGGCCCCTCCAGGGTGGGCAGCTGGGTTCCTGACCCGGTTTTTGCTCGGGTGCTGGTCGAGCCATGACCTGTATTCCTGAATTAGGGCCAAAGTACCCAATCCCTGATGCAGAGGGTCCCCCCGAAGGACCAGATCACATATGTTCCCCGGTATAGTGGACTAATCCCCCCCCTTACTGTTTTCATAATAGTCCCCTGTAATGAGAGCATTGCTGGTTCCCCTCAGAGGCCATTTCATGCCCACTTGTACTAGAGGAGGCTGCTACCTAGACCCCTCTCCCCCCATCCTTCCACTCCATCATCAGCGATGCATAGCCCTACCAATAGTACACCAATACTCATGCAAAAATGACTGGTGCAGTGTCAACACCAATCTGCAGCTACAAGGAGCTCACCAGATTAATACTGTGATCATGTTGATGACGGTACCCTGTTGGGGAGTCTTCCTCCCCCAAACTCCCCCTAACACACACAGGGGTTCAACACCACAGGATAGTGCCCTGGGAAAAGATGCTGGCCTACAGTAGGGCTCTGTGGCCAGTGGGAAACCTCTATTTCCCTAATACGCATGGAAGGTTGTGCTCCCTGTATATAGTTGGATTATATGTATATGTTATAGTTTGTTTTCAATTCAAGAGACACACACAGGGTTGCTGCTAGATGTTAGATTGAGATCAGCTGCTACTGTCAGGGAATGCCTGGCTTATTCACTCTCTCCATACCTGGCGCTGAATTACAGGGAGTTGTCTCTCCTGGGTGGACCGACCTTACTCCCAGCCTGCTGGTTTACTATGATACATTTCCTGGAAAGATACTTGTTCCCTCTCACCAATAGGTGATATAACATGTTTGACGTGGAACATCAGGGGGCTTAATACCCCCAACAAAAAGAAACAGGTTTTGCAGCACCTTAAAAGGCTGGGAGCGAAGGTCATGTTGCTGTAGAAGACCAAACTCACAGGAGGGGACCATGATAGACTAAACTGGGATTGGGTGGGTCAAGTCATACATGCCTCAGCCCCTTCCAGAAAGAGAGGGGTAGCTGTACTGCTTCACAAGCAGCTTCATTGGACACTGACGTGTAAGGTGAGTGGTCCTGGGGGCAGATGGGTGGCTGCACTCATGGACACAGGGGAGGGGCCTTTACACCTGGGTAACATGTATGCCCCGAATGAAGACTTGCCCTCCTTCTTCCATAAGCTGGCCCAAGCGCTGGGCTCCCTGGCCCACGGTGATACCCCTATAATATTATGGGGAATTTTAATCTCACATGGACCTGCTACTTGATAGATCCCCCTCTAACTAAGAGCCCCACTCCAGGGCATCACTGGCATTGAACCAGTTACAACAAGATATGGGCCTTACAGATATCTGGAGTGTATTTCACCCCTCCCAATGAGACTACACCTTCCTTTCCCCAGTGCACAGTTCCCTTAGTCAGATAGATCTCTGGCTCACCTCTCCAGCAGTCACCAGGAACACGATTGACCCCTTTATTCATCCATTGGTCATCTTGGACCATGCCCCTGTGTGTCTCTTCTTCACCTGGGGCCCCCTTCCCCCTACCTCTCATTCCTGGAGGCTGGATCCATTGCTGCTTCATGATCCAGACTCCCCCCCGGCTTCAAAGGGAAGCCTCTGAATTTTTTTGGAATAACCATATAGCAAATACTTCAGCAGGCAATACCTGAGAAGCATTTAAAGTTACCCTGAGGGGGGCGATAATGGGATTTGCGAGCAGGCACCACAAGAGGAGGGAACAGCACCTTAAGGGGCTTGAAAAACAGCTCCAAGAAGTGGAAGCTACCTTTAAGGTCCTCCGCGTCCCTTCCCTCAGGTTGGAGGCAGGACACCAAGTGGCATCCCTGAAGATTCAAGTGAACGAACTTATATCTAGGAAAGCAGAGATCTGTATTATTAGATTAAAGCACAAATATTGGGAAGGGGGAGAGAAGGGGTTAAGATCCTTGCCTACCACCTCAAAAAGCAACAAGCTGAAAAGCACATCGCTGCCTTAGTGGATGCAGGGGGTAAGACCCACAACTCGACAGAAGGAACCAATAGCATAATGATGGATTTCTATTCCATGCTATATAAGTCATCCAGAGCACCTGACCCCGAGGGTGTCCTCCCATTTCTAGAATCTTTACACCTTCCTAAAATCTCGGAGGATCAGGCCTTGGCCTTAGAGGCCCCGATCTCACCTCAGGAGGTGGCAGAGACTATACTATCACTTAAAAAGGGAAAGGCTCTTAGATGGGACAAGTTCCCCATCAAAATATTGCAGCTTTTGCAGGCCACAATCTCTCTGATACTACAACAACTGTTCACTGAAACGCTTCAAGAAGGTGCCCCCCCCAGGGAGGCGACCATTACTATCCTGCCTAAAAAGGGTAAAGACCCTCTAAAAGCATTCAGCTACCGGCCCATATCCCTTTTGAATGCAGACAGTAAGGTGCTAACCAAATTGTTAGCTAACAGACTAAACCCGGTCCTCCCCAATTTGATCCACCCATTCCAGGTATTCTTTGTTAAGGGACGATTTAGTGTGGACCATATTAGATCACTAGTAAACTTGATCCATAATGCTAAAACATTGTCATCCCCTTCTGCAGCAATAGCAATAGACTTTGAAAAGGCCTTTGACTCCCTAGAGTGAGACTATGTCCAACAAGTGCTTGGCACCATGGGGTTGGGGGCGGGCTTCCAGGCCTGGATAGGGGCCATATATTCATCTCCCGCAGCTAGGGTACTCAACAACTCGATGCTGTCTCCCCCCTTTATACTGGGTAGGAGCACATGTCAGGGATGCCCTCTCTCTCCTCTACTCTTTGTCCTGGCAGTGGAACCCCTGGCTTCGGCTATTAGACAGAATCCATTAATCTCTGGGATATGAGTGGGAGAAAGGGAATACCCTACTTTCGTTTATGCTGATGACCTGTTGCTTCCTATAGCAGATATTGCCACCTCCTTCCCTCTGTTATTGAGCACTGTGTCAGAATTTAATACATTCTCAGGGCTCAAGATTAATCAGTCCAAGATGGAGGTCCTCCCTTTGAACTCTAATTGTACCTCACACATGGTTACCCAGCATGGTCTCCATTGGGCTCTGGATGGACTCACATGCTTGGGCATCAATATCACTCCTAATTTGTATAAACTCTGAGAAAGGAATATGAAGCCACTTTTGGCATCCTTTCTTATGGAGCTGGATAGATGGAGGCCTCTCCGACTCACGCTCGTAGGTAAAATTTCAGCAATTAAAATGGTCACAGCAACTAAAATGATGTACCTCCTCTCTCACATTCCTTTGAAAATCCCTCAATACTGGTTTACTAAGCTGGACTCCCTGCTGGGTTCCTTCATATGGGAGGGCAAGAAGCCTAGGTACAGCATATATAAGCTGAGAGCGCATTGGACAGATGGAGGCTGGGGCCTTCCATGGCTCGAGTGGTATAAATGGGCTTTTCAGATGGCTCAGATGCTAAAATGGTTCACATCCCCAGAGCAAAACTCCCCTCAGTGGCTAGGGCATTCACTCTCACCCTACAATAGGCCCCTCTCTGGAGTACTGGGCCAAGGTGCATAAGAAGTTGGGTACCCTCCCTTCTCCCCAAAGACTCACTCCACTATGGGGCAACAGTGAGATCACTATCAATAAGAAATCAATTTCCTGGCCCTCGTGGGATCTAGGTGGGCTCTCAAAGCTCCAGGATATGTATATCCCTGGCACAGATACCCTTGATTCATTTGAAGGGCTGAGGAGAACATATGGAATCCCATCCAGAGATTTTTGGTGCTTCCTCCAAATAAGGAGTGTGGTCTCTGAATACACTAGCAAGCAACACCACAGGCAGCAAGTCTCTCCAGCAGAATCTTGGCTGGCCCTAGAAAGAGGCCAGTCTAGCCGAATATATGCTGCTCTTAGGGACACCATTCCGTCCCAAGCAGAGGAGTCTAAGCATAAATAGGAGCAGGCACTGCAGACCCACATCACAGATCTGGACTGGAAGACATGTCTCAGGCTTGCACATGGGGCATACCCTGATACTAGAAGCCAACTAATACAGAACAAGATTCTGCATTCATGGTATAGGACCCCTGTGATAGTTGCCAAGGCTAAACTGGTCCAATCCGACCTCTGCTGAAGATGTCAGGAGTGTCCTGGTGACCTAATCTATATACTATGGCACTGTAGGAGGATCCAGCCCTTATGGCAGGCAGCTGGTGAGATGTGGTCCAGTATTCTTCAGAAACCCATTCCTATGTCCCCCCCAGCTGCTGATACTAGGAATCCAGTCCTCAGCACCCCAATTAAGTCTCTCAGAGATAAAATTGCTCCTGACCCTAAGCATGCAGGTAAAAAGACTCCTCTTGTGGAAATGGCAGACATAGGTAATCCCATCAGTGGAGGAGGTACTTAGCTCCTTGGTTCAGGTGGCTGACTGGTCCAGAATGTCACACACTGTAGCTGATATCCTCCCTAAATATATCAACATGTAGAAACCCTTTATAATGTACTTGAAACCTAGGGATGGAATCAGCTGAAAAAGCTCCTCTTCACTTTTGTAAACCTTCCTCTCATGTTTGAGTCTGGAGCTGGGGTGGAAGAGAAACTTTTTGTGGTTCCGGGGCCCCCTGTGCCAATAGCAACTTGGAATATTATGAGTAATTGCTAGTTTATTCACTGACGATCTCTAGAGAGGTTTGCTTTGTGCGTGTTCTGTTGTATTTTGAAGTTCCTGACTGGAGGGAAGTGGCCCTGGACCATCTTAGAACTCTACGGTTGTGCCAGCAATGCAGGTATCATCAAGAATAGTCCAGTAAGCCAATTTATATGGTATTTACAGGACATGAGTACCAGCAAATATTACCTCCATAGGTTACTTCCTGGTAGGACAGGTGTTGTTCGTCCATCCAGGGAATAATACAGTTCTTCTGTTGCCCGCTTGTTTAGGCTCTGCTCCTCAAGTTATTGTAAGCCTGTCCTTCTAACTGTATTCATACAAATGTATGTAACATTTCTGTAATATTATTGTTATGTATCTGACAGCTTTATTCCATGTAATGCTTGTTAAAGTCAAATCAATAAAAAACTTATTAACCGTAAAAAAACAAATTGCTCCTGATTGAGATTGATAAGTGGATACAGCCTGTGGTAGGGGTACCACGGGGGGGGGGGCACAGGGTCTTCAGGCTTCTGAGTGGGTGAGTCAGGGGACTGCTGACCTTGAGACTTTTGTATATCAGTAGCTTCATACTGACCCAACTTCACCTTGGTGTATCCAAAGGATGAGTAACAGGGGAAGTTTCCAGATGAATTTATCATTGGTGAAGTTCTCATTAAAGAGGAAAACTTCATAAAATTATCAGCAGAGGTGAATTTGGCAACTTTACCTTAACTTCACCGGTGAATTAAAACTTTGCAACATCTCTAATTGCTGCCTTCTAGCTGCAGCTTCAACAAGAATCCAAGAAGTCCTTGGCTCCCTGCATGGAGTGTTTCTCAGGTAGCTAGTCACTGAACGCACTAGGGATGGTGTAATATTGGACCTGGTGCTTACTAACAGAGACAATATTGGAGACGTCACAGTGGGTCACTCCCTGGGGGTCAATGATCACAATACATCGTGTTTCAGCACTAAGATGGGTGCAGATGCAAACTACACAAGGTTGAGGGTCATGGACTTTAAGAATTACATTTTAAAGAAATGCAAGACTGCCTTTGAAGTAGCCAAGAAGGGGTGGCTTGTCAGGGAGAGGTAGAGGCACAGTTCAGAAAATTAAGGGAAAGTATATTAAAAGGCAACCTTCCTCTCCATGAAGAAATTGAGCAAAGGCAGGAGAAAAAAAAAAGACCATTATGGTACTCTATGGAAGTGGCTGTGAATGTAAAGGAAAAAAAGAGTGGCATTCAGGAGGTACAAAGAAACACAGTGGAAGGAGGACAGAGAGGTGTGCCAAATAAAACAAAGGAAAGCAGGGAGGCAGTTAGCTGAGCAAAGGTGCAAACAGAGGAATGGATAGCCAAATGGGTAGCAAAAAAGCGGCAAGACATTCTCCATGAACCTAAGCAAGAAGAGGAAGGCAAGGGGAGGGACAGTGAGGATGAGGACTGCAGGGGGTGACAGTTCAGAGGAGGACCAGGAAAAAGCAGATATCCAGAAGAGGTAATTCTGCTCAGTCTTCACAACAGATGGAGAGGGGGATGGACCATTGAGGAGGAGCAAGAACAGTGGAGGTGGGGTGGACACAAGTCAATTTTCAGAGAAAAGAGTCCTGAAGGGACTAACGTAAGTGGACAAGGCAATGGGATCAAATGGGATACACACAATGGGCTTTAGGGAAACTCAAAGAGGTGCTTGCTGCACCACTTATGGCTTTATTCAACTACTCATTGGAAACAGGAGTGATTTCAGAAGACTGGAGGGGAGCTGATATCCTGCTCATAACAGCAGTAGCAGGGAGGAGGCTGGTAACTATTGACTGGTCAGTCTCACATAATTGGTGGGGAAGTTAATGGAAGCACTGTTAAAATAATGGCTAGTGGGATATCTTGAATCAAATGGGTTACAAGACCAAAGGCAGAATGGATTCATGGGGGAGGGATCATACCACATGAGTCTGAAGTCTTTCGCTGGGTGATCAGGGAACTAGAGCAAAGAAGGGCAGTGGACAGACCTACATACTTAGACTTCAGTAAAGCCTTTGACACTGTACCACATGGGAGACTGGTAAAGAAATTGGACAGTTTACGGGTGAGATTCAAAGTGGTAAACTGAGTAAAAAACTGACTAATGGACAGATGACAGTGGGTGGTGGTAAACAGCAATCGCTTTAACAAAAGGAATGTGACCAGCAGAGTGCTTCAGGGCTCAGTACTGGGACCAGTCTTTTCAATGTCTTTGTAATCAACATTAATGAAGAGCTGGAATGGAAGGTATGCCTTTTTTACAGTTGACTCCAATATCTGTAGTAGCATGGATACTCAGGAGGGGATGAATAGAATGAATAGGGATCTTAGATAACTGCAGGAGTGGTCAAAGGTATGGCAGCTGGGGTTCAATTCCCAAAAATGCACAATCATGCACTAGGGCATAGAAACCTAGGAGATGAGTATAAAATGTGAAGGGGTTACTGATGGTCAATAAGCAGGAAAGAGACCTTAGAGTTACAGTATCTGATGACCCCAAAGTGGAAGGGAAGTGTAGCAAGGAAGCAGACAGGGCTAGTGGGAGGCTGGAGTGTATTGGGTGAGGTATCGCCAGCAAGACAGAGCTTGATCTACCACTGTTCAAGTTGCAGGTGATACCCATCCTAAAATACTGTGCCCAGTTCTGAAGACAACATCTCAGAAAGAACATAGACAGGGTGGAGGCTGTCCAGAGGAGGACAACTAAAATGCTACAGGGGTTGCATGAGAAGCCCTATGAGGAGACACTGAGGGATCTCAACAAGTACATTCACCATCCCGAGAAATACACAGTCCATGGTGGCTAGTAGTTCCCCCCCATTGCCGATTGCTTGCCCCATGATAAATAAAACAGTATCTCCCTGGTTGTCCAGTGGCTCACCCCTTCCCCAATCACTGATCACCATCTCTTTGATCAGAAAAAATATGTCCCTGGTGGTATAGTGTCCCTCCCCTTCTCCGTTTGCCAATTCCCATCCCGTTGATCAGAAAGAAAATATGTCCCTGCTGATATAGTGGTCCCTCCCCTTCCCGGATCACTGATTGCCATCTTGTAGATAAATAAAAATATGTTCTTGGTGGTATAGTGGCTCCTTCCCCCACCTGATCCCTCTTCCCACATGTAAATCACTATACCCTGGTGTTCAGTGGTCCCCTCTCTTGTAATTGCTGGCCCAATATCAAAAAGGAAAGATGTCTCTTGTGTCCAATGCCCCCAACCCAAAGCCATGCCTGACATAGAAATACCCCCACCTGATCACCCACCTGGTATATTTTAATGCTGTCCATGGTGTAGAGTGTAACCCCCTATCCCAATCCCCTGTGTAGGCAATATAACCATATCCCTAGTGGTCTAGGGAACCCTCCCTTCCTATCCATGAGCCCCAGTAAGTTGAAGAACATCACTTCCCTGGTGGTCTAGTACACCTATCATCCCCCAGCTCAGCAGGTAGTGTTCCACCACCCTGCTCCCCCATCCCAAACTCAAGCAGGCAACCAGAACAGCCCTCCTCTCACCACTATGGCTGGCTGCTGACTGAGTTCTCAAAGAGCATGTACTGTATATGCTGGACCACCAGGAAGATGCAGTTTTTTATCTTGGTGACAGTGATTGGCAATGGGGGTCTGCATTACACTCACTGCAGCCTATGCAAAGGGGCCTATAATGGGCATGTGAATGGCCACCTAGCACCTTTCAGGCCCAATGAGATCATTTGCATGGCTTCCTTTGTGAACAAGAAATAGTGCCACTGTGCTATTCCTTGCATGGCCATTCTCCTGCCTGCATGTCAGGGTGGTGTTACTGGGGTAGCCCTGTTGGTACTAGGCTTACTGCTGCCTCGGACTATCCCAAGAGCTATCAGAGTGTGAATAGCAATTTTGGATGCAAGTTTTACATTGTCTTCGCGATTTATGGTGAATCGGGGCCAGGATGAGCAACATGGATGTGATAGTCTCCCTCAAACATGTCATTTCTGTGAGCTATAAAACTGAAATTTTTTGAAAAAATGGACAAGAAGATTGAGGCAAATGAAAGTCTTAATTTTCCCCTCATTAAAAAAAGCTTAGTTTCATTTGAAAAATACTCTTGCTTTCATTTTATGCAGCTATTTTGAAGGGCTTAAATTTTTAAAAATGTCAAAATTAAATAACTTTGGAATGGATTAATATGTTTTAATCAAACAAGCAAAAGGCACATCTGTGGACTTGCCCCTTTCTGCCTTGAATATTTCAGACCAAAATTCCAAACCTTCTGGGTGACAGCCAAATTCAAAGAAAATCCAGCAAAACAAATGGGAAAAATTTCAAAAAATTCAATTTTCCACTATTTAGAACTCAAAATTGACAGATCTGAATAGAACGAAAGTTGTCACACCTAGAGATCTACCCCACAAGACCATACATTAAAACTTTTGTGGAAATCCGTTGAGCGATTGTGAGGTTACTAATGTGCAAAAATTAGAGGTTAACATTAAAGTGCCTACTGAACCCTAATTATAGTGGTACTACCACGCCACCAGATAATATCTATATATATATATATATATATATGTAATAGATAAACCACTCTGAGGTGTATGGTTGCGCTCTGATATCACCACGCCTTGGTGTGCATTGATACCTTACAAGAGCTGCAGGCGAGTGCATCAATCACCAAGGCATTGCTTATACCAGAGTGCGTACTGTTATCAATTTCTAGAGTAGTTTATACAGCTTATAAGACGTCAGAATTGTTCCAGAGGGGGGTAAAGTGGAGGTGTGCGGTCGCTACTCTGATATACTCACTGTCATGTGATGTGTTTTATACAGTCAGAACTTTATATTTGTATTTGTCCATCATTTTATAAATATATATATATATATATATATATATATATATATATATATATAGGTGCGACTGCACAGAGAAACCGTAATGGCAAAAATCCCTTACAGCGACAGTCTCGACAGGTTCCGAGATTGTCTCTGTGACGGACCCAATTTCTCCCTTTCAATATATTCTGCCCCTCCCACTTCAAAACAACCCCAACTCAGAGTTAGTAATCTATAGAAGGGTGGGTGCAGGGGGAATATCCCCCTGCATGGGGTGTTCGGGGTGCTCAGCTCTCCCGATAGAACACACACAATGTCTGACATGCAAAATTTTGCCTGTCGACATTGTGGATCTTTCCATGCTGAACTTCGACAGCACTGTTGTTGATTCAGCATGGAAAACTATATATATATATATATATATATATATATATATATATATATATACATACTGTATATATATATATATATATATAAAACACAACAGGGACCTGAGGAATAAACGTTTTATTTTCACAAATGCTCTTTGACCTCAGGTAACCTCACGACTGACATAAGCCACGAGTGATGTGCCCATGGTCAAACAGCATGAGTGAAAATAAATTGTATATTCCAAAGGATCACTGTTGTGTATTCCAATTATGCCATACTCATGGATCTTGTGTTAGTGTATTTTTTGAATTATATTTTGCTGTTGTTTTTTTAAATTTTAATAAGTGTGTGGGTTTTGTTTACAATAAAGTGCTCTTCTGCTGTTAGGTGGCGGCATTGCCATGAAGACTACATCATGACATGGGCATGATATGTCAGTGTTGCCTCTGATTGGTGGAAGAGCGTCTTGCTGGAAAAAATGTAAAATAATTGTGGCTCAGTTTAATGAGCCAGCGAGCTCTTGTATCTGCTGTTGCACACAGTAAGTGATGTGAATTGTTCACTTTTAGCCTCTTAGGGTTTCCTTAAAAAAAGTTTTATTTTTTTGCATTCTCTGTTTATGTCCCCTGCTTCTAACCTGGCCACCCTCTCCTTCTGTCAGACAAGTCTCACCCTTCCATTGCTCCCCCAATTTGCCATCCATCTCCTCTGCTGCCGACTGTCCTGACGTATCCCTTCCTCTGTGGGGCCCCCCCTTCCTGTGGCTGGGGATTCGGGAGGGGAGATCGAGGTGCTTTTTTTTTATCAGCACCCCTTCACATCTTGGCTGGCATGGAGGTAGATTCGGGGGCTTCCCAGCTTCACAGCCAGTAGAGGAGGGCTGCCATTATCCGGTTGGCACTGGTGGTCATTTTCCACTTTTTTCTGTTGCCCCACCCCCTTGGAAGACTCGCTGCAACGTCCTTGCTAATTTGTGCTGGTGGCATCTGGTCACCCACATTGCAAAGTTTAAGGCCAAATCCAGCCGCAAGGAGCCATTTAAGGGCGATGCTCTCTGAAATCCTCCCACAGGAGGAGAGTTTCCAAGAGACACTCTTGAGCCTTCCCTGCTGGCCTCCGCTCCTGACATCCTGGAATCAGGCATGAACCTGGGTAGCCAGCATGCCAGGCAATCCCCTATCATCTGGTGCTACAGAGCCAGCCCCAAAGGTGGGTTTTTTAGTATGAGGAGCGAGCAAGGGAATGTCGGGTTGGCGGGCGGGTGGGTGGGCTGTGGAGGTGGAGTGAAGTGTCATCTGGACCAGAAGAACTGCTGTTATTGTTCAGAGTGATCCCTGCTTGAGTGAATACAGTAGTTTGGACTTTAAAAAACACAAAGTTTTTTGTTAGTCGGACTTTTAGAGACAGCAAGCAGGACTGAGCACGCTGGGTGTCCTGTTGTACCAAAAAGAGTGAGCGAGTGCCGCTTTATTTCTGAGGTGTGGAATAGAATCTTTTACAAGGAGCGTAACTGAAAACTTTAAGGTAATTTTTTTGTTGTTGTTTATATAATGTAGTCAGGATTTTTTTTTCTAGTGTAACCCCCCTGCAAATGGGGGTTCCCAAAAGACTTCCAGGAGCTTGCTTGAATGCTCCAAGCCTGAATGGTGTTTGGCGTTTAAGCCATTTATCAGTGAGTGTTTTTAGAACCTCTGGTACTGTCTCTTTAAGAGCTGTCTGCTTGCAGACATAATTAGTTGTATGGGGACTGTGTGCTTCTCTGTTTGAGTACCACTCGAGCTGCTGCCAATTCACTCCATTTTGCAGTCACTAGGAGTGCAAAGGAACCTATCTGAAAGATGTAACTGTTTGCCAGAAATCATTTACAGTAATAATGAAATTACAGTTTGTCTAACCTGCTTTCTTTGCAGTCAGAACTGTGTCTGCCTAGTTCCCCATTCTGGTTTTGAACTGCTGAACTGGACCAATCAGTGTGGGGTAAGGTAGCTCTAAAATGGTGCCTTGGACGAATCAGAACTTGGACTCATAATCTGAGCCAGCCACAAGAGGATTGTATGGGCAGTGACTCTGGGAGATGTAGTTTAGACTTCGGGGCCTTTTTGGACCAACAGCAGCAGTCTATTGTGAGTGACAGCCAATCCAGTCAAGAACTGGGAGGAACTCAAAGGAAGTGCCCGGTTTTGTCTGTTGGGAGTTTCAGTTGAGCTTTGGCAGTGAAGGGGAAAGGAACCCTGTGCTCCTTCAGTGCACAGTTTTAGTCAAAAAACATGTGTAAGGTCCAGAGTTCCGGTCTGCAGCTTGTTAGGACTGAATCCGTCCTGTGAAGAGAATCAAAGGATATCTGAAGAGTAGAAACCAGGCTCACCCTGTAGAAGACTGGAGGAATTGCTGAAAATTGTACTCAGTCTGTCAGGAACTGAATCTGCTGTGTGTTCTCCCGGGTATTGTGCAGTAATTGCGATCGGGATACAGATGCAGCCTGCCTGGTATAGTGCTTTCTTTTTACCATATAAATGTGTGAAGAGGTTTGTGTACCTCAAGTGAATCCTGCTGCCATTAAGTGACTTTTGCCTGTGACTGTTTACCATATAAATGTGTGAGGAGTCTCTTGGAGCTCAAGAGTAGCCCTGCTGACATTGAAGGACCCTATCTTATTTGGAGGTCGTGAGTACTAATTCAGGGTCACTCCTGTTGAATTGCCACATTAAATCCAAATGGAATTACTGTACTGCTGACTGTTTAATTCTCCTTTTCTCTGTGTGAAAGGCCCTACCAGCTGCCACGGTTTGGACTAGCCACTAGGGTTTGGGTACCCAGGGACAGTAACTGATAGGGATAGGCCTGTGCACAGAGCCATAGGTAGATGAGTAGAGTGATAAGCTAATTAACCTGATTTCCCCTGTCCTTGTTATATCCCCTAAATAAATCAGAGCTGCTTGTTTCAGCAAAGTTATACTGCCTGAGGTATTTGTCTATGTTAAAGTACTGTACTGTGATTGTTGCACTGTATCTTATTTCCAGGAGGTCCCAGTGCGGAACCAGTCCTGGGGGTAAGTGTATACTGTAAAGGTAATTCTGATGTATTGTGTGGGCCACTAGTGGGAAGAAAGGGGGGTTGCAGTGTCCCAGAGGGCTGTGACCAAGTTAGTTTAACTATTGTAAACCCTGACCTCTGGGTGGAGGCACCCGCCATTGGATCTAGGTCCCTCAACCTGTTAGTGGCAAATCAGGCAGGGGGTAGTAGCCCCTGGGATAGCGCCATCTAGGGGTTACACTAGGCAGGGTAGTTTTGGTGCCCCCTTGAAGGCTTGTAGCTGAGGCGCTAGGGGTTGTCACCATGGTAAATATTAAACAACAATTAAGTTGACATTTTTTGGTTTGTGTTTCTTTGGCGAGCTGTTCCTTTGGACTCTGCTAGTTTTGGTGTTGGTAGCCTAGCTGAGCCAATTTGAAATACCGCAGTTTAGTGAAACATCATGTAGCACACTGACAGCAGCTAAGAGAGACTGTAAAATTGAAAGTTAAACAAATGTAGTGCCAGCTGGCGGGGGGGGGGTCTGATGACGTGTCTACTATGTGTATTAATCTGTGATGACATGTCTACTATGTGTACAAATGTGAGATTTTCACATTTATACACATGGTAGCTCAGCTACACAGATTTATCACACAGGACTGATGTCCATGCCTGTTGCTCAGGGCTAGAGATAGAGGAGACAGGTCAGTTCTTATGCTCCTTGATGTCTCTTCAGCTTTTGACACTGTGGATCATGTCATACTTCTTGATCGGCTCTGTGTGTTTTGTGGACTCACCCGGTACTGTCATCAAATGGGATGAATCCTTTCTCTCGGACAGGGTGCAGTGGGTGGTAATGGGGAATTTCTCCTCTTCCCCAATACCTCTGTCCACTGGAGTGCCTCAGGGTTTGATCTTGTCGCCGATGTTGTTCACAATGTACATGCTGCCCCTGGGCGAGATCATTTGACGATACTGTGTGGAGTTTCACTGCTATGCAGATGACACCCAACTGTAGTTGTCCTTTGCACCCGGAACATCGGGAGTAGTCAACATATTTAATAGCTGTTTGGCTAAAGTCAATGACTGGATGGCTTCCCAGCTGCCTGAGACTCAACTCGACCAAGACTGAAGTACTGTTGATTGAGCCTGGTCATGGGTGTGATGGGTTACCACCAGCAGAGGACTCTGGATTTTTTTCTAGGGTCTGTGCCACTGGTGGTTTATCTGAGGGTGCAAAATCTGGACATAATCCTTGACTGTAAATTGACCTTTGAAGATCAAGTGTCATCTATAGTCAGCAGTGGTTTTTACCACTTGCAGAACATTGCCGGATTAAGCTCCTCATTTTGCCCGAGGACCTGCCAACACTAGTGCATGCCTTTGTGGCTTCCAGGCTCAATTACTGCAATGCTCTGTACTTCAGGGTCAAGGGAGGGACCCTCCACGAACTGCAGCTAGTGCAGAATGCAACGGCCAGGTTGCTGATGGGCCTTTCAAGGTCCAGTCATGTGACTCCAGTCCTGCGTGCTCAGCACTGGCTGCCGGTCAGGTGGAGGGTCCTTTCCAAGGTGAGTCTTCTCACCTTTAAGGCCCTATATGGCTTGAGTCCTGGTTGCCTGTCTGAGCTCCTGACACCGGTGTCCTCTGCTCACTCTCTCCATTTCTCTTCGGGGGGGGGCCTACTGAGTGTTTCCAGGGTCCGGCTCGAGATTTCGGGAGATCATGCTTTTAGCATCTCTGGGCCGACCCTGTGGAATTTACTGCCACCTGCAGTCTGGGAGGCTCCCTCAATAGAGGTGTTTAAGAGGAGGCTAAAGGCCTGTCTCTTCAGTCTGGCTTTTGACTGTTGTCCTCTTTAATTCTGGGCAGTCCCTTGAAGTATGACTTCTGAGAAACATTTTATTGTTTCAGTATATCACTTTTATTATGGTTTTAATGAGGGTCTTGTGAGTGTCCAGAGGTCACTGTTCATTCATGAAGATATTTCACATATCACACTCTAGCCAATCATGTATCCCATATATATATATATATATATATGTATCTATATATATATATATATATAGGTTAGTGGCTCAATAGCACCACCATATATGAGGTTGAGTAGGCAGTTTAATGTTAAACCCCAGTTTCTGCACTTTAATAACATTGCAACTGTTCAAAGGATTTGCATGACATTTTTGCATGTTTGATTTTGTAGGATAGATCTATTACTTGGCTAGTTTCATTGCGGTTGGATGTGCAGATTCTGAGATCAGGATAGTGCAAAAAGCAATTTTTTTTGGGGGGGGTGCTGTTTTTTTGGTGACACCTTTTGTGCCCAGGTGGTTTGGAATTTTGGTCTGAAATTTTCAAAGTAGGAAGGGGCTGACCCACAATTGTACCTTTTGTTGGTTTGATGAAAACATATTAATCTGTTCCAAAGTTATGTATACTTTTGAAATTTCAGTTCTGAGCATGCTCATTAAACACTTCAAGATAACTATATGAAACCAAAAAAGAATGTTTTTTCATATGGTGCCAGTCCTTTTTCATGGGGTAAAAATCCTTTTTCATTTGCCACCATCTTGTTCCATTTGTTTTCTAAAAAAAAAATAAAAAAAATTCAAAACTCACAAAAATGACAACCTGGAGAGAGACCAACACATCTATCTGGCTCATAGCAACCCCCTTATGTGGATTCTGCATTTAACTGTTGGGAAAATTCCCCCAAATGTGTTATTTGTTACATTTTAAATCCTTTTTCATGACTTGCTTCTGCTTTTTTCATTTGGACTCAGTATGAACATTTTCATATGATATTTGCTTTCCAATGAAAATGTTTGTACAGAATCCAAACAAAAATGTATATTCTCCTAGTGTCTAGTGGCACCCTCCACCCTCTGATCACTGTCTCCATTAATAATTTGTATTTCCTTGGTGTCTAGTGGCATGCCCCACCCTCCAATTGCATTTCCCTTTAACAGTTTTTCTTCCCGTGGTGTCCAGTGGCACCCCCATCCTCTGATCACCATACCCATTAATATAGTTTTTCTTTCCCTGGTATCTAGTGGTACCCCCACCCTCTGATCACCATCACCATTTATAGCTTTTATTTCCCTGCTGTCTAGTGGCACCCACCTACTGTCTGATAGCTGTCCCCATTAATAATTTTTATTTTATTGTAATCTAGTGGCATTCCCCACCCTTTGATCATTGTCCTTTCTTAAATAAAGAAAACATTCCCTTGGTGTCTTTGTTTTTTTAACCTGTAAAAAAGAAAACAGTCCCTCGCCGATCCAGCTTCTTCACCTCACCTCCCACTGAGCTCCTACCACCCTGCACCCCCAGATCCACCACACACACTCAGTCACTTGAACAGGTCCCAGGGTGAAGACCCACTCTCCAGTTGTAGACATGTCTTGCTGTTGGAACCACCAAATGCAATATGAGAAACTAAGGTAAGTGTAGGTCAATATATTCCAATGGAGTTTTCAGCTTTGTGGCATAACTTTGTCATTTGTGCATATTCTGACATCACATTTTCAACATAGTCTTTTTGACACCCCGCTTCATGAACAATGATGGTGGAAATATGCAAATCATGCCTGAAAGATGATTTCACAGTCACTTGATGAAATCACCTTTTGAGTGGGATTTGAAAATTTTCACCACCTGTGTTCATGATGTGGGGTAATAAGAAGGCTATGTTGAAAATTTGGAGTCAAAATATGTAAAAATAACAAAGTTATGTGCGTTTGTTGAAATTTTGCTACGCTCGTTTGTAACTTTTGTAATTTTAAATATTTTTACCCCAAACTTTCAACATAGACATTTTTTAAACCACTTCATGAATGTGACAGCTGTCATTTTTCAAATCCTGCTGAAACTGTGTTCTTGCACCTGTGGCATGTAATGACGTTCTGGTGGTGCAGAATAACATTTCAGCAGGGATTTGAAAATGTTCAGTACCATGTTCATGAGGTGCAGTAATAAGACAATGCTGACAATCTGACTACTGTTTTACTACAAATGCAAGCACAAGGCCCTCTGGGTCCTGCTTTTCCACAGCAACCTATGTGTATTCCTCTATTGAGGAATGGGAGTGCAGGGCCAAGATGGCACTATGCTCCCACAGGCCAATGAGGATGCAATTATACTATCTCAAAATGTAAGAAAATTCTTTGCAAAAAAACTCCATGTTAGGGTTAAGACTACAGTGACAAAAGCAGGGAAATGTGGTTTTTAGGGTTTTAACCCCAATCCCTCACCACACACACACACACACACCTAAAGGAAATCAGAGGTGGAGTCTTCCTTGGGGTTGTCAACCCTAAAGCTCACCTCATCGTGGTAACAAGAAAGCTCTGATGAGATGGACACAGGTGTGTATGTTTCTGGAGTGTATATAATGATGTGAGCTTTAGGGATGACAACCCAAAGGTAGTCTCCACCCTGATTTGCTTCAGGTGTGGGGGGGGATTTAGGGTTGGAAACCCTAAAACCACGTTCCCTTCTTTTGATGCCATAGTCTTAACCCTAAATTGTGCATTAACTGAGTTTTTGCAAAGTAGACAGACAGACAGATAGATAGATAGATAGATAGATAGATAGATAGATAGATAGATGAATAGATACCCCAAGTTTCAGATTCCTGGCTTTAAAGGGGACTGAGTTTTAGGCAACCAAACATTTTACCAAACTTTTAATTACAATTATTCCACCTAATTTTAAAACCGTTTATCCAAAATTCACCACATTTAAAATCATTTAAACTTCTATACCACATAGTTATGTGTGCCATATTTCACATTTATAATTTTAAAGGGGACCAAATTATAAGCAGCCAAACTTTCATACAATTTTAAATTAAATTTTGAAAAGTACTATATGTAAACTGCAAAATTATACACCCATTCAACAAAAAAATTTGAGAAAATAATTACTTTAATTTTGACAGGTTCTGTCTTTCGGATGAGATGTTAAACCGAGATCCCATCTGCCTGGATTGGTGGTAGTTCAGGTGGATGTTAAAGATCCCATGGCACTTATTGAAAAGAGTTGGGGAATTTCCCCTGTGTCCTGGCCAAATTTCCCTCATTCACTAAAAATACCACCAACAGCTTAATCTGGTTCAAGGTCAGTTGGCATTCATCTGTATCCCCCTCCCATGGGTCGTACCTGAAAATAGGCAGGATTTGTCTAGTGCACTTACCAAGTCAATAAAAACTAAATAAAATAAAAATAAATAAATATATCAATTTAATTAACTCTTGTGTAGACAATGTCCATGTTATAGGCTGCCACAAATGGCAAAACATCAATACTTAAAGTCACAACAAGTCTTAATGAAAACTGTGGAATTTCCTAATAATTATATGACAGCCATATCCATGAATATTCCCAACCATACACCTGACCTTCCATGCAGAAGAATGGAGAATACTAGTTAGAAAGAGAAAGAGAGAGAGAGAGAGAGAATAATAATAATGTTGGATTCATGGGGGACTCAATTGTAAAATCAAGAAGGTTGGAGGGGCATTGCAGGACCTTTATGCTAATGTGGGTAAGGGGATTTGCCTACATTCAGTGCAGGTCAAATGAGTGTGAGCCAATGCTAAACACTGCATGCAGTGAGAATAACTGACTGTTGTGCACATTGTGATAGGGTGTACAAGTCCTAAGGATGGGAGGATGTCTCTTATTGAATCAGTGATGGTCCTAAGGGAGAAGATGTCCAGCAAGACTGTATCCAATGTCCTCATAGTTCTGGAGCCTGTAAGGAATGACAATAGCATTAATTAGATCAACTAAGTCTTTCTAAGTTTACTGTATGATGAACGAGGAAGGGACTTCTTTTTTCTGGCAAGCTAGATGGCATTCTGGGACAAGGAATGTCTGCATGCTTAGGATGTGCTGTAGTTGAGCCAAGAGGGAGGGGGTACTGGTTTTGTCAAGGTATGAAGTCTGGGGGATTCAAATGAAAGGACTGGAGTTGGAGAGGTACCTGTAGGTAGTGCAAGGGTCACCAGTTGTAGGAGTTAGATTCATGATTTCACCAAGAAACATATAGCTGTGCTGGGTAGCACAAGAACAGAGTGTTCACAATTCCATCTTGAATGCAGGTTAGAAGATTCATATTCAGTAAAACAAATTATCCTGAGACCCTGGTGTATTTGCAAGTCTGAGGCATACAGGCCCTCAGAATGACACTGTAGAGAAAATATCTGGGGCACCAAGAAGGGTAAATTCAATCTGTTCCAATGGGATAGGTCTGAAAGAAAAAAGGAGCAGCAGGAGACTCTTTTTAAGGCACTGTGTCACTGTAAAGAACAAGGAGGATTTCAGGGGCCAGCAGTTCCACTGATTTGTTAAGAGTGAAAAAGGGAGAAGAAAATAGTCAACCAGGAAAGAACTACAGAACTGCAAACAGCTCAACACAGTTTATTAGATGAAGTAGAGGCTATAGATGTGCAAAGCTGTTAATTTAATGGTAGATCATATAATAACACCCCTGCAGCACATTTTCCAAATGTCAGTTGACTCTTGACAGATCCCACTAGATTGGAAAACAGCAGGTTACTCCTATTTACAAAAAAGTGACAGACATTGCATGAGCATTTATAGACCCATCAGGTGGACTTCCATTCCAAAAAAGCTCTTGGAAAGCAAAATTAAAGATAACACTCAATCAGGCATCTCTAACATTCACCTAGATCAACACAACTTTACTAGAGTGCTCCAGCACAACCTCTTATGCTTTTATAAAAATATCAGTGATTCATTTGACAAAAAATAAAACAGTGTGACATTATATATTTAGATTTCAGTAAGGCCTTTGACATTGTCCCACACTGGGCCGTCATAGAAAAACTGAAAAATGTGAATATTAACCCCAGTCTGATTAAATGGACACTCAACTGGTTAACAGACAAATCTCAAGAAGTTAGAATTAATGGATATATACTGTAGCTGAAGTTTGGAGTGTAAGTAGCTGTGTACCTTAGGGCTCTGTGTGTGGCCTCTGATTTTTTCATTCCCACCATTCTTTCAGGTATTCTCCACCTGTGGCCAATGCCATAGGAGCCAAGCCCCACTGCCAACCGCTAACCAGTCTGCCTCGTACCCCCTGGGCTTTCCCTACCCATGGCTGAAACTGTAGGAGCCAAGCCCCACTGCCAACCATTAACCAGTCTTCCTCACACCCCCTGGGCATTCCTCACCCATGGACAAAGCCATAGGAGCTGAGCCCCACTGCCAACTGCTAACCAGTCTACCTCATTCCCCCTGGGCATTCTCCAACTGGGACTGAAGCTGTAGGAGTCAAGTCCTGCTGCCAACCACTAACCAGTCTGCCTCATGCCCCCTGGGTATTCCCCACACATGGCCAAAGACATATGAGCTGAGCCCCATTGCCAACCACTATCCAGTCTGCCTTTTGCCCCCTGGGTATTCCCCACCCATGGATGAAGCCGTAGGAGCTGAGCCCCACTGCCAACCACTAACAAGTCTGCTTCATGCTCCCTGGGCATTGCCCGCCTGCAGCCGAAGCTGCAGGAGATGAGCTCCACTGCCAACCACTAACCAGGTATGTCCACTGATCCCTAACGGACACTGCACCCTGCCTGTGCCTCTTTGTTTGAACTTGGAGCCTTTTTTTCTTGAACAGGACTTTGAATCTCCCTGCCTTGAACTCAAGCATATGTGTGTACTTGCTACAGAAAGAATTTAGTTAATTTAATTCCTAGTGTCCCACTCACCAGCTCAGAATTAAATCACAATTTTAATCGTAATTAAAATAATAAAAAAAAGTTGAGCCCTTTCCCCTGAGAGCTACAGCTCTGCTAGACTACTTTTGAATTCAGTGCTTCCTCCCAGTGCTGTGCAGAAGCTGATTGGCATTGACAGGATTTTCAGTTGGCTCTCAGGGAGATTTTTGGGCCCACCCAACCCCTCACTCTATTAAACAGACTCTTCTCCCAGAAGCACCCTCATAAACTTTAGGTGGCTTGTCTCCTATTGGCCGCTCTACAGTCTCCTCCTACAATAATCTCCACCCAATAATAGGACAACCCTGCCATCTCCCAATCTAGACATCCTAACAAAGACTGTGTTTCTGTCAGTCTAACCATACAGCTCCTCACCTAGAAAACATACCAAAGTCTGTGCTTTTCTCATTTAACCATACTGTTTTATGAATTGAGAAGGACTTTAGCCATCTCACCCCAACCACTTCTTACAGGTCCTATCCACTTCTGTCACACTTCCTGTTGTTCCCTCTAGACTATCATCCCCATACAATGTCACTCCTGTTCCTCTCCAAAGGACTGCTCTTCTGTTGGTCCCACCTGACACATGTCCAGCTTGATGTGTCTTACACCGCCCCTACAAATTCCTTACCACAAGTGACTGGTCCCATGTTACCACCTCCCCAAAAATACCTGAAACCCTGCAAGATGACTCCCAGCCCTACCTTGATCTATTGGCCATAGCACAATGAAATAAAGCAATCTTAATCAGGCCCACCTCAAGCATATACATAAATAACCTTTTCTCAGCCCACCTTCTTCTCATTCTCATATGTGCCCCCTACTACTATCAGGTGACATCAAAATAAACCCAGGGCCCTCTAGAATACAATTCACTAATAGCACTGAAGGGACCAAGTGGAACCCCCTTGCCTCTTCTCTCACCTGGTCCAACACAAGCGGCTCAAAATAACCCATATGAACATACAGAGCATAAGAGGAAAAATGGCTGAACTGGAACTCTGGACTCTACACTACAAGCCAGATGTCCTCTGTATAATGGAGTCCTGGTTAAAACCCTCCATCCTGTCACATGAGATTGCTCTCCTGGGCTACTCCTCCTAATGGTGTGACAGGACACCCGAAAAGGGAGGGGGGGTTATTATCTACACAAGGGCTGGATTGATGGGCAGCAAAATAACTGACCCAATAACTCACCTATTTATCAAATTTACCCTAGAGCATGTGAAAATCATAAATATAGGATGTATATATCAACCCCCAAATCAAGCAGCTGCCACCTGCACAGAATTTTTCTCTAGCCTTAATAACCTACCCCACAATGACATTATATTATGTGTAGATTTTAAATTTGATTGGGCTGGACCTAAAAGAACTCAATAACAAGCTGCACTACTTGATGCAAATCTTGAGCAGCTACTAGGTCAATCCACTAGACTTAACACGAAGTTTGATAGACATAGTATACTAGACTGGATAGCAACCAATAAACCTGCCTCTATTAAAACTATAGGCATCCTTCCAGACATGCTAAGCAACCACTCACTCACTTTCTGCATCTGGAAAAACAGTGCCCCATGCCCCCCCCCAATTACTGTCAAAACCAGGGATCTAGCTAACTTTGTCACTGAAGCCTTCCTGCAAAGTCTCGCCTTGGTTGACTGGTCCCCCATATCCACCCTTCCAGACATTGATCAGGCCGTAGACTATCTTATCAATACTTTTACCTCTGTGCTAGACTCACATGCCCCATACAAAATCAGAAGGTCCAAAGATTTCCACTCCCCTTGGCCCACCCAGGAACTGAGGTGCCTCATGTGTTCCCGGAATAAATCCTGGAAGGCCTATAAAAGATCTGGACTACAGCTGGATTGGTTAATCTACCACCAACTCTGAAACACCTGCAATGCTAAAATCAACAAGTCTAAAAGTAAATACTTCTAATCCCTGCAGGAAAAGCACCTTGCTAACCCTAAAAGCTTTTGGAAGCAAATTAACGCACTCATTTAGGGAAAAGTGAAGACTATCCCTCAAAGCATGATCATGAAAGGCACTACTATGACCACACTGCCAGGGATAGCCACTAGTATCAATCATTTCTTTGCTGACCTTGATGTTTACAAAGCTGGTCTTCCCATGCACACCTAAATCAGTCTAACGCTTGTCCTGAAACTACCCATCCCCAATTCCATTTAAAAATAACCTCTCGAAAAGAGGTTATCAAACTCCTGAATGGTCTCAACCCTGACAGTTCTCCTGGTTTTGACTCCTTACCATCTAAATTTCTCAAGATAGGAGCACCTGAGTTAGCGCATCCTATTGCCCTACTAATTAACAGATCTTTCCTCATTCATTCTTCTCCTGACAAATGGAAAACAGCTGTCATTGTCCTGATACATAAGAGTGTCCTGACTAACATCATAGAAAACTATAGACCTATGTCCATCCTATGCCCAATCACTATACTGTAATTCAACAAAGAATACTATATAACCAGCTATACTCTCGTCTTGAATTTACCAACACCCTTACCAATCACCAACATGGTTTTAGGAAACTACACGGTACCGAGTCCACTCTTATAAGAGTCACCACTGACATATGGCAAGCCATGCATCAGGCTAAAGCCACAGGAACAGTCTTCATGGACCTCATGAAGGCTTTTGACCTCATCAACCACTCCATTCTCATCTCCAAGCTCAATCATCTTGGTCTCAATGACAACTCCCTTTCCTGGGCCTCATGCTACTTAACAAATTGGTCCCAGTGCATCAAATGGGAGGGAGCATTATCATCCCTATCCCCTATCACCAATGGGGTCCCTCAAGGGTCAATTCTCGATCCACTTTCATTCTCAATTTTCATTAATGATTTGCCACAAAATTGTGGAGGAGCATCTGTTCAGCTGTATGCCGACAATGCCATATTATATAGATCGTCCAGAGATATTAATTACATAAACTCTGACCTGGACAAGACTTCCACACCCACAAAAACTGGTTTAAGAATAACCTGTTTGTCTTGAACACCAAGCAAACCAAATCCATGCTGTTCCATCATATCTCCTTTGAAATTTTCCTGACACGTCTGACTATTAATACCTCCTCAGGCATACCTCTGGAAGGGGTTGCCTCCTTCAAATACCTGAGACTGACTGTGGACACACACTTATCCCTTGATGCACCAGTAAATGACATAGTCAAGACAACTAATCAAAACATTGGCCTCCTTTATGGCATTGCTCCCTACCTCCTCAACCGTGTGAGGAGGACCATTGCCTCAGCAACCCTTGTACCAGACGTCTTCTACTGGGGCTCCAGTAATCCACTCTGCCAAGTCAACACTTCTTGACAGAATAAGAGTGGCCTATCACAGAATTACTCACTTCATCTCTAAGGCCCCTGCTCAAACCCACCACTGTAATGTTTTAAGCACCCTGGGCTGGCCATCCTTCAAAGCCAAGTTGAAATTCCCGGTTGCCTGTAACACCTTCAAACTCATCCACCTGCCCTCCTCACTCTAATCTTCTCATGCCAAAAAACACCAGCAGGACCATCAGATCCTCTCATTTACCTATCTTAAATCTACCCAAAACTCAATTAGCCATAGGTAGACTATCATTTCCTTTTGTGGCTTCACAAAAATGGAACAACCTCTCACATTCGCTACTAGGAAGCAAGTCATTCCCCATATTCAAAAAACGGTATAAGGGATGGATCACGTGATGAGCTAGCAGGGTTCAGACGTCTCCGAGACCGCGCTTGAGTTTCAGGGAATAAAATAAAAGATTTAAGCTCTTTTTGACCCCCTAAGCCTGTTACTGCAAAGATCCCTGTCGACTAGGTGAGTCCTACGCAGTGGTGATCGCCTCAGGTTTAATTGTATGAGGGAGCAGATCAACTTAGCAATGGTGGGCCAGGAGATCGAAATGGCCGAGTTAGAAATCGAAAGCCCCGAGCCTCTCGTGGCAAGAGTACCGACAACTAAACGTTCCAAACCCCACTCTCCAGACGATGCTGAGGACCTGAAATCAGAAGCTCAAGGAGGGCACTCAACCTTGCAGGATATTTGTGAAATTAAACAACTTTTGCAGGGACTAGTAGCAGATTTTACCATACTGAAACCCGCGTTACATGCCTTAACACAAAGGGTGGGGGACGTAGAGGCCAGAGTGGCTTTGCAGGAGAGAAAAACGGGGGCCATTGACCTAGAAATGATCGGGCTCAAAAGGCAAGTTAAAAAGCTTGAAGAACGTTTGGAGGACCAAGAGTCATGCAGTAGGAGAAACAATTTGATATTGGCAGGTTTACCTGAAAAAACGGAAGGCTCAGACTGTGTAACCTTTATGCAGGACTTTCTTTTGAAGCTATTTGGTCCTTCGCCGTTTGGTGACTCGTATAACGTGGAGAGGGCCCACAGGTCATTGAGAGAGACACCCCCACCCGGAGCCAGACCTCGAGTTCTGATTATGAGGTTTTTAAACTACAAGGAAAAGACTCATGTCCTGAATAAAGTGAAAGCAAATAGATTCCTGCAGTGGAATGGGGCTTCAGTATGGATCTTTCAAGATTTAGTGCCTTCAGTGAGAGAGAAACAAAAAGAATACGCGGAGATAAAAAAGAAGCTGTATTTAGCGGGACTGAAATTTCGATTGCAACATCCAGCTACACTAATTATGAAACTTCCGAAAGGAGATAAACGCTATTTAACAGCAACTGAAGCTTTGGAAAGTCTCAGAATGGAACTACCAGAACTATTCAAGTCGACAACTTGAAGTAAAGAGGGTTTGGCAAAAACGCTGGCAATACAGCGGCGAGTGTGATCAGCAACACCAGGGAACTATTGTGAGAACTGGCAGGGATGGCTAATTCCTGACCTAGACCAGATTTCAGATTGAAGAAATAGAGACTAACTGTTTTTTTACAATCATTCTACTATGTTATTTGAAAGTGTCAAGAAGGGGTGGATCGCAGCCCTTTGGTGGGCTAGCTAGTGTGGCTATATGGCTAGTTATCCCCCCACCCCCCCCTTTTTTTTTATTCTCTATTTCAGGGGTCCTGTTACTAGAGCGAGATACAAGGGTGAATGGTTTGGTGGAGATAAGCTCACTGACTAGTACTAAGTTGGGTTAAGTATTGTTATTGGGGCTGTTATGCTCTTTCTTTAGTTTGGTCATGGAGAGAAAAGTTCTAGAAGGTGATAGACAAAGCCAAATCTTAATGTCGGGTTGGGATATGTGGGGGTCAATCGATGGATGATATGCTGGGATTTGAGGGGGCTGGGAGATATCTGGAGGGCTGACTCATACACGCTTTCATGAGGACTGAGGAGGCGATCGAAGGATCGGGGAGGTAAGAAGGGGATACTGGGGAAAGGAGGAGAGAATCCATAAAGCATGAGGTAAAAAAGATACAACATATGAGAGTGAACATCTGGGGCTGTGTTATAAAAGATGGTAACACTTGAACTTCTTTCATGGAATGTGAAAGGTCTCAGGGGGAGGAAAAAAAGACTGGTTGTACTGCAGTATATAAATCAATTGGGGGTGCATGTTGCCGCACTCCAAGAAACTCACTTACTGTCTGAGGAGGTAAACCTTCTTAAGAGGGGTTGGGTAGGCAAGGTAGTGGGAGCTGGGAAAATGAAAACGTCGGGGGGAGTGGCAATATTAATCAGGAAATCGTGCCCATATGTAATTGAACAAATCCAGTCAAGAGAGGATGGCAGGGGGATATATGTGGTGGGTTCAATCTTGGGATGCCCACTTTCTTGTGCCTCAATCTATGGCCCTACTCCAGCTAAGTCAGAATTCTTTGCTTCGTTAGAAGCCAACATTACTACACTCCCTCAGACTCCACTTATCATGGCAGGAGACTGGAATATCTGCTTTGATAATAGGAAGGACAGGAGCCCCTCCTCCAATAAACCATCTTCTCCCCCGCAGAGAGCTTTAAACAGATTCTTAGAAGCAATAGCACTGGTAGACCCATATAGAATGTATAGGGAAGAGGATACAGAGATGACATTCTACTCTGGGGTCCACAAGACTCATACTAGGATTGATTTTTTTGTGGTTAATAGGGAAGGGTTGAGAGGTGTCAAAGGCTTGAATACTCATAATAGGGTCCTATCTGATCATTCTCCGATCCAGCTACTATGGGAGCTGGATAACATTTCCCCAAGGCCATTTCGATGGCGACTAGATGAAGGGATATTTGCCGAGGACAATATGGTGTTTAAGTTAGAGGAGGTACTCAAGGGGATTATTCAAACTCAAATCCCAACATTAGAGGATAAGAAACTAGCCTGGCCAGCTTGTAAGGTAGTATATGCAGGAATGGCGCAGGAGTATACCTCTAGACGGAATAAACTCAATAGAGCACGGGAAGAATTTTTAGTTGGGGCCATTAAATCATTATTACCTTTAGAAGGTTCAAGCAAAGAAATGGACAAGGAATTAGGGGATTTGAGAGACCAATACAGAAGTATATTGAACCTTAGGGCAGATCGCTGACTGGAAAGACTAAATGTTAAATATCTTATGCAGGGGGATGTGCCTGGTCGCGTATTGGCTCATAGAATTAAGGAGTGGGAGGCGGAAAGAACGATCATGGCAGTAAATTTCGGGGGAGGGAGTATTTCAGAACTGCAGAAAATGGTGGATGCTTTTGCGGATTATTATTCAGGGATTTATCAAGAAGGGGGCACCAGTACAGAGGCAGCAGTTGAAAGGTTCCTTAAGGATATACCGTTGCCCAAATTGGAAGTAGAGCAAGCCCGGGCATTAGCAGCTCCAATCTCGGAATTAGAGATCAGGGAAGTAATCAGAGACCTTCCAAATAGTAAGATGCCAGGGCCGGATGGCCTGTCTGCAAAATTCTATAAAGTCCACTTAGGGACAATAGTCCCTCTACTATTGGATTTATTCTCAAACATTATGAACAATGGAGTTCCCCACCCCCCTTATACCAAGCTTACATTACCTTGATCCCTAAGCCGGATAAGCACAGGAATCTGCCAGGCAATTATAGACCCATTGCTTTAATTAACCAAGATATTAAAATACTTACAAAGATTCTGGCTAATAGGGTTTTGAAAGTCGCACCTTTGTTAATCAGTCGGGACCAAGTAGGGTTCATGCCAGGGAGGAGGGGGGCGCAGGATGCGTTTAGAAAGATGCATCACATTTTGCATAGGGCTTCCTACTCAAAATCTGCTATGGCCCTGATAGCACTTGATGCCAAAAAGGCTTTTGATCGAGTCTCCCATAATTTTCTATTCTCTACAATGGAGAGAATGGGCTTCCCAAAGGGTTTTCTTAGAGGCCTCCAAAATCTATACAAGGCCCCTACAGCCAGAGTCTTATGTAATGGTTATTTATCAAAGGAGTTTCTTCTGTGAAATGGGACTAGGCAGGGCTGCCCCTTGTCACCAATCTTATTTAACATTTATTTGGAACCTTTATTAAGATCACTAAATATGGAGCCCAGGGTTCAGGGGATTGAGGTTCAGGGGGATTGAGCTTAAATTCTCGGTATTCGCCGATGATATTTTGTTACATTTAGCCAACCCTGCTGCTAGTTTCCAAAAGGCATTGGAAGTAATTGGGAATTTCTCGGAGGTATCTAACTATAAATTGAACTTAAGCAAAACTCAGGTTCTCCCGCTTACTGTTTACACGAACAGAGCAGACTTCGAACACCTGAAGATTAACTGGGCTGGGGAAAAAATTAAGTATCTGGGAATTTGGATCACTTCCAGATTGGAGAATGGTGTGGAGGAAAATGTGGGTAACCTGTTAGCTACAATTAAAACTGACATATTAAGGTGGAATAAACTTCCTTTAAATTTAACTGCTAGACTGGGACTGATTAAAATGAACCTTTTACCCAGACTATTATACCCGATCTATCTCTCACCCTATAGCATCCCGAAGGGGAGGTTTACCAGTATACAGAGGGTAATTTCAGATTTTCTGTGGGACGCCAAATCTCCTAGGAGGAAGCACGCTATTCTACGCCTCCCTTACTTTAAGGGTGGGATTAAGCTCCCGGACCTCTTTCTATATTATGTAGCAGGTCAGCTGGGTGCGATGGGTTGGTGGACAAAGAGTGAGGAAGTAGGGGGATACACACCAACATGGCTTCAGCTGGAACAGCTTATGCTAAAGGACCTAAAATTTTCTCCCACTGCAATGCTGTTTACAGACCCGGAGGCTTTGCTGGAAGGGAGAAAGCAGTCACCAATTTATAGATCAGTTAAAGCATGGTGGGATCTGCTGAACATGATTCAGAGGAGGGCACAGAAGGGAACCAGAAATCAGCCTATAATAGGAAACCCTAACTTTCGCTTAGGGGGGCAAGTAGTTAGTGGTCAATGGGCACCACAACTGTCTGGCCTGATGCTGTCAGATCTGATAGTAGAGGATAGGGTGGTAATACCAGTACAAGCCAGAGCATGGGATCCTTTTAAAAGGATTTAAGTTACAAACCTAATTCAGAAATTTATACGGGACAATAAGGAAAGGGAACAAACACTATTTACGTGGGATCATTTGAAAGAGATAGACCTCCTACAACATCCCCTATCAAAAGTTTATAGGGTGTTATTGGACTTCATGAATGTGGAAGTTAAAGCTCAGATAGGATACTGGGAGAAAACTCTATCCCCCTTGAGGCCTGATTGGAAGGAAATCTGGAGAAATATTAAGGTCTTGCCTATACCAAAGTATAAAACCATGCAGTTTTTTATTTGTTCAAATATCTACTATACTTCTGTTAAATTATATTCTAGAAAACTCAGACAGACAGACCTGTGTTTTAGATGTGGAACAGAAGCAGGGGATCTGCTGCATGTATTGTGGAACTGCCCTTTAATCCAACCATTGTGGACTCAAATTGGGCTAAAAATGGATCCGTTACTAAACTATTCCGAGTATATTAAGCAGGAGATATGCTTGTTAGGGGACATGCAAACGAAACTAAAAAGCTCAGCCAAATATCATTTGTCTTTGATGTCTTCCCTGGTTAAAGCTTTTGTTCTTAGGCACTGGAAAAGTGATAGTATTTATAGTTATGACCAATGGGTTGGTGACCTACTGCAAGTCTTGGACAGACTTAAAAGGCAAATGGTAACAGAGGGGAGAAAGAAGGTATATGATAAAAGATGGAGGGTGCTAGAGGCAGTATACTTGGTGCAATTGACGAGTGCCCGGACACAGATCTGTCTGTCTGAAGGAGTTTAGCTTGTCTGATGGTTTTTCTCAGTAAAATGGGTGATTGGGAAAAGACTGTATGGAAATATAGGACATTGTATAGTGTAATTCTCGTACTAATGGAGTCATAATACTCTCAGGAGATGGTCTCTTTATGGATTAGTATGCTACTATCTTTGGAGGATATGGATGGATTCTCACTCTCTCCTAGGGACACAGTTATTAGAGCTATGTCCAGAGAAGACAGGACATGCCTTGAAATTTGGGAAGATACTATTAAGAAAATTTAAGTTAAGTAGTAGACTAGTTAAAAGTCAAATGTCAAGGAGTTGTATGGAAGGTGATATTAGGCAGAACTGGACCTAAACCTATGGCCTTGATAAGATATAACTGTGATTGTAAATAGTTGTGGGGATGTAAATAGTATCCATATCCAGTTTGGGGATGTGGGCCAGGGTTTAACCCTGGGGTATTTGTGTACAAGTATATTGTTGGAACACATAAAAAGCACAATAAAGAAGATTTAAAAAAAAAAAAAAACGGTATAAGGAATCTGTCTTCTCACTACCTATGTGCAATGGCAACTGCCATTAAAAACCTCCCCAATAGTCATATCTCCTCTACAACCCCCTTTATTGTTGTGTCTCTCCCTACTCTCCTCTTCTATCTAACCCCGCACTCGATCCTAACAGTTTAAGCTCAAGTGGTTATGTATTAACCATTATAAAATGGCAAGAAAAAATCCACTCACCTGATTGGCCATCAGTGTCCAGAAGGTGTGAGAATAATACAGTACAACATCACGGATCAGTTCCCGGCAACCTGATAGAGCCAAAAAAAAAAAAAAAAAGAAATCACTACACCTGTGTAAAACTGTCAAAACCTTTACCTCAGAACTACCAAAAGTTAACTTTGAGATCTGTAACATGGCATACCTGACTACATGGTTTGAAACTGAAAAGGAGCAATCAAACCAGTCACAACATATTACAACTCCTGGTAAAAAAAAAGAAAAAAGAGACACCTAGATATAGCACCTCAAAACCTGGACCAACTTGAGAAAGAGAAAAATGAGCCCACAACAAAGCGAGCAACTTCCTGGGCTATGAAAATATTCCTGGACTGGCTCACTGAAAGAAACATAGAAATGAATTTCCACGAAATATCACCATCTGATTTGAACACTACCCTTCGCTACTTTTATGGTTCAGTCAGAACCACAATGGGACAACCGTACAGTATCAGCAGCTTTGTGGGGCTTCGTGCTGGTGTAAACAGGTACCTAAATTAACCCCCAGTAAGCAGGAACATAAATCTCATGTTCAATCCTGATTTTCAATCCTCCAACAACGTATTTGTTGCCAACATAAAAACCCACCATCGAGAAAGGAAAGATCGCACAAAGCATCACCCCGCCATACCACTCACCCATCTTGACCAGCTGAGAAACTCAGATGCGCTGTCTGCTGAAACACCAGAAGGCCTAGTCCGCCGCGTGTGGCTCGAAATTCAAATTAATTTCACAAGGCGCGGTTGTGAGGGGCAGCGAAAACTAAAGCCAGACACTTCCAGTTATGCACTGACTCCACTGACCACCAGTACCTAACAATGACTTTCAAATAAAAAACCAAAAATCATGGCAAAATAATGGAGCATGGCAGAGACAACCTACATGGATGCATGTTTGCGATCCCAGGACATCTGCATTGCCCAGTAGCAGCCTTCACAAAATACCTAAGTAAAATCCCCGAAAATGCTCCCAGTCTATACCTGCATCCAAGAAAAAAATCAAGCAAACCATGGTCTGAGGAAATTACATGGTTCACATTAGAACCGATGGGAATAAATTTCCTAGATAAAATGCTCCCCAAAATATGTAAAGCAGTGGCATTCCTGGAAACATATACAAATCATAGTCTCCGCGCTACTGCCATTCAAATCTTATCCGATGCTGGACTGCAAGCCCGACAGATAATGGCTGTCACAGGCCACCGAGCTGAAACTTCTTTGAGAAGTTACTGGGCCCCTTCACTAGAAAACCGAAGCACTTGGAGCAACCTGCTGTCTGGGACCAGCGGAACTACAGAGCAACCACATACCTCCAGAGATGTTTCCCAACCAGCAATCACCTACAACAGTCCTCTCCAAATTACTGATGCCTTCACTCACGATGGACAAGTCCACATCAGAATTGCGCCTGGAATCCTACAGCAAGCACGGAAGCACAGATCCGAACCCAAAGCCACAGGAAATGAGGCAAACAGTGTAACCTCGACAATGAACCAACCAGCAGGCATGTACAGCACGACCTCAGTCTCCTCAAAGCAATCCCTAAATACACAAACAATCATCACAGGAAACTCAGTGTGCGTTTTCCACGTATACAATAAATGAAAACATCAGACCTACAAGAGCAACAACATAATTTCAGTAAGCAAGCACTCCACATTTAAAAAACACAATATAAAATAAACTTCCTATATGTAACAGCAAGCAGGGACTGCTATCAGTTCAAAGTTCAAACTATTTAGTTCAAAGTTCAAACTGTTTCTATCAAATCTAATTTAATCACAAAAACTAATATAACCTAACTGCATGATTTTAAGCATATTTGTAGTGTTATTGTATTTATTTATAAACTGCAAGCTTTAAACATATTTATGGTGTTATTGTATTTATTTATTTACGAACTGCATGCTGTTATTTATTCCCATGGTATTATTTATTCAAACTGCATCATTCTCTTGTTACTGTTCAAATGTTATCAATATTAGAAGCTTTTAAGAACAGAAACAGGTCTTGGACTACTTTATTAAGTGAAAGGATACATGGCATTTTCAGTAACTAAAAAACAAAAAACTAAAAAACTAAAAAAAAGCCTACAAATATTTTACAGCTGAGCCATTTTATAATAGCAATATTGCACTCCAGGGTGTGTGTTGTGCTTGAATAACGTCACACCTTGCCGTTGGTCACACTCGGCTGTTGGCCTTGGGCCCAACCATGCAAGGCGTGATGTAAACCCAGCACAACACACACCCTATCGTGCATTATTGCTTAATTAGAAAATGGGCTTAGAAATATAATGAATTTGATTGGCTACCAGTAATTCCAGGGGGGTACATTAACTTATGGTAGAGCCCTGCAAAAAACAGGTGCCACCTGTACCAACCCCATCTCTGGTATCATGGTGCCAGTGGGGATTTTCAGAGAAGCTGCCATGTTTTTCCGCTCGGTAAGCGAGTGGAAAGAAGGAGTCAGCCCAAACTAAAGCAAAGAAATCTATAACCATAGCACCATTAAAATAACACCTAAAGTGCCCAATCTCCCTGTCGACATCATGTATGATCCCCCCAAACTCATATGGCACACTGGGAGTCCACCCCAGTATGTCTAAATTTATTTTTTTCATAAATTTCCTGTGAATGAAGAAAACTGCCCCGAAGTCTTTTTTAACACTGCAAAAAATAAAATGTTCCCTTGTTGTCTCACCCTCCCCCTTCCCCACCTTCCCTCTGTGCTCCCACCTCCCCAAACCCCTCTCACCCATACTTACCCTCCTGAGGTCAGGATCAGCAATTTTCTCTGGACCGGGGACATGTTTGCGCTCTTCATAGCCAAACTGCGATCTGAGGAATCAAGGTAAGCCATATAATGGGAGTCAGTTGGGGGGTGCAACTTAAGTTGATATCTCGGCCAATTTTAGGAATTTTTGAAACAAATTTTCAACATGGGGTTCTTGGACCCCTCGTCGTGGACACTGGCACTGTCATTTTGTTTCTCTGTCCCGAAAGGTGATTTTGTGGTCACTGCACAGAACCACCTTTCCGAACCAATTCACAAAACTACAGTGTCACCATTCATGAGATGGGGTCCAAAAAGCCCATGTTGCAAATTTGGTGAAAAAAGTTCCCCAAAATGACTGTGTTATGAATGTGAGTTGCGCAGTTTCTATGCACACTCGTAACTTCGACAATTTTTAATATTTTCACTTCAGATTTTCAACATTGCCATTTTTTCACACCTCTTTATGAACAGTACAGCTGTAATTTTGCACATCTTCCCTGGAATGTGTTTTCACACCTGTGGCACAGAATGGCACGGTCACTGTGCGAAATCAACTTTTGGGATGGATTAACAAAATCACAGTTGCACTGTTCATGAGGGGAGGTCCTAAAATGCTGATGTTGAAAATCTGGTGAAAAATTCCAAAAAATGTCTGGTTTACAAGTGTGCATTGCGCAGTTCCTATGCACACTTGTAACTTCGCCAATTTTTCATATTTTCACTCCAGATTTTTAACATCACCATGTTTCCACACAACCTCATGAGTAGTACAGCTGTCATTTATCAAATCCTACAAAAAATGTTTTTCTGCAACTGTGGTGCAAAAATGGTGTTACAGTTACGCAGAACTACATTTTGATGGGGATTTGAAAGTTTGCTGTACTGGGTACATGTGGTGAGGTGCTAAGAAGGTTATGTTGAACATTTGGGGTGAAAATTATTTAAAATGGCACAGTTATAACTATTTGTTGTGATTTTGCTGTGCCTGCTCATAACTTAATATGTGGAATCACAGTGGCCAGAAACCCCTGTGTTTCCACAGCTAGATACATATGTGCATCTGTGAAGGGATGGGAGCGCAGGCTCCGAAGAACCCTATGCTCTCACTATGACATATAGATACTGTTCATCATGACATATGGACACTGTTGTACTATTTGGATGGAAGGATGGGAACACATGGTTCAAAAGACCTTGTGCTCCCACCATGACATATGGACACTGTTGAACTACCTGGATAGAGGGATGGCTCCCACCATGACATATGGACACTGTTGTACTATCTGGCCCACCATGACATATGGACACTGTTGTACTATCAGACCCTACACTCCCACCATGACATATGGATAGTGCTGTACTATTTTGATGAAGGGATGGGAATGCTCCGACAGTAAAATGAGAATACAATTATACTATCTGAAAAAGAAGGGAAATTCATTCCAAAAAACATCATTAATCATCAGTTAGGGTGAATACCATAGCAACAGAAGCAGGGAAATGAGGTGTTAGGGTTTCCAGCTCTAATTCCCCTACCCCAGGGTTCCCAACCCTACCACCCCAACCCATCTCCCTACCCTCCATATACCAACAGGTGTTGGAGTGTGCCATGGAGTCATCAGGCCTAACTCTTACCCCATTGTCCTATAATGTAGCATGTGAGCTTATTTACACCTGGAAAGGAGTGAGAGTTAGGCCTGATGACCCCATGGCACACCTCACCTCCTGTTGTTGTATGGTGGGTGGGGGGATGGGGTGGGATGGTAGCAGTGAAACCCTGGTGGAATGTTAGGGTTGGAAACCCTAATGCCTCATGTTGGAGACCCTAATGCCTAATTTCCCTGCTTTTGTTGCTATGGTATTCACCCTAACTGATGCATTAACACAGTTTTTTGCAATTTATATATATATAGATATATATATACATATATATATATATATATATATATATATATATATATATATATATGTATATGTATAGAGAGAGAGAGAGAGATATTATAGAAAGAGAGAGAGTGTTAACATTTCATGGATTAAGTTTACTCCTTGGGAAACAACTTGACAATTAACATGTCTTAAGAAATGTAGAGAGCCAGATGAGAAAATGCAACAGATTTAAAACAAAAACTAATGATCAGCGTGGGGTAATAGATTTGTCTAAATTAGTATGTAGCAGTGGGAATCTGATTTGTAAACCATAAAAGTATACTTGTAAATATTGTATCCAATGAAGCTAGCAGGAAACAACTATTCTGTGGGTCCATAACACTAAGAAATCAGTTTTCTGTCTTCTCTATAATATTATTTTTGGATGTGATGCTTTAAAGGGATTATCTTAAGTAACCTTAATACTCTTGAGTCATAAAAAGTGTTTCTGGAATTGTCCTAAAATTGCTGATGAAATAAAGATGTTAACTTGTGAAGGTCTTAAGAGCATTGTTTTAGCTATAAAGCAGGGCATGTTTTATCAATCAGAATACTGAAGCTAATGGCATGACTGACTGCAACAGCAGTACCTTTTGCCAGCTGATAGAAGTTAAGAGTTTCTCTTGGTTGTTCTAATTAAGACCAGTGGGAATTGTGGAATGCACCAATGTGTCTCAAATGGCACCCTTGTTTAGGTGTTGGTGATATAAGCTTATTCCTTAGCCCATGAACAATTTAGTCTGGCCTGGAAACAACTCTTTTTAAACACACTCATTCCAGAACTGCATGTATTCCATCACTTTTGTGGACAGATTTTCTAGACATTGATCTACACAATAATCCCAGAGAGGAATAGAACTGTTCAGCTTAATTTATTTCCAGAAAAATTGGAATTCTTATTATATATTTTGTAATACCTTAGCTAAAAATTTGCAGTTACTTTATTTTAACTCTAAAATTCTAAAAGCAGATATGCTACAAAAAGTATGCAACAGTTCTTTTTTAGCCCAGCATAGCCTATGTTCCGAAAATGATCCATAAATACTGCATGAATACATGACTACAAGAAAGAACTGATGCAATGCTGTTAACAGATTTTAATAATAATTTCATGCATTGCCCTCACAATGCATGCTTTTTATGTACTTTTTTAATCAGACATAAAATAACCCTGGCAATATCTCATGCCAGGTAGATATAAGAATCAGAGGTTTGTTGGTGAATGGTGGCACCACTATCAAGGAAATAAAGTGGTATGAACTGGAGGTCACAGGTGTGCCATAGTATGCACAGTAGTTGCATACTATGGCAATAGAAAGAGTTGAACTTTATAGTAGTGTAAGGTGAAAAGGTACAGCACAATGTATAATATGCCCAATGTCATTATATAAGTTACAGCTGCTGCAACAGACATGGTAGATATTTTCTGAAATTTCTGTGATACCTCTAGAGAAATTCCTTGCCTGCCTGCCTGCCTGCAGTATTATTTTAGTGCTACCAGAGAGAATTTCTTTAGAAGTATCATGACATATCTGGAAATATCTGATCATGTCTACTGCTATAACTGTATTGGAGCCTCCATTGGGTGCCTTTCTTATGATATAAATGACTAACAACATGAGGTTTGGTCAGAGACTGTAAGCTAATGCTCAGTGGTTCTAGCTGCACAAATCATAGGAAAGGAGTCTCACATATTTTGTGAGACACCCAGCAGACGCCTTATTAAAGCAGCAGTACAATGAAAAATATTTTTCCAAAAAGATAGTTTAATCTACAGTTAATAAGAATATTAGCATACTGTCAAATCTACATTTCTAGGTACCTCATAGGCTGCGCACCACGAGTTTTTAATATTTTCTCTGTCTTAATCCTTACCAGATCTACAATGGTATTTCTAAGCTAAATATGGTGGACATTTTTTTCTTGAGAAAAACTATATTAAAATGTTACTAACATATTTAAACTTTGGTTGAACTAGAACATTTTATCACTAAACAACATGTGAAAATGACTGGAATTATTTCTGGAGAAACAAAGCAGGGTCAATTTTTGCTGCCAATTTCATTGCACTGCTGCTTTAACCTATTATAAACCACTAAAGTTAGAGTGAGTTATAATAAGTTTCAAGTCTTTTCTTCTTTCAAAAGCTAATTGAAGCCCATCGTCTCCCCAGTTCTGAAGTGGAATGGGCCACTTCTAATATTGCAGCAGTAGAGGACACTGTATGCTGGATAAGAGGTACAGTGGCTCAGTGCACTGATTGGCTGAAATCATGTAAGTGATTTATATTATGCTCAACATGTTAAAGCTTTATTTTTACAATTCAATATCATGTAATACAATTTATTTTTGAATGGCATCTTTCACACAGATTATGTAGAAATTAATCAGGAACCAGTCAAGAACTCAGAGAATGTTTGAAATATGATAAAAGCCTTGTGGTCTGGAGTTAGCCTGATGTCTCTTAATGTTAGAGACCAAAGGAAAGCATGTTTGAAGCTTGAGCAAAACACCAGGCAAAGTTCCCATCCTGGGTCTAAGGTAGCCCAACATGCTCGAAGTGGTTCAAACCTATGCTGAACAAAGTTTGCCAATGCAACTGAAGTTTGAGTATGCTTCCTAGGGGCAAGAAGCCCCTGATTGGGAGTTCCTACCTTGAAGGACCTCTGGGGAAGTGACTCTCCTACAGCCACTTTTCCATACATCAGTGACCGGATCAGGATCTGCCCAGATGGCAAGAAGCCCCTGATCAGGCATTCCTGCCCCGAAGGACCACTGGGAAAACAGCTCTCTTGCGGCCTCCCTCCCCTGGATCAGCGACTGGATCCAGAATCTGCCCAGAAGACAAGAAGCCCCTGATCAGGCATTCCCTGCCCCAAAAGACCTTGGGGAAGCAGCTGTCTCACAGCTGCCCTCCTTTGCATAAGCAACCAAATCCAGGATCTGCCCAGATGGCAAGAAGCCCCTGAATGGGCCTTCCCCACCCCGCACAACCTCCGGGGAAGTGGCTGTCTCACAGCCACCCTCCCCTGCATCAGTTCCCAGATCTAGGATCTGTCCCTATGGCTAGAAGCCCCTGATTGGGTGTTTCCCACCCCGAAGGACCTCCAGGGAAGCTGCTGTCTCGTGACTGTCCTCCCCCTGCATTAGTGACCAAATACAGGATCTGCCCAGGTGACAAGAAGCCCTTGATTGGGCATTCCCCACCCTGAAGGACCATTGGAGAAATGGCTTTCTCACAGCTAGCCTCCCCTGGATCAGTGACTGAATCCAGGATCTGCCCAGAAGGCAAGAAGCCCCTGATCAGATGTTCCCTATCCCGAAGGACCTCCGGGGAAGCGGCTCTCTCACGGCAGCCCTCCCCTGCATCAGCAACTGAATAAAGGATCTGCCCAAATGGCAAGAAGCCCCTGATTGGGTGTTCCACCACCCTGAAGGACCTCTGGGGAAGCTGCTGTCTCGTAGCCACCCTCCCCTGCATTAGCGACCAGATCCAGGATCTGCCCAGATGGCAAGAAGCCCCTGATCAGGTGTTCCCTGCCCTGAAGAACCTCTGGGGAAGTGGCTGTCTTGCAGCAACCCTCCCTTAAATCAGTGACTAGATCCAGGATCTGCCCAGGTACATTCACTATGTCGGGACCTGCACAGCTCCAGGATTGGCTGCTCGCATCGAGAGGAGCCTAACATTGGTTGCCTGCTCCCGGACTCTCCTCCCTATTAGTTGCATTCTGAATCCTAGTGCTTGTAAGTTACTTTGGACACTTGGTGTCAACGTTTACCACTAGGTTTCTGGTGCCCGCATAGCAGCTCAATCAAATTTTTCTTAATCTGATACTTATTTGCCCTACCTTTCCTGACTTTCTTGTCCTATTAACCGTAATCTGCTGTGTACTGTGTTTTACAGCCAAATGAGTTTTAAACAGGGGTACTGTACTATCTTAGTTTAATTTGTGTATACTGTTAGCTACTCAGCCGCTCTGCTAAATGCCACTTTCCACCCTATTCACCACCTATCCTAGCTGATTCTTAACTAACTCTATTTATTTAATGTTAGCCACTAGTCTCTAGCTGATTTTAAGCAAACTCTGTAGTTTATCTCGTGTCAGCTGCCAGCCTGTAGTTAATTTTAAATCAATCTCTGTATTTATTTGATTACCTGCTTTGCTAGCCTTCCTGTCTTAAACTTGTGAACCACTGTAATTTATCTCCCTGCTGCCTGCTCTACCCTGTATTTCCTCTCTTGAACCTACATTTCAGTGTTAAACTTTGTACCTGCTCCTGATCAACCTTGTCACTTTATTCTATCCCTTACCCTCACTCTGAACCTGCATTTCTGTCTCTTAATCTTCACCCAACCCCTGCTGAAACTCGAAACTTTTGTTTTATTTACCTGCTCCCACTCTAACCAAACTCTGCTACCTCCCCTCCAAACGCTTTGCTTAATTTCTACTTTCAGCCCCCCGCCTTTTCAGGCTACTCTCTCTTAGTCATTTTGGGCTGAATAGACCCCCTGCTTGCATCTGTCTCCTGCCCACAGACTCCCCGCCCCTAATTTAGATAATTACGCTACACTTATTACCATTTTAACCTCTGCTCCTCTCTGTCTCCTCCCAACAGATGGCAAGAAGCCCTGGATCGGGCTTTCCCCTCCCCAAAGGACCTCCGGGGCAGTTGATCTCTTGCAGCCACCCTCCCCCGCATCAGCTACTGGATCCAGGATCTGCCCAGGTACACTCACTTTCTCTGGACCCTCACGACTCCAGGATTGGCCACATGCATTGAGAGGAAGCTCAGCATTGGCTGCCTGCTCCTGGACTCTCCTCCATATTAGTTGTGTTCTGAATACTACTGCTTGTAAGCTGCCTTTGGACACTCAGTGCCAGTGCTTACCACTGGGTTTCTGGCACTCACCTAGCAGCTCAATCAAATTTAGTGCCCACCCACCCTCCCCACCTCCACTACTCTTTAAATCCTCTCTCCTCCTGCCTCCCACCCCTACCTACATCCCTCCCTCGATTGGTTCTCTCCTCAATACTTTCTCCTCCAACTTAAAAGCACCTACCACTAATACATTACTCCCTCTACTTTTCAAAGTCACCACACAGCTACATTTTCTGCTACCTGCTTACTCAGCCCCCCCCCCACTGGTAGTGCACTGACTCTCCTAGTTCACCCACAAGCCCAATTATGAGGTCCCTCTCACTGGCCATTATGGCTGCCTCTCTTGTAGGCACCCTACCTACCTTCCACTTGTGTGCAATAGTCCTTGCATATGACCAAGCCGACCTCATCAAATTTCATTCTGACTCTCGCCACCTCCTCCCCAAATCCCCTTCACTAGGCTGGGAATGCTCCCCAGTCAGTCCCCTCATGTTTGCTTTTATCCCCAACCAAGAGAGTCATTTACTCAGCTTCTTCCTTCACTCCCTCCCTCTCTATCTCCATAACTTCTACCTACACCTTGCACCCCCTACCACATACTTTTCTCCCTCCTCCTTATGGGTGGTGATATTGAACCAAACCCTGGCTCCCTCAACACCACAGCTACAGCAACCTCATGTATCTGGGCTAATACTCCTGGATTAAAACTGGCCCACACGGATGTCTTCAATCTCTCTGCCAAATTTCCTGGAGCTAGAAGCCTGGATTTCCCTTCACAAACCCCACATACTCTGCCTCATGGAGACCTGGCTGAAGTCCCAGCATACTAGTGCAATGCATCTACCAGCTGGCTATACCCTACTACACAGAGATTGACCTGGTTAAAAAAAAGGGTGGTGGTGGTGCAGCTATCCTCATCAGTGATTCGCTCATGGTCTCCAATGCCCTCTGTGCAGAAACTGACTCACCCAGCAACTGGGTCATTGTAGAAATCACCATGGGCTCTACAAGGAAGCTTTACCTGGGTTGCTGTTATAGTCCACTGTCCAGTGGTGTAGATGGTCTACAGAACCTGCTCTTAGGCCTAGGATCTCTCTCCCCTGTGAGGGAATCTATCCTTTTCAGGGATTTTAACCTGAACTGGATGGGCCCCCAAGAACCCGACTTTGTAAACCAGCTCAAGTCACTCAACCTCAAACAAGTCCTCACCCTCCCTACCTGGCTAAACCCTCTGACCTCTACTCACTCCTTAATTGATTGGGTGATAACCACTTGCAGGGATCACATCCTCCACACAGGTACTTTATCAGACTCATTAAGCGACCACTCCCCTACTTTTGCCAATTGGTCTTCCAGAAACCCCCCCCAAACATATCACCTTCCAAAATGTCAACCTCCCCAACACCACCGCTCTGTTAAACAATGCCAGAGACAAACTGGCAGAGCCTTTATGCACTCTGATGTTACCTCTGCTGGCACCCACATCACAGTCCTCCTCTTGGACCTCCAGGATAGACAATTTCCAGAAACAATCAAGACAGTTTGTGGCGGGTGAACCCGCTGGATCACCAAGGAACTCCTCTCCCTCATGACAGAGAGGGAATGTTAGTGGATTATGCATAAACAGACCCCCTCCTCCACTCTGTGGAATGAATATTGGTGCCTTAGAAATTGATGCAAACATTTGACCCATACCCTTAAGAGAAACTACTACTCCAGACAGCAGACAGAAAGTTTTGGTAATCCTAGAAAGTTCTGGGACTCCATCAACTCTCTACTCACTCCTCGCATAAACAACCCCAATGTAAATTTAAGCTCCCTGGCTGGTCTCCTGACTGACCCAACCGAAGTTGCCAATGCCTTTAACCTAAATTCACAGATCTGTCTGCCCTCCTCAGCAAACTACCAAACAGGAATCCCTCAAACTCATGGTCTGGCACCCATGTCTATCTCCCCTCCACAGTACCCCCAGTCCACAGCATTACCAGTCCTTCTTCCCACCAAGGACTTTCCCCTTCCACCATGACAAATGCCTCTTTGCCAGCTGTTACACCCCATGCCCCCCCTTTTTATTTCAAGATCATCTCCCCTAAGGAGATACTCAGGCTCCTTTGGGGCTTGCCAAATCAAAGTATCCCAGGATTGGATGGTCTCTCCCCTGTGTTCCTCAAAATTGTGTCACCAGCATTAGCTAAACCTCTCACCCATGTTTTCAACCTTGCCCTGACAACCTCCTCCATGCCCTCACCATGGAAAATTGCCAAGATAATTCCCATCTTTAGGACCGGTGACTCCCTCTCAGAAGACAATTACTGGCCAATATTCATTCTCCCCCTCCTGAGTAAACTGCTCGAGAAAGTGATCCATCTGCAGCTATTAGAATACCTCACCAAACATGATATGCTTTGTAATCAGCAACATGGTTTCTGCAGGCAACATAGCACAGCCACTGCCCTTGCCCTATTTACCAACCATATATACAGCAACATGGATCAGGGGCGTGCCACTGGTGCAGAATTTGTTGACCTATCAAAGGCATTTGACCAGGTCAACGACTCCCTCCTCCTCTCCAAACTAAATTTGATAGGATCATCCCCTGAAACCACTCTCTGGTTTTGGAGTTACCTAACCAACTGGTCTCAATTTGTCAGTATTGGCCCAGCCACCTCTCCTGCCCTGTCACCACCAGAGTTCCCCAGGGCTCAATACTAGGCCCTCTGCTTTTCACCATATTTGTCAACACCCTTGCTTCGGATTGCTTCTCCTGTGAATCCTTCCTCTACGTCAATGATCTGGTCATATACCACAGTGACAAATCCCTTCCTCAAATATCTTCCATACTATAGCGCTGCCCACAACTGGTTCATCAAAAATCTGATGCTGAGTAATGCCAAAAAAACAAAAGTGATGCTGTTTGGATCAAAACCTTACTTGGCTAAATCACTTAAATTGAATTCTTCCCTTCAGGTCCACTCACCTAATGAGCCCTGCCATAGACATCTTTTATGCTTTCAAGTACCTGGGAGTTATGCTGGACCCCACCCTCTCTTTCACTAACCATGTGAATTCAGTAGTTTGTAGAATAAACCAAAAACTTGGTGCAGCATACCACATTAAGCCCTACCTCACTGCGGATACTCACCTGGTTATTGCCAGAGGAAACCTTCTCCCCATCCTAGACTATTGTTCCCCTGTTCACTCTCACATCTCCTCTTCCCTCCAGTCCAGACTTGAGGTCATATACAATAGCATCTGCCAATTTGCCCTGTCTGCCCCTTATGCCACACACCACTGTGACTTCTACCACCCCTGAACTGGCTCTTCCTACAAGGTCACTTTGACTTTACTATTGGCTGCCTCATCAATACCTGTATTAGGAGTGGTCCTACCTCTCCCTTATCCACCTTCTTTTAGCCACGCATTCTGCCAAGGTCACTCTGTTCCCCACTTGTCCCCCTACTAGAAACTCAGATTACCACCACAAATATGTGTAGCAAAGCCCTATCGGTTGTGGCTTCCATTCTATGGAACAAACTGCCTGTCTCCTTAGATCAACTAACAAACCTCATGTCTTCAAGCATGACTATAAAGTCTGGTCCTCGCTGGGGACACCTGCACCTGTATGCACAAGTGACTGCCTGACCCCCTCCCAGTCTTTTCTTGCCAAGACCCGCAAACCTTCTCCTCAATTTCTTGCTCTGGCCCAAGACAGCCAGGACTTGACACAAGCTGGTATGATTAGATTTGTAACCTGGCACTACCTTTTCTACTGCTTAATCTGCACCTGTTCTCTCATTTGCTCCCACATCTGTCTTCTCTGTTACCTCAGTCTGGATCCCTGTTGCACTGCTGCAACTATTGCCATCTCACTTGCTATTTCATAACTATGTCTGCCATACTTACATACCTACCTGCTACATGTTATCTCACTTGCCATTTGTTTCCTCTGCTACAGCCTTCCTGGCCAGGAACTGTTGCCTGTATTGTAGCTGTCAAGTGTTATGTTAACATATGGAATGTACATAGCTGTAAAAATTTGTTTTATCTACTACTATTTGTAACTGTGATATGTGTATTTATCTGCAACTTTATGTTATCTACTACTATAACTATTTAGCCTGCCTGTGCCTTTTTTTGTCCGGGTCATGCCTGAATATGGTCCGTTGGACCAATGCACCCTACCCAGTTAACAAAGTCATAAATAAATCAATCAATAAACAAATAAATAAATAATAGTGAGTACAGGGCAGTGAAGGTGTAAACTGCATGCAAAACCTCTCAGGTGAGTCAGTGACATCAGATGCACAACACTGAATGATACAAACACTGATAACTGGGAGAGGTTGAATTTTCCCATGTAAGAGATTAATCAGAAGGAACTGAGGATTTCAATTTAGGTATGATTTTGACCAAGTTTGTACTTAAGACAGTACACATGACCATACATAATTATGTTGGTTATCTGGTGAAATGACGTAGTGGCCTGGAAAGATAATAGATACACCAAATGGTCCAATACTAATACAAAGTCTCATTCTGGTTTGTTCTACAAAACCCTCTGCAGCCAGTGAAGCAAATACAGCAGGAAAAGGCATACAGAGCACTCACCCCTGCTGAGGAATATTAACAAAAAATGACCTTACACTCTTAGTGCAGTCTGAACTGACTTCAGCAGGGGTGAGTGCTCTCTACACCTTTTCCTGCAGTCAAATTATTTAGAGAGACATCTCCACCCCACTGCTAGCCACCATTTGCACTATGAAGCAGATACAGCCAGGTCAATAGATAGGCACTCCACAAATGCAGTGGATTAAACAAGCTGAATGTTTAGGGTAAAACAGTTTGCTCTTGCAACCCAGACCACTACATTGAAACCATACCATGTAGATGACCACATTACTCTGACAGGATACTAAGAGATCATTACTTTATTACACCACAACATAACCCAGACAGATCGTCTTAGGGTAACTGGTTCATTCCACTGGGATGTCAAACAGACGAGGCATACTGATGAGTCCTGGTAGGACGAAACATGTGTCTATGTCATCTGTTAGCACCCTTTGCAAACTGTGTGAGAGGCCTTTTGGCACCAAGCAATTCTGCTTGAAGTTGAACCAGCATAATATTCTGTGGTGATTTGCATATGCAGCCCATGATGCTTTGCATTGTGTGAGCATGTGTGATTTTGTATTTTCTTGAAACTTGGCTTCCCAGCCAAATGCCCTTTGGGGTAACCCTTGCCTCAGTGTTTGCGCACAGAGGTTTTTTCTCTATTACATTATAGCCTCACTACAATGACAGAAGCAATCTTTTGCTCCATGGATTGTGTACTAGCTGTGGGCTCTACATTGCAGCTTGTGGTCAACAGTGGTGTCTTGCCTTCAAAAATAAATGTGAAAAAAGCTCTGCACTCATCCCTATCCCAGCAGATATTCCAGTGATGAAATTCCCAGATGTGTAGAGATTTCTCCATTACCAGTCCCAGTGCAATGAAAACAGATTGTTGGTGTCATGTGTCCCCCTTCCTTGAGCCCCATGGCCAGTAGATTATGGTGAATACATTTTCCTTGCATTTAGTGGTCTCCATTTCTCAAGTGGCAGGCCAAGTATAGTGAAACAGTTTCTCTGGTGTCTAGTGGCACATCCAGTTCCCACTGGTTGGAATACTGGAAAAAGGTTTACTTGGTGTTTAGTGACCACCCCTTCACAAGACCCAGTGCCAGTATAGTGAAAAAGTTACTCTGCAATCTAGACTCTCCCAGTCCACTGGAGGAGCTTACAGGAGAGCTCCATGCTGACAAGTGGCCTGCCTCAGAAGGCTTCTCCACCCAGTCATCCCTCCTGATCCCCCGGAGGAGCTCACAGGAGAGCTCCATGCTGACAAGTGACCCGCCTCAGAAGGTACTCTTCATGACCTGTGAGAAAAGGCTTTTGTGTGCCGTTAGGGTCAGCAGACCATTGTTAATTGTTTTTTTGTGGCTTCCAATTCCCAGTTAATGCCCTGGGATAAGAGTCAGTTTGAAGGGTTACTTTAAGGGCACCAACCTGCTGTAGCTCCATGGGGATCCATGGGGTTTACTGTGGCTAGTGTGCTTCTTAGTTATAGTCCAGTAGCCATTGCAGAGTACTCTAATCAGGAGAGTGTTTAGCCCTGCTGTATTGTTGCTTTGCTAGAGCTGTACTTGAGCAATTTTAAGCTGCTTACCTTGGTGTTCTTCTCTCTGAGCCTTCTCTACTGTGCACAGTGTGTCTACTGCACACTCACTGTTCATTCCCCCTCACCACCTGTGAACCTGATGCCATCTGTGGCCACGTAACCCTGACTTAAGCCCTTTGTGTGTTTCACCCTGCCTTTTGTTCTCCATCCCACAGGCTGCTCCACTCAGTCATCCCTCCTAATCCACCAGAGGAACTCACAGGAGAGCTCCATGCAGACGAGTGGCCTCCCTCAGAAGGTACTATTTGGGACCTGTGTAGAAAGACTTTTGTGTGCTGTAAGGGTTGGCAGACCATTGTTGATTGTTTCTTTGTGGCTTCTGATTCCCGATTAATGCCCTGGGTTAAGAGATGATTTGAAAGGTTACTTTAAGGGCACCAAACTGCTGTAGCTCTGTAGGGAGCTATGGGATTTACTGCAGCTAGTGTGCTTTTTAGTTATATCTTGGTAGCCACTGTAGAGTACTCATATCAGGAGAGTGTTTAGCCCTGCTGTATTGTTGCTTTGCTAGAGCTGTACTTGTGCAATTTTAAGCTGCTTACATGTGTGTTCTTCTTTCTGAACCTTTCCTGCTGTCCATAACGTGTCTACTGTGCATGTGCAGTTCACCCCCCCTTCTTTCTCTCTGTGAACCTGACGCTGTCTGTGGCCATGTAACCTGACCTAAGCCCTTTGTGTGTTTCACTCTGCCTGTTTCTCTCCCTCCCACAGGCTGCTACCCCCAGTCATCCCTCCTGATCCACTGGAGGAACTCACAGGAGAGCTCCATGTCGATGAGTGACCTGTCTCAGAAGGTACTATTCGGGATATGTGTTAGCCCATCGCCTCTTATGCAGTGACTACCCCACCCACCACACACTTGCCCACCCACTTGCCCACCCTGGCTCATCATTTCCTTTGTTGCTTCCCAGTGTCATGTGACCAGTCATGTGCCTAACTACTCCTGACACAATCACCTCAGTTTCTCTACAGCAGCTTATATTCCTTGGCCACTAGGAGTCACTGTTGTGACTCATACTTCTTCCTAGTCCCCTGGCTAGAGTTAACTCTATCTGGGCAGTACTAGGCCTCCTCTCCTAGAATCTTCATCTATTTTTCAGCTCTCCACTGGTACTTACCCATCACAAATTACACTGCACCCATCCCAGGATCTGAACCACCGACCCTTCACTTTAGAGGCAGTCACTCTAACTGCTAGGCTAATTCAGGGGTAACAATCATCTCCTGCATGTAGCATCTCTTAACCTCCTGATCTATCTCCCTACTTCCTCCCCACTTGGCATACCACTCACAGACATAAGGGGCTACCAATGGGGGCACCATACATTTTATAACATATTCATCCGGCCCACCATACCAAATCCTCCTCTAACCATAAATAACTATTTCACAAAGGGAACTACTTTGAACTACCTTAATTATACACAATGTGGGCATCTCATTAGAGTGCCCGCTTATCCTTTCTTGTCTTCTTTCTGATTACCTCATTGCCCACTCACTCAAACACCTACCCATAGGCAAGGACTCCTCAGCATTAATACAGCAATGCAGGGACCCTCGTATGTGATGCCTCACCATCCCCTGCTTACCCAAACATGATGCTGTTTGCCTGGGACACTGACTGCTCCACAACTAGAGATGCAGCAAATTTAAAATTCACTGGAAGTGCCTTGAGTGGGCACTTCGCCTTTGTCATTACCACTTCGAGTTGGTATACGAGAACGCCGAAGTAAGGCGGTTGTTTTTAATGGATCTTTATGCTCTCGTTATGATTCTATGCGATCCACTTGGTGTTTCAGACTTGCAGCCCCCACAGATCACATGGCTTACAGTACTGTAAGTCACATGCTCTCTAGCCAGGCAGGAAGGAAGTGAGTCACACAGACAGTTTCACTTTCTCCTGTGCAGACTGAGAGAGAGGAGTGTGTGTGTACTAGAGAGAGGAGTGTTTTTTTGATTGCAGAGAGAGTTAAAATTTAATACTTAAACCAACAGCTTTTTTAAAAAGCTAATTTTTTTTGTCTTTTTTGTACTGTTTTTTACTTAATTTGTTCTTTCTGTAAATTTTATTTTGCTTACCTACTTAGTTGTTTGTCTGTGTGTGTGTTGTGCTTGTGTCATGAGATGGAGCAGGGTGAGGGAATGTCTGGGGTGGGGGCAGCTCTGGGAGAGTGTGGTAGTACATGTCGTTGTACCATGCGCATACGTGAGGGGCATGGGTGCCCATTTGTGTTGAACCGCTTTAAACTGCTGAGTGTCCAACCCCCGGAAGAAGGACCTGCACTGCCTCCTGACTCTGAGGCAGTTCAACCACCACCACCAAGTCCAGCACAAGTTCCTTTGGAGCAGGATGTACCTGTTCCCCCAGGCCCAGGTGCAGATCCCACCATCAGAACTGTTGATCAGTGTAAGTAGCCTACTGCCAGTTCATCTGGCCCTCCCCTGCCTGTGCCTGGTCCTCCCTGCACCTCCGTTGTTTGGCAGTTTTCGGACTGTGTCGAGGGGGACAGCAGTGTGGTTAAGTGTCACCTCTGTGCGGTGGTGGTGCACCTTGGCCCCCAGGGGAGTCACCTGGGGACTGGGGGCCAGCTCACCCATATGCTTAATCACCACCAGTTGAAGTGGGAGGCTGCCACAGAATGGACCATTGCTGCACCTGCTGGCCGTTCCATGGCAGAAGGTGCCACTGTGCATAGCGGGCGCGGCATCCCTCAGAAGAGGAGGGCCACAGCAGCACCTGTTGCTCCACCAGCACCCCCACCCCCACCACCACCACCATCAGCAGGTCAGCCTGTCGAAGGAGTGGTCGCCAGAGAAGTGCATGTAACACTGTCTGACTTGGCAGTTCTCTGTAGTGCTGTTGAGGAGAACAGCGAGAGGATGAGTGCTGTAGAGCAGCAGCTGGATGACATAGAGGGACATCAGCTTCAAATTATGTCCATGCTGGAACTGCTGCTGGATCACCATAGGATCCCACATTAGTTTTGTTTCCTCACGCCATGTCCCTCCCCCACCTTCCTTGCGGTGACATAAAATGTATTCCTCCACCATTCCTGACTCTTGTATGTAATTATGCCCTTTTTTTGTTGTCTTCAGTATGCATTACATTTTGTATTCTGGGGCCCCTTCCTTCTGTTAAGTGTCTGTGTGTTTTGTGTATGTGCGCTGTTTTGGTGTCTCATTTTTCTGCATCCGTAAAAGGCATCTGTCTTGTGTCCAGAAAACTGACAAGTGGTAACACAGTGAAATGAGACTGTTTCAGCACATACAAAGTCCCCCAGAATTTATGGCACACTCAGTCATGCGCACAACAGTGGCACAGAGTCCCCTGATTTTTTCTGCAGGCCCAGAATGCATCCTCCATGTGTCCAGAAAATTGACAAGTGGTAACACAGTGAAATTAGACTGTTTCAGCACATACAGAGCCCCCCAGAATTTATGGCGCACTCAGTCATGTGCACAATAGTGGCACAGAGTCCCCAGATTTTTTATGCAGGCCCAGAATGCATCCTCCTTGTGTGCAGAGAAGTGAAAAGTGATAATCTCAACTGGATTGAAAGGTGCCCTTTGGATATACAGTAATAGCAGCCTTGGTGAGTAGATATATATATATATATATATATATACAGTATATATATGGTTGTGTATTTTGTAGATGATGATGATGAGGGGGGTTGAACTTGACATGGACATGTATTCATGCTATTGTTCTGCATCACACACAGGTGACTCCATCTCCAAACTGTTGCTGTACACCGTCCAGTGCTCAATGAGAATTTTTTGCACTTAAATGGAACTGGATAATTCTCAAGCACATGAAGGTAAGTATTTCTTTTTTTTGGGTGGGGGGAATCATATTTTCAGTTTTGTCTGTAATGGTTTCTTATTTTTTTACTTCTTCACAGATTTCATCAGCATTCTTCTGGAGTCCGGTTCTTATTGATGGTCATGGTCATGGAATGAAACGACTTCTGCGTTTTGCATGTGTGCCCAAGCTCGGGTCGGGGAAGGTGTGCCTGATCATGTTGACAAACTTTTTTGGATCAGTCCCAGTGTTAGTGGTCCAGGGTGGGCAGACAGACTCATGATGGCAGCAGACTTGGATAACATCAGTCCCGGTGGTGGTGGTCCGGGGTGGGCAGACAGACTCATGATGGCAGCAGACTTGGATAACATCAGTCCCGGTGGCGGTGGTCCAGGGTGGACAGACAGACTCATGGTGGCAGCAGACTTGGATAACATCAGTCCCGGTGGTGGTGGTCCGGGGTGGGCAGACAGACTCATGGTGGCAGCAGACTTGGATAACATCAGTCCCGGTGGTGGTGGTCTGGGGTGGGGGCACACCGCCTTTTAAATACTGCAGTTAAAACCTGCCAACATTAACCACATCATCATCCTCATAAAGAAAACTGCCCTCACAGTCATCGATGTCTGAAGTCTGACCACTGGGAAATTCTTTCTCCATTGTGTCATCATCTTCATCAGTGGTAGGCCGTTTCAGGCAGCCACTGCCAGTGCCACCAGCATGCACCATTTCCACATCAGCAAGACCACCATGACTAGGCTGGGGTACTAATACCGAGGTTGTAGTCTGTGCTGGTATGTTCCTCTCATTCATTTTAATGAATGTTAGCAAACTAACATTTGCAGGAGACAGGTCTGTCCAGCGATCCCTGACTTTTGCACCAGCTGAGCTGAATACCCTCTCAACACTTACACTGGAGGGTGGACATGTGAAGTACTTCAGTGCCACTGCAGTCAGCTCTGGCCATTCACTGACCTTTCCACTCCAGTACAAAAGAGGATCTTCACTTATTGTCAGATGCCTGTTTTCAGACAAATATGACTCAACCATTCTCTGTGCCACACTAAGTCCGATTGTTGATGTATCAGCCTGTTCTCCGGAATCATTGATGTCATAAATACACACTTGGGACAAAGCCTCCCAAAGCGGGTTGACGCCAACCACTTTGAATGACAGACCACTAGGAACTACAGTCCCCTTACCCTTGCATGATATGCTTGCTGGTCCTCCAGCTACACCTTCAGCTGGATTATGCTGCTGAGGTTTGCAAACTTTGGCACGTGACTTCTGTGCCCCATGAACCAAGCAAACCAGTTGACCACTGATATTTTTTACCTGTTCAGGCCCTCCCTCCAGTACTGATGCAATTCCACGTTTGTATTGTGGGTCCAGCATTGTTGCCATGGCAGAGTTGTCACTACGCGGAATGCTCACAATGTGACGATTCTAGTTGAATACTGTCAGCATGTGTTGCAGCAACATACTGCTACCACCGTCTCCGGCAAAATCAACGCTATGCTGTACATTCACCAATGTCTGCCTCAGCACCCGCAGCAGTGGAATTGATTGGCTAATGGAGGCAGACTCGCCACTCACTGCCTGTGTGGCATGTTCAAAAGGCTGCAAAATTGTTATTACAGAGTCCATGAGGTGCCACTGTTCAGTCGTCATAGACATGGAGGCCCCAGAACTGTCACGGCTAGTGTGCCAAACAAGATATTCTGTGATGGCTTTGTATTGTTCATACAACCTCTCTGCCATGTATAACATGGAGTTCCATCAGGTGACAACTTCCTTCTTCAAACGGTGCTGAGGCAGGCTGTTTTGTATCTGCAACTGCCACAGTTGGTCATGGGCCTTTCCAGATCTTGAAAAGTGAGAGCAGATACATCGTGCAATGGTCAACATTTCCTTTATGTCACGGTGCTGCAGAAACTGCTGAACCACAAGATTTAAACAGTGGGCCATGCATGGAACATGAAAAAAAACACCATTCGTGATGCATTTCGCCACATTTGACCCATTGTCACTTGCTATGAACCCAGCTCTCAGGGACAGAGGGTTTAGCCATCTGTCAATTTCAGTCAGTACCATGTCCAACATGTTCTCACCAGTGTGTGAACAGGTCACACTGTGCATAGCAATTGTTGCATGCTGGCGAATTCCAGGAAGATTGCTACCTTGACAATCCACCTTCCTGCACTGATTATTCACACTACCAGCATCACAAACAACCTCCGGCACCTGCGCCCAGTGTGCAGTTATACGCAGATATGAACTCCCCACTGTTTTGCCACTTGTCCACATATCCATAGTTAAATGGATGAATGGAGAGGAGGAATGCTGAAGGGCATGTCTTACTGAGTCTGAGACAGTGCGGAACAACTCAGGAACAGTACGGGTAGAAAAATATGTCCTGGTTGGGACTTTCCATTTTGGACAGGCATGGGCAGCAAACCGCCAGAACCCAGAATTCTCCACAAAGGAGAAGGGCAAAAGATCGATTGCCAGCATTTCCGCTACAGCAGCATTAAGTTCACGTGACACTGTATGTTTGGGGGGGGGTACTTCAGCTTATGCGCAAAAACACTCTGTAACGTGGGCTGACTTAAACGTTTTACAGGGTGTGTGTTGGTCACAAATGGTTGTGCTCTGCAATGAATGGCATTGGCAGGGGGTGGAGTGTGGACATTTGATGAAGGCAGTTGCATAGGTGATGATGACAAACCCAGAAATGATGTTATTTTTCCGGATTTGCCAACCGGGGTTGATGTACCACTTGCACTAGACATACTGCATTCACCACCACCACCACAAAAACTGCTACTCTCACCAGCACTGGACAACATTTCAAAGTCATTATGGTCCTCCACCTCATCATCATCATGCCTGTAGTAATCCTCTGCTCTTATTGCCGCACTACTGCACACTTTTAATTTCTTACTGGGCTTAACAGTCATGGAAGGGGATAACATGTTGGCTATGGTTGCCGCCAGTGATATGGGTGAATACCCAAGTCTGGTATTAGGTGCCAGCTTGTGCTGGGTCCACAGAGCCAAGTGTCTATGCTTAAGATGTGTATGCTGTCCTCCTGTCCCAAGATGGCTCCCCTTTTTACCTTGACTCACTAGCACATGGCAAACCTGGCAGATTGCAACTGAATCATCATTTGCATCTTGAACAAAAAAATCCCAAACAAGGGACTGTGATGCACTACTTTTAACATATCCATGATGATGTGGCTTATTTAAGTGTGTTACTTTAAGCACTGAAGGGGGGGGGCACGTGATGTTTCTGGCACTGCACACCTGGACTGCAACTGACCACCACGACTACCTATCATATTGAGTACTGGGTTGTCATCATCATCATCCACTAAAACCGGTACAGCACACCTTTTTACAGAGGGGGGATTCCTGCAAACAGATTCAGAAATTTCAGACACAGCCACTTTTAATTTCTTTTTCTACGGTTCCCAACTGGGGTCAATTAAATCATCATCATATTCATCAATGTCACTGTCACACACATTCACATCTTCTGCTTGGATGTTAACATGTGGACTGCATGTTGCAACAACAGCAACATCATCATCATCATCAGCATCATCACATTCATCATCAGCATCTACACCACCAGCACGTAATATTTTTTCACCACACTGTGAATCACTGTTGCATGGAAAATGAGTGATGTTAAGTGCCACGGTGGATGGAATATCACATTGTATGCTATCGTTGACATGTTCATCAGAATCAGGTTCAGTTAATGGGATGTTACTGGAAAGTATGACATCATCTATGCTGTCACTCACTTGCACTGCTTCACACTCAATATGTTTGGATACGGTAAACTGGTCGGAATTAGAACTTGATGCAACAATGCTAATACTACCTCCACCACCACTAACACCAGTAACACTAACACCACCGGCTGGGAAAACATCATCGCCTCCAACTATCAGTGAAGCTACTGATTGGGCTGTAAAAAACATTGCAGGGGAAATACCTTTCCTCACATCACCAATGCACTTCTTCATCCGCGTACTACTACCACGCCCACAGATCCTCTTACTGCCAACATTGCCATGGCCAGAAACAACTTTACTTGCATGTCTCTTTGCAGGCATTTTGGGGGCTCAACCACAATATTATTACCAAATTCAGATTTTGATATGTTCACTTTCATACTGAAGGGTCGCTACTCGCTACTGTCACTAGCTGGATGTGAAGCAAAATAAACAACTGTGGCTTCAGCAACAGATGAGGGGACTACTGTGTTGTGACACTGTCATGGAATTAAAACAACTTCAGTAACCAGTGGTGCTGATGGGGTCACAAAAACAATCCAGTCTGGTAAAAAATATCTTTTCAAGGTGGGGGGCACTGAATTCAGACAGTGCTGATTTTTACAGCACTACAAGCAGCAACACTAAGAACAGAGAACACGATCGCAGTACAAAATCAGGCAGCTGCAGTGGATAGCAGGTTCACACTGCTGTGCTTAGTTGCACTTACACTGATCTGTGTCACAAATTTTAAAAGGTGTATTATATTTGATGCACGCAACACTGCACACACAACACAGAACACTTTGTGTACAATGCTGAATGAGGAATGCGATGCAAATGCAAAAGTTCAGTGTACTCAGTGTCACGTAATGTAAATTTGTAATTTAAACAACCTGACCATATGAAATAATGCACCACATTCACACAAGCAGCAAGAAAAGTTGTACTATCTCTGAGAATTTTATCATGTGCACAGTAATACAGTCAGTTATATAACAAAAATATTGCCAAAACACAAAGAAATCACTAGTTCTCCAACTTAAATCTACCTACACACAGATATGCCCCTCCCCCACACAGCACACTTCACTGTCTTTCACCACACACACTCAATGTTGTAAATTTACATTCAAAATCCACACACAAACAAAAACGCTCGATGATGAGAGCACAGGAGGGTTTCCTACAATTGATGAACTACAGTTGGATCCCCCCCAAAAAAGCAAAAATGCTTTTTGAACAGCTTTTAAAAGATTCCTACAGACAGCTATCAGAGCACACTGTCTCCTACTCCTTCCTACTCCTTCCTACTCATACTATCTCGAACTGAGGTTGTGCAGAGCAATATAGAGCCCATGTGACCTTAACTCCCATGAATCACTGCAAAATCCTACTTCAGAGCTCAAAAATAAGGCAAAGTGAACTGCCACCAATGTACTTCGCCTTAAAAATTGAAAGAGAAGTGACCAGTGGAGGTGGAGTAACGTGAAGTAGCTGTTTTCAATGCACTTCACGTTCCTCATTATAACGCGAAGTACTCCACTTCGCATTGCGGAGCACTCCGCGAATCCACCTTTGCTCCGTGAATCACTTCGTGGAGAGGATTGAGCCCACTTCGCCCACCACTATCCACAGCCTTCACCTACTCTGGATATCAGTAGGTCTTCCCAAAATGGATGGCTGTTCCTATACCTCTGTACTGCTCCATTGCCTTTTACTACTTCTGTGAGCAGGTGATATAGAGCCTACCCTGGCCCCCCTGTAGTCCTTCAGATACTACAACTACACAAGCCCAAAGGCTAAATGTTAAAGGCCTAAAGATTGCATAAATAAATGCTAGGAGTGTATGCACTAAATTAGATGAGCTTGAGGCATGGGTTGTGCAACATGATCCAGATATTTTAGGGATATCTGAGACCTGACTCAAACCATCCATTAGCCAGAATGAGGTTGCAATACAAGGGTACACCTGTTTTAGGAAGAACCGGTTAGGTAAGAAGGGAGGTGGTGTCCTTCTTAATGTTAAATTGGGAATAGAAGCTGATGAATTGCCTTTCCCATCCTCAGGTCTCCCTGCAGTAGAATCATTGTTCCTTACCATAACCTTAGGGAATGTAAAAAACTTATAATAGGTTCCATTTACCTTCCTCCTAAATGCGCACTTGCTGCCATTCCCTCCCTCATCTTCTCCCTATCCAATCTCCCACATTATGACCTGGTGATATGTGGTGACTTCAACCTTGACTGGTTAAACTCCATCCATGAACAAAATTCACTCAGTACTTGCTAAGGCCAACCTCACCGAGCTCTTCCCTGATCCCACAAGGATCGGTACTAGATCAGGCAAGCAGTCCCTTATTCATTGGATAGTTATTGGGGTACCTTAGGGATAAGTCCTGGGGCCAGTCCTCTTCAATATCTTCATCAATGATATTGCAGATGGACTGGAGGGTAAGATTTGTCTGTTTGCAGATGACAACAAGATCTGTAACAGAGCAGATGATCCAGATGGGGTGGGCAGAATGAGAAGAGATCTGGTAAACTAGCAAAATGGTCAGAAGAGTGGCAACTAGGGTTTAACGCCACGAAGTGCAAGATTATGCACATAGGGAAGAGAAACCCTGAAGCCAACCATAGGCTGGGAGGGGAGTTGCTTGCAGTCACAAGGGAAGAAAGAGACTTGGGCATCATCATCACAGATGACCTGAAAGCATCCAAACAGACCATTAAAGCAGTAGGTAAGGCTAGGGGGATGGTGGGGTGTATTAGTAGGGGTATCACAAGTCGTAAGAGGGAGGTAATAATCCCTCTTTACAAGACACTGATTAGGCCCCATCTGGAGTACTGCATGCAGTACTGGAGGCCACACCTTCACAAGGACATTAACCAAATTGAGGTAGTCCAGAGAAGGGAAACCAAAATGGTGCAGAGACTGCATCAGAAAACATATGAGGACAGATTAACGGAGCTCAACATGTATACCCTAGAGCAAAGGAGGGAGAGAGGTGATATGATCGAAACATTCAAACATCTTAAGGGCATTAACAAGGTGAAAGAGTCTAACATGTTTCAATATAAGAAAAATAGCAGGACAAGAGGACACAGCATGAGATTAGAGGGAGGCTGATTAGGGGGTAATGTGAGGAAGTTCTTTTTCACAGAAAGGGTGGTGGATGTATGGAATGGCCTACCTCAGGAAGTGGTGGATATAAATACAGTGCAGGGTTTCAAACAGGCATGGGATAGGCATAAGGGAGCAATACAGATGAGTATGACTAGATAGGCTGTTGACAGAGCAAAAGTCGATGGCACATTCATAAAGTAGAAAAAGAAATGGGCAGACTGGATGGGCCTTGTGGTCCTTATCTGCCATCAACTTCTATGTTTCTATGTTACCAACTATGCCCACAAAGTAAGGTCTGCTGGCATTCTCCCAGATAGTATCAGTGACCACTCACTGACATACTGTATTTGGCACTGTAAATGATGTCCCCCATAGTCAAAGATGGGGAGGCTCATCTTCTAAACACTCTCTCTCTGCAGCAAGAAGCAGGACACTTCTCTTATTCTGGTAAAGCACACCAAGTTTGGCTTGAAGCTTCTCGTGCATTGCATCCACATGAACAGAGAAATCACAGTGATAGTCCAGCCAGACACTGAGGTACTAGGAGAAGGAGACATCTTCAATGACTGCACCATTAAGGGTATAGAAGGAGGGAAGAGAAATGAGTCTAGCAAGCCTCTGTTAGGAGTCAAACGTCATAGAGACCATTTCCTTGGCATTGAGGGAAGCTGCTTTTTATGGATGTTGTCAAACTCCAACTGGAGCTGGGCCATGAGATCAAGGACTGAGAAGCCAGAGGTAAAGAGAAGTGTATCATCTGTATATATGTGAATGGACACATAGGAGTAGGCAGTAGGAAGATCATTTTAAAAAATAGAGAAAAGCAGTGGGTCAAGGACAGATGCTTGAGGGATGCCTATGCAGATTGAGAGTGGTGAAGATGAAGTCTCCAAACAGCCTGTGACTTGCCCTCAAGGTAGGAGTGGAATTATTCAACTGAGGTAGAGATTTCAGCTACCTTAAGCTTATCTAGGAGAATGGGGTGGGCAACAATGTCAAAAGCTTGGGCCATGTCGACAGAGATTGTTGAGGTGACTAAGCCCTGATCCATGACAAATAAAATAGAATCAGTGAGCTAAATGAGAGAGGTGGTGGTGGAATGGAACTTCCCAAGCCAGGCTTTAAAGAAGTGAAGAATGAGGTTGATCCAAGAAAAGAGGAGAGTTGGGGAGAACAAGGTTTCCTAGAAGTTTAGCCAGAGTGGGAAGTAGATAGCTAGGATGGTAGTTACCAGGGGAAGAAGGGTCACATCCTAAAGGAAGGGGTATGTCTGTAGTCAACTTCCAAGGGTTAGGGTCTTAGGAAAAGGAGAAGGAGAAGTAGTGAAGATAGGTGACAGGAGGGCAATAGCATGAGCAGAGAGATACAGGAGTTTGAGGGCAGGACCATTGGGGCTGCCACCCTTGAGTGGGTTTAGAATCAAAACTGACTTAAGAAAAGTAGCAGGGGTGGAGAGAGAGAGAGAGAACAAAGGGAGGGAAGAGGGGGAAGTAGAGAGGGTAGAGGAGAAGTGAGATGGTAGGAAAGAAGTATGGGGGAGAGGGGAGGAGGAGGAGGAAAAGAAGAAGGAGCAGGTACAGGAGGAGAAAAGGAACTGAAGGATGAGGCAGCAGTTTCAGAGCTAGGAGAGTTGCCCACCTTAAGAACAGGGAGAGGGGTCTGGGTCAGAGCAGAGAAGAGAGTGAGGATTACATTTCAGAACTTAGAGAGGTGACTAAGGTTGTTCTGGAGAGTGGGTGCAAGGTGTTCAGACTTCACAAGCCAAGTACAGTAGCTCTAGTAAAATGTAAAATGATAGAATGAAGGCAGAAAGTAAAATACAGTTATTTTAATTGATTTGCAGGCTTTTGAGCAGTGTGTATTTGAGAGGGCACTTATACTGTAACTGATTCTGATTCTGGACACACACCAGTAGCATCCCTACAAACTTGAAGAAAAAACATATAAGAAAAGTAGGTTTCATTGGTTATTTACAAGCCCAATATACAATTTGCCCTTTATGACTTCCCTTTTCTCAAAGGTTGTAACCCGTCAAGTTATTTGCAAAACAATACTTATTTAGTGATGCTTTGAATGGAACCATGCTACTTCACTCCACCACTTCAATTGGCAGGATGTTCTATACTGTAACCTCTCTCTGAGTGATCTAAATACCATGATTTTTAGTTTTACATGGTTTACTCTTTAACTGGAGGTCATATGCACTTGAAACATAAAGTGAAGTTGTAAGTCCTAAACCTATTACATCCCATAAGTCCCTGTTATAAAATGCCCTGCAAATCAAGCATAAGTGCCCTCTTAACCTTCTGCATTCCAGCGAATACATATCTAACTTTGCCAATCTTTTGCCATAAGAATTTGTTTAAGCCCTGTAACCATTGTTGCTGGTCTTCTTTGCACCCCTCCAAGCATGTAATACTTCTGTTTGTGTATGGTGCTTAAAACTGGCTACAGTACTCCAACTCTCACCTCACATGTGAGCCATACAGGGGCATCAACACCCTCTTATCCCTATTTGTGATATCTCTTCTGATACAGGCTAAGATGGCAGTATAGCACAGGGGGTTAAGGCTCTGAGCTGGAGACCTGGGTTTGAATCCTACAGCCACCTAGGTGCATACTGTGCAATCCTGAACAAGCCTCTTGTGTTCCCAGGTCACATCTGGAAACAAGCTTCGGCTTAGTGTGCTACTCCTGGTTAAAGAATGTTCCCTTTCCCAAAGATTCTGTAACATTTTTTAGTTGTCCCTGTACAGTGTTTTTCAAAGTTCAGGTCTTCTTGTAACAGAATTCCGAGTTCCCTTTCAGATTTCCTGAGATTATATATTTTGCCCTGGTGTTGTTTTTCCCTAAGTGCATTGCACCACATATCTCCACACTGTACTCCAGTTTATGTTTGGAGGACCACCTTTCTAAATTCAGTCTCACTTTGTAACTTAGTTGCAACCTCTTCAGAATCAACTACAGAGCCTAGCTTGGTATTGTTGGCAAATTGTTAGAGCAGATTTTGCACTGCATGGATGAAACGTAATTAAACATTGCTTAGAATCAGTCCTAAGCTTTTCTCCTAAGTCACCCCTCTTCACACTTGTGACCAATCTGAGCGATAACCTCTTAGTGAGACTTTTTGCTTTCTTTCCCTCAGACGTGGATCTATCTAACTAACCAAGCATCCACTGAGGCCCATTATTGGTAGTGTGGTAATCAGTTCTAAATGTGGCATGCTGTCAAAGGGCATGCAGTAATCAAGAAATATTATATCTACATGTTAGTCATGTCTAGAGCTTTTCTCACATTATTAAAAAAGCTTATTAAACTTGTTTGGCACAATCTCCCTTTAGTAAATCCCTGTTGTGTCAAGTTTCCAAGGTCTCTGTCTTAGGTATAGTTCTCCAGCTCATCCTTAATTATGCCCTCTATGACATTCTGTAACACTGAGGTCAAACTAACAGGTTTGTCATTCTTGTAATCTGTTCTGTCTCCCTTTTTAAATAATAATAATAAGAAGAAGAATCAGCATTTATATAGTGCTTTTCATACGCAGTGTATCCCAAAACACTTTACAAGCAACGCTAGACTGGTAGTGAAGTGACTGAATGTGTGATGGCAGCGGCCATAACGCACATCATCTCCCACACACAGCCTGGATAATTGCATGAACCAGTTTTATGGGAAGGGGAATGTTGGCCAGGACACCAGGAATGTTCCCTACTCTTTGCGAAGAGTGCCCTGGGTTCTTTTACTTCCACCTGGACAACACCAGTATGAGAAGAAGGGACTTCGGTTTAAAATCTCATCCAAAGGATGGCACACCCCAGCAGTACAACACCCCCAAATACTGACTCAGATGCCAGCGATTTTTAGGTGCAAGTCCAATCCTGGTGTGGGACAAGAACTCACATCCTTCTGGCCCAGAGGAGGATGTGCTACCATCTGAGCCATGCTGACACACAATGGGGTAACAATGAACTTCCTTCAACAATTTACAACCTACCATTATCCAAAGAAAACTGAAATATAGCAGTAACAGGACCCACTAGCACTTCAGCTAGTTTCCTAATGATTTTAGAGTATATTCCATCTGGGCCAGGAGCTTTATATGGATTGATTTTTGCAAGCATTTCTTTTACATGACTCTCACATAAAATTGTACAAGGTCTGTTTGCAAAATTTTCTACAGGCATTTTTTGCAGTTCCTTATTTCTGAAAATACTGCAAAAAGTATTAATCATGGAGGTCCTAAACACTAAGGTGCAGAGTGGTGTCTTTGGCGCTGCATAATTTGGGCACGTAGCCACTTTGCACCCACTGCACCCCCATGTGGCATGCATGAAGGGGGGGTGGCAGACCCACTGCACCTGATCCCCCATGTCCATGGACAGCTCCGAGTTAGGGGCATTCCAGGGGTGTGCAAGCACTATGTGGTATTCACTAACTCATGTAGTGCTGGCCACATGGGTGTGGAGGGTGGTGCAGGGTACAACAGGGACACCCTGCCTTAACCCCCTGCATGCCCCCATGGGCACAGGTCTGTAGTCACTGGGGGACCAGGACAGGGCACATCATGCTGCCCCTGACCGCTGGGCAGCAAGAGGCAGCAGGGGCAATTGCCCAGAAATTTTAGGAGTGGTGGCACCAGGACTGGATGGTGCTGTGCAGGTCTAGGTGCCTGCAATGAGCAAGCACAGCTCCGGCCCTATACCATCCTACGAGTGGGATCCACTCTGGGTCCCAGGGGGGGTCATCCCATTGGATGCCTGCTCAGGATGACGACTCCATCCCCGGCCACCCTGCTGAGTCCTGTGTGCCAGGAGGGAAGACCTTTGGACAGATGGCCTGCATTGGTTTAATGCTGGTATGGGCGTACCTGTCCATGGGGTGTAGGATCATGGGAGGAGTATGTGACTTTTCTGTGTACCCCCACCCACTTCTTGCATAGGGCCCATTAACCATATTTTTTTTCTTTACTCACTGTGTTCCCTTTGTTGTAGGTTAGTAGACCCACCTGGAACTTCATGTTCCTTTTATTATTTATGTGGTTATAAAAAAAAGATTTTTAATTGTTTTTCATTTTAGTGGCTAATTCTAACTCCGGTTCTATTTTGCCTTTCTTATGTATTTTTTATACAGCTTTACCCTCCTTTGTATATTACTCTCAAGCATGTTGAGTATTTATCCTGGTGGCTTTTCTATTTAGCTAGACTAGTACCCTCACATTTGTAGTATATGTAATTGATTCTGGCATATACTTAGTCTCTAACTCCAACATCTTTTGTGACAATAATTCCTGCATTTCATTTTGGTTCTTGCCCTTCTTCTTGGTATCTCAAACCCAGAAACTGATACCCTTTCTCATTCATGCAAAATTTGCCTCATTAAAATATGTAACTATAGTATTTCTGTTGAGGTTTATCATTCATTTTTTTTGCAAGTAACAGTATTATAGTCACTACCACTTAGGGGTTCCCAGGTCCAGCAGTTTTTTATTTCTTCATCTAAATTACTACAAACTACATCAAGTATGTAGTCCTCCGGTGCCATTTTTCACATACCGTTCTAGATTTAGTGCATAAATACAGTCTATAAAATATTTCTCCAAGGTGATTAAATCTTAGTGAATTAGCCAAAATAGAGCTTGCTAAACTTAATATTGCATCTAGGAAAAGGAGGAGTGTAGTAGTAAGCTCCCTAGTGGCCACCTGTAAGCCTCTTATGAGCCAGCACACAATATGAAGTATGCAGCCAGAGAGTGCTTTCCACAGAAGAAAAAGAGAGATAGCAGTGGGACCTCAGCACACATTGGAGTATTAACAAGTAAAGCAGGTGTGCTTCTTTTAATTTGGCTCAGACCAAATTTTCATCAGTATTATCAGTCATTTTTGAACACCTATTGTTTACAATCACTTTTTTTTTGATAATAGTGAACTAGCATGCAGCAGACACTACTCTCTAACCTTACTGGACAACAGGTGTACAAAAACAGCTGAGAATACTGATGAAAACCTGGTCCAAGCTGTATTAAATGGATGTTTCCTTTTATTATTGTAAATGTAAAAGTAAGTGCTGATGCAGAATAAAAATGGGAGGAGCCTGGTATTGTATAAGACTGGAAGTAAGTGGCAATCTCAAATGAAATAAAAAAGTATAGCTCAAACTTTTCACCATAATATGAGCTACTGCTTAAAAGTGTAGATACCTGACATATGGGGGACCACCTTACAGTCAGTGGTCAGGCAAATCATGATTTGGTTGAGTGATGAGACTAAGAACCCCTTTAAAATGTTAAAAATGGATTGCGTCACCTGGCTGCAAAGCACAACGGATGTGTTGTGGACCAGTACCACTTGCAACAATAATACAACTATTATTTGAACACTTTAAAAACATTTATTTCTGCACAAAACACTGGGATACACAGAGAGGAAAAGATTTTCTAACTGTATTTGGAATTTGAAGCAGAGAGACAATGGTGAAACTGAATAAAGAGTAGCCAATGCCTGAGCAGCCGAAAAAAGAGGACAGGCCATCAAATCCTCTCTGCTTGTGGGTATACAAGATTATGACTGCAAGATGATGGACTTTGATGCAAGGACTGCATTATTAGAAAAGAAGGCCCAGGGGCTTAGGCAGATGCAAAGGTGGCAGGATTCATCACTGAGAAAGCCATGGTCATTTGTACAGCACTCAGAAGGGAGAATTTAATACTGAGAACCCATCTGGAGCAGCTGGAAAACTTCTTCAGAGTGGCAAATGTGTTGCTCCAGTAGCTTCCTGCATCCTCCAAGGGGGACAACTTAAAAGGCTTCTTACAAATCTGATTATCAGAGGCGATTGTTTTACACAGAACACTCACATTGCCAAACAGCCTGTCTACTGGTTAGGTTTCTTACAAAGCTGGTTACCAGAGGCTTTTGCTGTATGGTGAACACTCACTGTCAAAAGGGCTTACAGAATCACCTCCAAGAAGAGTGGCAGTTCTGGAGGATAATACATGAACTGTACGGCTAAGGAGCCTGGGGATGGGGCGACATGAGGATTGTGAGGCCATGCTACTTGCTGCAAAATGCTCTAGTGGGCTCAAGTATTGGGAATTTACTATTAAACTGTTCCCTGACCTCAGCTTTAGTACAAGACACAGACACAAAGCCACTGATGGCATTCAGACCTTATTAATGGAACTCTGGGTCAATCATTATATGTTCTTGCTAGACAAACTGAAAGTTCATCATGGGGGTTATGTCTTCTTATTCTCCAACCCAAAGAAGCAGGAGAACTTGCTGAGAAAATCAGGTGTGAGTGTTCAGCCTGAGTGGGGGAGAAAATCTTGGAAGCAGAAATTGGAGGATGGAACTGTTAATTAAATAAGACTTTACCTCCTTCTCCATACCTAACTGAGTACTTATCTTCGAATTCATGTGCACGTTTGTTTAGTTTAACGGGACACTATCAACTTGTTTTGCATCATATTATTTCAAGTTAAAACCCCACATTTTATGATTGCTTATCTTCTTCAAAATTCATTGATGTTGCTGTTTGTTTTGTCTGTCTTCTTGTTTAGTAGAACTGAAATCCATGCTAATGTATATTTATAAACAACCTTGTTTTATTTCAACTCCTGTAACTATTCTTATTGAAGACTTTTTGAACATTAGAAACATCTCTAAACAGTGCAGTCACTCATGGTGCAATATCCTCCTAAACTCTCACCACATATTAAGTGACTAAACTATGTTGGAGATGTTCCCAAGTCCAGGAAAGATGCAGTGGGAGTTGATCAAGGAATTTAAACAAACCTGTTTTTGTGTGGTAACAGCAGTATGGTGGGTAGTCTGGTTTTCACTTTTTAAAAGAAAAAAAGAATCAGAATCAAACTACCAGCTACATCAGCAATCTTTACAGAATGATGGCAATCGTAAAATGTGTTTTTTAAACTAGGGAAACTACGAGGCCTAAGGGGGTTGACAATGTCCATGTAATTGCTTTTGCTAATGCCTGTTATTAATGTTCCCAGTGCTTTTATTATTATAGAAGCAGTTAATTTTCAGTCAGTGGAGAAGTTATGAAATGGGGACAGTGTGGTCAAGTGGGGCGTATATTGCTCAACAGCTTACTGGTTAGGCATTTTGGGAGATGCATGGCCAATATGGTGTCTAGAGCATCTCTGAGCAATTATAGTTCCTGCTTTACTTCCCCGACAGAGGCTTTCCCACCTTAGATAAGTTAATGCAATGGATTCTTCATGGAGAGGTTAGTCAATTATTAACATAGTACTCTGATTGAACCTGTACCTTATAAACTGCAGTTTCATCTTCCAATATAACAATTTATTTAAGTGTTTAGTAAGTGGGGGTAGTTAGCCCACTTCTGTGGTTATACACATTATTAACAATGATCAATCATCCCAATGCATAATATTTTCTTGTATCCTTCATGCAGTTTTATCAATGTTAGTAACTGCATATCTACTTAGAAATTGTTTGAGGTCTATATACTGTATGTAAAATAATTTTCAATGTTTCCACCACTGTGCAGCCCTATGTATGTAGTTTAAGGAATGTGGGGCACCAAGTTGAGTGAACTGGCAGAAACTTTAGTTTACAAACTTTTGGACTTAAAGGGAATCTGTACATTTCCTTATGAAATTACTGTGAAGGTTACTATGAGGATCCGGTATGCAAATTGCTAGGTGATATTTAATGTTTTCAGTAAGACAGAAAAATACATTTAAAATTGTGATGTAGAGGCATCCATTTTGTAGACAGGAACAGTGCTGTGATGATGTCACTGCTTCACCAGTTCTAATAGTATGCAATTAAGCAGGCTAAAACAAAACTGCTCCTACAGACAGGGATCCTGTTCTATCATGAAGAGAAGCACTGGATTCTTCTCTCACACTCTGCCAAACCTAAAATCCTGGGTGTTCCTTAGACTATAATAGAATCCTTGACAGCACAGCCACACTGTTTTTACCTGCTGCACTGCACACTGTTAACACTGGTGAGGCAGTGACATCATCACAACACCCTTCCTGTCCACAAAATGGATGCCTTCTGGATGCCTCTATATCCCTATTTAAAAAGCATTTTTTTGTCTTACTGAAAACATTTTCTAAATATAACCCAGCAATTTACATACTGGATCCTCATAGTAACCTTTACAATAATTTCATAAGGAAATGTACGGATTTCCTTTAATATTTTGCCTTTGAGCAGTTACCAGGTTTCTTGATCTGTATGGGTACTGTATAAATAACTACTGTAGGGATTCACCTTCATTGTTGTAATGCTGATGACAGGTGCAGCAGGTTGCCTGCATGCTAACAAGTCTCTACTATGGTGTATGCATTTATCACTTCTCACTTGATAGTCTATGATTGTATTTTTTTGAGATTCAACAAAATGTTACAATGATAGAATAATGAAAGAAAGTAAAAAGAAAATCAACTATTTTAAATGATTTGCAGGCTTTGGAACAGATTGTCTTGCTGGGGGCAGAGCACTCATACTACAACTGTTGGCCACACACTGTAGCATCCCTATAAAATTTAAGAAGCATGTATAAGAAAAGTGATTACAATCTCAGTGAATTAGTCAGGTCTGAGCTTACTAAACCCTTACCACTGCATCTAAGAACAGGGTATGTGTGGCTTTTTCCTAATTAGTAAGCTCCTAATGCCCACCCATGAGCAGGGCCACTGAAAAATTGCAAAAAAGGTTACCCAAAATTGCGGATCATTTTGCGGGAAATTGCGGAGGTTCTACTATAGACCCTGAGTGCTTCACAATAAATCTTTTAATGTTTTCTGCAGCATATGTTAGTCAGTATAATTTGCTAAATGAATACACTGACACCTGAATATGTTTAAAACATAAAGAAAGGTTTGTGTTCCTAAAAAGAATACTAAACTAATAAGCCATCGTAAGCATTGCCTATCTTCCAAAATTTAAAAGCATCTGCCTCATACAGTGCTAAATAGATTCTATAAAGTAAGCCACAGCAAATCAATATTAAATAAAGCCAGAATAAATATTATTTTTGTTTCTGGCTATAGAATAATGAAGCCTAATCAACAGCTGCTTACGGTGCTCTACCAGCTATTCACCCACTTTGGTACAAGAAAAAATAAGCAGAAAGAGTGGTGAATAATTGAGTTTTAGTAAAATGTTAAAGTGTTTAATGGTCATAACTTGTACTGTAGGCACTGTACATTATTTTAGAAATGACATGTTTAAACATTAATCTGGGGGTTATTGGGGCTGGCAGTATAATCTAGAGGTAAGAGTAACAAACTGTGAATGAGTTGATGACATCTAGCAAACCTGGGTTTGATGCCCACAGCCTCCACTTGCATACTATGTAATTCTGAACAAGTCACCTAACTTCCTCAGGGCTCCTGGACTGTACCCAAAAACAGGCAGTTGTGCCTAGTGGGCCTTATGTGGTTACCAAAAAATGTAAAAAAAATACCAATATATTTTTACTGCATCATACAGTAGCGAGGGTACCCTGTAATTTCCCTTTGTTTTACTCTGGCTGAAATTATTTTATTTAAAGATAAATGTACAGATACATGTTGTGTTTTAAAAGCTTTTTTTTTACTTTAGTCAGGTTTTCACTGTAGTCTTTGCATGTGATCATGTGGGGGTAATTGTTAAGAGTGAGATCACTGTTAGCAACTAGCTTATTCAAGTTTAAAATCAACAGGGCCATCCAAAAATCCTCAGTTGTTTGAATCAAAATTAGTCTGAATGAAAGTATGCTCACAAGGAAAAACTTGCTCTGCCACTTACAAAAAGGCTTCATAGTTAGCACCCCATTTAAGTGAATTGGATCATTTGCACCTTTTCTCCCATCTTTTGTTTCAGTCTGTGCGGCAACAAAAAGTTTTCTGATAGACTACTTCAGCACAACACAAATGTTAAGGGTTTAAGTGTACTTATGCTTGGCCAGTGGATTTTGAAACCAAATAAGACAAGGATTCAAAAGAAATGAGTGTCACCTAAAACCCTTGCCCTGCTTTGCATTGCATTGTTTTGGCCAAACCCAAGTCTGCATGCAAAATTGTCAATATATTTGAGAGTATTTTATTAAAAATGTTAATACTTTTTACACAGTTCAATATAAAAACTCAGAAATTGCAAGAGATTGTGGAACATGTCAGTTTTTGTGGAGAATGATGAAAATTGCGGATTCTGCAAAAGAATTGCGGGCGCAATGTTCCAGTGGCCCTGCCCATGAGCCTCTTATGGGCAAACACACAATATAAAGTATAAAACCAGAGAATGGTTTCCACACAAGTAAAAGAGATAGCAGTGGGACCTCAGATCACATTGGCATATTAAAATTTAAAGTGTAGGTACCTGACCTATGAGGGTTACCTTGCTGTTGGTGGTCTGACTAATCACGATTTGACCAAATGATGAGACCAAGAAGAACCCAATTAAAATGTTAAAATGATGGAATGAAAACAGAAAATATGAAAACTGAATTATTTTAAATGATTTGCAGGCTTATGAGCAGCTTTTCTTGGGAGGAGCACTAGTACTATAACTGCTTGTTAAATAATGAAAATTATAATGATAAAATGGTGTTGATCATATTTAAAAGAGGTCTCCTTTAATTATTTGATGTAAAGCCAGTCCATTGGTGCAAAGTGACACCGCCCCATACACCATTGACACGGGTTTGGGAAGGTGCCAAGTTGACAGGCATCCAGTAGGGGATGGCAGATCATGTGGCCCAAAAGACAGTCTCCTTCTACAGGGAGAGAAGTCAGCAGTCCCTATTACGCACTGCCACCTGGGTGACTACAAGTGGTAGCACAGCAGGGGATGCTTCTAAGGGAGTGGGTGGCTGCCTGCCAAATGTACCATGACAGCCAACTTGCATGAGTGAGGGGAACTTGGAAGAAGAAAAACATTCCAGGCCATCAGGATGACAGCGCACATTAAGGCCTGCACACTAGCGACTGACCATCTCCTCCCTCACCATGAAGGTCCCTACAATAGAAGGATCAACTGCTCTCCTGATTCAAGCCCCAGTCAGAATGTGTCAACCTCAAGATATATGCTGGGATGTTCAAGAGAGGAGCTGCCAGTGTCAGAGAGCCAGGGCACTTGGCTTGGCAGTAGCCAGTCACCTATGGGGTTGCCCTGAAGAGACAGGCACATACACAATTAAAAAAATACATTTGCATCTACAAAATTGCTAGCACAGATGGGGCGGAAGTCATCTTACAAGACAGGAGAAAGTCAGGTAGTCAGAAATGGAAAAAAGGTGTGGGCGAATGAGGAGGGGAGAGTGGATGTGAATGGCATTCCTGCATTCCATTTTAAAACCACTTCCACAACGGAGGTCCAGCATCTCCTCAGGACCCTCCCTAATTCTGAGAATACTGGAAGTGACGGTCTCTGCCCTCAGTTCCTTAAAGTGACAGTAGACTATTGTTAGGCCTTTAGCTATCTTATTAAACCTGTTCATTTCCTCCTCATCCATCCTTACATTATGGGAGCAGGCCAGCATCGTTCTCATATTCAAATCAGGTGACCCTAAACTCCTGGAGAATTGCAGACCAGTATCTATCCTCTCTCACCTTTGTAAAATCCTGGATAAAAATATCTTGCAGGAAATCTCAGAACATGTCTGAAAATAGAATCTGTTATCCTGCACCAGCATGGCTTTAGAAAGGGCCACAGTATAACCACTGTTCTGGCCTGTTTCACTGACCATGTCCTAAGAAACTCGGATGAAGGCAAGCTCACTGGTGCCATCTTTGTAGATCTTTCTAAGGCCTTTAACTTAGATGATTGTGGTATCCTCCTTGGTAAACTCTGCTCTTATAGGTCCTCAACAGGAACAACAGCATGATTCAGGAACCACCTCATCAATTGACCTCAAAAGGTCTGTACCAGAGGGTCACATCCAGTACCCTAGTGTATAGAGGAGTCCCTCAAGGGTCCATTCAAGGATCTGTCCTATTCTCCCTTGTTGTCAGCCACCTCCTCAGGGACTGTACAGACTGCCACATGATTAAGTATGCAGATGATCTTGTTTTGTGCTGGAGTGATAAGAGCCCATTGAATGTATTCCTCTCCCTCTCCTGGGAATTTGGGAGGGTCCAGAAGTGGTTTGCATCTATCATATTTCTTGATAATGCCAAAAACACAAAGGCAATATCCTCTGGGTCCAAACCAAAGCTTCCCAAATGCACTGCAGGGCAAACTAACTCCCTGAGCATTCTGGTCCCAGATGAGTCCTCCCTTGAACAAGCTACTACCTTTGAATACTTGGGAGTCACCCTTGATCCTTCCCTCACCTTCATGGATCACGTCAAACAAGTAATCAAATGTGTGAACCAGAAACTGGTGTCTGCTACTGCCTAAAGAACCTTATGACCCCTGAGGCATGATTGGCCATTGTTCAAGGTGCACTTCTACCCCTTCTGGATTACAGCTCTCTTATCTTCTCCCAGACCTTGACTCAGTACCTCACATGACTCAATACTGCCTTCAACCGCATTTGCAGGTTTGTCACATTTCCCTCATTTTTTACCCACCACTGCTCCCTTTACATGATGCTTGGTTGGATGTCCCCTCATTCCTGCTGGGACAACCTCATAGATACTCTTATAGATAAGTCCTTTCATGACAGGGTTAGCTCTCCTCAAGCTAGACTCCTTAGTATTAAGTCTGGCAAACATGAACTGAGGTCCTCCTCCCAATGTCTGCTTAACTATACACAGACTGCCACTGAGATGGGTCAGAGAGCCTTCTCCATTTCTGTCCCCAGGCTCTGGAATGGCTTACTGGCCATGCTTCACTCTCTAGGTGCTTCCCGCCTCTTCAAATCACATTTTATAAATACCCTGTCATCTGCCTTGGCCAGCAAGTGCCCTTCCTGATGTGGGGCAGAACACAGTTCCTTACAGTTTACTTTCTCACGCCACCTGGCTGGGTTAGTGAATCTGCTTGCCTTGTGGTGGCTTGTATTTTGCATGTGTTGTTGGACTGGGTATAACACTTCCACTTGTATGCTGATCCTAATGTACTGATTATCCACTTGAACTGTCAGACTGCAAGTATCACCTTCAATTGAATTGTTGTTATTTACATACTATATGCCAAATTTCATGTATTGCATTTCTTGCATTGAATGTGCTATCTAGATGGCCTGGGATGTTCCTGAAATGGTCCCTAGGACCAGTGTACCAATCGGTTATCAAATAAACAAACAGACAAACAAATAAATAAAGGTACACATTTACCAGTGTACTGTCACATGAACTGGTAATTTAAAGGTGTATTTGGGGTGGTGAGTTGGATTCCTGGTAGGGAGAGGTAGAGGGCAGAACAAGTCATAATGTTTTAAAGTAAAACATTTGCAAAACACAGGAAATACCCAGACTCAATTGCACTGTCTGGCACTGTGACCAGTTCAGTCCTGGTGACAAGACAGTCCAGGCAATGGGCTGGTATTTGATGGTGCCTCAGCCCTGGAATCAAAAGTAGGGGACAAAAGATTTGCTCCATAGTCACCCACCCCTGCATTGCCTCGTTCTGTATAAGCTCCCTAATACTGGCATCAGGCAATTGGAAACATGGACAGAATAAACACCCTAGAATACATTATAACTAATGCATTCTGGAGTGTGCATTAGGGCCTAAAACTATAGCAAGCCATGATTCTTCACCCTTGGCTTGCATAATACCAGTTGTAGGCAACCAATCTGGGAGGGGATGCCTCATATACATGGATTTTCAGGGGACTGTTTGGTGAGAACTGTAGAGTACTTTTGCTAATTCCTAAGATTAGATTGGCTAAAGTAAGATGATTACCAGTAGGTTTGGTGGGGTCCAAGGGACAACTTTTATAAACACAGTCATCATGACTAGGGTATAAGATTTCCTAAAATAGTTCAGGAATGACTGCACCTTTTTGTAACAGAAAATGATGTACTGTCTAGTCAACGTCACACTAAAGCCCATTGAAATTATGTACATTTTATTTCATATAGTGTCTACTGTCTTTTGAACAAAAGTATAGCATAACGCTTTCCAATAAGAAATAAAAAAAAAGACATTTCTTCATACTTACCATAATTTCATTTTTTGATAGCTCCAATATTGTCAATGGGTAGTCTTTGCAACAAGGTATTGTGCACCCCTAGTAGGGGAAATGACCCAGCCCAAAAGCTGAGTCAGCCTAGAATGTTGTGCTGAGTCAGCCTAGAAAGTTGTGCACATGAGCATTCCAGACAACAGCAACTCTCCAGTCACTGTTGTCCACACAGTGCTTCTAAATATGGAAATAAATATCATACCGGCTGCATTGCCATAAAAAAAACATGAGTCAGCTGTCTATACATATAAGATTTTAGCCAGAAAAAAATAGAGTAAGCAGTGACCTGCCTCGTGATATGACGAACAATGAGTGATTGAAGCTTGCATTCCAAATGTCTGTGTCTTGGAAGATCATTGGATGGAAGCATTCAAAATCCACATACAAACAATAAACACTCGATGATATGAGCACAGGAGAGTTTCCTACAATCGATGTACTAAATTTTGAGCAAATTAAATGGCTCAAAAAGTCTTTTTTAACAGCTTTTAGAGGATTTCAATCACAGAGCTCTTAGAAGAAACTGTCTCCATCTTCCACTACACACACACTACACAGAACTGAGGCTGTGCAGAACAATCTAGAGCCCATGTGACCTGCAATCTCATGAAGCACTTCAAAATTTGACTTGAAGCTCAATAACAAAGTGAAGTGATGCAAAGTACATTGATTTCAATGTACTGAGCCTTAAAATTGGTAAAGAAGTGGTTTGGGGAGGGCAGAATAATGCAAAGCCATTGGTTTCAATGGACTTTGCATTCCTCACATGATGCGAAGTACTCCACTTCACATTGTGAAATACTTTGCAGATTCTGCATTACTCTGTGAATCACTTAGTGGAGCGAATTTGAGCCACTTTGCCCACCACTAAAGATAACTCAAAATGTCACATTTCTTTCAGCGCTGCTGAGATCATGCCTTTGCCATCCAATGATTGAAACTGTGGCACAAAAATATTGGGTGATGATAATGATGCTGTGGTTGGAACATGTTCTCCACAGGACAGTATCCAAGCTGAAACTGTAGATGTGGATGATGTTGATGAATATGATGATGATGTCAGTGACCCCTATTGGGAACCAGAGGAAAAAATGTCTAGGTGGCTGTGTCTGGGTCTGTTGGCATTAAATCCCCCCCTCCTCAATAAAGTTGTGATTTAGCGGTTCCTGTCAATGATGATAATGATGACTCAGTAATAATCATAGGTAGTCTTGGTGGTCAGTTGGGAGTCCAAGTGTGTCTAGCAAGAAAAATCATGTAGTACACCCCCCAATTCAGCGGTTAAAAAAACCGAGTTCATTAAGCAACATCAGGGACATGTTAAAAGTAGGCGATCACAATCCCTTGTGTGGGATTTTTTTGTCCAAGATGTAAATGATGAGTCATTTGCAGTCTGCCAGCTTTGCCATGTGCATGTGAGTTGAGGTAAAAGGGGGAGTCATCTAAGCACCGGGGAAGCCAGCATACACATCTTAAGAACAGGCACATGGCACTGTGGACTCAGCACCAGAGGACAACTAATGCCATGTGATATGTGTTGGCTGCCTGTGAATTCTCACTCTGCCTTAAAGCGAAGTAAGGTGGAGTGAGCAACACAAAGTCATAATTACAATGCAAAGTGGTGAAGTAATGGTTTTAAATGGGCACTTTGCATAGCGGAATAATAAGGCAAAGTGGGCTACTTCCCATCCACTTTACAGGCAGAATTTAACTTCGCTGCATCTCTGGTTGTGAGGCTCAAACCCAGGTCTGCTGGATGTACCAAACTCATTCACAGCTTGTTACTTCTAAGCTATCCTGCCAGCTCAAATGTGTCTGTAATTTGTCATTCTTAGTCAAACCTGGAACAAATGTAAGACGATGTTTAAAAATGCATTTTTGTTCTGGAGATCCCTTGTGCCAGTGTGTCCCAGTTCCCCATGAAAGGATTTGAATATATATGATGCTTTTCAGTGTATGCCTGTGGCTTGAAGAGACACACAGAAACTCATGTGTGGGATTCCAGGGCTTACGAGTAAATCCCAATATCCCAGTGTTATCACAAAAGCACTAGGATGGTCTGTATCCCAGTTAAAATCACTTCAGTAGCTTTCTAACATAAACAATTGATGGTCCTGTAGGCTAATGCCTATAATAATGAAAATTTTCTCTAGTGGCAGGGGTGTGCAAATATCTTATCCCAATTATTTAGTTGAATATTCTATTCAGGCCCCCCAAATATTTGGGTAGTAAGTATTTATTATTCATAAAAAAAAAAGATAAAGAAACAGCGGCGATAGTGGAGAACATCAGACCAGCTTCATAGCTGGGTTTAAGAATACCACAGTATTGTGCAAATGGAGTTGGTGGGTGTTCTTACGTGACATCCAAATGCTACTTTGAGATGTGACATTACTGGATCTAAAGAACTGCAAATAGTTACCAAACTGACCACTGGACAAAACAACAGGCAGAGGTGTTGTTTTAGATGTAAAACAGGCAGTATAAAACTTGAATTTGAGGGGTACTGCCCCCCACACCACCTCTGGCATTCCATTGTTTGCTATGGTACATAAACAAGCTTGTCACTCATATTAGAGTAGGGGCTTTGTACCCCACATCCCTTTGACTTTCTTTTTTAAAACCAGGGGTGTGGAGGGCAAAGCCCCCCCTACTCAAAAAACCTAATAACTGTATACATTTGCCTTAGCATCTCACTATGGAGGTAGCGGTAGTCTGTAATGTTACACATTTCTCACAGCATCTTGCTATGGAGATTGTGGTGGTCTGGTGTTCTCCACTATCACTGAAACAGCCACCCATCCTCCTCCCAGCTCCAGTTCTGTCAAATTTACAACCAAACCTGACCCTCAGTTTGAACCCCAATCCTAGAACCCATAGTTTGATAATTTAAGTGCAATTGTCAAAAAAAAAAATACTGCATGAGGGGGGACCAGCATAACCCTCCTGCCTCCATGGCCAGCCACCATCTTTAAGTGCTTATTGCACTAATACAAATATGTTCCCTCCATCCTGACAGCAGTACCCTCCTCCCACCCTCCTAACCCACAGCACCAATTTCACAAATGGCAACTCAAAAAAGAAGATAGAAGACAAACAACACAGTCTGCCCTTCTCAATGGCTGGCTGACATCTAGCGAATGAAAGTACTCTCATACTTGCTTGCATAGCAAAATAGAGGAAGCACAATAAACATGGCTCAAACCTTCCGTGGTTGTTCTGCAAAAGGTCAGGAGACCCCTTATTGGCCATTGTGAATGACTGTCACATCAACATACTGCCAAGTTCATGGAACACATGTTGCAGGACAAAGGGGTCATGTTCCACACAGGACTTTGACACTTCACCACACAGAAGGCTGATTAGGGAGTTGACCAGCTAAGGAGGGGGCCAAAATAGTAAATTTGGTTTGAAACTGAGTAATGGATTACAGATAGAGATGTTACAAAGTTAAACTTTGGCTGTGAATTTCACATGAAGTGCCAAAAATCTGTGCTTCACTGAATTCACCAAGTTCTGGTTGGCTAGCAAAACTTTGATTCGAGTAATTTGCATGGAATTGTTGGCAAAATTTGCAGTTTTTTACAGCAAAGTGTGAAATTTGTGGGCCAAACTTTACAATTTGTGGTAGAATTCATGAAATTTGCAGCCGCAATTTTCGTGAGGTAGCTCCACAAAATCTGAGAATTACATCACGGAGTGAATTTTGTGGACTTCGCACATCTCTAATTACAGACAGGGGGTGGTGGTTTTAGGCACACACTCCAAAGATGAGAGAGTGGTCAGAGGAGTACCACAATGTTCAGTACTGGGACCAGTCTTCTTATTTTCACAGGGGACATTGCAGAGAAAATGGATGGAAAAGTATGCCTTTTTTTAGAGGACAACAAAATCTGCAAAAGGGCGGGCACTTGAGAGATGATGGGGAAATTGTGCAGGGTTCTTGAGAAACTTAAGAAGTGGCCAAATACATGGCAGTTGGGGATCAAAGCTTAAAAGTGCAAAATCAAGAACCAAGGGTATTGGAACCACAGTGCTTTGTATATGATGGGGGTGGAGGTGTTGGCATCATTAGACAGGATAGGTGACTTGAGGTAATTATATCACAGGACCTCAAGGTGGCAGTGCAGTGTGAAAAGGACATGGGGAGGGCTAGTGGGATACTGGGGTGCATAAGGAGGGGCATTACCAACAGGAGGAGAGAGATGGTGCTGTTGCTGTATCCCTCTCTCCTATGTCCCTACATGAAGTATTATGTCCAGTTCTGGAGACCACAGCTCAGAAAGGACTTATTTTTTATTTATTTATTTATTGAAAGGTTTCACCAGGAAAGGCACACTGAACAATTTCAAATTGCTCATCTCACAGAACAACCTGGGGAAGGAGACAATGGGGGTGCATAATCATAAAAACATTACATATGTCATTTGTCGATCAGGAAACACATGGCCAAAGTAAATACACTACATCATTAGAAATCATGAGGCAGTAGTATAAGGAATACAGTTACAGCTATATACAAGAAAAAGAAGACATAGAATATATACAGTACAGTATGAGTTTTTAACAATAATGGAGTAGTATGACACAGATAAAACTATATAAATTAAATAAATTGCTATACAGAAATGCATTGTACAGAATCAGATTGAAGTTTGCACTTATCAAGAGTGAAGAAGGCTTTAATGAGGAAGTGATTAAAGAGGACTAGAAGCAGTTGCAGCCAGGAGAGAGGAAGTTATGAAGGGAGTCTAGGATGGACCAGGGGGATGAGGAATGCATGATTTGTTAAGGTAGTGTGTTCCATAGATTTGGTAGCCTGTGTGAGAAAGCCATTTGACCTATTGTGGTGGAGCACCAAGGGATAGAGAAGATGCAAGAGTCATTATATTTATGAGAGTGGGGAGCTGGAGGGTGAGAGGTCAGGGAGGAGGATAGATTGGGGGATAGAGAACCAAACCAGAATTTAGAGATGAATTTCATACAGTGAGATAGATGTCAGCTTTCCAGTGAGGGAAAGCAAGTGAGCAATATAGATTACAGTGGTGAGTGAATGAGGCCGCATCAAGGGCGAAATGACAGAAGGCACTGAAGAGGGTATCCAATTTGGTTAAGGAAGACTGTGGTGCAGCACTGTAGACTACGTCGCTGTAGTCAAAAATATGTAAAATCATATTCTGGATGAGCTCACACCTAGCTGGTTGAGGTAGGCAGCTTCAGTTCCTTTATAGGGCTCCTAGTTTGAGGTGCAGCTTTTTCAAGATGGAGTCTCTATGTCCAGAAAAATTGACGTGCTGGTCTAGCCAGCCCCCAAAATACCTAAAGGAGGACAGGGTGGAGTTGGTCAAGAGGAGGACAACCAAAATGTGTCAGGGATTGCAAGAGAAGCAATATAAGGAGAGACTGGGGAATCTCCACATGTACACCCTGAAGGAAATGAGAGTGAAAAGTGACATGATAGAGACCTAAACATACCTCACAGGGATGAACAAGGAGCAGGAGTGGAGCCTTTTCTAAGTAAGGATGGGGTACAGGACTAGAGTCATGGAATAAAGCTTTAGGGGAGAAAGTTTGGGGGGTATGAGGAAATTGTTCTTCACTGAAATGGTGGTAGATGCATGAAACTGACTGACAGCCAAAGTGGTTGAGGCTTGAATAGTGGTGGGCTTCAAGAGTGCATGGCATAATCATAATGGTATATTAGATCAGATGCAGAGTGGTGAGTCATCAAACACCAAATATGGTCCACAGAGGTACAATACACAGGGACAACTCATGCAGACTGTACGGGCCAAGCACTCCTTTTCTGCTGACAGATTCTATGCTTCTATATTTCTATGTAAATGACACCAGCAGTATATTGAGTGTATGCTAAAAAAGGTCCCAATAAGAGATTAGACCTATGTCCTGGACAGTGGTAGAAAGTGTTGCAGGCACCACTTAGGATCTTGTGTATCAGACAAAAAATAGTATTCTCCATGCCTGCTTCATGGCTTCTGCACCAAACAGTAGTCCAATGCAATATCTGAAGTGGTGTTAATGGGACTGAAAACTACTTATTAACACATTTCTGAGGAACAGACTACTATGATAAAACTGCAGCTGAAAAGGAAACATTCTGATTAGTTGATTGGATACTAAAAGTGTTAAAAACCGGAAGCCTTCATGAATAATAAAACAATTATATTAAGCTATAGAATAATCCATTAAAAAATAAAAAACTATTTTGTTAAATCTGATTGAAATATAGAAAATGTTGTCAGAAAAATACTATTGGTCCTGTTTTACCTTATCCTACTCTGGGACCTAATCTAACCATAGTGGTATAAGGCACTTACTGCAACTTCACTTTATCCCTCATGACCCTCCTAGAATTAGATTAATAATGGTAGCCCAGTCCTTGATTGTGGCTTAATTGCTAAGTAAGCATTTGTTAGCCAGATCTTCAGTGGTGACACAGATTGTAGAAAAACTGCCAATAGACTTAATATCTACTTGTCAGTTCTTCTGACTTTCTTATTCTCCCCCACCAGCACTCTAGCTCATTTCATTACAATACCATCTCATCTGCAGTAAATATATATATATATATATATATATATATATATACACATATTAGAGGCAAAACACTCCATTTAATGCATCAGTTAGGGTTAATTCCATAGCGACAAAAGTGAGGAAAGTTTGTGTTAGTGTTGAAAGTTTTCGTGCACTGCCTCGCCACTTCCCTCAACTGCCAACAGGGTTTGCATAGTCATCGGCCCAACTCTCACCCAATCACATGTGTAAACAAGCTGAGGTATAAGTGAATGGGGTGAGAGTTAGGACCGATGATCCCAATGCACACCCCATTGGCGGTTGGGGTGGCAGGCTTGGGGGTGTGGGGGGGCTTTCAACCCTAACACCAAATTTCCTCACTTTTGCCACTGTGGAACAGCCCTAACTGATGCATTGAATGGAGTTTTTTTGCCTCTAATTTCACTTCTTTTTGAGAACGTGCAGTAGAAATAGTGAATGGAACGCGGTGGTGGGAGTGCGGGGCCCTTTCTGGCACCGGGCCCCACGCTCCCACCACTTGATGTTTTGTGACATAGTAATGGTAAGTGCAAGGCAAATGCAACCATTAATGGTTGTGCACATGGTGACTAAAACATAAATAGAAAAGCAAACATTAGTAGAAACGCAAGCGCAAAGTGACACCAAAGCGAACAGTCAGTCAGCGGGCGGCAGGGTGGCAGGCTGGTGGGGTGCTGCTACCTGCTGGCTGACTGGGGAGCGGGGCGGTGGGGCTCAGTGGGTGGGTGGGGAGGGGATACCCTAGACCACCAGGGATATAGGACATAGTCCTATTTTTAATTACAAATGCCTGCAATCGGGTAGATAGTGGTCCACTGGACCACCAGGGATATTAGAATTATTATTTTATTTTTACAGATGCCCATGATCAGGCAGATAGCGGTCCACATTACTCATTTTATGACAAATGCCCACGATCAGGCAGCCAGCGGTCCACTGGACCACCAGGGATATTGGACGGAATTATTTTATTTTATTACAAATGCCTGCAATCGGGCATGGGGGGTCACCACCAGCTGCAGCCGGAGCTCGGGTGGCTGCCCACAGGTGGCAGCTGCCGTGTTGCACCCTGCAATGCAGCAGCTCACCTGTGGGTGTCCATCAGTTGCTCCTTTTTTTGGGGGGGTCAGCTTTGTGCTGGCACAGATAGGGGTTGTGCATGCATGGCTCTGTACATCCCGGGCTGAATATCGGGCTGTGCAGGGTATGAATGGGCACACACCCCAAACCTGTGCCTGCATACATTACTGATGCGCTCTGGCACATCGGGAGTTGTGATGCGCTATTTTCCCTTTTGAATATCGCACCAGGGTGCATCAGTGCGATGCGCATGGTGCAACACTGTTGTGCCATGTGCAACCTTTTTGAATATCTGGGCCAATGTGTACAAAGAATGTATGCATAATAATGGGCCTCAGAGCAGAAAATGAGCTGTTGGAATACTAAATTGCTTATATCTCAGGAACCGTGCAACGTAGGAAAAAAATTAAAATTTCACGATTCATCAGTTTCTTGGCAAAGTTTTCACTGAATAATGTGTAGCCCATAGGGCTACACATTGTCATAATGAAAATTCTGTATCTCGCACCGTTTCAGAGATATGAGCCCTGAAAGGTGCGGCCGACACCAACATTTTAGTCTATGGGAAAAAATGTCAACTTTGGAGTATCATAACTTTGTATCTATGCAAGATTTTTTCACCAAACCACCAAAAGGCACATCTGTGAGATATTGGCTGCCTCCCCTCCAAATTTCAGCCCAAAAGACCAAACCATTCTTTTGCAGCAGGGTGACAGAGAACTCCTGTCATCTTGGCCATAGTCTGAAAAAGTAGTGTCCCAATTTGCGACACCTTTCACAAAAATTTGCAAAACTGTCACAAGTGCGACACTACTTTGTGACGCTACTTTTTCCAGAAATTTGAAAAACATATTTCTGGGGTGTTTAACCCCAAAATACAAACATGGCTAGCATTCTCAGAGCCCAAATAGGTAAACACAAAAAATAATTATGTCCCTAGATGGTCCCAATTTTAAATGCCAAGCATTTCTGTGATCAGTAACTGAAAACAAAATGGCAGATTTGTGATGCTACTAGGGCCATTTGCGACACTAAAAAGTGCATTTGCGACACTTTTGAACGTTTTGTTAACTTCTCCCATTGACTTATAATGGGAAATTGTTTTTTGAATAACTTTTGAATTGTTTAATACTTTTTCACAAAATCTTCAAAAGACACATCGGGGACCCTGACTGCACATTTCCTGAAGTTTTCGGACTGGTCGCACAAACCGTGCGACCTGTAGGTGAGAGCAAAGAATTTGCAAAAAAAGTAACTGCGCACATGAATGTTGCTTAATAACTCCACAGCTGTATATCTGACCAGTATGAAAGTTGGCAGATCCCAAGATCTATTATGCCAGTCTAAGGCTTCCAAATTTCAGACAAATCCATTGAACTGTGGTAAAGTTATTAAGGTGCAAAGTTTCACCCTTTAACCTTAAAAGGGCTACTCAACCCTAACTATGGTAGCACTACCCTGTTACCATTATATATATATATATATATATATATATATATATATAATAATGGCACAGTTGTGCCACCATATTTAGGGTTGAGCTGTGGTTTCTATGTAAAACCTAACATTTTGTACTTTAATAACATCACAACTGTTCAATGGATTTGCACAAACCTTTGCATGTGTGATCTTGTGGGTTATATCTCTTGCCCTGCAAAGTTTTGTTCCAGTAGGATTTGCAAATTCTGAGCTACACATAGTGAAAAATGTTTAAAATTGCTGTTTCGTGTGCTTTTTTGTCATCGCACTGCACCCAGGCAGTTTGAAATGTTTGTCTGAAATTTTCAGGGCAGAAAAGGCTTGCCCCATTGAAGTGTCTTTTGCTGGTTTGGTGAACATAATATTAATCCATTTAAAAATTATTTAATTTTGAAGTTTCAGTTTCTGAGCATACTTATTGCAGTCTTTTGAATGGATTCCATGAATGAGAAAAGAACTAAGTTCTCACGAAAATGGATTTTTTTTTGTGAGAGGACAGTCTCTCTTTGTGAGGAAAAAATTATTTTTTGTGAACCTTCATCTTGTTTTCTGTTTTTTTTTCCCAAAAAAAACCACCTTGAAAACAAAAATAAACTCATCCAGACTCACCAATACATATATTTTGATCATCAGGACTCTGTTAGATGGATTCTGCAGTTCTCTGGTGGAAAAGTGGCCCTGCATAGTGTTTAACATTTTAAATCCTTTTTCATGACTCACTAATTAATTTTTTGGGAGTCCTTTTTTATTCTCATGATAAAGGATTTCTACTCATGAAAAATGATTTGGGACTTAGTTTTTCTGATTCTTTTTTCACGAAAACTGACACTTTTTTATGAGCTTTTGTCATTCTCATGAAAAAGGATTTCAACTCACAAAAAAGGATTTGGGACTTAATTTTTTCACTGGTTTCATTTGGAGTAAGTGAGTTTCTAGGTATTTCAATGGGATGTTCACAATAGTTAAGGTTAAGCACATGTTTCTATGTTAAACCTCAAATTTTGCAGTTTAATTTATCTGTACAACTATTCCACAGATTTGCACAAATGTTTGCATATGCAGACTACAGGGGTAGCTCTCTTGACATTCCAAGTTTTGTTCTGCTCAGATGTGCAAATTGTGAGATCTAGATAGTGGAAAAAGTTAAAACAATTGCTGTTTTTTTGTTGTTGCTATTTTTTTGTCATCACCTATCACCCAGACAATTTGTAATTTTGATCTTACATTTTCAGGGTGAAAAAGGCTTGGCCCACAGATGTGTCTTTCACTGGTTTGGTGAAAAAATTAAAATCCATTCCAAAGTTATTAAATGTTAAAATGTGGGTTCTGAGCATTCTCAGTACAGTCTTTTGGATAGCTGCTTGGAATGAAAAAATTATTTGACCATATGAAAAAGGATCCTTTTTCGTATGAAGGAAATCCTTTTTCATGAGGAAAAAATCTTTCTTGCATGGCTGCATCTTGTTTCCATTTTTTTCTAAAAACAATTTCAATACCAACAGAAATGACATCCTAGACAGACATCAACACATGTATCTTGGTCTTCGGGACCCCATTAGGTGGATTCTTCATTTAGTTTCTGGAAAAATGACCCAGAAATTTATTTTTTTTACATTTAAAAACTCCTTTTTAGTGACTTGATCTTCTTTTTTTCATAATGGCATACGAAAAAAAGAATAGGTCCATATAAAAAAGGATGGCTTCATATGAAAAAAAGAATTTGGATTTCAATCAGTCAATCAATCTTTATTTAAGCAGGAAATGCACCACTGAGATACACTCATTTACAAAGTGGTCTTGGATGGACAAAGCACATAAAATTGACACTTGAAAAGAACAAACTTAGAAACATAATATACAATAAATATATACAAGGAAGCTAGAATACAAAATATAAAACATACAATAAACAATATGTTACATGAGATGTTCAATAAACAATATGTACAATATATATAGCCCAAAGTGGTGGAAAAACAGGGGGAAGAAAATAAAGTAAGGGGGAAAAAATGTAGTAGGGGAGGAGAAAGGAGAAGAGGAGGCAGATGAAGACACCAAGCAAGTAAGTAGTGCTTGGGAGAAGGGAAGCCAGGAGGGGAGGGGGTGAAGTAGGAGGAAGGGGGTGAGGAGTGTGTAAGATTAGGTGAGGATCACTGGGGACTGAAGTCCTACCAAGAAAAGTAAGAGTATAGGGTAAGAGGAGATAAAGCTCATGAAGGACTTCAGTCTAACCTAGAAGGATAGGGAGATGGATGGGCTTAAACAATGAGCATGCTAGAGTTCCTTGGCTTGCGGAAACAGTTGCAAGTTTCTTTCAACAGATGGTGAAGCAGCATTTTGTAGGTAGACACACTAACAATTTGAGGGATTTTTAGGGATTTCTGGACTTAGTTTAATGTGCACCATTTTTTTTTCCATCTTATGAATACATTGTATTTTTCACTCAAAGTGCACCAGTTTTTCTCCATCTCATGCATGCTTTGTATTATTGACTATACTTGCATCATTTTTTCTTCATCCCATGCATACATCACATTGTTCACTCAACTTGGATCATTTTTTCTCCGTCTTAAGCATGGAAAGACAAAAACATTATGGGGAAGGCAGTAGGTGGGTGGAGGTGCTACCAGACACCAGGGAAAGAATAACAGATTATGGAGACAGTGATTGGAGGTGGGGGGTGCCACTAGACAACAAGGAAAGAATAAACATGTTATAGGTATGGCAATTGGAGGGTGGGGTGTTCCAATAGACCTCCAATGATTTGTTCATATTTCATAATGGGGGATCGAGGCTTGGGGGATCCACCAGACTACCAGGGATCAAATAATTTTATTAATAAAATGGGGATCAGGGCTCTGGGGGACCATGGAACATTGTCAGGTTTCTCAGCTCTCCCAGAAGGCTGATTTCTAAGTACCCTTAAACCAGCCCTGGCTGGTCCAATGGTACTTAGAAATCAGCCCTCTGGGAGAGTTATATGAATCCTGATTTAGGGGTTTTGGCAGCTGCATCTGCTGCAATCCCTAGCACCATGCCACAGCCCATTACAGATGGTGCAAGCTCACTTTGGCACCCACAGCCTGTGGTTAATGCAGACTGCCTTTGAGATTCACTCCTGATACATCTTTTGAGGCAATGGGCACTTTGCGCCATTCTTTCTAGCAAAAGCTTCTTGTGCAGTGCCAGCAGCTTTAGAAAATCAGGCCCATTATTTGTATGTACTTTAAATGTTTGAAAGTTTAAACAGTAAAAACAAAATGGCAGCCATATGAAAAAGGATTGTTTCCTCATGAAAAAGAATTGGCTCTATATGAAAAAGGATTTTTTTTTGTATGGCCAAATTCTTTTTTCGTTTCAAACATATATCCTAAAGTGCCTACTGAGCATGTTCAGAACCAAAATGTCAAATCCTTATAACTCTGGAAATGATTATTATTTTTTCATCAATCTAGCAAAAGGCATTACTCTGAATAAGCCATTTCTATTCTAAAAATTTCAGACCAAAATTCCAAACCATCTGGGAACTAGGGACCAACCAAAAAAAAAAGCAAAAAAAAAATTGTTTGCACTTTTGCACTGAAATTCACACATTTTGCACAGGAATCTGCATATCCAATTAGAACAAAACTTGGCATATCAAGAGTCCTTCGGTTTCCAACAGAACATGCAAAACTTCATGCAAATCCCTTGAACAGCTGTAAAGTTATTAAAGTGCAAAAATTGGGGTTTAACAATATATAAACTGCCCAATCCTAACTACAGTGGTACTAACGCTAAACATTAGTATTGCCGCTGACATTGCTGCTTTCACTATGTGACCAGTCTATGGAGTGAACCCTAACTGTCAAATGCTGCTCGAGGACACAGTGTGACGTTCGCAATGCAGTAGAAAAAATCCTTCTGCTACACTGTGAACGTCACTAGTGTGTGACTACAAGGTTTTGACAACGATGGATTTCAGTGGAGAACGATGTTCCACCATACACTATAAACAAATTAAAGTGCAGTTATGGGTGCCACCATGGCCCCAGTTGTGCAGATATCTATGTTGGCAAGTAGGAACCAGATTGAATTAGGAGCGATGCCACAAATCCATACTATCATAGTCTGGATTTATGGCATCGCTTTATTGATGATGTGATTATTATATGGAGAGGTTCAGTACAATCATTTACTGAGTTTGTTGCTTGGATCAATACTACTGATCCTAATTTACTCTTTAAGGCCCAATTTTATGTGTAGGAAATCAATTTACTGGATTTGAACATTTTAAAAATGCGTCATGGCAACATTGGAACCTCACTCTATACCAAACCCATGGATAGAAACACAATTTTGTTGTCTGGTAGCTTCCATCTCAGACATGTCCCAGACAAAATACCTTAGGGACAGCTGATTAGAGCACTTAGGAACTACACTAAAAGAGAAGATTTTGAAACACAGTTAGACGGACAGATTTTGAGGTTCGGACAGCAAGAATATGGTAGAGCAGTAACTAATAAATCAGTACTAGAGGTAAAACAGATGTCCAGGGACACGACACTTGTTCATAAATGCAAAGATCAAACAAGGACAACTCATTATCAGGAAACAGGATTTATTACTACTTATAGTACAAGGAGCACTGAATTTAGGATATCTTGGCCAATAATTGGGCATTTTAATGACTGAAGAAAAACGTAAGAAACAGATAGGAAATGCTCCAAAAATGATTTAGAAGCATGCTCCCATGATAGGTGATAGGGTAACTTGTTCCTATTTACCAGTGGAAACAAAAAGTAATACCATTTGGTCTCTACCTCCACCTAGTGGTACTAAAAAATGTGGTAACTGCAAATGCTGTCCTTATATACATACTACTGATGTTTTTCAAAATCCAGTAACCCATCAAACTTTTAAAATTAGAGACCTTATTTTATGCTATACACCAACAGTATTATATATGTTACATTGTTTGTGTGGATTTTTTTATATTGGTAGGATGGTTCGCGAACTCAAAGTAAGGATTAGCGAGCATGTCAGGGCATTAGATAAAAATGACAAGTCGTATACCATAGTGCAACATGTCAATAACTGCAGAGATCACAACACAAAGCATGAAATAAAATTCATTGGCTTGGAGAAAGTGACTGTGTGACCCAAGTGAGGTAATATAAAACAAATAATAGGGCAAAGAGAGAGTTTTTGGATTTTTGTTCTAAACTCTCATGAAAATGTGTAAATGATAACATTGATTTGGTAGCCTTTTTGTAAGATAAGGAGTATGTTTCTTTGTATTTCAAGCTAAACAATTTGACTTTTGTCTTAATGTTAGTATTTATATAGGGGTGTCTAATGGCACTGGTTACAAGTAATTCACACACTGATTAATAGAACACCCATGCAACTAAGTGACATTTTTTATAATAAAATTTCCTAGGATTTTCTTATGAAACTCTTTTTGAATTGATATATGGTACTAGTTTCTATTTCCAGTTCTGTACTTACTAAATGTGTACCTCAGGTTCTTTCAGTTGTTAAATAGATGGACCTGAAGTGTTCTAAATTACTAATGGTCTTATCTAATGGTGTTCTCATCAAATTGGGAATAAGATAAATTAATGTCTTTCACAGTCCATTGATCAGTTTTTTATTCATGGGCCCAGATATTCAAACTGCGCCAGGCTGTGGCGCAAGCTTGGGCGCAGCTCAACTTGGCTGCGCAGGGGTGTGGACTAAGCTATATTCAAAGGAGCTGCACCATGGCTCAGCAGCTTTGAATATCACACCCTGGCCACCCCCAGTGTGCATGGTGCAGTGGCAGTGCACCAGCACAAGTGGCCAGAGTGGAGCATAGAGATGCGCTAGCGCAAGTTCCATTGCGCCATGCACAGCAACCGCGATATTCAAAACTTGACATGCAAATGGGGCCATAATGTATGCAAGGCACACATGGGGCCATTTGCATGTCATTATTGCCCCAATTGCATGCAGGTGCACCGATCCCTGATGACTTGCACCTGGCACCCTGCCAGGCAGCAGCCGTTGGGGACCGTCGCCCCCTGCAGCCCGATCGTGGGCATCTGTATGTAAAAAGAAGTTCAATATCCCTGGTGGTCCAGTGGACCGCTATCCGCCCGATCGTGGGCATCTGTATAAAATAAGAAGGTCAATATTCCTGGTGGTTCAGTGGACCGCTGTCCGCCCGATCGTGGGCATCTGTATAAAATAAGAAGGTCAATATTCCTGGTGGTTCAGTGGACCGCTATCCACCCAATCGTGGGCAGTTGTACAAAAAACTAATTCTAATATCCCTGGTGGTCTAGTGGTACCCCCCACCAGCCCACTGAGCCCCACCACACTCCCCGGTCAGCGGTGGGTGGCAACACCTGCCTGCCACCCCACCGTCAGCCGACTGACACCTCAGTAGGGCTGCACCCGTGGTTCACAGCATGAACCAGTAGGCGTGCAACCCTACCGTCTCACATTCCAGATATGTGAATGAATCATTCACATATCTGGAATGTGTAGTATGAGTACTGCACTCCATTGGCTCACGCTGTGAACCAATGGGCATGCAGCCCACCGAGGTGTCAATCGGCGGCGGCAGGGAGGCAGGTGGTGGGGTGCTGCCGCCCGCCAGCTGACCAGGGGAGCGGGCGATAGAGTTCAGTGGGCAGGTGGGGGGTACAACTAGACCACCAGGGATATTGGAATTAGTTTTTTGTACAACTGCCTGTGATCGGGTGGATAGCGGTCCACTGGACCACCAGGGATATTGACCTTCTTATTTTATACAGATGCCTGTGATCGGGCGGATAGCAGTCCACTGGACCACCAGGGATATTGAACTTCTTTTTACATACAGATGCCCGCGATCGGGCAGACAGTGGTCCACTGGACCACCAGGGATATTGGACAGCATTCTTTACTTTTACAAATGCCCACAATTGGGCATGGGGGGCACTGCCAGGTGCAGCCGGAACTCGAGTGGCCACCCACAGGTGGCAGCTGCCGTGTTGGTCCTGCAACGTGGCAGCTCACCTATGGGTGGCCATCAGTTGTTCCTTTTTTTTTTTTTGGCTTAACTTTGTGCTGGCTCAAGTAGGGGTTGCGCATGCATGGCTCTGCACATCCCAGGCTGAATATTGGGCTGTGCAGGTTATGCATGGGCACACCCTCCCACCTCTGCCTGCATACATTACTGATGCGCTATGGCGCATCAGAATTTGTGCTGCACACTTTTCCCTTTTGAATATCGTGCCAGGGTGCATCAGTGGGTTGTGCATGGCGCAACACTGTTGTGCCATGCGCAACCCATTTGAATATCTGGTCCATGGTGTATAAGCATAGGATAAAATGATTAACATGCTTAACATATAATTGATTCTTATCTTATTTTTAATTATGGGCACCTTAATGATTCATTGTTGAACATGAATTTGGGTGTTTCTGCATGTGTTTTCAATGTATATATATTTGTCATGCTTCTAGCCAATCATCACTGATGAAGCCTGGTTAACACTGGGCAAAACGTAAGATGTTTTTTGCTGCTGGCCCATATCATCTTGATGTGGAGCCACATTTTGTACTTCTGCACTTTTTAGACAATAACGTCTGATATACTTTAAGTCCTGACTGGGTGCTTACTTTGTTTGTGCCTGTTCTGTTCAGAGTAAGAGCACACTTCTAATCTTTTTTGTGAGGTGTTGTCGTCTGCTGCTGATATTAAGTTTAACTGCAGTTTTCATTTTTTCCCTTGCTATATTAAACATCTAAATATATAAAATGACTGGAAAGGATTCTTGAATAAAGGGAGAAAAGGTTATTGCACCAAAAAAACTACCCCTGAAGCAGCTTCATCCATGGGTTCTGGGGCCAGTAGTAGTAGCAAAGCAGTAGTGGGCAAAAGTGGTAGTGGATTTAGCATTGCCAAATTATTATCTGCCACATCGGTGGCATACACGCTGGTGAATGCTGGGGGAGACAGTGACAGGAGGATCTGTCCAAGATGTAGCAACATTTCTAGCTCAGGAACAATGGTTCAGGACAAGGTTACTGGGTCACCATGACTGGTGGTGGCACTGAGCCTGATCTGGATGATAGGTTCCCATTCCTAGATGGAGTGTTGAGCTTGATGAAAAACTACATCAGGTCTATTGTACCAATGGAAATACTTTGCTTGCTAGGGGAGTTATGAAGTTAACAGACAACTGCTTTATACTAATGTATGGAATTCAATTGTATCTCTGTATGTGTCACACAAAAATTAATACACTTTAAAAGGACACTGTCGACCCCTTCAGGCCTCAAAGTGTCCCTAGCTTAAAAAGCACATTTTATGATTGCCAACATTCTGTAAAGATTGCTGATGTAACTGGTAGTTTGATTCTGACTCTTTTTTTCTTTAACAAAAGTGAAAAACAGACTGCCCACCATACTGGTGTTACCACACAAACACAGGTTTGTTTACATGTCTTGATCAGTTCTGCCTTCAGCTGCATCTTTCATGGACTTGGGAATACCCACAACACAGTCTAGCCCCTCATGATGCAGTGGGAGTTTAGGAGGCTACTGCCTTATGAGTGACTGCACTGTTTGGGGTGTTTCTATTGCTCAGGAAGTATGCAGCAAGAACTGATCCAGGATTGTAAACAAAACAAGGTTGTTTATAATATACATTAGCATGCATTTCAGTTCTACTAAACAAGGAGACAGACAAAACAAACAGCAACATCAATAAATTTTATATAAGGTAAGCAATCAAAAATGTGAATTCTTATCTAGAAATAATATGATACAAAAAAGGTTGACAGTGTCCCTTTAAATGATAAAAAAGAAAACACCCCAAATCACTGCTTTCTTTTGAGAACCATCCATGAATCCCCTGAGTCAAATGCTACCCAACTAGCTATGCTGATATGCTGAGACCAGCTGTTTGGTAGCCCAACAATTAGAATGGTCCAGCCTACATTGAATAGCATGTATTTTGAGGGACATGCCAAATAACCACTAATCATGCTCCTGCATGGGAAGTGAATGCAGCAACCATTGAAATATTAGCAATTGATCTACTGCGATTCATTTTTGTGTAGAATGTGGAATTTAGAATGCTGATGGTGCAGACCTGTCCCAAATGGCAGATTCCCTCTAGTGATGCAGCAAAATTAAATTTCACCGATGAAATTGCCAATTTCGCCACGCAAAATGTTTTGCTTAACTGCAGCGAAATTTCACAATTTTACACACAGTTTTGGCAGTCCACCAGTCCAGCATAGATGGCAAAATTTCACCTGCTGGAGGTGAAATGTCACCCACGTGTGGTGTAATTCCACCAGCAGTGGTGCAATTTTGCTGGCAGTGGTGAAATTTTGCCGGCTTGGGGGCAAAATTTACTCACAACTGCAGGAGAAATTTTGAATTTTACCAAGCAAAATATTTAGTGTAATGTGTTAACTATGCAAAATATTTTGCTTGGTGAAATATTCCAATTTCGCACAACACTAATTCCCTCAGAAAAATACTTCTCCACCCTTACCATTCCTGAATTTTATGGGACTGTGTTATCCATGGTAATCCATGCCTTGTTGCATTCAGTATACCCATAGATACTATACATCTTAGTATGGATATGTGAACCAGTGCCCAAAAAGATGGTATCTGTGCATGTCAGCATATTGGGCACATGTTCCTGAGGTAGTATAGGACTCTGGCTGGGGAAAACTTTGTACTAAGCCCAATTGCAGTGTTAACAACACTCCAAGTATTTACCAGGATGCCACATTGGCATTGAAGAGTGTAAATCGGCCATACATGGGTCAGAACATGTTAGATCTGGTCCTGACTGAGATTGATGAGTGGATGTAGCTTGTGGTTGTGGTACCATGGGTAGGCTCAGGGTCTTCAGACTGCTGTGAAAAGTGGGAGAGGGAACTGCTGACCTTGAGACATTTGTGAATAATTAGCCACATTCTGACCCAACTTCACCTTGGTGAACTCAAAGGGCGAAGTTACAGATGAATTTGTCAGGTGAAGTTGCCAAAGGCAGAATTTCCTATTAAACAAAAAAATCCATGAATATATTCATTAGGTTAATTTGGTGAATTTGCCTTAACTTCACTGGAAAATTAAAACTTCACAAAATCTCTACTTGTACTGCATGATCCCTGTAGTAACACTCATTACCTCACTACTCATTGTGTCAGAGATCACTCATAAAAAATATCAGCCATATTACAATGGTTACAATTTATAAGGCAGTACAATGATATTGATTCTATGTCATAACGGTGACCGCTAAAACGCGATCACCTTTACGGCAAAGTCACAGTGCCAAAAATCAATTTCAGCACTGTGACTGCCAGGCACACAGCAAAACTGCACCAGGGACTTACATTTTTAACATTTTATGCTGGGGCTGCACCCCCACACCACCAGGGGGCTTTGCCACCACATCCCTCTACTAAGGATTCTCAACTCCAAGGGGTGCATGTCGGGGGGGTGCAAAACATTTAAAAAAAAATTCTGTCTGGGCTGAACAAAAATGTACCTGCGCCTGGACCTGAACCCAGCAGCCTGTCCATCCAAACTGTGAACCAACCCACCATGCCATGGGGACAACTCAGCAGCCCACCATGGCACCACCTCAAAACTCCTCCCCCCTCACTGAGCATGCTTGCTCCCACCCTCCCATGCGCACATTCGTGTAGCAACATCCTATTGCTACATGTGTCAACTCACCCCATCAAGTCGCCTTACCTCATCGGTAGCCCCCATGACATGCACTGCGATTGAGTTGCCATTTTGAGGTTCACTCGATAGCAGTCATGAATGTCTTCCATGATATTAGTTTATACATACAGCAAACACAGACAATAGTCGGTATTCCGATATACGTACTGTATAAGCAAGGGCATATAGTGATGTACATTTCAATACTCGGAGAGATAGGGAATAATATCAGAACAATAAATAATAAATATATAATATGCAAAGGCTTGACACAAAACATCAACTTATCTTCCAGTATGAGGGAGGCAGGAGCATGAGTCATGAGTGGCAGAGTCATGAAAGAATTAAGGAAGTCCTGCCCACTCACAAGGGATGATAAAATGCATAGTGTGAATTATGCAGTTGTATATTCAATTTATATATTGGCTTACTATTTATAAATATGAAGTCTGATGTTTCTATCAGGATTTCAGTAGATCTCTTGATTTTAGCATCTGGCTTCAGTGTTGCACTAGGCATTGGCAATGTTATCAGCATTGGGAGGGCTGCTCTCTAATTGATTCAGTGTGCCACTGTAATGATGCTGCCCTTCAAAATATCAAGTTTAACAACACTTACAACAGCATAATTTTGATATACTGTATTGCTGTTAGTGTTGTTGTCAGTAGAGGTATTACTTTTAGCTTGCTAACAGTGTCAGTGGCTCAGTAGGTGGCACACTCGCCTCTGAGGCAGGGAGATCAGAGGGCTGTAGGTTCAGTTCCCACATCTGGCACTTGGGTTAATATCCCCGTACTGACACTGCAGTGCAGCATGAGAGGGGTGCTGTACTTCTGAGGTACCGTCTTTCGGATGAGACGTTAAACTGAGATCCCATTTGCCTGGATTGGTGGTAGTTCAGGTGGATGTTAAAGATCCCATGGCACTTATCGAAAAGAGTAGGGGAATTTCCCAGGTGTTCTGGCCAAATTTCTCTAATTCACTAAAAAAAAAAAAAAAAAAAAACACTAACAGCTTAATCTGGTTCAAGGTCAGTTGGCATTCATCTGTATCCCCCTTCCCCAGGTCGTGCCTGAAAATAGGCAGGATTTGTCTAGTGCACTTACCCGGTCAACAAAAACTAAATAAATAAAAAAAAAATTTTTACACCAGTTCCTCAGACAGATAGCTATTATTGATATGTTACTGTTAGTATTGTCATCAGCTGAGATACTGTATTACTTTTATATTGTCATTTTACACTCATTCGATAGATAGATAGATAGATAGATAGATAGATAGATAGATAGATAGATAGATAGATAGATATGCACAGTATGTATACATGTATGGGCCCCTCATCCCTATAGAAAAAGCATTCACAAAGTGTCCCATATATGATAGAGACATTTATGGTATTATCACTACAATTTACACTGTATTAATGTGTTATTAACATCCTAATAGGACATTAATACCTAACATACTACAAACCACCCTGTTACAACCTCAATAAAACATAGTGTATAACAAGCACATTAATAACATAAAACATCCACCTTATTAACACATGGGACAGCCCCCCTTAACGTCTCATACTTCATAATTACACCTCTACACTACTATACCATGAACACAATCCATTTGGCTGTATGCAGGACCTTGTAGGCTCTGCCTGTAAGCTGACACCAAAGACTGCCATGCCCACTGGGCCCTATGCCAAAGCAAAGGTCCATGTGGCTGTACACAGTGCCCGACAGCAGGCAGACAGTGAAGACTACAAAGCCAAATCACAATGTCTTAATCAATAAATTACTAACATTCCTTAAAAACAGACACAAAAACAAAAACACCTCATGGAAACATTTCCATATGTCACAAAAGCTATCTCATGAAGGCATAAATCAGTTTTTGGTTCTGTCACCTGTGACTCAGCAAATTTTTATGTTTAATTAAAATAAGGGCTATGTTTTGATAAGACACATCTAAAAGAATCCCTCACACAACTTAAAGTGTCAAACACACATGTTGCAACTGTGAATTCTACTTTGTTTTCTTTTAATTATATCTGTTTTAGCTCCTTGGCATTTCTTTTCCTAGCAACATCCCTACAAACCACACCACTAACCCATCTAGTTTTTTTTTTAATTTAATATACTTTATTCAGTTTTCATTTCAAAACGTGTGAGTAATTCAAGGAACAATTGAGAAGCAGATACAAAACACATGAATCATTCTGTGGAGAAAGTGTCCTCTATCTGGACATATAAAGTAACCACTCTATAACCTCCCTTATATCCCTCCTTGTCCATTTCCCTTCCACCCTCAATCCCAGTGCCAAAATCAAAAGTAAGGAACATAATTAATAGCACTGCAGTATCTATCAGACATTTAGTTACTTAGGACTTCCAAACTCTGAGTAGAGCTTCGAGTAGTCCCCACTTATCAAGATATGCCTGATTCTTGTTGGCCATCAAGGCAATGTGTTTTTCTAGTTGTAGAGCCAGTAACACTTCTCCATGTCATTCTAATATAGATGGCAGTGAATCGGCTTTCCAGTGTCCCATAATTACAAGCTTGACCACTGCCGAGATAAGAGCCATGTAATATTTTCTACTTTTAATAGTTCCCGGTGGGAATCTTTTAGGCAGACAAGTCTATGAGGTAAATAATGATTCTAACCCCAGCAGTGAGTCCAAAGAGTTTTTAACACTGAGCCAAAAGGTTGAGACCTTAGGGCAAGACCATAGCATGTGATAAAGATCTCCAGGAGAACCATTACAACACTAACACTGTGGGGATGAAAGTCTTCCAATTTTGAATAATCTTTCAGGAGTAAAATACAGATTATGCATAATATTGTATTGTACTAAACAGAGTTTATCTTGCTTAATGTATCTGTATAGGTTACACCATAAGAGGTACCAGGTGTTGACATCAGTTTGTAGGGAAAGTTTGTTAACCTAGTAATAACAAATGCCTTTTGGTAAACTGGAATCGAGGGCCTGGAGTTCTTTATATACCTTGGATATTGAGTGTGGTTGATTTGACACCATCAATAGGGGATGCAGTTCCATAACGGTGGAAGTAATATTGGATGTTCTGCCCAAAAATGAGTCGACAGTTTGTCTTAGTTGCCAGTACTTGAAGGGGTTTCTATCCTGGGTATTAAGATAGTAGCATAATTGTAGGAAAGAAAGGATTTTACCTTCTAAGACTATGTTCTGGAGTTTGACACTTGCTAAAGGAGCCCCAAAAGAGGGTGAAATAGGGGTTTTGCCAATATGGAAATGTGGGTTGCTTATCAGAGGCTGGTCCAAAGATTTATGCCAATCCAAATTCAAATGCCTTTGTTATTGGTAAAGCACTCTGATAGACCACCCAATCGGAGTGTTTCTTAATATTTTGGGTATATATTGAGGTAAGGAATGCAGTAAGGGGAGATAATATACAGGAGGTTTTCCTTGCCATAACTGTCTCTATATCCAGCCAAAGTGGTTTTGTTGTGCCTGGGTTATGCCCCTATTACCCCACATATTCCTTACACTATATCTCTGGTCTATTATACTGTGATACTGCTATTTTGCACTAACATTATAGACATAGAATGAATCTGATTTATTATTTTAGCAGTTAGTCTTCTAACAGACATTTATGGCGACCGTGGTTAATGTTTAAATGTTAGTCAAAGTAATAGGTTAATTTCCTCTGTAAATTAACACACTTGGTAAATCATCCCAAGTGACAAGCAGCGTAAAGGCTTCTTCTTTTTAAATCTATTCAGTCTGCTTTTGATTCCCAAGTACAAAAGCACATAGGCAAACAGACCTGTAGTAAACTTTTTTGTGTGTGTTTGGGGCAGCTGTAAAGAGATCCCAATAGACAAAGATTTTGCTTTCACCTGTGGATCTAAATCCTACTGAGTTATACTCTTTTACAAGTCCACATCAGCCAAAGGCTGCCTGTATGCTTTCATGACTTGCGGTCCAGAATGTACTTCTTGATCCACAGCTAGCTAAGGGTTACTAATTTAAATATTGCTATGTCTGAACTAAACAGTGCTGAGTTGAGGCTGGAAGCCTCACTATACCTCACAGCTCATGGAGGGTTTAAGGATTTTGCCAGTGTGGCAAAAGACAAAGAAGACCCATTTAGTGAAATCTTTGAGCATTATGATGCATTAAAATCTGGTACCAAGGAAGCAAACCCAAAGGGGTTACTTTTTGTGATGATAGTTGCAGGTTTTGAAGCTGCTTTAAATAAATTGTCTGTTTTGGAATCTGCTTATGCTGCATGCAAGCTAGAGAATACTACGTGTAGGCAGGAAATGGGTCTGCAGGAAGCTGACCATATAAGAAGAGTAGAGAGACTGGAATTCCAAATACAGTCCATATGTAATCAAAATTAATGTTTTTTACAATACTCAGCTCATAGTAATAGCCAAGAGCTGCACGCTCTAAGAGATAATTGTGAAAATGCAGTTTTGGACAGAAAGCAGGCACTGTAAATAAATTATGTCCGGTCTGACACTAATAATACATTAAGTTCTGAAAATGAAGAGCTTAGAGTAGACCTGAATGAGATAAGTGGTAAGCTAGATTGTCAGATAAGAGAAAACTCTGAGGTTACTGCTGCGTATAGGTATTTAAAAAAAAGATTTGATCAGTGAAGTGTCTGAAAGAGATTCAGGTATTCACCATGTTAAATGTAGGAAAAAGATGGTGAAACTGCGCCATCAGAAAGAAGTTCTTATGGGACATATTAGGGCCAGTGAGAACAAGATGCACTTTGATTTTGTTTCCTCTGGTGATGAGGAGTCTGGAAATGAGGAACCACAGAATGCTGTGAGTGGACCAGCCCTAGTGTTACACAAATTGGAGAATTGTTAATATCTCAAAATGGTGGACACATATGTCATCACATCACTTCACCATGTCATCCCCAAGATGGCTGACAGGATGTTGATGGTGATAATGAGTTACATGCTATCATAATCCAAGATGGCCACGCCCATGGGTCATCATCCCAAAATGGCCGATCATCACATCACAGAGATTATATTACACATTCACGGGGAGCTGTGATTGCTGCCTTAACTAATAAGGACAGACGCCGAGCAGACCTCAGTAAACTCCCTCCTGGAGCTGGGAACATGGAGAGAACCTTAAGAGGCCTCTGCAAATCTCCCCACCCCACACAGACACCGAGCGGACCTCAGTAAGCTCCCTCCTGGAACCGAGAACACAGACAGCGTCTTAAGAGGTAAAGGATCCTTCCTCCCTCAAGCTGCATCTTTGCGAGAGGTGTTTATTTGGACTTTTTATTTATCCCCACACAGTGCCTGATAGACTGTGGGCATCTGGAGTTTGCCTTAGTGCTGCTCTGCAACCTCGCTGTTTCTAGGGGTACTTTAAGACTGTGGGGTGTCTGTCATTAGCAACTGTGTTCTGCCTGCATTTCACTGTCTATTGGGGATTATTGCCACTGTTCTAGCTGCAATGGAGCTGTGATTTACACTGCTTAGTTTAGTAATTCGGGTGTCTTACCCATTTTCTGTTTGTCGTGGTTAGTGCTGTATATCGCCATCTTGTCTTTTCTCATGCATGCGCAGTAGGGTGCTGTAATCAGGACATAGCCCAACAGCTCATGCATGCGCAGTAAAGGGAACAGTCTTCCGAATACCTCCAGCTGCATACTAATATCTCTATTGTTCTCTCTCCCCATATAGGCCTCTGCAAATCCCCCCACCCCACACAGATGCTGAGCAGACCTCAGTAAGCTCCCTCCTGGAACCGAGAACACAGAGAGTGCCTTAAGAGGTAAAGGATACCTCCTCCCTCAAGCTGCATCTTTGTGAGGGGTGTTTGCCCATCGACGCTATGCACTGACTGCCTCACCCTCCCACCCAGGCTCGACCCTTAATTTATTAGCCCCTTCCTATGACATCACTTCCTGTCTGCTGTATTTCTGAGTCCCCACTTTTCCATTTGCAGGTTATACCTGCTATCAACTAGAGGGACCCTCTGACTATCACCTCCATTTCTCTACCTGAATTTCCTCCTCCTGCTACTTCCTGGATCCCCTCTACCTACATACACTACTCATCTCCCTTACTCTTATTCTGCTCTGCCCACACCTCACTCTCACACCCAGCCTCCTACCTAGCCCTACATACTGACACCCCTGCCCTATCACCGGACCCTCACCCAGCCTGCCACTAACCCTCAGTGACCACTAGGAGTCATTATTTCCACCCATGTATTTGGCCCCAAACCCAACCTGCCCTGAATCCCCCAGAACCTGAATCCCCATTCTCACCCAGGTCCTAGTTCACCCGCCCTACCAGGGTCTTGAACCTTGTACCCTGTCCACCAGAGTCCGTGACACTACCACTACTCCAAAGTGGTATCCACTCTTTCTGAGGGGCAGCCTAGATACTTGAACCTTTCTGCCCTGCTGCTACCTTAGGCATTATGTTTGTACACCTCCTCCTCAAATGTCTCCCCCTTATTTACATGCTAGTGCTCACATCCCATCAGCCAGACATCGCCCCTGGCCCACTTGTAACAGCACCCCCAACTCTCCCTGACTTAGTCTGATCCCCCCTACACTGCAGTATTCATTGACCTCTCAAAGGCTTTCAACACTCTCTCCCACCCTCTTCTGGTGGATGCCCTCTGCCACGGTTTCTCTGCTGGCCCTCTCGCATGGTGTTCGAGCTATCCATCTGCTCGCTCCCAGTGTGTCAAAATCAATGGGACACTCTCTGAAACTTGTCCCATGTGCTCGGGGGTATGCCAGGGCTCCATCCTGGGCCCCCTACTCTTTACACTCCAGCTAAACACCCTGCCCAGTGCATGCTTTGGCAAAATTCTTATGTATGCAGATGATGCTGTCATTTTTGCCACCCACTGTAATCCCATCTCCCTCCAGGACTGTCTACAACACTCCTACAATGATGCTGAAGCCTGGTTTAAGGAGCACAGACTCATCATTAATCTCAAAAAAAAACAGACAATGCTCTTCACCCACCCCCCAAAACAAAGCCTGCAACAACCCACTCCTTATCCTCCCTAGCACCAAACAACCGCTTGAACAAGTCTGCTCCTACAAATACCTTGGGGTTAACTTTGACTCAGCCCTCACCTTCCACACCCACATTAATGCCCTTGCATCCACCACTAACACATGGCTTGGCATCCTCTAACGCTATAAGGATTTCCTCCCACCGATGCTCTCCGACTTGCCATTACATCATCAGTACTGTTCCTTGTCAACTATGGCCTGCCAGTTTATGGTGCTGCTGACACCACTGCCTTCAACAAAATTCACCTCACCCTAAACAAGGCTTGCAGGCTGATTACTGGTGCCCCCAGGATCACACATACATGTCAACTCTATGATGGGGCAAAACTCCTTAATCTAGATGAACGGCTGTGCTACCAAACCTCCCTCCTCACAAAAAAAAAACTCTACTTTGGCTCTCCCCTCCTGGGGTGACAGCCTCCATCCACCATACCCAACCCACTATCGCAATCCGAACCACCAACAAGACCACTCTACTGGTCCCCAGATCCAGGACCACCCATGGTCAGAGGTCCTTCTGCTACAGAGTCCCATCCTGGTTTAACTCTCTCCCTGCACCCATCTCCAATGCCCCCACAATCTCCAACTTCAAAACTGCCCTTCGGAGCCAACTGTTTAACACTCGCAGCTGGTCCTGTCTCTAATTGGTGCCTCACCACTATGTATCTACACTAGACAACACCCACTGGGTGTCACTCCACCTCACTTGCCCCACTTCTCCCCCCTGTGCATCCTGCCTCTGTTGTAACCAGCATGTGCTCAGCTGTATCACCAGAAATGCTATTAAATTGTACTATGTATGAAATCATTCTGTTTAACTCTAAGTCAATGACCTGTATTCTGCAACCTAACTGCTCTGTCTGTCTTCAATGTGATGAGGTACCTTTGTAAATGAGCCTCTGGCTCAAAGGTTGTAAACTGAGTATACAAAATAAATAAATAAATAAAACAAGCAAGATATTGAAGCAATGATTATGAAAGTTTTTGGTAGACTTGATGTTACTGAAGATCAGAGAGAAGCACTTAGATTGGAAGTGGATCAGTACATTAAAAAGGCTAGTAAACAGCCAAATATTATGAGAGTTTTGGCAAATGCCACAGCAGAGGCTGCATTAAAGGGAGCTACTCTAGCTCTTTCAGAAACACCACCAACTGCCATTTAACCCCATGAAATCTGCACAGTCAGCACAACAGATGGCTGATAGCATTGGACACATGCAACCATCTGAAAATTTGAGTTGTCACCTTGCCAAGGTTAAAGCACATTGTGAAATGCTTGGTTTGCCTCCTGATAGCTGTGTACAAATGCTAAGGTTAACTGTAGATCCCAGCCTCTGGCCTATTTGGTTCTGGTATGTCAGTTTGGAATAGGGCTGATATAGCCAGTATTCAAGCCCAAATAACAAAGGTTCATGATAGTATGAAATATAATATCATATCTTCCCTGTTACATGGTGTGGATGGCCTTGCTCAAGAAGAGTGATTTACAGTCTATAATATAAAGGATATTGCGAGGGGATTTGACTCGACAAAGGACAAGATTAATGAATTCATCTCAGCTAATAATCAAAAAGCAGACAAGCATCACATAGCCAGGAAAGTCCTTTGCTCCGCCTATGGCTCTTATGTTCAAACAGCCATTGGTAATCTCTTTCGGGATCTGAAATTGAGACGTATTCCTGATCTCATACATGACAGACATATGGGTCAGTGGTACTGCCCCAAATGCACTTCTACTATATGTACTAACAAATGTTTATCAGAAACTAATCCTATTCCCTTGACAACGGCAAGAAGCCTTCAGTATGTCACCCCACACACCAGTATTGCTCCATGTTTCAAAATGTACTCCTGCTCAATCAAGGACGCTATGTTTGTAACTCTTACAGTGTCATTACCGCAGTTTGATCTGGCAACCTCCATCTTTGATCGTCAGGCAACTGTCCATTCTATTGGTCATCTTGATGGGAACATTTATCGTGAAAGTTTGGAACTACCTCCTTTGTTGGTTTACAATACACATCTGAACTCCTGGTTGGCTCCAAATATTGATTGCTGTACTTGGAAAGGCTATCACCTTTTATGCAGATGTGACATCTTCGCACTAGTCATGCCGATTTGTGGATATTGGCCCAATAATTGGAATGGGCCTCCTTTTTGGATCCCTTTCTGAAGAATCTTAATGGCTGTAACATAAATTCTGAAACTCCATTTAACACTGGAAAAAATGTGGATTTACACCTGGAACTGTCGGTGCATCATGGCTTGTGGATAATGATATCTTCTGTCCTGTTCGACTTACCAACTGAAAACTGCCATTGTCTAAAGTGTTATATTCTGCTGATGGAGAATACTGTATGGTGACCAATTATGAATTCTATTGGCATGGACAGATGTTTAAAATTTACTTTTCTAACTTCTGTTTTTTCCCTAAACAGCATGTTGTTATAGGCCATACTGTAATTACACCCGTTCCCATCCCAAAACCAGACACAATTGAGTCTAGTCCTGACTATCTAGATGCTTTGTGTCAATTTTCACCTATTTTTAACATTCATATTGGCAACTTAAGTTTGTCTCTCCAATCTCTTCTCAATAGAACAGACAGCCACCTGATTTATATCAGTAATAATGTTACTAAGGCTCAAAAAGCACTTAATGATATAATTAGTGATAATATTGCTATGATATTGGAAAACCCAATTGTAAAGTTTAAATTACATTTTGTTGTTTAATAAAAACCCTGAAAAACACCATTGTGACCAATTAAAATTCCTCTACCAGACTCGTGCTTCGGGCCTGTAGACGAATGGTGCCTAACCGTAGTCTTTTTGTTGTGTTGCCACTTTTGCAATTTGGGCAACAACAAGGAATCTGTTGCATCTGGGTTATTCCTCTATTAACCCACATATGCTTTACACTATATCTCTTGTCCATTATACTGTGATACTGCTATTTTGCACTAACATTGTAGACATAGAATGAATCTGATTTATTATCTTAGCAGTTAGTCTTCTAACTGACAGTTTAAGGGTTCTCTGGTCTCTCTGGTCTGGTGTCAGTATCCAATGAACCAATTTACTAATATGGATTGCACTGTAGTATGTGAAAAAAGAGGGAAGAGCAAAGCCTTCTTGTAATTTTGGGGCCTTGTGCTTAAAGTATACTCATCAAACTCCCTTTCCTTTCCACAAGTATTTATTAATCAGAGTTTGCAGTTGTGCAAACCACCGCTTAGGGAGGAAAACACCCAACATTCCCAGGGGGTAAAGAATGCGGGGCAACACATTCATTTTAATTGTGGCTATTCAACCCCATAATGAGACTGATAATGTACCTCATCTATCTAGATCTACTTTAAGTGTAGTGAATAAAGTGGTAAAATTTTCTCTCACTATGGTTGGATGTCCTTGAATAGCTTGATACCTAAGTATGTCAAGGATTTCATCTCCTATACTAGTTTATACTCCTTGATATCTGATGGCAAAGTTTTTCCATTTAATGGGAAGACTTTAGTTTAGGACGGGTTAAGTTTATAATAAGAAACTTTGGAGAAGATGTCAATTTCTCTGAGTAAGGCTGGAACACCACAGATGGGACTTTCCAGGTGCAATAATAAATCATTTGCATATGCAGATACCAGGTGCTGATTGATTCCTGCTTGTATACCCAAAGGACATGGTGAAGATATTAGTTTCCGGATGAAGGGCTCCAAGTATAAATTGAAGAGGAGGGGGGATACAGGGCAGCCATGTCTGGTACCTCTTTGTAATGGAAATGAATCTGAGAGGATACCATTACAGCAGACTCAGGCAGTAAGACAACAATAAAGGAGGTGTGTCCATTTAATGAAATCTTTAGGGAATCCCATCTTGGCCAATACCACAAGCAAAAAATCCCAAGAGACTCGATCAAATGCCTTCTCGGCATCTAATGAAATCAAAACAGCAGGTAAGTCTGATTGAGTAGTGAAGGAAAGTAGGTGTAGTAGGTGGTGCATATGGTCACTAGAGGACCTGCCGGCCATGAAGCCCACTTGTTCAGGGCTAATTAAATTGCCCATAAGGAGTCCCAGTTTATTTGCAAGTATCTTTGCCAGAAGTATAACATCAGTATTCAAAAGTGATAGAGGATGATAACTTTCTGGATAGAGGGGGTCTTTATCAGGTTTGGGAAAAAGGGTTATAACTGCCTCAAGAAATCTAGGTTCAGAAAAGCCATTAGCAAACCAATGATTAAATACCTTGGTTAATAGGGGGGCAAGTTCTGGGGAACAGGATTTGAATAAATTGTAAGGCCATATGGCCCAGGAGATTTATACAAGGAAGTTGTTGTATGGCATGTTCCATCTCCTGTTTAGTGATGGGATTACCAAGGGAAGCTGTCATATCTGGAGAAAGGCAGGGGAGGTCCACTAAATCAAGGTATTTAGTTATCGCTGTCTGCATAGAGAAATCACTGGTGGGAGTGGTGTATAATTCTTGGAAATAACCTCTAAATACAGCAGCAGTTTGTCTGGGGTCTGTAATAGTTGGGCCATTCCCCACTGATCTTAATTCAGGTATACAGCAGGTTGTGTTGGCTTGTTTAATTCAGATGGCAAATAGTTTCTCTGCCCATTCACTGGACTCCAAGTATTTAAGCTTGGTCCTCTTTAATGCTAATTTGGCCTTCTGAGATATAAGATCAAAAAATTGAGTGTGCAAAGTATGTAGTTTGACCCAGTCTGCCTCTGGAGAATGGTTGTTTATGCTCCTCTCTAGAGACTTAATGGAAGACAATAAATCTTCTGTTTTGTTTTTGAATTGTCAGGATCTGGTGGATGTCAGGCGAATACATTCACCATGTAGAGTACATTTCAGGGCAGCCCATACTACATCTATTTTTGTGATAGAGTCCCTATTAGTTTCTAGAAATTGGGAAATGAAATCCTTGACATGTAGGAGGATAGTCGGGATTTTAAGTAATTGGCTATTTAGTCGCCATATGGTGTCGCTCTTTGTAACAGGACCTGAGAGGAAAGTGGGGGTAACTGAAGAGTGATCGCAAATAACTCTCGCATGTATTTCATTGTCCAGAACCCAGGGCAGAAGAAAAGAGCTTACTAGAAAGTAATCAATTCTGGAGCAGGTGTGGGGAAACGAGAAAAAGGTATAAGACCTCTCAGCTGGGTTTAGTATTCTCCATGCATTCAGTAGGCCCACTGCAGACATGAGGTCTGTTAGGACTCTCTGGGCTGGGGAAGGGCTGACCCTGTTATTATCTGACCTGTTGAATTGCAGCTATGGCGTCACGTTCCAGTCCCCTCCCAAGAGTATAATCTTTTGGTCTGGTGAGGCCACTAGATTCAAGAGGTGAGTGAAGAAATGGGGAGCATCCACATTAGGGCCATATATGGACCCCAGTGGGATATGTTAGTTCTGTAGCACTCCATGTAGTAACAAATAGCGACCATTCAATCCCAAATCTCCTGTATCAGCTTCAAGGGGACCGTTCTGGCAATTAATATGGCAACCCCCCCCCGATTTGTGGAAGCTCCTGATCCGTAGGCTTGGCCAACCCAATTTTTATATAGAAGAGAGGTATCTTCTCTCCAGAGATGGGTTTCCTGTAAGCAGGCAATACCTATGTTGAGGTGACATAAATGTTTTAAGATTATTTGGCATTTGCACCTATCTCTGGCACCCCTAATGTTCCATGTCACAATATTATAAACTCCACTCATTACTTAATGTCTGATTACTGACTAGGGTTTGTTCTTCCCTAATGGCATTATGCAGGCCATGTCCAGGATAAATATATTTTGGCACTCCCTGCCCCCGCACCATGCGTAACATAACAGTCCCATCATATAATTATATCCCTAAATATTTCTTCAATCAACTATAATCTAAACTATCCCCAGTTCTACAAACTGTACTGACTTAACAATCCTGCCAGGTGATGTCTCAATGCAAGCTCATAAGCCAACTCCCCCCCCCCCTTCCCGCATCCCTCTTATTGTCCTCTATGTGAAAATCACAAGCATTATGAGACCAGATATGTAAACATGAAAATAGAGATAACTATTATGTAAACGTTTTAACTTGCTAACTTAGTTGTGCAATCCTTTGCACATACTGGGTATACGATGGATCACAGTATTAAGTTAAGCTGTAAAAAATCCATAAACAATCTTTCCCAAAATATGGAGACATCCATTGGGGTAAAACAATATGTAAAAAAGAAAAAGACTGTGAACTGTGACAGTCCAGTGACACGTCAGTATGTTTGCTTAGGACTGTTTATGATTCTAGCAGTGTGCTATTGTTTTATTCACAAAAACATGGCTATAGTTCTCTTAAATATGCATAATGTATTTCAAAAAAGGGAGAAAGAGAAAGATTGGTGATCAAATGCATAGAAACCAAGGCCCAACCTGTGTAAGCCTGTCCCAGAAAATAATGGGAGTTCCCATCTTCTATTAGAATTCTGGTCAGGGCAGCTGAAAGGAGGTTTAAGTTCGAGGAGACGAGTCTCCAGTATACCACCCACTCAGCACATTTCACAGCATGGCATGAGGTGATGGGCTAAGTTACAACAGTTGCTCTGGAAGGGCCTCAACACAATGCCCCTAAATATTCAACAAAGACTGGTACAACTACGCATCCTCATCCAAGCAAAACAAAATATCCCATCATGACTACAGTTGCTGTTGCGAAAGTCACTTAAAGAGATCAGGTAGGAGTTTCTTGAGCTCCATGAGTGCTTGCTCCTGAGTTTCAAATGAGAGCCACTGATCTTTGATCTTTACCTGGAGAACAGCTGGGTATCAAACTCTAAACTGCTTCTCTGCCACTATTAATTTAGGAATGAGCGGGTGCAACTCCTGCCTTTTAACTCTAATCAACTGGGGTAGATCTTGGGCAATGCGTATCTTGCAACCTTCCCATTGTACTTCCTGAAGTGATTTAACTTGGGCTAGAATGTGCTGTTTATCCAAGAAACTGAGGAATTTAAAAATGAGTGGTCTGGGTGGTGCGCCAGGAGGTGGTGGTGGTCAAGATGCCCTGTGTGCCCTCTCAATAATGTATGTTGTCCCGTTCGGAGATGGGCCGGCAATCTTTTCACACAGCTTTTGTAGAAAAACAATAGGAGAGCTACCTTCTTCCTTTTCTGGGATCCCGATGATTAGCAATTATTTCATCGGCTTCTGCCCTCAAGATCCTCTAGTTTCTCTTCCATTTTTTTGAGCCTCTTGACAACATTACTTCAGTCTAATTCTGACTCATCTTGTTTTTATTCCACAGAGGTTAGTCAAACTTCGGAATCGGACACTCACATTGCCAGGGAATCTATAGCAGATAAGATTTGATGAAGCTCGTCGGATATATCAGCTATAGAACTTTGCATCGGCTGCTTGATTTCTAAGACTTTTTCCTCAGTGAGGGCCGATGACCCAGTTGTATTTTTACTAGTATTGGCTGGTTGTTGTTTAGGCCGCTTTGCAGCCTTCCCTTTTTCAGGCATTGCAGGATGTGAATGCTGTGGTAGAGCTTTTCTCATACACACTTCCATCGTTCGATGTTCCTCTGGTTTCTAGGTCCGATTGTCACTTTAATCTTCAGTTCGGTAGTGAAATTCAGCACCTGCTTGTTGATTTATTGCTAAATATAGGCTGAAGGGATGCAGAGCAGTGGGAGCTAGCTGCAGATCATTAAGCTGCCATCACATGACCCTCATTTGAAATCTCTAATACTCCATTATATAAAGCATGAATACCCCACTAAGTACACTTCCAGGTAACTCTTCCCTTGTAAATACAGTTGCTGGTGTTTCAACAATGGCAATGAGGACACTGTCTGTCAGCTATCACAAAAGGGCAAGCAGTAGATCTCTTCCACATGTAGGTTACTGGATATTTATTTTTTGTGAATGTGTTGTACATGCACTAGAAATCAGCAAACTGCACCAGCAGCATCTAAGCACTGGCAGCATCCAGGCAGAATCTACACTGTCCTAGAGTAGTGCTCACCTGAAGATCCTTGTCAGAACGATGCATATCTAATATTCTGGAGATGAGAGTTAATGGTACCTCATATGTGTGAAGCCTTTCTGCTAATAACTGAAGGTTATTCACTCTCCAAAATGGAGACTGCTAATGCTTGTGTCGTTTTTTTTTTTTCACTAACCCGTCTTGTTACTCAGAGCCTTGTTCCTTGGCGGCTTGCTGCATAGAGTCTTGTGGTGCCTGGAGGGATGCCAAGCGAATTATGGTGGCTTCCTCCATATTCCACCCACTGAAAACTACAAATAATGCAACAACACACATGCTTATTGACATGCATGCAGTTTACATCATCACACCTCCTGCCCATGTCTGCTGGTCCCAGCATACTGCCACTCAACTTCCACTGGGTGACAGGCAAGTGGCAGGACCCAGTGCCTCCCCTTCCCTCCCTGAAGGAGAGGAGCTGTCCTTGAAACACTCAATCCTCCCTTCTCCAGCTGGCACCTGAGTGATGCTGGTACATTCCTGAAACTGTGTCACCAGCGTGGGTGGAGGTACCTTGCTTTCTAATTGTTACTGTGCAATAATTTGCTGGAATTTGAAACTGTCAAGAAAAAAAACAAATAACATACCAAAGCATAAATGTGGGTGAGAAAAGCATACAATTGTATTATGTTTTATGGCACATTTATGCTTTTGTATTAATAACTCATGTAAAAGCTCATGGGCAGAATTCTCAAAAGGGATGCACCCAGTGCATCTGAGATGTGCTGGCATATCCCCGACTTGCACACTGACGCGATTCTGCAAGGGGTCCGATGTGCCAGTGCATCTCCGACTTGCACACTGGGGTGATTCTGCAAGGGGTTTGATGTGCCAGTGCATCCCCGATGCATCAATGCATCGCAGATGTAATGTATACTGTCCATAATGATATGCAGCACATCTGGAGGGGCTGTGCAGGTGGTGTGTCCATGCATATGGTGCGCAGCTCCAGTCACAGCCCAACCTGGAGGTGCATCCCCAGGGTAAGTCCAGAGATGCGCCTCACAAAGATAAGTCTACTTCATGTAGACTTAAGTCTCTTGCCACCCACAGGCAGGCTACCATACTGCAGACAACAGCACAGCAACCTGCCCACCCTGCCAGTCCAGTGTGCCCCCTCTGCCCGAGTACCCTGTATGCATGCTGCACACTGCGGTGGTAAGGGCATCTCCTCAGAACCCCACTCCCCACTCTCATTCCCAGTTGAATGCTGCTCCCTGCAGCAGATGTCCCATAGGATACGCAAATCCCACCACCCTGCCCATATCCCCTATAGTAAGCCACTCATTGTGGCAGTACAGAATTTGGTGCAGAACCCCCCCTCCCCACCCAACTCCATGTTTGAATGCTACACCCTGTGGCAGTAGGCATAAAAGACAGAACCACCCCTCCTTCCCACCCCAACCCAATCGCCCTGAGGTCCAGAAGTGGACCCATGCTCTGGTGGCCTACTGGACCACCCACCCACTCAGGCATCCTTTTCCCACCCCATTCTCCCCATCCCAGTAGGTCCTGAAGTGTGGTGGGCAGCACAACTCACCCATATACCACCACAGCTGCCTGCTGACAGAGCTGTCTGTGAATGACAGCTTCTGTGCACCCTGTAGTCCATTGGTGGACCCTGCCAACTAATGGGCTTGCAGTGTGCAGTGTACCCCCCCATTCCTGGTATACATTCAGGCCACCTTAGACAACACAACTCCAATGTGCTCTCAGTCATGGAAACTTGGCTTGCACAAAGAGTCCCGGATACGGCTATAGAATTGGAGGGCTATAACACTTTTAAATTAGATAGGATAGGAAAGTGAGGTCGTGGGTGCCTCATTTATATCAAGGACATGATCCAAGGGTGAATTCTCCACCACCCTACCACTACTGGAAATGTACAACTGCTGACAGTCAAACTGTTGATTGGTGCCCAAAGTAAAGGGCTAACAATCGTTAGTGTATAGTCCCCCAAAACATCAAGCAGCTGGGTTTCATGACCTCCTCAGTTACCTCACTGACCTGGGCCTCAGCTCCGAGGTCCTAGTATTAGGTGATTTTAACAAAAATTGGCAATCATCAGAGGCCGCATCCCAGAGAGGTGCCATCTCCTCACTAGACATGACACAACTAGTTGACTCCCCTACCAGTTGTAACCACCATACTGGTACCAGCCCACTGTTCGACTGGTTACTCACCAACAGATGAGAAAGAATTTCAATCCTAGTTGTCCTTCCTGACACCTTTAGTGATCACTCCCCCATCATGTGTTTGTAGTCAAACACATCCCCCAAGATCCCTCCCAAAACAGTTACATCTAGAGTTCTCAAAAGAGAGCTGATGGCCACCTTAAGAGCCCACCTTAGATTACTGGACTGGTCCTACCTCTAAGGCACAAATGATGTTGATGATGCCCTTGATCACTTCATCAAGGCTTACACCAGAGTTTGTGACATCTATGTCCCTGCTGTGAAGCATAAAATTAAGGAGACACACAAGTTATGGGTTACCCCACCCATTCTTCCACCCATTCTTGAGATGATGAGGAATAGGGTCAATCTCTGGCACAAAGCAAGACTTACTGGCTCCCCCACTGACTACCAAAACTATAAAGTAGCTCATAACAAATGCACAGCAGCCATTCGCTCTGCTAAATGTGACTTCTTCAAGGAAGAATTAACCAGTTCCTGGAGGGACAGTTGGACATTTTGGGAAAACATAAAGACCCTAGCTGGGAAACCTAACAAATCACCACCAACTCTGCTTAATATTGATGCCATAATGACCCAGTACCCCATAGCCATAGCCAATACCTTTAACATTGTATTTACAGATCTAACAGGTGTTCTGCCCCCAAATCTTTTTGTCCACCAAACAACACAAATCCTAACCCCCATTCAGATCTGCCTAACAACATCCCCCCACCCTTCTACCATAAAACTATTTCCCAAGCTTATGCCAAGAAGAATCTTATGCGAGTCCTTGGTAAAACTCGAGTTGGCAGTGACACACTTGACTTCAAACTCATTGCTTTAATCCTAAATGAAATTCTTCCACCCCTCACCTGGAATCTGAACCTCTCTTTTTGCAATAGTAAATTCCCCCAGGCTTGGAAGGCAGCATTGGTAACCCCTGTTTTGAAGAGTGGTGATACAGCAAACCACACCAACTACCAACCAAGCTCCATTCTCTCCCCACTCTCAAAGTCACTCGAGCGATTAACCAATGACCAGCTCACAGACCACCTGGATATATACCAGTTGTTATGCTCAGAGCAGCATGGTTTCTGAAAACTGCACAGTATGACCAGTGCCTTACTTGAGTTGACAGACTTTATCCATGATGCTCTTGACCATGGCCCATTGGTGCGGGCTACGTATATCAACCTCACCAAGGCATTTGACACCATCAACCATGATCTACTACTGAGTTAATTAGCCTTCATGGGACTAGCAGCTGAATCAGTTTAATGGTTTTGGAGTTACCTCTCTGGGAGGTCAAATCAGGAGTAAATTGCTGGAATCATCTCAGAGAGCAGGGACATGAGGGCTGCGGTACCCCAAGGATTCATCCTGGGACCACTGCTCTTCAGCCTGTTCCTGAATCACCTTCCACTTACATGCCAGGATAAAAATCCTTCCATATGCTGATGATGCAGTGTTCTTCTCCAGTCATACTGATGCACTAATGCTGGAGAAGAAGATGCAACAGAACTTCTCAGCTGCCGAGGCTTGGTTAATCAACTCCAAGCTACTATTAAATTACAAAAAAACAAAATCGATGATGTTTGCATCCTCACACAACCAACAGAAGACCCACCCTTTGTGCATTTTAAACAGCCAAAATGTCCCACTTGAACAGGTTCCATACTTCAAATATCTAGGAGTTACCCTGGACAGCTCACTATCTTTCACACTTCACATAGACCTAGTCACCAAGCCAGTGCATGCCAAGATAGGGCTATTATACAAGCAGAAGGACTGCACAATGGCAGTTCAGTCCTCTTAATGATTGACTATGATCTAGAAGTGTATGCTGCCACATCAGACACTGCCCTCAAGAGGGTGAAGGTTGCACTCAACAAAGTGTGTTGGCTATGCCTTGATGCTCCATGCCTAATGCATACATTTAATCTCTACTTAAAGGCAGGGTGGTTAACCTTGAGAGTTGGATTCAATACCAAGTCTGCCTGTTAGCCAAAGAATCCACTCTGGGACTAACACCCCCGGGGATCCACAAATTCCTCACCCCTAACTCCAGAACAACAAGAGGGTCTAATAAACTGTCCTTTAAAGTCCCCTTGAGATGGACCTCCCGGGGCAGTGCTCATTCCAATATGTAGCCCCCCTCTGGCTTAACTCCCTCAAGGATGACCTGCTGTCTGAAACAAACTAGGCCCATTTAGGTCTAAACTACGAGATCACTTAGAGTCAACTAGTAGCTGCACCTACAACCTCTAATACCACACTGTCCCTCTCCTTGCACCCTTGACTTTTTCCTCTCTGCTCCCCTTCCTAACCCCCACCATGACCCCTCCCTCGAGTCTACTACCCCCTTTTTGCCTATACACCCTTCCCCATCACAGCTTTTGGCCATCACACCCCTCTTTTAATATTCACCCTTCTCCCTTTTTAGCCCTCCCACCACTCACAACGAACCTCAAACCTTTCTTGTGACAAGGCCTCCATTGACTGCCTTTATACCCTCCTTGTCCAATGGATTCAACTGTTACATCATGCAAACTGTTCAACTTCTTAAACCAATGTATTAAATTGTTTGAGTCATTGCTTGCACTTTTTCATACATACCTAAAATTTGTCTGTATTACCCTGATTGATATGTTACCCAAAGACTGTCTATATTTCTCTGTTTGATATATTACTCATTCTGTTTTTCTATATTGACTGTCATCACTGTAATTTTTCTGTGTTATTCATGTTGACGCGGAAACTTTGTAAAGGAGCTTTCAACTCAAAGGTATCTTCTGAGAATCTAATAAATGGATATATCCCATCACAATTTTTGTGATGAGGCAGCCCTCTAACCTCCTCCTGAGGCATCCATGTATTAAATGAATGGAAAATTGAAATAAAGACTTCATATGACAAGTCACTGACACAAGACACTTTTACTAGTTTGGAAGGCTTTGAGGACCACTGAACCTTATTTGGAGCATCATTTTTAGTCAAGGGTTGAGAAGTCCAGAATGAACAAGAGATAATGCCCCACTAAACCAAGGAAAGCCCTAACTTGCTTTTTGGTAGTCAGTGTGGGGCTGTCAGCAAGGGTTTTTACGTTATCAACAACAGGGTGTACATGACCATTCCCAACCAGGTATCCCAGGTATTTCGTTTCCTGTTGCACTGTGGCACATTTTATAACTTTGGCAGTGAGACTTGCCTCCCTGAGTGACAGAAGTACAATGGCCACATCCTGCTGGTGAGTGTCCCAATTAGAGCTAAATACAGTATGGCAACATTGTCCAATTATGCTTCTGCATATAATCCATGGGGACAGAGGATTCAATCCGTCATTCTCTGAAATGTGGTCGGGCACCAAGGAACCTAAAGGGGAGCATCATAAATTGATGCAGACAAAATGGGGTGACAAAGGCAGTTTCCTCCTGGGATTTAGGATTTATCAGGATTTGTCAAGTCTCCTTGGTTAGGTCTAGAGAACTCCTGTAGCGGGCCTTACTCAGTCAGTCCAGAAATTCATCAACCCTCAGCACAGGATATGCATGAAACTTGGAGACTGCATTGACTTTCTGGAAGTAGATGCAAAACCATGTGCACCCATCTGGTTTTAGGACTAATACAATAGAGCTAGACCAGTCACTCTGAGATTCCTCATTGACTCTGGTTTCCAACATAAAGTGAATCTCCTCCCGTACCATCTTTTGTACTTTTTCTAGGAGCCTCTATGACTGTTAGTGGATCTGGACACTTGGGTATGTGTCTATGTGATGTTAGATCACGAGGCCAAGATATTTAAACTGCGCCAAAAAAGTGCGCAACAACAGGAGCAAGCTCAAGTCCACTGCGCCCATGAGCAAGAAGCACGATATTCAAAAACTAAGCAGGTCAAGATGCGCCTGCAGCACACAACTGAATATCACACCACCTGTGCCATAGCGCAACCAGGGATGTGCAGTGCCACAGTTCAGATGTGCCATAGCGCAACCAGGGATGCTCCGTGGAGCAGGGCAGCAGTGCAACAGCACAACCAGGGATGCTCAGTGGAGCAGGGCAGCAGTGCAACAGCACAACCAGGGATGCTCAGTGGAGCAGGGCAGCAGTGCAACAGCACAACCAGTGATGCGCAGGGACAGGATGCAGGGGCCCACCACCCATGCCACAGATGGGCAGAGGAGCACACAGCAGAACAGACATGGCACCCCACACCCCATGCACTGCACAACCAGGGGAAAGCTGGAACAACCACTGGCCCATGGATACCAGCAACAAACCCACAGCTAGGGTATGGTGCCCCAGCACACCCCCTGGCAAGCTGTGACCAGCACACAAGGAGGTCCGACCACTCTGTGCCACACCATCCCACCAATGCAGCGCACACCCTGCACCGTGATCCCCAGATTCTCTGCCCAGGAGCAGCGCCCACCAGTGCAGGACACCCCATGCATGCCACCATGCCCACTGTGACAATGCAACCCTGTGCACCACAGAACCATGCAAGGCAGCCCCACCACGAGCACCCATCAGTGGGTGGCAGCAGACAGCGATGCACCGACTGCATACACAGTGCCACCATGCATATCCCCCTGAGGTACAGCTGAGAGACTGACCATGCGTTGGCACATGAGGTACCCCACACATGACAGAGCATGCCCCGGACCCCACCACCAGTGGTAAAGCACCCTGAACACCCTCCCAAGGACACACCCTGACCCAGCACTGGCCACAACAGCCAGCGCAGACACCCACAGTGGTGCATGGAAGCATGCACCCACACAGGATGCAACACAGTGCATGGACAAACACCCACCCATACCAAAGGGCACACCAACACAGGGACACAGTAGTGGGGCAACCAAGCCCACAGCGTGTGGCCACGGAAACCATGGACACATGGCCAGCACCCTTCCATGGCACAGGAGTGCCAGCCACCCTGCTCAGGCACCATGGAGCTGTACGCCACCATCATGCACCCAGAGCACAAGTGACAGACAATGGTGCACATCCCCTGTGACACACACAAGCGACAGCATGGAGGTGGGACAACAACAGTGGAGACAACAGTGCCACCCAAGGCAGACATTCACTGCACCAGTGACAGGAGGAAACCCAGCATTGTGCCGGGTACAGTGGCTGTCCAACATGGATAGCCACCACTGACATGCCAATGGACTGTGCAGATCACAGACATGCAAGGGTGTCAGCTGCACAGGTCATGGACGGTCTGACAGGTGCACCATGGACACAGTGCATGCACCATGGACCACTGCACGCAGTCATCCAGTGCACAGGGAACAACACACAAACCACAGACAGTGACTGATAACTACTCCAACACCATAGTCACTTCCCCTATGGACACACACACACACACCCCATGACTGCACCACCCCTGATGCCATGCACACCACTGCAGCTGAGCACCTTTAGCCCACTGCAAATCAGAGACCACCACAGTAGACATAACAAAGCAAATGTATTTTAAAAGATCAAAAACAACTATTTACAGCTATGCACAAAAGGTTGGGGGGAGAGCCACAAACCAGGTGGGTTGTGGGTAAGGGGTAGGGGTGAACAAATGGTAGAGGGAAGGAGGGGTGTGAGGGTGGGTCCAGGGGGGTAGGGAAAATCACGGGGTGAAACATGTTCAGCGGGAGCCCCGCTCCCCACTCTGAATGCACCTCCCACCATGCCTCCTTTGGACTCCCAGATGGTCTTTCTGTTGCAATATCTCAAGGGGAGGCCCTGACCACCTGCAGTATCTCCTGCAGCATCCATTCAATGGTCTGCAACCACTGTCTACCTCGGACAAGGGAGCAGAGTCAATAGGTGTGAATGCACAGCCCCCTGCAGCCCACCCACTGTGCATGGCATACGGCCATGGGACATGCCTCTGTGATGGTGTGCGACCACCCACAGTGATCATGTCCACAAGATCTGCCCACCCAGGTGCACACAGCCATGTGGACCACTGCACACACCCACCACCCAAGTCCCGCACAGCACCACCGTGGCTGTACAGTGACATGGCTATGCGGTGCGAAGACAATGGCACAGCCATGTACCCGGTGCACGCATGGACCACTACTGATGCACTCCCAGACATGCAGTGCCACTGGACAGTGCTGACTGTATCATGTTGCGTGCATGGCAGTGGTGTCAATGGATGGTGGCCATGCCCAGCTGCCTGCACTGTTACACGGCATGCAAAAAAAAAATCATGGATGTAAGGCACTCAGCATCATCAGGCTGGTCCCTGCGCTGGTCTTGTATGGCCGCCCTTGCAACATGATGTGCCTCACGTAGCAGCCTCCCCTCCCTGGCACACCAGTGCTCCTCAGGGCCTAGGGTGCAAACATGGAGAGAGGAACATAAGTACAATCCAGTAGCAAAGTCCCCCCCACCCCTGGGTGTGTGCGATCCCACACAGTTATACCCATCTGCCCCACCCCTATAGCACCACCACAGCCCACACTGGATGGCCCCTCCATGTGCTGGACACATGCCACCATGATACCCATATGGATGTAAACAGTGTATGGATAGGGCACCTACCTGGCCGTGGAACTGCGCACCTCCTGGTGTGACTGCAGGCAGGCAAGCCTGTACAGATCCCTATGCTGCAGGTCTCCATAGCAGTGTCTGCACTGCTCTGCCATGCGCTGTATGCCTGTGGCCTCCTCCAGGGCCACTGCCACCTCCTCCCACATGGCACTCCTGGCCCTGTCCAGGGGTGCCTCCCCAAATAGAGCAGCAGCATGGGGCTCCACCAGGAACACTAGGCTGGCCAATTCGACCTGACTCCAGATTGGTGCCCATCTCCGTGCCATCCTCCAAGCATTCAGTGTCAAAATGGCGCTCTATAGTGCACGTCCACCACGTGCGGATGCTGCTTGGTACTGCACTGCCATTCCCCATCGCGCTGTCACTAAACAGTGCAATAGAGGTGCACCCATGCAGATGCATGGCACCTAAGGGCAAAGGTCAGCAGAGGGTCAGGGGTCTCTCGCGCATGGACCACCACAGCACGATTGGTACTCACCATGTGTAGCATGGTAGGGTGCCTGTGTGGCAGTTCCTGTAGTGGCGTACTGTGCTGTGGCTCCACGGCACCTACGGTGCCCCAGTGCCATAGTGCCATACATGTGAACAGTGCAGTAGCGCCACTGGCACAATGGTGGCCATGTTCTGCACTGCCTCCCATGCACATCACATCAGCAGCATGATAGGCGTCTGCGTCAGCACGTCGGACATGCGCCGTTCGGTGTCCACTGCACACATCACAGAAATGTGCCCTTGCCTAAGCACATTCAACACAATTGCACAAGGCACAACAGCGCGATATTCAGCTGGCATATGCAAATCAGCTAATCAGCTATTCAGTGGCACAGATGCTGCATTAGCATCCACTTAAAATTGCGCCTCGCTTCATTTGCATGAGTTGCGCTGTATAAATGCGACTTTGGGCTGCAAAGGCCATAGTCTGGTATTGCAGTTTATTGTGGTGAGTTGCATGCTGTTTGGGAGTGTGGACTGTGGAGTGTGTGGGAGATGCATGGGACTGCAGAGTCAGAAGTAACACCTGTCATTCCCACAGGATCAATGATGAGCGATCGTGAGGTGGAGGAAGAGGAACAGAGATGTGGGAGGAAGAGGAGGCCAGTCTTCACCAAGGCAGAAACAGATGCCCTGTTTGAGGCCTACCTTAACCAGGAGCCGCTGCTCAGCAGACAGCTGCTGCATGGGGAGAGGTGGCACGTGCTGTCAACCTGCATGGCAGCCACCAGCGGTCCGTGCAGGAGTGCAAGAATAAGGCGGGCACGGACGGGCGGAGGATTAAGGATAAGGTGGCTGCCATCAGAGCAGCATGGGCTGCGACCGGTGGGGGACAGCCGGCCATGCAATGCCTGACCCCACAAGAAGAGTGGGTTGCTGGCAGCATGTGGCGTTGTGCCATCGAGGGTGTTCCAGGTGGTGGATTCCAGATGGGTGGTAGCCCGCCATTGCATGGTAGGTCCTGATCTGTCATAGGGGGATGACACAGGGTAGGTCAGATATATTAATGCTACTGTGTTCCCTTACAGCTCCTGAGTGTCTACATGGGTCAGCAGTGGTGGGCTCATCCACTGAGGATGATACCATGGACACAGAGGAGGGCCCATCCACCTCCACAGGTGTCCAAGGGTCAGGGCAACAGTGGGCCTGCCTGGCTGTCCAGACTGATGTTGGTAGAGCAGATGCAGAGGAGGTCCTGCCCGAGTCCCAGCATGCCGGCATCCATGGATGCCGGCATGCTGAGACTCGGACTGGTGCCAGATCCATCACTGATGATGATGGAGCTCACATCATGGATAATGATACGTGTGGGCCACAGGATGGCCACACAGCAGGTTACAGCACCAGCATAGCAGTGGGTGGTGCCACCGTGGAGGCCTTCATGACATCACAGTCCCAGTCTGTGCCTGTCTGCGCCAGTGGGGCAGCACTGGTGTGTGTACAGGACAGTGGGGCTGTTGCGGCCACTGTGGCAGCACCGTTGAGCCCTGGAGAGCAGCAGCCAGAGGAGCAGTGTCAGCAGTTGGCCAATGGCCATGGGGGTACAGTGTCGGGGGGTGGCGTCAGTGCACCGCCTGTGGACATGCCCAGGCATGGCCCTGGTGTGCAGTGCCCACCCTCAAGGGGTGCTGCCAATCAGGGCTGTGAACACCGTGAGGGAAAGCATGCCGATCAGGCGGATGACCTCTTAGATGAGCACACCCACATACTCCAAGATTCAGTCGATCAGCAGTTGTGGCTTGTGACGGCGGTGGATGCACTCAGTGCAGCCCTGTGCCAGGCTAAGGAGCAGTGCAGCAGGGACACCGGTCTGCTCCTGGCAGGGATGGACCGGTTGCGGGAGGATGTGACTGCCGCCATTGACAGGCTGACACAGACAATCACAGCTGTCATGGCCACAGTGGGAACACAGTTATTTGCCCATGCGTCGCAGTGCAATGTCCAACCCCCATTCCCGGCATCATGCGACACCCTTCTTGTCGACACCGGGTTCAGCTGTGGGCATCCCGAGCACGCCTGGTGCAAGCATGTTCAGTGTGCTGCAGACCCCTGCATGAGCACGGTCACGTTCATGCAGCGGAACCCCTGGGGGACCGTCGGTGCCACTCCATGAGGCCATTGGTCAGCCTGTCACTGCTGGCAGGTCTCGGTGGGGCCACCCATGCATCTGTGGTGGCTGTGGCACTGTGGCTTGTGACTGACCAGTCTCCCAACAAGGCTACTGTCTGATGCTGCCCTGTGTGCAGTATGTTGTTCAACATGCAATGCACGGGTGAGGTACCCAGCCCTGCACATACACACACACACACATATATTCCATCTGCACACCCTCCCAGCTGCTGGCCGCTGTGGTGTGTGCATGATGATGCCTGTGTTGCGCTGTCCGCCACTGTGCAATGGTGCCCAGCATCTAACACATGCACAATGACAGGTACTGGGCATGGTGGTCTGTGGACGTGTGTGTGGCTAGGGGTGGTGGTTGGGGTTGGCGTGCCTCCTACCCTTTGTGCATGTCTTGTGGTGGTTGTGTGTGTGTGTGTGTGTGTGTGTGTGGCTGAGTGCCGTGTGACGGCATGTGTGGTTCCATACTCAGCCAATTCCCTTTACAACATGCACCCATGGGGTTTGTCCATGAATGTTTGTGGGTTGTGCCCTTGCCATTGGTGGTTGCACATGGCCCCATGACTTACCTGGGTTGGTTGAAGTGCTTCTCTGTGATGGTGTCCTGGTGCAGCTGCACCATCTGGATCAGTTGGGGGTCCCTTCAACCAAGGGAGGCTGCCCATCACCATCTTCACCAGTGTCCTCATCGTCCCCATCGCTGTCCCCCTCTTCGACCTGTACAGTTATCCCACTGTCGTTGGCCATGTTTTGCAGGATGCAACAGGCCAGGAATAGCCTGGAGGCCTTTGAGGGGTTGTACTGTAGGGCACCGCCAGACATGTCCAGGCAACGGAAATGTGCCTTCAGCATCCCGAACACCCGCTCGATGTCATTGCATGTGGTGGCATGTGCCTCATTGTAGCGTTGCTGCGATGGGGTCGCAGGCCGCTGGTATGGTGTGAGCAGCCAGGGACAGAGTGGGCATCCACTGTCATCTGTGTGTAAAGGGTGGACATTAGTTTGGTGATCAGCGTCGCCCTGCCATGGGCCATCTAGGCCAGTAACCATGTCACCTCTGACTATGCCCCTCCCAAGATCCATGTCTTTCTGCGTGATTTGCATGCTCATCCACTAGGTGGCCAGTGGGGATGTCCCCACTCTCGAACCTGTGGCACAGTGCAGACTGGTGCCAGATGAAGGCATCATGTGCTCCCCCAGGGTGCATGGCACAGACATTGGTTATGCACCCACTGGCATCGCACACCACCTGGCAGTTGATGCATGCATACCCCTCCTGATTTATGTATGCGGCCCCTTCGGGGCCAGGTGGTGTGTGGATGGCCACATGGGTGCAGTCAATGACCCCGAGCATGCCAGGCATACGTGCTACCCTGTGGAACTCCTGTATGCTTGCTGTGTGCTCCGTCGGTGTGCTGGTGAAATGGATGTACTCCACAGCATGTGGCAGCAGTGCGCTGAGGAACTGGGTGAGTAGGCGTGACACGGCCGACTGGGTTATTCCTGTCATGTCCCCTGTTGTTCTCTGGAAGGTACCTGTGGTGAGCAGGCACATGACAGCTGTCACTTTGGTCTCCACTGACAGAGCATGGCTCCGTCGTGTGGGGGCCTGCATCACATCACTGCACAGCTCACAGATCCACCTCAGGATCACCCGGTTCAGGCGGTACCGGCTCATGATCTCAGTGTCAATGTACAGCTCGAAGCTGATGTGGGCTTGGTACTGCCTGTTGGGGGCATACCACCAACGGGCCCTTCCACAGCTGTGCCTCCTTGCTGCCTGCCTTCTCACACCCCTCATTACTGCCTCCATCTGAATGGTGACACTGGCCATGTCACTGGCTTGTGTTACTCCCCCTGGCAGCTGTATTACTGTTCCCCCCTCTGTCCTTACTGCTACTCCCCCTGCACTGGTAACACCTCCCAGTATTGGACATACTGCCCACTGTCAGTGCCCTCTTTCCTATGTGGCACTTCCCACTTTCATCCTGCACAGTGACACAGGCTCCCCACTTCTTCCCAGTTCCTGGTGGTTTCCAGGTGCTCTGTCCTGCTCCTGCCCTGTCCTGCTCACAGCTACTGTATGCCTGCTTGCAGTTCTCCCACATGTGGCTTTCCTGTAGGGTTCTTGCACCTCTCTCTTGTTCCTTTTTATTTTGGATCATTTCCGCTATCGTGCAACTTCTGTTTGCTCCCCTTTTGCGCATGGCACATGCTGTTGAATATTGCACTGCTCCATTTATTCATGGTTCCTCCCCCTTCAGTTTCGCATGCATTCATTACCATTGTGCTCTTGCACATTGCAATTTGAGGGGCACAGCTGCCTCCCACTGAATATCGCACAATGGCGCATTTTCAGACTTGCGCTGGCACATCCCTGTTGCTCATGGCGCAACCCTTTTGAATATCTGGGCCCATGAGTTTATCCTGGCAATGGGAAGAATACATCCCCAGAATTTCTTACCAGTTACTGGGCTTCATTTTTCCAGGTTAGGTTGAGCTATTGTCCAATGAGATGGGGCTTGATTCTTTTAAAATGTTGGGCCTAAGTGAAGGATTCCATCTTCAGTATCTGCATCTGTTACCTGACTAGGGGACCCTTTAGGCTCCTCTGAGCCAACTAGGAAAACTTCCTGTCTTTACAGGGTTTCAAAAAATTACCATGATTTTTTTTCCCTCTTTCAGTAGGTTTGTAATACCTCATATTCAACTGATCCCACTTTTCTTAGGACCTCACATGGTCCTTGCTAGTTAGCCAGGAGTTTACTTCAGAGCTAGGGTGCAAAAGAAGTACTCTGTCACCAGGCTGAACTCAAATAGCTTGGCCCCTTGGTTATAGTGTCCTGCCTGGGTTTGCTGTACTTTGAATAAATTTTCTCTGGCAAAGCTGCCAGTCAAGTCCAAAGTTTCTCTCATTTGCATTACATATTGGAGCATGTTGGGGTGAGTGTATAATCTATTATCACCATACAGAATTGATACCCTACTGAACTTTTACCAAGGGTTTCACTGTATCAACACCAATTATTTAAAACAAAATATTTATTATGGGCAGAGCGATCAATGGGGCCTGCTTTATACTTCTGGGGACAACCAGCTGACATTCTGAGCAGGAAGCACAAAAATCTGCCAATTCCTTTCATATATCTGGCCAGAAAAACTGGGCAAGAATGTAATTCTGTTTTCTTTCAGCCCAAATGACCCTCAATAGGTATGGTATGAGTAAGTCCTAATGCCTCCCTTCTTGCACTACTGGGAACCAAAAGCTGATAGTGTACAGTCTTTCTGTTCCACCCTGTACAAAATGTCATCTTTCAGTTCAAACCTTGAAAATATTTTTGCTTTTGCTTATCAGACTCATTGCCATTTACCACAGCTAGGTTCTGATAAGCATTTTTAAGAAGCTCATAATTTCTTTGTTCAGAAATGATATTGACCTGATTTTGAAACATAGCTGTCTTGACTTAAGGAAGCACCTCATGACCTCACATTGATGCTGATGTCAGTTCCTCATCATTTTCACTTATGACCTTCCTTGAAACCAGATTCTTGTGGTCCCCAAGCACTACAACCTTGGAGAGAGGGGTTCCCATGTTTTTTCTCCCTCTGTGTTTGTCCCTGGGACTTCTTGGGCTTCCCTTAAGGGTCAAATTATTCCGCATTGGTGAAGGGTAACATTTGTTTCAATACCTCCAGGTTTTCCTCCTCCCATGAGCATACACTTTCAGAGTTATTTTGTAGGAGGCCATGAAAACCTTCTCAATCTTGGCCCAGGGCTACTGGCCATGGAAGAGTTGTTGAAATTGCCACCATTATTCATACCTAATTGCCCACTTTATTTATTTATTTGTAATTTGGACATACACCTTTGAGCCAGGGCTCATTTACAAAGGTTCCATGTCATACATTACAGACCATTAATTAAATGAGATGTAGTCAATACAATGATCATACAATGATTTGGACACTTTTATCAACTTTTGGACTATAGGATATGTGTGGGTATCCCCATGTACACAGCTATTTTTATGGGTTCTTCTCAGTGGCATAAACTGAATCCTATCACAGATTATTTTGCCAGTGTCTGCCCACAATCCAAATCCACCACAGCCATAAGTGTTTGGTCCCCCACTTGCAGCTGGACCATATATGAATGGTTGGAATGGGGTCTACTGTTGAGGTCCATAGCTGTACATTCCACAAAATTGCAGCCCATACTATCACAATATTTAGAGGTATGCCACACTTTACCACAGTGAAAACATATAATGGTACTATTAGTCATTGACCTATCCAGCCCCCCCCAATTGGGTGACTGGGGATTGGAGTCTTAGGACTGCGGGAGTTACACTACAAGCTAGGGTTATACCTTTTGGGTGTGGAGGGGTAACCATTATTTCTCCACTTGACAACTTACCCATACCAGTATGCTTATTCCCATCTGCCCATTGTCCTTTCTCCCCTCTTCTATGAGGATTTTCCCCTTGGGTCACAACCCAAGGTTCATTGTGGGTTCCACTCTTCTTACTAGCCTCTGGTCTATCTGCTTCCAAATAATGCTTTGTGATCTTCATGACAGCAGCCAAGTGGTTTGCTCATGACGACACACCCAGTCACGTACTAGATTTGGCAAAATGTTCAGGTATTGGTTCAACACAATTAAATCCAAAATGTGTTCTTGAGAGCGTACCTCTGGTGTTATCCACTAGATAGCCAAGTCTTTCTATTTTTGAGAAACCACCACTCTGGGTCGGTTCCAGATTTAACACTTAGGCTGCCGACAGAAATAGAATAAATAGGAATTCTGGATTGATATATCAGTCCGTGGCACAGAAAGAGTTAAATGTGCAAAAGTTCCATCAATAGCTTGGTTCAGTTATTTCAGTATGGTTTAGGATAGTCACCTTTACCTGGCTATAGTCTCTGGTGGTGTCATCATGTAGATTGCATTAAGCAGCTTGTACAACTCTAGTCATATATGGTACATCGGAGCAGGAGCTTAGCCAGGATTTGGGAATGGGGGCCATCAAAGAATTACCATTATTTGGTCCGAGTGTAAAAAATTATTTTTACAAAACCATATTGGAAGTAAAGTTGGAAGGGGTGTTTGAGCACCAAGGAACCCCCCTCACTACACCTATGATAAGTGGCCCAACCTTCTTGTTTCTGGCAGCAGTACTGACAACTCTCTCAGAAATCATAAGGTAGACTTCAGGTCCTCCTCAGGATCCATTTTTGTTAGAATGGGGTGGGTTCTACAATGAATGGATTCCCTGTGTCTTGAAGCTGGGACACAGTTTCTTCATGTACTTGCAGCACCTATTTTACAAGCTCCTACTGATCTCTCTGCACCTGCTGTTGTGCTTCTTGGGCCATCCAGTCACTTTGCATCTGGACCTGTTGCACCAGTTGTTGGTCTCTCTGCATCAGCCATTGGTCTCTCCAAACCTGCTGTTGGTATCTCTAAGCCTACTGCTGTGCTTGCTAAGCCATCCAGTCCCTTTACATCCAGGCCTATTGTGTTTGCATCTGGGTCTATTGCACTTGCTGTTCTGCCCATTTCAGCACTCTGTCCGAGACCATCTTATCCCTATTTAGACAAGGGGAAGTGCAATCCCACTACTACCACCACATGTAACAGTGTTACAGCAAGACAAGACATTGGGAGAATAACCTGCCAAAAAAAAAAAAAACTTCAGGAAAACACAGTTCAATGAAACAAAAGGTGACTTTATTTCACAGTTCAGTGAAACAAAGATGACTTTCTTTCAACACCAAACAAAGGTTTGAAGCAGCTTACTTTGGTAGAACAAATACAAAACAAAATACTGTTTCACTTGATTCACCTCTCTAGTTCACAGCAGCCCTGCTCTCTCTCTCTCTCTCTCTCTCAAGCCCCCAAATCCTCCCTGTTGCTCTGTCTGGTTTGTTTTTTATGCCTCTCTGGTGAGGCTTTTCCCATGAAGGGATTTACAAACTTGCATACAGCCAGTGCATATGGCCTTTAAAGGGCCAGGTCAGGAATCAGCACGGTCTCAATTCACCCTTTTCTCCTGCAGGTATCTTAGTGGAAAGGTGGTTCTTGGTTAAGATTGTGCATGTCTTCATTATGCTTTTGTTACTCATGAGTATTAAAAATTCATATTTCCAACAAAAACAAAAGACCATATCTACCCATAACAATACCAGGGATTCTGAGGTGAAAGTTAGTATGTTGACTACACAAACCACATCCATCCCTCCATCTACAGTTTCTGTTCCAGTTAACAAAAATGTGTATGTGTTTTTAAGCATTCATATCAGAAATGCATGCAAAAGCTATTTAGCTATTTTTCCTGGAGAGGTTTTTTGAACACACTTCACAACCAATTAATTGCAATGAATTTAAAAACTTTTTTTTTTGTTTAACACCCTCCCACAAAAAAAAAAAATAACCTGTTCTGTTCCCATATGATACCTGTAAAATTTGTAAATTTCATACCTGAACTCTTTGCCATTTTTAGCTACCTGATGGCACAAATTCAGGAAGCTAATTAGGCAAAAATATGTAATTTTAGCCTTTAATAGTATAACACATATATTGTAATGAAATTCAGGAGGTTACAAAACCATGAAAGTGGGAAGGTGCATAGCAAATTTTGCAGTATTCTGGTCTAAAATGGCTGAAATATAATGTTCTCAGAATAAAAAATGTTAATGAAACACCAATGCAACACTAATATAGCAGTGTTACCATGCCACTGTAGTTTATATATGGGATGTGTCATTGCCCCAGAAGAAATATCTCAAATATTTTTCACAAGTTGACATCATGGGTAGTGGAGTTATGAGTGATGCCAAAGGTCAAACAGCACACATGAGAATTACTGGTGATATTTCTCTTAGGGCTATGGCATGTTTTATTTAGCCAGTGTTGGTTTCTTTGGACCTTCTTTTTTTTAACGTCTTACTGCATTTTGTTGTTTTCTGCCATTTTTCTCTGTCCTTTGAAATTGTTTCAGATGGCTAAGTGTGTGTGAGATGCATGACACACATGATGCTTTTGCATGTGTCATTGCATCAGTGCACTTAAGATGAGTGCTGAACATTGGGAGGCTAAGCTAGAGGTTAGGGCAAGTGGGTGTGGTACTGAAGAAAGCCAAGGAGTGGAGCTTGAATGACAGCAGCACCAGGGAAGTGTCAGTCAGTGGGAAATTCAGGGATGTGGCAGGTGGGATGGCAAGCTGCTTTAACTGTGGCCAGGAGATTTAAGTTTAACAAAGGAAAAAATAACCTTACTATGGAGGAAGTTTGTTTAAAATGAATGTGTGTGTTTCTTTTAGTGTTAAATGAAAAGAAGTGCAAAGGGGAGAAAGTTAAAGTGCTACAAGTGAATTTTCCCAGAAATGAAACAACTGGATGGGAGCCAGAATGTGAGTGAAGTTTTCAGTTCTAAAATTGGAACAGTGCTGCTTGTGCTGCTTGCTTTCACCAATCAGAACCTACAGTGAACATATTTTTGCTTTTGTGGACCTAGAGTGAGACCATTTCAATATTCTCATTCTACTGTACATGGGGAGAAAACAAAAATATCCCTGAGAAGTGCAAAAAAATATCCTCAGAAGGGTTAGATAAATATTTGTAGATATATTATAATTGGTCATCAGTGTGTTTCAACATAGATGGCAAGTTATTATTTACCCCAATCACCATCTACTTATTATAGAATACATGCGTTCACTGAACAGCAGCTGCCATCTTGAGTAAGTCAGTGCTGTGTTCAGAATTAGTGAGCACTTTTGTTAGTAAACTGCAAAATGAAATGTACTTTAAACAAGGAAAGTATCCACTTTCACTGCACTCATTGCTAGACATTTATCCACTATAAGAAACAAATACTATAGAAAAAAATAAACACTCACTACCGACCCAACTACCGTACACAAACAAAAAAGAAAGAAATGGCAGTGCAATTTACCTTGGGGACAATACCTGACCTCCTGGCTCTTCAAACACTGTCATGGCAACTAAATCCTTAAAGGAGAGAAACAATAAAAACAGTTCTCAGCAGTTTTTTTAATTTAAAATAGTTTTATTGCAGTTATGTTTTCAATAATTCCACTTTTCATCTTGAAACTTGACAATTCAACATGGAGCTGAGGAAATAATTGATGACTAGAAATTTGATGACTAAAAATTACATAAATTATGAGGTGGTGTGTTTACTTGAATTTAATATACACCCTTGGTGTGTGGTGCTTAAATAAAGACCTCAAGCTTCACTCTCGGGTTTAGGTAGCAACACTCAACTCTGGTGTGTAGTATGTAAAAACAGCTAGTACTGTACCTCTGAAGAAGCACCCGAGAGAAAGGTACAAAACTGCTTGGTCGTTGGACGTCTTTTTGGTGTTCTGTGAGGAATTGCTAGCTGTTTTTGTACTTTGGCACAATTTGCACTTTAAACAAAGAAATAAATGATTTCTGCATTGCATATGGCATTAATCATTCATTTCTGAACCGCAGAGTCTGGTGCAGGGGGTGGGTGTGCTTGTTCTCTGTTATCTGAGCTACCGTTTTACAATCTGCACTGCTGCTGCCTTGGAGGTTATGCCAGTTTCCTTTTGATTGGTGTGTGTGTGTGTGTGTGTGTGTGTGTGTATTACACTGGATACATTCCCAGCACTAGCACCAACAATGGCAGCTGAAGACATATATGTAAAAGCTTGGGATGATACCCAATTTTTTCTTTCCCTTTATAGTATTATATTTTAATGTCTTAGCTGATGTTTTGAAATTTTGATTATGCAGATATCAAAATCCACAGAAAAGAGTTAACAATATGTGTACTTGGTGGGGAAGACAGACTGAACAGCTTCTTTGAAATGAATGATGCTGAATTGTGTAAGCTTTCCAGTAAACAGTTAAACTATTCCTCTAAGTTCGTAATGTACAAACTTTTTGAAACAGAATAATAAAATCATGTGGCTTGGTTGCACTAGAAAGACATCTTCTTATATGTTCCAACTTGCCATTTGCTCTGCAATATACCTCAATTCACAGCTAAAATGCGTTTAAGTGGGGCCATACTCTTTAACCCCGTCACAAATCCCCATACAACTAATTTACTCTTTTAACAATCACTGCCTCGTTAAGATCTAGGCAGTCTTTTCAGTGTAATGAGCTCACTTTTTACTAGCTGCTATTTTCTTGCAATGAGGTGATGATTGTTTAGTAATGTAGGCTAGCCGCCTGTCTATAAGGGATCCATGACCTGTGACTGGAGACTACCTATTTTCAGCTGTTGCTAATTGACAAACAGGATTAACTTGGAGCCAGTGCGTAGGCAGCATCCCTATGAGATGGGGCCAACAAGAGTCCAAAGAGACAAAATATTTCAATGAAAGCTTGCTTGGACAAAAACTCCTCAAGACCTACAAGTCCTGCCATATTTAATTTGATTGATGACATGAACATTAAGCAGAACCATTGTGTTTTTTGTAAACTACAACTCTTTTCCTGCCACATGGTGTGAAAGTTTCAGTTAGTTTGAAAACCCTGGCAATAGCCAGCATCAATCAGTTTGTGAGAAAGTACCCACTATTATTTGAAGCTGCAGTGCAAAAAATAATGTTTTATTTCCAACAAATCTAGTTAAAGCTACAATTAATAATAATATATATATATAGTATATACCTGTCATATTTACCTTTCTCAGTACCTTCAATGCTTGCACCATGATTTGTTTTATTTTCTCAACCTCAACCTTTATTCAGTCTGCAATTTTTATGAAGCTAAATATGGATGCCTTATTTTTTCCTCAGGAAAAAAAAGATATTTATAAAATGCTCAGTTTGGGTGGAATTATGATTTGTTTTACTGCCAAATAAAACTGGAGGATTACTGGAATATTTTATTGTAAAAGAAAAAAATAGGATCATATGTTTTTGTTCAATTTCATTGTACTACTTTGGTAAATGGTAAAATGGGACTGGGTGTCTTTATATTGTACTAGGTTTTCACCACTGATTCAAATTTCAGGTGAACACTTTAATATACTGTAGGGTTACCACCTTTTAAGAAGCCCAAAGTGGGATATTTCTTACTAAAATATGATTTTCCACAGGACAGTATGAAACCTCGACTAGTGCAACAGACTTGTTTTCTCTATATCATCAGAATTAAGGCTAAGTATTGTAGTTTCTTGGTTGCTTCTATGGGTTCATATCATTTTAATGTATTTTAGTTAAGGTACTATAGTTTTCTACAAGATTTAGAGGAAAGTTAGAAAATATTTTTTTCTACCAAAAAGTAGTATTTTTTCAGGTTTTTTGCAAGACACAGCTGCCCAAATCAGGACTGTCCTGTGAAACGCAGGACAGGTGTTAACCCTTAATATACAGTACCTTAACAAAGGACTCCAAAGCATATAGTGAGTTTGGAGCACTTAGCAAATAAACAGCCCAGACACAGCCAAGGTCATTGAGAACTTTTTTCAGTTCCATAAGTGGTGAAATATGCAGCAGTGTTTTTTTTATTTATTCTAGAATTAAGGGAAGTGCTCCTTGATCATCACTGTGTCTGGGTTGGTCATCTGTGTAGTGTGTTGTCTTTTTCATATGTCTTATATTCCTACTTCAGTGTACTTTCATGTTGTTCTATTTGACTATATACAATACAGTACCAGTCTCACTGAGTTATGCACTTTCTATTAGGCCTATGGTGACCACAATAGAAGTACTTTCATTTTGATTTTCAGTTTCAGATTAGCGGGGGCCACTTTTCACACAGAAGTGATCTACAGACATGCAGCACAGGGGGGAGAGGTGGAGAAGGATACATTGGAAGCAATCAAAAGGATAGCAACCAAGGGGGTGGTACTGCTGGTGGGGGACTTTAATCTACTGGATGTGGATTGGAGCCTCCCAGCTGCAGCAACAGTTAGAAGTAGGGACATCCTGGACTCCCTGCTGGGGGCATTCCTCAGGCAGCTAGTTAAGGAACCTACTCATTGGCAATACTGGACCTAGTATTGACAAATGGGGACAGTATTACTGATGTCATGGTCAGTAGCCACCTGGGGACCAGTGATCATCTTACAGTGTGGCTGAATATATGAACTGGGCCAGTATCAAATCTCATTAAAATGAGGGGTCTTGGATTTCAGGAGGGCCAATTTTAAGAAAATGGGAGAATGCCTCAGAGATGCCCTAGCAGGGATAGGGAAACTGGGAGGAGTCGAGGAACAGTGGGCAAAAATTAAGGACGGCATTGAGAAGGCAACAAACCTCTGTGTCAGGCAGGTTAACAAGGGCAAGAGAAAAAAAGAGACCACTATTGTTCTCTAAAGAAGTAGCAGAGAAAATAAGAGCAAACATGCTAGCATTTAGAAGGTAAAAGATGACACAGAAGGAGGAAGATAGGGAGAGTTATCAGGAGAAACAAAGGGAGGCAGGGAAAGCAGTTAGGAGCACAAATGCACAAATGGAGAAGAATATTGCCAAGTCAGTAAAAATGGGGATAAAACATTCTTTGGGTACATAAGTGAAAAGAGGAAGACCAAAAGTGGGAGAGTAAGGCTAAAAGGAGATGGAGGGGTTTGTGTAGAAGAGGATAAAAAAATCAGACATATCAAACAAATACTTTTGTTCTGTTTTTACAGAGGAAGGAGTAGGCAACAGGCCACAAATAAGGGACAAGGGCATTAAAGGAAGGGAGGTGGACACTAGTCATTTTACAGAGGAGAGAGTCCACAATGAACTAGCACAACTAATAGTGGACAAGGCAATGGGGCCTGATGAGGTACACCCTAGAATACTGAAGGAGCTCAAGAAGATGCTGGCTGCACCTCTGACAGCAATGTTGAACCTATCACTAGACATGAGGGAAGTTCCAGGGGGACTGGAGGAGGGCAGATGTGGTTCCACTTTGCAAAAGTGGTAATAGGTAAGTGGCAGAAAATTAAAGACCTGTCAGCCTGACTTTGGTAGTTGGTAAAGTAATGGAATCACTACTGAAGTAAAAGATTGGTGAATACCTTGTAACTAGTGGATTACAGGATCTGAGGCAGCATGGTTTCACAGGGAAGATCTTGCCAGACAAACCTGATTGAGTTCTTTGACTGGGTGACCACGGAAGTGGATCAAGGCAAAGGAGTGGATGTGGTCTACCTGAATTTCAGTAAAGCCTCCAACACTGTTCCACACAGAAGACTGGTGAGCAAGCATGGTAGCCTTGGAGTAGGTCCAAAAGTAGTAAAATGGGTAAGAAGTTGGCTAAGCAACAGGAGTCAGACAGTGATGGTAAATGGTGTTCACTCTGAAGAAGGCAAGGTGACCAGTTGGATGCCACAGGCATCAATACTAGGCCCATTCCTCTTCAATGTCTTTATTAGTGACATTACAGTAGGGCTGGAAGGGAAAATATGCTTGTTCATGGATGACAAAAAAATCTGTAACAGAGTGGACACACCAGCAGGGGTGGAAAAAATGAGGGATGATCTGAAAAATCTGGAAGACTGGTAAAGGGTTTGGCAAATGGGTTTCAGTGCATGCAAAATCATGCACTTGTGGCACAAAAACCTGGGGGGCAATGTACCAATTGGGCAGGGAGGTATTGGCAACCACAAAACAGGAATGGGTCCTGAGGGTAATCATTTCTGATGACCTGAAGGTTGCAAAGCAATGTGTTAAGGCAGTGGGGAAAGCAAGCAGGTTGCTCGGGTGCATAGGGAGGAGTATCACCAGCAAAAAGAAGGAGATAGTGTTACCCTGGTGTAGCTGAATGGTGAGGTCCCACCTTGAGTACTCTGTCCAGTTCTGATGGCCCAGTCTCTGGAAGAACATAGATAGGGTGGAGATGATACAGAGGAGGGCAACCAAAATGGTGCAGGGTCTGCATCAGAAGTCCTGTGAGGAAAAACTCATGGAATTAAATATGTTCTCTCTAAAGGAAAGGAGGGAAAGGGGGACATGATAGAAACATTCAAATGCCTGACAGGTATTCATAAAGTACATGAAAGTAGCATTTTACATAGAAAAAGATGCTCAAGGACAAGGATTCATGCTATGAAGCTGTGGGAAGGGGGGACTCAGAGGAGATGTGAGGAAATATTTCTTCATGGAAAGAGTGGTGGATGCCTGTAACAGCCTCCTAGCGGAGGTGGTTGGTGCAAAAATTGTAATAAGATTCAAACACGCATGAGATAGACAAAAGGGGACCTTAGAAACAATGGAAGAGGGAAAGACCAATGATTAAATAGTGTCTGTGGTGGAACAGTAGGTAGAGAAAATAGAGCAAACTAGGTGGCCAAGAGGTCCTTCTCTGCTAACAACTTCTGTTTCTATGTAGGTTGATTATGTCACAGGCAGAATGTCAAAAGTTGGTTTGGTGGTCTTGTCAGGGTTCCAGTTGTATACACGTTCATATGATAAAACCATCAGACATATTCAGGTATAACTCAAAGAAGTTAGCAAACTTATTTCAAGAGAGGCTCCAGTACTGAATGAGTTCAGTATACTTTTTAACACCAAAAGTGATGATCAAATCAAGATAAGAATGAAGATGCACTTACTGGTGAAGAGTATGCCTGAACACTGTCCACCTATTTTTTTTCTTGATGCATTGGTAAACCACAACACTTTCTTTTCTTGGGATATTAGCTTAAAGAATTAAGGTACGGCACTGTGCAGGCACTGTTATTTTTTGTCTTCCATGATTACCTGATGATCTATTATTTGCACCAGGTAAACATGAACTTTGATGAATTTCTATTATGTTTCCTTTTTATGTTTGCTTGCATGCATGTGCAAGAAACATAGTGCCATCATCCGAGTTTTCCAGAGGTGTGTCAGCCTCTTCCAGTTTAGTCAGTATGTTTGCAGGCACAGTCGCAGTGCGCCAATCACTGTTCCAGCTGTCTATGACAGCTGAAAATGCAATGGCATACAGTTGAAAGGGAGAGCTCCTCTTCAGTGAGCAGAGCCCCCCCCAACACGCACGCATGCATATTGCGGCTGGACGCACTTCCACGCATACAGTATAGCCAACGGGGTGCCCAATGCCCCACTGCCTCCATGCTGCTCCCCCAAAAAAGCTTTCCTGGTGCCTTGCTGGGAGCCCACCCAGCGTAGCACATAGTCCAGATGGTCGACGGGCTGCCCAATCCCTGTCGGCCCAGACCCCTCAAACAGCCTTTACAGCTGCCAATGATGCTGGGAGCCCACCCCAGCATGGCACTAGCCCGCAGCAGTCACTTGGTTCAAATCCCCTGTTGGCTCCAGCCCCAAACATCCTTTCTCAGCTGCCACGCTGGGGAGCTACCCAGTGTGGTAAATGTCCCGTCGCCTTAATAATTAAAAAAACTGTAAATTAAAATGGTCCTCGCAGTCTCACTGCCCCCACCACTCCACCCACTGTGCACCCTGCCTCCCCACATCCTCCTCACCCCATACTTACCTCTGGAGTCCGGGCGAATGATCTTCAGGACCGGGAACACGCCTTGCACTTCTTCAAAGCTGGACCGCCGAACTGAAGAAATGCCGGTAAGCTGTATAATGTAATAGATAGGGTTTTTCAAGTTTGCTGCATATCTCAGGCATTTTTGAATTTTGCACCAAATTTTCAACATGGGTTTTGGGACCCCTTCTCATGAGTGATGTCACTGTCATGGCGTTATTCGGGCCCAAAGGGTGATTTCGCAGTCACTGTGAAATCACCTTTGGGACTGATTAACGAAACGACACTGCCAGTGTTCATAAGGTGGGCTCTCAAGAAGCCTATTTTGAAAATTTGGTGGAAAAATTCCAAAAAATTACTGTTTTACGAGCGTGCATTGCGCAGTTCCTATGCACACTTGTAAGTTCGTGAATTTTCAATATTTTCACTCCAGATTTTCAACATCACCATTTTACCATACCTTCTTATGAGTAGTACAGCTGTCATTTTTCACATCTCACCCAAAATGTGTTTCCACCCATGTAGCGCACAATGGCGCAGTCGGTGTGCAAAATTAATGTATGGGACACATTAAGAAAATCACAGTGACACTGTTTATGAGCAGAGGTCTTAAAATGGCTATGTTGAAAATTTGGTGAAAAAATTCCTAAAAATGACTGTTTTACAAGCATGCGTTGCAGAGTTCCTACGCACGCTCGTAAGTTCACAAATTTTCAATATTTTCCCTCCAGATCTTCAACATTGCCATTTTACCACACCTCCTTATGAGTAGTACAGCTGTCATTTTTCACATCATGCCCACAACGTGTTTCCGCCCATGTAGCGCACAATGGCGCAGTCAGTGTGCGAAATCAATGTATGGGACACATTAAGAAAATCACAGTGACACTGGTCATGAGCAGAGGTGTTAAAATGGCTATGTTGAAAATTTGGTGAAAAAATTCCCAAAAATGACTGTTTTAGGAATGCACGTTGTGCAGTTCCTATGCACACTGGCAAGTTTGCAAATTTGTAATATTTGCACACCAGATTTTCAACAGTGCCATTTTACCGCACTTCCTTATGAGCAGTACAGCTACCATTTTTCACATCTCGTCCAAAATTTGTTTCCACACATGTAGCGCACAGTGGTACAGTTGGTCTGAGAAAACAATGTTTGGGACAGATTAAGAAAATCCCAGTGACACTGGTCATGAGCAGAGGTCTTAAAATGGCTATGTTGAAAATTTGGTGACAAAACTCCATAAAATGACTGTGTTACGAGTGAGCATTATGCAGTTTCCACGCACCCTCGTAAGTTCATGAATTTGTAATATTTTCAGTCCAGATTTTCACCAGTAGCATTTTTCCACACCTCCTTACGAACAGTATGGCTGTCATTTTCCACAACATGGCCGAAATGTGTTTTCACAGTTTCAGTGCAGAAATGCGTGGTCACTGTGGGAAATCATTGTTCGGGACAGATAAAGAAAATCACACTGACACTGTTCATGATCGGAGGTCCCAAAATGCCTGTGTTAACAATCTGCTGTAAAAAAATCCCCAAACTAGTTACATTATGGGTGTGCTTTGCACAGTTTCTATGCACGCTCGTGACTTCACCAGTTTTTTTAAGATTTTCATAGCAGATTTTCAACATTGCCATTTTTACACCTCCCCATGAACAGTACCGCTGTCATTTTCACATCCTGTTGAATGTTTTGCACCTGTGGTGCCAATGCCGTAGTCACTGTGCAAAAGCAGTTTCGGCTAACAAACTGATATTGCCACTGTTCATGAGGTGGGGTCACAAAAAAACCATGTTGAAAATTTGGAGTGAAAATACCAATGAATGCCTGAGGCATTAGGGTTTCCGACCATAACGCCCCACCCTGTAGAGAATGACAGGCATCAGGGGTGTGACTTGGAATTCTTGCCTGTAATGCTCATATCATTCCACCCCCACCCACACCCTGCAGCCAATGAGAGGCATCAAGGTGTGCCTTGGACTCTTCGGGCCCAAACGTTACCCCATTCTCCTATACCACACCCATCTCATTGTACTTCCTGATGGAATGGGGTGTGCATAAGGGCCAAAGACCCCAAGGCACACCTTGACACTTGTCAGTGTCTGCAGGGTAGGGTGTGGTGAAATGGTGTGGTCATTATGCCTGATGACCCAAAGGCACACCCCAATGCCTGTCACTCTCTGCAGGGTGGTGGTGGGGTTGGCTTCAGTTCAATACTTCGCTGCCATTCCTATTATGAAGCTCTGTAACTTCTACACTACCAATGCCAATGCCAGCAAGCAAACATTCAGCATTGACAAATGCTTGTTACATTTTGGTTTGTACTGTGACTGGCACTCAGAGATGCACATGCTCACTGCAAACCCTTTGAGCAATTTCACAGATCATTAAGCTCTCTTATAAAAGAGGTAGGGACAAGCCTAGCTTCTAACTGGCTGAGGCATGCTGGCACAAACATCAGCCTAATGCCCAGTAAAACAGTACCAATGGGATTTAGAATTTGGGCAGATCATAACAGAGTTCATGACCCACTTAGGTATCTGATTGCTATCACAAATGTTGCTGCCACCTTTACTCACTGAAAACCTCCAACAAAGCCTAAACAGTAAAACATCTTTAAATTGTAAAAGATGAATAAGTAATTAAATGTTTTTCCTCTCGTGAACCCTTCATTACACACAGAAACACATTTATAAATGAAATACTGGTCACAGTTTTAATTCCCTTTGGTTCTTTGGTGACCATTCAAATTCCCTTGGAAATTGCTGCTGCCTACCCTGCCACAGATAAAACTGATGCCATATTTCCATGTAAAACCATCTGTTGTGTGTGAGGCAGTAAGAATTATGTCAAGAATTCTGCAGAAGTTTGAATTGCTGTAGCCCATAATAGGCAAGCATTCCTTCTATTAAATTTGTGGAAAGAAGGGATTGTCAGGTGACAGGGATTTTTTAACTAGTTACTTTTAATAAAAAAAAAAAATAACTGTTTTTAATTTGAAAAATTACATTGTTTTGTTTCAATTATATCTTAGTTTCAAGAATGGTTGAGACAGAGTTAAGAGCTTAGGAGTTACTCAGGCAGATAGCAGTAAGACAGGTGGGAAGGAGAGGGCCAAAACCACATCTAAACAACAGATCTCAGCATACTGTAGGGTACAACAGGGCAAAATGGATGGACTAATGGTCTTTTTCTGCCAACATTATCTGTTTCTATGTTTTTACATATGTCAGCAAATAGGCAAAGGGGACAGTGGGGAGCTAACTAATAGCATGGACAGAGTGCAGTATCAATGAATGAGCTCAAAGAGGCTGCTTGCAGGTGTGTAAGGGGGTGAAATGAACTAAGAGAAGTGGCTTGATGTAAGAAAGAATCATCATGCCAGCCCGGGGGTGCAGAGGGTTGAGGTGCTGGAAGTCACCCCTCATGCCATGCAGTCAACCCGGGTTTGGGAATGAGCCTGGGATACTGCAGGTCAGCAGTGGAGAGAGAGGATTGAGCATCTGGAGGACTGCTCTCCTCTCTCCAGGGAAGGGGATTAGTCATCCTGCCCACTGACTTCCCTCTAGTGGTGGCTGTAGGCAGTACGGGTCAGGAGGCTCGGAAGCCAATGTGCTTACATCAGAAGGAGGGAAGAGAGAAAATGGAAAATGGCCAGGGCTCCACGGACCTGTGATGGCCTGACAAGTCCGACTAAGTTTGCCCCTCCACCACCAGATTTGATGTATCGGGTGGTGGGGGGCTGCCAGCACCTATACACCTGGCTCTGCCATGGAGGGGGAATCCATCGGGGAACCTAGGGGGGCAGAAAAGCTGGGAATCTGACCTGAGGATGTACCCCCTATGAGGGAGGGTCATAGCACCATAGAGGGCACAGCGAAGGAAGAAAAAAGTAATAAAACGAAAAAGAAAGAAGCATAATTTCAGTAGAATCATAGGGGTTGTGAAGTCCCATTTCAGCAGAATCATAGGGGTTGCAAAACTCCTCCAACCACCAAACTTATATAAATAAATGTTAGGGAAACCTTATTTTACAAGTTCTTAGGGGTCGAAGTGGACATCATAGGGGTTGCAAAGAAATCATTTGATTCTTAACCGCAACCCCTAGCCACTCCAAAATTGCACCCCTAAGAAGAGAGGAGAGGAGAAGAGAAGAGAAGAGAAGAGAAGAGAAGAGAAGAGAAGAGAAGAGAAGAGAAGAGAAGAGAAGAGAAGAGAAGAGAAGGGAAGGGAAGGGAAGGGAGGAGGGAAGGGAAGGGAAGGGAAGGGAAGAATTTTTTGAATTTATTGAAATGACAGAACATAGTATGATTTCATTTTTTCCGAGTTTTATTTTTTTAATTATTTCTTCATAATTTTTAACCAGGAAAGGCACAGTAACCTGTTACAGCCTGTTTCCAGGTACATACTGGCAGGATTGCTACATGGACCTGTTTCTATTGCTGCAGACTGTTGGCCATGACACCTGGGAAACTCATCTACTCTTCAGAGGGGGACGCTGTGGCTGTCTTGCTGCTTCAGACAAGATGGCTAACCCAGGTGGTGGAGGTGGAGAAGGTGGAAAAGAACCTGTTGCTAAAACTTTGGAATCCAGTCCTATGGAGATTGTATTTGATCATGAAACTACAGTTTTTGGTTTCTTTGCTCTTCCCCTAGATCTTCCGCTGCAGGCCAATCTGACTTCTTCTACCACTTCCCTAAGCTCAGGAACTCCCTCCCTCTCCCAATCTGTTCAGCCACCTCTCCCTATTCTCTGTCCTCCCTCATGCATAGCATCTCCTCCCACACCTGCAACTGCAACCTGTAACCTCACCTAATTTCTCTCCTATGTGCAATCTATCTCTTCCCCCATCTCTTACCCTCTTTCTTTCTTTAGACCACCCCCTCTTCCCTGTTCCTCCTCCCCCACCTCTCACAGCCCTATCCCATTCTCTCTACTATCTCACCCTACCCCTCAACTCTCTGCCCATCTTTCCCTACTCCACCACCTTCTCTTCTCCTTTCATCTTCCACCTCCTCTCATAACCCTTTCCTTACTCCAAGTGCTTCTGCTTCTCTATCTCTCCCTCACCACACCAAACCCACCTCTCTTAGTCCTTGACCATAACCCTGTTTCTAAGTTCCCACTCAAGGACACTTTCTCCTTCCTCCCCCATTGTAACATGCATTATACAATGGCAAGAAAATTTCCTGGACTCAGATTGGTCTGTGTGTGCCTGAGACAGTGATGATATTACACAATAACATCACTGTGTTGATTTTATGGAGCATGCACCTTTTTCTTAAGAAACAAAGATATGCTGCCTCACTAAAAATCTACTAAAAACATTTTTAATTTTATTTTTGTTTTCTATAACATCGATCCATTATATAATTGCAATAAGGCAGTCCAAGATGTGTGTTATCGTATAATAATGTCACTCCTGGGGTGGTTTAAGCAGTCGGCTTCGCCTCGTGCTTCAACCCACCCCAGAAGTGACGTTATTACATGATAACACACACCTTGTCATGCCTTATTGCTTAATTGTTCTACTACTAGCCGGTGCTGGCACACATTCGGCTTGCAGCTATCATTTTCAATGCAGTGGTACATGGTTTATGAGTTCTTGCACTGTTTGATTATCTATTCATTTATTTGCATGGGTTAAATCCATGTATATAGTTTACTGTACATAGTTGTTTTCTTATTTATTTATCTGCTGTTTACAGCTGTAACACTTTGTTTTCGACTCTATGTATTTCCAAATGTACTCCCCTTTCCCTTCCCTCTCCCGGATGCATCTGGAAATGAGCTCTAGTTAGTTCAGTATGTCTTTCCTGGTGAAACTTTTAAATAAATAAATAAATGTACAATTCAGCTGAATTTTTTGAGCAAGATACTGCAGTATAATAGAGGATACCCAGTTGTATAATCAGAGAGGAGCCCTTACCTGGGAGTCAGTCTATGTGAGAGGCTCACCATTCAGCAGATTAAGATTCTAAAGGGTGTGTAGAGGAGAAGCTACTCCTGGCTGGTATCTCAGAGAGGAGTTTCCTTCTTTTAAGACTGCTGGCAGAGAGGGATGTGACTCTTGCTGCAGCCAATTCAACTCCAGCAGAAAGTGTGACTTTGAAATCCCATAGAGTTTCCAGTGGCTATTCTTCAAAAAGCCCACCGTTGTCAATCCAGAACTGACAGCATCATTATTAACTGTTTGCCAAAGGAACTCATGAGTGAGTAAGATGCTGGGGCCAAGGTGCAGTCTTCCACTGCAAACTCCCACTACATATGAGGCCTGATTGATGGAGAAGGCATTGGAGGCCAGCAGGGTGGGAAAAGTCACCAGACAGAAAATGACAAGCTGGATAGCCTGCATATGCTGCTGATCTGATAGCACTGGGGAAGAAGGTAACTGTTAAAATGATGTTGGGAGAGCACACAGCTGCAGTTAATGTGAACACCACTGCTAAAGACAGAGGGCACTATGCCTACATCTGAATGCCATGCAGTGGGGTCCAGCACACTTTCAGCAGCATTCACCACAGGTGTACTAGTGCCTTGCATCCATGATTCCCAGGCTGGCCAACTGGCTCCCAGTCAGGGGCATGCTGGGGCATGCCAGGCAGTGTGCCCTCACTGCACACATTCACAATGGCACTGTGTGCCAGGCTAGGCTGGAAAATGCTTCACAAGGGGAGACCTTGCCATAAATATGTATACACCTTCCCTCAAAGGATACCAGTGGGGCGCAACAGCAATGGACTCCCCTGTACACAACTGCCCAGCCCACTGGGCTGCCTGGGAGGTCTGGGGTTGGCCATTTGGGCAAAGGCTTGTTGTTTATTCCCTGTTGGGATACATGCCATCCCAGGATCCCCTGCATGAGTGCACCAGTGGATCCACTCTGGGAACCAGGATGATCATCCAATTGAATGTCTTCCCATGCTGCTGCACTCCTCTCTCATGCTGCTGCACACTAGAGGGGAAGCACCATGGATAGGCACCTAGCAATGGTGAATACTGGGTGGTGCAGACCTGTTCAGGATGCAGGGCACCATGGGTCAGGGGCATACCTTTAACACGTACCCACGCCTGAGTCGTGCATAGGGTCCAGAATGAGTAACTGTGCTGAAGTGCACTCTGCCTGTACCATTGATGCCTCAAATAAAGGTAGTCTGACTCCCCAGAAAAATCAGACAGTGGTAGCAGGATTTCGTGCTACTGAGAATACCACCCCATTTGTGGTTTTGAGCACTACCAAAATAGCCTCTTTTCAGATAACAAATCCTACAGACCTTTTATTATCCTAGGAACACACTGCTAAAACTCAATATTTGAAGTTAAATCAAATTAAAGTACATATACATGACAAATAGCTTCGACTGCAGTGTACATGGGATCCTGGTATGGAACTGGGCAAATAACTTTTAGCAGGTGATCTTTTAATTCCATCGCACTCCGGTACTTAAAGCTTGCTTCAAAAAGAAGAGACTACTACACTTTCAGGCCCAAGGCTTGCTTCTCTTCCTCGGCTTCCTCCATGGAAAGTACAGGCAAAGTCAGAAACCCAGAGGCTGTATGGGGAAGGCCCAAAAGTGCAGAAAGAGACAGCACCTAGATCTTCTGACTTATTTTCCTCAAATACAGAACCCGCCTAGAGAAGAAATGTGGTTGGGCTGCGGTATGTGGGGGTGATGAAGTTTTTCTGGACTGTAATTGTTTGTTTAGAAAAGTGTTGAAAAAGGCAACATCTTTTTCTGCGTTCGATCTTCATGCTTGTACACATATTTCACAAGAAGAGACTTATGAGATCAGCTTTAAAACTGTTGATTAATGATAAGTTCTGGGCAAAATATTCAACGTTGGGCTAATTTTGGGCTATACCCTTGACCAGTCTGCTGTTAAAGTGATAATCTTTTTTTTAGGAACAAAAGTGTTATGTTAGTACATCAGGTATCAAAAAAAGTGCAGACTATATAGAGAATAATGCCTGTGCACATGTGTGTTATGAGGATTTTTCACACACTTACGGCATGTGATAATCCATAAACCTAGATAGTGAAGCTTGAGGGGTTTATGAAATTATCACACACCAATGGTGTGCTAAAAATTCTTATGAAACAAAATTTGCACAGGCATTATTTTTATAATAACTTGTGCAAAGTTTGAACAGAGGGAAAAACTGTAAGCTGTATTTGTGTAAGCGAGCATGTCCCTGAGCAGCTGCCCCACTTGTACAAAAATAGTGAAGTGAGAGCACGAGGAGGAAAATGCCATAATAACCCACTATCGAGTTATTACAGAACTCAGCTGGTTATTACAGCATTTTATTAGGACTGGAAACACAGTCATTATAGGGGGTCACCACTTATTATAAGATATTCCAGCTCCAATCATAGCTTTATATATTCATTTATTTACAATAATCAGAAATACACCTTTGAGTCATAGACTCCTTTGCAAAGGTTCCATATCATAGTTACATGGGAAAATTACAGAGGAATAAAAATCCAGATGAAAGAGTTATGCAGTTAAAAAGTAAAATAAATGATCATAGGGCAGCGCAGGCCCATCATCAATGTTAGCAAAACAAAAAGTGGGTAGCGCATGCTCATCTTCAAAAGTTAGTAAAACAGATTAAACTCAGGGATATTTGCCAGGCTCAGCATTAGTTGAGAGTACAAGCTTGATTAAGAGGGAAGAAAAAAGAAGAGCAGGGGGACAATAGAGACTAGGTGTGGAGAGTGAGCGTAGGGAGGAAAAGGGGGAGAGGCTAAGGGCAGCCACAGGTAGTTAGCAAGAGGAGCATACTTCTGAGGCTTACCTTGAAAGGTCCTAATTTTTGTTCATGAAAGATGGGAGAGGGGAGCTCATTAAGCCATTTAGGGGCCCGACAAAAAAATGCCCTTTGGCCAAGGGAGGTTCTACTGTGGGGAACAGATATGATAGACTTGGCTGCACTTCGGGTAGGTCTGTTTTGGGGAACAGGTTGGAGCAGAGGGAGAAGCCCAGGTGAGGCATAGTTGAGAAGGATTTTCTTGGGTAGAAGATAGGTGTGATATTTAAGTCTTGAGTCGAAGTTTAACCACTGGGACTGTCTATATAGGTCACAGGTATGGATGAATCTGTCACAGCCTGTGTTAAGATGACAGGGTTTTGTTTAAGGTGATTTTGAGGTGGCTTAAGGTGGTCTGGTTAGCGGAACCATAAATAACAATGCCGTAGTCCATAATGGAGAGTACAGAGGAAGACACAGACACATGCAAGGCTTCGGGGGGAGATAGTGCTTGAAACGGTAGAGGAGACCAAGACAACTGTTAAAGGAGGTGGATAGGAGTTTGATATGTTTATGATAGGTGAGGGAAGTGTCTAATGTTATGCCCAGGTATTTAGTGGTGTCTACATGATCAAGGGTGTCACCCAGGGAATTGACAATGGATAGAGTTGAACCAGAAAGAGGACTCTGATAGTGGGCGAAAACCATAGCTTTAGTTTTTTTGTGATTGTGTACAAGTCTATGGTCCTTGAACCAGGTTTCAGCCTCAGAGAAATGCTTCTGGAGTGAGGTTTGGAGGGAGAGGCGATGCTGGTGACTGCTAAAAATGACAGCATCATCAGCATATAGGAGAAGTCTGCCTGAGCATTCCTTGAGTAGTGAGTTCAGGAAAATGCTAAAAAGGAGGGGGGCCCAGTATGGAGCCTTCTGGGACACCAGATAGGACAGGGCAGCAATCGGAGACCATGGAGCCAATTTGTACACGTTGTGTCCTACCAGCTAGGTAGTCTGCAAACAAGGATATGGTTTCCATGTGGAGTCCAAGGGCAGGTATATAGTGGAGGCGCAAGGTGTGATTGACCATATCAAATTCCTTAGTGAGGTCAATATAAAGGGAGCCGACTATAAGTCCACAGTCAAGGGCTTGGTGGATGTAAGAAGTGTATTTAATGAAAGCAGTGGTTGTACTGTGGCCCTTGTGGAAGCCATGTTGCTCTGGGCAGAGGAGGTCGTGGTCGGAGAGGTAAAGCGTAAGTTGGTCAGCTACTATTCTCGCTAATGCCTTCGCGGAGGAGTATGGATATGGTTCTGTAGTTATTGGGGGAGGCTTTGTCTTTAGGAGAGGAGTTATGACAACTTGTTTCCAAGGTGATGGAAATTGGCTGAGGCAAAGAGATTTATTAAGAATTTTAGTTAGTGGGAGGAGGACTTCAGCAAGGGTAAGACTTAGGAGTTTTAAATCCAGGAGTCATTACTATAACGGGACTTGGCCAGAAACTTAATTATGTATTTCTTTGCTTGATTGGGTGACAGGTACAGAGACAAAAAGGGGGTATATTTGGGGGGAGGGGGAGTGTGTGCTGGGGAAAAAGAAGTGTGGGGGCAGGACTTCACTGAGGTCAGAAAACATAGGGCCAGATATTCAAAAGGGTTGAGCCATGCACAATAGGGTTGCGCCTACGCAAGTCCGAACTTGCTCCATTCTGCGATATTCAGCAGGAGGCAGTTGCGCCACTGAAAACAGGCTGAGCAACAGAGCAATGCAAATGAATGCATGCTGAACTGGTGGGGGAGGAACCATGCATAAACTGCACAGCCCGATATTCAGGCAGGCTGTGCAGAGTTGTGCAGGCGCAACCCCCAACCTGCGCCTGCACAACTTTGAGCCAAAACAAAAGGCTTAAGTTGAGGGCCACCCAACTGGTGGGGGGTGGTGGTGGGGATTTTCACTCTTTTGCCCGCAATCAGGCTGCAGGGGGCGTTGGTCCCGACGGCTGCTGCCTGGCAGGGCGCTAGGCGCAAGTCCTCGGGGATCGGCGCACCTGCATGCTAATGGCATGCAAATGGGGCCATAATCAGATGCAAATGGCCCCCCTGCGCCTTGCATGAATTATGGCCCCATTTGCATGTCACCTTTTGAATATCGGGATTTTGCGCATGGCGCAATGGTACTCGCGCCATGTGCAAGTCGAATGCTCCACTCTGACAACTTGCTGAGGCGCAAGTTCCACTGCGCCATGAACAGTGGCTGTGGCCGGGGGGGTGATATTCAAAGTAGTTGCTCAATAGCGCAAATCCTTTGAATATCGCCCGTGCCACACCCCTGTGCAACTACTTTGCGCAGCGCAAGGGCTTGCGCCTAAGAAGAGCGCAGTTTGAATATCTGGCCCATAGTGTTTAGGATGTTAGCTATTGTCAAAGGGTAATGGGTAGTAGTTTCATCAATGGTTAGCTAAGCAGGGGGTGGGGAGATGTTTTTTTCTGCTAAGCTGTTTTATGTTTTTCCAAAATTCAGGACCAGAGCCCCAGGAGGAAGCATTGCTTTGTAGTGGGATGCCCTGGCCTGCTGAATGGCCAAGTGCATGCATTTCTGGCCTCTCTATAGAGCCGCCTATCCCTCAGGAGATGGGAGTCAATGGCTTTGTGCCAGAGATCGTCATGGTGCCACATCATGTTCAGGAGGGACTGAGTGATCCAGGGGGTGTCATGGTTTTTAGTGAAGAACTTTGTGAAGGGGACATAGCGGTCAAAGGCAGCATTGAAAGCATTAATAAAGTGCAACAGTGCAGTGTCAACACACGCGGTCCTGTCAATAAGGGTACAGTAAAATGCCAAAGGGTGGGACTTGAGGTGAGACAGGGAACCTCATTTTAGTCAACACTGGAAAGAGGGGATAGGGGCAGGCAGGGATTTTTATTAGACCACCAGCAGGCAACTGGGGATGTGGTCACTAACTACATTGGGAAGGACCCTGACTTGAGAGATATTATTGTGTCTGTTGGTAAAGAGGAGATCAAGAAGGGTAGCATTGCCTGTTTTGTCATTTAGCCTGGTAGGGGATAGAATGACTTGGGTGTGGTCAGAAACTAAGGCAGCATCACGGAAGTGGGATGAGGAGGGCGAGAGTCAATTGATGTTGAAATCTCCAATGGGGTGACTTCATTTTTGGGGGGGAGTTGTGCAATGTAGTCAAGGATGGATTTGAAAGCGAACTTCTGTTGGTGGGGATGGATATAGGCCAGGGTCTCCATGAAGCAATCTGATTGTGAGAATTTGAGCTTCCTGATCAAGAAAGGGGAGCAGAGATGGGCAAAGTGGCCCCAATTCGCTCTGCAAAGTGATTTGCGGAGTGAAGGTGAATTCGCGGAGTGCTCCGCAACGTAAAGCAGAGCACTTTGCATTATAATGGGTAACACAAAGTCCATTGAAAACAATGACTTCGCATTACTCTGCCTTCCCAAACCACTACTCCACCAATTCTTAAGGTGAATTACATTGAAAGCAATGTACTTTGCCTCACTTTGCCTTGCTTTTAAGCTCCAAAGGTGAAATTTGCAGTGATCCATGGGATTTCAGGTCACATGGGCTCTAGATTGTTCTACACAGCCTCAGTTTGGGGTAGAGTGTGTAGCAAACTGTAGGAGACAATCTGCTCTGAGAGCTCTCTGTGATTCAAACCTTCTAAAAGTTGTTAAAAAAGCCTTTTTGAGTAATGTGTTTTGCTGAAACTTTAGTTAATCGATTATAGGAAACCCTCCTGTGCTCATATCATCGAGTGTTTATTGTTTGAGTGTGGATTTTGAATGTTAATGTACAACATTCAGTCTGTGTACTGAGAGACAGTGGAAGTGCGCTTTGGGAGAGGGGCATATCTGTGGTGTAGGTAGATTAACTTGGAGAAAAAGACAGTGCTTTCTGTTTTGGTGATGTTTTTCTTGTATAACTGTGTTAATGTACACACAGTAATATTTTCAATAATTCTTGCCATTTTTTTTGTTGATTATTGTGGTGCAGTAGTGCATAATTTTAGTTTGTTTAAAATTTGTGGTTATATTACTGAAGTTTTCAATTCACTATGCATTACTTAGTGTGTGTGTGAGTATATGTGTGATGCATGTCATGAAATCAGACACCTTTTATTGTGCCACATTATAATTTCAGCAATGTGAACCTGCTATCCACTGCAGCTATGTGATTTTTGTACTTCTTTCTGGTATCTTTACTGGTACTGGTACTAGTGACTGTTACTGCAGCAATGCAATACACTGCCACCCTGCCGTGGCCCGCCCCAACTGGCAAAGGTATTTTTTTCCAGATTAGAATTTCTGATGGTGAACACTTGTTAGGTGTTATGCCTTTGCATCTGCATCTCTTCAGTGCACAACGCGGTCTTAATCTGTCTGTGCATTTGCATCTCTTTAGGGCCCAATCTCCATCTGTAATTTAAGTCACAGTTGTTTCTTTGGCTTCCCTTCAGAGTACTGGACAGATGTGATGCATAATTCTGCATGAACATTGCACTCATTAATATGTGTTTTTATGTCAGGACCATCGTCATGGGTCACTCGTGATACAAATCATGTTCTTCATCATCACAGTCACAAATGCAGTCACAAATCGCTATCCATGATCATGCACAAGAAACATCATGTGGCAGCTTAGGAGAGAGGTGGGTTGTGGAGGTGTGGCTGTGTGGTGGCCAGTGCCAGCACTGCATTTGTGGGCTTGGTGGTGTGCACCCAATATAGGCCCAGTGTCCTGATGACACTGGTTCTGCAGAAGTGCACCAAGTTGAAACATTTTGGCCGCTGCAATGAGGGGCCGCCTCGTCATTGTAGCGTCACCAATTCCACTGCAATGAGGGAGCACCCCATCATTGCAGGGCGTGCTTTGCATACCAAAGCATTTCTGTTCATGCAACTCTCTCCATTGTGGCACCAGGAGTGCCATTAAACCCTCCAACTGCATGCTATCTGCCCCCGCTCCCCATCCCAGCAGCCGAAGTGAGAAAGAAAACCTCCCGCTCCTTCCCACCGTGTGCTGTCTGCTCACTTCCTCTGTTCTGTACCCCTGAGTGCAGGTACACCCTCCCACTCCCTCCCACTGCCTGCTGTCCACCCCGTTCCCCGTTATGGCAGCCAAAGTTAAAAACAAAACCTCCTGCTCCCTCTCACAGTGTGCTATCCACCCCGCTCCATCTGTTCCCATTCCCTTCATTGAAAAAAAACCTCCCACTCCCTCCCACTGTGTGCTGTCTGCCCTGCTTCCTCTGTTCCCATACCCCAGACTGGATAAAACCCTCCCGCTCCCTCCCACAGTGTGCTGTCTGCCCCACTCCCTCTGTTCCCGTACCCCACAGAGAAAACAAAACCTCCCGCTCCCTCTGTTCCCATACCGCAGAGTGAAAAAACAGCTCCCGCTCCCTCCCACTGTGTGCAGTCCACCCACTCCCTCTGTTCCTGTACCCCGGAGTGAAAAAAGCCTCCCGCTCCCTCCCACTGTGTGCTGTCCACCCTGCTTCCTCTGTTCCCAATTGTTGGTTGTGGTGTAGCAGGAGACAGAGGGTGGCAAGATGTCCACAGGCTGCTCCCCCTCGCCGCTGCTCCTTTTTGCTGTAGCACTGTGCTTTTAGCTTTTAACCCTGCATGGTGTTCTTGTCACTGGCTTTTATGAATTAAACCCTGGCTGCCTTCGCTTTAAGGACCCCGGTGGGCTCCTATGAGTAAGATTTCCCAGAGCTCGGTTGGTCGGCTGTTAATTTAGCTTATTGTGCCCTTTTAATGTTGATGGAATGACCGAGTGAGAAAAGAAACACTTTTCACTGCATGAAGCCTTTACTGATAACCATTTCCAAGTGGAGAGCTGGATAGTTTGTGAATAAGGAAAATTGGAAGCTTGGAGATCGGAGCAGAAGCTGGTTTCAGCGAAGGAAATCAATGGAAATCTCTGCAGCAATTTGTGCAGATTAAGCACTAGAAGGCTGTTTAAAATTTAAAAAGAGGTATGACATCTTTGCCTAGGGGGAATATGGAGATTTTGCTGCCTGTTTGTGTCAACGGTATTATGCTCAGAGGAGCACATTTTTTTCTCTTTTTACTCAGGTAATGCTGTTCTGTTTCTCAGTGATTTCAATGAAGACCATTTACTGGTGTTTTTGGGGAAAAAAACTACAAAAATATTTTGTTTGGATGGCAAAGAATGGTTGGAACATGTGGCTTTTTTGTCTGTAATTGGTGGGCTTACTTGAAGTGTGGCACAGGTAACTTCCTCAGTTGCTGTCAGAAAAGCCATACTTCTGGAGATCACGTGATGCAGAGTGCTGAGTAGAAGCTCATCCGTTAAGCTCCTGCCTACCGAGTATAAATTCATCTTTTTTAAACATTTAAACCTATCTAATTCCTCTGCCTATGAATTCCTTCATTGCTTAAACATCTTGTGATCTGGTTTTGGGAGTCAGTTTGGTAGATGGAGGCTTACATGAAGAAAGCCCCACAGAAACATACCCCCCTGCTACTTCTGAAAAGGCCCCAAAGAAATCCCAAGCCTCGAGTGGACCAGACAAGCCTGATCCTTCATGTCAAGCTGGGGAACAAGAGCCATTAACACTCAAATGGTTTTTAGAAGAATTTAAGCCTTTTTGTGAAGAGATGAAAGATATGGCGATTGATTTGAAAACCCTCTCAAGAAAATTGGAGGAAGTCTCGCTCACGGTTTCTGACAATACTGCTCGAATAGTCTCGATGGAGAGGAAGCTGGAAAGCCTGGATCCTGAATTGGTGTCAACGAGACAGAAATTGTCTCACTTAGAGGCTAAACTTGAAGATTTGGAGGGCCGTAGCCGCAGAAATAACGTTGTAATACTAGGTCTACCAGAAGGGGAAGAGGGCCAGCATGCTGTAGTTTTTGTGCAGAAACTGGTGGATCGGGTTGCCAGTCCCTCTCCCTTCGGCCTAGTGTACATGATAGAGCGAGCTCATCAGTCCCTGCGACCAAAGCCTTCTCCGGATGCTCCCCCCCTGCCCCATTATCTGCCGCTTCCTGAATTATTTGGAAAAGCAGCATTTTCTGCAGAAAGTGAGGGCTTTACAAGAGGTTCGTTGGGAGAATGGAAAGTTGAGAATCACACAAGATCTCCCTGGTTCGGTCCATCTGAAGCGGAAAGTGTTCCACCCTATTGTATTTAATATCATCGCAGCGGGTTTGAAATTTAGGATGGGGTATCCAGCCAGGTTACAAGTCTCAGTAAATGGTTCCTGGTTTAACTATGAAGATCCTGAAGCTGCTCTGTCAAGCCTCAAATCTATGCTACCAGATTTGTTCCGGGAGACCTGAGAGTTCCTGTTAAAGTATCGGGAATCACTGAGAGCTGTTGTTGGAGCTGCTACTCTTTTTCCTTTTGGAGAAAGCATTTTCCACTAACTGTGTTTGGACTTGCTCATTTTCTCATTTGGAACTGGGCTACCCTCTACATGGCCTAATCGTTAACAATCTTCCAAGCACTGGCTCCCTGGCGTTAATTCTGGCCCAGGGCCAAGCCCTTTAGGGGCCTGGGGATGGTTCATTTAGGAGTGTAATTTGGACATTATTATACATTCAGTCTTGGGGGGTTGCATACGGGGGAAAGCCCTGCATTGTTGATTATGGGCGTAGTCTCCATGTTTCTATCTGGTAGGCTCCAGAGCAGTTTCGGGCTTTCATTGCCATTCTGATATACCTTGTTGAGATCGGGGGACGACCACAAGAGGGCGCAGATTACCTAACTAATATACGCCCATGTGACTTTGAATTCGAGAAGGATCTCTCCCAGTCCTTGTATTACTCCAGTTTCTTTTTTAAGGGGTACTTTGGAATCAGGGGCTGGCAGCCCCAGAGTAGTCACATTTCTCAGTTTTCTCTTTTCGGGGTCTCGTTTTCATTACTTATCTCGTTTCTTGTTTTCAGCTTGTGATTGGGGCTATCCCTCACTATTAGTTTTTCCTCTGGTTTTGGTCTTGGTACAGCTCTCTTTTGGGGTTAGGTAACCCCTAATTTTTACTCTGGTTTGTGTGGCTACATGTCATACTCACAGTTTTGACAGTTGTTTCATTTTCCTTGTCCTATTGGATTCATAATCATGCGTTTATAGGCACTGGAAGCTCGAGACCGCTCTTTTGTTGTTTGGGGCTAGCTAAAATTGTTTGTAATTTGTACATGCATCTTGAGATATAATTGGGTTGTCATTAGCAGAGGTACATTATCGGGGGCGGGAGAGGGAGGAAATGACCCAGTGCTGTGCTAAACATTGCTTGTGACAGTCTGGGGGGTTGGGAGGGCGGTGGGAGGTATGGGTTCTTGTTGGAGGCGTGGGGTGGTATAGGGGGGTTTAAAAATTGGCTAATGGTGGGGGGTTAGGGTGATGGGAGGGCCGTACAGCAGCAACTTGTGGGGTTAGGTTACACGTGATATATATCCTGAGTGCAGGGCTGAATCTATTAAACCAATTAATTATTATTAGGTGGCCAAGGAGGTGACTTGTGCAACGTGGAATGTTAAGGGGATCAGGAAAAAATCTAAACAATATCAAGTTCTCAAACACTTAAGCGTACTACATTCACAGATAACTTTCCTACAAGAATCCCATTTATTAGAAGTGGAAACTTCACAGTTAAGGAGGCAGCAGGTGGGGACGGTGTACGATGCTCAAGGCTCCACCAATAGCTGTGGGGTTATGCTTATCATTAATAGGGGCATTCCCTTTGTCTCTACACAAGTCATTAAAGACCCTGAGGGTAGGTTTGTCCTAGTTAAAGGTACTCTCTGGTCAGTCCCACTGTTACTTGGCAGTATATATGGTCCTAATGTGGATGATCCTGGGTTTTTTATGAGACTCATAAACATAATCCTGCCTTTGTTTCCTATTAAGATTATTTTGGGAGGTGACTTTAATCAAGTTGTAGATTCTAATCTTGACAGATCAGGTAGTGGGTCAGGAGGGATTTCTCTGGAACAGAGGGCTCTTAGAGACTTACTGGATCAATGCAGGCTCTGCGATGTCTGGCGCGTCTTATACCCGGACTTTAAGGAGTTCCCTTACAGGTCCTTGGCGCACGGCTCACAGTCCCGCATTGACTACATTCTTATTTCTCAGGCTTTCCTACCAGGGGTTAAGACTTCTTTGATCCAACCTGGTCCTGTCTCTGATCATTCATTGGTGCTATGTAAACTGGCATTTCAAGACTTTTCAAATAGGGAAACAAGATGGAAACTTAATGATCAACTCCTTAAGGATTCCAAGTACTGTAAGCTCATAAGGGAACAAATTGAGGTCTTTTTCTTATCCAACCCCTTAGATGGTGCAAAACCGGATATTATATGGGGGGCCTTTAAGGCCTTCATGAGAGGGATCCTTATTAGTATGGCAGTGAGTAGGAAAAGGGCAAGGGAGAAGGAACTATTATTATTATTATCTCAAATTCTGGTACTCGAAATTAACATTTCGGTTAATGCTCCAGAAGAAGACAAAAGGAAGCTCTTGCTGCTGAAAGATAGATATTTAGAGTTGCTGCGGGAAAAGGCAGAATTAGCTATTATTCATACTAGAGCTAGTTACACAGATCAGGGCGAGAAGGCGGGGTACCTATTGACACTCCGTAATAAGCAACAAGGATTCAGTAGATTCATCCCTCCATTAGGGCGTTAGCTGATGGGTCTCTGAAAATATTTCCTACTGAGATAGTTCAAGAATTTGCCCTATACTATAAAACGCTGTACAGTGACATGGAGCACCCTCCCAGTCCTGGGAGCATGGAGAAGTATCTGAGGGATTTCCCTTTTGCCCTCCCTTTCAGCACATCACAAGGACTTCCTGGTCTCTCCTATATCACAGGAGGAAATTGCTGAGGTCATTAGTGGATTACCCTCTGATAAAGCTCCCGGTCCTGATGGATTCTCCTCCCTTTTTTACAAGATGTTTCAAGATCTCTTACTACCAGTACTCAATCGATTATTCCAATATATCCTATCCGGGGCAGAGATTGACTCTTATCTCTTTGAGGCCTTGATTGTACTTCTCCCTAAACCAGATAAGGACCCAGAACTTGTCCAAAGTTACAGACCTATATCTCTTCTAAATCAAGACATCAAAATTCTTTCGAAGATTTTAGCTAATAGGCTAACCGTTGTACTCCCTGAGTTAATAGGTTTGAATCAGGTAGGATTTATGAAAGGGTGCCCATCAGCTGACCATTTGCGTACATTATCTCATGTCTTCTCGGCTACCAGAGATGCTGAATTTCCCACAGGTCTGGTCTCCCTGGATGCCGAGAAGGCATTTGATCAGGTAAATTGGAGATTTTTGTTTAAGGTTTTGGATGCCTTTCAATTCCCTCCTGTATTTATATCTTGGGTTGCTGCAATATATAAAACTCCTACTGCAAGAATTTCGGAGAACGGGGCCTTCTCCAAATCTTTCCCACTCCATTCAGAGACTAGGCAGGGTTGCCTCCTATCTCCTTTGTTATTTAATTTATATCTGGAACCCCTTATTCAAAATATTCTCCATAGCACCTCTATACAAGGTATTTGGGTTGGACGTCATGAAATTAAAGTCACCGCATATGTGGATGATTTGTTGATTCATCTATCCCATCCGGTATCTTCTGTACCGGCCCTATTGAAATAGCTAGATTTAGTGAATTATCCAATTACAAGTAGAATTCCAGTAAATCTCTATTCTTTCCATTAAACCATAAGGTATTCAAGAACCATATTAGTTCCTTAGGTTTATGTTGGACTCCCAGGTCATTTAAGTATTTGGGTATTAAACTATCCCGTAATCCTCTAACATGGTTTAAAGATAATCTTGATTCCCTCTCACAGCTCATTACTCATGACCTTGACAGGTGGTCTAAAGGGATGTGATCCTACCTCTCTACAGATCATTGGTCAGACCACACCTGGAGTACTGTGTGCAATACTGGAGGCCATACCTGAGGTGAGATATGAAGTTACTGGAGGGGGGTGCAAAGGAGGGCAACAAAAATGTTAAAGGAGGTGGAAGAAAAGGAATATGAAGTTAGGCTGAAGGAGTTGAACATGTACACACTGGAGGAGAGGAGGGATATGATTGAAGCATTTAAATACCTGAGGGGGGTAAATAAACCAAACACTAAGGGGTGTTTAAACTGAGGAGTGGAAGAGAGACGAGGGGACATGAACTAAGGCTGGAAGGGGGACATTTCAAGAGGGAAATGAGGAGGCACTACTTCACTGAGAGGATGGTGTCTAGTTGGAATGCACTGCCAGAGGGGGTGGTAACATGTAGGGCAGTCAATAGCTTTAAGAAGGAGTAGGATAAAGCAAGAGTTGGGGAGGCATGGGCTGAGACTAGCAGGGGAGGAACTGAGGGGGGAGGAGGCTGGGGCAGCTGTAATCTAGGGTGCTAGCTGCAAATTTCGGCACACTTAGATAGACTAATTGGTCTGTTCAGCTGTCAGATTCGTATTTCGTATGTTCATATATATGTTCGTATGTAAAACTACAGTGCCTCTGTTCATGAGCAGAGGTCCTAAAATGCCTATGTTGAAAGTTTGGTGACAAACATCCATAAAATGACTGTTACAACCGTGCGTTGTGCACCCTCGTAACTTCACAAATTTGTGGTATTTTTCTCCAGATTTAACATTGGCATTTTTTCACACCTCCTTATGAACAGTACAGCTGTTATTTTTCACATCCTGCCCAAAATATGCATTTAAACATCAGGCACAGGATAGCACAGTTGCTGTGGGAAATCAATGTTCAGGACAGACTAAGAAAATCATAGTGACAGTGTTCATAAGCAGAGGTCACAAAATGCCTATGTTGAAAATTTGGTGAAATAATTCCACTAAATGATTGTGTTACACACATGCATTGCACAGTTTCCATGTATGCTCGGAAGTTCTAGCATTTTTAATATTTTCACTACAGATTTTCAACATTGCCATCTCTTCATACCTCCCAACGAATGGTACAGTTGTCATTCTTCACATCCTGCCTGATCTGTGTTTTTGTACATCAGGCACACAATGGCACGGTCGCTGTGGGAACTCAAAGTTCGGGACACATTGAGAAAATCACAGTGCCACTGTTCATGAGAAGAAGTCCCAAATACTTTCATGAGGTAGGGGTCATAAAAAGGCCATGTTGAAAATTTGTAGTGCAAATACCAACAAACACCAGGGGCATTACGGTTTCTAACCATAACGTTCCACCCTGCACAGACTGACAGGTATTAGGGCTGTGCCTTTGGACTGCCAACTGTAATGCTATCCCCATTCCACCTCCCCACCCTGCATCCAGTGACAGGCATTGAGGTGTGCCTTGGACTCTTTTGCCCCAGAATTCACCCCATTCTCCTATATTGCACCTATTTCAGCTATAACCTTATGGAAGTGGGGTGACTTTAAAGCCGAACACCCGAAGGCACACCTTAACACTTGTCGGTGTCTGCAGGATAGGGTGAAATGAAATGGCATGAACATTATGGGAGACAACCCAAACGCATACCTAAATGCGTGTCCATCTCTGCAGGGTGGAAGAGGGCTTGGTGTGAAGTTCAATACTTCACTGTCATTCCTACTCTGCATCAGTTTAATTCCTGCATTTCCAATGTTAATACCAGCAAGCAGACATTCAGCATTGACAAATGCATGTTTGAATAAAGATAATGGCATCCTGGCCTTCTTCCCCCTCTGGGAGACCTGTGAGGACAACATTGTTTCTTCAGTTGCATCCCTCTAGGTCTTCCACCTTCAACTCGCGTCGGGACATCTTTTGTCGAATGGCCACCAGATCTGGGTCTATTCTGTCTGCATGTTTCTCAAGGGAACAAATTCTTGCTGTATTATCAGAGGCCCACTGAGTTACATCCTCTAGTGACTGTGTAAGTGATTGACCCTCTTTTGATATGTTGTGCAAATCCTCCTGAAAGGGCTGAAATTCTTCCAGAAATCTGCTGAGCATCAGCAGCTCCCTTGCTGATAGCACTGTGGTTGGCCCTTCTGTCAAGCTGGAGGCCTGTGGTTTCTTAAAGGCCTTCTCTGGAGTTACAGGAGGGGTGTGATTTTGTGATGCTTTCCTCAGCTTGGTGTCTACAGATGCCTCCAAGTGCAGCAAATTGACTCCAATAGTTAGCTCTACAAGATATGGTAGGTTGTAATCAGTTCTGCAACATTTTTCCATGAAAAAATAAAGTAAAATGTTCCAAGTAGCTGGAGCGACGTGGAGGAGCTGCTAACTGGCACTCTGCATCACGTGCTCACCTCACTTGAATTCATTCTGACATACAGTGCCTTCAAGTTCAAAGGCAGGTATTTCTTGCAAACATGTGGAATGGCAATGAGGGCAGCCATGACCCCCAGTTATGCTAATGTTTCTTGGGGGTGTGGGAAAGGTCCATTATATTCAATCAGGCAACTAACCCCTTCCATTATAAAATAAAACATAATTCAGGTTTATTGATGATGCTGTATGCATATGGGAGGGCGACATTTTAGAGATCCCACATTTCTTTGCCTGGCTTAACACAAATGACCTGAACTTGAAATTCACTTACACTGTTATTATGGAATGCCTTAACTTTCTTGATGTGACCCTATCTGGTGACAGCTCAGGTAACAACAAAATTCAGACAGTATGCTGCCAGAAATCCACAGCCACCAGTTCTGTACTTAACGCTGATAGTGCACACTCACATACATTAAAAAAATTCTATACCATTCAGCCAGTTCTTTAGCTTGTGCAGGAACTGCAGTACCATAGGTTCATTTGAAACTGAGGCTGAGGAACTGGGAAACTGTTTTAATATTCAAGTTTATGACACTGACTTACTTACCAAATCAAAAGAAAAAGCCAAAAAGGCAAATAGAGATGAACTACCGAGAGGCAAAAGTCCTATTAGAAATAATACACAGATGGAATTTGTGCCTAGTACTTTTGTTACTGAGTACAATTACTGTGCTAGAAGAATAGGGAATGCAATATTCCGAAACTGGCCCATACTTCTTTTTTTTCCTATCTTTTGTGTGTTCTCCTTGGCTGTGGTGAGGCAGGTTCTCTTCGGCAGGTGCCTCCGCTCCCTCACACTGTTCAAAGTACCCCAGTTTACCTGATGGCTCAGTACCCCTATGGATTTCCCCGTGGTGGGGTGGAGAAAGAGAGGGCCATCCTCGCTATGATGTCTACATTCATTAATTGCCACTGGCTCTGGTGATGTGGTGGGTAGAGGTGTTGTGCACGGGCATTATACAACCTTCCATATTTCCACCATTCTTTTCTCCCTTGGCCCAGAACCATGGCATGCGATGCATGCATTAACATGAAGGCATGCACATGCTCCCAGCCCACTTCTCTGTCCACCCACCGAACACTACGTCACCATCCCGATGTCCTCGCTCAGGCTACCAGCCTCCACCTGGTGTCACCCGAGATGGGACAACCTTCCACCCAGACCTGGGAGACGAGAGCTGTCTGGCGGCTAACTCAGTTCAGCTCCCATGTCTCCCCCCAATGACCTCTGGCAACATAAGCTCATTGCCAAGCTCAGGTCATCAGTGTAGTGTGAGGTATGGCACTTGTCAGGACCTTTCCCTTAGCATAACCAGGCCACTGATTGATCCATACTTCTAAGTGATAATGAAGTTAGCGTACTATAGCTATGGTCCCAAACCTAGGGTCATGTTCAGTAGAAACAGCAGCCTATGAGACAGGATAGTGCACAGCAGAAAGGAAAAAGAAACCATGCCTAGAAGTGCTTTCAATTGGCTGACACAGAGACCTAGGGGTTTCTACAAATGCTCTAGATACAACATAAATAAATGTGCGCAAAATGTAAATGTGTTCAGACATCCTGGGAATGTTAACAAGAGTGCAGAAATAAGAGAACTGATAACATGTGCCACTGCTTTTGACATATATATTTTATGGGGCACTTGCAGTTTGCTGTATGTAGAGTGTACAACTCATCCTCTCAAAAGAAGACTACAAGAGCATGTTCGCTCTATAATGAATACAAACATGATACCCCAGTGGGTTTACACTTTTTTGAAATGTATAACTCCAAACCAGATGACTTAAGAAGTGTGGGTTTAGAAACTCCCACACCAGGAAAAGGAAGGAGACAGACTTAACCTGCTTTTGAGGAAGGAAAGTGCTTGGATCCATAAATTCAAAAGTGTTAAATCTATGGGACTGAATGAACAATGGAACATTTACAAGCCTTTCCATAAAATGGATTTACAGTATGTACATAGGGTGTGTTGGGGAGTCTAATTCTTGTTCTTTTAAATATTTAGTTTACTGACTCCAGTGATTTAATATCAGCACTATTATTTCATATATCAGCAGTGTTTTGATAGACTCTGCTTGCAATTATTGTAATGTAAAGGTGGTCTGATTAATACATAGTAATTGTTTGTTTCTCTCACCTGTCTCTTCTAGGCTCTGTCTTTTCTATTATTGCTGACTGGGACTACTTATTTTATGGATCCCTTCCTGATTTTGACAAGTTTACAAGGACAAGAGACACTTGAAAGGAACTGGGGTGATTGCAGTAACCTATCAGACAGTTCTACCTTTTTAGCAAACCATTCTGTTCTTTAGTCAAGTCTTAGTCAAGCAGGGTTATTTATTCTTGGCATTATGAATTGCATTTTAGTACATTAGCAATCGCTGGTTATGCAACTTTTAGCTATTGCATAACGTAATATTAGTGACCCAACTTATACTTGATTGTGATGCAGACATTCTTCGATTTCAATTACTGTTTTTTTTATCTTTTCCATTTGCTGTATTTCTTACCTTATGCATTTGCTATATTTTGATAGTATGTAAGCATATGCATTACGTCATGAATAGTTATATGCTGCATGTATAAAATAAATGATTAATACCCTTGAGGAAGACTCATTAAAGTTGAAGCACCTGGGTGAGTGGTGAAGCAACATTACCTGCATCAGTTACAATTCTGTAAGCCTGCTGTTCTTTTTTTTTTTTTTTTTTTAATTTTAATATGTTGTGAATAAATACAATTGTACTGGCTATGTGGTTCAGCAGAGCCTTTGTTCTCTCCCTATGAGTGCTACAGACTCTTGGATCTTGTGTATATGTGGCTTGATTTCCCAGTAATTTTTCATATATTGTTCTGGAGTCACTTTGCCTATCTTTGCACATCTTTTCTATATTGTAGAAGGCTTTAATATGCAGTTTTCTAGATTTTTTTAAATCTAAACACAGATCAATCTTGCTGGGTCTCAGTATAAAACATGAACCCTTATTCAGTATAGCAGTCTGGACTTGTGTTTACTGCAGCAAAGAAAGCGTGATAACATTTTCTTCACTTCACTCTTTCTCTGTTTCAGCCTTTGTGTATCCCCTGTGTCTGAGATGTGGGTCCTTTTGAGCCTCTCTCCCCTCCTAGTCCTTTTTCTACCACACTGAACTTGACCAGTCTGTCTGATCACCTCGGTTGGAGGTTCTGTGTAGATGTGCCATCTTCTAAACAAATAGTCTTCCCCAAATTCAAGATCTGATTTAGATGCTGAGATAGTGTAGCTGGTGTTGCTATGTTTCAGAACAGATTTCAGGCCCCGGCCTCTGTCCTGGATTCTACTTCTGCCCCAATACTCCTGAGTTACTCCAAGAGAACACCTGATCCTTTAAATAATCTTGTCAGTCACTCTCAGATTTGTATTCCTTAGTGCCTCTATCCTTCTTGTACTGCTTGGCAATGGCTATTCACAGGTTTACCTTCAAACCCATAAACTCTTGGGTGTTCTGTGAAAGTTGCCACCTCAGCCTCTTTATCTTTCAGTTCAGGATCCAGGGATTCCTGTTGTTTCTCATAATCCCTAATTATACATTACAAAAAAAAGGTTGATGCGAGTTGAATTTGCTGTTTCCCATCAAGTATTAATTCCTCCTGCTCAAGGTCCTATCCCAGCCATTAGTCCTCACAGTACCCTCCTGACTTGGACATATGCCTCCAAATAAGAGTCCAATAAACTCTGTAAGCTTATAGTGATTTTTTTTAAAGCAGAAACACTCTTCATATCCAAGATTGTGTCCAGTTCTGTGGGTCATACTTGTGGTTGAATAATTCCTGCATCCAGGTTCTCACAGAAAAGTGGTTTCTATTCCTTAACCCAGAAAAAAAGAGTTGGCAAAATTGTGAGTGATATGTTCTATGTTAATGACCTCCACTACTGTGCATACTGAGATGTTTGAAATCAGCTTTTTGGGTTTATGTATCCTCAAAAAAAAGATGGTATCACTAAAATGGATGTATTCCATAAGATTACACAGAAATACTGTCCTCCATGCCTCCAGCTGTTACCCATGACATGCCATCAGGAACATCCCAAAGTCTCAGTTTATGAGGCTGAAATGCAACTGCAGTGATGATTCTGACTTTCAGACTGGAACATCAGAAATATATAGTAGCTTTAGGGAGAGAAGGAATGGCCACTATCTTTTGGAAGGCACCTCTAAGGAGGTTAGTCAAATTGAACACAATGACCTCCTTGTGTATAGGGACAGGAGAACAGAAAGAAAAGATGTATTAAATTTTGTCAAACCTACAGTCCTAATTCATCTTCCATACATGATATTTGAGCAAGACATTGACATATTCTTGCCACAGAGCCTCGGAGGGGGATGTCAGTATGCCATCTTGTATGGTCTATAAAAGACATCAACAACCTCTCTGACTTTCTTGTTCACTTACTACAGCACATTCATAAGCTTAGTACTCAGTGGCTACCAAAACAGCTGAAGGGCTGTTGCGTTGTGGACACTGTAGACATTGTGAGGTGGTATCTAAAAAGGCTACTTTCTTATTTGCCAATGCCATTTCATGAAATTAGACAGTTTATTAACTGTTATACTACAGGTGTCATTTATATGGCTTCCTGTGTGTGCCAGGCTTTCTATGTTGGCAAAATGAAGAGAATGTTTAAATTGCACATAAGGGGTACATCTCAGTGGTATTAGGAGGGGCAATGCTGACAATGGCTTGGTCAAACATCTCTTCAATAATAATGATGGAACTGACCATCATTTTCAGTTTTATGGCATAGAAAAGGTTACATTAGGTCCTAGAGGTGGCGATTTGGATACCAAAATACTTAACAAGGAAGCTTTTGGGATTTTTCAATCAATCAATCAAATCTTTATTTATCCAGGTGAACATCACTGAGCAAGCTCATTTGCAAGATGGACCTGGTTATTACCAGATCAACATACATTCTAATTACATTAGGAAACATAAGAATTACAAAGAATATTTACAGCCACTATTAAAAATATAATCATCATAACAACAAATAAATACAAAGAAGGTACAAATTACAGAATCAGCTACAATACAGAGGAGGTATACAACAGCAGAGAGGATAACTGTGTAATATAAGTGAGATTTGGGAGACTTAGAAGGCTTCAGGGAAAAACAGCAAAGGTTCAGTCTGATAACAAAATGGAGAATAATGTTGCAGTACAGTACTTAGTCCTGGCCAGGGATGTACAGCTAGGTTGAGGGGATATAAGAAGTTTCCAAAAATATTAAAGCTGAAGAATATGGAGGGGGAGGTACAGAAGGGATGGAGGGGTGGGAAGACAGGGGAAAAAAAGGTAGGGAAAAGGAGAGCAATAGCACACGTGGTATGTATGGAAAAATGGTGGAGAGGCAGTGTGAGGAAGAGGGGGGAAGCTATTATAGAATTCCTTCACAGTATAATGCTATCTGACCTTAGGATGAGATCAGAGTCGAGAAGGCATATGAAGCCAACATTGTACTATAGTGTAATTGGCAAGGAGCTGAAGCCTCAGTGACTAGGGATGCAATTACAAGATTCCCTCACTGTCCGAGCATAAATTTGTTTTTATTTATTTATTTTATTTTATTGTATAGAATCAGAATAACTGATGAGAGTGCTCAATTTCAGCAATTTTTGCAGTTTATTCCACAGGGATGGTAACACAAAGCTGATTGCGCTCTACCATGGGGAAAAACCTGAGGGATACACAAAGTGATAAGGTAGGCACTTCTTATGGCATAATTTCCTGGTAGGCTTAGCGAGAGACAGTCAATGATATATTGGGGGAGCTTACTTGAGACCACTCTGAATGTCCAAATCACCGCATTTCTATTTCTGCTAAATTTAAGAGAATTCCACTCTACAGCTGCATACAATGCACAGTGGTGGGTGGAGAGGGGAAGGCCAATTATAAACCTAATAGCTCTGTGACAAAACGAGTCCAATTTGTCGAGAGAGGTTTTAGGGCACTGTCTGTATAAGAAATCTGCATAATCAACCAGAGAGAGAAAGGTTGTTTGGACCAGTCACTTTTTTTTGCTAGTAAGAATCTGGTTAATCCTAAAGAAAACACCTAGTCTTTGTCTTACTTTCTTTATCAAGTCCTCAATGTGCTCTATGAATGAAAGATTATAATCCAGCCGCACTCCCAAATATTTAAACTTTGGAACAAACTCCAGGTTCTCTCCAAGTATTTTAGTGTTCAGAGGTAATGTTCCATTCGTGGCCGGGTTCACCATACGGCTATGAGGAGAGAAAAGCATTGCTTTCGGTTTTTTTTTTGCATTTAGTAGGGGCTTTTTAAAAATAAGCTGTTTCTGGTTAAATTCCTCCTGTAGATCTGCGCAGGCAGCTTCAGGAGTCAGATGACTAAGATAAAGAACAGTGTCATCTGCAAACAGATGTATACAGACCTTGTTTATGCTATCATCAATGTTATTAACATAGATAGCAAACAGTAGTGATCCAAGTATTGACCCTTGAGGCACCCCCCTTTGAAGTGGTTTGAGTGCGGACAGCTCACCCTCAGCCTTGATCTGCTGAAACCGTCCTGAGAGATAATCAGTAAACCAACTTATTGGGGCTGGGTCAAGACCTAAGTTCCTCAAGGAAGAGAGAAGCAGGCTGTAATCCACGGTGTCAAAGGCCTTACTTAGGTCTAAGAATACAGCCCAGACAAAAATGTTTCTATCCAGGTCATGTCGCCAGTCATTGGTTACTTTGGCAAGGGCGGAAATAGTTCTGTGCGCTGATCTAAAGCCAGATTGCATGGGATTTAGTAGGTTTTTTGACTCAATGTAGTTACTGAGCTGGTTACTCACTATTTTTTCCAGTAGTTTTGACAAGGTAGGTAGGAGGCATATCGGTCTGTAATTGTTCATGTCACAAGGGTCCCCTGATTTAAACAGAGGAATGACATGTGCGGTTTTCCATATCAGAGGAATACTCCCTTGAGACAGTGATAGGTTGAAATGATGAGTGATAGGCACCGCTAGTACATGCTAGGCAACCATAAGGAAATAGGGATCTAGTAAATCTGCCCCAGCACTTTTCTTAGTGTCCAACTGAAGCAAAAGATCTTTGACTTCTTTCAGGGTTACAGGCTGGAATGCGAAGCCAGGGGCAGGGGCAGGAGATTGCTCATCTTGCACTCCAAGATGCAGGCGTGCCAAGCATACAGGGGAGTTATCGAATGCAAGACCAGCAATGGCAAAATGGTTGTTAAAGGAGTTTAGAATTCCCATTTTCAGTTGAGGGCATTGAGATTACCAGAGCTAAACAGAAATGTAGAAGTTGATGGAGATAAGGGCACTCAGGCCCACTGCATCTGCCCTGTTTTGTAGCTATTGTGATTACTTTGGTTTAATGCATTTTTTTTTAAAGAATCCATGCCATCCATAGCATTGGTACTTTGCCATTTATCCCTGTTTAATAGTGTCAGCTCCTTTTTGCAATGTTTCCCTTCAGTTTGGATTTCTTCTTCTGTGCCCTTTAAGTAATTGCCCATCCCTTTTCTCCGTTCATCATTTACCCTTCCACTTTGTATTCCATCTTTTCCCTTTCCATGCCCCCCCTTCTTCCTTCCTCCCCTCCCATATTTTCTTTGTTTTTATTTCTACATTACTCCTCACTTTTCCATTTGTTGTCTTGTTCTTGCAATGTATCCCTCCCTTGTTTTTTCCGAACACTGTAAATTACTGTAACAGTTTTTCTTAATGACTGTTTTGAGCTGTTGTTCTCCTTTCATAGCTGCTGTGCCTAAGGGATTTGACAATAATAAGTCTTCATGAGAACAGCACATAAAAGCAGCTTCCCTGTTTTGCTGTATACCTCTTAATCTGCTAGGACAAAAATCAGGGACACTCATCTCAAAAATCAGGGACACCATATGTTATTCAGCGTAGCACTGTGCCATCGCATGACATGTACAGCACATGATGTAGTACGCAACAATGTATGTCATGTCCCTTTAGTTTATGCTTTTTAAAATGTCAAATTCTATTGCATACTACCAAATGGCACAATAAAAAAAAACACAGGGAAATGTTTTGCATCTTCTTTCTGTTGTCATTTCTGTTTATTTACCTACTTGAAACTAAAGTGTATCATGGGCACTGCTAGAGAAATAATTTTCTTTAGGATACAGTGTTAAGCTAATTTCCAGGTTTTTGAGGATCCAGTGTTATTGTTTTTCAGACTTAACTGAATGGAAATATACTGTATTGGAACTCAGTGTGTGTGTGTGTGTGTGTGTGTGTGTGTGCCTCTCAGTTTCATTAAAAAAAGCAGATAAGCCTGTGGAATGCCAGGGGAGGTCTGTCTCCTACAAACTGCTTTTGTCTGCTTGGCCAGTTTAACCCTTGCTTTGTTGCTGAGTGATATATCGGACAAGAATTCCTATACTTGCTAATTCTGTTGATAGCCTAAGGGTTAAATGGGTCTGCTAGGCTTACACTGGCATTCTAAAAATCCAGAAAAGAAGAAAGCAAGTCAAGACTTTGGGACAGAAAGTCTAAATTCAGGAAATCCCGGAAAATCCAGGACAGCTAAGAAGTATGTTTTGCTGCACTTCCTGGCAGTATTATGCAATATGGACATTGACATATATCATTTATGCTATTTTTCACAAATATCTCTATTTTTAGGTTTGCATTTTACTGCAGTAGTCTGGCAATAGATTTTCTTCCAGTTCATTCAATTTACCTGTATCATTTTACTTATTGCAAAATCATTTTAATGTTGTACTATTTCTGGTTACTTTGTGATGCAGGCCAGACACCCTGATGAAATGCACATGTGTAAAATGGGTAAGGCCATTTATCTGAATAGAGTTTTTGTCTCCTGTGTGGTACTCTACACATGAGTTTGTATTTTATGCTTATTTAATAAATGTTTATCAAGTACAAATACTCCTTGGTTGACAGTGCCATCTTTTTCCTATTCTGGGGTAGAATTACTTTCTCAAAACATATGGGGATCGATAATGGGCAGACCAGAATACTTCCACTACCATAGTAAGTATTGAAATTAAGAGATCTACCATTAGCATGTTAAGAGTGAGTTTCAGTGATGGAGATTTGGCATTTATCAATGGGGAGTCATGTATTAATGGAGCCTTACATCAGGTCCATATTCAGAAATTGTGAAAACTGACCAAAAAGAAAAGGATCTTTTTGATTAGAACCCTGTTGCTGCCATGTTTTTTAATACATTAGTTATGTTTCTCCCTCCTAATGCTTTAGAAACAAAGTTGTATAGCTTTTTGTTTTCTTCTTTTTTTCTGGGGAGTAGACTAAACCTCATTAAATGTGAGTGATTTAGCCAGCAGTTGCTAGGGAAGGAGTAGGTATTATGGACCCAGTAGTTTTTTTTTTTTGTATTTATCTTTTTTCTTTTAATTTTTGGATGACACTGAATAAGGTGACTAACCTGTGGGTCTCCTTGGTGTTAGAATGGCTGGGGTCTCTCTGTTGTACTGGAGGAAGTTGACTAAATTTCACCTTCTGACTAAAGCCATACGTGGCAAATGTTCACTATACAGTACATTAAGGTAGTGTTTGCTAAAATCAAGCAGTGGTGCCTGAGTCCAACTGAAATAGATTCACTTCCATGGAAAACTCTGTAAGAAACAGTTATGTCAAGATGTTTTAATGTTATGCCCAACTTCCCATGCTTGAGGATGCAGTATGGCATAGTGGTTAAGGGCACTAAGCTGCAAACCTAGAGACCTGGGATTAAATCCCATCAGCCCCCACTTGCATACTGTGCAACTCTAAGCAAGTCACTTAACTTTCTCGTGCTCCCAGGTCATACCTGGAAACAAGCTCCAGATTAGTGTGCCTTTCCTCGGTAAATAATTTCTCCTTCCCACCATGTCTTTGTAGCTTATAGAGATGGTACTTTAAAACAACCAGTGAACAAATGAACCTCCCTCCAGAGTTGGGGTGTCTTATGGTTGAGCATTCAGGTGTGGTTATGTGTTAGAGGGACCTGGAAACATAAAAGCCAGGAGGGATGGACTTGCCCTAAGCCAGAGTGTGCAAATTCCTGAGACCCAGGAACACCTTTTTTTGGAATGCCCCTATGTAATTGTTTTATCATCTCTCTGAGAAGGAGTGTGGAACTGGGACTTGCTAAAGTGTTTAACTTACAGAGAGTTGATACACAGTTTCACTACATGCCACTGGGGAACTCTGCACCCAGATACAGTCAGTATTGTTTTTCTTATTTTAAAGTATTATATAAGGCAAGCATGATGTGCTTTTGCCTTAAAACATAAACAGGTGACTTTTAGGGATGTACAGCCAGGCCTCTACACAACAGGCTAGGGAAGTAGATTTAACATAACATAACAAAAATGTTACTTCAAACGAAGAGTGATCCATATTTGGAACACACTGCTACTTGAAATAGTTATAAGTAAGCCAAAAAAGTAATTTAAGGCTGGTGGGGATTAATTTATTCTTACCAGAAATAGGCTTGAATATTATGACTAATACATGTAACTATGTATAGTCTTATGCCCCCCAGCTCCAGCACACTTTAAAACTGATTACCAAGATCAGTCATTTGCTAACACTTTGGGGACATTTTATACCTGCAATAATATACTCTAGGGTGTGGTATAGCATGGGATATCCTCACTTCTTGGTGGTAGAAAGCACTCAACTGTGCCTCGTGCCTCACAGCCTTCCTAAGGTATGATGATATCTCATGATATGCCACACCCTGTCATATATCATTGCTTAATTTTTTACTGGCTACCATTGACAGGCATAACATACTATATTGTACCTATTTAAGATGTGAAACATATATTCCTAAATCTATGTAGTAAGGTGTTAATGTAATTTTTTTTTTGTATTGTGACAAATGTTGTAGACCATGGGTCATACCTGTAAGAGGATTTGTATTTCAGAGTACATACCCATTAATAAATAAAAAAAAAAAAAAAACAATGACTGAGAATGGATCTTCAACTTAGCCACCACCTGCCAAACCAGATAAATAAATTTGAGAGGAAGGCCACTCCAGTGATTGGGAGGGAAGAAAAGGCTGGCTGGCCCTCAGAAGTTCAGCAGTGAGAACAGTGGGATAGTGAGGAATTTCATTGCCTTATAATTGGAAGTGATATACATATTGTAATAAGATTTTTACTATAATGTTTTTCTGATCATTTCTCTTTTTTATTTTATTTTATTTTTTTTTTTTTTTGCAATGTGGAAGTTTAACATATTATCAAAGATTATATTCCATTAAAAAAAGCTGCAACAAAGCAACACATTTGGCATAGGCAATTACAACATCCATCAATGACACCTGTAAATACTTGAGGATACTGTTGAATTAGGCACTATATCAGGAAACATTGTAGTGTACTGTTTACAATGATGACTTGTCAAAAGTAGGAAGAAATGCTTTTTCTAAGTAAACAGAAACAGCATGTAGAAAAATACAACTAGCCACAACAGATACAGAAGGAAAAGGCAAAACCATTTGACAACCCCTCAACTCTGAATACAATATACATATTTAATTTAAATATTTGTTTGCCACCTTTAATATGCATAGTTTGTATTTTCCAATAATTTAACAAACTCACAAAAAATGTACAAAAGAAAATAAACATGTTGATTTATAGTAGAAACATCTTAGAAAGGGTTTCACAATGGAACATAATGAAATTAAGTGTCACATTTCTTGTGCCATCATGGTTTATTACAATTATGCAAAAAACATTAATGGGAGAAACTCAGAGCTGTCTTCCAAGAGCTTGCTAAGGCCCATGTCTTCCTGTTGTTTTGTTTTTTGATTGATTTAGACCTAACTGATATGGGTAGCCAGATGAGCCCTCATTGCCTGCACAGTGCAGATCAAAGCAAGTGTCTTGAAAGCAAAATGGTGAGTCTTACATGGTGCTCTAATGAGGATCTATATGTAAATTGTGCTTCAAGAAAAATCATATAGGGTCAACTTCTGCTGCATGTCTTTTAAGTTTTAAGATAATTTCACTCTTGATTCTGCTTTACAACAAGTAGAACCTTGTGAAGTTTGTAAACTGCCATGATTACCAGAGGTGCACCATGAGATGCAATATTTTGTTTTTCTTGGGGATCATTTGGTACAATATGTTGTGGATTAATTTCTTAGTTACTGTCTCAGTTTGGCACACATGACAATTTTAGTCACACAGATTAAACTATTATCTATTGACAAAGATGGTAGGAGTACAGACATGTACAGTCAGTTTAGCAGTACAGAGCTACACATTTACAGCAGTGAGTTCTATTATGTAGAGCATCTGCTTGGGAGCTAAGAGATCCCAGGTTCAAACCCTGCTAGAGCCAAATACTCCCTGTGTGACCTCAGACAAGCCACTTAACCTTCCAGAGCTCCAATCCAAGCAGCTGCTGAAATGGCATAACAAGACCCCAGTGGAAACGATATGTTGCATCTCAGCTGTAATATCCTAGGTAAAGAAATTGTAACAAAAATTACCTCATGTGCAGTTGTGCTACACACCATGTACAAAGTGGATAGACAAAGGTAATGCAGAACCTCAGAACTTTGAGTTGGGGGGGGGTTCTCAGATGTCTGTTGTTATTACATTCACATTTTGCTTTTATCTGAAAACAGCATCATGCTTCTTTGCTCAGCTGCATCCTAGAAGACATTACATAGACATGCTATAACAGGAGACAGACATTTTCCTCAGAGTTTTTTTTTTTTTAAAAAAGACTTGATAGAACAGAAAAGAAGAAAGAGATACCTTTTAAAATTTCTTTCTTTCATCGCTGAATTATTTTAAGCAGCATGTGGTGTGTCATAAAGTGACAGATGAGCTTTTGTTTTGGTTGCAACAGTGGCAAGGAATGATAGTGATCTCAGTGCTAGTGGAGGTATTGGAAATAAGCAGTCAGTTTGTTTTGGCAAAGCAAAAGGATGATGTGCCATTTTAGCTGGCAATGATTCTAATTACAACAGTTTAGTTTATCTGTACTTCGATATTGATTGTAGTTCAACAAATACAATGGCTTGATGTTTTACTGTCTGATGTTACTGCTTTAAGGTATCTTTATTGTTTAGTTCTTCATTTTCATATTTCATTTTTTGACAGTTTGGTCAGTACACTGGACCGGAGGCCCATTTTCAAAAAGGACACAAGTCAGACAGGCAGAAGAAAAAAAAATACATACTTCAGAGGTGGGGGAACAAATACATACTGTACAAATATATAGGCTCAAAAAACAGTTGTATATCAATGTCACAAGTGCAGGCAGATTACAAAAATCAGTATATCATGATACAGATGTAGTAAGATGAATACATCAAGAGGAGCCCTTATAAACACTTTTGAGCAATAGGTGGTCTCTGAGCTGTAATGTAAACTTAAGGTGGCTGGAGCAGAGGTTGAGGAAGTTACATAGATATGGATATACTAACATACTTAATAGTCAGCAGAAGAAGGACTCATGGTCTATCAAGTCTGCTTGATTGTGGTGTCCAGATGCAGAGATTACAGTGACCCCCTTCCCGCCAACCCTGACTGTCCCCTTAACCGAATCCCATCCTCTCTTGAACCCTCCTGACTGTCTTTCGAGTGATGATCTCAGCTGAGAGTTTATCACCCCCCAGACAACAGCCTCTCTGTAAAGAAATGTCTCCTGACCTCCTTCATGAGCCTTTCTGCACAGCCGGCTCAAAACAGTGTTCCTTGTGGTCTTGTTTTTACTGAGGCAGAAAAGTACCCAGATATCCACCTGTTTATACCTTTCAGGTACTAGAAGGTTTCAATCATGTCCCCCCCCCCAAGGAGTACATGTTGAGGTCTCTCAGCCTGTCCTCATACACCCTTCTCTGCTATCCCTGAACCATCTTCTTCACCCTCCTCTTCACTGTGTCAAGCTGGTTGATATCCTTTTTCAGGTAGCAGCTCCAGTATTGCACACCATACTCCAGGTATGGTGCACTTAGCATCTGTACAGCGGCAGTATAACCACCTTCCTTCTGCCTGTGACCCTTCTAGCTATACAGCCTAGTACTGTGTGTGCCTTCACCCTGCCTTCCTACACTGCATAGTCTGTTTTTAGGATGCTGGTGATGGCTATCCCCAAGCTCTGTTCCCCCTCTGATTAAGTGGTCTTGACCCCCACCCAGACTATACTCAGCCTTGTGTTCTTCCTTCCTGTGTGCATGACCTTGCACTTCTTTGTAATGAGTTCTAGCTGTCAGATACATGACCGACTCTCTAGCTTTGCCAGGTCCTTCTTTAGGTCTTGCACTCTTTCCTCAGTGTCCACCCTCCCAGAGCAGTTGGTTTCATCTGCAAAGAGGAAGATCTTGCCTTTAATATCATCCCCAATGTCATTAATAAACACAATGAAAAGCACTGAACCAAGCATTGACCCCTCCTGGACACAACTTGTAACCCCTCTTTTACCTGAGAGTCCCCGCACCACCACTCTCTTGGTCATACATTGATCCAGTTTGCCACCCACCTGGTTAATTTGCTCTCTGTCAATAGATCCTTTAACTTCCTGATCAACCTGTTGTGGGGCACCAAATATAAAGCCTTGCTGAAATCTGAATATATTATGTCAACCACCTGACATCCACCACCTTTATTACCCAGTCAAAGAAGTTGGTTAGGCTGGTTTGACAGACCTCCCTGGCATGAACCATGCTGTCTGTCATCCTGTAGCTGGTGGGTTCCAGGAACTCAACTAGTCTTTCATTTAGAATGGGCTTCATCGGTTTATCCACAACAGAGATCAGACTGACCTGCCTGTATTTCCCAGGGTCATCTCTTTGCCCACTCTTATGAAGCAGTACCAAATATGAATTCCCACCCCTGTGGTAGCACCAGTCCATATCTAGAGAGCTGTTGAACAGATCCACAATTGGACCAACCAACTCTGCCACAAGCTCTCAGCACTCTTGGATATATACAGTACCATCTGGTCCCAGGGACTTGTTTACCTTTAGGGACATGAGCCCTTTTCTAAACCTGTGTTCTTCCATTTGCCCCTTCCTCTCCCATCTTCCCTTGCAGCATTGGTCCATCATTTTTTTTTAGTAAAGACATAGCAAAAGCATTTGTTCAACATCTAAACTTTCTCTTTACTTTCTTTCATAAACCCCTCTTACTTTTTTAGCTGCACTGTGACTTTCTTTGTGTCTCTTTTCCCCCAATATACCTAAAAAAGACTTTCTGTCCATCCATAATTAACTCTGCTGTTTTCAAATACTTTTTCACCTTTGCTTATCTGACTATCCTTCCAGCCTTCCTAGCTTTCTCCAAGTAGACTCATTCATCCTCATCCTTCCAGGACTTCCTGTACTTCCAGTACACAGCTCTCTTATCACACACAGCCTGCCTTACCTCCCTACCAAATCAACTTGGCCCCCTGGCTTTGGAGTTCTTCCTCTTTTGCTTAAGGCAAGTGTTATTTGCTGCTGCTATCCCTTCCCTGATAACTATCCTCCTTTGATCCATGCTCATGCCATCCTTAAAGAGGAATCATGAGCATTAAGATCCCCACACCCAAATGTGGGTCTGGTCTCAATTTGCAATTTGTGTGCAAAAATATATATTTTTTTTATGTAATTGTTTGCTTCAGTATAGTAGATTGTATCAAACTGTTTCTGTTGACTTTCAAGATGACATTTCCTTAAACTACAAATCCCAGAATCCCCTGCAGCTGAAATCAGAGGAGGGCTGGAGAAGTGGGAAGTTCAATAGTCTGAAGTGCATGATACAGTTTTTATAAGCTCTGATTTTTTTGTTAGCTGATCCTGATGTCCCCCCTGGGCTAAGTACTGTCCCAAAGGACTGTACTTAGCCCCAGGAGAGCAGTGGGACTGGCAAACATCTGTTGAAACTTATAAAATCTTTAACATGCACTGCAGGCAATTGAATCCCATATTGTTGCAGCCCTCTCCTGATGATAGCAGCAGGGGAATCTGTGATTTGTAATTACAGAAAATGTCAGCTTGCAGGCCAACTGAAACAGTTGGATACAATCTACTATACTGTAGTGAACAGTAAGTAAAAGAAAAAAAAATGCTTTTTGCACACAAAGGGAAAATTGGGGCCAGCCCCACACTGAGGTAAGAGGCTCATAGTGCTGACTGTCCTCTTTTAAGGTTAGTTTGGTGCCCCTAAATGTCTCACCCTTCTTTAACTAGTCAGCCTTTGTTTACTTATTTATTTAAAAGAGATTTACCAGGAAAGATATATTTAGCATTAAAGCTAATTTCCAGGTGTGGCCTGGGGGGGAGTGAATAAGTTCATAATACAAGTAAAAAGTGCAGTAATATTATGCAGCAATAAAGCACAGCAATGTACAGAATACATAGTATTGCACTGGTTTAAATTAATTACAAACAAATTGATTACATCAGGAGTGTGGGTTAACAGGCAATTGCATGCTGTAATGTTAGGAAAGGACAGGAAAGGAAGTGGTCATAAATCAGGAGGATCAAAAGGGAGGAGCAACTGGACCCAAATATGAGAGAGGAAAGAGAGGAGGGAGGGTAGAGAATTAGGAGGGGGGAAGTGAAGAAAAGAAAGGAAAGGAAGACATGGGTGGAAGTAAAAGTGGGTGGAGATGGATAAAGTGAAAGGCATAGGAAAAGGGGAAGGAGAGCAGAGTGGAGAAGGAAGGGGGAGGAGGAAGTGGATGGAGGAAGAGTGGGAATGGTGTTACAGTAGTACATGAGGGAAGTGAGGAGGGATAGAGCTAGAGAGGGAGGGGGATTGGAGGGAGGGAGGGAAGGAGGCATGGTAGGGGAAGGAGGGTGGAGAAGAAAGGATGGGATTGAGATTGGGGAGAGGATGAGTGTAGAGGTTGTAATACTTTAGTAGTGTGAAATGTGAGGAGCAGACAGGTGCAAGAGCTTGGGGACAGGTAGTGGATAGGGAAACAAGAAAAGAGTTGAGGCAGGGCACAAGGCTATGGGCATTTGTAGGAGGGAGTGGTGTGGGTTTGGCGTAACAAAGAAAGTGAGCATTTGGAGGAGACAGAATGAATTGTTAGTGGAATAGAGTTCCAGATAAAAGGAAAGTGGAATTAAAAGGCATTCTGACCAGTGAGGAATTTATGAGATGGGAGCAGTAGGGACCAATAACCAAAGTTATGGAGAGAGTAAGTGGAGGGAGGCATAAGTGAGAGAAGTGAACTGAGATAAGGGGGGGAGTGAGGCCAGTCAGAATTTAGAAATGAAGGAGGCACAGTGGATTAAGCGGTGATCTACCAAGGGGATGGGATGGGTAGAGCAGAGTATAGAAAACAGTGGTAAGTACAGGGAGGGCAGGCCACAACAAAATGGCAGAAGGAGTGGAAGAGGAGAACTAGACTGGCCAAAGTGGACTTAGGTGAGCACCATAGATGATGTCACCATAATCAAAGATGGGGAGGATCATCTTAGAGATAATATCTCGATGAGGAGGTAAAAGGATGCAGTTTTTGCTCCTATAAAGGGCACTGAGCATGGGGTGGAGTGTTTTTGTGAATGGCATCTACATTCTGAGAAAAGTTAATTTGCCAGACAAGCCATACACCAAGGTATTTGAATAAGGGTACGTTGTCAATAATACCCCCATCTAGGGTGGAAGATGAGGTGTGAGGGGTGCCCAGAAAGCCTTTGCCTAGTGCTGAAGCACATGGAGACCATTTTCTTAGCACTTAGGGATAATTGGTTTGACCTGAACCATTTCTGGACAGTGTCAGAATTAAGCTGAAGCCTAGCCTGGATGTTAACTCTGAGGAGAAGACCCAAATGCAAACAGGACCATGTCATCTGCATACATATGGATGGAAGTCTAGCACCTTTTTCTTCATACTTAGTGCTTCCTCTCCAATGTCAGCTTTGAACTACACCATTCGGTGGTCACTGCTCCTCAAGGGCTCTTCCACAGTAATGTCCCAGAAGTGATCCCAGTTAATACCAGGTCAATCCCTCCACACTAATCATACTCACAGTGGCCCACATACTGCTTAGAAATACATGTGCCACTGGGTTCTCCTGATGACACTCACATATACCTGCCATGTCTGTTTGATGGCCATGTTTAGATTTGTGGCACAGCCACCCAAACTATATCTCACCTTTCCTGCAGGTACCACTCAGATGGAGCTCCCTTCTCTTTTCCTATACCATCCTCTCATCCTCATAATCTGCTATTTCTCATCCTCTACCCCCTCAGCTGTGCCTTAGTCTTGGTGTTAATCTCTCAATTTTGTCTGAAGCATAAGTCCCCCCTTGTTGCCTGGTTCCTAATAGGCACACATAAGTGTTTTTTTAATTTCTGCTTTACTAATCTTGGGCACCATCCGAAAGTTCTCCCTGTATCCCTCCACTCTCTTCTGGGTGGGCGGTGATTTTGTAAAGGTATTTACTTACTCAAGTTTCTCCTGAGGGCAGTTTTTCCCTAGCTTTCCAGTGTTTGTGAGTTAAGGTTTTTTTTATATATTTACTGTTATCCTCTTTTCTACCTTCTACTAGGACCTGGACCCTGGCACTCTTGAGTCTACCATCTCTATAGGTCCAGGCAAGTATCGATGGTACTCTTGTCTATACCATAGTGTATTGCTTCATTACATTGTATGACTCTCACGACCCCTAAATGCTTTGGGGAGGTTTTTTGTTGTGTTGTACTTGCTTGTTAGTCTTTGCTGTAATCTCATTAACTTACAGTATGTGGCAATAGTGTTTTTACCTTCAGTCCAGCTTAGGGCATAGGTACATAAGAAGGTACTTTTTAAGTGTGGCCCACTGGGTACTTTACAAGGGAATCCATCTGTGTGCACCTCCCTTCTATATCATCCATTTTAGTGTCTCTGGAAATGTCTGGGGACTGAATTCTCCTGTTAAAAGAAAGTTGGTCCTGATGAGAATCAAGACCATGAAGATGAATGTTTTCTGGCAGGAGACTTAAGTAACCTTCTTAGAGGCCTCCAAACTGTGTAGAAAATTGGTGGAGGCCGATGTGCATAGTAGTGTCAACTATTTTGACCAAGAGGTAGGGCAGTCGGGCTGGAACCATGGCCATAGTATATGAGGGGGGAGCTGGAGGTGAGGGAGAGGCTGTACCTGCGGCAGAGAAGGTGGGATGCAACAGCAGCTGAAGGTTGGACCACACCGGCGGCAACCAGGGAGGTGGCAGTAGCCACAAGTTTAGCCTGAGGGGTCAGCCAGTCAGAGGAGTGTGAGAGGCCGCATAGGCAGCAAGGAGCCAACCAGGGGAAAGGGGCTCCCAAAGAAAGCCAATCAGGAGCAGGAGAGCGAAGCTCAGATCGGTCGATGGGCCTTAAAAGGTAGGAGCTCAACTGCACTGTAGTTGAAAGTTTTCTCCCTCCACCCGCTCCACACTGCCACCTAATTCAATGGTCTCAGGATACATGCCCAGCAGGGGGCCTGGTCAATAAGGAGCGGGTACAGGGTGGAGAATCAAAGGAGTGGGGAGGAGGAAGAATCTGTTGGATAGCCAGAGGGACATTTTCTTCAGGAATAAGGTATTGTGGCCTTTTGTTGGTGTGCTTTGCTACTCGATGCTTTTGGGCAGAGCAAGTATTTGGGTGGTTATCCTTTGTTAATTGTAGATATATTAGGTGGGACATGTGTTTATTTTGGTGGGACATTTAAAGGAGACTACTCATTAGGTTTTAGCAAATCTCATTAGGGCACAGAGGGTAAAGAGTTATATTCAATTATAGGGACAGACAACTGCAACAGGAGTCTCTATAGGATTTATGTAAGAAGGAGCCTCTACAAGGTTTGGATGGCTATAGTGGGAGTAGGAGGGTTAAGAGCTTGCAATAGGCTGCTCAGCCACCTTAAAGGAAGAACTTAGGTGAATGGATTTGGGTGCAGGTGGGAACATGTCCAGTTTTGGAGGAGGAAGTGTGGGGAAGGCTTGGGGGAAGGAAGGAGATCCTTTGTTGGGTATGGGAGGTGGGTGTTGGTGGGCAGATAGAGATTTGGGATGGGTAGTGGGCTGCAACAACAGTGGAGCACCAATCTTTCTCAAAAAGGCATGGAGAGTTGGGGGATGTTTAGTGTGATTCCAAACAGAGAAACTTCAAGAAGAGATCATGATACTGTAAGGCAGCTGTGAATGGCACAGTGAGCCATGCCGGGTTAATGCCCAACTGAACCTGGTGGCAGTAGGGAATATGAGGAGGAAGGGCACTGTAAGTTGATGGGGGGGAGAAATGGGAGGGGGCATGAGGTGGGGTCTCAGAACCAGGGACATTGTATCAGGGGGACCAAGGTAAAAGGGCAGAACAGAATGGGGGGAACAAACAGGGAGGGATTAGGGGAAAAGAGGAGGGTGAGAAGGTGAAGGTGGCAGAAGGGGGAGAAGGGCTAGCATGGGAAAGACAGCAAAGGTAGGCCTAGGAGTTGAGTCTGTGGAAAATCATTTTGCAGTTCTGGAGGAGGTGAGGAAGGGTAGGGGGAGAACCAGGTGGTGTAACGGTTACTAGCCAAGATGAAAGGGGCACGGGGGAGAGTACAGATGAGGATGATGTAATGGGGGTGAAGGGGGGAATGAATGTGCAGGAGGAGGAAGAGGCATCAAAGGGTAGGGGAAGGAAGAAGGGGAGCACATGGGGGAAAATCTGGGTGTAATCCTGATCTTGAGAGACTCAGTGCTGAGGGGTGGCAGGTGGGGTAGCAGGAGGGAGAGACATAACCGCATATGGGTGGAGGCCATGCCAGGAATGACAGCGGAGAGGGTGGGCCAGTCAGTACTGAAATGTGCCAAAAGGAGTAGGGAGAAACATTTAATTCTGAATTTAGAGATGAACAACCTGGCTGATAGGATGATACAAAAAGTACAGAGGAGGTTTGAGGAGTTAGAATCACTATACAAAGGAGCAGGAAGACCAGTAACCTTATTAGAGATACTTACTGTTCTCAGGGCGAGCATGGCAAGAAAGGGGAGGATAAAGGAATTTAACAAATGGCTAGGAACTTGGTGTCAGGCCAGAGGGTATGGGCTGGTGGAAGGTGGGGAGGGACTTGGGTGGACAGCAGCCTCTACTTGAATGATTGACTCCACCGAAGTGAGGAGGATAAGAGAGTGTTGAAAAAGGGGATCAGTAACTACATAGAAGAGTCTGGATATTTAAACTAGGAGTGGGGGTGGCAAGTCAACAGGAGGCAAGCAGAGGCCAGGGGAAGGGAAGTCAGATGAGCTTACCCCCCAGGACAGGGACAGGGGAGGATGCTATAAGGAAGTGGAAGGAGGGGGGAGGTAACAGGGTAGAAGGTTTTCACCTTGAATGCTAGAAGCCTGGGGAACAAAACTACGGAGCTGCAGACCCTCATGGTGGAAGGGGAGGTGGACATGGTGGCAATTATCAATATATATGGGCCACCCAGCACCATGACTGGGACCTGGCAGTACCAGGGTACAGGATCTTTCGCAAGGATAGACCAAATGGGAAAAGGGGGGGGGTGTGGCACTGTATGTGAGGGAAGGACTGAAGTGTGTGAGGGAGGAGAAGGAGAAGAGTAGTGCTGAGCCACTGTGGGTGCAGATTCAGGACTCGAGGAATAGGACTATCAGGATGGGAATGGTATACAGGCCACCCTCCCAGACTGAAGAACTAGACAAGGAAATAGCAGACAGATTGGGAGGGCCTGCGGAAAGGGGAGTGTGGCGATAATGGGGGACTTCAATCTATGAAGAGTGGACTGGAGTACCCTAGCCTCATTTAATAGGAGGGAGCAGGTGGTGCTTGTGAAAGGCTATGGGATGACAGAAGGACACTTGCACTGATGTAGTTCTCAGAGTTTCATGATTTAATGAAATATTTACAGAACAAAATAAAATGGACTTGAAACATTCAATACAAACAAAATTTGAAGGAAGCAAAAATGAAGGGTTAAATTCAGCGAATTAACATTGTCTGAAATGCAGCACTAGAAAGTATTAGGCTGAAGGGTGTTGTACCTTCAACACCCTCTTTGATTCTGACTTGCAATCACTCTCTATCTGAAATATAAAGGGGGGCTGGACTTTAGAATTGGTCCACCCAGCTGTCAGTCATGCAAGTGTTGTGTTTATACATTTTTAATTTCTCCTATTAGCTCCTTTTCCCAGTTGTAATAATATATACACATACAGCACCTTATATATATATATGTATATATATATCAAAACAATACATTAGTATTTTATTTTTTATCACTGGATCCAGTTTTCTCTCAGAGAGTCATTCTGTAAATCCCTCCTCCAGCTATGCTCGGCATAAATGTATTAGGAATAAGGCTGTCCGGCTCTTACAGAGAACAGTTGTGAGAAGTAAACTACAGCAGAAGACTTCGCTCACTATGGTAAGCACTTACAAAGTAAAACATTGAATTAAACAAATGCCTGCTGAATGCTTTTTAATTTCATATGTTGTCTAGTGGTAGCGTTTTGTACTGCTGGAGCTACAGAGCTTCCTCGACTTCCTATTTAAATGGAGACTTAAATGCTGCGGCTTTGCACAGCTCTGAGGAGTTCTAAAATGCTGCAAATAGAAAACTGTACTGATTAAAGAATCTTGCAGGCTACCTACTGCTCACAAAACAACAATATTTTAGCAGCAGGGTTCTCCTGTAATAGGTGCATACCGTAATTTACTTTGAAAGCATTTCCATTTTCAATACATTTTCTTTGCCCTCGGTTTACCACCGCTGCGACTCTGCGCATCTTCGAGAGGTAACCACAGGACATTTTATAATCTAAATGGGGGGGGGAGAAACAAAGAACTCCAGCATATATAACAACAGTATAACTGCCTCCAGTGTCCTTATACCTTATATTCTTTTAAGTCAATTTTAACTGATTGAAAAAATACAGCTATCAGTTTTAGGGCAGAAAAAGACACTGTACGCAGAGGTATCCAAAACATCTACAACAGGGAGCAGTTATCATTTCTTTCCTGTTTTGCTTATCCACAGTTAATTTTACTAAATTGATTTACTAAATGACACATCTGTCACTTGGAGTTTTATTTCTGTGATATCGCATGACTGGACTCAAGCGTAGTCTGGCCAACAGGTTGCTGGGTGGGGGTGAAAAGACAAACACAAATGCAAAAAAACATTTTTACAGTGGCCAGTCCATGCAGACATACATACACAAACAGGCAATAGGGATCACAAAGAAAACACATAAGGATTTCCCCCAGCAAACCTGTAAAGCTGGCCAGACACTATCACAGTGCTAGACACCTTCCAGGACAACTTCCTGCTGCAGATGGTCAGCGAACCAACCAGGTTGAGGAACATCCTTGACCTGGTGCTGGCAAATGAGGAGTTTGTGAGGGAACTGAGCGTGGAAGAGCCACTGGTGGGGAGCGACCACCACTCGGTATGGTTCACATTGGACATGAGTAAGGAATGAGCAGTGTCTGATACAAATGTGTTGGACTTCAGGGGGAGACGACTTTGGGAGGATAGAGGAAATAATTAAGGAGCATGTGGCCAAAATTGACTCCAGTATGAACACTAACCAGAGGAGGGAGCTCATTAAGAGGGGGTTTGCAGAGGCAATGAAAGCCTCTGTTAAGACTAGGAGTAAAACAGTGAGGGCTAAGAACCCTAGCTGGGTGGCCAGTGGAGTCATGGAAAGGATAAGGTGGAAAAGAGCCACCTTCAGAAGGTACAAGAAGAACAGGGAGGGGGGAAGACAGGGAGAAGTATGTGAAGGAAGCTAAGGAGGTGACAAGGGCTGTAAAGGCAGCAAAGGCATCAAAGGAGCTCAGGCTGGTGCAGAGCATTAAGGAGGGAGAGAAGGAATTCTACGGGTACATCAGGGAGAAAAGGGGCTTCAAGGACAATATAGTAAGGATCAGTAGGGAAGGGGGTTGGGTGGAGGATTAGGGGGAAAGTGGCAGAAGAACTGAATGACTATTTCTGCTCGGTATTTACCAAGGAAAAGGTGGGATAGATGCCCAAGGGGGGATTTCAGGCAGTTAGGGAGGGAGAGAGTGTGACAGACAGGGGGATCCCAGTGGACAGGGTACTGGAGGGATTGAGGGTGATGAGGGTAGACAAGGCACCAGGGTCAGACAGCATTCATCCCAGGGTGCTGAAGGGACTGGTGGAGATACTAGCAGAGCCTTTGGCAGACCTATTCAGTACCTCACTAGATTCGGGGTACATACCTCAGGATTGGAGGATGGCTCACAAGATACCTCTCCATAAGAGTGGCCCCAGAGATGATCCAGGGAAATAGAGACTGGTGAGCCTCACATCCATCGTGGGAAAGCTGATGGAGACAATCCTGAAGGAAAGGCTGGTGTCTCTTCTGGAGATGAATGGGCTGCAGGACAGTAAGCAGCATGGCTTTGACACTGGCAGATCATGCCAGACAAACTTGGTAGAGTACTACAACTCAGTAACTAGGCAACTGGACAGGAGCCATGCAGTGGACATCATGTATCTAGACTTCAGTAAGGCATTCAACTCGGTGCCGCATGAGAGACTGAGAAGTAAGCTACAAGGTACAGGGGCAGAAGCAAAGTTGGTGGGCTGGGTGGTGAACTGGCTACAGGGGAGACTGCAGAGAGTGGTGGTGGGGGAAGCTATCATCCCCAAGGGTGGTGACGAGTGGAGTTCTGCAGGGCTAGGTGTTGGGACCAGTGCTATTTGGAATATTCATTGCAGACATTTTGGTGGGCATCAAGAACAAAATCAGTTTGTTTGCTAATAACACCAAGACGGGGGTGTTGGTCAATGACCTAGGGGGTTGACAAGGGCTGCAGGAGAATCCAGCTAAGCTGGAGTCCTGGTCTGATACCTGGCAGCTGGGGTTCATGCCAAAAAATGCAAGGTGCTGCACTTTGGTGCTAAGAACCCGAGGAGGAGCTACCATCTGGGAGGTGAACATTTGGTGGTGACAGAGGAGGAGAAGGATCTGGGGGTGCTTATTAAGGGGGCAATGAACAACTCAGCACAATGTAGAAAGGCAGCTGCAAAAACCAACAGGATGCTGGGTTGTATTGCTAGGGGAATATCCTCAAGGAGGGGGGGGAGGTGATTCTGCCTTTGTATAGGTCGCTGGTTAGGCCAAATCTGGAGTACTATATGCAGTTCTGGCACCCATACCTGAAGAAGGACATTAAGCTACTGGAGGGGGTGCAACGCAGGGCAAAAAAGATGATCAAAGGGATGGAGAATTACCATATGAGAGTAGGATAAAGGAATTGAACATGTGCTTGCTGGAGGAGAGGAGGGAGAGGGGAGATATGATTGAAACCTTCAGATACATGATGGGTATAAACAAGACATGTGTAGAGGGGCTTTTCAAACTAAGGGAGGGGAGGGTCACTTGAAGACATGATATGAGGCTTAAGGGGGACACTTCAGGAGGGAGATGAGAAGACACTTTTTTATAGAGAGGGTGGTGGCTGGGTGGAACATGCTGCCAGCAGAGGTGGTTTCTAGTAGAACAGTAGGGGACCTCAAGAGGGGATGGGACAGAGTAAGAGGGAGTGTCAAGGCAGGGGGGCAGGGAAGGGAGGGGCAGCTGCAAAATAAGGGCTGCTTGCTGCATAACTGACCAGACATGGTAGATGGTAAGGCCTTTTTCTGCTAGCGAATTTCATGTGTTCGTATGTTCATATGTTCACTTCCAAAGCCAAAGTCTCCATTTTGCTCCAAAAACAGCTCCTTTGGAAGATTACCAGCTCTGCTACGGACCAGTTGGATAGATGGATCACAGCCAAGCTTTATACACCTGAGGGACCTCTGCTCTAGGCAAATACCTAAGGGTACAATCATGATGAGGGATCTCTCCTTGAGGCCCTCTTAAACAAGCTGGTGGGTATTGCAGACCCCTGCACTCCATTTCTGGTGTTACAGGAGTTCAATGTCACCACTTGACGTGTACTTCAATAGAAACTCAGGCAAGCCCAAGTCATGTGTGAAGGTGCACTTGGCACTGGAAGACATGATGTCTCTTCTGTCTCTTACAGATATTTGGAGTCTAGTCCTGCTTCTTGGGAATCTTGGCCCTCTACTATGCTGCCAGTCGTATAGACTTTTATCCCATGTTCCTCGCATCAGCATACCATGATGTGCACGACCGTGATTGAGCGACCCCCGAAAGGGCGACTGAATCCAGACATATTTAATGAGTTTGTCTACCACCTGCACCTGCCTTCCCTATCACCAACACAGAAGGAGGCCTTAGGGATGCCTCTGACTACCCTGGAGTTCATGTCAGCTATCCTCAGCTTATCCCCTCCCAAGTCATGGGGGGGGGGGTTGGAGTGGACCCCGTAAACCTTTATCAACTTATTCTGGACAGTTTCATGGAAGGTTTTCATAGGGGCCCACCAGAACACCAATCTGTCCCCTTCACTACTGGAAACCATAAGCACAGTTCTGCCACGGGGGGGAAAAGACCTGACATTACACACAGCTATAGATCAATCTTGTTGATCAATGCAGATGTGAAGATCCTGGCCAAAGCCCTGGCAACTTGGCTTGAGCCTCTACTTCCCACCCTTATTCACCCCTCCCAAACAGGGTTTGTTCAGGGCTAGCTTAGACCAGACCACCCCAGATCCTTTAATTCTCTCATGTCCTTAGCTACCTACTGCTACCTACTAGGGTAGATACTCTGGGGAGTTGAGAAAATGAGGAGGGACCTAGGAAACCTGGAAAACTAGTCTAATGTATAACAATTAACATTTAATGCAAAGGAGTGAAAAGTCATGCATCTGAGGTGCAGAAATCCTGCAGAGTTACAGGATGAGGGAAGAGCTGTTGACAGTTACCAGGGAAGAAATGAATTTTAGGGATAATCAACTCAGATGACCTAAAGGTGTCTAAACAGTGTACCAAGGCTGTGGGGCAGGCCAGTGGCATGTTGGGGTGCATAGGAAGGGGTATCACTAGCAGAAGAAGGGAGGTGGTGATGCCACTGTACAAAACTCTGGTGAGGCCTCATCTGGAGGATGGTGTACAGTTCTGCAGGCCACATCTTCATAAGGACATCATAGACAGGGTGGAGGTGGTTCAGAGAAGTGCAACAAAAATGGTGCAGGGCTTGTACCAGGAGACATATGAGGAGAGATTAAAATACCTCAATATGTATACACTGGAAGAAAGGTGTGAATAGGGAGATATGATAGAAAACTTCAAGTATCTTAATGGCATAAACAAAGTAAAAGTGGGTGATATCTTTCACTATAGGAGGTGTACAAGGACGAGGGAGCATGATATGAGATTGGAGGGAGGCAGGATAAGGGAGAATTTGAGGATGTTTTTCTTCACAGAAAGGGCAGTAGATGCAGGGAATTGCTTACCCCTGGAAATAGTGGAAGCTAGCACAGTGGGGGGATTCAAACATGCATGGGAAAGGCACAAGGAAACCCTAGAGGTGGGTAGGAAAGTTTAAAGCCAATGACCAAGTAAGATCAGGAACCACTGATGCAGGCAGGGAATACAGGCAGACTGGGTGAGCCTAGAGGTACTTATCTGCTGTCAAATACTACGTTACTATGTCCTTAGCTAGCTCTGCCTCCATTCCAGCAGTGACAGTAGCTATCAACTTTGAAAAAGCTTTTGATTCATTGGAGTTGGGGTATCTGCAGATGATTTTGGGGAAACAGGGATTTTGTCCTGTTTTCTCTGATTGGATCAGTGCACTGTGTACAGAATCTACAGCCAGGTTTTTGACTAACTCCACCCTGTCTCCCCTCTTTTCCTTCCACTGAGGTACCTGCCAGGTCTTCCCCTGTTCAAAATATTATAGAAACATAGACTTTGACAGCACATAAGGGCCACTTGGCCCAGCTAGTCTGCCCATTTCCCTACCAATTGGATAAGCTGCAGATCCTAGTTAACCAACAACCTACTTCTTCCTACCCCCTACCAAAATTGTCGTATGTCTGTCCCATGCATTCTTGAATTACCTCACTGTTTTTGACCCCACAACCTCCTCAGGAAACCGTTTCATGTGCCCACTACCCTCATTGTGAAAAAATACTTCCTCACATTGCCCTTGAGCCGTCCCCCCTCTCTTTAAATTGTGTCCCCTTGTTCTTGCACATCTCTTTTTCTGAAATATGCTGCTCTCTTGGACTTTGTTGATTCCCTTGAGGTTCTTGAAAATTTCTGTCATGTCCCCCCTTTTCCTCCTTTTCTCAAGGGTATACATATTAAGCTCCTTTAGTCTCTCTTTTTATATAGCCTCTGTTGCAGACCCTACACCATTTTAGTTGCCCTCCTCTGGACTGCCTCCATCCTGTCTATGTCCTTGCGGAGATTGGGAATCCAGAACTGCACACAGTATTCCAGATGGGGTCTCACCGACTGTTTGTATAGAGGGATAACAGTTTCCTGTTTTCTACTGGTGATGCCTCTCCCTATACATCCCAGTATCCCCTACCTTCTCACATTGCTTGCTTACCTTTAGGTCATCTGATATGACTACCCCCAGGTTCCATTACATTTTTGTTTTGTTACCCCCCGCATTGTGTACTCTTCCTGGGTTTTTGTTTCCCAGGTGCATTCACTGCACTTCTTTGCATTGTATCTAAGCTGCGATACTTTGACTATTCCTCCAACCTAGGCAAGTTCTCTACATCCTTCCAATTTCCTTGTGTATCAACCCTGTTGCAGATCTTTGTGTCATCTGCAAAGAGGCATACTTTTCCTTCCGTTCCCTCTGCAATGTCACTTTTAAAGACATTAAGAAGGACCAGACCCAGTAGTGAACCCTATGGTAACCCGCTAGTAACCATTCTTTCTTCAGTGTGGACTCCGTTTACTATTATCATCTGTGTACTGTTGTTCAGCCAATTTTTTTACTCAGGTTACCACCGTCTGACCCACTCCCAGGCTGGCTAATTTGTTTATTAATCTTTTGTGTAGGACTGTGTCAAATGTCTTGCTAAAGTCTAGGTAGGCCTTGTTCACAGCCCCTCCCTGGTCTACTACTTTGGTCACCCAGTCAAAGTAATCTATTAGATTCGTGTGACATGACCTTCCCACTGTGAATCCATGCTGCCTTGGGTCCTGTGTCCTGCTGGCCTCTAGGTACTCAACAATTTTTTCTTTCAGAAGTGATTCCATCATTGTCCCTACCACTGAGATCAAGCTAACAAGTCTCTAGTTTTCTGCATCTGTTTTGCTCCCACTTTTGTGAAGGGGTATCATATCTGCCCTCCCCCAGTCCTTAGGTACCACACCATTCTCCCATGATTTGCTAAAAGGGTAGTCAGTGGTGTTACTAGTTTTCCCCTTAGTTCTTTTAGAATTCTGGGAAGAATTCCATCAGGCCCCATTGCTTTGCCCACATTCAGTTTTAGAGTTCTTTCAAGAACCATTTCTTCTGTGAAAGGACCGATATCAACTCCCCTATCCAGAGTGCTTCTATTGATTGGATTAGGTACCTCCCCTCCTCTTCTTTTGTGAGTACTGAGCATAGTATTCATTCAGTATCCTCTTTTCCTCTCTCTCTGCCCACCCACCCTCTCCTTTGTTAACTCACTATCCACTCCTTCGTCTTTCTTCACTCCCTAATGTACCTATAAAAGGTTTTATCCCCCTTCTTAACAGAGTTGGCTATCTTTTCCTTGGTTTGGGCCTTTGCTATTCTGACTGCCTTCCCCACTTTCTTCTGCTTTAATGGTACAGTTCTCTGTTCTGCTCCTTCTGTGTTTCTTTATACTTCCCGAATGCTGTCTTTTTCCTTCCTAACCTTCCCTACCACCTCATTTGAGAACCATTGTGGCTTTTTCTTTCATTTTGATTTGTTTATTTGCTTCACACAAAGGCTTGTTGCCTCTGTGATGGCAGTTTTGATGTTTCCCCATTGTTCCTACACCCCCTGCTGCTTGCCTGTTTGCTAGTGCTTTTCAGAGGCACTCTCCCAATTTGACAAAGTCAGCCCTCCTAAAGTCCAGTACCCTCACTTTTGTATGGCTTCACTCTGTGGCTGTGTTTATCGTGAACCACACTGTTTGGTGGTCACTTTTTCCCAGATGGCTACCCACTTCTAGGTGTGAGACCCTTTCTCTCCATCCCCATTTGAGAGTACCAGATCTAAAATTGCTCCCTTCTGAGTAGGTTCCAACACTAGCTGTCTGAGGCATGCCCCCGTAAGGCATTGAGAATAATCCTGCTCTTGGATGTGGCTGCAGCAGAGGTGCTCCAATTAACATCTGGTATATTCAGGTCCCCCATCAACAATATCTCCCCATTTCTGCCATCCTAAGGATGCCTTCTATCATTTCCTTGTTTATTTCCTCCCCCTGAGATGGGGGTCTGTATACAACCCCTGTGCAGATTGTGGTGCCATTTCTGGTCTCCAGGGTGATCCACAGTGCCTCCTCTCCTCCCTGTTTAGCCTTTAGTTCCATTGCTTTGATCCCTTCCATTACATACAGAGCTACTCCTCCTCCTCCTCCTCCTCCTCCTCCTCTTCTACCCTCCCTGTCCCTCCTATAGATTGTGTACCCTGGTATGTTGACATCCCAGTCATGGTTCTCTGTGTACCATGTTTTTGTGACTGCCACAATATCCAGGCATCCCTATTCCATCAAGGACACCAGTTCAGGGAGCTTGTTACCTAGACTACAGGCATTGGTACTCATTACCCTCCATTTCTTAATGGCCTTACCCTTTTTTGCCCCATCTCTGTCCTTACTGCCTTTGCCTTCTTCTCCATTTACTCCTGCCCTTCTCCCTCTCGACTTCTCTAGCATGGTGTTTTTCTCACTAACCACCTTGATTTTTGGAGTGGAGACTAGGATTTCCCTGCTCCTTTTCAGTGCCTCCCCCCTTGGCTGGTTTAAATGCTTGCCAATGAAGCATTTAAACCTATCACCTAGGATCCTGATTCCCTTCCTGGACAGATGCAGACCATCGTGCCAGTGTAGGCCTATATCCCTCCAGGTGGACCCCCAGTCCCAATAAAGCCAAACTCATGAGCTCTACACCAGTTTTTCAACCATTGATTGAATCCCATGATACAGAGCACCCTAGCCTCACCCAAGCCATAGACAGGCAGCACCTCTGAAAAAGGTACCGTGTGTGCTACTTGTCTAAGGCCCCTCCCCAACTCCACATTTATTCATGCTTACCATTGGGCCCAAGGTTATAGCTATTCACCAACATCAGGTTCTGAGGGGTATTCAAGTGGTGCAGCTGGACACTTGTACCCTGCTACGCGTGGATAACTGTTTAGTTTTGCTTGAGGATGCTCCTCAGAGTATTCCTCCTTCTCTCCCTCTTTCATACCTTCCAAGAGATTTCTATCCAAAAAAACTAACACTGGTAAGACAGAGATCCTGCCTCTGAATAAAGCCTTCAGACAGGTCTCCATTTCACAGTTTGATCTATAATGGTGCCCTAAAGATCTTAAGTACAGAATGTGAGGGTCTGCTATCACCTGGAATCTAAAATAATGGTATCTACTAATCTCACAGCCCTACTGAACAGGCTGAAAGAGAGTATGACAGATGGAAACAGTTCCATCTTTCACTGTTGAGGAAAATATCAGCCCTGAATGTGATTACGGTCCCCAATGTTCTGCACTGCCTGTCTCACCTTGCAGTGACAGTTCTTTCCCTCTGGTTTGCTAAATTGGATGAGTTGGTCAGTAACTTTCCTTGGGAGGGTAAATCTCCTTACTATAGCAGGGACTTCTATGTCTATTGTGTGGCCTTTAAAAATGCACAAACACTCCAGTTGTTGTCTCCCCCTTCTGACAGCCCTCCATTATGTTTGGCAATAGAGAAGTGTATCCTACGTGGGTCTCCTCTCCTTAGTGTCTCTTTAGCCCTTTTTCCTCAAACTGTCAAAGATATGCCTTGTGCTACCCACCTCACTGCACATGTGGAAAAAAGATGGATTCCTGGTTGAAGGTATCCCCTAGCTACAAGGAACCTCATTCTAGTATGGAATAATCCACTAATCCAGATTGAAGGCCATATGGTTCACTGGAGAGGAGAGAAGATAGGGAATTATGAGGGTTTACTGACTTGCTTCCAGCCTGCTCGCACACACTTAGACTCCTATGAAAGTCTTAGACAGAGATACAGCCTGCCCCTGAGGGATCTTTGGAGATACCGCAAATTTGGAGTGCATTATCCACTGTATTTAAGCAACTACCTTCTCATGTTTCATTCACCTCCCCCCCCCAAGATACTAGAGTCATGTAATGCAACAAACAGGGGGCGGTCAAGAAATATTTATAGGTTCATCATCAGCACCATCCTGGATCTCACTGACAAAGCACACTGAACTGGGAGCAATCACTAGGAGTGGTGATCCCTGAAGACCACTGGTCCAAATTCTGGTTATTGGCCCACAAAGCATGCCCAGATTCCAAAGGATTACTTATTCAGAATAAGGTTATGCATTTATGTCACCACAAGCTGTCCCAGCTCAAGAATCTAGGCTTGATGAGCCATGACAATTGTTGGAGGTGCCATGCCCAAGATGCTGACCTTGTGTACATTCTGTGGTCTTGTTCCAAAACATTCCCCTCTTAGCTTCAGGTCAATAGGGGCTGTACAGCCATTCTTAACCTACTACTGCCTTTCTTCCTTTCACTGTACCTGCTTGGAATACCTCCACCTGGCACACTTCTTTAAAGTGTGTACTTTTACTGGCTCCTAATGGCTAGCATTGAAGCCACACAGTTTATCTTGCAAAGGGGGAGGACTGATACTCTACCCTTCAAGGCCAAGAGTCTGTCTTCAAAGAGAAGTCTGGGTGGTGTGGCTAGAATGTCCCACTTTGCATGGAAGACTATGCCAGCTTACCAACTGGTATGGGACTCTATTCTGAACTCCCCTTTGGTGCTGGATGACACTGTCTCAGGCAGCACTCATAGATAAGGTGTGTATGGCCCCCACCTATCATACTGTTGTCATACTGTTTGCTTGCATGCCTTCTCTGACTGCTAATTGCCCACTTAGGCATCTGTACCATATATATTCTCACACTGTTTCTACACTATTATAGTTGTCATGTGTACAGTATGTATTTGTTTGCTAGAGCTACTTCTGTAGTAGGATTTTCTGTAAAATCTTAATAAAAACTATTACGTGCAAAAAGTTAATAACAGATCCTGGATGGCTCCTTCCCATGTCAACTCAGTCACCCCCTAAACTAGGAACCCCTCCTGGACTGCATCCAGAATGACTTGGATCCTGGCACAGGTGATGGGCAGGACACTCCATTCCACCTTTGTTAAATTGTAGTCACCTGTTATCACCACTTATCCCTTTTCAGCACATTGTGGTACCTAAATTCCTGTTCTTGTCCTCATCCTGGTGAAGTGGCCTATACACTGCACCCAGGTTCCTTTCTGCTGACTTTCTGATCTGGCTCAAAAGTGCCTCAATTTTCCCCTCTTCTAGTTGCTCCCTAGTGGCAGAAATGCTCTCCCTGATGTACTGTATAGTGCCATCTCCCTTTTTCCCCGTCCCATCTATAGACAGCATACCCTGGAATGGAGAGATAATCATGGTTCCTGAATGTTGCCAGATCCACCTTCACCTCTGCCATCATGGCCTGCAGGTCATCCATTTGATTTTGAAACTTCTAGCATTCTACCACTGAGGGACAGTTCCCTCCACCACTCTTGAATATCTCCCCTCCTTTTTCAAACATGTGCCTCCTTCCTCCCCTGTATGACGGTCTGCCCCCTTCCTTTGATCATTCCCCATCATTTTGTTCTCCCCTAGCCCCATACTTAACCCTCTATGCCGGCCTTTACTAACCCCTCTGTGCTTATCACATAATGGGGTGATTTATGGCCCCCATCCAGAAAGCCCCCACAAGCCCCCTACTATTCACTGTATACACTCCTTTTTTTGACCATTCTGTTTTTTACCTTGAGGGCTTGTATGCACCCATCTCTTAGAACTCCTGCATGCTGCAACCCATGCTGGTTCCCCCATTCCATTTAAATCTAGTCTTCTTCTGATACCCTTCCCAGTCCATTCCAAAAGTAGCCTGGTTGCTGTCTTGTTTAGGTGCAGCCTTTCAAGTGCCAAGAGGGTTTTATCATTCCACATCTCCCCCTGGCTCCCTATGTATCCAAAACATACCTCTCTACACCAATCCTTCATCCAGCCATTAAACTCTTCTATCCAGTGTTTTCTAGCTATGCTGGCACTTGGCACTAGCAGCACTTCTGAGAATGCCACTATCTTCTTCTGCCCTCTACAAACCTGCTCTAAACCTCTCTTGCACTATCTCTACCTCACAACCATCTAGGTCATTTGTGCCTAGGTGCACTTTCACATGTGGCTTTCCTTCTGTCCTGCTTGTGAGGGGGCATACAGCTGGGCCTTTGCATACTGTGGTCATTGCTGGGAGGCACACCATACCTTGGTGTTCTCCCCTGGTCCTAGCCCACCTAATACCTTTTATTATAGAATACCCTAGCACTATGACTGTACTCCTACTCTTTCCTTTCCTTCCCTTCCCCTATATCTACCTTTACTGGTGCTACCCTTTCCTGCTCAACCTGCCCTACTGCCCCTCCTTTTAGTGCTACCCTTCCCCTACCTCTCTCCCCTCAGCTGATGATTGCCTGAAGTCCCACCCCTTCTCAACAAATGCACCTGCCACGCCTTCTTCAGCGGAGTCCTGTCTGCCCTGACTGTCCACCTCAGTCTTCCCTCTACTCTCCCAAGGGAGCTGCCTTCCCACCCTGTACTCCTTACCACACCCCCATTCCCCTCCTGTCCCACTGCTGCCCATTTTAAATCCCCCCTACAAACCAGCTTCTTCCTGTCATCGGTATCCCACCTAGTTCCCCTTACCCCTGTAGTACTCAATGGCTGGAAGCGATTCCTGACTTGTACCACCATGTGCGCTCCCACATTTCCCTTCTCCTGCTGACCCGCTCTGTTTATCCCCTCTGCCTCCCTAAGATTCCTCTTCCTCTGGGGCATTGGATCCCAGTAACTCTGGACCTCCAACCCACATTTTCACCCTCTACTCCCTGTTCCTTCCCTTTGCTCCACCCAACTCTTCTGTTTTCTTGTCAATAATCTGAATTCCTTCCTTAGCGTCCACACCGCTGCCATCAGAAAACTTAGCCTCCCATACACTGGACAACCCCCCTGCCTCCCACATTGTTTCCAGAAACACTACTGTCCACATTCCCTACAGCACACCACCCTCTGCCTGTCTGTATCCTGCCTCAGCATTCTTTACAACCACTACCCCACTTGATCTTGCAAGTCTATACCAGATAGGGCGTAGTTACAACTGGACACTTATCTGCCATTGTAGATCTACCCCAGATGAAAAGTGGTTCTACACAGTACAGCCATCTGCCTTCACAGGTCTACCAAAGATAGGGAATAGTTACAACATGGCACTTATCTGCCTGCCTAGGCCTATACCAGATAGCAAGTAGTTACAACAGTGAACCTAACTGCCTTTGTAGCCTTACTCAGTTAGGTAGTAGTTGAGAAAAGGATGCCCACCTGCCTCTGTAGACCTACTTGATAATGGCCAGTTTGCTTCTGTTGGTCTACTTGTTTAGGGTTGTTGTCCTCTGTAAGCCTTCTTATTTATGGACTGGTTGTTGACCAGTATGTGAAAGCCCACTTCCCCCTTTGTTTCTGCTAGCTTACCTTTCCACTGGTTGAGATACTTCCTGCAGCCTGTGGTCTTCCCTGCAAATGACCTACAGACAATGGAGGTAGTCACTAGGACCTCTGGAAATTAAATACAGGATTCCAAGGACCCTATTGGTCACTGGCAGTCACATGGCTGACACCACCAACAATGGCATTAGTGTGACCAGCAAGTCTCCCTGGACTCTTCCTGTTACATAGTCCCACTTGCCTCCCAAACTTCCCCTCCACATGTTTACCTCACATCATTTTCAAACAAAACAGGAGCTATAAAGCAAAGATAAAACAAAGAACTCACTCACAGTTCAGGCTTTCACTATAGTCACTCTCTGCCACCTTGCTGTATCCCTGCCTGACCATGCATGAGCTAGGGAGGTTGTTCCAGATTTTAGAGACAGATATTAAGAAGGCTTTGGAGACCCCAGCTTTTTCTGCTATTGGAACTGGCAAAAGGTGTTCATCAGAGGTTGTCACATTCCTATGACAGCTTCATATATAGGAGCTCAGATAAGTGAGAGGAGTTCATGTTTCATAAGGATATGTCAAGAACACATCTGAGGAAATACAGTAGTATTTGCAGGCAGTGTGGAATAACCACTGTACACTGGAAAATAAGTTGGAGTGGTGTGAGCATAAGGGTGCAGACAGGGCAAAGTGGCAGATGCTGTTTTAAGCAATTACAGTTGCAGCATTTGGCATGGTCAGCTATTTCCTGAAATTTGTGTGATATGCCCAGAGAAAATTCCAGTCAGCTTGCAGTACCACTGTAGGCCACCAGAGAAAATATCTTTAGAAATTTATTTAGTCTTTGGTAACCAGGTAAGCCCACTAGACACACATGCCTATTTTCAGGGGTGACCTGAGAGCATTGGGCAGTTAAGTGACTTACTCAGAGTCACACAGTATGCAAGTGGAGGTTGTGTGAATCAAACTCAGGCAGTATAGTGCAATGGTTTAAGGCTCTGAGCTGCAAATCTAGTGACATCCAGCAGACCAGACCTGGGTTTGAATCCCACAGCTTCCACTTGCATACTGTGTGACCCTGAGCAAGTCACTTAACTTCCCTGTGCTCCCACGTCGCTCCTGTAAAAAAGCTTTCAGCTTAGTGTGCTACTCCTGGTTAAACAACTAAATAAAAAAAAAACCTCAGGTCTGGTCTGCTGGATGTATCAAGCTTCTTCACACCTCATTCCTCTAACCTCTAGGCTATACTGCCAGCCCTGAAATGTTGTGAAATGTCTGGAAATATCTGACCATGTCAATTGTTGCAGCTATAAGCCTCAGTTTTTTATCAGCAGTATAACAAGGAAATGGAGAATGGGGAAAGTTGTCCCTTTATTTAAATAAAGGAATACAGAATCCTCTCACAATGGTCAGATGGACCTCATGGGTTAAACCCTTGTTAATCCTTTACATAGCCCTCATCTTTTTATTACTGTGTTTACATGCTTGGGTTACATAGTCACCATGAAACAAGTGGAGGTCTAACTAACTCCAAGATTCTTAAAGTTAGCAACATGTTCTAGTGGGGGTATCCTTGAGATCCAATACTTTTAGAATGGAGATCATTTGTTTGCATATGTGATGAAAGTCAAATGTCATGGAAATAGTCTTTTTATATTGAGTAGTAGTTGGTACCCCAAGAGCCAACACTTTAGTGACTGGAAGTCATTACTCAACGAAAGAAAGAAAGACATTTGTAAGGGAGTTAGAGCTGTGGTGGATTATAACATTATCAGTATAAAGTAAAGTCCTGCTTCACTTGTGTGCTCCAGGAAGAGAGCTGATGAGTAGGGAAACAAGCAAGGGACTCAAGATGTACCCCTGGAGAAAACCATATAAGACTAAATGAGGTCATGATAGTAGTAGTAGTAGTAGTAGTAGTAGAGTTTATTTCTTTTGGGTGCCCTTCCAAGAAGGCTTAGGGTGCCCTTACAACAAATTACAGAAATACTGTACATAAAATATAGTAATAGGCTAATAGTCAGCATAACAATACATAAAAACATTTTCATTGCCCATAAAAGAATCTAAGATCAAACTGATTCCCCAGCTGTCTGCAAACAATAATAACTCTATCAGGCCCCAAAGGCCTGTTCAAACAAAAATGTGTCAGAATATTTTTTCAAGACCTCTTCAGGCAGTGCCTCCTGGAGGTACCCCGGCAAAGAATTCCAGAGGATTGGGGCTGCTACTGCAAATGCCCGGTCCACAGAAAATTTTTATTCAACTCTGGGGACCTCCAGGAGGGCCTCACCCACTGACCTAAGGGAACAAGACATGGTGTAGGAAAACAGAAGCTCCTTCAGGTAGCATGGACCCAACCTGCGTAGGGCCTTGTAGGTCAGAAGACCTACTTTAAAGGTGATGTGCCAAAGCATGGGCAGCAAATGCAGTTTGCACAGCACCGGTATAGTATGACTGAATCTCAAGTATCCAGTCAATAGCCATGCCACTGCATTCTGCAGAAGCTGCAGGCACCACATTGCACCTCCTCTGACACAAAGGTAGAGTACATTAGAGTAGTCAAGCCCCAAGGTGACAAACGCATGTACCATCATGGCTAGGTCATTGGGTGGAAAAAGAGATTTAATTTTGGGTGATGTTCCGGAAATGGTAAAACCCAGTCTGAACAACAACCAACACTTGAGCATCAAGTGTCAGTTCATTGTCCAGAACAATGCCCAAATTCTTCACCTTTGAGGAGGCCTCTAGTTCGGTTGGGACATTACAAAGGTGGAATTGCTGTTTAAACCTAGAACAACAGCTCTGGATCCAGTGAGGGGGTGACTAAGTCACCAAGACACTACATTTTGGACAGTACAATATCATAGTTAACCAGGTAAAATATCTTTGTTAGATCAACAAAGACTGCTACAGTATTAAGGCCATTATCTATAGTCACTGAGACAATGTGTTTGATTAGGGATGTGCAGGTGTCATGACTGCTTTAAAGCCCACATTGCTCAGGGTCAAGTAAGTTATACATTCAGGCCCACTTCACCACATACTGTACCTGATAAAAGCAGAGCCCACCTAAATAAATAGTTTGTGTATGTCATGATTCTTTTTCTATCTAGTCAATTTTAAAAAGACCCTAACTGCACCAGTTAGCAGTCAGGATTTTGGACAATTTCCCACAGGCTTTCTATCTCCTTCTTTAGTTTTCCCCTAACACCTGCTAACATATTTGTCAATAAGTTAATTTCTGCCATTGTCTTCAGTTGACTACTCTATTTGCTTAATTACTTGATAAAATTCATTCCATACAAGCAAGTCTCAAAATACCAATTCCCTTTACCTAGGGGTTAGAAAAATGTTGTTCACAAAGTCCTCAGAGGAGCACACTCCCAAATCGCAAAAAAATGAAAGAGGTGTGGTGCCTAAAGTGTGAAATGAATCAGTGCATTTCTTATTTTCACCACATTGCTATGTCTGTCAACATTTCATGGCAAATACCACTTCATTAGGAAGAGGTTGTCATTGACAAAGAAAAGCAGAAAATTACTAAAGTGTATAAATAAGTAGAAAAATATTAACATAAACTGGGAAAGCAATTTTTATGCCTATTACTTATGTTGGGAAGACAATTAATTTTTGTCAGATTTTAGTAATGTTTATATGCATATGATATGTTTTTCCTGCTTATTTAAACATATACAGTAACATGGGTACAGTGTGCATGTATATGGAACCCAAACAAAAGAGAGAAAGAACTAAGTGCCTCACCTGGGTTTGAACCCAAGCTGCCTGGAATAGCATTCTGGTTGTGGTACCAGCTAAACCACCAAGGCAACTGGAAACCTGGGACTCCCAGAAGCACCTTACTCTTTCTCTAATACAGACCCTGGTGCTGCACAGATAATGACATTTATATTCACAAGGCTGCAGTGTACACAAACATGGATTCCAAATAAACAAAAGAGAGAAAGAAATAAGCACAACTGGTTTCACCTGGTTGCAGGTATCAAATGGAAAATTATGTGCACACACTTCTAAGAGGACAAGTGTTTTTAATGTGAAGTACCACAAGTAAAATGAACTTGTTGAAATATGCAACAAAAACAGTCTGCTGGAAAACACTTGTTTCAATAGAGCTTCAAACACTTTTTTTGAACATTAAATTTTTTTTTTCATTTTCTTTTTCCATCCGATCATCACCTGCTGGGGCCCCATCAGCCAGCTCCACCCATTTCTCCCATTCTGCTAGGCTCCTCTGTACTGACTCCCTATTCCTCCATCCAAGCAATGATTCACCTGGTGTAGCACCCCTCAGTCTTCCCCTCCGGTGGCAGAGTCGCATTCAGCGCCATGATGATCGGTCCTCAAATCTAGGCTACCACAGGTGGAGATGAAGGAAGGAGGCAGTTGGGGTCCAGTGAGCAGTAACCAGCATCGAATATGGGTGGGTCGGAGTGGCATCTATCTCCCAGCCAGCAGGGTGTTTCCTGTGTTCACCCCCCCCCCAAGGTGCAGACATGAGAATAGCATCAATGGAAGTAAAGCACCCACCACTAAAGGACAGTCTATAGTTGCAGTTTAAAGTTTCAAAAATGTTTTATTTTACATACCAAAACCTGCACTACACCAACACAGACATCAGATATCAAGGAGTACTATTGCCATATAATGTTATCATGTTGTTGGCAGGTTTCTGCTTTTTTACTGATGTCTAGAAATCTAGTTCCACTGATTTGAAAAACATTTGAACGGTGTCATTGTTAGGGCTTTGTGACGCAAATTTAGAGTTTTTCCAAAATGGGGTATGTTCTCTAGTGACTCTATCTACTAAACCACTTTCTTTTTCTGGACTGGAGTTGCTCTCTGATTATTGGTTTCTGTTATCAGTGTTAGTGATGTAGTATTTCAATCTTACTTGGTGGAAGAACTTGAAGAGGTCAACTTTTATTGAAAATAGATTAATGGCAGTCGGAACAAAAGACAAGCCATTCTGTAAGGTTCTGAGTAGGCTGTTGTTTAATGGTATATCAGATTAATTACTGTCAACTGTTTCAAATGCCTTATTTCAGTTCCATATTTGTTGTCCATAACCCCATTTCTGTCCCCTTCTTCTGCCTCTTCCTCCTCATCTTCCTCCCCATCTTCCTCCTTGGGGTGCCCCTCCCTTGTTTCCTAAAAAGGTCTCCTGGCACCTTCCTCATTATTGTCAAAATCCCTTTCATCACTGGTAGACACAACTGGTTCACCGGGAGGTGGGTTTCTGGAATCAGCTTTATCTGTTCTGCCCTCCCCTTACCGGTTGTAAATATATCCTGATATATAATCATTTGCATCTCATTGGTATTTCTGTGCCTTGTATAGTCTCAATTCTTCCTGGATCCTATTAATTTTTTTATCCATTTTAGCCTTTAAATTGTCCAGTTCTTTTTTGCTCATGCTTTCAGAGATTTTAGCATCCAATTCTACAATTTCTTTTTTTTTTATTTACTTTTTTTCCTCTCTGTCCCGGCTGGCCCTCATTAGTGCCAGTCCTCCCAGCTCCATCATCATGACTTCTCCTAGGGCTTGCCTCTCACCCAGAGTCCCTCACTATACCCTTCTATGGCAGGGGTGGCAGAGAGTCCCCTTGATCTGCCAAGACTCTACTGTAGTCAGATATCTGGGTGTGCCTAAGTTACTGGGTGTGGGGCCTGCAGAGGCTGACGGTCATCCAGTGAGGGTGAACATTTTTTGAGTTTCACTCTTGGGGACACGGTGTGCAGTGATGTCATGGCACATGTGCCTATGTCTGACACATCCCCTCACCTTTTAGAGATCAGGCTGTCTTTTCCTCAGCTTCCACTATGGGCCAGTCCAGTGCCAAGCTAATCCCCACCCTTCCCTCTAGAAGAGGAAATCTGTCCTTGGGACACTTCCTTCTGCTCCATCCTAGCTGACCCTCAACTTCTGAGGTTGCACTCGACCCAAGGACATTAGTGCTGCAAGTAGTATCAATTCCGCTGTGCCCGCAGGCTTAAATTCTCCATTTTCTTTTTCTAATTTGTTACAATCTTTTTTGGTGTTTTTGACGACCAGCAACATTAAATCAGCTGAGCATTTGTTTAACACTTTGACCCAGTCATCTCTGAATTCTGCATCACCCAAACCTCAAGCAGGTGGCTTCTGAATTATAAGCTCTTGAGACATGGGCTGACTAGGTGGGCCAAGCAGTCCTTATCTGCCGTCAAAGTCTATGTTTCTATGTTTCTATGTTTCTACCCACTTGTCACACCAATATTGAGACAGTGAAACAGCATGCATTTTGAATCTTACAAATCTTTTCCTTAGGTTCTCTAATTGTACAGCATTTAATTTACTACTTACAAGACCTGCTCTCATTTATTTAAAAAAAGTTTTCACAAATGCCAATATTGTAAGCTATAGTATTTCTTTCATCATCTGTAATGCTTAAGATATATGGGGAGGGGGGTTCTGTTGTTCTATGGATCCTGAAGCCATTATTAAAGACAATTGGTAATTATCAAGCAAATCTGGATCACCAAAGGGGATAATAGGTGAGTGCTACAGGCTGGAGCTCCAGTAAATTCCCTGCCATAAAAGGGAATAACTGGTGCATTACAAATCATTGGTAGATATTACTGGGATGCTTACAGCTGAGTGCTACTGTACGTCCAAGGCTTTTAACTACAAATGGTTGCACCTGGGTGTTGATTTCCCAATGGAGAATTATGGGCACACACACTTCTAAGTGGACAAGTGTTTTAATGTGAAGTACCATATAGTAAAACACACTTGCTGAAACATGCAAAATAAACAGTCTGCAGGAAAATATATTTCTTTCAAAGGAGGTTAAAACAGTCTTTTTGACATTTAATTTCAGTAGCCTCCAATTCTTTTAGTCACTTTATTTTTGTGTAGCCTTAGCTACTACTCAACCTTAAAGTCCAGATGCTCAAGGCTTGCTTCGTGTGTTTTATGGAGAAAAAGGCATAGGCAGTAAGGACAGGGATGGGGCAAAAAGGGGTAAGGCCATTAATAAATGGAGTCAGTACCAATGCCCGCAGTCCAGGTAACAAGCTCCCTGAACTGGTAGCCTTGATGGAAGAGGTATGCCTAGATATCATGGCAGTCACAGAAACATGGCACACAGAGAACCATGTCTGTAAAGTCAACATACCAGGGTACACAATCTACAGGAGAGACAGGGAAGGTAGACGAGGAGGAGGGGTAGCTCTCTATGTAAGGGGGGGATCAAAGCAACAGAACAAAAGGGTAAACAGGGAGAAGACAAAGCACTGTGGGTCACCCTGAAGACTGGAAATGGCACCACAATCAGCACAGGGGTTGTATACAGACCTCCATCTCAGGGGGAGAAAATGGACAATGAAATGACAGAAGGTTTCCTTAGGATGGCAGAGAAAGGAGAAATATTGTTGATGGGAGACCTAAATATGCCAGATGTTAACTGGAGCACCTTTGCTGCACTAACATTCAAAAACAGGGCCATTCTTGATGCTCTACAGGGGCCATGCCTCAGACACCTAGTGTTGGAGCCCACTTGGGATGGAGGAATATTAGACCTGGTACTCTCAAATGGGGACAGAGAGAGGATCTCAGAACTAGAAGTGGGTAGCCATCTGGGAGCAAGTGACCACCAAACAGTGTGGCTCATGATAAACTCAGCTGCAGAGTCAAGCCATACAAAAGTGAGGGTACTGGACTTCAGGAGGGCTAACTTTGTCAAAATGGGAGAGTGCCTCCGAAATGCACTAGCAAACAGGCAAGAAGGTGGGGTGGAGCAGCAATGGGGAAACATCAAAACTGCCATCACAGAGGCAACAAGCCTTTGTGTGAAGCAAATAAACAAATCAAAACAAAAGAAAAAAAACACTATGGTGCTCAAAAGAGGTGGTGGGGAAGGTTAGGGAGAAAATATAGCACTTATGAAGTATAAGGAAACACAGAAGGAGCAGGAGAGAAACTGTACCAGTTAAAGCAGAAGGAAGAGGGTAAGGTAGTCAGAATAGCAAAGGCCCAAACTAAGGAAAAGATAGCCATCTCTGTTAAGAAGGGGAATAAAACCTTTTATAGGTACATTAGGGAGCATAGAAAGACAAAGGGAGGGATAGTTTAGCTGAATGAAGGGGACAGTGGGTGGGCAGAGAGGGACAGTGAAAAAGCAGGGATACTGAACAAATACTTCTGCTCAGTATTCACAAAAGAAGAGGAGGGGAGGTACCTAATCCAATCAATAGAAGCACTCTGGATAGGAGGGTCGATCCCAATCCTTTTACAGAAGAAAGGGTTCTGAAAGAACTTCTAAAACTGAAGGTGGACAAAGCAATTCTGCCTGATGGGATTCACCCCAGAATTCTAAAAGAATTAAGGGGAGAACTAGTGACACCACTGACTAGACTTTTTAATAAATCATCTGAGGATGGTGTGGTACTTGAGGACTGGAGGAGGGTGGATGTGATTCCCCTTCACAAAAGTGGAAGCAAGACAGAGGCAGGAAACGACAGACCTGTCAGTTTGACCTCAGTAGTAGGGAACATGATGGAATCACTTCTGAAGGAATGAACTGTTGCATGCATAGAAGCCAGTGGGGCATAGGACCCAAGTCAGCATGGATTCACAGCGGGAAGGTCATGTCAGTTGAATCTAATGGATTTCTTTGACTAGGTGACCAAAGTAGTAGATCAGGGAGGGGCTGTGGTCATGGCCTACCAAGACTTTAGCAAGGCATTTGACACAGTCCCACACAAAATATTAATAAACAAATTAGCCAGCCTGGGAGTGGGTCCCAGGGTGATAGCCTTGGTAAAACATTGGCTGGACAACAGGACACAGAAGGTAATAGTAAATGGAGTCCACTCTGAAGAAAGGGGTTTACTATTGGAGTACTTCAGTGTTCAGTACTGCGTCCTGTCCTTTTTATTGTCTTTATAGGTGACATTGCAGAGGGACTAGAAGGAAAAGTATGCCTCTTTACAGACAACACAAAGATATGCAACAGGGTTGATACACAAGAGGAGGGGGTGGAAAGTATAAGAAGAGACTTGGCAAGGTTGGTGGAATGGTCAGAAGTATGGCAGCTTGGATTAAATGCAAAGAAGTGCAAAGTAATGCACCGGGAAAACAAAAACCCAGGGGAAGAGTACACAATGGGGAGGGGGTGGTAGTAATAACAACACAAATGGAAAGGGACCTGAGGGGTTATCATATCAGATGACCTAAAGGTTTGCAAGCAATGTAAGAAGGCAGTAAGGATGGCTGGGGAGATACTGAGATGTACAGGGAGAGGCATCACCAGTAGAAAACAGGATGTTGTTATCCCTTTGTACAGACAGTTGGTGAGACTCCATCTGGAGTACTGCATCCATTTCTGGAGACCCGATCTCCACAAGGACATGGACAGGATGGAGACAGTCCGGAGGAGGGCAACTAAAATGGTGCAACAGAAGTCATACGAGGAGAGACTAAAAAAACTTAATATGCATACCCTTGAGGAAAGGGGGGGGGCATGATAGAAACTTTTAAGTACCTCAAGGGACTCAACAAAGTCCAAGAGGGTAGCATCTTTCAAAAAAAAGATGCACAAGAACAAGGGGACTCAATTTGAAGATAGAGGGGCATGGCTCACAGGTAATGTGAGGAAGTATTTTTTCACAGAAAAGGTGCTGGACACATGGAGCGGCCTTATTGTTGAGGTTGTGGGGTCAAAAACAGGGGGGAAGGGGAATTCAAGAAGGCATTGGACAGATAATTAGGCAATTCTGGGGGGCTAGGAAGAAACAGGCTGTTGGTTAACTAGGATCTGCAGCTTATCCAGTAGGTAGGGAAATAGGCAGACTAGGTGGACCAAGCGGTCCTTTTCTGCCATCAAAGTCTATGTTTCTATACACACCTTGATGGTCTCCTGTAAAGTTTTGTCATAGGGTAACAGAAGGCGCATTGGGAATTAAAAAAATTGAACTGCCTTTTAAAAGCCGCTGCTTTCTTTTGGCGTTCTTGATCAGGCCCCATACAGCTGTTACTTTACCACCATCATGACTCATCTTCTGCTTACATTTCAGTAGAATGAACTGCCTTCTTCAGAGCATCATGAATACCCCTGTTGTGTGTGTGTTTCTAAAGCTGAACGATAGCAAACTGCCAGGTTAAAATTAAAGTGTAGCCCAATCATGTGAAAAGAAAGTCACAAATTGCATTCATTACTACTGCTAATAATAATAAAACATTGTTGTTGCATGATGCAAAGTACAATCCTGAACATAGTTTTGATATTTATCATCCAGTTCATTTACTTACAAATACAATGAGTTCATACATCCAAAATGCCTCTCTTTATTGCAGCTTTCCACTGATGCCTCCACATTGTGGGCCTGGTTGTATATATTATAATCCTGCAACATATACTACCAATCTCATGAGTGGAGGTGGGCAAAGTGCCAAAAATTTGCTAGCCGGAGTAATCTGCGAATTCCGCCCATTTCACATAGTGAAATGCGAAATTTCAGCATGAAATTTCTCCTGTGTAACGGTAAAATTTCATCTTTCTAAGGCAAAATTTCACTTTCTAATGTGAAATTCGGCTTTTAGAAGTGAAATTTCACCTTTCATGATGAAACGTCTCCTTTCCGCATGTGAAATTTAACCTTTCAAGGCGAAATGTTTGCCTTCTGAAGGCAAACATTCTCCTTGCAAAATCAGGCTAACACAGAAAAAATTTGCAGATTACTCCAATGGTGAAATTGGCCACTTTGCCACATCTTCACCAGTTAATTTTAAATTTGCTGCAGCTCTACCCATTAGGGGGTGGCATCAGTGGCAAGCTACAACAAAGAGAGGCATTCTGGATGTATGAACTCGACATTATAGTTCCAAAAGGACTGAATCAGGATTTTTTATTAAAACCATATTTGCAATTAAATGCTTTGAATGATAAATAGCATCACTATGTTCAGGATTGTACTTAGCACTATGCAACAACAATGTTTCATTATTACTAGTAATGAATATAATTCATGATTTTGTTTGCACATGACTGAGTTGCACTTTAATTTTAACCTGACACTTTACTATCATTTGGCTATAAAAATACTCATACGACATGGCTAATCATAACACACTGAAGAAGGTGGATCATTCCACTGAAATGTAAGCAGCAGTTGAGTCATGTGATAGTGGAGAGGCAATGGGTGTATGGGACCTGAACAAGAATGCCAAAAGAAAGCAACACCTTTTAAAAGCCAGTTCAATTTTTTGAATTCCCAATGAACCTTCTTTTACCAAATGACAAAACCTTACAGGAGATCAACAAGGTGTGTATAAAAACACACAAACCAAGCCTTGAGCATCTGGATTTTGAGACTGGGTAGTAGCTAAAGCTACATAAGCATAAAGTGACTAAAGGAATTGGAGGCTTCTAAAATTAAATGTGAAAAAAAGACTGTTTAAACCTTTTCAATCTGTATTGAAACAGGGGTTTTGCAACAGATTGCTTATGTTGCATGTTTCAACAAGTACATTTTACTACATGGTACTTCACATTTAGATACTTCTCCACTTAGGAGTGTGCGTGCTGGTAATTCTCCATTTGGAGACTTGTATCCAGATGTAACCAGTTGCAGTTAAAAGTCTTGATGGAGCACTCAGCTCAAACCAGCCAAGTAGGATTTACCAAAGAATTGTGAAAAAAATAAGGGCCTCAGTGGGTATTGATCCCAAGACACACGGAATACTGTTCCAGTTGTGCTGCCAGCTGAGCCACCAAGACAACTCGAAAATTAAAGCAGCAGTGCAAGAATCCAGTGAAAATTCTGACCTATACTTTTTACGCTATTTTTGATTGACCCTTATCTTCTGACTTGTATGATGCCCTTATTTCTTTTTTTTCCATCTACTTTAGCACTGTTTTCACATTTGAAATAATAAAAGGAGCACTTCTTTTAATATGGCTTGGACCAGGTTTTCATTGTATTCTCAGCTGATTTTGAACACCTACTGTTCCATAAGGTCAGAGAGCACTGCTTGCTGCATGCTAGTTCTTTTTAATCACAACAGAAGTGATTTTAAACAACTAATGTACAAAAACAGTCAAGAATACTGATAAAAACCTGGCCCAAGCCATATTTAGAGGAGCGTACTTTTTATTAGTTGAGATGTGAAAAAAAAAGTATGAAAGCAGACTCAAATTGTGGAAAGAAGAGTATTATACAAGTCAGTGGATAAGGGGCAATGTAAAATAGAATAAAAAAGTATAGGTCAACATTTTCCCCACATTCATGCACTGCTGCTTTAAGACTCCTAGAATCTCATTACTCTTTCTCTAATGCACAGCCTGGTGCTGCACAGATAATTACATTTACATTCACAAGGGTGCAGTGTGCACATATTTGGAACCTAAGCAAACAGAAGTGAAAAAGAACTAAGTAGGTTACTTCCATCCCCAGGAGAAACACCAAGTCCAATAAATGACCACCAATATGGGTTGAGGACAAAATAACCTGTGTGAGGCCCAGCGAATTCATTAGCTGGAGGAAGTCTTGACCAAATTGTGAGAGTTCATCGTCATCCCAGGCATTGAAATCCCCCTGGATCAGCCATCAGGGGAATCGCAATGACAGGTTGACAATGAAGTCTATGATTTCCTGCAGGAAAATATTCCCATCTCCTGGTGGATGGTAGATGAGAAGAATCCTGCACCTCACACCCTGGCCCAAGATACATTCAAAGAAGTTGGTAGTTCCTACTGGTACCTCCACCTATATAACTTAATGCTTAGTTCTGATGTGTGTGTGTGTGTGTGTGTGTGTGTGTGTGTGTGTGTTTGTGTGCATGCATGGAGAGAGAGAAAAAAGTTGTCACTGGAATTTAAACCCAGGCCACCCTCATAACTGTTACAATTGTTCTATCAGTTGCACCATCAAGGCAACTGGAAACTTGGGACTCCCACAAGCATCATACTCTTTCTCTAAGGCACAACCTGGTGCTACACAGAGAATAAAACCTACATTCTCAAGGGTGCAATGAGCAAATATATGTTACCCAAACAAACAGAAAAGAGGAAGAACTAAGTGCCTCACCTGGGATTTGAAACCAGGCCTCCCAGAATGCTGTTCTAGTTGTTCTACCAGATGTGCCACCAAGGCAATTGGAATCCTGGGTACCTCAGCTGGGATTTGAATCCAGGACATTGGGATACTGCTCCTTGCTATTATGTCTTACATTGGACTCTGCCTTCCTGGGCCCCCCAATTCCTCTGGCCTTCACCTCCACCTGCAGGGAACTGGAATGATGTATGGGAGCATCATGGAGGTGAAGGCAACCCCACCTTGGAGGGCAAGCTGAGGGTCTACCTATTGATGAGTCATCAGTGGACTGGAGAAACTAGGGTCACAGGCAAGGGAGACTCTTGTGGGGTGGAATCAGGCACTGGATGATGGCCACAGGAGATCCCAGCCAGTGGAGCAAGGAGGGACAAAAGAGTTGAAATTGAAAAACTACTTCAGACCCTCAAACTTTGTTTTAAAGATTAAACTTTTCCTCTAATACCGCTATTTTTTTTTGACAATTCCATAGAAATATGTTGTCTACCCTGTGCCTTCCCAAGAAAAACATTAAATAATCCACTAAGCATGATGTACACAACTGCACACTAAACCAAGATCCAAAAATGATCATTCAATGCTGAAGATTTCAGAGAGAAGGAAGTTGCAAAATTTAGGAACATCACAAAATATGAACAATTTTGGGTGGGGGAGTTGGGAGGTATACAGGACCACATTAACTATGGGGGAAGGATCACTGATGGGGTCAGCCAGGATTCTATAACCCTAGATCCTGTTAGTGCTGTTGGTAATGATCTAGTCCAGGTGAAAGATTTAAGCTGTTGTTGTTTTTATTGACCAGGTAAGCACACTAGATAAATTCATGCTTATTTTCAGTCACAACCTGGGAAGTTACATAGTGAGCAATATATACAGTAGCAGACATAGTGACAGAAAACAAAGTCAAATAACAACAAATAGTGCAAATAGTCTAGAACTTTAGACAAAATGAAGATACCGTTTTGGTTGGTGGATAAGAGATTAATTGAGTTATAGTCATCTGCTTTACGATCACATTGTAATATGGCTGGTTTTAAGGACTTCAGTTCAGTTTGAAGTCACCAGAGATGATGATGTCTCTGGGAGGTGAGTGGTGGTTTAAGCTGTCATTGGTAATCCTTCCACCTTCACCACCTTTAAGGTAATATAGGTACAGCGTAGGTACATCTTCTTGGAGTGGACAAGAATTAACTCAGCAAACTACCAACTGAAGAATGAGCAAATGCTGATACTGCTAGAAATTTCAGTCAAGGTAAGATATTAATTGAAGTAAATGAAAACTCCAACACCTTTTTATGAGCCATGTCTATCTTGCAACAGGAAATGAAATTAAAGCCAGAGAGGAAATAAAATGAGTGTAGAAATTAAGCTTAATGTATTCTTGTATTTTGTTCTTTAGTTACTCTTTTTATGTTGGCGTGCTTGGGCAGCCAACATCTTGAGGCAGTGCAGATTTGGAGGTGCAGTCGCTGTTGGGCGAATGCATGGCACGCACCAGTTGGTGCATCCCTCATTCCCCAATCAGCCTGCATGCTGGTGCCACACCATCCATACTAATGTGGTGAGCTCATCTAAGGAAAGGTCCACTGCAATGTGAGCAAAGCTCGTCACACTCAGCGGACCCTTCCTACGTGCTTCACCAGCTACAAACATGGCAGCACAGCGGCTGCTAGACTGCCGAATTCAGAGGTGCTGAATCCCCTGGTCGGCTTACCCTGCCCCTCAAGTGTGTGCCAATGGGGGAGCCCACTCCCCGTTGGCAGAATGTGTCCACCCTCCTTTTTTGATTGCCAAGGGGGTTCCCCAATCCACCTTGGCTTATGTGTCCCCCTGCTTTTGTTGTTTGCCGATGGGAGTGCCCAATCCCCTTCGGCATCCATCCCCCCTTTCCCACTTTAATGTGCTGACAGGGGAGCCCACTCCCTGTCGGCATGATGTCCCCCTGCTGACAAGGGTGCCCAACTCTGTCGGCTACTGTACCCCCCAAAAAAGAAAACACTTGTAAAAAAGAAAACCATCCACAATGTTTTTTTTTTACTACCTGTAAACAGAAAATGGCCCCTCGTAGTCTCCCTACCCACCACCTGCACCCACCCACTGCACACTCTGCCTCCCTACACCCCTCTCAAGCTATACTTAACTCCGGTGCTCAGTGCAATGATCTTCGGTGTACCGGGAACACGTCTTCACTCTTCAAAGCCGACCGCGAACTAAGGAAATGCCGGTAAGCTGTATAATGGAATAAATAGGGTTTTTTCAACTTTGATGAATATCTCAGGCATTTTTTGGAATTTTGGCACCAAATTTCCAACATGGGAGTTTTGGGACCCCTCCACATGAATTCTGTCACTGTTATGATGTTACTCGGTCCCAAAAGGTGATTTCACAGTCACTGTGCGTAATCACCTTTCAGGACTGATTAACCCAAGGACAGTGGCAGTGTTCATGAGGTGGGCTTTCAAAAAGCCTATGTTGCAAATTTGGTGGAAAAAATACCCCAAATGGCTGTTTTACAAGTGTGCATTGTGCGGTTGCTTCGGACGCTCATAACTTCGTGAATTTGTAATATTTTCATGCCAGATTTCAACATTGTCATTTTTCTACACCTCCTTGAGAACAGTACAGCTGTCATTTTTCACATTCTGGCTGAAATGTGTTTCTGCACTTCCGGCACACAATACCGCGGTCGCTGTGGGAAATCAGTGTTTAGAGCAGATTACAAAAATGACAGTGACGCTGTTCATGAGCAGAGCTCCTAAAATGCCTATGTTGAAAATGTGGTGACAATACTCCATAAAATGACTGTGTTATGAGCATGCATTGCGCAGTTTGCACGCACACTCATAACTTTGTGCATTTGTAATATTTTCACTCTGGATTTTCACCATTGGCATTTTTCCACACCTCTTGATGAACAGTACAACTGTCATTTTACATATCCTGCCCAAAATGTGTTTTCGTACATCCGGCACAGAATAGCATGGTCGCTGTGCGAAATCACTTTTTGGGACAGTTTGAGGAAATGACAGTGACACTGTACATCAGCAGAGGTGCTAAAATGCTTATGTTGAAAATTTGGTGCCGAAACTCCATAAAATGACTGCTACAAGTGTGAGTTAAGCATTTCCCATGCACTCTTGTAACTTCGCACATTTGCAATACTTGCATGCCACATTTTCACCACTGCCATTTTTTTATACCTCCTTATGAACAGTACAGCTGTCATTGTTCATATCCTGCCAAAAATGTGTTTCCGCACTGCACTACCAAAGCCAATACCAGCACGACAACATTCGGCATTGACAAATACTTGTTTTAAATCAGTCATTTCTATTGGAGTTTGATGTACAACAGGTCAAGCACACAGAGCATAAGGTATTCAGCAGCACACATTAAGATATCAAGTCCAAAAGTGGAATTAACCACCTTTGTAAAAAGTCTAAACTTTAATATAGAATGGTTAATATAGAAATGCTATAAATTATGGACATTTTAATAATTTATTCCTCACCTGGTGTCCAGGGCATTAACTGTTCCTTCCCCACTCAGCTGAAGCCAGAATCTCAATCTTCATCCCACCCAGTACACCTAATCTCCCCAGTCATGCTCTGCTCCATAAATACTTCTCCTTAGGAAAGACACCATAAAAGGTTTGCTCTCCTGTCATGAGAAATGGCTGCCTCATCCTGAAGAACCCTTAATCCACCACCTTTATAGCCTACCCTCATATGAAGTAGAATTTCTGGATGTGACCCTGTCTCAAGTAGCAAACCAATTCCACGAGAAGAAAAGGTCAGGACTGTGTGCTACCTCCTGGTCCTAAATAGGTCCAGAGATTTACACTGAAGCATGATGACATTCTTTGTGATTACAAAGGAGAAAGCAATGGTCCTCCTCTGAGTAAGCAAAAAAAGGAATCTCTTCAGAATAATCCCACAGTTGAGCCCATTGCACCTACCCGGTTAACAAAAACTAAATAAAAATAAATAAAGAACTTGCCCTTAGACCCCAGGTTGACCTCCTTACAAAAACTTTATACCCATTGTATTTTTGTAGCACTGTTGTACTGTTCCTCTATTTGTATTATTGTACCCATGTTGCTGTTGTTCAACTGTTCTCTTTTTGTTGTACTCTCCCTGGTCGTGCATGAAAATAGTCATTTTATGGCTAGTACACCTACCCAGTTAACAAAAACTAAATAAATAAAAAATAAAACAAAGCTGATTGTCTGTCCCAACCAAAGGGGGAACATCTGCTGTATTTTTGAACTGTAATTGGCCAGTACTAGCAGTACTAGAGTACTTCCACACCATGTCCTTAAAGAAGGCACCCAAGGCTGAGCATTGGAGTCACATGTAAGCAATTTTTGGGTTCATCTTATGGAAAGAGGGTGTAGTGAACCTGAGATAAGATCTTGATGTTTGTACAATTATGTTGGGATGCATAGGAATCTTAGTGTGCACCTACACAGATCTCCCACTGGTGATTCTTGTAAATGGGTTTCCTGACATCTACCTTTTTTCCCCAGAGGTGTTGTGGCATGTTACTGGTCTTGGCCAGTTAAAGACTTTACAGTTTGGAAACTGGTCTCTAGACCCATGATACAATTAATAGGCCTGTTTCCAATAATACTGGGGTAGCAGGGGTTAAGGTGCCCCACTCCACTTTGGTACAATACCTCATCAGCAAATATCAGAAAGTGGGAGTGCAGTGTGTCCTGTGCCTGCTTAAGGATGTTATTGGGTTCCTGACATGAGATCAGCCACACTGTGTCCCCCTTCATATCCTAGAGCAAGAAACCAGGGTCCAACAGAAAGAGTGGGAGCAACTGGTTCCTTCCCAAGGGTGTAAGAAAAGGAAGTAATTGTCATGTGGCATTTGTGGGGAGAGATTGTGCTCATACCGTATGTGAATTATGAATCATAGGACTATCCATGGACCATTTTCCATTTCCAATAGTGGATTCACCTAGAGTGTGGGACTATTGAGAACCTAGCTTGCAATTCAGAGATTTCTCAGTTTTAGAAATCCACTAGTTCAGCATAGATACCTCTGCCTCTAGAAGAGGGTGAGATCTAGGAGACCAAGCCACCCTGACTGTATGGTAGCCTCAGTATAATCTTCCATATCCTTCATGCTTTACCTTCCCACAGAAAGGAGATGAGCAAGGAGTATATAAATGAGAACCATGTGATACGTATTCAGCATGGAGATGATTGTGAACAGAAAAGAGAAATGGGGATGCACAATCATTTTGATCTCATTCAACTGCTGCATTATTAAGAGAGGGAGTAGATATCACATTGCAAGATCAGCCTCAACAGTCCAAGAAAAAGGCAGGCAATTTATTTTAAGTACTTATTTCATGTGTAGTGACAGCCATCCCCCCCCCCAAAAAAAAAATTAAGGAGGTAGATCATCATTTAAATGGGAGACAATAATGTATTTGATAGTAATAGCCAGAGGAACTAGACATGACTTCCATTTTACCCAGTTGCTTTTGAATCATGAAAAAGAGGAATATTGGTCCAAGAGGTTTAGAAGAGATCTGATCTTGGTCAATGATGGACATTTATTTAAAATGTAGTGACTGTGCAAGGCAAACTGTGCCAAAGTTTGTTTCCAGGTGCCTCTTGAGGGAGAAGAAACATGAAGAGTTGCAGAAATAACCATCACCTCTAACAGCAAACATTATACATGGGGCAACTGTGCATAATGTGATAGTGTGATTGTGATGAATAAAACACTGACAAAAAAAAGAACAAATAGTAATACTGAGCAAATATGCCCACAAAATATTACACATGGTGCAGCTGTGCAAGAGACAATGAATAGTACTGTTTGTGGATAACATTTAGTAGTTTCACATGGTACAATATGCTTGTAATAACTTGGACAGCTTGTGCAAAAAATACTTCCACTGAGGACCACCAGACACAAAATTCATTAACTAGCCATAGCGTACACTCTGGAGGAGTAGGTGTGTGACACAAGCAAGAATGGGCTGTGTGGGCCCAGGTCAGGAATTTTGGGGACAATTTTTCTTTCTTTCTTTCTTTCTTTCTTTCTTTCTTTCTTTCTTTCTTTCTTTCTTTCTTTCTTTCTTTGTAGTTTTTGACCAGAGCAGGCATACTAAGCTGGTATAGCTTGTTTCCATGTGCATCCTGGAGAAAGGTTTATGTACACCTGTTTTATTGACAAAGCACATGTTAGCCATGACACTGTGAAAACTGTCCTTCTCTTCATCGATAAGTGCCATAAGATCATTAATTTCCACTTGGATATTGGCCAGATATGGGTAGAAGGGACCTCAAACTAATGTCTCATCTAGAGATGCAGCAGAATTTTATTTCAACAGCGAAATCGCGAATTTCACCACACTAAATATTTTATAAAATTTTGCTCATTCTGCAGAAGGTTTCGCAGGTGTGAAATGTGAAGTTCCACTGGAGAAATGAGGAATTTCATTTGTGAGTAGTGGAATTTTGCCTGTGAGTGGTGAAATTATGTATTTCGCAGGCAAAATTTCACATTTTGTCAGTGGAATTTCACATTTCATACACATGAAATATTTTGCAAAATGCGCAAATTTCATGAAATATTTCATGGAATGAAATTCTGCAGTTTTGCACAACTCTGTCTCATCAGAAGGACTGCACATCCACTTTGCAGCTCTCACTTGCACTTCACCACAGAAATGAGACTGAAAAGAGTGAGAGTGGGAAGTTATTTCTGAGGAGGTGGGGCCTGAAGGAGAAAGATATCTGCCCAGCAGAAATATTGAAGAAAAAGAAAAGGAAGGAGGAACTGTCAGACTTCCTGAAAAAGTAGGAAGGAAGGAGTGGGGGAGAGATGAGAGGAGAGGTAGCAGGGCAGCAAGGAGAACCAATACTTGGCTATGAGGGCAGCACAAGGAGAAAGATGCCTGCCAGAATGAGAAAGAAATGAAAGTTTAGAATAAAGAAAACTGGTGGCTACAGAAGAGATAAAACAGCACAAAGAATGAAAAAAGGGGTCCAGTGAGGCAAGGGTGGACCGGGGGTCAACAAGACAGATTACATCACCATAGTCAAACGCCATGGAAATCATTTTGAGAAAAATCTCATGATGAGCTAGGAGGGGAATATAGTGTTCATTCCTATATAACACACCAGGTTTAGGGCGGAGTTTAGAGTCAATGTTTTTAATGTGCTTGGTGATTTAAGGTGAATATCTGACTCGATTCCCAGTTACGAAAAGAGGGGTTTACCTAAAGTAAAAATCAATCCAGAGTTTTGTATACAGTGGTGACTGGGACCCTTAAAGCCTCTTTCTGTGTACAGAGGTAATTGAGATATCTGCTGTAACATTCAAGAAGAGCTGTCTAGACTACAGCCAATGTTGAACTTTGTTAAAGTCTTATTTGACATCTGGTTCCAGCTCTGGGGCAGGGGAACTACTGAGGAAGATCACTGTGTCATCTGCATCCAAGTGGCTGTTCACAGATGAATAGGTTTGAAGGAGGTTATTTGAAAAAAAATATGAATACTATAGGGGGCCTTGAACAGAGCCACGTGGGACACGAGGGACTACTTGGAGAGGTGGGAAGTAGGAAGAAGAATAACCAGGATTTATATAGTGCTTTTCATATATATTGTATCCCAAACACTTTAAATGTAATGAGAGACTGGTAGTGAAGTAACTGAAAATGTGTAGGTTAATAGGTTCATAGGTGTATGTTTCAAGTCCATTAGCTGCAAGAGCCATATGTGGACTTGTCACTTATCATTGGACAAACTCCCATTGGTTGTCTCCTATACACTGGTCAAGCAGGTGCTTAAAGGTAAACATACTATTAGCACTAACCACTGTAGTGCAAAGCATGTAGTACACTTCCACAATCCAATGGTTAAACCACCTTCCCCTTTTTGTAGTTCTATACTTTTCCCCTTGTAACTGAAAAGGATGTGCCCTTGTTGCCCTATCTAAATTTTCCTTCTTGCATAGGCCTGAGGATTCCCAAAGCTTTCCATTTGTTAAAGCTTTGTATACTTAGCAAAGTTTTCCTCTAGTTTTATGATAAGCCATGGAAAACATCCCAAGTTTCTGCAATCTAGCTTGGTGTGCTTTGTCCTTAACTTTATACACTTTTTTAGTTAACCTTCTCTGTACCCTTTCAATCTTTCTACAGTTACTGATACTTTGGGGAGCACAGAATTGGGCACCATACTCCAATATTGGTCTAACCAGAGATTTGTACAATAGCACCAGGACCTCTTCACTCCTACTCTTAATATTCCTAAGAATGTTTCCTATGATTTTGTTTGCACATTTTGCAGCTTCAGTATTATGTTTATCAAAAGTTAGAGAGTTAGAAATTACTACTCCAAGATCTTTTTCATCTTCAGTATGCACTATAATTTTATTATCTATTTTATATTGTGCTTTTGTATTGTTATATCCAAAGTGCATGACTTTGCACTTACTGTATCCTCATTAAAGCTCAGTTTGTGATTTATTGCCCAAATCTCTAGGTTGTGAAGTTGCTTCTGAAAATTGATTATAGATGTTGCATCATTCACTATGGACCCCACTTTTGTGTCACCTGCATACTTGCAAACCCACACCCCTCCTGACACCTGCATCATAGAGATGAAGATATTAAATAGTAGGGATCCCAATATTGATCCCTGGGCTACCTTGCTTATTGCACCTCACCATTCAGAAAAATAGCCCCTTATTTGGACCCCCTATGTTCTATTCTCCAGTCACTAGCTAATTCAGGCCCTAGGATCTCTGTGAACCCCAAGTTCTTGAAGGAATTTCAACAGCATCCAGTGCGCCACAGAAACAAATGCCTTGGTGTAGTCCAAGTGGACTACATCCACAAGCAGACACTGATCCAGTGCCTGGCTCACTGGATCAAAACAATGAAGCAGATTACTGGCACATGATCTACCTGAGGCAAAACCAGGTTGTGAAACATCTACTACCTGTAGTTGACTCAAATCCTCTTTCAAGAAGTCTTTAATGGATTTATCCATTAATTTTCCTATCACTGATGAAATACTAATAGGACAGTAGTTATCCACTTTTGCCTTGTCACCTGATTTATGAATCAGAGTAATATGTGCTAACCTCCTCTCTTTCAACACTCTCCCTTACCTCAAAGATATATTAAAACGTATTGCAAGTGGTCCTGCTATCTCTTCAGCAATATTATTTAGAACATCAGGTGCAATCCATCCGGGTCCCCAGATTTGTGTTTATCAAGATATTTTAATTTATCACATATCTGAGTGGCTGTGATTTCTGTATGCCATACTTAGTTCTCTGACTCTTCCTCTGTTGTTTTATTAGTGTTATCTGAGTCCTGAAAAACACTCAAAAAGTGTTTATTGAACATAGTGGCCACATCAACTTCATTTTCAATTACCTTGTCCCCCTCCTTTAATTTAATTGTTTGTTTTTTGCAAATTTCTTAAACTTCCAATGTAATTATAGAATTGCTTACAGTTATTTATTTTGTTTGTAGCCAGTTTTAATTCAGCACTAGCCTTTGCTCTTCTTATAGCTTTCTTACATTACTTAACCAGTGATTTCTATTCAAACAATCTTTCATCGGTTGGATTGGTTCTGTGTTTCTTAAATTCCTCTGCTTTTTTATTTACCATTTAATGTATCTTATTGTTGAACCATTTGGGGACTCTTCCCTTTTTGTTATACTTCTCTGTTAGCGGACATATTCTTGTATACAACCCTGCAATGTACTATTTATTTTTTCCCAAGCTTCTTCTAGGGTTGCATGCCTTAGTTCCTCTTTCCAATTCCAGTTCCACACAGCATGCTTGATTTGGGTGTAATCAGCCTTGGAATAGATCGTTATTTTAGTTTTTCCAGTTATTTTTATTATTTCTTCTGATACAGTGCATGTGACCATGTTATGGTCACTGGTACCTAGGGGGTTGAAGTATCCTGACATTTTTAATTGACCCTTCAGTATTACTAAATAGTAAGTCTAGGATATGATTTTCTCTTGTGTTTTTCCTTACATGTTGTTCCAAAGAATTGTTCAAACATATTTCCAGTAACCTCTCCTCTATGGTACTATTGCATTGTAAGGTGTACCAATGGAAGAGCAAAACCCTGTAGGTGAAATCCCCCACAGCAATGTTTTCAACAAGTTTCAAAAATGTCACTGTGGGGGACCCACCAGTGAAAGTTCACCCTTTCACTGACTTTTGCCCCCCTTCGAGTTAACTCCAACTGGAGTTAACAATCTTTGGAAGGGGGACATGGCGGGCACAGCCCCCACATGGGGACTTTGGGGGGTGCAGCCCCCAATAAAAACACAGACCAATGTCTGGCAGGTGATATTTAGCCTGTTGACATCGGGGCTGTTGCTATGCTGAAAGTTGACAACATTGCTATTGCATTGGCATAGGTAAACCACATTGTAAGAGATCCCAGTTTATTTGGGGATAATTAAAGTCTTCCATTAAAATACAATTGTCAGCAATTTCCATACTATCTGTCATATTCATAAACAATGTATTTTCAGCTTCTGTCAAACTTGGAGAGTGGTAACTCAAACCCAGGGTGATTGTTTTTCTCCCCGGTACTAAATTTTGCTCACAGGTGTTCCAATTTATTGTAGGCTGTATCTTGGGGTTCAAGAATATGTACTTTTAGGTGAGTGGCTATGTACAGGCATACTCCTCCACCATTTTTATCTACTCTGTCCTTATGAGTGTCATGGAAGCCACTTTCACATTATCTTCCAAACACAGCCTTTTACAATTGCATGAAACACTTTTATGGGGTGAGGGGGGAACGTTGGCCATGACATTGTGGAAAACCCCTACTGCTATGAAAAGTGCATGGGTTCTTTTTGTCCTTTTAAGAAAAACACTCCCTGCCCTTCTTGTTCCTTTTTTTCCCTTCATTTGCCTGTCTCCATTGCCTCCTACTTTTGTTCTCACTTTAATGTTCTACTCTGGTGGCTATATGCTTGCTTATCATTGCTCTTATAGAAATGAGTTTATTGAACAGTATGATACTAAAATAATTTGAGGAATTGATAGTCATTCAAGTAGCACGCAACTTGGAAAAGTTCCTGCTGTGATGCCCAGCATATGAGCATTTTAAATCTTTGCTTGTTACATGATTCCACAAATTCCTTCCAGTGTTAAGCAAAGTGTGATAACGATTACTGCTCTCATTAACATCATGAGCATACTATTTGTAGTGAATGTTAACCACCATTGACCTCTTTGTGTGTCATCTTTTTCTATCTATTTTGAATTTGATATCAGTTTTAGCATGCACTGTTGGTCACTTTAAAATAGTTCATTTCATGTCATTTTTATTTTTTTATTCTTGTAAGCCTGATGACCATTACTGCTCATTTTCATAGGCAACAAGTGGCAACAAATAAACATAAATACAAAATACATACATTCACATACTATGAATACAGCAACACACACATTTACAATAACATGTAATATCAACAGATAAAAAAAATCAGCAAGTACATTCCTGTTGGAGTTGAAAGTGCTGTTTTAGTCTAGTTTTAAAAGTCCAGACTTGTTTTACAGTTCAGAAATTAATTAATAAATAATTAATAAGTTCAGTTCAGATATTAATTTGGATATGTAAGCACTGACGCAATAGTGATGCTGCTATACCTTTAAACATTTTAATACTTGAACTTACACCACAGAGCAGACCAGCATCCATTGGAAAAGCCAAATCAGCTGAGTAAAATTTGTTATCAGGAAGTCTGCGGGAGCCACCACTAATTACTGAAGCTGTGAGTTTTAAGTTGCTGAAATACTGCAATTAATAATAATTCCTCTCTGCATGACATACAGACTTCTGTTTGCTAACCTGAGCCTAGCTGAGTGAATTTGATTCTTTTGCTTCTACCTGGACACCCACCAGTTCAGCACCAGGTATGAGCAAAAGGAACTTGGTTTACTGTTTCATCCAAAAGACAACATCCCCCTAGTATTGCACTTGGGAGACAGCATTTATGATATGATTGAGCCCAGTCCCTGTGTGAGAGCTACCTAAGCTAACTGACTGGTTTCTGTCAGTCAGATTGGGGCAAAATGAGATGAGTACAAGTTCAGAGAGGAAGCCTGTACCAGCTAACTTAATCAGAAGTAGAGAAACATAGAATTTGAAGTCTCTGATCCATTCCCTTTAGAGAGTGGTTGGTATCTGAGCCTAAGAAGGGAGGGAGGAGACAATGGTGTGCATTTCCAAATGCCTGACTGTAAAGAGATAAGAAAGGGTTAAGGAACAAGCCTAGCTGTGAAAATACCATTTCATCCAGAAGCTTGGATTGAGCAGCAGGAAGATGAGAAATAGGGCAGTAGTAGCCTGCAGAACTAGGGTCACCGTCCTTTAGGAGAGGGAGGACTCTAGCATTTTTTCAGATGGTGGGGAACTGCATACAGGAAAAATGTAGCTTTTGAAGATTAGAGTTAGGGGCAACAATAGTGGGAGTAGGCAGTTGGAGATGGTTAATATCCAAGCCAATAGAGTTTTTACCTTGGTCAAGTAGACAGTGAGAAATGCAGATTGTGTGGCAGCTTATGAGACAGGTGTGAAGGAAAAAGTGGGAGTTAGGGAGAAGACAGAGGGTGAGGGGGGAGGGTAGAGAGGGCACATAGAGAGATCACATGAGGAAAATCAACATCCAGGGTTCAAAAACCTGGAAGCTGCCAACCTTGAGAACTGGGGGAGCAGTTTGGGGGAGGGGTTGGGAAATGAGCAAACTTTTAGAACTAATTAGGGCAGTGGACTGTGTTATTGAAAGTGGAATCAAAGATGCCTGCATTGGTTAAGTGGATGGGCATGATGTAGATGTTTCAAAGCTGCCTGTACTTGATAAGTTACTTATCATAACCTAAGGTCTTATGCTGGCAGCATCTTGAGCCATGAGACAGTCTACACATATGTACAAGAGATAAGTGGGAAATGGACATCTGTTCTTTGTGATTTTCTTTCTTTGGCCCCCTCAAGAAAAAGGCTTCAACAGCTACTTCAAAGAAAATTTATTCAAGGGGTTCTTTGGAATCATAGACTTCACACAATATGATATAAAATTCAATATTTTTATTCATCTCCCCTTCGTTTCACTGCTGCATGAAGCTTGCTCACAGGGTTTTTAATTCTTTTTCCTTTTTTCTTATTTCATTCTGTTTTCAAACAAAAAATGATACTTTAGTATTTCTGTTGTTTTTCTGTTTAAACAATCTTTTGTTAAAGTTTTTAGCACAATCACATACCAATTATTAGTATACTTACATCGCTTGGTCTACTTTTTTTAAACTTTTTTCTCTTTCCTTTTCTCTTTTTCTAGTCTACAGTGCTCATGCACTTTTTCTGAAATGAGATAAGACATAAAGCAATGCACAGAGAGTGGTGGTAAATGGTATACAGTCAGAAGAGATGTAAGTCACAAGTGGGGTACCTCAGGGATCAGTCCTGGGGCAGTCCTCTTCAATATCTTCATCAGTGACATTGCAGATGGACTGGAGGGTAAGGGCTGTCTGTTTGCAGATGACACCAAGATCTGCAACAGAATAGATGATCCAGATGTTGTGGGCAGAATGAGAAGACATCTGGTTAAACTATCAAAATGGTCGGAAGAGTAGCAACTAGGGTTTAACGCAAGAAGTGCAAGATCATGCACATAATGCACATAAGGAAGAGAAACCCGGAAGCCACCTATAGGCTGGGAGGGTAGTTGCTGGCAGTCACAATGGAAGAAAGAGACTTGGGCGTCATCATCACCGGTAATCTGAAATCATCCAAGCAGACCACTAAAGCAGTAGGTAAGGATAGAGGGATGTTGGGGTTTATTAATAGGGGTATCACAAGCCAGAAGAGGGAGATAATAATCCCTCTTTACAAGACTACTATGTGCAGTACTGGAGGCCACACCTTCACAAGGACATTACCAAATTGAGGCAGTCCAGATTAAGGCAACCAAAATGGTGCGGGGACTGCATCATAAAATATATGAGGACAGATTAACTGAACTCAATATGTATACCCTAGAGCAAAGGAGGGAGACAGGTGATATGATTGAAACATTCTAATACCTTAAGGGCATTAACAAGGTGAAAGAGTCCAACATGTTTCAATATAAGAAAAATAGCAGGACAAGAGGACACAGCATGAGACTAGAGGGAGGCCGATTAAGGTGTAATATGAGGAAGTTCTTTTTCACAGAAAGGGTGGTGGATGCATGGAACAGCCTGCCTCAGGAAGTGGTGGATATGAATACAGTGCAGGGCTTCAAACAGGCATGGGATAGGCAGAAGAGAGCAATGCAGATGAGTATGAATAGATAGGCCATTGACAGAGCAAAGGCCCATGGCACATTCATAAGGTACAAAAAGAAATGGGCAGACTGGATGGGCCTTGCATTCCTTTTGTGCCATCAGCTTCCATGTTTCTATGTTTCTATATCATTGTGATGGAATGTGTGGGAACTAAGAGCAGGATTCACGAACGTTGGAGAAGGTCCCGCAACTGCGGGAAAACCTCTGCGCTAGTGGGTTTCCACTTGTGAAGCCACAGGTCGCCCGCAGCTGTGGGAATTCACTAAGGTGGAACTGGAGTATGACCAGCTCCATGGATTATGGCAGCTTGTGGGTGCTGTTGCCAGGGACAGCACCGCAGCTGTGGGAGGCTGCTACAGGCAGTGGGAGCCACCATAGCACCATCCGCAACTGCTGCAGCTGTGGATTGGCCGCTCCACATCTGTGGCAATTTCGAAGTGCAACTGGGGTTGCAGAGTGGGACTTAGTCCCAAATTGCTTCATGAATCCTGCCCTAAGTTTGTCTTGTTTCTGCAGCTTTTGAAGGTTGACCCCCCATTAACAAATGAAGGAGCCTACCTGCTGGAATACTTTGAGTAACATGGAGGTTGGCCCTCACTGTTTGTGATTTGTTTCCTTTTGGCTGCAGGGAGACAACAATTGGGTTCTATGTGATAAAGATGAGTCTGAAAGACCGCCTATCACATAGTGCAAACAAACTTGCCCCCTTGGTCAAAAGAGTGATGGATATTGTACCGACCATCGTAAATAGCGACAGTCGCTACAGTACTTAAGAAAACCATACACAAATCTTTTTTTATGTGGGGGCTGCATCCCCTGCACCCTCAAACTTAAATAATCCACTCTGAGGGGTGTGTGGACCATGGGGAAAGTTATTGGATTCAGAAAAAAAAAATTTATTCTGTCTCTAGTCGGACCCGAACCCAGGCTGCTTGCATTGGAAGTGATGGTGTACACCACTACGCTATGCAAGCAGCTCAATGGGAATTGGCCTCAAAGGATACTACATCATGCAAAAGTGAGTACAGCTCCTTGCTGTACTCGCTATACAGGATGTAGCTCCGTAGTGCACCACTCGCTCTCCTGTAGAGTGCTATTATTGAGTCGCTCAAAAGAGCAGGGCTCAAAATTCGGCTCTCTGCATGGGTGCTACCCAACAAATGTGGTCATGTTTTAAACCCAGGTTCAATTTTTCAAAGTTCAGTGCTTAATTATTTATAAGTTAAGTCTTTTAGTTTAGAAGGTTGTCTCTCTTACCTCCTCCTTAGTGCTCATGTTCCTGTATTCCTTCAATGTGATTCTGCAATGTGGGACTTGCTCTACTTCCTGCAGGTGCTGCCACTTAAGCACCTCTTGCCTGTTTTGTACTGATCAGAGGTCCCTCATCAGTTGCCAAGCAATGATTAACTTGACCTGTTTACAGCACAAAACAGGCTTGTTTCTAGTTTCCTGTTCATATCATCACTGTTATGTTTTTGTATCCGTTTGTTGGAATACATTCAACTGTAAATGTGAGTGAAGAAACATTTTTAGCACCATGGCTTTTCCGAAAAACTTAGTGGAGTGGGACAGCTGATTATGGTAGAAATGGTACAGTTTTGTGATGTATTCTGTTTACTGTTATACAAAATGATAAGTAAGTCTATGTAATGGTGCTTTTCATTAAGAATCTTTCAGTCTCTGTCTAACTTTTTCTCATCTTGAGTCTTTAGTGGAGTGTAATATTGTAACATCCTTTTCATGCTGTATGCTGGTGCATAGCAGGGAGGTCACTCCATCTTGACATTTCAAATTACAATCTGCTTCTTAGGTATACATATATTAATTTGTGTTATAAATGGTGCTCTTCTTAGCTTCTAGTTGTCATAAACAGTTTGTAATTCTTTCATGCATATATAGGCACTATACAGGGAGGTCAACTTAATTTGACCTTTCATTATCTATACAAAATGTCTTTGTGTTCAATTTTTTCAAAGACTTTGCATGATGAATGTTGCATTTCCTTTGAATTTCAGTTTTTTAAGTATACATTGAACAAAATATAGCATTGTTAACATTCTATTTGATAATATGATATCCTTTTCATGCTATTATGCTGTTTGCATAACAGGGAGGTCAATCCATCTTGACCTTTCATTATATATTAAAGTCACAATTTACTTTCTAGCTGTAATGTATTCCATTCTTCTTATACCTATTGCTTATTTAGTTAGAATATATGATTGCAATTTTTCTTTCATACGTAAAAGGGTACAGTGGAAGGAGGTCAACTTAATTTGACCTTTCCTTATTTACATAAAACATGCTTTGTGCTCACTTTTTTTGAACAAGGTGTTACGATTTGTGACAGTTCCTTAAAATATTTTTCTTAAAGTATGTTACATTTTGTTTACATTCTGGTCATTTTTTCAAAAATACATTTCATTTGCAAGTCACCTCTTTGGTTTTGCAATGTTATTGTCTGGTTGTTATTCTGACTGTGTCCATTTTGTTCTAATGTGTTCTATATTTTTTGTTTATATTTTTTTGCCTGTCATTTCAACTGCATGCCCCCCAATTCATTCAATTCATTTCTATGTTCATGCCTATATGGGGTTCCAGCGTTTTCATGTAAAAAATCCAGCACATTTCAGCACTGAGTGATAAGTCTCTATAGTTGCCCCCTCTTTCTGGTATAAAAACTTTCTCTAGCCCCCAAAATCTTAGGGAGGCTCCATTATGTCCAGCTTGTATAAAGTGTGTGGCAACTGGGGAGCTCTCATCCCTCCTTCTAATATCTTCTTTATGTTCTTGGATTCTGGTTTTTAGCATACGACTTGTCTGTCCAACATATAGCATGTCACAGGGACATTGTATGACGTATATTGTGCCCTCTGTGGTGCAATCAATAAGTTGATGGATTTGGTGTTTATGCCCTGTGTGTGGATAGAGAAAAAAGTTTTTCTTAGATGTATGATTACACACAGAACATTTACCACATGGTACCATACCTGGTGTGAAAGGCCCTAGGAGTAACTGGTTTTCTTTTTTCTCAGGTAGTTTATACTGTGATCTTACCAGTTGATCTTTTAGGTTTTTTACTATTTTGGCTGCTATTATTGGCCTATTTTGGAGCTCCATAATGTTCTCATTGTCAATCTGCACTAAATGCCAGTGTTTGTTGACAATTTTTCTAATTTCTGTCATTTTATGGTTATACGTTGTTGCTAGTACAACTCTTTGTTTGTTTTCTTCTGTTGTTTTGGGTCCTAGAAGGTCCATCCTGTTTCTTTGTTTTATTCTGTCTTTAGCTGTTTGTAATATGCCTTCCTGATATCCTCTATTTCTGAATCTTCTTATAATATACTCTGTCTCTTTTTCTTGGTCCCTTTCTGAACTATAGTTCCTCTTTAGTCTGGTGAGTTGGGAGTATGATATCATCATCTTGAGTTTTGTTTCACTGAAACTTGTGCCCTGCAGGACTGTATTTCTATCTGTTTCTTTTCTATATAGTGAGGTTTCTAGTTTATGTCCATCTACATTGATCATTAAATCCAAATATGGGATGCTTGGCAACTGTTGAGGGACCTCTGATCAGCACAAAACAGGCAAGAGGTGCTCAAGTGGTAGCACCTGCAGGAAGTAGGGCAAGTCCCACATTGCAGAATCTCATTGAAGGAATACAGGAACATAAGCACTAAGGAGGAGGTAATAGAGAGACAACCTTCTACATAAAAATTCTTAACTTATAAATAATTAAGCACTGAACTCTGAAAAACAGAACTTGGGTTAAAACATGACGATATTTGTTGTCCTCCTGCAGCCAAAAGGGAAAAAAATCACAAATAGTGAGGGCCAGCCTCCATGTTATTGAAAGTATTCCAGCAGGTAGGCTGCTTCGTTTGTTAATGGAGAGGTCAAGCTTCAAAAGCTGCAGAAACAAGAGAAACTTAGTTCCCACACATTCCATTACAATAATATGTATTGCTGTATGTCTTATCTCATTTCAGAAAAAGTGCATGAGCACTATAGACTAGAAAAAGAGAAAAAAAAAGATTTAAAGAAGAAGACCAAGCAATGCAAGTATGCTAATAATTGGTATGTGATTGTGCTAAAAACTTTAATAAAAGATTGCTTAAACAGAAAAATAACAGAAATACTAAAGTATAATTTTTTGTTTGAAAACAGAATGAAATAAGAAAAAAAGAAAAAGAATTAAAAACCCTGCGAACAAGCTTCATGCAGGAGTGAAATGTAGGGGAGATAAAATAAAAAGATTTAATTTTATATCATATTGTGTGAAGTCTGTCATTTCAAAGGGCCCCCTGAACAAATTTTCTTTGAAGTAGCTGTTGAAGCCTTTTTTTGAGGCGGCTGAAGAAAGAAAAATCACAAAGAACAGATGTCTATTTCCCACTTATCTCTTGTACATATGTGTAAATTGTATGGTCCACATTAGGCAGTGTGGACATGTAGTGGAGGTTGGACAGACAGAAAAGTCAGGATAATATACTGTTAAAGAGTACATCAAGGCACAAGCCTGTTAGTAGCACCCACATCCTCCATATTAGTTTTAAACATCACATTAAAACTAAACATACCTATAAATATACAAAATGACCAACATGCAGAATACAGATGTATTTTCAGACATAGGAAACAGTGTACAAAATTCACTACACTTTGCAACATTCATGGAAGAGAAGAGGAAGAGGCTGTTTAGTGCCATGAGAGAAGATAGGGACCTTTCTGTACAAATGGGAGACGGTCCAAAACAACTGGCCCCAAAAACTGAAAACATGAAATACAAAAACTGCCACCTAGAATGGCATGGCATAACCCTTACCCAACATTTACAATACAACAGAATCCCCAGGGGTTAAGACTCAATGTGGAGCCAAATTTAGGCATAAAATCTATGAAATTGGACACCACATGGGATGGGATAAGGAACAGAGCCATTTGTGACTTCATGTATGCCCTGATAGAGGAAATAATTGATGAGAGACAAGTGTTAGAACATGAAATCAAAGTAGCTGAGGAAGTATTATGCAAAAAAATGCAAGAAGAAGGATTTAGAAAAAATCTAGAAGATTTCAAACAAAGACTATTTGACCATGAAGAAAACCCTAAAACAACAAAAAATGTAAAAATTCATAAGGGACACCAATGATTACAGGGATAGCAGAGTGTATACATATAAAAAATTCAAAAGACAAAATACATACATAGAAACATAGACTTTGACGGCAGATAAGGACCGCTAGGCCCATCTAGTCTGCCCATTTCCCTACCTACAGGATAGGCCGCAGATCCTAGTTAACCAACAATCAATATAACACACATGAGAGCACGGACAGTGACAGCAGTTACTCCAGGGACCCACAAAGAGGGACAGAAAAAACACAGCAATCAGATGAAGAAAGGCCAGGAACTTTGGCAGAAAATCCAAGGAAGTAAGGTATGAATTGAGAAACACAAGAAATCGGTACAGACAGGGGGAAGGATAGGGAGGGGGGTGGGGAGGCAGAGGAGGAGGAAGAGGTGGCAGTCCAACCAGGCCGCCAAGAGGAGGGAGAGGCACAAGTCAATAAACAATGACCTAATACCAATATGTAACCTCAGAAAATGGAACTTATCAACAGAAGAAACCAGGGTCCTCTGTCTCGGTCTATCATTTGCCCCAACAAAAGCAATCAATCTATTTGATCTAGAAGTAGACCTTCAGAAATTCTATAGAAACCTAAGATTAAAACAACAATTTGGAATAGACACAAGTAATACAGACACATACAAAGAGAAACTGAGACAGGAAATGAAAGTTAAATCCAGATACAACCCACCCACCGGGAGAAATCACGGAATAGAAACTTTTTGCAAAGTAACAGAGAAAGCAATCATGGAACTATTCTCAGAACAAGGAAGTAGATACCCAGTGAAAAATAACTTAAATAATAAAGACAGGACCGCACTAGAAAACACAAAAAAAGATAGTGGTATAATAATAAAAAGTGCAGCCAAGGGAGGAGGTACAGGAATACAAGACAGAGAAAAACACAAAGAAATGTGTCTAAAATTATTGGACAATCAAGAGAACCATTCAATGCTAGTGAACAATCCCACAGAAAAAATAAAACAGCCAATAAACATTATGCTTGAAAAATATGCCTCTATGGGATGGATCGAGACATGGGAAAGAGAAATACTTGCAAAAGATTACCCCAGAATCCCAACTTTTTACTCAATACCCAAAATACATAAAAAACCCAGTAGATCCCCCAGGAAGACCGATAGTCTCAGGAAATCCCTCGATATTTGAACCAGTCTTGAGATACATTAACTTCCATCTCCAACCCCTAATAGAAAATACAAAATCCCATGTAAAAGACACTACAGACATGATTTGGAAATTAAAAAGTATCTCAGAAAAGGGAATACAAGAAAATGCAATATTGGTGACACTAGATGCTGCTGACCTATATACATCAATTCTACACCAGGAGGGAATTCAATGTATAGTAAACCTATTAGACCGAAGAGTAAGAGGGAGCAAGCCTAAAATACAGGTTCTACAGGAGATGGCAGAAACAATATTAACAAAGCACTATTTTGAATTTGAAAGAGATTATTACAAGCAATCAAGAGGCACAGCCATGGGGTTGACAATGGCACCGGTGTATGCCAATGCATACCTGGATGATTTTGAAAAACAATACATATACAAAAGAACAGACAACAAAATAGACATATGGCTATGCTATATAGATGATATATTCATGATATGGAATGATAGTGAAGAAGAAATAAGAAGCTTCCACATGGAAATAAACCAAACAAGCATTTGTCAATGCCGAATGTTTGCTTGCTGGCATTGGCGGTGGTAGTGTAGAAGTTACAGAGCTGCGCAATAGGAATGGCAGTGAAGTATTGAACTGAAGCCAACCCCACCACCACCCTGCAGAGAGTGACAGGCATTGGGTTTTGCCTTTGGGTTGTCAGGCATAACGGCCATGCCATTTCACCACACCCCACCCTGCAGACACTGACAAGTGTCACGGTGTGCCTTGGGGTCTTTGGCCCTTATGCGCACTCTATTCCATTAGGAAATACAGTGAGATGGGTGCGATATAGGAGAATGGTGAACTTTGAAGTGAAGAGTCCATGGCATACCCGATGTCTCTCATTGGCTGCAGGGTGTGGAATGGTATGAGCATTACAGGCAAGAATCCCAAGTCACACCCCTGATGCCTGTCATTCTCTACAGGGTTGGGCGTTATGGTTGGAAACCCTAATAACTCAGGCATTCATTGGTATTTTCACTCCAAATGTTCAACATGGCTTTTTTGTGACCCCACCTCATGAACAGGGGAAATATCAGTTTGTTAGCCGGAAGCTGCTTATGCACAGTGACTTAGGCATTTAGCACCACAGGTGCAAAAACTTTGTGAACAGGATGTAAAAAATGACAGCTGTACTGTTCATGGGGAGGTGTAAAAAATGGCAATGTTGTAAATCTGCAGTAAAAATATTTAAAAAAATGGTGAAGTCAAGAGCGTACATAGAAACTGTGCAACGCACACCCGTAATATAATTAGGTTGGGGATTTTTTTTACAGCAGATTGTCAACTCAGGCATTTTGGTGCCTCCAATCATGAACAGTGTCACTGTGATTTCCTTTATCTGTCCCGAACAATGATTTCCCACAGCGACCACGCATCTCTACGTTGAAAGTGTGAAAACACAGTTCGGCCATGTTGTGAAAAATGACAGCTGTACTGTAAATAAGGAAGTGTGGAAAATGCCACTGGTAAAAATCTGGACTTAAAATATTACAAAGTCATGAACTTACGAGGGTGAGTGGAAACTGCGCAATGCTCACTCATAACACAGTCATTTTATGGACTTTTGTCACCAAATTTTCAACATAGCCATTTTAAGACCTCTGCTCATGAACAGTGTAACTGTGATATTCTTAATCTGTCCCAAACATTGCTTTCACACACCAACAGCACCATTGTGCGCTACATGTGCGAAAACACATTTTGGGCTCATATGAAAAATGGCAGCTGTACTGTTCATAAGGAAGTGTAATAAAATGGCAATGTTGAAAATCTGGAGTGAAAATATTAAATTCGCAAACTTATGAGCATGCATAGGAACTGCGTAACACACTCATAAAACAGTCATTTTTAGGAATTTTTTCACCAAATTTTCAACATAGCCATTTTAAGACCTCTGCTCATGAACAGTGTCACTGTGATTTTCTTAATGTGTCCCTACATTGATTTCACACCCGCGCGCCACATTGCGCTATACAAGGCAAACACGTTTTGGGTGAGATTGAAAAATGACAGCTGTACTACTCATAAGAAGGTGTGGTAAAATGGCAATGTTGAAAATCTGGAGTGAAAATATTGAAAATTCGCGAACTTACGAGCGTGCGTAGGAACTGTGCAACGCACGCTCATAAAACAGTCGTTTTGGAATTTTTCCACCAAATTTTCAAAATAGACTTCTTGAGAGCCCACCTTATGAACACTGGCAGTGTCATTTCATTAATCGGTCCTGAAAGGTGATTTTGTGCAGTGACTGCGAAATCACCCTTCAGGCCCGAATAACGCCATGACAGTGACAGCATTCATGAGAAGGGGTCCCAAAAACCCCATGTTGAAAATTTGGTGCAAAATTCCAAAAATGCCTGAGATATGCAACAAAGTTGAAAACCCTATCTAGCCCATTATACAGCTTACCGGCATTTCCTCAGTTCGCAGTCGGCTTTGAAGAGTGCAGCGTTTTCCCGTCCAACGAAGATCGTCGCGCCGAGGTCCGGAGGAGTAAGTATGGGGTGGGCGGGTGTGGGAGGCAGGCTGCACAGTGAGTGGGTGTAGGTTGTGGGGAAGGTGACAGGAAGACTGCGTGGGACCGTTTTTTTCTTTACAGGTTAAAAAAAAAAAGACGACGCGGGACATTTGCCATGCTGGGGTGGCCTCCCAGCATGGCAGAAGGATGGCTGGGGGCATGGAGCCGACGGGGATTGGGAAACCCTATCGGCCATGAGATTTTGTTGCCACGCTGGGTGGGCTCCCAGCATGGCACCTGTACTCTGGGGACACAGTGATCCCCGCCAGCTATACCATCGTTGCCATGCTGGGTGGCACCCAGCGTGGCATTTGGAAGACTTTGGGGGCGCAGCACAGCTGACGGGGGATTGGGCACCCCGTCGGCTATAGAGTGTGTGCATGGGGGGGAGCACACAGTGTGCGTGCGTATGTGTGTGTGTGTGTGTGTGTGTGTGTAGGGGGAGCTGCGCATGAGTAGGCGATATCTTACCGCTGCTCATTGAAGCGTAGCTCCCCCTTTCAACTGTATGCCACTGCATTTTGGAGCTTGTCATAGACAGCTCCAGCATGCATTGCCGGACAGGGGCCATGCCTGCCAACACACTGACTGAATTGGAAGAGGGGGTGACACACCTCCGAAATCTCGGCTGATGGCACTATGTTTCTTGCACATGCTTGCAAGCAAACATAAAAAATCAAAATCTAAAATTCATCATGAATTTCCACAAAAAACAAATCCCATATTTGGATTTGATGATCAAAGTAGATGGACATAAACTAGAAACCTCACTATATAGAAAAGAAACAGATAGAAATACAGTTCTGCATGGCACAAGTTTCAGTGAAACAAAACTCAAGATGAGTATACCATGCTCCCAACTCACCAGACGAAAGAGGGACTATAGTTTAGAAAGGACCAAGAAAAAGAGACAGAGTGTATGATAGAGAGATTCAGAAATAGAGGATATCAGGAAGGCACATTACAAACCGCTAAAGACAGAATGAAACAAAGAGACAGGATGGACCTTCTAGGACCCAAAACAACAGAAGAAAACAAACAAAGAGTTGTACTAGCAACAAAGTATAACCATACAATGATGGAAATTAGAAAAATAGTCAACAAACACTGGCATTTAGTGCAGGTTGACAATAAGAAAATTCCAGAGCTCCAAAATAGGCCAATAATAGCAGCCAAAAAAGTAAAAAAAAAACTAAACCATCAACTGGTAAGATCACAGTATAAACTAACTGAGAAAAAAGAAAACCAGTTACTCCTAAGGCCTTTAGCACCAGGTATGGTACCATGTGGTAAATGTTCTGTGTGTAATCATACATCTAAGAAAAACTTTTTTCTCCATCCACACACAGGGCATAAACACCAAATCCATCAACATATTAATTGTACAACAGATGGCACAATATACGTCATACAATGTCCCTGTGACTTGCTATGTGTTGGACAGACAAGTCGTATGCTAAAAACCAGAATCCAAGAACATAAAAGAGATATGAGAGCTCCCCAGTTGCCACACACTTTATGTATGCTGGACATAGTGGAGCCTCCTTAAGATTTTGGGGGCCAGAGAAAGTTTACATACCAGAAAGAGGGGGTAACTATATATACCTATTACTCAGCGCTGAAATGCACTGAATTTTTTACATGAAATCTCTGGAGCCCCATATAGGCATGAACATAGAAATGAATTGGGGGGCATGCAACTGAAACAACAGGCAAAAAAATATAAACAAAAAATACAGAACACATTAGAACAGAATGGACACAGTCAGAATAACAACCAGACAAGAATAGTGTGAAACCAAAGAGGTGACTTGCAAATGAAAAGAATTTTTGAAAAAAATGACCAGAATGCAAACTAAATGTAACATACTTTAAGAAACAGATTTTAAGGAAATGTCACAAATCGTAATACAAATTGTTCAAAAAAAGTGAGCACAAAGCATATTTTATGTAAATAAGGAAAGGTCAAATTAAGTTGACCTGTTTCCATTGTATCCTTTTATGTATGAAAGAAAAATTGCAAACATATATTCTAACTAAATAAGCAAAAGGTATAAGAAGAATGGAATACATTACAGCTAGAAAGTAAATTGTGACTTTAATATATAATGAAAGGTCAAGATGGATTGACCTCCCTGTTATTCAAACAGCATAATGGCATGAAAAGGATATCATATTATCAATTAGAATGTTAACAATGCTATATTTTGTTCAACATATACTTAAGAAACTGAAATCCAAAGGAAACGCAACATTCATCATACAAAGTCTTTGAAAAAACTGAACACAAATACATTTTTGCATAGATAATGAAAGGTCAAATTAAGTTGACCTCCCTGTATAGAGCATATTTATGCCTGAAAGAATTTCAAACTGTATATAACAACTAGAAGCTAAGAAGAGCACACGTTATAACACAAATTAATGTATGTATACCTAAGAAGCAGATTGTAATTTGAATGTCAAGATGGAGTGACCTCCCTGCTATGCACCAGCATACAGCATAAAAAAGATGTTACAATATTACACTCCACTAAAGACTCAAGATAAGCAAAAGTTAGAAAGATACTGAAAGATTCTTAATGAAAAGCACCATTACATAGACTTATTTATCATTTTGTATAACAGTAAACAGAATACATCACAACACTGTACCATTTTCCACCATAATCAGCTGTCCCACCCCCACTAAGATTTTCAAAAATGCCATGGTGCTACAGGTGTTTCTCCAGTCACCTCTACAATTGAAAGTATTCTAGCAAACTGTTAAAAAAAACATGAAAGTGATGGAATGAACGGAAAACAAGGAACAAGCCTGTTTTGTGCTATAAACAGGTCAAGTTAATGGTTGCTTGGCAACTGTTAAGGGACCTCCGATCAGCACAAAACAGGCAAGAGGTGCTTAAGTGGCAGCACCTTCAGGAAGTAGAGCAAGTCCCACATTGAAGAATCTCATTGAAGGAATACAGGAACATGAGCACTAAGGAGGAGGTAAGAGAGACAACCTTCTAAACTAAAAGACTTAGGGCAGGATTCTCAAAATTTTCGGGACCAAAGTCCCACTCCGCAACTGCAGTTTCGAGCTGAAATTGCCCACAGCTGCACTGGTTGCGATTCTCAGCCACAACAGTTGTGGAGGATGTCATGGCTGCTTCCACCAGCCATAGCATCTTTCTGCAGCTACGGAGTTCTCCGAGGCAACACCTCCCACAAGCAGTCATATATCATGGAGCTGGTCATAATCCGGATCCTGCTTTGAAAATACCCGCTGCTGCGGGACTCCTGTGGCTCCACAAGTGGTCACCCTTTGGCACCAATGTTTTGCCACAGCTGCAGGAATTTCGGGATCTTTGTCAATCCTGCCCTTAACTTATAAAGAATTAAGCACTGAACTTTGAAAAATTGAACTTGTGTTAAAACATGACCAAATTTGTTGTCTCCCTGCAGCCAAAAGGAAAAAAATTACAAACAGTGATGGCCAACTTCCATGTTACTCAAAGTATTCCAGCAGGTAAGCTGCTTCATTTGTTAATGGGGGGATCAAGCTTCAAAAGCTGCAGAAACAAGATAAACTTAGTTCCCACACATTCCATCACAATGATATGCATTTCTTTATGTCTTATCTTATTTCAGAAAAAGTGCATGAGCACTATAAACTAGAAAAAGAGAAAAAGAAAGAGAAAAAAGTTTTAAAAAAGAAGACCAGGCGATGCAAGTATACTAATAATTGGTATGTGATTGTGCTAAAAACTTTAACAAAAGATTGTTTAAACAGAAAAATAAAAGAAATACTAAAGCATCATTTCTGTTTGAAAACAGAATGAAATAAAAAAAAAGGAAAAGAATTCAAAACCCCGTGAACAAGCTCCATGCAGGAGTGAATCGTAGGGGAGATGAAATAAAAAGATTGAATTTTATACCATATTGTGTGAAGTCTATGATGAACAAATTTCCCTGAGACAGTCTTTCAGCTCAGCAGAGACTCATGGGAGTTAGAAGCCTTTCCTTCAAACCCTCTTTAAGGTTACCTGTGAGTCTGAGAATTGAATTTTGAGTGGAAATATGCAATCTCTGCATCCACATCAATGGCAGCTGAGATGAGTGACCAGTGAATAGTGTCTGGTCATCCAAGAGGGATTATAGATTTAGGAGCCAGGCAGCACCAAAGGGGCATCAGGGCATTCACTATTGCAATTTTATTCACAGAGTAAACCATACAGTTGTTGCTGAGTGCATCTGGAAGGGTATCAGCTTCCAAAACATGGCACGGGGGTGAGGAGAGAACCTAATCAATTAGGGAGTGCTTTGCTGTCTTTTCATTGAGCCTCGCAGGTTCAGAGATACAGCTATGTCTACCATTTCCCAAGTCATGTATTTTTGCAGCAATTTGTTGCACACAGTAATGCAATGACCATTTTGTGCTACAGATATGCCAGTCCATAGATGCTGTCTCAATTCTCACCCATAGATGGCCCTTGCCATGCATTCACATTTTCAAATGGGTGTGTCACTATTAAAGTCATCCTGGATCTTGCTAGTCATTACTGGAAATATAATGGCAAATCACTTGTCCTGAATGCAGAAGGATGCTGAATGTGGAGGAGCCTGGGCATCCCTATGGCACACAATTACATGTGTGTTAAAATTTTAGAATCAGTAAGCCATCATTGTCATGATTTGATACATGATAATCATGTATTCTTTTAAAATCACAGAAAACTGCTACTTTGAGCAGAAGTACTTTTTTAGGTTTTCCTTAGGAGTACCTTAGACAGATAACTGGACATCTGGCTGCCCAGAGCCTGAGTGCATCAACGTTTGGAATCAAGTCCTGTAGGCCAGCTGCAGTGGGTGCATGAGAGAAGGAGAACGTGAGACAGAGTCAGAGACATACCCCCGATTACTGGAGTACTGAAAATTACATCAATAAGGGAGTTCAAAAAGCGAAGAACAAGAATTCAAAGCAAAAGTAGAAACACATCAGGAATAAAAAAACTGCATCTCCACAATCACAGAAAGACAGTGTGAATAGGAAGTAGTATAAGCCACTGAAAAAAAAACAGAGCTGCAGTTTGGTGCTCTACCACCTTTTACACTAACAAGCTCCGTTTTTAAGTTAATGAATGATTGAGATACTGAGTTATCATGCCTTGAGCTACATATTAATTTATTTAGCTACCTCTTAAATATGTCACTGAAGCCAGGAAAAACATACAGTCTTATTCATTTATTTATTTAGTTTTTGTTGACCGGGTAAGTGCACTAGACAAATCCTGCCTATTTTCAGGCACGACCTGGGGGAGGGGGATACAGATGAATACCAACTGACCTCGAACCAGATTAAGCTGTTGGTGGTATTTTGAGTGAATGAGGGAAATTTGGCCAGGACACCGGGGAAATTCCCCTACTCTTTTCAATAAGTGCCATGGGATCTTTAACATCCACCTGAACTACCACCTATCCAGGCAGATGGGACCCCGGTTTAACGTCTCATCTGAAAGACGGCACCTAAGATGTGCAGCACCCCTCTCATGCTGCACTACAGTGTCAGTACTGGGATATTAACCCAAGTGCCAGATGTGGGAACTGAACCCACAGCCCTCTGATCTCCTGGCCTCAGAGGCTACCTACTGAGCCACTGACACTGCAGAGAAGAGGTATATGAAAGGCTGAGACTATTCAAGGAGTAAATGAAAACCAGCATAAAGTAAAGGTACAAGCAAAACAAATAAAAAGCAAAACATAAATCAAATACAAAGCATAGAGACATAAAAAAATTGAAGGGAAGGGAAGCCTTTCTGGAATTGAGTCACTGATGATTTTTATGGACATTTACAGCTTTGTTTGGTGCCAAATATAGTAATAAGCAAGGTTTCTGTTGCTTTTTTATTTTCAAGTTTTTTACTCAACCTGTCAGAGGCTTTGATTTCTTTATTCTGATATTAAAATTCACCAATACGTTAAATTAGATTTTTTCCAGGATTACACAGGTCTGAGATCCCATGTGGGCACATCTAACTAATAAGAAGTCATGCCAACTCTGGTTCAGTCTCAGACCAGGGATACCAGTCTAGGAAGCAAATGGGGAAGAGTGAGAATGTCAGTTTCAGTTCTTTTTAAGTAATATTTTTTCTTAGCCAAAATTTTATTTATCTTAAAAACAAAGTACTTTTTGGCTCTTCAAATAGAGTGAATGTAATAAAAAGTCATTCTCCTTGTTCTTCACTGGCAGCAATTTCTTTTTACTATATGCTGCTCTGAGCATTAGCAATCCAAAGGGCCTCATAAGCACTAAAGCCTTATAGCTCATGGATTCTGATGGATTCCAAAAGAAACTTACACTCAGTTTCTACCACAGCAAAGGAGTCAGTAGTGCATATATAATACAGATTATTTTATTTTAAAAACAAAATAATTAGAAACCTAGGTAATATAACAGGTGCAAGTTGGAGCATTCAGCTGGTGACAAATGCTGGGTTACATTGCGCACTCTCCACTCCATTAATAATTTGCCTTGGATTCTGAAAAATGGTAACCCATGACTGTGATATGAGTGAGTGAATATGGGTGATTCAATATGCACAAGTAGGGAAGTGCGACTGGAAGGTTAGTGACCATTACTAAATGCCAATGGTTATTTTAGCAATTCTGTGGGAGGGCTAGGAAGGGGGGGACTGATGTGGTGATGTATGTATGGAGAAAACTGTGAGGGTGGAATCAAGCTGGCAGTGTGGCTTAGAGGGTAGGAGCACTGCCTGTGAGTGTGGAAACCCTGGCTTCAGGACGGGGTATGAGCATTTCAGAAATTTTGCTGGAACCATATTTTTTTTCTCAAGTGTCCAACTCCCCCTGGAGTTGACTATTTAATAGTTGGGGTGTGTGGGGGTGTGCAGGGGGCATAGCCCTCACATGAAACATAGTAATATATTGGCTCCCATAGTTAGAGTATGCGCTGGTCGGTGTTTGTGAGAGGCATTATTGTGCTGTTCGCTGTTTTAGTTTTCATTGATTTGTAGTCGTGGTTGTTACAGTTGCCTATGTTGGTGTATCTATTATCGAATGGTACCCTGAAAAATAGAGCACTTTAAAAGTAAAAGAAGACTTTGGCATGAACTTTTTTTATATACCTCTATCTTCACTACAAATTTCTCAGCCATTCAGGAAACTCATATCCCTTGGATAACACATCGAGTCAAAGGGAAGCCTACCTGATGGCTAAAAAAAGATCTACTAAATAAAATAAAACAGTGATAAAAGCTGGAGCCGTTTCAAGTCCTCTGGCCTACAGGAAGACCAAAACACCTACAGGACACTTAAAAATATATGCAAAAAGGAGATCAGGGCAGCTAAAAGCTCCTATTGCAAAAGTTTATTAACCAGTGCATCAGGGGATCCTAAAAAATTCTGGTCTCACATAAAAAAGTTTCTGGGATCTAACCTTTCCCCTACCCCAAATGACATGGTACTGCAACAACCCTCATACTATCACAAATTTCCTTAATGATCAGTTTACAGACTTGACCAAATACACATCAGCTTTCCCTGCCTTGAATCAACTGGGTCCTTCAACTCCCTCCCGCCAAACATCAAAAATTCCCTCCTTTCGCTTTAAGGCCATTACTTGTAGGGAGGTCACAAAACTCCTCAGAAAGATCTCGGACAGCACAGCCACTGGATCAGATGGTATCGAGCCCAGGCTGCTAAAAGTTGCCACACCTCTCATTGCCAGACCCCTGGCTAGAATTTTTACACTCTCCTTATGTCATAGCAGATTTCTTGACATTTGGAAACCAGCGAGAGTCACCCCTATCTTTAAAAAAGGCCACCCTAAAGACCCCTCTAATTACAGGCCCATAAACATCCTGTCAGTTCTAAGCAAAATATTGGAAAAGCTAGTTGCCATGCAAACTATTGAATTCCTCCAAGAAAATGACCTCCTAACTGCTGCACAACACAGCTTTCAAAAAGGTCACAGCACCACAACCACCCTACTCAAATTTACTACAGACACCCTCATTGCCATGGACTCAGGGCTTCTCAGGGGAGCAGTTTTCATTGATATGTCAAAAGTCTTTGACTTGGTAGACCACCCACTTCTCCTCAACACACTCGTCTCTATGGTCTTTGCTCCTAGAGTTGTCATTTGGTTTAACAGTTACCTGTCAAATAGCGCCCAAACTGTTAATTTCAATTCTACATGCTCCTACCTAAAGACAGTGAACATTGGAGTTCCCCAAGGCTCAATCCTTGGGCCACTTCTCTTCTCAATTTTTATCAACAGCATCACTACTAATTTCCTTGAGACCTCATCTCTACTCGATGAGGACAACATAGTCATGTATGCCAGTGCAAAAAATGTGTTTGATATCAACCTACATCTCGCCTCCAATTTCCAATGCTCACATTCCTGGCTATGGGACCACAAACTTATTCTAAATGAGGCAAAAACACAGTCCATGCTATCTGTGACCCTCCCTAAACGCAGGACATTCCAAGATAAGTTTAGGGTCTCCTGCTTAGAATGTCTCACTCATAACTCCTGTAACGCCATTTAAATACCTTGGGGTCAACCTTGACCAATCTCTAAATTTTGAACTCCACATCATCAACGTGTGCAAATCAGTCAATTCCAAGCTAGGTATGTCATACTGGACCAGTCACATGCTACCCCCTACTGCTACAGTGGCAATAGCTCGGGACATACTCCTACCTATTCTGACCTATGGAGTGGCAACTTATGCTCCTTTACCAAAATCAAATCTTCAAAGATGGTATGTCACCTGTAACAACATCTGCAGGTTCACCTCAGCCTGTCATAGACTAAAACACCATTGTCTTCTATACTCGGAGCTAAACTGGTTGTCCCCCAATGATACTAGACTTTACTCCCTCAGATCCACTGTCGAAAGCATCATGAGATCTCGTACCACAACAACTCTAGCTGAGCTACTCACCTATCAGACCTCCAACTATGGCCTATGCTCGGCTGACATATCCCTACTATGCATCCCCAAATGCAGTACCAGCAAAGGTTCTAGATCCTTTGGGCACCATGCACCTCAATTATGGAACTCACTCCCTCTGGACATCCAGCTAGCTCCTACACACAATGTTTTTAAAAAAGCACTCAACCAGCATCTCAGCTCCACCAACCAATACTACTGTTTCAAACCTCCTTAGTCTTTTGAGTATCCTACCTATCCTGAAGCTCTTACCTTTTCTCCACAATACTCCCCTTGTTATACTGTCTATCCCAGCTCTCTCTCTCTCTCCTGACACTAGCCCCCTGCAGCCATCCTTTTCTCTCTTTGCCAGTTCCTATCCTATACCCTACCTTTCCTTATCCTGACCTGCTAGTATCCTACTTTTCACAATCTTGCCATTCCCCTACCCACTATCCCCCTGCATTTGTCAGTATTTGACCATATTTTTATTTATCTATTTTTGTTGTACTTTCCAAATCATATTTTCAGGACTACTACTGCAATACTCTCTCTACTGTATATTTTTCATCATGCTATGACTGTAAAAATCTCTATGATCCTACCAGGACCACCCTGTTTACTATATGTAATGCTTAGCTTATTGTTAAATGTTTTTTTTAAATACCCTGTATACTACTTGTGCTGCTTAGCCTATTATTTAATGTTTCACAACACCTTGTCTATGTATCTCGATGTAATCTACTGTTTGTTATACCTGCAGTGTCTTCCCTGTAACCTCCTGGGTTGTGTCTGAAAACAGTCAACTTTATGGCTCATGCACCCACCCGGTAAACAAAAACTAAATAAATAAATATTAAATTTTCTACTGCTGGGTTTGCAAGCTTTTTATACTAATTCCAATAGTTTGAGACAGTTAGATAATTTAGTGGTCTCTAACAATCAAGAGATTTTCTTATCTAATAAAACATGCTAAAGCCTTGTAATTTACATTTTGCTCTAAAACAAACTCAGTTTCTCATTGAACAGACCTTAGAGGCATGCTCCATACTTGCAACAGAAGTTATCTCAAAATGCTGAAAGTACTACAACTTAATAAGAGCACAAACACTTGTTTTAATGGATCTCCAAGGAAGTGAAATTGCACTCTCAAATCTAATTAACTGTAGAACCTTCTGTAGATTGACTATGATCAAATACTGGACCACTCAAGTACTTTCTTTACTTATTACATTGCAATACCTTTTGTGAAAATTATAGAATGTGCCTTTTTTTGGCTGGCTAAGGTTGGGCCTACAGATACTAACTGAAGAATTAGACCAAGATTATTGATTGTTTTTTTAATCTTCCTCATATAAACTGTTTGAATTGCACATATTTATAATTTCTGATTTAAAGAATAATTTCATACTTCTTTAAAATTAGTTACTACCAATGCAGTATTTTGCTACCTGTAGTAATTTGAAAGGGTATTATATCAAACATCAGGATGAATTCCAGGAGTGGGAGATTGACATCAAGCATCATAAATGGGGGGGGCAGGAAAAAAAATTGTGCATTAAAGGGTGACCTATGGCATACATACCAGTAGTTAGTGGTAAACACCACCGACCTTTTGAGACCCTCAATATAGCAGGAAAGGGTGAAATGTTAAGTCTAAACAAAACTAACTAACATACAGATGTTATCTAGTACAACAGACTGGTAACAAAATAATAGATAATTAATTATTAAATGATCACAAGCAAAACAAAAAAAAATGAAGTGGAAAATAAGATTAGTAGCAAATAATTACAATAATATTAATAATACTACTACTAATAATAACTAAAAGGATAAAAAGACCACCACCACCACCGCCATATTGGAGCTTAAGAAAAAATTAATCCCAAATTATTTTTTTTTCCCATCAATGCTAGTAAACCTAACAAATGTACTAAATATACAAGGGCTTATGAGCAGTTATATTTTGGAGAAGATGGCTTAGGTAATGATGATTTGATAGCATCCTCTGAGGAAAATGTGGATGCTTCTAACATGAAACTCAAAAAAGTAGATTAGAATTATTTTAGTCCACTAGATCTTTTATAAAACTCGGATGACTCACCAAAAGCAAAACAAACAAACAAAAAAAGCTTCACATTTGTCCCAGAAAGACCATCCTAATATTACTGAAGCATAAATATCCCCAAAAGCAACTTCTTGAACATTTGAACCATCAAGTGGAAAGCATTGTGCTTAATATAGAAATTCTGAACAACAACCAATAAATTTATCAAACTATACCTTAAAACTACTGTCCCATCCCTTATGGATATTGTGGTTATCTTAGAAGTCATTATGGCTATAAAATCCAAATTGGATTCCTTTAAGAGATAAGTTCTAGACAGATTTACAGAATTGCAACATAAATGAGGAGATCTACAATCAAATAATAGTAAACAAAACAGTTCATTCTCTATGGTTATTATTTCAAGCTGCCTTAGCACTAACCAGAGATCTCCCAAGAAAAAAAGGAAAAACTGTAGATATCCTACGTTAGACCATACATTGATTATGGGTCCTCCTTTTGGAATCCACACATCAAAGGTGACATAGCCCAAACTGAACAAATTCAAAGACATGCTACTAAAATGATTCCCATACTATTTCATAAGACCTATCAGAAGAGACTAGGAGCCAATGGCTTACATTCTTTACAACATAGGATATGCATGGGAGATATCTTATTCATTTATAAGATTCTTAAATCCCCTGAATTAATGGAACAATGTGGTCTTTTCTTCTCAACAGACCATATCATCTCTAGGCTCCATAATAAACAAATCAAGATTAAAAAGGCTAATACTAACCTTAGGCATAATTTCTTCATGTTATGAGCTTCAAGACTATGGAACACCTTACCCGAGGATTTGGTAGATTATGAACATTTTTATACATTTAAAAATAGATTAGATATTTGGTTTATCTCTAAGCCAAATCTTATAAATTAGCTCACTCATATGGCGGGGGGAAATCTCCATGGGCCTCTGCCTTCTTTTTTCCATTGAAACCTAGTAAACCTAGTAAACTGCAAGCAATAAATACAGTAACTTATCTACAATCACACAGCTATCCCTAGGGGAAGAAAACTGTGAAGAGAAAGACAATAGAAGAAAAAGAATCTTTACAAAAAACAGCAAAAGAAGAGGTGAACGACAATAATAAACCTGAAATGGAAAATCAAAACAGAAGAACAGCAAATGTTTCAGATTCATACAGCAATTCTGAGACTGATCTTCCAATTGAGTTAGTTAGACCTACAGTAGGAAGTAAAACCAATCTCCTTTGAATAAAAATGAGTTAATGGTGCAAGGAGAGGGTAATCACCCCAATGCTATGATTGTTGATAATACAAGGAATGTTCAGTGAATTTTGAGCCATCAGGAGATGAAACCATTTTAAGAAAAATAAGCATTTATCCCCAAGCAAAATGAAAACAGAGACTCTTTCTTGGAATTTATGTCATGTTTATTTCAAGCTGAGTTGGCGTTAGCAAGGTAAAACAGACTACGTGCCAATGCTAAAAAAACAAGACCATTCTATTTGAGTCCAAGCCTAGGCTCACTAAATGCTCCACTGGGTAAACCAACTCCCTCTGCATCCTGACACCAGAAGTATCCCTCTTAAACATGTCACTACCTTCAGATACTTGAGAGTCATCCATGACCCCCCCTCACTTTTGAAGATCATATTGAGCTAACTGTGAAACATGTCAACCAACAGCTGGGTGCCTGCTACCACCTGAGGTATGTCATGACCCCAGACGTGTGTCTGGCAATTGAGCAGGGCATGCTCCTACCCATCCTGGATTACTGCTCTCCGATCATCTCTCAAACCTTGTCTTGTCACCTCTCACATCTCAATACTGCCTTTAACAACATTTACAGATTTTTTTTGCTAGCCGCCATGTAACACCCACCACTGCTCCATTTATTCGATGCTCGAGTTGCTCTCTCCTCTTTCCTGTCAGAACTTCCTTATGAGTGTTCTTATTTTTTAAATTCCTCTGCTACACTGTCTATTCCCCCTTAACCAGTTTTCTCAACATCAAACATGGCACATGGGAACTATGGCCCTCCTTTCAATGACTTCTTAAATATCACCAGACTATTACTGATATGGGGCAGAAAGACTTCTCCATAGCTTCCCCCAAGCTCTGGGACAGCCTTGTACCTTCATTTCACTCATTAAGCACCCCATTATCTATTCAAAGTATACTTGAAAAATGCCCTTTTATCTGCATTTGCCTGTTAGTGCACTTCCTGATCTTACCCAGGGTGGACTCTTCTTGTTGGCACCTCACCCCAATAAACTAATAAGTGCCATTCCTCTTGCCACTCACTGACTTTGATCCTCAGCTGTTGGCTGGGCTGTATCCCCATTTTCACTTACATAGAGGTTTTTGCACTGACTTAAATGTGTTGCTATCTGTTTTAACTATCACTGTCCATGGTATAAATTGTGTCTTACCTGTGTATTGTATTGCTGAACATGGCGTAATGTACGCTCATGCACAGTATGTTGTATTGCTCATGTATGTTTTCTCTTTCCTTGTACTGCATGTGCCATCTGTATGGCCTGGGTCATACCTGAAAATGGTTCCTGGGACCAGTGTATCTACTCAGTTATCAACTAGATAAATAAAATATATAAAAAGAGAACATTGTCACATCATTTAGAGACTAAAATGATACAGATTTACCTGTTTTTCATATGGTCTAATTTAGGCTTTAAAAAACAAATATGGTTCAAAACAAAGAGATGGTGTTCAATAGATAGAGTAATATTTAATTCAATGAATATAAGACAACAGAGAGAATGTTAAGTACTGCAGTACACACTAGCATCCCTTAACACTATGGAACTCCTATGCCACACTGGCAGAGTGCGACTGTCCAACAGGGGCACCTGAAGTAGTGGCTTGGGTGGATGTGGAAGTTCTCCTTGGTAGATACCCCAAGGGGGGTATCAGAGGACCCCAGAGGAGGAGGAGGAGGAGGAAGCAAACCCTTTTGAGGGACTCGATAGTATGGGGGTACAGTTGGGGACAGGTGGAGTAGATGAGAGGGTGATAAGGTGCCTTCCCGGTGCCATGTCTGATAGGGATGGAAGAAAGATTCTAAGTATTGCAGGGAGGGAGGGGGAGCTGGACATCATTGTCCACTTTGGGACAAATAACTTGACTGGGGAGAGGCCAGAAACAGTCCACGAGGTGTTCAGGAAACTGGGAAAGGATATTAGATAAGTGGCACAATTGGTTATTTTCTCTGAGGTGCTACCTGTCCATGTCAAGGGGGAGTGCAGGAGGCTCTGCACCAGGGACTTCAACTTATGATTGAGGAAATGGTGCAGAGAAGAGGGATTCAGATACATTGGGGACTGGGGCTCCACCTGGTAGGATGGAGGCCTGTACAGAGATGACAGCCTGTATCCCTACAGGAGGGCAACTGAGATCCTCAGTGGACAGTTTAAGTGCTACATTAGAAAGCATTTAAACTATCCAGGGAAGGGTCGAATAAGGAAGAAAGACATAGTATGTCCCTCCCCCACATGCTTACAGGGTCAGCAGTGGGTATCGCGAGAACAAGGAGTAACAAAAGGATCAAACATGAATAGGTAAACAAGAGGAAGAGGGAGAGGACAAGAGGAAAGAAAATAATGGAGGAAACAGGAGAGGACAAAGGTGCAATCTGATGGGAGGTGGAAGTACAAATTGGAGAGCCATGTGTGCAAATGCTTGAAGTCTGGCAACAAGAGGGCAGATCTAGAGGCCACCATGGCAGCTGGAGAACTGGACATAGTAGCAACTACAGACACCTGGTGCAATGAGAACCAGGACTGGGATGTAGCCATTCCTGGTTATGCTCTATTCAGTAGGGACATTGTGGGTAGGAAAGGAGGAGGGGTGGCTCTTTACATGACAGAGAACATAAAGGCCATGGAAATGCAGGCAAACAGAGAAGCAGAGGTTCTGTGGATCTCCCTGGAGACTGGGAGGGGGACCGCTAATTTGAACAGGGGGTGTCTACAGACCCCCAGCACCGGGGGGGAGTGAGATAAGAATATAATAGAAGAAATCCAAGGGATGGCTAACAAGGGCAAGGCATTGCTAGTGGTGGACTTCAACATGCCAGATGTGGATTGGAGCCTCCCTGCTGTAGCAACAAGTAGGAGTAAGGAAATCTTAGACACCCTTGAAGGGGTGTTCCTCAAGCATCTAGTTAAGGAACCCACTCATGAGGGGGTGATGCTGAACCTGGTACTGTCAAACGGGTACAGTATCACAGATGTTACAGTGGGAAGCAACCTGGGGACAAGTGATCACTGGATGGTGTGGTTCAACATCAGGACTGGGCCAGAATATAATTACACTAAAACAAGGGTCCTGGACTTCAGGAAGGTCAATTTCAAGAAAATGGGAGAGTGACTCAAGGAAGCCCTAGCTGGAATAGAGAAAACTGGTGTGGTAGAGGAAAAATAGGCAGAAATAAAGGAGGGCCACTGTTTAGGTTTATAAGTTTATTGTTTGACATATGTAGTTATTACATACTCAAGATTAAAAATACAATATCAGTACAGACACATAAAACAGTCTATACAATAGTGTTTTAAAATCATGACAAAATAATAATGCACGTATATTCATTATTTCAATTATACATCTCTTATTGCAGTGACATGAATCCTCCCAAAGTTTTAATACCTAGATGACATTATCCTAAGATACAGCAGACTTTGACCTTGACAATCTCTAAATAGGCGGTCAAGATAAAAATAATATTAATATACAATAATATTTTGCTAAATACATCCAAAGCTAAATTCATACATAAATACCTTGAACATGAAAGACACAACATACTTAAGCCCTAACAGACCCCTTAATCCATATCAGGTGAGAATGGGAAAGACAGGTTTGTGTCTGGCTACCTACACCCCCGAGTTAAACCGTAATCTCAAATCTCATAACGAGAAAAAAGATCCTAGCAAGGATCAGTTAGGGCTCCTTGTTTTATGGTCTTTGCCGAATATATTTCAGTCTTATTTTTTTGTTTGCTGCAATAAAAAATTCTGCAAAATCAGTAAGAATTTGTGGATTTTCAGAATTTAATCAAAGATCGAGAAAGTAACGTGAATGTATAATGTATGATGGGAGATATTTAGCTAAATATTTCTTCCTTATTTTTTTGTACCATTGACATCTTATAAGTATATGATGTAGATCTTCAGGTTCCTTTAAATAACATAAACAGTTAGAAGAAACAGGGACTTGTCGAGAGTATCTGGCAGTTAGTATGCTGTTGGGAAATAACTCAAATCTACAGAGTCAGAATTTGCCTGTGAGTTGGGTTACTTAGCAGCAGAAAATACTCTTTGAGAGAATGCACCTGTGTATTGTTAGTTAATCACTGTGAGACTTTCAATTGTTTAATTTTTTGTAAATCAATTTCTCTGTCCTTTCTTGTAACCACTGCAGAAACAACTTTAGCATAGTTTTTATGTATTTTTATTGCATAATCATCCCAATATCATAAGCAAGTGAGATCGTATTTCTCAAGTAAGGAATACACGGTTGACAACCAGCCATCACTTAACAAGTCTAAATGTTATTTTTTCTTTTATGCATGATGCAGCAATGAAACCAGTTGGTTCCTGTGACATATTGATCCAAAAATGTATTATTCTTATGTGACATTTTGCTGTAAACATAATTTGACAAAGATGGGACCTTACCAATGCATTGACTGCCGAGATAGGTAAGCCTAAAGTTGTCTTACATAATTTATTAATAATAGATTCTAAAGTACATAAACTCAAAACTCCCCAGTTTTCAACAGCATAAAGCCCTTGGTTTATTAGTTTACTATATATGGCCCTGATCATCGGCTCTATTGTCATACCACCATAATTGCTGTTAAATCGATATAAGGCAGAAGTTGTAATCCTCATTTTTTGCTGAAGGGCCACTGAGAATGCAACTAACCTCTTTGTCAAGCAGGTTAAAAAACAGCAAGAGAAAAAGGAGCCTGCTATGGTTCTCAAAGGAAGCAGCAAAGTAATGGAAAAGAAGCAGGCATTTAGAAGTTACAAGTTGACACAGAAGGAAGAGGACAGGGGAAGGTATCAAGAGAAACAAAGGGAGGCAGGGAAAGCAGTTAGAAGAGCAGAAGCACAAACTGGAGGAAAACATTGTCAAGTCATCAAAAAGGGGGGGGGGCTAAAACATTCTTTAGGTACATTAGCGAAAAGTGGAAATGCAAGGCAGGGATAATAAGACTAAAAGGGTTAGTGTGGAAGTGTAGAAGAGGGCCAGAAGAAAGCAGACATATAGAACAAGTACTTTTGTTCAGTTTTCACAAAGGAAAGGGTAGGAGATGGGCAACAGATAGGGGAAAAGGGCATTAAAGGAAGGGTGGGGAAACACTAGCCCTTTTAAGGAGGAGAGCATCCTTAGGGAACTAGCAAAACTAAAAGGTATACAAGGCAATGGGGCTGGATGGGGTTCACCCCAGGGTACTGAAGGAACTAAGGGAGGAACTGGATGGGCCTGTAATGGCCCTGTTCAATCTATCACCTGATACAGGTGTAGTTCCAGATGACTGGAGGAGGGAGGATATGGCCCCACTTCACAAAAGTGGGAACAGGGAGGAGGCAGGTAACTACAGACCTGTAAGCCTGACTTCAGTGGTGGGCAACGTAATGAAAAAATTACTTAAAGAAAGGATTGTGAAATACCTTAAAACCAGTCAATTGCAGGATCTGAGGCAGCATGCGTTTACAGGGAAGAGATCCTGCCAAACAAACCTGATAGGACTGGGTTACCAGGGAGGTGGATCAGGAAGGAGCAGTGGATGTGGCCTACCTGGATTTCAGTAAGTCATCTGACACAGTTCCATTCCGAAGACTAATAAGGAAGCTAGGCAGCCTGGGAGTGGGTCCATAGATAGTAAAATGTGTAAGAAATTGGTTAAGTAACAGAACTTAGAATGTGGTGGTAAATGGAGTAAATGGAAAGTAAGGTAATCAGCAGGGTGCCTCAAGGGTCAGTACTGGGTTGGGTTCTATTCAATGTCTTTATAAGTGACATCACCAAGGAGCTGGAATGGAAGGTACACCTGTTTGTGTATGACACAAAAGTCTGCAACAGAGTAGACACACCGAGGAAGGGGGGGGGTGAGGGAAAATCTCAAAAAATTACAAGACTGGTCAAGAGTTTGCTGGGCATCAATGCCAAAAAGTGCAAAGTTATGCACATAGGGCACAGAAACTCAAGGGCAGCATATCATTTGGGGGGGGGTTAGCAACCACAAAACAGGAAAGGGATCTGGGGGTCATCATAGCTGGTGACCTGAAGGTAGCAAAGCAGTGTGATAAAGCAATAGGAAAGGCTAGTAGAATGCTAAGGTAAATAGGGAAGAGTATCACTAGCAAGAAGAGGGAGGTAGTGATATCCCTGTATAAATCAATTGTGAGACCCCACCTGGAATATTGTGTTCAGGTCTGAAGTCCCCATCTCAGAAAAGACATTCACCAGGTAGAAGCAGTTCAGAGAAGGGCAACCAACATGGTGGATGGCCTGCACCTGAAGCCCTACAATGAAAGATTCAGGGAGTTAAAAATAAAATCTCTAGAGGAAAGGAAGTAAAATGGGGACATGATAGAAACATTCAAATACCTCAAAGATATCAATAAGGTACAAGAAGGTGGAATTTTGCACAGAAAGAGATGCTTAAGGGCAAGGGGGCACATCATGAAGCTGGAAGGGGGAGACTTAGAGGGTATGTGAGGAAATACTTCTTTACGTAAAGCGTGATAGACATGTGGAATAGCCTCCCATCAGAGGTGGTGGGTGCAGAAATGGTTACAGGTTCAAAACATGCATGGACTAGACACATGGTAACCTTGGTAACAAGGCTGGGGGGCTAAGGCAGGAGATCAATTAGGTTATATGGTAGCACAGTAGTTAGGGAAATTAGGGCAAGCTGGGTGGGTTAGAAGGTCCTTTTCTGCCAATAGCTTCCATGTTTCTATGTAAATGGAACTCCTCTGAAAAAATTAAGCCCCCTATGGGGGGGGCAGAAATAGAGGATACTCCTATTCTTTCCATCTTTGCAATGGGAAAATTAATCAATGAAAATGAACAAACTTTAATTTCAACTGTATCCATCTTAATCTTTGAAATCATGAATGGCCTAATAGGATCCTAAAAGTCACGAGGGCAGAGTCCCAGACTGGGGAGGGTCAGATAGATTTGTATTTAAAAGAAGAAACAACACTGGTGCAGGACATCCTTTATAATGGCTTTAAAGTGGTCACTTAAGACTTGGCAGAGAATATTTACAGTGAGGCATGACTTAATAATAATCAAACTGAATCAGTACTAGAGGTGGAGAGGAATATTAAACAGGATAACTCGGGAAAATGTTATTTCTTGGAATATGCAGGATTAGAAAGGAAAATCATAGATCATGACTGGCTAACATTTATAAAAGAATTTACATTTGTAAAAAATGTCATCATTTTCATTATTTCTGGTTGTATAATATGCAGTAGCAGAAAAAGGAAGTGTGCCAGGGAACCCCAGGTCCAACCATGGGAGCTTGTAGCTCAGTGGTTAAAGTACTGGGTTGGTACTCTGGGGGCATGGTTTCAATTCCTAATAGATCACATTATTGCTTTCTCACTACAGTCTGTGATTTAAATTGCTTTGCAGTGGCTAATATTGCAACTATCTATCTATCTATCTATCTATCTATCTATCTATCTATCTATCTATCTATCTATCTATCTATAAAAATACAGTGTATATATGTGTATATATAGATATGTATCACCTCCTTCTTCTCATTTCATTCTTCCACTTCCATCTCACCTTTCCAGGTATTTCTACCCACCCTCTCCACCCTCTCCCTTTCCCCTTCCTTTCTCACCCCTCCCTTTCTCAGCACCTCACTCCTTTCTTGCCTGTATAGTTGTTTGGTCTTAATTTGACCTGTCTTATATTTGTCCTATGTAATTATCACTGCTGTATTTTGATTTTACTATCACAGTTTCCTAATCTGACCGGATTATATTTATCCTATGTTAAACTTAAATGCTTATCTTGTCCAAATACCTCAATTCTTTGTCACATTGCTGCTATGTAACTTGTATCATGTTATTCTTTGAAGTTTGTCACTGTACTCTCCTGGGTTGTGACTGAAAATAGTCCTTTTGGCTAGTGCACCTACCCGGTTAACAAAAACCAAATAAAAAAATAAATATATAGGGCAAGGTCGGCCCCTATAGTTAGGTTTCATTCTTCACTTCTATGGTAAACTCAAAATATTGCACTTTAATAACTTTGCAACCATTCAAGTGATTCACATGAAATGTTCCATGCACTATCAGGGACCAACAATCTCTTGATGTGGCAAGTTTTGTTCTAGTTAGATGTGTGGGTGCTGAGATATGGAGTGTCAAAAACATGTAAATTACCATTTCTTGTCAAATTTTTGCCACGCTGCTTCGCAAAAATGGTAAAGAATTTTGGTGTGAAATTTTTCAGGTATATAGGTCTTGAGTCACAGTGGTGCCTTCTGAAGGTTTGGTGAAAAAATATTAATCCATTCAAAAGTTACTAAATTTCTAAGTTTCCCATTATTTCCTAAGTGAAAAGTTAGATGTTCATCTCAAAAAAGGATTCTGTCTTTTATTTATTTATGCATTTATTTATTTCTTTATATGTCTTTCTTATGTTTTTGGTAACCAGGTAGGCAATCTGATCCAAGGCACCATTTTCAGTTGCGACCCTGGCCATACATTTGGCAAACAGTACAGGGTCAGACAGTAGGCACCAGTTACAATAGAGTAGGTGCACATAATACACTCAGTAAAATGGAAATCAAGAAAGAGTGATACAAACACAGCAAATCTAAGAGAGAAAATAGGTTCCTTAACAAATACAACAGAGCATGCCTGATCTCAGGTACTTGGTAATTTACACATACATGGGTCAAAGACATCATTTAAACAGTCAGGACAAGCAACAGTGTAAGGTGGAATACATTACAGCAATCAATGTTTACACAGAGTAAACAAAAAAATGTCAAGTAGAATATTTAGTGGACAGTGCATGGGAAGTAAGGCATGAGATACAGTTTTGCCTCTTAAGGTGGCTGTTTGGTGAGGCTGTTGCCTAGCAAGCATGTACAGGTGGCCTGGGACTTGAGCCAGTCTCTTGGCTGCAGTTTGAAGGACTGATAAGAGGGCGACGTTCTGATGACAGGTGGTAGTCTGTTCCAGACAGAGGGGGGCAGAGACAGAGAAGGCCTTGCTCCCCATGATAGTAGATACACAGGGGACTACCATGGGGGGTATGGAAGAGTCCCTGAGGGAACAAGTAACCACCCTGGTGGTAAGAAATGGAAAGAAAGGGGACTACTGTGAGTTCCTAAGAGAGGTGTTGACTAGACTGCCAATGCCATATTCATAGCAACCATGCAAAGATAGCCAGTCTAATGACTTATATAGAGAATAGTGATGATTGGAGGAAGGGACCTGAAGGACAAAGTGATAGATAGAGTTATATGTGATACTTAGCCGAGAGAGAAGTGAGGTGGAAGTGGGGGAGAAAACAGAAGATCAATTGTCGAGAAAGGGCAAGAGATTTACCTGGCCAATCGCAAGGCAAGCCTTAGGGGTCAGGAGGTGGTTTATACAGTAGGCATCCTTCATCTTCTGGTGGACCCTTTTTATGATGTTATCAATGTGGACATTATAGGTAAGGGAGGGATCAAGAGTCACTGTTAGGTATTTGAAGGAGGATACTATGTCAAGAGGAGGGCATTAAGGGATTGCTATGAGTAAAGTGGCATTTGTTTTGGCAGCTTTTGTAAGGTATGGCTTGGAGCCAAAGAGTATGGCCCTTGTTCTTTTCTCATTTACCAGGAGTTTTTTTGGAGAGGAACTAATTCTGAGCTGTTCCATAGTTAGTGGTGAGGGTGGAGGATATGGCTTCGAGGGATCTGGCACTATGGTAGATGATGAGGTCATCAGCATAGAGGAATACATTGCAGTTTTTGCTCTCCACAGGAAGATCATTTATGAAAAGTGAGAATAATAAAGGCCCCAGTATGGAGCCCTGGGGCACACCAGTGTGGACAGGTAATGTGGTAGAGGTAACCTTGCCTATTGTAACAGACTGGAATCTGTTTGCAAAGTAGCTGCTGAACCAGGCAGCAGCATTCATAGGGCAACCTAGGTTTAGCAGGGTGCAATTTAGAAGGTGGTGGTCTACAAGGTTGAAGGCCATTGATAGGTCCACAAACACTGCACCTGTGGACATGCCCATGTCCATGCTTCTACGGACATGGTTGGAAAAAATGGCTAAGGCAGAGGAGGTGCTGTGTTGTTTGCCAAAACCATGTTGGAGTAGGGTCAGGAGGAGGTCTCAAATAGGGAATCCTTTGCCACAAATGGGTAATCCTTTGTCACAAAAGGGAAATCCTTTTTCTTGCTGCTGCCATCTTGTTTTCAGTTAGCAGTGGCAACAAAATGAAATAACAAAAAAAACAGAGGGCTTTAGTAAACACCAATGGATTTGTTTACCTAATCAGAGCCCACAGAGTCTGATTCTAGGTTTAGTTTTTTTTAAACTTAATCAGAAATGCATGTTCTTAACATACCGAAATCCTTTTTCACAAATTGAGAAAAAGGAATCAAGAATTAAGATCCTTTTTCACAAATTGTTCATTTGCCACAAACTGAGAAAAAACAAACAAGGAAAAGGATTCTGAGTTGAGGACAAGGATCCTTTTTCACAAATTTCAAAAAAGAAACTGCAGAAAATGATTCTTTTTTGCAATTTATGAAAAAGGATTTTGGCATGTCAAGAAATGTATTGTCCTGTAATCTGTTATTCCCAGGTAGTCTAATGGTCTCTCCCCTATTTACTAATTGCTTTCCCCTCTAAAAAAATCTATTATTGCCTGGTAGTCTTGTGGTCCCTGACCCTCCTCTGTTCACCAATCGCTGTCCTCCCATAAAAAAATGTTTTATTCCCTGGTAGTCCAGTGGTCCCTCCCCCTCCCATGGTGTCCGATCGCCATCCTTGTATAAAATATATCAATTTCCCTGGTAGTCTAGTGGGCGCACCCCCCCTCCTTGATTGCTGATCACTCTCCCGGTATTCAAAACAATATTTCCTGGTAGTTTAGTCATCCCACACCCCTTCCTGATCACCGATCACCCTCCTAAATGTATCAGTTAGGGTTCCAGTGACAAAAGTTTGGAAATGTAGTGTTAGGGTTTCCAACACTAACACCCCACCCCACTCCCACCCTGCACACACCCGCAGACATAGGGTGTGTGCCTTGGGGACATCAGCCCTAATGCTCACCCCATTCTCCTATACTGTTCCCATCTCAGTTTATTTACTTATGGAATGGGGTGAGTATTAGGGCTGATGACCTCAAGGAACACCACAAAGCCTGTTGGTGTGTGCAAGGTGCATTGGGTGTTAGAGTTGGAAACACACTTCCAAACTTTTGTCACTGGAACTCTAACTGATGCATTAATGAATCTTTTTGAAAAGAATATATGTCTGTGTGTGTGTGTGTGTGTGTGTGTGTGTATATATATCTTCTTTACAAAAACTCTATTAACTCTGTTAATGCATCAGTTAGTGTTAAAGTGGTAAAAGTAGTGAAATGTAGTGTTAGAGTTTCCAATCCTAACACTACACCCCCACCCTGCAAGCAGCAAACCAGTTGTGGGTTGTGCATTGAAGTTCTCCAGCCTAACACTCACCCCATTATCATACAGTTTACTCATTTCAGCTTCTTTACTGATGGAAGGTGGTGATTGTTAGGCTGCAGAACCCCAAGGCACACACCACACCTGGTTTGCTGCCTGCAGGGTGGGGATGGGGTGTTAAGGTGGGGAACCCTAACACCACATTTCTCTGTTGTCACTTTAACCCCTATGGATGCATTAATGGAGTTTTTTGAAAATAATTTCCTTACTTTTTGAGACAGTATATTCATATCCTCATTTTCCTATGGAAGCGCAGGGCCCTTTGGACCCTATACTCCTATCTCTCAACAGATGTGTACATGTATGTTGGCATGCAAGCATTTCAGCCAAAAATGCAACCGTAGTCTGAGTAACAAGCTTCCTGAATTAGTGGCCTTGATGAAGGAGGAGCATCTGGATATCGTGGCAGTCACAGAAACATGGTACACACAAAACCATGACTGGGATGTAAACATACCAGGATACACTATCGACAGGAGGGACAGGGAGGGTAAAAGAGGAGGAGGAGGAATAGCTCTTTACATAAGGAAAGAAGTCAAAGCAACAGAACAGAAGGATAAACAGGGAGGAGAAGAAGCACTGTGGGTAAATTTGGAGACAGGCAATGACACCACAATCTGCACAGGGGTTGTAAACAGACCCCCTTCTCAGGGGGAGGAAATGGACAAGGAAATGATAGAAGTAAACTTAGAATGGCAGAAAAAGGGAGATATTGCTGATGGGTGATCTAAATATGCCAGATGTTAACTGGGTGCAGTTGCAGCAGCCACTTTGAAGAGTGGGGTTATTCTAGATGCCTACAGGGGCATGCCTTAGACAACTAGTATTGGAGCCCACATGAGAGGGAACAATCTTAGACCTGGTTCTCTCAAAATGGAGATGGAGAGGATCACAGATGTAGAAGTGGGTAGCCATCTGGTAACTAGCTACCATCGAACAGTATGGTTCACAATAAACAGCAATAGAGTCAAGCCACAAAGGCAAAAGTACTGGATTTTAGGAGGGCTGACTTTGCCAAAATGGGTGAGTGCCTAAGGAATTCACTAGCAAATGGGCAGGAAGGAGGAGTGGAAAACAATGGGGAATAATAAAACTGCCATCACAGAGGTAACAAGCCTTTGTGTGAAGCAAATAAACAAAATGAAACGATGTAAGAAACCACTATGGTTCTCAAAGGAAGTGGCAGTGAAGGTTCAAGAGAAAAAGAAAGCATTCAGGAAGTACAAGGAATCACAGAAGGAGCAGGACAGAGAACTGTGTGAGTTAAAGCAAAAGGAAGCTGGGAAGGCAGTCAGAACAGCAAAGGCCCAAACCGAGGAAAAGATAGCCAACTCAGTTAAGAAGGGGGATAAAACCTTTTATAGGTACATCAGGGAGTGAAGGAAGACCAAGGGAGGGATAGTGAGGCTTAACAAAGGGGAGGGAGGGTGGACAGAGGGTGACTGTGAAAAGGCAGAGATACTAAACAAATAGTTTTGCTCAGTATTTACAAATGAAAAGGGGGAGGTACCTAAAACAAACAGTAGAAAAACTCTGGATACAGAAGTTGATACCAGCCCATTTACAGAAGAAAGGGTTCTGAAATAACTCTTAAAACTGAAGGTGGACAAAGCAATGGGGCCTGATGGGATTCATCCCAGAATTCTAAAAGAACTAAGGGTAGAACTAGTGACACCACTGACTACCCTCTTTAACAAATCATGGGAGGATGGGGTGGTACCGAGGACTGAGGAGGGCAGATGTGATTCCTTCACAAAAAGTGGGAGCAAGGCAGAAGCAGAAAACTACAGACCTGTTAGTTTAACCTCAGTGATAGGGAAAATGATGGAATCACTTCTGAAGGAAAGAATGGTCGAGTATCTAGAGGCTAGAGGCACAGGACCCAAGGCAGCGTGGATTCATAGAGGGAAGGCCATGCCAGATGAATCTGATAGATTTCTTTGACAGGGTGACCAAAGTAGTAGATCAGGGAGGGTCTGTGGACGTAGCCTACCTAGACTTTAGCAAGGCATTTGAACAGTCCCACACAAAGATTAATATACAAGTTAGCCAGCCTGGAAGTGGGTCCCAAGATGACAGCCTGGGTAAGAATTGGCTGGAGAATAGGACACAGAGAGTAATAGTAAATGGAGCCCACTTTGAAGAAAGGGGGGTTATTAGTGGGGTACAGCAGGGTTCAGTATTAGGACCGGTCCTCTTCAATGTCTTTATAAGCGACATTGCGGAGTGACTGGAAGAAAAAGTATGTCTCTTTGCAGATGACACAAAGATCTGCAACAGAGTTGATGCACAAGGTGGGGTGGAAAGGATGAGAAGGGACTTGGCAAGGTTAGAGGAATGGTCAAATGTATGACAGTTAGATTCAGTGCTAAGAAGTGCAAGTTAATGCACCTGGGAAACAAAAACCCAGGGGAAGAGTACACAATGGGGGGTGAGATACTAACAACAACAAAAATGGAAAGGGACCTGGGGGTAGTCATATCAGATGACCTAAAGGTGGGCAAGCAATCTGAGAGGGCAGCAAGGAGGGCTGGAGGGATACTGGAATGCATAGGGAGAGGCATCACCAGTAGAAAACAGGATGTTATTATCCCTCTGTACAGACAGCTGGTCAGACCCCATCTGGAGTACTGCATGCAGTTCTGGAGACCCAATCTCCGAAAGACATAGACAGAATGGAAGCTGTCCAGAGGAGGGCAACTAAAATGGTGCAGGGTCTGCACCGAAGACATATGAAGAGATACTTAGGAGCTTAATATGTATAGCCTTGAGGAAAGGAGGGAGAGGGGGACATGATAGAAACTTTCAAGTACCTCAAGGGAATCAACAAAGTCCAAGAAGGTAGCATCTTTCAAAAAAAGAGGTGTGCAAGAACAATGGGGCACAATTTGAAGATAGAGGGGGGCGGCTCAGAAGTAATTTAAGGAAGTATTTTTTCACAGAGAGGGTTGTGGATGCATGGAACGGCCATCTGAAGGAGGTTGGAGGTTGTGGAGTCAAAAACTGTGGTGGAATTCAAGCATCATGGGACAGTCATAAGGCAATTCTAGGGGGTCAGGGTAGGAAGAAGTAGGCTGCTGGTTAACTAGGATCTGCAGCTTATCCATTAGGTAGGCAAATGGGCAGACTGGGTGTGCCAAGCGGTCCTTATCTGCCATCAAATTCTATGTTTCTATGTTTCTATAACCTTATTACCCCACCTCATGAACGCTGTGCTGTGAATGTTCAAATCCCTGCCAAAGTGTCATTCTGTGCCACTGCAATGTCATTCCATGCCACAGGTGTGAAAACATGTTTTGGCCAGGATTTGAAAAATGACAGCTGCCACATTCATGAGGTGATGTAAAAAATTGGCTATGCTGAAACTTTGGGGTGGAAATATTTAAAATTACCAAAGTAACAAGTGAGCGTAGTTATATTTAAATGCATAAGCAAAACTTTGTACTTTTTACATACTGTATGTCTACACCATATTTGGAACATGTCCTTCTTATGACCACATCTGTTGAACAAAAGCAGTAAACATTTTGAAATCCTGCATGAAAGGTGATTTCACAAAGCAACTGTGAACTATCTTTTTGGGCTGGATTTGCAAAACTGCATTGACATTGTTCACAAGGTGGGTTCTCCAAAAGGCCATGTTGAAAATTTGGTAAAAATATATGCAAAAATGGTCAAATTGTGCTCCAGTGTTGAAAATCTCATTGAAATACATTGATTTCCCATACGAAAAGATTCTTTTTTTATTTCATGCAATACTAAAAAAAATACTTTAATCTTACAAGTAATACATTTTAAGGGCATTTCTTGAACATTGAACTGCAGAATCCAGCTGTGGGGGTCGGGATAAGTAAGCTCCATGTGTTGGTTGCTCCTCAGAGTGTCATGTTAGTGGCTTTTAAAAGTTTTCTGATGCTGAAAAAATAAAACAAGCTGACTGCAAATGAAAAAGGATTATTCCCATGTGAACAAGGATTACTTTTTCATCTCATACAGCTATCTTGAAGACATTATTGAGCATGTTCAGTATAGCCATGTGATCAAACTTAGAAATGTAAATAACTTTGGACAGATTATTATTTTTTCACCAAACTAGCAAAAGGCACATATGTGGCTGTAGGTAAATTCAAAGAAAAAACTAGAAAAGACAATGAGCAAAAAGTTTGTTTTTCACTCTGTGGGACTCAGAAACCACACATCCAAACAGAATGTAAATTGCCATATCTAGAGATCTACCCTAGGTGACAGAGCATGCAAATGCTTATCTAAATACGTTGAATGGTTGTAAAGTTATTAAACTGTAAATTTTGGGATTTAACATCAAAGTGCCTACTCAACCCTAACTATAGTGGAGCAACTGTGCTCCAATAATAATTGTCATCTTCATTATTTCTAGTTGTGGGATATGCAATACTAGTGAAAGAAAGTGTCTCTGGATACCTCAGGTCAAACCATGAGGGCCTTTAGCTCAGTAATTAAAGCACTGTGACAGTATTATGGGTGCCTTTGTTCAATTCTTAGTAGGGCACATTATTTCTTTCTCACTATAATTTGTGATAACACAAATATATGTAACAGTAATCTGTTTATAGGAAACGTGGGGACATGAACCAATAAATATTAATGGCTGTGAAACTATATATTCAACTGCCATAAGATTTAAGAAATACAGGAGATGTGTGTGGCCTTGCAACATTTGTGAAAATATGTCCAGGAGGAAACCTAGAGTATGATGCCTGAGTAACAGTGGTTAACCATGATGTAATCACATCAAGCAGTTGCCACTGTAAGACAACCAAGTAAACCTCGAGAGTGCATCACAAGAGGTTTACAGTTGTCATGGCAACCGCGAGAGGTGGTTATGTCCGTGGCTGACCACCGTTACTCGGGCATTGTATTTTATAGTGTATGGAAAAACAAGTCACTGTGGGAAAAATAATACATTTTTTTTCAATGTGCATTTGTTCTGCTCAGCTATAAATGCCTCCTGGTTTGAATGTTGAACAACTGAAGGGTTGAAATTAGCCATTGCAATCTATACTGCAGGGGTCTGTAATTGTCTGAATAGAATATGTTTTGAACGAATGTCCAAGCAGTAGATCACCTTTCCTCTCCAAGGATTTTGACAGGTGGTGATATTCTATCATGTAATCCTATCATTATGACATAGTTAAAAGTGATAGGAAACAGATTTTAGACATCTAGATGCCCTCTCGTTGTTCTTTTATTTGCTACCCACTATACAGATATTTGTTTTTACCTTTTATTGTTATTTTAATAATCTAATGTTGACATCTTCATAACTACCTTGAATCTCTCTCTCTGCTCAGCAGTTGCTGCTCTTTGGTTTCATACCGCCTGAACATTCTACGACATCAGAAACACCCATTCCAGGCCATTCAGATGAATAGCATGGAATGGGAGTTTTTGATGTCATAGAATGTCTTAGAAATATGAAAATCAAGAGCAGTAGCTGGTGAGGAGAGTGGAACTCAATGTAGATCCGAAGGCACCCCAAAGCTAGATTATTTATTTATCAAAACTGGGTCAAAGCATATCAGACTACATAACTGGCAATGAAAGGAATATGAAAGGGCAGTTAACTGTGTAAAAATTATTTCCTATCTCTTTTAAGCAAGGTTTATAGCATACCAATGTCATAACAATGGGATTATCATGTTATAAACTGATTGAAAACAGGGGTTAATAGACACTGTCCATACATTATATTATAGATAATATTAAAGTTGGGAATAACATTGAGATAATTCTCCTTCAGTCTGGATGTCATTCAACTTATTTTTGTTAAATATACATGCCCTCTTAAGGGTATTGATGATAAAGTCACTAGACATGGGTCTTCATTACTCAAGACTTGGAACTAGCCCTTTTGAAATTCCCTTTTGCTCTCATTTTTATGGCCAATGATTTTAACATCAGGATTTTTTACACTGATAACACTGAATGGCTGAAATCCTATATGGACTCACTCAGCCTAACAGAAGAAAAAAGCTCAGACAAGGGCCATAATGAAAATGGCAAGTTGTTGTTACAATTAGTAACCAATAACTCCTTACTCATTTTAAGTAGAAAGTTGTGAAGCAATGCCCAAGGTGATGTAACTTATTTTAGGTCTAACGGTCAAAGCACAGTAGATTTTTTTGATAAGTAGCCAAGAAGATTTTCACATTTTCAAATCACATCTTTCTGAAATGAGAGCAGCAATTGGTCATGCTCCATTAATTCTAGAAGCTGTAACAAAGAAGGAACTCCAGGGCCCCCTAAATATGACCCTATATATGCTACTCAGTGTTAAACGATATTGTAGATTAAGAGTGAAAGGAGTAGATTTTGATAAAATTGATAACATTTTGTGAAGCAAAAAGGGGATTAAAATGTTTAATTCTACAGTATATCTCATGCCACAAAGCCACATAAAGTATGTAATAGCTTAGACATTTTTTCATAAAATTACACCAAATAATAGATGTCAAAATAAATATTAATCAGGGCAATAGGTTCAACACATAAAGAAGGAATACCTCTAAAATCAATTTAAATATGCTTAATGCAAAAAGAAAATTATATGCAGCCGTCTTGAAAAAGGAGAAAGAAAAAAAAGCATTATGAGCAAGGTGGCAAGAGATGTTTTCTGCAATAAACATGAATGATAATAAAACTTCTGGATGTTGGTTGCATAGGGGACAAATATATTTCAGACCGCTTTATCAGTGTACATTTTTAAAGAAACATGGATAACACATTATAAAAAATATATTTATCTAAAGATTCTTTGAATCGCAAAATAATAGTTTGAGTCTCTATATCTAATTGGAGGTTCTTAGGATACTTTAACAGTCACGATGAGGAGGTGGAAAAAGCTATTCTAACTTTTACCTTAAATAAAGCACCTGACCCTGATACACTACCTAGTGAGCTATATAAAAATAATAATCTATAATCTAAACTTTTGGGTACCAACATTGACTACATTTTTTAACCTTTGCTTTAAACACATATTTATTCCAGAATCTTGCAAAAAATTTCATGTTTACTGTACATTAAAAAGGTCATGTTATAAACCCAATAATTTTCTCCCATTAAGTCTCCAGGATGTCTTGTCAAACATTTTCTTCAAAATATGTTTGACTAGATTGAACACATGGCTGAAAAGGCATAACTCAATTTCTATTATTCAAGGGCAAACAAAACTGTTTAATGCCATATTGGTCCTAGTAAGAACAAATCCAGAACAAATGGTTTGATACCTTTTATTGGACCAACAAGGATGTTACAAAAAGAACAAAGAGCTTTAACTTTTGGATCAACAAGTCCTTCTTTGGAAGCCTAAAGAGAGTTTTTTTAGAAAATCCCATATTATTAACACTCAGACCATGCAGAAAACATAAATAATTCTCATTGGTTTAAAACAGGCCTTCAGAACATAATTAAAGTGACATAGGACAGCCTGAATATCTTAAGTGTGATTTCAGCTGAACCAAACTTAAAGGTCAAAGGCTATCCAAAGATAACAGCAGGCAGAGAGTTCAACCCACGTATATTATACCATGTATCAGTCTAATGGATAACACAACATTAAGATTCTCTACTCACTAAATTAGATGTCAGGTGAAGAATCCTCCCAAAGACACATACTTCAAGAGTGAGGCAACAGTACACCAGTAAAAGTCAGCTTATTATTCAAGGAGGTTTCTGGTCATCAGTCTCAAAAGTAATCAATATCTTCAAACTTAATCATCGTCTTGAAAAGTACTTAACAGTAGAAAAGTTGAAATTCTATGCAGTTTTTGTAGATTTCTCAGCTGCCTTTGACTCTTTAAATAGGAAAATGCCATAGAATATAATGCACAATATGGGACTTGATGATGCACTTGAACAACAATACAGTAGTTAGATACAAAAATGCTGGTGCTTTTTCTATGTCATTCAATGTAGACAAGGCACTAAAACAAGGATGCCTTCTAGCTTCTACCTTGTTGAATATTTATGCTAATTCCCTTGTACTGGACCATAAAGGCCTCCAATTGGATGCACCAAAAATGTATTTATTTATTTATTAAAAGGTTTTACCAGAAAAGCTTACAGAACAGACATTGCTTGTTTCCAGATGTGTTCTGGGGGGAGGGGAACATTGGGAAGTTACATCAATATACAGAATTTGTGCAGATGTAACCGCAGCAAGTAGTACAGAAATTATATTACATACAGTAGAATACCGTACAATATAGAACAATCCAACCCAGTACAATACATAAATTCAATTCAGTTAGTGTGGGAATACAGCAACTAAGTAGTGCAGCAGGATGTAACATTAAGTTGCTGAGGCGATACAGAGTCTGGTAGCCCAGGTCAAGCAGGTATGCGAGTGGTGAAACAAGGTTCAGCAGTGAGAAGGTTAGGAGCAGGAACAGGAGGTGTGGAGGTGGTCTTTGAGGAGAGTGTTGAGATAGCAGGGGGAATAAGCATGGTGAATGTCAGCCAGGAGAGAATTCCACAATTTAGGCAACTGGTAGGAGAAGGCATCCTGGCCTGCAGGGGTGGACATACGAGGGACTGACACAGTCCGGGAGTCAAAGTGTCTGAGGGAGGGGGAGTGGGGGAGAGAGTGGAAGAGAGATAAGAGTGCATGGATTGTGACCATTATTTGGCTGTGAAACTAGCGCACTGTGCCTACCTCCTGTTCTGTAGAGCTGAGAGGGACAGGGACTGGTAGAGGAGACAATGGTGGGTATGGGGCAGACAGTCTAGGGTGAAACAGCAGAAGGAGTAGTAGAAGGTGTCCATTCAGGTTAGGGAGGATTTGGGAGCAGCACTGTAGACTGCATCCTAGTAGTCAAAAATAGGGAGAATCTTTTTCTATATCAGTGAGCTGGTAGCGGGATGCATCCACAGTTGCAATACAGAGCACCAGTTTGAGGCACAGTTTCTAATGGATGGCATCAATATGTACAGAAAAGTTGAGGTGCTTGCCAAGCCAGACCCTGAGGTATCTAAAGGAGAAGCAACCCTCCAGCATTGTCCCATCCAGGGTGTGGAAAGTGGAGAGTGAAGGGAGTCAAGAGAGTCTGTGCCTTGTGCCAAAGGTCATGGAGATGGTTTTCTTGGCATTCAGGAAGAGCTGATTCGTGCAAAACCAGTGCTGGTCTTGCTCAAAGTTGCACTGTAGTCTGGTTGCTACTTCAGGAATTGAGGGGCCGGATGTATACAGGACGGTATCATCTGCATACATGTGAATGTATATGTGTGTGTGTGTGTGTGTGTGTGTGTGTGTGTGCAAGCAGAGGGTAGGTCATTGAGGAAAATGGAGAACAGCAGAGGGCCAAGGACCAAGCCTTGAGGAACACCAGTGGTAATGGGGTGGGAGGAGGAGATGGAGTTTCCAATCCTGATGGATTGAGTCCTACCCACAAGATAGGAGTGGAACCAGTCGGTAGCCTCACTTGAAAGCCCTGATAATGATAGCTTGGATAAGAGGAGAGTGTGTGAGATAGTGTCAAAAGCCTTAGCAAGTTATAGTGTGATACTATGAAAGCGGTAACAAGGGTCAGTTGATTAGTCGGGCATAAGCCAAAAAGAAAGGAAGGGATAGGAAACTGAATTAATTGCATCAAACAGTTAAAAGCCTGGAGAGGGAACATAAACAGATGATGGGGGGGGGGAAGAATTGTTAAAGAACTGAAAAAGAAAAGAGCTGAGCTAAATACTTTAGAGACAGAAAGGGCAGAGGGCATTTTAAGATTTGCAAATCAAAAATATTATGAGGGAGGTGGGAAAACCCTTAAATTACTAGCGCTGAGGCTGGAAAAAGAACAAGCTAGCAGATATGTCCCTTATGTACAGGATGACAACAGTGGTAAAAACAAAGTTGAGAAATCAGGGGACATTGCTGAAGCTTTTAAAAGATATTACAAAAGTCTATACACTGAGTCAAGAGAGTCACAGGAGGTCATAGAACAAACAAATACATTTCTGAAAACTATGCAATAGCCAAAATTAACCACAGAAATGCAGAAACAGTTATCAGCACAGATAACAGAGAAGGAGATCAGCTCAGTAATTTCCTCCCTGCCATCTGAAAAGTCCCCGGCCCAGACAGACTCCCAGCTGAATGTTACAAAAAGTTTATATAGACTCTTACCCCAAAGCTGGCCATAGTTATGAAGACCATTTTAGAGGCAAAAAAACTCCCCAAATCCTGGCAAGAGGCAATAATCACAGTCATTTCCAAACCCGGAAAACCCACAATGCACTGTGACTCCTATAGACCTATTTCACTCTTAAATCAAGATTTCAAAATCTTAACAAAAATATTGGCTAACCGATTACAAAAGTATATTGAAACATTAATCCAGACAGGATTTATACTGCATAGACACATGTCTGATAATATTAGGAAGTTACTTAATATAATCACGAACAAAGAAAACTCGCCTACCCCCCAAATCACAATTTTCCTAGATGTGGAAAAAGTCTTTCATTGGCTCAATTGAAACTATTTACAGGAGGTCATGGTGCATATGGGGTTGGATGGATCATTCCTGCAATGGGTAACAGCTGCTTACTAACATCCTCTAGCCAAGGTCAGAGTAAATGGAACAATTTCAGAATCATTTAAGATAGAAAGGAGAACCAGACAGGGGTGCCCCTTATCTCCCCTGCTTTTTGCTATTGCAATGGAACCTCTGGCCCAAGCAATTAGAACAGAGAAAAAGATCAAAGGGATACTGGTGAGTGGTATCATAAATAAGATTTCCCTCTATGCAGATGATACGTTGATTTATCTAGATGACCCAGACACATCAACCCCCCGTCCAATAAATATGCTAACTCAATTTGGTAAAACTTCGGGTTTTAAGATTAATATGGGGAAATCTGAGGCCCTTCCCTTACAGGGAAGCATATCTATAACCACTCGAAATAAAATTCCTTTTAAGTGGGTGAAGCGAAGCATCAGATATTTAGGGATCCAAATCCCCATCAGAATGTTAAAATTATACCAATTTAACTATGGGATGTTAAAGAACAAGATATATGCAGATACAAATAGATGGCATACACTTCCTCTGACCTTTATGAATCAAATAGATACTGTGAAGATGAATGTGTTTCCCAGATATCTTTTTCTATTTACAAATCTGCCTATTTCTTATCCTAGAAAGGACTGGAAGGAGCTTAAAAAGAAGCTGACTAGAATTATCTGGGCACAATGCAAACCTAGGAAAAGATGGGAGCTTATGACTGAATCCAAAGATAGTGGAGGGAAGGAAGTTCCAAATTTTTACAACTATTACAAAGTGGCCCAGATGTTACTGATTTTGAAAATGCTGAACCCAGAATATGGGGGGGGGGGTATTTTATGGAGAAACAGGCCCTCCTAATAATCCCTCTGAATGCTCTGCCATGGGTGGCTTTGCCCACTGACTTAAAATTACTAAAGAACAGGTGGACCAATCAAACAATTAAGGTATGGCTGGATAGTAGACAATGGTGGGAAATCCCCACACCACTTTGGAGGTATATTTCACTTGACTGTCTCCCCAATTTTCCTACTCAGCCAGGAGACAATTGTTTCCAATGCTGGTGCAGCAGAGAACTTAAGGTCCTCACACAGTTCATGCAGAGAGAGAGACTATCAAATCATTCACAGAGCTACAAAGAGAATTTGATTTACCTAAAAAAGATTTTTTCAAATATTTGCAGTGTCGACATTTCATAACAAATCCAGTTGGAATCCCAGCCATCACAGCTGATCCACCCCAACCAATCATTGCCACATTCCAAAAATGTCAGCTAGCAGACTACAAAGATTATATATCCTATATGTATAAAGCACTCCAGGAAGAAATAGGAAAACCCTATTTTCAAAAAATAGAGAGAAATTGGCAGGCTGAACTTAGTATGGTGGTAACAGAGGAAGAATGGGGCAGGATCTGGGTGGGTATTTCTAAAACTACAGCTTCACCCAAATGGAGAGAGTATAGATGGAAGGTCACATCTAGATACTTTATCACTCCAGTGATTTCAGCTCATTACACAAACCCTCCAACAGATAAATGTTGGAGAGGATGTGGAGCCAGAAGGACCCACATGCATATCTTGTGGAAATGCCCTAAGATCACAAAATACTGGCAGAAAGTTTCACGGGCCCTTTGGAAAATTTTCCAGCTGTATGGTACTCTCACCGAAATCAGTGTCTTGCCCCCGGAAGAACTTAAATCTAACAACCAGAGGTACTTATTTTATATTATGGTGACTGCAGTAGTAAAAGTAATCACACAACATTGGCTTCAGCCTTGTTCTTTGTTCATAGACAGGTGGAAAACCAATATACTGCATATTAAGATATGGAAGCAGTTACAGCACGGCTGAGACTAACCACAGATCAATATAACTCAAGATGGCTGCCCTTTTATGAGTACATTGAGAATATAGACGGCAGACCAGTGCTGGAGCAGCTCCTCTTGGACTAAGTCAAGACAGGGCTGGGATGGTTGGGGAGCTTAGGTGGGTATGGCTGAGGGACTGGATATCCCACTGAGGCAGAGGGAGGTGTTTGCTGAGGTAAGGGGAGGTTGAGAAACGAAGGTTAATTGAAACATATGATCGACTAAATATAAATTTATGTAATTGATATGTACCATTTTTAATAGTATAGTTTCAAACATTGTTTTCTTTTTTAAAAAAAAACAGAAAAGCAATGTGTTGGCAGTCTAATAGAGGTTTTACATTAAGGTTCTGTGCTGTTTTATAGTAAAGGAAAAAGTATTGGTGACAAATGAACACACAGCCACTTCAGTTCTATACTTCAGCCAGGGTAACATGGCAGAAGGAGAAAGAGAGGAGTGGGGCTTGGATTGGTAGAGGTGTGGTTGATGGACATGGCCATGGGAGATTGTGGGGGAGAGGACAGGAATGAGGCAGTACAGGAAGTAAAAAGGAATTAAATTCAGTTGCCACTGCAAGTGTGTCAGTCAAAATGATACTGCCATCTCTCATGGTGGGTGTAGGGGGCTGGGATGGGGGGTGGAAGAGGGATTATACTGCTTTCCAGAATTTGGAGGGGTGATTTAATTTGGAAAGGAAGGTGGATTTAAAAACAGTTCACCTTGGCCAGGCAAATTGCTCTTGTTCAGGCATTTTGAAGAGTGCGGTACTACTGTTAGTCCCACTCAGAGCCGGTGACTTTGTGAGTCTTCCATGCCTGGTCCCTAGCTCAAAGGCAGGTCATAAGATCAGTGACGATCCAAGGCAGTTGTGAGCCCCACTCCCAGATCCACTTGAGTGGGGCATAGTAATCCCAAACTGTGAGGAACTTGGACTTAAAAAGTCTAGTGTGGCATCTAGAGAGGTGGTGCATGGGATGAATGACCATTCGGTGGAGGCCAAGTCATTGAGGAGGGGAGTGAGATCCAGATACTGTAAGACCGAGCAACAGTGTTTTAGGGGGGGTGGCTTTGGGCCTATGGATTTTCCGGACTGCGTAAATTGGATGATGATCACTTATGGAGTTGGGAAGAAGACCTGCAACGATTATCCTGTGCAAGTGTAGGGTGACTGCCCAATCTATTAGAGAGTGATTCAGAGTTTTCTTAATACCTCTTCCACTGCCCCCGTTGACCTTCCCAATGATGTTATTGTCACCTCCTTAGGCGAACCATTGGAAGTCATATCCAAATTTAAATACCTTGGTATTTGGTTAGACAACAAGCTCTCCTTTAACATTTACCTTGACAACCTCTCCAGGAGATTGAAAGCCAGGCTAGGCTTCTTCTTCCACAACTGGTCTGTCTTTCTATTAGAGACCAGGATCAGGCTTGTCCAGGCCACATTCCTCCCCCTACTCGACTATGGGGACATAACCTACACCACTTCTGCAATCACTAACCTAAACATATTGGACATCCTTTATCATCATGCTCTGTGCTTTATTACAAACTCCCCCATACCAACCCCACTATTGTGATCTGTATGCAGCTGTTGGTTAGACGTCACTTACCTTTAGATGCACGCTTCATGCAGGTATCTGTACCCTAAAACTTCTCCTGAACAAACTCCTGAGCTATCTAACATCTCTCATCCGCATCTCCAGCAGTGCATACTCTCTTAGGAAATCAGAATTTATCCTCCTTGATGTGCCTAGGACTCACATCTCCTTTGGCAAACGCACCGTATCTAGTACCCTTCCAACCATCTGGAATCAGCTTCAATCCTCACTGAAACTAACCAGCACTGTCTGTGTCAACTTCTTCAAAAGCCTATCTGCTTCTAAACTAAAAGAAACTTGTAGCTGTTCCTAAACTCCCTCCTCACCATTATTCCCCACCACACCCTCCCAACTAACTGGAATCAGCTCTAGTCCCTATAGAACCCCCCTAGCATTGTCACCTTATTTTTTCTTCTATTTGCCTATGGTGGTCAATCAAAATGATCCCTGCATCTGTCCTCATGACTTTTCCCTGCCCTTACTTCTCTTCCCCTATATTACACCCCTACTCTCTCTAACCCTCTTCTTCCCCCCAACCTAATTTTGTTTTGTCTGTTGGTTGACCCCTTATCTTTATCTTTCTTCCCTTTATCTATTTTCCCCCACTCATTCCCTCCAGCACTATAGCCCTCTAGCCCTCTTCATGCCCCCTTTTCCTCATCTCTTAACTCTTCCATCTTATTTTTACTTCTCTCTTTTGTAGACTCTACACTTTCCACCTCCAATTCTCCCTTCCCTCCAGGTTTTTGCTTCTTATACCTACATTGTCATGTCCTAATTGAGTATTATGTATCATATGGACCTAAACTACACTTTTAATTACTGTTATAAAATGGGAAGGGAAAATCCCACAAGCTGATTGGTTGTTACCTGTGCATTAGATCTGTCTAATGCACAGGTAAAAACAAGTGCTGACAACCTGGATGCAGCACACAAAAAAAGAAAGAAAATCAAGCAGCAGATAGAACCCGGAGATAGAACTTTCAGTTTTGACCAAGTTGTGATGGCAGCCATTTTATTTTATCTGAACAGACTTAGATTCAGGAACAGCCTGAGACACAACTAGACCATGTACTGCAATCCAACAGTTCTGTACTATAAAATCAACTTAGAGTACTCACAATCTCTGTCCTTTCCACTCTTTGAGACTGTCATTTTACTCACGATCTCTGTGACCACCCCCTCCCCATAACCACTAATGCACTTCACTTCAGTTTCACAGATGACTTCACATTTCAGACACTGATTGCAAAAAAAAGAGGGAGTTGGGCTCAGATAGGAAGCGCTTTCAGTTTTAAAATTATTACCAACCGTCTGAATGCCGTGCTCACGCATAACTCCCGCCGGTCCTGTCATGCGCTCAAATGCCTGCCCGCTAACTCTTTGCACAGCTACTTCTGTAAATACAGTATCAGGCTGCATTCTGCATTACATTTTCAAACACAGTCGCATTTTTGCTTTTTTTACAAAGATATTTGTGCCCCCCTCCCAGTCTAGCCTCTGCTTGTTCACTCCTTTTCTCCGCTGGTGGCATTTCTGTCCTGACTGCTTGTTCACTTCCTCACTCTCATGCTGTTCTGAGCTACTTTCTTTGTCTACACTGCCCACTCCCAGCATTTCCTTGTTTGTTTGCTTTTTAAATCAGTTTAAATAAACTCTGGTGACCTTATAGTACTGTCCCCTAAAGCCCTAGATAGCCTGGCTTCCTCACTAGCGCATCTCCACTGCAAACATATCTCCACCGGCCAGTGTCTTTCCTCTCGCTCACTCATTCACTTCACTGCTTAAGCACCTTCCCCGATGGCAATGCTGAAAATGCCACCCATGGAACTGCTCACTCAGCACTCATAACTGCCCCACACTCATCACTTGCTCGCATTTTACTCACCACGCTCATTCAGTGTATCCACCTTAAAAGCAAGATAAGGTGGCATAATTAAACAACTGAAAAAGCATACTACAGTATATTCTGTGTGAATGATCGTGGGTGCTGTTTTCAAATCCGGTGATGTGGAGTTGGCATTTTAGTTTGTACTCAATGATCATCATACGAAAGTAACATGATTTAAACAAAGAACATTTAAAATGTAGACCCACAATTTCACTTAGTGTCTGTATATCAGTGGACTTATTGGTAAGGACTGTGTGTGAGTGTGTTGGGGTGGTAGTGGGGTGCAAATGCAGGATTACAGGTGGAGGGACTATTTTATCTAAAAATGCACACAACATGTAACTTTGTTTTGTATTAAACCTCTGAATTTTGATTGTCACAGTTATGACAAATATAGGTTCCCATTTTATAAGTGCAATAAGACACTCCAGGGGATGTGCAGTAGACATTTCTAATGCACAGCCAGGGGCTAAAGGCACTCGGCCTGCAGCCTTGTGCATTATTATGCCCCTGACAGGTGCATTAGAAACATCTAATGCACACACCCTTGTGTCTTATTGCTTACTTATGTTTATTCATTATATGTATTGTATATGTGCCTGTATTCATACTCCAGGACCTCCTTGTGAATGAGCTTGCTCAACTAAGTTTTCCTGCAATAAACTTGAACTTGAAACTTGAAACGTAAGGGTTCACTGATCAGCTGAGCCAGGTTGAGAGTGGCTATGTTGTTATGAATTTTTGAGTGGGTGGAAGAGAGCCAGTTCAGGTTGCAGTCTCCGAGGATGTGGAGCTCACCACCAGATGTGTGTGATAGTAGGGCTGCTAGGAGGTCAGTGATAGTGAACATGGGGAAGCTGGGGCAACAATATGAGCCAGCAATAAAAATGGGAATGGAGTGGGAGAGGGAGATTTGAACCATTAATGATTAAATAGACTGCTGGAGAAGTAATACGGGCACAGGGGAGAACTGGAGGGAGGAAGAGAAGTACATGGCAATACTGCCACATCTTTTCTTTCCAGGGTAGTTGTTGCAAATGACTGAGTAGCCTGGAATGGAGATACAGGCATCTTGGATGTCTGGCTTTAACCATGTCTTGGTTATGATCAAGACATCAGGGTTGAGGGATAAGGCAATTGATTGAAGCAGTGTGATTTTGGGGAGAAAGCTCCTGATGTTTAAGTGAATCATCTTTAGACCCCAAGGAAGGTGGAGGGTGGCAGATGGTGTGTGAGACCAGGGTTGGTCTCAATGTCCCCTGCCATCAGCAGCAGGAGCATTACCAAGGATCTCGACAAGGCCACCAAGGCTTTACGGTGGGAGGAGGAAGGTGGGTGTGAGAGGTCAGAAGGAGTCCCAATGGGGAACATGAGGGCAGTCAAACCAGCATGGAAACTGGGGGGGAAGAATGGAAGGTCCAGGATGCCATGTATTTGGGGGCAAATCGGTGAATGGTGAGGGGGAGGAGGTAGTTATGGGGAAGTTGTGAGAGGTAGAGAAGGGTGATGGGAAGGAGTAAACAGCAGCCGTGGGCAAAAAGAGGGTGGGAGGGAATACCAAGGGGGCAAGAAGGGTAAGGAGTGACATAGTGACTAAGAGCATGGTGGAAACTTGGAGGGAGGGAGAGGTCCACCAGTGAGCCAGAATGTTTAGTAGTTTCTATGAAGGAGCTGTGAGCTACCGGAGAGTAGCAGCCCATGGGATGCACTACAAGGGAAGTGGGGCTATGCAAGTGATGGACCTAGAGATGGAGGCCACAGGGCTTATGGCAAGGAGGTGAGTTTCAAGTGGTAGGTAGAGGTGCTGGCACAGAAGGTGCACACCACTGCATACGTTGAGAACTACAGAATTTGCAAAGCCACAGGGCTAGGGCTGGGTACATATAGGTGAGGACCCCTGCAGGGATTGTAAGCTGAAGAATAGAGAAAGACACCAGGCTTTAGCAAGGGGTGAGTTTGGGCAGTTGATGGACATGCAAGCACAGCTAGGTGAGAACTATGCTGGAGTTGGAAAAATGAGAAGAGTGCAGCATCTAGCTGTCTATAAGCTGCAGAGGGTAAAGTAGACTGTTAAAGAAATCAGGGGTGGGTGCAAGGCAGGGCTGCTGGGCCCACAACACTATAAAACAGAGGAACTGCCAAGGGTGGTGATGTAGACACCACAGAGTGGTGGCAGGGTTAAATGAGAGAGATGCCAGGAATGGCTGTGGTACGTGAAGCAGTTGGGGATTGACAGCTCATGGGGAGGGCAGGATCTTTCAGGAAGGTGCCCTCATGACCCGCTTGCAGCACAGAGGGAGTGCTGCAGAGAAGGGGACAGGATCAGTATGCAACAATTGATAAATGGGGTAAGGAAGGTGGGGGGACAGACTTGCACAAGAATGGAGGAGGAGGGACAGGCAGAAGGAGAGTTTAACAGGAGAGAGAGAGAGAAAGAGAGAGGAAACTGAATTCAGGTTCACATTTAGATTTAATGGCATCAGCAGATTATGCTTAAAAAAATGGATTACAGCAACATGCACCTCAATCAAAAGCTAAATTTAAATCTAAACTAGCAGTCCACAGGCAACACTAACTGCAGTCCCGAGGATTACCCCAGTTAGCAGCTTTCCACATTTAAATTTAAAGCCAAATTACTAGCCCTCTTGCACATTAAACTACAGCCCCAAGATTTAGCCAAGTTTTCCAGCTTGCCCACAGACAAAGTTTAGCAGCCACAGATTGCCCACATATAAATATATTTTTCCTAGTGCAGTTAAGGAACAGTGACTAACAACATAAATAAACAGTAAAAAGTTCAGCGAGTGCACCATCTTCACTCCTCTGCTAAGTTTTTAGATTGAGTCTGGTGCTGGTTTTGACACCAAAACGCAGATTCAAAAGGCTCCTTTGTAAATGAAAGAGATGCCAGGAATGGCTGTGGTACCTGAGGCAGCTGGGGATCGACAGCTTGTGGGGAGGGCAGGATCCTTCAGACAGGTGCCATCATGACCCTGTTGTAGCATGGAGGGAGCTGAAGCAGCTGGGGATCGATGGCTCATTGGGAGGGCAGGATACTTCAGAGAGGTGCCCTCATGACCTTCTTGCAGCACGGAGGGAGCTGAAGCGGCTGGGGGTCGATGACTCATGGGGAGGGCGGGATACTTCAGACAAGTGCCCTCACGACTCTCTTGCAACATGGAGGGAGCTGTGGAGAACTAATGTTCAACTATACTTATGGAGGTAAATACATAATATATGTCATTTTTTGGCCTTGCAGATGATATGGTATTACCTTCTCTTTCTCCAAAAGGTATTCAAAAGAAAAGTATTCAAACAGAATTGTGATGCTTTGAGGCTGATGATTAATTTGCTTTGAGGCTAAAGATTAATTTGGCAAAAACTAAAATCATAACATCTGCAGGAAATATAAAAGGATCATTCTTATTGTGATATGAAAAAGTTAAAGTAGTGAATGAGTATACATACTTAGGATTAAAATGTACTACCACTGGCAAATTAAATCAATATATCCAACAACAAATTAAGAAGGCTAAATGCATAGCTAAAGCATCACTAATGTTCAACTATACTTATTGAGGTAATATTTTAATGCCAGCACTTACAGCTGGTGATCTGAAAATAAATCCTATGTCACTTTATTGTGCTGAGGTATGGGATATTGAAGAATTTAAATAACTCAAAACTATCCAGCAATTTTCTTTCTTTTTTTTTTTTTACAAAGCTCTTCTTTGGATCTCCTGTCCACTTTATCTGCTATAGTTAGACTGAGCTTGGTGGAATAGATTGCTACATACAAATCAGACTTAGGACAGGATTCACAAAGCAGATGAGCAGGACGCATATGAGATGTGCTGGCACAACCCAGAAATGCACGATGGAGTCATTTACAGACAGCGCAGATGCCCCAGTGCAAGCCAGATGCGCTGCGCCAAACAGGATGCACCGGAGGCAGAATGTAATGAAGTGCTGTGCAATTTGAGGAGGACTGTAACTGCATATACAGCACAGAGCCATTCAAAGAACAAAATGTATGCACAAGTACAGAGCATTTACAGCAAGTATCAAATGTACCATGTGGAGATAAGTATAAAAGGAGTAGACTTAAGTGCAAGCCCCCGAGCAGGCTGACCGCAGGATAGCAGGAGCAAGCAGGAGGAGAAAAGCAGCTAAACCAGCAATGGATGGTACACTGTTCCTGATGGTGGGCATGATAATGGGGATGAGGAGATGGGAAAACCAGCAACGTGGTGGAGGAAGGCACTGTAGGAGGCCAGCCCAGTGGCAGTATCATGCCAGACTGATGATTCAACAGCTGACGGACACTGAAACGTTTGTCTGATACTGCCTGAGCAGGGCTATTCTGAGGCAACTCTTTGAGCTGGGTCATGATGAAATGCAGGCACCCACTGGAAGAGGTCATGCCACAGCAGTGGTGACCAAGGTGACAACAGTAATGGGTCGACTCACCACAGGAACCTTCCAGAGGCCTGCCGGAGACATCACTGGCATCGCCCAGCCATCCACATCCCGTATCCTCACACAATTTCTCACCGCACTGCTCCCACGTGCTTTGGAATACATCCATTTCCCAAGCACACAAGCAGAATGGACAGAAACCATGCAGCAGTTCCACAGGGTGGCACGCATGCCAGGTGTCATTGGGGCCATTGACTGCACCCATGTGGCAATCCGCGGACCACCTCGTGAGGATGGCAGAACATATGTCAACCACAAGGGCTAACACTCAGTAAACTTCCAGGTGGTGTGCAATGTTACAGGGCGCATCAGCAATGTCTGCACCACACATCCTTGGAGCACACATGATGTCTTCATATGGTACCAGTCCACCCTCTGCTGCAGGTTCAAGACTGGGAACATACCGAGTGAATATCTCATAGGTGTGGGTTATGCAGAACTGCACATGAACAGGATACTATGGCACAGCACAGGATGGGAGGGGACAGGTGTGCAAGTAGCACAAAGCCAAATTCACAGAGGGGGTAGCACAGGTAGGACACTGGATGGGGGACAGCACTGCACCCGTGCAGACAGGGGGAGAGTGCAGCAGAATAACAATGCATGGGAGGTGGCGTGCAGTGCAACAGCAGGCACACGTGGCAAGGCAGAACACACCACATGCAGACAGGCATGGGCAACCACCAGGCACCCGGGGGCAGACAATGGTGGCTGGAGCACGAGTGGGCAACCATGGCATGAGCATTCATGGGCAGATCTATGCAGTATGGCCATGCCAGAGCAATTGGGAGGGGGATGTAGACTGGCAGGAACTGTCGACACACAGTCCGGGGTGTACAACTGGCACTCACACCAGTGTGCCATGGTGCAGGGGGGAGGGCATGATGCACATTTAAGCAGTGGAGTAATGGCCACCATTGCTTCCCATAGGTGATGCTGCATACGTGCTCTGACCCTGACTAATGACCCCATTCCGATGACCCAGAACAGAGAAAGAGGAGCATTACAATGAGGCACACATTGCTAGGTGTGCCATCATCAAGCGTGTCTTCGGCATGCTGAAGATGCACTTCTAGTGTCTAGATAGGTCGGGTGGTGCCCTACAGTATAGCCCAAATAAGGTCTGTGGCATATTCCTAGCCTGTTGTATGCTACACAACATGGCCATTGACCATGGAATAGCTGTCCAGGCTTAGGAGGGTGACAGTTCCGAGGAGGAGGATAAAGAGGGGGACAAGGATACAGCAGTCATGGGGTGTCAGCCTGGACCACCAATGCCATGCCGGGACCCACGGCTGGTCGCCAGGGCCCAGCAGCACAGGGACATCATCGTGGAGGAGCACTTAGGTAACCACAGGTTAGCATCACAGGTGGGTACTACACGGATGGAACCCCACACCACACACAGATCAACACAGCCAGACACACACCACAGGCCATGCAACAGCAACAGTGCCGCAGTGTAGTGCACCCATGATGGTGATCATGCTGCACACACACACACACACACACACACACACACACACACACACACATATGCGTGCACGTGCGCTTTCACCCAACAGGATCCGCATGGCCTTGGGCCACAGTGTGTGTGCTGAGGATGGCATGGATCAGTTTACAGATGCTGGCACATGTACACAGCAGACACAGGATAGCACTCATCATGCCCATGCCACACAGCACAACAATGGAGCACACAGACATGCATAGGGCAATGCACAGGGGACCCACAACGACAACGCACTGGAGCAGGCGCAAGCCACCCACACTACCCCAGGCATGGGGAGCCAGGTGAGTGAGCCACACAGGCTGCAACTGCTGGGGCCATGTAAGCAGTGATCCAGACATCACAGGAAGTCACCACAGCCACCTCAGACATGTGGGCAGCCATGCCCATGACTGGTGGTAGCTGATGCAGCATCACTAGCCTAGGGGAGGTAGCCAACACACCTGGAGGGGTACTGCAGTGAGATCATGAATGGATGCTCACTGGTGTGGTGGCCCCATGATCCATGTCAGATATGGGGATGATGGGCATGGATAGATGTGGTGACGGCATCTGCAGCAATGAGTCCACCTGTCACCACTGCCTGGGCATGCGTGAAGCACTCCTGGGTGTTTGGCTGGAGGCCCAGTGGCCACGTTGTGCACTGGATGCATACGCAGACTTGGCAGCATGTGCAATCCATTCCAGAGCTGCGGTCATGCCCACCGACAGTAGACACGCCTCTGCCAACATCTGGGCATGCCACTCAGCTGCCAACTCATGCTCAATGGCCATCAGCATCCAAAGGCCCCTATATTCTGCCTGTAGTGATATCTGCCCCTCCACAGTGTCCCGCAGGAGGCGTGCATAGCCCCCAAAATCATCAATGGGTGAAGGTTCACGGGGACGGCACCAATGGCTGGGAGGTGTGCCAGCCTGCCATTGTGCATCCACTGTCAGTGGACGCACAACAGTAAGTTGGGGTATGAGTGGGGAATCGACTTGTGCAACCACAGCGTATCCAGGTATGGCTACATCATGGTCCACCGCCACCTGGGGCAGACCAACATCACCCTGCTGACCCACGCTGGCAGTCCCCACTGCCACAGCAGCACCAGGCACAGAGCCCACAGCACCCACCACCATGAGTGGCTGTGTGGGCTCTGTGGGCATGCTGTGGGTGGGAGGAACTCCAATGCCTGCAGGTGCCACATGTGCATGCACCTGTGCATCAGATGCCACACTGTTGTCCATGTCCTCCAAGATTTGTGTGGCATCAAGATCATCAGCAACATCATTGCATGCCCCCTATGTACCAGATGCCAGCACCAACAGGTCATCGACGATGTTCACTGTGTCCTCTGGGTCATCATCAGGCAAACCCAAGAAACTCTCCAGCCAAGTGACGTCATGGTCGCCAGCTATGGCACCACTTGCCGAGGTATTTAACAGGCCTGCCACCACTGGTGATGTGGCTGGGGAAGCTGTGGTGAGGGATGATCCAGGAACAGCACCATCCCCAGTCATGGCCGCAGCCCTCTGAGATGGCCCTGCATCATTACCTGCTGTGGCATCCCTTGGTGCACCAGACACGGCAGCACTCATGAGGCATGATGGAGTTGTAACAGAAAGAAAAGATACATGGTTACAAACATGGGTGACAGTAATGGTAAGACAGGCATGTACATTTTGACAAGAGGTGTGCCATTGGTGCGCCTGACAGTCCCTGAAATGGACATGCAATGCCCATTCCACTGATCCAGCCATGCACCAGCACTAGCTGGAGAGGCCCAGTGCCTGTACATGCCCACATGTTACCATGCAGGACTGTGCAACACCCTGGCCAACAACCACTGGGCTGGCAGTACTGGTGTGCAGAGCACCCCAATGCCACTGATGCCCCCCCAAGACATGCCCAGCCCACCACACGACTGCACAGCATGGGGTGTGCAGATCCAGGGTCAATACACACACAGGTACATGGCCTGACAGTCACACACAGCAGGGCTGTCATGGTGCACATGGCACACACACATGGACAGGCATGCGTCCAGGGCATGTACACTCACAGTACTGTGATGGGCTGCTGCCCATCTGGAACCCCCCTCCAGGAACACCCTGCACAGCTGCACAGCCCATGCTGGCCACAAGCAGCTCCTCTGTGGGTTTGAGGCACACCCCTGTCTGTGGACTACCCCCTTTCCTACTCAGGGAGGCTTCTATGTGCACCACCTTCTCCTTGGCTCTCCTCCTCTCATCATTCAGATGTTGTCTGCACTATTGTGGTGTCCTGTTATACTTCCCAATGGCATTCGCATGCCATGCCACTGCCTCCCAGCCCTTGTCCTGCAGCTGACAGCTGCCACCAGGACATCCTTCTGCAGCAGGTATGCCTAAGTTAGTGCCTTATCCTCATTGCCAGTGAAGTTTGGATGTCTGCGTCCAGCAGCTGTCTCTTTTCCTACCTACTTTCTTAATCTTTTTTGCTGGTGAGTGTACCAATGTATATCCATTCATATTCATATTTCCTATCTGCTCTTCACCATGTCATGTTTCTTGTACTCCTACTACATTCATTTTCTTTAAAAAGTCACAGACTTCCACTTCTATAAACTTGGAAATCAGACCTGCTATGTTCCAAGACATAATCCCAAATTTTCCAGCATGTTTCTTCAGGTACAGAGTTCCACTATCATTTAGGTCATTTTCTATAGCTTCAGTCTCCTGTGTATTTTGTAATATCGCTTTATTAAGTCAACTATTAGCTTCTTCTGCCATTGATTGGAACCTATTAATGGTCTCAATAATATAAATCATTTCTTGTTGATCTATTTGACTGCATTGTAGCTTCTTTTGTTCACATTGTGTCTCATTTAAGTTTATAATTAGTATGTTCATTTTATTCAATTTAGTGCAGACATCTAAAATTTTCTTAGCCAGTACATTATTTTGTAGTGCTAAATCAATTTGGTTTCCATTTCTATATGAACATACAAATGTGCCAGCAGAAACAGAACACCCGATCAATCTAAGTCTGCTCTAGTGAGCAGCTAGCACCCCTAGTTTGCAGCTGACTCATTCCCCTCCCCTTTATCATCCCATTGCTGCCCCCCACCTCTCCCACCCTCACTCTCCACTGTTCCCTGTCCCATGCCCTTTTAAATCTATTCACAGATTTACATGATACCACCCATTCTGGTAGTACATTCCATTTTTCTACCACCCTCTCTGTGAAATAGTGTTTCCTCATTTCCCTCCTAAATCTTCCCCCTCTATTCTCAGCCCATGCCCCCTGGTTCCCCCCAGCTTAAAGACCCCATCTGCCCCATCCTTATTGATTCCCCTCAGATACTTGAATGTCTCTATCATGCCCCCACTGTCCCTTCTATCCTCCAGGGTGTACATATTCAGATATCCCAGCCTGCTCTCATAGTCGCTCCCACCTCCATTCCACATATCATATTTGTTGCCCTCCTCTGCACCCCCTCCAGTAGCCTGATATCATGCTTCAGGTATGGCCTCCAAAACAGCACACAATACTCCAAGTGTGGCCTTACCAGTGACCTCTAGATGGGCAAGATCACCTCTTTTCACCTGGATGAAAACCCCCTCTTTCTGCACCCCAGCATTTTATTTGCTTTTGCAGCCAGTCTCCTGCACTGGGCAGTATGGTTCATGGACCCTGTTACCATTACCCCAGGTCCTTCACCTCCTTTTCTATGCCTTCTATGTCCTTCTATGCAATCTTTCATCTTTGATTATATCATCCTCATAAAATCCAATACCCAGTAGATTGTCAAATAGACCATCATTGCCTGTAACTTTGCTTGTGTTTCAGATTTAATATGGGAAATACCAAAGACCTAAAGCCTGACATCAGTCACATAGTTCTCATCCTGCAGCCACAGATCTTGCCGTGACGAACACTTAGTCAACTCTAGCAAAAGTTCAGTTTTTGTTTGTATTTTCTCATAATGTAATGACAATGTTGCTACTGGATAATCCATACTCAAATTAAATTCTTTGAACTATCTGAATTTCTCCATACATATTGTGCAACTCTCTCATGTTTAAAAAAATTGAAGTATTGCATCTCATGATGTTAGGTCATCTGCTCTTATGGCATCCACAATATAGTCTTCCAATACATCCAGTTTCAGCATCTCAGTATATATCAGTTTCCCTAATTCAATAAACACTAAACAATTTTCAATTTCTTCTCTTTGTACACTTCTCAGTGCAACTACTGCTTGTGCCTCACTACTTTAAGGGTTCTCTTGTTCAGTCTCTTTAGAATTAGCATGATTAGCATTATCCTGCAGATTTTGTTGTTTGTTAGCATCTTTTTGTTGATTATTTCTTTTAACAACCATTTCTGCCCTCATACCATCATTTACCTCTACAGCATCATCTAAATTTCCTTCCCTATCAATCTGCTCATTTTGTTTATTGCTTCTTAGTTTATTGCATCATTTCTTACCATTCTTTTTCTTGCTTTTGTTAATTTTTACTTTGTTAGTTTGAAGCCTCCCTTGCTTGAAGGCATTATATTTGTTGTCACAGTTTCTACTTTCAGCATTCAGGTCATCTTTCGAATGTCTTTCTAAATGTTGCACCTCGATCTGATCTTGCAATATATGATGCTAATTATCCATCTCAGCATTTACATATATCCCATGGTCTACCCCCACATTTTATTCATTGTGATTAAGTTTCTGTGCATTTACTTTCCTAGAGATTCCATCACTTGTGCAAAGTTGTTTCAAAGCATTTATTCCTTTTTCAAGGGATGCCAGATAATGTTCAAAGTTAGTCTCCAATAAAGCCACATTATCATCGGGGAGGGTCTCATGTATTGTTTTATTAGCTAGATTTACAATATTAGAGTCCCTGACCTCAATTTGATTGTTTTTCTTGCTTTCCCTAATTATAGGTTCTTTATTAATTGTCTTGTTGTTGTTGTTGTTATTGTGTTTGTACTCTTTTTTCCCCCTCTAGGGAAGGGGGATTTGTTCTTCATGTTTTTTAGCCCTTGTCAAGATTCCTGCCCTCATTTTCTTTTTACCTTTCTTTTGACCTGGTAACTGAGTCAGGATTTCAATTATGGAAAAGTCAGATCTCTTGTACTCAGGTGCAGCTTCTTCCTTCTGCTGCAATTCTGTATATATAACAGAGTCCGACTGTAAGGTAGGGAACCCTGCTTCCAATTTGTTTTCAGTTATTAACATTTTGGCATGATTAACAGCAATATCGTGCCTAACGTGCTCTAATTCATTCTTAAGTACAATTAGTTGTTCCATTAGAATGAGGTTAGCTATATATTGATGTCCCAAGTGAGCAACCAGATCTTCACTAATGGAAATAGGAATATACTTGGGGATATTATCAGCTTGTTTATGCTCACCCCATTCCATGTTTCCTGTCTGGTCTACATGTGAGTATATTTTTTGAGAACCTTCATTCTGTTTAGGTGTCTGGTTATGACAGTGACTTATTGCTAGTTCTTTCATCCCTGTAATGGTTTTCTGCAATTTGTTATTTACTTTCCTAAGTTCAGATCCAGGAATCAACACCATGCCATCTAGCGTTAATTTATTTTTTTGAGTCTTTTCTCCAGCTTGAAATACATTTTCAGTATTTGGGAGAGTTACAAATTCTGGGTCAAGACATAACTAGCATTCCCAGAAACTTCATAATCCAGAATTTCACCATTCCATGTGACAGTGGAATCTGGCAAGGTACCCTTGCATTCCAGAATTATTCAAAGCTTCAGAGCTTTCAATACTAAATATAACTGGGGTAGTTTCAATTGAGTCATCATAACAATTTATTGGAGAATTATTAGTGATAGATCTATTGGGGGAGATGTTTTATCAGCTTCCAATAATTGTAACTTCATGTCATCAGTGATCTTAGTTTGCCTTGGTTCACCTATTTTCCCCTTCATCCTTTACTTATCAAGGGCAGATTCATTTAGTAGAGGAGAACAACGTTGATTTTTCCTCTGTAACCCTGTATTAACCATTTTGGTTAACCAGTAATCTTATGGCCTAAAAGTGCAATACCCTCAAAATGACCTTCCGTCTAAGGTAGCTAGATCTATATATGGCTATATATAGTGCCGGAGGAAATTCCTTGTATACCTATATACCCATGTAAATATTGAGAGACTTTTAGTAGCACAAATTCAATATTACAATAGGTAACAGGACTTAGATGGTACAAGTAGTACAAATAGTGCAAATAGTGCAAGTAAGTAAATAGTACATGAAATATCAAAACTTCAAAAGTCCACACTACAAATTCTTAACCAGTCCAAAAATCTTATCAGATCCAATGTGCAAAATATCAGTGTGTAAAATATATTTTATCATGCAAAGTCAATGCAGGGTACCATATAGGATTATGTCCTCGACAATTACCATGACCATGATGACAAAGCTCAATATTCAGGATCAGAAAAGGAAAAAGACCTCCTCAAGATTGGTTTCTACATCAGACACCAATTTTAGCATAGTCCACAACCATAAACTAGAAAAAACTTACTTCCACTCTGTTTCCTCAAGGCACAGAAAAAATATTTATGCCGTTTTACTATTCAGTTGGTTGATTCAGGTTGCACAATAAAAAGAAAACACTACTGCTACAGCATTTTTCTTTCTAAAATACCATGTGCTGCCTTATTTTTTTCAATGCTGCTCACATGTTAACCCTTTCTGTTTTGCAAGGCAAAATAAAGCATGGGTAATGCACACAAAAAAGCCAAAAATCTGGTAGTATTGATAATATTCCACTTCGGCTTTTAATTTAATGATAACAGGCAGCTCTACCATTCACATACTGCAGCTCACTCTGATGCTGGGTGTCTACTGAAGGGTTGATGCGCATACATTTGTACAATTAGGTCATGTGACAGAAATTTGCAAATGGCACAAAAATGTGTTTTAAAATAAATATATATAAAAGCACAAAGTATAAAAATATAAAATAAGACTTCTATAATCCTAAAGACCTAAGTTAACAGGCTTTTAGCTCACGTAACTAGTGTTTTTCTAAAAGATAATCCACTGAGTAAAGTCAAATGGAGTTTAGCATCTTTCCAAACTATGCATAATGTGCACATAAACAAGCCCATAAAGTGACATTTAACTGGGTAAAAATACAAAACACAATTATTTCTAGCATAGTTCTAAGGGTTCTAATGATTCTGACACAGTTCACAAAGAAACTTTCCTTAATATCATCAGCTTTATTATGTTGTGTAGTTTGGAGCACTGCTGAAAATATTACTCTCTTATAGGACGGTTTTCCTCTCTGGCAGCAAGCCCCTCCAACGGGGCTCTCTGTCTCCAGCCCAGTCCCGCACCACCTCAGGAAACTTCCTGGACTTCACCAAACAGTGGGCCTTCCTCCCTGGGGAAGAGACAAACCAACACAGGGTTAACCGAATGACCAGAAGATTACAAAACATTTGTCTGGAAAGGAGACAGACACATAGTGACACATGGTGGCATACTTTTTATAAATAAATTTCGGGTACTGTCTCCCTGCTTCTCTGCCTTACTCCCCAAGGTCAGAGAGCATGTAGCAAACTCCATCTCACCAGCAACAGCTCTGTCAGCAATACAATGAGCAAACTATTAGACTAAAAATCAACCATGCCTCTCTCCTCAGTAGTACATTATTTAGCTCCCCCCTTCATGTCCTACTCTAGGCTTTTCTATGCCTTGAAAAGAAAAGCAACGTCTCCCATTACTTTGTGCCATGATATGGGTCACTAAGGAGAATTCTCTGCACCCAGTTTCGCAATTGCTCCACCATGTTCCCCTACTTGGGTTTTCAGACTTTCTTTCATTTTCCCCACATAGTAAGCATTACAGGTGCAGGTAGCCAAGTAAACAACACCAGTGGAGTCATAATTGATAAATTCCCTTGTCTCAAACATCCTAGTATCATTACCAACTTGAAATTTTCAGACTTAGTAAACATAGGTCAGTATTTTACACCTACCGCACCTAAAAGTACCTGCTGGTAGGTCTGGTGGCCATGTACTCCTAATTAATAATTTTTGATAACTATTGGTCACCCAATAGGATATGTTCCTTCCACTTCTGTACACTATCCTAGGTACATTATCTGAAATCTCCTCTAGGGCTTGTTCAGGTCTCATCATCGCCTGGTTCATCTCCATAATTTTTCTAATATTAAATGCATGCCCAGAACATGTCATAACAAAGTTTACTCTTTTACTCTGATAAAAGCAAGCATTTCTCTCATCTGTAGTTACTGGTTTGGTAAGTATTCTTTCTCCAGTATTTTATTTCATATAAAGCTTAATCTCCCATAATAATCTTCAACAGGAATAAATCTGGTTCCAACATCTACCTGCTCATCCTGTAAAGCCGCATCCTGAATGTTCTGACATGTATCTTGTTCTACATAACTGTCCCTGTCTTGTTGGTATACTAGGAGATGATCTCTTTCCATCTGATCTACCTCACTTCTAGCTTTCTCTGTACAGGCATTATTGTCCTATTATGAAGACATCTAGCCAACCCATCAGAGTGCTTAAAATATTCCTTCTGGATATCACAATTACATTTCATCCTGATGAATTGGCTTTTTGGGATGTTTACTATGGTGTGGTAGGGGTGATAACTTGCAAAATGAAGCAGAACATTCATATCTGTAGGTTTTCAAAAGAAGGAAGTGTTAAAACCCCCATCACCATCTTTCTTGATTTCCAGATCCAAAAACTGAATTTGTTCTCTATCAGCTGTTACTGTAAATCTCAGATGTAAATAACTTCTCTCCAAAAATTCCTTAAATTGTTGTAACTGATCCTGGGACCCCACCACACCATAATCACATCTTCAACAAAAGGTCTTCATAAATCCTTGTGAACAAAATGCAGATTCTTTTCTGGGTTTAAAACCACATCCTGTTCCCATATACCTAAGTGTACGGTTGCATAGTTGGGGGCCATGGATGCCCCCATTGCTGTACTTTGTTATTGTAGGTAGTATTTCTCTTCAAACATGAAGATATTGCTTTTCAACACTTTTTCAGCACACAGTATCAAGAACTAAATACATGTTTCATTGTATGTTGTTCTTTATTTCAAAGCTTTAGTCAGAGCAGCAATGCCCCCTCATGTGGGATGTTCTTATACAGGGACTCCAAGTCCAAGGTCATTAAATGCCATGTACTGCATCTTCAACATATAAGTTCTTTAACACATTTAGTATATCTGTGGAGTCCCTAATATATGAATGCATCCCATGGGCTACTGTTTTAATATGGAGATCCACAAATTTAGCCAGGGATTCTGTTAGAGAGCATGTACTGGCCACAATAGGGTGTCCCGGGGGATTTTACAAACTCTTGTGAATCTTAGGTGAGAAACAAAATACTGCCCTAACTAGATGGGCTACCGTCAAAAGTTCAGCTGTTTTATTAGCAATAAGGCAACCATCCAATGCTTCTTGTATAATCTGATCTATTTATGACTTAAATCCCAATGTTGAATAATTTCCCAGTGCCTCTTAGTGGTCAGTATTTCCCACCTATATTCCAAATTCACGTAGGTGTCACAATCAAGTATCACTGTAGCCACCCTCCCTTATCAGCAGGTTTACTAATATTTGATTCATTGGCTAACACATTACTCAGAGCTTCATATTCTTCCTTTGGACAATTCACATAATTGGCTATGTGCTTATTTTGGAACAACAATTGAATATCTTGTTCACAAAACCTTTCAAAAGTTGTTACTGCTGAATTACAGGGAGGACAGTATGATGATTTTTTTTTCTCTAGCTAACTGTAGTCTCCGGAACTCACATCAATATGTGTACTCTGACTATACTGCAACACATCAGCAAACTGAATCTGTGTCCCAGAAGTAATCTTAGATTCAGTGCCTTGCAAAATTTATACAAATCAGTGATGGTCTCAAAATGATTAGCTGATCTTGCAGGGACACATGAAAGCCTCTTAACAAGTACCTGTTCTTCCACAGAGTTAAGGGGATAATTAGATATATTAATAACTTTTAACATGCCCAGTTTTTCCTGGGACTCTGTTGTCTGTTCCCTCTGCCTGTCTCAAGTGTCCTCTGCTATTGTGAATGAACATCCTCTTCTTCTTCTGCATCCTTTGTATCTCCCTGTCCCTTTTTGAACCATATAATTCAGTTGCTGCACTTCAGGGGGTGTACATGGTAGGTCTCTACTACTGTAATTGTTCTCATGTTTCTTGCACAACTGGGGAATAGGGGTAAGCTACTGTTGTGTGGAATTTTACAATTTTGACAGAATGAAATTCAGTGAAATTTTTAAAATTCCACCAGATTTCCATTGACTTTCACCAGAAACAGAATGATGGAATTCTGTGGCAGAAAATATTTATGAAATGATTTTTTGCAGAAAAACTGTTGTTCCACAGAATATTATTCCTCAGATCTCAATATTTTCCATGGATACTGTTGCAGAACAATTTTCTGTGGAAATTTTTGTTATGCAGAATATTATTCCATGGACCACAGTAGGTGGACTTTCACAGAAGAACCAGGGAAATTTGGGTGGAAATTCCTCTGGCAGAATGGTCATTTTGTGCTAATTTTGCTAGGGAATTCCACTTTCTACACAGCACTATGGTGGGAGTAAGGAGTCAAACAGGTCTTTCCCCTAAAAAACGTGAAACTAGAACTCTCACAGTCCAAGCTACTTGTAGTGGCTATCCCCAACTGTTGATTAACACCCTTCTTCAGAATAGATTTAGGTTTCTTATCGTTAGAGTTAGATGTTCCCTTTTCCCAATGAAATATATGTCACTGTTCATAATCATTTTTGTCCCTCATAAATTTCTTCTTCTTTGCTGTACTGATTCTAGAATCATTTTGAGCAATGGTATCATTCAAGGTCTTCTGGAAAATATGATACTCAGGGCAGTTCTCAAAATGTTTCACCACCTCGTACTTTTATTTCAGCTCTTTTTAAATAAGTTCTTCAACTTCCATTCCATCTGTTAAAATTATTTTAATAAAACTAGTCAAGGACTGGAGGACATTTTGTTCCCATTTCCTGATATATTTCTCTGTCTCCTGACCAAAAGCAGGATATATGGTAATGCACAGTCCACTAGGCACATGGTTCACACTAAGGTATGGCTCTAAGCTGCACCATTGCCAATACAGTACATATATTTCCCATTAAGGGCACCTTCTCTAAATCCTGAAAGGCTTCCTTAATGTCTCTTACCTGTGTAGGTTGTGCAGAGGTGCTGGCTGCTGCATTTTGATAACCATTGTGTCTTTTCAATTCCTCCAGTAGTTGATTTCCTGTTCCCTCATGCTGGAACAATGTATGATCTACACGTAGTTAGAGATGCAGTGAAGTTTTATTTCACTAGTGAATTTTCAATAAAGTCGCCAAAGTTGCCTCCATGAATCAGTGTGCAAAGTTGCCGTGTTTAATGAGAATTCACCATTTGTAACTTCATCTTGCATTAGTATTTTTTAAGTGCAAATTGCACTTAAAACAAAGGCAAGGAGAAGTTACAAATGGTGAATCCCCCAAATCCCTAGTACCTAGGTCCCCCACCGATTGCCAGCCCAAATATGAAAATAATATATATTATTATTTGAATCCTTGATGGCTAGTGCCCCCCACCGATCACAAGTCCTATTGTAAAAATGTATTATTATTTAAATCCATGGTGTCTACTGGTCCCCTCCCCCGATCACTGGCCGCAATCTAAAACATATTATTATTTAAATCCCTGGTATCTAGTGCCCCCCACCAATCATCTGCCCAAAAGTAAAAAAAAATATATATATATATTATTATTTAAGTCCCTGGTAGCTAGTAATCCCCCTCTCCCCACCGATTACCAAATCAATGTAAATATATATATATATATATATATATATATATTTAAATCCCAGGTGTCTAGTGGACCCCCACCCCATAAGGGAGTGCCCCCATCACTCCACTCCCGCATCCTGACCCTGTGTGGGTGACCAGCACAGCCCTGCACTCTCCACCAGGCTGGCTGCCAGCTGACCTGGAATGAATGAGTGCATGCTTGTACAAGTATGTGCTCTTTCATTCCAGGTCAGTCAGGTGGCCAGCCATGGTGAGGAATGGAGGGATGTGCTGGTCACCCACTCGGGGTCAGGGTGAAGGAGCACTCCCAGACAGGGTGGAAGGTCCACTAGACACCAGGGATTTAATTAAAAATATATATTTTTTTTTACATTGTAGCTGGCAATCACAGTGTATGTGTGTGTGGTGGGGTTATGGACCCCTAGACACCATTTTTTCTTTTTTCATTTCATTTAAACATTTATTCAGAATTGAATAGGATAGCTCAAACTGAGACAAGCTCATTTCCAGTGAGATCCTTTGTGCAAATATTGCAATAAGTTACAAGTGAACATACAACATCAATTACAAACATTCAAAATGACATAGCAATACATGGAAAACACCAAAAAATAAATATGTTATGTGTCATCAGAAATGCAAAATATGAACAAAAAACTTGTATATTGAATGTGCACATTCTTTTTTTTATATGATTTAGAAAAGGATTGAGCAGCCACATCCTTCTGTGATTTTCCAATCATCATAGATTGAGCTATGTTCCCATCATAATTTTTGATACCGACCTACCTCCCTAAGGGTCCAAAAGTTATAATCTAGCTTCAGTATCACAATCTTCATTAAATAACAAATTATTACCATTAATTATTTCTAATACTGCCACTATTTTCTTATTGTATAACTAATCTTAATTTCTTATTTGTGTTACTCTTTTTTCTTAATCTAATCTGCAATTATTTATTGCATCCTGGATTGGGACCAGTATTTTACTAAAGATATCCATTTGCTTCTTTCGTATAAATTGGATATGTTCCATTAAGATTACATCTTTCATAAAATTAACCCAGGTCTGCAACACTGAGGGATCCGGGTCCTTCCATTTTAATAAAATGCACTAATGTGCTATATTCATTGCCACTGTATATAATGCCCTTATATAATTTATTTGTGTATCTGTTATATTAAATATTGATAATAATGTTGTCATTGGTGTATTCTGTACATTCTCTTTGCTAGCTTTATTTAAACACTGTAATATCTGAATTTGTAAATTCTGCTGCAGTTCTAGATGTTGCTTCATTTTTGAACCAAGTTTTTATTGCACTTTTACATGTTTGTTTGCCTTCAAGCCAGAAAATTAAGGGTAGTGTATTCCTTAATCTGGGTCCATTATAGAAAAAGTGTTTCCTGCCTAGAGTTGTTTTAATATTGGGATCTTATATTCTAATTCTGGCACAGATTGTAAACTTTGTTTAACAGGTCTTACTACAAGGCTATCCAGAATATAATCAGGTACTCGACCTTTTGAACATTTTGAAATAAAGAAGACTGTATGTAAAGCTCACCTCTCTGTGAGGCTAATCCATTGCAGTTTTTCATACAGATCTGTCCTACGGGTTCTTAATGGGACATCCAATATAAACCTAGCCAGCTTATGATATACTGTATCTGATCTATTCAGGCTCCTCACTGAGGTGCCTCAATACACAATGTCTCCATAGTCAATTATGGGCATAATTAAAGTTTGAACCACATGTTTCTTAGTTTACTCGGTCATGCAGTACTTGTTCCTGTACACAAAGCCCAGACATTTCCCCACTTTCTTTTCAACTGTTTCCACATATGGGTCCCAATTTAATGCTGAATATAGTTGGATTACCAGATACTTGTAGCTATGTACTTGTTCCAGTTATGTATTGCCAAAAGTCTTGATCTGAAGAGACGCCTCCAAAGGCCTCATATTTTTCTGTTGTGTAAAGAGAATTACCTGGGATTTTATAGCATTTAATATTAACTTTGACACATTCAGAAATTGTTGCAATTCATCAAACGCCATCTGGAGGGGGTATTGGTTATTGTCAATGGAGACACCCTCCATATAAATGATGGTATCATCTGCATATAGGTTATATTTAACCCTGCAGTCTGAAATACAAAATTTGATAATATAAATATTATATAAAAATTGTGCCCAGTATTGAACCCTGAGGGACACTAGATACCATGGTCCACATGTCAGAAGTCCAATCCCCCATAGTTGTCATTTGCTGCCTCCCTACAAGGTATTGTTGAAACCACTTAACTACTGTGCTGGACATACAATATCCCTGAGGTTGGATAGGAGGATGTCACTGGCCAAAGTATCAAAGGCTTTGAATAAGGCTATAAAGACAGCTCCCATTGCTAACATCCCGTCCAATGCCCCAGTGATATCCCCTGTGACCTTTAACAGTGTGGTTGTTGTACTATGTAGTTGTCTAAAGCCTGACTGGAATCTATTTATAATCTTTTCCTCCTCTAAGAAATGCTGTAATTGGTTTGCCAAAAGTCTCTCAAACACCTTTGCAGTAACTGGTAATAATGATATGGGTCTATAATAGGGATGTGCGAAATTGGAAAATTTCGTGCAGCAAAATATTTCACGTAATTAGCACATTCTTTGAAATACTTCACTGGGAAAAATGTGAAATTTCTCCCACAGTTGGATGCAAAATTTCACCCACAAGCCGGTGAAATTTCACTCGCGGGCAAACTTTTGTACCCACAGGTGAAATTTTGCCACCTGCGGGAGTAATTTCACCTCCCACAGTGAAATGTTGTGGTCTCTGCCCACTGGCCAAAATTCTCCCTGGTGTCCCATGGCCCCCCCAGCTGTCACTGGCCATAATAATATTAAACAAGAACTCCCCCCAAAGTTATCCTTCACCCCCCAATTTGTTTAATAAAAAAAATACCCTCCACTCCCTGGTGTCTAGTGATCCACACCGCCATCACTGGCCATTATAATATTAAATGAGAACCCCCCCAAGTTACCCTGCCATCTCAGTCTGTTTTATAATAAAATAAAATCACCCTCCACTCCCTGGTGCCTAGTGGACCCCACCACCCCATCAATAGATATCAGCACCCACCCAGCTCCACCAAGTAACCCAGTTGGACCACTGGCACAGCCCTCCACTCACCTCCATGGCCATCAGCCTGACTGAGTGCTACTGAGTGCTTGAATAAATAAGAATGAATGAGCGCATATGTGCGCTCATTCATTCTCATTCATTCAAACACTCAGTAGTACTCAGGCTGCTAGCTGTGGAGGTGAGTGGAGGGCTATGCCAGAGGCCTGATCAGGCTACTGTGGGGGGAGCTGTGTGGGTGCTGACATCTATTGATAGATACATACATAGATACATAGACAGTGTCGGCAGATAAGGGCCTATGGCCCACCCAGTCTGCCCATTTGAGCTTGTAAGTTCAGTTTATGTTTTCCTAGAAGTCTGTTGCCCCTTACCCCTGACCTCCAGAATTCCTTTATGTCTATCCCATGCATTCTTAAATTCCGTGATTGTTTCAGCCCCCAACACTTCCCCTGGCAGGGTGTTTCACTTCTCCACCACCCGTTCTGTGAAGAAATTCTTCTTCATGTTTCCTCTGAATCGTCCTCCATCCAACTTCATCCCATGCCCTCTAGTCCTGGAATATATTTTTCACTTAAAAATAGTGTATTCCTGCACCCTGTTCCTCCCTGTGAGATACTTGTATGTCTCTATCATATCCCCTCTCTCCCTCCTCTCCTCCAGGGAGTACATATTCAGTTCCTTCAACCTGTTCTAAAAGGACTTGTGATGCAATCCATGTACCATCTTTGTTGCCCTCCTCTGATCCTTCTCTAAGCTGTCTATGTCCTTACCTAGGTAAGGTCTCCAGAACTATACACTGTACTCCAGGTGGGGCCTCACTAGTGTCTTGTAAAGTGGAATTATGACCTCCCTTTTCCTGCTGGTGATGCCCCTGCCTATGCATCCCAGCATACTATTTGCTTTACCTGCTGCCTTGTCACACTGTTTCCCTACCTTGAGGTCATCAGAGATGATCACCCCAAGATCCCTTTCCTGCTTGGTGCATGCTATATCCTCACCTCCCAACTGATATATTGTGCCAGGGTTTTTGTGTCCCATATGCATTATCTTGCACTTCTTTGCATTGAATTTCAACTGCCAAACCCCTGACCATTCTTCAAGTTTCTGCAGGTCCCTTCTCATTCTGTCTACACCCTCTGGTGTGTCTACTCTGCTATAGAGCTTTGTGCCATCAGTGGATAGTGAAATTCTGCCTTCTAGGTCCTGTGCAATGTCACTGATGAAGATGTTTGTTTAGGACCAGTCCCAGCACTGATCCCTGTGGTACCCCACTGGTCACTCTTCCCTCTGTGGAGTGACAACCATTTACCACCACCCTCTGTGTCCTGCCGAGCAGCCAGTTACCTACCCACCACACTACTGTCCTGCCCACACTCATATTCCCCAGTTTTTGTAATAGTCTTCTATGTGGCACAGTGATAGGGTGGGGGGTGGGAGGTCCGCTAGATACCAGGAAGTGGATGGTGATTTTTTATTTCTTTTTTAAAACAGATGGAGGCACAGGGTAACTTGGGGGGTGCTTATTTAATATTATAATGGCCATTGATGGCCGGGGGAACCACTAAACACCAGAGACTGGAGGGTATTTTTTTTAATAAAACAGATTAGGGGGTGCAGGGTAACTTGTGTGTGTGGGGGCTAAGGGGTTCAATTGGACTTGTGGTGGCGGTGGCAATGGGTGAAATTGTAGGTGAAACTGTGAAATTTTGCAGCTAATTTAGCATGACATTCATAGTAGAGTACGATTTCGCAGCAATTTCGCTGCCGAAATTTAATTTCGTTGCATCTCTAGTCTATAATTTTCAATGAGTGTTTTTAGTCCATATTTGTATATTGGGACAACTTTTGCTGTTTTCCATTGTATAGGAACATCCATTTGAGTAAGGGACATATTAAACTTAATGGTTAATGGATGAGCAATTATTGGTGCCTCATATTTTAGTAGTACAGAAGGTATGACATCAGGGCCAGGTGCCTCTTTTATGTTTAATTTTAATAATGCTTCTTGTACTTCTCTTATCCCAAGTTCCTTGAAGGAAAATTTCTCTCTCAGATATAATGGTGCCAAATAGCCTATAGTCTCTTCAGGATCAGAATACTTATTTACTTCATTTGATCGAGATATTTCTCCCATTGTAATAGTTTGGGATTGTGTACCCATAGAGATAAAATATATATTAAATTCATTCACCACAGTTGGGCCTAAGGTGGCTGTATGTTGATTTGTAATAAATGTTACAGGAATGTTCGATTTTTTTGTATTTTGAATTTTCCTCATGTGTTTCGAGAAATCTCCTTGGTTTCCTGTAACAGTGGCCGATTGTTCCCTATTGTAATATATCTGTCTAGCATTTTTTTATGTTTCTGGTATACTGATTCCTAAGTTTCTTATAGTTGTCCAATGCAAGTTGAATTTTTGCTGTTTTAGCCAACTTCCAGGCCTTGTCTCGTTGTTTTTAAGTTTATGAAGGTCTGAATTATACCATGGTGCATTACATGATTTAATTCTCCTTGACTTCAAGGGAACATGCTTATTGCATATCTCCTTGAAGTCTCTGCGGAACAGGGATTTCAATAATATATATATATATATATATTTATATTTTATATATTGGGACTGACAATTGGCGGGGGGGGGTCCACTAGACACCAGGGATTTAATTAAAAATATATATATATCTTTTTTTACATTGTGGCCAGTGGGGGGGGGGGGCACTAGTAAACACCTAGGAAGTTTGTGCACAAAGTGTGGAATTTACAATTTGAGAATCAATTGGCAGAGTGAATTTTGTGGACTTTGCACATCTCTACATGTAGTTCCAAAGGAGGGGCTGTAGTATGTTCCCAGTTTCAAAACATGGTGAGTATAGAACTCTCTATCTGCTCCGTGGACATTATTAGCCCATTGCTTGCTCACACTTGAGAGAAAACCAAGCCACACTCACACAAGGTTAAGAGAGCATACCCAAAACTTAAACAAAGCAACAAACCACAAACAGGCAGCTCCTTGCTAAAGCTCATGCCAAAGATAAAAATGCTACTACCAAACAAAAACTCCGGCACCAAGTGCCACTTAAGTGATCCAAACACCTTTACTTAACACACACCACAGCCCCCAGGATCCTCCACAGTCAACCAAAGTTTCACACCAATACCCGTCACTTTCTCAAGGTGCTATAGCCAATTGCTTCTCCCTCATATTTAAGGGGAATGATCCTTACAGAGACAGTGCTATACAATATTTTTACTGCCTGAGTCATTACAAACATACTGGAAGTGATAGTAACACATATACAAAAGAGTTTACATAGTTGAATACATAAGTAAAATATCCACATGATTAAACAAATGGCTGAAGCTTGGATATAAAAGTGCCCAAAATATAACCCAGCAACCACACATAAAAATATATACAAAAGCATGCATTGGGTTTGAATTTTATGTTTTTCTGGTACTCAATATAGTAAAGTTGATACAGAAATCAAAATAGAAAAAACTCCAATGTTGGGGACACTATAATAGCACATATAGGTATTTTTAAAAGTTTTAAGCTAAACCTCTAGATACTTTGGAAAACTTTGCCTATTAGACACCAATATTAGCAGTTTACAAATATATACTACACGTAAAGCTCAAATAGTCATAGACAAATTCATCCAAAGCCTCCCTAAAGTGCCAAAAATACAGAAGTCAGGGAACTTAATTCAAGAAAGGTGTTAAATCAAACCTCTCATTAAGGCCCAGGGTCTCAGTGGCACATCGATTAAAAAATCACCTCACCTCTCTCCTCAATAGTACATAAGCCATTATGTCACAAAATAGTGTTGTATTTGACACTAGGCATTCTCTCTCTGCCCTTGTTGAAATACAACCTCAAACTTGAAGTAAAGCATCTAAACATTGAGTCCTGCCCATGTGCTCCCCTACCCCATTTACTTATTTCACTAGTCTGTGGGCCAGTCAGTAAAATCTAAATAAGATGACAACTTCTCTACCTCACTTTAACTGCATTGTGATGTTTTTGTGGGAACAAGGTGACAATCTGTTGGTGATTGGAAACTCCAAATACAGTAGTCCTCATGCAGTTATCCAATCAGGGATGGAGATTTCTGGTTGGCACTCCTTACAGCTGAATAAAGTACTGCATGTGTGTGCTTCTTTAAGAAAATGCAATACTGTGCATTTTGACCAGGCATTGCCATTTTACATCTCTTTCTTGGAGCACTTAATGCACTTAGTATGGCCAGACTATTATGTTTCATGATAGATCTTATAAAGCACATCAGTGATTCATAGATTCATAGAAGTGTGACGGCAGAAAAGGACTGAACTAGGCCCACCATGTCTGCCCATTTGCCAAGCTATCTGCTTGGACCTGTGCCTCCTCCATTTAAAACTCCCATGTGGTTGTCCCATTCCCTTTTGAATCCCTCCATTTTTTCCTGTCCAATGACTGCTTCTGGGAGTCTGTTCCACTTTTTCACGACTCTCTCTGAGTAATAGTATTTTCTAATGTTACCCCTGAACTGTCCTCCCTCCACCTGCAGGCCATGCCCCCTCGTCCTCTTACTTCCTTTCACCTTGAAGATGCTCCCCCCTGCACCCTGTTTATACACTTAAGGTACTTGAAGGTCTTGATCATGTCCCCCCCCTTCCTCCTCGTCTCCAGGTAGTACATGTTCAAATCTCTCAACCTTTCTTCATAGGATAGGTGGCTTAATCCTTTTACCATTTTTATCACTCTCCTCTGAACCCTCTCTGTCCTCCCTACATCCTTCCTAAGGTATGGCCTCCAGAACTGGACTCCGTACTCCAAGTGTGGTCTAACCAAATGGGTGTACAAGGGTACTATGACCTCCCTATTCCTATTGGTGATACCCCTTCCGATGCATCCCAGCATTCCTCTCCTTCTGTCCACTGCCCTCCCCACACTGCCCTTCCACCTTCAGGTCTCCGGATATAATGATGCCCAGGTCCCTTTCTTGCTCCATCTCCTCCAGCTCTCTTCTCCCCCATACGGTATCCTGCCTTCTGATTTCTGTAGCCCAGATGCATTATTTTGCATTTTTCTGCATTGAATTCCAGCTGCCACCTTTTAGACCATGCCTCAAGTCTCCCCAAATCTCTTTGCATTTGTTCCACCCCTTCCTCCGTGTCCACCCTATTGTAGATTTTGATATCATCCACAAACATACTCACACCCCCCTCAAGGCCCTCCACGATGTCTCCTATGAATATATTGAACAGTAGGGGCCCCAGTACTGATCCCTGGGGGACCCCGCTCATGACCTTGCCTTCCCTGCATGCCACCATTTATTATGACCCTTTGTCTCCTTTTTTCCAGCCAGTTTCCCACCCATTTGACTGCCCCCACCACATCTCCAGTCCTGACATTTTACCCAGCAGCCCCCCATGAGGCACTGAGTCAAACGCCTTTCTGAAATCCAAATAAGCAACATCTACCACTCTACCTTGATCTATTTCCTTGGTGGCCCAGTCAAAAAACTCTATCAAATTTGTTTGACAGGATCTGCCCCTAGTAAAACCATGTTGTCTTGGATTCATTAGGCCATTTGTCTCCAGGTAGCTGGTGATCCTGCCTTTTACTAGCTTCTCCATGAGCTTGCCTACCATTGATGTCAAGCTCACAGGCCTGTAACTTCCCACTTCCTCCCTCCTCCCCTTATGCAGAGGGACCACATTTGCCTCCCTCCAGTCTTCCGGCACCACCCCTGTTTTCAGGGACCGATTGAAGAGTACAGTCAAGGGTCCTGCCAATACCTCCTTTAGCTCCCTTAACACCCTTGGGTGCACCCCGTCTGGCCCCATTGCCCTGTCCACCTTCATGCAGCCCAGTTCTTCCAATATTTCCTTTACAAGAAATGGCCTCATCTCCATCCCCCCTTCCCCAGCCATTTCATTACCTGCTCTGCTGCCTTCTTCCCCTTCTTCCTGCCCCTTGAACATTGAGCAAAAGTAGGTGTTTAGTAGGTGTGCCTTTTCTCTGTCTCCTCGTATCGCCTACCCCTCTTTTGTTCTTAACTGGAGAATCCCCTGCCTAGTCTTCCTTCTTTCATTCACATAGCAAAAGAAAGACTTATCCCCATTTTTGACCCCTCTTGCTATTCTCTTCTCTGACTGTGCCTTTGCCCTCCTTACCTCTATCCCTGCTTCCCTCTGGCTCACTTGGTATTTTTACCCAGTTCACTTCCGTCTGAGTTGTCTTGAACCTCCTAAAGGCTTTCCTTTTTGTCCTTACCTTTTTTGCTACTACCCTCGTATACCACAGTGGTTTTCTCGAGTGCTTGCTTGTTTTACTGTATTACATTCAGTTTGGGCAGGCAGTGACATTTCTGAACATCTAGGCATTCTGGAGAAAAAAAAAATACTGCAAGTAGACATCTCTGGGAAACCATGGCCTTAAATGCATCCTTCTTCCTCCTGGGAGCACAGCGAAATTCCAGTCTGACTATCTGTTTAGTGAATGTGTGATGTAGTTTTCTACTTATACTCATTTGCACCATGTGTGATATATGTAGATTTTTTTTTTAATTGAGCTTTGTTTATGAAGCACAGTGCATGTGTCAGGATCTTAATATAGCATTTCACAATTTTTCTGAAAGTGTAATTTCACAACATCCATGCACTTAGGATACAACAAAAAACAACAGTGGTGGAAACCTCGGGGAAACCAAGTTCTTGGATGTGTCTCCTTTCCTCCCAGGAGCACTTAATGAAACGTTTCTTCACTCCTGTGTTTTATACACATTACTGTTTTTTGGGGGTGGGACTTTTATTGAAATACTTCACAGCTGGCTCCATGGAGCCAAGCGATGGGTGTTCGCTCGGCACGCTGGTGACCTGAGTTCATGCCTCGGGCCATGTAATCAGGAGCAGAGTCCTGCATGGAGGGAGTTATGAGCATCCTATGGACACCTCCCTCCCTTGGGGGAACGGTCCCAGACCACATGTTAGGTAGCTACTGGTCATGGCTCATGGCTGCTGTTCATGACTGTGTGAATACTTGACATGTAACTAAACCCCTTCCACTGGACACGCCGCCACAGTTGGACCAGTGCATGGAGGGGTGGATTGTTGTGAAATGATGGAAAACACAACTGCTTAGCTGACCAGTTGATGGTGGCCAGTCCCTGTTCTCCACAAAGCTCAGAAGTGTCTGCTCCAACCCCTCACCATGTGTTCTGCATAGAAGGAAGCCTTCGGTCAAGTATTCTCTCCCGGTTCCCCTGCCCTGAGAGGAGTTGCCCCCCCCCAGGTGAAGGGATAGTTCAGGTCAACCAGGCGACAGCAGTAGTGAGGGCTGCAGGATGGTGGCAGGGACTGGCAGCAGGGCCCTAGGCCGCCCAAAGGAGTGATCTGCCAGTGGCTTTGGGGGAGCATTAAGAAATAACACACACAAAAGAAACAACTATTTCACAATGCATTCCTTTTTACATAGAGTGCAATACAGTATGCAGTACATTTTTATCATACATTTCTTTGTGATAGAAAACATGGTAAACATAATTCAGCAACAGGGTATTCACAGAACTAAATGCACCAATATAAGTCATTAAAGCACATACAATATCATGAACAGTGGCAATATCAGTTTGTTAACTGAAAGCTGATTTTGCACAGTGACTACGCCATTTGGCACCACAGGTGCAAAAACACATTTCGAACAGGATGTGAAAAATGACAGCTGTACTGTTCATGGGGAGGTGTAAAAAATGGCAATGTTAAAAATCTGGAGTGAAAATATAAAAAAAAAACAAAACTGGTGAAGTCACGAGCATGCAAAGAAACTGTGCAATGCACACCCGTAATGTAATTAGTATGGGGATTTTTTACAGCAGATTGTCAACACAGACATTTTGGGACCTCCGCTCATGAACAGTGTCACTGTGATTTTCTTAATCTGTCCCAAACACTGATTTCCCATGGCGACCATGCATTTCTGCACTGGAAGTGTAAAAACACATTTCGGCCAGGGTATGAAAAATGACAGCTGTACTGTTCATAAGGAGGTGTGGAAAAATGCCAGTGTTAAAAATCTGGACTGAAAATATTACAAATTTGTGAACTTACAAGGGTGCGTGGAAACTGTGCATTGCACACTCGTAACACAGTCATTTTATTGAAGTTTGTCACCAAATTTTTAACATAGCCATTTTAAGACCTCTGCTCATGAACAGTGTCACTGTGATTTTCTTAATCTGTCCCGAACATTGATTTCACACACCTATGGCGCCATTGTGTGCTACATGTGCAAAAACACATTTTGGGCAAGATATGAAAAATGACAGCTGTACTTCTCATAAGGAGGTGTGCAAAGGAGGTAAAATGGCAATGTTGAAAATCTGGAGTGAAAATATTAAAAATTCACAAAGGAACTGCGCAATGCACACTCTTAACAGTCATTTTTGGGAATTTTTTCACCAAATTTTCAACATAGGGTTTTGGGGGAGCATACTTCATGAACTGTAACACTGTCATTTCGTTACTCAGTCCCAAAAGGTGGTTCCTCGCAATGACCGTGAAATCACCTTTCAGGGCTAAATAACAAAATGACAGTGACTGAGTTTATGAGGTGGGGCGCCAAGAACCCCATGTTGAAAATTTGGTGAAAAAATTCCCCAAAATGGCTGAGATATGCACCAAAGTTGAAAACAAAAGTTTATGCCATTATACAGCTTACCAGCATTTCTTCAGTTCGTGGTTGGCTTTGAAGAGTGCAGACATGTTTCCGGTCCACTGAAGATCATCGCGCTGGGCCCCAGAGGTAATTATGGGGTCAGGGGATGGGGGAGATGGGTGTGCAGAGGGAGGGCGTGGGTTGGGGGGGCAAAACAGTCAACGAGGGATCTTTTTTTTTTACATTTTATTTTCTTGTTCAGGAAGACGACGCAGGAATTTTGCCACACTGTGGTGGGCTCCCAGTGAGGCAGCTGGAAGGTTATTGTGTTAGGGGGTTGCAGTGGAGCCAACGGAGGATTTGGCACCACTTGTTAGCCATACAGACTTTTGCCATGCTGGGGTGGGCTCCAAGTGTGGCACCTAGAAGTCTATGTTTCTTTTGGGGGCTTACAGTGGAGCCAACAGGGAATTAGGCACCCCCATTGCTCTTAAGGACTTTTGCCACACTGGGGTGAGCTCCCAGTGTGGCACCTATAAGTCTGTTTGGGGGAGACCAGTGGAGCTGACAGGGGATTGGGCACCCCTGTCAGTCATACAGTGTACAGAGGTGGAGGGAAGTGCAAGCATATGCTGGGGTAGGCTCTCAGCATCCTATGTAAGTGCTTGTAGGGGGAGGATGACTAACTGTCTATGACAGTTCATATGCAGTGAAGATGTACGTGTAGGCAATTTGCATACTGCTGATGGAAGTATGCAAATTGCCTACACGTTACCACCACTCATTGTGGTGGTGTTTTCCTCAGAATTGTATGCCCCCACATCTGAACGGCTGTCATAGACAGCTCGGATGTTCATTGGTGTAGTGCAGCCGCACCTGCAAAAGGGAGCAGGGCATTGAAGTGGGGAGGCACACCTACGAAAACTCGAATGGTGGCACTATGTTTTATGAACATGCGTGCAAGCAAACATACAAATGGAATAAGCATTGAGAAAAATGAAGGAAAGATAAACATAATAAAGTGCCACTTTAGTTCCATGTTAAGAGTTGTGGCTTCTGGCCTTGTTCCTATCAACAAGAACATATTCAGGGATGATGATAGCCACTATAAAGCTATATAACTATGGAGATTTCTAAGAGATCTGCAGGATATGAACATCAATAACTCCCCAGGGTCAGATTGGCTACACCTGAAGGTGCTGAAGGAGACAATAAAGGACCTGGGAGCCCCTTGGCATACATATTTAATGAGTCACTGATAACGAGTGAAGTGACAGTAGACTGGTGGGTAGCAAATGTTGTTCTCTGCATGATACATAAGAGTAGGGACAAAAAAACATCAGGGGCTTGATTTTCAAAAGAAAAAGTTGACACAAGGTGCCTGCACCAAAGGGGTTTGACAGAAGTGGCTCCCTGTGTCAAAGTTTATGGCTATCCTAATTTTCAAATGAGCACTGTATTGAAATCAGGATGCCATGCAGCAAAGACCTGCTGCACCACCCTTTCAGCAAAAGCACCCATGCGCCAGATTGCAAGGGTGGTTGCACAATGGCAGGGCTGCACCATCCACTTGTTTGCAATTCTAGAAGCCACGCCATGGCCGCAACAGCTGGCTGACCTTAGACCATCCAGAAGTTGGCCTAATGGCCTTGTACCACTGCTTGGCAGGGTGGTAATTGGGGAGAACTGGAAGGTGGGGACCAGTGCCGCTGGAGCAGTGGGGGTGCCATAGGGTATGATGGGGCATAGTGGCACTGAGAGGGAGCAGAAAAGGCACCTGGTTGAGGTGCCAAATGGAGCAATGGACAGCCAATTTGAATAGGTAGGGGGGTTGGCAAGACAATGTCATCATCATACAGACCCAAGATGAAAGCAACCCTGGCATCTGCCCCACAGTACCATCAGTCATGGCAAAGTAGTCTTGCATCTGTCGGCTGTCACACAGGGGGTCTGTGTATCAGGGAACTGTTGTAGTGCCCAAGGCACATATCTATCCACAGCATGCACCCTCCAACCTTTACCCACTGCCACCCACCCCATGTAGGGGACTATGGGTCCCATGGCTCAGCTGCCAGGGTTACTTCCACCTTGGGTTCATGTGAGGATGGTGTTGCCATGCCATCTGCCCCACCCAGTCCAAGTGACTCTCCACTACTCCATTTGGCAGCTCTGCCAAGTGTGTCCTCTGACCCTTCTCAGTGCCCCAATACCCCATCATACTCTATGGCACCCCAACTGCTCCAGTGGCCCCAATCCCCACTTTCCAGCCAGATTAGCCCCCACCTCTGTGGCTCATCTAGGCTTATGCCAGGTGGGGGAATGACATATCCCTCCATCAAACCCCGCAGGTACGCTGCATGTTTGGTGTAACACTGTGGCTATGGCATTTGTCAGATCTTTGTCATAGGAACCTCCATTTTTGTAAAATTGGGTGCAGGAACCCTGATGCACCCTGACTCTACTGCAGCCCTAGATCACTGCTAATTGCAATAATCTAGGGGCTCTTTGAAAACTGAGCCCCAGGTGTTTACAGGCCAGTGAGACTGGCATTTATGACCAATGATTTCTAGACATTGCTGAAATTATATCCAAAATGGCAATTCTTAATAAAATTTCATCTTAAATGTTGCTCTTCTCTGTTTTGCTTTTTTTTATCTAAAACTAAAACCTATGTCACCTTCTATAACAACTTACTTTTCATGCAGATTTTCACATTTAATAAGCAGATATATTTCAAATGTTCAGAGATGCTACAGTATTTTGTATTAATAAACACATTTCAAAGTTCTCAAAAAGCAGATAAATCTGACACTGTTGGCTTAGTATTTTAAAGGTTGAAAGGTCTTGATGCTAGTACCTTATTAATGTCAATGAAAATGGGCTGGCAGTATAACCTAGGGGTTAGAGGAATAAGGTGTGAACGACCTTGTTACATCCAGCAGACCAGACCTAAGTTTGATTCTCACGACGTCCACTTGCATACTGTCTGACTCTAAGCAAGTCACTTAACCACCCAGTGCTCCCAGGCCACCCCTGAAAACAGGCACTTGTGCCTAGTGGGCCTTATCCGGTTATCAAAGACTAAAATAAAAATAAATAAATTATCTCAAACATTTGCTATAGTCCCATTGTTTTTGTTCAGACAGTTTTATAGTAGTCTGGCAGTTTCTTTTGGTACAATTGATTTATTGGTAAAGATTTTAAAAGGAATAATCTTTGAAATGAACGTTTGCATACTGTGGAATATATCTATTTTATTATTTATTTAGTTTTTGTTGACCGGTAAGTGCACTAAACAAATCCTGCCTATTTTCAGGCACGACCCGGGGGAGGGGGATACAGATAAATGCCAACTGACCTTGAACCAGATTAAGCTGTTGGTGGTATTTTTAGTGATTGAGGGAAATTTGGCCAGGACACTGGGAAAATTTTCCTTCTCTTTTCGATAAGTGCCATGGGATCTTAACATCCATCTGAACTACCACCAGTCCAGGCAGATGGGACCTCGGTTTAACATCTCATCCAAAAGACGGCACCTCAGAAGTGCAGCACACCTCTCATGCTGCATTACAGTCTCAGTACTGGGATATTAACCCAAGTGCCAGATGTGGGAACTGAACCCACAGCCCTCTAATCTCCCATCCTCAGAGGTGAGTGTGCTACCTACTGAGCCACTGACACTGACAAGACTGAGGATTTGAGAAAACAGCAGGCCCACATTTTTAGTAGCTGAATTGTTTAGTGTCTCTCCCCCAAAATGTAATACTCACATTTACAATTACATATATTTTTAATGGCCGTGGTTATACATTTTTTACTAGGCTGTTGTGACCTAGTCATTGGAATTCTGTTCTCTGTGGCACTATGTATCATTATTCAACATTGTATCTTTTTATCATCAAAATTTGAGAAATTCCATATCCTGAATTACTGGCCCTACTGATATTAATAGTGGGTCACCTAAAACAACATTATGGACAGGAATCAACATAGGTACATGGGTTCATGGGAGGTAGGTTGTAGCAAATACACTTGAATGATTTTTTCAGCTCAATGACATAGATGGTAGATAGAGACAAGACAGTTCAGGTTTTCTACCTGTACTTCAGCAATGTCTTTGATTTGATGCCACATGGGGAGGCTTATAGAACAAATAATGGATTTAGGATTAGGGCAAATTTGGTGCATTGTTCAGGACTAAAAGAGTGGTGCAGAATGGTAAACTCTCAATTTCTTTGGCCCACAATAGGAATGCCATAGTGGTCTGTTCTTGGGCTGGTATACTATGTTATGTAGCATATATAGTATGTAAGAAACATCAGGGAGAGGTTGCAAGTTAAAGTGAGTCTGTTCTCAAATGACACAAACCTCTATAGGAGAGTGAATAGTGATGAAGTAATCAGCAGCATATAACAGGATGTGGAAAAGCTGGACCAGTGGTCCAGGCTTTGGAAATTGAAGTTCAATGCCAACAAATATGAAGAGGTACACACAAGAACAAAAATCTATGGACATAATATTGCTTCAATGGGATTATAGTAGAGCAGTCAAAGGAGGAAGGACAACAAGGTTTGATAAAAACAACAGTAACATCCTTTTCCCAATGCAATCCTAACTATGGGAAAGCTAACAGGATGCTGAAGAGCATATATTTAGTTTTGATTTAGTTTATTGTTTTCAGAATAACTTCTGAGAATCGATGTCCTTTTCAAAATGTGATCTTAGGAAAAACAACAGCAACATACAAAGAACAGAGTACTGTTTCAGAGATTATCAACATACAAATCGATTACTATAGTTGCTGATTAAATAATAAACATACAAGGATTGCAATGAAGATTTGAAAGCATGTAATTCAGAACAGCATGGCGTATCAACAGATACATTTTTCCAGTGCTTCACAGCTCTAAAAAGAAAGGACTTTTGACTAGAGGTTCTTCTTAATGTTGCAAACAACTATTAACCATTAATCAAGTCCCATAAGGTAGCTGGTCAAGAGTGCATAGTATTAACAGCATGACAAAAAACATGTAGCCAGAACAGCATGAGTGAAAAGAGCTATGGGAAAACAATTGCACTGGACATTAGAGCACTGTTCCTGTACCTGTGTTCACTCTCACTAACCTCCCTTAGTCCGCAGCTGTCTGATGGTCAGATGCACTGCTCTCATGGCTCAGCGGATTGAGTCATGGATGCTGAGAAGCAGTACACTCTGAAAGTGGCAGCGGTTCTAGTTTGGGGCCCACAGTGTGCATGTTTATAGTATTACATTGTTGTACAGTATATCTGCATGGTTTAGTTTTATTGACTTGGGACAGTTTCCATGTTGCACCTGTCTTGTGCTTGCACCCCACCAACTTTCATGCCAAATGGGAAATTTACCCCATCACAATGTTCTCCCCCCTCTCCTGAGTTTTTCCCACCCCCCCGAGTTGATTATATATGTTGGGGAGGGTGCGGGGGGCATAGCCCCTGACATGAGGGGTGGGGTGGCGTAGACCCCGGCATAGATCATAACATGGGTAATACTGTGGGATGTGCACTTAGGTTTTCTTCGCTTATATTTCCCAACACTCTGTTTCCTGGTGCTGTTTTGTCTCAGCTGAATAGAACCATGCTGTTGTAGTTTAACGGTTCTCAACTAGATCCATCTCCTAAGCATTTGAAATAGGGATATGAAATCTCAGGAGATTGATATAGCAAGGTTTTTTAATGAAAAGAGAAGTGAAATATTTATGTTTGAAATCAGATGGTAACTAACCTGTTAAATTATGAAGTTTGCAGTGATGAGTACAAACATCTAGGCCCAGTGGAACATGCATGCCCTATTTAAAGAGTTATGTGCTCTCAATGTGCACTGTCTGAAGTCTCCGAGTAAACTGCTACTGTAGGACATATTCATTAAATAGCAAAAATAAACTGGATACTATTAATCTATAAGTTTCTTTTACAAGGTTATTTCTACTTCTGTAGAAGAGGTCTCAGTGAAAGTTCATAGATATAACTGCAGTATGTAGTTTGTATGTTGGGTGAAGGGCAGTGAGTTACATATCAAGATATTTAGAACAATCCACTAGCTCAATCCCATTTCTTTCAAAGTATGAACATTAAGTAAAGGCAAAGACCACTTACAGTATGTTCTTGTTCACAAAAAGTAATAATTTAGTTTTGTAGAATTCTATGGCTGTTTATTCAAGTGAAATTGTGATTGCATCTTATCAAAATCATTTTGCAGGAGATGGAAAAGAGCAGGCACAGCTCTGTTCCTGGAGAAAATTACTGCATCAACCATAAAAAGATTTTACTTAGATTAACTGTTTTGTATGGGTAACTCATTTAACAATAAACTAAATAATAGGGGGATCCGGAATGGATCCTTGAAATACAGCATCATTCACCGGCAAGCTCTGAAAGTGAAATCTTTGATGTTTCTTCTTTGCCTACGATCAGTAAGGTAGTGTCTAAATGAATTGAGCATTTATTTATGGGCCAAGAGAATCAAGCTTATTTAATAGCAAACAATAGTTTATCATGTCAGATTGCTTCTAAGGTCAGTAATGACCCTGCCCTATGCGTTCCTCATTATACAGGACTCTGTGTAGAAACTCTGTGAGTTCCACCAAAATAGTACTTGTACTATTTTTTTTTTTATGAAAACCATATTGTACCTAGATAAAAATGTAATCACTAGATGTTCAGAAAAAGACATTACAATATATATATTTATTTAAAACATATATACTGTACACACACAAAATCACCACTGAATTCTAGATGTTGTACATAGGGACTCTAAATATGGCCATATATGTAACCAACTGGACAAATAGTATTATTCATTCCATGGCCTTGATGGGGAGTACAGAGATCAGACTATTATCCTTATTAAGAGGATTGTTGCTTTTCACGATAGAAACTAAGATAACCTGGTGTCATACACTATGTATTAAATGAAAACTAAAGAAAGGCTTTATGTGAGGGATGACATAAAGTCTACAGAGGCGCTGGGCAAGTGGGGGGAAGAGGCTCTATGGGTCACCCTGAAATGAAGAAACATGAGATCATTCACACAGGAGTGATATATAGACTGCCATCACGGGGGGTGGATAAAGCTATGTTGGAGGAAATACAGATGATGGCAAACAAAGGGCAGGTGCTGCTGTTAGGGGGTATCAACTTACAGGATGTGGAATACAGCACCCCAACAGTGGCATCTGCCAGGAGCAGAGATATAATTGACTCCCTACAGGGGGCACTCTTGAGACAGTTAGCCAGTGAGCCAACTAGGGAAGGGGCAGTGCTTGACCTGATCCTCACAAATGGAGATAGAGTGGGGGAGGTCTCAGTGGGGAAAGCCTAGACACAAGTGACCACAATACAGTATGGTTCTCACTAAGGACAGCATCAGAAGGGAAACAATCTAAGGTAAAAGTTCTAGATTTCAGGTAAGCAGACTTTAAGAGCTTGGGCGATCACCTCAAGAAAACTCCTGTGGGGTAAGGGATCTAGAGGGGTAGAAGAAAAATGCACAAAAGTAAAGGTGGCCATAGCAGAAGCCACAAATCTCTGTGTCAGATGGGTCAGCAAATATAGGAAAAAGTAAACCTCTGTGGTTTAGTTGGGAGGTAGAACTAAAGGTGAGGTGAAATGGGCAGTATTCAAGAGATATAAGCAGACGCAGAGGGGAAGATAGAGGTATATTAGGAATAGCAGAAGAAGGCAGGAATTGAGATTAGGAGAGCAAAGACAAGGACTGAAGAGAAAATTAATCATATTTATTTATGTCTAATATATAGTTCTGTACCTATGTGCTTATATTGATCTGTACTATGCTATTTATTTATTGTCATCTCAGATTAATACCTTTGAGCTGGAAGCTCACTGACAAAGATTCCATAATCAAGAACAGAATACAAAACAAAACTATAAGTTGACACTGTGCAAACAAAAGTTTATCAAACAGGAAGGAAACAGAGTACAGTCAATTTTTATCAAAAAGCATCCATCAGGATTAACTCTATTATTTACCAGTTGATGATTGTTGATACTATTAACATTAATAGTACCAATCTGAAGCCTCAAGTCTGTCATGAATAAAACAGAAACCACAAGATCCAAAAAATATTATTTTAAGATGCCCACTCTCCGAACTTTAGCTTTTTCCTCCTAGATGAATGAGAGTCTGAGGATCCATCCTCATATTTAGTAAAGAGATCCTGTTCAGTAGTGGCTATGGAGGATGTATCAGAGTCCCTCTTCTGTCCTCGAGGATTTGTGTTGTGATAAGATGGCAAATGTATTTCTTCTTTTTGCTGCAATTTTGCCTTGGGCTGCCCTAGTACTGCAATGCCTGGTCACCATTTGCAGCTGTTCAGTCATGGGGGCTGAAGGAGAGAAGGCATCACCATGTGGTGATGGATTGCTGTAGAGGCATAGGTCAGGAAATATAGGCAGACTAGGAAGAATTATAAACTTTGCAAGCAAAGTTTTATTATTATCAACAACAGTAAAATTGAAACAAAAATTAGAATTGCATAGGATAGCTCTTCATGTACTGTAGGTGGTACAAACAAAAAGTCCTTCATCTGAGTTTTCCTTTAAAATCTCCACAAACAAAACATTGTTCTGTTTTTATAAGATGCATTTTCCTGGCAATTTAAACTCTGCATCCTGCTGTAAATTACACCTCCTGTTCCTCACAAAATGTGCCACAACTTGTCAGTTTCTTTCCTGAGGGCATCCTGAAGTTATATTTAGTCTTAATTGTCTCGAGCTTGTTTCCTGCTGACAACTCTGTGAACAAAACATAGAAACACAGAAGTTGTCAGCAGAAAAGGACCTCTTGGCTGACCTAGTCTGCCCTAAATTACCTACATACTATGCAACCACAGACCCTACTTCATCTCTGGCTTTTCCCCACCCCAGCCCTGTTACTATGGTCCCCTTGTGTCTATCCCATGCATGCATAAATCTTGCAACTGTTTTAGTACCCACCACCAGTTCCATGTCATAACGGTGATTGCTAAGTAGCGATCACTGTCACAGTGATTGTACATCACCAAAAAGCAAAATGGCAACGTACACTGCCAGTGAGGCCAAGACCAGTGAACACGTACTATTATATCTATGCACGGGGGCTGTGCCCCCCACACCTCCTTAATTGACTATGCAATGTATATGTTATGTATTCTCCTAGGTTGTACCTGAAAACAGACCACTTGGTGGAGGGAGAACAGGAGAAGGCAAACATCTTAAACAGACACTTTTGCTCTGTGTTTATGGTGGAGGGGGAGGGAGAAGGAGGACAGATTAGGGAAAAGGGGATTGCTGGGGAAGGGGTGAACATCATCCTATTCAAAGGAGAGGGTGTCCTAAATGAAGTAGCAGGACAAAAACATAGGTAACATATGCAAATTCAGAGCAAAGAAGACAATAGTCCATGATGCATGCCATATCTCTAAAAATATCCCCAATAATGTTGGTTTTGCAATAACTATCAAATCTTTTTTTAAACTATGTCATGTTATTACTTCCAACCACTTCCTTACGGAGTGAGTTCCATAATGCATCCACCCTCTGGTTAAACCATTGACCCCTTTTTATTGAGTGGTATACTTCTGCCTTTAACTGCAATAAAATCAGGCAGCTATGGGACCTGTCAGGATACACCCTATAATACTGAGGGAGGTGTAGCAAAGCCATTAACTGCCATGTTCAAGAGATCATTGGAGACAGAGTGGTCCCAGAATCGGAAAAGAGTGGATGTGGTCCCTCTCTACAAGTGGGAAGCAAGGCAGAGGCAGCAACTACTGGCCAGTCAACCTAACTTCAGTAGTGGGCAGTTGATAAAGAAATTACTGAAGGAAAGAATTCTCAAGTATCTTGATTCACAGATATCATGGATTCACAGAAAGGAGGTCATGTCAAATGAACTTCATTAAGTTCTTTGACTGGGAGACCAGAGTGATATATCAGGGTGGGGCAGTGGATGTGGTTTACCTTGACTTCAGTAAAGCATTTGACACAGTGCTGCACAGAAGGCTTCGGCACAAACTGAGAGACCTCGGGATAGGATCAGAGATTATGAGGTTGGTGAAATAATTGATTAGAGGGAACAAGCAAAGGGTGGTCATAAATAGAGTTCCATCAGGGGAGGTAGGGGTGACCAGGAGGGTACCTTAGGGGTCGGTACTGGAACTGATCCTGTTCAACGTTTTCATAGGAGACATAACAGAAGGGCTTGAAGTGAAATTCTGTCTATTGGCAGATGATACAAAGCTCTGTAACAGAGTGACACCCCAATAGGGTAGGAAAAATGAGTAAAGATTTGCACAAATTAGAGGAGTGGTCAAAAGTGTGGCAATTAAGCTTTAATGATAAAAAGTGCAAAATTACACACTTAGGGAGCAAAAATCAAGGAACAGAGTACAGGATATGTTGTCAGGTACTGGAAGTGATAGAGCAGGAGGGACCTTGTATAACCATATCAATAATCTCAACATCGCAGCAATGTGAGGGCAGTAGCAAACCAGTAGAATGCTGGGATGCAAGGCAGGTGTATTGTGAGTAAGAGGAGGGAGGTGGTGATGCCCTTATACAAGCAGCTGGTGATACCACACCTAAAATACAGTGTTCAATTCTAGAGACCATACATCAGAAGGAACATGGACAAGGAGAAGAAGGTCCAGAGAAGAGCAACAAGGACTTAGTCAAGTGACATATGAGGAGAAGCTAATGGGTCTCAACATGTATAGCCTGGAGAAAAGGAGGGATGGGGGGATACGTCTGAGTCCATCAAGTACTAAAAGGGTTTTAACAGGGTTATGGATAGCAGTATTTTTCAGATAAGAGAATAACAAAATGAGGGGTAAAGACATGAAGTTAGAAAGGGGCAGATTCAAGGGAAACATCAGGAAACACTATTTCACAGAAAGAGTGGTGGATGGTTGAATACACTCCCTGAGGAGGTGGTGAGGTCAAGACTGTGTCAGGATTCAAGGCTGCTTGGGATGGTACAAGGTATATTGGAGATGGGGCAAGGGGAAATCTACCTGGGACACTCTACGGTCCGTGGGTAACATGTTGTTAGAATGCTTAGGCAGACTCTCTATGGGCCAGGAAGTCCTTATTTGCTGACAATTTCTATTTATCTTGCATCTGTGTAACACTTTAATAATTGCAGTTGCCAACTCAGCAGCTTCAGACTTAACTAATTTCATGTCAAAATCATTATTTCCTTTCCTGATATTAGACCTTAGGTTTTTACACATTGAGTCTCCTTCTATGTAATAATTATAAAATAAAATCTAGGATGTACAGATGTATCTTTGGCCAAGCAATTGTCGACTACAACAAAGGGTCCAGTAGAGTCACAAGACCATTCCTTCCCAGCATGACAAAATAAAAACAATTATTAAAGAAATTTGCCAAATCAATGGTTTGGTGACTGCCGGTCCTTTTCATTCTGACATAAGGAGTGAATACTGAACTGTAAATGTCTGTCACTATGCCTTTTCTTCAGACATCCTTTTGTGTTTTTTTCTTCTCCTTTTCCCAATTTGTCCAGTGCTGTACTAGTTGTTAATTATTGTTCATGATACTTTTTAAAGAAAGAGTTTAACCCTTTTGATCTATACACATTGCAACCCTTATTCAAACCCAAGACAGCTCTCTTAATCAGTACTGAGCATTGCTTCTGGCCCTGGCATTTCTAACTGGAGTAAGCATATCACAAGTATGAATACGTTTGTGAGTAAAATAGTAAAGGGCTAGATCAAGGTCCAGGATTTGGAACAATCAGTATCATGCATTTTATACTGGAAGGCAATTATTTTTTAGATTTTGGGAGATCCCTAGTATAGAAAATGGTGGGAGTAGGTTTAACTAATCTAACTGCCCAATTACAGTGAGCACACCAGGATGCAGTACAATATTGCAACATTCTGCACCAGAGTTACTGCAGGAAACAAGACAATTTCAATATCAGTTAATGTCTTTTGTCATGTAGTAACCTGTGGAACTGTGTTGCATCTTGTTGGACTCCACTGTACATATGATTGGGGAGTGGCCACTCAAAGATTAAGGAAAAAGAATGTTTTTTTTTTTCTTATTCTGTTCATACAAGTAATGCTATGTGGGATTTCACTAGTTGCAGCAAAGAGGAGATTTTTCCAATGTAGTGGTCACTGGTTTGACTACACCTGGAGAACTGAGTGCAATTTTGGAACCCACATCTGAATGACAATGAGAGGTTATAGATTATTCTGAAGAGGGCTACAAAAATGATCCAGGGGCACCAGGTAAGACTTATGAGGAAAGATGTGAAAGTCTAAATATGTTCTGTCTAGAGGACAGAAGGAAAAAGGGGATATGGTAGAATAATGCAGTTCAAATATATTCAAGGTCACACTTCAGTAGACTTCATAGAGTTAATTAAGTTAAGGAACTACACAGCCACCAGGAGACACAATCAAACTGGAAGGGAGGATTTTAGAAAGGATGTCAGAAAGCATTTTGTCATGGAGCAGGCAGTGGATAAGTGGTATTGTTTACCTGTAATGTGTCAATGCCAGGACCATATTGTGCTTCAAAATACAATGGGGCATTTTCGGAGGTAATTGAGAACAAAAGCAAGGGCAGATACAATGATGCAATGCTTTCAGAGCACAAGTCACCAGGCTGTTTAGGGCTGGGGAGGTTTACCTGTGTCTGACTTGGATGTTTGGATTTTTCTCTGTTTGATTAGCAGGGTATTTTCACTGTCAAACTATCGTGTAAGGCATCTTGCTGACAGGAAGGCACTCATCGCAGCGGTAGGTCAGATCTTTTAGCTGATTGTTTCGTGAGAGGTACACTTTAGGCCCAAACCCTTCCCACCCCTCACCCACCCCTGGAAATAGTTCCTTATACCTGGGGTTCTGACAATTTCCTCAATAGGGCAAGGTGCATATCACTGTCATATCCTCTCTAGCACACTGCACTGACAATATAACACACACATTATATAAATACATATATTTCTATATAACAAACCAAACACACCGCACAAAAACATAAATAAAAAAAACTAAACAAGTAGACATTTATGGGGAGTAGTACAATGTTGATGGCTGAGGGGCAGCAGTCTTCCGGGAGTCTTTCTGAGGCTGAGATGCCGCCCTGTTTGCAGACAATTATCTGCCCTGAGGGAGGAAGTTGTCCATCTTCAGGCCACACGGGACAGTAATAAGGGAACCTCCCCCATCCAGGGAGCACCAGAGCCACCACCACTACCTCAGAGGTTGTGAAGACAGCACAGCAGTTGGACCACAGTGGGCTCAGGGAGGGTACTGGTGGTGGAGCAGATGCACACCCAGTCAGTTGTTCCACTCCACAATCCATACACCATTCTGGGGGAGCATAGTTCCCCTATGGATTCACCACAGAGGAGACTAATGAGGTGCAGACAATGTCACAAGGAGGCCATCAGGAAGGAGGCAGAGAGCACCACAGGGAAAGGAAGCAGCCCTGGTGGGGGACTCCATTATTAGGGGATAGAAATGAGGGGAGCAGGAAAACTGAAGTAAGGTGCCTGCCTGGTGCCATGGCTTGAGGGACAGGAAGCGATCCTTAGGATCACGAGAACAGTTGCATCGGGTCAGAGCTTGACATCATTGTCCACCTAGGGACAAATGACTTGGCTCATCATGAGATTGAGAGCAGTGCAGAAGGACTTTGTAGAGTTGGGAGGGGCCAAGACAAGTAGCAGACACAGTATCCTTCTCAGAGGAGCTGCCTGTCAGTGGCATGGGTGAGGTGAGGATACTTGCAACATGCAGTTTAATGAATGATTGAAAATGGTGTGGAGCACAGGGTTTGGCTTCATTGGGACTGGGGTTCCACCTGAGGACACCAGCCTCACTGGCAGGATGGTCTGCATCTGTCCAGGAAGGGAACAAGTCTTTTGGGCAATCACTTTAAATGCTTCATTGGCAAGCTTTTAAACTAGTCAAGGGGAGGCACTGATAAGCAGCAGGAAAATCCCAGCCTCTCCCCCTACAAAACAGGGTACTAAATGAGAAAAAGACCAAGGTAGAAAGGTCAGTGGGGGATGCTGCTACAGAAGGTAAAGCCATCAAAAAATGGAGAGCAATGAGTACCAATGCCCATAGTCTGGGTAACAAGCTTCCTGAATTAGTGGCCTTGATGGAGGAGGAACATCTGGATATCGTGGGCAGTCGCGAAAACATGGAGCACACAGAACCATGACTGGGACATAAACTACCAGGATACACTATCTACAGGAGGGACAGGGAGGGCAAAGAGGATGAGGAGGAGGAGTAGCTCTCACATTAGAGAAGGAATCAAAGCAACAGAACAAAAGGGTAAACAGGAGGAGAAGAAGCACTGTGGGTCAATTTGAGGCAGGCAATGGCACCACAATCCGCACGGGGTTGTATATAGACCCTCTCTCAGGGGAGGAAATGGACAAGGAAATGATAGGTATACTTAGAATGGCAGATAAAGGGGAGATATTGCTGATGGGTGATCTGAATATGCCAGATGTTAACTGGAGTGCAGTTGTAGCAGTCACTTCTAAGAGTGGGGTTATTCTAGATGCCCTACAGGGGGCATGCCTTAGACAACTACTATTGGAACCCACTCGAGAGGGAGCAATCTTAGACCTGGTCCTCTCAAATGGAGATGGAGAGAGGATAACAGATGTAGAAGTGGGTAGCCATCTGGGAACTAGCGGCCATCGAACAGTATGGTTCACAGTAAACACAGCAATAGAGTCGAGCCATACAAAGACAAAAGTACTGGACTTCAGGAGGCTGACTTTGCAATATGGGTGAGTGCATATGAATGCACTAGCAAATGGGCAGGAAGGAGGGCGGAAGAACAACGGGAATAATAAAACCTGCCATCACAGAGGTAATAAGCCTTAGTGTGAAGCAAATAAACAAAACAAAATGATGTAAGAAACCACTATGGTTCTCAAAGGAGGTGGCAGTGAAGGTTCAAGAGAAAAGAAAGCATTCAGAAAGTACAAGGACTCACAGAAGGAGCAGGACAGAGAATTGTATCAGTTAAAGCAAAGGAAGCTGGGAAGGCAGTCAGAACAGCAAAGGCCCAAACTGAGGAAAAAATAGCCAACTCAGTTAAGAGGGGAGTAAACCTTTTTAGGTACATCAGGAGAAGGAAGACCTAGGAGGGATAGTGAGGCTTAAAAAGGGGAGGAGGGTGGGCAGGGGTGATGGTAAAAGGCAGAGATACTAAACAAATATTTTGCTCAGTATTTACAAATGAAAAGGGAGGTACCTAAATAAACAATAGAAACACTCTGGATAAAGAAGTTGATACTAGCTCATTTACAGAAGAAAGGGTTCTGAAAGAACTCTTAAAACTGAAGGTGGGCAAAGTAATGGTCCTGATGGGATTCATCCCAGAATTCTAAAAGAACTATGGGTAGAACTAGTGATACCACTGACTACCCTCTTTAACAAATCATTGCAGGATGGGTGGTACCTGAGGACTGAGGAGGGCAGATGATTCCCTTCACAAAAGTGGGAGCAGGCAGAAGCAGAAAACTACAGACCTGTTAGTTTAACCTCAGTGATAGGGAAAATGATGGAATCACTTCTGAAGGAAAAAATTGTTGAGTACCTAGAGGCCAGAGGGCACAGGACCCAAGGCAGCATGGATTCACAGCAGAAGGTCATTGAGATGAATCTAATAGAATTCTTTGACTGGGCGATCAAAGAAGTAGATCAGGGAGGGGCTGTGGACATGGCCTACCTAGACTTTAGCAAGGCATTTGACTCAGTCCCACAAAAGATTAATATATAAGTTAGCCATCCTGGGAGTGGGTCCCAGATGATAGCCTGGGTAAAGAATTGGCTGGAGAATAGGGACGCAGAGGGTAATGAGTAAATGGAGTCCACTCTGAAGAAAGGGAGGTTACTAGTGGGGTGCCGAGGGAGTTCAGTTTAGGTCCAGTCCTCTTCAATGTCTTTATAAGCGACATTGCAGAGGGACTGGAAGGAAGTATGTCTCTTTGCAGATGACACAAAGATCTGCAGCAGAGTTGATGCACAAGGTGGGGTTGAAAGGATGAGAAGGGACTTGGCAAGGTTAGAGGAATGGTCAAATGTATGGCAGCAAGATTTAATACTAAGAAGTGCAGTAATGCACCTGGAAACAAAAACCCAGGAGAAGAGTACACGATGGGGGGTGAGATACTAACAACAACAAAAATGGTAAGGGACCTGGGGGTAGTCATATCAGATGACTTAAAGGTGGGCAACCAATGTGAGAGGGCAGTAAGGAGGGCAGGGTGGATAGTGGGATGCATAGGAGAGGCATCACCAGTAGAAAACAGGAAGTTGTTATCCCTCTGTACAGACAGCTGGTGAGACCCCATCTGGAGTACTGTGTGCAGTTCTGGAGACCCAATCTCCTCATGAGGACATATACAAGATGGAAGCTGTCCAGAGGAGGGAACTAAATGGCATAGTCTGCACCAGAAGACATATGAAGAGAAACTAAAGGAGCTTAATATGTATAGCCTTGAGGAAAGGAGGGAGAGGGGACATGATAGAAACTTTCAAGTACCTCAAGGGGTATAAAAGTCCAAGAGGGTAGCATCTTTCAAAAAAAGAGGTGTGCAAGAACAAGGGGGTACAATTTGAAGATAGAGGGGGGGTGACTCAGAGGTAATGTAAGGAAGTATTTTTTCACAGAGAGGGTTGTGGATGCATGGAACGGCCTTCTGGACGAGGTTGTGGACTTAAAAGCAGTGGTTGAATTCAAGCATGCATGGGACAGCCATAAGGCAATTCTAGGGGGTGGGAGTAGAAAGAAGTAGGCTGCTGGTTAACTAGGATCTGCAGCTTATCCATTAGGTAAGGAAATGGGCAGACTGGGTGGCCAAGCGGTCCTTATCTGCCATCAAATTCTATGTTTCTGTTTTCTTTTTCTGTACTTGACTGTCTACAGTATGTACTCCCAACTAAGGTTGATATTGCCCAAAGTAAAAACAACAGGTACTTTATGCATCAGTCCTTCAAGTCAATGTAAATGTTGAGTTTATCCTTCCTCCGGCACATTAAAATATGCTTGGTTTATCATGCACCTAAATTTAGAAATCTTAATATCTTTCTTCCTAACCCCTGCATCACCCTTCCAACATGAAGCACCCTCCTTCTTACCCATAAAATCACATTGTTTATCTGGTTGATTCTGCCTTATTAAAAAAGTGTCTGAGCCTATTCCCTCCAATAACATTTGCTAATACACCTTTCCCAACCCCCTGCTGTACTGTACCACCTACTTCGTCCCCTGTGTTCTGTGAAGACAGATAGAAATCCTTAACTTACCTCCTTAGCAAGCTACCATCTGATTTAGTACTGCAGATTCTCCCTGTAGTAGAGGTCCCATTCATCATGAGCAACAATGGATCTTGTGTTATCTGGCACATCTTTTACAGGCTTTGTTTCTGGACTGACTAGCTTCCAAAGACATTTACAAATGCCACAGTGATCCCTGAGAGCTTGAGTTGCCAAACAAACATTTGGAAAGAGATGTCAGGCAACATGAGATCCATACTCTTCATAATTACTGGATCCTTTCCTTGTAAAAGTGCATCTTAACAGAAAATATGGCAGTCGGCTGTAAAGATTTTAATTTCATTTGTTGTTTACTCTGGAAGACAGGTTGAGCAAATTGCACATTTTGAAATGCATACGTATTTAAAAAAAATAAAACACAGAGTACATTCAAAAAAATGATAACACACAGAAGCAATTAAATTGAACATTTTACAGTGGAAACTTTGTTTTTTTTTAATTTGAAAAAAAAAAAGATTTACAGCATTTGACAGAATTGGGAATATTACTGTAATTATGAGCACCAACATAGTCAAGGGCTATTTTGCCAGGAACCGGTCTCCTAAATGGTGTTGTGAAAGAAATGGATTCTAATGACCTAGTGTGCAAATTATTACATTGTGTGGAAATAAATGTGAAATATAGGAAGGTACTTTCCTAGTGCAATTTTATGAAAGAAAACAAAGAGGACTACAATTGTATATGGTCCGTAAAAGAGAGTAGTTGAGCAGAATCATAAAAATACAATGATGCGCACATAAGGGAAGACCAGTGATAAAATGGCAAATGGAATTATATAGGATTCTAATCCTGCACAGTACACCACTACCTCCTGATTAATAACAGAGAATACTATAATCTAATATTGAGAAAAGTAGACCGTTAGCCAAAAGAAAAAGGGCTTTGTGTACAATGCTCCTACAAACTCAGAATAATGAGCCTAAATGTTGATGGATTGTTTTCACTAAGTAATTAGCATGTAAGTTGAAGGTAAGGGTGCTTTCCAGGTTTACCCCCAAATAAAGTCACTAACTGATATCAAACCTTGTGGAATTCCAGGATTAAATTTTGAAAAATGAGAATAATAACCATTAATAACATTTCTGTGTTCTTGGCCAATAAGATGATTTCTATACTAATGAATTACATAGATGGCACAAAAACCCTGGTAGAACATAACAGTTGGGAGGATGAAGATATAGTATGCAACTAAGGAGGAAAGGGACCTTGGGGTTATCTATCCTGATGACCTCAAGGTAAGGAAACAGTGTGATGAGGCAGCAGGTAAAGCAAATAGGATCCTGAGATGTCTAGGCAGGGGCATCACCAGCAGGAAAAGGGAGGTCATAATTCCACTATGCAAGACACTAGTGAGGCCCCGCCTGGAGTACAGTGTACAGTTCTGGAGACCTTATCTATGTATAGACATAGACAGGGTAGAGAAGGTTTAGAGGAGGGCAGCAAAGATGGTACAGGGATTGCATCACAAGTCCTATGAGGACAGGCTGAAGGACTTAATAGGTATTACTTGGTGTTGAAAGGTGGAAAAAGGCAAAGCCCATCATGACCACCTTCCCTGCACTAGCAGGGGGATTTACAACCTTGCGTTATTTTACAAAAATATGTCAATAGACTCCTTGAATTTACTTTTTAAATTGATGTTAACTAAATACTCAGGTAATGCATTCCAGAGTTTACTTGCTCTTAATTGTGAAATAACTTTTCCTTTTGTTTGTGTTTACCTTTGGAATCAGAAGTTGCCTATTATGGCATCTCAGTGCTTCAGGTTTAGTTGCCCCCATGAGGTTAAGGTCAAGCATTTGGTTTGGATCATTCAAGATGCTAAATAACATAAGTAAATCTCCTCTAGTTCTTCAAAGTTTTAGATCATATAGATTAAGAATATTTAGCCTTTCTTGGTATTCAAAATTACCCATGGGTGTGATTAGTTTGGCTGCCCTCATTTGGATTGACTCAATTAGCCTTAAATCTTTCTCCAGATATGCTGCCCAGAAGCATGAAGCCAAATCAACAATAGGTCTTACATAAGTTGTACATATTAGTAATAAACAGGCCCTATTTCTATTAATGAATGATTTTTTATTGGTGCTAGAATTCTATTTGCTTTTATCGCCAGTTGTCTACATTGATCTGATGATGCTAAATCTTTATTGACAATTACCCCAGATCTCTATCTGAATCTACAGATTTAATGGGGGACCCATTCAAATATTAGATTTTTTTTTCTCCCAAAATGGATAACAGAGCACTTTTCGAAGTTGAATTTGATTTGATTAGTTATTGCCCAATCTTCCAATTTGTGCAAATCAGATCGAATTAAATCAATTTTGTTAAGTGTGTCAACTTAATAGCTTAGTTTTGTGTCATCTGCGAATTTGGAAAGACGACACTGAATGCCGGTGTTCATATTGCTTATAAAGATCCCAACTAAAACTGGGCCCAATACTGAGCATTGGGGAACAACACTTGTCACATGGATTACCTTTGAAAACTGATTAGAGACTCATACATTCTGTGTCCTATTTTTTAACCATTCTGAAATCCATTTTGTTAAATAAATGCTGAACACGAACTTTAACAATTTTGCTATTATTTGTGTGCATGGTACCGTATCGAATGCTTTTTTTAAATCAAATCACACAACAGAACGTCGACTGGTATGCCCCTATCAGTACTTCTACTGACTGGTTCATAGAAGGAAATCAAATTAATAGTACATGCCTTTCCCCTTACGAAAACCATGTTGTTTGGTCACTGAAGTTTTGACTGATATGTCAGTCTCTGTTCTGCTCTTTAATTTTCTCCATGCACTTACATCTAATTAAATGAGAGACTAATTGGCCTGTAGTTGTTTGTTGGACCTTTATTGCCATTTTTATACATTGGCACCACAATTGCATTTTTCCATGCAGGTGGAATCTCACCAGTTAACAATGATTTGTTAAACAGGATGGTCAATGGAAAGGTTAATTCATTTCCCATCTCTCTGACAAATTTTTTGTTTATGTAGTCTGGTCCTGGGGATGATTTTTCATTGACCCCTTTTAGAACTTCAAGCACTCCCCTTGCTAGAATTGGGTTATATTTATTTTGTTTTATTTATTTCCAATATCGGAATTACAACCCTTTGTATCATCTGCATATAGGTTATATTTAACCCTGCATTCTGAAATACAAAATTTGATAATATAAATATTATATAAAACTGGGCCCAGTATTGAACCCTGAGAGACACCAGATACCATGGTCCACTTGTCAGAAGTCCAGTCCCCCATAGTTGTCATTTGCTGCCTCCCTACAAGGTATTGTTGAAACCACTTAACTACTGTGCTGGACATACAATATCCCTGAGGTTGGATAGGAGGATGTCACTGGCCAAAGTATCAAAGGCTTTGAATAAGACTATAAAGACAGCTCCCATTGCTAATATCCCATCCAATGCCCCAGTGATATCCCCTGTGACCTTTAACAGTGCGGTTGTTGTACTATGTAGTTGTCTAAAGCCTGACTGGAATCTATTTATAATCTTTTCCTCCTCTAAGAAATGCTGTAATTGGTTTGCCAAAAGTCTTTCAAACACCTTTGCAGTAACTGGTAATAATGATATGGGTCTATAATAGGGATGTGCGAAATTGGAAAATTTCGTGCAGCAAAATATTTCACGTAATTAGCACATTCTTTGAAATACCACTGGGAAAAATGTGAAATTTCGCCCACAGTTGGATGCAAAATTTCACCCACAAGCCAGTGAAATTTCACTTGCGGGCAAACTTTTGTACCCACAGGTGAAATTTTGCCACCTGCGGGAGTAATTTCACCTCCCACAGTGAAATGTTGAGGCCACTGCCCACTGGCCAAAATTCTCCCTGGTGTCCCATGGCCCCCCCCAGCTGTCACTGGCCATAATAATATTAAACAAGAACTCCCCCCAAAGTTATCCTTCACCCCCCAATTTGTTTAATAAAAAAAAAATACCCTCCACTCCCTGGTATCTAGTGGTCCACACCGGCCATCACTGGCCATTATAATATTAAATGAGTACCCCCGCAAGTTACCCTGCCACCTCAGTCTGTTTTATAAAAAAAATAAAATCACCCTCCACTCCCTGGTGCCTAGTGGACCCCACCACCCCATCAATAGATATCAGCACCCACCCAGCTCCCACCAAGTAACCCAGTTGGACCACTGGCACAGCCCTCCACTCACCTCCATGGCCATCAGCCCGACTGAGTGCCACTGAGTGCTTGAATAAATAAGAATGAATGAGCACGTATGTGCGCTCATTCATTCTCATTCATTCAAACACTCAGTAGTACTCAGGCTGCTAGCTGTGGAGGTGAGTGGAGGGCTGTGCCAGAGGCCTGATCAGGCTACTGTGGGGGGAGCTGTGTGGGTGCTGACATCTATTGATAGATACATACATGGATACATAGACAGTGTCGGCAGATAAGGGCCTACGGCCCACCCAGTCTGCCCATTTGAGCTTGTGTTCAGTTTATGTTTTCCTAGAAGTCAGTTGCCCTTACCCTGGACCTCCAGAATTCCTTTATGTCTATCCCATGCATTCTTAAATCCGTGATTGTTTCAGCCCCACCACTTCCCTGGCAGGGTGTTTCACTTTCCACCACTCGTTCTGTGAAGAAATTCTTCTTCATGTTTCCTCTGAATCGTCCCTCCATCCAACTTCATCCCATGCCCTCTAGTCCTGGAATATATTTTTCACTTAAAATAGTGTATTCCTGCACCCTGTTCCTCCCTGTAAGATACTTGTATGTCTCTATCATTCTATGTGGCAGTGATAGGGTGGGGGTGTGGAGGTCCGCTAGACATCAGGAAGTGGATGGTGATTTTTATTTTTTTAAAACAGATGGAGCGCAAAGGGTAACTTGGGGTGCTTATTAATATTATAATGGCCATTGATGGCGGGGAACCACTAAACACCAGAGACTGGAGGGTATTTTTTAATAAAACAGATTAGGGGGCAGGGTAACTTGTGTGTGGGGCTGGGGGTTCAATTGGACTTGTGGTGGCTGTGGCAATGGGTGAAATTGTGGGTGAAACTGTGAAATTTTTGCAGCAATTTAGATAACATTTCGCTTAATTCGATTAATTGCAGTTTGCAGCAATTAAATTTAATTTTGCTGCATCTCTAGTCTATAATTTTCAATGAGTGTTTTTAGTCCATATTTGTATATTGGGGCAACTTTTGTTGTTTTCCATTGTATAGGAACATCCATTTGAGTGAGGACATATTAAACTTAATGGTTAATGGATGAGCAATTACTGGTGCCTCATATTTTAGTAGTACAGAAGGTATGACATCAGGGCCAGGTGCTCTTTTATGTTTAATTTTAATAATGCTTTTGTACTTCTTTATCCCAAGTTCCTGAAGGAAAATTTCTCTCTCAGATGTAATGGTGCCAAATAGCCTATAGTCTCTTCAGGATCAAAATACTTATTTACTTCATTTGATTGAGATATTTCTCCCATTGTAATAGTTTGGGATTGTGTACCCATAGAGATAAAATATATATTAAATTAATTCACCACAGTTGGGCCTAAGGTGGCTGTATGTTGATTTGTAATAAATGTTTCAGGAATGTTCGATTTTTTTGTATTTTGAATTTTCCTCATGTGTTTCGAGAAATCTCCTTGGTTTCCTGTAACAGTGGCCGATTGTTCCCTATTGTAATATATCTGTCTAGCATTTTTTATGTTTCTGTGTACTGATTCCTAAGTTTTTTATAGTTGTCCAACAAGTTGAATTTTGCTGTTTTAGCTAACTTCCAGGCCTTGTCTCGTTGTTTTTAAGTTTATGAAGGTCTGAATTATACCATGGTGCATTACATGATTTATTTCATTGACTTCAAGGGAACATGCTTATTGCATATCTCCTTGAAGTCTCTGTAACAGGATTTTCATTAATATATATATATATATATATATATATATATATATATATATATTATATTTTATATATTGGGACTGACAATTGATGGGGAGGGGATCCACTAGACACCAGGGATTTAATTAAAATATACATTTATCTTTTTTTACATTGTGGCCAGTGGGGGGCACTAGTAAACACCTAGGAAGTTTGTGCACAAAGTATGGAATTTACAATTTGAGAATCAATTGGCAGAGTGAATTTTGTGGACTTTGCACATCTCTACATGTAGTTCCAAAGGAGGGGCTGTAGTATGTTCCCAGTTTCAAAACATGGTGAGTATAGAACATTCTATCTGTTCGTGGACATTATTAGCCCATCACTTGCTCACACTTGAGAGAAAACCAAGCCACACTCACACATGGTTAAGACAGCATGCCCAAACTTAAACAAAGCAACAAACCACAAACAGGCAGCCCTTACAAAGCTCATGCCAAGGATAAAATGCTACACAAACAAAACTCCGCACCAGTGCCACTTAGTGATCCAATCACCTTTACTTAACACACACCACAGCCCCAGGATCCTCCATAGTCAACCAAAGTTTCACACCAATACCCGCTACTTTCTCAAGGTGCTATAGCCAATTGCTTCCCTCATATTTAAGGGGAAAGATCCTATAGAGACAGTGCTATACAATATTTTTACTGCCTGAGTCATTACAAACATACTGGAAGTGATAGTAACACATATACAAAAGAGTTTACATAGTTGAATACATAAGTAAAATATCCACATGATTAAACAAATGGCTGAAGCTTGATATAAAGTTCCCAAAATATAACCCAGCAACCCACAAAAATATATACAAAGCATGCATTGGGTTTGAATTTTATGTTTTTCTGGTACTCAATATAGTAACGTTGATACAGAAATCAAAATAGAAAAACTCAATGTTGGGGACACTATAATAGCACATATAGGTATTTTTAAAAGTTTTAAGTTAAACCATCTAGATACTTTGGAAACCTTTGTCTATTAGACACCAATATTAGCAGTTTACAAATATATACTACACGTAAGCTCAAATAGTCATAGACAAATTCATCCAAAGCCTCCCTAAAGTGGCAAAATGCAGAAGTCAGGAACTTAATTCAAGAAGTGTTAAATCAAACCTCTGATTAAGGCCCAGGGCTCTGTGGCACTCGATTAAAAAATCACCTCACCTCTCTCCTCAATAGTACATAAGCCATTATGTCACAAAATAGTGTTGTATTTGACACTAGGCATTCTCTCTCGCCCTTGTTGAAATAAAACCTCAAACTTGAAGTAAAGCATCTAAACATTGAGTCTGCTCATGTGCTCCCATACCCCATTTACTTATTTCACTAGTCTGTGGGCCAGTCAGTAAAATCTAAATAAGATGACAACTACTCTACCTCACTTTAACTGCATTGTGATGCTTTTGTGGGAACAAGGGGACAATCTGTTGGTGATTGGAAACTCCAAATACAGTAGTCCTCATGCAATTATCCAATCAGGGATGGAGATTTCTGGTTGGCACTCCTTACAGCTGAATAAAGTACTGCATGTGTGTGCTTGTTTAAGAAAATGCAATACTTTGCATTTTGACCAGGCATTGCCGTTTTACATCTCTTTCTTGGAGCACTTAATGCACTTAGTATGGCCAGACTATTATGTTTCATGATAGATCTTATAAACACATCAGTGATTCATAGATTCATAGAAGTGTGGCAGAAAAGGACTGAACTAGGCCCACCATGTCTGCCCATTTGCCAAGCTATCTGCTTGGACCTGTGCCTCCATTTAACACCCCATGTGGTTGTCCCATCTCTTTGAATCCCTCCATTTTTTCCTCTCCAATGACTGCTTCTGGGAGTTTGTTCCACTTTTTCACGACTCTCTCTGAGTAATAGTATTTTCTAATGTTACCCCTGAACTGTCCTCCCTCCACCTGGAGGCCATGCCCCCTCGTCCTCTTACTTTCTTTCACCTTGAAGATGCTCCCCCCTGCACCCTGTTTATACCCTTAAGGTACTTGAAGGTCTTGATCATGTCCCCCCCTCCCTCTACGGCTTTAGGTAGTACATGTTCAAATCTCTCAACCTTTCTTCATAGGATAGGTGGCTTAACCCTTTTACCATTTTTATCACTCTCTTCTGAACCCTCTCTACTCTCCCCATCCTTCCTGGAGGTATGGCCTCCAGAACTGACCTACTCAAGTGTGGTCTAACCAAATGGTGTGCAAGGGTACTATGACCTCCCTATTCCTATTGGTGATACCCTTCTGATGCATCCCAGCATTCCACCTCTCTGGCCACTGCCCTCCATGCACTGCCCTTCCACCTTCAGGTCTCCAGATATAATGATGCCTATGTCCCTTTCTTGCTCCAATCTCTCCAGCTTCTTCCCCATACGGTATCCCGCCTTCTGATTTCTGTAGCCCAGATGCATTATTTTGCATTTTCTGCATTGAATTCCAGCTGCCACCTTTAGACCATGCCTCAAGTCTCCCAAATCTCTTTGCATTTGTTCCACCCCTTCCTCTGTGTCCACCCTATTGTAGGTTTTGATATCATCCACAAACATACTCACACCCCCCTCAAGGCCCTCCATGATGTCTCCTATGAATATATTGAACAGTAGGGGCCCCAGTACTGATCCCTGGGGGACCCTGCTCATGACCTTGCCTTCCCTGGATGCCACCATTTATTATGACCCTTTGTCTCCTTTTTTCCAGCCAGTTTCCCACCCATTTGACTGCTCCCCCCCATCTCCAGTCCTGCCATTTTACCCAGCAGCCCCCATGAGGCACTGAGTCAAACGCCTTTCTGAAATCCAAATAAGCAACATCACCACTTACCTTGATCTATTTCTTGGTGGCCCAGTCAAAAACTCTATCAAATTATTTGACAGGATCTGCCCCTAGTAAAACCATTTTGTCTTGGATTCATCAGGCCATTTGTCTCCAGGTAGCTGGTGATCCTGCCTTTACTAGCTTCTCCATGAGCTTGCCTACCATTGATGTCAAGCTCACAGGCCTGTAACTTCCCACTTCCTCCCTCCCTCCCCCCTTATGCAGAGGGACCACATTTGCCTCCGTCGAGTCTTCCGGCACCACCCCTGTTTTCAGGGACCGATTGAAGAGTACAGTCAAGGGTCCTGCCAATACCTCCTTTAGCTCCCTTAACACCCTTGGGTGCACCCTGCTGGCCCCATTGCCCTGTCCACCTTCATGCAGCCCAGTTCTTCCAATATTTCCTTTACAAGAAATGGCTCATCTCCATCCCCTTTCCCAGCTCATTACCTGCTCTGCTGCCTCCTTCCCTTCTTCCTGCCCCTTGAACATTGAGCAAAAGTAGGTGTTTAGTAGTGTGCCTTTTCTCTGTCTCCTCAGTCGCTAACCCCTCTTTTGTTCTTAACTGGAGAACTCCTGCCTAGTCTTCCTTTTTCATTCACATAGCAAAGAAAGATTTATCCCCTTTTTTGACCCCTCTTGCTATTCTCTTCTCTGACTGTGCCTTTGCCCTCCTTACCTCTATCCCTGCTTCCCTCTGGCTCACTAGATATTTTTACCCAGTTCACTTCCGTTTGAGTTGTCTTGAACCTCCTAAAGGCTTTCCTTTTTGTCCTTACCTTTTTTGCTACTACCCTCGTATACCACAGCGGTTTTCTCGAGTGCTTGCTTGTTTTACTGTATTACATTCAGTTTGGGCAGGCAGTGACATTTCTGAACATCTAGGCATTCTGGAGAAAAAAGAAATACTGCAAGTAGACATCTATGGGAACCATGGCCTTAGATGCATCCTTCTTCCTCCTGGGAGCACAGTGAAATTCCAGTCTGACTATCTGTTTAGTGAATGTGATGTAGTTTTTACTTATACTCATTTGCACCATGTGTGATGTGTGTAGATTTTTTTTTAATTGAGATTTGTTTATGAAGCACAGTGCATGTGTCAGGATCTTAATATAGCATTTCGCAATTTTTCTGAAAGTGTCATTTCACAACATCCAGGCACTTAGGATACAACAAAAAACAACAGTGGTGGAAACCTCTGGGAAACCAAGTTCTTGGATGTGTCTCCTTTCCTCCCAGGAGCACTTAATGAAACATTTCTTCACTCCTGTGTTTTATACACATTACTGTTTTTTGGGGGTGGGACTTTTATTGATATACTTCACAGCTGGCTCCATGGAGTCAAGCAATGGGTGTTCGCTCGGCACGCTGGTGACCTGAGTTCATGCCTCGGGCCATGTAATCAGGAGCAGAGTCCTGCATGGAGGGAGTTATGAGCATCCTATGGACACATCCCTTTCTTGGGGGAACGGTCCCAGACCACATGTTAGGTAGCTACTGGTCTTGGCTCATGGCTGCTGTTCATGACTGTGTGAATACTTGACATGTAAATAAACCCCTCCCACTGGACACGCCGCCATGGTTGGACCAGTGCATGGAGGGGTGGATTGTTGTGAAATGATGGAAAACACAACTGCTTAGCTGACCAGTTGATGGTGGCCAGTCTCTGTTCTTCACAAAGCTCAGAAGTGTCTGCTCCAACCCTTCACCATGTGTTCTGCATAGAAGGAAGCCTTCGGTCAAGTCTTCTCTCCCGGTTCCCCTGCCCTGAGAGGAGTTGCCCCCCCCCAGGTGAAGGGATAGTTCAGGTCAACCAGGCGACAGCAGTAATGAGGGCTGCAGGATGGTGGCATGGACTGGCAGCAGGGCCCTAGGCCTCCCAAAGGAGTGATCTTCCAGTGGCTTTGGGGGAGCATTAAGAAATAACACACACAAAAGAAACAACTATTTCATAATGCATTCCTTTTTACATAGAGTGCAATACAGTATGCAGTACATTTTTATCATAAATTTCTTTGTGATAGAAAACATGGTAAACATAATTCAGCAACAGGGTATTCACAGAACTAAATGCACCAATATAAGTCATTAAAGCACATACAATATCATGAACAGTGACAATATCAGTTTGTTAGCTGAAAGCAGATTTTGCACAGTGAACGCCATTTGGCACCACAGGTACAAAAACACATTTCGAACAGGATGTGAAAAATGACAGCTATACTGTTCATGGGGAGGTGTAAAAAATGGCAATGTTAAAAATCTGGAGTGAAAATATAAAAAAAAAAAAAAACTGGTGAAGTCACGAGCATGCAAAGAAACTGTGCAACACACCGTAATGTAATTAGTATGGGGATTTTTAGCAGATTGTCAACACAGGCATTTTGGGACCTCCGCTCATGAACAGTGTCACTGTGATTTTCTTAAACTGTCCCAAACACTGATTTCCCATGGCGACCATGCATTTCTGCACTGGAAGTGTAAAAACACATTTCGGCCAGGGTATGAAAAATGACAGCTGTACTGTTCATAAGGAGGTGTGGAAAAATGCCAGTGTTGAAAATCTGGACTGAAAATATTACAAATTTGTGAACTTACAAATGTGCGTGGAAACTGTGCATTGCACTCTTGAACACAGTCATTTTGTCACCAAATTTTAAACATAGCCATTTTAAGACCTCTGCTCATGAACAGTGTCACTGTGATTTTCTTAATCTGTCGAACATTGATTTCCCACACCTCTGGGCTTATTGTGTGCATATGCATGCAAAACACATTTTGGGCAAGATATGAAACATGACAGCTGTGCTGCTCATAAGGAGGTGTGGTAAAATGGCAATGTTGAAAATCTGGAGTGAAAATATTAAAAATTCACAAAGGAACTGCGCAACGCACTCTCGTAACAGTCATTTTTGGGAATTTTTTCACCAAATTTTCAACATAGGGTTTTGGGGGAGCATACTTCATGAACTGTAACACTGTCATTTCGTTACTCAGTCCCAAAAGGTGGTTTCTCGCAATGACCGTGAAATCACCTTTCAGGGCTGAATAACAAAATGACAATGAGTGAGTTCATGAGGTGGGGCCCCAAGAACCCCATGTTGAAAATTTGGTGAAAAAATTCCTCAAAATGGCTGAGATATGCACCAAAGTTGAAAACAAAGGTTTATGCCATTATACAGCTTACCAGCATTTCTTCAGTTCGTGGTTGGCTTTGAAGAGTGCAGACATGTTTCCGGTCCACTGAAGATCATCGCGCTGGGCCCCAGAGGTAATTATGGGGTCAGGGGAGTGGGGAGATGGGTGTGTAGGAGGGAGGTGGGGTTGGGGAGGTGGCGGACAGTCAACAAGGGATCTTTTTTTTTTTTTACATTTATTTTCTTATTCAGGAAGACGACGCAGGACTCTTTGCCACACTGTGTGGGCCCCAGTGAGGCAGCTGGAAGGTTATTGTGTTGGTGGGCGGCAGTGGAGCCAACGGAGGATTGGGAACCTTAGTTAGCCATACAGACTTTTGCCATGCTGGGGTGGGCTCCAAGTGTGGCAACTCTAGAAGTCTATGTTTCTTTTGGGGGGTTACAGTGGAGCCAACAGGGAATTAGGCACCCCCGTTGCTCATAAGGACTTTTGCCACACTGGGGTGGGCTCCCAGTGTGGCACCTATAAGTCTGTTTGGGGGAGAACAGTTGACCTGACAGGGGATTGGGCACCCCTGTCAGTCATACAGTGTACAGAGGTGGAGGGGAGTGCATGAGTATGCTGGGGTAGGCTCTCAGCATCCTATGTAAGTGCTTGTAGGGGGAGGATGACTAACTGTCTATGACAGTTCATATGCAGTGAAGATGTACGTGTAGGCAATTTGCATACTGCTGATGGAAGTATGCAAATTGTTTACACGCTACCACCACTCATTGTGGTGGTGTTTTTCCTCAGAATTGTATGCCCCACATCTGAACGTCGTCAGACAGCCTGGTGTTCATTGTGGTAGTGCAGCCGCACCTGCAAAAGGGAGCAGGGCATTGAAGTGGTGAGGCACCACCTACGAAAACTCGAATGGTGGCACTATGTTTTAGAACATGTGAGCAAACATACAAATGGAATAATCATTGAGAAAAATGAAGGAAAGATAAACATAATAAAGTGCCACTTTAGTTCCATGTTAAGAGTTGTGGCTTCTGGTTTTGTTCCTATCAACAAGAACATATTCAGGGATGATGATAGCTACTTATGAAGCTATATAACTAGGGAGATTTCTAAGAGATCTGCAGGATATGAACACTCAATAACTCCCAGGGTCAGATTGGCTACACCTGAAGGTGCTGAAGGAGATCAATAAAGGGCCTGGGAGCCCTTTGGATATATTTAATGAGTCACTGATAACGAGTGAAGTGACAGTAGACTGGTGGGTAGCCAAATGTTGTTCTCTCGCATGATACATAAGAGTAGGGACAAAAAACATCAGGGCTTGATTTTCAAAAAGAAAAGTTGACACAAGGTGCCTGAACCAAAGGGGTTTGACAGAAGTGGCTCCCTGTGTCAAAGTTTATGGCTATCCTAATTTTCAAATGAGCACTGCATTGAAATCAGGATGCCATGCAGCAAAGACCTGCTGCACCACCCTTTCAGCAAAAGCACCCATGCGCCAGATTGCAAGGGTGGTTGCACAATGGCAGGGCTGCACCATCCACTTGTTTGCAATTCTAGAAGCCACGCCATGGTCGCAACAGCTGGCTGACCTTAGACCATCCAGAAGTTGGCCTAATGGCCTTGTACCACTGCATGGCAGGGTGGTAATTGGGGAGAACTGGAAGGTGGGGACCAGTGCCGCTGGAGCAGTGGGGGTGCCATAGGGTATGATGGGGCATAGTGGCACTGAGAGGGAGCAGAAAGGCACCTGGTTGAGGTGCCAAATGGAGCAATGGACAGCCAATTGAATGGATAGGGGGTTGGCATGACAATGTCCTCATCATACAGACCCAAGATGAAAGCAACCCTGGCATCTGGCCCACAGTACCATCAGTCAAGGCAAAGTAGTCGCATCTGTCGGCTGTCACACAGGGGTCTGTGTATCAGGAACTGTTGTAGTGCCCAAGGCACATATCTATCCACAGCATGCACCCTCCAACCTTACCCACTGCCACCCACCCCATTTAGGGACTATGGGTCCCATGGCTCAGCTGCCAGGGTTACTTCCACCTTGGGTCATGTGAGGATGGTGTGCCATGCCATCTGCCCCACCCAGTCCAAGTGACTCTCCACTACTCCATTTGGCAGCTCTGCAGGTGTGTCCTCTGATCCTTCTCAATGCCCCCATACCCCATCATACCCTATGGCACCCCAACTGCTCCAATGGCCCCATTCCCCACTTTCCAGCCAGGTTAGCCCCCACCTCTGTGGCTCATCTAGGCTTATGCCAGGTGGGGGAATGACATATCCCTCCATCAAACCCCGCAGGTATGCTGCATGTTTGGTGTAACACTGTGGCTATGGCATTTGTCAGATCTTTGTCATAGGAACCTCCATTTTTGTAAAATTGGGTGCAAGAACCCTGATGCACCCTGACTCTACTGCAGCCCTAGATCACTGCTAATTGCAATAATCTAGGGGCTCTTTGAAAACTGAGCCCCAGGTGTTTACAGGCCAGTGAGACTGGCATTTATGGCCAATGATTTCTAGACATTGCTGAAATTATATCCAAAATGGCAATTCTTAATAAAATTTCAACTTAAATGTTGCTCTTCCCTATTTTGCTTTTTTTTATCTAAAACTAAACCTATGTCACCTTCTATAACAACTTACTTTTCATGCAGATTTTCACATTTAATAAGCTGGTATTTCAAATGTTCAGAGATGCTACAGTATTTTGTATTAATAAACACATTTCAAAGTTCTCTAAAAGCAGATAAATCTGACACTGTTGGCTTAGTATTTTAAAGGTTGAAAGGTCTTGATGCTAGTACCTTATTAATGTGAATGAAAATGGCTGGCAGTATAACCTAGGGTTAGAGGAATAAGGTGAATGACCTTGTTGCATCCAGCAGACCAGACCTGAGTTTGATTCTCACGACGTCCCATTTGCATACTGTCTGACTCTCTAAGCAAGTCACTTAACTACCTAGTGCTCCTGAGGCTACCCCTGAAAACAGGCATTTGTGCCTAGTGTGCCTTACCCGGTTATCAAAGACTAAAATAAAATAAATAAATTACTTCAAACATTTGCTATAGTCCCATTGTTTTGTTCAGACAGTTTTATAGTAGTCTGGCAGTTCCTTTGGTACAATTGATTTATTTGGTAAAAGATTTTAAAAAGGAATAATCTTTTTAAAATGAATGTTTGCATACTGTGGAATATATCTATTTTTATTTATTTATTTAGTTTTGTTGACCGGTAAGTGCACTAGACAAATCCTGCCTATTTTCAGGCAACGACCCGGGAGGGGATACAGATGAATGCCAACTGACCATGAACCAGATTAAGCTGTTGGTGGTATTTTTAGTGATTGAGGAAATTTGGCCAGGACCTGGGAAGAATTTTCCTACTCTTTCGATAAGTGCCATGGGATCTTAACATCCATCTGAACTACCACCAGTTCAGGCAGATGGGAACTCGGTTTAACATCTCATCCAAAAGATGCACTTCAGAAGTGCAGCACCCTCTCATGCTGCACTACAGTCTCAGTACTGGGATATTAACCAGTGCCAGATGTGGAACTGAACCCACAGCCCTCTAATCTCCCATCCTCAGAGGCGAGTGTGCTACCTACTGAGCCACTGACACTGACAAGACTGAGGATTTGAGAAAACAGCAGGCCACATTTTAGTACCTGAATTTAGTGTCTCTCCCCAAAATGTAATACTCACATTTACAATTACATATATTTTAATGGCTGTGGTTATACATTTTTACTAGGCTGTTGTGACCTTAGTCATTGGAATTCTGTTCTCTGTGGCACTATGTATCATTATTCAACATTGTATCTTTTTATCTCCAAATTTGAGAAATTCCATATCCAGAATTACTGGCCCAACTGATATTAATAGTGGGGCACCTAAAACAATATTATGGACAGGAATCAACATAGGTATGGGTTCATGGGAGATAGGTTGTAGCAAATACACTTGAATGATTTTTTCAGCTCAATGGCATAGATGGTAGATAGAGACAAGACAGTTCAGGCTTTCTACCTGTACTTCAGCAATGTCTTTGATTTGATGCCTACATGGGGAGGCTTATAGAACAAATAATGGATTTAGGATTAGGGCAAATTTGGTGCATTGTTCAGGACTAAAAGAGTGGTGCAGAATGGTAAACCTCAAATTTCTTTGGGCCACAATAGGAATGCCATAGTGGTCTGTTCTGGGCTGGTATACTATGTTATGTAGCATATATAGTATGTAAGAAACATCAGGAGAGGTTGCAAGTTAAAGTGAGTCTGTTCTCAAATGACACAAAACTCTATAGGAGAGTGAATAGTGATGAAGTAATCAGCAGCATATAACAGGATGTGGGAAAAGCTGGACCAGTGGTCCAGGCTTTGGAAATTCAGTTCAATGCCAACAAATATGAAGAGGTACACACAAGAACAAAAATATATGGACATAATATTGCTTCAAAGGGATCATAGTAGAGCAGTCAAAGGAGGAAGGACAACAAGGATTGATAAAAACAACAGTAACATCCTTTTCCCAATGCAATCCTAACTATGGGAAAGCTAACAGGATGCTGAAGAGCATATATTTAGTTTTGATTTAGTTTATTGTTTTCAGAATAACTTCTGAGAATCAATGTCCTTTTCAAAATGTGATCTTAGGAAAAACAACAGCAACATACAAAGAACAGAGTACTGTATCAGAGATTATCAACATACAAATCGATTACTATAGTTGCTGATTAAATAACAAACATACAAGGATTGCAATGAAGATTTGAAAGCATGTAATTCAGAACAGCATGGCGTATCAACAGATACATTTTTCCAGTGCTTCAGCTCTAAAAATAAAGGACTTTGACTAGAGAGGTTCTTCTTAATGTAAGTTGCAAACAACTATTAACCATTAAGCAAGTCCCATAAGGTAGCTGGTCAAGAGTGCATAGTATTAACAGCATGACAAAAACATGTAGCCAGAACAGCATGAATGAAAACAGCTATGGGAAAACAGTTGCACTGGAGATTAGAGCACTGTTCCTGTACCTGTGTTCACTCTCACTAACCTCCCTTAGTCCGCAGCTGTCTGATGGTGAGATGCACTGTCATGGCTCAGCGGATTGAGTCATGGATGCTGAGAAGCAGTACACTCTGAAAGCCGCAGCGTTCTAGTTTGGGGCCCACAGTGTATGTTTATAGTTTTACATTGTTGTACAGTATATCTGCATGGTTTAGTTTTATTGACTTGGGACAGTTTCCATGTTGCACCTGTCTTGTGCTTGCACCCACCAACTTTCATGCCAAATGGGAAATTTACCCATCACAATGTTCTCCCCTCTCCTGAGTTTTTCCACCTCCGAGTTGATTAGATATGTTGGGAGGGTGCGGGTGCATAGCCCTGACATGAGGGGTGGGTGATGACCCCGCATAGATCATAACATGGGTAATACTGTGGGATGTGCACTTAGGTTTTCTTCTTATATTTCCCAACACTCTGTTTCCTGGTGCTGTTTTGTCTCGCTGTATAGAACCATGCTGTTTCTAGTTTAACGGTTCTCAACTAGATCCATCTCCTAAGCATTTGAAATAGGGATATGAAATCTCAGGAGATTGATATAGCAAGGTTTTTTAATGAAAAGAGAAGTGAAATATTTATGTTTGAAATCAAATGGTAACTAACCTACTAAATTATGAAGTTTGCAGTGATGAGTACAAACATCTAGGCCCAGTGGAACATGCATGCCCTATTTAAAGAGTTATGTGCTCTCAATGTACACTGTCTGAAGTCTCCAAATTAACTGCTACTGTAGGACATATTCATTAAATAGCAAAAAAAAACTGGACACTATTAATCATAAGTTTCTTTTACAAGATTATTTCTACTTCTAGAAGAGGTCTCAGTGAAAGTTCATAGATATAACCGCAGTATGTAGTTTGTATGTTGGGTGAAGGGCAGTGAGTTACATATCAAGATGTTTAGAACAATCCACTAGCTCAATCCCATTTCTTTCCAAAGTATGAACATTAAGTAAAGGCAAAAGACCACTTACAGTATGTTCTTGTTCACAAAAAGTAATAATTTAGTTTTTGTAGAATTCGTGGCTAGTTTATTCAAGTGAAATTGTGATTGCATCTTATCAAAATCATTTTGCAGGAGATGGAAAAGAGCAGTCACAGCCCTGTTCCTGGAGAAAATTACTGCATCAACCATAAAAAGATTTTACTTAGATTAACTGTTTTGTATGGGTAACTCATTTAACAATAAACTAAATAATAGGGGGATCCGGAATGGATCCTTGAAATACAGCATCATTCACCGGCAAGCTCTGAAAGTGAAATCTTTGATCTTTATTCTTTGCCTATGATCAGTAAGGTAGTGTCTAAATGAATTGAGCATTTCTATTTATGGGCCAAGAGAATCAAGCTTATTTAATAGCAAACAATAGTTTATCATGTCAGATTGCTTCTTAAGGTCAGTAATGACCCTGCCCATGTCCTCATTATACAGGACTCTGTGTAGAAACTCTGGAGTTCCACCAAAATAGTACTTGTACTATTTTTTTTATGAAAACCATATTGTACCTAGATAAAAATGTAATCACTAGATGTTCAGAAAAAGACATTACAATATATATATTTATTTAAAACATATATACTGTACACACACAAAATCACCACTGAATTCTAGATGTTGTACATAGGGACTCTAAATATGGCCATATATGTAACCAACTGGACAAATATAGTATTATTCATTCCATGGCCTTGGATGGGGGAGTACAGAGATCAGACTATTATCCTTATTAAGAGGATTGTTGCTTTTCACGATAGAAACTAAGATAACCTGGTGTCATACACTATGTATTAAATGAAAACTAAAGAAAGGCTTTATGTGAGGGATGACATAAAGTCTACAGAGGCGCCAAGTGGGGGAAGAGGCTCTATGGGTCATCCTGAAATGAAGAAACATGAGATCATTCACACAGGAGTGATATATAGACTGCCATCACGGGGGAGGGGTGGAAATGTATGTTGGAGGAAATTCAGATGATGCAACAAAGGGCAGGTGCTGCTGTTAGGGGTATCAACTTACAGGATGTGGAATACAGCACCCCAACAGTGGCATCTGCCAGGAGCAGAGATATAATTGACTCCCTACAGGGGGCACTCTTGAGACAGTTAGCCAGTGAGCCAACTAGGGAAGGTGCAGTGCTTGACCTGATCCTCACAAATGGAGATAGAGTGGGGGAGGTCTCAGTGGGGAAAAGCCTAGACACAAGTGACCACAATACAGTATGGTTCTCACTAAGGACAGCATCAGAAGGGAAACAATCTAAGGTAAAAGTTCTAGATTTCAGGTAAGCAGACTTTAAGAGCTTGGGCGATCACCTCAAGAAAACTCCTGTGGGGTAAGGGATCTAGAGGGGTTGAAGAAAAATGCACAAAAGTAAAGGTGGCCATAGCAGAAGCCACAAATCTCTGTGTCAGACGGGTCAGCAAATATAGGAAAAAAGTAAACCTCTGTGGTTTAGTTGGGAGGTAGAACTAAAGGTCAGGGTGAAATGGGCAGTATTCAAGAGATATAAGCAGACACAGAGGGGGGAAGATAGAGTAGTGTACCAGGAATAGCAGAAGAAGGCAGGAATTGAGATTAGGAGAGCAAAGACAAGGACTGAAGAGAAAATTAATCATATTTATTTATGTCTAACATATAGTTCTGTACCTATGTAAGCCTATATTGATCTGTACTATGCTATTTATTTATTGTCATCTCAGATTAATACCTTTGAGCTGGAAGCTCACTGACAAAGATTCCATAATCAAGAACAGAATACAAAACAAAACTATAAGTTGACACTGTGCAAAACAAAAGTTTATCAAACAGGAAGGGAAACAGAGTACAGTCAATTTTTATCAAAAGCATCCATCAGGATTAACTCTATTATTTACTAGTTGATGATTGTTGATACTATTAACATTAATAGTACCAATCTGAAGCCTCAAGTCTGTCATGAATAAAAACAGAAACCACAAGATCCAAAAAAATATTATTTCTTAAGATGCCCACTCCTCCGAACTTTAGCTTTTTCCTCCTAGATGAATGAGAGTCTGAGGATCCATCCTCATATTTAGTAAAGAGATCCTGTTCAGTAGTGGCTATGGAGGATGTATCAGAGTCCTCTTCTGTGTCCTCGAGGATTTGTGTTGTGATAAGATGGCAAATGTATTTTCCTTCTCTTTGCTGCAATTTTGCCTTGGGCTGCCCCCTAGTACTGCAATGCCTGGTCACCATTTGCAGCTGTTCAGTCATGGGGGCTGAAGGAGGAGGAGGCATCACCACATGTGGTGATGGATTGCTGTAGAGGCATAGGTCAGGAAATATAGGCAGACTAGGAAGAATTATAAACATTGCAAGCAAAGTTTTATTATTATCAACAACAGTAAAATTGAAACAAAAATTAGAATTGCATAGGATAGCTCTTCATGTACTGTAGGTGGTACAAACAAAAAGTCCTTCATCTGAGTTTTCCTTTAAAATCTCCACAAACAAAACATTGTTCTGTTTTTATAAGATGCATTTTCCTGGCAATTTAAACTCTGCATCCTGCTGTAAATTACACCTCCTGTTCCTCACAAAATGTGCCACAACTTTGTCAGTTTCTTTCCTGAGGGCATCCTGAAGTATATATTTAGTCTTAATTGTCCCTGAGCTTGTTTTCTGCTGACAACTCTGTGAACAAAACATAGAAACACAGAAGTTGTCAGCAGAAAAGGACCTCTTGGCTGACCTAGTCTGCCCTAAATTACCTACATACTATGCAACCACAGACCCTACTTCATCTCTGGCTTTTCCCCACCCCAGCCCTGTTACTATGGTCCCCTTGTGTCTATCCCATGCATGCATAAATCTTGCAACTGTTTTAGTACCCACCACCAGTTCCATGTCATAACGGTGATTGCTAAGAAGCGATCACTGTCACAGTGCTTGTACATCACCAAAAGACAAATGGCAACACACTGCCAGTGGAGGCCAAGACCAGTGAACACGTATTATTATATCTATGCACGGGGCTGTGCTCCCACACTTCTTAATTGACTGTGCAATGTATATGTTATGTATTCCTAGGTTGTACCTGAAAACATACCACTTGGTGTAGCATACTGGGTTAAAAAAAACTAAATAAATAAATAGCTCAATCTGTTAAGTGAGGAGACAAAACCTCTAACTGGTATGTGAGTGAGAGAAGGAAGACTAAGGGGGTGGGATATTTCAGCTGAGGTATAAGGGTGGGAAGATGGTGGAGGGAGAACAGGAGAAGGCAAACATCTTAAACAGACACTTTTGCTCTGTGTTTATGGTGGAGGGGGAGGGAGAAGGAGGACAGATCAGGGAAAAGGGGGTTGCTGGAGAGGGGTTGAACATCATCCTATTCAAGGTAGAGGGTGTCCTAAATGCAGTAGTAGGACAAAAACATAGGTAACATAGGCAAATTCAGAGCAAAAAAGACAATAGTCCATGATGCGTGCCATATCTCTAAAAATATCCCCAATATTGTTGGTTTTGCAATAACTATCAAATCTTTTTTTAAACTATGTCATGTTATTACTTCCAACCACTTCCTTACGGAGTGAGTTCCATAATGCAACCACCCTCTGGTTAAATCATTGACCCCTTTTATTGAGTGCTATACTTCTGCCTTTAACGGCAATAAAATCAGACAGAGCTATGGGACCTGTCAGGATACACCCCATAATACTGAGGGAGGTGCTAGCAAAGCCATTAACTGCCATGTTCAAAAGATCATTGGAGACAGAGTGGTCCCAGAAGACTGGAAAAGAGTGGATGTGGTCCTCTCTACAAGTGTGGAAGCAAGGCAGGCAGCAACTACTGGCCAGTCAACCTAACTTCAGTAGTGGGCAGTTGATGAAGAAATTACTGAAGGAAAGAATTCTCAAGTATCTTGATTCACAGATATCATGGACTCACAGAAAGGAGGTCATGTCAAATGAACTTCATTAAGTTCTTTGACTGGGAGACCAGAGTGATAGATCAGGGTGTGGCGGTGGATGTGGTTTACCTTGACTTCAGTAAAGCATTTGACACAGTGCTGCACAGAAGGCTTCGGCACAAACTGAGAGACCTCGGGATGGTATCAGAGGTTATGAGATTGGTGAAATAATTGATTAGAGGGAACAAGCAAAGGGTGGTCATAAATAGAGTTCCATCAGGGGAGGTAGGGGTGACCAGGAGGGTACCTTAGGGTCTGGTACTGGAACTGATCCTGTTCAACGCTTTCTAGGAGACATAACAGAAGGGCTTGAAGTGAAATTCTGTCTATTGGCAGATGATACAAAGCTCTGTAACAGAGTGACACCCCCAATAGGGTAGGAAAAATGAGTAAAGATTTGCACAAATTAGAGGAGTGGTCAAAAGTGTGGCAATTAAGCTTTAATGATAAAAAGTGCAAAATTACGCACTTAGGGAGCAAAAATCAAGGAACAGAGTACAGGCTATGTTGTCAGGTACTGGAAGTGATAGAGCAGAAGAGGGACCTTGGTATAACCATATCTAACAATCAACATCGCAAAGCAATGTGAGAGGGCAGTAGCAAACCAGTAGAATGCTGGGATGCAAAGGCTGGGGTATTGTGAGTAAGAGGAGGGAGGTGGTGATGCCCTTGTACAAGCAGCTGGTGAGACCACACCTAAAATACAGTGTTCAATTCTAGAGACCATACGTCAGAAGGAACATGGCAAGGTGAAGAAGGTCCAGAGAAGAGCAACAAGGACTTAGTCAAGGACATATGAGGAGAAGCTAATGGGTCTCAACATGTATAGCCTGGAGAAAAGGAGGATATGGGGATACTAGAGTCCATCAAGTACTAAAAGGGTTTTAACAGGGATATGGATAGCAGTATTTTTCAGATAAGAGAATAACAAAATGAGGGTAAAGACATGAAGTTAGAAAGGGCAGATTCAAGGGAACATCAGGAAACACTATTTCACAGAAAGAGTGGTGGATGGTTGGAATGCACTCCTGAGGAGGTGGTGAGGTCCAAGACTGTGTCAGGATTCAAGGCTGCTTGGGATGGTACAAGGGTATATTGAGATGGGCAAGGGGAAATTCACTCGGGACACCTACGGTCCGTAGGCAATATATTGTTAGAATGCTTAGGCAGACTCTGTGGGCCAGGAAGTCCTTATTTGCTGACAATTTCTATTTATCTATGCATCTGTGTAACACTTTAATAATTGCAGTTGCCAACTCAGCAGCTTTAGACTTAACTAATTTCATGTCAAAATCATTATTTCCTTTCCTGATATTAGACCTTAGGTTTTACACATTGAGTCTCCTTCTATGTAATAATTATAAAATAAAATTTAGGATGTAAAGATGTATCTTTGGCAAGCAATTGTCAACTACAACAAAGGGTCCAGTAGAGTCACAAGACCATTCCTTCCCAGCATGACAAAATAAAAACAATTATTAAAGAAATTTGCCAAATCAATGGTTTTGTGACTACCATTCCTTTTCATTCTGACTTAAGGAGTGAATACTGAACTGTAAATGTCTGTCACTATGTCTTTTCTTCAGACATCCTTTTGTGTTTTTTTCTTTTCCTTTTCCCAATTTGTCCAGTGCTGTACTGGTTGTTAATTATTGTTCATGATACTTTTTAAAGAAAGAGTTTAACCCTTTTGATCTATACACATTGCAACCCTTATTCACACCCAAGACAGCTCTATTAATCATTACTGAGCATTGCTTCTGGCCCTGGCATTTCTAACTGGAGTAAGCATATCACAAGTATGAATACATATGTGAGTAAAATAGTCAAGGGCTAGATCAAGGTCCAGGATTTGGAACAATCAGTATCATGCATTTTATACTGGAAGGCACTATTTTTAGATTTTGGGAGAACCTTAGTATAGAAAATGCTGGGAGTAGGTTTAACTAATCTAACTGCCCAATTACAGTGAGCACACCAGGATGCAGTACAATATTGCAACATTCTACACCATAGTTACTGCAGGAAACAAGACAATTTCAATATCAGTTAATGTCTTTTGTCATGTAGTAACCTGTGGAACTGTGTTGCATCTTGGTGGACTCCACTGTACATATAGGATTGGGGAGTGGCCACCAAAATAAAGGAAAAGAATGTTTTTTTTTTTATTCTGTCCATACAAGTAATGCTAGGTGGATTTCACTAGTTGCAGCAAAGAGGAGATTTTTCCAATGTAGTGGTCACTGGTTTGACTACACCTGGAGAACTAAGTGCAATTTTGGAACCCACATCTGAACTACAATGAGAGGTTATAGATTATTCTGAAGAGGGCTACAAAATGATCCAGGGGCACCAGGTAAGACTTATGAGGAAAGATGTGAAAGTCTAAAATATGTTCTGTCTAGAGGACAGAAGGAAAAAGGGATATGGCAGAATAATGCAGTTCAAATATATTCAAGGTCACAATACAGTAGACTTCATAGAGTTAATTAAGTTAAGGAACTACACAGCCACCAGGAGACATAATCAAACTGGAAAGGGGGGATTTTAGAAATGATGTCAGAAAGCATTTTGTCATGGAGCAGGCAGTGGATAAGTGGTATTGTTTACCTGTAATGTGTCAATGCCAGGACCATATTGTGCTTCAAAATACAATGGGGCATTTTCGGAGGTAATTGAGAACAAAAGCAAGGGCAGATGCAATGATGCAATGCTTTCAGAGCACAAGTCACAAGGCTGTTTGGGGCTGGGAGGTTTACCTATGTCTGACTTGGATGTTTGGATTTTCTCTGTTTGATTAGCAGGGTATTTTCACTGTCAAATTATCGGTAGGGCCATCTTGCTGACAGGAAAGCACTCATCCGCAGGTAGGTCAGATCTTTAGCTGATTGTTTCAAGGAGGGTACACTTTAGGCCCAAACACTTCCCACCCTCACCCACCCCTGGAAATAGTTCCTTTATACCTGGGGTTCTGACATCATTTCCTCATAGGGCAAGGTGTATATCACTGTCATAGCCTCTAGCACACTGCACTGACAATAAGTACACATTATATAAATACATATATTTCTATATAACAAACCAATCACACACAGAAAAAAATAAAAAAAAATAAACAAGGTAGACAGTTATGTGGGAGAAGTAATGTTATGGCTGTGGGGCTGCAGTCTTCCGGGAGTCTTTCTGGAGGCTGAGATGCTGCCCTGTTTGCAGACAACTATCTGCCCTTGAGGAGGAAGTTGTCCATCTCAGGCCACACTGGACAGTAATAAGGAACCCCACCCATCCAGGGAACACCAGAGCCACCACCACTACCTCAGAGGTTGCGAAGACAGCACAGCAGTTGGACCACAGTGGGCTCAGGGATGGTACTGGTGGTGGAACAGATGCACACCCAGTCAGTTGTTCCACCACAATCCATACACCATTCTGGGGAGCATAGTTCCCCATGGATTCACCCACAGAGGAGACTAATGAGGGTGCAGACAACTGTCACAAGGGAGGCCCTCAGGAAGGAGGCAGAGAGCACCATAGGAAAGGAAGCAGCTCCTGGTGGGGACTCAATTATTAGGGGCTGGGGACTGGGGGACAGGGAAACTGAGTAAGGTGCCTGCCTGGTGCCAAGTGGCTTGGAGGGACAGGAAGCGTGATCCTAGGGATCACGAGAACAGTTGCACGGGAGTCAGAGCTGGACATCATTGTCCACCTAGGGACAAATGACTTGGCTCATCATGAGATTAGAGCAGTGCAGAAGGACTTTGTAGAGTTGGGGAGGGGCCTAAGATAAGTAGCATACGCAGTATCCTTCTCAGAGGTGCTGCCTGTCAGTGGCATGGGTGAGGTGAGGATACTTTGCAACATGCAGTTTAATGAATGAATGAAAAATGGTGTGGAGCACAGGGGTTTGGCTTCATTGGGGACTGGGATTCCACCTGGAGGGACACCAGCCTATACTGGCAGGATGGTCTGCATCTGTCCAGGAAGGGAACAAGTCTTTTGGGCAATCAGTTTAAATGCTTCATTGGCAAGCTTTTAAACTAGTCAAGGGGGAGGCACTGATAAGCAGCAGGAAAATCCCGCTCTCCCTACAAAACAGGGTACTAAATGAGAAAAGACCAAGGTAGAAAGGTCAGTGGGGGATGCTACAGAAGGTAAAGCTTATCAAAAATGGAGAGTAACGAGTACCAATGCCCATAGTCTGGGTAACAAGCTTCCTGAATTAGTGGCCTTGATGGAGGAGGAGGAACATATGGATATCGTGGCAGTCACAGAAACATGGAACACACAGAACCATGACTGGGACATAAACATACCAGGATACACTATCTACAGGAGGGACAGGGTGGGTAAAGAGGATGAGGAGGAGGAGTAGCTCTCACATTAGAGAAGGAATCAAAGCAACAGAACAATAGGGTAAACAGGGAGGAGAAGAAGCACTGTGGTCAATTTTGAGGCAGGCAATAGCACCACAATCTGCATAAGGTTAGAGTATAGACTCTCTCAGGGGAGGAAATGGACAAGGAAATGATAAAAGTATACTTAGAATGGCAGATAAAGGGAGATATTGCTGATGGATCTGAATATGCCAGATGTTAACTGGAGTGCAGTTGTAGCAGTCACTTCTAAGTAGGGTTATTCTAGATGCCCTACAGGGGCATGCCTTAGACAACTACTATTGGAACCCACTCGAGAGGGAGCAATCTTAGGACCTGGTCCTCTCAAATGATGAGAGGATAACAGATGTAGAAGTGGGTAGCCATCTGGGAACTAGCGGCCATCGAACAGTATATGGTTCACAGTAAACACAGCAATAGAGTCAAGCCATACAAAGACAAAAGTACTGACTTCAGGAGGGCTGACTTGCTAAAGTGGGTGAGTGCCTAGGAATGCACTAGCAAATGGGCAGGAAGGAGGGGTGGAAGAACAATGGGAATAATAAAACTGCCATCACAGAGGTAATAAGCCTTAGTGTGAAGCAAATAAACAAAACAAAATGATGTAAGAAACCACTATGGTTCTCAAAGGAGGTGGCAGTGAAGGTTCAAGAGAAAAGAAAGCATTTCAGAAAGTACAAGGACTCACAGAAGGAGCAGGACAGAGAATTGTATCAGTTAAAGCAAAAGGAAACTGGGAAGGCAGTCAGAATAGCAAAGGACCAAACTGAGGAAAAAATAGCCAACCCAGTTAAGAGGGGAGAAACCATTTTAGGTACGATCAGGGAGTGAAGGAAGACCAAGGAGGGATAGTGAGGCTTAATAAAGGAGGAGGGTGGGCAGAGGGTGATGGTAAAAGGCAGAGATACTAAACAAATATTTTTGCTCAGTATTTAGCAAATGAAAAGGGGAGGTATTTAAAACAAACAATAGAAACACTCTGGATACAGAAGTTGATACCAGCCCATTTACTGAAGAAAGGGTCTGAAAGAACTCTTAAAACTGAAGGTGGACAAAGCAATGGGGCCTGATGGGATTCATCCCAGAATTATAAAAGAACTATGGTAGAACTAGTGAAACCACTGACTACCCTCTTTAACAAATAATTGGAGGATGGGGTGGTACCTGAGACTGGAGGAGGGCAGATGTGATTCCCTTCACAAAAGTGGGAGTAGGCAGAAGCGAAACTACAGACCTGTTAGTTTAACCTCAGTGATAGGGAAAAGATGGAATCACTTCTGAAGGAAAAATTGTTGAGTACCAGAGGCTGAGGGCACAGGACCCAAGGCAGCATGGATTCACAGCAGGAAGGTCATGCCAGATGAATCTAATAGATTTCTGATTGGGCGACCAAAGAAGTAGATCAGGGAGGGGCTGTGACATGGCCTACCTAGACTTTAGCAAGGCATTTGACTCAGTCCCACACAAAAAATTAATATAAGTTAACCAGCCTGGGAGTGAGTCCCAAGATGATAGCCTGGGTAAAGAATTGGCTGGAGAATAGACAGAGGGTAATAGTAAAATGGAGTCCACTTGAAGAAAGGAGGTTACTAGTGGGATGCCGAGGGTTCAGTAGGTCCAGTCCTCTCAATGTCTTTATAAGCGACATTGCAGAGGGACTGAAGGGCAAGTGTCTCTTTGCAGATGACACAAGATCTCAGCAGAGTTGATGCACAAGGTGGGGTTGAAAGGATGAGAAGGGACTTGGCAAGGTTAGAGGAATGGTCAAATGTATGGCATAGATTTAATACTAAGAAGTGTAAGGTAATGCACCTGGGAAACAAAACCCAGGAGAAGAGTACACCATGGGGGGTGAGATACTAACAACAACAAAATGGAAAGGGACCTGGGGTTGGCAGTATCAGATGACTTAAAGGTGGGCAAACCAATGTGAGAGGGCAGTAAGGAGGGCTTGGGGATACTGGATGCATAGGGAGAGGCATCACCAGTAGAAAACAGGAAGTTGTTATCCCTCTGTACAGACAGCTTGAGTGAGACCCCATCTGAGTACTGTGCAGTTCTGAGACCCAATCTCCGCAAGGACATAGACAAGATGGAAGTCTGTCCAGAGGAGGTGAACTAAATGGTGATAGTCTGCACCAGAAGACATATGAAGAGAAACTAAAGAGCTTATATGTATAGCCTCGAGGAAAGGATGGAGAGGGGGACATGATAGAAACTTTCAAGTACCTCAAGGGTATAAACAAGTCCAAGAGGGTAGCATCTTTCAAAAGAGGTGTGCAAGAACAAGGGGTACAATTTAAGATAGAGGAGGGTCGGCTCAGAGGTAATGTAAGGAAGTATTTTTCACAGAGAGGGTTGTGGATGCATGGAACGGCCTTCTGATGAGGTTGTGAAGTTAAAGCAGTGGTTGAATTCAAGCATGCATGGGACAGCCATAAGGCAATTCTAGGGGTGGTGGTAGGAAAGAAGTAGGCTGCTGGTTAACTAGGATCTGCAGCTTATCCATTAGGTAAGGAAATGGGCAGACTGGGTGGGCCAAGCGGTCCTTATCTGCCATCAAATTCTATGTTTCTCATGTTAGTCTTTTTCTGTACTTGACTGTCTACAGTATGTACTCCCAACTAAGGTTGATATTGCCCAAAGTAAAAACAACAGGTACTGTATGCATCAGTCCTTCAAGTTAATGTAAATGTTGAGTTTATCCTTCCTCCACATTAAAATATGTTTGGTTTATCATGCACCCAAATTTAGAAATCTTAATATCTTCTTCCTAACCCCTGCATCTTCCTCCAACATGAATCACCCTCCTTCTTACCCATAAAATCCATTGTTTATCTGGTTGATTCTGCCTTATTAAAAGTGTCTGAGCCTATTCCTCCAATAACATTTGCTAATACACCTTTCCCAACCCCTGCTGTACTGTACCACCTATTTCTTCCCTGTGTTCTGTGAAGACAGATAGAAACTTAACTTACCTCCTTAGCAAGCTACCATCTGATTTAGTACTGCAGATTCTCCCTGTATTAGAGGTCCCATTCATCATGAGCAACAATGGATTTTGTGTTATCTGGGCACATCTTTTTACAGGCTTTGTTTCTGGACTGACTAGCTTCCAAAGACATTTACAAATGCCACAGTGATCCCTGAGAGCTTGAGTTGCCAAACAAACATTTGGAAAGAGATGTCAGGCAACATGAGATCCATACCTTCATAATTACTGGATCCTTTCCTTAAAAGTGCATCTTAACAGAAAATATGGCAGTGGCTGTAAAGATTTTAATTTCATTTGTTGTTTACTCTGGAAGACAGGTTGAGTAAATTGCATATTTTGAAATGTATACGTATTTAAAAAATAAAACACAGAGTACATTCAAAAAATGATAACACATAGTAGCAATTAAATTGAACATTTTACAGTGGAAACTTTGTTTTTTTAACTTGAAAAAAAAAAAGATTTACAGCATTTGACAGAATTGGGAATATATTGTATTATGAGCACCAACATAGTCAAGGGCTATTTTGCCAGGAACCGTCTTCTAAATGGTGCTGTGAAAGAAATGGATTCTAATGACCTAGTGTGATAATTATTACATTGTGTGTGAAATAAATGAAATATAGGAAGGTACTTTCCTAAGTGCAATTTTATGAAAGAAAACAAGAGGACTACAATTGTATAATGGTCCGAAAAAGAGAGTAATTGAGCAGAATCATAAAAATACAATGATGCTTGCATATAAGGGAAGACCAGTGATAAAATGGCAAATGGAATTAATAGATTCTAATCCTGCACAGTACACCACTACCTCCTGATGAATAACTAAAGAATACTATAATCTAATATTGAGAAAAGTAGACCAAGTTAGCCAAAAGAAAAAGGGCTTTGTGTACAAGGCTCCTACAAACTCAGAATAATGACCTAAATGTTGATGGATTGTTTTCATTAAGTAATTAGCATGTAAGTCTAAGGTAAGTGCTATCCGGGTTTACCCCCAAATAAAGTCACTAACTGATATCAAACCTTGTGGAATTTAGGATTAAATTTTGAAAATGAGAATAATAACCATTAATAACATTTCTGTGTTCTTGGCCAATAAGATGATTTCTTTACTAATGAATTATATAGATTACACAAAACCCTGGTAGAAATATAACAGTTGGGAGGATGAAGATATAGCATGCACCAAGCAGGAAAGGGACCTTGGGGTTATCATCTCTGATGACCCAAGGTAAGGGAAACAGTGTGATGAGGCAGCAGGTAAAGCAAATAGGATCCTGAGATGTCTAGGCAGGGCATCACCAGCAGGAAAAGGGAGATCATAATTCCACCATGCAAGACACTAGTGAGGCCCTACCTGAGTACAGTGTACAGTTCTGAGAACTTATCTATGTATAGACATAGACAGGATAGAGAAGGTTTAGAGGAGGCAGCAAGATGGTACATGGTTTCATCACAAGTCCTAATGAGGACAGGCTGAAGGACTTAATAGGTATTACTTGGTGTTGAAAGGTGGAAAAGGCAAAGCCTATCGTGATTCACCTTCTGCACCAGCAGGGGATTTATAACCTGTGTTATTTAACAAAATATGTCAATAGACTCTTTGAATTTACTTTTGAATTGATGTTAACTAAACTACTAGGTGATGCATTCCAGAGTTTACTTGCTCTTAATTGTGAAATAACTTTTTCTTTTGTTTGTGTTTACCTTTGGAATCAGAAGTTGCCTATTATGGCATCTCAGTGTTTCAGGTTTAGTTGCCTCCTATGAGGTTAAGGTCAAGCATTTGGTTTGGATCATTCAAGATGCTAAACAACATAAGTAAATCTCCTCTAGTTCTTCAAAGTTTTAGATCATATAGATTAAGAATATTTAGCCTTCTGGTATTCAAAATTACCCATGGGTGTGATTAGTTTGGTTGCCCTCATTTGGATTGACTCAATTAGCCTTAAATCTTTCTCCAGATATGCGCCCAGAAGCATGAAGCCAAATCAACAATAGGTCTTACATAAGTTGTACATATTAGTAATAAACAGGCCCTATTTCTATTAATGAATGATTTTGATTGATGCTAGAATTCTATTTGCTTTTATCGCCAGTTGTCTACATTGATCTGATGATGCTAAATCTTATTGACAATTACCCCAGATCTCTATCTGAATTTAGAGATTTAATGGGGGACCCATTCAAATATTAGATTTTTTTCTCCCAAAATGGATAACAGAGCACTTTCAAGTTGAATTCGATTTGATTAGTTATTGCCCAGTCTTCCAATTTGTACAAATCAGATCGAATTAAATCAATTTTGTTAAATGTGTCAACTTAATAGCTTAGTTTTGTGTCATCTGCAATTTGGAAAGACGATACCTGAATGCCGGTGTTCATATTGCTTATAAAGATCCCAACTAAAACTGGGCCTACATTGAAGCATTGGGGAACAACACTTGTCCCATGGATTTCTTTGAAAACTGATTAGAAACTCATACATTCTGTGTCCATATTTTAACCATTCTGAAATCCATTTTGTTAAATAAATGCTGAACACGAACTTTAACAATTTTGCTATTATTTGTGTGTAGGTAACCGTATTAATGCTTTTTTAAATCAACGCACACAACAGAATCGCCGACTGGTATGCCCCTATCAGTACTTCTACTGACTGGTTCATAGAAGGAAATCAATTACTAACATGCCTTTCCCTTACGAAACCATGTTGTTTGGGTCACTGAAGTTTTTGACTGATATGTCAAGTCTCTGTTCTGTCTTTAATATTTTCTCCATGCACTTACATCTAATTAAAATGAGACTAATTGGCTTGCAGTTGTTTGCCAGACCTTTATTGCCGCTTTATACATTGCACCACAATTGCATTTTTCCTTGCGGTGGAATCTCACCCAGTTAACAATGATTTGTTAAACAGGGTGGTCAATGGAAAAGATTAATTCATTTCCATCTCTCTGACAAATTTTTGTTTATGTAGTCTGGTCTTGGGGATGATTTTCATTTGATTATAGAACTTCAAGCACTTCCCTTGCTAGAATTAGGTTATATTTATTTTATTTTATTTATTTCCAATGTCGAATTACAACCCTTTGAGTCGTGGACTCATTTACAAAGGATTCCATCAACAAGATGAAAATAATACATACAGGTCAAGTACAACAAATGGCAATGGTACAGAGCAAGCGATGTGTAGGCAAATGACAGTAAGTTATAAGTAGTACACATGGCTGAGGATTGTACAAGTTATTTACAGAAAGGGAGAGGGCATTATCATGTGGCCTATATAAAGATGTAGCTATGGAAGAAATGGATGGTGGTTGGGGGTAGAAATGACATGAATACCAACAGTCATTTAGCAATACATTCATATACGCCTTAGTATATTCAGTACAATCTGAGAGGAGGAAAACAATATATAGTGAGGTATGTAATATACAAGGTATCCTATAACTGGGAGGAATAATATAAATTATATAAGTTGTAGGCAGACCACTATTACAAGGTGGTGGCTAACAGAGGAGAGAGGGCAGGACTAGGGAGATCACTGTCTGGGTAGTTCAGCAACGAGCGCTTGAGGAGGTAGTTTTTAAGGGCTGATTTAAAAGGCCCAAGAGTTTGCTCAGTGGTGACAGGGATTAGAAGTGAGTTATATCAAGAGAGGGGCATGGTGGCGAAAAGATCTCTGCTCTAGAGGTCCAGACCCTAGGGACTTGTAGGGTGGCCTGAGAGGAACTGCTGGTTGCGAGGGTGGGGATAGAGTGGCAGATGATGGGGAGGCTCGGAGTGGTCATAACTGCAATACCTTTGGTCAAGAGGCAGGACTGGTAGGTAAGTCTCCTCAATGTGCTGAGGATGTTTGCTAACAGTATAATATACAGGAGTGGTGAGTTGAGCCAGTTAGGAAATGACAGGCTTTGTTGAGTAACAACTTCATTTTATGTGGGGTGTGTTGTCAGCCCGTAGATTAACAGAGCATTGTGTACTAGTGACAGTACTGGAGGATATTATGTCCAGATGCAATGCATCAGGGGCAAGGCAGTCCTGTGGCAGTAAAGACTTATACAGGGGTTGATAGCTGTGCAAAGAGTGCTTATATGGTTGTGGAAAGAGACAAAGAGAGAGAGAGAGAGAGATGTGTCAAAAGTGACAACGAGATACTTAAGGTAGTTGTTTGCACTCGGGGAAGAGGTTTGGGGCTGTGATGTGGAGATGGACGTTTTTGTGTTTGTTTTGTTATGGGCTAAGAACATGACTTTGTCTATTTTAGTTCTAGGACAAGTTTGTGGTCAGACAACCAACTCTCTGCTTGGCTGAAGGTGAGTTGGAGCGTGTTTTGGAGAAGGGTAGGATAAGGGGTGTGAGGCAAATGGGAATAGCATGGCATTGGCATAGAAGGAGGGGCCTCAGAGGCAGATGGGAGAGGTTTAGAAAGAGACCAAACAGTAAGGGTCCCAAGACAGAGGTGGTGGGAATCCCGAGCAGACCAGGCATGCACTGCAGATGGTGTTGTCTATGCTGACACATTGGGTACAGATGGAGAGATAGCTGCAGAACTAGTCCAGGACCCCTGCTAGAAACCAAGGGGCTGCACAGAGGAGAGAGAGGAGAGGAGCAAGGGTTGTTAAAGGTGTCAAAGCTTTGACAGGTCAATAAAAACTGATCCAGCAATGCCCTTTATCTAGTGCAGAGAGGGAGAACGTTAGAAAACCAGTGAGGCTGAGGTGGTACTGTGGCCACAATGAAACTTGTGCTGTTCATGGCAGAGGAGATTATGGGTGGAGAGGTACTCATGAGCTGGTCTGCTGTAATTTTTCCAGGGTTTGAATAGTGGTGGAAGGATAGAGTTGGATGAACGTTTCCTTTTTTCCGGCAAGGTGGAATTGGCTGAGGCAAAGGGAGCGATTTAGGAGGTTGGTTAGGGGGGTGAGAACAGGGTCAAGAACTCTTTTGAGTGGTTTATATCCAGTGAGTCACTGTTGTGGCAAGAGCCCTTAAGGGTGATGAGGAGATATGATGGCCTTACATGAGGGGAATGTCTTGAAAGAAGGAGAGTGGGGCTAGGTCAAAGAAATTTGAGGGGAGTACAGAGCTGAGATCTGTGGCACCATTTAGGCAGTCAGCAAAGTCTGTCTGGTTGGTGATCTGGTTTCCATTGACATTAAGCTGTTGAGGGACTGTTTTACCATTGAGTTCCTTGATATTGTCCCCGGAAATTGTGAGATAAGCCCAGGATGAGGGGCAAGTTTTCATTGTGTATTCAGCCTTGGATTTATGCATAGTCCAGGTGCACTTATTTCTGGCTGCATGTTAGACTTTCCGATCATCAGTCTTGCCTGAGTCCAGTGTCTGTACCAGAGGTTACCCCTGTTGAGCACTAATGTTGGGCAATGAGGGGTGATCCAAGAGGAGCCATGGTTCTAGGACACCCCGCTGTAGTGAGAGGGGTGAAAATCACAGGCCTTGTTAAAGGACTTAATAAAATGTAGGCTAGGACAGTCAATATCTGGTGCAACTGATGGATGACCATTTCAGGAAAACAGGATCTCCTTTTAGTTGACCAAGCTTATCAAGTCATAGGCAATGTCTGGTGACCAGTTTTGGGGTGGTTAGGCATTTGCAGGACCAGGAGAAAACGATGGAGATTGGTCACTAAGCACATCAGGTAGCAAAAGTAGTACTTGAGATCTTATGGGGCTTGTTGAGAGAACAATGTCTAGTAGGGTGGAAATACCTGAGGCAGGGTTGGTTCTGGTGGCTACGTTAATGAGCTGTGTGAGATCTATGGCAGGGGTAGCATCCCTAACCTGGGCAGCAGTTCCAGCATCGCAGTTTATATTAAGGTCTCCCAGAATGATGTGTTCCACTTTGGGTGGTAGGGGTATTTATATAGTTGAGGAGGACTGAAAGGCAGGATTCTGGGTTGGGGGTATATAGGCCACCATGAGAAATAAGGGGCCCTAGTGGGGTCAGGAATAAGTTTGAGAGAGATAGCTTGGGGAGTTGGGAGAGTTGGAGGGTGGATGGCAACCAAGTAGTGAATCCCGTCAGTGTATGGTGAAACCTTTATCACATTGATGCTAGTCCTCCCTGAAGGGTAACCAGGAACACAATTGCAGAGTCTGGGGTGGTCTGGGTCAGCCAGGATCCCACTACAGTAGGTATGTCAGGTTGGTGCTGGGTCAATCCATCCTGGAGTAGGTGGGAATTCTTTGGGAGCTGCATGTGTTCATGGATGCGATCGTAGTGAGGGGTTAGCTGAGGTAGGTTGGTGTTAACAGGTGGGGCGTCAGGTTTCGAGGTGGACATTGCTGGACAACATATAGACTTCTCTCAGGGGAGGGAAATGGACAAGGAAATGATAGAAAGTATACTTAGAATGGCAGATAAAGGGAGATATATTGTTGATGGGTGATCTGAATATGCCAGATGTTAACTGGAGTGCAGTTGTAGCAGTCACTTCTAAGAGTGGGGTTATTCTAGATGCCCTACAGGGGCATGCCTTGGCAACTACTATTGGAACCCACTGAGAGGGAGCAATCTTAGACCTGGTCCTCTCAAATGGAGATGGAGAGGATAACAGATGTAGAAGTGGGTATAGCCATCTGGGAACTAGCGCCATCGAACAGTATGGTTCACAGTAAACACAGCAATAGAGTCGAGCCATACAAAGACAAAAGTACTGAACTTCAGGAGGCTGACTTTGTTCAAATGGGTGAGTGCATAAGAATGCACTAGCAAATGGGCAGGAAGGAGGCGGAAGAACAACGGGAATAATAAAACCTGCCATCACAGAGGTAATAAGCCTTTAGTGTGAAGCAACTAAACAAAATAAAATGATGTAAGAAACCACTATGGTTCTCAAAGGAGGTGGCAGTGAAGGTTCAAGAGAAAAGAAAGCATTCAGAAAGTACAAGGACTCACAGAAGGAGCAGGACAGAGAATTGTATCAGTTAAAGCAAAAGGAAGCTGGGAAGGCAGTCAGAACAGCAAAGGCCCAAACTGAGGAAAAAATAGCCAACTCAGTTAAGAGGGGGAAAAACCTTTTTAGGTACATCAGGAGTGAAGGAAGACTATGAGGGATAGTGAGGCTAAAAAAGGGAGAGGAGGTGGGCAGAGGGTGATGGTAAAAGGCAGAGATACTAAACAAATATTTTTGCTCAGTATTTACAAATGAAAAGGGGAGGTACCTAAATAAACAATAGAAACACTCTGGATAAAGAAGCTGATACTCAGTTCATTTACAGAAGAAAGGGTTCTGAAAGAACTCTTAAAACTGAAGGTGGACAAAGTAATGGGTCCTGATGGATTCATCCCAGAATTCTAAAAGAACTAAGGGTAGAACTAGTGATACCACTGACTACCCTCTTTAACAAATCATTGCAGGATGGGGTGGTACCTGAGGACTGGAGGAGGGCAGATGTGATTCCCCTTCACAAAAGTGGGAGCAGGGCAGAAGCAGAAAACTACAGACCTGTTAGTTTAACCTCAGTGATAGGGAAAATGATGGAATCACTTCTGAAGGAAAAAATTGTTGAGTACCTAGAGGCCAGAGGGGCACAGGACCCAAGGCAGCATGGATTCACAGCAGGAAGGTCATGCCAGATGAATCTAATAGAATTCTTTGACTGGGCGACCAAAGAAGTAGATCAGGGAGGGGCTGTGGACATAGGCTACCTCGACTTTAGCAAGGACATTTGACTCAGTCCCACAAAAGATTAATATACAAGTTAGCCATCCTGGGAGTGGGTCCCAAGATGATAGCCTGGTAAAGAATTGGCTGGAGAATAGGGACGTAGAGGGTAATAGTAAATGGAGTCCACTCTGAAGAAAGGGAGGTTACTAGTGGGTGTGCCGAGACTATTAGGTCCAGTCCTCTCTAATGTCTTTATAGCGACATTGCAGAGGGACTGGAAGGAGTATGTCTCTTTGCAGATGACACAAAGATCTGCAGCAGAGTTGATGCAAGTGTGGGTTGAAAGGATGAGAAGGGACTTGGCAAGGTTAGAGGAATGGTCAAATGTATGGCAGCAAAGATTTAATACTAAGAAGTGTATGTAATGCACCTGGGAAACAAAACCCAGGAGAAGAGTACACTATGGGGGGTGAGATACTAACAACAACAAAAATGAGTGAGGACTGGGGTAGTCATATCAGATGACTTAAAGGTGGGCAACCAATGTGAGAGGGTAGGGAGGGTCAGGGTGGATAGTGGATGCATAGGAGAGGCATCACCGGTAGAAAACAGGAAGTTGTTATCCTCTGTACAGACAGCTGGTGAGACCCCATCTGAGTACTGTGCAGTTCTGGAGACCCAATCTCCGCAAGGACATATACAAGATGGAAGCTGTCCAGAGAGGGAACTAAATGGTGCATAGTCTGTACCAGAAGACATATGAAGAGAAACTCAAAGGAGCTTAATATGTATTAGCCTTGAGGGAGGAGGGAGGGTATGATAGAAACTTTCAAGTACCTCTCAAGGGTATAAAAAAGTCCAAGAGGGTAGCATCTTTCAAAAAAGAGGTGTGCAAGAACAAGGGGGTACAATTTGAAGATAGAGGGGTGCACTCTAGAGGTAATGTAAGGAAGTATTTTTCACAGAGAGGGTTGTGGATGCATGGAGCGGCCTTCTGGACGAGGTTGTGGACTTAAAAGCAGTGGTTGAATTCTGGCATGCATGGGACAAGCCATAAGGCAATTGTGGGTGGGTAGAAAGAAGTAGGCTGCTGGTTAACTAGGATCTGCAGCTTATCCATTAGGTGAAGGAAATGGGCAGACTGGGGCGGCCAAGCGGTCCTTATCTGCCATCAACTTTATGTTTCTTTGTTTTTCTGTACTCTGACTGTCTACAGTATGTACTCCCAACTAAGGTTGATATTGCCCAAAGTAAAAACAACAGGCACTTTATGCATCAGTCCTTCAAGTCAATGTAAATGTTGAGTTTATCCTTCCTCCGCACATTAAAATATGCTTGGTTTATCATGCACTCAAATTTAGAAATCTTAATATCTTTCTTCCTAACCCCTGCATCACCCTTCCAATATGAAGCACCCTCCTTCTTACCCATAAAATCACATTGTTTATCTGGTTGATTCTGCCTTATTAAAAGTGTCTGAGCCTATTCCCTCCAATAATATTTGCTAATACACCTTTCCCAACCCCTGCTGTACTGTACCACCTATTGTCCCTGTGTTCTGTGAAGACAGATAGAAATCCTAACTTCACCTCCTTAGCAAGCTACCATCTGATTTAGTTACTGCAGATTCTCCTGTAGTAGAGGTCCCATTCATCATGAGCAACAATGGATCTTGTGTTATCTGGCACATCTTTTTACAGGCTTTGTTTCTGGACTGACTAGCTTCCAAAGACATTTATAAATGCCACAGTGATCCCTGGAGAGCTTGAGTTGCAAACAAACATTTGGAAAGAGATGTCAGGTAACATGAGATCCATACTCCTTCATAATTACTGGATCCTTTCCTTGTAAAAGTGCATCTTAACAGAAAATATGGCAGTCGGCTGTAAAGATTTTAATTTCATTTGTTGTTTACCTGGAAGACAGGTTGAGTAAATTGCATTTTGAAATGCATAATGTATTTAAAAAATAAAACACAGAGTACATTCAAAAAAATGATAACACACAGAAGCAATTAAATTGAACATTTTACAGTGGAACTTGTTTTTTTAATTTGAAAAAAAAAGATTTACAGCATTTGACAGAATTGGGAATATTACTGTAATTATGAGCACCAACATAGTCAAGGCTATTATTTGCCAGGAACCGGTCTCCAAATGGTGTTGTGAAAGAAATGGATTCTAATGACCTAGTGTGCAAATTATTACATTGTGTGTGAAATAAATGTGAAATATAGGAAGGTACTTTCCTTAAGTGCAATTTTATGAAAGAACAAGAGGACTACAATTGTATATGGTCCGTAAAAGAGAGTAGTTGAGCAGAATCATAAAAAATACAATGATGCGCATAAGGGAAGACCAGTGATAAAATGGCAAATGGAATTAATAGGATTCTAATCCTGCACAGTACACCACTACCTCCTGATTAATAACAGAGAATACTATAATCTAATATTGAGAAAAAGTAGATCACAGCCAAAAGAAAAAGGGCTTTTGTACAATGCTCCTACAAACTCAGAATAATGAGCCTAAATGTTGATTGATTGTTTTCACTAAGTAATTAGTATGTAAGTTGAAGGTAAGGGTGCTATCCGGTTTACTCCCCAAATAAAGTCACTAACTGATATCAAACCTTGTGGAATTCCAGGATTAAATTTTGAAAAATGAGAATAATAACCATTAATCATATTTCTGTGTTCTTGGCCAATAAGATGATTTCTATACTAATGAATTACATAGATGGCACAAAACCCTGGTAGAACATAACAGTTGGGAGGATGAAGATATAGTATGCACCAAGTAGAAAGGGACCTGGGGTTACTCATCTCTGATGACCTCACAGGTAGGGAAACAGTGTGATGAGGCAGCAGGTAAAGCAACATGGGATCCTGAGATGTCTAGGCAGTGCATCACCAGCAGGAAAAGGGAGGTCATAATTCCACTATGCAAGACACTAGTGAGGCCCTCGCTTTGGAGTACAGTGTACAGTTCTGGAGACCTTATCTATGTATAGCATAGGACAGGGTAGAGAAGGTTTGGGAGGAGGGCAAAGATGGTACAGGGATTGCATCACAAGTCCTATGAGGACAGGCTGAAGGACTTAATAGGTTTCTTTGTGTTGAAAGGTGGAAAAAGGCAAAGCCCATCATGACTACCTTCCCTGCACTAGCAGGGGATTTACAACACTTGCGTTATTTTACAAAAATATGTCAATAGACTCCTTGAATTTACTTTTTTGATGTTAACTAAATACTCAGGTAATGCATTCTAGAGTTTACTTGCTCTTAATTGTGAAATAACTTTTCCTTTTGTTTGTGTTTACCTTTGGAATCAGAAGTTGCCTATTATGGCATCTCAGTGCTTCAGGTTTAGCTGCCCCCATGGAGGTTAAGGTCACATTTGGTTTGGATCATTCAAGATTGCTAAATAACATAAGTAACTTCTCTGTTCTTCAAAGTTTTAGATCATATAGATTAAGAATATTTAGCCTTTCTTGGTATTCAAAATTACCTATGGTGTGATTAGTTTGCTGCCCTCATTTGGATTGACTCAATCTAGCCTTTAAATCTTTCTCCAGATATGCTGCCCAGAAGCTATGAAGTCAAATCAACAATAGGTCTTACATAAGTTGTACATTAGGTAAACAGGCCCTTATTTCTATTAATGAATGATTTTTTATTGGTGCTAGAATTCTATTTGCTTTTATCGCCAGTTGTCTACATTGATCTGATGATGCTAAATCTTTATTGACAATTACCCCAGATCTCTATCTGAATCTACAGATTTAATGGGGGACCCATTCAAATATTAGATTTTTTTTTCTCCCAAAATGGATAACAGAGCACTTTTCGAAGTTGAATTTGATTTGATTAGTTATTGCCCAATCTTCCAATTTGTGCAAATCAGATCGAATTAAATCAATTTTGTTAAGTGTGTCAACTTAATAGCTTAGTTTTGTGTCATCTACTACTTGTAAAGACGATCACTGAATGCCGTGTTCATATTGCTTATAAAGATCCCAACTAAAACTGGGCTCATACTGGCAGCATTGGGGAACAACACTTGTCACATGGATTACCTCTTGAAAACTGATTAGAGACTCATACATTCTGTGTCCTATTTTTAACCATTCTGAAATCCATTTTGTTAAATAAATGCTGAACACGACTTTAATAATTTTGCTATTATTTGTGTGCATGGTACCGTGATCAATGCTTTTAAATCAAATCACACACAACAGAACGGTCGACTGGTATGCCCTATCAGTACTTCTACTGACTGGTTCATAGAAGGAAATCAATTAATAGTATATGCCTTCCTTACAAACCATGTTGTTTGGGTCACTGAAGTTTTGGACTGATATGTCGTCTCTGTTCTGCTTTTAATATTTTCTCCATGCACTTACATCTAATTAAATGATGAGACTAATTGGCCTGTAGTTGTTGGGTTGACCTTTATTGCTATTTTACATTGCACCACAATTAGTTTTTTCCATGCAGTGGAATCAGTCAGTTAACAATGATTTGTTAAACAGGATGGTCAATTGAGAAAGGTTAATTCATTTCCCATCTCTCTGACAAATTTTTGTTTAGTGTAGTCTGGTCCTGGGGATGATTTTTCATTGACCCCTTTAGAACTTCTGCCACTTCCTTGCTAGAATTGGGTTATATTTATTTTGTTTTATTTATTTCAATATCGGAATTACAACCCTTTTGTATCATCTGTATATAGGTTATATTTAACCCTTGCATTCTGAAATACAAAATTTGATAATATAAATATTATATAAAACTGGGCCCAGTATTGAACCCTGAGAGACACCAGATACCATGGTCCACTTTTCATGAAGTCCAGTCCCCATAGTTGTCATTTGTCTGCCTCCCTACAAGGTATTGTTGAAACCACTTAACTACTGTGCTGGACATACAATATCCCTGGGGTTGGATAGGAGGATGTCATGGCTAAAGTATCAAAGGCTTTGAATAAGACTATAAAGACAGCTCCCATTGTTAATATCCCATCCAATGCCCCAGTGATATCCCTCGGACCTTTAACAGTGCGGTTGTTGTACTGTGTTGTCGTTCAAAGCCTGACTGGAATCTATTTATAATCTTTTCCTCCTCTAAGAAATGCTGTAATTGGTTTTGTAAAAGTCTTCAAACACCTTTGCAGTAACTGGTAATAATGATATGGGTCTATAATAGGGATGTGCTAAATTGGAAAATTTCGTGCAGCAAAATATTTCACGTAATTAGCACATTCTTTGAAATACCACTGGGAAAAATGTGAAATTTCGCCCACAGTTGGATGCAAAATTTCACCCACAAGCCAGTGAAATTTCACTTGCGGGCAAACTTTTGTACCCACAGGTGAAATTTTGCCACCTGCGGGAGTAATTTCACCTCCCACAGTGAAATGTTGAGGCCACTGCCCACTGGCCAAAATTCTCCCTGGTGTCCCATGGCCCCCCAGCTGTCACTGGCCATTAATATTAAACAAGAACTCCCCAAAGTTATCCTTCACCCCCAATTTGTTTAATAAAAATACTCCTCCACTCCTGGTATCTAGTGGTCCACACCGCCATCACTGGCCATTATAATATTAAATGAGTACCTCTGCAAGTTACCCTGCCACCTCAGTCTGTTTTTATAAAAAATAAAATCACCCTCCACTCCCTGGTGCCTAGTGGACCTCACACCCATCATTAGATATCAGCACTCACCCAGCTCCCACCAGCAATCCAGTTGATTACACGCGTTTCTCCACCTCCCATGGCCATCAGCCCGATTGAGTGTTACTGAGTGCTTTGAATAAATAAGAATGAAATGAGCACGATGTGCCATTCATTCTCATTCATTCAAACACTCAGTAGTACTCAGGCTGCTAGCTGTGGAGGTGAGTGGAGGGCTGTGCCAGAGGCCTGACTAGGCTACTGTGGGGAGCTGTGTGGGTGCTGACATCTCATTGATAGATACATACAGGATACATAGACAGTAAGTCGCAGATAAGGGGCTCGTGGCCCACCCAGTCTGCCCATTTGAGCTGTGTTCAGCTTATGTTTCCTAGAAGTCAGTTGCCCTTACCCTGACCTCCAGAATTCCTTTATGTCTATCCCATATTCTTAAATCCCGTGATTGTTTCAGCCCCACCACTTCCCTGGCAGGGTGTTTCACTTTCCACCACTCCGTTCTGTGAAGAAATTTCTTCATGTTTCCTCTGAATCGTCTCCATCCAACTTCATCCCATGCCTCTAGTCCTGGAATATATTTTTCACTTAAAAATAGTGTATTCCTGCACCCTGTTCCTCCCTGTAAGATACTTGTATGTCTCTATCATTCTATGTGGCACAGTGATAGGGTGGGGGGGGAGGTCCGCTAGACATCAGGAAGTGGATGGTGATTTTTTATTTCTTTTTTAAAACAGATGGAGGCAAAGGGTAACTTGGGGGGTGCTTATTTAATATTATAATGGCCATTGATGGCCGGGGGAACCACTAAACACCAGAGACTGGAGGGTATTTTTTTTAATAAAACAGATTAGGGGTGCAGGGTAACTTGTAGTGTGTGGGGCTGGGGTCTAATTGACTTGTGGTGGCCGTGGCAATGGGTGAAATTGTGGGTGAAACTGTGAAATTTTGCAGCAATTTATGATAACATTTCCCATGGCTTAAATTGCCGATTGCAGCAGCACTTCACACTAAATTTAATTTTGCTGCATCTCTAGTCTATAATTTTCAATGAGTGTTTTTAGTCCATATTTGTATATTGGGGGCAACTTTTGCTGTTTTCCATTGTATAGGAACATCCTATTTGAGGAATGGCATATTAAACTTAATGGTTAATGGATGAGCAATTACTGGTGCCTCATATTTTAGTAGTACAGAAGGTATGACATCAGGGCCAGGTGCCTCTTTTATGTTTAATTTTAATAATGCTTCTGTACTTCTTATCCCAAGTCTTTGAAGGAAAATTTCTCTCTCAGATGTAATGGTGCCAAATAGCCTATAGTCTCTTCTAGGATCAAAATACTTATTTACTTCATTTGATTGAGATATTTCTCCCATTGTAATAGTTTGGGATTGTGTACCCATAGAGATAAATATATATTAAATTAATTCACCACAGTTGGGCCTAAGGTGGCTGTATGTTGATTTGTAATAAATGTTTCAGGAATGTTCGATTTTTGTATTTTGAATTTTCCTCATGTGTTTGAGAAATCTCCTTGGTTTTCTCGTAACAGTGGCCGATTGTTCCTATGTAATATATCTGTCTAAGCATTTTTTTTATGTTTGGTGTACTGATTCCTAAGTTTCTTATAGTTGTCCAATGCAAGTTGAATTTTGCTGTTTTAGCTAACTTCCAGGCCTTGTCTCGTTGTTTTTAAGTTTATGAAGGTCTGAATTATACTATGGTGCATTACATGATTTATTTTCATTGACTTCAAGGAACATGTTTATTGTATATCTCCTTGAAGTCTCGTGATCAGGGATTTCATTAATATATATATATATATATATATATATATATATATATATATTTATATTTTATATATTGGGACTGACAATTGGCGGGGAGGGGGATCCACTAGACACCAGGGATTTAATTAAAATATACATTTATCTTTTTTACATTGTGGCCAGTGTGGGGGCACTAGTGAAACACCTAGGAAGTTTGTGCACAAAGTATGGAATTTACAATTTGAGAATCAATTGGCAGAGTGAATTTTGTGGACTTTGCACATCTCTACATGTAGTTCCAAAGGAGGGCTGTAGTATGTTCCAGTTTCAAAACATGGTGAGTATAGAACATTCTATCTGTTCGTGGACATTATTAGCCCATCACTTGCTCACACTTGAGAGAAAACCAAGCCACACTCACACATGGTTAAGACAGCATGCCCAAACTTAAACAAAGCAACAAACCACAAACAGGCAGCCCTTACAAAGCTCTTGCAAGGATAAAAATGCTACTACCAAACAAAAACTCCGCACCAAGTGCCACTTAAGTGATCCAATCACCTTTACTTAACACACACCACAGCCCCAGGATCTCCATAGTCAACCAAAGTTTCACACCAATACCCGCTCACTTTCTCAAGGTGCTATAGCCAATTGCTTCCCTCATATTTAAGGGGAAAGATCCTATAGAGACTAGTGCTATACAATATTTTACTGCCTGAGTCATTACAAACATACTGGAAGTGATAGTAACACATATACAAAAGAGTTACATAGTTGAATACATAAGTAAAATATCCACATGATTAAACAAATGGCTGAAGCTTTGATATAAAAGTTCCCAAAATATAACCCAAACCACACATAAAAATATATACGCATGCATTGGGTTTGAATTTTATGTTTTCTGGTACTCAATATAGTAACGTTGATACAGAAATCAAAATAGAAAAACTCAATGTTGGGGACACTATAATAGCACATATAGGTATTTTTAAAAGTTTTAAGTTAAACTGACTAGATACTTTGGAAAACTTTGCCTATTAGACACCAATATTAGCAGTTTACAAATATATACTACACGTAAAGCTCAAATAGTCATAGACAAATTCATCCAAAGCCTCCTAAAGTGGCAAAAATGCAGAAGTCAGGGAACTTAATTCAAGAAAGGTGTTAAATCAAACCTCGCATTAAGGCCCAGGGGCTCTGTGGCACATCGATTAAAAAAATCACCTCACCTCTCTCCTCAATAGTACATAAGCCATTATGTCACAAAATAGTGTTGTATTTGACACTAGGCATTCTCTCTCTGCCCTTGTTGAAATAAAACCTCAAACTTGAAGTAAAGCATCTAAACATTGAGTCCTGCCCATGTGCTCCCATACCCCATTTACTTATTTCACTAGTCTGTGGGCCAGTCAGTAAAATCTAAATAAGATGACAACTACTCTACCTCACTTTAACTGCATTGTGATGCTTTTGTGGGAACAAGGGGACAATCTGTTGGTGATTGGAAACCCAAATACAGTAGTCCTCATGCAATTATCCAATCAGGGATGGAGATTTCTGGTTGGCACTCCTTACAGCTGAATAAAGTACTGTGTGTGTGTTTTGTTTAAGAAAATGCAATACTTTGCATTTTGACCCAGGCATTGCCGTTTTACATCTCTTTCTTGGAGCACTTAATGCACTTAGTATGGCCAGACTATTATGTTTCATGATAGATCTTATAAAGCACATCAGTGATTCATAGATTCATAGAAGTGTGACGGCAGAAAAGGACTGAACTAGGCCCACCATGTCTGCCCATTTGCCAAGCTATCTGCTTGGACCTGTGCCTCCTCCATTTAACACTCCCATGTGGTTGTCCCATTCCCTTTTGAATCCCTCCATTTTTTCTCTCCAATGACTGCTTCTGGGAGTTTGTTCCACTCTTTTCACGACTCTCTCCTGGAGTAATAGTATTTTCTAATGTTACCCCTGAACTGTCCTTCCTCCACCTGGAGGCCATGCCCCTCGTCTCTTACTTTCTTTCACCTTGAAGATGCTCCCTGCACCCTGTTTATACCCTTAAGGTACTTGAAGGTCTTGATCATGTCCCCCTCCTCTACGGCTTTAGGTAGTACATGTTCAAATCTCAACCTTCTTCATAGGATAGGTGGCTTAACCTTTACCATTTTATCTCTCTCTGAACCTCTCTATCTCCCCAATCTTCCTGAGGTATGGCCTCCAGAACTGACTCAGACCTAAGTGTGGTCTAACCAAATGGGTGTACAAGGGTACTATGACCTCCCTATTCCTATTGGTGATACCCTTCTGATGCATCCCAGCATTCCACTCCTCTGGCCACTGCCCTCCATGCACTGCCCTTCCACCTTCAGGTCTCCAGATATAATGATGCCTATGTCCTTTCTTTGCTCCATCTCTCCAGCTCCTTTCCCCATACGGTATCCCTGCCTCTGATTTCTGTAGCCCAGATGCATTATTTTGCATTTTCTGCATTGAATTCAGCTGCCACCTTTAGACCATGCCTCAGTCTCCCCAATCTTTGCATTTGTTCCACCCCTTCCTCTGTGTCCACCCTATTGTAGGTTTTGATATCATCCACAAACATACCACACCCCCTCAAGGCCCTCCATGATGTCTCCTATGAATATATTGAACAGTAGGGGCCCAGTACTGATCCCTGGGGACCCTGCTCATGACCTTGCCTTCCTGGATGCACCATTTATTATGACCCTTTGTCTCCTTTTTCCAGCCAGTTTCCCACCCATTTGACTGCTCCCGCCCCATCTCCAGTCCTGCCATTTTACCCAGCAGCCCCCCATGAGGCACTGAGTCAAACGCCTTTCTGAAATCCAAATAAGCAACATCTACCACTCTACCTTGATCTATTTCCTTGGTGGCCCAGTCAAAAAACTCTATCAAATTATTTGACAGGATCTGCCCCTAGTAAAACCATTTTGTCTTGGATTCATCAGGCCATTTGTCTCCAGGTAGCTGGTGATCCTGCCTTTTACTAGCTTCTCCATGAGCTTGCCTACCATTGATGTCAAGCTCACAGGCCTGTAACTTCCCACTTCTCCTCCCTCCCCTTATGCAGAGGGACCACATTTGCCTCCGTCCGAGTCTTCCGCACCACCCCTGTTTTCAGGGACCGATTGAAGAGTACAGTCAAGGGTCCTGCCAATACCTCTCTTAGCTCCTTAACACCCTTGGGTGCACCCTGTCTGGCCCCATTGCCCTGTCCACTCTTCATGCAGCCCAGTTCTTCCAATATTTCCTTTACAAGAAATGGGCTCATCTCCATCCCCCTTCCCAGCTATTTCATTACCTGCTCTGCTGCCTCCTTCCTCTTCCTGCCCCTTGAACATTGAGCAAAAGTAGGTGTTTAGTAGGTGTGCCTTTTCTCTGTCTCCCAGACGCTAACCCCTCTTTTGTTCTTAACTGAGAATTCCTGCCTAGTCTTCCTTTTTTCATTCACATAGCAAAAGAAAGATTTATCCCTTTTGACCCCTCTTGCTATTCTCTTCTCTGACTGTGCCTTTGCCCTCCTTACCTCTATCCCTGCTTCCTCTGGCTCACTAGATATTTTTACCCAGTCTACTTCGTTTGAGTTGTCTTAACCTGGCCCTTTTTTGTCCTTACCTTTTTGTTACTACCTCGTATACTACAGCGGTTTTCTGAGTGCTTGTTGTTTTACTGTATTACATTCAGTTTGGGCAGGCAGTGACATTTCTGAACATCTAGGCATTCTGGAGAAAAAAGAAATACTGCAAGTAGACATCTATGGGAAACCATGGCCTTAGATGCATCCTTCTTCCTCCTGGGAGCACAGCGAAATTCCAGTCTGACTATCTGTTTAGTGAATGTGTGATGTAGTTTTCTACTTATACTCATTTGCACCATGTGTGATGTGTGTAGATTTTTTTTTAATTGAGATTTGTTTATGAAGCACAGTGCATGCTATGTGATCTTTAATATAGCATTTCGCAATTTTTCTGAAAGTGTAATTTCACAACATCCAGGCACTTAGGATACAACAAAAACAACAGTGGTGGAAACCTTGGGAAAACCAAGTTCTTGGATGTGTCTCCTTCTCCCAGGAGCACTTAATGAAACATTTCTTCACTCCTGTGTTTTATACACATTACTGTTTTTGGGGGTGGGACTTTATTGATATACTTCACAGCTGGCTCCATGGGTCAGGCAATGGGTGTTCGCTCGGCACGCTGGTGACCTGAGTTCATGCCTCGGGCCATGTAATCAGGAGCAGAGTCCTGCATGGAGGGAGTTATGAGCATCCTATGGACACATCCCTTTCTTGGGGGAACGGTCCCAGACCACATGTTAGGTAGCTACTGGTCTTGGCTCATGGCTGCTGTTCATGACTGTGTGAATACTTGACATGTAAATAAACCCCTCCCACTGGACACGCCGCCATGGTTGGACCAGTGCATGGAGGGGTGGATTGTTGTGAAATGATGGAAAACACAACTGCTTAGCTGACCAGTTGATGGTGGCCAGTCTCTGTTCTTCACAAAGCTCTGAAGTGTCTGCTCCAACCCTTCACCATGTGTTCTGCATAGCAGAAGGCTTCGGTCAAGTCTTCTCCCGGTTCCCTGCCCTGAGAGGAGTTGCCCCCCAGGTGAAGGGATAGTTCAGGTCAACCAGGCGACAGCAGTAATGAGGCTTCGGTGATGGTGGCGGGACTGGCAGCAGGGCTCTAGGCCTCCCAAAGGAGTGATCTTCCAGTGGCTTTGGGGGGAGCATTAAAGTCAATACACACAAAAAGAAACAACTATTTCATAATGCAATCCTTTACATAGAGTGCAATAAGTATGCAGTACATTTTATCAAATTACTTTGTGATAGAAAACATGTAAACATAATTCTAGCAACAGGGTATTCACAGAACTAATGCACCAATATAAGTCATTAAAGCACATACAATATCATGAACAGTGACAATATCAGTTTGTTAGCTGAAAGCAGATTTTGCACAGTGAACGCCATTTGGCACCACAGGTACAAAAACACATTTCGAACAGGATGTGAAAAATGACAGCTATACTGTTCATGGGGAGGTGTAAAAAATGGCAATGTTAAAAATCTGGAGTGAAAATATAAAAAAAAAAAAAAACTGGTGAAGTCACGAGCATGCAAAGAAACTGTGCAACGCACACCCGTAATGTAATTAGTATGTGGATTTTTTGGCAGATTGTCAACACAGGCATTTTGGGACCTCCGGCCATGAACAGTGTCACTGTGATTTTCTTAAACTGTCCTAAACACTGATTTCCTATGGCTACCTATGCATTTCTTGCACTGGAAGTGTAAAACACATTTCGCCAGGGTATGAAAAATGACAGCTGTACTGTTCATAAGGAGGTGTGGAAAAATGCCAGTGTTGAAAATCTGGACTGAAAATATTACAAATTTGTGAACTTACAAATGTGCGTGGAAACTGTGCATTGCACTCTCGTAACACAGTCATTTTGTCACCAAATTTTAAACATAGCCATTTTAAGACCTCTGCTCATGAACAGTGTCACTGTGATTTTCTTAATCTGTCCCGAACATTGATTTCACACACCTCTGGCGCCATTGTGTGCTACATGTGCAAAAACACATTTTGGGCAAGATATGAAACATGACAGCTGTGCTGCTCATAAGGAGGTGTGGTAAAATGGCAATGTTGAAAATCTGGAGTGAAAATATTAAAAATTCACAAAGGAACTGCGCAACGCACACTCGTAACAGTCATTTTTGGGAATTTTTTCACCAAATTTTCAACATAGGGTTTTGGGAGCATACTTCATGAACTGTAATCATCATTTATTTATCAGTCCCAAAAAGGTGGTTTCTCGAATGACCGTGAAATCACCTTTCAGGGCTGAATAACAAAATGACAATGAGTGAGTTCATGAGGTGGGGCCCCAAGAACCCATGTTGAAAATTTGGTGAAAATTTCTAAATATTTGAGATATACCAAAGTTGAAAACAAGGTTTATGCCATATACAGCTTACCAGCATTTCTTCAGTTCGGTTGGCTTTGAAGAGTGCAGACATGTTTCGGTCCACTGAAGATCATCGCGCTGGGCCCCAGAGGTAATTATGGGGTCAGGGGAGTGGGGAGATGGGTGTGCAGAGGGAGGGCGTGGGTTGGGGGAGGTGGGCAAGACAGTCAACAAGGGATCTTTTTTTTTTTTACATTTTATTTTCTTATTCAGGAAGACGACGCAGGACTTTTGCCACACTGTGTGGGCTCCCAGTGAGGCAGCTGGAAGGTTATTGTGTTGGTGGGCGGCAGTGGAGCCAACGGAGGATTGGGAACCCTTGTTAGCCATACAGACTTTTGCCATGCTGGGGTGGGCTCCAAGTGTGGCACCTAGAAGTCTATGTTTCTTTTGGGGGGTTACAGTGGAGCCAACAGGGAATTAGGCACCCCCGTTGCTCATAAGGACTTTTGCCACACTGGGGTGGGCTCCCAGTGTGGCACCTATAAGTCTGTTTGGGGGAGAACAGTTGACCTGACAGGGGATTGGGCACCCCTGTCAGTCATACAGTGTACAGAGGTGGAGGGGAGTGCATGAGTATGCTGGGGTAGGCTCTCAGCATCCTATGTAAGTGCTTGTAGGGGGAGGATGACTAACTGTCTATGACAGTTCATATGCAGTGAAGATGTACGTGTAGGCAATTTGCATACTGCTGATGGAAGTATGCAAATTGCCTACACGTTACCACCACTCATTGTGGTGGTGTTTTCCTCAGAATTGTATGCCCCCACATCTGAACGGCTGTCATAGACAGCTCGGGTGTTCATTGTGTAGTGCAGCCGCACCTGCAAAAGGGAGCAGGGCATTGAAGTGGGTGAGGCACACCCATTGAAACCGCATGGTGGCACTATGTTTATGCAGACGTGGCAAGCAAACATACAAATGGAATCATTGAGAAAATGAAGGAAAGATAAACATAATAAAGTGCCACTTAGTTCCATGTTAAGAGTTGTGGCTTCTGGCCTTGTTCCTATCAACAAGAACATATTTCAGGATGATGATAGCTACTATAAAGCTATATAACTAGGGAGATTTCTAAGAGATCTGCAGGATATGAACATGATTAACTCCCAGGGTCAGATTGGCTACACCTGAAGGTGCTGAAGGAGACAATAAAGGGCCTGGGAGCCCCTTGGCATACATATTTATGAGTCACTGATAACGAGGAAGTGACAGTAGACTGGTGGGTAGCAAATGTTGTCTCTCGCATGATACATAAGAGTAGGGACAAAAACATCAGGGCTTGATTTTCAAAAAGAAAAGTTGACACAAGGTGCCTGAACCAAAGGGGTTTGACAGAAGTGGCTCCCTGTGTCAAAGTTTATGGCTATCCTAATTTTCAAATGAGCACTGCATTGAAATCAGGATGCCATGCAGCAAAGACCTGCTGCACCACCCTTTCAGCAAAAGCACCCATGCGCCAGATTGCAAGGGTGGTTGCACAATGGCAGGGCTGCACCATCCACTTGTTTGCAATTCTAGAAGCCACGCCATGGTCGCAACAGCTGGCTGACCTTAGACCATCCAGAAGTTGGCCTAATGGCCTTGTACCACTGCATGGCAGGGTGGTAATTGGGGAGAACTGGAAGGTGGGGACCAGTGCCGCTGGAGCAGTGGGGGTGCCATAGGGTATGATGGGGCATAGTGGCACTGAGAGGGAGCAGAAAAGGCACCTGGTTGAGGTGCCAAATGGAGCAATGGACAGCCAATTGGAATAGGTAGGGGGGTTGGCATGACAATGTCCTCATCATACAGACCCAAGATGAAAGCAACCCTGGCATCTGCCCCACAGTACCATCAGTCAAGGCAAAGTAGTCGTGCATCTGTCGGCTGTCACACAGGGGGTCTGTGTATCAGGGAACTGTTGTAGTGCCCAAGGCACATATCTATCCACAGCATGCACCCTCCAACCTTTACCCACTGCCACCCACCCCATTTAGGGGACTATGGGTCCCATGGCTCAGCTGCCAGGGTTACTTCCACCTTGGGTTCATGTGAGGATGGTGTTGCCATGCCATCTGCCCCACCCAGTCCAAGTGACTCTCCACTACTCCATTTGGCAGCTCTGCCAGGTGTGTCCTCTGATCCTTCTCAATGCCCCCATACCCCATCATACCCTATGGCACCCCAACTGCTCCAATGGCCCCATTCCCCACTTTCCAGCCAGGTTAGCCCCCACCTCTGTGGCTCATCTAGGCTTATGCCAGGTGGGGGAATGACATATCCCTCCATCAAACCCCGCAGGTATGCTGCATGTTTGGTGTAACACTGTGGCTATGGCATTTGTCAGATCTTTGTCATAGGAACCTCATTTTGTAAAATTGGGTGCAGAACCCTGATGCACCCTGACTCTACTGCAGCCCTAGATCACTGCTAATTGCATAATCTAGGGCTTTTGAAAACCGGAGCCCCAGGTGTTTACAGGCCAGTGAGACTGGCATTTATGGCCAATGATTTTCTAGACATTGCTGAAATTATATCCAAAATGGCAATTCTTAATAAAATTTCAACTTAAATGTTGCTCTTCCCTATTTTGCTTTTTTTTATCTAAAACTAAAACCTATGTCACCTTCTATAACAACTTACTTTTCATGCAGATTTTCACATTTAATAAGCTGGTATATTTCAAATGTTCAGAGATGCTACAGTATTTTGTATTAATAAACACATTTCAAAGTTCTCTAAAAGCAGATAAATCTGACACTGTTGGCTTAGTATTTTAAAGGTTGAAAGGTCTTGATGCTAGTACCTTATTAATGTGAATGAAAATGGGCTGGCAGTATAACCTAGGGTTAGAGGAATAAGGTGTGAATGACCTTGTTGCATCCAGCAGACCAGACCTGAGTTTGATTCTCACGACGTCCACTTGCATACTGTCTGACTCTAAGCAAGTCACTTAACCACCCAGTGCTCCCAGGCCACCCCTGAAAACAGGCATTTGTGCCTAGTGGGCCTTACCCGGTTATCAAAGACTAAAATAAAAATAAATAAATTACTTCAAACATTTGCTATAGTCCCATTGTTTTTGTTCAGACAGTTTTATAGTAGTCTGGCAGTTTCCTTTGGTACAATTGATTTATTTGGTAAAAGATTTTTAAAAAAGGAATAATCTTTTAAAATGAATGTTTGCATACTGTGGAATATATCTATTTTTATTTATTTATTTAGTTTTTGTTGACCGGTAAGTGCACTAGACAAATCCTGCCTATTTTCAGGCACGACCCGGGGGAAGGGGATACAGATGAATGCCAACTGACCATGAACCAGATTAAGCTGTTGGTGGTATTTTTAGTGATTGAGGGAAATTTGGCCAGGACACTGGGAAAATTTTCCTACTCTTTTCGATAAGTGCCATGGGATCTTAACATCCATCTGAACTACCACCAGTTCAGGCAGATGGGACCTCGGTTTAACATCTCATCCAAAAGACGGCACCTCAGAAGTGCAGCACCCCTCTCATGCTGCACTACAGTCTCAGTACTGGGATATTAACCAAAGTGCCAGATGTGGGAACTGAACCCACAGCCCTCTAATCTCCCATCCTCAGAGGCGAGTGTGCTACCTACTGAGCCACTGACACTGACAAGACTGAGGATTTGAGAAAACAGCAGGCCCACATTTTTAGTACCTGAATTTAGTGTCTCTCCCCCAAAATGTAATACTCACATTTACAATTACATATATTTTTAATGGCTGTGGTTATACATTTTTTACTAGGCTGTTGTGACCTAGTCATTGGAATTCTGTTCTCTGTGGCACTATGTATCATTATTCAACATTGTATCTTTTTATCTCCAAAATTTGAGAAATTCCATATCCAGAATTACTGGCCCAACTGATATTAATAGTGGGGCACCTAAAACAATATTATGGACAGGAATCAACATAGGTACATGGGTTCATGGGAGATAGGTTGTAGCAAATACACTTGAATGATTTTTTCAGCTCAATGGCATAGATGGTAGATAGAGACAAGACAGTTCAGGTTTTCTACCTGTACTTCAGCAATGTCTTTGATTTGATGCCACATGGGGAGGCTTATAGAACAAATAATGGATTTAGGATTAGGGCAAATTTGGTGCATTGTTCAGGACTAAAAGAGTGGTGCAGAATGGTAAACTCTCAAATTTCTTTGGGCCACAATAGGAATGCCATAGTGGTCTGTTCTTGGGCTGGTATACTATGTTATGTAGCATATATAGTATGTAAGAAACATCAGGGAGAGGTTGCAAGTTAAAGTGAGTCTGTTCTCAAATGACACAAAACTCTATAGGAGAGTGAATAGTGATGAAGTAATCAGCAGCATATAACAGGATGTGGAAAAGCTGGACCAGTGGTCCAGGCTTTGGAAATTGAAGTTCAATGCCAACAAATATGAAGAGGTACACACAAGAACAAAAATATATGGACATAATATTGCTTCAAAGGGATCATAGTAGAGCAGTCAAAGGAGGAAGGACAACAAGGATTGATAAAAACAACAGTAACATCCTTTTCCCAATGCAATCCTAACTATGGGAAAGCTAACAGGATGCTGAAGAGCATATATTTAGTTTTGATTTAGTTTATTGTTTTCAGAATAACTTCTGAGAATCAATGTCCTTTTCAAAATGTGATCTTAGGAAAAACAACAGCAACATACAAAGAACAGAGTACTGTATCAGAGATTATCAACATACAAATCGATTACTATAGTTGCTGATTAAATAACAAACATACAAGGATTGCAATGAAGATTTGAAAGCATGTAATTCAGAACAGCATGGCGTATCAACAGATACATTTTTCCAGTGCTTCACAGCTCTAAAAATAAAGGACTTTTGACTAGAGAGGTTCTTCTTAATGTAAGTTGCAAACAACTATTAACCATTAAGCAAGTCCCATAAGGTAGCTGGTCAAGAGTGCATAGTATTAACAGCATGACAAAAAACATGTAGCCAGAACAGCATGAATGAAAACAGCTATGGGAAAACAGTTGCACTGGAGATTAGAGCACTGTTCCTGTACCTGTGTTCACTCTCACTAACCTCCCTTAGTCCGCAGCTGTCTGATGGTGAGATGCACTGCCTTCATGGCTCAGCGGATTGAGTCATGGATGCTGAGAAGCAGTACACTCTGAAAGCGGCAGCGGTTCTAGTTTGGGGCCCACAGTGTGCATGTTTATAGTTTTACATTGTTGTACAGTATATCTGCATGGTTTAGTTTTATTGACTTGGGACAGTTTCCATGTTGCACCTGTCTTGTGCTTGCACCCCACCAACTTTCATGCCAAATGGGAAATTTACCCCATCACAATGTTCTCCCCCCTCTCCTGAGTTTTTTCCACCCCCCCGGGTTGATTAGATATGTTGGGGAGGGTGCGGGGGGCATAGCCCCTGACATGAGGGGTGGGGTGGCGTAGACCCCGGCATAGATCATAACATGGGTAATACTGTGGGATGTGCACTTAGGTTTTCTTCGCTTATATTTCCCAACACTCTGTTTCCTGGTGCTGTTTTGTCTCGGCTGTATAGAACCATGCTGTTTCTAGTTTAACGGTTCTCAACTAGATCCATCTCCTAAGCATTTGAAATAGGGATATGAAATCTCAGGAGATTGATATAGCAAGGTTTTTTAATGAAAAGAGAAGTGAAATATTTATGTTTGAAATCAAATGGTAACTAACCTACTAAATTATGAAGTTTGCAGTGATGAGTACAAACATCTAGGCCCAGTGGAACATGCATGCCCTATTTAAAGAGTTATGTGCTCTCAATGTACACTGTCTGAAGTCTCCAAATTAACTGCTACTGTAGGACATATTCATTAAATAGCAAAAAAAAACTGGACACTATTAATCTATAAGTTTCTTTTACAAGATTATTTCTACTTCTGTAGAAGAGGTCTCAGTGAAAGTTCATAGATATAACCGCAGTATGTAGTTTGTATGTTGGGTGAAGGGCAGTGAGTTACATATCAAGATGTTTAGAACAATCCACTAGCTCAATCCCATTTCTTTCCAAAGTATGAACATTAAGTAAAGGCAAAAGACCACTTACAGTATGTTCTTGTTCACAAAAAGTAATAATTTAGTTTTTGTAGAATTCGTGGCTAGTTTATTCAAGTGAAATTGTGATTGCATCTTATCAAAATCATTTTGCAGGAGATGGAAAAGAGCAGTCACAGCCCTGTTCCTGGAGAAAATTACTGCATCAACCATAAAAAGATTTTACTTAGATTAACTGTTTTGTATGGGTAACTCATTTAACAATAAACTAAATAATAGGGGGATCCGGAATGGATCCTTGAAATACAGCATCATTCACCGGCAAGCTCTGAAAGTGAAATCTTTGATCTTTATTCTTTGCCTATGATCAGTAAGGTAGTGTCTAAATGAATTGAGCATTTCTATTTATGGGCCAAGAGAATCAAGCTTATTTAATAGCAAACAATAGTTTATCATGTCAGATTGCTTCTTAAGGTCAGTAATGACCCTGCCCTATGCGTTCCTCATTATACAGGACTCTGTGTAGAAACTCTGTGAGTTCCACCAAAATAGTACTTGTACTATTTTTTTTTTATGAAAACCATATTGTACCTAGATAAAAATGTAATCACTAGATGTTCAGAAAAAGACATTACAATATATATATTTATTTAAAACATATATACTGTACACACACAAAATCACCACTGAATTCTAGATGTTGTACATAGGGACTCTAAATATGGCCATATATGTAACCAACTGGACAAATATAGTATTATTCATTCCATGGCCTTGGATGGGGGAGTACAGAGATCAGACTATTATCCTTATTAAGAGGATTGTTGCTTTTCACGATAGAAACTAAGATAACCTGGTGTCATACACTATGTATTAAATGAAAACTAAAGAAAGGCTTTATGTGAGGGATGACATAAAGTCTACAGAGGCGCTGGGCAAGTGGGGGGAAGAGGCTCTATGGGTCATCCTGAAATGAAGAAACATGAGATCATTCACACAGGAGTGATATATAGACTGCCATCACGGGGGAGGGGGTGGATAAAGCTATGTTGGAGGAAATTCAGATGATGGCAAACAAAGGGCAGGTGCTGCTGTTAGGGGGTATCAACTTACAGGATGTGGAATACAGCACCCCAACAGTGGCATCTGCCAGGAGCAGAGATATAATTGACTCCCTACAGGGGCACTCTTGAGACAGTTAGCCAGTGAGCCAACTGAGGAAGGTGCAGTGCTTGACCTGATCCTCACAAATGGAGATAGAGTGGGGAGGTCTCAGTGGGGAAAAGCTAGACACAAGTGACCACAATACAGTATGGTTCTACTAAGGACAGCATCAGAAGGAAACAATCTAAGGTAAAGTTCTAGATTTCAGGTAAGCAGACTTTAAGAGCTTGGGCGATCACCTCAAGAAAACTCCTGTGGGGTAAGGGATCTAGAGGGGTTGAAGAAAAATGCACAAAAGTAAAGGTGGCCATAGCAGAAGCCACAAATCTCTGTGTCAGACGGGTCAGCAAATATAGGAAAAAAGTAAACCTCTGTGGTTTAGTTGGGAGGTAGAACTAAAGGTCAGGGTGAAATGGGCAGTATTCAAGAGATATAAGCAGACGCAGAGGGGGGAAGATAGAGTAGTGTACCAGGAATAGCAGAAGAAGGCAGGAATTGAGATTAGGAGAGCAAAGACAAGGACTGAAGAGAAAATTAATCATATTTATTTATGTCTAACATATAGTTCTGTACCTATGTAAGCCTATATTGATCTGTACTATGCTATTTATTTATTGTCATCTCAGATTAATACCTTTGAGCTGGAAGCTCACTGACAAAGATTCCATAATCAAGAACAGAATACAAAACAAAACTATAAGTTGACACTGTGCAAAACAAAAGTTTATCAAACAGGAAGGGAAACAGAGTACAGTCAATTTTTATCAAAAAAGCATCCATCAGGATTAACTCTATTATTTACCAGCTGATGATTGTTGATACTATTAACATTAATAGTACCAATCTGAAGCCTCAAGTCTGTCATGAATAAAAACAGAAACCACAAGATCCAAAAAAATATTATTTCTTAAGATGCCCACTCCTCCGAACTTTAGCTTTTTCCTCCTAGATGAATGAGAGTCTGAGGATCCATCCTCATATTTAGTAAAGAGATCCTGTTCAGTAGTGGCTATGGAGGATGTATCAGAGTCCTCTTCTGTGTCCTCGAGGATTTGTGTTGTGATAAGATGGCAAATGTATTTTCCTTCTCTTTGCTGCAATTTTGCCTTGGGCTGCCCCCTAGTACTGCAATGCCTGGTCACCATTTGCAGCTGTTCAGTCATGGGGGCTGAAGGAGGAGAAGGCATCACCACATGTGGTGATGGATTGCTGTAGAGGCATAGGTCAGGAAATATAGGCAGACTAGGAAGAATTATAAACATTGCAAGCAAAGTTTTATTATTATCAACAACAGTAAAATTGAAACAAAAATTAGAATTGCATAGGATAGCTCTTCATGTACTGTAGGTGGTACAAACAAAAAGTCCTTCATCTGAGTTTTCCTTTAAAATCTCCACAAACAAAACATTGTTCTGTTTTTATAAGATGCATTTTCCTGGCAATTTAAACTCTGCATCCTGCTGTAAATTACACCTCCTGTTCCTCACAAAATGTGCCACAACTTTGTCAGTTTCTTTCCTGAGGGCATCCTGAAGTATATATTTAGTCTTAATTGTCCCTGAGCTTGTTTTCTGCTGACAACTCTGTGAACAAAACATAGAAACACAGAAGTTGTCAGCAGAAAAGGACCTCTTGGCTGACCTAGTCTGCCCTAAATTACCTACATACTATGCAACCACAGACCCTACTTCATCTCTGGCTTTTCCCCACCCCAGCCCTGTTACTATGGTCCCCTTGTGTCTATCCCATGCATGCATAAATCTTGCAACTGTTTTAGTACCCACCACCAGTTCCATGTCATAACGGTGATTGCTAAGTAGCGATCACTGTCACAGTGCTTGTACATCACCAAAAAGCAAAATGGCAACGTACACTGCCAGTGAGGCCAAGACCAGTGAACACGTACTATTATATCTATGCACGGGGGCTGTGCCCCCCACACCCCCTTAATTGACTGTGCAATGTATATGTTATGTATTCTCCTAGGTTGTACCTGAAAACATACCACTTGGTGTAGCATACTCGGGGGTTAAACAAAAACTAAATAAATAAATAGCTCAATCTGTTAAGTGAGGAGACAAAACCTCTAACTGGTATGTGAGTGAGAGAAGGAAGACTAAGGGGGTGGGATATTTCAGCTGAGGTATAAGGGTGGGAAGATGGTGGAGGGAGAACAGGAGAAGGCAAACATCTTAAACAGACACTTTTGCTCTGTGTTTATGGTGGAGGGGGAGGGAGAAGGAGGACAGATCAGGGAAAAGGGGGTTGCTGGAGAGGGGTTGAACATCATCCTATTCAAGGTAGAGGGTGTCCTAAATGCAGTAGTAGGACAAAAACATAGGTAACATAGGCAAATTCAGAGCAAAAAAGACAATAGTCCATGATGCGTGCCATATCTCTAAAAATATCCCCAATATTGTTGGTTTTGCAATAACTATCAAATCTTTTTTTAAACTATGTCATGTTATTACTTCCAACCACTTCCTTACGGAGTGAGTTCCATAATGCAACCACCCTCTGGTTAAATCATTGACCCCTTTTTATTGAGTGCTATACTTCTGCCTTTAACGGCAATAAAATCAGACAGAGCTATGGGACCTGTCAGGATACACCCCATAATACTGAGGGAGGTGCTAGCAAAGCCATTAACTGCCATGTTCAAAAGATCATTGGAGACAGAGTGGTCCCAGAAGACTGGAAAAGAGTGGATGTGGTCCCTCTCTACAAGTGTGGAAGCAAGGCAGAGGCAAGCAACTACTGGCCAGTCAACCTAACTTCAGTAGTGGGCAAGTTGATGAAGAAATTACTGAAGGAAAGAATTCTCAAGTATCTTGATTCACAGATATCATGGACTCACAGAAAGGAGGTCATGTCAAATGAACTTCATTAAGTTCTTTGACTGGGAGACCAGAGTGATAGATCAGGGTGTGGCGGTGGATGTGGTTTACCTTGACTTCAGTAAAGCATTTGACACAGTGCTGCACAGAAGGCTTCGGCACAAACTGAGAGACCTCGGGATGGTATCAGAGGTTATGAGATTGGTGAAATAATTGATTAGAGGGAACAAGCAAAGGGTGGTCATAAATAGAGTTCCATCAGGGGAGGTAGGGGTGACCAGGAGGGTACCTTAGGGGTCGGTACTGGAACTGATCCTGTTCAACGTTTCATAGGAGACATAACAGAAGGGCTTGAAGTGAAATTCTGTCTATTGGCAGATGATACAAAGCTCTGTAACAGAGTGACACCCCAATAGGGTAGGAAAAATGAGTAAAGATTTGCACAAATTAGAGGAGTGGTCAAAAGTGTGGCAATTAAGCTTTAATGATAAAAAGTGCAAAATTACGCACTTAGGGAGCAAAAATCAAGGAACAGAGTACAGGCTATGTTGTCAGGTACTGGAAGTGATAGAGCAGAAGAGGGACCTTGGTATAACCATATCTAACAATCTCAACATCGCAAAGCAATGTGAGAGGGCAGTAGCAAACCAGTAGAATGCTGGGATGCAAAGGCTGGGGTATTGTGAGTAAGAGGAGGGAGGTGGTGATGCCCTTGTACAAGCAGCTGGTGAGACCACACCTAAAATACAGTGTTCAATTCTAGAGACCATACGTCAGAAGGAACATGGCAAGGTGAAGAAGGTCCAGAGAAGAGCAACAAGGACTTAGTCAAGTGACATATGAGGAGAAGCTAATGGGTCTCAACATGTATAGCCTGGAGAAAAGGAGGGATATGGGGATACGACAGAGTCCATCAAGTACTAAAAGGGTTTTAACAGGGATATGGATAGCAGTATTTTTCAGATAAGAGAATAACAAAATGAGGGGTAAAGACATGAAGTTAGAAAGGGGCAGATTCAAGGGAAACATCAGGAAACACTATTTCACAGAAAGAGTGGTGGATGGTTGGAATGCACTCCCTGAGGAGGTGGTGAGGTCCAAGACTGTGTCAGGATTCAAGGCTGCTTGGGATGGTACAAGGGTATATTGGAGATGGGGCAAGGGGGGAAATCTACCTGGGACACCTACGGTCCGTGGGTAACATATTGTTAGAATGCTTAGGCAGACTCTGTGGGCCAGGAAGTCCTTATTTGCTGACAATTTCTATTTATCTATGCATCTGTGTAACACTTTAATAATTGCAGTTGCCAACTCAGCAGCTTTAGACTTAACTAATTTCATGTCAAAATCATTATTTCCTTTCCTGATATTAGACCTTAGGTTTTTACACATTGAGTCTCCTTCTATGTAATAATTATAAAATAAAATTTAGGATGTAAAGATGTATCTTTGGCCAAGCAATTGTCAACTACAACAAAGGGTCCAGTAGAGTCACAAGACCATTCCTTCCCAGCATGACAAAATAAAAACAATTATTAAAGAAATTTGCCAAATCAATGGTTTTGTGACTACCATTCCTTTTCATTCTGACTTAAGGAGTGAATACTGAACTGTAAATGTCTGTCACTATGTCTTTTCTTCAGACATCCTTTTGTGTTTTTTTCTTTTCCTTTTCCCAATTTGTCCAGTGCTGTACTGGTTGTTAATTATTGTTCATGATACTTTTTAAAGAAAGAGTTTAACCCTTTGATCTATACACATTGCAACCCTTATTCACACCCAAGACAGCTCTATTAATCATTACTGAGCATTGCTTCTGGCCCTGGCATTTCTAACTGGAGTAAGCATATCACAAGTATGAATACATATGTGAGTAAAATAGTCAAGGGCTAGATCAAGGTCCAGGATTTGGAACAATCAGTATCATGCATTTTATACTGGAAGGCAATTATTTTTTAGATTTTGGGAGAACCCTAGTATAGAAAATGCTGGGAGTAGGTTTAACTAATCTAACTGCCCAATTACAGTGAGCACACCAGGATGCAGTACAATATTGCAACATTCTACACCATAGTTACTGCAGGAAACAAGACAATTTCAATATCAGTTAATGTCTTTTGTCATGTAGTAACCTGTGGAACTGTGTTGCATCTTGGTGGACTCCACTGTACATATGATTGGGGAGTGGCCACTCAAAAATAAAGGAAAAAGAATGTTTTTTTTTTTTTATTCTGTCCATACAAGTAATGCTAGGTGGGATTTCACTAGTTGCAGCAAAGAGGAGATTTTTCCAATGTAGTGGTCACTGGTTTGACTACACCTGGAGAACTAAGTGCAATTTTGGAACCCACATCTGAACGACAATGAGAGGTTATAGATTATTCTGAAGAGGGCTACAAAAATGATCCAGGGGCACCAGGTAAGACTTATGAGGAAAGATGTGAAAGTCTAAATATGTTCTGTCTAGAGGACAGAAGGAAAAAGGGGGATATGGCAGAATAATGCAGTTCAAATATATTCAAGGTCACAATACAGTAGACTTCATAGAGTTAATTAAGTTAAGGAACTACACAGCCACCAGGAGACATAATCAAACTGGAAAGGGGGGATTTTAGAAATGATGTCAGAAAGCATTTTGTCATGGAGCAGGCAGTGGATAAGTGGTATTGTTTACCTGTAATGTGTCAATGCCAGGACCATATTGTGCTTCAAAATACAATGGGGCATTTTCGGAGGTAATTGAGAACAAAAGCAAGGGCAGATGCAATGATGCAATGCTTTCAGAGCACAAGTCACAAGGCTGTTTGGGGCTGGGGAGGTTTACCTATGTCTGACTTGGATGTTTGGATTTTTCTCTGTTTGATTAGCAGGGTATTTTCACTGTCAAATTATCGTGTAGGACATCTTGCTGACAGGAAAGCACTCATCGCAGCGGTAGGTCAGATCTTTTAGCTGATTGTTTCATGAGGGTACACTTTAGGCCCAAACACTTCCCACCCCTCACCCACCCCTGGAAATAGTTCCTTTATACCTGGGGTTCTGACATCATTTCCTCAATAGGGCAAGGTGCATATCACTGTCATAGCCTCTCTAGCACACTGCACTGACAATATAAGCATACACATTATATAAATACATATATTTCTATATAACAAACCAATCACACACAGGCAGAAAAAAAAATAAAAAAAAAATAAACAAGGTAGACAGTTATGTGGGGAGTAGTACAATGTTATGGCTGTGGGGCTGCAGTCTTCCGGGAGTCTTTCTGGAGGCTGAGATGCTGCCCTGTTTGCAGACAACTATCTGCCCTGAGGGAGGAAGTTGTCCATCTTCAGGCCACACTGGACAGTAATAAGGGAACCTCACCCATCCAGGGAACACCAGAGCCACCACCACTACCTCAGAGGTTGCGAAGACAGCACAGCAGTTGGACCACAGTGGGCTCAGGGATGGTACTGGTGGTGGAACAGATGCACACCCAGTCAGTTGTTCCACTCCACAATCCATACACCATTCTGGGGGAGCATAGTTCCCCTATGGATTCACCCACAGAGGAGACTAATGAGGGTGCAGACAACTGTCACAAGGGAGGCCCTCAGGAAGGAGGCAGAGAGCACCATAGGGAAAGGAAGCAGCTCCTGGTGGGGGACTCAATTATTAGGGGGCTAGAACTGGGGGGAGCAGGGAAAACTGAAGTAAGGTGCCTGCCTGGTGCCATGGCTTGGAGGGACAGGAAGCGCATCCTTAGGATCACGAGAACAGTTGCACGGGAGTCAGAGCTGGACATCATTGTCCACCTAGGGACAAATGACTTGGCTCATCATGAGATTAGAGCAGTGCAGAAGGACTTTGTAGAGTTGGGGAGGGGCCTAAGATAAGTAGCATACGCAGTATCCTTCTCAGAGGTGCTGCCTGTCAGTGGCATGGGTGAGGTGAGGATACTTTGCAACATGCAGTTTAATGAATGAATGAAAAATGGTGTGGAGCACAGGGGTTTGGCTTCATTGGGGACTGGGATTCCACCTGGAGGGACACCAGCCTATACTGGCAGGATGGTCTGCATCTGTCCAGGAAGGGAACAAGTCTTTTGGGCAATCAGTTTAAATGCTTCATTGGCAAGCTTTTAAACTAGTCAAGGGGGGAGGCACTGATAAGCAGCAGGAAAATCCCAGCCTCCCCCTACAAAACAGGGTACTAAATGAGAAAAAGACCAAGGTAGAAAGGTCAGTGGGGGATGCTGCTACAGAAGGTAAAGTCATCAAAAAATGGAGAGTAACGAGTACCAATGCCCATAGTCTGGGTAACAAGCTTCCTGAATTAGTGGCCTTGATGGAGGAGGAGGAACATATGGATATCGTGGCAGTCACAGAAACATGGAACACACAGAACCATGACTGGGACATAAACATACCAGGATACACTATCTACAGGAGGGACAGGGTGGGTAAAAGAGGATGAGGAGGAGGAGTAGCTCTCTACATTAGAGAAGGAATCAAAGCAACAGAACAATAGGGTAAACAGGGAGGAGAAGAAGCACTGTGGGTCAATTTGGAGGCAGGCAATAGCACCACAATCTGCATAAGGTTGTATATAGACCCCCCTCTCAGGGGGAGGAAATGGACAAGGAAATGATAGAAAGTATACTTAGAATGGCAGATAAAGGGGAGATATTGCTGATGGGTGATCTGAATATGCCAGATGTTAACTGGAGTGCAGTTGTAGCAGTCACTTCTAAGAGTGGGGTTATTCTAGATGCCCTACAGGGGGCATGCCTTAGACAACTACTATTGGAACCCACTCGAGAGGGAGCAATCTTAGACCTGGTCCTCTCAAATGGAGATGGAGAGAGGATCACAGATGTAGAAGTGGGTAGCCATCTGTGAACTAGCGACCATCGAACAGTATGGTTCACAATAAATAGCAATAGAGTCAAGCCATACAAAGACAAAAGTACTGGACTTCAGGAGGGCTGACTTTGCCAAAGTGGGTGAGTGCCTAAGGAATGCACTAGCAAATGGGCAGGAAGGAGGGGTGGAAGAACAATGGGGAATAATAAAAACTGCCATCACAGAGGTAACAAGCCTTAGTGTGAAGCAAATAAACAAAACAAAATGATGTAAGAAACCACTATGGTTCTCAAAGGAGGTGGCAGTGAAGGTTCAAGAGAAAAAGAAAGCATTCAGAAAGTACAAGGACTCACAGAAGGAGCAGGACAGAGAATTGTATCAGTTAAAGCAAAAGGAAACTGGGAAGGCAGTCAGAACAGCAAAGGACCAAACTGAGGAAAAAATAGCCAACTCAGTTAAGAGGGGGAGTAAAACCATTTTTAGGTACATCAGGGAGTGAAGGAAGACCAAGGAGGGATAGTGAGGCTTAATAAAGGGGAGGGAGGGTGGGCAGAGGGTGATGGTAAAAGGCAGAGATACTAAACAAATATTTTTGCTCAGTATTTACAAATGAAAAGGGGGAGGTATTTAAAACAAACAATAGAAACACTCTGGATACAGAAGTTGATACCAGCCCATTTACGGAAGAAAGGGTTCTGAAAGAACTCTTAAAACTGAAGGTGGACAAAGCAATGGGGCCTGATGGGATTCATCCCAGAATTCTAAAAGAACTAAGGGTAGAACTAGTGAAACCACTGACTACCCTCTTTAACAAATAATTGGAGGATGGGGTGGTACCTGAGGACTGGAGGAGGGCAGATGTGATTCCCCTTCACAAAAGTGGGAGCAGGGCAGAAGCAGGAAACTACAGACCTGTTAGTTTAACCTCAGTGATAGGGAAAATGATGGAATCACTTCTGAAGGAAAAAATTGTTGAGTACCTAGAGGCCAGAGGGGCACAGGACCCAAGGCAGCATGGATTCACAGCAGGAAGGTCATGCCAGATGAATCTAATAGATTTCTTTGACTGGGCGACCAAAGAAGTAGATCAGGGAGGGGCTGTGGACATGGCCTACCTAGACTTTAGCAAGGCATTTGACTCAGTCCCACACAAAAAATTAATATACAAGTTAACCAGCCTGGGAGTGAGTCCCAAGATGATAGCCTGGGTAAAGAATTGGCTGGAGAATAGGACACAGAGGGTAATAGTAAATGGAGTCCACTCTGAAGAAAGGAGGTTACTAGTGGGATGCCGGAGGGTTCAGTATTAGGTCCAGTCCTCTTCAATGTCTTTATAAGCGACATTGCAGAGGGACTGGAAGGAAAAGTATGTCTCTTTGCAGATGACACAAAGATCTGCAGCAGAGTTGATGCACAAGGTGGGGTTGAAAGGATGAGAAGGGACTTGGCAAGGTTAGAGGAATGGTCAAATGTATGGCAGCATAGATTTAATACTAAGAAGTGCAAGGTAATGCACCTGGGAAACAAAAACCCAGGAGAAGAGTACACCATGGGGGGTGAGATACTAACAACAACAAAAATGGAAAGGGACCTGGGGGTTGTCATATCAGATGACTTAAAGGTGGGCAACCAATGTGAGAGGGCAGTAAGGAGGGCTGGGGGGATACTGGGATGCATAGGGAGAGGCATCACCAGTAGAAAACAGGAAGTTGTTATCCCTCTGTACAGACAGCTGGTGAGACCCCATCTGGAGTACTGTGTGCAGTTCTGGAGACCCAATCTCCGCAAGGACATAGACAAGATGGAAGCTGTCCAGAGGACGGCAACTAAAATGGTGCATAGTCTGCACCAGAAGACATATGAAGAGAAACTAAAGGAGCTTAATATGTATAGCCTCGAGGAAAGGATGGAGAGGGGGGACATGATAGAAACTTTCAAGTACCTCAAGGGTATAAACAAAGTCCAAGAGGGTAGCATCTTTCAAAAAAAGAGGTGTGCAAGAACAAGGGGGTACAATTTGAAGATAGAGGAGGGTCGGCTCAGAGGTAATGTAAGGAAGTATTTTTTCACAGAGAGGGTTGTGGATGCATGGAACGGCCTTCTGGATGAGGTTGTGAAGTTAAAAGCAGTGGTTGAATTCAAGCATGCATGGGACAGCCATAAGGCAATTCTAGGGGTGGGGTAGAAAGAAGTAGGCTGCTGGTTAACTAGGATCTGCAGCTTATCCATTAGGTAAGGAAATGGGCAGACTGGGTGGGCCAAGCGGTCCTTATCTGCCATCAAATTCTATGTTTCTATGTTAGTCTTTTTCTGTACTTGACTGTCTACAGTATGTACTCCCAACTAAGGTTGATATTGCCCAAAGTAAAAACAACAGGTACTGTATGCATCAGTCCTTCAAGTCAATGTAAATGTTGAGTTTATCCTTCCTCCGGCACATTAAAATATGTTTGGTTTATCATGCACCTAAATTTAGAAATCTTAATATCTTTCTTCCTAACCCCTGCATCACCCTTCCAACATGAATCACCCTCCTTCTTACCCATAAAATCACATTGTTTATCTGGTTGATTCTGCCTTATTAAAAAAGTGTCTGAGCCTATTCCCTCCAATAACATTTGCTAATACACCTTTCCCAACCCCCTGCTGTACTGTACCACCTACTTCTTCCCTGTGTTCTGTGAAGACAGATAGAAATCCTTAACTTACCTCCTTAGCAAGCTACCATCTGATTTAGTACTGCAGATTCTCCCTGTATTAGAGGTCCCATTCATCATGAGCAACAATGGATCTTGTGTTATCTGGCACATCTTTTTTACAGGCTTTGTTTCTGGACTGACTAGCTTCCAAAGACATTTACAAATGCCACAGTGATCCCTGAGAGCTTGAGTTGCCAAACAAACATTTGGAAAGAGATGTCAGGCAACATGAGATCCATACCCCTTCATAATTACTGGATCCTTTCCTTGTAAAAGTGCATCTTAACAGAAAATATGGCAGTCGGCTGTAAAGATTTTAATTTCATTTGTTGTTTACTCTGGAAGACAGGTTGAGCAAATTGCACATTTTGAAATGCATACGTATTTAAAAAAAATAAAACACAGAGTACATTCAAAAAAATGATAACACACAGTAGCAATTAAATTGAACATTTTACAGTGGAAACTTTGTTTTTTTTTAACTTGAAAAAAAAAAAGATTTACAGCATTTGACAGAATTGGGAATATTATTGTAATTATGAGCACCAACATAGTCAAGGGCTATTTTGCCAGGAACCGGTCTTCTAAATGGTGCTGTGAAAGAAATGGATTCTAATGACCTAGTGTGATAATTATTACATTGTGTGTGAAATAAATGTGAAATATAGGAAGGTACTTTCCTAAGTGCAATTTTATGAAAGAAAACAAGAGGACTACAATTGTATATGGTCCGCAAAAGAGAGTAGTTGAGCAGAATCATAAAAAATACAATGATGCGCACATAAGGGAAGACCAGTGATAAAATGGCAAATGGAATTATATAGGATTCTAATCCTGCACAGTACACCACTACCTCCTGATGAATAACAAAGAATACTATAATCTAATATTGAGAAAAGTAGACCGTTAGCCAAAAGAAAAAGGGCTTTGTGTACAAGGCTCCTACAAACTCAGAATAATGAGCCTAAATGTTGATGGATTGTTTTCATTAAGTAATTAGCATGTAAGTCGAAGGTAAGGGTGCTATCCGGGTTTACCCCCAAATAAAGTCACTAACTGATATCAAACCTTGTGGAATTCCAGGATTAAATTTTGAAAAATGAGAATAATAACCATTAATAACATTTCTGTGTTCTTGGCCAATAAGATGATTTCTTTACTAATGAATTATATAGATTACACAAAAACCCTGGTAGAACATAACAGTTGGGAGGATGAAGATATAGCATGCACCAAGCAGGAAAGGGACCTTGGGGTTATCATCTCTGATGACCTCAAGGTAAGGAAACAGTGTGATGAGGCAGCAGGTAAAGCAAATAGGATCCTGAGATGTCTAGGCAGGGGCATCACCAGCAGGAAAAGGGAGATCATAATTCCACTATGCAAGACACTAGTGAGGCCCCGCCTGGAGTACAGTGTACAGTTCTGGAGAACTTATCTATGTATAGACATAGACAGGATAGAGAAGGTTTAGAGGAGGGCAGCAAAGATGGTACATGGATTTCATCACAAGTCCTATGAGGACAGGCTGAAGGACTTAATAGGTATTACTTGGTGTTGAAAGGTGGAAAAAGGCAAAGCCCATCGTGACCACCTTCCCTGCACTAGCAGGGGGATTTACAACCTTGTGTTATTTAACAAAAATATGTCAATAGACTCCTTGAATTTACTTTTTGAATTGATGTTAACTAAATACTCAGGTAATGCATTCCAGAGTTTACTTGCTCTTAATTGTGAAATAACTTTTCCTTTTGTTTGTGTTTACCTTTGGAATCAGAAGTTGCCTATTATGGCATCTCAGTGCTTCAGGTTTAGTTGCCCCCATGAGGTTAAGGTCAAGCATTTGGTTTGGATCATTCAAGATGCTAAATAACATAAGTAAATCTCCTCTAGTTCTTCAAAGTTTTAGATCATATAGATTAAGAATATTTAGCCTTTCCTGGTATTCAAAATTACCCATGGGTGTGATTAGTTTGGCTGCCCTCATTTGGATTGACTCAATTAGCCTTAAATCTTTCTCCAGATATGCTGGCCAGAAGCATGAAGCCAAATCAACAATAGGTCTTACATAAGTTGTACATATTAGTAATAAACAGGCCCTATTTCTATTAATGAATGATTTTTGATTGATGCTAGAATTCTATTTGCTTTTATCGCCAGTTGTCTACATTGATCTGATGATGCTAAATCTTTATTGACAATTACCCCAGATCTCTATCTGAATCTACAGATTTAATGGGGGACCCATTCAAATATTAGATTTTTTTTTCTCCCAAAATGGATAACAGAGCACTTTTCGAAGTTGAATTCGATTTGATTAGTTATTGCCCAGTCTTCCAATTTGTGCAAATCAGATCGAATTAAATCAATTTTGTTAAGTGTGTCAACTTAATAGCTTAGTTTTGTGTCATCTGCGAATTTGGAAAGACGACACTGAATGCCGGTGTTCATATTGCTTATAAAGATCCCAACTAAAACTGGGCCCAGTACTGAGCATTGGGGAACAACACTTGTCCCATGGATTTCCTTTGAAAACTGATTAGAAACTCATACATTCTGTGTCCTATTTTTTAACCATTCTGAAATCCATTTTGTTAAATAAATGCTGAACACGAACTTTAACAATTTTGCTATTATTTGTGTGCAGGGTACCGTATCGAATGCTTTTTTTAAATCAAATCACACAACAGAACGTCGACTGGTATGCCCCTATCAGTACTTCTACTGACTGGTTCATAGAAGGAAATCAAATTACTAGTACATGCCTTTCCCTTACGAAAACCATGTTGTTTGGGTCACTGAAGTTTTTGACTGATATGTCAGTCTCTGTTCTGCTCTTTAATATTTTCTCCATGCACTTACATCTAATTAAAATGAGACTAATTGGCCTGTAGTTGTTTGCCAGACCTTTATTGCCGTTTTTATACATTGGCACCACAATTGCATTTTTCCTTGCAGGTGGAATCTCACCAGTTAACAATGATTTGTTAAACAGGGTGGTCAATGGAAAGGTTAATTCATTTCCCCATCTCTCTGACAAATTTTTTGTTTATGTAGTCTGGTCTTGGGGATGATTTTTCATTGACCCCTTTTAGAACTTCAAGCACTTCCCTTGCTAGAATTGGGTTATATTTATTTTATTTTATTTATTTCCAATATCGGAATTACAACCCTTTGAGTCGTGGACTCATTTACAAAGGATTCACATCAGCAAGATACAGAAAATAATACATACAGGTCAATACAACAAATGGCAATGGTACAGAGCAAACGATGTGTATAGCAAATGACAGTAAGTTATAAGTAGTACACATGGCTGAGGATTGTACAAGTTATTTACAGAAAGGGAGAGGGCATTATCATGTGGCCTATATAAAGATGTAGCTATGGAGAGAAATGGATAGTGGTTAGGGGTAGAAATGACATGAATACCAACAGTCATTTAGCAATACATTCATATACATAGCAATATATTCAGTACAATCTGAGAGGAGGGAAAACAATATATAGTGGAGGTATGTAATATACAAGGTACCTATACTGGGAGGAATAATATAAATTATACAAGTTGTGCAAGACCACTATTACAAGGTGGTGGCTAACAGGAGGGAGAGAGGGCAGGACTAGGGGAGATCACGGTCTGGGCAGTTACAGCAACGAGCGCTGAGGAGGTAGTTTTTAAGGGCTGATTTAAAAGGCCCAAGAGTTTGCTCAGTGGTGACAGGGATTAGAAGTGAGTTATATCAAGAGGGGGCATGGTAGCGAAAAGATCTCTGCTCTAGAGAGGTCCAGACCCTAGGGACTTGTAGGGTGGCCTGAGAGGAACTGCTGGTTGCGAGGGTGGGGATAGAGTGGCAGATGATGGGGGAGAGGCTCGGAGTGGTCATACCTGCAACAATTCCTTTGGTCAAGAGGCAGGACTGGTAGGTAAGTCTCTCATCAAAGCTGAGGATGTTTGCTAAACAGTATAATATACAGGTGTGAGTGAGGGGAGTTGAGCCAGTTAGGAAATGACAGGCTTTATTGAGTAACAACTTCATTTTATGTAGGGCTGTGTTGTCAGCAGCCCCGTAGATTAACAGAGCATTGTGTACTAGTGACAGTACTGAGGATATTATGGCCAGATGCAATGCATCAGGGGCAAGGCAGTCCCTGTGGCAGTAAAGAAGACTTATACAGGAGTTGATAGCTGTGCAAAGAGTGCTTATATGGTTGTGGAAAGAGACAAAGAGAGAGAGAGAGAGAGAGAGATGTGTCAAAAGTGACACCGAGATACTTAAAGGTAGTTGTTTGCACTCGGGGGAAGAGGTTTTGGGCTGTGATGTGGAGATGGACGTTTTTGTGTTTGTTTTGGTTATGGGCGAAGAACATTGACTTTGTCTATTTTAGGTTCAGGACAAGTTTGTGGTCAGACAACCAACTCTCTGCTTGGCTGAAGGTGAGTTGGAGCGTGTTTTGGAGAAGGGTAGGATAAGGGTGTGAGGCAAATAGAATAGCATCATTGGCATAGAGAAGGAGGGGGCCCTCACAGGCAGATGGGAGAGTGTTTAGAAAGAGACTAAACAGTAAGGGTCCCAAGACAGAGGTGTGGGGAATCCCCGAGCAGACCAGGTATGCACTGCAGATGGTGTTGTCTATGTTGACACATTGGGTACAGATGGAGAGATAGCTGCAGAACCAGTCCAGGACCCCCTGCTAGAAACCAAAGGGCTGCACAGAGGAGAGGAGAGGAGAGGAGCAAGGGGTTGTTAAAGGTGTCAAAAGCTTTTGACAGGTCAATAAAAAACTGATCCAGCAATGTGCCCTTTATCTAGTGCAGAGAGGAGAACGTTAGAAAACTCAGTGAGGGCTGAGGTGGTGCTGTGGCCACAACGAAACTTGTGCTGTTCATGGCAGAGGAGATTATGGGTGGAGAGGTACTCCATGAGCTGGTCTGCCACAATTTTTTCCAGGGTTTTGAATAGTGGTGGAAGGATAGAGATTGGATGAACGTTTCCATTTTTCCAGGCAAGGTGGAATTGGCTGAGGCAAAGAGAGCGATTTAGGAGGTTGGTTAGGGGGGTGAGAACAGGGTCAAGAACTCTTTTGAGTAGTTTAGTATCCAGTGAGTCACTGTTGTGGCAAGAGCCCTTAAGGGTGATGAGGAGATATGATTTGGCCTTACATGGAGGGACGGCCTTAAAGTAGAAGGAGAGTGGGGTCAGGGTCAAAGAAATTTGAGGGGAGTACAGAGCTGAGATCTGTGAAAGCACCATTTAGGCAGTCAGCAAAGTCTGTCTGGTTGGTGATCTGGTTTCCATTGACATTAAGCTGTTGGGGGGGGACTGTTTTACCATTGAGTTCCTTGATATTGTCCCCGAAATTGTGAGATAAGCCCCAGGATGAGGCAAGCTTTGACCAGAAGTATTCAGCCTTGGATTTATGCATAGTCCAGGTGCACTTATTTCTGGCTGCATGGTAGACTTTCCTGTCATCAGTCTTGCCTGAGTCCAGTGCTCTGTACCAGAGGTTACCCCTGTTGAGCATAATGCTGAGCAATGAGGGGGTGATCCAAGAGGAGCCATGGTCTAGGACACCCGTTGTAGTGAGAGGGGTGAAAAATCACAGGCCTTGTTAAAGGACTTAATAAAGTAGGCTAGGACACAGTCAATATCTGGTGCAACCTCGATGGATGACCATTTCCAGGAAAACAGGATCTCCTTTAGTTGACCAAGCTTATCAAGTCATAGGCAATGTCTGGTGACCAGTTTTGGGGGTGGTTTAGGCATTTTGCAGGACCAGGAGAAAACGATGGGAGAGTGGTCACTAAGCACATCAGGTAGCAAAGTAGTACTTGAGATCTTATGGGGCTTGTTGGAGAGAACAATGTCTAGTAGGGTGGAAATACCTGAGGCAGGGTTGGTTCTGGTGGGCTGGTTAATGAGCTGTGTGAGATCTATGGCAGCGGTAGCATCCCTAACCTGAGCAGCAGTTCCAGCATCGCAGTTTATATTAAGGTCTCCCAGAATGATGTGTTCCACTTTGGGTGGTAGGGTATTTATATAGTTGAGGAGGGACTGAAAGGCAGGGATCTGGTGCTTGGGGGTATATAGGCCACCATGAGAAATAAGGGGGCCCTAGTGGGGTCAGGAATAAGTTTGAGAGAGATAGCTTGGGAGCCATGGGAGAGTTGGAGGGTGGGAAGGGCATGCTCAAGTAGTGAATCCCGTCAGTGTATGGTGAAACCTTTATCACATTTGATGCTATGATCCTCCCTGAAGAGGGAGTAACCCGGGAGCACAATTGCAGAGTCTGGGGTGGTCTGGGTCAGCCAGGATTCCACTACAGTAAGTATGTCAGGTTGGTGCTGGGCAATCCATCCCTGGAGTAGGGTGAAATTCTTTAGGAGGCTGCATATGTTCATGGATGCGATACGTAGTGAGGGGTTAGCTGGGGTAGGGTTGGTGTTAACAGGTGGGGGTCATGGGTTCAGGTGGACATTGCTGGACAACATGAGAAGGAGTGATAAGAGCAAGGTATCGCATGTGGCGGCAGGGGCAGGAGCTATAGGCAACGAATGCTGGGGAGGAGGTAGGGATGGGGAAGGAGCGGAGCACAGAGAAGGTGAGAAGGTGTGGTTGTGAGAGGGCTAGGGATGGGGGACAGGGGAAAGATGTGCTGGCCAGGGATGACCTGGTGGGGTCTGGACAAGGGTGGAGGTATGCAGAGGGGACAGGGTAAGGCAGTGGTGTGGGTAGGATGGGAAGGGCCACATTGGTTGGGGCATACTTGGCAAGGATGCATAGGAGGAGGATTATTAACATTTGGAAAGGGCCAATTGTGTGTGCACTAGTGACTCCTAGTGGTTGGGGGGGGAATTGCAGGGGAGTGAGCAGTGAGGTAGGACGGGAACGAGGTAGAGGATGAAAGCAGGAGGAGAAGAGTGGAGCCAAGCGAGTAGAAAGAGGTGGAGAGCAAGCACTAGGGTGGAAAGGAGTGAGTAAGAAGGTGAGGGAAGGGAAGAGAGGAGTAGAGCTATGGGTTGGGCAGACAGGTGTAAGCAGGAACTGAGGTATAAGAGGATTTAAAGGCAATGACCTGTAGTAGTGGTTCAGTATAACCTGCAAAGGGGAAAATGGTGTATTATATATTTCATTTTGTTTAATTTCTGGGGATGACTGTAGATTAGATACAGAGAAAACTGAACCAAAAAAGGTGTTCAATGATTTGCTATATAAGTGGGGTTATTTATTTCTTGATTAGTTTCATAAATGGGTCCAACTTTGGTTTTTGACTTTATATTCTTATTGATATAAGCATAAAGGGCTTTTGGATCCTTCCTTACAGATAATTTAAATTCTAGCTTACTTTTTTTCTTTTCTGACTGTGTTTTTTGTTAATTTTAATAAACTTTTATACTTGAGTTTATTATTCTTGTTAGGGTTTCTATAATATTTAGCATATGTCTTTTCTTTTCTTTTGATACACCTACAACCCTTATTTGTTAAACCATGGTGGTATTATGCCCCTAGAGTTAGTGTGCAGTTTACTAGGAATACATTTTTCCTCTACATTCTGGATGACTGTTTTTATTTTTTTCCAACATTCCTCAGCAGAGCAGTTATCTAACACAGCATTCCAATCAATAGATTTTAATATGCTATGGATGTTTCTATACTTCCCTTTGAGATAACAGTAATGGACCATTGTAGAAAATGTAGCTGCATATTGTTTATTGACAGTAAATAGTATAATGTTATGGTCACTGCTGCCTAACAGTGGCAGTAATGAAATATTAGAAATCTCAGGTGGGATGTTTGTTAAAATAAGATCCAGAATGTTATGTCCTCTGGTTGGTTCCATTACCAACTGCATACCGCACTTTAGTATTGTTTCTAGGACAGAGGACTCTTGACTACTGGATGTATTATAGGATACTCAGTCAATTCCTGGGAGATTTTGGTCTCTTAATATGATCAGGTTTTTATGATCCAACAAAGCAGTAATAATAGTTTTTAGTTCTTGATCGTAGTCAGTGTTAGTTGATGGGGGCCTATGAAAGTTACCTAGTATTAAATTACTTCCATTGGGACTCTTTATTCAGACACATATACATTCAACAATATCAGAATCTACTGATAGTTCGACAGATTCTAATCGATTTTTGATGTATATACATAGTCCTCCTCCTCTTCTCCTATCTCTTCTATTCATGCTGTTATATAATGAGAATCCAGGGATTATATTTGACCAATCACCAGTTTTGTCCCACCATGTTTCGGTCACAGCTACAATGTCTACATCATGTATTTGAATAATCATCTGGAGTTCATGTTTTTTTTTTATCAAATTTAAGCTTCTGGCATTAGTGGAGAGAATCTTTATTACTTTGCTTTGATTTATGCTACACAATCTACCATATTTGTGGCCCCTATGCCACCCAAGTTTTAGTTTAAATAGTTTTTAATGTATATATTTATAGATTTTCCCTAAAGAGAATCCCCCCTTTTATTTAAATGCAACCCACCCCAGCAATAAAGGCTATGATTGTCCACAAACCCTTCCCAGTGTGTAATGCATGCAACTGACTCCATTAGCATCCATTTTCTTAGTGACTCATTGAATGTTTTGATTTTTGAGGTTCTTACTATATTGGCTCTTGGGACGTCTAAAATCACAGATATACATATTTGACTACCATATTGCTCTGTTGTAATAACTAGTGAAAAGAAGTCAGCTTTCATTTCCTCCAGTGTAGTGTTTCCTATATTATTTGTCCCCACGTATATTACCACCAGTGGGCTCGGGCCTGAATAAGCTAAGATATTTTTAGCTATTAATTCAATATCTTTGATTTTAGCTCCCCTAAAGCTGGAGCAGGTTTGATTAGCCTTATCTCCAATACAATGATCCAGTCAAAGTATTTTATAACTGAGTCTTCAAGAACTACTATTTGACTTGCATGTCCAGGTTGACTTACAGATAGATCTATTGCCATATTTACTACTGTGTTGGAATTACTAGTTGATGGTCTTTCATCTGTAATTTGCTCACTTGAATGGGGTGTAGTTGGGTTAGGGCATATCAGATTATTATACTAGGGCCCGGATATTCAGACTGCGCCAGGCTGTGTCGCAAGCCTGGGCACAGCACAACTTAGCTGCGCAGGGGTGTTGACAGGGTGATATTCAACGGAGCTGCGCCACGGCACAGCATCACTGAATAGCGCACCCTGGCCACCCACAGTGCACATGGCACAGTGGCACTTCACCAGCACAAGTGGCCAGAGTGGAGCAGGGGGATGCGCTAGTGCAAGTTCCGTTGCGCTAGGTGCAGCAACCACAATATTCAAAAGTGCACATGCAAATGGGGCTGTAATGCATGCAAGGTGCAAATGGGGCCATTTGCATATCATTATGGCTCCATTTGCATGCAGGTACGCCGATCCCCAGCGATTTGCACCTGCCGCCCTGCCAGGCTGCAGCCATCAGGAACCAACGCCCCCTGCACATCACGGAAAAGTGCCCCACTGCCAGATCGCAGGCATATGTTGTCAGAAGTACATGTCCAAAATCCCTGGTGATCCAGTGGACCACTTGCAGCCCAATAATGGACATATGTGGTAAAAAGTACACGTCCAATATCCCTGGTGGTCCAGTGGACCGCTTGCAGCCCGATCACGGGCTTAAGTATAAAAATAATCATTCCATATCCCTGGTGGTCCAGTGGACTGCTCACAGCCTGATCACGGGCATCAGTAAAACATTAATGTCACAGCAACCCAACCCTGGTGGTCTAGTGGTAACCCCTCCCACCCACCCACTGGGCCCCATGGCCCCTCCCCAGTCAGCGGGCGGGCAGCAGCTCCCACCCGCTTGCCACCCCACCGCCCGCTGACTGACAGCATATGGGTGAGGCTGTCGCCCATTGGTCACAGCGTGAGCCAATAGGCATGCAGCTCGTGAGCTGATTATTACAGTCCAGATATGTGAATGGATCCATTCACATATCTGACTGGTAGTACGGTATGGGCTGCATGCCAATTGGCTCACACTGTGACCAATGGGCGACAGCCCATCAGAGCGGTGCGTCAAGCGCCGGGCGGCAGGGCGGCAAGTGGTTGGGGAGCTGCCGCCTGCTGCTGACTGGGGAGGAGTGGGTGGTGGGGCTCAGTTGGTGGGTGGGGAGTGGTTACCACTAGACCACCAGGGTTGGGTTGCTGTAACATTAATGTTTTACTGATGCCCGCGATCAGGCTGTGAACAGTCCACTGGACCACCAGGGATATGGGTCGATTATCTTTATACTTAAGCCCATGATCAGGCTGCAAGTGGTCCACTGGACTACCAGGGAAATGGGATGATTATCTTAATACTTAAGCCTGTGATCGGGCTGCAAGCAGTTCACTGGACCACCAGGGATATTGGAAGTGTACTTTTTACCACATATGTCCATGATCAGGCTGCGAACGGTCCACTGGACCACCGGGGATATTGGACATGTACTTTTTACCACATATGCCCACGATCGGGCTGCGAGTGGTCCACTGGACCACCAGGGATATTGGACCTTTCATTTACTACATATGCCTGTGATTGGGCTGCGAGCGGTCCACTGGACCACCAGGGATGTTGGACATTTATATTCTTCTACGTATGCCCCTGATTGGGCATGGGGGGGTGCCGCCACGAATGTGCAGCCAGAGCTCGGGTGGCCACCAACAGGTGGCAGCTGCTGTGTTGCGCCCTGCAATACCGCAGCTCACCTGTTGGTGGCAAGCCATTGTTCCTCTTTTTTTTGGCTCACCTGTGTGCAGCACAAATAGCGGTTGCACATGCATGGGCTCATAACATCCCGGGCTGAATATCGGGATGTGCGGAGTATGCATAGGCATGCCCCCCCTACCTGTGCCGCATACATTACTGATGCACTCCGGCGCATCGGGATTTGTGCCATGCACAATCCCCAGTTGAATATCATGCCAGGGCACATCAGTGGGTTGCGCTTGGTGCAACAGTGTTGAGCCATGCTCAACCCTTCTGAATATCTGGGCCTCAGTGCCTAATGGTACTGATCTTGTATTTTGGGGGGTATATCCTGATTATTTGATTCACTTATTTATTTATTTATTTGTTTGTTTATTTAGCTTTTGTTGACCAGGTAAGTACATTAGACAAGTTATATGCCTATTTTCAGGTATGACCTGGCAGAGTACAATGAGATACAGATTCAGTGAGATACAGGTTCATACAGAGGACAACATGACACAAGTTAGGCAGTATACAGAGTCAAAATAGAACCATGTGAACACCACCAGTTGACAGTAAGCACAGTAAAGATATGTGCAGGAATATATATACATAGAGACACCAAGGCTAAGAACAGTACAACTTTACAAGGTATACACGGCTCTGAGACACAAACAGAGCCACAGTCTGAGTATCTCCTGAAACAGAGAAAAAGTACATTATATGCACCTCAGAGTCTAGTTAGACAGGCTGCGTCAGCAGGGGCTGCAAAAGGGGTAACAGGAAGGACATGTGAGTCTGGTGCAGGGGACCGGAACTAGCTACGTAGGGCTCAGACACCCACATGCAGAGGAGAGCTTCAAGTGATACCACAGGGAGCTCCAGAGGCATAAATGGGAGGGGGAAGAGCGGACTTGAGTGGGAAAGGAGTTCCTTAGTCTAGGGGCACATGAAGCAAAATCCCTGTCCCTCATTTGCATGCAGGTGATAGGGACTTTAAGAATGCCAGGGCCCAGAGACCTGAGGGAGTAGGTAGAAGAGATAGCCAGTTAGAGAAGCTCAGCCAGCCCTGGGGGAGTGCCAGTACTGAGCACCTTGCCCATGAAGCAGACATGGACAAAGTTCATGTGATTGGGCAGGGAGAGCCACCCAAGTTTGTCATATAGGTCATAGTGGTGGGTGAAGTGAGGGGCAGCAAGTGCAAAGTGGCAAATGTTATTGTAGGTCGTGTTCCATCTAGTGAGGTGAACTTTGGAGGTGCGTACAAACAGGAGAAGTCCATAGCAAAGAGAGGGAAGCAACACTCCTCTGGTCACTGTGTTCATTAGGTGTTTGTAAGTTTGTTTAATTGAGGGTTGTTGTTCCTGAGGGTTCTTCCAGAGGTTCTTGGTCTGAGACTTATATGGGTAAATTACTATCAGGATCTATATTATTTAATGGTTCATATATATTGTGCTGTGGAATAGAGAAGTTCATTGCACTACATCCCTTTTTGTGAGAGTATTTCCTTATGACCGGTAATCAATTAGAATCCTCACCACTTTCTGCTTCCCTACCACATTTTAATGTGGTGTCCTTGGGCTTATTGGGTAGTGTTAGTTGAGTTTGATCTACAGTTTGTGTGGGAGTAGATCTTGTTTGCTTACTATTAGCTGTATCCTTATTTTCAAGTTTGCATTCCATAAACATGATTTTGGCATTCAGTTTTTCTATTTCCTGACATTGTTTGCATTTAATTCCATCTGGTTCATTACTGTCAGTAATTGAGAAGTTGTTACAGCTTATACATGACATTACAACTCAGTGCTTAATGTGACAAATCCTTTGTTAATATTCATGTTTAAAATGTTTATATGAGATAAGTGTAGAAAACCCAAGGTCTTACTTTTTAAGTATCCCTTCTCAGTATCTGGATGTTAGTGTAGGGCCACACTATCCACTTGATCCTCGCTAGACACGCAAGGCATGTGCATAGAGGTGCATGTCACTGCACGCGGCTCCATGTGTGGTGACCATGCACCCTGCTCAAGCTTGCCTTGCTCGCTCAGGGCAAGCAGTTTATAGCAGAGGACCCAGAAGTGTCACTGACTCAGATGACCTCCTGCTTGCCCTGCACAGTCCCAGAATAAAAAATAAAAGCTGCCTAAACAAACTAATTTATGATAACTAATGTTCTCACAGCCCCCTTCAGTTGTACACAAGTTAAAATATCACCATTTCAGGTATTTCTGGTGTGAAATGGGAAGGCTGTAGTTTGTTTCAAGAACTATTGAACCACAGCTCCCAGATCACTTTCTGTAGCAGTCTCTGTGCTAAGAACCCCCTGCAGTCTATGAGATAATTCCTGTGATGTTTCTCAGCTCCAAGTGAATGTTCTTCCCTCAGTCTGTACTATCTCACTGCTAGGTGCAGTCTCACAGCATGTGAATAGAGGTTTTAAAACAACACTCGCTTGAGGCAAGTAGTTTATAGCAGAGGACCCGGAAGTGTCTCTGAGTCACGTGACCTCCTGCACGCCCTGCATTTACTTGAATATGTACTCCCTGGAGGAGAGGAGGGAGAGAGGGGATTTGATAGAGACATACAAGAACCTTACAGGGAGAAACAGAGTGCAGGAATCCACTATTTCCCATTGAAAAAGATGTTCCAGGACTAGAGGGCATGGGATAAAGTTGGAGGAAGGGTGATTCAGAGGAAACATGAGGAAGAATTTCTTAACAGAAAGGGTGGTGGACAAGTGAAACACCCTGCCAGAGGAAGTGGTGGGGGCTGAAATGATTATAGGATTTGGGAATGCATGGGATAGACATAAGAGAATTCTGGAGCTCAAGGGTAAGAGGCAACAGACTTCTAGAAAAATTTAAAGGGAACTTACAAGCTCAAATGGGCAGACTGGGTGGGCCATAGGTGCCTATCTGCTGACAGTATCTATGGATCTATGTACATCTTTGGAGAAACAACTCAGGGATAGAGACAAAAGAAGAAGGTCTTAATTCGCCAGATTGAATGCCTTGGTAAGATCAATGAACACAGAAGCCACAAAGATTCCAGAATCAGTGACGTGATAAACATAGTTCATGAACCTCACCAAAACAGTCTCAATATTGTGCAAGGTCCTAAAACCATGCTGCATATGGGTCAATAGATGGACCATTGGTCTCTTTTTGTTGGCAGTCTCTATGCTCCTCTGTTTCTATCTAAGATAAATGAATGACTGACTGTCACCATAAGGGTGAAGGCACTATAAGGTGAGGTTAATCCCAACTGACATAACTGAAGATTTGCCATTTTTTGACCTTTGAAAATTCACCCAACATAACAGTCAATCAGCCACCAGGTTAACCACTGCACTCATCATCACCTTGGGTTACATTACATGCCAGAGGATGGGGAAAGAGGATGGTGGGTGGTTAATGTGGCACAAGGCAAGCCGATGACACATGCCACATTCACCAGGTGGGTGATTGACTGTTAATCAAACTGCTGCATGTTCCTCAATAATTATATTAATAAAGCACACTCATGAGTTACGGTAACTTCGCAGTACAGTATTTTTAAAATGGGAAGAGAAAATCCTGGTTTCTCATTGATTGTTACCTGTGCATCTTATCCATTGGATGCACAGGTAAAAACAAGAACTCAAATGTGGGATTGCACTACAAAATAAATTACCGTGCCATCTGAATACTGAGTTTTTTAAATGCCATCATTTTCTTTTCCTTTCTTAGTGAGGAAATGCTAATTTAAATTGTTAAACAGAGAAGCCATACATAAATAATATTTGCCAAAGTATTACTCTCATTTTAAGCCCTTCACAATTCTGACAGTTAAAATTAAATGTACAGTACAATGGTATTTTCATTCTTCGTACTTCTGCAGCCTCCTGAGTTTATGCCCGCACAGCTGATCATGCTGCCATTCCAGAAATGTCAAAGTTATTACTTTTGTTTAATTTCCAATGAGTTTGTATGCTTGCTCATTATTTTCCCATACATGTACCTCCCATTCCTGAAAAAGGCAAGTTGTACTTACTTGGGGGGGGGGGTAGAAGTGAAAGTGTTAACTCCACTATGGCTGCTTGCTCTGCTACTGGGTGTGGCTGAAGTACACCAGCTGGCTTCCTTACAGATGATTTATACAACAAACCCATAGGGAATTAAAACTAGCAGGCATCAATAAAATGAATACAGATCCCGAAATGGAGAGAGGGGTAGATATGGAGTGGGGGGTAGACCTACTTGCTCATTCTATCCTAACTACAGATGCCTATATAGGACAAAAGTCCCAAAACAATAACATAGTTATCAAGGCAAAAGGACTATTTTACAGTAAATGTACCTAATCATTTCAGTTTTTATAGGTAAACTGTTTCTTTTTAAACATGAAAAATTATTAAAAAAAAAGAAAATCATTTTATAAGTGCAATAAGACACTGTGGGATGTGCACTGAACAGATCTGACTGCACTTCCAGGGATTGAAGGCACACAGGCTGCAGCCTCATGCCTTCTATGCCCTTGGGCATGTGGTCAGAAACTTTTTAATGCACACACAGTCATGTTGTATTGCTTACATATGTAACCAGATGTGGTACTAACACCCTGTTAATCACTCCCCCACCACCTATAGAAGCAATACTATTTTGTGTTTATAGTGGGGGTGGGATGGAGTAGGGGAGGATATGATTAAGAGGTTGTCAATATCACACCTCTTTACATGTAAAAATAGCAATAACATATGGCCAGCAGATAGATTAAAAGTCAGTTGATCACCCTCCAGGGGCAATATGGCGCTCATCATCACCTTGTGTCTCATCAAGCCCCCCTTCCCTGGTCCAGTCCCACGTCATCACACCCTGGGGTGTGATGTGACACGAGGTGATAACAAGTGGCATTTTGCCCCAGGATGGTGAATAACTGACTGTTAATCTTATTGATGAACTTTCCTTTATTACTATTTTTAGGTGTAACCACAGTCCATGCCTTATTTCTACTATTGGATGCTTGTACCATACAGTTTAACTTTGATTGTAATACAAATTCAGACTTTTTAATTAAACACATCCTATGTGTTATAAGTCCTACATTGCCACATGTGTACTTAGAGTTCAAATTTCCACATAATCTAATTTTAAGGTGACCCAGTGGCTTGGAGGGCTGAGATGCTTAGTGTCTTACCTCTCTCATGCTGGTGACCCAAGTTCAAGAACAATCTCAGGCTGCTGGGTGTCAGCCAGGAGGTAGGGCTGGGAGCTGGACGAGTGGCCAACAGGCAGCTCTCCTCTACCAGATTGTGGAGGTTGGTCTTCCCAGCACTTGGTGGCCATTAAGTGAAGTCTCAGTGGTAGTGGAATGCAGGTGGGGGCCTGGCACTAGGCCAGAGTGGGCAGCATGGTGCCACCAGTTACAGTGCTCATTTGCACCTCCATGCATATGCATGATAGAGTTTGATGAGGATCTAGGGAGTAGTTAGGGAGAAAAACAGGTGGAAAGAGGATGGGCACAGTGAGGGTTCATGACACCTGCTGTCCACTCCTCCACCCATTGTGTCACCAGGGCAGCCTGTGGTGAGGTGCTGGATCATGTACTTCAGTGGGAGGAATGACCTCCATCTTCTGGCCTCACCATTATTTTAATATTAAAAAGTGAGTATTCCTGTATATAAATCCTCACACATAGTATTGCTCTTTTACTTCCCCCGACTAATACATGCTATAAACATACTGTACTGTAGATCTTCCTAATGACAATTGTTTTCCCTTAACTGATAATATTTTAACATTTCAATGATTTTGCAAAATATTTTAATTATAAACCTTTCATAACTTATTAGAACCCTAGCCTTAATTTAGATCGAATTACTATGCTTTGGTCCCGAACCTTTTAGGATTCTCATGCTCCCACCCTGAAACACATACCGTAGTGTCAATATAAATCTTTCTTGGGTAATATAAAATTATTACTGACACTAGTAGTATATTGTGTGTCTGAATACAAATACTATAAAGATAATTTGTATAGTACAGTATTTGGATGTAAAAGGTATTTAATAATCAGGTACTGTATTGAAAAAACTGTGAATGGAAGTTCAAGGTTGGGCTTCATATCAAGGTCTGTTACCTTGTATAGCCACTATACAGTGTAGATGCTGCACCTGTCAATACAGAAGGTAGATTTGTTGCCTGATGCCAGACATGTGACTAGTGCTGGATGTGGTTTCATACCACACAACGTGAGTACATTTGCTGGCAATGGAAGATAAGATTTCTATTCTTAGTTGGCACAGAATTTTGTCCCTCAAACTTCCTTATTGGAAAGATTTTAACATGGTACTCCTTGATACATTGCCACATATATAGATGTTTTACACAAATAACATGCCCCTTTGATCCATTAGTGTAAAGTAGCATGAGATGTTCATTTGTTTGATGGATTTCTAGGTCTCTAAAAGGAACTTAGTAACAGGATCCTCTATCTAACCCTTGCAATTGTGCCTTTCAGAGTTTTCATTTGATGAGGCTAGAATTAATGGCAAGATAACAGCCAGTAATGGAAAGCTGCTGTGCTTTATAGAAGGCATTCCAATGCACTTCTCAAAACTCATAGTGAAATGATCTACTATTTGTGGTTTGATTCTTAAATGTACTCTGTCATATACAGCATAATAGATAGACAGACATACAGACATTGATGGATACTGCAAAACCACATGAATGCACGTGTTACTGTATTAAAAAAGATAAGGACATATGACATTAGGGTTAATTGAACCTTAACTCTCCCCACCCACATGGACCTTGTCAAATTGAATGTCAAAGCACAATCTAGATTTCTGTCACATGTTTTAGCATCACAAATAAATAACATAGTATGAGGAAATCAGTAGCACCCTATGAAGAAGACTGCACTCATGTGCTCTGAGACACAAGGCCACAGGACACCATGTTGGATCAATGTGTGTGTGTGTGTGTGTGTGTGTGTATGTTTGTAGCAGGGTGCCAGTTGTAAAGCACATGCATCATCCCATAAACTGCACCAGACCTGAAGTATTTTGTGTAATAATACTATCTGTTTCAAACTTTTAGTGGTTACAAAAGTAAGAAACTGTGCATGACATTCTCCAATATACAGTTCTTGTGAGCTGACATTTGAAATGTTGATGTTCAACAAATAAGTCTACAAGGGTGTCACTGTTATAAACTTTAAACTTCAGAAATGACATTTAAAAAAAATAATTGCAGTTGATAGTGTGATTGCCAAGAAAGTGACTGTTATTTTACTCCATCAAAACCTGGTTTCATGTTAAGCATGCTGCAGGTCTGGTAAGGTGTGTTTGTGTGTGACAAAGCAGCTGCTCCATGAGTGGTCTACAGGGTTACTAGCAAAGGAATCTACAGGTTTGGTGTAGTGCTTGTGAAGATGCAACTGTCTGGACTCTCAGAAGTAAGCTACATGTCTGGGGAGGTGCATATGATGATATAGTTGTTTCAGGAGCAGCCAGATGGTTCTGGTGCATGGTGTATAATGATGCAGATAGTTAGTGAGTGTCCATTAATGCCACTCATAAGAAAGCCACAGGTTTGGTATAAAGCTTGTGATGCTCCTCCACCTGGGGAACATTGACAGAGAGTATCCATTAAGATAAACAAACTTTCTACAAGAGGAAATGGTCTCCAATTAAAAGGAGAAGGGTATTAGATATTTTAGCTAGTGAAATAAAAAGAAAAGTGTGGTTTTATCATAATTTGGGCTGCAAGTTCAGTTTTACAAGAGTCAAACACTTCAAATGTTAGGTTTTCAGACTTTCAGACTTTGGCAAACTATCAAGGGAAAGAGGTAAACATTTGATTCGACTAGTTCTCCATGGTACGAATGGTGTGGATTAGGTAAACCAGTCAAACAATGAACCCCAGTTCACACTCAAAACCATGTAATCCACCCAGAATCTGCCCAGGCTCCACCAGAGTCCCTCAGGCATCCCAACAGCTGGCTACCTACAACAGAGAACCCCTTCCTCTTAATTCCTTTCATTCCATTTCCCAATGTCCACTACTTTGACTTTCAGTGGGCAAACTAGTCCATGGTCAAGAGAACTCTGACAAACCCCACATGGCTCAATGGTCAAAGTTCACAGGGTTAAACATTGGGAGGTTTGCACAGCTCTAGCAAGAATAGTGTCGATGTAATGTGGAAGAATGTTGTAGAGACAGTTTATACAGCCATGGATGGAACTGCACCTACTGAGACGATAATTTGGAGAGGGGAAGATAAACCCATGGTTATCAGATTATTTTAAATACTTAATTTGCCAATGACAGCACTAAAATATTATAATCAGAGTATGTTCAGCAAATTGAGAAACACATTTAATAGGGAAAGTAAGAAACTGAAAATATACTGTTATGACAAACAGGCGGCTAATTTACAAAAATGTGTCCCTAGCAAATGGTGGTGGACCATAAAGAGATTTTTGGGAAGCGGAAAACAGGGTACCAGAATACATCAATGGGAAAAAAGTATAATTCTGAATGCAAGGAAAATGTCTTTTTTCTTTTAAGTTTTAAATACCATGATAGGAAACTAGTGAAGGAAATGAGTTATCTGAGATAAATATTTGATCCACGTGGAGGCAGTAACAAAGGAAATAAAGAAACTAAAAGCAGGCAAAATCTGTGGACCCTGAACAAGTCCCAAACTAGGTGTATAAGGAGGGTGCAGAATTCACCTCTGTTTTGTGTCCTAGTTGAAACCAGGCACCACATGCCTGCTGAAGAGCTGTTATGAGGCCCTTGTGCAGTATTTGTTGATATAGTCAGGTATTCCTGGCAAGAGGGTTGTTTTCCTGGGGTGCTTAAAAGTGCCTCAGTGAGACCTCTTTTGAAGAAACCAACTCTGGACCCAGACATGCTAGCAAATTACAGGCCCTTTTTGGGGAATGTTATTGAGAAGGAGGTGGTGACACAGCTGAAGATTGACCATGAGAAATGTAATATATATGAACAATTCCAGTCAGGTGTTTGGCCTCATCACACCACCAAAACTACACTGATTAAGATGTTCAGTCACCTGTTCTTGGTGACAGACACAGGAGAGCAGTCAACTGTTCTCCTTGACCTCTCAGCAGTATTCAACACCATAGATCATGAGATTTTCATAGAGTGCCTTGAGGAATATGTGTGACTCTATGTAACAGCTCTGAAATGTTTTCTATCCTTCCTGTCTGGTAAACTGCAGAGGATTGTGATGGATTATTACATATTACAGCCAGAAGAGCTCACCTGTGGTGTACCTTGGGGATCAGGTCTGCCCTGCCCCCTTCATTTTTCAGTTTCCACTGGGAAAATCCATTAAGTGGTGTGGTGTTTTACTGCTATACAGATGATGCTCAGCTGTACTTGTCCTTTATATCTAATGGGCAAGGGTGATCTGGGTGCCAGATCAATACCTACAGGACATCTCAGACTGGATCACATCCAACTGGTTGAGCTTAAATCTGACCAAGATTAAATTGTTACTTGCGGAACCTGATTCCCATGAGTTGACTGGTGAATTAAATGCCATCAGTTTACTTATATTCCATCAAAAAATAAGAATTCTAATGGGAAACAGACTCCTAGATGAATGAATAAAAACATAAAACGTTTAATAAATATAAAAAATAAAAAACATCGTAACTACCTAAAGAATAGGTCAATTTCTAATTGGGAATTCTATTTAAAATCAAGTAGGAAGTGTAAATTAGTCATCTGTAGGGCCAAATCTAGATGGGAAATGAAATTGGCAATAACAGCTAGAAAGTCTGATTCCAAACAATTTTACTCTTACATAAACTCCCTCAGGAAAAGTCCAAGTGTGGTGGGGCCTCTTACAACAGAAAACATACTTATCCATGAGCCAAACAATGCATGATGTATTAATAATGAATTTTGTAAAGTTTTCTCTGCATCAGAAGTTCAATCACCTGTACCTATGATTTCACCATCAGATACTTTTATCACATTCTCCATTGAGTCTATTCTTAAAAAACTACACTTACTAAAAGGTAAATTTTGTTCAGGCCAAGACAATATAGCAGGGCATTTACTTCACCTATTATCTAAACATATTTCCTTTCTACTCAAACTTTTATTCAATCTTTTTTTACAATATAATTTTATCCCTTGTGAATGGAAAGAGGCGTTTGTGGTACCAATACATAAGAAGGGATCAAAACATCTATGGGAAAATTATCGGCCGATTAGTTTGACTTCATCCATATGTAAGGTGTTAGAAAGCCTACTAAAGGATATTATTGCCCCTATTATTGATGCATCTGATTTGGAACAACATGGCTTTAAGAAGGGTAGAAGCTGTCTGATAAATTTGCTCTGCTTTTTGAACATTTTAGTTCTTGTTTGGATAACCGGTTAGCCTGTGACATTGTCTTTATTGATTTCAGTAAAGCTTTTGACACCATGCCACACTGGGCTCTAATTCAAAAACTCACGGGTCTTGGTATTAATAGTCATATAATTACATGGATTCATAATTGGCTTTCAAACAGAACTCAAAAGGTAATGATTAATGGGGCATTTTCTAACTCTGGTAAAGTTTTAAGTGGTGTTCCACGTGGCTCGGTTCTCGGCCCCTGTCTTTTTCAGGCTTTTATATCTGATTTAACTAATTCCTGCCTTTCATTTGCAATTAAATATGCAGATGATGTGAAGATCGAAGGACCATGTTCTAATTTAGACCAAATATCTTGCATTCAGCATGATCTCGATATTATTAGTACCTGGGTTAATAAATGGGGCATGAAGTTAAACTCCACAAAATGCAAAGTAATGCATTTGGGTTCTAATAATTTAAATTTCCAGTATATTCTGGACAATTTACCATTGTGTGCCACTAATGATGAGAAGGATTTGGGTATAAACATTTCAGATAACTTAACATATTCCAAGCATATGCATTCGTTATTAGTACATCTAATAAAATTATTTGGTCTATTTTATGTAATATTAGATCCTAGGAACAGGAGGTGTTGTTACCCTATTCCGTCCTATGTCTGTCCCCATCTTGAATATGCTTCACAGTTGTGGTGTCCTTTTAAAATCAAATAGTCACTCTCTTGAAAGGGTTCAGCGAAAATACACTAAAAAAATATCTGGTCTCGAATCCTCATCTTATGAGTTTAGGGTGGATACATTGAAACTAATGCCTCTTACTATCAGACGCATTAGAGGTGACCTGCTCCTCCGATATGACATTATTCATGACCCCTATAACATGATTGAGTTAGGATTTTCTTTTAAGTCATCAATACATAATACTAGAGGTCATGTCCTCCAGTTAACTGGTAAATATTTTAAACACAATAATCATAAGTCTTTCTTTTCTGTAAGAACTATTGGGCCTTGGAATAGACTTCCATCTGATGTAGTAACAAGTAATACTAAAGAGATTTTTAAACATTGTCTCGACACGCTAATTATGTCTGGGTATGACTTAACATTCTACTCTATGGTCTAGCATAGGAGCATTATGGGCTTTGGCCTACTAGCTCTTTCTTCTAACCTTAGTATGAACCTTAGTATGAACCTTATCAGATCTAAATGGCACCATATTGTCAGTTGTGGATAGGGTAAGAAATCTGGAAGTCGTTTTGGATCCAGGTCTGACTCTCAAACACTAGGTGTTGATGTAGTTCACAGTAGATTTATTTCAACTCTAAAATATCCCCTGACTTAAACCCTATCTGATGCAGGAGGACCTGGTAATCCTAGTACATGCATTTGTCACCTTTAAACTTGACTATTCTGATGCTGTCTGCTTAGAGATAACTAGGAGGTTCATGCATTGTCTTCAACTGGCGCACAATGCCGTGGTCAGGCTGATCGCTAGGTTATCCTACACAGTTCATGTAACACCTGTGCTGCAGCAGCTGCACTGACTTCCAATTAGCTTTTGCATCATCTTTAAGATTGCTTTATTTAGGGCCACCCTGATAGCTCAGTGCCAGTGCATTGCAGTGCAGCATGGGTGACAGACAATTTGGGTTTGGGTTCACCATATCTGGGTACAAGCCCAGCTGTGGTAGCTTCTGCTTGGCAGTGCACCTCAGCTAGTTAGGGGTGATGGCACGTTTTGGCAGTAGGGTGACCCCTGTCGCTGAGCCAGTGAGCTTGCCTCTCAGAAACACTGTGACACTGTGGTTAATGTAGGCATGGCTCACATCATTGAGCTAGAAGGTGGACTTGGAAGACAAATTGGAGAAGAAAACTCGCTCTTGGCCAACTCCAAGAAAGCTCATAGAACCTGAAAAGGGTATATCTCTGATTACAGGGCATATCCCTGAAGGACAGCTGGAGGGGGTCAAAAACAATAGATTGCAGAACAAAAAACTCCTTTACTTTCAAAGCCGTGCATGATTTGGGGCCTGGCTACCTTAAACCCCACTTGGCTTGGTACACTCCTAGCCACTAATTCCATTCCACCAAAGGTTTCCTTTTATCCATCCTGAGATCACACTTTTTTATTTACTCTTTGATATCCCTTTTCCCTTTTCCCTTAGCTGGCCCTCCATCACACTGACCCTTACAACCCCATAACCCAACTTCTTCATGGACTTACCCTCCTGATTCCCTATGACTTGCCTGCCATGGATGAATGGCAGGGACTCCCTCAACCCACCATTCATGGATTCAGTTTCCAGAAGGTGCCTGGGTCACCGGTGCATGGCCCAAAGAAGGTTGATGATCATCCTACCAGCCAAGACACTTCTGACTTTCTTTCCCCCTTCTTGCTGTGTTGTGTAACCCTCCCAGTAGGGTCACCAGCAATGGGACATAGTCCTTAACATGAGTATGCATCAGCACACTCATGCAGCATGCAGCTCAGCCCGTCCCTCCCTCCCTCCCTGTGTCCCACAAGGCCTACCATATGTATGTCTGCCAGTGGTAGTGGTGCTGCAGGACATGGCACCATCCCCCCCAGGAGGAGGAGGAGGATAGTATCCTTTGGGATGCTCAGTACTCCTCCTCCTCCTCCAGGCTGGCACCTCACATCCCAGGATCATTCCAGAACCTGGGTCACTAGCATTGCAAGCAGTAGTGCTGCTACTGTGCTAATGAGCAGGCTCCTGAGATTGCCCGTGAAGTTTTCTGGCAAAAAGACTTTCTAGGTAGTGGCTCCACTGATTTGGAACTCCCTCCTAGTCATCTAATGAATGCACCCTTTGTGGAGGCATTTATAAAGGGCTAAAATATTATTTGTTCTTATCAGCATTTGGGAATCAATGATGTGGTTTGTTTTCCCTTAGTTTGTTTTATTTAGGCAATTTATTATAGAGGCGCAACAGTGCCTTTATAATATGGGTTGAGCAGCAGTTTCTGTTAAACCTGAAATTTTGCACTTTAATAACTTTTCAACCAATTAATAGATTTGCACAAACTTTGGTATGCTCTGTCCTGTGGGGTATATCTCTTTATGTGGCAAGTTTTGTTCTGGTCGGATATGTGGATTCTGAGATCCAGATAGTGCAAAATAGTAAAAAAACACCCATTTTTGCAATTTTTTCCTCTTCAACTTGCAGCCAGACGGTGGGGAATTTCTGCATGATTTTTGTAGGGTATAAAGAACTTTCCTAGAAGAACAGACAGTGAACATCTTGTGTAATAATATTAATTTGTTGCAAAGTTATTAAGTTTATTATTTCCCATTATATCCTATGGGACATTGCTGAACATTCCATTTCTAGGATAGAGGTCATTTTTGCAAATAATAATAATAGCTTTATTTCATTTAAGCACCTTTCAAAATATCAAGGCACTTTGTAATAAAATCAGACAGCAATAATAAAATCAACACAGATAATAATAAAATAATAAATATAGTCTGATAGGTCCCTTTATACAATACCATAAAAGGCCTGGCGCCACAAAAAAGTCTTGAATGCCTGTTTAAAACCACCCACAGTTGCACACTCCTGCAGCTGATGGAGTAGAGAATTCCAGAGGGAAGGGGCTGTGTATATGAATGCATGGGCCCCAGAAGATTTTAAAAACACCCTCGGAATCTCCAGCAACCCCTCATCAGCCGAACGGAGCTGTCACTCAGGGCAGTAAGGTACAAGAAGCTCTTTCAAGTAGTCAGGGCCAAGTCCATGTAGGGCTTTGTAATTCAGTATGCCAACTTTAAAGGTGATCCACCACAGAATCGGCATCCAGTTCATCTTGCGCAGCACAGGCATACTATGAGATGATCGAGACATCCCCATCAGCAAATGCACTGCAGCTTTCTTCACTAGCTGCAGTCGGCGGATATCAACCCCAGGTAGCCCTAAGTACAGGGAGTTGCAGTAATCAAGGCACAAGGTCACAAAGGCGTAGACCAATGTATGCACGTCCCCGGATGGAACAAGGTGCTTCATCCTGGCGATGTTCCTAAGGTTGTAAAAGGAAGACTTGACCACCACCGACACTTGAGATCATAAAGTCAGCCTGTTGTTAAGCAACATCCCCAGGTCTTGTACCTGTTCAGAGGAAAGGATCTGGGAGCCCCCAAGAAAAAGTCCAGAGGGATGACCCAGGTCCACAACTCTCACCTCTGTCTTTCCCGCGTTCAACTTTAGCCAGCTCGAACTCATCCAATCCTGGATTTCAGTGAGGCAGTTGTTAAATATAAAGAGAGCACTATCCTGGTCAGGTGCAAAAGACAGGTAGAGCTGGGTATCATCAGCATAGCAGTGAAACCTCAGCCCGTACCATCTTACGATGTCTCCGAGGGGCAGCATATACACTGTAAACAACATGGGGGACAGCACTGAGCCCTGAGGCACCTCACATGACACAGACAGTAGGTCCAAAGAGAAAATCCGGGACACCACTCTCAGAGTTCTGCCAGTGAGGAAAGATATAAACCATCTGAGGACCGTACACGTCAGGCCACAGATGGATCTCAAGTGCCCAAGCAGCACCCCATGGTCCACAGTGTCAAAGGCTGAAGAGGGATCAAGGAGCACCAGAATAGAATGGCTTCTCCAATCTCTCACCTTCAGGAGATCATTGAGCACCCAAACCAGCCCAGTCTCGGTACTATGCTTCTTTCAAACACCAGACTGGAGAGGTTCACAGATGTTATGGATGGTCAAGTGGTCCTCCAACTGTATCGCCACTACTTTCTCAATAACCTTCTCTATAAAGGTAAGGTTTGAGACAGGTCTGTAGTTGGCCAGAGAGTCCAGATCCAAAGAAGCCTTCTTCAGGATAGGTGTTACCTTCGTCTCCTTCAGGGAGCTAGGGAACTCACCTGAATCAAGGGAGCACCAGCCTATCTGTACCAGGACTGGACTGATAATATCACAACAACCCATAATCAGGGAAGATGGGCCCAGATCCAAACTACAGCATGTAGGGCGCATACTCTGGACAATCTGCATGACATCCATGAACTCCGGCAGGTCAAAGGTACACCAGAAAGCACAAGGTGAGGTGACCGAGCACTGATTCACAGGATCCCCACAGAACGAGTCAAGAGGAACGCTGACCTGATGTCCACCAACTTATTTGCGAAGAATCGAGCAAGCTCATCACACTCCACTAGTGAGAAAGTTCAACAGAGCTGCAGACAGGCTGTGTTGCAAAGCCTGTCCACAGTTTGGAAGAGCTGAGCTGGTCAGTTCTGAGTGGCAGCAATCACCCTGGACAGGAATGCTGCCTTCTTATGGGGGATCGCTGATTGGTAGGTCCAATAATGCTATACCAATCTAAGGTGGTCATCCTCCAGGGTGGATTTATGCCAGCACCACTCTAACCTTTGTCCTAGTCACCGCAGCTCCCTCAAGGACCCATCAAACCAAAGGCCCTGAGGGCGAAGGGGGAGAGGACAAACACGGATAAGAGCAAGTGAGTCCTGGACCATAGAGATGGCATTGTTATAGACCAAGACCAGAACCTCTAGATTCGAGATGGCCACAGGAAACTCTGAGAGGTCAATCACCACTGTTAGGCCATCAGGGCTCACATCCCATAAAGGGCGGTAACTGACCATCTCCACAGGGGCAGGCTTATGTAGGGGGACACAAAAGTTGAACCTCACGATGTAGTGATCAGACCAACCAACAGGTTCCATCCCCAAATCGGAGGCTTCAATCCCCAGGAGGAAAACCAAATCGAGAAAGTGACCATGTTTATGGGTAGCAGAGGTAACAATCTGTGTAAAGCCCAGCGATGTCATCAGCTGGAGGAAGTGCTGTCCAAATTGTGAGGGTTCGTCGTCAACCCAGGCATTAAAGTTGCCCAGGACCATTGAGAGTGATTTCAGGCCAGAAAGAAGGACTAAGTCTCTCGAGAGCATTCCTTCTTTGCAAAATTTGGAATCCCTCTTTGGGAGAAAAAATCCTTGATCGTAAGCTGCCATCTTGTGTTTTTTCCTCCCACCTACTAAAAAGTGTGTAAAATAGATAAAACTGTTGTCATGTTAAAAAACAAACACCAGAACCTAGCTAAATGGGCCCCAGTTAGCTCGATTCTGAGATTTGTTTTTTTTTAAATAACTGCCAGAAATGTCTTTTCTGGGCACCTGAAATCTGGGGTGCCCAGCTTAGCAAGAGGAGTCTTCAGCCCCATTTTCTCTGGTGTCTAGTTTAACCCTTTACTCCTGATTTGTGTCGTGCATTCATTCCCTGCTGTATAGTGGCCCCACACACTCTGATTCCTGTCCCCTGCTTGCTTTAATTTATAAAATATTCCAACATCGGGATGCCCACTCATGGTGTCAGATATCCCCCAACCCCGCAGCTCCACAGATGTGCTGACATTCAGAAGCCCAGTCTCCCTGTCAACATTTAACCCTCATGCCCCCAGTAGTATGGGACACTGTAGAGCCTACTCCCAGTGTCTCAAAATCTGATTTACATATGTGTATCACTGTAAAAACGAAAACAGTCCCATGACAACTTTTTTTTAATCTGAAAAAAAGAAAAATCTCACTCTTCATCCATGCCACCCCCTTCTCCCATCTCGAACCTCTCAATGAACACCCCACCATCCCACACACACTCTTACCCCATAAATACCTCTGGAGGTTGGCAATTGCAATCTTCTATGGACAGGGACATGTCTGCACTCTTCAAAGCCCAACCCTGAACTGAAGAATCAAGGTAAGCGCCATATAATGGCTGCCAATGGTGTTTTAAACTTATGTTGTTATCGTGGCCATTGTTTGATATTTTTGCACCAAATTTTCAACACAGGGTTTTTGGGACCCCATGTCATTAACACTGTTGCTGTCATTTCGTTAGTCCAAAAAACAGGATTTTGTGGTTGCTGTTTGGAATCACCTTTCAGGACTGATTTACAAAATGACAGTGCCAGTGTTTATGAGGTAGAATCCCAAAAAGCCCAAGTTGCAAATTTGGTGAAATAAAATTCCTAAAAATGGCCATAATACGAGTGTGTGTTGTGCAGTTTCTATGCAGGCACATAACTGGTCATTTACAATATTTTCACTCCAGATTTTCAGCGTACCCATTTCTTCACACTACCTCATGAATAGTATAGCTGCCATTTCTTACAACCTGCCCAAAATGTGTTTTCGCACCTGTGGTAAAGAATGAAGCAGTCGCTGTATGAAATCATCTTTTAGGACCAGTTAATGAAATGACAGTTCCAGTGTTCATGGGGTGGGGTCCCAAAAAGCCAATGTTAAAAATGTGATGCAAAAATACCTAAAAATGTCCAAGTTATGTGCAGTCATTGCAATTTTTCTATGTACGGCTGTAACTTTGGCAATTTATCATATTTTCACTCCAAATTTTCAACATTGTTATTTTTTCACACCATATCATGAGTAGTACAGCTGTCATTTTTCAGATCCTGCCCAAAATTATTTTCTGCACCTGTGGCACAGAATGGCATTACAGTTGTACAGAACTGCATTTTGACTGTGATTTGAACATTGTCTGTACTGGGTACATGCAGTGAGGTGATAAGAAAGTTATGTAGAACATTTGGGATGAAATTTATTTAAGATGGTACAGTTATGACTATTTGATGCAATTTCACTGCACCTGCTTATAACTTGATGCATGGAAGTGCAGAGCCTGGAGGCTCCTGTGTTTCCACAGCTAAATACATACAGTATGCACATCTGTGGAGAGATAGAAGCACAGGGCCCGAAGGATCCTGAGCTCCCACAGTAAAATAAATATACTATTATACTATCTCAATTGTATAGAATCACCACAGGCATAGACACATTTCAAGCAAGCCTTGTACTGTAAATGGTGCAATATCTCAGTAACCCTACCAGCTATGGAAAAAATTCCACTGCAGTTGTAATCATGGACTCGTAACCGGCATTCATGTTTATTACACCTGCAGGTGTACTAAGCTGTGCTTGGTGAAAAATCCATATCTCAAACTTTTTTCGAAATATAAGCTTTCACCACAATGTTATCCTTTGGGAAATTTCTCAACTTCAGAACCCCATAACTATGGAACCAGTGAACATTTTTACACCAAACCAGAATAAGTAACATCTGTGGAACACCCCTTTTGCACCCTGCAAATTTCAAGCCAAAAGTCCTGTTTCTTTGCAGTGAACTGACAAAGAAACAGCAACCTTTAAAAATCCCTGTTCATGAGCTGTCAAAATCCATGTTCATGAGCTGAATACTTGTTTGAGAGGTGTCAAAATCCCTGTTCACAAGCTGATCCTTGTTAATGAGATACGACCATCTGGTCATCCTCTCACGAATGGGGATTTTGACAGCTCATGAACAAGGATTTTGACAGCTCATGAATAAGGATTTTTTGGGACCATCTGGTTGTCCCCACATGGACAAGGACTTTGACAGTTCACAAACAAGTATTTCTCACAAATGGATACTCTTACACCTTACGAACAGGGATTTTGACAGCTAACAAAGTGAGTCAATTAGTAGCCATTGAGGCACTGGAAAGTTAATCACCTGTGTAAAATCCTTGCTAGGAGCACAGTATAAAAGGAGTCAGTTAGTAGTCATTGACGCACTAGAAAGTTAGGGACTAAATCGAAGGGCCCCACCTTGTCATTGGTGATTTAGCTTACTCAAATTAGAATTCCAGTCTGAAACTAAGAGGACCCTCTCCTCACATGGAGCTTGAAGTAAATATAGCCAACTTTGGCAGTGGAGAGTTTAAATGCTATGCTATGTTGGCGGGGGGGGTGTGCACTAGTATCTTTGGATTGTATGTTGTTTGCCACAACCTAGCAGCACCCCTTAGAAGAAATGTGAATCCCAGTGTGGAGTAACATAAAAGGTTTGAGCATGCTATTTTGGATTTGTTTGAGTTTAGGGAGTCTGTGATGCTCCTTCTTAGCATTCTTAGCATGCTCCCTTTAAAACGCCTGTGTAATATTCTTGTTGGGAGCACAGTATAAAGTGAGTCAATTAGTAGCCACTGTGGCACTGGAAAGTTAATCGCCTGTGTAAAATCTTTGCTGGGAGCACAGTATAAAAGGAGTCAGTTAGTAGCCATTAGGGCACTAGAAAATTACGGACTAAATCAAAGGGCCCCACCTTGACACTGGTGATTTAGCTTACTCAAATTGGAATTCCAGTCTGAAACTAAGAGGACCCTCTCCTCGCATGGAGCTTGAAGTAAATATAGCCAACTTTGGCAGTGGAAAGTTTCAATGTTATGCTATGCTATGTGGGAGGGGGTGTGAGCTAGTATCTTTGGATTGGACCACAGTGGGCTCTGGGAGGGTGAGTGTGGTGGAACAGAGGTGCATCCTTCCGGTTGTACCTCTCCACAACTCATATTCCATTCTGTCAGAGCATGGTTCCTCTATGATGGCACCCACAGTGGAGACCATGGAGAATGCTGGGAACCTCCATAAGGGAGACCCACAGGAGGGTGTCAAGGGACACCACAGGGGAAGGAAACAGCTCCTGGTGGGGCACTCAATTGTTAGGGGAGAAGAACTGGGGAAGGGAGGAGAAAGGGAGGTAAGGTGTCTGCCTGGTGCCATGACTTGGAGGGATAGGAAGTAAATCCTCAGGATTGCAGGAGCAGCATCACGGTAGAGGGAACTAGACATCATTGTCCATCTTGGGACAAACAACCTAGCTGGGCATGGGATCAGTGCACTGCAGGAGGAGTTTGTGGAGTTTTGGGAGGGGCCATAGACAGATAGCATGCATGGTAATCTTCTCGGAGGTGCTGCCTGTGTATGACATGGGAGAGACTAGGGTACTCCACACCATGCACTTTAATGAGTGGTTGAAAGACTAGTGTGGAGCACAAGGTTTTGGCTTCATTGGGGACTGGGGGTCCACCTGGAGGGATGTGAGACTATACTTTTGTGATGGTCTGCATCTGTCCAGGAAGGGACCCAAACTCCAAGGTGATAGGTTTAAATGCTTCTTTGGCAAGCTTTTAAACTGGCCAAGGGGGGAAGGTGCTGATAGGAAGCAGGAAATTCCAAGTCTCCCCCACAAAACAAGGTAGTTAGTAAGGTAAATAAAAAGGTACAGAGTTTGACAGGGGACAGGACAGAGGTAAATGGAAAAAAAGACAGACAATAAGGGAAGGGATGGGGCAAAAAAAGGTAATGCCAACATTAAATGGAGGGCAATGAGTACCAATGCCCATAGTCAGGGTAACAAGCTTCCTGAGCTATTGGCCCTGATGGAAGAGGGACACCTAGATGTTGTGACAGTCACAGAAACATGATACATGGAGAACCATGACTGGGATGTCAACATTCAGGGTACACAATCTACAGAAGGGACAGGGTAGGTAAAAGAGGAGGATGAGTAGCTCCCTACATAAGGGAAGGGATCAAAGCAACAGAACTAAAGGGGTAATGGGGAGGACAGAAGGTACTGCGGGTAATCTTGGAAACAGGGAGTGGCACCACAATCCGCATAGGAGTTGTATACAGACTTCCATCTCAGGGGGAGGAAACAGACAAGGAAATGATAGAAGGCATTCTCAGAATGGTAGAAAAAATGGGAAATATTGTTGATGGGGGACCTGAATATGTCAGATCTTAACTAGAACACATTTACTGCAGCCACATCCAAAAGCATGATCATTCTCGATGCCCTACAGGGGGTATGCCTCATACAGCTAGTGTTGGAACCCACTCAGGAGGGAGCAATCTTGGACCTGGTACTATAAAACGGAGATAGGATCACAGATGTAGAACTGGGTAGCCATCTGGGAACAAGTGAGCACCGCACAGTGTGGTTCACGATAAACGCAACTGTGGAGTCAAGCCATACAAAAACGAGGGTACTGGGCTTTAGAATGGTTGACTTTGGCAAAATGGGTGAGTACCTAAGAAATACACTAGCAAATAGGCAGAAAGGAGGGGTGGAAGAACAATGGGGAAAAATCAGAATTGCCATCACAGAGGCAACAAACCTTTCTGTGAAGCAAATAAAGAAAACAAAATGGAGTAAAAAAACACAATGGTTCTCAAAAAAGGTGGCGGGAAAGGTTAGGGAGAAAAACATAGCATTCAGGAAGTGTAAGGAATCACAGAAGGAGCAGGTCTGAGAACTATCAGTTAAAGCAGAAGGAAGTGGGAAAGGCAGTCAGGATAGTGAAGGCCCAAACTGAGGAAAAGATAGCCAACTCAGTTAAGAAGGGGGATAAAACCTTTTATAGGTATAGCAGGGAGTGAAGGAAGACCAAGGGAGGGATACTGAAGTTTATTAAAGGGGAGAGGAGGTGGGCAGAGGGTGACAGAGAAAAGGCAGAGATACTGAACAAATATTTGTGCTCAGCATTTACAAAAGAAGAAGAAGAGGCAGTACCTAAACCAAACAATAGAAGCACTCTGGGCAGGGTGGTGGACACCAGTCCATTCACAGAAGAAAGGGTCCTGAAAGAACTCCTAAAACTCAAGGTGGAAAAAGCAATGAGGCCTGCTGGGGATTCACCCCAGAGTTCTAAAAGAACTAAAGGGAGACCTAGTGACACCATTGACTACCCTTTTTAACAAATCATGGGAGGATGGGGTTGTACCTGAGGACTGGAGAATGGTGATGTGATTTCCCTTCACAAAAGTGGGAGCAAGGCAGAGGCAGTAAACTATAGACCTGTTAATTTGACCTCAGTGGTAGGGAAAATGATGGAATCATTTCTGAAAGAAAGAATTGTTGAGTACCTATAGGCCAGTGGGGCACAGGACCCAAGGCAGCATGGCTTCACAGCGGGAAGGTCATGTCAGACAAATCTAATTGATTTCTTTGACTGGGTGACCAAAGTAGTTGACCGGGGGGAGGGGGGGCTGTGGATATGTCCTACCTAGACTTTAGCAAGGCATTTGACACAGTCCCACACAAATGATTAATAAAAAAAGTTAGCCAGCCTGGGTGTGGGCTCAAAGTGGTAGCCTGGGTGAAACATTGGCTGCACAACAGGAAGCAGAGGGTAATAGTAAATGGAATTCACTCAAAAGAAAGGTGGATTTCTAGTGGGGTACTGCAGGGTTCGGTATTGGGACCAGTCTTCTTTAACGTCTTTATAGGAGATATTGCAGAGGGTCTGGAAGGAAAAATATGCCTCTTTGCAGATGACACAAAGATCTGGAACAGAGTTGATACACAAGGTGGGGTGGAGAGGATAAGAAGGGACATGGCATGGTTGGAGGAATGGTCAAAATTATGGCAGCTTAGATTCAATACAAAGAAATGCAAAGTACTGTACCTGGGAAACAAAAACCCAGGGGAAGAGTACACAACTGGGGGTAGGTACTAACAGCAACAAAAGTGGAAAGGTACATGGGGTAGTAATATCAGATGACCTTAAGGTAGGCAAGCAATGTGAGAAGGCGGTAAGGAGAACTGGAAAGCTGGGATGCATAGGGAGAGGCATCACCAGTAGAAAACAGGAAGTTGTTTTCCCCCTGTACAGACAGTTGGTAAGACCATATCTGGAGTACTATGTACAGTTCTGGAGATCCCCTCTCCACAAAGACATAGACAGGGTGGAGGCTGTCCAGAGGAGGGCAACCAAAATGGTGCAGGGTCTGCACCAGAAGACATATGAAGAAAGACAAAAGGAGCTTAAGATGTATAGCCTCAAGGAAAGGAGGGAGAGGAGGGACATGATAGAAACTTTCAAATACCTCAAGGGACTCAACAAAGTCCAAGACAGGAGCATCTTTCAGAAAAAGAGATGTGCAAGAACAAGGGGGCACAATTTAAAAATAGAGGGGGGGACGGCTCAGGGGCAATGTTAGGAAATATTTTTTTATGAGGAGAGTGGTGGATGCATGGAACTGCCTTCCTGAGGAGGTTGTGGGGTCAAAATAACAGTGGGGGAATTCAAGAATGCATTGGACAGTCACAAGGCAATTACAGTGGGGGGTAGGAAGAAGTAAGGTATTGGTTAACTAGAATCAGCAGCTTATCTAATAGGTAGGGAAATGGGCAGACTGGGTGGACCAAGTGGTCCTGATCTGCTGTAAAAGTTTATGTTTCTAGATTTCTATGATCCTTGTTCACAAAATACAGCCATCTGGTCGTCCTCTCACAAACAAGGATTTTGTCAGCGCACGAACAAGGATCGGCTCGCGAACAAGGATTTTGACATCTCATGATCAAGGATTGGAAGCATGTGATGAACAAGGATTTTTGGAATTAAAATGGCTATTTTTTGAGGAAAGTAAACTAAACTGAAGCAATGGGGTTATAGAGGGCATCATCCTGAACAAAACCCATGCTTCAATTTCCTCAGAAAATGTCTGTGGGCCAAGTTATAACATTTTTTTTTCAAAAAATTAAACAAGATGGCAGCTTGTGAACAGGGAATTTTTTCCTACGAACAAGGATTTAATGAATCCCCATTTGTGAGCTGTCAAAATCCCCATTTGTTAGGACAAATCCTTGTTCACAACTGTGCAGCTATCCAAAAGACTGAACAAAGCATGCTCAGAACCCAAAATGTCAAAATTCAATAACTTTCAAACAGATTAATATTTGTTCACCAAACCAATTATGGATTGTTCTCTGAAGCAAGGTCTTTCTACTCTGAAAAGGTCAGGTCAAAATTCCAAATAGTGTGGCCACAGCATGATCAGGAAAAATCAGGAAAAATGTGCGAAAAAAGTGAAAAACACTTTTTTCTTTATATGCTGCGCAAAACTCAAACATTCAATCAAAACAAAACATGGCACATCAAGAGATCTACTCCAGGGGAACCTTAACTCTGTGATCATCTTACGCCTTAAATGTTTTTCCTCTAGAAATCCCTGTAGGGTTATTATCTCTTCATGGCTTCATGGCCACTACACCTTACTCACCCTGCTGTTTTTTTACATATTGCTTAATCTGTGGCTCTTATTCCCCTACCCTGTACCATTTAACTTCCTATTTCATCTTCGTATTCCCTTTCCACTGCATTCCACTCTTACTATCTCTTCTCTCTGTCCACTAACTCTCTTCCCTGCCATAGACTAGCCCTTCAGGGGCTCCCTGCATCTCAGGTGGGAGAAATGCGGATACCGGGCAGTTGTCGCTTCCATAGCCACCACCTGAGACACCTAGACTGGACTTCTTACTAGTGAGGTGCGGCATTGCCGATACCCAATCGGAATGTGAGCACATTTCTGCTCTGGCGTCTGACTGGCTCCTGCAGTCTGCTCCTGTGTCTCCCTCAATACTAAGCTAAAGTCTGATTTTCTGTCTAAAGCTTGCACAAAAAAGAGCTGTACTTACTTATTGCCCAACAGTTATGACCTCTATGTTTTCCTGTTTAGAGTGTCCAGAGTTTGGACTCTGATTACACTCCTTTCTGAATTTCTCTGGTTGGGCCAGTCTTTAGGCATCAAGAAATACCCAATTCTTTTGTCCTGCTGTCTTGGTCCTCCCACTGGTTCAGATGTTCCATTGTCCATGGCCCAGTACTTAATACCCACCCCTTCTTCCATCCCCTGCCAAGGATATGCTCTCCAAGGGCTCCCTGCCCATAGGCATGGGAAACCTAGGCACCGGGTGGTCGGCACTGCCTCTACCACCACCTGAGAGCCTAAGCTCAGACTCCCCATTAGCAAAGCACGACATTAGCATGCATCCAATCGGCACGCGAGCTATTTTATGCTCTGGCGTCTGATTGGCTCCTGCAGTCTCTCCTGTATCTCCCTCAATACTAAGCTAAAGTCTGATTTTCTGTCTAAAACTTGCACAAAAAAGAGCTGTACTTATTTATTGCCCAACAGTTTTGACCTCTATGTTTTCCTGTTTAGAGTGTCACGAGTTGGGGCTCTGTTTGATTACACTCCTTTGTGAATTTCTGTGGATGGGCCAGTCTTTAGGCATCAAGGAATACCCAGTTCTGTTGTCCTGCTGTTTGTGTCCTCCCACTGCTTCAGATGTTCCATTGCCCATGGCCCAGTACTTAATACCGACCCCTTCTTCCACTCCCTGCCAAGGATATGCTCTCCACGGGCTCCCTGCCCATAGGCGTGGGAAACCCAGGCACCGGAGAGGTCGTCGCTGCCTCTACCACTGCAGGAGAACCTAAGCTCAGACCCCCCAATAGAAAAGCATGGCATTAGCTGCCATTCAATCAGAACATGAGCACTCTCTGGCGTTGGCTTCCAATTAGTTCCTGCAGTCTGCTTCTGTGTCCATTCTAAACCAAGCATAAATCTGATTTCCATGCCAAAATTTGCCGAAAAAGAGCTGTGATAACTTTTCTCCTTGACTGTTAAGACCCTTATCCTTCTGTTTAGAGTCTTACATTTAGAGATGCTGTATGATTACACTACTTTTGAAATTCTGTGCTTGCATCAGCTCCCTACACAAGTGGCTGATCACTTCTCCTTACTGAAGTTCCTACTAAGCCTCATCTTATGTCCTTCTTAAATATTACAGAAGCACTCTGAACTGATATGACTGATGTAAAATTGAGTACTTATATTAATTGAATTATTTGTTTTTTACTTGTTATTTGGCTCTATTGTAAATATCTCTGTATGCATTGTACCATTTGACCCAGAGCTAACCAGGTCCATCTTATGAATGAGCTTGCTCAATGATGTTCACCTGGATAAATAAAGATTTTGATGGATTTGATTGATTGAGGGGATAGCACATGCCAAATTGTGTGCAAATCCACTGAAGGGTTGCAAAGTTATTAAAGTGCATAATTTGGGGTTTAACATTAAACTGCCTACTCAACCTTAACTACTGCACCACTATAATATCTATCTATCTATCTATCTATCTATCTATCTATCTATCTATCTATCTATCTATCTATATACAGTATATACACAGTACTGGCACAGTAGCACCAGTATAGTTAGGATGAAAGGTAAATTCTGTGTTAAACTCAAATATTTGAACCTTAATAACTTTGGACCCATTCAACAGATTTGCATGAAATTTGGCTTGTGCATGCATAATCTCTCGGGATAGGTCTCTTGAACATCCAGGTTTTGTGCAAATCCATTGTGTGGTTTCTGAGATACAGAGTGTTGAAAAAACAGAAAAATCCACGTTTTTTGCCATTTCTTTGTCCACCTGGATCTCAGAAATGGCTTTGGGTTGTGGTCTAAAATTTTCAGGATAGAAAACCTTTTGACTCATACATGTGCCTTTTAAAGGTTTGATGAAAACAATATTAATCCATTCAAAAGTTCTTAAAGTTTAAAGTTTCCCATGATAGCCTGTGGGGAAAAAATATGTTCTGTGCAAAAGCACTTTTTACTTTTGTGAAAGTACAGTACCTCGGAACTTTAAATAAAGTACCATTGGTTTACATGGGGGACTTTCGCTAAACTCCACTGAACTTTCACGAAAGTCCCTCAGACTTTCACGAAAGTCTCCGCATGTAAACCAATGGTACTTTTGCGAAAGCCTGTGGACCATTCGTGAAAGTTCCGAGGGTAAACAGCCCCAAAGAAACAGTTTCTGTGACACTTCATAGCAAAAAAAAACCAAAACAAAATTAGGCCTTTTGTGCTAAAATTTGCAGGGTAGCAATCACTTGCCCGACAGATGTGTGTTTTGCTGATTTGGTGAAACAATTTACAGTGGTTCCATAGTTACAGCACTCCAAAATTGTGATTTTCCCATTGGATAACTCTTTGGTGGGCACAATGCCTTTTGGCAGCTATATCTCGAAAATGGTTTGAGTTACAAATTTTTTTGATAAGCGCACCTTAGTATACCATTCATCTTTAGGTGTACTAAGCACACATGGAGGTTATCATGTCATGAATACTACTGTGAAGGAATGTTTTTCAAGGTTGCTATGGTTACTGAGATATTACCTAGTACGTGTTACAAGGTTTACTTGGAATGCCTCTAGGCCTGTGCTATGTGTCTGTACTTACAGGTAGGTGGGAGAGCAGGGCCCAGAGGAACCATGCTCCAACCTATGCATACTAGTTATGCTAAACTGGGAGCACTGAGCCCTCCTAAGCTATGCCTCTACACTCATGGGTGGGTTGGAGCACAGTACCCAGAGGACCCGTTCTCCCATCTATGGATATGATTATGCAAAACTAAAAGCACAGACATCTCCTGTGCTATGTCTCTATACTGGATATCATCTTGCAATACTGGGAGCACAGGGCCCTCAGATGATATGTCTCTACATTTATGGGTGAGTGGTAGCGCAGGGCCCAGAGGGCCTTTGCTCCTAAATATGCATCCTATTATGCAAAACTGGGAGCTCAGAGCCCTCCTGCACAATGCCTTTACATTGATGGGTGGGTGGGAGTGCAGGATCTGGAGGGCCCGCACTCACACCTATGAATGCCATATGAGTGACATTTCACTTTCTCAAAAAGAAGGAAAATTAATTGCAAATAAATCCATTAATGCATCAGTTAGGGTTGATTCCACACCAACAAAAGTCTGGAAATTTGATGTTCATGTTACCAACCCTACCCCTCTCATACCCCCAACCTCCACAGACCATCAGGTGTGCCTTGGGGTCATCGGACCTAACTCTCACCCCATTCTCCTATGCTGTATAATCTCAGCTTGTTTACACATGGAATGGGGTGAGAGTTAGTCAGGCCCTCAAGGCACACCTGGCACCTGATATCTCTGTGGAGGTTTGGGGATGGGAAGGTAGGGTTGGTAACCCTAACATCAAGTTTTTTGCAATGAATATATCTATATATATAATATATATAAAAAACTATATTTACTATTGTATTTCTTTCATTGAACCATTGAACAATCATGCAAACCAAGCATGAGACTAAGAATACAAAAGACCAAAATATACAGAAAACATAAAAAGAAAAGAAAAATTGTATATAATCAATTTATACTGGAAAATTAACCATTAATTCTCCCCTTCAATAACCTTATATCATAAGTGATACTCTTCATATCCCATTCATAGCTTATACAATGGTAAAATGATGGTTTCAATGTGTTTACATGATGGCTCAGTTATAACCAACCTGAAAATCAGTTGTCTCATCCCATAAGTTTTCAAATTACATGGCTTCCTTCATCAGAAATCACCATCTAATCTCTCCAAATGTCTCTAGGGAGGGGGAGTTCTATTTTTCTAGGATCAATCTTTTGGTTACCATTGTCCCTATACCTGGTTTTTGTTGTTGTTGTTGTTGTTGTTGTTGCTTAGTTAGCCTCAGCTGAGTGGTATCATTTAAGACAAGTAATGAAACATTTATCAGAATCTTTATGTCTACTACAGTCTCTTAGTCAATAAAGTAGAGATGTTAGACCATCACTTTAATATATGCTGGCATCTCCAAAGACAGCGATATAGATCTCCTAATAGGCCACACTGGTGACAGCATGATGTGTTACCGCTTTTAGCTATTTTATCCAGAATTATGGGAGTACAGTATGCTCTTTCAATACATACAATATATATATATATATATATATATATTATGGTAGCACGGTAGTGCTATCATAGTTAGGGTTGAGTAGCCATTTACATGTTAAACCTAAAATTTTGCACCTTAGTAACTTTACAACCATTCAATGGATTTGCCTGAAATTTGGAATACACCATTAAGAGCCATACATCTTGGAATCTGTTCTGATACATGACTGTGGAGTTATTAAGCATGATCTGTGCACAAGTTTACACTTTTTTGGAATTCTTTGCTCATCTCTACAGGTCGCACGGTTTGTGCGACCAGTCCAAAATCTTCAGGGAACATGTGGCCTGGGTCCCCGCTGTGCCTTTTGAAGATTTCATGAAAAAATATTAAACGGTTCATAAGTTATTTAATAAAACTATTTCCCTTTATAAGTTAATGGGAAAAGTTAACAAAAAGTTTGACATTGTCGCAAATGCAGTTTTTCTTTTGCAAATGGCCCTTTTACTGTCACAAATCTGCCATTTTGTTTTCAGTTGGTCATCAGAAAAATGCTTGGCATTTAAATTTGGGACCCTCTAGCAACCTAATTATTTTTGTATTCACCTAGTCGGACCCTGAGGATGCTAGGCATGTCTTTATTTTGGGGTAAAACATCCCAGAAATATGTTTTTCAAATTTTCTGGAAAAGTACTTTCACAAAGTACTTTTGCATTTGCGACACTGTAGAATGAATTTGCGAAAGCTTTTGCAAAGTTCGACAGTACTTTTCCAGGCTGTGGCAAAATGACAGTAATTCTTTGCCACCCTGCAAAAGAATGGTTTGGTCTTTTGGGCTGAAATTTGGAGAGAACACAGCCAACATCTCACAGACGTGCCTTTCAGTGAAAAAATATTACAGGGTGGCAAAGTTACGGCACTCCAAAATTGATGCTTTTTCCCATAGGATAACATTACGGCATGACCGTATTACAGGATTCTTTTGCTACCCTGTTGAAAAATAACAGTTTGGGCTTTTGGGCTGAAATTTAGAAGGAAGAATGCCAACATCCCACAGATGTGCCTTTCAGTGGTTTGGTGAAAAAATATTACAGGGAGCCAAAGTTATGGCATCTCGGAAATGGTGTGAGATAAGGACTTTTTGTCAGAAAAATGCTTAGCCCCTTTATGGGACTAAGTACAAAACTAGCCAGGAAAGTCATAAATCGTATGGCTTTAAAAAATGTTTTTCTACATCGTACGGTTCCTGAGATATAAGTAATTTAGCATTCCAACTCCTCATTTTCTGCTCCATGACCCATTATTATGCATACATTCTTTGTACGCACTGTCTTTCTCTATGCAGCTTTTGGGGAAAACTAGCCTGTGCACTTACATTACTGTTACCCTTACAGCTTCTGCTTGTGGTTCAGTAACAATTTCACTTACTGTTCCCGTCTACGGCACCATGTGCTTTACCCTTCACATTTTCATTTGCACTTGCGTTTGTGTTACTTTAACCATTTGTGTCTACAGTACTGTTTATCTTTCTGTTTCACTTTGCGTCACCATGCACATTACCATTTGCGTTTACGGGCACCGTGTTACTATGCAACAAGACATCACGTGGCGGGAGCGCGGGGCCCACTGCCGCATTACATTCACTATTTCTCATTATCTTTCTCAAAAAGAAGGGAAATTAGAGGCAAAAAACATAGTTTAATGCATTAGTTAGGGTTGTTCCACAGTGACAAAAGCAAGGATATTCAGTGTTAGGGTTGAAATCCCCCTTGGACCCCCCACCCACACCCCCAACTGGCATCAGGGTGCACATTAGGGTTGTCGGTCCTAACTCTCACCCCATTCTCCTATACCTCTGCTTCTTCACACATCTGATCTAATCTCTCATTCTTTCTTTTGTTTATTTTTATAAATTTGATATGAGATTATTATTCCCCTAATACTGCCTTAAAGAGATCCCACAGACGTGTGACTGGAGTACTTCCTTCATAGTTATATAACCAGTATTCCTGGATCCCTTCCTGTATTATAGTTATAAATTCCTGATATTGTAACAACTTGTTATCAAATCTTCATTGTTTACTGCATAACCAATTTGGTCTTCTACTTTAATGTCTGCTAGATCATGTCCTCAACCTAACCCCTCTCAATGACAACTGACTAATATCTCTCTCCCCTTGGACTGCCTATAAGCAAACACCAATGTTACTGTAGACCTGTTGCAATGAAACTGTACTTACCAACTCTGTCTAAATGTACCTTACTGACTGTGAATGTACTCTGAAACTGTGTTACTGTATCCTCACCTAATGTAAAGTGGTTGGTGTACTCAACCCCGGGTTGCCCCTGAAAAAGGGACCTTTGGTCTCAGAGGGCTTACCTGGACAACAAAATCTAAATAAATAAATAAATCTAAATAAATAAATATCCACTTGAATTAAGGTGTGGTTTGAAAAAATATGGTATTTATTTTAGGGTCAGAAAAAAATAGTTAATAAAGATTTTGATGCAAATATATAGTCTATTCCAGAAAAAACAATTATTCTTTTTATCATGATGAGTATATTCTTGTGATTATAGGAAACAATGATCTCCATGAATCTAATAAACCATGAATTTCTAGGAAAGATAGATATTTTATTTACAAAAGTGCCCATTTCCATGGACATTGGGTGCTGTACAATAAAAACAAACAACAATGTAATAATATAAAATAATGAACAAAAATGAACATAACAGTTCAACTGGGAACAGATTTAAAATTCATCTATCTATCGCTGAAACAAACCACAAATCAGTCAGTATAAGCTAAGATAAGTTTTTGGACTCTTTTTAAAGGCTTCTACCGAGGGAGCCTCCCTCAAATAAACAGAAAGGGACTTCCATAGGGTAGGCGCAGCCAATGAGAATGACCTGTCCCCCGAATGCCACAACCTAGCCCTGGGATCTCCAAGAAGTCCTCCTTTGCTAGAACAGAGTGCCCAAGGTGGATGGCGGGGACAAGGAGATCTTGCAGATTGTCAAGTTCCCTTTCGTGCAGGGTCTTGTAGGTCAAAAGCCCTACCTTGAAGACAGTTCTAAACCTGACCGGCAGTCAGTGCACTCTGCAGAGGACCAGTGTGATATGGTCACACATTCTCACCCCCGTCAACAACCTTGCTGCTGCATTCTGCACCAGCTGCAACATAGGTTGCTATATAAATAAATATATCTTGTCTTGCCTTGCCTTCGTTTCCTAATTGCTTAGTAATATTTTCAATAAGTCATGATTTGTGGTCATCTATCTTCTTATTGGAAACAGTCTGATAATACCAATACATAAGATGGTATCCCCAGGCAATGTAGAGAAGCACTTTTGACATAGGTGTCTGACTTGTATAACTTGCAAAGATGCTTGAGAGTTTTATTCGAAAATTCCATTTTCAAATATGTAGAGCAAAAGATTACTTGCAACCAGTAAGGTTTCTTGAAAGGGTGTTCTACTACCATTGTTGCTCTGAAGATTCTGGAAACCTGTATGAAGGCAAGGAACTGTGTAATCTTCTTATGGCTGACTTAGCAAACTACCAACAAGCCTTCAGCTTCAATGGATCATGGCACCTTGACTGAGAAAATGAAGGTGTGCAACATGTCTCTATGTTTGATCAGAGGAGTCCATGACTTTCTGCAGGAGAAATACCAGTGGTGGGAAGTTGGAGGTTTTAGACAAGATTTTCAAATGGCACTTAAATGATGTAGGGCAGTGGTTCTCAAATGGTGAGGCCAGCCTCCCAAGGGAGGCCCCAAATTGTTCCAGGGGAGGCCCAGTCAAGTCTGAGAATGTACAGTATTTCAATTTTAAGTTTTGGCTGTTTTGTGTGAAAGGATAAAACAAATTGAATATGTATAATTGCAGGTGAATTTATTTACTTATGCGCAAATATTTGACCAGGAAGTCCCCTTTGAGCCAAAGCTTATTTATAGGTGTGTATTTATATGTAAATTAATGCCTGGGTAAGGCATGCTGAATCAAGACTCATTTCTACAATAGGTATTCATACGCAAATTATTAACTTGGAAAGGGACACTGAGTCAAGGCTCATTTCTATAGTAGGTATTTATATGTAAATTAGTGCCTGGGAAAGGCAGAGAGATCTGATGCATGTTTTCAGGTGTGACCTGAGGTAAGGGTACAGGAAGTTGCTTGACAACAGGGTAAGAGAGGGAGAGATGAAATGGCTAGGTTTGGCTGTTCCAGATAGAGAGGAACCAGAGTAACAAGGGTCCAAGAGTCAGAAAAAAGGAGTGACAAGTATAACGTGGGGTGCCAGGTCAGGGTGGAGAGCAATACGTTGAATAAAAAGAGAATATACTCAGTCAACTACATTAGTTTCACTTTATTCCTGGTGTACTGTGCAAAGTAGGAGTTATTTTTTTTTCTGTGGGGAGGCCCAAGATTTTTTTCCAAATTTGAGGGAGGCTCGAAATCTTTTTCATGGCTTTGGTGAGGCTCACTATCACAAAGTGTGAGAACTAATGATGTAGGGTGTATCAAACATCTACCCTGTGTCAAATCCAGGCGCACCTTTGCACCCCATTTTGCAAGAAATGCATTATATGTTGCAAACTCCCCCAAAATGATGCAAGACGCCCACTGAGTCCAACATATGTTGCATGGGGTGAGAATGATGCAGGCTGAGAATTAGTCAAAGCTGAGGCAAAAATATGATGCACAGAGTGAGATGGAGTTAAACTTACCCAGGCTGAATAAAAATATCATGCAAAGTGAAAATGATGCAAGCTGAGTCAAAAATATGAAGCAAGTTGAGTCAAAAACCACAAACATACAAAACAAAAACTGAGGCAAAGCCAAGTCTAAAAATGATGTAAACTGGGTCAAAAAATGAAGCAAGTTGAGTAAAAAAAATGAAGCAAGCTGGGTCAAAAAGCGATGCATGGAGCAAGAATGATACAACCTTAATAAAAAAGTAACAAGGATGTAATGGCCAAGACAGTGTCATATTAAGCCCCAAAATACTGTCAAGTAGTTCAACAAGGGAATATTGGCTTTATAACCAACCCACAACATGATCTACCCTCACCATTATACAGTATGGTTCGGTGTCAGTTGGGCCAGCTCTGGCTGGTCTAACAGAAGTACACATCTTCTTCGCAGTGTTAACAGCTTCCAGCTTTGAAAATGCAAAAAAAAAGGATATTGCATCATTTTTTTGTATTTTTTAATTTTATTTAAAGTTTATTGAAAAAGTTTTAAAATTTTACACCACAACATACAATGGCTGACATACCAAGTCATGAACATGATACATTAGACAAGTGATAAACTGAGTCAGCCCCCCAATTACCCTCACCCCCTCCCTCCCACCCTAAACATATTAAGCACAAATAATCCATTAGAGAAATTCTTAACACAGTACCAGTACTGACTTAGTGAGTTGGACATAAGGAGACCTGATAGCCGGGTAAGCCTTATTGCAGAGAGTATAAGGTATATAAGGGGTCCCAGATTTTCGTGAATTGCTCCATTCTGTTGCTGTGACTGGCGATGGCCCTTTCTGTGCTGAGATTCGCCAGAAGCTCAGATAGCCATTCATTATAGGAGATCTCAATCTGATCAGTCCAGTGTCTTAATGCAAACTTTTTCACAGACATAACTATTAAAGTAATATGGTACTTGCAAACTCTGCCCTGGACCTCGGACAGATCCCCCATAATGCATATTATTGGTGTAAACAATTCTTTGAGCCCCAGTAAGGGATCCACCGACTGCTTGATAGTGGCCTAGAGGGGAGAAACTTTGGAGCAAAACCAGAATACATGGGAAGTTGTACCCTCTTCCCGTAGGCACATGGAGCAAGTTGGGACAGGCTTTAAGCCCACTTTAAATAACCATGAAGGGGAATAATATGTGTTGTGCAGAATATACATTTGCATTAATCTAAGCCTATCTTGAGTCACAAATTTGTGACAGTTATGCCACAGTTTCGGCCATTCTATGTTATGGTTAGGAAATAAAGAGGCCCATACCTCAGTGGGCCCTGAAAGGTTCAGGGATTTCCAGTCATGAAGAGTACTATAAATTGTCTAGACTGCACCCGGATGACCGCACAATTTTAAAAGTTCTGAACAAAAAGGAATACTCTGCGCTATGGGGGAGATTTTACCCAGTGCTGTCATTAAAGAGTGTCGTACTTGCAGGATACGAAAGTAATATTTATTGGGAATTCCCAAATGAGTAATTACATCTTTGAGTGGGCACCATTCTCCATTATCCATAATAAAGTTAGAAATTTGTATATTATGTAGACCGGGAATCCAATTGGGAGGAATTAGCTTGCCCTCTATTAGGAACTGGGGATTTCCCAATATGGGTTGATTAGGGTCTATGCTGGGTTCATACCTAAGATACCAGCAGATCTGAGCATGGACCCTAACTGAGGTATTAATAGTGGGATTCGTGATTTTTAAAGGAAGAAGTCCCGGCCTAGCAAATAGCAGTCCCTCTGGATTCATACCACATGCGTGGATCAGCATATGCTCAATTTTTAGCCAGCAGGGATGAAGTGAAAGTTATCCCTCGTTAACCATCTCAAATATTTGTTAATGTGATTGGCCCAAAAATACAAAAGAAGGAGGGGCAGACGGAGTCCCCCTTTTACCTTGGGGGCGGTCAATTTATAGTAGGCAATCCATGGGGGTTTGTTGTGCAAGGTGAATTTTGTAATAAGAGATTGAATTTTAGTCAACCATGACATTGGGAGCCAGATATTAAGCATTGAGATGGGGTAAAAAATCTGGGGGAAAACATTCATTTTGATTACATTTATTCTGCCCCACAGGGACAGGGTAAGAGAAGACCATCTGTTGAGATCTAAGGAAATCGTGTGAACTAGGTGATCAAGGTTTAACCTGACAATTTGAGCAGGGCTCCTGGCTAATTCAATGCCTAGGTATCTCAGTGATTCGTACTTCCAACTTAACCCCAAGGCCAGAATATCTGCCTTAAAAACTTTATGATTTGGGGATAAACCATGGTTTTACCTACGTTCAGTCTGTAATTCAAAATCGTACTAAATTCCTCAATGATCTCTAGCATTGGGGTAAGGAATCTTTAGGGTTTGCTACCTGCAGGAGGAGGTCATCCGCATAAGCTAACACTTTTACCTCACACAGATGGATGGGAATCCCCTGCATCTTCGGACAAGCTGTTAATTTATGAATTAATGGTTCCAGATAGAGGTTGAACAAGAATGGGGACGGGGGCATCCCTGCCTGGTGCCAGATTGCAACTTAAACACTTCAGAAAGCACGTCATTACAGGCCACATGAGCAGAGGGGGAATGGTATAAAGCCTTGACCCACACAATAAACTCTGCAGGGAAACCAAAAGCCTCGAGAGTAAGAAACAAGTACCGCCAATTGACCCTGTAGAACGCCTTCTAGGCATCCAGAGAAACCAACACAGCTGGATATGGAGCATCCCTACATACTGAGAAGACGTGCGACGGGGTATGCAAATGGTCAAAGGACAACCTTCCCGGCATGAAACCGACCTGCTCAGGGCTGATCAGGGTACCCATTATGGTATTGAGGCGGTTTGCCAAGATCTTAGTTAAGATTTTTATGTCTATATTCATTAGGGAAATGGGTCTATAAGTAGTGACCTGGTCGGGGGCCTTATCTGGTTTTGGTATTAAAACTATAAGAGCTTCAAATAGGGAGGTGTCAACCTCATCCCCAGAGATAATCTGTTGAAATAAAGGAAGAAGCGGGTCTTGAACTTCTTATAAAAGCAGGCGGAGAAACCATCTATTCCCGGGACTTTATTCACTGGTAAATTGTCCAGCACCTCAGAAATTTCACTAGCAGAAATAAGAGTTACCAGATAACTCCGCTGGTCCTCGGACAATTGGGGTAAACTGGCACCCTGTAGGTAGTTTCGTATGGTCTGTTCCGGAAGGGGGGTTAGCATGGGACTGTATAAATCTCTGTAGTATCGGGTAAATTCTTTTAAAATATCTATGGGATGGGTTTTGGTGGTACCATCTACCCTGGAAGTTATTGAGGATATATAGCAGGAAGACTCCATCTGCTTGATCCTAAGCACTAAAAGACGACCTTCCTTCTCGCCCTGATCGGTGTAAGATGCCCGGGTTTTCAACATAGCGTATTCAACTTTCTCCCTCAAGATTTCATTATACGCGGCTCTTACTTTGGTTAGTTCCTGTCTGACAGGCTTGGGAGGTTGTGGGGAAAGGTTCTTCTCGAGCTCCCTCATTCTAGTCAATAGTTGTGATGGCTTTAGTGTTGCCATTGTCTTCCTGTGGGTAGCCATACTAATTAAGATGCCCCTCATATAGGCTTTGAAGGCTAACCATAGCATATTTGGTCTCCCTGTGGGATCAAAGTTATAGTCACAGTATCTTAGGATATGCTCTTGAATATGATTGACAGACTCTGGTTCGTGGAGCAGAAGATCATTTAACTTCCACCTTGACCCCCTCCTAGGTAATGGGAGCAATGACAACTGACAAGAGACCAATGAATGGTCAGATAAAGGACCCGGTAATATCTCAGCCCCTATCACCCCCGGTAATAAGGAGTGAGAATGGAGGATATAATCAATTCTGGAGGAGGACTGGTGAACTGGGGATGTGTAAGTGTATATCCTGTCCTGTGGGTGTAACACCCTCCAAATATCACAGAGTCCCATTTGATCCATTAGTTCTCTAAGTACTCTCTGAGCAGGAGATAAGCCCTTTCTCCGGTAAACTGATTTGTCAACCTCAGGGTCAAGAACCAAGTTAAAGTTTCCCCCAATAATCAAAGGTAAAGCAACAAAGGGTAATAGCACCTGCATTAACTGCATGAAAATAGTAGGAGTGTCCTGATTCGGGCCATAAATACTAGCCAAAAGGACCTCCTTATTAAAGAGGAGACCATGCACTAGTAAGAATCTTCCTAAGGGGTCTTTGACCTCCTTAATCATCCTAAATGGAATTCTTTTGTGTATAAGGATCACCACCCCTGCACTTTGAGTTGCCCCCCCCACAGCGAAACATTGGGCGAATTGTTGCCTACATAACTGTAATGCCTCAAAGTCTAGCAAATGTGACTCTTGAATATATGCAATATCAATATTCAGAAGTTTTAAATGTTTAAGTATTTGGCCCTGCTTAGTTTTTTTTCCTGGCCCCTTTTACGTTCCAGGAGGCTATGGTGAAACAGTTAGCCATTTTCCCAAACAAAAGGATCTGGAATCTTATAACTCCACCACACTCTGTAAGCTCTAAGGAAACTTGTGCTCAATATAAAAACCCACCCCCCAGCACCTCCACCCCCAAAAAAATAATAAACGACACTTGTACAATTTGCACCCACCCTTACCTAACCCCCCACGCAACCCACACACTGTCTGGAATCCGTTATGCATGGTATCCTGAGCTCTCCATTCCCATCCAGCTCCAAGTCCCCCAGATCGTGACAAGAACCACTAGTCTGCCTACCATAAAACCTTGTGAGAATGACACATCTAATCAGACAATAGAGAATTATATAAACATAACAAGACAAGATGCAGACCTGAAAGAATCATGGTTCTACATATTAAATAAATCTCTTGTTAGTAGCGAGAGAAGAAAAAGGGTAGGCAGACTGAGTAAGTAATCGGGGCAAGACCTGAGGCTTATACATAGCTGATCGTGCTGTAATAACTTCCATGGACCCTGAAACACCAAAAAGTAAGCAAGTGGGCATCCCCAATAACTTAAAAGTACGATCGGGAAAATGCCGCAATAATCACAGCCCGAAAAGAAAATAAGGGCGAAAGTGAAGCAAACGCGCCCTCTTGTGTCATCTGAAGGCAAATTCAGTCCCAATAAGGAGTCTACACACTGTAACTAGTAAGAGATTGTTCTAGAACATGAACAAAACTCAATGGGTTACACTTAACCTGAATGTGCAACAACCTACTAAATCCAAGAACCAGAACATTACCCCCTGGAGATAGAAGAAAACAAAGCCAGAATGCACAATGAGATTAAACCAGAAACAGAGACATTAAACTACAATAACAAGAAGTCCATCCTGTAGAGCGTGTTATCCCCAAAGCCCTACATTACATGGAGAAACTAGGAGTAAGTTCCATCGTAGGGAGAATTATTAATAACATGCGAGAAATTCATCAACATTTCCAAAAAAAGAGACTGAGGGCAATCCCGTGCAAAGAAGTTCCCAGATAGTGAATTGAGACTGGACAACAGTCCAACACTTTGAGAAAGTTCAAGGTGCAGACTTAATGAGGCGAGATCTTCCCTTCAGATCCCCTTCATTATTCAATGGGTGGGAAACAAATCTGGGAAAGCCTTATACAGGGCAGATTTAGCACTTTCCAAATCCTCAAAAGTCAACCAAGCACTAGATATTAGGACTTGTAACCGTGCAGGGTACCCCATGCGGAATTTCACTTCTGCAGCAATTAACTTGGACACTACAGGATGGAACTGGGTTCTCCACTGCCTCATGATGGCGGGTAAATGTTGAGTGATACAAATTCTTTTTCCATCCCATGACACCTCCTGCAGCTCTTTAATTTTTCCCATAAAATATTGCTTTTCTTGGAAATTCAAGAATTTCAATATAATGGGTCGGGGATGTGCACCGGGGGCAGGCATTGGCCTAAGGGCTCTATGGGCCCGCTCTGTGGTGTAGGTGGCACCGAAAGGGGAAGGTCCAGCCAGCTTCGTAAGAAGTTTCTGAATGAATAAAATAGCATTCGACCCTTCTTCTTTCTTCAGAATCCCAATTATGACAATTTTATTTCTCCGGCTCCTCCCCTCAAGATCCTGTATTTTTTGCTCGAGCTTCTTTATCCTATGGTGGTTATCCACGACCACAGTGCTAGTGCAGTAAGTTTTCTTTCCAGGAGACCAGGCGAGACTCGCTGTCTGCCATCCTAGTGAAAAGGTGCTCTAGCACTGTGGTAATCTGCTTTACTTCATTAACCACCACTTTAAGTTCTTCCCGGAAAGGCTTCAGCTCTTGTAAAAATAATTCGAGGGTCAGAGGAGTCACATCAGTAGGGGGGTTAACAGCAGCAGCTGCAGTAGTGGGCCTAGAACCAGTTGCAGGTAGGGCCCGGGATCTCTTGCTGCCTTTCTCCGGCGTGACAGGAGGGGTATGCTTAGGCAGAGCAGAACACATTTCAGCTTCCATTTGCATCCAAATTGCCACCCAGGGGTTCTCTGTGATAACAGGAGACTTCGTAGGGTATAGCCCCGCGCACAAAACAACAAAATAACCCCAAAAATAGCTCTGAGCGACAGGAGCGATACCAAGAAGCAGCTACTCGGACCACAGCATCATGTGATCTCCCCCATCATTTTGTTTTTGATGCAAGGCCTTTTGCAACATGGTGCATCCATTTTTTTGATGTAAGCCTGATGCAAGCCACTTTGGTACGGGCAATTCTGCTTCTAACACAAGCAGCATTAGAAAATCAGACTTGATGTGAGTTTTGACGCAGATGGTTCCTTGCATCATTCTTTTCTGTTGCAAGGACCTTGCGTCATTCTTGGTCCTTTGAAAATTGAGCCCTCAGAGTCTAAGACAGGCATAATTAATGGAGGTGATCCTCAGGGAACCAAATCGAGGCCCTCCTTTTCTTGAGAATGATTAATGATTTAAGGACTGCAGGCCAATGCCTCAGATATGTTGACAACACTACCAGTAATGATTTTGCGTTAGTGATAGTACCATGCAGATGAAAAGACTTGTATAAAATCAAGGAGTGGTCTAAGAAAAAAATTATGGAGCTAAATCAACCAAGACCAAATAGATTCACTTTGGCAAACAGAGTGTATTAAGATGCCAACATTACATTTTGGAAATATGGAAATTGAAGTTGTTGACCATGTTAAACTGCTGAGGTTTTGTTTCCACAGTAACTTTTCATGGGTCATACAAACTGAAAGCATGCTCAAAAAAGGAAACAAAAGACTATAGCCTAATACTGAAAAGGTTTGTGCAGGACTAACAAGTTAGCACCTACACTAACCAGGATTAGTGCCGGCACTCTGGACAGGTCCATGTTCAAAGACCCCAAGTACTGCCCAAATCTGGCAGCACAGTTGAATGCTAAGCATGCCACTGCCTTGATGCAAATAGAAGAGTCCCTCATGCATAAAGGAGCAGCAGCATATTCAAATGATTTTGACTGCATTAAGCAACCCCTGGATAGGCACTGTTTACCACCTACAAAAGAAGTCTTAAAGCAGCACCATAGCAGCACCCCCAGATCTTCAATGACAGGGAGGTTGTACTGCAGCTGCCTGCCCCTGTATCTAGTGGAGCCCCTGCTTGCCCTGTCATAGCTGTAAATTCATATCCCTGGAAGTTTAGTGGACCCATTCTCCCTGATTGCCCCTTTCCTCATGTATATGTACATCCCTGGTAGGCTAGCACCCTCCATCAAGTTTGAATGACCCTTCACCAGCATGACAGACACCCACCTGCCCATCTGTTGAAGACCTCTATACTCCCATACCCCAGTTAATGCTCACCATATATGCTGTGGTCAGATCAGTGACCAGCAGAGTCCTCCACTCCCCTCCTTGTCTGGCTATCATGTGACAGTCACAGAACATAATTGTTAGTTTGTGACTGTCAGAGTGTTAGATGGCAGCTGGCTGAGGAGGTGAGCAGAGGGCTATACCAGCTGCTGATCTGACTACAACATTTGTGGTGAGTCTTATCTAAGTTGACAGGAGTGTGGGGCAGGGGTTCTCAATTGGTGGGCAGGTGGGAGGATCAGTCACAGTGGGGCGTCAGTCATGCTCAGTGAGGGCACTGGGATGTACATATACATAGGATCTGGGGTAATCACATTAATCATACAGCTGCACCAATACAAATCAGGGAGTTCCTCATGTACAGTAGAGTAGTGGTATATTCAAACAGTTTTGGGTGTGCTAAAAAGTCCCCAGATTGGCGCTATTTGCTGCCACCCAAAAAAAAAAAGAGCATCTCATCACAGTGTTAAGGCAGAGGCCACCACCCTCCAAAGGCAGAACAACTCTACTGCAGCCATCCACCCCTTTATCTAGTGGATCCCCCAATCACCTCTGTCATAACTGTAAATCTATGTCCCTGGTACCTAGAGAACCCCTGTCACTGGTCACCCTGGATTCCATGTATGTGTACATCCCTTGTGCACTAGTGCCCTGCTACTGAGCATGACTGACCACCTACCAGTGTGACTAACACTCCCACCCACCAACCCACTGAGGAAACCCCCCACTTCCCTCAGCCCAGTTAACACTCACCACAAATAACACGGTCAGATTTCTAGCTGACACTGCCCTCCACACATCTCCTTCGCCAGCCACCATCTTGCAGTCATAGAACACAATCACGAGTATATTATCAGCAGTGGCCAGCCAAGGAGATAAGGAGAGGGCTGTGTCAGCTGCTGATCTGACCTTGCCATTTGTGGAGTGTGTTAATTGGGGTGAGGGGTGTATGGGGCTCGGGGTCCTCAGTGGGTAGGAGGTGTCAGTCGCACTGGGAGGGTCAGTTGCACTCTGTGGGGGGGTTCTAGCCCATCAGATATGTACATATACATGGGACATGGGGTGGTTGGAGGGAGGGGGATCCATTAGATTTGAAGTGATATGGATTTATAGCTATGTCAGAGGCAATCAGGGGTAGGGGAGTTAACAAGACTACTAGAGATATGGATTTACAGATGTTACAGAGGTGATCAGAGGGAGAGGAGCCCAGTAAACAAACTGGGATGTTGTACTGCTGCTACCCTGCATTGGCACTAAAGGACTGTAGCACCCATGCAAATGAGCCCATAATGGGTTTGTGGATAGTCCTTAAGCACCGTGCATGTCCAAAGAGCTTGTCTGCATACTTGGGCTGAGTATGTCCCACAGGACTCCTGGTGCTCTCCCGATTTGGGCACCGCTATCTTGTGGACCAAATGCAGCCAGGGATCATGTCAGCACATTCCATGTCTAGTTAGTGCAGAACCAACATGGCCAGATACTCTGTCAGTTAGCATGCACCATTAGTGCATGCTACCTGACTGAATATAGCTTAGAGTTGGTTGTGTACTATTTCTGGTGCAGCATTAGAGGCTGCACTGAGCTTGTAGCTGGCACTTAATATGGGGGCCTATATTTTTGGACAATTCTAAAAAGAGGTTTCCTTGGTCAACTTGACCCAACATACTGTTACTGTACATTTGTAAGACCAGTTCTTGAGTATGGTGGTCCTATTTGGCATGAAGGCTTAACAGCAATCAAATCCAATGAACTAGAACATACATACATAGATACATAGACAGTGTCGGCAGATAAGGGCCTCTGGCCCACCCAGTCTGCCCATTTAAGTTTGTAAGTTCAGTTTATGTTTTCCAGGAAGTCTGTTGCCCCTTACCCCTGACCTCCAGAATTCCTTTATGTCTATCCCATGCATTCTTAAATCCCGTGATTGTTTCAGCCCCCACCACTTCCTCTGGCAGGGTGTTCCACTTGTCCACCACCCGTTCTGTGAAGAAATTCTTCCTCACGTTTCCTCTGAATCGTCCTCCCTCCAACTTCATCCCATGCCTCTAGTCCTGGAACATCTTTCTCGCTTAAAATAGTGCATTCCTGCACCCTGTTCCTCCCTGTAAAATACTTGTATGTCTCTATCATATCCCTCTCCCTCCTCTCCTCCAGGGAGTACATGTTCAGTGCCTTCAACCTGTCCTCATAGGACTTGTGATGCAATCCATGCACCATCTTTGTTGCCCTCCTCTGAACCTTCTCTACCCTGTCTATGTCCTTACGTAGGTAAGGTCTCCAGAACTGCACAGTGTACTCCAGGTGCGGCCTCACTAGTGTCTTGTATAGTGGAATTTTGTACTAAAAACATGTACTAAAAAGGTCTATAATAATTATTTGGGATAGTGAAGTTAAATTTGAAGTTTTACTGAGAAAAATAAATGTGAAAATTTGGATGTTATGAAAGAAAAGACAGCCAATAATCTCTTTTGTGAAATATGTAACCCTACTCAAAGATTGCATAGTTTGCTGCATGAAAGGTGTACTCTAGATTACAATTTGCATACGATATTTAAATGCTCTGGAAAAAGCTGCACACAAGGACAAAAACTTATTCAGAGTCACTATTTATGAAATACTTAAATTGTCCTGTTTTGACTAAAAAATACTGTACAGTACCTCCCCTTTTGGGGACTGTGTTTGTACAACATGCCTCACAACATAACAAATGCCTCTTTGCGTCTCTTTAGTATTATGGAAAAATGTGTTACTGTTTTGTATAATATCATGTTTCAAATGTGTAACTTTTTGATATTGCTTGTCTTGTTTTGTGTTGTATTTCAAACATTCCAGTTCCCAGTATTGGGTGCAATTGCTTTAAATCAAATTAAATCAAATTAAATGAAAAAGCTGGTTCAACTTTGAAGAAATTGATGATGTATGAAGATGTAATACAGTTATTTTGTAGGTGATTTGTTTTAAACAAGATTTGCACAATACACTGTATATTAAAACCACATTTTTTAAATATATAGATACAGGTGTCCTGCTTTGCTGTGGCCCCGATTGGGGGGGTAATGGGCACCTGTGTCCACATGCTCAGTACCGGTGGAATTAGACCGTCCATTGGTGGCTGTGCCAGGGACCTTGTGAAACAAACATATCCCTTTAGACTGATGAGGCTGGCCTGGGTTCTTAAAGGGTACAGGAAAAACATATTAGCAGAAATAGCATGGTGCCTCCACCTGGCTAATATTGATGGAGAGTGCTTCAGGACACTCTAGCACTGAACCCAATGAGCAAGGGATCAGTAATTCTGGATCTTTTACATGCCTGGTGTAGATTGATCTCTTGCATAAACTGGGCAGGGGCATAAGGGAAAGTCTTTAAGTCTATTTGCTATAGTTCAAATACATCCTCTGGTCCCTTTTTCCCACCAGCAACTTCAGGACTCGAGGCATGACATGTGTGACTGTTGTTGTTTAACACTTGCAGGACTTCAAACTGGTATATCAGTCCAAAATTCCTATACATTCTAATTCTGTTGACAACCTAAGGGTTAAAAAAAAATATTTACTAGCAGTGGGGCTTACACTGTCCACTGCCCAAATGGTTTATCCTCAAGGCTAGTACCTCAGGTTAGGAACAAAAGAATTTTGACATTTTAGCTGAACCACCTGACTGGCCATTCCTAGCCACGTTCTGGCAGCCTTGTGGTCCCAATACCTCCAGCACAGACAAAACTGTACCAGGTATAATGCTGCTTTTCATCAAAGGGACAAACAACCATAGCAGAAATACCAAGCACAAAATGTCCTGCGGCTGCACACAGATATTACAGCTACTGATAATCTGGGTTAGTCAATCAGTAGTCCCGTCATAGTCATTAGTAGGACATAGTAACCCAGGGAGTTCTAAGACCAGATTAACTTGGTGCTCTATGTCTTCTGTGACTGAATATGATAGCCTTTTACACTCTGATGCAGGGACTCAGGAGCACTAGTAACCTCTATTTTAATGTATGTGCGTGGCTTGATAGTAAACTTGCCTTCTCTGCACACATTGATGCCATCCATGCCAAGCTCCACACCAAACTGGTGCCCTGTAGCATAAAAAGGACTGCCTTTCCACCCAGGTCCACCAGGAGCTGCTCACCAAAGTGGTTCTCCTGGATCTTTGCTACGTGGATGCGATCTATGGCACTGACCCTTCCTTTTGTCTTGCCAGACTGATTACTCTCTGCAATGTTTTCTGTCATTTTGCCAGTAATTCTCCCCCCCAATACTCACCACTGCTTCCTCTATTCCTCTGTCTCTGTCTTCCTATTCTGCTCATGTTGCCACTCCCACTGTGTCTTCTTGATTGCCAAATGCTAGTCTGGGTCCCTTCTCTCCTACTGCTCTTTACACTTTTCACCGTCATCTCTTCCTCCTACTCTATCTGCTCCAGGGATCCTTTCACCTTCTCCATTCCTAACACCAGCTCCTTTGCTAGGCAATCTGCCTTCCCCTACCATCTCCCCTCTCTCTGGAATCTGCTTTCCTCTTCCATCTGCCTCTACTCTTAACTCCCTGTCCTTAGACACCAGATTATGCACCTCCCTGCTCCTTCTGTCCCTGTCAACCCCACTCATGACTCTTCTTCACCTCCCTGAAATCCTCCCAGCTTGAAATGCCCTTCAATGCTATTTTTGGGTTGGGATAATTGTGGTTTAGCCTGCCTTCTGTGCCTCTACCAATAGCACTGTCACCTTCTACAACAGGCACCATGCTCTTTAGTTAATTAGCTACATGCTTGTTTACATTCCATCTGCTAATGGGCAATGTTGTTTATTTGCTTGTTCATCTGCATCTGTAAGCTTGTCTATGTAACAGCTGCAAATTTGTCTATGTAACAACTGGCTGATGTTTTTATAATTTACCCTCCTTCTGTACACCTATTCCTCTCTCCTCTGTGTCGCACCTAGAAAGAAGGCTTGGCTCAGTGAGCCCTTTCCTGTTACCAATTTTTAAATAAAGTAAATAAAAAAATCATTAAATAGGTGGATAATAAATGTACACATTTATCTCTTAATATTTTAAAAATAGAAAAAATATGGAGATGGATTTAGCTGGTACTATGAAATCTGGGGGACTAAAACATAAAAGCAAAGCCATGACCCACATGTGTGTGCTTCGATATACACCAGGCATACAGCAAACAAAAAAATCAAGTAACGTCCCATGGAGTCCATTAAACAGAAGTAACTTGTAACATAGAAACATAGAATTTGTCAACAAAAAAGGACTACTTGTCCCACCCAGTCTGCCCAAGTGTTCCCTGCCTATTCTATCTCCACCTATCCTGTCTGCTCTTTGACGACCTCCCATCTTCCTGATTCTGATCTAATATACAGTACTCCTATATTTATCACATGAATACATGAAGCCCTCCACCATTCTATCCTCCATTACTTCAGTTGGCACTAAGATCCATGTGTCCACCATTTCAGTGAAGAAATATTTATTCACAACACCTCACCCCACCCAGTTTCACTGAATGCCTACTAGTCCCGGAGCTCATCTGCATTTTGACAAGGCTTCCCTCCTGCACACAGTTCAACCCTTTGAGATGCTTGTAGATCTTAGTCAAGACATCTCTCACTCTCCCCTCCTCCAGGGTGTACATGTGGAGATCCCTAGGTTTCTCCTTATAGGGTTTCCTTTGCAACCTCTGCACCATTTTAGTTGCCCTCCTCTGGACCACCTGCACCCTGTTTAAGTTGGTCTAAGTCTATTCTGAGGTACAGTCTCCAGAACCGGACACAGTAATTTGGTGAGGACATACCAGAGATCAATAAGCAGCAGCACCACTACCACCTCCCTACTTCTGCTGTTGATTTCCCTCCCTATGCACCCAGTATTCCACTAAGCCTGCCCATGGCATTTTCACACTTTGCTGCCACCTTCAAGTCCTCTCATACAATAACCCAGTGGTCCCTTTCCTATCTACTAACTGCCAATACCTCCACCCATTTAATACTCAGTACCAGAGTTCCTATGCCCTATGTGCTTGATTTTACACATTTTTACGCTGAACCCAACTGCCATGGCTTTGGTCACATCAAGTTTCCCCTAGAGCCCAGCATCTTTCTTCCACCCCTTCTGGAGTGTCCATCCTATTGAAAAGTTCCACAAGCTGTTGTCAATAGAGATATCACTATTACGCATGGAGAAGAGGATCCTCAGAAGAGGATGGTCCTGGCTAAGACTGATCTTAATTCAAGAAAAATTAGGGGCTGCTGGTTCCGTAGGTGCCACAACCTATGAGCACGAGAGTGTTGCAGCACCCCCCCAACACATTTGCCCATGAACATTCAAAGTGCCCCTTTGCTTGCAAAAATATTTTTTTTTAAACCTGCACCCTTTTGAACTTTGGCACACCCACTTTTCATCATGTTCTAATGCCTAAGACTAGTTCTGCCACTTAATGGCATGCCTGAGGAGTTGTGACCCCTCCAAGACACTCTCAACTGTCTGGGAACTTCCCTGGACTGACACTGAGCAACCCAGTAACAACTGCTCAGTTTTGTTATTACTTGCAATCTGTTGCCAGAGCAGCTGATTGATGGTGTGGTTCTCACCCATGTGTGTCTGGAGGGTTACCTCCTCCTCAGGTAGAGGCCTAGGTGGACTTGCATCTGTGAAAAAAGAGCAAATAAGTATATATGGGTGTATAAATCACAATTTAAATCATATGTACATTGGTATTATTGTTTTTTTGTCAACACTATTGCAGTGGTTCCATGTGATAACAGCGACCGCATAATAGCGATTGCTGTTTGTGCGAGTCAACATTGTCGAAAATGAATTTCACTGATGTAGACACATGGCGAACAGCAAGATGGCTCCGGAGACTTAAATTTTATTGTTTTATGTGGGGGGCTGCATGCCCCACACCCACTGCTGTGGAGGGCTTCGCCCTCAGCACCACCCTACTAAACAATTCTCAACTCCAGGGGCTGCAAAACTAAAACAAAAAACCCCACGACCAGGCAAAATAAAAACAGCATGCCCAGAACCAATCCCGGCACCCTTCTAACCCCAGCCTGCCACCAACCCACTATGCCACATGGCCAGTTCGGCAGTCCACCACCACACTACGCCCCACAAACCATCCCTTCCCTTCCTCCAATCAAATGGAGTGGTCACTCCCCACCCCCATGCGCACATGTATACATAGTGACATCCTGTCGCTATAGTCACCCAACCTCCTATCTGGTTACCCTCCCTGCCCAATAGCCCTGTGTAAAAATGCTGGGTTTGAGTCACCCTTTTTGAAAGCACTCAGTCGCGGTCGCCTAATACATGGGATACCATAGCGTTAACTATAGACACCATTTAACAACAGAGAATACTGATAAACTTCTGCACCTTACTGTATATGTTACCCATCAAATGCCACAAATAATTAAAGCACAACATGGAGGTTCATAAAATCTAGAAATTTAAAATGAAAATGCAACAAAATGTAGATTACTTGGGAACATATATGACTTCTTATTACTGCATGTCACTTGTTTATTTGCATTCTTGTGTAAGTTTGAGGTGACTACAGTATTTGCTGAGGGGGAACAAATTATTCAATGGGTGCTATTCATGAATGGGCTGGACGTACATACAAAACACACATACATTACCCAGGCAGTCCTGCACTTACGGGCAGGCATGCATTGGCCAGCATTCACTATCACTGGCTGCCTGTCTGCAAACTGACCCCCACAGTGCACAGCTGTGCATTGCAGGATCACAGCTACGTGGGGGGAGGAGTGCAGGATGCAGGTGGGCATCCAGTGGTATGCCCATCCTGGGTCCCGTAGTGGATCCCCAACTGTGCCCATGTAAAGGATCCTGGGAAGGCACGAACCCTATCGTGTTGTAACCTATGAGTGCCCGAATGGCAGCCCAAGCCCTCCCACACAGCTCAGTGAGCTGGGGCAGCTGTGTGGTAGGGATCAATTTGTCAACACTGTCAGCAAGTGTCTGATCGGAGGGCAAGTGGTGGCACATAACATTTACAGCAGGGTCCCTCCTCATGTAGACCTAGCCAGGCAACCTGCACCTTATTGAGCTATGCTGAGTGCAGGCACACACCCTGGAATGCCCCTGGACCACCCCTAGCATGACACTGTGCGTGCTGGCAGCCAGGGGATCCAATGCACAAGGCACTAGTACACCTACAGTAAATGCCTCCATGGGCATCTGGACCCCACCGCATGGCTATGAGGCATAGAATTGCCAACATGCCTCAGATATGTGGCGTGTAGGCACTCAACTCCATTTATGAATAGATCCCATCATGAGTTACTTTGGTCAAAGTTTACAATTTAAACTAGCATGATTATGTTACTTGTTTATTACTTACTTAATCATAATTCCCATGCAGACCTGGCAAACTCAGGAACATGAACTAATTCAATACATATGCCATTTATATGTTATGTTGCTGTAAGAAACATGCATAGTATTAATCCTCAGTGACCACTCCCCCATTATTTGCCAGTTGTCAAACAAGGCGCCCACTACTCCACCCAGTACCACATACCAAAGGCATCTCAAAAAAGGCTCCCTTCCCATGCTGAAGTCCTACCTCAGGAACTGTGACGGTCCCCTATTGATTATGTCCATGACATAGATGCTGCCCTCTCCTATTTCATTAAAAAGTTCAATACTGCCTGCCACATCTTTGCCTCTTTCTCAAAACAAAACACAAAACATAAAAACACCCCCTGGATCTCACAGGCGCTACTCAACCGGATGTGCCACTGGGATAACCTCTGGTATAAGGCACTGGACTCCCGACTTCTGCATGACAGACAACTTTAGAGGGAGGCCAGGAATAAATGCACCTGGGCTATCCACCAAGCCAAGGCATCCTATTATCAACATGCCCTCACATCAACATGGAACTTGGGTTGTGATTTCTGGAAAAATATTGAAGAACTCAGTGGGAAAATGTTATCTCCCCCCCAGCTCACCGTTGATGACGCCAGTGTCCAGAACCCTCAACAAAACCTTCTCTGATCTCAGTGGTGTCCTTCAACCCAACTTCTTTGACCCCCTCCTGGCATGCACACCTGCACACATCAAACTGGACAATACCCCCACTTTTTGTCTCTGGATCATCCCCACTTGCACTGCCAGATGATACCTCTCTAAATCTCTGAGCAAGTCCCGCTACAGCGGTGACTCCCTGGACTTTAAACTCCTTCTCCTCACACTAGACGAAGTGCTCCCCCCACTCAGCAAAATTCTAAACTTGTCCCTCTGCCTAGGACAGTTTCCAACACCCTGGAAATGCACTGTCATCACCCCCATTCTATAAGGAGGTGACTGCACTGCCCCCAACAACTACTGCCCCATTTCCATCCCCCACTCACTAAATCCATGGAGAAGATAGTTTTGGGTCAACTTACAGACTATTTCACTAAACGTATCCTGCTATCCCTCGCACAACACAGTTTCTGTAGAGGCCACTGAACTACCACAGCTCTCCTTGAATATACTTCCTTAATACACCACACCCTTGACAGCTGCCACTTGGTTGGATCAGTCTATATTGATCTAACCAAGGTGTTCGACACCATTAATCACGCCTTACTCCTAAACTTGCTTCCCACCTTGGGCCTCTCCAAAGAGTCAGTATCCTTGTTTACTGACTATCTGTCTGGCAGTACCCAGCAAGTTAAGATTGGCTCCACTATTTCCTCTGACAGCCCTGTTCATTCCGGTGTCCCTCAAGGCTCGATACTGAGCCCCATCATCTTTAGTCTTTTTCTCAACTCCCTTCCCAAATCCACCCTGGGAAACTGCTTCTTTACATGGACCATGCCATAGTTTTCATGAGCCACCCCCACCTCCCACACTACACCACACCCTCCAGGACATATTTAGAGAAGTAGAATCCTAGTTTGTGGCCCACAGACTAATCCTCAATTACAAAAAAAACCAAGTTCATTATCTTCACCCACCATCAGAACTCGTACTGTGACTATCACATGAACATCTGTAACTCTAAGAATGTCCCTCTTAAGCAAGTCTTAACTTTCAAGTACCTGGGTATAACCCTTGACTCATCCCTCACCTTCCACTCCCATATTCAACATCTATCCTCTGACCTAAATTCCAGGATTGGTATTCTATACCATCTCAAGCACTATCTCAGCATTGAAGCCCTTCCACTTGGAATATCCTCCTTGGTTCTCTCCCTCCAGGACTATGGTATAGTGATATATGGCACAGTAGACCTGACTGCCCTCCAACAAATCAAAACCACATTAAATAAAGCCTGTTGTTTTGTCATGGGCTGAGATTTGCTCACACCTACCTGTGATCTCTACAAATCTACAAACTGGCTAAATTTTGATGGAAGTCTAAAATATCATACTTGCCTCCCCGATAAAAAAGTACTGCTCAGACTAAGACTAGCCCCTCATGGGTTCCACTCTCTCATCAATCCTGCCGCTTCTATCAGAATGTTCAGAAGCAACACTGGACCCTCTCTCTCTGTGCCTTGTTGCAAAACCTCATTATGCCAGAGGGCTTTCCTTCACTGGGCATCTAAATGGCTAAATAGCCTCCCCACCACCATCGCCTTGGAACCCAAACTCAGCCTCTTCAAAAGGTCTCTCAAAGTCATCTTCTTGAGCTATCCTCCTGTGACTGCCCTTAACCCAGCCCTATTCACCCTTGAATCTCCATGGGGCTCGTACTTAGATTATCACTGGATCTCATGTGCTAGTGTATCTCTAGCAGGTATCTCACCTATTGACACTGGGTAAACTACCTACCCTAGCACTGTGTTTTTGTTACTGCATGACCTACTATAAATTCTGGGTCTACCTGATCTTAGACCTATTGATTTATTGTTCTTCTACATGTTATGTTAATGTTTTCTCTGCCGTATTTAATATGCTTTCTATATTCATTGCCATACCATTTTGTATTCTTCCCATCCCTGTAGTATTGATGTACAGCCTTTGCAAAGGAGTCTATGACTCAAAGGTTGTAATTCTGATCATGTATTAACTAATTTCCTCCACAGGAGCTCTCTGAAGTTGCACCACTTGTCTCCTGTATACTGTTAACAATAAATCCTGGGCCTTTCTTAGCAAAATCAAGCTATAGTCAGCATGCCACAAACAAATCCTAATAGCTCAAGAACCGTAAGTGCTAGACAAAAAGTAGGAGCGGCAAAGTTATTCAGCATAAAATTACCCTTCCAATGGTGGTATGCAAATAATAATATGTAATTTTGTTTTTTTTTTCTATGCTGGTTGAAATAGCAAAAAAAAATATTTTTTTCACTAAAACAAGCAACATAAGCCATACACACCATGCCATAAACAAATGCGAATAACTCCTAAAGTATACATGAGATACAAAAATATCAGTGGCAAAGTTGTTCAGCACAAAATTAACTTTCCAATGGTGGTATGCAAATAATAATATTTATTTTTGTTTTTTTTCTTTGCTGGTTGAAACAGCAAAAATTATTTTTTTCACTAAACAGGCAACATAAGCCATACACACCATGCCATAAACAAATGCGAATAACTCCTAAAGTATACATGATAAACACAAAATATCAGTGGCAAAGTTGTTCAGCATAAAATTACCTTTCCAATGGTGCTATGTAGTCAAATATATATTATATTCTGTTACACTATATATTAAATTATATAAGTGACTTTTCCAGACATTGCAAGGGCACACTGGGAGTCAGTAGCTGACTTCTGCAGATGTCCTTAGGACACACCAGTGTATTTCACTGACGACTACATGCGTCTGCTAGGAGACAATGACTTAAATAAAATAAAATAAATAACAGGAATAGAACCTTCATATAAAGTGAAGCTGTGCTACAAACCTCTATATACACATGATCATCACAATAAGTTGTAGTGTTTCAACATTCCAATATGCAGTTTATGAATTGTTTGACATGAATAAAAGAATTCTGCATTTTTGAAAGTTATGTAAACCTTAATGAAGAAAAATATCTACCATAGATTTTTATAAACCTGCAAAGAAGAAAATGGCCCCTTGCCAATCTGAGCCCCAACACCCTCACTCCACTCCAACTCCTCACTTAGCTCCTACCAGTCCAAACACCCCCACTCAACTAAATAAGGTCCCATGACATACAGTAGGTTCATTCTCTGATCAAAAAGACATCCCCCTGCTGGAACTGCAATTGTGATATTGGAAAATAACTAAGTCAGGTAAATGTTTTCAATATATTTTGAACTTTTACTCATAACTTTGTCATTTTTAAATATTTCTACACCAAAATTTCAGCATGAGCTTTTTGGGACCATCACCTCATTAACTGGATAGGTGAACATTTTCAAATCCATCACAAAAGGTGAGTGTGCAATCAAACCACAAAATCACCTTTCAGGTGGGATTTGAAAAAGTTCACCTACTAGGTTAATGAGGTTGCATCATATAGTAACTATTTTGAAAATTTGGTGAAAAAATATGGTAAAATGACTAAATTATGAGTGAGCATTAAAATATTTTAACGTTCACTCTTAACTTCACTAATTTGCAATACGTTTCCACCAAACGTTCAGCATGGCCTTTTTGGGGCCCCACCTCATGAGTAAAGAAGGTGAAATTGTTCAAATCTGGGCCAAAAGCTGATTTTACAGTTGCTCTGCAAAATCACATTTTGGGCAGGATTTGAACATTTACATCTGCTGGGTTCCTGACATGTGGTTGTAAGAAGACTATGTTCTAAATCTGGGGTCAAAATAATAAACAAAAAAAGTTATGATGGTATGTTGGATTTTATTTTATGCTTGCTCTTAACTTTGGCAATTATCAGTATTTTGACTGCAAACATTTAACATAGCCCTTTTTTTCATACCACCTCATAAACGTGACTGGTGTCTTTCAAATGGCAGATAAGGTGTGTTTCTGCACCTGTGGTATGAAATGACATTTTGGCCTCTATTCTATAAAAGCCACATGTCATATTTACAGAGTGGCATCATAAAATGACTGTCTTGAAAATTTGATGTCAGAATTTAACAAAAAAAAATATTAAAAAACATTTTGTGTAGTGCTAGCCTTTACCACATTTGGTAGTGTTTTGTGATCCCAAGCCAGTGAGCTGAGATTTAGTGTGAGCTCAGTTAACAGGACAAATAAATATAAGAAGTTAAGTGTATATGTATGTGAAAACTCAAATGAAATCTTACTTAATTTTATATTTTGTTGTTTTCTTTTTTACAGTACCTTGAATTGGAGAGCACAGGACTTACTGTTAGCCACATAAGGAATGCTGCCATGTCTTGTGGGACTGCTCCCTTTCATAGTAATGTATTTAAGTATGATACAACAAACTAAAGTGAATATAATCATGAATAACTACAAGGACAATCCTTGCATAAATTAACTTGAGTTACTCATAATGGGCCTCCTTATTCTGTCCAAGTGTACAAATTTAAATATAATTTGTTGAATTCTATTGAACACTTATAAATTCTTTATGACATAAATTTGCATACTAAACTTAGGATAGAATTCATTGTGGTGATCTTTTTTGTAAATAGACGTAATGTTTTAGACTAGAGTGTATTGTTATTAATCTTGATTATTTACCCCTTACAATAGGCTGATTGTATAAATAGACAAATGATGTCATTATGATGGTACAAAATAATTTTCACTATTTGAGGTGTAGTCCAATAACAAACATGTGCCCTCTGACAAAGCCCTTAAGAGGGGAAAATGTCAGGGCTGTTTGGTGTCACTGATGCTGTTCACTAGCTTTTGAAAACTTTTTGGAAATTTGTTCTGAGAATAGAATACAAACTTGTTTTGCAAAATCCATGCTGTGGACATCATTCATTGAAGATGTTACAGAAACTCCTGGCTCTGGAGTACTGGTACTTTTTGTCTGTTATCTAAACATTTAACATAGCCTTTTTTTTCATACTACCTCATAAACATGACAGGTGTCTTTTTCAAATGGCGGATAAGGAGTGTTTCTGCACCTGTGGTGTGAAATAATATTTTGACCACTATTCTATAAAATCCACATGTCATATTTATAGAGTGAAGTCATGAAATGAATGTCTTGAACATTTGGTGTCTGAATTTAACCAAAAAAATATTAAGAAACATTTTGTGTAGTGCCAGCCTTTACCCCAGTGGGTAGTGTTTTGTGATCCCAAGCCAGTGAGCTGAGATTTAGTGTGAGCTCAGTTAACTGAGGTTGGGAGGATGGCACTGACATGTGGCACCAATCCCTCACCCGAGAAGGAAAGGTGTGGGATAGCATGCATTGGCCAAGAGCCAAATAGTGAATAGAAATCTTCTACTGCCATAAGGCCCTGCACCTCTCCATGGGAGCCAGAGAGTCCTGTATTTCAGCTGATAGATGGACTGTTTACCCTTCATGTCTGTAGCCACAAATTATTGACATCCTTTGCCACATGGAAGTGCAGGGCCCAGTCAGCCCAGCACTTCTACAGGCAGATGGCCTTTTCCCTTGGCACAGTGGGCCCAGTGGGCCCTGTGCTTTTGCATCTGTTCATGCAAGTCCCAAAGAGACTTGCATGAATGAGGATACGAGGCTGGCCTGGTGGCGTTGAGGGCTGCGGCATCTGCTTTACCTCATGCTGCACCAATGAACTGAGTTTGGGAGTGAGCTCAAGCCACTGTGGGTCAGATGGGGAAGGGAGGATTGAGTATCCAGAGGATGGCTCTCCTCTTCTGGGAGTGAGGGGAGACTGATACTTGTGGTGCTAGTTGATCATAGTGGAGACTATGAGCAAAGCAGTTGAGAGTTGTGTGGAGGGGGAAGGTGTCAGTGGATGTCTTGTGTGAAGGTGTAGGAGCATGTTCACCACATATTGGCCATCAATGCATACCCACATCTTGGTGGGGGGATACAGAAAAGTGAAAAAACCTGGACTGCAGTAGGATGACGATGATCTCGAGGGACTGGCCCATACACCCACCACTGGACCCTGCATGACCAGTTCTCTCAGCTGTCTCTCTCTCTCTACTCCTGAGCCATGGCTTACTGGATTTCAGTAAGGGCAGGAAGGAGTAGGTGGTCCCACCTTGGGGTGTGTAGAAGTCAGGGAGATTGGCCAAGGACTCTGTGGAGTGTGCGGGGAGATCCAGAACCTGATTCCCTGGTCAGAAGGCCTCAGGCAGGGCAGTAAGGAGCCAGTTGAGTGAGGTCATCTGAGGGAGATCCTGCGAGCCAGTGCCCATTACTATTATTATTTATTATTTAAATTTTTTAACCAAGTGGGCCCACTGAGACATAACATCCCTTTGTCAGGGGTGACCCAGAGTTAATTACATTCATGTAGAAAGGCATCAGTTTCTATACAGTGCAGAAGCAACAGTTTACATACTGAGACATATTACAAAAGTAAAGGATAATTACAATTTAAACAATTGACATATGTTAGGTAAAAAAGTTTATAGCTAAACAATTTAAAGCACATTAAGGCAAGTCAAAGGCAATGGCAGACAAGTACACTTTCATAAATGCCTGGGTTTGACTGAGGGCAAGACTAGGCAGGTTAGGGTGAGGGAAAGCAGAGCTCAGAAGCTATATTAGGAGCAGCAATGGTATGACCCCTATTAACAAGTTAGCCATTTGGGTAGGCTTGGGTAGGGGAATTAATGGGGGCATTAAGTGCCAATAGGGTAAGTGACCACTACAATAAGGGTAAGCCCAGTGGTTGAACAGCAGTGCCATGATACACTCCAGCGGCATTGATTACAACTACATTTACTGGCTGCATACATGTGGGATTTCAGAGCAGTTTTGAAAGTGTTCAGGGAGGAGTGGTTTGTCATGTCTGATGGCAGGCTGTTCCAGAGTACCAAAGCAGAGGCTTTGAATGACCTGCCACCTGCACAGGATCTCAACCAAGGTACCCTCAGGGTGGGGCTAGCAAAAGACCAAAGCTCTCACTTTGGAGTCTTGAACTTGAGTAACCCATTTAGGCTGGGTACTGCAGGTAGCTTGGCATTTTTGAAGACAATGCAGAGGGTGGGGTAGGCAAGCCTAGCCTCAAGTGCTGGCCAGTTGAGGGAGGTTGGCCTGTTGAGGGAGTCAAGAATACCACAGTGGTGATCCTGGGGGTGAACAGGAGCTACAAATTGGGCAACTTTGTGATAGAGGACTCTGAGTTTGGAGAGTTCAGTACCTTGGAGAGGTTGAAGGAGGGAAGCACCATATAGAAGAACAGGGAGAAGAGTTCCTGTAGCGATTGCCAGCCGTTCTTCATTGGTTATGTATCCTCCTAGTCTCTAGAGTAGTCCTATTTTTTGATGGTGTGACTTTGTTACAGCATCCACATGCATTTTCAGGGGTAGCCCTTGTTCGAGAAGCACCCCAACATATTTGATGGACTAGCAGACCTCCATCCTAGTGCCACTGGTTGAGGATAGTTGTCGGAGATTTAGTCTATCAGCACCCAGGTGTTTGGGACCAAAAAGCATAGACTTAAATTTCTTAAGGTTTAGTACAAATGTATTGCCCACAAGCCATTGCTCCAAGAGTCGGAAGTCCTTGTTAAGGTCAAGGTTATTCAGTTAACATCATTAGAGCTCCTGTAGATGATTGCATCAACTGCTTACAGTTGGATGCTGGCTCCACCACATTGTTCAGGCATGTTGTTTATGAAAATTTAGAAGAGTAGGGGTCCAAGGATGGACTCTTGGGGGACACATTGGTTCACCAGTTTTAGATCTGAAGTCATATCCAACCACTGGACCAGTTGTTTATTCTCACATAGGTAGTTTTGGAACTTGTTTCAGGTGTGGGTGTCCAGGCAGAGGTGTCCAAGTTTGCTGATGAGGAGAGCATGATTTTCCTGATCGAAAGTTTTTTGTTAGATCTAGGAATATAGCTTCTGTAGCCAACCCTTTGTCCATTTCTCTGAGTACCTACGATGTGAACCTGATGAGAGCTGTATCGGTACTATGGTTTTTCCAGAAACCATGTTGCACATCAGAAAGTAGGTGGTGAAGTTCCATATAATCTTGAACCTCTGTATAAACCAGCGTCTTCAAAGTTTTTGTGAGTGCACTGAGAATGGATATCAGATGATAGTTTTCCAACAGATCTTTAGCACCACCCTTATGAATAGGGACTACCATCGCTGTTTTCTACTTTGTGGTGAATTTGCCCAGCAGAAGAGATTTGTTAAACAGGTTCTTGAGAGGGGTAGCAATATATTGGAGCTGCAATTTTCAGAAACTTGGGCTCTAATTTATCAAAGCCTACGGAGACTTCCTGTTTCAGCAAGTACAACAGGATGAGGACTTCCTTCCAAGAGACCCAGCGGAAGCGGAATTGAAGATGGCGGGGAGTATCTGAGTGAGAGGGGTTAGTGCTTCCCAGCCTAGGGTCAACACATTTGTCCAGGTTGGTGAAACAGTTATTGAATGCATTAGCTAATGCATCAGGTGCTGATATTAGTTTTCCATCGACTGAGATACATTGGGTTTTATCATCTGAATGCCCCCTTAAGTAAGTTACTTGATTTGGGCACAAAATATTTTGAGGTCAGACAGCTTATTGGATTGGAGGGAACTGATATAGAGTGTTTTTGAATTTTGTAGTTCTTTCTTGCAACTATTTCTCAGGGTCCTGTACTTCAACCAGTCAGCATGATCATCTGAGTGTTTGAAATGACCCCATGCCTTATCTCTAAATTTTAAGGATTTCCTTAGTGCTCAATTGAACCAGAGCAAGTATTTCCCTCTGACCATGAGCTGTTTTGGGGGGCACGCTTGTTGAGGGCACTTAAGACATTATTGACAAAGAACTCTAGATCCTGGTTGATGTCCAAGAGATTATTAAGGTCAGTACAGCATGTTTCACTAAGGTCGCTGAGGAAGTCGCTAGGGACAAGCCTCAAGAGGTCCCTAGTAATCAGGATATTTGGGGGCATGTTAGGAGAGTTGTTTCTCCAGATGCAGAATACTTGGGAGTGGTCTCTGTGTGAGTCAGGTAGTAGTCAAGTCACTTTGATTCTATCAGGTCACTTCACAAGTATCCAATCGAGAACCATGTAATTGCCTGTCTTAGGGTTGAACCTCATCGGTGCACTGATTAATTGGGTAAGCACGGCATCCATTAAGGCTGACTTGTTAACCACATTGTTCAACCAATTAAGGTTAAAGTCCCCCGATAGAATTAGTTCCTCCATGGGGTTATTAATCAGATGATTAGCAAGGTATTCCAGTTCACATTTTGCAACCTTTGGTGGATTGTAGGCACCCCCATTTGTAAGGTATTTGGTCCCATCCAGCAGAAGTTTGTGAAATAAACAGTCCAAGGTCTGATTATCCAGCTCTGTGGGACTTATAACTTGTGCAGCTAGGGAGCTGACCTTGTGAAGTGCAGTGGATAGATACCTTGTAGAGATTGTTATGTAACTCTCTAGTCAGCCTAGTTGGTGCAGCTGGGCTAAGCATGACCTGAACACCATGTGGGGTCTGGTTTAGGGAAGCCTTTTTGGCCAGAAGACAGGGCTAATAATGAATTTGGTATTACAAGACCAGCCAGCCTGTGAGTGTCTACAGGTCAGTGGTGTGGGTAAGGTGTGGAGCTGCCAGGAATAGCCTGCAGGCTTTATTCAGTGTGAGGGCTATTCTTTTTTTAGATCAAGTCAGAGGCCACATGGTAGATGACAAGTTCATAGTCTATTACAGAAAAGACCAAGCTATTTATGATTAGTTTAAGGCATCATCTGTGAAGCAGTGTCAATGTCTATACAGCTGACTGATCTTTCTATTTGCTGATCTGGAGACCTGGTCAATATGTAGTGAGTATGATAAGAAGCTGTCCAAGGTAACTCAAAGATATTTGAAGTTTTGGTCAATTTCAAGAATTGTGTTTTGTTTGTTATGAATGACTAGGTTGGATTATTTATATCTGCTGTGCGTAGAGATGAACAGCATGTTTTTTGTTTTCTTGTAGCTTAGCAACAAACACATATTGATGAACCAGTCTTTGACAAGGTTGAAATTACACTGCATTCGTTCTTCCAGGGTGTCAAGGTCAGGGTGACTAGAAAAGGAGGATTCTGTCTTGACACACTTGTGGAAGTTGATTTAAAAATAGACTAAATAGTAGTGGGCCCAGAATAGACCATTGAGGAACTCCTATACTAATGCATTTTCTGTCGAAGAGTGTGTTGCCCATTTTAACCTGTTGAACATGTCTGGAGAGGTAGCTCTGAAACCAGCACAGAGAGGTGGAGGACACAAGGACAAATATGCAATAGTCTAACTCAGATTATGCAGTTCATCATCACTTGCTGGGGGGGGGGGGACTTTCAAACTCACAGATTCTCCACTCATCAGTTTTGGTGCTGCCCCTCACTCAGAAAGATAAATTGCACATTTTGAGTCGGCCTGTTGTATATCACATATTTATTTTCATTGTTGAGGCATCTGGAGAGGGGAATACCTCATTTATTTCTACTCCAGGACCATCATACTAGATATTTCTACTCTAGCTGCTTCATTTGATTCCAAAACAGATGTAAGTATTCCCAAAATGGTGTGAGTCCTTACCAGGACTTATCTATGAATATTTATTTTTTAATGTAAATGGTTCATTAGAAGGTGCTCATTTGAATGTACATGTCAACAAATGATTTATCCACTGGCAAAGAAAAATAAAGCCCATAATTAAACTTTAAAAGTTATTTCTTTGCCAAATACTATTATAAGTGCCAGGACCTAAATTGTTAGACAAGTATTTACATTCTGTAAATGACACATGCCATTGGCTTGCTACAAATACAGTATCTCATTAAATTATATTTGCAAAGTTGACCTCTAAAGTTTTGCCTCATTGGTCTGCACTCATGAATTCAACAGTAGAGATACAGTGAATTTAAATTGTGCCAGCAAAATTAATGTTTATTCAGGAACATCACTATAAGCATAGGATAGCTAGATTTCTGATTTTCAGCCCCAGTTTTACTTAGCAGAACTTCATTTATAAAAAAAAAGTCTTGATACGTACCCACCACAATACCCACCAGGAAACCAACTCCTATTTCACTCTTATCCCCACCCCCTGATTACTAAAAATAATTTACCCCATATACCACCTGCTATCTCTTAACTTCAGTTGTACCCAGTAGCATCATTCAATACATAATTTAATGATGATGTTCTCAATAGTAACACCTGATTGACTGAATTGTCAGGCATTACATTTTGTACTGGTACACTGTTCATTGTATCCCCCACACTTGGGAAACTTCAGTACCTGGCTATGTACTGTTCAGAACAGATCAAGGTGCAAATGAGGGGGGGAGTGGCTCTTTATGTCAATGAAAATATCAAAGCTACAGAAATTCAGAATACACATAAGGAGCCAGAAGAACTGTGGGTCACCCTGGAAAAAGGAAATGGGACAGCCATATGAACTAGGGTTGTCTAGAGGCCTCCACACCAGGGGGAGGACATAGACACATTACTGTTAGAAGATATACAAAACATGACAGCTAAAGGGGAGGTTCTGATAATGGGAGACTTCAACATGCCAGATACAGATTGGTTAATACCAGCAGGAACATCTGCCAGAACTAGACACATAGTGGATTCCCTGCAGGGGGAGGGCCTCAAACAACTGGGACAACAATCCACAAGAGACAGGGCTATCCTAGATCTAATACTGAATAACGGGGAAAAGATCACAGATCTCCAGGTAGAAGGTCACCTGGGGGCCAGTGACCATCACATGGTATGGTTCAATTTGGCCACTAGAACTAAATCATCCCATTCCAAGGCAAAAATAAGGGACTTCAGAAGAGCTGACTTTGATAAGATGTCCAACAGAGTTAAGCTAGCACTAGCAAGAAGAAATACAGGTAAAGGGGTACAGGCAAAGTGGGCAAGCATTAAGGATGCAATACTTGCAGCAACATCCCATTGTGTTAAGGAGAAAAGCAAGAACAAAAGGAGGAAACCACTTTGGTTCTCAAAAACAGCAGCAGAAAAGGTCAGAGCCAAAAGGTTGACCTTCGGGAAATATAAAGGAATGCAGCGGGATGAAAATTGGGAGGCATACTAAACTTCCCTAAGGAAAGCAGGGAAGGCAGTAAGGCAGGCAAAGGCCATAACCAAGAAAACACTAGCACGAACAGTAAAAGAAGGGGACAGGATTTTCTCTAGATACATTAGTGAAAGAGAAAGTCCAGAGGGCTTTTGCTATGATCAAAAGGAAAAGGGGTGTGTGGTGGAGGGACCAAGGAAAATCATCTATCCTAAATAGATACTTCTGCTCAGTATTACTGAGGAGAAGGTAGGGCAGGGCCCACAGCTCAGCACCATGGACATGGGCGAGGTGTGCACAAGAGCTCACTAAACCTGGGGTGGACGGGCAATAGGACCTGATGGCACACATCCCAGGATACTAAAGGAGATAAGGGTGGAACTAGCAGAGCCATTATCAGAACTGTTTAGTGAGTGTCTGAGCACAGGAGAAGTCTCAGAAGACTGAGGAAGGGCTCATGTGATCCGGTTCCACAAGAGTGGTAGCAGGGAGGAGGCAGAGAACTGCAGATCAGTCAGTCTTACCTCAACAGTGGGCAAGATTATGGAGGCACTCCTTAAGGAAAGGATAGTGCAACACCTGGAATCCATAGGCACACGGAATCTAAGACAGCATGGGTTTACAACAGGAAGGTCCTGTCAAACTAATCTCATAGATTTCTTTAACTGGGTAGCCAGAGTGGTGGACCATGGGGGCGCAGTTGATGTCACCCACCTTGACTTCAGCAAAGCTTTTAATACTGTTCCACATAGAAAGTTGATTAATAAGTTGGGTAGGCTCGGGTGGATCAGAAGTTGGTCAACTGGGTGGCAAACTGGTTGGTGGGCAGAAACAGAGAGTGGTGGTAAATGGTATACAGTCAGAGGAGATGCAAGTCACAAGTGGGGTACCTCAGGGATCAGTTCTGGAGCTAGTCCTCTTCAATATCTTCATCAGTGACATTGTAGATGGACTGGAGGTAAGGTTTGTCTGTTTGCAGATGACACCAAGATCAGCAACAGAATAGATGATCCAGATGGGGTGGGCAGAATGAGAAGAGATCTGGAAAAACTGGCAAAATGATTAGAAAAGTGGCAACTGGGGTTTAAAGCAAAGAAGTGCAAGATCATATGCATAGGGAAGAGAACCCTGAAGCCACCTATAGGTTGGGAGGGGAGTTGCTGGCAATCACAAGGGAAGAAAGAGACTTGGGCATCATCATTACAGATGACCTGAAATCATCCAAGCAGACCACTAAAGCAGTATATAAGGCTAGACGGATGTTGGGATGTATTAGCAGAGGTATCACACATCATAAGAGAGAAGTAGTAATACCTTTATACAAGGCCCTGGCTAAGCCCCATCTGGGGTACTGCATACAGTACTGGAGGCTGCACTTGCACAAGGACATTAATAAAATGGAGGCAGTCCAGAGAAGTGCAACCAAATGGTGCAAGGATTGCATCGAAAACATATGAGGACAGATTAATGGAGCTCAATATGTATACCCTAGAGCAAAGGAGGAGAGAAGTAGTAGGATCAAAATATTCAAACATCTTAAGGGCAATAACAAGGTGAATTAGTCTAATATGTTTCAATATAAGAAAAATAGCAGGACAAGAGGACACAGCATGAGATTAGAAGGAGACCAATTAAGGGGTAATGTGAGGAAGTTCTTTTTCACAGAAAGGGTGTTGGATGCATGGAACGGCCTATAGTACCTCAGGAAGTGTTGGATATGAATACAGTGCAGGGCTTCAAACAGGCATGGGATAGGCATAAGGGAGAAATACAGAATAGTATGAATAGATTGGCCATTGACAGAGTAAAGGCCTATGGCACATTCATAACGTAGAAAATGGGCAGACTGGATGGGCCTTGTGGTCCTTATCTGTCATCAACTTCTGTGTTTCTATGTACGTGTACTGTAGGCTTAAATTGTGAATGTAAAGATTGCTCTTGCTCTTCAGCCATTTTCTGTAGAGCAACACATTGACTTTCTAAGACTCTTGCATGAAGAACTGAAGCACAAGTACAACATTCCATCACACTTCACATTGTCTATGCATGCCTGGCATAGACAGTGTATGTGGTGGTGTGTACTGCAAAAGATCATTCTGCTTCAGTGACTATATTAACAGGCTTTCAAAGGGCACAAGAATCAACCTTACCAAGGTATTTCCAGTGAGTTAACATGAATGCCGCATATGCTATTATTTATAATCTTTTACATCAGCTGAATGAAGCATACTATTATACTATCATACAACTATTTTTGTTGGTATATAAAAAAAGATAACAGAATACATCAGCTCACTCTGGGTCATGGCAGTCTTCATGGGTTTTGCAGCCTCTTTCACAACACTATAAACAGTAATTCACAGCAGGTTTATATCAACATCACCTGGCAAAAGTAAGTTTCAGTAATTCATGTTTATAACTTACCTAAAGACTCCCCCTATTTGTACTATGTTTTACTCTATGCCAACTACTATATTGGGAGCCAAAGTGATTTGGCTTAATTTGGGAACTTGAGGAGAATTTTCAGAGTCTAATCTGCAGTCAAACAAAGATGTCTATGACCCCTTCTTTCACCCTTATCAAACCTCCCACCCCACCCCATCTAAACCATCCTTGTCACTTCCCACCCCTCCCACAGCCCCTTCCCTGGTCTCCCAAATATTACTTTTCAAGAAAAGGAAAATGTCAACTCCTAGCACTGTGTCAGGAGCTGCACTATCTTTTTAATCAACCTTTTCCTAATCAGATTCCCAGTCCTCCAAAACATTGTTTTGAAAGGTACCCTCAAAACAGAAACGTAGACAGTGATGGCAGAAAAAGACCACTGGTCCATCCAATTTGCCCATGAAACCCTAACAAAACCAGGACCTATTGTCCATAGAGGGTCCTAACCCACACCATCCAGCATCAGTCTTCCTGCCCTACCACTACCACCCTGAGCAACAATTACGCCCTTCACTCTGTCCCAGCAATGCCTGAAACCATTGATAGTTTTAGTGCCCATCATATCAGCTAGCAATTTGTTCCATGGCTACACCACCCTTTTTGTAAAATAGAACTTTCTGATTTCCCTCTTGAAATCCCCCAACATTTCCTCTCATGCCCCCATGTTCTTGATCCACTATTTGTGCCAAATAGTTCCTCACAGTTTACCTTGTTATTACTTTCAGTAAACTGACGGTCTCTATCATATCTCCTTTCTTTCATCTGGCCCCCAGTGAGTTCAAGTTCAGTGGTTTGAGTCAATCCTTGTAATATCTACCATGTTGGCCATAAATCATTTTGGTCACACTATGGTGGAAGGTCTCCAGCCTGTTCTTATCTTTCCTTATGTGAGAACTCCTGAACTCATCACAGTACTCCAGGTAAGGCTTCAGCAGTGATCTATAGAGAGGTAGTACCTCCTTCCTTCTGCTCGTTGTCATTACCCCTTTCTATATACCCTAGCATCCTGTTTGCCTTACTGTAGGCCTTGTTACACTAGCTTGATTGTTTTAGGGATGAAAATATAGAAATAGCACAGAAAGGCCTTACTGTCTATCTAGTCTGCTCAAGTTTGCATACCTCTCAGTATCTACTGATTGATCCACCCTCATTGTGATTACAGATGATGACCCTTAGGTCTTTTTTTCTCATAGGTCATGCCCAGCTCTACCCCCCCCACATCCAGCACTCTGTCCTGGGGTTCTTGCTCCTTATGTGCATTGACTAGCACTTTTTGGCATTCAATTTAAACTGCCACACTTTTGACCACCTTTTAGCCTTTGCAAGTCTTTCTGCATCTCCTAAACCCCCATATCACTGTCAACCCATCACAGAGCTTAGTGTCATCTGTGAAGAGATGCAACTTGCCCTGGATTTCTTCTCCCATGTTGCTGATGAACATATTTAAGAGGACTAGATTCGGCACCAATCCTTGAGGCACCCCCCTGGTGACATCCCTCTCTTCATTATCCTTTATAATCAATGATCATTCACTTTTGGGAGGCAGTCGAGTAACAATTAGTTGGCTCATGGAATCCCCCTTCCATGCATTTCACATGCTCCCTGAATCTACAATCACTGTATGGAACAAGCAGATGCAAATGGAAGGGAGAATGTGGAGCAATTGCATCTTTAGGGATGCTAGGAAGACTGATTGGGTCAGTCTGTCTTGTGCCACTAATGACACAGTTGCTCTGCACCCTCCATGGAGCAGGCAAGCTGCATGGAGAGAAGTCACAAAGCTAGCCAGATTTATCTATTCTACTGCCCTCTCCTTCCAAAATCAAGCATGAGGGTTTGTAGGGGCCACCTCTAATCAGAGATGCAAAACTGGAAAATTTCACCTAGCAAAATATTTTGCATAGTTTCATTATTACATGAAATTTTTTGCCTGGGCAAAATATAATTTTGCCTCTGATGGCACTTTCTCATAAAGCAACATTTCGCCAAATTTAGCTACATTTCACCAATGTTTTTAATTTTGCCTGTGAAATTGCACTGCATTGTGGGTAAAATAGCTGAAATATCACATGCAGGCTGTTTTCTGCACAATATATTGTCTGTTGAGTTGGAAAGCAGTTCAGTGTGATGCATTACAGCAAATAAACCCTTTAAAAATTTTATTTGTGATTTTTGACAGTTAATTGCTCCTAGAATCTCAGTTTAGTTCCTAGTGCTGCTAGTAAACATTTTTTTTTTGTTCTGGTGTCTTTGGATAATACTTAGTTAAACTTAGGTAGTGTTTTCAGTTTTCTCTGCATCTGTGTCTGTGAGGGAGTTAAGGAGAGGGTCGACCGTGTGGGGTGGGTGGGGTGGGGTGTGGGGTGTTTGTATATGTGAAAACAGAGCAGGCTAGTTCCTATTATTTGACAGATTTCTCACAAGTTGTGAGTGAGTTTCTGTAATTTCTTTTAAGTCTTAATATTTTTGTTGGTGTGCTACTTATTTGTTATGTTTTTCTTACATATTGACCCTTTTTGGGGTAACTTTATCTGAACAGTTACTCATTCTGAGTAGTTCTATTCCTGTTTCCCTTTGCTTAATCACTTTTTTGCTTTATTTTTTTATTGGAAGTATTCGTGTACATTGACCAAGTGCCCATATCCAGGTACACTGCATTGTTGAATTGCTCACATAAATTAAAATTGTGATCTAGCTTCTGTATTGCAGAGTTCCTGTTTTTCTATTTAATTTGCTTACCATATTAACCCTTTCCTCCTGTTTCACCACTGGTGTTTACTACTTGACCTGACTATATAAACAAGCATTTGGCAATGCTGAATGTTGGCTTGCTGGCATTGGCATTGGTAGTGCAAGAGTTAGAGATATGCATAATAGAAATGGCAGTGAAGTAGTGAACTGCGCCAACCCTACCCCCACCCTGCAGAGAGTGACAGGCATTGGGGTGTGCCTTAGGGTCATCGGTCATAATGCTTATGCCATTTCACCTAACCCTACCCCACAGACACTGACAAGTGTCATGGTGCACCTTGGGGTCTTTGAGCCTTATGCTCACCCCATTCCATAAGGAAATATGCTGAGATGGGTGCAATATGGGAGAATGGGGTGATCTTTGGGGCTAAAGAGTCCCAGGCACACCTCAATACCTGTCACTGGCTGCAAGGTGTGGGCTGGGGTGGAATGGCTTGAGCATTACAGACGACAATGCCAAGTCACACCTCTGATGCCTGTCATTCTCTACAGGGTGGGGCGTTATGGTTGGAAACCCTAACGCCCTTGGTGTTTGTTGGTATTTTCACTCCAAATTTTCAACATGGGCTTTTTGTGACCTCACCTCATGAACAGTGGCACTATGAGTTTGTTAGCTGAAAGGTGACTTTGCACAGTGACTGTGCCATTTGGTGCCACAGATAGAAAACACATTTCGGGCAGGATGTAAATTTGACACCTGTATGGTTCATGAAGGAGGTGTAAAAAATGGCAATGTTGAAAATCTGAAGTGAAAATATGAAAAATTGGTGAAGTCACGAGCATGCATAGAAACTGCTCAATGCACGTCAGTAAAACAATTATTTTTGGGATTTTTTTTAACCAAATTTTCAATATAGGCATTTTTGGAACTCTGCTCATGAACATTGTCACTGCGATTTTGTTACTCTGTCCCGAACATTGATTTCCCACAGCAACAGCGCCATTGTGCACCATATGTGCAAAAACACATTCTGAGCAGGATGTGATGAATGACAGCTGTACTGTTCATAAGGAGGTGTAAAAAATGGCAATGCTAAAAATCTGGAGTGAAAATATGAAAAATTGGCTGATCCTGGCAAGCATGCATAGAAACTACATAATGCATGCTCATATGATCATTTTTGGAATTTTCCACCAAATTTCCAAGATAGGATTTTGAACCCCACCGATGAACAGTAGCACTGTCATTTCATTAATCAGTCCTGAAAGGTGAGTCTGTACAGTGACCACAAAATGATCTTTCAGGACTGAATAACAAGATGGCAGTGCATGTTCATGAGGTGGGATCCCAGGAACCCCATGTTGAAAATTTGGAGGCAAAATTTAAAAAAATGGTTGAGATATTCACCGAAGTTGAACACCACCCTCCACTTATGCCATTATACAGCTTACTGGCATTTCTTGAGTTCGCAGTTGGCTTTGAAGAGTGCAGACATGTTCCTGCTCCACCAAAGATCACAGCACTGACCTCTAGAGGTAAGTATGGGGTGAAGGGGGTGTGGGGAGGTGGGGTGTGCAGAGGGTGGGTGCAGGTTGGGGGAGGGGCACCACTTACAGTGAGGGACCATTTTTTTGTTTCAGGGACAGAAAAAAAAAGAACACTGCAGATGGTTTTCTTTCTTAGAGGTGAAACAAAAGAAATGTTGTGCACACTGGAGTGGGCTCCCAGTGTGCCCCATGACTTTTGGGGGAGTGATGTTGGCCACACTGAGGTGGGCTCCCAGTGTGAGACAAGATGGAGGTGGGATGGGGCAGGAACTTGCTGACACAGTCAGCTTTCCTTAAATGGAGGCATACTGGGGTAAGCTCCCAGTGTGCCACACAATCTGGGGGGGTGTTGGACATGCCGACAGGGGGATTGGGCACCCCTCAAGTCGGCTTTCTGGGGATTGTGTGCTAGACAGTGCCAACCGCAGCTGCCATGTTTGTGTAAATGTTTTACAAGGAAAGGCTCGTCGGGAGGCATGTTATCCATGCCACTGCATGACGAGCCTGTCTCTGATTGCAGTGTCACTTTTCTTACAAGTCGTGTCAGCTTCACATAATGCTTGTGTTAGCGCTAGTATGCTGGCTTATTGGGCAATGAGGGACGCACCTACTAAAGCATGCCCTGCATTTTCCCACACTGACACACCTCTGAAATGTGCTACTAGCACAAGATGTTGCTTGTGATAGCGCACAAGCCAACATAAAAACTACATAGTTTTCAGAAAGAGTGGTGATCCCTACACGATTGTTGGAAGTGACTTTGTTTGTTCATTTCAAATCTTGTTCCTGCCGTCTGAAACATCTATAAGCCAAAATTGTATTTAGTAAGTACAACACATTGCAGTACTTGCCTTCTCCAGACACCACTTATCCAGACCGTAGCTTGTATTTTGACTGCAAGGTGTTCTGTGTGGTTGGTTTACAATTTAGTTTGCGTGAACCTACCAGTATCTACCCAGTTACTATCAAGTCGTGTAATAATCATTCCATTTAAAAACTGACATTTGATTAACAACTACTTAAGTATTTTTTCAGAGTTATTGCACATCCTTCTTGTGGTGGTGTTCTCTGCCGGTTTTGTATTAAAAGTCTCTTAGTTCTGTCCTCCTGTTACCCCATGTTACTTAACTCAAGTTTTTGTAACTGAAAAAATAAAATAGTGTTTTAACACTTAAATAGGCTACAGTAGCAGTTGTAGGTAATTGTATGCACTACAGTGCAGCTACCTGTTCTGATTTCTGTTTGCCCTTTGCAGATAGTACTGCAGGTGTCAAATCACACTTATTCAATAGAAATACATAATCATATACTTCCAGAGGAAGCCAAACAGAACAAGCATATAAATAAGCCTGCCAAGAGATGTTCCACTTCAGGGAAAGGTGCCTGGGTGGGAGGAGGCTCAAAGAAGTCTGTTGGAATAAGCAAACCTATTTCCAAATCAGTGCCCTCTGTGGGTTCAGCTGCTGCTGTAGCAGTCAGTAGAAGCAAAATCAAAGTTAGAAGTGGCTTCAAGTCTGCGACTTATTTTTTTACTGCCCAGTCTGTAGCTAGCATGCTTGTTGAGGATGATACTTGGAATGATGGAGACACTCACACCAATGGAGGCACAGAGGTCCAGGAGGTGGTTGAAAAAGTTGTTGGTGTGACTGTTGTTCCTGCTTAACGTGGAGCTGATGGTGGTGAGGGTGATACTGTCCAGCTTTAGTCTGTTTCTCCTGGAGAAGGAGATAAGGAAAGTCAGCCCCCCCACAGTGCAGAGATGCCAGAGAAGGGAAACATTTCTCTGGAAATAGACAGTGATGGGGGGATGAGGTGGAGGAGGATATAATATGTTTTGGTACAGATGATGACGAGGTGTTGGATCCCTGTGGGAGCCAGAAGTGAAAGCTGAAGGGTGATGGCTGTAGCCCATTTTGGATGACAAATCTGAGGGTGAGGATATCAGAATGTCTACAACAAGCAGTGCAGTAACCCCATCTCCCAAATGAAGAATGGTGGAAGTCATGCAAGCGGCCCAAAAAGCAAAAACTTCCACAACTTTGCCTCCAATGTCCAAGTCCCAGTATCATGTCATATCTAGAGGTGCAAAGTCCCTAGTTTGGGATTTTTTCATGCTTGATGCAGCTGATGACACCATGGCGATAAGTCAACTGCGCCAAGCACATGTAAATCGTGGAAAAAAAGACAGCCACATAGGCACTGGTGGCCAGCGCGCCAACTTGAAAAACAAGCACCCATTGGGCTGGCACCAACACCAGAAAGATACTAGAGATGTTGGATGGACTTCCCTTGTCAAGCTTAATGTTAGTGGCAGCAGTGCAATAGAGGAGGAGGAGGAGGAGGAGGAGGAGAGCTAAGTGGGTAGGTGGAGAAGGAGTGTGAGGAATCCTTTTTTCTCTTGAGCAGTAGACATAGTAGCAGTGGAGCTGCCACTCCTTTGAGTTATAAAAGTACACCACCAGGCACCAAATCCTCCAAAATAACCTGTTTCATACATTCTGCATATCCCAGGCCTCAAGACTCACCTGGTACCCCAGCAAGAACAACACTGTCGCACAAGTAAAGTGTTTTTGTTCACCACCACCAAGATGCAACCCACAATGAAGAGTGTGTTTGAGCAGCATTCAAAGTACCCCCATCATGCTGCTGCCCGTGAGCTGAACACAGCCATCGCTGAAATGCTTGGAATCAACCTGCTGCTCTTCTCCTTTGTGGAGACTCCAGGATTCTGCCATTTGATGGCCCATGCCTGTCCCAAATGGCAGGTGCCATCACGAACGTATTTCTCAAAACGTGCCATGCCCAAACTGTATAGTAGAGTTTCGCAGTCTGTCCTACATTGCATGAAGCATTCTGCCTCCAAATATATCCACCTTAGCATGGATATGTGGGCAAGTGGACAAACAGTGGGCAGCTCATATCTGTGCAAAACAGCACACTGGGCACAGGTACCTGGGGTGGTCATTGATTTGGGGCCTGGCAAAAGCTGCTTAAAGCATAATTGTGTTGGTCGCAACACACCTGGTATTCATCAGAATGCCACCATCACTATGCAAAGTGTTATGGGGTCTCACACTGGTGAGAAACTGCTGAATGTGCTGTTAAATCAGATTGATGAGTGGCTAACTGCACATTCACTTATAGCAGGGTTTATTGCCAGTGACAATGGCTCCAATGTGGTGAAGTGCATTACTGATGGTGTTTTTTTTCAGAGTGCCCTGCCTGGCATACTGCCTTAATCTAGTAGTGTAGCAATTTCAGAACCATGTTGAAATCAGGGAAACTGTGTCTGTCACCTGACACATCTGTGTGCACTTTGCCCATTCTGTAAAGGCCCGTGACCATCTGCATGAGCTGCAGCACACTAACCAACTGCCTCAGCACCATATGAAGCTCGATGTTGTTACCAGGTGGAATGCCACACTGTACATGCTGGCCCGGCTGTATGAGCAGTGTAAGGTGGTTTCAGATTATCTACTGCTGCACACCACCCGGGGCAGTGCTGTAGTGTCCATCGCTCTAACAATGGAGCAGTGGCAACAAATGGATTGCATAATACACATTCTACATCCATTTGAGCATGCAACACAGGCTGTGAGTAGGGAACTGACTGTGTAAGTCAGTCAATACCCCTTATACACGTGCTGTGGCAGACACTGGTGAATGTCCATCACCAGATGGAGGCAAGTAATGATCACAATGCTGTTCATGTAATGGATCACATGCTCCGTATATTGGACAGCAATACACATATCTCTGGCATTATGCAGTCTAATGAGTTTACTATTGCTGGATCCATGGTACAAACATGGCTTGTCTGCCATGACTGAAGGGGGTGGAGTGTGACTGGACAAACTGACCAATTACTTTGTCAGACAGGTACATGGTGCACAGATGAAAAATGCAGAGACACAAAGGGCACATATACCAGGTGTTGCTACCACTACCACCACCAGCTCATCACAGGCCACCAAATCTGAGAAAATGTCCAGGTCGCAGCAGAACATGGCAGGAAATTCCATTTGGGCTGCTCTGTACCCGGTGAGTGTGAAAGAAATTGAAGACAAGGAGGAAGAGCCTGATAAGGCAGCAGGACTCAGGGCAGCACAATGTATGGTGGATGCCTACATGGGAGACACCAAGCATCTTGGCATCACTGATGAGCCATTGGTGTACTGGAGCAGCAAAGTGAGTGACTGGCCTGTATTGGCATCAGTTGCTTTTAAATACCTCAGCTGCCCACCATCCAGCGACAGTGTGGAATGGGTGTTCATTTCTGCTGGGGCCATTCTGCTTGACTGGAGGACACAACTGTCACCAAAGAATGTGTCCATCCTAACGTTTATAAAAATGAATGAGGCTCACATTCCACATAAAAGTTATTTTCAATGGTATTGCCACAAGAACTGTGTATCGGAGACGATTATGACAACAAAGACGTCCACACTGGTAAGGCTTCTACTAGCAGAGAGGTAGATTAAGCAGCAATGCTGACCAAATTTTCACCCGGTGATGACACCAGTCTTGAAGACTGTGAGGACTGCTTCATAGAGGATGTGCCACTGGAAGAAGGTTAAAGGTGTTATGCCTCCCCAATCCCCAGCATCCCCCACCCATTTCCACTGAGTATGCTGTTTTATGTTATTGTTATACATTTTAAATGTTATTTTGATGGTTGTTTTGTGTTAGACATCCTGTTAATCTGTTTAATTTTATTACCCTACCCTACCTAGTAGCAATCTCTGACATCTGGTCTGTTTTAATACTCAGTGCTGAATTTCTTCAGTTTAAAGTGTATTTTAACTGTATTTTTTTTAAGCGTCTACTTTTCCATTTGCAGATTATAATGTAAAGTCACTAGAGGACAACAAGATGTGTAAGTTGCAATCCTCTTCCCACTGCTCCTCCCCCAGCACTTCTGTCCTGTGTCATTCATACCTAAATTCTCTGCCTTTCATCTCTCTCTCTCTCTCTGTATTGTCCCTTACACAGTCTCCCAGGCTATCACTAGGCATACAAAGTGGCATCCAGTCCGGGGTTCGAGCCAGGTACCTTTCGCGCCAAAGGCAGCAACCCTACCACTGTGCCACTGTGTCAGCCACAATGTTAGGTGTCGGAAAGACCCACTCATACCTGCCCTTGGTCACATCTATCACCACTGTACTCGCTCACAACACCCACCCACACAAACTAACCATACTACTGTTGCTAACCACATTTACCCTACTCAGCAACAAACCCCCAGTTTTCTCTGGTATATACACACCTTTGCTGCTGAGGGAGCACCCTCACCCCCTCATAGCCTTTTCATCACCCTGTCTCTCCCCATAGCCCCCCCGCACTCCTCCCCTATATCCCTCCCCCATCTCTCTGTGCCTTGAACCCTCCATGTCTGTTCCTCCACCTAGCCATCCCAGCCCTCATGCAGCTGCCCATTCCTGCTCATCACCTTCTAAGCTTGCCAGCCGCTGCTACCCAGCAAAACACCACCAATTCATGGCCCTTCTCAGGATCTTCCACTTGCTTCTTCTACTGTCTGGCAATGTTCACCCCAATCCTGGCCTAGCAGCACCCCCCCAACTAAGGTCACCCATGGGGCTTTGAATAGCTGCTATAAAATATATCTGCAGCCTGCCTAAAAATACGGCACCCCCCTCCAATGCTGGACGTCACAGCACCAACCATACATTTTGGCTTTAACAAAAACCTGGCTGTCAGCCATGACCCCAGACTCATTTGTCTTTATTCCTGGCTTCTCTCTCATTAGGCTTGATCGTAACAGCAAGAGAGGTGGTGGCTGCACCTTCTATGTTAATTACTCACTGCATTAACAAGCCCTGCCTGCACCCCCCCTAGACCATGGTGCCCAAGCCCTCTCATTAAATCTCTCCCCTGACCTAAACTGTGCTCCTCTTACTCTCACCATCACCTACATCCCACCCCACAGCCAATCCCCTGCCTGTAAAGTGCTCTTTGACTACCTAGCTAGCCACCCCCACAAAATGGAACAAATCCTAGTTGGGGATCTCAACATAAACTGGCTGGTGAGCAACATCGACACACGCCAAAGATACCTTTGCTGCATTAGATATGACCCAACTGGTATCCCAGCCTACCAGGCCAACCCCACTAATGGAACCCACATCCTACTAGATATCCTGCTCACTAATCATCCCCACCTTATTACCAACCTGGGTGTCCTACCCAATGCCTTAAGCGACCACTCCCCAATCATCTTGAGCTTGTCCTGTCAGCTACCTAAACCACCACTAAATATCACCTTTCATCATCGACTACGCTCAGGAGGCATAGCCAATCTCAAACAATATCTAATTAACTGGGACTGGTCCCCTATTTCCCACTTCCAGCACATAGATAATGCATTGCACTACTTCCCCACCACCTTTAATGCTGCCTGTGATGCTTTTGCACCGACCATCAAAGTGACCACTAAGAAACATAGTGCCCCCTGGATCACCCCAGAACTCCTACAACAGTTCAAAATGCATGACAATCTCTGGCATTGTGCCACTGCCTCCAGTTTGCTAAGCGATAGGCAGGCCTATAATGCTGCCCACAATAAGTGTACCTGGACAATCCACAAGGCCAAGGTGGAGCATTACAGAACCATCATAGCTACCTCCTGGGGTAGCACAAGAAAGTTCTGGAATATCATCAAGGAGCTCAATGGTAAATCCCTCTGCCCCCCTCAGAACTTAGTGTTAATGGTACTACCACCACAGACACACTTCACAAAGTTAACTGCCTCAACTGCACTTTTTTAGACCTCAGCTCAGTCCTCCCTAGCAACTTTTTGGATCCAATTCACCCTACCCCACCACCTGAGCTCCTCCACCCCCCTTCAAACTCAGAGTCATTACCCCAACAGAAGTGAAAGCCTACCTGTTCAAAGCCCTACAGATTTCCAATTACTGCAAAGATGCCTTCAATATGCATATCCTATACTTTGCTCTAGACTCAGTTATCTCCCCACTCATGGACCTTCTAAATTTGTCCCTGCACTTGGGCCAGTTCCCAACCTCATGGGAAACGGCAGTGATAACACCAGTATTGAAATGTGGTGACATCTCCCTCCCAAACAACTACTGGCCCATGTCAATTTCCCCCCACTCTCTAAATTCCTTGAAAAGATCATAGCCAATCAGCTCACTGACTACCTCCTTGCACACAACCTCTTATGTAGGGAGCAGCATGGTTTCAGAGCTGGCCATAGCACTATGACTGCCCTCACAGAATTTGCTAACTTCCACAAGGTCCATGTTTGTAGACCTCTCAAAGACCTTTGGCACGGTTTCTCACCCCCTCCTTCTTAACACATGACAAAAAATTGGGGTCTCTCATTGTCCACTCTGATGGTTCTCCAGCTATCTTTCATCTAGAACCCAATGTGTTAAAATTAATAATACCATCTCTAGTATGCTACCTGTGCACTCAGGAGTTCCCAAGGGATCTATACTGGGTCCCATGCTATTCAGCATCTACCTCAATGCCCTGCCTAAATCCTGCCCTGGCAACCTTCTCCACTATGCAGACAACACTGTTTTTTATGCCGCACATCTTGATCCCCTCTCTCCCCAGCATACCTTACAAAACTCCTGTCAGACTGAACATTGGTTTGCTGAACACAGATTGGTGGTCAACATTAAAAAAACTGAGACGATGCTCTATGCCCACCGCCAAAACAGATCAAAGGTTTTCCCCCTGGAAACACTCTCCACCTCTCTCATCCCACTGGAACAGGTCCAAAAGTATAAGTATCTAGGTATTACATTTGACTCTTCCCTCTCGTTCCACGAACATATAAAAATCCTCACCTCCGCCACCAACACCTGTATTGGTCTCCTGTACAGACATAAAGACTGCCTGCCTCCTGAAGCACTTCAACTAGCCATTACCTCCACAGTCTTATCACTGGTAGACTATGGCCTCACAGTCTATGCTGCCGCTGACCCTACAGCACTTCATAAATACAAGTAGTCATCAATAAGGCCTGCTGGCTCCTCTCTGGTGCCAACGTAAATACACATACCTACACCCTATACCTGCTCACCAATATCTTCTCCCTTGAGGAAAGACTATTATACCAGACCTGTCTCTTCACCAAAAAAACTCCACCTGGGTTTAACCCCAATAGGTGTCATGGCTTCTCTTCAGGCAACCTCCATCTCAGCATCCACACAGACTGCCTATAAAACTATCTGGAAGGTACCTAGGGTTAGGACCACCCTGGCTTGGTCATCCTTCCCCCTTAGAGTTCCATCCTGGTACAATGCCCTCCCACTGGCCATCACATCAATCACCAATCTAGTTCCTTTTAAAGCTGCCTTAAGGGCCCATATTCTCTCCTCTCCTCTCCTCATGTCAATGCCAGTGTAACCGGTAACCTGTAAAGCCTGCATCATGCCTCTATGCCATGCACCTGCCCTTGGCCTGGTAGTGGAGAGTCCTCACTATTTCTAGCCTACAGGCTCCTCACCTCCCTCGGTTACCATATAGTTGCACTGGACTATGAATGCATTGTATTATGTATAAGACAAGGCCTCCCTGATGCGGCTTACTATCAACTCATATCATGCATTGCTTTAGCTACCAATTGTATAGGTCTTAACTGCTCATTAGGTAAATATGTCGATAGCTCTGTCCTGTTTTAGCTACCAAATGTATAGGCATTAACCAGTGCTCATTGTATTTATGCTTTGTATGATTGCTCACCCACATTTATTCTATGTATGTACTGTATGAATGTCTATGTTTTATTCTGACGTGGAGCTTTTGGAAACGAGTCTATGACTCAAAGGATTGCAATTCCAATTTCCTAAATAAATAAATAAATAAATGAAGGTTTACTTCAGTTCATTTTTGAAAAATTAATCGCCCCTGCTATGCTAACTGGAATATATATATCAGCAATACACAATGGCCACATCGAGTGACAAATATTGAGCAACATCTTCCCCATTTCCACTTATCACCTCCTCCATGAGACCCTGAATGTGTGTCTAGTGAGTATGCCACCGCGGTATATTCAATGTAACAACTTAGTCTGACAGTGCACAGCTAGTACTATGTTAATCAGAAATGCATGCATACTCCATCCCCATGTATACAATTAACCATCATGTAATCTGCCTCCTTGTCATCATCCTAATGTGTATAACAGAGACTTCCAGAGTGTGGGCCATCACTCACATACTGCCAAGAAATAGAGCTGAAAAGCTATGAAGCTGACAAATGTATGCAGCAGCATAAACTGCAGTCACAGACCAGTACATCAATGCAGCCTCTGAGTCCAGCTAAATTACTCCTCCTCCTCCTCCTCTAGCAATCTTCCACCAAGAAGAACCACAGCATTGACAGCACATTTTGGGCCAGTACATCAACCAGCACAATGCAGCACTTTCATCCCAGCAAGCACACTTGGTGTCATTTTCCCTCCTGCTGACCATCCATGATGACAGCATCGCCATCACATTTTGGGCCAGTATGTCAACCAGCACGATGCAGCACTTTCATCCCAGCAAATACACTTGGTGTCATTTTCCCTCCTGCCGAACACCCATGATGACAACATTGCCAGCACATTTTGGGCCAGTATGTCAACCAGCATGATGCAGCACTTTCATCCCAGCAAACACACTCAATGTTGTTTGCCCTCCTGCCGACCATCCATGATGACAGCATTGCCAGCACATTTTGGGCCAGTATGTCAACCAGCACGGTGCAGCACTTTCATCCTAGCAAGCACACTTGGTGTCATTTTCCCTCCTGCCGACCACCCATGATGACAACATTGCCAGCACATTTTGGGCCACTACATCAACCAGCACAATGCAGCGCTTTCATCCGAGGATGCACACTTGATGTTGTTTTCCCTCCAGCCAAACAGTCACTCAGAAAGCAACACAGATCATTATCAAGCAAGAAATATATATGTTCTTCCTCCATGGCCTGTCTTCTGGTCAAGTGATTCATGGTAATTAGATTTAATTTGTTGTCATCTTATTACTTATACTTCCATTGTGCTGTTCTGCAAGCCTTTGTTGTGATATAATGTCAAGTATGCATGCAAGGCAGCACACCTTAATGTATAAGTTATCTTATGTATTTCAGTTTCAGTCTATGCAGGGTTTGTCATGTTCATGCCATGTGAGGCCAGGAACCAGGAATAAGGCTGATGCATTGACATGGCACCTTCAGAGTCTAGTCAAGCCACATTGCAAGTATCATTATGTACATGTCAGTATTGTAATTGTAATGTTTTTCACTTTTTAGATTTTGTGTATTCCATTCCAGGTACTGGACATCCTGGTATGTTTCACCATAGGCTCATAACTGAAATTATTTCAGCGGTGGAAAATCTTTGTGGACGGCGCCAATATCGATGGTAAGTATCAATTTTTTTTTCTTTTCATATTTTTTCTCTACCCTTTTACAGATGACATTTGTTCAAACAACATCTGTCTTGAATCGTGACTGGCAAATGCAACTTTCTGTTAAAAAAGGAATTCATTTTTTAATATTGGTAGCAGTGTTAGTTCAGGTAGCATCATAGTGCAGGTGACGAATGGTTATGACGCCATTTACAGTATCAGTTGCTCATTCTTGGATAAAAGTAATATATCCTTCATCTTACAGTGGTTCAAGGGACTTCTTTAGTCTTTATGGGTGATTCCACAGTGGCAATGGCAAAATACATGTGGATGCAGTCCAAGGTCATAATTTTCAAGTTAGCTTAGCAGTATTTATAATATGTTTGTTTTCCTTTACAGGTGTCCGTTGATGATGATGACTTATGTTTTTAGTTGTCAGCAGTGGCCCACACTTCACAGCTGCAGCATCTCGATCCAATGTCCACACACCAGGATAGAAGACTTGTATTTAGTCACCGATGCTGTACAGAGATTGGATGCATCACCAAATGACCACCAGAAAACCAAACAACTATTCCAATTGAAGTACTTTGTACCTTGCAATAAGAAAAAAAAAGAATACATTTTGAGCATTGTTACAACTAGGTTACCCCACCCCCCAACACCACCATTACAAGAAGCAATACTTACCTCAGGGAATGGCTGTTAAACTGGAACCCTTGACATGAACAGACTTTGTCTGATGATCACAGCCAGCAGCAGATTGGGAGGTAACAGACACGCCCCAGCAGCGGAATTCTTGAATATTGACAAAGCCATATAGAACATAGTTACTGTCAAAGTCAGACATCTCTGGACTGCAGTAACCAAACCACAAAATGCAATGAAAAAGTTAATAATTAACAACATCCACCAACTCCACACCACCGCTCAACCACCACCTGTCCACTGAAGACCATCGCAAATTAAGAAATACTTACCACAAGTTAATGAACTGCACACATGTTGAGCAGCAGCAGCAGCAGCAGTGCACTGGAAGTTAACATCACCTGAATTCCTGCATGTTGACAAAAGTAAAAAGAATACAATTACACTCCGACTCAGATATTCAAACTGCAGTCACCTATCCAGTAATGAAAAATTCAATACTTACTTAGTGCATTGTGAAATGCGGTGCATTCCAGCACCCCATATCCAAATCCTGGCATGCATGTCATGATGATGTAATCCTCAGCACACTGCCAGATTATAGAAAAGCAGTACAAACATATTAGAACTCAAGACGTCACAATAGCAACCCACCATCCCCCTTCTCTTGCACCAGAAAACAAATACAGACAGATACTTACGTGTGCAACAGCAGCAGTATTGATTGACTATGTGAAGAGGATCCATGAACCATACAAAGCATTACTTCTCGTGGCAAGCAGTCAGAGCAGCAGGCAGCAGCTACAGGCAACAGCAGCAGCACACAACATGTCATTCAGTACACACTGACTTAAAACCACAGAGCCAATAGAGCAACCCAGTACAGCAGCATTGCAAAATGATAATTCCACAGTTCTCAATGAATTGAGAAACTAGCAGCAGGAGGAAGCAAGCGCAGCTTAAGTAGCAGGACCATTTTTCAGGAGGATTTATTTTTCTCAGCATGGTAAACTGACTTGTGTGGCATGTTAGACAGTGGCACCACCAAGATTAGGCCTGAAAACCATTTGAAACGGTACAGAAAACAACAGATTTGGGTCCTGATGGTGGATGTGAACAATCTAACTGCATGACTGAGACCTGATTTTGGTCTGAATTTACTGTGACATTGTTTTGGAAACATTTCTGGACTTGTACACCAAGAATAGAACCAGCAGCACCTAGATTCTGGCTGAAATCATTGGTAAACAGGGCTCAAAATAACAATTTAATGTCTGGGTGGTGTGGGCGGCGGCACAACATCACATGATGACTCAGACCATATTTCTGTCTCATCTTTATGTTCCATTTCTCCTGTAACATTTATGGACATGTACAGCCTGTTCTGTACTTGCAGAAACAAGATTCCGCATAAAATCAATGTAAACAGTGGATCAAAGGACATGTTTTGGTTCAGGTGGTGGCTTTGGTGCCATATAACAACATGGCTGAGACCTGATTTCTGTCTGAATTTATTGTAACATTTTTTGGGAAACATTTCTGGACTTGTGGGGCATGTTAGGCAGTGGCACCACCAAGATTAGGCCTGAAAACCATTTGAAACAGTGTAGAAAACAGATTTGGGTCCTGGTGGTGGATGTGGATCATGTAACAACATGATTGAGACCTGATTTCTGTTTGAATCTACTGTAATATTTTTTGGAAAACATTTCTGGACTTCTGGGCCATGTTAGGCAGTGGCAACAACAAGATAGGCCTGAAACCATTGGTAAACAGTGGGCCAAACACCATGTTTTGGTCCAGGGTGGAAGGCGAGCAACATTTAAAAGCATGACTGAGACCTGACTTCTGTCTGAATTTACTAGAACATTTTTTTGGGAAACATTTCTGGAATTCTGGCCTTCTGCAGCATGTTGGCAGTGCTGGCACCAGATGTGTTATGTTACATCTTCGTAATGTTGCACACAACAATATGTGACGCAACATCACATAGCATTGTGAAACAGTTTTTTTAATAGGCACAATACTTGACATTTGTGGCTAGGAGGAGGAAACATGTTAAAAAGCAGGTGATGCCTTCAACATAACTTTAATAAAACATAACATTGACCAACAATTCAGTTGCATTCCCCATCGCAAAGGAAAGGCCAGTACCAGTCAAAGGCTGTGGGCCATTAGGGCCCTGTGCACAAAGTCGGTATTTTTTTTAATTCAAATACCTAGTGTGAGTTGCTTCAACTCAAAGTAAGAAGTAATCACCACAAGCACATATCCATAAAGCGCTCTTTCTTTATTATAGCGTGGCATGTAAACAATGTAAAAAATGCTCCTCTATAACTAAGATAAAAAATGCCTACTCCCTCAAGGCACAGTACTTCATGCTACATATAAGGAATGATGGTGCCTTGGGGGAATGGGCGTTTATAACCTGGTTATATGGAAACACTTTTTACATTGTTTACTTGCCACACTAGAGAATCAAATAAAGAACAAGCACTTTATGGACATGTGCTGTGCTGTGGTGAGTACTTCTAACTTTGAGTTGAAGCAACTCATGCAATGTATTTGAATTCAAAAAAATATACACTAATCTGTGTACAAGGCCCAGATGGCCAACAGCCTTCAGCAGGAGCTGGTCTTTCATTTGCAAACTACATATATAGGGAATGCAACTGTATTACACATCATTATGTTGTTAAAAGAAATCTTGTAGGTGTAACCAGCTCTAAGAAGTAACACAAACCACAAATAATAAGGGAATAAGGTGTTTATTAGGGGAGGGATACACGGACATGGTACACAATAAGCATAACAAATGACAGGCAGGATCAGGAGGACAAGGGTAATACAACAACGAGTGAGGAGAATTAGAGAGAGAACAAGAAAAGGGACTGAATTCTATAGGGAGCATAAGACAGTAACAAATACAACAGCAATGGTCAAACGAATTATTTTAGATACAAAATAATGAAACAAGAGGACTTAAGGAATGGACGTAGATAAAAGAGGACAGAACAGATTTTTTTTTTTGGTTTTAATTTTTTTATAAGGGGGAACATACAAACAACAGACTACAAGATAGAAAAATGAAAACAAAACAGACAAATGAATTTGTGCTGCCACATTAAGTGCCTGTGGGACCACCGTGGAGTTCTGACAAGATGCCCATGATTTTGTCAACATCACTCTGCAGTTTAGAAATCTCCCCCGGGCATCACTAAATTCCTATCTGACATCATTTAACTCCTGTTGGAGATGCTGGACTTCAGACAGGACAGCTGATAAGTCCATTTGTGTCACTGGCACTACTGGTGTGGTGAGAACTGCCTGTGCTGCTGCTACTGGCTCTGGAAAGAGGTGTACTGGAGGGGTCTTGATGTTACTGACTGTGGCTGTTCTCTGGTACAGTGAGCCCAGCAAGGATGTTTAACTGGACAGCCATGCCATCCTCCTGCTCACCCCCTTCAGTGCTCACACCTGCACTGCTCCCTACAGCTGTACTTAATGATGCCTCCACCTCCCGCAGTTTGAGGTCCCAGTGGAGGGGGAGATGGTGAACCATGAGGCAACGCTGGCCAGTTGTCCCAAAGTGGGAACCACACTTTCCTCGATGCACTTCCTGCCAGAATAGATTGCAGGTGACCACTGGGTTACCTACTGATATTGCACAGAAAAAATCCCAGACAGGAGAACTTCAGGGATGACAGTGCCATGGGGGGCACAGACGATGCCCAAGCACTGACTTCTCTGGCTGCTCAGGAGGGGGCATGGTCTCTTGCTGCCTGGGTGGAAGAACAGTATCCTCCTGGTGCTAGGGAGGGGGCACTGTCTCCTGTTGCTGCTGTGGTGGAGTGGCTATGGTTACCTCCTGCTGCTGGGGAAGGGACACAGTTTGCTGCTGGGTGCTGGTGCTGGGGCCAAAAGACTCCTGCTGCTGTGGCATTTCATTGTTATACATTATGTCCACAAACACCACCAATTCCAACAACCTCCCCCCCCCCAAAAAAAATAAAAGAAACAGAGATAGAGACTCAGAGAGTTGGGAGGATCACACACACAATCACACACACACACACACACACACACATGCACATATTTCTCAGGTACTGAAATATGAAATAAGACAAACACAAACAAGAAAAAATTAGAAACAAATAGCACAAAATTAAGCAATTTATGTGTAAAAGTGCACTCTTCAGACACATGGAGTATAGATGCTGCATGATTTCTCAAGATGTATAGCTCAGGAAATGAACCACTCACTTCCTACCTGTGACCACCAGCAGAACAATCAGCCCAATTTCACCTAATTTCGCTTGAGAAGTGCAGGCAAAATTCAGGGCAAAAGTTGTGGAGAAATTTCTCTAAAAGGCCATAATTACTCGATTTTGCCATCATTTCACCAGTGAAATAACATTTTGCTGCATCTCTAACTGTAATGGTTAAGTAAGAGAGTGCATTCAAAAATACACAGTCAGCTCCTGGCACATTACCAGAATCTGACATTTTGCTCTTTCCTGACAAACAATATCGGGTGATCATGGTAGGGGAAGTAAAGTTTGTAGGAGTTGGAGTGGCTTAATATAGTCCTGTTTCAGTCTACTAGAGACCAATACCATGTGTCAAAGTGTATTTTTCTGAGGAATCAAAGTCAAACTGGTTTCACTCCCTGACTCAAAGTCGAACCAAAATTGCCACTGGTCTACATTTTTTACCCTTAGTAAGGACTATTGCGCTGGGGCTCAGCCCATCAGGTTGCTGGATGTTCAGTACCATGTTCATAATTTTTATTATGTAACGTTTGGAATTTTTGTCAATAGACTGTTCCAAAAAGTGGCCAGATTTACAATAAGGTTTACAAATATTAAGTTTCCAAGTAATTTGTGTCTCCACAACCCTTGGGCAGAAACGTTTGAAATTTGCGGGATGTGAAGATTCTGGTTCCATGTACATACTCTTCAACTTTCATTGAATCTCTGTTATATTGGTAGGCAAAACCTGTGAATGTAAAGAAAGTTACTGGTACATGTTCCTGTATTCCCATAATAAACCTAACACCATGAGTTAATAAGGTGGCTTATACTTTACTACAGAGATGGGCGAAGTTGGGAAAATTTGTTCTGTGAATTAATATGTGGATTTAGTGCAATTCGAAAAGCGTCGATTGAAGTGCTGACTATTGCTGTAAAGTGTGGAATTTCACCTGTGAGGGATAGAATTTTGCTCATGAACGGTGGAATTTCACAATTCACGGCAAAATGCTGCCATTCGAAGGTGAAATTCCACAATTCATAGGCACATTTTTAAGCTAATAGCACAGATTTGCAAATTGCTACATGGAGGCGAATTTGATGACTTGGCTAGAACTTTCCCGGCAAATTAAAACTTTGCAACATCTCTACTTTACTATATAATACTATAATGACGTTTTTACATGTAAAATAATGTGAGGGGGAATGTACAGAGATGTATTGTTATTTCAAGATTTTCAGATGAGTTGAAAAACCTGTAAAACTAAAGCTCAAATGGTTTGAAAACTCATCACAAACCACAAAAAAAGGGTGTACAAAAAAAGGAAAAACAGATGACACTGTTCCCATAGTTCATTTTAACTGTTTTTTCAATGTTTCAAAAGCAAAAAAGTATTACAAAATCAGATTTGCAGACCACAGTGGGGTTGGGATCAACAACTATGTGGGGATATTTGGTAAGTGTGTGTTTAAGGTTAAATATGTGGGAGAAGGGGGTAGGATAGAGGAAAAGGAAAATAAAATAGCTACTGTTTTGCAACATTCCAAAAATTCCATTATTCATGAGTAGGACATCACAATTGTGGGCTACAGGATTCATTATATCATACATATAGAAACATACAAAAAAGAAGGACAGGAAAGGTTCTGTGCAGTCCATTTAGGTTACATCAGGATTCCAGGACACATCTGGAAATGAGCTGATACCAGCTCAGTATGTCTTTCCTAGTAAAACTTTTGAAATAAATATATAAATAAATAACTAAATAGATACTTGGAGACTCTGTGGTCTCCATCCTAACTCCCAGTCTCCCTTTCCCCACCATCCTTTTTCTGTCAGATTACTCCTTTATATGCATCCCACTTCCAGTTGAACCATGATATAGCCTGCCTCCATAACCCTGTCAGGATATTTGTTCAGCCCATCTACCACCATTTCCAGGAAAATGTACTTCTCAGTGGCCTTCTGAATCTTTATGCCTCCAGCTTGACAGCAAGCACCCTTGTGAACACACAGTTTCTCAGTTTGAACAAACCTACTGTGTCCACGCTGTTGACCTCATTCATGAACTTGAAAGTCTTCATGTTCTTATTTTTCCATCTGACCTTCACTTAATACAAGATGAGACTTTCCAGTATCGCATTCAATACCTTGTCATACTGTCCACGGATCATCTTCATGGCTCTGTAACAAATATATCCCTGTCTTTCCTTAGGTGTGGGATCCACAACTGTGCAAAGCGTTAAAGATGCAGTCTCATCAATCATCTAAACAGAGGCAATATCCCCTTCCTTATGTTGATAGTAATCCCTTATCCCTCTACACCCCAGTATTCTATTAGCCCTCCCATATACCCGATTGCAATGGGAAGCTGGCTTTAGGTTATTGTTGATTACCATCCCAGGTATCTCTCTTCCTCTGTGCTCTCTGTTGGTGTCTGATAATTATAGGGTAGTCCGTGATATGGGTGACTGAAAAAGAGCAAGCCCCAAAACAGCGACGGCAATTCAGCGACTACAGAAATGGTGAGGGTACATGTCGGCGATTGCAAAAATGGTGACAAATGCTTTTCCAACTTCCCAAGGTGCTGTGACCTATGAGTCAGTTATTTTAGAAAGGGGAGAGGATGTGGTGGGCAAAGCCCCTCACAATGGGGGTAGCAGGGGCAAAGCCCCCCACAGAAAAGTATTTGTCACTGTTTTTTGGCAATCGTCCACATGTACCCTCACCATTTCTGTAGCCGCTGAATTGCCATTGCTGTTTTGGGGCTCACTCATTTTGAGTCACCCATTTCACATAGAACCCATTATAGTACACTGCTCCATGATTTTTCTTTCCTGTGTACATCACCTTACATTTTTTGACATTGAATTTCCATTGTTGGTGATGAATTTTGCAACATACCTTTGTGTAATGAGAATTTACAGCTTCTGAAAACTGGTTAGAAACACATCTAACCACTTATTATAAAACCATCACTTGGATAAAATCTATCTAGTTGAATCAGGTATATAAACAAGCATTTGTCAATGCCGAATGTTGACTGCGTTGGTCTGTTGAACACGTGCACTGGCCATCTGTCAGTCGCTCAGTCTGTTTCTTCCAGTGCTGCAGGCTGCTCTTTTGTACTGGGCTCCTGCCTGCATTGGCACCTTGTTCTGCCCACTAAGAAATATGCAGCTGTCCTGACAGAAATCCCTTGAGGTGGCTCACTCCCCCTCTCTCACTCACTTATTCTGTTTCTCCTGGCACTGCAGGCTGTCCTTTTCTACTGGGCTCCTGCCTCTGTTGGTGGCATTTTCTGCCCACAAAGAAATCTACAGCAGTCCTGACACCGGTCTATTGAGCCTGCTGACTCCCCTTCTCTCACTCACTCACTCCATTTCTGCCAGCGCTGCAGGCTGGCTTTTTGTACTGGGCTCCTGCCTGTGTTACCGCCTTTTTCTGCCAACAAAGAAATCTGCAGGAGTCATGATAGAGCTCCATTGAGCTTGCTCACTCCCCCTCTCTCACTCGCTCATTGTGTTTCTCCCAGCACTGCAGGCTGCCCTTTTGTACTGGGCTCCTGCCTGCATTGGCACCTTTTTCTGCCCATAAACAAATCCTCAGCTGTGCCAACAGAACTCTGTTGAGGTCACTCACTCCCCCTGTGTTGCTCACTCATTCTGTTTCTCCTGGTGCTGCAGGCTTCCCTTTTGTACTAGGCTCCTGCCTCTGTTGGTGCCTTTATCTGCCCATAAAGAAATGTGCATCAGTCCCGACAAAGCTCCGTTGAGCTCGCTCACTCCCCTTCTCTCACTCGCTCTTTCCGTTTCTGCCGGCGCTGCAGGCTGCCCTTTTCTATTGGGCTCCTGCCTGCATTGCTGCCTTCTTCTGCCCACAAAGAAATTTGCAGCAGTTACAATAGAGCTCTGTTGAGCTCATTCACTCCCTCCCTCCCTCCACCTCTCTCACTCACTTGTTCTGTGTCTCCTGCCGCTGCAGGCTGCCCTTTTGTACTGGGCTCCTGCCTGCATTGGTGGCTTGTTCTGGCCAGGAAGAAATCTGAAGCAGTCCCGACACAGTTCCATTGAGCTCTCTCACTCACTCTTTCCATATCGGCCGGCGCTGCAAGCTGCCACTAGGCTCCTGCCTGAATTACCACCTTCTTCTGCCCACAAAAAAATCCATAGCAGTCACAATAGAGCTCTGTTGAGCTCACACATTACCGCTCTGTCACTCGATCATTCTGTTTCTCTTGGCGCTGCAGGATGCGCTTGTGTATGGGGCTCCTGGCTACGTTGGCACCTTTGTCTGTCCACAAAGAAATCTGCAGGTGTCCTGACAGAGCTCCGTTGAGGTCACTCAGCCTCCCTCTCTCATGCACTCATTCTGTTTGTCCTGGTGCAGCAAGCGGCCCTTTTGTACGGGACTCCTGCCTGCATTGACACCTTTTTCAGCCCACAAAGAAATCTGCAGCAGTCCTGATAGAGCTCCGTTGAGCTCACTCAGTCCCCCATCTCAATCGCTCGTGCTGATTCTCCCACCACTGCAGGCTGGCCTTTTGTACTGGGCCCCTACCTGCATTGATGCCTTTTTCTGCCCACTAAGAAATCTGCAGCAGTCCTGACAGCACTCTGGTGAGTTCGCTTACTCTCCCTCCATCACTCGCTCTCTTGTTCTGTTTCTCCCAGTGCTGCAGGCTGCCCTTTTGTACTGGGCTCTTGCGTTGGGCCCTTTCTCTGCCCACAAACAAATCCGCAGCAGTCCTGACAGAGCTCTGTTGAGCTCAGTCACTCCCCCCTCTCACTCGTTCAATCTTAATGTGTCCCAAACAGTGATTTCCCACAGCGACCATGCTATTCTGTGGCAGGAGTGCAAAAACATATCTTAGCCAGGATGTGAAAAATGGCAGCTGTACTGTTCATAAGGAGGTGTGGAAAAATGCCACTGTTGAAAATGTGGCATGAAAATATTACAAAATTGCGACGTTACAAGGGTGCGTAGAAACAGTTCAATGCATGCTTGTAACACAGTCATGTTATGGAGTTTTTTCGTCACCAAATTTTCAGCATAGGCATTTTAGAACCTCTGCTCATGAACAGTACCACTGACATTTTCTTAATCTGTCCTGAACAGTGATTTCCCACGGCGACCATGTTATTCTGCACCGGAACTGTGAAAACACATTTTGGTCAGGATGTGAAAAATGACAGCTGTACTGCTCATCAGTAGGTGTGAAAAAATTCCACTGGTGAAAATCTGGCATGACAATATTACAGATCTGCGAAGTTACAAAGGTGCGTGGAAAGTGTTCAATGCACACTTGTAACACAGTCATTCGATGGGCTATCATCCCCAAATTTTCAACATAGGCATTTTAGGACCTCTTCTCATGAACAGTGTCACTCTCATTTTCTTAATTTGTCCCAGACAGTGATTTTCCACAGCGACCGCTCTATTCTGCGACGGAAGTGCAAAAACACATTTCAGCCAGGATGGGAAAAATGACAGCTGTACTGTTCATAAGTAGGTATGGGAAAATGGTAATGCTGGAAATTTGGAGTGAAAATATTATAAATTTGCGAAGTTATGAGCATGCATGCAAACTGCTCAATGCACGGTCGTAGCACAATCATTTTATGGAGTATCGTCACCAAATTTTCAACATAGGCATTTCAGGATGTCTGCTCTTGAACAGTGTCACTGTCATTTTTTTAACCTGTCCCAAACACTGATTTCCCACAGTGACCACTCTATTCTGTGCCGGAAGTGCGAAAACACATTTCCGCCAGGATGTGAACAATGACAGCTGTACTGTTCACAAGGGGGTGTGACAAACATAGAAACATAGAAACATAGAAGTTGATGGCAGATAAGGACCGCAAGGCCCATCCAGTCTGCCCATTTCTTTTTCTACCTTATAAATGTGCCATTGGCCTTTGCTCTGTCAGTGGCCTATCTATTCATACTCATCTGTATTGCTCCCTTATGCCTATCCCATGCCTGTTTGAAGCCCTGCACTGTATTCATATCACCACTTCCTGAGGTAGGACGTTTCATGCATCCACCACCCTTTCTGTGAAAAAGAACTTCCTCACATTCCCCCTTAATTGGCCTCCCTCTAATCTCATGCTGTGTCCTCTTGTCCTGCTATTTTTCTTATATTTAAACATGTTAGAATCTTTCACCTTGTTAATGCCCTTAAGGTGTTTGAATGTCTCGATCATATCACCTCTCTCCCTCCTTTGCTCAAGGGTATACATATTGAGCTCCATTAATCTGTCCTCATATGTCTTCTGATGCAGTCCCTGCACCATTTTGGTTGCCCTCCTCTGGACTGCCTCAATTTGATTAATGTCCTTGTGAAGGTGTGGCCTCCAGTACTGCACGTAGTACTTCAGATAGGGCCTAACCAGTGTCTTGTAAAGAGGGATTATTACCTCCCTCTTACGACTTGTGATACCCCTACTAATACACCCTAACATCCCCCTAGCCTTACCTACTGCTTTAGAGGTCTGCTTGGATAATTTCAGGTCATCAGTAATGATGATGCCCAAGTCTCTTTCTTCCTTTGTGACTGCCAGCAACTCCCCTCCCAGCCTATAGGTGGCTTCAGGGTTTCTCTTCCCTATGTGCATGATCTTGCACTTCTTTGTATTAAATCCAAGTTGCCACTCTTCTGACCATTTTGCTAGTTTATCCAGATCTCTTCTCATTCTGCCAACTCCATCCGGATCACCTACTCTGTTGCAGATCTTGGTGTCATCTGCAAACAGACAAGCCTCACCCTCTAGTCCATCTGCAAGGTCACTAATGAAGATATTGAAAAGGACTGGCCCCAAGACTGATCCCTGAGGTACCCCACTTGTGACTTGCATCTCTTCTCACTGTATACCATTTACCACCACTCTCTGTTTTCTGCCTGTCAACCAGTTTGCCACCCAGTTGACCAACTTCTGACCCACCCCAAGCCTACCCAGCTTATTTATCAATCTTCTATGTGGAACAGTGACAAAAGTTTTGCTGAAGTCAAGGTAGGTGACATCAACTGCTCCCCCTTGGTCCACCACTCTGCTTACCCAGTCAAAAATCTATGAGATTAGTTTGACAGAACCTTCCTTTATAAACCCATGTTGTCTTGGATCCTGTGCCCCTATGGATTCCAGGTGTTGCACTATCCTTTCCTTAAGGTGCCTCCATAATACTGCCCACTACTGAGGTAAGACTAACTGGTCTGTAGTTCCCTGCCTCCTCCCTGCTACCACTCTTGTAGAGTGGGATCACATGAGCCCTTCTCCAGTCTTCTGGGACCTCTCTTGTGCTCAGACACTCACTAAACAGTTCTGCTAATGGCTCTGCTAGTTCCACCCTTAGCTCCTTAAGTACCCTGGGATGTATGCCATCAGGTCCCATTGACTTATCCACCCTGAGCTTAGCGAGCTCTTGTAGGACCCTTTCTTTTGCAAAGGAAGTAGTGCTCACCTCCCACCCCCCTGTGTCCATGGTGCTGAGCTGTGGGCCCTGCCCTACTTTCTCTTCAGTAAATACTGAGCAAAAGTATCTATTTAGGATAGATGCTTTTACAGGGTTCTCCTCCTCACATGCCCCCTTTTCTCCATTGAGCTTAGTAATACCCCCTCTGAACTTTCTCCTTTCACTAATGTATCTATAGAAAGTCTTGTCACCTTCTTTTATTGTTCATGCTAGTGTTTCCTCAGTTTGGGACTTTGTCTGCCTTATTGCCTTCCCTGCTCCCCTTAGGGCATTTTGGTATGCCTCCCTATCTTCATCCCGCTGTGTTCCCTTATATTTTCTGAAGGCCAGTCTTTTGGCTCTGACCTTTTCTGCTACTGTATTTGAGAACCAAAGTGGTTTCCTTCTTCTTTTGCACTTCCTTTTCTGTCTAACACAATGGGATGTTGCTTCAAGTATTGCATCTTTAATGCTTGCCCACTTTGCCTCTACCCCCTCACCTGTGTTTCTTTTTGCCAGGGCTAGCTTAACTCTGTTGGCCATCTTATCAAAGTCAGCTCCTCTGAAGTCCCATATTTTTGCCTTGGAATGATATGATTTAGATGTAGTGGCCAAATTGAACCATACCATACCAAAATGCCAATGTTGAAAATCTGGCATGAAAATATTGCAAATTCACGAAGTTACGAGCGTGCATAGCAACTGCGCAGCACATGCTTGTAAAACAGTCATTTTAGGGATTTTTTTCCACCAAATTTGCAACATAGGCTTTTTGAGAGCCCACCTCATGAACACCTGGCACTGTTGTTTTGTTACTCAGCCCCGGAAGGTGATTCTGCTCAGTGACCACAAAATCACCTTTCGGGGCCAATTAATTCCATGACAGTTCAAGAATTCATGAGGAGGGCTCCCAAAAACCCCATGTTGAAAATGTGGCTACAAAATTCCCCAAAATGCCTGATATATTCACTAAAGTTGAAAAAAACATATTTATTACATTATACAGCTTATTGGCATTTCCTCAGTTCTCAGTTGGCTTTGACGAGTGCAGACGTGTTCCCAGTCCACCGAAGACCATCGCGCCAAGCTCCAGAGGTAAGTATGGGGTGAGCGGGGGTGTGGGGAGGCAGGGTGTGCAGTGTGTGGGTGCGGGTTGTGGGTGGGTGCAGGACAAGCACCGAGGGACAGTTTCCTTTTTTTCAGGAGGAAAAAAAAAATAAAAGACATCGCAGGACCATTTTTTCCTTCACAGGGGCATCTGGCATGCGGGGGTGGGCTCCCAGCATGCCAGCAGAGGCTTTCATTTGGGTAGCAGCAGTAGCCAATGGGGGATTGGGCACCCTTGTTGGCAAACTGGGGGGGTTATCATTATGCTGACGGGGATTGGGCACCCCATTGGTAGGAACAAAAGCGGGGGGGTCACAGAATGCCGATGGGGAATGGGCTCCCCATCAGCAACAACAGAAACACGGGGGGTTATCATTATGCCAAAAGGGATTGGGAACCCCGCTGGCAGGAACAAAAGTGGGAGGTTACAGAATGCCGATGGGGAGTGGGCTCCCCCGTCGGCAACAACAGAAACATGAGAGCACCAAAGCCGATGGGGATTAGGACCCCCGTCGGCAAGTAAACATGGTGGGAGGGTGGGTTATATTGTTTGTGAACATGGTGGCAAGCCATGTTTACAAACAATATCAGGGATTTTACATCCTGCCCTGCAATGACGGGTAGCTCCCTCTTTGCAGCAGATGGCTGATGCTGCAATGACGAGGTGGCCCTGATTGCAGCGGCTACTTTTTTAGAAGGTTGTGGCATGCTGGCTAAACTAGTGTCAGCAGCAGCATGCCATGGCATTGGGGGAAGTGGGACAAGCCTTTGCAGGCCGTGGGGGCATTGGCCACTACAGTGCAGTGCCTCCACAACTTGCTTGTGGAGAAAGCTGCTGCAACATGTTTCTTGCGCATACGAGCAATCAACATAAAAATGATGCAAATGGAGATTACATGTCTTTAAACCCTAAATGGTGAAAATGACGGTGGGACAGCCAATCAGGTTTCCTGGCACCAACTTTTGAATTCTCTATCCCCAAACTACAAAGCAGCCAGCATGAGCAGTGTGCTCCATATCCTGGCCACCAGCTCTTGGGGTTATGAGGGGCTTTGTTCTTGTAAGAACCCCTTCCTCTCCATTGCTTGACAGCAGAAGTGCCCACCAAAACTGGACTTTCAGGACAGCATGAAGGATCCAACCAATCTGAAGCCTGCATGCCAGTGGAACCAATGGAACACCAATTGTGCTTGTTGGCACCTACTTTTGAACTTCCCATTTTCTGGACTACAAAGCAACAAGAACTGGGTATGTGCTCCACATCCTGGCCACCCCCACCACCAGCTTGTGGGTTGTGAGGGGCCCTGTCCTTGTAAGGACCCCCTTTCATAACATAATGGCACAAGTACCCACTGAAATCTGACCTTTAGGAGAGCATGAAGGGTCCTGACTCCAGCTTAACAGAAGCCTGCATGCCAGTTCCTCTTCTTTAAAATGACTTCCACCCTAGCAGTCTGTGCTGCAGGCTGGAACACAAAGGTCTGCAGCACAAAGGGCATCAGTGGTCTGACCAGATGAGTTAGCTACAATAAGCAGCAGGAGGCTAGCCATGCTGCTCAGACTTCACTAGCCCTTCTAGCTAGACTCCAAGGTCTCAGTTACTGCTCATAGGGTTTACTTTGCCAGTGGCAGAAGATCTTTACACTGATCCTTGTTTTTAAGTTTGCCATACTATCTGAAAACTATGCATTGTATGTAGCAGTAGTAGTAGTAGTAGTAGTAGTAGTAGTATTCTTTAATTGTTCAATCTAAAAAGATCTTTGCAATAATATACATGTACAAAAGGGCTAGTGAAGACTGAGTGGCAGGGCTGGACACTTGCTGCTTCCTGCAGTTAACTCATTTGGAGGGGAAGGAAATCTGAAAACTGAAACTAGCGGGGTTCATCAGTGAAAGGTGGGGTTTACACTTGTGAAGGGAGGAGGGATCGAAGTACGGGCTGCTGCAGGGGGTATGATAAAGGACAGTCTTGATCTCCACTCCCCTAAGGGCTGGAGGGCTATGGAAAAATGCCAACAGGTAGGCTGCAGGGGAGGGGAAGCATGCGGCTAAATGGGAGCACAAGGGTGGGGAATGGGAGGAGGAGAAAGGGGTAGATGGTGGTCCTGATAAATGTCAGGAGCTTAGAAAATAAGATGCCTGAGCTCCAGGCTATGCTAGTGGAGGGGGCAGTAGATGTGGCAACTGTCACTGAGACCTTGGCCACCCAAGGGCATGAATGGGACCTAAACCTGGAGGGCTACACTATGTTCAGGAAGGACAGGGGAGAGGGAAGAGGAGTAGCACTGATAGTCAAAAATGGCATTGGTATAGGAGGGATGGAGGAGGTGAAGGGGAACATGGAGACAATTTGGGTCACCCTGCAAATGCAGGGGGCTAAGAGACTAAAGTTAGGGGTGGTATACAGACCACCTGCACTGGCAGAGGCTCTGGAAGAGAGTTTGGTGGCAAATGTTGTGGGTCATTGTGGATTTGGCAAGGTAAGGGTAGTGGTAATGGGGGACCTAAACATGCCAGGAACAGACTGAGGGACTATGACATCCCCAGTCACCAAGGAGCAGAGGTTGCTGGATGCCTTCCAGGATGCATTCCTGACTCAGCAGGTGGGAGAGCCGACTAGGGAGGCCAGGATACTGGACATAGTCCTGGCAGACAGTGACCAAATTGGGGGCCTGGAGGTGAGAGACCCATTGGCAAGAAGTGACCATGCCACAGTCTGTTTTTTTCTGGACCTAGGGGGAGGAAAGCCACACAAAGACAGCGGTAATTGACTTCAGGGGTGCGGATTTCAGGGAGATGGGAAGGATCCTTAAGGATCATTTAGATGGGATAAGACCCGACATGGATGCTGACAGTAGGTGGGAGATCATTAGGAGTGGGGTACAGGAGGCTACCAGGTCCTGTGCAAGAGAGAGGTGCAAATCTGGTTAGGCCATAAAACCCTGTTGGTGGATCTGGGAGGTTCAGGAGGTAGTGAGGGATAAGAACGTGGCCTGTAGGCACTTCAAGCACTCAAGGAGTGAATGGAATCGGGGGAGTATGAGCGGATGGCCAGGATGGTTACCAGGGTGGTGAGAGCGGCTAAGGAAGGAAGGAGCAGCTCTTGGCCAGGGAGATCAGGAGAAGGACAAGGGGTTCTTTAGATACATTGGGGAAAAAGGAAAGTGAGGGGGCAGATCACTAAGATTAGGATAGGGAAGGGATGTGCACAGGATCCTGGGGAGCAGGCCAAGGTACTAAATGAGTTCTTTGCCTCAGTTTTTACCAGGGAGGATGGGGAGTTACATCTGTGGGGGGGAGGGGGTAACCCGGAGGAGGGGGTGGGACCCTTAGAGATAAGGAGCCTCTGATGCGTTTGGGGAGAGGGAAGGGCCAGCACCATCAGGTAGGGGGATGACAGTGCAGGGAGCAAAGGGGCGGGCGTGGGGGTTGAAAATCCTGTAGAGAGAGTGAGCGAAGCCCTCAGGTCCCTTCAGATGGAGAAAGACCCTGGGCTGGAAAAAATACATCCCAGGTTACCGAGGGAACTGGCGGATGTCTTGGAGGCCCCCCCCGGTGGAGTTTTTTAACATCTCTCCAAAGTTAGGATGGGTACCCAAAGATTGGAGGGTGGCCCATATCATGCTTATCCTCAAGGAAGGATAAAGCCACTCCTGGTTAAACAATTGAACAAGAAAAAAAAAAGAGAGGAGGCATGGAGCTCCGGTCCTGTTAGCCTGACGTTGGTGGTGAGCAAGGTGATGGAGGGTATTGTCAAGGAAAGGCTGGGGGGTTACTGTAGCAAATGCAGTACCTGGATGATAGACAGCATGGCATCATCCCAGGAAGATCATGTCAGACCAACCTCATGGAGTTTAAAGACTAGGTGATGAGTGCCCTGGACCATGGGAGGCCAGTGGACGTCCTCTTTCTAGACTTTAGCAAGGCATTTGATTTGGTACTCCATGGTGGTCTGCTGGCTAAACTGGTGGAAATGGGGGTGGGGATGCAGATGATCAGATGGATAGGAAATTTGCTCTCAGAGCATACTTAGAGGGTAGTGGTTGGGGAGCTAGTCTCATCTCCAAGGAGGGTCATTAGTGGGGTTTAACAGGGATCTGTACTAGGGCTATTCCTGTTTAATGCATCTGTCTCTGACATAAGGAAGGGTATCAGGAATGAAATGAGTCTCTTCGCTGATGACTTGAAGCTGGGTGTGGTGGTGGATGGGAAGGAGGGGAGAGTGGCCATGCAGGAGGACCTGGAGGCTCTGGAAAGGTGGTAGAGAAAGTGGCAACTGAGGTTCAGTGCAGGTAAATGCAGGGTTCTGCACCTGAAGGCCAGAAATCAGGATGAAGTGTATACCCTGTGGGGGACACACTACAAGTCTCAAAGGGCAAAAGGGACCTGGGGGTGGTGGTGGATGTCAGAACGAACAACTTAGAGAAATGTAGGAGGGCAGCAGCAAAAGCCAATAGCATGCATGGTTACATCACTAGGGGATTACCTCTAGAAGGGTGTAAGTGATCCTTCCTCTGTATAATTGCTTGGTTAGGCAGCACCTCGATTACTGTGTGCTGTTTTGGAGACCGCACTTAAGGAGGGACATTGTACTCCTGGAGAGGGTGCAAAGATGAGCAACCAAAATTATCTGGACCTGGGAGAAAGGACCAATGGGGAGAGGCTCAAGGAGCTCAACATGTACACCCTGGAGGAGAGGAGATACAGGGCAGACATGATAGAGGTCTTCAAGTACATACTGTAAAGAGGATCAATAAGGAAGGCTCAGTTGGGGTGCTCCAAAAGAAAGAGGGGGGCCAAGTAGAGGATATGGGTGGAAGCTAGAGCGGTGGAGACTCAGGGGGGAGAGGGGGAGGTGTTACTTCATGGAGAGGATGGTGGAACCATGGAATGCACTGCTCAAGGGACTGGTGGAAGTAGAGACTGTGGAGGGGTTTAAGAGGGGTTGGGACAGGTATAGGGTGAGGGTGTAGCTGACAAAGTCCAATACAAGGGGAACATCTTGGGACTGGGGACAGAGAAACCTGGGGGGGGGGGACAGCAAAATCGGAGCCCGGTATGGATGCTGACTATTGAGCAGACACAAAAGACCAATAGGCTTCCTCTGCTGGTATTTTAGCATGTTAGTATGTAAAATATAATAGTCAAAAAGTGTCAGATTTAAAATACATACACTCAATATTACACACAGTTAAACTAAAGTGCTTATTACAATATTTAAAATAACTTTCAGTTAGTAAATGTCTTGACCCTCATTCTTCTTATCTGTTGTGCATTTACTAAGAAATTCACCACTCTAGTTATTATGAGTTTATCTTCTGTTGTTAGCATTATATTTAATTTCACATCTTCATCACATAAAGTGAGAGAGGAAAGAATATGTTTTAACCACTTTTTTCTAGCCCCTTCGTACCATAAGCATCTAAGAATGACATGGATATTATTTTCTACCTCTTGGTCCCCACAGTAACAATATGAATGTACTGCATCTGTGACCTTTTTGAAATTTTGACAATAGTACATTTGAATCAAAAAATTCAATCCTAAATGTTGTGCAGGATTTTCTTTGTATTGGATCCTGTAGTAAATAATATTTAAATTTATGTGTACGAACATTATCCCGGATTCCCTCTTTTCCCCACAAATGACAAACTCTTGATAATGTTGTGCTGCTCAGATTGGCAATTAATTTATTATACATCATGTTTCCATTTACAATTCCAATCATCATCTATTATTGTCTCTTACATAATTGTATTTTTTATTGTATCCATATATATATATATATCAATCTCTGATCATCCCTCTTTCTTCCTCTTCTCACTCCCCCGGGTGAAAACCTGGGTGCCTTCTTTTTTCTTTTCTGGTAGGTAACGGTGAGAACTGAGATAGCTTTTTCTCCTTCAGTTCCTTCTTCTTTTCATCATATTCCTTTTTCCATCCCATTCTCCCCTCCTTCCCCCCCCTTTTATCCCCCCTGCCATCCACCTCTGGCAGTCCTTCCCCATTCTACCAGACGAGCTCTGTCATCCACCTCTGACAGGCCAAACTATTCCACTCACTATATCCATCATCCACTCTCTTTTTTGATGGGTGGGCGGGAGGCAACAAAGAAATTCGGCAAAAAGTGGCTGAGCCACCACTGTGCTGACCATTATGTGCCCCTTCTAGCCCCTCCCCTTCTTGTCTACCTGCATCTTTGTTCTGTCTCCCCTGTCCCTCCCTTTATTTCCTCCCCCTCCATCTGAGCACACCATCTTACCTTATAAGGGAGGGGTGCACCAGGACAACTTGGTTTGTCCCTTAAAGTGCAAACTCTATTATGCCTATACCATCCAGAAAATTGAGATGTTATTATTTCCTTTATATCCTCCTGGTTATACTTCTTAACCAGTAACTTCTTTATATACAGTATTTTTTATATTGCATTGAGATAATAATGTCTTTAAACGTTAAGTCCAGCAAATTTTCAAGTCCAGTTGACCACAGTATGCCCCTAACTTTTATTAACCAGTGAGATTTCCAATAACCCTTAGCCATCCTTTTTTTTTTCCTCTAGACATTTTCTGGCCAATCTGTCATCTGATTGTCCACCCAATCTTATCCAAAAATGTTTCACCTTTGCTTCTGCTAGCACTCTCAGATTTGTAAGGCCTGTGTTGGCTCTTACATACATAGAAGGAGTTGTAGGGGGGAAACCTAAGCTTGCTCTTAGCAGACAAATTATGTTTTTTTTTTCTAATTGCTGAACATACTTATGTTCCCACAGTTCTGCCCCATATAAAATCTGGGAATTATATTTGGCTTACACTACTGTTAATAGTGGTCTTACTTGGGTTAGTGTCTCCAAATGTTTAAGGATTTCTGATATTGTGGCAAGAATGGACCCTATTCTTTAGCCAGGGCATGTTCAAAACTCAAGAAATTAGTACTGTATTAGTCTTTGATGTTTGCTGACAGCGCTCTTCTCAGCACACACAACATCCCCAAGATGGCTTCCTTTTGAAGTTCATAAGGTGTCACAAGTATTGGTAGTATATTTAAGTGTGCCTGAAAGTTCTTTTTGATTAGTGCAGTTGCTCCAAGCACTATTGGACCAATTTGTGTGTCCTTATTCCACATCAGTTTGGTTTCTGACTGAATGTCTTGGTATTTCATGATTTTATGTCTCTCTGCATGCAGGACACTGTTGTCAATAGGGGTGGCTAATTCAATCAGCAATGCTACCTTTGTTCTCTTTTCTTGTATTACAATATCTGGTTTTCTCACTTCCAATATCTTGGCTGTTGGTATTGGGTGATCCCATGTGATCATTACTTCTTCATTCTCTGTGATTCTTTGTGGTTCATGTTTCCAGTGTCTCTCTGCTACCTGTATGTTGTAGTGTTTGCACAGTTTCCAGTGGCTCAATCTTGCTACTTTGTTGTGTCTTTCAGTTTACAGGACATCTGCCATGAGTACTTCACATCCAACCATGAGGTGTGCAACTGTTTCTAATTCTTTACTACTGAACCTGCACTTGTCTATTTCTCCTGTGTTTCTATGGATTTTGTGAACCATCTGGTGTGGAGCCCACTATCTTGAGCTGCCATTATCAGTCTCTCATCTTGTGACCTAAATTCACCTCTTTTTAACCACTCATGGGTCAGGACTTGATCGACCTGTGGTTGTTCCAGTAGCTCCCTGTATTTTCCACTATAATTATGGGCTTTCCAATTGTTTTTCCTTTTTCTGTTGGTCTTTGTCCATATACTCCTTTTTCTGATTCTTTGCACTTTCTGTTTCTGACTGTTCCTTATCTACTTGTGGACTGACATCAATCTCTGCTACCCTTCTGAAGGTTTCTCCTAATTTGATGAGTGAAGTCATCTTAGGCTTATTTTCTTCATGATGCAAGACCTTGACTATATTTGGGTCCAAGGATGTCAGTAAATATGAATGTAGCCCCACTATTGTGGATCTATATGTGTAATCAATCTCAATGAGACCCATGCCTCCCTCTGACCTTGGGATGTATAATCTTGGCATGCACTGGTTTCTGTATATTAGTTGGTGAGTATGAAACATTTTTCTTGTTTTTGTATCTAGCTGGTTCAACACTTTCTGTGGCCAGTCTATCACATCTCTTCAGAGCCAATGCTGTATTAGTGGCCTTATCAACATTGAAGTACAATGGGATTTCCAACCAGATTCCTAGAGAACAATGCCCAGATAAGTATAGCTTTGTATAGTTTCGAATGGCTGAGATTTTAAATACCATCTATCTGTATATTTTTTTCCCAAATAACATGATATTAGATTTGGACATATTTATTGCTAAACTCATCTTATCTGCAATAGAGTCCTGTAAATTCAATTTTTCCCTGTAAGCCCTTAGATGTCAGTGAAAACAGTATGAGATTGTCTGCATATGACAGCCCTGGACATATCTCTTTTCCAGTTCTAGGTGTATCTGTGTTTGATTTTTGTAGACTATCTAACAGGGGGTCAGTATAAACTGAAAATAATGTAGGGGCTAAAATACAGACCTTTTCTTATACCCCTGCTTGTTGAAAATGGAGCAAACAAATTACCAGCCATATTAAGCCTAACTTGTGCCCAAGTATTATAATATAACAGTTTTGTTATGTTAATCATGATTAAATCCAGCCCTTTATTTCCCATTACTTCTCATAACATACTCCTATTAATGTTATCAAATGCAGTCAAAAAATCAATATATGCTGCAAAAAGTATCTGTGTTCTCAATTGTATATATTTTGCACACAAATGATATAAAATAAAGCAGTTATCCAATGTCGAATATGTTTGATGGAAACCTGCTTGAAATGATGACGGGCCCCCATTTTTACTTCTATCCTTTATAATTTGCCCCAATAATACTCTTACAAAAATCTTCCCTATTATATCTAAGAGACTAATGGCCCCGTAATTTTTAGGTTCCTGTTTATTACCTTTCTTATAACTAGGGATTATTACCGCTCATCTCCAGGAATCAGAGATATAATTTTCCAATATACGGTTGTTGAAAAAAGTACACAAAATTTGTGTCCACTTTTGTGTCTCACACTTAAATAGTTCACCTGGCATCATATTTGGACATGGAGCTTTATTATTTTATAAATTTTGTATTGCATCCATCACCTCCAATTCTGAAATAGGAAAAAAATATATTTTGATCATGATTTTATCTAGATGGGACCATGACCTATACTCATATTTAATTAGCATTACTTCTGAGAAATATTCTACCCATTTCTCTGGTGCAATATAATTTTCTATTTCTGTTTTTTTACATCCATGTGCCACCAAGGTCTAAAACCTTTTAGTATCTTTTGACTCAATAGCCTCTATCATATATTCCCACTGCAAGGCATGGAATCTTTCCTCTTAATACCTAAAAATTGTGTATATCTTTTCCTTGTGCTTTTCAGTAATTCTCTGCTTTGTTGTGTGCAATTTTGTCTATAATCTCTTATACATTTCGTTAACTGTCTTTTCATGGATTTACATTCCTTATCAAACCAACTCGTAGCTTCTTTTTTAGATTGTAAGCTACCATATTTATATAGTTTAGATTGCATCTGTCTAAAAAAGAAATGCAATGTTTCACAAGTCATTTGGAGTCCCAATTCACTATTTTATCCAGTATATTTGCTAGAAAATCCTCCAGATGATCTTTAATGTGAGATTCAACCTGATCTGCCTGTATCAGTCTATTCCTGTATCTTATTTCTGTCTGTTTAGTACTAATATCAGTTTTCACTAAATCAGTATTCCCTTTTATTAAGGTGGTATAAAGGATCACTGGAAGGTGGTCACTATCCACTCGAACTGGAATTAATAATATTTCCACCAGTCCAGTGGTCCTCTCCCGCATACTAAATCGAATACTGTATTTCCTTTATCAGATAAAAAGTAACTGCTCCTTCTCTGTCACCCATTTATCTACCATTCAGTATATATATAGACCATCATTCTTTAAGATTGTCTGTAGTTTTTCCCATTATTAATCTTTCCATCCTTTGTATTTCTCTTCTCATCCCATGCTTCTGGATACACCCAGTTCATGACTGTATTGTCCAATATAGCATCAAATCTTCCTACTCTAGCATTCATATCACCAACCAGAAGTAAAAAGTCACCTGGATAATTTAGGACAGCCTCAAAAATCACTTTTTTCAGCAGATTCCATACATTATCCTTATAGTATCAAGATTTGACAGGAGGTATATAGCAGGAAATCAGTATTAATTTTGCCAGATTTGTTCCTAACTTAATGACCATAAAAAAGTAATTTTTACAAATGTCCTCCACAGCAGTGAAAGACCCTATCTTAATATTTGTTATTAATCCACCCACTCTTCTTCCTTGTTTAGACCCTTTACTACTAGCACACTGAAAAGTTTGATATCCAATTATGTTTGCATCACTTTTAGGACAATTCCATATTTCTTGAAGGCACACTACTGTAAATTGCTTTAAAAATTTCATACAGTCTAAATTGCTAGTTTTAGATTTGTATCCTGCTATATTCCATGTCAAAAAACTAGTAGCATTGCTCTCTTTCCCCATCTTAAGACACAGGTTTTGTTCTGTAAAAGAATCTGTACACAATTTTCTACCTCTGCTATTAGTCTCTACATTTGTTTTGAGTCAATTCATGTCTTCCAATATCTGAAATCTGTTTTGTAATACTATTGATTTGTTTATATATATACAGGTATATAGCCAACTGTTTCTCATTGTTTTTTTTTTTCTCTTCTTCTTGTTCTGTAGATTTTTCTGCCATTATTTGATACAAATCAACTATATTGAGACCCATTTTATCCGATTTCTCAAAATTGTCCAAAATTCTACTAGCCACCGTTTCATTTTTAAACAAGATGGCTATTTGGCTATCACTTCTCAACTCATGTTGATAAACTTTCTTTATACCCATTCTGCCCAATCTGATCTTCAATACAGAAGTAAAAAGATTACAAATTGACCAAAGTAGTTTCCTTGGCATCTCATTAAACATTCTTGCATATTAAAAAATTGCTAAAGTCACAGGTCTTGTCTGCTTATCATTTTCACTTTCCATGATGCTATGCTTCTCCTCCAACTCATTTCCTAGTTCCACATTCAGTTTCTGTTATTCTGTTAGATGTATGTTTCTCCAGATATAGTGTACCACTCTTTTCTGGGCAATATTAATCAATATCATGTCTGCAAAACCAGGATTAAATGGTCTAGTAACTTTCAGAATATCATCTTCTTCTATATATAATTCGAACTCTTTATTAAGAATTTTTAATACCAACCCTTTCAGATTATTTTCAGATTCATTATCTGTTTTTGTAGGACCATAAAGTCTCAGACAACAGTCATTATCCAACATTTTTTGCTTATTTTCATTTTTATCAACTTTTGGTTTATCAGTGTTATGTATATTATCCCTTTTATTTTCCTCCAATTGTTTGTTTTTATTATCATTTTCTTCCTGGTTTAACTTGTCTTTACCTATGCAAATATCATCTAATATAATATCACTCTGTCCCTTATAATTCTTGTCTCCATTCCTTTGTACTGGCCTTCACTTATCATTGTGTTATTATTTTTCCTTTTGAATTTTTATTTTTAGACTTCCTTTTTTCTTTCCCCTTATTTTTAATGTGTCCTTTTTTTATTTTTATTTATTTTGAACAGTATTGGAATTACAATCCTTTTAGTCAGAGACTCCTTTACAAAGGCTCCACATCAGTTAACAAACATTTTACATAACTAAACATCATACATAATAATAAGGAATGGAGCAGAGTAACATAAAGTAGACATTTTTACAGGCAAGGAATAGGTAGAGCTCTGACATAGATTAGGCAGGATGGGGATCCCTTGTCATGTGTAGATAGTTGCTAGGGCAACAGGCAGGGAAGTTATATTCTTATCTTTAGCAAACAATATTTTTCCTTCCTTTCTATTTTTAACGTTCCCCTTAACAGCAGTTTCTTCTGGAATGTCTACAACTGAAAAAACAGGTCTTCCAGTCTTCACAATTATTTCTTCTTCTACCTCCTTTAATTCATCTGTAATTAATGGAATCAATGATGACTCTCACAGAGGGTTTGATTTCATTTAGTTTCTGTAACACATCATCTAGTCTGAATCCATTTTCCACAATGTTCTCCTTAACAGTATCTAGTTCACTTCTTATGGCTATCATTTGTTCCATGAGTATTAGATTAGCTGCATGCTGATTGTTCTTTATGGCTATTATCTCCTCACTTATTGCTGTGGGATAATACATCTTTGACCCTTCAGAGTCAGCCTCAGCATAATTATCTACTACTGCTTGTCTTACATTATTTACCAAACTCAGTATTCTCACTTTTGGTGTGCCCATACTATTTAATCTTTGGCACTCATCCAATGATTTTAAACCTTGTATTGTGTTTTGAAATTCTACTAAAATATTTTTCATCTCATTTTGTCTTACATTTGTTTCATTTATATTATTATTAACCATATTACTGGTTACTATTGGAGTATAAATAGTATCATCTTTGTAGTTACCCTCCAGGAAAGCTCATCCAGTTAATTCTTAGATGATATCATTAGCATGCTCATAAATATCCTCATAATCTAAGTTAACAGATAGCTATGTGTTCTCCATTTTTGGTGTGGCGTTCAAAAAACCATTTATACCTACTATTCCTTTGTTTCTTCTTTACTGATTTCTACTGGGTGTGTTATATGAGGGATAATCTTATCTTCCTCCTGCACTAATTTATTAACTATAGATTCCTTTTTTATCAATAGTGGGGAAATCCTTGATTGTTTACTATCTCTTGTGTTTTTCTTATTACCTTTCCCCCCTCTTTTTAATTCCTTTTACCGATATTCTTTTTATTTTTAATACTTTGCTTCTTTGATTTATTTGAGTTTTTTTTCCTCTGATTCCCCTTTATTTCCCTCTCCAATGCTCCCCTTCTTTGCTGGTATGCTAACCCTATGGGTTTCTTTTGTGTCCCCTTTACCGATTTTTTCCATGATTGTTTCCAATGAGCCCAATTCAGACATATTTAATTGCACCACTAATGATTCATTAGTAGTTACTGTTTGGGCTCTCATGATCACCATGTCTCACAACTATGATCACTTAATCACTTTTAATTATGTACCTTAGTTGTGGTATTTTATTAAATCAATCAAGTAAAAACTTGTCCCAACTGGTTGCTGTAGGCAATTCAAGATATTCTATAAATTTATAAACTCAAGCAAAAGCCAGAGATCCCATGTAGATGTTGAAGTTTAAAAAATATTAAAGATGTTAAATATCAAAAAATGAAGTCCTTAAAAGTCTAAGTCCGTATTACTTATTGATGTGTTGCCTTATCCACAACTATTAATCTTGCCAGATAGTCCTAAACTGCAGATTACTCCAAAAATTCATTTAATCCAGAATTAAATTCTGCTACGAGAATGGCGATTAGGAATAAGTCCTGTAATTCCTATGCACCAGTCACTTCTTTCCCTTTGATGTCTGGATGAATTCCAAAAATTCCCTCCTGTCCCTCGTGTCTCAGTACCAGCGGCAGCACTACTGTATATTTCTTGTCCACCCCTTAACAAAACACATAGAGATTACTGTAAATATACAACATAGAATTTTATAGACCCCTATTCAAACTAATCATCAAATAGAAGAGATATGATACTCTATTTAGTCAGATTAGTTTAATCAATTTAGTTAAGTCTATTTCTTTTCAGATTTATCACAAGAGAATATAAATCTAATCAATGCAGATAATAGCTATAGGCCCCATAAAGGACCTATATAGGCCCTTATATATACCTTATATAAATATAGCAGATACATGTAGTAATAGAATAAGAGACGGTGTAATGAATAAAAAGTACCAATACTTATAAAGTTCAGCTATTTCTTAATAAATGTAGGTCTTACTAAATGCAGCTAGACCATAATAATGTAGCACAAACATCAGGTCAAGTACACAACTAAAATACCCCTAAATGCCCTAAATACCTTTTGAAAAAATGCTTTCAAATACTGTTACTTCCCAGCAATAAACAATTATATTAAACACTATAAAAGATAAAAGTAAAAGGTTTTGTTCAAACCAAATGAGCCACTTACATTCTTTAGTTGAGGTATTGACCAGGGCAACAGGGCTCTTAAGCATTCTGCTTTTCACTCAAGTACTCATTGATTAGAGGTTATTGCCTTTTAGTTTTAGTGCTATGCATATGCACATTTATTATTTCAGCACTTTAGCGTTTGGTGTTTGGCTTACTACAAGCTCGTGATACCAGAAATTTTACTCATAGAAACATAGAAGTTGATGGCAAATAAGGACAACAAGGCCCATCCAGTCTGCCCATTTCTTTTTCTGCCTTATGAATGTGACATCGGCCTTTGCTCTGTCAATGGCCTATGTATTCATACTCATCTATATTGCTCCCTTATGCCTATCCCATGCCTGTTTGAAGCCCTCCACTGTATTCATATCTACCACTCCCTGAGGTAGGCCATTCCATGCATCCAGGCACTCCCTCCTTTGCTCTAGGGTATACATATTGAGCTCCATTAATGTGAAGGTGTTGCCTCCAGTACTGCACACAGTACTCTAGATGGGGCCTAACCAGTGTCTTATAAAGAGGGATTATTACCTCCCTCTTCTGACTTGTGATACCCCTACTAATATGCCCCAACATCCCTCTAGCCTTACCTACTGTTTTAGTGGTCTGCTTGGATGATTTCAGGTCATCTGTGATGATGACATCCAAGTCTCTTTCTTCCCTTGTGGCTGCCGGCAACTACCCTCCCAGACTATAGGTGGCTTCTGGGTTTCTCTTTCCTATATGCATGATCTTGCACTACTTTGCGTTAAACTCCAGTTGCCACTCTTCTGACCATTTTGCTAGTTTATCCAGATCTCTTCTCATTCTGCCCACCCCATCTGGATCATCTACTCTGCTGAAGATCTTGGTGTCATCTGCAAACAGACAAATCTTACCCTCCAGTCCATCTGCAATGACACTGATGAAGATATTGAAGAGGTCTTGCCCCTGGACTGATCCCTGAGGTACCCCACTTGTGACTTTCATCTCTTCTAACTGTATACCGTTTACCACCACTCTCTATTTTCTGCCTGTCAACCAGTTTGTCACTCAGTTGACCAACTTCTGACCCATTCTGAGCCTACCCAGCTAATTAATCAGTCTTCTATATGGAACAGTATCGAAAGCTTTGCTTAAGTCAAGGTAGGCAACATCGACTGCTCCCCCTTGGTCCAACACTCTGGTTACCCAGTCAAATAAATCCATGAGATTAGTTTGACAGGACCTTCCTTTTGTAAACCCATCCTGTCTTGGATCCTGTGCTCCTATGGATTCCAGGTGTTGCACTATCCTTTCCTTATGGAGTGCCTCCATAATCTTGCCCACTACTGAGGTAAGATTGACTGGTCTGTAGTTCCCTGCCTCCTCCCTGCTACCACTCTTGTGGAGTGAGATCACATGGCCTTCTTCAGTCTTCTGGGACCTCTCCTGTGCTCAGAGACTCACCAAACAGTTCTGCTAATGGCTCTGCTAGTTCCACCCTTAGCTCTTTTAGTACGCTGGGATGTATGCCATTAGGTCCCATTGCCTTGTCCACCCTGAGCTTATCGAGCTCTTGCAGGACCCTTTCTTTTGTGAAGGGACTAGTGCACACCTCCCTCCCCCCTGTGTTCATGTGCTGTGCTTTGGGCCCTGCCCTACCTTCTCTTCAGTAAATACTGAGCAGAAGTATCTATTTAGGATAGATACTTTTACATGGTCCTCATCCTCACCTCAAGATTGCTGAAAATCACAACGGCCACCACAGCAATAACTTTTACAAAAGCACCTTAGTTAAATAAACTCAGAGGTTCATTAAAGAATAGACATGCTTTTAAGTAAACCAGTGAGCACCACGTTAAACAAAACTGACTGACTGGCTGACTTAAAGCATGGGGAAGTGATTGCTGGAGAATGTATCTTCATGTGCTTATGTAGCAAGATGCCCTTTTACGGGCGTCTTTTGTCATACTCAACTCCTCCATAGTCAAACATGATCTGCCCATGCATCTTTTTAAAATTCTCTCATGTTGTAACCTATTGACTCCTATTAACTCCTGTTGCCATAATAAAGTATTCAACCAATAGGTGACTCAATAGATCAGTTAATTAAATTGCTGTTAAGCTATTTTTTAAACAAGCCCTAAGAAAGAACATACAATCATAGAGACAACGTGGAATCCACTTAAAAACAGCAGCTGCTAACAATCAGTCACCATTTAAGCAGCTAATCAAAATTTACTTCCTTTTCTTATTAATTACTTGGGTTATTTACCTTTTAAAACCAAGCCAGAAATAAATACTGCATAGAAATAAAATGCTGGTTAAACACTAGAACAGTAAACTACAGTAAAATATATATGCCCCCCAAAAAGAAGAAAACAAACTCCCCTTTTTGACTTACTAATGCAGAATATCTTCCAAGCTGCTTTCTTTTTTTGAATGACTCTCAGGAATAAACTTCAAAAGTAGCCTTTGAGCAATATACCCTTTGCTTCAAAAATCTGTGTGCAGTCGCCCGTTGTAAACCACCCATGGGGTCTTCCACTATAACCCACTCCCAGGCTAGCTCCTTTGGCTACCTCAGGACTCCAGCACCTGAAAATAAGAAAGCAGATGACAGGAAAATGGAGACAATACTTCTCAGCTGAACAAGACAGTCTGTCAAGGCTGTTAGACCTCTGTCCGCAAAATTATAGGCAACGGTGGCATACCTTGCGCAGGACAGAGTAATGTGTTCTAACAGGCCTGCTACAACACTCCTGCTCAGTGTCAGTAGCATGCAAGGTCTCCTGGGATTGGTCCACCCAATCCCATTTTCCAGTTGGCTGCCAGCACTGTTTCTTTCACCCTGTAGCTGTGAAAGGCATTGTTTGTAGGTAAACTACAGTATGCATCATGTGTATTATATGCTTGTGTACTACGCCACTACTCTGCAAATGTCTGCACCATATACCTCTGCTTAGCAGCATACCGTATTTAATGTCTGCTCCATGTACTTGCATATACTAGTGGGTTTTTTCACTGCCTGAGGGTTGTTCTCTCTATCTGGCTAGCCTTTAATATGTGTGTGTTTTGCTTCCTATCTGGGTGAGTACTACATAGTGTGTGTGTGTGTGTGTGTGTGTGTGTGTGTGTGTGTGTGATCCTCAATATCTGGGAGACACCCATACTCTGGAATAGTGGCTCCCTCAATCTGGGTAACCAGAATATTATGGTTGAGTGCTGTTTCCAGACTGGTTGTCCCCTATATAGTGAGTGGGTGATCCTCCCTATCTGAGAGACCTCTCATATTGGGTACAGGCTACCTGAAGGAGCTCCTGCATCCCTACACCCCAAGTCACTCTCGCAGATCAGCAGCGCTTGCCCTCCTGGAGGTCCCCAGAGTAAGGCTAAAATCTTCAGGTGACCAGGCATTTGAAAAGGTGGCCCGGTCCTGTGGAACTCTTTGCCGGGGTAACTCCAGGAGGCACCCTCCCTTGAGATATTTAAAAAGAACCTAAAATCTTTTCTCTTTCAAGAGACATGCAGGGCCTGAGATCTACATCTTTTATGACAAGCAGTATGTGATTAATTAATAAGAGTTTTATTGACTGGGTTTTATTTATATTTACCTTGTTACAAGTAATTTCTGCATTTATGTGGATGTTTGTCTATTTTGTGCTTTAAGGATGCCCTGAGCCTTCAGGGAAGGGTGCACAAAATAAATAAAATGTACTACTACTACAGTGGTCCTCTCTATCTGGGTTACCCCTGTATAGTGTGCACGTAACCCTCCCTCTTTGAGTGTTCCTTTACTGTAGTGCTCAGTGTTTTCTTACTGTAGTGCTTGATCCTCCCTATCTAATTACTCTTGACCCTAATCTTGACTTTAATTTACATCTTAAATCTATCTGTAAGACAGTTAACATGAAGTCTGGCATCCACCTACAAAATTAGATATAATCTAACTGCAGCCACTAGGCTGGCTGTTGCTCAGGATGTGTTACTGCCCATTCTTACCTAAGGGCTCATATCTTTTGCAGAAACTAATAAAGGGGTATCAAGCAAATGGAACAGCTGTTATAGCAATATCTGCTGTTTTGCCCTATCCGTGACATACCCATCACTGCATATTCTACTTGAGCATTGGGTGGCTCTCTCCTAACTCATATCGAATGTACATGACAGGGTGTTTCATCAACTCTATCACGGGATAGGAAAGTAACCAGTGGGGTCCTGCAGGGGTCGATGCAGGGACCAATACTTTTCAACATGTTCATCAACAACAATGCAGATGAATTGGAGGGAAAGGTAAGCCTGTTTGCAGACACTAAACTCTGTAACAGGGTGGACATGCAGGAAGGGGCCAAAGGGATGGAGTCGAACCTAAAGAAACTGGAAGAATTGTCCAAGACTTGGCAGTTGAAGTTCAACACCAAAAAATGCAAAGTCATGCACCTGGGAAAAAGAAATCCAGGGACAAATTACTCACTGGGAGGTGAAACATTAGCTGTCACCAACATAGAACGATGCCTTGGAATCATGGTATCAAATGACCTGAAGGTTGGAAGGCAATGTGAAAAGGTGTCACAAAAAGCCAACAGCATCCTAGGATGCATAGGCAGGAGTATTACAAGCAGAAAGTGAGAGGTAATAATCCTGTTGTACAGGTCCTTGGTGAGGCTTCACCTGGAGTACTGTGTCCAGTTCTGGCGACTGCATCTTATAAAGGACATAAACCGATTAGAGTCAGTGCAAAGAAGAGCTACAAAGATGGTCCAAGACCTTCACTACGAACCTTACAAGACTAGACTTAAGCAATTAAATGTGTACTCCTTGGAACAGAGAAGAGACAAGGTAGACATGATAGAGACTGTTAAATATCTCAAAGGAATCAACTCAGCACAGGAGCAGGGCCTCTTCAATGAGAATAAAGAGGCATGTACCAGAGGTCACAACAGATGTTTGGTTGGGGGTAAATTCCAGAACAATGTCATAAAGTTCTTCACAGAAAGGGTCGTGGAGCCTTGGAACAGACTGCTGCAGGAGGTGGTGGAGGCAAAGATGGTTAGGGAATTCAAACTATCTTGGGGTAGGCATTGTGGGATACTGAAACAAAGAAGTATATCCTGGGGGGGTAGTTAAACAGACAAACACATGGGCAGATTAGATGGATTAAGTGATCCCCATCTGCTACCACATTATTATGATCTTATGTTCACATTATTAGATCTGCTTCACCGGCAGTACTCGCCAACATGTTCACTCAAGTTTCACAGGCATACCCATTGAGGTCCTTGACACAGTCACTTCTTGAGGTTCCAAATTGTTCTATAAAAATGGGTGAATATACTTTCTCAACAAATGAAGTTCCAGGCACAGAGTGCACTGGGTCAGAGGAGCAGGGATAAAATGCAGTAAAAGAAACTCAGAGAAATCCCACACTCAACATCACGTAATATAGTTGCTTGCAAATATAAGGCGTGCAAAAATCTTTTTTTTGGGTGCTGATACAAAACAGGATTCATTTCTTGAAGCATTTCAGAAGATAGTTCCCTTTATCAAAAATCTACTTCCTTAAATACTAAAAATGACATCATCACTGAGTGCCCACTCCAGAAAATGACAACATGCAGTGCAAAAAATAAACAGAAGATAAAAAACACACACATAACTTTAACAACTCTTAATAGTGCAGAACTCTACAGTTCATATGATAGTAGAAGATGTCCAAAAAATATCATCATATATAATATGTAAAGTAGATGTGCATCAAAAAGATCTAAGAGTCCAATATCTGCATCCAAGGTTTCCTTTGCTATAGTGTTGGTTCCCTCAAGTTCTCTACAGGTGCTGTTTATAGCCTAAAAGGTATAAAAACAATAACACTCTTTAGATGAGATTTTATATAGTGCAGAGAAATACATCATGTCATATATTAACGTTTATGAATCAGAGTATGCATTCATATAATAGAAGATATTTTTTTATCTCTGTATTCACACCCTACAGCTCCAAACATATTTGTTATTGAAAAGTGTCATTAAATCAGATATGGATATAAACCAAAATGATCATTAAGGCCAGGGTGTTTACAAGCTAGGAGGGTGTAGATCCAAAACCCTTCTCTTTGTAGTATGAGGTTAGCAAAATTACCACCTCTGGGTTTTGGGCAAACTCTTTCTGCAGCTTTAAATGAGAATGTGTGCTCCTATTGGTTAGTAATCTGTATAATATGCTGTGCTATAGCATAAGTTGCATCCTTATTCTTGATGGCTCTATAGTGCCTCCTACCCTGTTTTTGAATTGCCTTTTGTTTGTTTTTTTATATAAAAACACCCACAGGTACATTGTGCCATGTAAATGATCCCTGTGGTGTCACATGTGATCAGTTGTCTTATCTGAAATGTTTTGTCGACAAGTGTACTGGGAAATCCTTTCCCATCTGCTACAACATCACAATAAACACATTTATGGCATTTGAAACAGACTACATACATGCTTGTCAGCCACGTCTGTTGTGTCTGTCTAACCTGCCTGCTGTGGACAAGCTGATCCCTCATTGTGATGCTATTCTGTAAGACATCCAGGGGACATTGTTGTGGTACACCGCAAGTCCAATGTCACCTTTCAGTATATTCCAGATATTGTTAATAATCTGTGATACTTTGCTTGCATGAGCCAAGTAAGTGGTGACAAAGTTCAATCTATTGGGAACCTGTTCCCTTTGATGTCTGCCACTAAGTGTGTGAGCCCTCTCAGTATTTCTGACTTCTGACTGATCAAGGACATCAAAGTGGGATGCTATATGGGCAATAGCAACCACTGCATGGTAAGCTTTAAGGTAAACATAACACAGGACACCAGCCACTCAAAGATAAAGGTGTTAGATTTTAGAAAGGCTGACTTCCAAAAAATGAGGAACAGCATAAATAGCCAGTAAATGGAAATAGAGATTGAGGAGGTGGAGGTCATGTGTGGGAGACTGAAGAGAGAGCAGTAAAGACTGCCACAGATCAATGTGCCAGATGGGTCAGCAAAGCAAAAAGGAAAAGATGTCTTCTATGGTTTTCCAAGGAAGTGGCTACCACAGTCAAAGAAAAAAAGAAGGTGTATAGAAACATAGAAGTTGACGGCAGATAAGGACCGCAAGGCCCATCCAGTCTGCCCATTTCTTTTTCTATCTTATAAATGTGCCATCGGCCTTTGCTATGTCAGTGACCTATCTATTCATAGTCATTTGTATTGCTCCCTTATGCCTATCCCATGCCTGTTTGAAGCCCTGCACTGTATTCATAGCCACTACTTCTTGTGGTAAGCCATTCCATGCATCCACCACCCTTTCCGTGAAAAAGAATTTCCTCACATTCCCCCTTAATCGGCCTCCCTCTAATCTCATGCTGTGTCCTCTTGTCCTGCTATTTTTCTTATATTTAAACATGTTAGACTCTTTTCACCTTGTTTATGCCCTTAAGGTGTTTAAATGTCTCGATCATATCACCTCTCCCTCCTTTGCTCAAGGGTATACATATTGAGCTCCGTTAATCTGTCCTCATATGTCTTCTGATGCAGTCCCTGCACCATTTTGGTTGCCCTTCTCTGGACTGCCTCAATTTGGTTAATGTCCTTGTGAAGGTGTGGCCTCCAATACTGCACGCAGTACTCCAGATGGGGCCTAACCAATGTCTTGTACAGAGGGATTATTACCTCCCTCTTACGACTTGTGATACCCCTACTAATACACCCTAACACCCCCTAGCCTTACCTACTGCTTTAGAGGTCTGCTTGGATGATTTCAGGTCATCAGTGATGATGATGCCCAAGTCTCTTTCTTCCTTTGTGACTGCTAGCAACTCCTCCCAGCCTATAAGTGGCTTCAGGGTTTCTCTTCCCTATGTGCATGATTTTGCACTTCTTTGCATTAAATCCCAGTTGCCACTCTTCTGACCATTCTGCTAGTTTATCCAGATCTCTTCTCATTCTGCCCACCCATCTGGATCATCTACTCTGTTGCAGATCTTGGTGTCATCTGCAAACAGACAAGCCTTACCCTCTAGTCCATCTGCTAGGTCACTAATGAAGATGTTGAGATAGGACTGGCCCCAGGACTGATCCTAGGGTACCCACTTGTGACTTGCATCTCTTCTGACTGTATACCATTTACCACCACTCTCTGTTTTCTGCCAGTCAACCAGTTTGCCACCCAGTTGACCAACTTCTGACCCACCCAGACCTACCTAGCTTATTTATCAATCTTCTATGTGGAACAGTGTCAAAAGCTTTGCTGAAGTCAAGGTAGGCGACATCAACTGCTCCCCTTGGTCCACCACTCTGGTTACCCAGTCAAAGAAATCTATGAGATTAGTTTGACAGGACCTTCCTTTGTAAACCCATGCTGTCTTGGATCCTGTGCCCTATGGATTCCAGGTGTTGCACTATCCTTTCCTTAAGAGTGCTTCCATAATCTTGCCCACTACTGAGTAAGACTGACGGTCTGTAGTTCCGCCTCCTCCCTGCTACCACTCTTGTGAGTGGGATCACATGAGCCCTTCTCCAGTCTTCTGGGACCTCTCCTGTGCTCAGAGACTCACTAAACAATTCTGCTAATGGCTCTGCTAGTTCCTCCTTTAGCTCCTTAAGTACCCTGGGATGTATGCCATCAGGTCCCATTGCCTTATCCACCCTGAGCTTAGCAAGCTCCTGTAGGACCCTTTCTTTTGTGAAGGGAGTAGTGCTCACCTCCCTCCCCCCTGTGTCCATGATGCTGAGCTGTGGGCCCTGCCCTACCTTCTCTTCAGTGAATACTGAGCAAAAGTATCTATTTAGGATAGATGCCTTTACAGGGTCCTCCTCCTCACATGCTCCCTTTTCTCCATTAAGCTTAGCAATACCCCCTCTGGACTTTCTCCTTTCACTAATGTATCTATAGAAAGTCTTGTCACCTTCTTTTACTGTTTGTGCTAGTGTTTCCTCAGTTTGGGACTTTGCCTGCATATACCGTATAGCATATACCAGGAAACCAAAACTGAAAAAGACTGAGAGTCATACAAGGAAAAAATGGGACAGTCTAACAAACAAATTAGAAAGGCAAAAGCCCAAACAGAGGAACAGATAGCAGAGGGGGCAAAGAGAGGAGACAAATTTTTTTTAGATACATTAGGGAATGTAGGAAGGCAAAAGAGGGAATAGTAAAGATTGCTACAGAAGAAGGCAAATGCACCAAACATGACCCAGAAAAAAGCCGAAATCCTCAACAAATACTTCTGCTCGGTGTTTACCAAAGATGACCTAGGGGATGGCCCAGCCCTGACAAAACACAACACCCCAGGGGTAGCTATGACTCCCTTTACAGAAGCCAAAGTATGGCAGATGCTAAATAAACTAAAAGCAGACAAAGCCATGGGATCAGATGAGGTGCACCCCAGAATCCTTAAGGAACTGGGGGTAGAATTAGCAGCCCCTCTGGCACGTCTTGTCATGAAATCCTTAAAGAGTGGTGTGATACCCGAAGACTGGAAAAGGGCAATAGTGGCTCCATTTCACAAATCAGGCAGTTACAAAGAGGCTAGTAATTACAGACCGGTGAGCCTCACGTCAATAGTAGGGAAACTAATGGAGACACTACTCAAACAGAGGATCATAGCGTTCTTCAAAACTCACAGCCAACAAGCCCCTAAACAGCACAGTTTCACAGCAGGTAGGTCATGCTTGACAAATTTGCTCTAGTTTTTTGACTACGCTACAAAAATAGTGGATGAGAGTGGGACAGTAGATGTGGTCTGCCTAGACTTTAATAAGGCCTTTGACTTGGTTCCACACAGAAGGCTGGTAAAGAAGCTTGACCACACAGGGGTTGATCCAGAAGTAGTCATTTGGGTACAAAACTGGTTACAAGGCAGAACACAGATGGTACAGGTTAATGGAACACAATTGATGAAAGGAAGGATAACCAATGGGGTGCCCAGCTCTCAGTGCTGGAGTCTTTGCTCTTCAATGCTTTTATAGCAGGCATCGCTGACAGACTGGAAGGGAAGGTGTGTCTGTTTGCAGATGACACCAAGATATGTAACGGGGTGGACACCTCAGAAGGAGTGATTGAGATGGAAGCTGACCTCAAGAAAGTAGAAGAATGGTCTAGAGTGTGGCAGCTGAGATTTAACACCAAAAAGTGCAAGGTCATGCACATAGGGAAGAAAAATCCAAGAAAGGAGTATTACCTAGGAGGCAAAAGACTGGTGACCTCAAACCAGGAACGAGATCTGGGAATCATAATCTCAGACAACTTGAAGGTTAGTAAGCAGTGTGAGAAGGCAACATTGAAGGTCAATAGAATGGTGGGCTGCATTAGGAGGGGAATCACGAGCAGGGGAGAGAGGTGGTACTACCACTGTATAGATCACTGGTCAGGCCTCACCAGGAATACAGAGTCCAATTCTGGAGGCCTCAACTCAGGAAGGACATTGACTGGTTGGAAACAGTACAGAAAAAGGTGACACAAATGATTCAGGGTTTGCAGTACATGTCCTACGAGGAAAGACTTAGGGAAATGAATATGTAATCACTGGAGCAGAGAAGAGAGAGAGGGGACATGACTGAAACATTCAAGTACATAAAAAGTATTAACAAGGTATAAGCACGGGTACTTTTTTCACTTCAAGAAGGGCTCCAGGACCAGGGGACATGACCTCAGGCTGCAAGGATGGCGGTTCTCTACCAACACCAGGACATTTTTCTTCACAGAAAGAATGGTGGATGCCTGGGACAGCCTGCCCAAAGAGGTTGTGGGGGGTCAACACCGTGGGGGGATTAAAGAATGCAAGGGATAGACACAAGGGAACTCTGACTACAAAGGGCAACTAAAGTGTCGAATAGGTTTAAAGCAAATGGGTAGACTAGATGGACCTAGTGGTTTTCTTCTGCCATCAACTTCTATGTTTCTATGTGTCTATTTTCCTGCCTTGTTTGATATATGGTTTCAGTGTTATATAACCTTTCTATAAATCTGTCTTCAAGATCAAATGCTGCTTTTTCAAAATTAGTCAAGGAACTACAGCTTCTCCGTAGTCTGAGAAACTGATCTTTTGGAATGTTTTGTATCATGTGTCTAGGGTGATAGCTTGATGACTTCAGTAAGATGTTTCACATGGTTTTCTAAAAATGTCAGTATGAATATTCCCCTGCTGTGTCTTTCTGAATGCACAAGCCCAGAAATTGGATATCATTCTCACTAGCTATGTATGCGAAACATAAATTCGGATTGGTGTCATGCAAGTATTGAATAAAATCATCAAATTGTGTCAGGTCATCTGTCCAAATTATCAGCATATCAACAATAAAGTGTTGGTACATGTCCATGTGCTGGGAAAAGAGGTTAGTGTGAGAGTTTTTAATAAATTCATTCTCCCATTTACCTACATATACAGTAGGTTGGCTAGGCTTGGGGCAACAATTGGACTCTCAGATATTTTTAATGCACATTTATTTAACTTATTACAGTATATGTGATGACCCTCCTGGACATCTTTGACTATACTATGAACTATAACGTTTTGCACTATTAAGAATTGTTAAGATTATGTGTGTCTTTTGTATCTTCTGTTTATTTTTGACACTGTATTATGTCATTTTCTGGAGTAGGCACTCAGTGATGATGTCATTTTTAGTATTTAAGGAAGTTTATTTGTGTCTTATAAAGGTACATGTATTTTGATAAAGGGAACTATATTCTGAAATGTATCAAGACATGTAGTGTGTTTTGTGTCAGCACCCAATAAAATATTTTTGCAGGCCTTATACTTGTGATCAGCTATATTCTGTTTTGGTGAGTGTGGGATGCTTTCTTGGCATTTGCCCCTAAGCTCTGGAACTCTTTTCCAGTGCAGTTGAGAAATGTAAAATCAGACCAGTCTTTCAAAACTAAACTTCATAGGTTCCTCCTAGTAAATGATAAATGTTCTTGAAACTGATCATGTGTATGTTTAATCTTATGTGGGCTTTTCATTTGTATTTCCAGTTATTTACACTTAAATGAGTTTTGATCTAATATCTTAAATTAATTTGTTCTGTTATTGCTTTGTGGTGAGAAGTGCTAGATGTTGCTTCTGAAGCTTGTACATCCTGTTGATGTGCTATTTTCTGCAATCATTTTGTTATTTGCTGTTATTGGCTGCCACTGTTGATGCTGCATTTTGTTTTCTGTACTCATTTTGTTATTTACTGTTATCTACTGTCATTTTGCTCTGTAACCCTCCCAGGTCATGCCAGGAAAATAAACAATTTGTTGTTGTCTAGTGCACTTACCCAGTAAACAAACACAAAATAAATAATAAATAAACCCCAAAGTGTGGCATTTGGACCACCACATCTGTGTAACCCTATTTTGTAGTTGAGCAGACCTCATCATCTTGAGGATCCCTACAATGCAATTGGTGGTACTGCCTACCTGGCTGAACCCCACATTGTGAGGGTGTGATCCCACCTTGAGAGATTATTTATTGCTGGTTGAATCCATTGAGCCAGGTCCTGAATCTACTTTGCCTTGAGACATGCAACTCATCTGGGTCCTAGTCTTTCTCCAAGTTCTGTACACAGTACAAGACACAAATAATGGCCTGTTCAACCCTCAGAAGCTACCATATAGCTACATATCTGCAGCTACCCATAGGTCTGGCACATCCACAGTGGTCAGGCAAGGCTATATTTTAGCCCAAATGCTATTTAACTTATATATAGATACAGTATTAAAACAGTTAGATAAGGAACAAGACGATTCCCCAAAGGTTCTGGATATGAGTGTATCTTTACTAGCATATGTAGATGACTTAGTTATCCTGTCTTTAACGAAAATAGGTTTGCAAAGAAAACTTGATGTATCATATGATGCCATCAACAGTGTTAAACTTTAAGTAAATTTCTCTAAAACTAAGTGTATGATGTTTGGAAAAAGTAAATAAAAGACCAAGTGGATATTGGGGGGTCAGTGCTTAGATAATACTGACTCTTATACATATCTAGGTATAGTTTTCACAAGTATAGGATCATAGACAAAAAATATAAAAAAGGTCCTTGATAATGGGAAGAAAACCGCATAAGGTATTTATAAATTCAGCTACATGTATGCTGGCTTTTCAAGTAGACCTTTAACCAGAGTAATACAAGCTAAATATGACTCACAAATTATCTGCAACAGTGAAATATGGGAGATAAAAATAAGGAATATTTGATAGGACCTATCTTAAAGTTGTTACCTAGTGTCTGTGGAGTCTCTCCCTTGTGTCCACTTATCTATCTCCATGAGAGCTAGGAATACCAAATATTAATGCTGCTATAGATATAAGGAGGATTAATTACTGGATTTCTTTGACAAAGATGGAACAGACTAGATTACCAAAAAAATGTCTTATTGAAAAACAAAAATGTATCAAGGACAAACTTATAGAGAACAATTGGTTAAAAAGCATGAATATCTTGTTGGTAAAATACAAGTTGAACTTCTTGGGTAAATATCATCAAAACCATATAACTATCAACTCTCAATACAAGAAATACTGTATGTTAAGAAAAGGGTGATCCCAAAATGGAACAAACTGGATTTGGAAAGGATTGTACATACTAAATAGTCTAAATGATTTGTAAATAATATGCCTACGTTTAAATACAGATCCTATTTAGATGTATTGGAGGATCCCTCTCTGTGCAAATTTATATGAGGGCAAAATCTGGGATTATTGGATAGTAACATATTGAGAGCTAGATATAATAAACATATAATAGATCCAAAATGCCTTTGTCAACAAGTGGGAATCGAAGCTCTGTCACATACAGTGGTGTCCCCCAGGATGAAACACACTCTGCAGTATACTGCAGCAGACCTACTGAATAAAGCAATGTAATTTCAAAGGCAATTAGGTCCCTTTGTCATGCAGGAAACTGTGGCATTCATTTCATCCTGGAAATGTCACATTTTCCTGCATGACAAAGGGAACTAATTACTACTGAAATTACTTTGCTTTTTTCAGTAGGTTTTCTGCAGTATTCTACAGAGTGCTGCAAAATGCAGCAGAATTGCATTTCATCTTGGGGGATGCCACTGTAAGTATTGGGACTGTACTTGGTACAATAGTCAAAGAAAATATTGGCTAAGCTGTTTTATTGAAAAAAGCGATTAGTGCAATTAAAAGGAATTGACCTTAATTCTCATGACTATAGAAGATGAATGGATTATTAGGAGAATGACTATGTATTTTTTTAATGATTACAAAAGTTAGAAAGAGAGAGATAGCACAGTTGATTGTCCTGGATTAAAAACATTTGTCACTAATCTCAATGAATATCCTAATGTTTATGTCTTAAACATTCACGTGTAAATTAATATATTATCTTTCTATGAATTACCACTGGACTAGAGGATATTTATATAAATATTTAAATTTATTTATTGAACGTAACCTGTTGTGACTTTTCTCTCCTCTTTATTGCTGATTTTACTCTTTTGTAATGGCTTGTATAGTGCAACAAATACAATTTTACTAAATCCACAGCACCCTGCAGGCCATGGCAAGCTACCTCTCTAGTCCTTGTCTCAACCTCTCTGGGGAGACCACCAAAGGGTACTGTTTCTGTGGACCTTTGATAACATTCTGCAATATGAAAGTTGTTAGTAGGAGCACCATGTCCTGCAGTTAGAGCACCTTGAGCAAAAAAGTATTTAAATGGGGAGTTACACATTATTTTTGCAATAATGAGAAAAATTACCATCTACCTATTTCATCTTGGTACCACCCATTCCACTCCACCCCTACCCCCTAATACCCTATCCTATGCAGGGGTTTCATTGATTGCCTACACATTGATGTTTGTTGCCTACTCCCCAAGCTTGCTGAGTTTGAAGCCCTAATCCTCTACAAAAACATCTGCTGTGGTTGCAGTATCTTAAACCTAGCTAACATAAAAAATATCATACAGTAAAATTGTGCTCCCCTTCTACATCATCCTTAGGAAGGATTGAGTTTGCAAGCAGAGCAGAGGTTGTCTCCTGTATATCAAAGATTACCTACAGGCATCTCTGCTCACCTCAAGCTAACAACCTATCCTGTGAATTCCTGACTTCCAATATTGGGCTAGGCCAGGAAAGTAAACATCTATTTGAGACAGTTGTTTACATCCCCCTTGGCATGGCTGAATGTGGATTTGACTCCTTTATTTGGTATGTAAACAGCTTGAGCCAAAGTCATGAATAAATACTAAGGATATTTAGGAGCAAGGAGGCTGGTTTAGTCCATATCTGCACCTTTTATTCAATATGACACATTTGAGTAGTATTGGAGCCTACTGTATTTCCAGACAACAGCAGAGTATCAAGTAATTTTTTTAATATAGATTTGGTCTCACAAATGACAACATACACTTGTAAACTATTCCATGGGCTGATAACCCTTGGTGTGAAGAAGAACTTCCTATCAATATAATTAAATCTTTTCCCCACAAGTTGTAGTGGGTGCCCTTGGATGTTGTAAGTGCTATCTTTGAAGACCAACCTCAAGTCAGACATTAGATGCGGGTCCTGAATAATATCATATAAAAATAGAAGATTGCCTCTGAGTCAACGCATTTCTAGTGACATTAAATTTAGGCTTGATAGTCTGATTTCACAGTTGTCATTGTGCAGACCATAAATGTGTTTAGTAAAGCTTCTCTATACTTTTTTCCAATATGCTACATTAACCATTTTTAAAAGGGCACCATCATTGAGAGGCATACTCTAAATGCAGTCTTACATAAGCTTGTTACAGTGGTACCATGACCTTCGAGTTGCGTGATCTAATATTTCTCCTGGTGGATCAAATTACCCTATTAGATTTGTTAATCACTGCATTAATATGCTCAGTGTGTATAAGATTACTATTAATAGAGATGCCCAAATCTTTTTCCCGATGAGTTATATTTAATGGCACTTCAGCTAATGAGTATGTAGTCATGGGATTGCTTGCTTCTAAGTGCATAACCTTACATTTTTCTTTATTTACTTTCATACACCATTTGTTAATCCATGCTGAGATAAGATCTAAATCTCTTTGCATGGTAAAGAAGTCTTCCGGGCTAAGAAAGGCACCTCTTAATTTAACATCATCCGCATATTTTATATTATGTGATGTACAATCTGAAGTAAGGACAGCAAGAAATATCTCAAACAAACAGGTGCCAAGAACAGATCCCTGCAGGATGCCACTGGTTACAGGCCCCGGGGAAGACATATGACCATTAATTAATACATTTTGAGATCTGTCTGAAAGCCAATTACAAATACAGTGAATAATGTGCTGATTTATATTTAAGGTGTTAAGTTTGACTTGCAATGCCCAGTGAGGCATAACATCAAAAGTTTTGCTAAAGTCAATATATATCACATCACATGGGATTTTTTTTGCCCAGAATTGCACTAATGTGCTCCTAAAAACACATTAGGTTCATCAAGCAACCTCTTGCCTTTATAAAGCTGTGTTGTTTAGAATCTTGTGCATCCACAACTGAAGCAATAAAGTTTTTAATTAGACTTTCCATAATTTTACTGAAGGCAGAGGTCAGACTAATGGGTGGTAGTTTTCCCATAAAGATTTGGAACCCTTTTTAAGCAAAGGGATCACATTTGCTCTTTTCCACACTGCTGGCACAAAATTGGTGTTTTAAACAACCCTCAAACTAAAGCTTTAAGGGCAAAGTCAAGTTATCAGCAACTAAATATTAGAAATGGGCTGGGATGATATTAGGTCCAGGGCTGTTTTTTTCCTTTTTGTGCCATTAACGTGTTTCTGATGGATTCATTTGAAAAGGTAATGGAATCAGAATTATGTAGTAATGTTGAATTAGATGAAGATATATTACCACATTATGTGGAAAAAATTTCACAAAATTTCTTATTAAAAAGATCAGCCATCTCCTGGGGATCATGAATTAAGTCACTGCCTGCTGTTAATGGACCGACTTTGTTAACTGTTTTTTTAAGGAATTAACATAAGAAAAAAAATGTTTTCTGATGTTCTTAGATGCCATTTTTGGTAGGTTTAATTCCCACATTGATTTGGCTTTTTTATTTTGTTTTTCATTGTTTTTGAAGTTTTTTATATGCTAACCAGAAATCATCACTTTTCGTTTTCAGATAAGTACTATATTTTTTCCTTTTTCTTTTTATAAGATTCTTAATGGATCGATTAAGCTATTTTGGTGAGTTACCTTTATTATTGTATTTGGGTTTTGATGGGACATATTTATCTCTGGCAGACATAAGAGTATCCCTTAAGAATTCCCAATAAGATTGGATTGGGAGATTATTGTATCTCGACTCCCAAACAATTCGACTAAGAGAGCTTTTTAGTATCTGACAATTTTGCTTTGTTATGTAAAAATAAATTAGTAGTACCTATAGTATATGAAAAATGCTTTTCTAAACAGAAAAATGCAGTATTGTGGTTGTTGCTCCCTATTGGAGCTTTGATGTACAATTTATAAATATCCAAATGGTCATTGCACAACACTAGATAAAGTATCCTATCATTTCTAGTAGGTAAATTGACAATCTGAATTGTAACTAAGTACATAAGGATAATAATTTATTTCCCCATAAGAGGAGTATCTGAGTATGTGTTCCAATCAATGTCCCCAGTGGTAAAATCACCCAACAGTAAGGTGTCACCTAGGCTGCTGGCCAACTCCAACTCCTGAAAGATGGAGTTATTAATAAGGGAAGAGCAATCAGGGGGCCTATAACAAGTACCAACAATAATGGGGTTACTGTATTCAGATGAAAGTTTTATCCAGATTGTTTCTGTATCATGGTCATGTGTCTTAACTTTATCAGAGATGCTTTTACCCTTGAAGTTGTTATTGACCAATAACGCCACACCTTCACCATGTCTGTCCTTTTTGTTAAGCTTAAATAGGCCTAGATACGCCTGTAGGTGGCATCTGAAAGCATAGCCACTAAGGCCAATAATGCCTGTAGATGTACTCAGCTGACTTACACTCAGGCCTAGATACATCTGAGGAAGTCAGCTGTTTTTACCTAAATATTAAGCAAACCAAATTGCATAGAATTGATTGCATAGCATCGTTAGAAAGGTAATTTTGTGCTGAACAATTTTGCTGCTGGTACTTTGTGGCTATCATGTATAATTTAGGAGTTCTTCACATTTGTTTAAGGTATGGTGTGCATGGCTGACATCTTTCCCTCAAGCCTCACCTAAGCACCTTGAATAAATCTGGAAAAAAAACACAGTTGCTTGGTATTTCAGCTAGTGTGAAATAAAAACTAAATGGATTACAACTGATTGCATAGCACCGTTAGAAAGGTAATTTTGTGCTGCACAATTATGCCACTGATACTTTGTGTCTACCACATATACTTTAGGAGTTATTAGCATTTGTTTAAGGTATGGTGTTCATGGCTGACATTTGTCTTTCAAGCGTTACTTAAGCCCCTTGAAAAAAATCTGGAAAAAATACAGTTGTTTTGTGTTTCAGCTAGTATAACATAAAAACCAAATTGATTACAACTTATTGCATAGCACCACTAAAAAGGTAATGTTGTGCTGAACAACTTTGGCACTCATACTTTGCGTGTAGCACTTACGGTTCAAGAGGTATTCGCATTTGTTTGTAGCATGCTGATTATGGATTGATTTTGCTTAGAAAGGCCCAGGATGCAGTGTGAAGATTATGTAGGGCATAAGTGGTGGAAGTCTCAAAGAGCTCTTGTGGTGTGAATGAGTTAAAGCCTGGTAAACTAAATTCCCAGGTGGTTTTGTTATCCCACCAAGTTTCAGTGGCTGAAATGAGGTCTAACTGGTTCAGTTCTACTCTTATTTTAAGTTCATTAGCATTTTTATTAAGACTTCTGGCACTGAAATACATACAGTTTCATTTGTCTACAGTATGTTGTTTTGCATTTTTTTAGTAATAATATGGACTGGCAAAGTCTGCCCCTCCCCCCGTGATAATAGTTTAAATTAGAATCAATAAATTTAGTGATATGTTTACTTAGCAGAGTGCTGCCTCTTCTGCTAAGATGAAGACCATCCCAACTAAATAGTTCATGCTTTCCATCAAATTCTTCCCAGTGTGTGATACACTGAACATTTTGTTTTAGGCACCAGTTATACAACCAATTGTTAATTGCTTTAATGTTCTTTGTGTGATGTGCTGAGGCTCTGGGTATAGGTAGAATCTTGGGAAAGGCTATCTGGCAACCTATTTCAACTAACCTGTTTGTGAGTGCAAAAAAATCCTGTTTGATATTTAGTACATAATCATGAAAGGTATTATTTGCACCGGCATGAATGATAACTAATGGCTTATCACCAGAATTTTTCAGGATGTTTGGTACCATTCTAGATATATCTGATATATGTGCACCCCTAAATGTAGAACAGGTATGACTAGCATTATTTGCGCTGCAAACAGTGTGGTTGAAATGTTTCACAATAGAATCTCGTAATACATAAATGTCCCTAGCATTAGAAACTTTCCTTTCTCCATGGTGCTGTCAACAGTAATAGTTACTGCAGGTGTTGAAACAGGTATGAGAATGCTAGTAGGCAGAGATGTGGCCCGCATTGGATAGTTTATAGAATCATTATTTGGAGTTGCTGATGAATTTGAGGGGGAGGTAAGGGCAGGTAATAAATTGCATTGGGATTAACCAGGTGATTATTATAGATCTGACTAGAGGTAAATGGTTCAAGTGGATTTATGTCTGACGTATGGCTTATTGGATCAAATCTGTTTGAGACAGACCAGTTAAAATGATTTGCCTTGTGGGCTTTTCTAGCGCTTTAGAGCTCTGCACCAGATACCAGTCATCATCAGAATTAGAGGGGATATCGTCCTCCCTAGTTCTTTTTCTATTAGAGGTACCCAAGGAGGCATTAGGATGGTTGGTAGATAATGAGACTAAAGGTGCAGATGGATGTAGCAAAATATTGCTACACTTTTGGGGTGAACTTTCATCATGGCTGTCTTGTTGTGAATTAAAAGAAGCAAGTATAGAATTTGCATTCAGCCTTATTGCCATTTCCCTTTGACTAGCTGCAATGGAGGCTAGTTTTTGTACTAAAACAGCTGAATTCCTTTAATAGTTCTGCATTTTCAATACAATTAGAAAATGTAAACAGCTCTATTTCCAGTTTGTTATTAGTGATGTAATACATATGGCAGATGCTGCTGCATTTGAAACCAATGTTCCCATCCACTGTCATGATTGTATTAGCCATTTCTGATATTAGTTTCAAGTTGTCCACTCACTTGAAATTATATACTAGCTTTGTATGCTAACAGACAGGAGCCAGCAATATAATGTAGTATCACAATAATTGAGGACATAAGCTAGAGCTAGAGCTAGAAAGTAGCTTTAATACAGGCCACAACAGCATGGTGCTAAGACCACAAGGAGTAGGGCAAGTTACAAGCCCCAAAAACCAGAAAGAGGATGGTGTTTTACACACTGCAGTACTGCATGTAACTGTAGTGCAGTCATCTGTACATCTAATAATGATTAATGGGAATTGCTAGCTTTACTGCAGCTTTATTAGACAGCTAACGTTACCTTACCTATACCGGAAGCAGTCCAATGTTCCACACTGGAGATGTTTACCCCAGCCTGCCCTGTTAGAGCCATGCACATACTGCTTGGATCACCCTGGGCTTGCTTATATAGTGGGCTGTGACCCAGAAGCCCAATTAAAGGTTAGAGATCCAGTGCTTGGTAAACATCGCCCTGTCAATTTTGCCTGCTCAACTATGGGTGAAAGCCAATCATGCTTGACTTTGGCATCTGTGTAAAAATATGAGCAGTCATGTTACTGAATTTAAAAAATGCTAAAATGGACTAGTAGTTCTCAGGCAAGGTGAGATAGAACCACAGTCCTTCTACTTATGTACCTCAGGTGGGATGTAAGGCTCAATGCAAAAGTAAGTACAAGCACTACACAGACATAAAATATAAAATAAAGTTCCACAGGCTGCTATGCCATGCACATACAGCTTTGTGGGCAGAGATTCCATAGAGATAAATCAATCTACTGCTCACTCATAGCAGGGCTTGCTTATGTAGTGGGCTGTGACCCAAAAGCCCAATTAAAGATTAGCACTCCAAAGCTTGGTAAATATCCCCTGTCAATTTTGCCTGCTCGACTATGGCTGAAAGCCAATCATGCTTGACTTTGGAGTGTGTGTAAAAATACGAGCAGCCCTCTTACTGAACTTAAAATCGCTAAAATGGACTAGTAGTTCTCAGTCAAGCTGAGACAGAACCACAGTTCCTCTACCTATGTAAGCTTGAATGTAAAAGTAAGTACAAGCACTACATATATCATAAAATATAAAATAAAGTTCCACAGGCTACTATGCCATGCACAGGCAGCTTTGCTGGTAGAGACTCCATAGAGTGAAATCATAGAGTGAAATCAATCTGCCTCTCCCCACATTCCAAGAAGTACAAAACAAGATGGTGGACCTCTTTCTCAGCCAGGTTGTCAAGTCCCCTATCCGGATTAACAATATAAGGTCCACAGAAACACTTATTGATTGGATTCTAACATTATACCCAGAAAGCCTTACCCAGGTGGAGGGGCTCCCTGACCTAGTTAGAAATCATTCCCAAATCTGCTGTTCCTAGAATGCAAGGGGGCAGAGGCCCTTGTCAAACATTTGTCTATATCCACTTCATTAAGGAAGGGGAAGCATCTGAGCTTAGAAGCTACCTTAGCCAAATTGTCTGGTAATTCCTTGACTGTATCACTAATATCAACCTTGCCACTAGTTTCTTCTCTCAGACCTTCCATAAAGTATGTTACTGTTTTGCCCCCTTAAAAAAGAAAAAAACAGATGAGATTCCAATCACTTACTCACCCCTGAACTCAGTGCCTTCTTCAAAGATAGGGATAAACAGTGGGCCCTGTATAAAGAATCTGGCTCCTCCCACCAGCACCTGTAGAAATATAAGGAGTTAAGAAAACACTGAAAATTTGCCATTAGAAAAGCCAAAAGTGAATACTGTAAAACAAGATTGCAGGAAGCCTATAATGATCCCAGGAGATTATGGGACAACATCAATGGTGTCCAAAGCCGGAGTAATGATTTCACCCCTAACATACTAAAGGTTAATGGCTCGGTCACCACTGACCCAAAGGTCACTGCACAGTTCTTCAACTCCTTCTTTGTAAATGTATTTTAAGACCATCCAGAAGGTACCTTGCCCATTGCTCCTGACCCTTCAGGTCTTCAAATCCTCCCTAGCACATTGAGATCTAATTTCTACTTTAGAAGGGTAACACTCACAGAGTTAAAAGTACCTACTATGGTCCACCTTCAAAACCAGAGTTAGACCAGATGCAGTGGACATAAAGCTACTTAAAATGACCATTACAGAATTGGGTCTACCCATCCAAAAGCTACTTAATTTCTCACTTCAATTTGGCTCCCTCCCTGTTGTGTGGAAACAAGCCAATGTGGTTCAAGTGTTCAAAGTGGGTGACAATGTGATTGTTTCTCAGTCCTCTCCCCCCCATCTAAGGCCTTGAAAAAAATTGTCAGCAACCAATTGGTGGACTACATCATGCCAATAATTTCCCTGCTGCTGCACAATGTGGCTTTAGAAAGCTGCATAGTACAACCACTGCTCTAACTGAGCTAACAGAGGAGCACCACACAGCTTTCGATAGAGGAGAATATGTTGGTGCTGTCTTTATCAATCAGTCCAAGGCCTTTGCCTAATAAGTCATGACAGCTAAAAAACTCTTGGAGTGGGGCCTGTCAACTTAGGCTACTGTGTGGTTCTCTGATTACCTGTCCAATGGAACCCAAAAGGCTAAATGTGTTTTCTGGGCTGCAGCCATTTATAGGAGTTCCTCAAGGCTCAGTCCTGGGGCCTCTAAAGTTTTTATTTTATTTATTTACTTATTTGAAAGCTTGGTAAACAGAAATAGGCACACTCAGCAGAGGCTTGTTTCCAGGTGCGACCTGAGGGAAGGGGAAAGATAACAAAATAAGCAGTAAAACACAATCAACAGAAGTGCAAAAGACGGCAATAAATTAGGTACAAATATAATGGCAACAGAAAACAAGGTGGCAGGAATGCATCAAGGTAGTAAAGACAGTAATTCTGAGCATTGTAGTCAGTTTAGCATTACCAGGGTGAGATGGGGGAAGGGAGGGAAAGACAAGTAGAAATTCAGTGGGGCAAAGCCCTCAGAGAGGAGAGGAAGGGTGAAGGGAGTGTAAGGGCAAAGAGGTATCAGGTAGTGTGACAGGGTGGACAGAGAAAGTGGGAGAGGTGGAAGGGTTGGGGAGAAACAGGAACAAGTAGGGGGAGAGGTTGGCTTTAGCAATGTTCATCATAGTTGTCAATAAAGTCCCAGAGGCATGTGTCAACACCAAATCATTGCTGCAAACTGATGATACAATAATCTTTACCTCCTAATTCGGTCTGGACAATTGGGGGAAAAAAACTGCAATCCATCTTTAACAAGGTCTACAATTGGTTTACCTTGACCAGGTCATTAACTAAAAAAAATTACTGTTTGGGAACACCAGTGCCCTGAAGGGCAGCCCTGAGTTGTACATCACTGCCCAAATAGGTGCCCAATTGAACAAGTCCAGGTCTTTAAATTACTGACTATATATTTGAGCCCCACCCTGTTCTTCTCCTCTCATTTTGACTCATTAGTTGAAAGCATCTGTCAACGGCTTGGCCTGCTCTAAAGTAATAGGCTATGATTTACTACTGAGGTCAAAAAACTACCAGTCTCCAACCTCATCATCGCAGTCACTGATTATGATGCAGTGATCTATTCCACTGCTGACAATATTGTCATTGGAAGAATATGTGTTGCCTTCAATACTGCTTACAGATTTGTGCTCAACCTAAAAACAGACTACCAATAGTGATGGAAGAAGTGGCCCCAATTTGCTCCGTGGAGTGATTTGCGGAGTGAAGGTGAATTCGTGGAGTAGCTCCATGGGTAACACTCCATTGAAAACATTGACTTTGCATTACTCCTCCTTCCCAAACCACTACTCCACCAATTTTTAAGGCGAAGTACATTGAAAACAATGTACTTCGCCTCACTTTGCCTTGTTTTTAAGCTCTAAAGATGAATTTTGCAGTGATTCATGGGATTTCAGGTCACATGGGCTCTAGATTATTCTGCACAGCCTCAGTTTGGGGTAGTGTGTGTAGGAAGCTGTCGGAGACAATCTTCTCTGAGAGCTCTCTGTGATTAAAACCTTCTAAAAGCTGTTAAAAAAAGCCTTTTTGAGTCATTCTTTTGCTGAAACTTTAGTTCATCGATTATAGGAAACCCTCCTGTTCTCATATCATTGAGCATTTATTGTTTGTTTATGGATTTTGAATGTTAATGTACAACATTCAGTTTGTGTACTGATAGACAGTGGAAGTGTGCTTTTGCTGAGGGGCTTATCTGTGGTGTAGGTAGGTTAACTTGGAGAAAAAGACAGTGCTTTCTGTTTTGGTGACATTGTTCTTGTATAACTGTTAATGCACACACAGTAATATTTTCAATATTTCTTGCCATTCTTTTGCTGATTGTTGTCATGCAGCAGTGCATAATTTTAGTTTGGTTAAAATATGTGGTTATATTACTGAAGTTTTCAATTTGCTATGCATTACTTTGTGTGTGTGAGTATGTGTGTGATGCTTGTCATCATATCAGACACATTTTATTGTGCCACATAATAATTTCAGCAATCTGAAGCTGCTATCCACTGCAGCTATATGATTTTTGTACTTCCTTGTGGTATCTTTACTGGTACTAGTACTAGTGACTGTTACTGCAGCAGTGCAGTACACTGCCCCCGCATCCCTCCACAACCAGCAAAGGTATTCTTTTCCAGATTTGAATTTCTGATGGTGAGCACTGGTTAGATGTTGTGCCTTTGTGTCTGCATCTCTTCAGTGCACAGCACAATCTTAATTTGTCTGTCCATCTGCATCTCTTTAGGGCCCAATCTCCATCTGTAACTTAAGTCACAGTTGTTTCTTTGGCTTACCTTCAGAGTACTGGACAGGTGTGGTGCTTAATTCTGTATGAACATTGTACTCAATGTGTGTTTTTAAGTCAGAACCATCATCACGAGTCACTCATGATACAAATCATGTTCTTCAACATCACGGTCAAAAATGCAGTCACAAATCACGATTCATGATCATTCACTTTATGAATCACAACATTAATTTTTTTTCTAGTTACTTGGATATATTAGAAGCCTGTTTTGTAGTATCTATCCAGGCTTCACCACCCCACCATTGTACTCATTGATACATGTTTTTAAGTCTGGGAGTTTTAAGCTACAACTTATTGGGGAAGTACAGCCATAAGCAGTAGGCATTCACATTTCTTCATTATCACGGTCACAAATGCAGTCACAAATCATGATTCATGGTCATGTCACAAATCACATTAATTATTTTTAATAATTGCTTGGATGTACTGTAAGCCTGTTTTGTAGTATCTCTCAATGCTTCACCACCCCACCATTGTACTCATTAATGTTTGTTTTTAAGTCAGGGAATTGGACAATGTCTGCAGTACATACACAGACTGGAAAGAAGACTGACTGCACACATGCAGTTTAGTACAGTACACTTGCACTACTCAGAATACAAAGTGTCACGCATACAGAAGACAACAAAAAAGGGCATAATTACATACAAGGGCCGGGGATGGTGGAGGAATACATTTTATAACACAACAAGGATGGTGTGGGGGACACATGGTGGAGGAAAAAAAATAGTGTGGGATCCCATGGTGATCCAGCAGCAGTTCCAGCATGGACATAATTTGCAACTGATGTCCCTCTATGTGATCCAGCCCTGCTCCACAGCACTCACCCTCTCGTTGTTATCCTCGACAGCACTCCCGAGGACTTCCAAGTCAGCCTGTGTTACATGCAGTTCTCTGGGGTCCACACATTCTACGGGCTGACCTGTTGGTGGTGGTGGTGGGGGTGCTGGTTGAGCAGCAGGTGCTGCTGTGGCCCTCCTCTTCTTAGGGATGCCGCAATGCACAGCTGCACCCTCTGCCACAGAATGGCCAGTAGGTGCAGGCATGGTCCGTTCTGTGGCAGCCTGCCACTCCAACTGCTGGTGATTGAGCATATGGGTGTGCTGGCCCCTTGTTCCCAGGTGAGTTCCCCGGGGGCCACGGTGCACCTCCATCTCACATAGGCAGCACTTGACCACTCTGCTGTCCCCTGAAACAGTCAAAAAACTGCCAAACAATGGAGGTGCTGGGAGGACCAGGCACAGGCAGGGGATGGCCAGATGAACTGGCAGCTGGCTGGTCACGGTTCTGAACAGGGATGGGATCCACACCTGGGCCAGGGGGCACAGGCACATCCTGCTCCAGAGGACCTGGTGCTGGACTTGGTGGTGGTAGTGGTTGTTTAACTGCCTCAGAGTTAGGACAGGAGGTGGTGCTGGTCCTGCTTCTGGGGGGGGGGACACTCACAGGTTTTGAGTGGTCCAACAGGAATGGTCACCCATGCCCTGCACACATGCATACGGTATGACGCTTATCACTGCCAAGCTCTCCCAGAGCTGCCCCCACCCCAGACATTCCCTCACCCTGGTCTATCTCTCCTACTGAGCTCCCTCAGTCCGAGCAGTCACTACTCACATTGTCACACAACACACACAGTCACACAGGCACAGACAAACAACTAACTACTTATAAAGGTAAGAAAAATATAATTTACAGAAAGAACAAATTAAGTAAAAAGAGTACAGAAAAGACAAAAAAATGTAGCTTTTAAAAAAGCCGTGGGGGTCTAAGTCAAAGTTTAACTCTCCTCCTCACTCTGATCTCAAAGTATCAGCAGTCACAAAACACATTACTCTCTCTCTCTCTGTCTGCACAGGAAAAAGTGAAAGTGTCTGCTTGCATGACTCACTTTCTTCCTGCCTAGCTAAAGAGCATGTGACTTATAGTACTGTAAGCCATGTGATGTGTGGGGGGGGACTGCCAAATCTGAAACACCAAGTGGATCACTTAGAATCATAACGATGAACGTGAAGTCCATTACAAACAATGACTTTACCTTACTTCGCGTTGCCATTCCACCTTAATGCAAAGTGGTAATGACAAGGCGGAGTGAGAGCTTAGTATTGTCCACTCCACGTAGCAGAGTGGCAACGTGAAGTGCCCACTTCGCGTTCACTTCACCAGCGGAATTAAAATCAGCTGCATCTCTAAGTACCAATGCTGTGACCCCATATGTCAACTCCAGTTGGCTTCCTTTCCATCTCCCATCTACCTACAACACAGCTCTCTCATGTAAAAGAGCTCTGCTTTGCCAAATGCCCTCCTTGTGTTCACAACCACTTCACACTTAATAGCAACAATTATGGTACTTGGTTCATGGGGGACAATAAATTGTACTTGCTTTTCAAGAAAATTACTCTTGACCAGCACTCATTTGTGTCCAGAGCTGTTAAAGCATGGAATTCACTACCCTGGTGGTGACTGCTCTCCCCTTCTGCTTCTCAATCATGGCTCAAGCCACGGCTTTCTTTTTCCAGAAGCTTAAAGAGCAAGTGCTTATTAAGGATGTATATTTTAAAGAGTGAAGATTTGGGGCCTTTAGATGCCTCTGTAATGATTGTGTTTGCATTTATTTTTTATTCTTGTTACCCTTCCATCATTTTATTTGTATTTTGCCAATCAGAAATAACAAAAACAATCCAATGTAATTATCATATTATGATGCCAGAAAAAGTTTTACTGCCAAGGCTGGCAGCGTTTTTCAATGGGAAACTGCAAACCTGTTTTCAGGTTTTTGTAGAGAAACCACACTTTATATCATCAAAATATTATATATTTAATGGAAATATGTGATTTTTGAAAGCCTGTGATATTTTGTTTTAATTTAGCAAGTGATATTTTCTTCATAAGCAGATTTTACTTGGGAAGAAGAAACAAGAAGACAGTTGCTGTTTTAACAACGGTAAAATCATACAGATGGATGATAATAGAGCAAACATAAAAAGCAAAGCTTGTGACTGAAAGAAGTACTTATTTCATTTGAAAAATGACAGAAAAATATATGTTTAATTTCTCATTGAACTACCTTGGGCTCCTAAGTAGTTGGCAGTTTCTGGCATCACAATGCCAAATTTCTATTGTATTCTTTTTACTAGCAGCATGAAAAGAAAAGGCTGAAACAATCTCGCTTCACAGCACAAACAAAATATTCCTATTATAAAAAAGTAATTACTAACACATCAACATACAATTAATAAAATAGTCAGCTGTCCATATGTTTTTAGAAGTAAACCCCTGCTGTTTAAATGTAACTGCATATAGAAGACAGTAGTTTGTTATTTCCCTTAAAACTGCACTTCTCTCTTATTTGTAACATGAATCATGATTTTTGCCCTTGTATCTTGAATTGTGAAGATGCTTTATATTGTTGTTTTGTAACTTGCTTGACCTGGACCACTTTGTAAAAGGGCTCTTGATCTCAAAGATCTTCTGAACACAATAAAATGAAAACGAAATTTAATGAAAGATCTTTCTTTTTCTGACATTGCCTGCAAATCTCAGGATTACCATAACTTAATGTTTCAAGATGTTCTTTACTTTTTTTTTGTAATCATACTTTATTGTAATTTCTCACCTTTTCTCCTGAGTATTCTCTCCATCCCCCACTACTGTGATCAAGACTAGCTGCAAAATTTATCATGGTTGCATATCCCTCTGTACAAGATGGCAAGTGAGCAGCTGATTTCACAGTCAACACCAATACCACTTTTGGTCTGGCTATTAGGGTGTGCATAAATTACCCTTCCTCCCTGAAAGCTAAGTGCCTCACCTGCATGGGGCATTACATTCCCAGTCAGCTCTAGTGTGGGATTCCAGTGATCTCAAGAGAACCCAGATCTCCCAGGTGACAGCACATTATGCTGCCATCACACCACTGGTCAGTCTGTGGTCACTATTCACGACACCCCAAAAGTTGTATATTATTTGCAATTGTCAGTCTGTTGGACATGTTTGTGTATATCATTGTTGGTAGAACTGACAATTTCATATATGGACAGAAGACAGACAAATGCTGATTACCAGCTGTCAATCATGCAGTGTCACCAAAAAATAAAAACAGCTTATTAGTCATTGTCTGTCCACCAGACAACTGCTAATAAACAATCGTCAGTCCTACTGAGAACCAACCAAACACACAAACTGCCCAATGTTAAATTTAAACACATCTAGTAAAGTCCCGCTTCACCACCAAAAAAACATAACTTACTTTAAAGTTGTAAAGTCTTTGCAGATCAACTACTTTGTTGAAAGGGCAAACAAAACATAGTTGTTAGTCCTTCTGACAATATAGTTGTCAGTTGTAGGCTGATCATCCCCTCCTCTTGAAGGGACACTGTCAACCCCCTCTTAGGTCTCAAAGTGTCCCTAGTTTAAAAAACGTATTTTATGATTGCTAACATTCTGTAAAGACTGTTGATGTAGCTGGCAGTTTGATTCTGACTCATATTTTCTTTAAAAAAGTAAAAAACAGACTGTCCAACATACTGGTGTGATCACACCAAAACAGGTTTGTTTACATTCCTTGATCAGCTCCAAATGTATCTTTCCTGGACTTAGGAACACTCACAAAAACAGTCTAGCCCCTCTTGATACAATGGGAGTTTAGGAGGCTACTGCCTTATGAGTGACTGAACTGTCTGGGTGTGTTTCTTATACTCAGGAAGCATGCAGTAAGAACAGAGCCAGGATTGTAAACAAAAACAAGGTTGCTTATAAATATACATTGCCATGCATTTCAGTTCTACTAAACAAGGAGACAAACAAAACAAACAGCAACATCAGTGAATTTTACAGAGGGTAAGCAATCATAAAATGTGGGATTTCCACTGGAAATAATATGATGAAAAACAGGCTGACAGTGTCCCTTTAATAGTCATTTCAATTTATCCAGTTGATTCACCCCCACCCACACACACACACACACACACACACACACACACACACACACACACATATGAAACAAGTCATCTGTTTACAGTCATTTCTCTAACACATTCTCATTGATGTCTATGGACCTTGTGGTGCAGGGTAAGCATGGGAGTGCATGCCCTGGCCACACAGCTCCACACCCAGTGACAGCTGTGCAATGGCCAGCATTCACATACAGTGAAGCCTGCTAGGTTCAAGCAGAGTGTCACAGCTTCCCTGCATGATAAAAGGGATTAACTCCAATTAAAACTGCATTGTCCCTGGATCCCCACCCAGGAATAAATCAGGCCACAGCTTGTTAAAGTTTGGATGCTCGCTGGCAATATTTATTTATAAACAAAAGGCACAATTTATCCATACATTTCCATCTGCTTCTAACAAATGTCATATTTACAATTAGGGCACAAAAGTCCCATATCAACATCTTGGACATAACAGTCCTGTCTTCCCTCTCATGTGGTTTCTTCTTCTTGCTCTGCCCTTCTTCAGCCATTGTTCTTCGGGGTCCAGACATCATGATCTGGCCCACCCCTTTTATTACCATAATCGGGTACCACCTTACCGGGACCATTCCCCCCCACCAGGTGTGGACATGGTGATCCATCCCCTAGTTCTATGTCCCTCCCCTTCCCCTGTTACTCCCCCCACCTGGGTTCCGTTGTCCCCAGCATGTGGTGCCTACCCCTACCCCTCTGCTTGCCCCGCCTTTTCCTCTTGCTCCCACCTCTTCCACTGACCCATCTCCTGCTTGTGATGGAAGATGGGGCCCACCTCTTTTGGGTTAAGCCCTCATCCCTTTCCTATTAATGTCCCCAACTAGGTCCCTGAAGGGGCCTGGGAACAGGCCATTGCTGAACTCAGTCAGATGAACCCCGTCCCCCTGGCACACTGCCTCCTGCTCATACGAGATGTCCCTATGCTGAATGTGCACTCCACCCATCTCTATCACTGCCCTGGCTACCTTCCTGTTCAGACACTTCTGCGCCACCTCTATTACCTCTGGCCCTTTTTCTCCCCTCCATACCCTCCGTGAGGTAATCTTTGACCAACCTATAACCACCCTTGGCCACCAGCTCTTTACCTTCTCCAGATCTGCAGTAATGTCCTTTGCTAGGGACCCCCATGGCATTGTCCCCAAGTTATTGCCCCCAGATGTATGATAACACAGTCCAGTCAGCCCCAATGTACCTGCAGCTCCTCCAGCAGAGGTAGCAATTGTGACCACCTCGTGCCTCTCAGACCCCTCTATTACACTATGGTGTGTTTCACTCCTGGGCGCAGCTGTGTTCCTATCCTCATGGTGGCCACAAACCTCTCTGCCCAGTATACGAACGAGTGCCCCACAATCCAGACTTGTCACTTGGGAACCTGCTGCGAGGAGAGAAAGGGGCCCATTAGCCATTGCCAACACCTCACATATCTCTTGTAACAACTTGACCTCCATCTGCCTACTTGTTTGATCCTGGATTCCCCTGCCCCAGCTGCCACCGCTTCTGTTGCCGCCCCAATTCAGAAGGAATGGGTTATCTCTTGGGGGTTCTCCCCTGTAAATGCCACTGCCTTTTTTAAAACTGCACCTACCTGAAACCCTGTCACCAGTGAGCCATCCCCATGCATAAACCAGGCTCCCCTCATGCATCCCCGCACCCTACTATACTCAGCCATGGCCTGGACCGCACATGTTCCCCCTTTGGCTGCCTGTGTATCTTTACTGTTGTGCCCCCTCCCTTCTGGTCCATCTTGGACCTCTGGAGCCGGATGATGACCCTATCCTCTTCCAAGCTCACCACGAGATCTTGCAGGTCTGTCATGGCCACCCCTCTTCGGGGTGCCACCATCTCCCCTTACCCGAAATGCCCTTTTCACCATGACTGTGAATATGGCTCAGAACAAACATGCCTCGTTCGCTGACTGACAGACCTTGTTCAGTGCCCATACCACCTTCAGTAGCAGGGGGTCCATTATGGGCATCCTCCCATCCTACCTCCCACCTTGCCCCCTTCGCCATCCCATGGCCATCTGTTTGATGGCCAGCTGCCTGTGGTGTCTCCCCATCCCCGCTCCTGGCAAGACCAGCTGATCCCTGCCAGCTGCACCACCATGGTGGTGTGGGCCGCCCCTTCTTCCCACTTTGCCATGATATACCTCATGACTTGCTTCTCCCTCACTGGCTCTTCTCTCTCCCAACCTTCCCTTGCTCGAAAGGCCTGGAAGCTGTCCCATGCCCCTTCGTAGGCCTTCAAGGTGCTGGCAACCCATGAACCTCTATACAATGCCTTGGCTGTTCTCCTCCAATCTCCCACATCCAATCCAGTACCCTGGTCCAGGTAAGTGCAGCCTGGGGTGCCAGCTCCAGGAATCAGTCTATCTGCAAATGAGAGAGACAGTCAGCCACCTCATTCCGAATCCCTCAATGTGCTATGCCCTGAATGACATGTTCAGGCACAGCCCCAAAAACACCAACCTCCTCAGCACCCAGCCCACAGACTCTGTATAGCCACTCTGTCTGTTAATCACCTCCATCACCTCCTTGTTGTGGCACAAATAGGAGATGCGATGCCCTGTCATTTGCTCACACCAAATCTCCAAAGCCACCCGTATAGGAAATATCTCAAGAAAAGTTATGTCCTTAGTCTGTCCCAATTCCTTCCATTGTGCTGGCTATGCCTCCATGACCCATTCCTCTTGGAAATAGACCCCCGATCCGAAACTCCCAACTGCATCCATATATAGCTCGAGGTCCGTATTGTAGGCCAACTCATCCTGCCAAAACGTCACCACTTTGTACGACTCCAAAAAAAACCCCCAAACCTGGAGGTCCTCCCGCATGCCTCTACTGATGTCCACCCAGTGGTGGGGCTGCTTGGCCTTGCCCATGACCCTGCCCAGCCTTCTCAAAAAGGCCCTACCTGGGCTTATGACCTTGCAAGCAAAATTAAGGTGCCCCAGTAGTTGCTGCACCTGTACCAGTGGCACCATCCTCCTCCCCCCTACTAGTGCCAGCAGCCCTCTCAGGCAGGACACCTTGTCACCCGGCTAGTGAAAACATTCCAATTCTGTGTCTACTTTGATCCCCAAGAAATCTAACCTGCAGGCAGGGCCCTCCATCTTGCCCACTGCTAAGGGGATCTGAATAACACTGCACATATCCTGGAAGTTCCTCAGCACCTGTTGGGCTTCCGCCCGGCTGTCGCCTATCAACAGGAAGTCATCCAGGTAATGTACCACCCTCTTGTGTTCATAACGTGCCCCAAACACCCACTGTACCCATAAACTGAATGTCTCAAATGCTGAGCACACCACAGAGCTCCCCCATGGGAATGGCTTTGTCGAAATACAGGCCTCCTTTGAACTGGAAACTTAGTAGGTCCCAATCTGCCAGACGGACTGGTAGCAGCCGTAAATCTGACTTGATGTCTGTCTTCGCCAGCCAAGCCCCTTCCGCTGACCATATTAACTCCACTACTTGGTCCAGGGATGCGTATGAGACCATGCTCAGTGCTTTCTGGATCCCTGCATTCACTGACCCCCCTTCAGAGTATGATAGATGGTGAATAAGCCGGAATTCCACGGCCTGTTTTTTGGACACCACTCCCAGGGAAAACACCCGGAAGTGCTTACAAGGTGGCCCAGCCAGTGACCCCTCCACCCTTCCTGCCTGTACTTCCTTCCTGATCTTCCCTCTCACCACATTCTCCCTGCCCCTCAACAAGCTCAAGATCGTAGCCCGCATCCCAACCCATGAACCCTCGAAACCTAATGGAAAACCCTCCCTAAAACCTGTCCTCAACAGTTCATCCCCTCCCTTCTTGGGGTAGCCCTCCATCCAGGCCTCCACCATGTTCAACTTAATGAGGTTACAGGCCAGGGCATAAGCCCAATGCCCTTCACTTGCTCTTGCCTTAGTTCCACCCATAGCTGGAGGCATATCCACCCCTCCCAGGGTGTCTCTGTCCCCTCCCGACCCCCCGCCTTCCCTGAAAGGGCTGCTTCTGGGGCTGACCAGCTGCCTGCCTGACCTTGTCCCCCCCACCATCTGCAGCTCATGATGGGGTGCAACCCCCCGCACTTTGCACAGGCATGCCGAAACTTGAAACCTGGCCAGGTGCATGATGCCCTGTTGTAATCCCAGCATGCTTTGGCCCCTGGGACCGGAGAAATTCTCTTCCCTTGGTCAGCCCCATGCCCCCCCCATCACATCTGACAGTGTCCTGACCCACAGCTTTGCATGGGTACTGTCCCACCTCAAGTTGCCCTTTGCTGCCATCCTCCACCAGAATGCCTCATGGTATTTGAGCCATCCAAATCCTAGCTTCACTTGGTATGCGTCCCGTATAATTGCCATGTACGGCAGCAGTGGGATTTCCAGGTCCGGCTCCTTCTCCAGCACCAATGCACTGTAAATTAGGAAATCTGATTGCCACATTTCTATGCTCTTCCCTTTAAAGTGGGCTTCTTCTGCCTTGTGCCCTACCACAGCCAATGCCACCACCATCTCTGACTTGCCCACCGACTCCCTCTTCTAGTACTTTTTCATGGTCTCTTCATCTACAAACCCTAAAATGTCCACATACTCACCCTTCCATATCTTCTCCTTAATTGAGGGCGGGACGTGATCGCCCATGGTGAAACTGTGCGGTCCGTCATATGGCTTCCACCCCCGCCCGTGGTGCCCACACCCTCTATCCCCGGCTTGCCCCCATCCTTACTGGCTTTCAGAGTCCGTTCCAACTTCAAAACCCCATCCTCCCCCATATCCCCCAAATAATCCTTCCACGTACTCTTTTGAGTATGTCTCATTGTTCATATCAGATCCATTCTTACCCCCATCTGCTATGGGTCCCTCCAGGCCTGGCGTCCACTTCAGTCTCTTGGGCCCCTTCCCAGTGTCAATTCTCTCATCTCTCTCCTTCCTTTTCCTATGGCCTCCTCTTCTGCCTCCCTCTTCTTCGTAGCCTCCACCATATTTGTCATCTTTGCCATCAGTTTCGCTGCCTCTGCCAACATGCTCACGCTCGACTCTGGGGCTCTCTTGGGTGCCATTTTTCTCTGGGCCTCATCTGTATAACAAATCATAATGGTCATAGCATCCTCACCAGAAGCCTTCCCCTAACCACCCTCCCACCTGTGTCCTCCAGACCCCACTCCCACTTACTCCACGGTCTGTGAGCCTTCTCATAGTAATCCCTGCTCATCCCCTGTCATCCCCATCTGCTGCTAAAGAGATTGCGTTGGCTCCCCCAGCCGTGATTTTATTTTTCTTTTTTATTAGCAGCTGGACATGCAGAGAATGCTGGCAAGGAATCTGGGACATTCAGGTATGCTGACATGGCCTAGAGACCACCGTCTGCTCAGGTGATAAGCTCTCATTAAGATTCTTTGGCTAACTTTTCCCTGGGCAGCCCACGCATGATAATTTGCAGTGACAAAGGTTCTGGATTGTTTGTTTTAAAAAATCAGCCCCAGCCTGCCCTTGTCCTGATTCTGACTGGCTATTCAGCCTGCCCACCAAATTGTTTTCCACCCGGGCCTCCAGGCCTCCTTGGCCCCATTGCCCCTTCAGCTTCCATAGCCCCTCGGCTAGGGCCGCTAACCAGCATCTGTGGCCTTTGTCTCCAATGCTTTCCCTTGAATCTCAGCAATAAAACACCCCCTCCCTTCTCATCCTTAGAGTTGTTGCCTCAGGAGCTGCCTTGTGGCCAACATGGCAGCCACACCACACGAATGGGACTCCGTGGTCCTTGCTCCGCCTCACGGCCTATGGGGAGCCTTCTCCCTGGTGAACCCCCACCATGAGGTAGGCCCCCTGTGAATCCCTTCTTCGTGGCCTCATAGGCCCCATTCTTCAGCCAAATCATGGCCGCCCATTAGCCATGCCTCCCTCAGTCCTCTGCATGCACCCCCTTGACCCCTGGCCATTGACCCAATCCAATGAGGCCCTATCAAAGTGGCCCGTGCCTCAGTCCAAGGCCCCTTGGCCAATTCCTGGCCATGCTGGCCTGAAATAGTCCCTGCTCCATGCCAGCTGTCACGCTGTGATCCCACTACCCCTGCTGCTGCACCTACACCCTCGCCGTGTTGCGACCTGTGGCCTGTTGCTCCAGCAAAGCAACCTTTTCAGCCACCTAGGCCATCAACCCTATGCCCTCGTGGCATTGCAACCTGAGGTCTGCTGCCCAAACAAACACTTTTTGGGCCACCTAGGCCATCACCCAACCCCAATGCGGCATTAGCCAGTGTCTGCTCATTGCATGGCTCCCTACAAGTGGCCTTGACTGACCGCTGTTGCCACTTTTGAATCCTGCAACACCCCACTTCCTACAACAGCTCCAGCACTCTCACTGCAGCAGGCCTCTTAGGCCATACGAACCTTGACCACATGGCCCCTCAACGGGCCTCCTAATTGGCCTATCACTTCAGCAAGTTCCCAAACCAGCTACCTACACTTCTACTTTCTCGTTTTTTTTTTTAACAAAAACACCTGAATCCATTTCCTGACGCTTCCACCAACAAAGCTGCAGACTGACCGACTGTGATTCATTACCTCCCAAACATGGGCCAACTTTAACAGATAGTGTTTTTACCAGATGGTTCTAGCTCTGGGCCCCTGGCCAAACACTCTGCCCTACTTCACATGCTTCAACACAGTGCTTAAATTTGAAAATGTGCAACAATACAGTCAGCCTGAAAACAGTCAACATTAATAAGACCCACACCTCCTACCTGAGTGCCTCACAGAAAAGCAGCAAGGCCCCCAGGCCTTCAGTGCCTTTCCTCAAACTGCCAACGATGTGCTGTAATTCAAGCGTGAAAATTTACAGCAAGAAAGAGGGCTAGCTGAGGGTTACTTGCCCTTAAATAGCCCTTTAGAACCACAAATCTTGGCCCCTCCCCTTGGCCAATAGCCAGGAAGCACCAAGACCTGGTCGTATGACCCCCTTGTGATGTCATAGCACCTCCCTTTGTCCTGCAGATCCGACCCTCCCTCCCTCCTCCCTCCCCTCCCTTTCATCACTCTCATTTCCTGGCTGGTTTCCCACATCACAACCTGGCTTGCCTTTTAATGGCAAGCCCCATTGTTCCCGGCAGTAACTGTACTGCAGAATTCTGCAGAGTTAATCTTGATCCTGGTGAGCTTCAATGAATGTGTGTCACCATGAGGTGCCTGTACACAGCCCTGTCCCAAGTGTGCTGCTGTGCAGGGGTGGATTGGAGGAGACAGGCAGACATCCATTTGAATGCCCATCTTGAGACCCAAAGTAGTTCGTTTCTGGGTAGGTGCAGCACCAGAATGTTGTCAAAGCAGGAGTAAGTGCAGCATGGCTGCCCCCAGCATGCCTGTCAGCCTGATGAGCTGTGACAGCATGGTGGGGGGATTCCCTTTTACCTCTGTAGCCAGCCGTGATATTGGGGGAGCACACAAAATATATTTCAGCTTCCCCACTGCCCCATCCTGTGCCCCATTGCCTGGCACTCTGTGCTTTCGTAAATGGTGTGAAGTGCGGGCATGCCCCCTGACACACACCCAGACTGGCTGCTCATGTAGCTGTACAATCTCTGGGGCAATCAATTTGAATGCCGCTAGAGGTCAGTTGGAGCCGCTGTTTGTGGCATTCTGAATTAGGCCTGTATATGCACTGTGGGTACATGCCGCATAGGCAGTCAAACCTTCAGTGGATAGATCTCTTTGCTTGTAAAGTGCTTTGGAATACAGTGTGTATGAAAAGCAATATATGTGCAAATTATTCTTCTTCCTTTCCCAGCTCCTGTACAGCATGTCACCACCGCCGTGCACCATCTCACCACTCCCCATGAATGTACACATCTACATTTGCCTACTTCCTCCTCTCCACCCACATAGCAACTGGTAAAATCCCACCACTAGTTTCCTAAGCTGGCTGCCATATAGTTAGAAGCATTCCAATTTAAAGACATACATTCACCTATAGAATTCAATAACTACTAGCCCTTCTGATTAAAATACTTACTTCAGGGTGGGAGGTTATACAAAAAGACCATGAACCAACTCTTCAGAAAGGACAGACACAGACACAACTATATTCATTCACTTTTGCCTGTATCTGAAATGGAGTCCAAATTTCAAAAGATGCATCTGTTTGTGACAAAAAAATCACAATTTGCAGTAATTTTATCAAATATTAGACACAAAGCCATTTTGCATCTGATTTTGATGCCAGTTTGCAGAGCTAGATGGAAAAGTTGAAACAGTGCCCAGCATTCCCAGGCTAAGGCAGATGTAAGGCTGTAGTTGAAAGAACAGATAGACAGACAGATCAGGGTCATCCCAGTGAAAATAAGATCCCCAGGTATTTATAAGACTTAACCTCTTCTATGTTCTGGCCCTGCAAGCTCTTGTGTGGCCCCTTGAAGAGTAAGGGCTGGATTTTCAAAGGTACTCTGGATGCCTCTGGATGCACATTATGGCTTACATCACAATTTTAGAGTAAGTGTGCTATCTGCATCAAAAAGTTAGACCTCATTAAATGTGATATATATATATATATATATTTCTTGTTGCAAGTGCCACAGGCTGTGCTCTGAAAATGGTGCATACATCCAAATAATGATGCATGCATTATTGTTTTGACATAAAGCAGGTAAACAATCACAAATGCACTTCAATATTTGAAAATACTAGTCCAACACGTTGTCAATTTTATTTTGACATAGAAGCAGTCACAAAATAGGGAATTATACCAGCATTAGGACTTTTGAAAATTCAGCCTCAAGTATCTACCTATTCACTTAGCATTTTTTTTCAGTTTGAGTATCACTATGGTCATAGTTTGAATATTATTTTTTTTCTTGTTTCTTACTTAAAAATATATTTGTGTCTCCCATCCCCCTTCCTCTGGCTCTCGGACAGAAAGTGATGTTAGTTTGAGAACTAACCTAGCTAAACTGGCATCTGGAAAACAACTGTTCCTCAGCTCAGTAAGCCTTCCAGGTAAAATAAAAAAAAAAAACAACATAATCAACAAAAATGGCATGTATTTTAGTTGTTACCTAGCAAAATATTGAAGAGAATTGTCCACTATTAAAGTAAGATAAGTAACCTCTTTCTGAACTTAAAAGATAAGCAAGGGAGTTCACAAAAGGACTGTAATATGATCTGCACTTTAATAGGTTTAGAATACAGTACTACTCTATTTTGATGAATGGAAACATCTGCATCTTGCTTCAATCACCATCAGTTCGCTCAATGTATATATAATGGGTGATTATATTAACAAACGCAGGATCCCCAATTCATGTGTTGTTTCTCACACGGTTCATGTGTTTTATGCTAAGTGGTCATTATTAGGTAGAAATACCAAATGTATGTTAAATGAGGTTACATGCAAATACGATTATATACATAACAACGTAATAAGGTGAAGGTTCCTTACTATACCCCACATTCATAGGTAGATTTCCCTCACCAAACCAGGGTCACTAATTCAAATGGAATTCATGAAGGGATTCTGTGATGTCATAGGAGGTTATATGTGGCTATGAAGGTTCCTCATATGCACTGTATTTAATTATTTATTTTGTTAAAATGTGTTGATATGGAAATGCACACTGAGCTGGAGCTCATCATGCTTGAAGCTCCCCACTGTTTTTGACCCAATCACAAATTCTGTCAGGCTGTTCTAGGTGTTCACCACCCTTTCTGTGAAGAAGTATCCCCTCACATCCCTCTCAACCCTCCTCAAGCTTGACTGTATGCCCACATGTTCTGTTGCTTTTCCTACTGTGAAAGAAACTCCCCACCTATGCTTTGTTCACAACTGTGAGCTGCTTATAGGCCTCAGCCATATCCCCTCTCACTCTTCTATTCTCCAGGGAGTACATGTTGAGGTCCCACAGCATTTCCTCATAAGGATTTTCATGCAACCCTACCACCATTTTGGTAGCCCTCCTGTAGACCGCTTTTACCATGTCAATGTCCTTGCTGAGGTGCAGCCTCCAGAAATGGACACAGTACTCTATGTGGGGGTCTCACTAGTGAGTGATACAGTGGCAACACCACCTCCTTTCACCTGCTAGAAGTCCCACTCCCTGTGCACCCCAGCACCCACTCATCTTGCCTAATGACTCGTTACATTGCTCTGCCACCTTGAGATCATCAGATATTACTACCCACTTGGTGCCTGTAAGTTCCCCCCTTCCCTCGATCTTATACACAGCTCCCAGGTTTTCCCAACCCAAGTGCATGCTTTCCACTTTTTGGCATTAAAGCCCAGCTGCCACACCCTAGATCACTCCTCCAGTTGCCCCAGATCCTTTTGCCTTCTCTACACTCCTTCCTGAGTGTAAACCCTGTTGTAGATTTTTGTGTCATCTGCAAAGAGACATGCCAGCCCCTCTAGTTCCTAAGCAATATCACTTATGAGGACATTGAAAAGATGGTCCCAGTACTTATCACAGTAGCACCCATTTAGTCACTCTCCCATACCCTGGGTGTCTGATGTTTACCACCACACACTGCCATCTATCCTTCAACCAATTTGATACCCATCTTATCACTGTCCCCCCAGATCCCAGGCTGTTTAGTTTCTTAACTAGCCTTCTGTGTGGCACAGTGTCGAAGGCTATACTGTAGTCCAGATAGGCCACATCCACTGCCCTCTCTTGATTCACCTCTCTAGTCACACAGATGAAATTCATGAGATTTGTTTGGCACAACCTCCCTTCTGTGAAACCATGCTGCCAGTGGTCCTGCAGCCCATACTTTCGGGTACTCCATCAGCCTCTACTTCAGCTGTGCCCCCATTAAATTCCCCACCACTGATGTGAGACTGACTGGCTTGTAGTTGTTAGCCTTGTTCCTGCTGTCTGTCTTGTGCAGAGAGACCACCTCAACCTTCATCCAGTCTTCTGGATCTACCCCCACTTCAATGAGGTTCTGAATAGTGTTGCCAGAAATGCAGCTAGCACTATACTCAGTTCTTTCAGATCCCTGGGTGAATCCCATCTGGTCCTATCACCTTTTTCTCCTTTCCACTGCCACTCCTCCTTGTGCATGCAGGTACATGTTGGTGCACCCCTTCCCCATGAAGACAGAGTAGAAATACTTATTTAAAATTTTAGCTTTTTCCTGATCTTCTTCTGCACAGTCCAGCCTGCCCTCAGGGTTCTTACTATCCCACCCCTTTCTTTCCCCTTTTCACTCATGTATCTGAGGAAAGTCTTATCCTTTTACCTCCTTGCTGATCCTCTCCTGTGTTTGTACCTCAGCTGTTCTTACCCTCCTTCACGCCTTCTTTTGTTTTTCCAGATACACTTCACTGTCCACCTCTGCCTGGGTCTTCTTGTACTTTATAAATGTTATCTTTTATTCGTTCATGGCCTTAGCCACCTCCTTTGAGAACCATAGTGGCCACTTCCTCTTCCTTCCCATGCTTACTTCCTTCAAACAGCATGCCATTGCCTTAGGTATGCCATCTCTGATCATTTTCCATTGGGTTTCCACTCCCCCCACTGAGGTATTTACCAATACAATCTCTAATTTCTTTAAAATCTGCCCTCCTGAAGTCCAGGCACTCACCTCGGTGTGTTTTTCTTTTGTCCAGTCCATATGCCAAATCATACAGTACTGTGATTACTTGTACTCTGGGGACTACCCACTGTGACATCTGCAATGCTGTCCCTTTATACAGTATAAATACCAGGTTAAGCACTGCCCCATCTATAGTGGGCTCTGTAATCAGCTGCCTGAGAAATGCCTCATGTAGGGAGTCAAGGATGGCCCTGCTTCTTGATGTGTTGCTTCCAGAATACTCTGGTCTACACTTGACAGATTAGAGTCCCCATAATCAATACTTCCGCCTTGCTTGCCATTGTGCCAGTGGCCTCCCCAAACCATGCCTAACTCCTCACCTTGTGTTGGTGGTCTGTACACCACCCTATTTGGATAATGGCCCCAGACACGGTCTCTAAGCTGACCCATAGTACAGCCCTTTCTTATTGTTCTGGTGTCCCTGTATCTCTGTGGTCCCTCACATATAAAACAACCCCCCACCTTTCCAGCCTGTCTAGTCCATATAGAACATGGAGTATCGTTGTATGGCCATTTCCCAGCTGTGGTTATCGGTGTACCATGACTACATTATGGCCACCAGATCCAGGCTTGCCTCCACAATGATTGCTTCAAGGTCAGGAATCTCATTTCTTAGGCTCCTTGAGTTTTTGCACACATTGTTCTCAAATCCTTTTGTCCCTCTCTCCCCCAATTCTGCCTTCCCTTCCAATTTTCATCCTTCACCCCTCCTGACTCCGCAGTCCCGACTTCCCCTTTTTCAGTATCCATCTTCGTACCCTCCTTAACCTTTCTCTCAACATTAGTTCCTCTTCCTGACCCACCTGTCCTGCTCTTCCTCTTGTCTTTATGCCCTTCTACTGCTGGGACATTCATTTCGCTAGGGCTTCTCCGCTCTGATGTTCCATTCTTGGGGGACAGTCTCTGCCTCCTTCAGTTTTTCTGCCTCACCCCTTGGCTAGTTTAAATGCCTATCAAAGTAGCATCTAAACTTTCCACACAGGACTGCCATTCCTCTTTCGTATGGATAGAGGGAACCTCCTTTGTATAGGTCCCTATCCCTCCATCTAGGACCCCGGTCCTTCATGAAGCCAAACCCTCTTCTCTATGCACAATACATGCAACCACTCATTGAAATCCACAGTGCAGTGTTCCCCAGCCTTTTCACAGCTGTATACAGGTATTACCTCAGTGAAGGCCACCATGGGAGCTATCTGTTACTGACCTCTCACAAGATCCCTAACTCTATCCTGCACAACCCTCGATGCATTTCTTGCCGATTCATTAGTCCCCAGATGGACAATGACATCCAGCTGTCTCCCTAACCCCTATTTCCTGGTGATCTCTACAATCTGCCCATCTGTCCTCCCCACCAAAGCACCTAATAGGCACTTTACTACCCTGTCCCACCCTTCCCCTGATTCCAACTCTGTCCCCCTTGCTATGGAGTCCCCCACATGCATATGCCTCCTCCTTGACTTGCACCTCTGTCTCCCCTCATGGGGTCTTCTGTCTTGAGGACCCCCAACTCCTCCCTTCCCACAGCCTTGGGTGCCTCATCCTGGCTTCCTTGTTCTGCCAGAATGGTGAAGGAATTATGCAGAGGTATGAACTAAGGGGTGCTCTCCTTCCTTGTCCTCCAACCCTCCCAGAGCCCACCAATGTCTAGCCACTCTGCCTCTTTTCTAGCTTACTTTTTAGGGAGCACCAGCTATCTTATTGGCCACTGGGTGAGGCAGGTGGTACTCAGTTTGTGTGCCTGTTCGGCCCTGAGCCAGCGACCTCTGCTCTCAGTCCAGGGAGTTACCTTACTATGGGACAGTGCCTCAGTCTCCAGAACGTGTCTCTGAAGATTGCAGCCCCACAGCCATTACACTGCATCACTTCCATGCTCGATGGCTATTTTTCCTGTTAACAACTTACTTCACCTACCTTTCCCTGGTCCTTATACCTTTCGTATGTATAGTCCTCTCTTAGCTTAACTGTACTTTTTCCTTTCTTTTTGTATTTAGTCTATCCCTTTAGTGTGTCCGTACCCTTATGCTAGATATGGGTTTTTGACTGTTCCACTTTTCTACATAACCCATTTTTATCTTGACCCTAAATAGGGTGTTTTAAGTTTTACCCTTTTAGCTTTTATACCCTCTTTTAATACTTACCCTAGATAGGGTATTACCTCTGTTACCGCACCACAGGTGACATTTGTTTTCCCTTTTAACTTAATCTTTGTAGGGCATTTTCTCTCTTCCCATACACCAGTTCCTTGTCATTACCTTCTTACAGTACTCCCTAACACATACATCAAACAAGTAAAGTTACTTTACCTTTCCTTGGAGGGCCAGCAGAGTTCCACGGGTGCCTGTGATTTCCTACAGATGCTATAGATGCCTGAGATGCCAGAACTGTCCCATTTGTGCTCTAGTTCACTCATGTTCTGGGACACGTTCAGTGTGAGTGAATTTAAACAGTGAATCTGGAGGGTCAGAGAGTGCTGATTGACTGGCTCTACCTCCTGTTCATGGATTCCCTCCTAAATGAGCCCTTGGTCTGAGTTCTGCGCTGCTGCTCCTGTAAACCTTAGAACTTGAAAAAGGTGCTGTTAAATCAGTATGTTAATGTTAAATAGCCTCCTGATGCTGGCACTTGCAGGCTTACCAAATGCATGCCATTTCTGTCCCAGAGCTTGGATTTATTGCAATATTGATAAAGAAAGAAGTGCAATGTAGAGGTGTGCAGAACCATAAGGTGAAAGACTGAGTCACAACAAATGGTTTTCTCAAGATCCAAGCTGAACTTTGATAGCTTGGCTGGGATCTGAGTTCAGTAATTGTTTTTTACCTCTCTCAGTCTTCCAGCCTGCATGCCTGTCATTTAACAGACTTAGGAGGCTGACACGCGGTAAAAGGATAACAGACGAGAGTGCACAAGGCATAGATACTCTGTCTTGTCTGCATGCAAATCAGACTATATAAAGTCACGCAACTCTGAACTTGGCACTGTTACAACTCCACCAGTAAAGGCAAGAAGGGAAGAAAGGAGAGCTGTTGTGCAGTGGTGCCCACATCCTTGGTTGGTAATTGGTTGTGAGCCACAGTCTGCAGGCAAAAGCAGGGAGAAGAAGGAGTAGAGAGTAGGGGGAGGACAGGACAGGAGGACAGACTTAAGAAAAGAACAATAAAAAACAAAAGGAAAAAAGGCACTCAGGAGACCATGTGTGCGGGAGGGGGGCATGATGAGGGTGGTGCTAGGTACCCAGACAGCTAACTCTGCACTGGAAAAAGCAACTTGTTATCTTCAGAACAGAAGAAAAGGATTAAGAAATAAGTAAATAAATTAAAAGTAAAATAAAAACTAAAAGAATAAAGAAAGAAAAATAGTGTGTAGAGGTACAGGTGTCAGGAGTACTCACTCTACACTGAAATAGGACAATAAAATAACTTCAAATGGAAAACGATTAAGAAAGATAATTGAAAGTAGAAGAAGACTATAGAAAATCAAGAGAGAGAGACTGCGTGTGTAGGCAGGGTGGTGGCTGCTCAAACTAGAGAGTAGAGGCTGTGCTGTCTGTGTACACTGCACACAAGTACACAACACTGTCTAACATTCTCCAAGGTAGTCCCAGTACCTAGGGCAAGCACGGTGAGGAAGCCAAGAATACTGGAGTTTAATAGGTGGCTGAAGGGGTGGTGTGCAGAAATGGGGCATGGGGTGTCACAAACCCACTCAGCAGGTTAGCCCTCTACTCCCAAAGTGCCAGCCTCTGAGCATAAAATTGTGAACAGTTTAACAGAACAAGATAACCCTCTTGTCTGTTTTGCAGGTTTGAGTCACCTTAGTCCCAAGTTCTGGAGGGATTCAAACTGATAACCTCTTGTTAGCATACTCAATTTTCAGGCTCAGATAATTCTGTCTTTGTGGGGCCAGATATCTTTGCCTACGGGCACCTAACCAGGTATAACAAAATGAACTCTTAGAACTCTATGCAAGACCTAGAGAACTCTATCTGTTTCCCAGTTTGGTATCACAATAAGCACATGCACAGTGTCACCTATAACCATCTAAGCTTCACTTATATAAAAAGAAGTTTCAAGGCACACCAGGCAGTGTCTGTTTTTAAAATATATCTCTTTACTTTAAAATAGGTAAAAAATAGGAAAACAGTAAATACAGAACAAGTTATCCCAACACGTAGAATCTTCAAAACAAGACAGGTTTAAAAGTGCAAATTCCTATAATACATACACTCAGACTGGTTTTATCTAAGGTATCCTTACTTCTTAATCTTTCAGTGCTTCGTTGTCCCTCTTTTCATAGTCAGATAATTATGTCACTCTGTAAGGTCTGCTCAGTATTTTAAAAGCAGTCTTGAGCCAGCCTTGTCTCTGAGGTCATCTAACTCCGCCTTGGTATATTAAAATTGATATTTTATAACACAGGATGTCCTACTAAGATATTTTAAAAAATAATATATGAAATAATGAATCACCTCTCTTCCTGTAATTTGTGAAAACCAGTCTGTGATCTGCATCACCCAGACATCAAAAGTCTCTTTGATGTAATTTACTGGATACCTCCAAGCCAATGCATACTGAATTTCCTAATTTAATCTGGGACAAGCTACACCCAGAAATCAAAGGTCTCTTTGATGTAATGAGTTGGCTTCCTGTGAAGATACCCAAAATACATGTCTATGCCCCTTTTCCCATGACACCTAGTGTAATTCAAAGGATTTCCCTGATGGCATTATAAAATGGATATATTGGTTCCTGGCTTCAAAGTAAATTGACAAGGTAATTGCATTTCAGAGATCTGCAGTTTAAGATACCTCCTGTCCTTTGAACTTAACCGGGGGTTGATTTGTCAGTTTCAGCAAGCCTGCATTTTCCTGTCAAACAGTCCATCACACATTTTTTTTATTTACAAAAAATGATACAGGGATCAGAACCAGCTGTCCATGTGTCACAGTCCTCTCCACCTAGACTACATTTACAGATTACAATCCTATCCTCTGCATGAGATGAGCTTCCCAAATCAGTTCACTCCTCAAAGACCCTGGACAGCCCATCTGAGTTCTGATTTTCTTTTTCAGCCCTATGTAGAATGGTCATGTCATATACTTGTAAAGCAAGACTCCATCTTAGTAATAGACCATTGTTTTTCCCCATCTGCATCAGCCAAACCAGAGGGTTGTGGTCAGTCTGCACCACAAAATGCTACCCATACAAGTATGGCTCCAATTTCTTTAGGGCCCACACTATGGCAAGACACTCCTTTTTCACCATGGAGTATGACTGCTCTGTGGGAAGAACATTTTTACTCAGGTAGGCTATTGGGTGATCCCTCCCCTGGCTGGATGTCTGATTCAGTACTGCCCCAATTCCCACATCTAAGGCATCAGTCTGAACTATAAAAGGTTTGCTATAGTCAGGACTTGTCAACACAGGAGCACTGCACAGTGCCTCCTTTAGTTTGGAAGAGGCTTCCTCACAGGCTGCGTCCCAGGTAATTTTCTTGGGCATCCTTTTCTTTGTCAGGTCAGATAGGGGAGCAGCCAGGGTACTGTAATTGGGTATAAATTCTCTATAGTACCCTGATGTGCCAAGAAAACTCCTGACCTACTTTTGAGTTTCTGGTCTGGGCCATGCCTGGATTACCTCTATTTTTATTTGGTTAGGATGGAGCTGTCCCTGGCCTACCATATGCCTGAGGTATGCCACCTCTCCCATGTCCACCTGGCACTTCTCAGCTTTGACAGTGAGCCCAACCCTCTGTATCCTGCCCAGCACTTCCCTAAGGTGGGATAGGTGTTCCTCCCAGCTGGTACTAAAGATGGCAATGTCATCCAGGCATGCCATGGCATACTCCTCAGCACCATTTAACATCTGGTTTGCCAACCTTTGGAAAGTGGCCAGGGTGTTCTTCATTCTGAAAGGCATTATTTTAAACTCAAAAAAGCCTATCGGAGTGATGAAGACCAACCTCTCCCTAGCTCTGTCCGTCAACTCTACCTGCCAATACCCCTTTGTCAGGTCAGTGGTCATAAGGTAGGTCACCCCTCCCAACTTGTCCAGGAGTTCATCCATCTGGGGCATCTGGTGGGTGTCTGACTTCATGACTGCATTCAGTCCACGATAGTCTACACAGAAATGAGTCAAGCCATTTAGCTTGAGTACAAGGACTATAGGTGAGGACCAGGGACTGTGGGATCTCTGGATTACTCCTAAATCCAGCATCTCCTTCACTTTCCTCCTAACATCCTTTTGGACAACCTCTGCCACCCGATATGCTGTCTGCCATATGAGCATCTGTGTCCCTGCCTCCACATCGTGTGTCACTAAGGTGGTTAGTCCAGGCTTGGTGCTAAACAAGGGGGCACAGTCTGCTAAAACCTCCCTTACTTTCTGGATCTGGCCCGTGGTCAGCTGGGGATACAATTTTACTGCCTCCACAGAGGCCTCCCACTTGTTCTCTTCCAGCAAGTCCAGAAGGGGGTCTCCTTCATCTGTCCCCTCCCCATGACCACACACTGCAAACACCATGTCAGCCCTATTTGCATATGGCTTCATCATGTTGACATGGTACACCCTTTCTGTATGTATTCAGTCAGGTAACCCACATCATAGTTCATGTCATTTACCTTCCTAACCACTTTGTACGGTTCTGCCCACTCAGCCTGCAGCTTGTCTTTCCAGACTGGAATAAGGCCCATGACTTCCTGACCCACCATGTACAAGTGAGGTCTGGCTCTGTGGTTGTACCATACAGTTTGTTTCTGTTAGGCAGCTGCCAGGTTGCTCTGGGCTGTCCCCATAAGCTACTTCAGCCTTTCCCTAAACCTAAGGATGTAATCCAAAATGGGAGTTCCCTGGGTGGCATGCTTGCCTTCTCATTCTTCCTGGATCAAGTCTAGGGGCCCATGTACCCGGCGTCCATATAAGAGTTTGAAGGGGGAAAATCCTATCAACTCTTGGGGCACCTCCCTGTATGCAAACAACAGGTGGGGAAGGTATTTCTCCCAGTCCCTCCCATGCTGTTCAGCAAACGCCTGGAGCATTGACTTTAGGGTACCATTGAATTGTTCCACGAGCCCATTGGCTTGTGGGTGATTCAGTGTCATGCATCTCTGTACCACCCCACACTTCTCCAATAAACATTTCATCAAGTACAACATGAAGGAACCCCCTCAATCAGTGATTACATCCTGCGGAAACCCAACATGGGAGAAAATACCAAGTAAGGCATCTGTTACTTTGTCCATCCTCAGTGAGGATAGGGTGACTGCCTCTGGGTACCGGGTGGCATAATCCACCACAGTTGGATGAATCTCTTCCCTGAGGAGCTGGGGGTATTTAAAGGCCCCACAATATCCATTCCCACCCTTTTGAATGGCTCCTCCATTATGGGCAATGGAATCAGGGCTGCTTGGGTTTTCTTGCTCACCTTCCCTATTTCTTGGCACCGGTGACAAGACCTGCAATACTCCTTCACCTGCTGGGTGAAGTTAGGCCAGTAGAAATTCTGGGCCAACTGCTGCATAGTGTGCATGATTCCCAGATGACCAGACAAGGGATATCATGTGCAATCTTGAGCAACTGCTCATGATACCCCTTGGGAATGACAAGCTGCCTGCCTAGCATCCCTCCCTCTGTTTGTACTGCCTGAGTACACATAAGTCCATTTTCCCAATAAATCTTATGTCTGCCATCACCTCCCTGTGGGCCGTTCGAGTCTGCCCAAGCCCTGTGCTGCTCTAAACTAGAGTCACTCCTCTGAGCAGATGCAAACCCCTCACACAGTCCCAAGGCATGAGACAGGTCCCTTCATGTGCTAAACTAGGGTCCCTAGCATTAGTGTCAGGGCCCTCAGGATCACTGCCAATCCCAACCATCTGACAAGGAGTTACCCCTCCCTCTTCAGAGTAACCCTCTATAGCTGTGTGATTACTTGCTACTGGGGAAATTTCTACCCCTTTTTATCAGTCTCCCCATCTGGAGACCCAGGCTGGGAAACCAGCCTCTCAGTGGTTTCCATACTGGTTTCTGTGGGGTTCAGGGAACTCTTATTTTCCATTGCCACTTGGCTACAGGTAACTGCACATACCATCCCCTCCTGGAGATTGTTACCCAGGATCACATCCACTGCTAATGTTTTGGCTACAGCCACTTGTTGCACAGTTCCCCCTGTTTCACCACAGTCCAGGAGAACACTGGCCAGTGGCAATGTTTTCTTTTCACCCACAAAGTCCTGTACAGTGATGTATTTATTTGGTAAAAGTTGACCAGGCTGTACCAGATCCCCTTTTACCAATGTCAGGGATGCCCCTGTGTTCCTTTACCCCTGCGTCTGTACACCATTCACCATGACAGGGTGCATGCATTGTCTCATGTTCACCGGCATGCTTCCAGGGACACACAAACAACCTACTTCTTTTCTAGCACCCAGTTGTATATTATGGCTTGCCTTTTTGAGACACTGCCTGGCAATTGCAGTGTCAGTGACTCAGTAGGTAGCACACTCACCTCTGAGGCTGGGAGATCGGAGGGCTGTGGGTTCAGTTCCCACATCTGGAACTTCAGTTAATAGCCCAGTACTGACACTGTAGTGAAGCATGAGAGGCGTGCTGCACTACTGAGTTGCCATCTTTCGGATGAGACATTAAACAGAGGTCCCATCTGCCTGGATTGGTGGTAGTTCAGGTGGATGTTAAAGATCCCATAGCACTTATTGAAAAGAGTAGGGGAATTTCCCCACTGTCCTGGCCAAATTTCCCTTATTCACTAAAAATATCACCAACAGCTTAATCTAGTTCAAGGTCAGTTGGCATTCATCTGTATCCCCCTCCACCGGGTCGTGCCTGAAAATAGGCAGGATTTGTCTAGTGCACTTACCCGGTCAACAAAAACTAAATAAATAAAATAAAAAAAATAAAATATGCCCAGTTTCCTTACACAACCAGTATTCAGTTCTTCTGACAGAGAAATCTTTTCTCTGAAACCTGGGGCTAACTGGTTTTGGTGGAGGTAGTGAGGGTTTTAGCTGCCCTGAAGGGGCGCTTTTCCCTTTCTGCACTGCCACACCCATCCCATTCACTCTCAGAGCAGGTCTGCTCTTGGCATAGCGGTCCTACAGTTCAGCAGCCTCTTGCACTGTTTTGAGATCTCAGTCCTCTAGCCAGGTTTTTAGCTGTGCTAGGCACACCCAATAAAACTGTTCTAATAAAATCACATTTTCAATTTTAGCAACAGAGTTTGCCTCAATTACTTCCCACCAATGTTTTAAAAACTGATGTTGTTTCATTGCTAGCTCCTTGTAGCTCATGTCAGGGCTTCTCCCGAGTTTACGAAATTTAGCTCTGTATGATTCAGCAGTTAATTCAAACTTTTTTAACAGTGCAGCTTTTAGCTTGCTGTAATCACTGCTGTCCTCATTGTCCATTTGACCCAATGCATCCCAAGCTTTCACGGTAAGTAGCGGGGATAGCTAGAAGCTCCAGGACTCTCTAGGAATTTTAGCCTGAATACAAACTTTTTCAAAAGAATTTATAAAGGCATCCATACCTTCCCCCTCTTTAAATTCATCTATTATTATGGAGTTCAATCTGTAACTCAGTCCTGCAGTCCCAGTTAAACCCAAGCCACTTACCTGCTCTGGTGCTGCTGGTTGGAGTCGTAGCTTCTCCAGTTCATGTTGCCACTGGCACTCCTCTCTCTTCTCCTCTGTAGCTCGCTGGCGCTCATGCTCCTCATGGTCTGCCTTCCTCTGTTGTTGCTCTGCCTCTCACTGTTCCCTCTCTGCCTCTCGCTGTTCCCTCTCTGCTTCTCGGCATTCTCACTCTGCCTCTTGGTTCTCTTGCTCCCTCTCTTTCTGGAACTCCAGCTCCATCCTGTGCAACTCAATTTGCAGCCTGAGTACCTCTGGATTTAGGATACTGGTGACTATCCCCTATTGCTGTGGCCCTTCACTGACAGTGGTCCTGCTGTCCTCCTCACCGGACCTGGACACAGTACTGGCCACTATCCCCGCCACACTCGAGGTCTGGTCCTTTTCAGTCACGGTTGGTGACTCACTGCTCTGGGTATCTGCTACCATCAGGGCCTCTATGAGGTTCTGCCTTTTGGCTGTCACCTCAAATGGGACTCCTCTGTTCCCGCACAACTGCTTTAGGTATTCTACAGTGTGCCTGCTGTAGTTGGAAGCCATCTTTCCTGACTACTGCTACTCTGACTGGCACATTAGAAAAAAAATTAAATGGGTAGGAACTTGACTTTAAGCCAAGGGATATAGTTCTGTTTTCCTTTGTAATAAAACACTGCCTTTCTTTTTTCCAAGTGAGCTGAACAGTCTCAAGCTGACACACTGAACAATAATGCTTATACCACCAAACTTTTTCTGTCACCACTGCCAACCAATCTGTCACAAACCCACTCAGCAGGTCAGCCCTCTACTCCCAAAGTACCAACCTCTGAGCATAGAATTGTGAACAGTTTAACAGAACAAGGTAACCCTCTTGTCTGTTTTGAGGGTTTGAGTCACCTTAGTCCCAAGTTCTGGAGGGATTCAAACTGATAACCTCTTGTTAGCATATCCAATTATCAGGCTCTGATAATTCTGTCTTTGGGGGGCCAGATATCTTTGCCTATGGGCACCTAACCAGATATAACAAAATGAACCCTTAGAACTCTATGCAAGACCTAGAGAACTCTATCTGTTTCCCAGTTTGGTATCACAATGAGCACATGCACAGTGTCAACTATAACCACCTAAGCGTCACTTATATAAAAAGAAATTTCAAGGCACACCAGGCAGTGTCTGTTTTTAAAATATATCTCTTTACTTTAAAATCGGTAAAAGTTAGGAACACAGTAAATACAGAACGAGATATCCCAACATGTACAATCTTACAAACAAAACAGGTTTAAAAGTGCAAATTCCTATAATACATACACTCAGACTGGTTTTATCTATAGTCTCCTTACTTCTTAATCTTTCATTGCTTCGTTGTTCCTCTTTTCTCAGTCAGGTAATAATGTCACTCTGTAAGGTCTGCTCAGTATTTTAAAAGCAGTCTTGAGCCATCCTTGTCTCTGAGGTCATCTTACTCCACCTTAGTGTATTAAGATTTATATTTTATAACACAGGATGTCCTACTAAGATATTTAAAAAAATAATAGATGACATAATGAATCACCTCTCTTCCTGTAACTTGTGAAAACCGGTCTGTGATCTGTGTCACCTAGACAACAAAAGTCTCTTTGATGTAATTTACCGGATACCTCCAAGCCAATGCATATTGGATTTCCTAATTTAGTCTGGGAATGCTACACCCAGACATCAAAGGTATATTTGATGTAATGAGCTAGCTTCCTGTGAAGACACCTAAAACACTTGTCTATGCCCATTTTCTCATGATACCTAGTGTAAATCAAAGGATTTCCCTGAGGGCATTATAAAATGGATATATTGGTTCCTGGCTTCAAAGTAAATTGACAGGGTAATTGCATTTCAGAGATCTGCACTTTAAGCTACCTTCTGTTCCTTGAACTTATCCCTGGGGGGGGAGGTTGATCTGTCAATTTCAGCAAGCCAGAATTTTCCTGACAGACAGTCCATCACACATTTTTTTTTTATTTACAAAAAAATGATACAGGGATCAGAACCATTTGTCCATGTGTCACATGGGGTAGTAGGGAAGTGGGGTGAGACATAGAACAATAATGGGCTTTAATCCAATGATAGGCTGCATCACAGCATTGAGGGTACAAGGGTGTTGGAGCAGGGACTGGAGAAGTACATTAAAAACAACATAGATTTAAAATTTGGGGGGCTGAGTCAGATAGCAGGGAGAAGGAACCTTCCAGAGGAGACTGGAAGCCCCCCCCCAGAGAGGGAGGAGGAGAATGAAGGGAAGTTACCAAGACAAATGTGGAAGGGGGACAGGCAGAAAGAGGAAGGGTGGGGCACAAGGTGGACTGTAGTATCCTTGAATGCAAGGAGCTTAGAAAACAAGGTGGCAGAGTTCCAGGTAATGATGGTAGAGGGAGAGGGAGAGGTAGATATTGCCACCATCTCAGAGACCTGGGCCACCCAATACCATGACTGGGATCTTGCAATCCCAGGTTACAAGGTGTTCCACAGGGACCAAGAGGGAAAAGGGCTGGAGGGGTGGCTATTTATGTCAGGGAGGGAATACTGTGTACCAGGAAGGAGGGGGATGAGGGAGGCCAAATGCCATATGGGTATTGCTCCAAAGCCCTAAAGGTAAGAAGCTAAGGATGGGGGTGGTGTACAGGCCATCCTCACAGAGTAAGGAGGTGGATAGGAAGCTGGGGAAGCAAATCAGGAAGGTCGATGGCAAGGAAAATACAGTTATAGTGAGAGACTTCAACCAACCTGGGGTTGACTGGCAGACAGTAACTACAGCACACGCTAGGGAACAGGTGCTGCTAGAGGCTATGCAAGACAGCTACTTAGTGCAAGGGGTAATGGAACCTACTAGACAGGGGAACATACTGGACTTGGTAGTAACAAATGGTGATCAAGTCCAGGATTTGGTAGTACAAGACCCTCTGTCAGGAAGCGACCACTGCTCAGTGTGGTTAATCCTCAACTAATGGTGGGCGAAGTGGGCTCAATCCGCTCCATGAAGCATTTCACAAAACACAGGTGGATTCACAGAGTGCTCCGCAATGCAAAGTGGAGTACTTCATGTTATAATGAGGAACTCGAAGTGCATTGAAAACAGCGACTTTGCATTGCTCCACCTCCACTGGTCATTACTCTTTCAATTTTAAGATGAAGTACATTGGTGGCAGCTCACTTCACCTCACTTCGCCTTGTTTTTGAGCTCCGAAGGCAGATTTGGCAGTGATTCATGGGAGTTCAGGTCACATGGGCTCTATACTGATCTGCACAGCCTCAGTTTGCTGTAGTATGAGTAGGAAGGAGTAGACGACAGTGTACTCTGATAGCTGTCTGTAGGAATCTTTTAAAAGCTGTTCAAAAAACAGTTTTGTTTTTTTGGGGGGGATCCAACTGTAGTTCGTCGATTGTAGGAAACCCTCCTGTGCTCACAACATCAAGCGTTTTTGTTTGTGTGTGGATTTTGAATGTAAATTTACAACATTGAGTGTGTGTGGTGAAAGACAGTGAAGTGTGCTGTGTGGGGGAGGGGCGTATCTGTGGGTAGGTAGATTTAAGTTGGAGAACTACTGATTTCTTTGTGTTTTGATTATATTTTGGTTATATAACTGACTGTGTTACTGTATACATAGTAAAACTGTCAGTAATAGTACGAATTTTCTTGATGTTTGTTGTGTGAATGTGGTGCTGCATTTCATATGGTCAGGTTGTTTAAATTACAAATTTACATTACGTGGCAGTACACTGAACTTTTGCATTTGCATTGCATTCCTTGTTCAGCATTGTACACAAAGTGTTCTGTGTTGTGTGTGCAGTGTTGCGTGCATCGGATATAATACACCTTTTAAAATTTGTGACACAGATTAGTGTAAGTGCAACTAAGCGCAGCAGTGTGAACCTGCTATCCACTGCAGCTGCCTGATTTTGTACTGCGATCGTGTTCTCTGTTCTTAGTTTTGCTGCTTGTAGTGCCGTAAAAATCAGCACTGTCTGTATTCAGTGGCCCCCTCACCCCCACGTTGAAAAGGCATTTTTTACCAGACTGGATTGTTTTTGTGACCCCATCAGCACCACTGGTTACTGAAGTTGTTTTAATTCCATGACAGTGTCACAACACAGTAGTCTCTTATCTGTTGCTGAAGCCACAGTTGTTCATTTTGCTTCACATCCAGCCAGCATCCCTCCAGTCAGAAAGTGAATGTATCAAAATCTGAATTTGGTAATAATATTTGTAGTTGATTGCCCAGAATGTGTGTAAAGAGACGTGGAAGTAAAGCTGTTTCTGGCCATGGCAACGTTGGCAGTAAGAGGGTCTGTCGGTGTGGTAGTAGTACGCGGACAGAGAAGTGCATTGCTGATGTGAGGAAAGATATTTATCCTGCAATGTTTTTTACAGCCCAATCAGTAGCTTCACTGATAGTTGGAGGAGATGATGTTTTCCCATCCGGTGGTGTTAGTGTTACTGGTGTTAGTGGTGGTGTAGGTAGTATTAGCATTGTTGTGTCAAGTTCTAATTCCGACCAGTGTTCCATATCCAAACATATTGAGTGTGAAGCAGTGCAAGTAAGTGACATCGTAGATGATGTCATACTTCCCAGTAACATCCCATTAACTGAACCTGATTCTGATGATCATATCAACGATAGCATACAATGTAATATTCCATCCACCGTGGCACTTAACGTCACGCATTTTCCATGAAGTGATTCACGGTGTGGTGAAAAAATATCAGGTGATGGTGGTGTAGATGCTGATGATGAATGTGATGATGCTGATAATGATGATGATGCTGTTGTTGCAACATGCAGTCCACATGTTAGCATCCAAGCAGAAGATGTGGATGTGTGTGACAGTGACATTGATGAATATGATGATGATGTAATTGACCCCAGTTGAGAACAGGAGAAAAAGAAATTAGAAGTGGCTGTGTCTGAATCTGTTTGTAGGAATCCCCCTCTTAAAAACTTGTGATTTACTAGTTTTATTGGATGATGATGACCCAGTAATCAATATGATAGGTAGTCGAGGTGGTCAGTTGCAGTCCAGGTGTGCAGTGCCAGAAACATCATGCCCCCCCCACTTCAGTGATTAAAATAACAGACTTAAATAAGCTACATCATCATGGACATGTTAAAAGCAGAGCATCACAGTCCCTTGTTTGGGATTTTTTTGTTCAAGATGCAAATGATGATTCAGTTGCAATCTGCCAGGTTTGCCATGTGCCTGTAAGTTGAGGCAAAAAGGGGAGCCTTCTTGGGACAGGAGGACAGCATATGCATCTTAAGAATAGGCACTTGCCTCTGTGGACCCAGCACAAGCTGGCAGCTAATACCTGACTGGGACATTCACCTGTATCACCGGCAACCATAGCCAGCATGTTATCCCCTTCTATGACTGTTAAGCCAAGTAGGAAATGGTGGGGGACTCCATCATAAGAGGGATCCAGCTAGGAACACAGGAGGGGGAGGACAGGGAGGTGAGGTGCCTACCAGGTGCCACGGCATGGAGGGATGGAAGGAGGATCCTGGGGATCACTGGGAAGGCAAGATGGGAGGGTGAACTGGATGTCATTATCCACCTAGGTACTAATGACCTGGTAAATGGGGAGCCAAAGGAAGTTCAGGAAGAGTTTAGGAAATTGGGGAAGGGTCTCAAGCAAGTAGCTACTTCTGTCACTTTCTCAGAAGTACTACCTGCGAGAGGCAAGGGAGAGCATAGGGGTGCATGCACCAGGAACTTTAACTCATGGTTGAAGAACTGGTGCTGTGAGGAAGGGTTTGGATTCATTGGTGACTGGGGACCCACCTGGAGGGATGGAGGTTTGTTCAAGCCTGATGGTCTGCATCCATTCTGGAGGAGAATCCAAGCACTCAATGATAAGTTTAAATCTACATTGACAAGCATTTAAACTAGCAAAGGGGGGTGGCAGGCCAGCAAGGAGGGTACCTACTTGCTCACCCCCCACAGCTAGCAGTGGAACCAGTGAACCAGAGGAGTGGCTATTCTACAAAGCAGTGTGCAAAAGATGGAGATTAGCGCTCAAGAGGTGGATAGGCAGAAAAGGGCAAAATTCAGCAGAAGGGCAGACAGCAAGGAGAACCAGGATAAAGGACAACCAAGGAAGGGGCTGGAGTAGAACAGTGAAACAGTCTAGGGAGGTCAAATCATGGAAAGCCATGTGTGCAAATGCCAGGAGCCTTAGCAACAAGATGGAAGATCTGGAGGCTGTCATGGTGCAGTCAGACCTGGACATTGTGGCCATCACTGAAACCTGGTGTAATGATAACCATGACTGGGAGATGGCCATACCTGGCTATAACATATTCAGAAGAGACAGGGCAGGTAGGAAGGGAGGAGGAGTGGCACTGTATGTGAAAAAATGACATAAGGGCAACAGAGATCCAGGAGGAACAAAATGGAGGAGAGTTATTGTGGGTTAAGCTGGAAAGAAAAATGGGGACAGCCATTTGCACAGGTGTGGTCTATAGACCACCAGCCCAGGAGGAAGAAACAGATAGGGAGTTGATGCTAGCCATCCAAAGGATGGCAGACAAGGGTGAGGTAGTACTGGTTGGAGACTTCAATATTCCAGACTTGGACTGGAGCATCCCAGCAGCAGCATCAACTAGGAGCAGATTTATTCTGGACTCCCTTCAGGGTGCCTTCCTCAAGCAACTGGTCATGGAACCAACTCGGCAGAAGGCAATACTGGACCTTGTGCTCACAAACAGGGACAGTGTTATGGCGGTAACAGTGGGGGAGCACCTGGGGAACAGTGACCACCAGTCATTGTGGTTTGAAATCACAGAAAGAGCACAACCAAACCACACAAAAACACGTATCCTGGATTTTAGGGGGGCAGACTTTGGGAAAATGGGGAGATACTTGAAAGAGAAATTAAGGGGAATGGGACAAGAATTAGGGGTTGAGGAACAGTGGGCAGTATATAAAATGGGGATTACAAGAGCAACAGAATTATGCATTAAGCAGGTTAGCAAGAGGAAAAGGAAGAGGAGACCATTATGGTTTTCCAAAGAGGTAGCAAAGAAAGTGAAAGCCAAAACGATTGCATTCAGGCAATACAAAAAGACACAGGCAGAAGGGGATAGGGAGAAGTACCAGGAGAAGCAAAGGGAGGCAGGGAGGTCAGTAAGGGAAGTCAAAGCTCAGACAGAAGAACACATTGCAAAATGAGTCGGTAGAGGGGGACAAAACCTTTTACAGATACATAAGTGAAAAAAGAAAGGCAAAGGGAGGGATAGTGAGACTTAAGGGGGAGGATGGGGGCCGCGTGGAGGATGACAACAGTAAAGCTGACATATTGAACAGGTATTTCTGCTCAGTCTTTACTGAGGAAGAGGACAGTAATGGGTCTGAATGGAGTACAAGGGGGTGAGAATGGTGCAGAAATAGACACAAGTCCCTTTACACGAGAAAGGGTCCTGAAGGAACTGGAAGTAATAAGAGTTGATAAAGCAATGGGGCCAGATGGGGTGCACCCCAGGGTCCTTAAAGAACTAAGAGAGGTGGTGACTGAACCTCTGGCTATTCTGTTTAGCTGATCACTGGAAACAGGGGAGGTACCCAAAGACTGGAGGATAGCAGATGTAGGCCCCTTATACAAAAGTGGGAACAAAGAGGAAGCGGGGAACTACAGACCAGTCAGCCTCACCTCGGTAGTGGGGAAGATCATGGAAGCACTACTGAAGGAAAGTTTGGTGGAACATCCGGTTGTCAATGGACTACAGGACCCAAGGCAGCATAGTTTCACCAGGGGGAGGTCATGTCAGACCAACCTCATTGAAGTTTTTGACTGGGTGACTAGGGAGGTGGATCAGGGGAAGGCAGTGGACATGGACTATCTGGACTTCAGCAAGGCCTTTGACACTGTGCCACATAGAAGACTGTTACACAAACTTGGGAATATGGGTGTGGGCAGGACAGTAGTGTGGTGGGTAGGTAATTGGCTGGGTGGCAGGACACAGAGGCTGGTGGTAAATGGCTGTCACTCCACAGAGGGAAGAGTGACCAGTGGGGGGTACCACAGGGATCAGTGCTGGGACTGATCCTATTCAACATCTTCATCAGTGACATTGCACAGGACTTAGAAGGCAGAATTTCACTGTTTGCTGATGACACAAAGCTCTGTAACAGAGTAGACACATCAGAGGGTGTAGACAGAATGAGAAGGGACCTGAAGAAACTTGAAGAATGGTCAGGGGGTTTGGCAGTTGAAATTCAATGCAAAGAAGTGCAAGATAATGCATATGGGGCACAAAAACCCTGGCACAATATATCAGTTGGGCGGTGAGGATATAGCATGCACCAAGCAGGAAAGGGATCTTGAGGTTATCATCTCTGATGACCTCAAGGTAGGGAAACAGTGTGACAAGGCAGCAGTTAAAGCAAATAGGATGCTGGGATGCATAGGCAGGGGCATCACCAGCAGGAAAAGGGAGGTCATAATTCCACTATACAAGACACTAGTGAGGCCCCACCTGGAGTACAGTGTACAGTTCTGGAGACCTTACCTACGTAAGGACATAGACATGGTAGAGAAGGTTCAGAGGAAGGCAACAAAGATGGTGCATGGATTGCATCACAAGTCCTATGAGGACAGGTTGAAGGAACTGAACATGTACTCCCTGGAGGAGAGGAGAGGAGGGAGAGTGGGGATATGATAGAGACATACAAGTATCTTACAGGGAGGAAAAGGGTGCAGGAATACACTATTTTTAAGCGTAAAAGATGTTCCAGGACTAGAGGGCATGGGATGAAGTTGGAAGGAGGACGATTCAGATGAAACGTGAGGAAGAATTTCTTCACAGAACAGGTGGTGGACAAGTGGAACACCCTGCCAGAGGAAGTGGTGGGGGCTGAAACAATCACGGGATTTAAGAATGCATGGGATAGACATAAAGGAATTCTGGAGGTCAGGGGTAAGGGGCAACAGACTTCTAGGAAAACATAAACTGAACTTACAAGCTCAAATGGGCAGACTGGGTGGGCCATAGGCCCTTATCTGCCGACACTGTCTATGTATCTATGTATCTATGAAATTAAACGTGTACAGTAGTGAAGTAACAAGAGCAGAGGATTACTACAGGCATGATGAGGTGAAGGACCATAATGACTTTGAAATGTTGTCCAGTGCTGGTGAAAGTAGCAGTTTTTGTGGTGGTGGTGGTGGTGAATGCAGAATGTCTAGTGCAAGTGATACATTAACCCTGGTTGGCAAATCTGGAAAAATAACATCATTTCTGGGTTTGTCATCATCACTTGTGCAACCGTCTTCATCAAATGTCCACACTCCACCCCCTGACAATGCCATTCATCACAGAACACAACCATTTGTGACCAACAACACCCTTCCCCGTAAAACGTTTAAGTCAGCCCATGTTACAGAGTGTTTTTGCATATAAGCTGAAGTACCCCCCCCAATCATACAGTGTCACTTGAACTTAATGCTGCTGCTGTAGCAGAAATGCTGGCAATCGATCTTTTGTCCTTCTCCTTTGGGAGAATTCTGGGTTCAGGTGGTTTGCTGCCCATGCCTGTCCAAAATGGAGAGTCACATCCAGGACATACTTTTCTAACCGTGCTATTCCTGAGTTGTTCCTCACTGTCTCAGACTCAGTAAGACACGCCCTTCAACCTTCCTCCTCTCCATTCATCCATTTAAGTATGGATATGTGGACAAGTGGCAGTACAGCGGGGAGGTCATATCTGTGTATAACTGCACACTGGGCGCAGGTTCCAGGAGTTGTTTGTGATGCTGGTAGTGTGAATAATCAGTGCAGGAAGGTGGATTGTCATGGTAGCAATCCTCCTGGAATTCACCAGCATGCAACAATTGCTATGCACAGTGTGACCTGTTCACACACTGGTGAGAACATGTTGGACATGGTACTGACTGAAATTGACAGATGGCTAAACCCTCTGTCCCTGAGAGCTGGGTTCATAGTAAGTGACAATGGGTCAAATTTGGTGAAATGCATCACAAATGGTGTTTTTTTCATGTTCCATGCATGGCCCACTGTTTAAATCTTGTGGTTCAGGAGTTTCTGCAGCACCCTGACATAAAGGAAATGCTGACCATTGCACGACAAATCTGCTCTCACTTTTCAAGATCTGGAAAGGCTCTTGACCAGCTGCGGCAGCTGCAGACACAAAACAGCCTGCCTCAGCACCGCTTGAAGCTGGAAGTTGTCACCCAATGGAACTCCACGTTATACATGGCAGAGGTTGCATGAACAAATACAAAGCCATCTCAGAATATCTTGTTATGCACACTAGCCGTGACAGTTCTGGGGCCTCCATGTCTATGACGACTGAACAGTGTTGCCTCATGGACTCTGTAATAACAATTTTGTGGCCTTTTGAACATGCCACAAAGGCAGTGCGTGGTGAGTCTGCCTCCATTAGCCAATCAATTCCACTGCTGTGGGTGCTGAGGCAGACATTAGTGAATGTACAGCATAGCCTTGATGTTGCCGGAGATGTTGGTAGCAGTATGTTGCTACAACACATGCTGACATTATTTGACCAGAATTGTCACATTGTGAGCATTCAGCGTAGTGACAACTTTGCCATGGCAACAATGCTGGACCCATGATGCAAACATGGAATTGCATCAGTACTGGAGGGAATGCCTGAACAGGTAAAAAATATCAGTGGTCAACTGGTTCGCTTGGTTCATGGGGCACAGAAGTCACATGCAAAGGTTTGCAAACCTCAGCAGCATAATCCAGCTGAAGATGTAGCTGGAGGACCAGCAAGCATATCATGCAAGGGTAAGGGGACTATAGTTCCTGGTGGTCTGTCATCCAAAGTGGTTGGCATCAACCCACTTTGGGAGGCTTTGTCCCAAGCGGGTATTTGTGAAATCAATGATTCCAGGGAACAGGCTGATGCATCAACAATTGGACTTAGTGCAGCACAGAGAATGATTAAGTCATATTTGTCTAAAAATAGGCATCTGACAATAAGTGAAGATTCTCTTTTGTACTGGATTGGAAAGGTCAGTGAATGGCTAGAGCTGACTGCAGTGGCACTGAAGTACCTCACATGCCCACCCTCCAGTGTAAGTGTTGAGAGGGTATTCAGCTCAACAGGTGCAATAGTCAGAGATCATCAGGCAAACCTGTCTCCTGCAAATGTTAGTTTGCTAACATTCATTAAAATGAATGAGAGGCACATACCAGCACAGACTGCAACCTTGGTATTCGTACCCCGGCCTAGTCATGGTGGTCTTGCTAATGTGGAAATGGAGCTTCCTGGTGGCACTGGCAGTGACTGCCTGAAACAGCCCACCACTGACATAGATGATGACACAATGGAGAAAGAATTTCCCAGTGGTCAGAATTCAGACATCGATGACTGTGAGGGCAGTTTTCTTTATGAGGATGATGATGTGGTTAATGTTGGCAGGTTTTAACTGCAGCATTTTAAAGGCAGTGTGCCATCCCCCCCGACCACCACCACCAGGACTGAAGTTATCTAAGTCTGCTGCCACCATGAGTCTGTCTGCCCCCCATGGACCACCACCACCACTAGGACTGATGTTATGCAAGTCTGCCACCAAGAGTCTGTCTGCCCCCCACGGACCACCACCACCACCGGGACTGATGTTATGCAAGTCTGCCACCAAGAGTCTGTCTGCCCCCCATGGACCACCACCACCACCACCGGGACTGATATTATGCAAGTCTGCCACCAAGAGTCTGTCTGCCCCCCACGGACCATGACCACCACTGGGACTGATGTTATCCAACTCTGCTGCCACCATGAGTCTGTCTGCCCTCCACAGACCACCACCACCACCGGGACTGATGTTATGCAAGTCTGCCACCATGAGTCTGTCTGCCCCCCAAGGACCACCAGTCCACTACTACCACCAGCTTCTTAATACTTAAACCATAAAGTAAGTAAGTGCACTCATGTTTGTTATGCTGCCTCACTTCCTTAAGTTGTCTGTTTTGTTTTCTGTAGCTTTTCAGAGCTGCAGTGGCAAAACACATACAGTATACTTCTTTTGTTTCTTTTACAGGAGAACAAAAACAGGCTCCATCGCTATTACTCGTTGGGAAAGATGCTGTAGCTATACTGTACAGTGAGGAGCTGATGTAATGTCCATGTGAAATCCATTCTGGTAAGTATGAAGATTTTATTTCATCTGTTCCATTGCTTTGTAAAGACTGCTGCAAATATTGCACACAACAGGTTGTCTTAGCAGTTGACAAGATGTGTCTCAGAAATGTAACTTGACAATAGGGATTGAGCTTTGTGAACCAGGGAGGGACACTTAACAATGAAACTGTAACTTTTAAGAAGTCAGTCATTTCTTTTTTTAGGAAAATTTGTGATACTTTGTTGTTTTGTCAACGTGGCCTTATCCAAAAAAGTTCTTCAACATCAGGCACACCCCTCCCACAACCTGAGCTTGGGCACACATGCAACATGCAGAAGTCATTTCATTCGATGACCATGACCATCATTAACAACCGAACTCCAGAAGGATGCTGATGACATCTGTGAAGAAGTAAAAAAATAAGAAACCATTGCAGACTAAACTGAAAATATGATTACCCCCCCAAAAAAATACTTACCTTCATGTGCTTGAGAGTTATCCATTTCCATTTAAGTGCAAAAATTCTCATTGAGCACTGGAATGTACACAGCAACAGTCTGGAGTCACCTGTGTGATGCAGAACAATAGCATGAGTACATGTACATGTCAAGTTCAACCCCCCTCATCATCACCTACAAAATACACAATCATATATCTATATATATACAGTATATCTACTCACCAAGGCTGCAATTAGTGTACATTCAAAGGGCACCTTTCAATCCAGTTGAGATGATCACATTTCATTTGGTGGAATCGTCTCACACAACACATTGGACCAGCAACACGAACCTCACAGTCAACATTTTATACTGGGGCTGGAGTATGTGCTGAAACAGTTTCTTTTCACTTCATTACCACTTGTCAATTTTCTGCACACAAGGAGGATGCATTGTGGGCCTGCAGAAAAAATCTGGAAACTCGTGTGTCACCACTGCACACATGACTTGAGTGCGTCATTAATTCTGGGGGACTTTGTATGTGCTGAAACAGTCTCTTTTCACTTCATTACCACTTGTCAATTTTCTGCACACAAGGAGGATGCATTGTGGGCCTGCAGAAAAAATCTGGGGACTCTGTGCCACTTTTGTGTGTTCTTTGATTGTTGCTGTGAGCTCATAGTCATGATGTCACAGTGATATTTTCACAATTAAAGCAACATTGCAAAAATGTCCTCATTGTTCTGAACTTTACTTTTTTATGCTACTTTAAATTGCCACAGCAACCACTACTTTTGTGCGAGTCGTCAGTGACTTAAATGATACTATTCTTCTCACAATTTATGTCTGCTTCTCTTACTCCTACTTTTTTCATGTATGAAAACAAAATAAGCACGTCTTCCAATATTGTTCTGACCAGCTTTGTATTTATTTGCAGCTGCTTTTCAATAACTATTGTTCTGTGGTGTCATATAAAACACTGACTGATGCATAATTGTTAGTTAACAACAGAAGTTAAATATGACAACTACTTGATGTGATGGAGAAAAGCAGAGGAAAACAATGACAAAAACCTGGTCACACTCACTGTCAGCAGCACCAATTTAAAAGGAATGCTCCTTTCATTATTTCACACATCAAAAAAGGTAGTACAGCACACTCAACTACTGCAAATTATCGTATCATTCCAGTCAGTCAGGATGTAAGTAAAGAAAGTTGTAACATAGCATTAAAAAATATAGGTCAGAGTTATCAACAGATTGTTGTGCTGCTGCTTTATAGACAGTCACCACATTACATAGTTATGGTGATGCACATAAAACTAATATGTGGGGGCATTACTACCACTGGAATATTTCTTGCTCCACAGAGTGCAACATATGTCTGCGAAAACCATCCATAATTTCATTACAGTGAGTCACATGATGGAGGGATTAACAATCTGAAAAGCAACCCACATTTGTGTCACACTTCCTCAGCAACATTAAGACATGATGGCAGGGGGAGTGCGGGTGCATACTCCACTATACTGAATGTCCAGCAGCTATCCCAAGCATTGTTTCCTAATGTTATATGGTTCACTTTGTGGTGAAATGTGGGATGTCGCCACTACCAAGGCTCTTCTTACTGGAAACGTGGCCACACATTTCACAACAAACTGACCATTAACATAAAGAAACATTTGCAAACCTGCACATTCTGATATTCACTGTAAGGAGCATGCACACGCACTTTCCCTGCCATCATGTCCTAATGTTGCTGAAAATGGAGGTAGAATGTGGGAAGATTTTCAGAATGGGAATGCCTCAGTCACATGACTCACTGTAATGCATTTATGCATTGTTTTCAAAAAAAATGTATTGCACTATGTAGTGCAAGAAAGATTCCCCTGGAAGGGAAAATGTGTATGATTTAATAATAACAAACAAAAAACACACAACAAAAGTACAAAACAGTAGTGCGGTAGGGTCAGGGGGTGGGTGTGGGAGGGCAGAAAACAATACCTGGACTTACTATGGCTGTGGGATGCCATGGTGGTCCAGCAGCAGGTGCAGCACGGAAAGTATTTGCTGCTGCTGTGCTTCCACTCTGGTAACCTACTGCTCCAAATTAATGAAACGCTTGTTGTTTTCCTCCAGTGCTGCCCACACCAGGAGGAAGCCAGACTGGCTAACAGGAACTGTGCCGGGGTCCACTGCAGTGGGTAATCCAGGTAGTGGGGCTAGTGGTGGACAAGGTGGTGCTGGTGGCTGTGGTGGTGGTGGTGGTGGAGCACCTGATGTAGCCCTCCTCCTCCTGCTGCAGCAGTGACTGCTGCAAGGCACATCTCCCACCCCAGCAGCACCCTCGGCCACTGCCATGGAAGGGCCAGCAGGTGGACACATGGCCCCTTCCCCTGGAAGATTCCCCTGGAAGGGTGATTCATCATGTGGGTGCACTGGCCAATGGTCCCCAAATGTGTCCCAGGGGGACCACGGTACACCACACACATGGCACTGCACTGCTCTTCTGTCTCCCCCAACACAATTAAAAAACTTCCACACTGGGGAGCTGCAGAGGGGACCAGACACAGTACGCACTTGGTGGGCATGAATCCTACCATCACCCACTATTGCCAGGGCCACCTCCTGTGGCTGTGGAGGTTGTGGATGGGGTGCTGCTGGAGCCCCAATAGCTTCTGCTAGTGGTGATGGTGGAGAAGGTGGATGAGCAACAGTCACCGGTGGTATTGGTGCTGCTGCTGCTGCTCCTGTTGCTTCTGTGTGGGAAGCAACACAGGCCAGGAGTCTGGAGCAGTCCAACATAACACGACCGCCCTGCCCCCCCATGGGTCCGCACTCCTCCCCTCCTAATGCTCTCACGTGCCAGCGACTTGCCTTCCCTGACTCCAACCTGACTCTCCATCCTACTGGACCCATGGGATGACACACACACACACACACACACACATGTATACACACACACACACACACACACACAGAGTCAGTCACACACACAAAAGAAAAAAAAAACTTACACAAAAAAATTCACTAACCAAAAAAACACTAACACTAAATAAAGAAGCTTTTAAAAAAGCTGTTTGAATTGGATTGGCAGTAACGACTCCAAGAGCCAAGCAAACTCCTCTCACAAAGCAATTTTGCTTTCTCCCTGTACAAATGCAAAGGAGAAAGTAAAACTGCTTCTCTGACTCACTTCTTTCCTGCCTGGCTAAAGCATGTGACTTACAGTACTGTAGGCCATGTGATGTGCCTATTTTCTTCTCACTTCACCTTACTTCACGTTAAGGCATAATGAGAACGTGAAGTGGTAATGATAACACGAAGTGAGCACTTTACAGGGTCCACTTCATGTTGTGCTCTGTGGATGCAAAGTGGTCACTTCACGTCCACTTCGCTGGTGGATTTATAATTCACTGCATCTCTATCCTCAACACAGATATGGAGATGGCTAAGACCGGGACAAGAGTGCTGGATTTCAGGAAGGCAGATTTTGCCAGAATGGGCAGCATCCTAGAGGGGTATTTAGCTATAATAAACCCAGTGATGGACGTTGAACAAAAGTGGGCAATCACCATTAGGAAGGTGCTGAATGAGGCTATCAACATATGTGCCAAATCTCAGAGTAAGCAGTCCAGGTCCAAAACACCTAGCTGGCTCAGCAAGGAAATGGAGTGAAAGGTAAGGGGAAAAAAGATTGGCCTTCATTAAGTTCAAAAAATTGGGGCGTAAGGAGGATAGAGAGGTGTACACAAAGGCATCTAGGGAGGTGACCAGGTCAGTCAGGGCAGCCAAGGCAGCAAAGGAGCTGAGGTTGTCTCAGGGGATCAGTGAGGGGGGAAAAGAGTTATTTAAATACATAAGGGAGAAGAGGAGTTGCAGAGATGACTTTGTTAGAATCAAGAGGGATGGGGGATGGGTGGAACAAGGGGAAGAACAGACAGAGGCACTCAATGACTACTCCTGCTCGGTGTTCACAAAAGAAAGGGATGGTCCAGTACCACAGGGGAAAGGGGGCAAGGGTGACGGGGGGGGGGGCCAGAGATAACAGGTGGGGTCATCAAAGAGGATAGAGTTCTGAAGGGTCTTAAAGCCTTGCGGGTGGACAAGGCACCAGAACCAGACTGTGTACACCCAAGGGTCCTGAAGGAACTGGCAGAGCTTTTGACAGGCCCTCTGATGGACCTATTCAACACCTCCTTGGAGATGGAGAAGGTACCAGGGACTGGAGGATGGCTCACATGGTGCCCCTTCACAAGAGTGCACCCAAGGATCAACTGGGCAACCACAGATCAGTAAGCTTGACTTCCATATTGGGTAAGTTGATGGAGACTATTCTAAAAGAGAGGTTGATAACCTTTCTCAATAGTAATGGTCTACAGGATGAGAAACAGTACAGGTTTGTCTAAGGAAGATCGTACCAAACTAACCTGATTGAGTTCTTCAACTGGGTCACTAGGGCGGTTGACGAAAGCCACGCTGTTGATGTCCTGCACTTGGACTTCAGCAAGGCTTTCAAATTGGTGCCCCACAGGAGGTTAATGAGTAAGCTGAGGGACATGGGGGTTGGGCAGAAACTGATGGGGTGGTTTGAGAGCTGGTTGCAGGGCAGACAACAAAGGCTAGTTGTAAGGGGGGAGACAGCCAAGCCAATGCCAGTAACAAGTGGGGTATCACAGGGTTCAGTGCTGAGTCCTGTTTTGTCTTCACTGGATAGATTGCTGAGGGGGTCAAGATTAAGATCAGCCTGTTCGCAGATGACACTAATATTTGTGCAAAAATGGACAATGAGGAAGGGAGGTAGGCACTCATGGAGTATCTAGCTAAACTGGAACATTGGTCTAGGGAGTGGCAGCTGGGTTTTAATGCTAAGAAGTGCAAGGTCATGCACCTTGGAGCAAGAAATCCCAGGACCAGCTACTGGCTGGGGAGAGTGCAGGTAACAGCTTCAGAGGAGGAAAGGACCTTGGGGTAATAGTTACAGGGGACATGAAGGTATCAGCATAGTGTAGGAGGGTGGCAACAAAAGCAGAAAGGATGCTGGGGTGTATTGCCAGAGGGATCACCTCTAGAAAGGAGGAGGAGGTCATCCTGCCCTTGAATAGATCACTGGTGAGGCTACACTTAGAGTACTGTCTGCAGTACTGGTGCCCATACCTCAAAAAGGATGTGAGATTACAGAAAGGGGTGCAGCAGAGGGCTACAAAAATGACCATGGGACTGAGGGAGTTGCCGTATGAGGAAAAATTGAGGAAGCTCAACATGTATTTGCTGAAAGAGAGAAGGGAAAGAGGGGACATAACAGAGACCTTTAAGTACTTGAAAGGCACAAACAAATTCAGAGACTGAGGATTATTTCACTTAAAGGAGGGAAGGGTCACTACTGGGCACAATCTGAAGCTGGAAGGGGGAAGGTCTAGGAGGGAGATTAGGAGACACTACTTTACAGAGAGAGTGATGGCAAGATGGAATGCACTGCCGGAGGAGTTAATTAAACTGAGGACAGTGGATAGCTTTAAGCGAGGTTGGGATAGAGTCAAAGACAGGATTAGTACAGACAAGAACACAAAGGGGGAAAGACCAGGACAGGGGAGGAAGGGAGGGGTTTGGGTGGGGCTGGGGCAGCTGTAGTAATATGAAATTAAGAGCTGCACAATCAGGCAGACTTGATAGACCTGTTGGCCTTTTTCTGCCGGCAATTTTGTATGTTCGTATGTAACAGCACACAACTGCAAATAAATTAGAATAAAATAAATATTTTTAAGCAAGACACAAGTTTATAGAAAAAAGAACCAAGATAAAAGTTTTAAGCAAGAAAAAGAAAACAGAAAAATGTTTTAAAGCAAAGAAAGTAACAACAGGTGTTTGTGCATGCATGCGTGCATGCGTGTGTGTTTGTATGTGAAGATGAGGGTGTGGTTGGAGTGGGTCTGTCTGACTGCTCAGCCTGTATTGCCAGAGGGCAGATGCTGTGTGTTTTTGTGTGGGGGGGGGAAGCTATTAGTAGTTGAGTAGCCCTTATCTGCATTGTCACTAGCCATTTACTCATGAATGCAAGAATATTTTTGTAGTCCAATAGAAAAATAAAGTGCATGACTAGACCCGGTACAGACTTGCATCCCATGTGTCAGTGCTAGGTATCAGTATGGCTCAGTTGGTAACATATCTGTCTCTGGCCCATAAAGTTGTGGGTTTTAGTTCCACACCAGGATTGGATTTATATCATAAACACTGGCATCTGACTCAGGTACTAAGGTGATACTGTACTGTTGGGGTATATCTTTCTTCAGAAAGAAATGTTAAATAGATGTCTTTTCTGGTGGTTTATCAGGTTGACATTAAAGATCCCATAGAAGTTTTTGAAAAAGACAAGGGGACATTTTTATTGACATATTCAAGACAGTAATACACACAAAAATTGCAATGGAAAACTCAAAACAGTTGAGAAACGTAATAGTCATGGTTATAAACCCATCATTATCATATATGTGCAAAAAGAAAACTAACAGCTGTTATAGGAGAAAAAAAATAACCTAAAGGGAATTAATAGTCATACCACATTTGGACAGAAAAATCCCTAGAAAGAGACACACATGTGTGAATACATATTCATTATACTGTCAAATCCTCTGACCCATACATCCCAATTAGTGTATATCCTAAACCAAAAAAAAAACCTAATAAGTATTTCATAACCAGCAACAATAAACCCCACATCCAGAACAGAAGAATAAGAAAATGTCAGCTGCCTTGAGGCTCAGAACTTTTTTCTCTGTCTGGCCTGAGTGTTTACCTCCTCACATTTTTCATTTTAACCAGAACTTACTGATCAAGCTACCTAAGAAAGTTAATACTTTTAATACTTCTACTATCTGGGAATGTCCACGCCAATCCTGGCCCACTCACCACAAACCACACCGCAAATGTAGGCTATCTTAAGAGAGTCTCTCTGAACATAGGTAACTTCTTCCCCAAGCTCCGTCATTTTCAGGCCTGAGTAGAACAGCTCAAACTTGACATCATCACACTTATTGAAACCTAGCTTTCCCCAAAGGTCACCAATGAGGTTGTAGCCCTGGATGGTTACAACTTGTTTCGACAGGACTGTTTTTAAAAATGGTGGAGGTGGCTGCATGGTCTACCTCAGATGTGATATAAAAAGTCAAATACTGCAGAGCAGCCTCTACACCAAGGAGGTACAGATTCTAACCTTAAAACTCACCATAGGTCAGCAAAACAAAGTCTGTCTGATCTCCACAGTATACCTACCCGCTGGAAAGCACATCACTGGCTTTGAGCAGTTTGTAAATAATCTAGAGCAACACAAACAAAACTGGGAGCAGGTCACTGTTAGAGATTTCAACATCAACTTGCTTTCCAAAGATGCAACTGCTGTTAAAGACCACATATCAGGCCTTTATCTAACCCAGCTGGTAAGCCAGGCTACCAGACAGGACTACTGCACAGACACTAGTTCCCTCATTGACTAGCTATTCACAACCTGCCCAGAACATATCTCTGAGTTGTAGATCTTACTGCTTGGTGATCACTCCCGAGTTCTATGCACCTGGACAAATAAGTTCACTAAGTGTGCACCCTGTGCCACCAGAAACCAAACCCTGAGAACTGGGTATCTGGGTACCTTCAGACAGTACTTGAAGGAGGCAGACTGACTCCCATTGGACAATGCTATGGACAGGAACTGGGCCATAGATTACTTATGAAAGGTCTTCACCAAAGTGTGCAACATCTTTGCACCGTACAAAACCAAAAAAGCTAGAGGGTCCAATAACCCGTGACTTTCTGGCTCACTTCTTGAGCATATGCATCTCAGAGACAACTTATGGCACAGGGCCAAGGCAACCAGGGGACAGATTGACCTCATAGCTTACAAGGCAGCCAGGAATTGCTGTACTATGCTCATTAGACTCACCAAAGCCTCATACTACAATGACCTACTAGGCAGGAGCTAAGGCAGAGGAAGGTAATTCTGGGACTATGTGAAATCCCTTAAGGGCAAAACCTCCAATGTCCCTCCTGACCTCATTGTAACCTCCTCTGAAATGCTGCAGGATCCAAGTCATATTGCAAACATGTTCGATGTTGCCTTCACAGATCTAAGCAATGTACCACCAAGTGACAACCTCACTCTTACTCTACCAGACCAGCTACGCAACCTGAATTAATCCTCCACACCCACCAGCAGCCTACTGCCATAATATTTTAGGATCTTTACCAGAACAAAGACTATAAAGTACATCAAATGAGTCCTAGGGAAAACAAGAATGGGAGGTGACCAAATAGACATGAAGTTGGTTGCCCTTACTCTAAATGAACTTGCAGATCCGCTCACCAAGTTCTTCAAAGCATCCCTAAGATTTGGTGTGTTACCTGACAGATGAAAGGCTGCACTTGTAACCCCAGGCTTCAAATCTGGTGATAGAACTAACCAGTCTAACTTTTGACCCATTTCAATTCTACCCTTCCCCTCCAAAGCCCTTGACAGGGTGGTCTCCGACCACTTACAGAGTACCTTTAAAAATATAATCTACTCTGCAGGCAGAAACATGGATTTAGAAAAAAACACTCCACTATTACCACCTTGGTTGACTACACCTCCCATTTCTGTGGGGCCCTGGACAGAGGGCTGGCAGTGGAGTCTATCTTTAAAGACCTTACTAAGGCATTTGACACTGTTAACCACCAAACTGCTTCTGCACTCTCTCCTATCCACTGGTCTGTCCAAAGACACTGTTGCCTGGTTCAACAGTTGCCTATCTAATAGGTCACAATGTGTAAGAATCAGCAGCATTTTCTCTGAACCTCAGGAGGTGAGCCTAGGTGTTCCCCAAGGGTCCATCCTAGGCCTACTCCTCTTCAGTTTCTTCATTAACACTCTACCTTCTGCTTGCCCAGGTCACATTGTACTTTATGTGGATGATGCCGTAATTTCGGTACCTGGCAGATATCTGATCTCAGTCACCTCCGAACTGCAAAATGACTTTCAAAAGCTTGAATCATGATTCTCCCAGTACAAACTATTACTCAACTATAAAAAAACAAAATGCATGCTCTTCTCTACTCCCCAGAACAAGAAGAGATGGATCCCCCTAAGAATTCTGAGCCACAAAGGTGACACACTTTAACAGGCAGACACATTTAAGTACCTAGGTGTTCATCTGGATGACACCCTCACCTTCTCAGATCATGTGGAGCAACTTGTCAAATCTGCCAATGTGAGTCAGCCCAGTGGCGTGTAGGGCTGAGGCAGTGATGTCTTACCTCCTGCCACGCTGATAACCCATATTTATGGTGAGAGTGGATTGTCAGTGGCCAACTGGGGTGGGAGAGGATTGAGCACCTGGAGGACAGCTCTCCTCTCCTGGGGAGGGTGGGGAACGGAGACTGGCATTTGCCTGACACGCAGCAGATGCTAGGTTGTTGGCAAACTCAGTCCTGTATAGTAGTGGCATGGAGGCAGAACAGCCAACGGGTGTGCTGCATTTGGACATGCACGTAGCATACCCACTGTTGGCATTGCATGCTCCCCTCTGCATAGAAAATGCCAGAAAATGTGGTCAGGTTGAGCAGCTTGATGGCCATCTGCCGCAGGCCCCGCCCCTGAGAGGGCATTACCCAGAACTGGATCTGGATCTGTGGGTTGATTTGGGGCTCCCTAGCACCCAGTGATTGGGGGTAAGCCATGGGGGTAGGAAGTGAGACTCCATGATTGGAGATTTGGGCTGGACAGATGGTGTCCAGAAAAATAAAGAGGAGGAGGAGGGCCATTGTAAAACATGTATTCCCAACTGAACTGAACTGAACTGCTGAACTTGTTATACTGACCAGAGAGAAAAATGTAAGCAAAAAAATAAAATAAATCTGCCAATCTAAAACTTGGGATACTATATCATCACTGACAGTCATTAATGCCTGAAGCCTTAAAACTTGTGACATGTAGCCCAGTCCTGTCCACCATGGACTACAGGCTAGTGATCTATGGGGCTGGCTCTGACACCGTGCCGAAGAGGGTCAGAACCCTACCTAACAAATCCTGCCACCTGCTTCAGGGGGTCCACCACTGGACCCATACATGTGCCCTATACAGTTAGATTGGATGGCTTCCCCTCCATCTTGGGGGTACAATACCAGGTCTGCCTGCTAGTGAAAAATCAATGCAGGGGCTCGTGTCTGAATCCACCTCCACCATCTTCGAATCTGCTCAACCAGATATTAACACCAGACGTGCCTCTAAGGGAAGGCTTATAGTACTCTTTAAGCACACCTCTCTTGCACAGAGAACCCTTTCTTACCGAGGCCAGAAGTGGTATACTGACCTAGCTCCAGCCCTGATTGAGTGTAACAAACTCAGTCTGTTTAAAACAGGGCTCTATTACCCAATTAGCAAACACATATGATTGCCATTGCCATTCCAACTGACGATGTTCCTCCTGCCCCTAATTACTTACAAACTCCATCCTCCACGCCCCTCCACCTCCCACCTCCACCAACTCCCTCTACTCCCCCCTCTGCTCTCCCTTCCCTTCACCCTATCCCTCTCCCTACCCCCATCCTCCCAACCCTATGATAGTCCTATGGCACCCCTCCTCCTTCCATGCCCCATCAATCTCACTCCTGCTCAATACTTCTCCCACCTCCTCACCCCCGACTCACTACAGACAAGACCAGTATGGCTGCTTCTACCTTTCTACCTCTCGACAGCCTGGGTCCCTCCATCCTTGACTGCACTCCCCACTCTCCCAAGTATTGTACCATACTCTTGCAGTGTTGTTTGTGTAAATTGCTCTTCATTGTAAAACATGTATTCCCTACAGAACTAAATTGAACTGCTACACTTGATATACTGTACCCACTGTATTAGCACTTATCACTGTATGTTAATTTCTTGTTCACCTATGTGTACTATTTTGTCCTTTTGTCCTTTTGTCCTGTACCTACAGACTTGGAGCCTTTGTAAATGAACCTCTGGCTCCTACGTCCTCCCTTCTGTCATTGTCCAAATCAAGGTCCCAACATCATGATCTGTCTTTGCTTCAAATATTGGACTTAAACCCCAATGATTGCCTGTGGCATCTGTCATGTTTCTCCCTTAGAACAGTCCTTCCTCCCTAGACCATCATGTCCAGCCCTCTCCTATCTCATCTGACCTTCCCTTCCCACTCCCTATACCCCTCCCTTCCCACCCCACTTACCAGGCCATGCCTACAGTACTTATCAAAGGACTCTTACATCTCAATCTTCTTCGCACTTTGACACTAGAGGAACTGTCACTCCTGCTCACTATGACTCCTCCAGTGATGTTTACTGTATAAACTTTAGCTCATTACCTTACGTCCACATATCTGTGTCTATGCAATTGTATTTAAATGGCACTACCTCCATTGCTATGTTCTGGTGGAAGTATCTTGTTACATGTGATGGTTATATGTTATTATGTTGTTATTATTACTATGTAATTGTTATGTACGTTCACTCAACTTGTTATGTCTTAACCCTGTTGGAAATTATTCTGCCCCAGGTCCATCTTGTAAATGAGCTTGTCTCAATGATGTTCTGCCTGGCAAAATAAAGATTTTGATTGATTGATTGAAAGGTGTTAATCTGAATCTGAATTAATTAATTAAATAAATAAATAACCACTGGAGTGATCCCCCCACCAGTTAGTATAGCTAGTATATGAGTATGTTTTCCTTTCCTGTTCTTGCACCTCTTTAATGCTATATAAGATAGACTGTAAAAGTTGTTCTTGGGTTATTTCCATTTGCTGTAAGGAGAATCTGTATCTCGTTTGCCATATCCAGTCCTTTAGGCAGGCTAGGATTACTCATACTGAACAGTGGTCATATAGTAATATTCTCGAATCATGAATTCCGAGGAACAAAACTGCAGGGGTAATATTTTTGGAAAGCGAGGTAATCCATCTTTGCCTAATCATGTTCTAAAATATCTGGATGAAGGGCAATCAAAATATAGGTGCTCCATTGTTTCCAAAGACCCCTGGCATGTGGTCCTATGGCAGTAACGCTCAGTTTTACTCTTATGTTTTAAGTTATTTTTGATGTTCAATTTGCCATGGGAGCATAACCAAATGATGTCCCACATTTTGGGTGGAATTCAAGTGCTAGTAAGCATGTAACTGGTAAACTATCTGACTTGAGGTGATCTCTATTGGAATAGAAAGGGTTCCTGATAGTACTGGATTATGATAATGATGTAGAACTGCATTCTAGTAGTTGTCTTAGGAAGTGATTTTGGGGTATACCACTGCTTCAATTTACCAAAAGCAACTTGAAAATATAATGGTAACCTAGACAAATGTTTTTGTTTTGGTATTGAAGCAGTTAATGGTCAATTTTCAATGATATGGTAAATCTAGTCGAGTACCCAAGGGGTCCAAATGGCTGTATAATGTGAGAGAACTGGTTTAAGGTAGCAGTACAGAAATATACAATGAAAGAAAACCAGTGGATTTATCATATCCAAACATCCCTTGGCTACTTCTAGATACATTTATTTATTTAGTTTTTGTTGACCGGGTAAGTGCACTAGACAAATCCTGCCTATTTTCAGGCACAACCTGGGGGAGTGGGATACAGATGAATGCCAACTGACCTTGAACCAGATTAAGCTGTTGGTGGAATTTTTAGTGAATGAGGGAAATTTGGCCAGGACACCGGGAAAACTCCCCTACTTTTTTCGATAAGTGCCATGGGATCTTTAACATCCACCTGAACTACCACCAATCCAGGCAGATGGGACCTCGGTTTAATGTCTCATCCGGAAGACAGCACCTCAGAAGTGCAGCACCTCTCTCATTCTGCACTACAGTGTCAGTACTGGGATATTAACCCAAGTGCCAGATGTGGGAACTGAACCAACAGCCCTCTGATCTCCCGGCCTCAGAGGCGACTGTGCTACCTACTGAGCCACTGACACTGATCCCTCTTTTTACAGGATTTAACCTGCTTCCCCATATATAAGTAAAAAAGCAGCTAAGCAACCGAGATTCAAGTACCTGGGGGGGGGTGTAACTATGACTTATATGTAAGAACATGGGGATTAAGTAAGTTTTGATCATATAGAACCTTTTTTTTTTTGCTCATTAACCATCTATTCCATAAGGGAATCATATCTAGAGCTTTCTTAATTAACTGGTCCCAATTAAAATATGCCAGGCCTCCAGGTCCCAAAAATACCCTTAAAAGTTTTATTTTTTTCCTATGTGATAGGAATGTCTATTAAATCTTTAATGTTAGACTGCAGAGATCCTACACAAATACAGTTACTTTTTCTGTAATTAATAGATGTGCCAGTCAATTGTGAAAAATGCTGTAAAATATAGTTAGCATGCATTCCTGATTGGACGTCCACTGCTATCAGACAAATATCATCCGCTTAAACCAATGTCTTTATTTCTGCATCTTGGCTGTCCACTGATAAGCCTGTGATTTTGGGAGATGAATTAAGCGATCATACTAATGGGTCTAAGGAGATAACATACAAAAGAAGGCTGAGAGGACAGCCTTGTCATACTCCTATTAGGACTGGGCACTTATTGCTCACCCAACCATTAATATATGGAAAAACTGAAGATGTTTACTGTATAATAAAGGCAAATCCATAGATACATAGATACATAAACAGTGTCGGCAGATAAGGGCCTATGGCCCACCCAGTCTGCCCATTTGAGCTTGTAAGTTCAGTTTGTTTTCCTAGAAGTCTGTTTCCCCTTACCCCTGACCTCTAGAATTCCTTTATGTCTATCCCATGCATTCTTAAATCCCGTGATTGTTTCAGCCCCCACCACTTCCTCTGGCAGGGTGTTCCACTTGTCCACCACCCGTTCTGTGAAGAAATTCTTTCTCATGTTTCCTCTGAATCGTTCTCCCTCCAACTTCATCCCATGCCCTCTAGTCCTGGAACATCTTTTTCACTTAAAAATAGTGTTTTCCTGCACTCTGCACAATCCAGGAAATGAAAGTTTCTGGAATCCCATATGAGTCTAGGTAGTGCCATAAATATGCATGTGACACATTTTCATATGCTTTGGATTGATTCAGGCTAAGGAGAAACCCAGACAATTTGTCATTCTCTTCTTTTTCTAGGATCTCACAAATTAAAATCAATGCATCTGTGATTTTTCTAACCAGTACAGAGCAAAGCTGCATATGGTGAATGATGATATCCAATATTACTGCTAGCTGATTGCTTAAAATTTTAGTTAAGATTTTGAAGTCTATAGTCAGAAGGGTAATGGGTCTTCAATTCTTAAGTTCTTTTTCACCCCTCATACATGTTATCAGGGAGCTCCTGACTCATGTATGGAAGAACGAATTTATAAAATTTACCAAACAGTCCATCTCATCCTAGGGCTATACCTGTTTTAAGATTTGTAATCACTGAGATGAGTTCAATCTGTGTAATAGGTCTCATTAAGAGGTGGGCTTGCTGTTGTGATAATGTGGGCAAATTATAGCGTTCTAGTCATTTTGGTAGTTCAGGGTTATCCATGGAAATATTGCCAAAAGTTTTAGTAATATGCAATTCTATCTCTGCTAGAATTTGTTTTGTTTCCCATGACTGTTGTCCCTTGGTTTGTTTTCGAACTATTGATGGTTTTCTTTTTTTGCTATGGATGGCACAATTCTCATAGAGATTTACTTGGTAATGTTTACCTGTACTGAATCTTTGGACTCAAGGGATGTCAGCCTGTTGTACTGCAAATGGACCATTTCCTGCTTAACTGCTGCAATTTGAACAGAATAGTCTTGTAATGTGTTTGCTTGTAAGGAAAATACATAATGAAGACAGGAACGAAAGGAATTATATATTTTTTTCTTTTCCATTAAGTTTTCCTAAAAGTTTTAAATATGCAATGAAATCTGTTTTACTGTTCTTCCACCACTGTAAGGTTGAATCATTAAGGAATAAAACTAATTTACAGCTCCTAATAATGTGCTGTAAACCTTGTTTTATCTCAGTATGGTCCAAAACTGTATTATTTATTTTCCAATATCCTCTGGCTGGTGCAGAGTTGGCGGTATTAGCTAAAATTGCTCCCAAAGTCCATGATCAGAGGTGGTTCCAGGGGTAATCCATGTGTTCTGGATTTTTAAATGCTGGGAAAGAAACCAGTAATCGATTTTCATGGACAATGTTCCATGAAAATATGTATGTGGTGGTGTTTCTGAGGTAGAAAGAAACTCAACATCCCAGCTTGCATGATTAAGTTATTTAAAAAGCCCATGTCACAAAATGTTTTTATTGGTTGAAAGACCTCTATCTATGTGAAGCTGACTGCAGTTGAAATCACTGCCCCATAGGTTGTGTTTTGAGGTAAAAAGGTAGGGCTGTACTGACTTTATTAGATCTATGTGAAGAGCTTTGGTCTGAGGGGCGTACAGATTTATTAGTCTGAAATCTTGCTTTTCTGTTGTAATGTCTAGTGAAAGGGCTCTTCCAGGACTTATATCTACTATGTGAGTCATTTTAATTAAAGGATTATTTATGCAAATACCCACTCCACAGCAAAGTTCTGTCCCTATGGATCAGCAAGTAGAGCCCCATATCCAATCTGCACTGGCTGCCTGCATTTCTACAGTGGAATGTAACCTGGTGTCTTGAAAAAACACAATATCATATTTACAGTTAGTGAACAAAGCGTAGGTACTTTTTCTGTTTCTTTAAGACTTTGTACCATTAACATTCAGTGAGGCTACTGTGATTTCATAGCTATCGGGGGACATATTTCACTTCAGAAAAGGAAAAAAAAACCCTGATCTAATTCCATATCGTTTTCTATTAGGTTTTGTGCTTCAGTGTTTTTGGTCTTCTTTGTCTGAAGGAATTTCTTTTGAGGTGGAGTACGTGAATGCTGAATCTGATTCTTCAACCACTTCCATTTCACTCCACTGTAGAGTTCCAAATTTAGTTTGCAACAGAATCTGATCAGGTGGCATAGGTTTACTTTATTTTGCTGTACTCTTTCCTTTTTGCACCAATTGAAACTCATATTTTTTTTTGGGGGGGCCATGTCATTACCTTCAATGATGATTTCTACAGTAGAGGCAGAAGAACCAGGGGTGATTGACTCTGGACAGTCCTGGGTGATAGTAGTTTCAGTGATGAATGGTTCTGTCACACCCTGAGGTACAGGGTTAGTCTGTTGCTGTGCAATATCTGGAGTTGGGACTTCTACCTGCAATGACATGGGGATTTGGGTTGTTGCAGGTTCATGGCTAGGTGTCTCAGTCCTATTTTGTGAGGAAGGTACTTGGGTTGCTGAGTTCGTCTTGTTTTGTCCACTTTGTTTATGTAGTAATCCTGCTCTTCATAATCTGCACTTGATGCATTGTGTGCAGCACATGTCAGGTGTTGAAATTGTGCCTCAGTTCCTCACACAGATTACAGACTGGTTTTGCTGTACAGTGAAAGCCTGACTGCTCTATAGCTCCACATTGCAAGCACTTCAGGATTTCACAATTATTGCTTATGTGCCTATATGAACCACATTTGCAGCAGGACCTAGGTTGGCCCTGGTAAAAGAGGATCCCCTTGCCTCTTCTCAACTAAAAACAATTGGGAAGGTGATAGATGTCTGTGTATGTCTGTTTGAGTTTAATCCTGAATTTCCAACCCCCCTGTCCAAACCCCTTCTCTGTCTATGATGGGTTCTGGGGTGCCTTAGATTTCACAATGTTTTTCTAGCCAGAAAATGAAATCAGTGATATTAACTCCCTCATTCCTGAATGAAATAGTAATTATCTTGAAGGCTGGTTTAGTCAGTGGTATGGTCTGGAAAGGGGAGTATTTTTTTGTGCTGTAAACAGGGTCCAAAAATGATCTAATAGACTGCCAGTTCTGTAGAGATGTTGTGAAATTAAATTTTGCTGGCAAAATTACCACAAAATTGGTAATTTCACCACGTGAAACTTTGTGTGAAATTACGCCTTTCCATGAAATTCTTTGCCGGGTGTGAAGTTGTGAAATTTCACTCACGGAACACAGGATTTTATGTGAAATGCAGAATTTCACCTGAAACAGCAACATTTCACCAAAATGTCACCATTCCATGGGTGAAATTTTGTGTTCCAGTGGTGAAATTTTGCACGTGTGAAATATTTCATGAAATGCATGAATTTTGCAAAATATTTCACTTAGAAAAATGTTGGCATTGCACACATCTCTACAGTTCTGAAGCTAATATCATATGTATTTTCCCCAGGTGCATGTATGAGGACATAAACATCATGAGGGACAAAACCCAAGGTTTCTTTTTATTAATGTCTCCCCCACATAAAACTGACCTGGGGGTCTCCATTCCCCCTAAATAGCTTAACCTTACTGTGTGTCTCCTCTTTATTTAGTTTTTGTTGACCGGGTAAGTGCACTAGACAAATCCTGCCTATTTTCAGGCACGACCCGGGGGAGAGGGATACAGATAAATGCCAACTGACCTTGAACCAGCTTAAGCTGTTGGTGGTATTTTTTTAGTGAATGAGGGAAATTTGGCCAGGACACCAGGGAAATACCCCTACTCTTTTTGATAAGTGCCATGGGATCTTTAACATCCACCTGAACTACCACCAGTCCAGTCAGATGGGGCCTCAGTTTAACATCTCATCCGAAAGATGGCACCTCAGAAGTGTAGCACCCCCCTCTCATGCTGCACTACAGTGTCAGTACTGGGATATTAACCCAAGTGCCAGAGGTGGGAACTGAACCCACAGCCCTCTGATCTCCCGTCCTCAGAGGTGAGTGTGCTACCTACTGAGCCACTGACACTGTTGGTCTTAGCCATTTCTATAGGCTTTTCTAATAGACTGGCATACTTAGAGGCTGAAGCAGGTAGTTCCATCATTACATCTGCATTCTCTCCTGTTACATCAATATTTAAGCTTCCAACATTAGATTGCATTGATTTCTGCTTTACAGATGTACCTCTGTAAGTGCATCAAAAAATACTTTAGCCATATTTTCTAACAGGAAATAAGAAGGGGTACTTGCATTTTTTGTACTGTGGGAGTTTGACTGTGATGCAGCAGGGGATAGTAGCATTAGCTTGCGGCTTGCTTTGATCAGTCAGCTTGCTCTTATTATTGATAGTGCTCTCTCCTGTGGCATTTTTAGAGGCTCCTGGAATCAGCATTTGTTGATCAGGAATCCATTCACCCGTGATGGTAGGTATCCAGACAGCTACTTCCAGTGCAGCTTCAGGAGTCCATTTTGTATTTTGGTGTGGGTGCAGAGCTGTTTGAAACTGAGTCTGAATATAGGGTTGTTGAGAAGCATTGAACATAAAAACTTTGCTTTGCTTTTGCCCTGGTGTTTCTGATGAACTCTATGTATTCGTTTGGGCTTTTTTCCTCCTCTAACTTTGTTTTCTCTACAAAGTATTGCTTTTCAATTTCTTTCATTTAATCCTGTAGTTGTTCTTTCTGTTGTGCCAATTTTGCTTGTAGGGTCCATTCTGCATATTGTAGGCCCTCGATTTCATAATCTGTAAGTTTACTAGTTTGTTCCCTGTTTGTCTCTCTTGTTAAATTATAGCATTCTCTGTCATTGTTGTTGTGTTTTTCTCATAAGTCAAATGCCTGGGATTTTCTTCTACAGTGTCAACTGCACTGTCTTGCACTATGCTCTCTCCTTCACCTCCAGGCTCCAACTGCACTGGGATCTCCATCCCTCCAACAGGGAGTGTAGCACCCCCCACCAAACAGTAGGGGAATTTTATTAAGAAATCAATACACAACATCATGGATAATATCAGAAAACAAACAAGGATGCAGTCAGGGAATTAAATATAACAAAAGCCATACAACTCAAAGATAAAAAAATAAAAGAAAGTCAGAAAAGCTATACACAAGAAATCAAGGCAATATAACAATGAATCCAAATGCGCAAAAAAAATATAGTCCTTTGAATGGAATTCTAGGTAGATACTATCTTAATTAAGAAAAGTAATATATTTCCATAGTAGTTGAAATTGTGCTTTCGTTAAACATTTTTGTTCCACTTCCATAATTCTAGAAATAGCTGATTCAATTTGCTGTATTATACACTGAAGAGAGGAGTGAAGTTGTTGTAAAACATATTGACATCTGGCTTGCCAAAAAAAAAATACTTACAAATAGAAAAAATAACTCTTAATGTACTCCTATGAAATTTACCCCATATACCAGAAAATTCAACCAGTATCAATATCTGATAAATAATTCTACTCAGAAAAGGCCATTGCCATGTAAACGCTAAAGTTTTCCATAACAGTCAAGTATCCTCACATTCAAAAAAGAAGTGTTGCATGGTTTCTTGAAGTTGTATACAATTTGGTTTAGGACTGTATCTGTCTTGGACTGATTTATGTTTTAAATTGCCATATACATTTAACCTGCCATGACAGCATAACCACGTGACGTCCCACATATGTTGTAGAATCCATTTGTCAATACTAAGCTGTAAAGCAAACTTCATTTTTGAAGGGGTACATCCTGGAAATAGAAACAAAGGCTCTGTAATACTGACAAATTTCTGGTATATCTGCTTCCTATTAAGAGGAAGTACTAATGATTTCTGTAGTTTCCATTGTCTTAGTTTCTTAAAACAATCTATTGCATAGGAAGGTATACTTAAATGTTGTGTAAGTTTAGGAGGTAAGTTTTCCCATTTTCCTACAATTTCCATCAGTGAATGACTTAACCAATGATCCCATGGAGTACCAATATTATGTTTCCCACAATACAATATGTAATAAAGAAAAAGGAGGAAAGAAAGCAACGGATTAATCATCCAAACACCCCTCTTAACAGGTAAATATATGCACCATCGGATTAGTTTACTACCCCATATCATTTGAAAGAAGGCACTGAATAAATGTGTCTCCAAGTGAATGGGGCATATATATATATATATATATATATATATATATATATATATAACTTAAATATAAGAATATAGGGAGTAAAATGTCTTCACTATCATGACCCTTTTCTTCTTCCCCAATTTCCATGTTTTCCATACTCAAACTTTATTTTCACACACAATCACTCTATTCTCTCAATTAAAGGTAGCTGCATCTGAGACATTAAACCACATCCCCAGAATTTTATGTGGTTCAATGATTGTCCTTATACCCCCCCACATATGAAATCTGCTTAGAATCATCATCTAAAGGAATAGAAACACTCTTCTGTATATTTAGAGTAACCCCTGATATATTTGAAAATCCATGAAATATCTGGATCACCCTATCACCTGCAGCTTTAGTCTGGACAAATAAAACCACATCATCTGCATAAGCATATATTTTTTTGGGACAAACATCAGAATATGGTGCCAAACCAATAATCTGTGTGTCCCATTCAATCTGACTAATAATTGAGTCTAGAGCAAAGGTATACAATAATGGGCTTAATGGACAACCTTGTCTAATACCAGTGCAGTGAGGAATAAAGTCACCCAAACAACCATTTATCTGTGGTCTAAATCCAGAAAATGAGTACAAATGCATAAGCCATTTGAGAAACACTGGAGGTATTCCATAAAGTTCCAAAACCTGAAATAAGTAGGTGTGTTGCACCTTATCAAAAGCTTTGGCCTGATCCAATGATAAGACAAAACCTTTGATCCTATGGGCCACTTTAGCTTCAAAGATTTCCCTCAACAAAAATAAATTATTCTGAATATTTCTACTAGGAATGGCACACATCTGTGAAATATCAATCTCCTCCTCCTGGGCAGTCCTCTGTAACCTACTACTAAGAATTTTGGCAATAATTTTATAATCAGTGTTGAGGAGATTAAGTGGTCTCCAGTTATCTAAGGAAAATCTATCACCTTTTTTATAAATAAATTTCAAGACTGCAATCCCAAAATCCTGACTCCCATCTGCCTCATGTAGAATACTATTATAGACTTATTGACCATGGCTAAAACTTCAGTCAAATCCTCAGAAAATGATTCATAAAATTCATGTGTGAGCCCATCTAAACCCGGGACAACCAGTAATTGGAGCTGTGCTATAGCCAAAGCTACATCTTTCTTTGTGATCGGGAGTACTAAATCAGAGGCTAGAAAAGTAGATACCTTTGGGGCTGGTGCCTTAAATATGTCCACTAAGGACATATCCAAAACAGGGGTAGTAACAAATATCAATCTCAAGTGTGTCTGAGCAATAGATTGCATACCAATGACTAAACCATCTATGGTACCATCAGTATGATCTAGACCTGACATCACAGTAGCATGTAACTTATCCTTACAAACCTGAAAAGGGTCCACCAAAAGTGAACAAAATGTACCAAATTGCATTTCCATGTCAAGAGATTGCACTCTATCATATTGAGTGGCAAACATTCATTTTTTAATCTCTGCTATTTGTGTCGTATAATGGGCAGAAGAAGAGGTAGCAGATAAAGACAAAAGTTTTTACAATTGGTCCCTGTATCTGAGATATTTCATATATCTGTCCCTAACCCTTTACTTCCCCACACTCTGGAAAAGAGACGTCAGCTCTGTTTTGGTATCCTTCCTCCACACCCAGCGAGAATCATAAAGACAGAGAACTGACAGTCTAGCATGTAAAAAGGTTTTTACCTGTTGTACTATCTCAGTTTGTTGAAGAAGAGAACTATTAAGTCTCCACAGGGACTCCTGAGAAAGAAATATAGAGGGGGCAAATCCCAAATTAAAAACCCCAGTTAGTAAATGACGATCGGAAAATTCATTTGGATGTACAAGAACCTGTACCAGCTTACAATATTTAGAGGTAAAAAGGTAATCTATCCTAGTATTATAGATATATCTATGATAAGTAGCCCCTTCATCAGTCCGCAGTGATCTATAAGCATCTGTTAAAGTGGCATCCCTAATCAGGTTCATTAACGCTAAAGAATCACAATATACCTTTTTACCAGTGTCCTTCCTGCATAAAACATCCACACTTCAGTTAAAATCTCCACCCCAAATAATATGTTTTTGTGTACAGAGAAAGGGTTTAGTTAGAGAAAATAAATGTATTCTAGCATCATTAGTCTGTGGAGCATAAACATTCAGAATGCGAAAGAAAAAATCTTGAAATCTACAATCTATAATCAAAGCTCTACCCGGAAGAACATCTATAACCCTAGTAATGGAAAAGGCAGTGGACTTAAACAATACAGCAATACCATCAGCAATCTCATCTCCAAAAGTCCAGTAAGAGGGACCACACACCGAACCCCTTTGGGCCTGCAGAATTTCAAAAATGGTTTTAAGTCTTGTCTCTTGTAAAAGGACAATATCAGTATGCAATGTAGCTGCATAATGAAAAAAGGCAGTCTGCTTTTTGTGATTTCTAAAACTACAAACATTCAGAGAAGAGATCCAAAACTGTGCCAGTGTTGTGCTGAAAGAAATTATCCACTATCATCCTGAGTGGCCATATTTTTGCATTTCTTCCCTTCCTTTTTCTTCTTATCTTTTTTCCTTTTAACCGTATTTGGAGGCCTAATATTTGGGACATCTACATCAGAAGGAAGCACAGAGACTTCAGTGTCCACATTCAAATCATCCCACCCTTGTAACAAATCATAGGCATTATTTGTGGGAACATCACAAACCATTTGGGACTTCTGAGTCGTAGGTCTGGTAACCATCCTATTCTGAGAGGAATTTTCCACATTCTCAATGGGTGCACCGGAGTTCTGTGACTCAACTGTATGTGGAGTCTCATGCAAAGAGGCTTCAACATCTAGCACCTGAACTTCCATCTCCTCAGGAGATAAATCCTTATACCCCTCCAGGTGTACAGCCTCTGAAGTAGCAGGTGTCTGTGGAGCAGATGTGGGAGGCTCCTGAGGAGGGACAGGGATAATGGCATCCTGTTTCTGTTCCTGTTTGTCTTGTGCCTTCTGCACCAAATTGTCCTGATTCCATTGTGCTGTTCTATTTCTACTAGCCCAAGGGCACTGATGATATGCATGTCCCTTTTCATCTCATAGATTACATTGATAAATTTTGTCACAGTTCACACTTGGGTGCCCAAACCCCCCCCCACAAAGACTGCATTTCAATAAATCCCAGGTACTACTCAAGTGGGCGTGAGCTCCACACTTGTAACAGTCCCTAGACTGCCCTCCATAAAGACAAACTCCTCTATCTTTACCTAGAAAGACACTGTTAGGAAGATATACTATCTCAGAATTAACCTGAAAAAGCTTAACTAGAAATTTCCAGCCACCCATCCACAGATCTTCAGAGTCAATTATGGCTTCAGGAGGGGATTAAATACTACATCTGTTTTGAAGCCAATGATATATATCACTAATACTAACCCACTCTTTAAGAAATATGATGGTAACAGTCCTAATAGCTGGTTTTATCAATGGTGTAATATAAAAGGGGGCCCATAGAGGAGTTCATTTCAAAGTGCCATACTTTCGCCAAAATTTCTCCAAACCCACATTTGTTTTAAAGCTAACGTCAAATGTGTCCTCTCCTGAAATATGTATAAGGGCATATATATCAGAGGCCTGAAATCACATAGAAGTTTTAAGTAGAGTTCTGGCTACATCATATCGATCCAGGTGATCAGTGAGTCCTCCCTTGTAACATATGTGAACCGCATTACATCTTGGGGCTTGCTTAAGCTTATTTTTAAATAGATCAGAAAGAGTAGACCCCCTGCCTGGAACTCGATCTGAAGCACAAGTAGCATCAGAGGTACCCTTCCGTGGGTCATCAGGAAGGGGATCTGAGGGATCCCCTGCACCACCATCTGGAACAGGGGTAGACAGCCTCCCACAAAGGGATATGGAAAATCTATCTTGGTAGAGGTTACCCACAGAGGAGCTGTCCCCGAGGCTGAAGAAGCTTTCTGTGGCAAGAGAGAAGCCTCACCACACCTCTCACCACTGGGAGGGCTGTCCACACAGGCTGGGGAAACAGAAGTATGCAGTGTAGGATTAGACAATGTTCCTGCTGGGACAAACCCTTTGGAAACCTCCGCTGAGCATGAAACATTAAATACAGAAATAGTATCCCCCACAAATCAAGTAACATGCCTTGTCTGACTATGTAACTCAGTATCCATAATATCCCCCCAGTCTTTTTGTTGCAGAGCAGTAACAGTTTGTTTGCTTGTATCATGTTTCTGAAGTTTCAGTACCTTATGTGAGCTCAATAAGTTTGGCACAGGCCTGTTTGCATAACGTAAAATGCCGTTTTCCTCTTCATTCCAATTGCGATCCAGAATCCAGTCACCCGCAGATGACCTAGTCCAGTCCGCATGTACCAATGCATCCAAAGTGGTCCAGTTATTCTCTGAAGCCTCTTGCAGAGGTTCCATGCCAAACTGTTGCTGAAAGATCTGTGACATTGAGACTGCTCAGTCTCCTGGTGTACTCATCATAATCCCTCCTGAAAGCGGCCCTGGTGTCGCAGCAATAGTCTCACCCCCATGCCGGGAAGTAGCAGGGGGAAAGTCTCCAATAGCAAAGTCAGTAGGTGCAATCTTTGGTTCCACTCCTGGTCTCTCCAGTAGAAACTGAGACTCCACCCGTACAAAAGATGAATTCCGAGAGATCACAAGCATGTCTCCCTCTCCACTAACCGCACATTCACATTCAATCATCTCCTGCATACTTGGTTTACTTGCTTGGTTTTTAGGACAAAAGAAGGCCAATAGCCCATCGAGACTGTCCTCCACATTGGTGGATCATTTACCTATGTCCCATTCATTCATCCATTTATCAAGTTTGTGCTTAAATGTTGTAATATTTTTTGAATCAACTATATCTTGAGGTAATTTGTTCCATAGTCTGGGTGATCTGATAGAAAAGAAATTTAACCTTTTATTGTTATTAGCTTTTTGGACTTCTAATTGTCTATTATGAATTCTTGGTACAATTTTTCTTGCAGAATAAACAATACTGCATTGTTCCATTTGTTCAGGTGTATTAAGTATTTTGAATAGTTGTAAAAGATTGCCTCTAGCTCGTCTGCGCTCAAAAGAGTGTAATCCAGTTTTTTTAAATCTAGTATTGTAATCCAAATGAGTTAGGTGAGGTACTGATGTGGTGACTCTGTGTTGAATTTGTTTGATTTTATCTATATCTGTCTTTAAATAGGGATTCCAAAATGGAGAAGCATAGTCCAGATAGGGCCTAATGTGTGACCTATACAGAGTTAAAAGACATTCTTCTGACTTGGAAATAAATGTTTTATTTATTCTTCTCAGTAGTGCATTTGTTTGATTTGCGATTTTTGAACAGTGTGAAGATGAAGATAGTTTATCATTCATCATAATACCCAGGTCTTTTTCTACAGGAGATGTCCTAATAATGCTATTGTTCAAGTAATACGTTTGTCTAGGATTATTTTTCCCAAAATGGAGTACTGCACACTTAGCTACGTTAAAGTACATTTTGTTCACACTAGCCCATTGTTCAATTTGTGCAAGATCCAGTGCCAATTTATGACAGTTTGCAGGGGTGTTGACCTTTCCTCGAAGTTTGGTGTCATCCGAGAATTTGATCATTATGTTATTTGGTGAGACACACATATCACTAATAAACAAATTAAATAGCACTAGGCCCAGAACGGTACCCTGTGGTACACCACTAGCCACCACACCCACCTCTGATAACACACTGTTTACCTTAACTCTCTGCGTTCTGTTACTCAGCCAACTCATAGAAGCAGCAGTGTCAACATCCTGTACATCAAGTACCTCCTATGCAACCTCCTCCATCTCCATCCCAGCACAAATTGAGATCTCCATCAATGTGGCCAAGGGTCCCCCTACCGAAGAGTAGGGGAATTTTTTATTCAAAACAGTCAAACAAAACCACATAAAAGTACTACAGCATACAAAACATAATAAAAAAAAAATTAAAAAATAAAGTACAAAATTCATGAGAAAGAAAAAAAACTAAATAACATTCAAGTAACAGGAAAGTCTGAAGTAGTCACCCAAGGCATATTGCACCAATAAGCTTCTAAAATCTGTTTTGGAAAAACAATGCTTTCCTTCTGATAAATAACAGACAGTTCCCTAGTAATATTCAGAATAATTAATTCAATGGGGGAATCCCTTTGCTGTAACATAAAACCACATCTAGCATTCCAAATATACCATTTTATTACTAAACAAACAATATTTAATGTACCTGCATGAAACATCTGCCAACCAGGGTGAAAAATACCATGCATCAATTCTTCAAATGTCATTGTTGAAAAAATAGGTACAGACCAAGAGCTAGCTAGTCTAGACCAAAATGGTCTTATAAATGAACAAAGAAAAAATAAATGCTCAATAGTTTCTTCTGCCGAGACACAGTGACTCCTAATGCAACCACGATCAGCATACTGTTTATGTTTTTGATTACTTTTCACATTAATCTTACCATGGCAACTGAGCCAATGAAAGTCCCACATATATCTTGGAATTCTTTTTTCAGTTAACAATGACAATTGGAAATCTTGTAAATGTAAAGGTCGATGAGGAAAAGTGATCAGTTCTGAAAAATGTGTAGTAAGTATACATTGGTACAACTGTTTCCTCGTATTGTTAAGCAATAATTGACTAGATACCCCCCATAATCGTAATTTGATAAAGATTTCCCTATAAAAGTCCGGAAGCATAGGGTCAAACTTCAAATGAGTGACCCTAGATCCTTCCCATATTGAAAACCAGTGATGAACTGTGTCATAAAAATATGACGTCCAAAAGTGATCCTGATTTACTACAAGGGGTCGAAGATTTGCATAAAAAAACATACAGTCAAAAAACACTAAAGGGTTCACCATATTCAAACCTCCTGAAGAAACTGGAAGATAAAGATCATTCCTTTTTATAGGATTTAGTCAACTACCCCATACTGCACAAAAAAATAAGCTTAATAATTTAGTTTCTAATTGCTTAGGAGGAGGAAAAACCTTACTGACATACAAAAATTGTGGTAAAAGTTTCATCTTAATTAAAACCACACCTTTTTTTTTTATCAAGTTTCCACGTATTCCATTTTGACACTATCGTGATTCCCAATTCCATCCTTACCATCCAATTTAATATATCTAAATTTCCTCCACCCCATAATAACCCTAGAATCTTAATAGGGTGAGAGACAATAGGAATCCCCGAAATCTGAGGGTCGATATGAGATCGCTTACCCAAATAAATACCCTGACTTTTAGAGGTATTTAAACTAGCCCTGATATTAAAGAATAAGTATTACAAATAGACAATGCTAAAGTTATAGATTGTGCATCTGGTAATAGAAGACATAAATCGTCCGATATGCAAGACATTTTGCAGGGCTTGGTATGATTGTATTTTAAAGAACGTATCCCAGGATATGTATTAATACTTCTTAATAAAGGATCTATATTAAAAACATACAGGAGTGGGCTAAGGGACAGCCTTGCTGAACTCCTCTATGGACTGGTATTATCGGTCCAACATGTCCATTCACCATAGGAGTTACTGTGGCAGACGCATATAACTGTTGTATCCAATAAATAAATTTGTCCGGAATTTTATAGAATCTTAACACTTCCCACATATAGCAGTGATCAATAGAATCAAAAGCTTTACTTTGATCCAGTGAACATAAAAACCCTTCCACTTCCTGTTTTTTACTTCTAGTAGTAATCTCTCGAAGTAGGAGAAGATGTTCCAAAATAGTAGTGTGAGTCACTGAAGAAGCCTGTGCTTTACTAATCACATGATTCGCTATAGGTTGCAATTGCAAGGTTAAGATTTTTGTCGATAATTTAAAATCTGTATTTAACAGACAAATCGGTCTCCAGTTAGTTAGAAGAGTTCAATCTCCTGTTTTATATAAATAGACTAAGGAACCTTGTGCCATTTCAAAAGGTAAAGCAGTTTGTAACATCAGAGAAAAAACTTGTGCAAGTTCTTGTGCCAGAAGTTCCACAATAAATTTTTAAACTTCAACGGTTAAACCGTCCTTCTCCGGAGATTTATTTTTAGGCATAGTTGCCATAGCCAAATGAATTTCAGAGGGGTGAATGTCCATCTGCAATTCCTGTATTAAAGAAAAAGGAACTTCCGGAACCGAAATATGCTTAAAAAAAGTTTGAATACCCTCTAAATTTGTAGTAGTACGTGAGAAAAGGGATGCAGAATGCGTATAAACAATATCCATAATATCATCATGCGAAGTACACATATGTCCTAATGAATTTTGTAAACTATCTATTCTTTTGGATTTTACACGCTGATGACAAGCATCATATGGACATATATTAGAGAGGGGCCCTTGCAAACCAAAGGTTTGTTGAAAAACCAAAGCAGCTGCTTTTTTTCATGAAAGAGATGCATATGGCTTTTCAGGGTAGAAATTTGAGCACTATAATCATGCGTAGAGACATAAGATAAAGAAATTAAAGATTGCAATTGTTTCCGATGTCGTAAATATAGTGAGTATTGAATATCAGTCTCTTTTTTACTCATACTTTTTAATAAGACAATTAACTCCCTTTTTAAATCCTCCCACCATTGTATGGGTGAGTCATATAAAAAAAATATTGTTTTTTTTTGCGGATAAAAAATATTGTATTTGTGATCGACAATTTTCACGATGTAGTAATAATGAATTACATTTCCACAACCCCTGTCCAATCTGAACCCCATGACCCAAAACAAGAGAAATCAAAGAATGGTCTGAATATTCCACCACTTGTACAGTGGCCGTGGAAATAACAGAGTGATGGGAAACAAAAAAGAAATCTATTCTAGTAGGACCTTTAAAAAAGTTGGCACTACCTTTTTGAAATGGAACAACATAGCATCAGTCAAATCCGCTTTACGCACCAGATTAGATAAATAATTTGAATCGCAGAAGGATTTCATAGTTGTGGTCTGTGGCCCCTTATTCCATTTGTCTAGCCCACAATTGAAATCCCCTTCCCAAATTACTAAGTGTGCCATATATAAAAAAGGTTGAATAAGTTTAAACAAAGATACTCTATCAGCCTTTGATTCCATAGTATAGATATTAATGAGATGAAAAGATTTACCTTGAACGCAAATATCTACCAGCAAAGCTCGTCCAGGAACCAAATCTAACAGTTTTAAACATGTAAATTCAAGGCCTTGAAACAAAATTCCCACCCCTGAGCATTGGTCTGTACCTATTGACCAATAAGAAGGTCCCACATACCAAGCTTTAGTGGCATTTTGCACATCAAGCAAAGTGTGCAATCTTGTACCTTGCACAAAATAAATGCCAGGATTCTGATGAAGTAAAGCCGAAAAAACCATATTCCATTTTCTCAGGCTCTTAATACTGTTAACATTTACAGAAGTCAGGAACAGATTCATAAGATAAAAAGAAAGGAGTATCCAAAAGAAAAAAACACCAAAAAACACAAATCATTTCTTTTTACCCCCACTTCTAGTACCCAGCCCAGTTTTAAGCTTAACATGTGATGGATGAGTTTTTTTCTTTGAAGGTTCCTGACGTGGGGCAAGCTTTAGTTCTTCGGTTGGATCCACCTCCCCATCCCCAATCAAGGAAGAGGAATCTGAAAGTATCTCGGAATCACTATCCACTAAAGGGAGGTCTTGATACCAATTTTGTAAAGAAATAACCTGTGTTTTTGCCATTTTAACAGCTGGAACAGGTTTTTCCACCCTCTTCCAAGCCAGAATACCTTTCCTGGTATTATAGGCTACAGGAGGAGGAGGCATGACTTCTTTAGGCATTTCAGAAGGCACAGATACCAAATCCAGCCCCACACTATCCTGTTGTAAAGGGAGAAGTGCAGGGGTAGAAAGTGGAAGCACCAATGGGTCTCTCTGTGGCTTTACAACTGTTGTCTGGGAAGTCCTAGAAGGTGAAGAAAACTTTGGGGGGGAAGACTTGTGAAGAAAAGAAGGGGAGGATTATACTAAATCAGACTGTTGCCACTGAGCTACTGCTATGAGCAATCGTTGTTCCTCACAATCACCACCAGGGTTTTTATTATGGGCGGCCCACGCACAACTTTGATAAGAATGCCCAGTTTCATCACATAGACTACAGACCATTTCATTCAGACAGTTGCTACTGACGTGACCTAACTCATTACAAAGGGAACATTTTATTTTATCACAAATGCCACTTGTATGACCCTCAGAGCCAAATTTGTAGCAGGCTTTAGGTTGGCCTGCATAAAACAAGACTCCTCTATCATGTCCTAGAAAAAAGGTATTTGGTAAATGAGTAAGGCCCTCACCAGTCGATGGCAATAAAACTTTAAATTTCCAACCCCCGGTCCAATAATGTTCACTATCAAAGATAGCAATAGGTCCATCCAAAACAGTACATCTGTTTCATCCAGTATGTTAAATCTGTCACACTAACTCCTTCATTTCTAAACAATACAGTGACAAATTTTACAGCAGGTTTTGTCAAGGGTATTACTTCAAAAGGGGTCCATAAAGGAGAGTTTCGAAGTTCGTTATATCGTTTCCAAAAACGTTCTAGACCAACAGTAGTCTTGAAACTAACGTATGCTTGCCTGAAACATGAATTAGTGCATATATTTCAGTTGCGAAAAAGCACAAAGAATCTTTAAGCAGATTTTTACCCACATAAACACGATCAGGTACACTGTCCAGTCCACCTTTATAAACCAAAAGAACAGCACTGTGACGTTTCGCAGGAGCAATGGGTAAATGAAATAAAGAAGCAAATGATTTTTTTGAAGTGTCAGGTTTAAAGTTTAAAGGAGCCTCTGGTACAGAAGCAGCAAGCGGAATTGTTGATACTTTGTTACATGTAGTTGTGATAGATGCATCAAGAAGTGGAGCAATGTCAATACTAGAAACTGCAGGATTGTCTGTTGTTTTAGGGATAATAATAGGAGATGTACCAGAAACCCAGCGGTTGTCTTTTCCATTTTTCTTCCACCCTGCTGCCTGGAGAACAGCATCCACTGACCAAGGCTCTGTGGGGAGTTAACTGCAGCAAATCCATTGAAGAAGGTGTGCAAGAAACGGGTAAATCCTGACGTGCGTCGTCACAAGCTGACTCACTCGGCAAGGCCTTTGATGCTGCCACGGCAGCATTCCAAAGCAACTGCGTAGCCGAAACTGACAGTGGTGATTCCAAAACTGCTGAAGGCGTTTTTATACAATGAGTAGGGCTTTCTAACAGAGATCACCGAGGGCTAAACTGTTGTTGTTGATCTGAAGAAGGTAATCCATCTGCTAAAACCATTTCTTCCTCCCAAGTACAAACTGCAGGTATCGGAGGCGAAGGCTGATTCTGCATAAAGGTACCTCTTTTAGCCAATAAGGCTTCTTGTTGATGAATCACTTCCATAAGCCAGCGTTTCTGACATTCCAAAGCTAAAAAGTCATCGTCATCCATATCCTGAGCCATTTTCGATAACGCTGCCACAACAGGTTTTTCTACAGAAGCCAAATCTGGCACTTGTTCCGTTCCAGACAGATAAGAAGCAGAAGGTGGAACAAAACCTCCTGCCTCCTCCACGTCCATCTCCTTTGCTGAGTCCTCACCGACTACCGCCATGACCAGCAGCAGCGACGCCCCCTACGGAGTAGGGGAATTTCCCCGGTGTTCCCAGGATGATATTGAAAATAAGCAGTATTTTCTAGCCCTCCCTTATGAGTCAATAAAAACAAAATAAATAAAGTGTTTCACATTATGAGGGCACATGTACCAGAGTGTCTGTTTCTCAAATTATGTGGGTTTATGTCTCAGATTGTCCACATCCCCACATTATCAGTGCCCATATATCAAAGTGTCTGTATCCACATTATGAGGGTCCATGTCTCATGGGCCTTGTATCCCACATTATGAGGACCCATTTCTCAGAGTGCCTGTATTCCACATTATGAGGGCCTATGGTTCAGAGTGTCCATATCACACATTACAAGGACCCATGCCTCAGAGTGTCAGTGTCTCTTACTATTAGGGTCTATGTCTCATATTTTCTGTGTCAATGTCCCTCATTATAAGGGTCCATGTCACAGAGTGTCCTTATTCCACATTATGAGGGCCCAAGTCTCAAAGTATCTGTATTTGACATTATTAGGGTCCATGTCTCACAGTGTCAGTATCTCATATTATACAAGGGTCCATGTCCATGTCTTAGATTGTCCGTATCCCTCATTATAAGGGCCCATGTCTCAAAGAGTCTTTTGAAAGAAGGTAGAGAGCAGCCGTTATATTGCATGTATATTGGCAGTAAATCAAAAATCTAAACCCGAACCAAAGCCAGAGGTGATTTGACAAAACCAAAACCAGATCCACTCTACAGTACAAGTCACATTAAACTGTTCCTCCAATGAGTTTGTTTAGCATTGTTTTTAGAGCTGGTAATGCATTGGCAACTAATGTTGCATTGTTTTTCAATGCTTAACCAGCTCAAGAGCAATGTATGTGAAATGTGTTTACAATTCAATTGAAATGCATCTGCTGTCCAGTCACAAAGCAATGCAAAACTGAGTTGTAACTCTTAAGAAGCAGTTTGTGCATGGCTTTATTCTGGATTCAGCAACACATATGCAACTCAATTAGAAATGCTAAAGCAACTCATTGCGGGGAACAGTTTACTGTGACATGTACTGTAGTTTTGCACACTTCTGGTGAAATGCACAATACAGAATCTCAGATGGCACAAGGCACAACCTGTGCAAACTCGCAAGAACATACACTGGCAAAAAAGTGACCAACTGCATAATATTCTGCAGTATTGTAAGTACATTGATTTAATTTCAGATTAAAATCAAAAGTATTATCCACAATTGTGGCAGTAAAATCAAAGTTATGGCAATATAATTAAAATCGGTTATATGAATTGGAGTTTCAGTCTCACAGTCTTATCAAAATGTCTAATATTAAATTTCTTACTTCATAAAGCAGTGATATGGTCTCCAATCAATGAAATCTCTTTTATAACCCTTCCTGGATATTGTGGCAATAATATTAATGTTACAATACCCAAGGGAACACATCAGTTAATGATAGCATTACGCAGCATATGGTAGTAATCACAGGGTCCAACCGCTCTACCTCTATTGAGTAAACTGGGGGCACAAAATCTTGGCCTAAGGATATTTTTTTATTATTTTGTACTATTATACTAGTCTATTAATGACTTCTTCATGAAGCACTGCTGACCAATCCCTCCCAATAAATTATAACAATCAGATCTGTTTCAGGATATCTTTATCACTATCCATAAACAGTGATGAGAAAAATAATGATGATGGATCAACATAAAGTTTTTAATAAAGATTTACCCATGTGTATGCATCAATGTGTTCTATGGCGACAAGTACATCACCAGTACAAACAGTACAAACAGCTATGAGATTTGAAAATGCCCTATGGCTAGACCTTGGTACCCCAACATGGGCTCATATGGTATCCCTTGCACCACGAAGGCCCCTAGCTACAAACATAGAAGCCTCCACATTACACACAAACCCTCCTTCTTCTGGATAGCTTCTTCTGACCCACTTCTGTACTACCCCAGCATCACATGGCTCGTCATGTCAGGAGGCAGTATGGGGGTGATGGCCACTTCCTGTGGCATCTACAAGTTAAGGTACATCTGGCTTTGGAAAAGAAGGGGCCATTTGTCATATGAAGGGATCCCTGATTGTTTGATGCCATAGTCATGGTCCTCATCAGGCCCCCTCTCCCCCCCACAGTGTTCACCAGTCTTCTGCAACAGTAAGAAAACAAAATATCCCATTTTTGTAGTCTTAAAAATTACTGCTGTCTTATAAAGGGAATGCAGAAATCCTAGTTTTATTCCCGTCTTACATGTTGTAGTGGATCAATAGATTACTGACCTGTATGTCTGTGCTCAGCCAAGTCCCATCTACTATACCTGTAAGGAGATCTTCAGCAGTGGACACAAGAGGCTGGAATATTTCAAAGCAACCCACAAGTGCAAATTAAGTGCATGCACCCCATTGTAAGGACTGAGTGATAAGTTGGTAAATGTGGTCTAATGTAGTCTAATGGATAGAACACTGACCAAGGAACTGGGAGATCATATACCCAAACCCCATAAGCGAGAAATGCTCACTGTGTAACCTTCATCAAGTCACTCAACCTCTTAGTGCTGCAGTCCACCCAGTTGTGGAAATGGAAAGATGCAGGACCCGACTGGAAATAGATGTTTCATCTCAGCTGGGCCATCCTTGCAATAAGTTGCAAGACAAATATATTATGGCCAAAGTTTTCTGCAACTTCTTTTATAGAGAATTCCTATGCAATATTTACTTTTTACCATTTTCAGTTTCTTGTCAAGTTAAAGACTGTTGAATTGATCTTATAACTTTTCACAATATTTTAAATTCAGGATATTCCATTCTTTATTGCTGAAGACATTTGCACGAAAAGAGGCTCTTTGAAATATAAATAAGAAATATAGATAAAGAAATATAGCCACCTATTCCTATTAATCTTCCTGCCTTAACATCATAATCATCTGTTTGTGACACCAGAATAGTATCCATGGTAACAGACTTTATCAAAAGTAGATGATTTATACATGTAGTACCAATTCTTTAGGTGTAGTTAGAAACATAGAATATGATGACAGATAAGGATCACTTGGCCCACCCAGTCTTTCTTTTTTACCTGTAGCCTCAGAAGATTTAAGGTGTCATTTTGTGAGTTAGTCCTCACAGTTGCAGCTGTCGTCCCACAGAGTGGAGGAAATGGGACACAGGCAGGGAGATTTGCTTTTCTTACTATTGCAACTGTGTTTTAGGCTGCAAATGGTATTTCAGGGGAATTAATGTAAAAACTGTTTTGGGACGGGATTGTGTGTGGGATAGAGAGGAGGTAGGATGTCTCTAGAGGGAGTATGAGGGAGGATCTCAGAGATGGATGCCATTCTTCATGAGGTATAAGTCAGCCAATAGGGCAGCTGTAGTTCCTATATGTATACCCACAATCTTTAGTGATGCTGAAGGATGAGTACAATGTAGCAAGAGTGTGGCATCTAACTCAGTGGCATCTAGGTACCTTGGCAGGGCATTGGCAGGTTGTCAGCAGAGAGAAGCAGGGTGGGGGGGGCTCTGCCAGTAGACTGAGGCAAAGCACTCAATCACTCCTGTTGGTGCACTCTCTGCTGAAAGGGGCAGAAGGTAAAAGGTAGGCCCAAATTGGAAATAAGAATAGCACTCTTCCTAGGGTAGGGGTAGAAACAGAAAAACAACAATAAGGGTATTAATAGCTTACCCACATCTGGGGTAAGGGGTAGTGAAAGGCCGAGTAAAGTAATTAGAGATAGACTAAAACTAGGAATAGGAGCAACACCCTATCTAGAGTAAAGTGTACAGAAGGGTATAGCAAAAGATATAAGGGAAAGTTTTTCCAAGTAACACAGGGAGAGCAAGACCAGGAAATGTGGGGAGTGGTGGAGTGTATTGACTGTGGACTGGCAATTTTCAGAAAGACCTTTAAGAGAATGCTGTGCTGCCCCATCTACAAATGCCTCTCTGGGTTGATGGAGAAGGTCACTAGACTCAAAGATGAGTTGGCAAGAAGTCAAGGGATCTTTTTTCCCCACACAGGGGCTCTCAAGTTTAACACCATTACTCTAGAGGATCTCGGATAGGTAGTGCAGCTGGACTACAGTGGGATCAGGAAGGATGGGGGTGTGGGGCTCCAGAAGGCAGGTGGGGGTGGGTTGCAGGCACATACCTTCACCGGTACCATTACAAAATTTCTACACCACTCTGGCAGAGTGGAACTGCCAGGAGGAGGCACCAATGGTAGTGACTAGGGATAATGTGGGAGCAATCTGTAGTTGGGATCACAAAAGGGGGGACAGAATGCCAGTGGAACAGGAAGAAACATTTAGTGGGGTCTCAATTGTCACTCTGAAAAATTTAAAAATAGGAAACGGTGTGGAGAGGGGGGTCAGGTGCCTACATGGCACCATGACTGGGAGAGATAAGAAGCATATCCTATGGATTAGTAGGGCAGCAGGAAGGAAGGAGGAACTTGATGTCACTGTCCACCTGAGGACTAATGACCTGTCTAGGGAAGGAGCTGGAATAGAACATAGGGAGTTTAGGAAGCTGGGAAGTGTTTGTAAAGAGGTAGCATGCTGAGTAGTTGGCTGCAAAGAGGGAGTTGCTGACTGGGGGGGACTTCAATCTACCAGATGTAGATTTGAGCCTCCTATCTGCAGTGTCAGCTAGAAGCAGACATCCTAGGCTCCATGTTGTGGGGGGCCGGGTTCCTCAGGCAACTTGTCTGTGAACCCACTCAGGATGGGGACCTGGTTCTCCTAGACAGAGACAGTGTTGCAGAAATCAAGGTGGGAAGCAACGTGGGAACTAGTGATCACAGTACAGTGTGGTTCAACGTAAGGATGGCTGAGAAATCAAACCACACAAGAGTGAGTGTCCTGGACTTCAGATAGGCAGATTATATAAAGATGAGTGAATGCCTCAGGGATGGCCTGGTGGGAGGGATGGCCTGGGGAGTGGAGGAACAATGGGTCAAACTGAAAGGGATATAGTGAAGGCAACAAACGTCTGCATCAGGCAAGTGAGCAAAAGCAAGAGGAAGAGAAGACAATTATGGTTCTCAAAAAAGGTGGTGAAAATGTAAAGTCTAAAAGGGTTGCATTCAGAAGGTTCAAGGAGATGCAGAGGGCAGAAGATAAGGATGTGTGTTAGGTGAAACAGATGGAAGCAAGAAAAGTAGTAAAAAGCACAAAGGCACAGACTGAAGAGAGAATATCTTAGGAAAGAGCTAAAGGGGACAAGACATTTTTTAGGTACATATGCAAAAAAAGGAAGACAAAAGAAGGGATTATAAGGATAAAAAAGGAAGGAGGACTGTAGAGAGGGGACCAGGAAAAGGCAGACATCTTGAACAAATACTTCTCAGTGTTCACAGTGGAAAGGAAAGGGGAGGAACAGCAAAAAAGTATGAGGAGCGTTGATGGACTGGAAGTGGATCCTTGTCCATTTTCTAAAGAAGAAGTCCTAAAAGCACTTGCTATTGCTAACCTGTAAGTGGCTAAAGCTATGGGGCCAGACAGGATACATCCAAGGGTGTTGAGGGGACTCAAGGAGATACTGGCTGCACATATGGCAGTCCTATTTAACAGATCACTGGAGAATGGAAAGATTCCAGAGGACTGGATGAGGGCCACTGTAGTCCCACTTCACAAAAGTGGTAGCAGAGAAGAGTCTGGAAATTTGAGGTCTGGCAGCCTGATATCAATGGTGGGAAAATTAATGGAAACATTGCTAATGTAAAGGATTGTAGAATATCTTGAATTCAGGAGGTTACAAGATCTGAGGCAGCATGGATTCACACGGGGGAAGTCATGACAAACACATGTGATAGATTTCTTTGACTGGGTGACCAAGGAATTAGATCAGGGTAGAGCAGTGGACATGGCCTACCTAGATTTCAGTAAGGATTTTGACACTGTTCCACATACAGGAGAATTTAAACAAGCTGGGTAGGTTGGGGTGGGCAACAAGGTTTTAAACTGGGTAAGAAATTGGTTAGGAGACAGAAGACAAAGAGCAGTGGTAAATGGAGTTCACATAGAGGAAGGGAGGGTGACCAGTGGGGTACTCAGGGTTCTGTGCTGGGATTGTTCTTCTTTTAATATCTTTGTAAGTGTTGGAGCAGATTTACTTGAAGGGAAGGTCTGCCTCTTTGTGGATGACACCAAGATTTGCAACAGTGGTGGACACTGTGGGAGGTAGATGGAATGGATGAGCTATGATCTGTGAAAACTGAAAGAGTGTTCAAGGTTATGGAAGCTGGGATTTAACATAAAAAAGTGCCAAATAATGCATTTGGGATGCAGAAATAATGTAATTGAGTATAAAATAGGTGGACTATTGCTGACAATGCCCAAGGAGGAAAAAGACCTGGGGTAATCATGTTGGATGACCTAAAGGTGGTCAGGCAATGTGACAAGTCATTTGGGAGGGCTAGTGGGATGCTGGGGTGTATAGGGAGGGGTACCACCAGAAAAAAGAAGGTGGTGGTGTTTCCCCTGTATAGATCACTGGTAAGTCCCCATTTTGAATACTGTGTCCAGTTCTGGAGACCTTATCTCAGTAAGCGCACAGACAGTATGGAGGCAGCCCAAAGGAGGGCAACTAAAATGGTGCAGTATCTACATCCACAGCACTACAAGTAGAGGCTAAAGGAGCTCAATATGTATAGCGTAAAACAAGAAAATGGCTTGTCTGTTCAGGTGGTGCAGAGGACTGGTTCTAGGGGGCAGGTTTAGTCAAACCTCCATAATCAAATATGAACAAGAGCCCCTGGACACAGAACAACTTTACCAGGACACCACATTATAATTCTGAAAATAGTAAAAGCTTTATTGATGCACAGTTCAAAATGCAGTGGTGGAGGATAAATAGGTAATCACACCAGTTGCCCCCTTGCTTTGACCAAAGTATTCATCAGGGGGCAGGCTTCTGGTGATAACCATTGCCTTAAAGGGTACCTAAACAAGCAGTTTTTTAAAACTGCAAACTCCAGAATCTGGCTTCATATGGAGGTAAAGTAAAGGATGCTATTTACAAGTATGCTAAAACTGCATTTATGTAAATAACATAAATGCAGTTTCATAGCTTTTGAAAAATGTAAACATCAGCCTGTCGCATTCAAAAAACAGCCTTGGCTTCTCCATAAGATGTCTGCCAAGTGTGTTAAGTGATGAGTCATGATGACATCATTTGAGCCAGAGACAGAGATCAACATCTATTTCTATAGTGCTAACTAGTTCTTCTTTCCCTCTTTATTTTGAATTGTTGTACCAGAATGATCAACACCATGTATTACCTCATGGACTATTTTGATCAGTACACATGTTAGGCTATGATTTTGTTCATTTTGTTTACTTTAACTTGCAGAAAATGTCTTGCAATCCAGCTGATTTTTTTCTTTGGCAGACTGCATTACAGTGCAAAACTTCAAATACCTGATAATCTAGTGGTTATATGATGCACTGAATTTTGTTTTGTGTTAACCAGAAGAGATACACTAAGCTGACAGCTTGTTTACAGGAATGGCCTAGGAGCAGAAGGAAGTTTAGTGACTTGCTTAGGGTTACACAGCAAAGTACTGGTCTTGTCCAGTTCCAAAGCTCATGTTCTCTTGTTAATCCACAAATAAGGCTTTCTTTTTCCATGTGAACCCACTGCACCTAGCCTGCCTTCTATTGAACACCCCATCATCCATACCCTGTCCTCAGTACTGCCTGGGAACGCATATGACCATGCGGTCTCATAAAGAGAATTATCACACCTCAGATTGTAATCTTGCACCTCAGAGGGTTGTACACACCTATACTGATAATGCATCATAAACTGGCACTGTTAAAAAATGCCTTTCAAATCACTCTCCAGTTCACATTCTCAATATCAGACGTCTGCTCCTTCAGTAAATATTAAGTGAATCACCACCCTTCTGCACAGTGATGGTAGTATGTACAGTTCTCTGTTGTGTTTTTTCCTCACCTTCCCAGCAATTCTTCTCCAGTACTTTTCTGTGATCTACTCTACAATGCACGTTGGCTGGCCACCACCCTTCCAAATCTTGAATGAGCTATACACAACTCCCTCAATACTGTCCTAACAAATGTCAACACCCCCCCCAATAAGCTCCCTTCACTGAATTCAAGTAACAGTTTAGGTGCAGCCCTGCCACTCTGAGTATTTGTCATTATTGGCTAGTCTCATCCACAGTCAGGTAGTGAGCACAATGCTGACAGCCCCACATTTCAGATCTCACAGTGAACTGCTCAGCGTCCTCCTTCGTGTCTTCAACTAACCTGAATATAGCTGTACCCTGCTGGAATGACTTCTTCAGTTCCTCTCTGGCATTCATTCTTCTCACCTGCTCCCCACACCAAAAACTGGTGAGATCACTACCCTTCCGCAGCATGAATGTGATTAGTACAGTCTCCCGTTTTATAGTTACATATTAATAATAAACATGATCTTCTGGTAAGCCAGGCTGATAGCAGCATGGTACAAGTGGAACAGTACACTTTCCTACTCATATAAGATCTAAGCCACCTATGATTAGGCATTATTAAATGACGTGCATAATGATGTACACACCTGTCATTTAATAGTGCCTAATCAAAGGTAGCCTAGATCTTTTAAGGCTAGGAAAGCCCATCATTCCCCTTGTTTCCTACTGATATTAGCCTGACTTGCTGGAAATGTATTTTTATATTTGATATGTCAAAATAAAACAGGAACTGTACTACTTGCATTCATGATGCAGAGGGGTAATGAGCTCACCGGTTTTCGATATTGAGGAAAATAGTGAAGAATGAATACCAGAGGGGACTGAGGTCAACTCTTGCAAGGTACTGCTATATTCAGGGAAGGGGAAGACAGAAGGAGAGAAATATGAGCAGATTATTGTGAGAAATAAGATGCAGGGCTGCCAGCACCTTGATCACTACCTGACCCCATTGTCCTGGCCAACATTCCCCTTCCTATAAAACCAGTGCATGCAATTGTCCAAGGCTGTGTGTGGATATTAATGTATGGAACAGATGCCACTACACGTTCAGTCACTTCACTATCAGTCTAGTATTGCTTGTAAAGCACTTCAGGATACAGTGTGTATGAAAACTACTATATAAATGCTAATTCTTATTCTTATTATTATTTCCCATGGAAAAAGAGGACAAGACAAGCATATATTTGAGTTTTGAGAAAGTTTGCACTCTAACATTGGACTGCACAAGAACTTTGCTACAAAAAAGGGGTGGCTCTAGGGGGTGGTGAAGGGTATGGCTGCACCTCCCCCACATAGCAGCGTACCTGCTTGCTGCTGCTGCTGCTGCTGCTGCATTTCACTTTGTTTAAGAAGTCTGATTTATTGATTGTACAAATGTTTACATTCAAACTGGATTACATTTGTAGGGTCTGTCAAAAACATACTAGAAAAGAATAATAGCAGAAAATATAAAGGCTTATTAAAAATGTTAAGAAGTGCATATTAAGCATGCACACCACCCCAGCACCCCCATTGTAGCATCCCAGATCCACTATAACCACTAGACCACCAGGTTATTCAAGATTTGTACTGCATTGTGGTTTACCACAGAGAAAGTCGGTTGGATTAAAACTCATTTTCAGCATGTTAAAGTAAACAAAATGAACAGAACCATAGCCTAACGTGCGCATTATACAAAATAATGCACATGGTTTTGACCATTTGCGTGGAACACTTCTATTCAAAGGGAAAAAAGAACTAGTTAGCACTACAGAGAGCCATATATCTCTCTGACTTTATCTCAGATGACATCACATTTGGTGGCCATTTTAGGAAGCAGGTAAGACAGTTTTTTTCTTTTTTTTTTTGAAATTACTATTTTTCTCTCCTTCCTGCCTGCCATCCCTGCCCCTTCAGGAGCCTCAAGGTAGACATCCTTCTGCCTTTCACCCTGCCTGTATGACCCCACAGGAACCCCATAGAGCTACAGTTTACCCCCTGAGCGGGGATGGGGCAGAGCTCCCTTACCCCAACAATCAACTTTCGTCAGTCCAGAGGCCATCACGCGGATGAAGGCACATCGAGGGCACGTCTCTGGAGGCTCAATCTTCCCGGTGATGGCAGGCATTTTTCCACTTTTCCTCAAACCCCCTACAGCGTAGGACCCCTGACATCAAGGCGCAGAGCGCCGATGTCACGCTGTATGCCGGCAGCCCTTCCCCTAAACATTTGGGGTTTGCAGTACTCCGAGCCTCCGCGAGTCAGACAAACGTCGGTCATAGTCTTAACCCTCCCGGAGTAGGCGAGCTGTCGTGGGACGCTCAAGCCTAACTCCCCATGGCCAACCCACCAGCAACCCGAGTCCGCTCCCGAACCCGGGTCGCCGGCATGGAAGACAGTTTTTTTCTAAATTGGAAGGCTGATTTTACAATTTTCAAATGCTCTGGAACCACATTTAGGTAAATTATGTAAATGTAGTTTCAGCATTAATGAATACAGCTGCCTTTCCTTTAGTCACCTACGGAGTCAGATTTTTGAATTGTTTGTTGTCAAAATGTTGTTTAGGTATCCTTTAAATACCTGGATGCCATGGTCACAACCAATTGTGTGAATCATTTACAAATGATTGGCATTCCATTGAGTGGTGGGATTCAAACCCGTAGCTTCACATATTAAAATATAGGTGAAAGTGAACGTACAGGCAACAGGTGAAAAAGCTAACATGTATATACTAACAAATTATCAAAATGACAATAAATATCAAATTGCTACAAAAGAGGAAGATGTTATAGGCAGAATCCCATTAAATGTAATATGAATTAAAGCAAATCCAAATCAGAATAATGGCTTAAACATATTCAACATATATCATTACAAAACTGTCATTGAACAAATATCATGGAAAAAAGAAAGAACTGTAACAAATTTCAAACCAGTCACAATGTCATGAAAAAATATTAAACAGCACAGATGATCATTCATTGATTTTAGATTTTTTTAAAAATAGGGTTTCAAATCCCACTCACGATTTAGATCTTTAGGTGATAAAGAACCCAAACGGAAAATCCCTGTAACTTTCTCTTTGGAGCAGTTTTTTTTCTTTTTCCACCCCGGGATCTGGCTTTATATGTTCAATGCCCATACACTGTACTTTAGAACCTCTGGATTAGTATAAAAAGTACTCTCCCTCAGGAGTCTCTTCTAGTTTGTTTCTAATATCTCTGAGATGTTCTTGTATCCCAAGACGGTCAGATACAACTATTTTATCAATGTAGAGCTTTGAGTAAGATCACCAGAGGGCATAGATGACAAACTCAGTCCTGCACATGATAAATTAATGTATTTCTACAATTGTTTCGTAGCCCTGCAATTTAAATTATTTTGCTTTATATTTATCGCATCTAAACATACCTGCATGTTTAGTGGGTAGCCAGCTTTGTGTTGTAGAGCCCTCAGATGATTTAACAAATCTGCTGTGCACAATTTGTTCTCTAATACTTGGAGCTTTTTTAAAAGAAACTAGTAGGGTACCTCTCATTACAGTACTAAGTCTGACATATTTTTTTTTAAATAGACTTGTATTTTTTAACAACTGACCCAAATCTGGCCTGCCATATTGTTATAATCTGTAACCAAACAAATTTTGTCATTTGCTTTGCTTGTGTGTTTATTTTTTGGTTTCAGCAATTCTGCCCTATCTAGATTATTGGCCCTCTGCAATCCACTTTCAGTGTCACACTCCTGCCGACCATTTGCTCCAAAGCATTCTTTTAATTCTTCTGCCTGTTCCTGAAATGTATACATGTTAGAACAATTTGTTTTCAGTCTAACAAATTGTCCATATGGAATGTATTGAATCAAAGGTTTTGGATGAGATCAGCTCTCAGAAGGGCATTCTTTGCAGTAGAAACAAACGGGAAGAGACTCCTGCGGGACAGCACTTTTTACACTATCATAATAGTAATCCAGAAGTTCTAAAGTATACGGGCATTGAACATATAAAGCCAGATGATCTCCAGAGGGAGATAGAAAAAACTGCTCCAAAAAGAAACTTACTAGAATTTCTGTTTGGTTTCTCTATCACCTGAAGGTCTAAATCACAAGTGATACATACATAGATACATAGACAGTGTCGGCAGATAAGGGCCTATGGCCCACCTAGTCTGCCCATTTGAGCTTGTAAGTTCAGTTTGTTTTGGTGTGGGATTTGAAACCCTATTTGTAAAAATGTAACATCAATGAATGATCATCTGTGTTATTTTTTTTTTCATGACATTGTGAGTGATTTAAAATGTTGTACAGTCCTTCCTTTTTTCAATGATATTTTTTCAATGACATTTTTGTAATGGTACATGCTGGATATGTCTGAGCCAATTTGATATTTATTGTCATTTTGATAATTTGTTAATATTTATGTATTATCCTTTGAGCCTGTTGTCTGCACGCTCAATATGTATACCCTGGAAGAGAGGAGGTAGAGGGGGGATATGACAGAGTCCCTTAAATACCTCACGAGGGTAAATAAGGTTCATGAGGTCAGTATTTTTCAGAAAAAAAAGTGCTCTAGAACACGAGGACATGCTATGAAGCTTGAGGGGATAGATTTAGGAGAGATGTTGAAAGTTATTCTTCACAGAAAGAGTAGCGGGTTCCTGGAACAACCTTCCAACAGAGGTGGTGGGGGCAAAAACAGTGGTGTGGATCAAAAATGCAGGTGATATGTACAAAGGAATCATAAGGGTAAGGGGGGGGCTTCAGAACAAGTAGGGTCTGCAGCAAGAATGAAGGTAACAAAAAAAGAAATAGGCAGACTAGGTGGGCTATGCCGCCCTTATCCACCATTAGAGTCTGTTTCTATGTTACCGTGCCTACTCTGACTCCACAGACAATATTTGATCTCCCCCACCCCCACTTGCTTCCCAACTAAATTCCCTTGTACCGATCTCATGCATGCTGGAAGCCCATCACTGTTTTCACTCCTGCCACCTCTGCTGGAATACCTTTCCAGACATCCACAACTCTTTCAATGATGAAGTACTTCCTCACATCTCTCCTAAATTTACTCTTCCACTTTCTTACATGTCCCTTTCTTCTCATGCATCTTTTCCTCAGAACAATGTTCCCCTCCTGTACATTAGTTAATCCCAAGAGGTATTTATATTATTTATTGAACATATCAGAATTAAAACCTTTGAGTCAGAGACTCCTTTACAAAGGCTCCATGTCAGAGAAGTACAGAGATACAGACAGTGGTAATAAACAAAATTGATGGCTAACGTGGTGTATGAGGAACTTAGACACTAGCAGTCATACAATGGGTAACAAATTAAGTCAGTACTATGTGCAAGAGATCAGAGCAGCAGAGTCAAGGCTACAGAAGGACACTGGCAGGGCAATGCCTGTTCATAAATGTTTTATAGTGCAGGTCAAGCATGAGTAGTGGTGGGTGAAGTGGCAGAAATTCACTCCTCAGAGTGATTTACGGAGTAACGCAGAATCTGTGAAGTGCCCGCAACGTGAAGCACAGTACTTCGCATTATAATGAGGTACATGAACTTCATTGAAACCAATGACTTTGTTATTCCTCCTTCCCCAAACCACTTCTCCACCAATTTTAAGGTGAAGTACATTGAAATCAATGTACTTTGCATCACTTCGCCTTGTAATTGAGCTCCAAGGCAAATTTTGCAGTGCTTCATGGGATTGCAACTCACAAGGGCTCTAGAATGCTCTGCACAGCCTCAGTTCTGTGTAGTGTTTGTGTGTGTAGTGGAATATGGAGACAGTTTCTTCTCAGAGCTCTGCGATTCAAATCCTCTAAAAGCTCTTAAAAAAATATTTTTGAGCCATTTTTTTTGCTCAAAATTTAGTACAGCAATTGTAGGAAACCCTCCTGTGCTGATATCATTGAACGTTTATTGCTTGTGTGTGGATTTTGAATGTTAATTTAGACCAGTCAGTCTGTGTACTGTGAAGTGTGCTTTGGGGGAGTGGCATCTGTGGTGTAGGTAGATTAACTGGGAGAAAAAGGCAGTCTTTCTGTTTTGGTTATATTTTCCTTGTATAACTGTGTTAATGTACACACAGTAATATTTTCAGTAATTCTTGAAATTTTTTTGCTTATTGTTGTGGTGCAGCAGTGTATAATTTCAGTTTGTCTAAAACATTTGGTTATATTACTACAGGTTTTCAATTTTGTATGCATTTCTTGTAGTGTATGTGTGTGTGTGTGTGTGCACGTGTGCACGTGCATGGGGCATGCCATTAAATCAGACACCTTTTATTGTGCCACAGAGTAATTGCAGCAGTGTGAACCTGCTATCCACCACACCTACATGAATTTTTTATACTACTTTGTGGTATCTTTACTGGTAGTGGATTGTTACTGGTGTGCACTACCACCTCCAACCGGCAAAAGGTATTCTTTTCCAGATTTGGATTTGTGACTTGTGAGCACTGGTTAAGTGTTGTGGTGCCTTTACGTCTGCATCTCTTGAGTGCACAGCGCAATCTTAATCAGTCTGTGCATTTGTACTTTGCAGTCCACCATTAATTCTGGGAGACCTAGCATTTCTTGTTATGCTCCCATTTCACTTCGTTAGCACTAAGGAATTTTCTGGACACAAGACAGTAGCATTTTGGGGATGTACATTAATTCTAGTGACTGTGCGTGACCACTGCATGCATGACTGAGTGAACCATTAATTCTGGGAGACTTTGTATTTCTTGTGTTATCATTTCACTTCGTCAGCACTGGTGAATTTTCTGGACATAAGACAGCAGCATTTTGGGGATGCACATTAATTCTGGTGACTGTGTCTTACCACTGCAGCGCATGAATGAGTGCGCCATTAATTCTGGGAGACTTTGCATTTCTTGTTGTGCTATCATTTCACTTCGTCAGCACTGGGGAATTTTTTTGGACACAAGACAGTAGCATTTTGGGGATGCACATTAATTCTTGTAACTGTGTGTGACCACTGCATGCATGACTGAGTGCACCATTAATTTTGGAAGACTTTGCATTTCTTGTTGTGCTATCATTTCACTTTGTTAGCACTGGGGAGTTTTCTGGACACAAGACAGTAGCATTTTGGGGATGCACATTAATTCTGGTGACTGTGTGTGTGAGGGGCAGTCAATATTGTTGTCACTCTGCCTAATTTCGCATTAAGGTGGAATGACAACACAAAGTAATAATTACAAGGTGAAGTGAGCCTTTTTGCTTTGGCCACTCTGTGTAATGGAGTGACAATGTGAAGTGGCCACTTTGCGTTCTCTTCACCAGTAGAATTTAATTTAGCTCCATCTCTAAGCATAAGTGCAGATGACCTTTGTCCAGTGATTTAACTGAGTAAACCAAAAACCAGTAACAGTCACAGGCAGCTTCCTGCTAATATAAGTACAAAGACAGCATTTGAGGTGGCTTAATTTAGTCTCTGTCAGTAAGGTTTTTGGAAGCGAATTCATCTGGAGGGGTGCCCTATAGTGAAATGTTCTTTGTCCCAGTGCTGTCTTACAGTGAGGAACATGGTAAGAGGGGATTTCTCTGACCCCCAAGTGTGTTTGGTGGTTAAATTATGTTGGAGAAACTGTGTGAGACCAGTAGGGGTAAGACCGGTAGAGATATTTTCGGCCAGGAGGTGGGACTGGTATTTCAAACTTCCCTGAAAGATGAGCCAGTTGGTCAAGATGTAAAGGGTGCAGGTGTGGGTCAGCCAGTCACAACCAGTGGCCAGTCAGCAGGCCTTATTCAGTGATAGCCTGACCCTTTGAAGAGTAGTGTTGTCAGCCACACCATGTATCAGTATCCCATAGCCAATCAGGGATAAAATTGAGGAGGAGATAGCTATTTGTAGGGCATCTGGGGGGAGACAGTGTATATAATGGTGAAGTAGGCCAATGCATATATTGACTGCCATACTCAGTTGGTGAATGTGGTCATGGTAGGTGAGCCCTGAGTCCAGGGTGACTGTAAAGTATTTAAACCGACTGACCTGCTCAAGTGTTTCAACATGAGAGTTATGTATGGTCAGTGGGTGGCCACTGTACTTGTTTCGGGCATGGGCAAACATTGTTTTCATTTTTTTATAGTTTAGCACAAGTCTGTGGTTTAAGAACCAAAATTCAGCATCATTGAAAGATTTCTGGAGTACCAGTTGGAGCAAGCCTGGGTCACGGTGAGAGCTGAAGAGTACCGCGTCATCTGCATATAGGAGAAGTTTACCAGAAGAGCTTCTGGGTAGGGTATTGAGAAATAGACTAAATACTAGGGGACCCAGGATTGACCCCTGGGGAACCCCTGAGGTGACTGGAAAGGGGGAGGACAGAGTATGGGTGATCTGTACTTGCTGGGACCTGCCAGATAGGTAATCAGCAAATCAGCCTATAGTGTCCTGTGAGAGATCCAGCTGGGTGAGGGAGGTCGGCAGCAGAGAGTGGTGGACAGTGTCAAAGGTTTTTGACAGGTCTATAAATACTGCACATGGCAATGTGCCCCGCATCTCGGGAGGTATGAAGGGTATTAGTAAATTCTAACAGGGCAGTAGTGGTACAGTGGCTTTTCTGAAAGCCATGTTGCTCGCTACACAGCAGGTTGTATAGGTCTCCATTATGTCCTCGCTCTCCATCCTTTCTTCCAGAGCATATGTATTATGGCTAAACAAAACAATTATAGTACTACAGGAAATGAGAGCCCTCATATAATATAATGTAGTTTGGAGCCACTCTCAGCATACCTCTCAAGTGTCCCTAATTTTTAAGGATGTCCGTGATTTTGCCTCAAAATTTTACTCTGTCCCTCCTACAATTTGTGTTTTTTGGCTAAACAGTGGGGACTGTTAGCACAAAACAATGTCAAGCATTAAATTTACAGACTAATTTTTCTTTAGAAAATGCATTTTGCACTAAGCCCCATAGTCTACCAGCTTTCTAGGTAGATATCTCAAAATTTGAAGATGTGTCCGTGATTTTGGTTCTTTGTCCCTGATTTTTTTAAGCCTTGTCCCTGATTTATGAGGCAGGAGGTTGAGAGGTATGACCCTCAGATGCTGCTGCAACTTCAGGAAAATGGAGGGTAGGGGGTGCTCACACCATTTTCTTTCCAAACAAAAAATCTCTTTAATTCCAAACAAAAATAACTTTTTCATACATAGATTCTTTTGTCGAATGATGTTTTTATTGCCTCCACCTGATGTTTTGCCAATTAACATTGATATCTTCAGAAGGATTAGCCTATTGCCAAGTACTCACTGAAGTAACTCCACTCCTGTTTCACATCTTTACTCTCCCACTCATTCCTCCTATTCCCTTCATAGTGCTGGCTGCCGGACCCTAGCACTCCCGTCTAGGTCGTCCTCTTCCAGCCAAGCTGCCTTCTCCATCTGGCTCCCTAAACTCTGGAGCACCCTCCCACTCCCCATCCACACTGCCACCTCATTCCACTCCCTCTCTTGTCTTCTCCAAGACTTCAACTCTCCTTCGTCCAACTGCACCTGAGCTCTCCACCCCTACTCCACTAATCTGTCTATTTCTGTCCTTCTCCCTCTTCCTCCTTTTCTTCTAATACCTTTACCATTACCTCCTTGTATCCTCCTGTAAACCCCACTTCAATCCCTATCTGTGGCATGCCCACAGTGTGTTGGTGTCTGTGTGTTGGCATTGCTGAGGATTACTGGTCATTGTGGGGACTACTACATGGGACACATTGCCTGGTAAAACTGTTTGACTGCATCAGGTCTGCTAGTAAGCCAAGGGCTGGCAGTGTGTGTGCGTGGGGATTCTTAGTGCTAAGAAGAGCGTGAAGATTGCAATTTGGATATTGTATGTTTTTTACACTTGTTGCAAGATCTACCAGCCTGATTTGCCTTTGCTGGTAGTGCTTGACATGTATACACAGAGTCCCTTAGCCTGGATTAGAGACCCTTTAAGTGTGAGTGGCCAGTCGTGGGAGTCTGCTTCTACCCGGGAGGTTTGGGCCTGATTGAGCTGGGGAGCCGGCTGGTGGGCCCAAGATTTCTCCAAGACTCCTTACTGGCCTGCTGGTGGGCGGGCATTAAGTGAGGAACCGAGGTGGTGGGGCTGACATTTTCTGTGGCTAGGCCTCACAGGAGGGTCTTAAGGGACGCGGCCATTTTGAGATCTGGACTGTAAAGAGTTTTGTACTTTGAAAGATGAAGATTTAGTGGATGCTTCTTGTCAATCAAAGAAGATCCTTTGGGAAATAAATTGCCAAATCTTTCTGTGTTCCGAGCAGTGAGAGTCCCTGGTTACTTTGGGCACTCAGGTAGTGAGAGAACCTGTGTGTCTTACAAACTGTATTGTTTATTTAATTTATGCTGGATGTTGAAAGTGCAATTTTTATTTTATTTTTTGGTAATTGGTGCACCTTGTGAGAGGAGGTGTACTTAATTACATTGGTGCAGTTCTATTTAACAATCTGGATTTCCTGAAAGTGACTTCCTACGGTGACTTAACATCCTTTTTGATTTTTTATTATTTTAATTGTTTTTATGAAGTATATGTTTTGTTTATTTTTATTTTAGAATGTTATTATGTTGGGTGGGGATTTTAGTTTGTTTTGTCTTTATCTTAATTTCCCCGCCTTTTGAGAGCGTATGGGGAGTTTCGGAAAAAGGGGGTATTTAGATTTGAGTGATTATTCTTAGTTTTCTCTGGGGGTGTTGTTGAAGTTGTGTTTATATTTTATATTTTATCCTATTTATTGGGATATTTTTCCTTGCTTTGTGTCTTAGGCCTGTGATATGTGTTATAGATCTAACCCCCCCCCAAGGTCATGCGCTATTTAGCCTCTGCTCTCCGTGCTCTTCGCCCTTTTTTCCCCTCCACCTTTATTATTTTCTACTTATCAGCATTGTAAATCATTGGGGATCACCCATATGGGTGGGGGGCAGGGTTGTGAACAGTGGAGATTGGATGAGTGGGTCAGTCCCATCGGGTAGTTAAGTCCAGAAGACACCCTGGGGCAAAATGGAGCCTGGAACGTGGTTCTCCATGCCTAGTCTCCATACCCAAGGACACCACCATTATTGGTGGGCAGGTGGTTTGGGTGGCAGAGGAGTCCCATCCAACTCGTGCGGTGTTATGTAATGCCAGATCTGTTAAGAACAAGACTGTAATTATTACAGATCTTGTAGGGACAACTGATCTGGCATGCATCACCGAAACCTGGCTAGAAGAAAATTCAAGCCCCATATTTGAGGCTGCAATTCTGGCTGGGTATTCGGTGTTTCACAGCCCAAGATTGGATGGCAGGGGAGGGGGGGTTGCAGTCTGTTTCAAGACTGAATTGGGTCTCACTAGTGTACCAGTTCAGGACGATAGGTCTTTTGAGTGTGCTGTAGTAACAGGTGTAGGTTATAGGGTGGCACTCATCTTCCTTCCACCAGAGGATGAGAATCTATTCCTTCAGGAAGTAGTGGACTTTGTGGTCGATCTGGCATTTGAGTCACCCAGGCAGATTGTCCTGGGCGACTACAATGCCTGGATTGATGACGAACTCTCGCAGTTTGGTCAGCACTTCCTCCAATTGATGATATCACTGGGCCTCACACAGATTGTTACCTCTGCTACTCATAAACACAGCCACTCTCTCAACCTGGTTTTTCTCCTGGGGATCGAGGCCTTCAATATGGGGGTGGAACTATTCAGATGGTCTGACCACTACACGGTGAGATTCAATTTTTGCACCCCCCTATGTAGACCTACCCCTGTGGAGATGGTCAGGTACCGCCCTTTATGGGATTTATGCCCTGATGGCCTAGCGGCTGTGCTTGATCGATTAGAATTTCCTATGGCAAGCAGGGACCTAGAGGCTTTGGTTTTGGCTTATAATAAGGTCATTTCTACAGCTCTGGATTCTGTTGGTCCTATCCGTGTTCGTCCTCTCTCCCTCTGCGCTCAGTCCCTGTGGTTTAATGGGACCTTGAGGGAGCTACAGTGACTAGGACGAAGGTTGGAGCGTTGCTGGCAGAAATACACCCTGGAGGATGACCATCTTAGACTGCTAGAGCACTATCGACTCTACCAGTCAGCAATCTCCAGTAAGAAGGCAGAGTTCCTGGCCAAGGAGATTGTGGCCGCTTAAAACCAACCAGCGCAGCTCTTCCAAACCATAGACAGGCTGTGCAACCCAGCTTATCTGCAGGTTCAGAGAGCCTTTTCACAATTAGAGTGTGAAGAATTTGCTCAGTTTTTTGCTGATAAGGTGGCCAACATCAGGGCAGAGATTCGATTGACACACTCTATGGGAGTTACTAATGATCAGTGCATGGCCACTGTCCCTCACTTCATTTGGAGTACCTTCAACTGGCTGGAGATCGTGGATGTTATGCTGATTGTCCAGGGTATGCACCCTACGTGCTGTAGTTTAGACCTAGGCCATTCTATTTAACAATCTGGATTTCCTGAAAGTGACTTCCTACAGTGACTTAACATTCTTTTTGATTTTTTGTTATTTTTATTGGTTTTATGAAGTATATTTTTTATTTATTTTTATTTTAGAATGTTATTATGTTGGGCGGGGATTTTAGTTTGTTTTATCTTTATCTTAATCTCCCCGCCTGGTGAGAGCGTATAGGGAGTTTCGTAAAAAGAGGGTATTTAGATTTGAGTGATTATTCTTAGTTTTCTCTGGTCAAACCATGGGGACTGTGGAAGGAGACCTAGACCCAACTTCCCTGATTATGGGTTGCTGTGATATTATTAGCCCAGTTTTGGCGCAGATAGTCTGGTGCTCCCTTGAGTTGGGTGAATTTCCTAGCTCCCTGAAGGAGGCAGTGGTGACTCCCCTCTTGAAGAAAGCTTCTTTGGACTTAGACTATCTGGCAAACTACAGACCTATCTCTAACCTCCCTTTTGTTGGGAAGGTAACTGAGAAAGTAGTGGCTGTACAACTGGAGAACCACTTGACCATCCATAGTATCTACGAACCTCTCCAATCCAGTTTTCGAAAGAGGCATAGTACCGAGACTGCACTCCAGGTGCTCAATGATCTTCTGATGGCAAGAGATTGAAAAAACTTGTCCATCTTGGTGCTTCTTGACCTCTCATCAGCTTTTGACACCATGGATCATGGGGTGCTGCTCGAGCACCTGAGTTTCATCTGTGGTCTGACAGGTTCAGTCCTCAGATGGTTTAGGTCTTTCCTCACTGGCAGAACTCAGAGGGTAGTGTCTGGGATTTATTCCTCCGACCCTCTCTCTCTGTCATGTGGGGTTCCTCAGGGCTCTGTGCTGTCCCCATGTTATTTGCAGTGTATATGCTGCCCCTCGCAGACATTGCAAGATGGTATGGGCTGAGGTTTCATTGCTATATTGATGATACCCAGCTGTACCTGTCTTTTGCACCTGACCAGGATGGAGCACTCTCGGTATTTAATAACTGCCTCACTGAAATTCTGGATTGGATGAATTCCAGCTGGCTGAGGTTGAACACAGGGAAGACTGAGGTGATGATTGTGGATCCAGGAAACCAGATAGGGGGGTCAGGGGTGGGTCACCTCTCGGGGCTTTTCCTGGGGGGTTCCCAGCTCTCAACCTCTGAATGGGTGCAAGACCTAGGGGTGATACTTGATGATGGGCTGACACTACACTCTCAGGTGTCAGCCGTCGTTAAGTCATCCTTTTACCATCTGAGGAACATTGTTAGGATCAAGCACCTTGTTCCATCTGGTGATCTTCCCACACTGATCCACACCTTTGTGTTCTCGCACCTTAATTACTGCAACTCCCTTTACTTTGGGCTTCCGGGGGTTGATATCAGCTGCCTGCAGCTGGCGCAGAACACTGCAGCCCGGTTACTGATGGGGACTCCTCGGACTTCCCATATCACACCGGTGCTGCGCGAACTGCACTGGCTGCCAGTTCAGTGGCGGATCACCTTCAAAGTCAGATTACTGACTTATAAAGCTCTACATGGACTCGGCCCTGACTACATGAAAGAGCTTCTGTCTCCTTATTGGCCCCTGTAATTGCTCCATTCAGCAGATGAGGGGTTGCTAAAGATTCCAAGGGTAGTATTAAAATCTTCAGGGGCCCGTGCATTTGTGTACATGGCCCCAGCCCTTTGGAATTCTCTACCCTGTCTGATTCGGGAGTGCACAACCTTGAGGGAGCTTAAGAAGGCATTGAAGACTTATTTGAGGAGCAAGACATACTGTGACTAACTATGTGATTTCTGGATTTTATTATGTTTTTGCTACTGGTATTTTATTTGTTATTTTATACTTTGTAGTACACCTTGATATTTGAAAGGCGCAAAACAAAGATTATTATTATTATTGTTGCTATCATCATTACTGTTACTATATTCCTGTCCCCTTTTCACTGTGTGTCTTTATGTTGTCTTCGCCTTTTGGCTTGCCCTATCGAGTGTTGTATATGCTGAACCTAGGTATGCATACTATAATACTGCTGCTGCTTAGCTCTGCCTATTACTTACTATAAATGATCTACAGTATGTCAATTCATTGTATGATCTATTCAACTATGTACTGTACAACGTATGTTTATTTAATTGTTTAGCTTATCCTATTATGTCCTGTTAATACTATGTATATGTATATTTCTCCCATGATCTTTCCCCCAGGATGCATCTGGAAACTAGCTGTTACTCAGCTCAGTATCTTTTTCCCAGTGAAACTTTTGAAATAAATAAATAAATAAAGAAGTAAATTTAGATCATCCTTAAAAATAAAGAATATTTTAATAAATAATATTTCCCACAACCATCTGCTTCAATAATTATAGTGAATGAGGACATAATTCATAAATTAAATCTATTTTATCTTGTGTGTCTTATCACATATGTAGGCTCTATATTAAAATTTTATTTTCTTTTTTGCTTCCAAAAATATATAAAATAAACACTTTCCTTCAGTCATTTCCAACTAAAATTTACGAGTTCAAAAGTTGTGAACAACTCTGTGCCTCCACAACATCCTTTGCAACTTGTGAAACAGCTTTCTATATATTACCTTCTCCACTTCTGACTTTGCCTGCCACCCATTAGAAAATACTCACCAACTGTCCATTTTTATTTTAGAATCTCAGATCAAAACAACATCCTTGGTGCCAACGTCATTTTTGGATATCTTTTTCCTGTTTCAAATGGTTAGAAGATATGTGAGACATCAAATTTCTACATAAAAACCTTTAGAATATTCTTATTACTCCCAAAATTTTATATAAATTACTTTTATATAAATGCTTATCACGTTCCACGTAAAATTTCTTCTTAAGTTGGCAAGGGGCAAGTGGCTTGACAGACACCCTTCTTAAGCCTGCGAGGGGCTGTGACATTGGGTGATGCATTGATATAACCCACTGTACATGCACGTGCATGCACATGTCAGGTTACTGTTGGCTTTTCTCACAAGCTTGAGAACAGTGTGAAAGATGCTGTTCCTGCAAGAGGGCTTCTATGTTTATGCTTTCCCTGAGCCGGGCATCCTTCCAGGGTGCATACGTGGCAAGGACTGCTACTCCCCCAGAATCCTGCAGTCTGACTGGAACTCCCCTGACAACCATGCAGCCCTGGAGCACCAGATCACCCTCAGTGGCCTAACTGAAATTAGAGAGGGCTTACCGTAGTTGCCGGGTCGGGCAGGAGTCCATCGGAGATCGGGCCGGAGGTGGGATGTGCTTCCTGCCTCTGGTGCCCCATCATCTCTGTGGTCCCAGATGTTTTTTTTCTATAGTTGCCCCCTCAAGAGTGTGATGTAAAATGACATCTGGGCACAGCTCACCTGCTGACATCTGCCGCACTCCCGCCCCCTATTCTGGCTGGCGTACCTGTGCTGCCCCCGATTTCCATCAGGAGTTGCTAGGATGCCGAACAGCCCCAGAACCCTCCCCCGAGAGAGAGAAGAGCAGTCCTCTGGATGCTCAATCCTCTCCCTCCTTTTCTTTCTGACCCCAGTGGCCCAGGCTGGATCCCAAACACGGTCACCGGTGTGGTGTGAGGTGTGGTGTCCAGTGCCTCAACCCTCAGTGCCACTGGGCCAGCCTTCATGTAAACTTTTAGAACAAATCTTTTGTCATATCAGTATCAGTTTCATATTTAGCTGTTCCTTCAATAGCTACAAAGTGTGTTGTCTTTCTATCTCTTGTTATATTATAAAACTGCAGTTTCAAAATGATGTAAGTAACATAACATTTTCTTTTTTTTAATTTAAAGTTTATTCACACAGTTTCCACCATAAAAGGCAGCATACAAAGAAGCTGACAGAGACACATTGATACATAGTAAAAAGATGCTGCCCCCCCCACCTCCCCTTACTGCAGTAACACATCGCAGAACCCGTAATTGCCGAGCCTCTAATTAAAAGGCCTTATAAAAGCATTGAGCCTACTGTAAACTTAGTTTGGAACCAAAGAGATTAATGAGTGAAGGGGATCCCAGATTCTAACATAAGTTGCCTGTCTGTTATGTAGGCTGGCTACTGCTTTTTCTGTGCGTAAGTTGGATAAAACTTCTCTTACCCATTCCTGGAAAGAAGGGGAGGACCTGTCTTTCCAATGACGGAGAATTATTTTCTTAGCCGACAAGGCGACCATGGATATGTGAAATTTACGCACCTTGACTCTAATGGAAGACAGGTCCCCCAAGACTCATACCTCAGGGATAAAGTATTCTTGGAGGCCCAACAAGGGGTCTAAGGAGGTTTGAATTGACACCCAAAAGGTGGAAATACTTGGGCAAGACCAAATCATGTGGAAAAGCGTGCCCTCATCTTGCAAACATTTATTACATTTATTGGAGTCTAAGAAGCTCCACTTGTGGAGCTTAACTGGGGAATAGTATAAGTTGTGTAATACGTGATATTGCATAAGATGCAGCCTATCCTGAGAGATAAATTTGTGACATGACTTCCAGAGAGAATGCCAGTCTAAATGCAGATGGGGGAAAAAGTTACTCCAAAATCTTGATGGCCCAAAGGGGCCCCCAAACTTTTTGTGAAACAAAACCTGATATAATTTAGAGATTACGCCAGAGGACCCAGAAAGTGGGGATATCTCAGGTATCAGAGAGGAGATGCTCTGAGAGGGAGGAGTACTCCCCAAGGAGATTAATAGTAAATGCCTCAATTGCATGACTTTGAAGAAAGAAGAAATTGGAATATGAAATTTTCTAACCATCTCCTCCGCTGATAGCCAGTGCCCCTCATCATCAGTAAAGGTCGAGAGCTTCCCCTCTTCGAGTTGAGGCAACCAAAGATGGGAGATTTGATTCTTGTTAATAGTAAATGACAGAGAATTCCATATAAACTGGGCCAGGTCCAGATGGGGAGAGTACTGCAAAAAGGAGCACATCTGTAGGTAGACTTTAAAGTGGTCCTTATTATGGGACAATCTACAGCCATACTTACTTGAGATAATTTAAAGAAAAATAACGTGAGAGGGTCCAGATTATTGGCCTTGATTGCGTCCAATTCTATTTTGAGCCAAATGGATTGTGCTTCCTCTGGGCCGGGAGATACCCACCTTGAACATTTCGAAAGGAGACTAGCCCAATAATATATAGCCAGGTGGGGGATTCGCAACCCCCCTTCCAATTTAGGAGCTACCAGCTTATGGTAAGCCAGGTGGGGATACCTATTGGCCCAGATAAATTTAGTAAAAATACTGTGAACCTTTCTGAACCAGACTAAAAGAGCAAAAGCATTAAGAAGGGACAATGGGTAAAAAATCTTAGGAAATACATTCATTTTAATTATATTAATTCGGCCCCACAGAGAGATAGAGAGTTTGGACCACCTCTCTAAATCATGTGTAATTCCCTGCAGTAAAGGATCTAGGTTTTCCTTGAACCATACTAAGGGGTTACGTGAAAGTTTAATATCCAGATACTTAAAAGACCTGGGAGTCCAGCATAGCCCCAAGGGACTAATATCAGTTTTGAAGACTTTGTGATTTAAGGGAAAAAACAGGGACTTACTGGCATTTAATTTATAGTTAGAGCACTGAACTTTGCCACTTCACTTAGTAAGGCCGGAACAGAGGATACCGGATAGGACAAATGTATTAACAGATCATCAGCATATGCGGTAACCTTCACTTCATGCCACCCAATTCTAACTCCTTGTATGGAGTAATTATTGAGAATATTTTGGATAAGAGGTTCCAGATATAAGTTAAATAATAAAGGAGAGAGGGGGGACCCTTGTCTGGTACCTGAATGAAGCGGAAAAGAGTGGGAGAAGGCCCCAATCGCAGAAATCCTTGCCGATGGGTTTTTATAAAGGGCGGCAATCCAGGAGATAAACAGAAAAGGGAATTGGAAAGCCTCCAAAGTGTAGAACAAGAAATTCCAGTTCACACAGTAGAATGCCTTCTCGACATCCAAAGAGACCAGGCCCGCTGGGAACCCCGCATCCCAGGTAGCCGAGAAGACATGTGACAAAGTGCGTAAATGATCAGAAGATAATCGTCCTTTCATGAATTCAACCTGGTTTATACCTATTAACTCAGGAAGAACCAATGCTAACCTGTTAGCCAGTATTTTGGGGAGAATCTTGACATCTTGGTTTAAAAGAGAGATGGGTCTATAACTTTGAACCTTATCAAGGTCTTTATCAGGTTTGGGAAGCAGAACAATCAGAGCCTCATAGAGATATGGATCTGTATCCTCCCCAGATAGGATATGTTGAAATAAATGACCAAGTACTGGTACAAGAAGGTCTCGAAAGATCTTGTAGAATAAAGGAGAAAATCTATCTGGACCAGGGACCTTATCGGCAGGCAATTCACTAATAACCTTGGCAATCTCTTCCAGAGAAATAGGGACAACCAGAGTTTCACCACACCTGTCAGGGAGAAGGGGCAAGTGGGAACCTCTTAAATAACCTTGTATATCTTCTGAACAGGGAGGGTGCTCCATGTCGCTATACAGTTTAGAATAATAAGCAGCAAATTCCTGGGCTATTTCATTAGGAGACACTTTGAGAGTTCCGTCTGCTGATGACCTGATAGGCGGGATAAATCTCATTGACTCCTGCTGTTTAATATGCAATGCCAGTAAATGTCCTGCTTTTTCTCCTTGATCTGTGTATTTAGCTCTGGTACGAATAATAGCTAGTGCTGCTTTCTCTTGAAGTAACCCCAGATATTTATCCTTTAATTTCAGGAGTTTCTGAATATCCTCATCTAGAGGATTAGTTGGAAGGTTTGTTTCCAGAGATCTAATTTGGGACAATAGGGATTTAAGGTCTTCCTCTCATTCCCTTTTCCTACCAACCGCCATGCTACTCAGTATCCCTCTCATGAAGGCTTTAAAGGCCCCCCACCAGATATCAGGTTTTACACTCTCTAAGGGGTTTAGTGAGGAAAAATATTCTATTTTTTCCCTAATAATTTTACAATATTTAGCATCTTTAAAAAGTTGATCATTGAGCTTCCATCTAGTTTCCCTGTTAACTGAATTGAGCAGTACCAAATTGCATACCACCAGTGAGTGGTTGGAGATTGGGTAACATAACATTTTCTGATGCACTGATTAAAATATCCTGAATAAACACTACATTTCCTTTATTATTTTTATTTATTTTTTTTTTTGCCATCGGCTGGCCACCATCTGTCTACCTCTGCCACCCAGATCCCATCTCCTGGGACTTACCTACCCCATTGGAGTACATCCCCAAATGGAGACTGGTTTGTGAACTGGGAGGAGAGCCTCAGTTGGCTGTGTGGGGTCCATAGGAAGGTGGATGTCCTACTGCTTGGCTGATGATTTTTTTCTATATTCTGTCCCCCAGGGAGGTGTGGCATGCAATGATGTAATGGTGTGCTAAACGCCAAAGATCTGACATGCCTACTGAAGTTGTTGAGCATTGTTTGTCAGATCTCTGATCTCCACCAAGGGTCAGTCAAACATCAGGTTCTTTCCTACTATCCCACCCAGAGGTGGCGAACAGTCTATGGCATGCTCAATCCTCCAACCCCCAGCTAGCCCTCCAAAATTCTGGGCTGGCTTCTGAATCCAGGATGTTAGTGTCACTTGCTGAAGCTCTATTGCTGCATTAGCGGACCTAAACACTACATTTCCAACAATGACACTCTTAGAAAACCTGTCCTATTAATTGTCAATAGCTGCTTCATTTAACAGAAGCAATTAAATCTGCAAGCATAGCACTGCATGATACATTCCTTTTTTTAACACTATATACGTTTAAATGCTACTACATATTGATTAACTGCTAAATTTGCCATGCTCACATCTATTTATCAATTTTTATGCAGAGCAAGCCACTGAGAGAGTTTTTAGCTCACAGTCATAGATTATTATCTCTTTGCCAACACTCATTCCAGTTAGTGTTACAGTTTATTCCAGTTCTCAGGTCCAGACTGTTCATTCTGAAAATCAAGAACATCTCAGATTTTTCTATGATTTCATTAAAGTCCCCTTCCCTTTAAAGGGATTCTACTTTTTCAAGTTCCCAAAATCTTAATGGTGTGATGCTTTGTCCTGTGTCCCTGAAATATTCCACCACTCGGGAATCTTTACCTTTGTTTCTTATATATTGCTCTTATGTTCCTGCACTTTTATTTTTAATGCTATAAGTGTTTTCCCTAACTAAATCTTTTCACAAGGGAACTGTCACAAGTAAACTAACCCTTGTGTCTTGCAGTTGTTATGCTGCCTTGTTTGAAATCTTGGATTTGTGTGAAGATGTTCATATACACTTTTTGTTTTCTTGTGTGGCCTCAAATTCCACATTTGCCACACAGAACCATCCCCAGTTGCAGGGATGCTACCAGAAATTGTTTTCCTCTGGTGTCTCCCCCTGATATTGGGTGTACTGTATGTACCACACTATTTTTGATTGTCTGTACCTTCTTGGTTGCCATTATTTATTTATTTATTTAGTTTTTGTTGACTGGGTAAGTGCACTAGACAAATTCTGCCTATTTTCGGCATGACCCAGGAGAGGGGGATACAGATGAATGCCAACTGACCTTGAAGCAGATTAAGCTGTTGGTGGTATTTTTAGTGAATGAGGGAAATTTGGCCAAGACACTGGGGAAATTCCCCTACTCTTTTTGATAAGTGCCATGGGATCTTTAACATCCACCTGTACTACCACCAATCCAGGCAGATGGGACCTCGGTTTAGCATCTCATCCGAAAGTCATATCAGCCCCTATGTAAACATTCTGTTTGATGGTTGGAATTCCTGAAGGACTGTCAAGTTTCTGTTTATAATACGGCTTATGTCATGCATTTTGTCATTGTTTGTGATTGCTAGAACTATTCAGTCCTTTTCTTTACCCTTTCTCTGTCTACCGAATTCACATCCACTAATGCCTATTTATGTGTTATCTCACGTATTCTATGTTTAGTCATGGTTAGAACTTTTCTTGGGTATCCACTTTCTTTAAAATTGTCCTTGGTAATGTCCAACTGTGTATCTAAATCACTTTCAACAGAATAATGTCTCCTTATTTGCAAACATTGTAAATATTGTATTGTCTCCTTGAGATGTCTGCCATGGTAACTGTCATAGTGTAAAAGTGTATTTTGGCCCGAACATATGGGGTATGTGTGGTGTGATAAGAGTAAATTTCAAGTCTTCTAAACAGATGTTTAAATGCTCATGAAAATATTTACGTTTCTGATCTCTTCCTTTCCATAAAAAAAATATTCTCTGTAAAACATTTATAGACTACAGAATTCTAAAAATATAAGTTGTTCTCTCTGTCAAAAATAAATTACTTATCAAAGGTATATACACATAAATTGGTGCATGGTGGGGCCATTTTGGACCCCATAGCAGTCCCTATACATTGTTGAAAAAATCAGACTTCTACATGAATTAATTTCTATTTAGTATTATGGATGCCAACTCCTTTCAACAACTGTGTGCAAGCATGTCTCCTGTGACCATGTGCCCAGCATAAGTCCCATTGCCCTGATGCCCTTGTCCTGGGGTACAGATGTGTATAGATCAGTAATAGCTAGACTAGCCAGCAGGTGGCCCTCTAAATTATTGTTTAGAGATTGTTTTATGTCCTTTATAATCTGAGTCATGTGGGAGGAGTTCCTCACATAAGTGTTTATGTTCTCAAAGGCTGAAAATGAAAACTAATATATGATGACGTAGGTTCAAAAATGAACCCTATACCTGAAACTATCAGTTTCCCAGGTGAGTACTGCTGGCTTTTATGAATTGTGTTAATAGTGTAGAAAGCTGGGACCTCTGGAAAGCTTTTAACAAAATAATTTCACTACCGCTCTTTTAAGCAATCATTTTTTGTAACTCGTTAGTCAATCTTCTTATTTCAAGACCAGTGTTTTCAGCTGGGTAACCAGCTAGACTTACATAGTTTCTCATATCACACAGCAGTTTGGGATACATTGTTCTGCAATGGTTGTCATCCATGAAGACTATCCCTCCTCCTCCTTTGTCCACCTTTGAATGACAATGCTGCTGCTGACTAGTCTCAGCTCTTGTAATGCCCCTCTTTCACTTTTAGTAAGACTATTGTTTTTGTTGGCTTTTACAGTAATCTTCCTGATTTTAAATAGATCAAGAATTTCCTTATCCACTATCTGAATGAAGGTCTCTACTGCTGGATTTTTCTCAGTTTGTGGGTCATATCCTTATGGTATATTTAAGGGTTGTGTAAGCTACTTCTTATACTTATCTCTATGTGGGTTCTCTCTCAACATGACCTTTAAACATACAGTAAAGTTCAGTAAAATTTTTGTAGTTTGCTTTCAAGTTTGAAAGTATCCACAGGTGAGCTAGAAGAGAAAGAAAGTCCTCTACTAAGTAATTTTATTTGGGCTTCAGTTAAATATTTTTACTCAGGTTAACTACAGGAATTACTTGGTAGCTTTCTGGGACTTGGGTCTGGTGCATCCTCTGCCTCTTACTCCCCTCTCCCTGTTTCCCCTTCTTGTGCTGAAATAACCCCTCTGTCTTCCTCCCCTGGTCCTTTTGAGCGTGTTTGATCTCTACTGTTTTGATGAGATGTCCCTGCTACCTCCTCCTCCTGGTTCCTCTCTCTCTCTCTCTGTTCTGTCTTGTCTAAAAAAGTTGGTTGTCTGTTTTGTGGTTTCCTGTATGGTCTCCTTGTATAACGGTCTTCACTAGTGTTTGAGGCACTTCTGTTGTTAGATTGCATTGGTTGATATTGTATGCACATGTATACTCCGTGTTCTTTATAATCTTCTGAATTTCTTCAAAGATTTTATTAAAATTTTGTTCTGTATTAATGTTTCTTGAAACTGTTGTCATTTCTGATTTAGATCTTCTGGAGTTTTATTAAATTCTTCAAACTCTATCAATGTTTTAATCTCCTCCTGCTCTGTCTGTAGTTCTATTTCAGTTTTACTCCATTCTGTTAAAATTGTTTCTATAAGTGCATACATGAAACCCTGGCTATCCGGTATCCCATGAGGTGGGTGCATAGTTAAGGGCACCATCTGTAACGGTGACTCCTTCCTGGCACAATCCCTCATGGTGATGGGAGGGTATGGTGACCGGATTAGGGGGTGGGTGAACTGGGTGACAGGATGTCCGAATGTGTAAGTGTGTGGGGGGGAGCAAGCACAGCGAGTGTGGGCTGGGAGGGGGTGGAGGGGCTGTAGGGGGTTGCACTGTGGTGGATGGCAGAAGTGCATCATGGCATTGAGGGTTGGCTAGTGGTTGGGGTGGGTGAGGTACAGGGTTCGGGTCTGGGTGGTGGTGCAATTTTATTGTGCCTGGCCCGAATCTTTATTTTTTTACTGCTTTCTCCCCCCTGACATGCACCCCCCTGGAGTTGAGAATCCTTAAGTGGGGGGGGTGTGGTGGGCAAAGCCCTCCACGAGGGGGTGTGGGGGGTGCAACCCCCAACAGAAAGCAATAAAAAATTCTCCTGGCACCTTTGTCCTATGCACTGGGGTTGTCAGAGTGCTGCAAATATTTTTGGCACCCTGACTGTGCGATAATGGTGATCACCTTTAGACAGTCACTGTTATCATATAGAACCTGGCTATCCTTATTTCTTATGCCATCCAATTTCCTGTTTAAGACTTCTGAGCTAATCCCTAGATTTGATTTAGCAAAAATTCTTAATCCTCTAGTAATTTTGTTATGTTGGACATACTGGGCAAGTATCATCCAATGCCACTCCAAGTTAGTGTCCTTATATATTAGATTTTCTATTTTGTGTAGGATAGCCCTTGAGGAGTTAGTCAGGGATACTGTGATATCCCTATTACCGCTCATTAATTTAATTAGATTTTCCTTCTCAGCATCTGGGAAGTTTGTGACCCAAGTTGGAAAGGATGTCTTGGAGGCACAAACTGGTTCACAACTTTTAAATGAGTAAACTGAGAGTTTTACTTGGAATTGAATGAAGGAAAAAGTTTATTTTATATATATTTCTAGGCAAAAGAGAAAATATCCTTTAAGTTGAGAGACTACGTCATGATAAGACACACAAGGTAAAATGGGTTTGATTTATGAACTATGTCCACATTCATTATAATTATTGAAGAAAGTGATTGTGGGAAATACTATTTATTAAACTACTCTTTATTTTTAAAGGTGATGTAAAAATAAGCTAATCCCCTAAAGAAGCCAATTTTGGCAAAATGTTGGGTGAAGGAAATAAATACATCTTGAAGCAAAATAATCTATCTTTTCTTTTTTGTTGCTTCAAAGTTGAAGGTAAAGTACTAGCCAGAAGCCTGTTTTCAGGACCATCCTGAATTAAGTACAAGTTACAATGGAATATAATAACAACATACACAGTAAAGTGACCTAATTTAACAAAAGTTCAAGTACAATCACATACAAACACAGACCATTGAGCAAGTGGCACTTTAAAGCTTTTGTAAATGGGATGGTTTTGAATCTTTGAGGGTAATGAATTTCATGCCATGGTTGCAATAAAACTAAATCACAATGTACCATATCTTGATCTTCCTTTGGGAACAGCAGGTTGCTTCTACTCATTTGAATTAGTAAATCTTTTTTAAGAATCTAGAGTTAATTTATCCAATTTCTTTGATTCAGAAATAAATTGGTGTGAGCACTCATGCCCCATTTTCCTGTACCTATTAAGGTCCTTCAGTCTCTACTGATAGGGCTTCTGATGCATCTTTTGCACCATTTTAGTGACCTACTCCAGATAGCCTCTGCACTATCTATATGCTTCCTGAGATGGGGTCTCCAGAACTGGACACATTGCGGATCTATATAGTGGCAACACCACCTCCCTCCTACTGATGGTGATATTCCTCTTTTTGCACCCTAGCATTCCACTGACCCTTTCTACTGCCTTGTCAAACTGTCTTGCCACCTTGAGGTCATCAGCTTTGATTCTCAAAGGTAGGTCCCTTTGGTGACTTTCAGTACCTCTTCTCATGCTTAGTACTCTGTCTCTGGATTTCTGTGCCCTAGGTGCATGATTTTACACTTTTTCAGATTGAAACCCTGCTGCCATGCCTTTGATCACTCCTTGAGTTTTCTTAGGTCACTACACATTCCTTCCATCTCCTCTGGAGTATCTACTCTATTGCAAGTTTTGTTGCCAACTGCAAAGAGGCATACCTTACCTTCCAACTCATATGCAATTTCACTTATAAAGACATTAAAGTGGATTGGTCATATTACTGAGCACTGGGGGCTCCTGCAGGTCACCCTCTTTTTACCACAGCTAACACCATTTACCACTACCCTCTGTCTGACTGAACACTCCCAGCACATCTCTGCTGTTGACACTAGCTTCCTTAACAAGTCATTGGCTAGCATGCACTTTCTGGGAGCATTTAACAAATCCTCCTTCCAACTGGCTGTCAATTTGTGCTATTTTCAGTAAACACCACATCACACAGGATCCTCCTGGTGGACATCCTCTAGTTCACAGTGCTACCTGTTTGGTGACTTCTGTCATGTGAGACTTTAAAGCTTCTAGCTGATCTGCACATTCCAGGACTTTTTTGTATAGAAACATTTTATTATATTCCAAAAGAGAAATGGCAGGATTCCAGAAACAATAACATCCAAATTTCAAATAATTAACATGTGAAGGTGATAATACCATACGAAGGATCCAGAGACACAGCATTGCTAATAAAAGAAACAATGAAAACAGTCAAGTAACTCAAGGTACCAACATAAGACTAGATACACAAATATTTAACTTTATAACTAATCAGGTAGTATTAAACAGTAATAATAATAATGATGGTAATAGTATTCATAATACTGCACCATCTTTCCCAACCCCTGTAAAATACAGAAGCATTACTGACTTCTTACAATACTAGTATCAACAACTACTGCTAGATCTGTCAGGCATAGAGTATACTGGAAGTTAAAATGATCTTTGAATGCTGACCCCCATAAAACTCAACCAGGGGTACCAAGCTCGATAAAGTTTGGATAATGCTTTCCACATCCAAAACAGCATGTGATGATAAGAGTCAGCTCTACAAATGGCCTGCCACCACTGTAAATATGAAGGAAGGGTAGTGGTCCACCACTGCGAAAGGAGGAGTCTTTTGGCCTCCAATGTGGCTGTGTAAAGAATCACTCTAAACTGTACCACTTTTGCATCCATAAATGATGGATTACCAAAAATACAGAAACAGGGGGTGCCTGGTAGCTCTGTTTCTAAAATTTGCCCTATCGACCTAATGATATCCTTCCACCAATCTTTCACTAAGGTGCATTCCCTCAGGATATAATACAAAGTAGCATGTTCTAATCCACATCTCCAACAAATGTTCAAGGTGGAAAGGCCCATATTCATCAGTTTAGCTTGCATCCTATACCATCTACTCAGAATCTTTTTTTGGATTAGTTGGACCTCCAGAACAGGAGAGGCTTGATAAGTGTCCATCCAGCAACATACCCATTGATCTGTCTTCAAGGGTTCCAGAGTCTCCTTGGACCACCTCAATATATGAGATTCCCAGTCTGAGACAGAAGTTTTCTGAAGGAGCTTATATAATATGCTTGTGTGACCCTTAGACAGGGAAAGCTAAGTATGCAAATGTGTTGTTAGTTCAGTATGTATTACCTTATGGTACATCAGTACCCAATCTGCAAATGCATGACTCAATTGGAAATACTTCCAAAGGTCATGAATAGTAAACCCATACCTTCTTTGCAACTGGGAAAGTGACCTAAGAATTCCAGTCTGTGGGGCAAACAAGTCCCCAACTAAAGCAATACCTTTAGAGACCTAGGTATCTCAATGAATCCAGGAACTCCCAATTCTTGTATTAGAATTATACCAGAGAGGTTCATAAACACCCAAATATTTATGATCCCACAAAACAATTGAATCAATGTCTTCCAGGTATGTCTAGTAAATAACAGGATAAGTAAGGTGACTCAGATCAAGGAGAGGATCTCTTAGAACCTAAGTTAATGGCACTTCTCCCATAATAGACTGTCATATTTCCACCCACAATGGCATCTGGCTATAGTCTGAATGAAGCCATTGCAAACTTTGCTTATAGCTGTTACAAGCATGGTAAGCCCATGGTCAGGGCATGGTCCAGCTGCTCCTAGTGGTAGGTGTCAGCAAAGTCTTCCTGTACAAATGAAAAACCTTCCCTTACCATATTAAATTCAAAATGGCCCTATCAATTTTGTTACAGCATCCTGAGGAAATAGGCACTGCTAAATTAATGAGACAATAAAAAAGCTTTGGAAATGCCATCCATTTAATAGCAGCAATTTTACCGAGGAAAGACAGATTAAGTTTGGTACATCTACTCATGTCTGTGGACAAGCTGGTCAACATGTCTTGTATATTTTTAGCACACATATTTTGCAAGTTATTAGAAATGTGCATCCCCAGATATTGAATGCTGTTAGGGGTCCATTTCAACTTTTATGGGCAGGTAAGTGCCCAGTTGGGATTTGCATTATAGACAGGTACTATTTCAGTTTATTCCAGTTTACCTTCAAACCTGAAATTGCATTAACTGAATCTAGCACATCCCAAGCTATAGGCAGAGAGGACTCCACTTTGGAAAAGGTTAGAAGTAAATCAGCTGCATAAAGCAGTGTGGAAAATGATTTACCCCCCACATGGATACTATGAATCTCTGGGTGCTGACAGAGGGCTGTTTTACTAGGCTCAATAGCTAACAAAAACAGCAACAGCAAGGGGCTTAATGGGCAACCCTGACTCGTTCCCCAAAACAAACGAAAATGCCCTTACAATTCTCCGTTTACCAGCACTCTTGCTTTTGGGGAGGAATATAAATTCTCCACCCACTTTTGAAAAGCCAGGCCAATTCCTACTACCTAAAGTGTGTGGAATAGATAGTTCCATTCATTAGAATCAAATGCTTTTTCAGCATCGATAGCAATTAAATCCACAGAACCCAGTGCCCTAGTAGCAATCTGTATTAAATGTAACACAGCATGGATGTTATCACTGCCCTGCCTGCCCCGCATAAAGCCAGAGTGATATTTATATATAAGTAAATTTAAAATCTTTTCTAACTGGAAAGCAAGGACTTGAGCTAAAATTTTATAGTCTACATTAAGTAGAGAAATGGGCCTGAAATTTGGACAAATAGTGGGGTCTTTATTGGGCTTGTGCAGGACAGTGATATGTGCCTCTTGCATAGTAGGTGGCATGGTCTCATATTCCTTAATAGCTTGAAAGAGTTTATATAACCAAGGAGATAAAAGGGGTTCAAAGGCATGATAAATATCTGAACTAAGGCTGTCCAGGCCTAGAATCTTATCAGAGACCATAGAGTGGATTGGCTCCTGTATTTCTGCCAAGGAGATGTCCTCCTCCAGAGGCCGGGGAACGTCAGGAAATAAAATGGGCATGTTCAGTCTAGTAACAAATGAATGATATTCTTCCTGCTTACAGAAACAGAGGAACTGTAGAGAAAGGAGTCATATTGCTGAAATTGACCAGCCATTTGTGCTGGCTCAGTAATCAAGTGAGCCTTCACTGATTTTAAGTACAGAATCTGGGTCTACATGGATTTCCATTTCATCCTACAGTCTAGGTGAGCATTTTCCCAGCCATGTCTCCCAACTCCTAGTAAGATTTTCGTGTTAAAAATAAAGCCCACGATACTTGTTGAGTATAGATAGTGTTCAACCTATATTTAAGAGTAGGGACCTCTGAGACTTTGGACTCTTGGTTCGAGGGGGATCTGTATATGATTTTCTCTAATAATTTAATTTGCCCGGTGAGAGCCATAATTTCCTGCCTTTGTCATTTACTCAATTACTCAGTTGATTGAGACATAAGTAGGCTTGCGCCCATCTGGAATGTCTCCTACTCCCTGGTGGGTACTTTTAGTGTCCCTAGTTAATCATCCAAGATGATCGTCCAGCCTGGATTTAAACATTGTAAAGATACCAGCTTCTACCACTTGTTGGGGAAGTCTATTCTAGGCCTTTGCTACCCTGACTATATAGTAGTGCTCCCATTTTTCAGTTTTGACTTTGGGGACCATTTGTTGTTTGTTGTTGCTTCTTAAGTTATGTGTTCGCTTAGTAAATGTTTAACATTGAGGCATAGGAAATTATACGGCCCCTAACAAAGGCCTTAAAGATTTCCCAAAGTGTAAAGACCAAAGTTCCTGGAGAAGCATTGGAATCAAAATAAAAACTAATTTCATCCTGTAGCTAACTTTTAAACTCCTCAGAACACAGGAATGCAGGGTTGAAGCACCACCAAGGAGATTTAATTACATGCTCTTTATGTATCCACACCAAACTTACTGAGGCATAATTGGAAATAATTATGGGAAGAATGGCCACATCTACCAAATCTCCCAGGATTGTTGAACTGTATATAAAGTAATTTAAATGAATGCAAGTTTGAAACCGATGTGATCAGAAAGTAAATTTATAAGTCTCGGGATGGAGAATTCTCGAACAATCCACAAGGCCAGGGTATAAACATAACTACTGAAGGGCACTTCTTGATCAGTGGTGGGAGGGAGATTCCTTCTATTGGGGGGGCTCTGTCTAGAAAGGGATCCCAAACAAAATTAAAGTCTCCCCCATAATAATAACGGTAGAGTCACTACCCAACTCAATGGTCGTTTGAGCTAAACATGTGAAAAATCTGGTGTATCAACATTAGGTGCGTATATGGTCACTAGTAGGACCTTAATACCATAAATATGACCCAAAATAATTTGCCAGCAATCTTCTTTGTCCGAAAGGGTGTGGTACACCTGAAAAGGGCACCCTCTTCTGAACAATATTGAAACGCCTAATTTTTTAATGAAAAAGGAATTAGAATTGGGTTTCTCCACCCAACCTTTCCCCAGTTTAACTGCCTCCCTTTTGAGGAGATGTGTTTCTTGTAAAAAGGCAATGTCACATTTAGAGGATCCAAGATTTTACTTTTTTATGGGGTGATTCATGCCTTGTACGTTCCATGTCATTAGTTTCAAATTAGCCATCTTTATATATAGGTAACAGCCCAAACACAAATCCTAAGGAAGCCAGTATATAAAAATGATAAACTCATAAATTCAAACAAGGAGAATGGAGCCCTTAAATATAGTATCCCACTAAACCCATAGATAAGCCAACAAACAATAACAGCAATAACAGGTAGATTATGAACCTCATATCTCCCTTCATTTCCCACAAACAAAGAAATATATATTGTCTGATTAATATAACATATTACTAAACTTGCAACAAAATCATTAAAGAAGAGTAAAGGACCCAATGTACTCTCATAAGAAAACAATACCGTGTAGGATAAACTCCAAGCCCTACATATGACAAGAGAAACATTTCTATCCAGTTCCACATGAATAAGTATAAGGAAATATAACCATAAGGTACTAATAGGGTCTCCAAGAGCTCTAATACCTGGAGCTTTAGTAGCCTGAGGGGCAGGAATCATCAAGCCGGAGGGTGAGAACCTCCCGCTCCCTTGCCTCCTCAGCGGTCATAGATTGTAACATCCCCTACTTCATGACTGGCAGATCAAGCATCACTCTGAGTATCCACCTAGTGCTATTATCATAGTTATGCCTCCTACTAAAAGGCATAAGTGAGAACCTATAGGAGAATCCACACAAACTGCCCCATCATTACATTACCTAACCAGGAAGGAGAGACACAGCAAACAAAAGGTCCCCAAACCTCCTTGTCCTACTAATAGGAATGCATGAAAGGTGCTGGGGTTCAACTTAAAAATGAGAATTGTGCCCCTAAAACTAAAGGCACTAATCCCAATAAAGAAAGTAATAACACCAAAGTCTCCCCTTTGAGGGTGTTTAAAAAAGGAACAGCATAACTGCCCCCTCCCCCTGAGTCCTCACATTAGTCCAGCCATCACATATCCCGATGGTCTATCATAAAAATAGTAACATAGAGGCTAGGATCGCCAACTAATCTAATCTACAGTCTAACCAGAACCTTGGTTGTTCCCTCCTCCATCTGGCAATACTTCAAGTGTGGCAGGTGAGTCCGGATCAGAGGGGTGAGTTTCACACTGTTGTTTCTCCTGATCCTGTGGGGCTGATATCAATGTTGCAGGGAGAGATAAATCCATTGGAACCAATGCAAACAGCTCATCACCCACGTACTCTGACCATTCAGTCTGTAAAGGTGGATATGACACCAGAGGCAAATTCAGCGAGAGATGGGGATGTTTGGGTCAAAATCTTTAACACAACCTGAAGTGCTTGAAGGTGAGGGCATCCGAGAGGACGATAGATCCGTTCTAGGGAGAGGAGAGCCCTCTGCTGTCAGAAATAGAGATCATTAAGCACCAGTACCTCTACGAGCTTCTCTGTGCCATTTAGGTTTAACTGACCGGACGGAGTCCTCCTTGGCAGTTACCTGAGCGTTGGTCCCAGAGTTATGAGTGTGTTGGCCTGCTGTTACCAAAGGGGAATCTTGAGAAGTGCTCCTGTGTTGTGATGCTTTTGGCAGTGTGATCAGGTGCATTAAGGATTGTTTCATGGCAGGCAGAAACTGCTAAGCATCCTGTGTGGTTTCAAATCTATGCCAGTGGTTATCCCAGTAAATTGTTAGCACTGCAGGATAATGAATAGCATATTGCACACTCTTCTGTGCTAATTCTTCACGTATGGGTGCAAACGCTTATCTCCGGGCATGGACATCTCTGGAAAAATCCTAAAACATATAAACTCTGTGTCCATTCCATTTTAGTGAGCCTTTCTCCTGGGCTAGTCATAATATCTGCTCCTTTACAGAAAATCATAAAAAATAAGCTATGATTGGGTGGGGGGCAGATTTCTTGCTGGTTTTGGCCCCAGAGATCTATGGGCCCACTCCATCTCCAGGGAAGTGTCACAATAATGGTCCAAAATCTGCACAATCAGCTGTTGCAGAAAAATACACATTTTGGGCCCCTCTGAGTCCTCGGGCACTCCTACAATCAGCAGGTTATTGCACCGATTCCTGTTCTCGAGGTCTTCCAACTTCATCTCCAATGTTTGTATGTGCTTTTCTAGCAGAGCAATTCTGTATGCATGCCAGGCAGTATCTGACTCCATCATAGATGCAAAGAACTCAGTTTCTATGGTTCTTTGCTCAACCGCCTACATACTCTCATCTAATTTGGCCACTGATTGCTTGATATCGGGAATGTCTTGCACTAGTGGCTGCAACATGGACTTTATGTCCAAAAGGTTCACCAGGCCAATAGCAACATGGGTCTCCATAGCCCCCATATTCTAATTGTACCAGTGCCACACTCCAACTGACGTAGCGAGCTCAAGTAAAACTGCACCGAACTTCAAAATCACATTAATAGGTGGCAGGGTACAGTCTGGTTCTCAATAGCACCATTTAGATAAGGAGCAGAGGCACTTTCATATATAAAAGTAATAAAGTTGACTGCAGCAAGACAGAGCTAAACACTGAAGCTGCCATTTGGGTCCCAGCCACGTATGCACCCCATTGACAGTCTAGTACTTGAGTCTATGGCTCTGACCCATGACTGCAGTCTCTGGGGATCAGGATGCTTCAAGATGGTGACACTCTGCATGGCTAGGATTGCATTTTTAGTTCCCATCCCTCTGCAGTGGCCCCTCTGCATCTCTAGTGCTAACTATATGGGCATGGACAACATCTGCCCCCTCAAAGTAGGTGAGGGGCCCATTCTCTATCCCATGTAGCATGATACAGTGGATTTAGTGTGGAGTACACCAGGTGGTGTGAAAAAAATGCTGCTGCTTTCATTTTATCCCAGTACCCAACGCTCAGATAAATGCCAAAGAGGACTCCGTCCAGTCAGTTAAACCTAAATGGCACAGAGAAGCTCGTAGAGGTAGTGGGGCTTAATGATTTCTATTTCTGACAGCAGAGGGCTCTCCTCTCCCTAGAATGGATCTATCATCCACTCAGATGCCCTCACCTTCAAGCACTTCAGGTTGTGTTAAAGATCTTGACCCAAACATCCCCATCTCTCGCCGAATTTGCCTCTGGTGGCATATCCACCTTTACAGACTGAATGGTCAGAGTACATGGGTGATGAGCTGGTTGCATTGGTTCCAATGGATTTATCTCTCCCTGCAACATTGATATCAGCCCCACAGGATCAGGAGGAACAACAGTGTGAAACTCACCCCTCTGATCCAGACTCACCTGCCACACTTGAAGTAAAATTGCACTGAACTTCAAAATCACATTAATAGGTGTCAGGGTACAGTCTGGTTCTCAATGGTACCATTTAGATAAGGAACAGAGGCACTTTCAGATATAAAAATAATAAAGTTGACTGCAGCAAGACAGAGCTAAACACTGAAGCTGCCATTTGGGTCCCGGCCACGTATGCACCCCATCGACAGTCTAGTACTTGAGTCTATGGCTCTGACCCATGACTGCAGTCACTGGGGATCAGGGTGCTTCAAGATGGTGCCACTCTGCATGGCTGGGATTGCATTTTTAGTTCCCATCCCTCTGCAGTGGCCCCTCTGCATCTCTAGTGCTAACTCTATGGGCGTGGACAACATCTGCCCCCTCAAAGTAGGTGAGGGGCCCATTCTCTGTCCCATGTAGCATGATACAGTGGATTTAGTGTAGAGTATACCAGGTGGTGTGAAAAAAATGCTGCTGCTTTCATTTTATCCCAGTACCCTTGCCGTTCAGCCCCCTTGCAAGTTTTGGGGCTGTGTGAATAAAGAAGCATGTGCAGTTGGCGGCTGGGGTTTGGCCGTGATAAGATCCAATTTAGTGCAAGGCCTAATCCTATGCCATGCTCCCAGATGGGAAGCATGAGGTAAGCCCCACTGGCAGACTGGCTGGTAGGCACACCTATTTTCAATTAAAATGTATTCATGTAACATTGATATTTCTACCAAAGAACGAGTTGTGCTACCTAGCACTGAAAAAAGCAAAACAAAAAAAAAACGAATATATTGCCAGTGGCATACGTCTTGTTTTGTGAGAGTGCTCCACCCCGATCCCCTGGTTATTGGGTGCTATGCCCCCGAACCCCCCCCAACTAAAATATCTAACTCTGGGAGGGGGGGTTAACAGTAGAAATTGCACAAAGTGTGAAAAATGCAGAAATTCATGCATTTGGGGATGGGAATCAAAACTCAGCCCCAAACGCACTGCTTGCCTCTCTTGCTGCCAGTGGCTCATCCCATTGTACCACGGCAGCTGCTTGGTGGACCCCTGTCCCAGAAAAGGTCTTATCCTCTGCCTGGGAGAGTGAGAGGGTGCACTTCTGCAAATACTGCCTTTCACGGTTTGCACCCTCTCGCTCATCCCTACTGTGCTGTTACTGTTGTGCGGTTTTGTCATATGCCATACAGTGTATGACAAAGGGACCCGGTAGGAATATTTTCTTTACAGACTTTTCGGGTGGACTACCAAGATGTGCTGTAAATCTTGAAAAAAACATTGAAAGTGAAAAAAAGTATTCTCTAGTAAATTGTAACTGTTGAAACATCTCAAGTATTAAGGCACTTGAAGATGTACGGAGAGGGATGACATGACGGAGATCTTCAGGTTCAGAAAGAATGAATAAGATAAACTGTTTGGAACTATTCAGAAGGAGAGGTGAGTCAAAACTACAGGGACAGTAGTGGAAGCTGATGGTGGATTCAGGAGGGCATGTCAAAGTTTTACTTTACAGACATGATGGTTGAGCAATAGGAACAGTCTATCAGATGAAGGGGTGGGCACACAAACCATCAATGGTTTCAAGCACAGCTAGGACAGAATTAAAGGATTAACAGTTATTTGTGTGTGGGGGGTTAACAGTAAGGCATGGGGCAAGCTGGGAGTAAGGGCATAAACCCCATCGAGCATAGGTCCTGTGTAGCATATGGTATAACAGGGCAGATTAGATGGACAGATATTTTTTTTTTCAATATTGTCTATCTTTCTATGATGTACAGTAGGTGTAGTGAAATATTTGTATACCACTGTTCTGGTAACAAACTCATTCTGGTACTGTGAAAAGAGACAGTCATTGGTTGCCTTGCCCACACACTTAGAAACTGTGTGGTTATATTTCATTTGTGTTTTTTTCCACTTGTAAACAGACTGATACAAGAACAGTTCATGTAACAGCATCTGCAATTGTACAGTTTAAAACATGATCTAGATTGTTGCCAGTGTTATAATTTAAAGAATTAGGCCAGTTTGCAGTTTTGCTTGGTTAAAATGATTCTTTAATAACCATATTCTGTACTTGATTGTTGAGTGATATTTTCTCTTGATATTGTGAACATACCATGGATATTATATTTGAAGAATTGACCAATGAGTAACAGGCAAGTAAGCCATATACTTTGAGTGACTTCCTGAGGTACTGTATTTAAGGGAATACCTGAGGTGAAATTTTTTATTTAGAAGTCCAGTGATTCTGTGATTTTTGACTGAAACAAAATGCCATGGATTACATACAGTAGGTATGATATAGCAAATATTTTCAGTTGAAACTGCACTGGACAGCACTTTAAATACTTATAGATGTCACACACAATTTCAAATCCACAGTAGCTTACCTATAGGTTAATGTAAGACTGTCTGTTTCATTGTGTTGAAACATACTGCATGGATCCCCCACATTTTCCAGTGATCATACCCTATAGGAGAAGCCAATTACACTAAAGGGTCAATATTTTGGCTTTTCAAAAGTACTACTATATTTGTGCACAAAACAACCACACAGCTGGAGATGAAAGCTCTTCCAAGAGCAAAAAGCACATATTTTTCCATTGCTGCATACAAGCTACAAAATATTGATGAAGTGCCCTACTGAGGAGGAGATCTCATTAATTATTTGATTTACAGAAAGGGAAGACAGAGGCAAAATGAGTGCCCTGGCTAATACTATGATGTACCATCTTGAGACATAAGATCTTTTTAATGTATTCGGCAGTGATGCAGCTGAAAGGGGAAAGAGGGAGCTGAATGGATCCATTAATTTAATTGAAGCAAGGTCTGACAAGAGATAAAACATCTAGGGCCCTACATCTCTTCAGGCTGCATCAGCTCTATAGTAAACAGTCAATGATCCATACACAAAAATGAGAGCTAAAGATATGGACTATAGAGACTTCAAGGCCATGGAATATCAACAGAGATAGAGGTGAATAGACTCTGATGAGGTCTTCACTTTCATGCAGCACCACACATGTATTCAGCATGTACATGCTTCATTTTGCTACTTTGAACTACTCTCAAGATAGATGTAAGTAATTTTAGACTTCCTATGGAAAAGTTGCATTTGTTCTTTTTGTCTGACAATCTGACAAATGAACTATATCTCCCACTCTTGACAGATAGAGCAAGGCAGAAAGCAGTGAAATGGGTTTCCATACAGTAAGTCTGAATTCCTTTTGAAAATGAATTATGCTCTCTTGTAGCTGATTTCTTCTCATAAAAACTTTCTAGTGCTTAAGAGATTTCAGCCATTTTTTAGTTTTGACTTACTTAGTAATTGGTTCTGAAAGCTTCAAGTTAATTAAATATATGTAATAATGTCTTGCAATGAGAAAACAACCCAAACAAATTTCTAATCATACAGACAAGCATTTTGGAATCTATGAGTCACATCTCAGTTCACCAGTTCTGAAATCTTAATAACAGTAAACAACATAAGTGAAAAACAATTTCAAAAGGCCATTGATTTCACTAGCCTCTTAATTTCTGAAAAATAGTTTTCTAAATCAGGTTCAAGGGAACAAGTAATATTTTCATTCTGATAGCATATACATTCAGCAGTACACATTTAGTCTGGTAATTTGGGTAATTGGACATCCTTTCTTTATACAATTTGTATTTATTATTTTTCAATATAATACATTGAAAACAGAAATACTTTAATTCTGCTTGTGCTAATTTAGCACAGCATAATTATATACTAAAGTTAGCAATGTACAAATATATGAACAAAACAATAAAAGATAGTACAGATCAATTAAGCAGCAATATTAGGATAAGAGCATAGTAATAAATCTCAGTACTGGGGAACTAAAAGCAGGTAAAATAATAAAGGAATAATGCAAGACCAGGTGAGTATCATGCTAGGATAAGGTCACACCTTGGGTGGTTGGGCACAAGGCCACAGGCAGAGTGTGTCCAACACCCGAGAAGTGACTATCCCCAGCATGGCACACAAGCTGGAGTGCATTATTCCTGTTATACAATGACTTGTTTGTGAAGAAAAAAAGAAAATAAAAAAAATGACAGTTGAAACCACACTTTTAATGAATTTTTCAATGGGTAGGAATACTTAGGAAAAATAGTGCTTAACCTGCTGATGTATTGCTTTGGCCAGTGGATGGTGCTGCTGGGTCTCTTACCTGTCTCCTTAGTCTGTTCTTTTTATATCTGGTTTTTCACTTACCCCTCTGCTGTCCAGCTTATTTAGCTGTCCCTGCCCCATATTCAGGTCACATATTACATCCTTGTATTTCTGTATTTTCCTGTCAGCCACCCACCCTTACTGCTACTTAACTATGCTAGTTGCCTCCCCCCACCCACCCGTTTTTGCTCATGGTCTTGGTTAGTGACAGTTCTCTGTTTCTTGTGGTACAGTCTGCGGCAACTGGGTTTCCCACTTAGTGTTTTACTATGTCATAAATCTAAAAGTAAAGGACTGAAGCTGCCACCATTGATAAGTAAGCACAGCTCATAGAGTCAGATGTGCTCATGCATGGATGTAAGGGGCAGAGCGGGACACTGCCGAGAGTGAAGTAATAGTAACTTCTGTGTTTTAAAATCCCTTCTTTTTTTAGTTTACACAGAACAGCATGGTTTGTGCTTCTTTTAAAAAAGAGATGTGGTGATGCATGGATGTGAATGGCAGAGCAGGGGCATGCCAACATCAACCGATTGCTTTTTTATGTCTTTTTTTTTTTTATTCACATAATGGCAGGGAATTCTGTTTACTAAATGCATTTGGGGAATGTGGTAAGGGTTTGGTGTGGGTACAGTCAGTTTGTGTGATGAGGAAAAGAGGACTTTACTTTAGAAAAAAAGCTCACCATGAGAGGAGCAGGGCACAGTGAAGCTGATTGCCGAGCAGTGGACAATGAAGCCAATCATGCTGATGGCTTCACTTTCAGTGGAAATGGCTTGTGGAGTGATTCCTTTAAGATTTTGATGTGGTCATGTGTGTGCTGAGTAGATCCATGATGTTATGTTGTGATAGCGTCATGGGTCCAGCCCCAGACTTACCAATCAGAGCCCAGCATTCTTTCTTGCCATTGTATAATATTGATTATTTACTTATTATTTCATTCAGTCAAGGAGTGCAATAAAAATAGGTTACTTTTGACACTGTGTAGTTATACAGATCCTATGTAACCATTTAATTTCCTACTGTAATTGTGATAACTTTTCTGTAATCAGTATTCAGCTTATTATTGAAGGTCACCTTAGTAGAAATACTGTATAGCACAATTAGTCAAGATGTAACACACTGTGATAAGCATGTCACGCTTTTCAGCATAACAAATTTGAATAATTACCATTTGATTCTATTGTTTTCTGCATTATTCTGCAGCATGTCACTGGCAGAAATTGATAAGAGCACTGCATCCTGGCTAACTCCACTTTATATGAAAATTACACAGCAGCTATGTACTATCTCTTAAGCATATTTTGATTGGCATTTTATTTAGCCACAACAAGCCAAATGTGATGTAACTTTTCATGCTAGGGAGATCTTTTTTAATCCAGCCGTGTAGCTCTAACAAACACCTGTTGCTGTACTTGCCATTGTTAGAAACAAGTACTGTATATGCATTAACACAGGTATACTGTTTATATATATAAAAAATTGCATACCAAGCAATACATAAAATTGCATACCAAGCCCTTATGCCCACTGTAGGAGTTCTCTTTTAGTCCAGTCTGCCACCAGCCTCTGCCTCTGTTGGACATCCTCTGCAGAATACCAGTCATAAGCTTGAGCTTGTCCCCCCATAGATGAGACCCTGATTTCCCAAGCTGGGAGGAGAATAGTTTCCTCAATGGTCAAGGTGTGGGAGGAGAAGTTGGCAGGGCCCTACTGTGGCATGAGGAATGGGGTGGGTTGCATTTATGTGTGACTTGCTGGAGAAAGTTTTTCCCACTAAGTCCTCCCTTACACTACCAGGGAGTGGTGCTTAGAAGTCACCCAGTAGAATGCCTAATAGGGCAATTGTAAGGGTGGGTGAGCCCCACTCTACCTTCAGAGCTGCCCTGCTGGTCACATTCTGAGTGTGTGAAACCTCTGCAAAAATTGCCACGGTAGTTGTTTCATTTTAATGTAAGGTCACTCCGTGGGCCACCTTCTATGTGTACAATACAAAATTAAAAAGGGTGGAAATTCTGAAAATATTAAGCATGTGTTTTTCACACAATTACATGCAAGGCAATTCAAATGAGAGTCATAACTGGTGCAATTTGAATAGCCTGGTATTACTGTTTAATGTATAATTTATAAAAGCTACAACAGACTACACGCATTCTAGGTGTTGTTAAGGATTGATAACATCTATGACTCTCTCTTGTGTATAAAGTGTTTTGTTTGAGTGATAGCAAGACAATGGGAATATAGGGCTATAATGGTAACCTTTAGATTGAGCATTTTAATGAAGTCTTGATATACATCAGAATTTAATAAGAAATTACATTAATTTGTTTACTAATTGGATCAGATCCTCTTCCCAGAGGAAGCTCATGTTTGGCAAAACATTGGGTGTGGTCTGAGGAATTCTTGCTTGGTGGATAATGAACTATAAGATTCTGGAATACAGCCTTTTTCATCATTGTGACTGGTGTCCTACATATTTCTGCTCTCCAAAAGGATCACATTTGCCTCCAGCATGACATACCCTAGGCATCAAGGGACAGTTATGCAGTGGTAATAGGTGCCCTCCCTTTCTAAAGCAGGAGGCATCTGAGCTGAACACCAGAACCCCACCTTCACAATCAGACCAGACATCCCACTCTAGGGCATAATCCAGGATCATCTGAATGGCAAGTGGCAGCACTACCATAACACTTGCTGGCAAGCAGCTGTGTGCTGTGCTTATCTGGTAAATGCATAATGTGCTCATTTCCATACTAGAAAGTTCATAAATGAATTATTTCCCTCAGATAAAAATACAATAAGATATGGCAATAAAAATAATGCAAGATATATATGTGTAAGTAATAAACTATGATAGGATGTCTATTACAATTGGCATCTAGAGTGGATGCAGTCTGTGAGATAGGCACCCGGTGAGGAGGTTACCACCAATAAAAGGGATAATAAGGTGGTGTCCGAGGCACTGGATGCCCTCGCTCCAGTTTGTATACAACCCAGATCTTTTCACTTGAGAGCCCCTTGGTTTGATGCAGATCTCAAGGTGATGAAGTTCGAGCTTCAGAAGTTTGAGTGTTGCTGACAGAAGACCCAGTTGGAGGCCAACAAATTGGTTCTGCCTGCTCACTATGCTGAGAACCAGGAGGCATTTCCCATAAAAAGGCAGAATTCTTTTCCAGGGAAATTGCAGCAGGGAAAAACAGACCTGCTCAGCTTTTTCGGACTGTAGATAGGTTACTTCATCCTGTCTGTCTACAACTGAGAAAGTATTTTTCTTTCACTTTATGTGAAGAGTTTGATCTGTTTTTTGTCTAACAGAGTGTCAGCTATCCAGTAGGGGATTCTGTCAGTGAGGGTGATGCCTGGATGTGGTCGGACCTGGAGGAATGGAAGCACTACACTGATCTGGGAGGAGTTTAGGCCAGTGGAGGTGTTGGAGGTCATTGAGATGATCTTAGAGCTGAAGCACTCCTGCTGTGAACTGGACCCAGCCCCGACATGTTTCTTAATGTGATGTGCTGAGTCTGTCAGCACAGTGTTCCCCAGGATTGCCAGGTGTTCAATGGTGAAGTGGGTTTTCCCAGAAGCTTTGAAAGAAGCACTGGTGAGACCCCTCCTTAAGAAATCTTCCCTTGACCCAGGCATCCTGGTGAATTACCGTCCCATCTCTAACCTGCCATTTTTGAGCATGGTTGTTGAGAAACTGGTGGCACAAAAGCTCGAGGAGCGCCTCATATCCTTTGACATCTATAAGCCATTTCAGTCGGTTTTCAGAACAGACACAGCAGGGTAACAGCATTAGTTAGGGTGCATGATGATCTGCTCAGGGCTTGAGATAGAGGAGACAAGTCAATTCTTGTACTCCTCGATCTCTCTTCAGCTTTTGACAGTGTGGATCACTTTGTGCTTCTTGATCGGCTCTGTGAATATTGTGGACTTGCCGGTATTGTTATCAAATGGATTGAGTCCTATCTCTCTGATTGGGTGCAGCAGCTAGTGATAGGGAATTTCTCCTCCTCCCCAATGCCCCTGTCATGTGAAGTTCCAGAGGGCTCAATCTTGTTGCCAATGTTGTTTGCAGTGTACATGTTTCCCCTGGGTGAGATCTTTCGGCAGTTCAACATGGAGTTTCACTGCTATGCTGATGTTACCCAGCTGTATCTGTCATTTGTGCCTGGAACATCCGATGTTGTTGATGTGCTTAACACCTGTCTGGCTAAAATCAATGACTGGATATCTTCCAGCTGGCTGCAACATAACCCAGATAAGATGGAGGTACTGGTGGCTGAGCCAGGTTGCGGGTGAGATGGATCATCGACTGGAGCAAACACAGGTCTTTTTCAGGGGTCTGCTCCATTGGTGGCTTCCCCAAGGGTGTGCAATCTTGTTGTGATCCTGGACAGCAGACTGACCTTTGAAGATCAGGCATCATGTGTAGCCAGAAGTGATTTTTTTCTATTTGAGGAACATCGCCAGAACCAAGCCCCTCATTCTGCCTGAAGATCTGCCGACTCTCATGAATGCTTTCATTAAATATAGGCTTGACTACTGTAAATCTCTATAATTCAGGGTCACAGGAGGGACCCTCCACAGGCTGTAGCTGGTTCAGAATGCAGCAGCATGGTTACTGATGGGCCTACTCAGGTCCAGTCATGTGACCCTGGTTCTGTATGCCATGCACTGGCTGCCTGTCAGGCAGATGGTCCTTTTCAAGGTGGGTTTACTTACCCTTAAGGACCTATATGGACTGGGTCCTGGCTACCTGTCGGAGCGCCTGACATCAGCTACTTCTGTCCACTCTTCTTCTAGGGGCCTCCTGGATATTCCCATGGTTCAAGACATTGGGCGATTGAGCATTTAGTGTTGCTGGGCAGACCCTGTGGAACTTGCTACCACCTGCAGTCCTGGAGGCCCCTTTGATTGGGGTGTTCAAACTGTGGCTCAAGACCCACCTATTCCATCTGGCCTGCCTGGGCTAACTTCTCCCACCTGACTGTATGATTTGCAGCTTACAGATGTATTTTATAAAATTGTGATCTGAATTTTATTCTTTATTTATTTCCTGTTTTTTATTATTGTTGTTATTTGTCCTGCTGTATTGTTTGGCACCCAGAGCCTCTGGGAATGGGAGTCATACAAATAAAAGTTGCCTTGCCTAATATAGGATTTTAATGCACACCCAAAGGGTGTAATAAGGTGTGAGGTTGAAGGCTGAATGATCTTATGTCCATGGGAAGTGCATTAAAATCCTTTGTTGCACACCCTGGAGGGGCTAATTGCACTTATAAAATAGCTTTAAGAAGTTTTTTGGTGGGAGGGGGAGGAAAATGAGATTTATCATCAGACTGTGTATTTATATGGATTTAATGCATGGTCAGATGGCAGCTGTCAGACAATGACATTTCCCAGATTTTTTCCTTACCATTTTATAAATATATATTCTACATGAGACAGGTAGATAGATAGATAGATAGATAGACAGACAGACAGACAGACAACAGACAGACAGACAGACAGACAGATAGATAGATAGATAGATAGATAATAAATAATGAGTAAGGGTGGTATACAAGGATGCACAGTATACCTATCTCTGGGGCTAGATAGGGCTATAAAGCCCCGAACCAAAAGAGCGAGTGGCTTTATTACCCTGGTTAGCCCCAGAGTTATCTATGCTTCCGAATATTCCACCCTTACTCATTGTTTGTTGAATATAATTCTTTAGGATGGTTTTTCTTATGGAGATTGTATTTGCAGTTACATTATGGCACCTGACAGTCTCTTGCAGCAAGGAGAGAATGGTGTGTAGTGAGTGTAGGTAGGAGTTTGAGGGATTTCTGGCTTTGGTAGGGTTTTCTGTGTCTTTTTTCCAGGTTCCTTTGCAGCTTGTTAATTGGTTTGGCTCACTTCCTAAAGATGTATTTATTGTGTTAACAGTATTGTCCCATTAATTGTTTGATTAGTGTACCTATATAGCGTAATTGTTTGATTAGTATGAGTATATAGCTGTAATTGTTTGTTTAGTGCAGGTATATACTTTTACTTGATAGATTAGTCACAGGTAAAGAAACAATGGCCTCTTTTATAGTAGAAGTTTCCATCCATATAATATATTGATTCTTTGCAAACAAACTTTGTTAACGCACTGGTTAGGGTTAACCTGACAAAAGTAGGGAAATGTGGTGTTAGGGTTCCCAACCCTAACACCCCACCCCTGCCCACCAAGCAGAAACAGGAAAAACCATGACCGTTTCACCTCTCCTGCATCTTTGCTAATCAGGCATGGTGTGTGCCTTGGGGTTGTCAGCCCTAACACTCACCCCATTAGATCATGAAACAAGCTGAGATGTGTAGAGTATACGAGAATGAGATGAGCATTATGGCTGGCAACCCCAAGGCATACCCTGTGCCTGATTAGTGCAGATGCAAGAGAGGTGAAACTGTCATAGTTTTTCCTGTTGCTGCCTGGTGGGTGGGAGTGGGGTGTTAGGGTTGGAGACCCTAATGCCTCATTTCCCTGCTTTTGTCAGTTTAACCCTAACTAGTGCATTAACAACGTTTTTTGCGAAGAATTTCCTTACTTTTTCAGATACTATAATCATATCCCCATTTGCCTGTGGGAGCGCAGGGCTCTCCCTGGCCCTGTGCTTGCATGTCTACCAGAACAGCAACCAAACTGTCTACATAGCCTTGCTATTACCCCACCTCATGAGCCCTGTACTGAGAATTTTCAAATCCCCTCCAAAACATCATTCAGTGACAAGGAAACATCATGTCTGTGAGGAGGGGGCACAGAGAGGGTCGGGGAAGAGGAATAGTAAGGTAGGGGGGGCAAAAGGCTGGAAATTGGTCTCACTAAATGCAAGAAGCCTAAGGTACAGAACAGCAGAGTTCCAAGCTCTCTTAATGGTTGAAGTGGTGGACATTGTGGTCATCAAGGAAACATGGGCCAACCAGTACCAGGACTGGGATATGATGGTCCCTAGGTAAAGGCTATTCAGAAAGGATAGGGCCAAGGGGAATGGGGGTGGTGATCCATGTAAGGGAGGGGATTAAGTGCACAAGGGAGGAAGGGGAGGAGGGGAGGACAGAAACTCCATAGATGCAGTTCCAGGATGTGAGGAATAAGACATTGAGGATGAGGGTAGTGAACAGGCCACCATCACAGGGGTGTGACCTGCACTGGGAACTAGCAGATCATATTTGAAGGGTAAGCAGGAAGTGAAGCACAGTGGTAGTGGGGGATTTCAACCTACAGGGGGTGAATTGGAGCAGACCTGACACCACGAGTACCAGAGATGGCCTTCTCTGAGGTCTGTCACTGTTTCAAATGAGGTAAGTCTCTTTTCTATGGCTACATCACCTATCTTTCTGCCTTACACTTTCAAGCGTCTGTTTACTAGGCTCACGACCCAAGATATATGGACCTCTGACTTTTACATCACCTCCTGCCCATATCCAATCCTCCCAGCCTCCCTCTCCTCGATAACCCTTCTTCCACTTCCTAAGTGCCCTCCCTGACCCTTTTGTACAATCCTCCCTTATCTCTCGCTATTCTGTCTTGCCACTACTACTGTTTGACTGCACATACCTATTCTCTATCATATCCTTTTCCTCCAGTGCCGCCTCTACCCAGCATGCTTGGTGTTTCAGTCCTCTCAACTCTAGCACGAGTAGGCTGTACACCCTAGCTCACTGTGTTTAGTTCAAACTGATCTGTATCCTTCAGTTACATGCATTAAGTCCTTAAGCTCAGTGTCTATCACAATGTATCTCACGGTTATATCATATTGTACCAAATGGTATAAGCTACAACCTACTTGCCTGTACAGCTACTGAATAAAACCATGTATTCTCTGTTCATATGTGCAGTATTATTGTCCTTCATAAGTGCCTATGTATATAGCCTGTTATTGTCTCCCAGCCTAACACTTATTATATGTGTCAGTGTCAGTGGTGCAGTAGGTAGCATACTCACCTCTGAGGCCAGGAGATCAGAGGGCTGTGGGTTCAGTTCCCACACCTGGCACTTGGGTAAATATCCCAATACTGACACTGTAGTGCAGCATGAGAGGGATGCTGCAGTTCTGAGGTGCTGTCTTTCAGATGAGACATTAAACTGAGGTCCCATCTGCCTGGATTGGTGGTAGTTCAGGTGGATGCTAAAGATCCCATGGCCCTTATCGAAAAAGAGTAGGGGAATTTTTTATTGAAAAGTACATAACATCAAGTACATGAAACAGAAAAACAAGTAAACAATATACAAGCATATATTGAAACATTGAAAAATCATGAAATACAGTATAATACAGGTGAGGGAAAAGAAAATTAACCATATTCACAACCAAAAGTTATTTAGATCTAATCAAGTCAAAAAGGTAATACCAGCCCAGTAGGATGCAAATTGGGTAGGAGAAAGACATTTCGATTCCGTGTCTTGTAGGCTCAAAATTGTGGACTCAATATATTGAATAATAACCAGTGGACAAGTCGGCACCTGTTGTAAGACGTATTTACATCTAGCTTGCCACATATAATATTTACAAGCTGCGAACAATACCCTCAATGTACTAGGGTGGAATGCATCCCAAAACCCAGAAAAAAACTCCTAGAATAAGGGCTGAATCTGTGATCCTACTTAGAAAAGGCCATTTCCACTTATTTGCTAAGGTCTTCCAAAATAAGAGGGCATCTGTACAGGAAAAGAAAAAATGTTCCATAGACTCTTCAATGTTGATGCAGGATGGTTTGGGACAATATCTCTCTTGTGCTGATTTATGTTTTAAATTACCATGAACTTGTAGTTTACCATGACAGCATAACCAGGAAACATCCCACATATGAGCTAGGATTCTTTTATCTTTGAGTATATTTAGCGCAGATGTCATATGGGATGGAGAGCACAGTGGAAATCTTAATATTGGTTCATCAAGGTGTAGAAAATAGACATATAACTGTTTCCTAGTGAGGCCTAAAATAGAGGATTTATTCACTTTCCAGGATCGTAGGGTACGGAATCTATCAATAACATAAGATGGAGTGGTAGGTATGCCAGAAGCTATGGGTGGAAGGTCAATCCAGGCTAACATTAAAGAATCCATCACTTTCAACACCCAGGAATCACACATAGTTAACATATATGTATGACTTTGCAAAATATGATGTAGAAAAAAGGAAAGAAAGAAAAATAGAGGGTTTATCATTCCCAAACCACCCTGATTTGGGGTTAAATATGTAACATGCCTCTTAACAGGATTTAGGTGACTGCCCCATAACATTTGAAAAAAAAGACTAAACAACCGAGTTTCCAAATGTTTAGGTGGACAAAAAACGTGACTCAAAAATAAAAAGATCGGGGATAGAAATTTCTTTACCACCACAACCCGTTTCTTTTTACTCAGCCTCCATGTCTTCCAAAGATGTACCTTGTTATCACCCAGGGTTAAGCATTTTTCCTAGTTATAAGTAGAATCATTTGACATGTTAAACCATATCCCTAGGATTTTCTGGGGGGTAGTACAGACCCTAATACCATGTATTACCGTTGTATCTGTAGTGATGTAATGTAATGGGATACATACACTTTTCTCGAGATTTAGCTTACCTCCAGATATTAATGTGAAAGATTGAAAAGTCTGAATAGCTTTATCACTCGAGGAAAGATCGAAACAAAATAAGACTACATCATCTGCATAAGCAGAGATTTTAACAGGTAACAAACTGGGGTGAGGAGTAATACCTAAAATGTCTGGATTCCATTTTATCTGCCTAATGATGGGATCTAGGGCAAAAACATATAACAATGGACTAAAAGGGCAGCCTTGATGGAGTCCAACCCGCTGTAATAGGGTAGGGCCTCGAAATCCATTTATCATAGGAAAGAAAAACGCTAATGATAGCATGTGTGAAATCCAAGATATAAACCAGTCAGAGATACCATACAGTGATAATATGTGTAATAAGAAGTTATGATGTACTGAATCGAACGCTTTCTATTGATCCAGGACAAAAAGATAACCAGATATCTTATCATGTATTTTTTTTTCAAAAATTTCACGTAACAAGAAAAGATTTGTTTGAATGGTTCTACCAGGTATAGCACAGGTTTGAGCAGTATCTATCAAATCTGGTGCAACCATTCATAACCGAGAACAAAGAATTTTAGAAAAAATCTTATAATCTATATTTAGGAGATGTAGTGGCCTCCAATTTGCTAGGGAGGTTATATCTCCTTTTTTATATAAGCATTTCAGGACGGATAAACCAAAACCAGATGTTGTATCCATATTATCTAGAACATAATTAAAGACCTGAGTCAAAATTTCTAATAAATGTCCTTGGAACATTTTATAGAATTCATGTGTGAGACCATCTGGCCCAGGGGAAACCTTCAACTGTAAACGGGAAATAGCATCGGCAACCTCTTCCTGCGAAATTCATCTGATTAGGTTAGGAATGTAATGTGTAGGAAGCTGAGAGAACTGGGTTGACAGAAGGGGGGATATATCTGGAAGGGAGCTAGGAACAGTACAAAAATGGGTCTGTAGATAATCAGACGTGACTGATAACATCTCAGGGATAGAGGCCAATACAGTACCATGAGTATTTTTTAAACCATGCATGATAGTCGAATGAAGTCTGTCTTTAAAAGCAGAAAAAGGATCAGCAGATGGAGAAATAGAAGTACCAGTTTTCATAATGTAATCCAGCGACCGAGCACTATCATATTGGTGAGATAACATACAGGCTTTTATTCTGGATATTTGTGATGAATAATCTACCGAGGATGTGGATTGAAGAGACATTAGTTTATATAGCTGATTGCGATACATTAGATATGTAAGGTAAACTTCCCTGGCAGTTTTTTTACCTAAAGTCTGGAAATAAATGGCCAGATCTGTCTTCGTGTCTTTCCACCATTCCCACATAGAATCATAACAAACCATAACTGAAATTTGTGCTTGGAAAAGAGCATGCAAGTGAGATTGGACAGATCTTGGGGCAAATAAGGAATTATTCAATTTCCATAGGGAGTGGTGCAATATGGATACATTAGGGGAACCAATGAAAAAGTGACCAATCAGAAGACAATGATCTGAAATCTCATTTGGGATTACAGAAATATAGCGTGGGGCACAGTGACGTGAAACAAAAAAATAATCTATTCTGGTATGATATACTGATCTGTAATATGTATATCCTGCATCCGAGTGTAGAGAACGGTATGCATCTATCAAACCGGCATTTTTTATCAAAGTGGACAGAGCTAGGGAATCACAGTAGACTTTTTTTTCTGAGGAAATCCTGTCTTTTGTGTGTCAATGGAACAGTTAAAATCTCCACTCCAAAAAATGTGCTTGCGTGTACATAAAAAAGGCTTGATTAAATCTAGCAAAGCTATAAGAGCAGCTTTAGTTTGTGGACTATAAATAACTATAACCCGAAAGGGTAAAGTGTGCTTGGTGAAATCTATGATGAGTGCCCTACCTGGGAGTATATCAACAATGCGGGTAATCAAAAATTGGGAGGAATAAAAAAGAATAGCTATACCATCCGCTGTTTCATCCCCAAACGTCCAATAAGAGGGGCCTTTGTACCATCCACGTTTTATTTGTTGTATATCATATAAATTCGAAACATGAGTTTCTTGCAATAATAGAATATCCAGGTCAAGGGAGTTCGCATAATGCAAAAAACCCATTCTCTTCTTAAAGCCTTTAAGGCTGCATACATTAAGGGAAGCAATACGAAAATCCATTGGCAAAGCCCATGTTAGCCACTCTCGTCAGTTACTGTCATGTTTTTCTGCTTCTTTCCACCCTTCTTTGTTTTCGCCAGTTTCTTCCTGGCGACATCAGGAGGTTTAATAGCAGGGGTATCAACATCAGAGGGCACCACAGATATATCAGAGTCCCCCGTCCGAATCCTCCCTATCTCCTTTCAGGCAATCAAAGGTATTGGACAGGGGGATATCAGGAGGTCTAAGTGACTTCTGGGCAGCGGCCCTAGTAACTCACCTGCCAGCCTGAAAACCTTCCTTATCAACAGTGGCAGAAGAGGAAGGTATGGCAGGCAAGGTCTCGGAAGGGGGGTCAGTGGAGACTTTCAAATGGGTAACCTGTTCCTGTTGTGGTAGAGGGGTTTGATGTCCCAAAGGCGAAAGTGGAACTGAAATAGGCTGTCCGGGGGGGGGCAAGGGAAGGCCGGAGACAGTGGTCAGGGGAAGAAACATGTTCTTGTGCCTTAGCTTGTGCTTTTTGCACTAAGGTACCAGAGTTCCAACCTTCAGACCTATTTCTACTGGCCCATGAACATTGGTGGTAAGCATGCCCTGTTTCATTACACAAGTTACATCTAAACACATGCAAGACATGCTCGGATGTCCATATCCCCCACAGAAACTACATTTAAGCAAATTGCATGTACTACTTAAATGTGTTGTAGCACCACATTTATAATAGGCTCTAGGTTGGCCTCCATAGAAACAAACCCCCCTGTCTTTACCAAGAAAAAAAACTGTTGGGTAGGTGAACAACTTCTGAATTAACCTGAAACAATTTCACCCGAAACCTCCAGCCACCAGTCCATAGACCGTCATCATCCAGGATAGCTTCAGGAGGGGAAAGGACGTTACAGTGATTTTGCAATCAATGATACATATCACTGATGCTAACTCCTTCGTTTCTGAACATAATAGTCAGGTCCGAATCATAGGTTTAGACAAAGGTACAACAGAAAAAGGGGTCCAAACGGGATCATTTTTCTGCAAGGTATACAAATGCCAGAAACGGTCCAGCCCGGCGGAGGTTTTAAAACTGACATTAAAGGTCTCTTCTCCTGAAATATGTATCAGGGCATATATGTTAGAGGCTGGAAAATGTAGCACGCCTTTGAGAAGGGTCCGAGCTACATAGTACCTATCAGGAAACTCAGGAAGCCCACCCCTATAACGAAGACGAACTGCATTCCTACGGGGTACTGGTTCAAGCTTATTTTTAAAAAGGTCAGAAAGTATTGGAGGTCGACCAGATATCAGTGTGATAGGGTTTTTATCTAGATTAGGGGTTAATGTTGTAGACATGCCTGGTTTAGGATCCTCCAAGAAGGGAGTGTTTCCAGGTCCGGAGTCTAATAGAGTAAGGGAGGGGGAAACAGTAGGTTCCTGAGATGAAACAGTCTCAGAGGTTGAGGGACCTGGGGGGGCCACCGGTGGCATATGTAAAGAAATAAGAGGCATATCAGCATCCTCTCGTGGTGTCTGACTAAACCTCTGATCAACAGCATCCATCATGTCCCCCCAGGAATGCACAGAAGTGGCAGAATTAGGTTTTACAACAATAGAGTCTTTAACAGTCACATTAGTAAGATGTGGTACCTCGTTGGAGCTCAAACTCATAGCAGGCCTGCTAGGGGAGAATAAACACCATGTTTGGCCTCATTCCAAGCAGGATCCAGTATCCAAGTCCCCGTCGATGATTGAGTCCACCCTGCGTTAGATAAGGTGTCCGAAGTAGATCAGGAAGTCCCCGAAACATCCTTTCCCGTTTGTAAGCCAAAACGTGAGCACAACAGTTCCGTAGTAGTGATATTCTTTGAAACGGGAACAGTTGGAAGGCTAGGGTCAGCAAGCCCTGAAGGAGCAAAAGGATCAAGAGTGGAACGTGAATCAAGTTCAGTTTGCAGGTCGTGAGACACACCGTTAGGCTGTTGGGTAGAACCGGAAAGTACTGGGGGAAGGAGTGGTGTTACTCCCGCCGTGCACCGAGAACTTCATTCCGGCAGACCGTTCGGAGCAGCACTTAGAGAAGCAAGGTCGTCTGTTGCACCGAGAGAAGATCCAGGGATTGTAGCACCAGAATCCGGTTAAGCTTGCTGCGACGACTGTACTTCAGAGCGGTCAGTGTCTGTAGGCATATTCTTGGAATTAGCTTTGTCAGGCATCGTTGGTGGAAAAGAAATCAAGAGATCAGCACCACAGTCAGTCAGAGCTCCAACTGACTCCTCCATGCTGTCGGCAATGGAAACTCCACCCTACAGAGTAGGGGAGTTTTTATTGTATTATTAAACATAATTAGAACAACTCAGTGTAATCAATTGTACAAAGTAAGAGCCAAAAAATTAATCTAACAAACTTATACAATAATCAGAGTAATTATCAGATTATTTTTATACATTATTTGAACTTAATAAAATGAAAAAACCCTTTCCACATTTTTAGTAACTGAGTCTGTACTGTCCTTCGAGCATCCTGAGCGTAAATCCTTGAGAGTTCCTGTGAAACCAAAATGCTAAAACAAAAATAAGGCATTTTTCTTTGATATATTACCCACTGACACCTTGCCTGCCATAAATAATAACGTAAACATCCAAAAAATAATGACAGTGTTTCTTCATGAAAATCAGAAAGAGTCTCTGGATAAACCCCTAAAACCAAGATTTGATATGTAAGAAAATTCAGCCACTTAAAACCCCAAAGTGCCGCAAATAAACCCACAAACCCTTTGCATAGGAACAGTGTAAAGAAAATGCTCCATCGATTCCTCAGTATTTATACAATCCAAGTAAGGACACTTCCTTTCTTCAATGGCTTTGTACTTGGCATTACCCCTAACATTTAAACGGCCATAGAATATTAGCTACTGTGTTTCCCATTGCATTTGAGGCAATCTGCAACAGTTAGTTGCCAATACTTTAGGATTCAAAGAAGAAGGGCAATTCTTAAAACATGGCTCTAAAGGAAGTAAATTTGCCATTACCACCTGATAAAATTCTTTCATGCTATTACTCAGAATTGTCTCTTTCTATTTTCCATTTATATAATTTTGTGCAGCTGGTCTAAAATACTGTGGAATATAAATGTGAGGATTTATTTTGGAGCCAAAGAAAGCCAATTTCTAAAGTATTTGTCCAATGATCTGGAAATCCATTTATCCCCACTCCTGCTTCTAATCGTAAGCCACTTTCACTGAACACATAATGAATAAAGAGTGAGCAAAAATCACTGGATCCACCATCCCAAGACCTCCTTGTTTTTACTTAAATATGTATAGCTTCTTTTAATGGGGTTTAATCTATTACCCCAAACCATTTGAAAGAATAAACCATACAGTTTAGTTTCTAGATGCACTGGGAGCGGAAAAATCATAGCTACATACTGAACACATGGTAAAAGAAACTGTTTGATAACATGTATCGTTTCAGTTTGGACAATTTCCACTTTTCCATCTATTGACTTTATTCTCCACTGTTTGTAGGGCTATATCCCAATTTTCAACTGGTATGTTCTGGGGCAAAATGTATGCCCAAAACTTTAAGGGAGTTCTGGAAAATGGATACCACCCTGCACCGCTTCCTTATGACCTGTTGCTCCGATAAATAAACCTTTTGTTTTGTGCACATTTATTTTTGCATTCGAAACTTTCGAAAAAGCCTCAAATGCGGTCAAAAAAATGTGCACATATGAATGATCTGCGAAATATACAATCAAATCATCTGCATAGGCCTGTGCCAGAAGATGTTTGTCCTTAACCGTACCATCAGAAATACCTGGCCACAATGGAACAGTAGTTAATTTTTGTAGTAGGGGATCCAAAGAAAAGATATAGAGTAGGGGGCTAAGAGGGCAACCTTGACGAACTCCAGTATGTAACTGAAAACATTTTGCCGTCTGACCTTGCACGAAGGGGAACACAATATTATGTTCATATAATTTTTTAATTATATTAACAATGTGCAATGGAACTCCATAATGTATTAACGTTAGAAATAAAAAAGGCAAATATACCCTATCAAAAGCCTTTTCCAAATCAGCAACCATCATACAATTCGTGACTCACACTTCAGAAAGATGTTCAATAACTTCCGTATGATCATTAAGGCTGTCTGAATTTGCCTATTAGGTATCCCACTAAACTGGTAAGGAGAAATTACCCATCTGGCGAATTTTTAACCGATTATTCAAAATACTGGTGAAGATTTTATAATCTGAATTTAAGAGGTAATTGGTCGCCAATTTTAATATTTTGTCTGTCTCCAGATTTGAATAAGTAAATCAGCAATCCCTCAGAAAAGAGGGAAAGAAAACAGCAGTTCCATAAAATACTGGAATAAAATATACAAGCATTGACTCAATTCCTTTGAAAAACTTTATACAGATTATTCGAAAGGCCATCCTTACCGGTGAAATGTTTAATTTCAAATTCCTAATTACTTTTATTATTTCTTCTTGTGTAATTGGATCCAATAATGTTGAGATTTCTAGCTAACCTGGGGCTTAGATGTTTTAAGATATGAAAGCATTTCTGCCTCTGTAATAAGAGAGGGGGTCTAGAGTTTGAAAATGCCCAATAATTGTTTCTCTGAGCTGAGCAAACTGTGGTGGCCAAAGAGCCATCAGGGTTTTGCAAAGAATCAATATTAGAAGAAGCCTTCAGATTTTACAGGTTTCAAAAGGGTCCCTAATGGGGATTTTTTATGCTATTAGAAAAATAGCCTGTAGGGTTTTGCTCTATCATATTGGAAATTCCTCATTTCCTCCTTTATTTACTAATTTGGTCTGAATAGTCTAAGTGAGAGACATATGCAATTGTCATAAGTTTCTGCAGTTGTTGCCTAAGGGACAAATATCTCAAAAACTTAAAATTTTTGTTTTGCCCTTTGCCTTTAAACCAATTACATAATTCGAACTTAGTTGTTAACCACCAATCTCCTAAATCCTCATAAAAAAGCCACTGACAACCTGGCTGCTAGAATATGTTTCACCCCGGACTGTATATATGGTATATCTAACATAGTGTTATTCAGTTTCCACCTGAGCTGCCTACATTCAGGGAACCTGTAGATAATGAACTACAAGAAAGTAATAAATGATCAGAAAATTCACAGTGGATCATCTTAAAGGAATCCAGTTGTACATTATGAGAGACAAACATGTAGTCTATTAGGAAAACAATTTCCTTTTGTAAATGAATACCTTGGCCCTTGAGAGGAAAGGGAGATACAGTTAAATAAACCTGCTATTTTAACTATATTAGCTAGCATGTGAGAATCACAATAAATTTTCTTTTCTTCTGATTAGGTGAGTCAGAAATTGTGCAATTAAAGTCACCTCCCAAAGCACCTTAACTGATGTCACCAAGTAGGGTTGAACAGCTTTTAAACAAGAAACTCTACCAGCTTTTGTCTGTGGATTGTAGATGTTAATAAATCGATAACATATATCATGCCATTTCCATCTAATATCAAGACTCTCCTGGAATAAGATCTACTAAATTATGAAGTTTAAAGGAATAAGTATTGAATAAAATCCCAATACTATCTGCTGTATCAGTTCCAAAGGACCAATAGGAAGGGCCCCCACACCCAATCCCGTTTGAAAGTAGTGAGTTGTTCTGCTGAGTACATCCAGGTTTCCTGTAAAACATACTGATAAATTTTGGTTTTTATATAGTGAAAAGGGCTTGCCTCTTAACTATATTAAGCAAACTATGAGTGTTCAAAGAGCCCATGACCACTGCATTAAGCTTTATAAAAAAGAACTACTTTATCATTTTTTCTCTTTTTTTTTTTTTCTTTATAGTTATCCACTGGCTGAGATCGAGTGGAAGATTTTGGGAGTCTGAATCTCCTAATTCCATCTCTGTATCTCCCAAGGAGTAAACAATGCAGCATAAGAGTTGCTAGTCTCTATGGGAGGAGTAAGGGGGGTTTGGGATATAAATGCCTAGATGATCTGCGTTGGGGTAGTGAAGCCCTAATATTTAAAGCCTTAGATGCTTCCTCAGAAGTCTCCACCGAAACCTCAGAGTAAACACAGGGGAAATCTAAAAGCTCAGGTGGGCCCATACTGATTTTTAATGACTTCCATAACCAAAACAGTTTGTTCCACCTTGTCTGCTATTCCTAAGGATTTGTCAATGGGGGTACTACACCAAGGGTCTGAACTTTGGTTTGAGAAGAAGAAACAGGTAGAGGGGTTGTGAGCTAGGAGGGGAAATTGTGCAGCATCCTGAGCTTGCTGGAATTAAAAGCTCTGAATTTATACAGGATGTTTTATTTTTGCAGCCCAAGGGCAAACCTGAAAAGAGTGGCCAGATTCTTCACAAAGCTCACATTTGAGCTGATTGTGACAATACATAGTTGTGTGTCCAACCTCCCCACAGTTGTCACAACGTGGTTGGTCACAAACACTTGAGAGGTGTGTTTTAGCCCCACATCTGTAGCAAGCCCGGGGTTGTCCACTATAAAAACAAACCCCTCTGTCTTTTCCTAATAGAAAGGAATTGGGAATATGGACTACCCCTGTCTCAGATTGCCTCAGTTTAGTTTTGTATTTCCATCCTCCCGTCCAAAACTGTTCAGAATCTAGGATAGGTTCCGGCCCACTTAAAATTTCACACTTAAGGGACAACCAAAATTATATATCTTCCACATGAACCCTCTCGTTTCTAAACATGACCGTAACATGTTTTATCAGGGGTTTAGTTAAAGGAATCACTAAGAAGGGGGTCCATAGAGGAGAGAATTTAACCTGGTTGTACCTATCCCAGAATAAGTCCAATGCATGCGTGTCCTAAAACTGATGTCAAAATTATCCTCCAGAGATATTAATAAATGCATACACATCTTTTGGGGTAAAATGCAAGGACTCTTTTAATAAGGTTTTCCTACGTAGTGTCTATCTGGTCGATCCTCCAAACCCCTTTATAACGAATACGTAACTGCATTCCAGCGAGGTGCTGCTTCTTTTTTAGTGTTAGAAAATAATTCAGACATAAGTGGTTTCTGAGGAACGGATTCCGTTGGAGAGGGCGTGTGAGAAGAAGCAATAGGCTCCTGCAGGGGTGTTACCAAATCTGTATTCAATGAGGAAGGTAAAGATATCTGTGACTCCAGGGATGTAGCTCTCAGTGGAAGTTTTTCTACCTCTAAACAGTTTTTATTGTCCTGCAAATCTTGCTCCAGCTTTTGCTGTTGTAAGTCCGGTTTCCACTCTGGTGAATGCTGTGAGAGGGTATAATCAGAGTCCCAAGTAGGATCAGGCTTCCATATGCCTGCTGCATTTTGCTTCCAACCTGCTCCTTTGAGTGCTTTATCAGGGACCAGAGCTCTGAAACATTATGTGTTTGTAGACCAGATTTTATAAGAGGTATTTTTTTTTGGAAAGAAGAATTCAGTAACTCCAGTTTGGGAAACAGCTGAGGACTGATAAACTACATTATGCTGAGCCCCATGCTTTTTAAAACGAATCCAGCTGATTTGTCTAACCATGCAGACTCAGACTGCTTTTAGCTTTGATGCAGACAAAGTCTGTTGTACTTCCTTTGGGACTCTGTTTTCGGCTTTTCAATTGTTAGGGCAGTCGGAGCTATAGCGGGCTGAATGCACTTACTAACCTCTATAGTACTGTTAGCAGCTTTACTAACAATCAATTTTACTTCAGGAACTTCCACGTAGCTGCTGGGCTATAAGAGAGTGGTCTCGCCTGCCAGGACTCCCGACTGAACCGAGTCAGCCATATTATTATTAGGAGCAACGCTGCAGCTGTCAAGCCCGATTCTACCTGCTGCAGAGTTAACAACTCAGGGCTGAGCGGCTGAACGACGAATTGCAAAGTCCATAGAGTGCTCAACTGCTTGCTTCTCCCTTACTCCCGTAACACACTGATTGTGTAGCGAGAGGGAATCACTTTGCTGTACATTTTTTAAAGCGGGTAAAGCAGATTGTAAAAGCCGGTTGTCTGTTTCAGTAGTGGCTTCCGAAATAATAAAAAATGTTGCAAAGACTCACCATGCTCCACGGAGCTTTCTTTTAAGTGCAGTCCTGTATTTTTCTCAGTTTTAAACACCTCGGTTTCAGGGAGAGCAATATTGCAGGTATTAAGTGCATCCATGTCGTCAGGTTCCAAGCTGGATTTGAACCTTGCATCCAAAGATTCCTTTTCAAGCATTTCCTTTCTCCCAGTCCTTTGAGAATTTTTTTTTCTTAAATCAACTGCTGCATCCTCCCAAAGAACCACTGCATCGTGAAACTCCATATCAGAATCCATATCTTGAGTAGTCAAAGGGTCAGCCTCCACATTGCACACTGTGGGAGCAGAGGCCAACTCTCCCACCAAGCAGACATCCTCCTCCTCCGCCATCTTGGTCCCACCAGAAAATGGGTCCACCCTGCTCACAGGAAGCAGGAAGTAGGGCAATTTCCCCGGTATCCTGGCCAAATCTCCCCCATTCACTAAAAATACCACCAACAGCTTAACCAGGTTCAATTTTAGTTGCTTACCATCTGTATCCCCCTTCCCCCACTCGACCCTAATAAAGGGACTTCTAGGTCCAGTGGTCAACAAAATTCAATAAATAAATAAATATATAGTTCCTACCTTGTTATGCCTGTATGATTGCCATATTACCCTACTTATGTTTCGTTATATGCGTAGCTTCAAGGCTCCACTGGCTATTGTACTGGTCCCAGGTCAATCTTGTAAATGAGCTTGTCTCAATGGTGTTCTGCCTGGCAAAATAAAGATACTGACTGATTGATTGATTGATTGGTTGGTTGATTGGCTGATTGATAGGATCCTTTTGGAAGCTTTTAAGGACAGCTTCCTGACTCAGCTAGTACAGGGACCGATATGGTTAGAAAGGACTTTGGACCTTGTACTGGACAATGGGGAAGCTGTAAGGAACATAGAAGTGAAGGAACCATGTGCTGGGAGTGACCACTATTCACTGTGGTTCATCCTGAACATGAGTAGGGACACTGGGGACATGGGTACAAGGGTGGTTGAGTTTAGGGGATGGACTTTAGGATAATGGGGGAAATTCTGAGCAAGCCCCTGGCAGATATCCAACATCACATGGATGCAGACCAGAAATGGAATATAATAAGGGGTGGGCTGGCGGAGGCAACAAAGGCTTGTACTAGGAAAAGAAAAACAAGAAGGGCAGGACAAAGAAACCCAACTGGCTGACACTGGAGGTCAGAAAAGGGGTGAGAGCCACAAGGGTGGCATTTTGGAAGTACTGGAAAATAGGGAGGGGAAAAGGTAAAGATATATAGAAGAAGAAGTCTATGGAGGTCACCAGACTGGTCAGGGGAGCCAAAGCATCTAAAGAGCTGAGACAGGTGCATGGGATCAAAAGAGGAGAAAAAGACTTCTTCATCTACATAGGACAAAAAAGGAGAAGCAAGGACCAACTAATGAGGATCAAGAAGGATGGGGGTGAATGGAGAAGGGGCGGAGCAGGCAGAAGCACTGAATCAGTACTACTGCTCTGTGTTCAAGCAGGAGAAGGGGGCAAATATCTCAGGCAAGTAGGGGTTGGTAAGAGGGGAAAGAATGACAGATGTAAGGATTACAGAGGGCAGGGTCCTGGAGGGGTTGCAGGCAATAAGAGTGGACAAAGCACCTGGACCAGATGGCATCCACCTCAGAGTACTAAGGGAGTTGCAGAGGTCTTGGTGGGGCCACTGGCTGACCTGTTCAATACCTCCCTGGACACAGGATGTGTACCACAGGACTGAAGAATGACCCATGTGGTGCTCATCCATAAGAGTGGGCGAAAGGATGAACCAGTGAACTACAGGCCAGTGAGCCTCATCTCGATCATGGGCAAACTCATTGGGCTCATCCTAAAGGAGAGGCTTGTGAGCTTTTTGGAGACAAATAGTATCCAGGATGACTGGCAATATGAGTTTGTTGAGGGGAAATCGTGCCAGACAAACCTGGTAGATTTTCACAATTGGGTGACATGGGAACTGGACAAGGGCAATGCTGGGAATGTCCTGTACTTGGACTTCAGTAAGGCCTTGGATTCAGTGCCACATGGGAGATTGGGGGTGAAGCTGTAGAATGTGGGGATGGGACCGAAAATGGTAACCTGGATCAGGAACTGGCTGAAGAGAAGACAGCAAAGGGTGGTGATAGAGGGGGAGCTCTCATCACCAAGATAAGTGATGAGTGGGGTACTAAAGGGATCAGTGCCAGGACCAGTATTGCTTGGGATTTTCATTGCAGATATCTCAAATGTTATCCAGAGCAAAATCAGCCTGTTCGCAGATGATACCAAGATGGAAGCTGTGGTAGATGATATGGAGGAGGGATGTGGGTGCAGGGGGACCTGAATAAACTGCAGGTATGGGTGGATAAATGGCAACTGGGGTTCAATGCCAGGAAGTGCAAGGTTCTGCACTTCAGAGACCAGAACCAGGAGAGGGATTTACACTTAAATGGGGTACACTTGGGTTGCTCCACAGAAGAGAAGGACCTAGGGGTGATCATTACAGGGTGCATGAACAACTCTGCTCAATGCAGGAAGGGCGGCAGCAAAAGCCAACACAATGCGGGGGTGTATAGCTAGAGGGATCTTCTCCAGAAGCAGGGAGGTTATCCTCCCCTTGCATAGGTCACTGGTCAAGCCCCACCTGGAGTACTGCATGCAGGACTTGCACCCCAATCCACAAGAAGGATATCAGATTGTTGGAGGGTGTACAGTGTAGAGCTACACAGATGATCCAGGGATTGGAGGGTAAGACCTATGAGGCAAGGCTGTGTGAGCTGAAGATGTACTCTTTGGAAGAGAGGAGGGAAAGGAGAGATATAACTGAGACCTTTAAGTACCTGAAGGGTATAAATAAGAATAAAACAGAAGGGATTTTCCAGACAAGAAAGGAGAGAAACACAAGAGGTCACTAACTGAGATTGGAGGGGTTAGGTTCAGAAGAGATATGAGGAGTCATTTCTTCATGGAAAGAGTGGTGGTCAAGTGGAACACCTTGTCGGGTGAGGTAGTGGCCTGCAAGATGGTAGACAGTTTCAAGAGGGGTTGGGATAGATGAAGGGGAAGGGGCAATGGGACAGGGTGAGTGAGAGGCAGCAGCAATATAGGTTGCTAGCTGCATACTCGAGCAGACTTGATGGACCAGGAGGCCTGTTTCTACTGGCATTTTCATATGTTCATATGTTCGTATTCTGCTCCAAGGTTGCAAAAATGCATTTTGACTAGGTTTTTGAAAAATGACAGCTGTGATATTCATGAGAAACATAGAAACATAGAAACATAGACTTTGACGGCAGATAAGGACTGCTTGGCCCACCTAGTCTGCCCATTTCCCTACCTACAGGATAAGCCGCAGATCCTAGTTAACCAACAGCCTATTTCTTCCTACCTCCCCACAAGAATTGCCTTATGTCTGTCCCATGCATTCTTGAATTCTCCCACAGTTTTAGACCCCACAACCTCCTCAGGAAGGCTGTTCCATGCATCCACTACCATCTCTGTGAAAAAATACTTCCTCACGTTGCCCCTGAACCGCCCCATCTCTATCTTTTAATTGTGTCCCCTTGTTCTTGCACGTCTCTTTTTCTAAAAGATGCTACCCTCTTGGACTTTGTTGATTCCATTGAGATACGTATAAGTTTCTATAATGTCCCCCCTCTCCCTCCTTTCCTCAAGGGTATACATATTAAGCTCCTTTAGTCTAACCTTGTATGGCTTTTCTTGCAGACCCTGCACCATTTTAGTTACCCTCCTCTGGACTGCCTCTATCCTGTCTATGTCCTTGTGGAGGTGGTGTAAAAAATGGCTGTAGTGAAAATTTTGGGTGAAAATATTTAAAATTATCAAGGTTGCGAGCAAACATAAAAAAGATTCAATGCATGCGCATAACTTTGCCATTCCTACATATTTTGGCCCACCAGTTTTCAACATACCCTTCTTATGACACCACCTCATAAACAAGGGCAGTGAAAATGTTCAAATCCCACCTGAAAGGTGATTTTACCAAGCCACCACAAATAACCTTCAGGCTGGATATACATAATTCCACTGCCATTGTTCATTAGGTGGGGGTCTCAGAAAGGCTCTGTTGACATTTTGATGTCAAAATATATGACAATATCAAAGTTATGCATCAAAGTTGAAAACCCCATTGAAATGCTTTGAACAGCACTTACCTTACTTTCTCATATTGCAGTCGGTGGTACCAGCAGCAAGATGCGTCTTCCATAGGAGAGTGGATCTTCACTGTTGCACCTGTTATGGTGAGTGAATGTGTGTGGGATGTGTGAGGTGGTGAGGGCTCAGTGGGAGGTCAGGATAGGGTGGTGGTCACATTAGAGAGGGACCTTTTTTTTGTACAGTTTTTGTAAGAAAAAAAAAGACATGGAGGGACCATTGTCTTTATTTTGCACAGGACAACAATCAGAGGTGGGGGTTGCCACTAGACACCATGGAAAGACAATATGTAAATGGGGATGGTTATCAGTATGGTGGGAAGAACCACTATACACTAGGAAATAAACAAAATTAAATAGGGACAGCGACTGGAGGGTGGGCATTGCCACTAGACACAAGGAAAACATTTCATTATTATGGGGATGGTGACTGGAGGCTGTGGTGCACCACTAGACCCCAGTGAAAAATAAAATAGTTATAGGGATGGCAATCAGATGATGAGGATGGCACTAGGCACCAGGAAAAGATGGCATAGTTAAGGGCATGACGACTGGAGGGTGAGGGGTGCCACTAGACACCAGGGCATAATAAAATAATTATTAAAATAATAATTAAGTATTCAAATGGGAAAACTAGATGGGCCACACAGTCCTTATCTGTTGTCAGCCTCAATGTTTCTATGCTTCTATGTTATGCGGATGGTGAGCAGAGGGTGGGGGGGGTTGCAACTAGACACCATGGAAATATAAAGCAATTGGGGGATGGCGATCAGATAGGTGGGGGGTGCCACTTGATACCAGGGAAAAATGTTTTTTGTATTACGGCCTAACGAAAAAAGCATAAGCAAGTCATGAAAAAAAGGATTTCAAACATAAAAAAACACATTTTGGACTCATTTATCCAACAGTTAAGTGCACAGTCCACCTAAAGGAGTCCTGATAAGCAAAATAGATATTTTGCCCTCTATGAAAGATATCATTTTTTGTGGGTTTTGGCATTTTTATTGTAGAATAAAAAACAGACAAGATGGTAGCAAGTAAAAAAGAATTTTTCTCCTCACAAAAAAGGACTGACCCCATACAAAAAAATATTCCTTTTTCATTTTGTGCAGCTGTTTTGAAGTGCTTACTGAGCATGGTCTGAATCTGAAAATTTTAAATATAATAACTTTGAAACGTTCAGCTTAATAGAAACTTTCAAGTACCACAAGGGAATCAACAAAGTCCAAGAGGGTAGCAACTTTCAGAAAAAGAGATGTGCGAGAACAAGGGGAAACAATTTGAAGATTGAGGGGGGGATGGCTCAGGGGCAATGTGAGGAAGTATTTTTTCACAGAGAGGGTGGTGGGCACATGGAATGGTCTTCCTGAGGAAGTCGTGGGGTCAAAAGCAGTGGGGGAAATTCAAGAAAGCATGGGACAGACATAAGGCAATTCTGGTGGGGGGTAGGAAGACGTAGGCTATTAGTTAACTAGGATCTGCAGCTTATCAAATAGGTAGGGAAATGGGCATACTAGGTAAGCCAAGCAGTCCTTATCTGCCATCAAAGTCTATGTTTCTATGGAACGGAATATATATATTTTTTCACCAACCCAGCAAAAGGCATATCTGAGGGCCTGCCATTTTCTACCATGAACATTCTGACCAAAATTCCAAACCGTCTGGCCAGCCCAATAGCACTGAGACATGAGGTGCTGCATGCCACACCTCTCAAATGCTGGTGACTCGAGTTCATGAGTGAGCCTGGGCTGCCAGGGGTTGGTAGGGGGAGAGGGCTAGGAGATTATAGTACCAGCTGCTGGTATGCTCTCATCTCCCAGATCTGGGAGACAAGTTTCCTCACTCTCGCCTGACACCCGGTGGAGGTTTGGTGTCAGAGCAGTGGTCTGAGGGACTGACAAGTCATGATGGTGGAAGGAGCATGTGGTTCTGGGAGCATGCTATGCCTTCATGTGTACGAGCCTACCGAGTATGCCACTGTTTTGGGATGGGAAAAAAACAGAAAACTGCTGATGTCTTTCTGTGGCATATGTGACATCCTCTGATGCTCTCAGCCCCGATCCTTGCTGATCCCTAACAGTAAGATTATGGCAGGAGAGTCTGATGGGGTTGGAGTTGACTGGGTTCAATGTCAGGCACAATGTGGCTACAGAGTAGCAAAAAGTTCTTTGAAAAAAAAAATTCCATACCATCTGAGCATTACGACTGTCACTAAAAACAGCACAACAAAAAAAAAAATGAAAAATTAACTTTTTGCACTCTCCGGATCTCAGAATCCGCACATCTGACCAGAAACTTTGAATCACCTAATAGCTACCCCACGATACCAGGCATGCAAAATTGAGCAGAAATCCATTGAATGGTTGCAAAGTTATTAAAGTGCCTACTCAACCCTAACCATAGTGGCGCTATCTCACAACTGTAATATATAAAAAATATATAAATACAGTCCTACAAAACAACTATGTCAAACCACTTGTTAGGGTTAAAGCTGAAACTAAAAGTAAGGAAATGCAATGTTAGGGTTAATTGTCCCCTGAGTCATGGTCAGTCTGTGTTCTAGGGATCCTTAGGATTTTAACAATCATGGAATCAGTGCTGGTGTTGCCCTGTTATCAGTTACCAGTCTCCAGGCATTGCTGTGTCATTATTCTTTAGGGGCCTGGACAGACACTGCCAAATGTTAGAGCAATGCCAATGCTGTGTCACGTGGTAGCTCAAGTCCTGAGAAACACAGGATGCAGGTTCGCTCTGGCTCACGGAATTTTTAACCACAATGTTCCATATCCTTGTTTTTGTGTCTTTAAGACTCAACTCTAACTGAAGCTTTAACATAGTGTTTTACAATAATAAATTATTATTCTCAAAAAAACATTGTTAATGCACTAGTTAGGGTTAAAGCAACAAAAGTAGGGAAATGTGGTGCTAGAGTTTCCAGTGCTAAAACCCCAGCCCCACCCTGGAGGCAGCAACAGGAAAAAACATTACAATTTCACCCCTCTTGCCTCTTCATAAATCAGTTGTGAGGTGTGCCTTGGGAATGTCAACCCTAATGCTCACCCCATTCCATCAGTAAATAAGCTGAGATGGGTATAATGATATATGAAATGGAGTGAGTGTTAGGGTTGACAACCCCAAGGCACACTACACACCTGATTTATAACGAAGCAAAAGAGGTGAAATAGTAACATTTTTTCCTGTTGCTGCCTGCAGGGTGGGATGGGGTGTTGCTGATTTGTGAATCATCTGAAAAGAGGCCCCATTGGGGTCTTCACAAATCAGGTGTGGGGTGTGCCTCAAGATTGTAAGCCCTAAAGATCATCACATTCCATCATTAAAGAAGCTGAGATGTGTGGAGTATGTGAGAATGGGGTGAGTGTTAGGGTTGACAACCTTGAGGCACACGTGACACCTGATTTCTGAAAATGCTGGAGAGGGCAAACTGAAATGATTTCTCTTGTTGCTGCGTGTAGGGTGGGGAATGGGATGTTAGGGTTGGAAACCCTAACACTACATTTCCCTACTTTTGTGGCTTTAACACTAACTGGTGCATTAACATTGTTTTTTTGTAATCAATTTCCTTATTTTTTGAGATAGTATAATCGAATCCTTATTTGCCTGTGGGAGCGCAGTACTCTCTGGGCCCTGCACTCCCTTGTATCAATAGATGCATACTATCCCTTTACATTTTGGGAAGGACAAGGAAATAAACAGTGCAAGACAGCAATATATTAATAAGAGTCCACATACAGTATATATAAAAAAAGCATAGAACTATGCAGAGGTACAATGGTGTAACTAGTTATAACAATTATATAATTTGTATAACTATGTCATGTGATAGGAACAGTATCAGTGATGCCAATGCAGCTGTACAAATACAATAACAGTTAGCAGACACAGTTATGGAAGGAGGACACAAGGGGCAGTGGATAATATGAGCAGACAGTTCAGAGAAGGATAGGGTTAGGAGGGGTTAGAGTCAATTACAGGAATCAGCTGAGAAGTCACAGAGGAGGGTTTTGAGAGAGGAATGCAATGGAGGCAGACTGAATAGGAAGGAGGGAGAGTAGACCGGAGCTTAGGGAATCAGAAGGAGAAAGAACAAGATGGTGATTGTCACAGCACAAAAAAAATGCCAAGGAAGTGATGAGAAATCAAAAAGGGCATCCGCAATATCAAATTTTTCATTTCAGAACATCAATTTTTTGTTTTGCAACATCAAATTTGTCAGTTTGGGATATTACATTTTTCATTTCATGATGAACATCTGCGACATCAATTTTTTATTTCGGGAAAAAATGTTTCATTTTGGGACATCAAATTTTTGATTTTGAGGCATCAGATTTTTCATTTTGCACCAATACATTATCTCAAAAACAGAAAACAATACACTTTACAGCTCTGGAATCATTTGATATTTTTTTCACCAGACTTCTCAAATCTGCTGCTTTAGGACATTGCACATGTCCCCTGCAAGTTTGGGGAAAAAATTCCATTCCATGTCGGCTGTAAGTGAGAGGGAAAAAAAAGCAATGTTAAGTATAGGAAAAAAGTTAGACTTTTACAAAAAAAGACATGTGCGAATCTCAGAAACTGCACAAGTTGTCATCACAAAAATTTACACATATCACAACCTTGCTAACTCGACAACACTTGCAAAATTTCAACTCATTTTGTCAAACGGTGCCAAAGATATTAACATGCAAAGTTAGGGGTTTAATAATGAACACCCTACTCAACCCCTAACAATAGTGGTGCTATCTCATGGTTTTTCCATTGAGCAGTGACACCTTTCTCACCAACATCCCTGACAGTGACAGACACAATGCCGAGTGTCGGCATCATGTCGGCATTGTATGGTCAGTGATGTCAGTGTGTTTTCTTAGGGGGGCTGTGCCCCCAAACACCCCATGTGGAGTGCTCCTCCTCCTCCCACATCCTCCGGTCTCTAGATATACAACTTGAAGTTGGAGTTGTCTCGGGGAAGGGACAAAACACCGGGAGATGCAGTTCCGGTGCCAGCGGGGACCATCACAGTGACCCAATGCTTTTTGCTGAATTCTGTCACTGTGATGCTCTTCTCTGTGGTGGTATCCACAGCAAGAGGACAAGACCACACAAGCAATCACAGTCATCATCAGGTAAGACAAACAACATACAACTGTTTCCAGATGACACAAATGTATCAGCACTAATGTGTTGCCTTTATGGATTTCTACCTGTGGCTGTATAAGCACAGGCCCCATGAGCCACACATGTGTGAGTACAGTATGTCGTACTGTGTGCATGAGTATGTGTGAATGCAGAAGCATAGGCCATCAAGTGTGTTTATGTCTTGCAGTGTGCATGAGTTCCTGAAACAACAGAAGTGCCATCCCCATAGGAACATATACATTGACGGCAGATAAGGATCGCTCGGCCTACCCAGTGTGCCCATTTCCCTACCTACCTATCAGATATGCTGCAGATCTTAGTTTTACCAACAGCCTACTTCCTCCTACCTCCCACTAGAATTTCCTTGTGTCTGTCCCATGCATTCTTAATTCCCGTACTGTTTTTGACCCCACCACCTCCTCAGGAAGGCCGTTTCATGTGTCCACCACCCTCTCCATGAAAAAATACTACCTCTCATTCCCCCTAAGTCATCCCCCCATATTCATATTGTGCCCCCTTGTTCTTGTGCCCCATAGGAGCATGCACTTCTGCAGACAAAAGAACTCTCATAATTTTGGTATGGTGGATTAATTTCTCTGGCTGCAGGGACCTGTTCTTCTACACACAGAAGCAGTGTTGTGATTTAAGTATTGTGAATTTCTATTTGCAGCAAACTGTGAGTGTGTATGTCTTGTGGTGTGCATGCCAGATATACAAATCCACAAAGGTCGCACATTAATGCTACTACATTTGCATCATCTGGAAACAATTGTATGTTGTTTGTCTCACCTGATAATGGTTGTTTGTGGTTCCTTTTGAGGTCTTCTCCTTTTGCTGCTGGGGGGGGGGGTCTTGGAGACTTAGGATTGGGACCCCTAAAGTCACATTTCCCTACTTTTGTCTCTTTAAGTTGAACCCTAACTGGTGCAATAATGCAGTTTTTTTGTGATGAATTTCCTTTCTTTTTGAGGTAGTGGAATTGTGTCCTCATTCACACAAGTCATTTTGGGACCTTCACAAACAGATGCAGGCACATAGGGCCCTCTGGGCCCTGCACCAAGAAAAGTTACCATTTGCCTATGGCTCCTGCAGTCCCATACTGTGATGGATGTCTAGAATTCACTGAACTGTCTGGTGGGCTGTAGAAGTGCAGGGCCCTTTCTGCTATGCACTTCTATGTGGACAGAGATACAGTGGTACAGGGCAAAGAGTCCATCTCCTAGCCAATGCACAGGGCCCTCTGCCACCCATAGGTGCTGAGGTACCGGGTCATATTGCAACAGTGGAGTTATCTTCACTATATGGTACCTGCACCCATCCAGAAAACCCTGCACCATCTCTTCCTTGGCTGGGGGGTGGTACCACATAACAGCATCCTCCCACCAGCCTCACCCCATCTTGTTGACTCACCAAGCGTGCCCCCAAACATAGCTCCCTGGCACAGGATCTCAAAGCACTACCTGCTGGGGTAAAGGCTGGTACTACACACAACAGTTCTTAATAATAATTACTTTTGTTACTTTTGACCCCAAATGTTCAAGAATCATTTTATGACTCCCTCTTATAAACTTGACATGTGGCATTTATAGTATATTAACCAAAATGTCATCTTGCACAAGCGCAATAACATATCTCAGCCATGATTTTTAAAAAAGACACCTGTCATGTTTATCAGGTGGTGTGAAGAAATGACTATGTTGAAAGTTTGGAGTCAAAATATTTAAAATCAGTGAAGTCCTGAGTGAACTTTGAGATAATTCAGTGTTCACTCATAACTTTGTCATTTAACTATATTGTACACCAGATTTTCAATGTAGCCTTCTCATGACCCCAGCTCATAAACTAAGTAGGTGAACATTTTCAAATCCTGCCCCAAACATGATTTCATCTGGTGACTGTGAAACCACCTTTTGGCACATGTTTGAAACATTTCAACTGATTTGTCAGAATGTGGCAGTTAGAAAAAGGCCATGGTGAACGTTTGGCTGAAAAATATCATAACATTGACGAAGTTAGGATGGAGTAAAAGTTCAGATATAATTGAAATACATTAAACTGGGCTTCTATTATATTTTCTTTACTGTTTTTCCCTTACCCCATACAGTAGAGGCAGTATAGTGCAGTGGTCTAAGGCTCTGAGCTGCAAATCTGGTGACATCCAGCAGACCAGACCTGGATTTGAATCCCACAGCTTCCACTTGCATACCGTGTGACCCTGAACAAGTCACTTAACCTCTTTGTGCTCCCAGGTCGCTCCTGTAAAAAAATAAATAAATACAAATAAATAGTATTTGCTACTAAGGATAGTTGAATGGATGTCTGTATTTGCTCATTGGAGTTGGATTGCTTGAAATGCACGTCTACCACCTGATGTCATAATGCTCTACTAAAGGCATTGAAATAATTTCCATAGCAAAATATTCTGATGTCATCACAAGCAGAGGATTGGGACTTTAACAGGGGAATAAGCAACAATTATGGGCACATTGGGGCTAATATAGAAAAGCAAAGTATAGTTTTCATGCAAATACACTTACTAATAAACAGTGGGAGGTGAGCAATAAAGAACATATGAAATGCAAATACAAACTTTATTGTATCTAGGACATGTTTTCAGCAGGTACCAGCTGTTCCATAAATTAGATAAGATTAACAAGACATCTTCCTGAAGCAGGAAATAATTTCAATTGTGTTTTTTTTTTCATGATTACAAAGCACCGTTTTTCAGCAACAGTGTTCTTGTCCTACCCTTTTATATTTTGCACACATAGACCCATATATTCAAAGGAGATGCATGGCCCAAACTGGAGATGAGCAGCACATCTCAGAAAATTTATGGAAGTGTGATATTCGAAAGGGAGAGATGTGTCACCCATGTCCGAATGTGAGATTGCACAGAAATAATGTATGCGGCACGAAAAATGGGGGCATGTACCCGAATATGCTGCATATCTGTATATTCAGCCAAAATGTGTGGCTCATCTGCTGTGCATCTCAGAAGTGTGCTGCAAAAAGTTAGCCAGACAAAAGAATGGCCTAAATCGGCCAGCCACCTACAGGCAGGCCAAGGAATTGCAGGCAAGCCATCCTGAGACAGCCCTTGGAGGTGCACCAGGATGTGCCCAGGCAACCACACATAGCATTCATGCCAGGATGGAAGTACCCAAAGTCACAGGCACAGGGACACTACTGGCACCGCCCAGAGAGCTACCCCCCACAATGTACCCAGGACATAGACACCCAGCAGCCACATGACAGTGCTGTCAGGTGTCCCCTAGCACACTGGCAGAGCAGACAGCCACAATGCAGCACACATACCAATGGGCCATGACCTGCACCCATGTGGCATGCAGGGCACAACTTGGTGGTGGCACGTGCCAGTGGTGATGTCTGAGGCAACAGTGCCCGGTAGCTTGGTGGTACAAGTGGTAGCATGGCATGGACCAAGGACTTACCTGTGGCACACACACCTATAGTGGAACACCATAGATACACACAGTGCATCTGTTCCAGGCCCACGCAACAGGGAGCCACAGACAAGTCACCGATGCCTGCTATGTGGTGTGACACCACACAGGGGCACTGCAGTGGGTCTGTGTGACGTTCCTTTGGCATACATAGCACAACAGTTGGCAGCGTGGGGCAGGGGTGGCACAACTTGTTGCCTGGGGGTGCCTCGCAGATACCCAACCCCTATGGTGTTGGGCATGTGGCAACCATGAGCACGTACATTGCCAGTGTCAGACTGACCCACTGGGTTGCCTGGAGTGGTCCAGGTGGGACCCACACACTTGGGTACCTGGTCACCTTCTGAATACTGACATTCCTTGCATGTATTCAAAAACAAAGGAATAATAGAGATAGGAAGAAGAAAAAACTAATGCCTTTGACCAGATAGGGTCACTGAGCACTTCATTAGGAAGCTTAAATGGGCAGACTAGATGGACCTAGTGGTCTTTCTCTGCCAACAACATTTATGTATCTATGTGTATCACCATGTTCCTTTCATGTGGGGGGGGTGTGGGGCACTGCAGATGACTGTAAGCTACAAACATATCTAGTGTATCACATTCCTGTGGCATACTGATCAGTGTGTCACCCTGTGTACTTGCCTGTTGCTTGACCATGTGGGCCCTCTGTACCCCAGTCTGATCCTGTACATGGCCATGGGTAATAGCACTAGACTCAGGCCACTGCAGCCCAACCACCCACACACAAACATTCCATCACATCTGCCTGCCAGGCTGCAGTACCACCATTTCACCTTTGCAGAGTGGTGGGACAGCCCTGCAAAGCTGGAACTGTACATGCCTTGGGTATGCTAATGGCCTGAATACATTCCAGTAATGAGCTGCACATATGGGGAATGAGCTTGGAATGTGCATTGAGGCCTTTTGCATATCCCAGCTGAATGTTGCAATTTTTCATGCTGCACATGTGGCTGCTTAATGCACATTTCCCTATGCTCTGCACAGGTCTCAGGGCACCTGCCGCACTGTGCATCTCCCATTGCACAATCGTGCATGTTCAGGATATTCAGCCAGACATGCATGATTACATCTTATGGCACATCTTCTGAATATACCATTATTTTGTGCCGGTGCAGGCACTTGCGTGTTGCAGCCTGGGACTTTTGAATATGGGCCCCATAAGAGAAAATGATGGTCAGACCAGGTTGTTAATAACAGGAAGGTGCAGAAAATTACATTCCTTCTCTGCTCTGAATTACAGAATTTTTTAACCTTGACTTCACAAGTATTTACTCCAAAGCAACAGTAATTGCAACAACCTTGCCACGAAAGGCAGTTAGCTGGTTCTGTAAAATAAATAAGTATTGAAGAAAGGGGCAAAATAATTCTGGTGGTTCCTATCTGTATGGTATAAGGAATGCACAAATTTATGCAATATCTCCGAGCAGTATTTGTAACTTTAACCTACTGCATAATAATTAATGAAACACTGGTTCTTTCATTAAATTACTTTTCCATTTCAAACTCTGTTGATATATGATACAATATAAGTTCATGTTAAAAATCATTGCCTGAATAAACTGTCATTACAGTTTGTGAGACTTTATTCTTAGGCTGTGTTTTTGTGCCACAGTTCTGCAAAGCATGCCTGTTTCTGGCAATGGTTAACAAAATACATTTCTTTGTATTCTAACTTAGTTGATCCCCTATAGCTAGATAGCTTCAATATAATTTCACTCAGCTTTTTAACCCTTTTTAGGTAGCTGGCACCACAGTAAGTATGAAGTGAATGTGACTCTTTCAGCATACTGCAGCTCAACTTTGCTTTAATATGTATGGTTTATATGCTCTTCATGTTTAGGTGGTCTGCTTTAAGTTTTGATTAACACTGAAAATAATTGTTTAAATATTAGATAAAATTATCCAGCTAAGAGCATTGCACATTGATGTCTTTGGCATGAATGTCAACTGGAATTGGTAGAAACGTGTCTTTTAGGTCAACATCCGCCCATGATCTGGTGAAAAATTGCATTCTTTACCCAGTGATTTACATATCTGATTATTATGAGCAAAACAATTTAAAACATGCAAATATTTACTCCTAGTTATATCAAATGTGTCTAATAATCCTTGTTTATATATACCTTTTATCTTTTGGTAGCTGAGTTTGTCCCAATAGGCATAAGTGCCAGTTTTCAGGGGTGACCTGAGAGCACTAGTGATGTTAAGTGGGTGGTTAAGTGGCTAATAGGGAGGTGGTATAGCACAGTGGTTTAAGGCTCTGTGCTGCAAATCTGGAGACCTGGGGCAGGATTCTCAAAAGGAAGAAATCCAGCAAAATTCACGCAAGTCATCAAAAATGTTGCAGCTGTGGGAAAAACAAAGGAGTTGCACTGCAGCATATGCACAAAACTCCCGCAACTGCGACAAAAAACAACTAGAGGTTGCAGGAAAACCACAGCTGCAGAACGCCTGCAGGAAGCTGAAACACACAAAATGCTATGCACAGACTTGGAAATCCCGAAGCTGAGGAAAGAATGTTGCACAAATGCTACTCCACAGAGACAGTGGAATAGGATGCCCTGAGGAGAAAAGAAGTGAACCACCAAACAAACATCAATTAAGCTGTGTGCAGGCAACAGCAACCATTTGGGATAAGGCAATATAAGGACATGTGAGTGCAGCATACACAGAACACCACACAGAGGAAATCCACAAGCGAAAGGACAACACCAGAGGGCCACTGGCAGTGTAGGCAGAGGGACAGTGAATAGGCAAACATTGTGTGATACAGGAGCAGGCCAAGGGACAACAGACACCAAGGTCAATATGCCACTGGGTGAATGGTATCACCTCATGCAGAGACAAAGGCTCAGACTACAGGAGGGGGAAGCACTGCAACCACATGCAGGAAGGGAGGAATGGCAACATGGGGTACTACAAAGGCAACCTGCCAGATGACAGTACCACCACAGGCTGGCATTCAAAGACCTCACAGAGGAGCAGTGCTTAGCCAGGTACAGGCTAAACAAGTCCGCCATAACTGACCTGTGTAACACAGTACATGATGATCTGCAGAGCAACACACACAGGGGCCATGCACTCACAGTGGAGGCAAAGATGACAGCCTCCCTGTATGTGCTGGCAACAGGCACATTCCAGACACCAACAGGGGACACCACCGGCATGAGCCAAGCTGCAGTGTCATGGTGCCCAGAACAGTTCCTAAATGCCATCATACCAAAGGCATATCAGTACATCAGGTACCCACTACAGGCACAACAGCAGCAGGAGGTGACGGAAAGATTCTATGCCATGGCAGGATTCGAAAGAACATAGGGTGCAATAGATTGCACACATGTAGCAATCAAGGCACCCACTTAAAATAAGGCAGCATATGTGAATCACAAGGGGTACCACGCCATCAATGTTCAGGTAGTGTGTGACAGTGACTGCAAGATCCTGGATGTGTGTGCATGGTTCCCTGGGTCATGCCACGATGCCTACATCCTGAGGCAGAGCATGTTGTGCAACCTCTATGAATGGGGAGACATACAGCATGGATGGCTGATTGGTAAGTACACATCTGGGCATGGTGGGCACAGGAACAGAGCACAGGAAAGGTACATGAAGCACAAACACCCATGAAGTGTGAAATGAATCACTGGGACCAACTAAGCAGGGGCGAATGACAGTGCAACACATGTCCAGAAACACAGTACACATATGTGATATGTCATGAGACAGGGGATGCCAATGAGAAACCATAGGTGGCAGCTGGAGCAACCATGGGCACAGCAATGGCAATGCCAAACAGTGGCAATGTCAGCAATGGCAGGAGACACACAAAAGCAATACATGGGTGCAGAGCCAGTCATGGATGTCTGTGACATATGCATGTCACACCATCAATAGTGAAAGTTGTCCACATTGTGGCAAGACAGTGACACAGAATGACAGACCCAACATGTGCACAGTAGGAGACAGAGTATGTACCAGGCCAGTGGCAGCCTGCCAGCAAACAAGGGGAGGACAGCTGGCATGCAGCACCACAGGGAGAACATGTATCAGTGAATACCAGGAATGGGCAACATGGGAGGTGTCAGGGGACTGCAGTGGACAATGGACACCCGGAATACAGAATGTGACAAGGCATTATTCAAGATAGAAGGGCAGAAAGGGACATGGGAAATGTAGGGATGGGGAGGACACCAATGTGGTGCAGGGACAGTGGGTGTTTGACAAGAGTCAGATGAAGGTGCATGGTGAGCGGCACACTGCAGTAGGCAGAGTGCCAAGTGTCACACATAGGGATCAGTGCTGTGATGGCAGTAGTGTAATACCACCAGCTGTGATAGTGTGCACCAGCAAGACTGCAGTCCGAATTGCAGCTACATGTCACAAAGGCCTGCAACAGTGTGAACCAGCCACAAAGTATAGGAAATGGGGCAGGGGCATGCCACACAATGTAGGACACAGGGGCAGGGACATGCCACACAGTGCAAGACACAGGGGCAGGGACATACCACACAGTGTAGGACACAGAGGCAGGGTTATGCCAATATCACACCAATGGGCAAGGAAATTGCATCGGGACATGCATGTGGCCCATACACAGTATGCAACACATTAGCAAGACAGAAAGTGGGACATGAATATAGTGAAGACCAGCAATAACACCATTGGGCAGGAACAATGTTGAGCAGAAGGAACTGACGCAGTGCCACATGACATTTGAACAGTTATGTAGGATGCTCAGATGCACAAACTGGCCAAGACCTGTGGGACAATGGTGAGCAACTTAGCACCAGACAAGCAACAGGAGAGTATACCCATGGACACACAGCCCAGACAAGGGTACAATCACCATGTAAGGACAGGAACAGAGCACAGACAGTGCATGGTAGTCTGTCACACATGGCACAGGGTGGACAGCACATGTCCAATGATGACAGAAACATGGACCTGCAAATGCACCTCCATGAGAATTAAGGTAGGGACAGGACGGAACACAGGGACATGTACTGTATACAACAGGGAGGTATTGGTCCCAGGTACCCAGGTCATCACAGTCAGCAATGACAGGTGAACAGAGCATGGGAAGAGGTATGCGGGATGATGTCACAGTGGAAGTGGGGCATGAATAGCCACACAGAAAGGGACCTGAAATGCACATACACCCTGTCAGAGGACATAGCATGGCACCCAACAGCCATAGGTGCCATGACCCCATGTGATACACAAGAGGGGTGACATGAAAACCAGGTCAAGGGTAGACAGAACAGGAACACAGCACACATGGCACACACAACACAACCCAACCACACTCTGATGGGCCTAGTGCCATCACTGCAGGCAGTGTTCTGTGCTTTCACTAGTTGACTACGGCCTCCCTGTTTATGGCGCAGCTGACCCGACAGCCCTTCAAAAGGTTCGACTTACACTTAACAAAGCTTGTAGACTTATCATCAGTGCCCCTAGACTCACCCATACTTGTCAATTGTACTCCTTGGCTTCCTACTCAACCTCGATGAGCTGGCCCTGTTCTTAACTTGCTACCTTCAAAGCCCTCCATGGTCTATCCCCACCTGGCCTTGCCGACTCTATTCGTTGTTCCAACCCCACTGTCCACACCGGCTTCCAGCAAAACTGCACTAGTTATCCCTAGGTACGGACCTCCCAGGGCCAAAGGGCGTTCTTCTATAGAGCCCCCTCCCTGTACAACTCCCTACCTGCTGGTATCTCAAATGCTCCCCACCGCCAGCTTCCAAAACTATCTAAAAACCACTTGCTCGTCTCACACTCCTGTCACTGCCCTGACCCCCGCTGTCTGCCCATGTATAAAAAAAAAATTAAAAAAGTCTGAACCGACAATGGTGTTTTGGTAACTCATTCACCTGCAATTGTGCCACTTGCCTATTGTTCATTTCTGTTGCTGACTGTCTCACCTATGCCTGCTACTTGCCTTGTCTCTTTTACTGTACATTATTTTGGATTCCCTCATGTATGTATGTTGTGTCTGCCTTCGACGAGGTACCTTTGTAAATGAGCCTCTGCCTCAAAGGTTTTTAAACTGATGTTAAAATAAATAAAAAATAAATAAAATCAATGCAGCTGGCCAAAGCAATACTCAGTGTCATCACCGTACTGTACAATGGATCACAACAGTGAATGTGCAGACCACACAATGGCACACAGACAACAGCAGCAATGAAGCACCATCATAGTGAGACATGGAGACATGTGCAGAAACACAATCCCACATGCACATGGTGCAGACAAACCTGTGAGCTGAAGGCAGAGGTAAAGCCAAGGCTGGCCTGATGCACAGGATGCATGGACCACAACTCTAGTGCACAGGCACATACCAGGCAGAAAGGTAAAACATCTGAACACACCAGTGGTCCACAGAGAGACACAGCTGAGCAGGAACAGACCATTTGCAGTGACCCAAGAGCAACACATGTAATACACAGCAGTACACAAAGTCAATGTGAAACAGCAGAGGCCTGCCAGTGGAGACATACACATGCTTGCACATGATACCCATGTGTAACCACACAGTGTCACAAAACAACACGTGCCGGCATGTGTCACCAAAGCATGGCGCAGAACTGTCTGGAACGTGGATAGCAGTAAAGCAGTACACCCCATGTGACAATACACAGCAATGGCACAACTCAATGAGCACAGGCCATGCCTGTGACTGTAGAATGTCATGTGACAGTGTAACATGCCAGGCACACATGCACTAATGGCAGTCATGATGCAGACAGCAGATACATGTACCCTTGCAACATGTGACATAGCACACACACTGAGATGCACACAGACAGGACAATGCCATAGCACCCCATGCAGTCAGACAGTACCACAGCACTGAATACCTGCCATGGTGCATACCCACACAGAACACACTGTGTACTGGGCATGTGGCACAGGTTAGTGCACCAGTGGTACATGCGTGCCATGGATGTGGTACCCAAGTCACAATGTCACATCCTCCCATAATGGCAAATGTAAGCAACATGGCACAGGGTAGTGTGCACAGAAATGGCAGTAGCCATGACATGTGTGGTGGACCACAGGTTCAGGTGAGTGAAGGAGGCACAAACATAGTGAAAAGGCCCTGAAGAAGTACACCCTGGACTGCCACAGTGGCAGAGGACAATGGAGTCATATGGACAGCACATGACAAAGTGTACAGTGATGTGAGCTGACATGGTGGCATGAAGGAATGAGGTGGTGGATGCCACGCACTATGGATTGGGGCTGCCCATGTTTGGATATGAACATGGGTTGCCAGAGGATGGCATGAAAGGCCATTCAGGTAGCAAAGGCAGACAGCCCAACACACCCTGGGGGACACCACAGGGAGTGCTCGGTAACTTGGTGAGGCACAGTGGCAATTGGGAATATCATATTACAAGGCTGCAAACAGTGGAGGGTGTAGCGTTGGACCCATCAGCATGTTTGCAGTGTGAAACTGTGTCATTGCCTGCTGCAACACCAGGGTGGTGGACACACGCATGGTAAACACCCAGGATGCCTGCTGTGGCTGTGTGGTACACAAGTGGGCACATGTAGCAGACCCACACCCCAGAGCAGGCACAGTGCTAATGACAATGTGGAAGGTACCATCCTGATGTCATGGCAGTGCCCTGCCTCAGTAGGTGTGCAATGGGATGGTGGTACACCCTCGATGCTGGGTGACTGGATCAGCAATGATGTCGGGTGGTGGGAATGCTGGAAGCACGCGAGCAGGCTTGGAGTGAAAGTCCATGGCTAAACCACCCTGGGCGGATGCACAGGATAGCAGACTGATACACAGATGTGAGGAAAACAATGACAGGTGTGCAGGGATGTGTGTACCAATGTCACAAGACACGTGGTCAACATGCCATACTGACACATATGCACTATGACCTGTACATGAGGAGTAGGGGATCAGAGGACAGCAATGGACACTGTAGAATGGGTAGGCACAACACAAGCTGATATCTGCATGGAGACAGGAACACACTGAGCCAAGGACTGTCAGCTTGGTGTAGCACATGGCACACCCAAATGGCTGACCACCCGAAACACAATGGTCCACCAGGAATGATACACCACTGACATACAGGAGTGGGCCTGTACACAGTCAGAGCAAGGTGAAGCAAGGACAAGGACATGGCACAGACACATGTGTACTGCATGCAATACAGAGCATATCAACAACACAGTAGAAACAATGCACAACATACTGGTAGCGGTAGGTGGAAATATAGAACATGTGCATCACCTGACATGGTGTAGGACTGCATGTACACTGCATAAGACATGTGCAAAGGGCCTCCAACCAACAGCATAGCATGGAACACAAGTTGCATACAACTGACACATGTGGATGGTAATTACACAGTGTGCAGTACACACATGTGAATGCCATGCCACAACTGCATGGTACTGCAGGATAGAACCATCAACACAGGATGTGCCCTGCACGATGAGAAATGTTGTGCATGACACAACAGAATCCACAATGGAGTAGGACACAGCAATGTCGTGTGAATCAACCTAACAACAGTACATGTGTACAGTGTAACATGGAGGGGCACAGAACTAACATGGATGCACAGATGTGACATCACCCCAGGAGGACATAATGACATACACAATACAACAAGCAGAGACACAATGTATGGAATGTAGGTTTAATAACAATGACAATATGAACAACCATTGCGGTACATAAAAACAACACAACTGTATGAACAGCATAAAACTCCAACAAGAAAGTCTGTAACTGTAAGCAGAAATGTCCAAAGAGCAGTACGTCACCATCATCAGTGGTAAAGACACAGGCTAGAAACACAAATGTCACTGAAATGGAGCCCAACACTAGTGTTGATGTGTGGCTGGCATAGCCAGCACCTCACCAAGGGCATGCAACTGGCAGTGAGTCTCTCACAGGTTGATGCTATATCCTGCACATGGTGTTGTAACAGTGTCCAACAATGACTGCAGTCATAGCTGCCTCACAGCATCCCCCTCAGGTGCCACCATGGCACTGGCAACCACCACTGGCACCAATGCAGCAACATCTCCTGCTGCCACTGGGCCTGGAACCTTAGGGACAGAGTCCAGGTCAACAACGTCCTCCAGAATACCACCCACATCGTCCTGAACAGTAGCATCATTAGACCCACTCTGGACTGGGGACACATGCTGCTGGGCTCCCCTGTGCTGCCTCCACAGTGCGTGGTATGGTGTTTGCTGAATGGTGCACCACAGGCACATTGTGGCAACGGCAAGTCAGAACACCTCTTGCATGCCTGGTTGACAGTATCCTCCGAGCTGCAAGGACACGATGCAGCTTATCATGCTCCCAGCAGCAAATCAGGTGACCTGCAGTGTCAAAGAAAACACAAGATGAGCATGGCCAGCATAACAACAGATCAGCTCACAAACAGGCAAAGCACAGAACTGTGAACAGCAATACACAGGCCTGTGATGTCAGGAGCATCAACACAGTACATGCAGTGAGATACAGGTCACCTCTGGAACACTGGTAACACTATGCAGACACACCTGAGGAAGCACACTGTCACATGCACCAGAATCTGGTGCATTGCTAGGCAACCCCAGTGCAAGAGGCATGTGGCACCCATGAGGCATAGTGCAAACAACGTCCAGGACAGTATGTGGGCCTGCAGGAACACAGGACATAGTGTGGACTGCAGGCAAACAACAGGTGCATGCCACATGTGCACATACAGGCAACCGACATAACATCCAGTGAACATGCAGTGTACCCAGAGCAGAATGCATGAAACAGACAAACAACAATGCACCCTAACAACATAGCACACACAACAATGTGGTATGGCCCACAGTCACAGACCAGTAATGCAAAACAAACAGCATGTGTAATGCTGGCCATGATGGAGTGCAGAGCATGCATGACATATGAGATGCTGTACAAATACTGTTAGCACACCACCATGTGCAGATAATGCACAACCTGATGGCTGGCAGGTACACCACCATCAGCTGGAAATGCACAACCCAATGGATGGCAGGTACGCCAGCAGTGCAGAAAGAACAGGGCATGTGCATGCCAACATGATGTCCAGCACAGTGGGCCATCCCTGTGTATGTAACGAGTGTGGCATGGAATGTATGCCCACACAGATGGTGCCATGTGTACTGCTGGCATGACTGAAGGTGTTTCCTCATGCCATTGCCCCACATCACCTGGAACTGTAACAGTCTGGACAGTGCAAGTACTAGCCGGTGTGTGCTGTGTCACCCCAACACACCTTCAGGACTTAACATAGAGAAGCAAGGTGCCACCAGACATGTGACACACCCTGTGTAGAACACATATCATACAATGGCAGGAAAAACACTAGACTCTGATTGGTCAGTCGTGGGCTGGACCTGTGATGTTATCCCAGCACAACATCATGGGGCTAGTCTCAGCCTCACTGTGAACATGTAGAGGAACATTTGATTGAGCATGTTCTTGATTGTTTAATCATCTCTCAAAAGACAATAGAAATATTCCCACAAAGTAACATTCTTAAAATGATTACTTTCAGTCTGTATAACAAGAAGCCATTGTACAATAGCAATAATGCCCTCCAGGGTGTGTGTCATTTGGGATAACATCACGCCTCAGTTATCGGACGCACTCGGCCTGTGGCCTCGTGTCCAACCACCTGAGACATGACGTCATCCCAGCATGACACACACCCTGTTGAGCATTATTGCATAAATGTAGCACATGTATGGCATAGGCATTGCCTAATGATGGGCACAATGTGACAGGTGATGTAGGCCACAACACAGGGCAGGTGGATGGCCCCAGAGCACAGTCCAGACATAGATGTCCACCCATGGCAGGTTGGGATGGAAGCAACACCAATCAACACAGTGGTATGAATACACTGACAGTGGGAACCTGGCACCCCCACGCACCCACAGTGACCACACATAGACAGTCAGCCAAATGCAGCGATGACCACTGTATATACAGTGCCGTGATGCCTAGCAATGAGTGGGGGCACAGGTGACAGATGGAGGGTGATGTACCGCACATGCAACATGACAAATGAGGCACACACACACACACACACACACACACACACACACACACAGCATGCATAGGGTGTAGGAACAGTGAACAAAAGGTGACATGCCCAGTCACATACTGCAGAGGTGACACAGCAAAGCCATGTAAACGACAGTGATGCAGCATGACAAAGGTATGTGGGGATAGGCATTGTGCACACGACAAACACACCCTAGAACATGGTGGGGTGCATGGCAACAGGTGTGGCAATGATATACATGGAAGGGACCCAGAGGGCTGTTGTGGAGGTGTGCCAATGACCAAGTGCACACAATGTGGTGATGTAACACACCATTATGATGGATAGTGTGCCAACCAGCTGGTGGATGTCATGCAATACTCGGGGAGACAATGCTGGACACTGACAGTGTGCTACTGAAGGGTGTCATGTATGTGCACACAGTGTCCACCTGTCAGGAGCTGGGATGACAATTGTGTATGGTAGGGCCACAGCATGCAGCACAGTGAAGGTGGCAGGTCACAGGCAGCAGAGGGCAGCATGTAGGCCCTGTGGGCCCTGTGAGAGCACATGCAGGTGGGAGGATACTGTTGGGGGTGGTATATAAGCATCAGGGCATGGCACAGAACCAACAGGACTGAGTGCTGGCAACCTGTAGGGGCCAAATGGATGTGAGGTGGTTATAGTGTTGTTGATGGGGTACCACAATATGTAGGTGGCACAGTGCGGAACCCTGATGTTAATAGAAACCCATGAGCAGAGGCTGCCTGGCTGGCTGCCTGGCTGTGTTCCACAAGCAGCTACTGACATACCTCATGAGGGACAACCATAACCTGTCCCTAACGGATGGGGACTGTGTGCAGAACATGGTAGTGACAGCAGCCATGGTTGCATGACACTGTGACACACTGCAGTTCACATGATGGGGGGGATATGCAGGGACAGTGTGACAATGCAGAAAGGGGGGAGACCTGGGAAGTCATGTGTGACAAACCTAAGGCTCATTTGAAGAGGCCAGGTACAGCTCTGGATCATGACGGCAGCTGGGACAACACACAGGAGGGAACAGAGGTAGGCACAAGGACCTGTGCAAGGCTGGGCCACAAGGGGTGAGGGATATACAGGGCATGCAGGAGGAGTGGTTAGAACCAAGAGGCACTGAGGGGGCAGTAGGCTACCTACTGATGTGACAAAGATACATGGAGTGGGAGGGATAGGCCAATCCAATCATGTGCAACTAGGCTGCCCACAAGGCCACTGTTAGGGGAGGAGGCATAGATGGGGATGGGGAGGGTACAAGGGTTATGGTGCATGGTACCAGGCTACATGAGGCACACTGGGGTGTGGATGAAGGTGCAGCACTAGTTTGGTTGGTGCAGGCCAGATGGGGTGTGTCTGGTAGGGGCTGGGGTGCAGTCAGAGATGCTGAATGGGTTCAACACATTGCCACACACTACAAAAGAGGCTGGTGGCAGAATAATGCTGGTGATACAGGACATGACTGGGGAAGCTGAGCTGCCCAGTGGGGCTCCAACTGGTGTGCACAGTGCTATAGATGTGAAGACCAATGGGGTTATAAGGCCTAGACAGCATGGGTGATGTCACAGGGAGCAACATTGGTTGTGAGGGGAAATCCCCAATTACAGCATCAGGGACTACTCTCCGATGACAGCCGCTATGTGTGCCATGGTGCCGTGATGGATGGTGGACATCAAGGCTGTGCCACTGGTGGCTAACTGGCACAGGTCACTGCAGATGGGGATGGTGGCAATGACTGAAGGCAGGTGCATGTGGTGCCACTCCAGTGTGGGAGAGTGAGGGGTGTGGCAGGCAACCATGTCCCCAACAGGTGGACAGAGATGCTGGGGAGGACGACGGTGGGCACACCATGGCTGGGGACATCGGGTGCCATGGAGGGCAAGGGGTACCTGGATGCCTGCCAGCACTTGCATGTGCAATGTGTACTGTGCAGACCAGCCATGCACAATGCTATGGGTGAGTGCCATCAGCATGAGGGGGAAGCTATGGGTGCCCAGCACTAGGCATGCAGACAGGCATCCGCAGTCAGCCAGCACAGTGGCATGCTGAGAAATCTGAGGTGGATGGTGCCAGGCCTGCTGACGGTGCTGCATACTGGACATGTGTGGCCTGGTTGCACACACATAGCCATGGGGGGGAGGACATGGTTCACAGACAGCACATATGTATGTGGGCTATCTCTGTACAATGCCCACAAGTACGTCAGCAGCGTGGAAATTAGGGGCACACACAGACACAATGCAGATGACCCACATCTGGCAGCAGTGGCAGAGGGGGAGGGGGGAAGACAGGACCTGCAACAGGGGCTGGATGCCCTGGACAGGACATCCCACAGCAGTGTAGTGGCATGCAACCCCTCCAGGTGTATGGTGCCACTCCTAGGTGTGGAAGCCCAATCCATGTGTACACCCTGGTGCTGAAGAGGGTGCAGGTCACTAAAGGTCAAAGGCACCCTGGTGGCCTCGTGGACACTGACAGGAATGGGTTGGGGCAGCACTGAGGAGTGCACAAATGGCAGCCTGCCTTGACAGGGGTAGCAGTGTTATGAGCATCAGGGGTATCCGTTGCCATACACCAGTCTGATAAGACCACACACAGGAGTACAGTGTGCAGTGGTGGATGCCGGACCTGTGGGGCAACCTGCCCCCTACATGGATCCAGGGGAGTGCACACCACATGGCCCAGTGCAGGGGTAAGCTAACATTTGTGGAGCACCTACGGAAGCACAACCCACCTACACAGCAGGGGAGCAGGGCCGGGGGGACATGATGGAAGTACATGGCCACAAACAATGGAGTCATAATGGTAGGCCAGATGTGGCCACAGGTGCTCACGGAGGGGGTACAAACCACATGATACAGCTGGATGTAGGATCATGGGGGAAACACAGGGGAAGGGGGTGGGGGTTCAGCACACAGGGAGTGGAGGATCCATGTGATGCACTGCACAGGGTGCTGGTGTTGGATGCTACTATGGCTGCACCTGATTGTCTGCTGAATGGGGATAGGTAAGGGGATACCATGTGGAAGGCCACCTGGTGGATGGGTGAAGTGGATGAGGGCATAGTGGTGGCTGTCAGCCTGGTAGCCACGGTAGACCTTCAGGATGGGGAGTCAGGAGCAGACATGGTAGACCAAGGGCCTACACTGCTACTGTGTGGGCTGGCACTTGGTTGGTATGTGGACACCACTGTGTCTCGTACTGCCTGTATGCACTACAACCGTACAGCAACAAAGAGCTAGCAGATACACTGGGTACAGGCCACGAGCCATAGCTTAATGCAGCACCTTTCAATTGGCCAAAGACAGATAGGGGTAACGCACACCAGTGACCGATGTCAGCCACACTGGGGACACCTGCCTCACTCCATGTCTGACACCATAGCCCACATGCAGTGGTCTCGTGCAGCCTGAGTGCACACATTCTGCATCCAATGTCGGGCCGCCACAGTCAGCATCACTAGTGCACACATACCATCCACATACTGTGGGGTGATAGACATGTATACCCCATGGGGATATGCCACACCCCACACCCCACACCAGCAGCCTATGTTGCATGCCCTGTGGCAAATCACTGTAACACATGACCATCCAAGCATCCAACAAGCAATATACCAGCAAGGTCCTGGAATCACATGGAGCACAGGCACAGTGCACCCAACACACACATTTTGGATGTGCACTGCATGGACAGCCCACATGTGCCTGCTGGACACAGCACAGTACAAACCCCTGTCTGACAATGCACATTGGTCATGGACCTATGTCACCACCTGTCCTGGGATCCACTGACATGTATACAATGACACTGCATCACTGTACAGGTTGCTGTCCATGAGGCACCACACACAGAACAAGTGTGGAGCAGTTTCCTGGATGCACCTGCACCTCCCCTGGGTCATGCCTGAAAATAGGCAGGATTTGTCTAGTGCACTTACCAGGTGAACAAAAAATGAAATAAAATAAAATAAATAAAAATACTAGGCAGCCCACATGTGAGTAGTCACCACATGGTGCAGGTGTACAGACAAGGACACACACCATGTGCAGGGCTGTGCTGCACAAGACAGACACTGGTCCTGAGAGGCATGCTGACAGTGACCTGGCCAACTGCAGAGGAACACAGATGTCACCTGGACATGTGTCCACACACACAGCCCATGCCATGTCAGAGCCATGTCCCCTGTAGGACAACAGACTATCACGCAATCACCCATGCAGGGTGCCCCCCTCATGACACATGCGACACGTGTGAGGGCCACACAACCCTGGGTACAGATGTAGTGGACACATGCTGTACGTGCTGTCGATCCCCCAACATCCATGCACACACCCCTATGTATGCCCACACACCTGTGTGCATGTGCACACATCCTATCCTAACAATCAATCAGCCATCCCAATACACTCTCCCCCCTAAATCATGGTCCATGGCAGAGTGATCCTGATGCCACTGTGCTGGTCCCATACCCTTGTACCACCATGATCACCATCATGGTACACCATATAGCATGACCAATGTGATAGATCCCTGGATGCACTGTACATCCCACCAGCTGTCCACATACCCCAGTCACCCCTAGCACAGCTGAATAGCTGACTGTGGCCATCACAACATACATCTGTCCCAGGTACATGTCCTAGTGGCATATCCCTGCATGGGTGTACTGTTCAGCAACATATGGAGCAATTCCTTGTACATCAGCCCTAAAGCAGCTGTTTCTAGCTGACCAACACTCATGATGTTGAACCATGGCCCCCTAGTCGGTGTACAGAGACATGGGACAGTAGGGAGCAGTGCTGTTGGCAATGTAACACACCCAGGAGGTGAGGATGCACATTCCCAGCAGGTGGACAGGACATAGGCATGTCCCTCACATCATCACAGAACCAGGGTATGTGTACTGGTATGCCCGTACCGAGTTGCTGCACAGCACAGTGGCACTGGGTACCATACCACCACATCACCACCATGGCCTGCAGACATGCCCGTGTGTTGCATGTCATGACAAAATCCAACACAGCCAGTCCCACCACATTCACAGTCACTGTATCCATTGTCCCACAACACCTCCCACTGTGACCTGTTACAAGTCACCCGTCCTGTCCCACTGTGTCAGTGCCAGAGAGTGGGCCACGTGCACTGTAGACAACACATGGATCCATGACAATGGTCCCATATGGCCTACATACTGGCATCCCACACACCGCTGAGCAACATGTACAGACAGTCAGCACCTATGGTGCACTTCCACCCTTGGCAGCTGCTTACCATGTACCAGGTGGCAGCCCACAATAGATGGTACTTCACACATCCGGTGATGTGCATGCATACTATGTGCTATGTACACAAAGGTCTGCCTCACATCTGCACAGACTGGCTGTGGCTTTGATGTGGATATGCATGCCCCCCAACGGCAGTTGTGGCAACAGTGAGCTAGAACCAGTCCTGTGCAACCCACACACATGCCATACCAGTGCTCCCACACTGGGGCATACACCTGTTGGGTGGAGGGGGACATGTGCAGCTTATTACAGTGTAACCCCTGCCCACCAGCAAGGCCTGTGCACTGACACCATAGGTGTACATCCATGTGTCACCCTGTAGCACAGTACCCATACAGGAACAGCCCCCCCATGTCTGCCCCAACAGAGCATGGCCTCTGTGGATGTTGCCATACCACACAACTGGGGACCCCTGCACATGCATAACACATGCCCAGTGGAATGGCACCAGTCCCACTGCCAGTGATCAGTCCCCCTTCACGGGACACCCCACCACACAGTACAATGTGCACCTATACACATGCACATGGTGTGACTGTGACCCAAGGTGCCTCCACAACAGGCAGGCATGACTGGGACTGCCTGATAATTCCCCCAATGTTATAATGCAAGGTAGATGCTACTCACGGGGTTGAACTGCAGCGGTCATTGGCTGTGGTTGATGTGCAGCACCTCCTGCTGCAACCTGCCTCTGGCTTGCATGTGTCACCCTGACACTGGACACACCTGTGTGGGGAAAGCATTGCAGGTCACACCATGTCCATAGTGTTCCATGCTGCACTACACTCCTACACCTAGGGTTACCAGATGTCCACTTTTACGATGACATGCCCTCTTTTCCAGCTGCCATATATTCTTCATGTACCCTCTCTATCCTGTTATGTGATCAATATTAAATATCCACTAACATATTACTCTCTCCTACCCAGGATCACCTTAAAAATGAGCTGTGAGAGTGGTGGTGACTATAAACCAATCTACTTGGGGATCTGGCACAGGGGCTCATCAGGTGAGGGACTAAGTGTCCTCCTCTGGCATCACAAAATCTGGTACCCCTACCTACACCACAACAGTGACTGATGCTGGTGTGTTACACTGTACAACATGATACATAGCTGGCACTACTGGGTGCTGACTGTTGCCCACACATCACACAGGTATGTGCACAAGACATGGGCGGGTGACACACCAGTGTAGCCTCACAGCCCGTGTGCTGGCAGTGCAGGAAACACATGGATGATCGGTGACTGCCACCATGACCCTTGTATACTCTGGATGTGGGACTGAATGTTAACTGCATAGGTAGCACAGTGTGTAGGTATGTACACAGGACACATATGGCTATGCATGCCTGCACTGTAGATGGTTAAACAAAAATGTTCAAGAATAACTCCTGATAGTCCATGGGTAATGTAACCCTAGTTTCCACTCCTTCTATGTGCTGCCTGTCCTGATGTGTCCAGCATATCAGTCCCTCTCCTTCCAAAGGAAGGGGAAGACCAAGTATACTCACACACATAGGCAGGTAACCTCTTATCCATAACTATATTCCTGTATTGTAGTCCTCAGGCCTGATATCCCCTACATTTCAACAACTAAAACTGGCTTCCTCAGGAGGAGCCTTTTCCGAACAATGTTTAAATTGTTGATACTTATATCTTTCATTTGTAATGCTCATTTCGAGCGTGGGCTTAACACAAACGACAGTGAGGAGCAACCAATAAGTGGGACTTACAAAGGATAAGGGGTACAAATCCATTTGACACATGGACTGCACAGGATGGACTTAGGTAATAAGCAGTGCAAATGAAAGAAATACGTATCAGGGAAATTAAACATTAACTGTAGATGGTTGACAGCTGTGGCCATGCGGATGTAGCAAGTGTAGTGTACCACATGACCACTGTTGTCCGCTGCACCACACTGTACTGCATCAAGGCATGTGGAGCTGTGACACCACACACCACCCAAACATGCACAGCCTGAGTGGCCATAGCCATAACACAGCTGTATGGTGCCAACCAACCAGGTGTTTCCCTGTGACACTGATGGGCAGTGCACCATGTAGTCATGCTTTCCCACCCACCACCCATCATGTGTGCCCTTATTACATGCACTGTGGGGTGAGCCATGGCACACTAACAGGGCAGCACCAGCTGTCCTGCATGTACAGAGTACTGAAGTGTCTGTGAGCAATGTACATGACATGGGCTCAGTGGAATGTATGGTGTGTCCATAGGCAGCATGGTGGGTGCATGTCTGGTCAACATCCATACCATGGCATGGTCCTGGGCATGGGGGTGGACCATGTTGCACATCACCAGAATAGTCTGCCTGTGCCTGATGCATGTTGCACACAGTGACATTCTAGATACCCGTTGACACGGGCCAGCAGCACTGTATGTAGTACACACCACAGCACTGGTGTGCACCTCCCTGATCATGGTACAGGTGACACCATAAACTACACACGCAGTCCTGTGACTGTCGGTTGGGGATGAAATGGCCCCGTGTACATGTCCTGGATGTGACAGTACAGTGGAACACAGTGTGAGGAGTGCATTACACACTGAACAGGGGCTCATGCAGACATGGTGTGCTGTGCCATGCAGGGTATGGCCACATGCACCATGGACGATAGAAACATAGAAACATAGAATTTGATGGCAGATAAGGACTGCTTGGCCCACCCAGTCTGCCCATTTCCCTACCTAATGGATAAGCTGTAGATCCTAGTTAATCAGCAGCCTACTTCTTTCTACCCCCAACCCCTAGAATTGCCTTATGACTGTCCCATGCATGCTTGAATTCAACCACTGTTTTTGACTCCACAGCCTCCGGAAGGCCGCTCCATGCATCCACAACACTCTGTGAAAAATGCTTCCTTACATTACCTCTGAGCTGCCCCCTCAATCTTCAAATTGTGCCCCTTGTTCTTGCACACCTCTTTTTGAAAGATGCTACCATCTTGGACTTTGTTGATTCCCTTGAGGTACTTGAAAGTTTCTATCATGTCCCCCCTCTCCCTCCTTTCCTCGTGCTATACATATTAAGCTCCTCTAGTCTCTCTTCATATGTCTTCCAGTGCAGACCCTGCACCATTTTAGTTGCCCTCCTCTAGACAGCTTCCATCCTGTCTATGTCCTTGCAGAGATTGGGTCTCCAGAACTGCACACAGTACTCCAGATGGGGTCTCACCAGCTTTCTGTACAGAGGGATAACAACTTCCTGTTTTCTACTGGTTATGCCTCTCCCTATGCATCCCAGTATCCCCTGAGCCCTCCTTACTGCCTCTCACATTGCTTTCACACAGTGACATCCAAGATACCCATTGACACTGGCCAGCAGCACTTTATGTAGTACACACCACAACACTGGTGTGCACCTCCCCTGATCATGGCACAGGCGACACCATAAACTACACACGCAGTCCTGTGACTGTCGGTTGGGGGTGTTACACTGCCTCTAACAATGTGGCGCAGATGAGAAAGATGTACATCACTGATTTATCTGTTCTTAGGAGGTACGACTACATCCAGGAATGCCCCCACCAACCAAGCATGGCTATAGTCGGCTGTCTGTGCCACTCTGTTATGAGGACAGTCACCATACCATGTGGATGTGGCATGTGCTAGTACCATGCAGTTATGACATCACACCTATCACAGCCATGTACTCACCTTCCATTGTCCCCTGTGACTCCTGGCATTTGGATGCCACCAGTCGGCACAAGTGTGTCTCCCTCCACTCCACATCTTTCCACTTATACTTAAGCTGATTGACAGTCCTCTGCACACCACTGGACATGTACAGATTACTGGCAATCACACGCCAGACCCTGTCCCTCTTTCCTGGTGAATGCAGGGTCCTCCCAGGTGGCAGCAGGATGGCTGCATGCAGCATGATCCCTAATGAGATCCAGCAATGCTGCTGTCTCTGCATCACTGAAATTTGGTGCCCTGCCTCTCCCTGCCATGGTGCGATGCTTGTATCTGTGACTGCACAAGGCTGGATGTGGCACAGACTGACACCCCTTCAGCAGGCTTCACACATCCCAGTGTAACTCTGTGCAGCACTTTCACATGTTCCCGCACACGCATGACATGTGCCTGTACTTTACATGCACGTGTGCAATTTCTACGGTGAAATCACACACATATGTGAAAAGCATGGCTGAGTCCCACATGTGTGTGGACATGTCTGTTATTCTCACGCGCGTGCAGTAATCCCATTGTTTTGTCACACACAGGCAGTAGGGATGCCTCTCAACCATTTGTCCCCCCAATTGTGTTACAATGTCTCTCACAATGTGGCGCAGATGAGAAAGATGTACATCATTGATTTATCTGTTCTTGGGAGGTACGACCATAGGTATAATGGGTGCATATGGGTGCAGAGAGTATGTTATCATTCGAACAATGTTACATCGGCATCACCTGTTTGTTTACATTGCCACTCTGACACTGAAATACTGTCTGTAGCACATGTCCTCACAATGTGGGACAGGATGTACTTGTGTAGTACATTGGGGAACATTCATTAGTGTGTGGTAAAGCTGAGAGATATGGCTGCAGGTCCTTCATTGCCCATCATCAGCAACAGCACTGGACTGTGATGGGGCATTTTCCTGCAGGCATGCCCATGTCAGCAACCCCCATCCCATGGCAACATGTGTGTGGTGTCAGCCTTACCAACATGGATACATATGCATGCAGTGGTGCACATGTCCATGCCACACCCAAGGTGTGACATGCACAGCAACTGCGTGACCATTGTGCCTGTCTGGCGCACTGTACACCATGACAGGCAATGACACGATCCCCTGGGCCTGCAGCCACCAGCTGGGTGTGCTGATGTGCAGGTGTGACACTGGCAGTGGACGTTACCCTATCACACCACTGTACATGTGGACATGCGTCGCAGTGGGATGGCAGCAGGCGTTGATCTGTCCCTGACCCATCGGGCCGCTGCCACACGTCACAACACAGAATTAGTTGCAACACACAGTGTAATTCTTGTGGTATGGTATGTGGTTTGGGGTGGCCGCACAGTTCCCAGAGGGGGTGGAGATGACTGCTCAAGGGGGCTGTAGGACCAGGGCCAGGGGCTGTGATACATCACATTCAACACTGCCCTTCACTGCAGGGGGGGCATTGCCCCCATACCTGGTGCCCATGCATACATGACAGTGGTCGGACAGCACAGCAGGGTTGCCATCATGACATTGCACCACCCTAGGGTGCATCAGTCAACCAGCATAGCATGATGGACTGGTGTGTATTGTGTGCTACCCATACCTAGCCCATGTTGTATGATGAGTCATGCAGTGTTCTATGGCACCAGTGACATGTGTGTCTATGCCCTGCCATGTGTACACCACAAGAGTAGTGAGGGCCACGTAGTGCTGTGTTGCATGTGTGTGCCATCCCATTGTTGTCATAGTGGGGTGTGGATGTACAGACATCAATCTAGTGTGCTTATGCAGGTGTTCACAGCCCAATACATGTCTCATGAGATTTGTAGCCATCTCCTTTGCAGGCGACAGTGGATATTCACTAAGGCCATGGCTCATGACACCAGTGACAGCTCCACAGATGCAACAGGAGGAAAGGTGCAATGCTGCACATGCATGGACACGTTCTATGATTGAGTATACCTTTGGGCTACTGAAGATGTGGTTCCACTGTCTCTCAACCTCAGGGGTGCACTGCAGTATACACCAGAGAAGGCATGCAGGATGATCGTTGCATGTTGCATACTGCACAACATTGCCCTGTCCCACTGGATCCCAGCACCTGAGGACCTGCAACTGACTGATGATGATGATGTTGCCCTTAGAATGCCAGTGCCATGATCATCGCCATCACCAAGAAGGCACCAGTCCAGTCAGGCAATATTGGCATGCCAAGCATGGGATAGGCTCATCAGACACTGCTTCTAGGAACATTACCAGTGATGCAGCCAACAGTGGCTCAGCCAGTAGTGCCAGCACTGGACACCCCTTGCATGCTGCGGTGTGCTATGGACATGGCTGGCTTGAACTGAATGTGTGTATGTTGGTCAGCAACCATGATGGGTCAACTGTGTAGTTGCTGAGGGGGATGCCTCTCTGGTAGTCTATTGTGATCCCTATGACTGACCAGTGTATAGGTACATCACCTGGGGTGTGATGTACCCGTGGACCACATAACACCTGCCATGTGAATGGTTGCTGGGTTCTACACATGCATGTCAAGACACTGATCTCACCTGGTATGGCACATCACAGTACAGTATGAATGCTCGCACATGTGTATCAGACAGTGTACAGTGCAACAGTCAGTAAACACAATTCACAAACCTTGTCTTGGTCCTGACATTACTTTGTGCACTATGTAGCCATACCTGTCAGGAGCAGTGGTCACAGCCTCTCCAGTCTGTCAGTCCTGCCATTCACTGTCCAGCCCATTCAGGACCACCATGACATGGTGTTGCACATGTCAGCCACATTGTCTCGGCACAGTATGATTGACATGGCATGTGGACTGGGTACTGTCAGGCTGCATGGGGCACATGTTCACAGTCCATACAGGCATGACAGTGTTCCTCGGTTACTGTTGCTGATTGGGCAGTACATGTCATGTCTGTGCCCCTGACATACTGTATGGCCTGTGGACAGGTGCAGCACATGGGGCATTATTTCGTATGTGGTTCCCAGACCAGGTGTGGTACATATCCACACGTGCACATCACAATGAGCATGCACATCTACGTATGCATGACCGATGGTCCACCCAATGTGCTGTTTGGGGTGGTGTGGCCAACATGTCCAGTGGGGCATGGTGTCACTGGGGGGAGCTCTGCAGGGATGGTGACACCCTGACCACCACCATGTGTCATGATGCTGGGTCCTGATGCATTGTATCTACACTGCCCCTTCTATTGGCACAGTGATGTCAGTGATGTACATATCCAGACAGTATTCATGTGGTAACAAACCTCATGGGCCTACATACACACCCCTTCACATCCCGGTAGCCATCACCTCCCTAGGACACACACCTGTAAGCTGGTGCATGCCACAGTCCAGAGACTGTCTATTACCCCTGTATGGTATTGCACATGTGTTGTCACACATACAGCCTGCCGGAACCATGTCTGGGATGTGCACAGTGACACTGGTGCTGTGCATGCTGTACATGTCTGTGCCATCACACACTTTTGAGTTCTGCCACATAACACATGGCTGTGTGTCAGCAGTGTACCAGAGACTGGCACAGGCTGTGCAACTACACACAGCCATTACACCCTTATGGGATATAACAGTCTCACACACACACAAGTAATGGTTGACACACCTTTATTACATGTACCGGGGAACAACACTGTCCACCAATTGCTACACAGTCACATTCCATATTGTACACATATAATGTAGCTGGTGAACATATCCATCAGGCTCCTTGCCATCTGCAACATCATTAAGGCATGATGCCATCAGTGGTCATGTCATACTGTATCACATACCAGCATGAGCTATGCCATGCCAGAACACTGCTCTGTCCATGGTGCCATGCACTACTATACTGTCCATGTTTGCATCACCAGTTACATACACCATCATACGGTGCTCAACATGTGTCCGACATTCAGGGCTGTGGACTGGGGGCTGCATTGACTCCAGCATGATATATCTGCTCTACCATGCCTGTCCAAGCAGCTTCCTGTGATCCAGCAAAGGCCTACATCTGTGTGATCCATGTTGTGTTACGTATGCCTGTCCCTGGTAGTGCAACACAGCACTCAGGGACATGGTGTGCCACATGACATCACAGTGTGAGCCACTTCTTTGGTGGACGTCCCCTGCCAACACATTTCACTGTTTCCTGCCCTTCCCCCCTCTCAGGCATTGTCTGCGTCTGTGTGGTCCCAGCTTGGGGCTCTGTCACTGTTGCTGTTGGTGTTGGTGCCTGCTCAGCTGTGGGCACACCCTGTGTGTCCTGGGTGCCCTGAACAATGTATGTTTGTGCTGCCCTCTGTGCCTGATGGGCACTCAGCTATCTCTTCTGTCCCTGTTATTGTGAGGCCTGAGTCCCATCACTGCCACCAAGCCCCTTGCCAGTGTTGTGCATCTTTCTCTTTTGCTTTGCTTGTGAGGTTTCAGTTGGTGATGTGTCTGTCACCTGCGCAGTACATGCCCCCCCTGTGCCTGCATGTCCCTGTCTGCTTCCACTGTCCCCGGTATGTTGCAAGTGTGACATGGGCTCAGACTGTGTGCTGCTGCTGTCCCCTACTTGCATTGTCTGTGGTGTTTTCACCATGGTTGCTGTCACACATGCGTGGTGTGGGTATAGTGTATGTGTCACCCATTGCCAGACACACATTCTTAATCCAGCGCTAGGTGTGGCATTGTGTGTTGTTCACCTCTGCCGTTTGCTCACAGTGATGCTCTGCCGTGGTGGTTGTGTTATTCCAGATCTCCCAGTACTGTGCTGCATCATGTGCCTTCCAGTGGCTTTGGGGGGGGGGCATTCTTACTGGGCGTGCTATATGCATTTCCATTCATATTGTATGCTGGCATATGTGGCTGACTGTGTACAAGGGAGGGCTGCATGGCCTGTGTTGTTCATTTCAGATGCCAGGGGTGTAGCCAGTGTTTTGTGATCTGCACACTTTGTGACCTCACAGCTCCCCCCCCCTTGTTGGGGTAACCTCCCCCCCAATTACTGTGAGCAGACTATTTCCACCCATACACCAGGACCATGTTAGTTACCTCATTAGCACAATACATGCAACCTCTGTATCCAATGACAGCGGTTGTTGCCATGCATGGGTGAGTAAGACTGTCATGCATTGTTCCCTGTTACATCTACATAGCAGACCAGAGCCTGTCAGATTGTATTGTCCTTGTGGTGCATGGTGTGTTTTCATGACCAGTCCTTCTACATTCCATTACTATGACTCACAGTACTGCCGGGTACAGTATCTTGTTTGTTAGGTTTCATGGGACACAGCAGCAGTTCATATCCTGTGTGCTACCCCCTTATATCATTTTGCACACCCTGGTGTGCATGGTGTATGCCTGCCTACACCCATGTCTGCTGCCTGTGATCTACTGTTGTGTATGAGACACTTGCTCTGTTGGGTCACCTCTGTACCCACATCAGTCAGCCTGGCACCTGTCCTACTTACACAGGGGTGGCCTGCCATGGCCAGCTGTGTCCTGCTGTACACCATGTTGTATGCTTTTTGGCCTGCATTTCTTTCCGTGTCCATACATCCTACCTGTCATTTGCATGTTGCATGCCACTACTTCACCTTCCCTACATTGATGTACTGACATTCTGCTATACTGTCAGCAGATGGACTGGGACTCATGGTGTGTCATGTCTGCATGGTAGGCAGCCCCTCTTGGGTGCTCACTCCCCCCTCACAGTATAGGTCAACTTCAGCATGGGTCTACCCATGTCACTATCTCCCCTCATCACCCTCCACCATGCCCTCCTCTACCAGACTCCCGAGCAGTGCTTTGCATGGCCGCACCACCCTGTCAGGGATGTACTGTGTCCTGCACTACACTCTGTCTTGGCCCACCTCCAGCATCCACTCTTGTGCCCTGGTTGTGCCCCCTATTGTGGTCTGTCCATCTCTTTGTCTCCACTGCTTTGTCTCCACTGCTGTGGTTCCCTGTTGTGTCATTTGTTGCCCATCATGTCCACCCTGTCTCTCCTCTCTTTCAGTGTCATCAGCCCACACTCTTGCAGCCTATCCTCTTAGGCAGGGCAGTGACCAGGGGGTGAGAGACCTGCGGTTGCAGTAGGGCCTACACTGTTAGGGGGGCCCAATGCCTCAGTGGTCAGCATTAGGACAACATTTTCTCACAGACAAGATTACACGTTTCTCTTTGGAGGTTGCTTATCCATTTGAATCTGGGTCTTTCAGCAGTTGTGTCAGCTCCAGTGTCACGTGGTTAGGGGGAAGGGGTACTGAACAAAGGGGCAACAGAATAATTTCTCATAACATCTACTTATCTTGGCGCTCATTTCCCCAAGAAGGAGCAGGAACATATTACATTGGATCATGGTGTCAGTAAGGGAGCGGGGGGGCATGGACATACTATTTATGCTCAGCAGGACTGATACAATACAACATACACTATAATAATGTCATACGAGCTGTTGGTTATTTTACGTTTATTGGTCAGGGGTGGGCCTCACAGAATATTTTGCATAGAGGCCATTACAGTTGTTGGCACAGCCCTGCTCTTGGTTCCTCCATTCCATGCCCTGCATCATCCTGGTTTCAATCACCTAGACCCTCTCCAGCAGTGCTACTTGCATCTTGTGGTGTGGTCTCCTGCACTGCACACAGTGCTGGGGATGATGCCTGCCCAAGACGTTCTACAGTGAGTGGTTCACCTCCCTCCTCCTGGACATTCTCCCCTTAGCCATGTGGCCCAGAGTCCTTTGTGCTTTTGGCACTGTTCCTCTACACATTTCCATGTTGTCCATTGTGCCATGTACCACCCCCCAGTTACATTACACTTGTGGCTTGCAGTGTGCTCCCCCCAGGTGTGACCATGGACTGGGTCTCTGACCCCACATGCTGCACCCTGCACATCCCTGGGTTTACACCTAGGTTCCATACTCCTTGTTCAACCTTCCAGGGTCTCCAGGTCCCTAGGTACAATCTCACTACATCCCCATCTGCCAGGGCCCACCATTTTGGGCTCACCTTCATATGGGCTCATCCATCCCCTGCCCCCCTTCCCCTGACCACACATTGTTCAGACACAATTGTCTGAGACTGTGCTGCTCTGGTACTGTACTTTATATCTGCTTTTCTGGGTGACACCTGTCTGTTGCATTTGTCCAACTTGTATGCTATCCTGGTACACATCTTGTTTCAGTGGGTACTGTTTCACATTTCACTTCATAAACAGTGGTCACCCACCTCAACATTGATTACCTTGTGACTAACACTACATGACCATTGCTGTACAATTGGTGTGCAACAGTTTGACTTACCAGTCTGTTGGCTTGACCATCTTATTTGTGACATCTTATCCTTGGCCGTTCGTTGGATGTCATCATGCTGCTTTTTCAGGGCCTTTACATCCCTGTTTGCTGTGCCCACTGCATTCACCTTCTGGCAGATTTTGTCCCATATGTCTGCCTTGGCTGCTTTTGGTGTTGACCTGCTGTGGAGCACATCATAGCTGGCATCGACCTCATGCACCAGCACCTCCTCCTCTCATGGTGTCCAGTTGGCTGCCCGCATGATTCTGCTCCCTGTGCCACTTGTTGTTTGGTGTTCCTGACTGCTGCTTGGCCCTGGCTGCTAGCCCTGCTGTTGTGGTGCCACTGGCTGTGGCAGTGTGCTTTGTTGCTGCTGTCTGAGGGTGCTGTTGTGGCAGTTGGGGCAGGTTCTTGTGTTGTTGCCCCTGCTGGGTGTACAATGCTGCCTGTTGAGCATGGGCTTGCTGCTGTATTGGCACCTGTGGCATGTATGGCAGTTGGTAATGTGCCTGTTGCATTGTGAACACACCTGGCTGTTGTTGGTGTTCATACCTGTAGTGCTGCTGCTGCTGCCATCTCTGGGCTATGGGCTGCCCTAGGTTCCCATTCCTGGGTGCTGTTGCATGTGCTGCTGTTCTGCTGGTACTCCATGCTGTTGCATGTAGTGGTAGGCATGCTGCTGCTGTTCAGCTCCTTGCTGTGTGGCATGCTGCTGGCTTCTCTCTGGCTGTTGGTTAGGATTCATCCTCAATGATCTGCTGCTTCTCCTTCTTTGATCCTCAGGGTGTGAACTTTGTACCTCCCTGAGGCTCTTTTTATGTGGTCCCGCAGCTGCAGACCTGCATGTGCGTATTTTCTGCACGTGCGGAAAGCCGCAAGTGGGCTTATTTGCGAAATTCCTACTGCCTTTGTGAATATCCCACAGCTGCGGGTCTGCAATGCTGCAGGCTTTTTTCCAACAGCTGCTGGATTTTTGATTTATTTGAGAATCCTACCCCTGGGCTTGAATTCCACAGCCCCCACTTGCATACTGTGTGACCCTGAACAAGTCACTTAACTTCTCTGTGCTCCCAGGTCATACCTGTAAACAAGCTTTCAGCTTAGTGTGCCACTCCTGGTTAAACAATTGAAAAAAAAAGTGATTTGCCCAGAGTCACACATTATGCAAATGTATGATGCAGGATTCAAACCCAGGTCTGCTGGATGTACCAACCTCATTCACAACTCATTATTCAACCTCTAGGCTATACTGCCAGCCATAAATTATTATTATTGTTATTTTTTTATTTTACAATTTTAGAAACATAGAATTTTGATGGCCGATAAGGACCGCTAGGCCCAACCAGTCTGCCCATTTCCCTAGCTAATGGATAAGCTGTAGATCCTAGTTAACCAACAGCCTACTTCTTCCTACCCCCAACCCCTAGAATTGCCTTATGACTGCCCCATGCATTATTGAATTTCACCACTGTTTTTGACTCTGTAACCTCCTCTGGAAGGCAGTTCCATGCATCCACAACCCTCTCAGTGAAAAAATACTTCCTTACATTACTTCTGAGCTGCCCCCCATCTTCAAATTGTGCCCCTTTGTTCTTGCACACCTCTTTTTCTGAAAGATGCTACCTTCTCAGACTTTGTTAATTCCCTTGAGGTACTTGAAAGTTTCTAGCATATCCCTCCCCCTCCTTTCCTCGAGGCTATACATATTAAGCTCCTTAAGTCTCTCTTCATATGTCTTCCAGTACAGACCCTGCACCATTTTAGTTGCCCTCCTCTGGACTGCCTCCATCCTGTTTATGTCTTTGCAGAGATTGGGTCTCCAGAACTGCATGCGGTACTCCAGATGGTGTCTCACCAGCTGTCTGTACAGAGGGATAACAACTTCTTGTTTTCTACTGGTGATGCCTCTCCCTATTTTTGGCAAGGAAATGTATACTAAACCAGGACAGGAAAGTTAAGTGACTTGCTCATGGTCACAGAGTTTGGAAGTGGTGGTTGTGAGATTCAAGCCCAGTTCTCCAGGTTTGCAGCTCAGTGCTCTTAACTAGTATGCTACACTGCCTCCTGCATTATGATTAATGACACAAGAAATATAGAGTTCATTTATGAAATCTATTATCCAACCAGACTATTGCACTACTGTGCTTGAATCTAAAGATCTGCACCATTTAGTAAAGCTTTCAGTGTTCTAAAACATTCTACAAGGGAAAACCCACAGGGAACACAATATGCTTGCAGCTAGACATTTATACTTTAATTTTTTTCATAAAAAAGAAACCTTAACAATAACTGGATTTTATATAACACATCCTACATAACACAAAACATTCCTGCCCACCATGATGAGAGAACAAGCAAATAAAAACTAAGCAAAGCTGATGTACTACAGCGTTGTAGGGCCACTAAATAGCCATTTGTGATTCAAGGCATTTTAAAAGATGAGGCAATCACCAAATCTGCAAGCTGCATCCTGCACCACATGGCCAGAGGAGAATGCAAAATTCAAGAAAGATTGATTTCATACACAAGACACCAGTGGAGATTGAATGCTGCCTAGATAAGTAAACAATATACTGTGCTGTATGAAAGAGGACCAACTGGCATATCCTTCTCACGTGCAGCCCCTAAACTCAATTCTGTTTTCTTTGAATTATCACTTCCCACCCTATAAAACAAGGACAAAAGTAAAATGGCTTTTTATGTTTTTAGGCCAGGATCTCCTTGATTGGTAAATGTAGTTAGACTATTAAGCCATTTTAGTTTCTTAAGCCAGGCTAATACTTGAAATGCACTCTGTGAGTGTGTGTGTGTGTGTGTGTAGTATATACAGGCCACTCCGGGTTCTTCATCGTATTTAAACCAAACAACAAGGAAGAAACACAAGACACAGTTTAAAAACAAATATATCACTAGCCAGATTCTTGACAATCGAGATAAAAGTTTACCTGTTTTGTTATATATGTCACAAAACTGCCTTTATTAATTATAACTACAATAGAGTTACCACTGCCTCCCCAAAACAAAACAAACAACAAGGAATAAGAAAGATTGATATCAGTGCATAATTATTTAATGGTCAGTACAGTAAGGGGTTTATAAAATTCACAATACACTAGCATAAACAAAGAAATAAGTGGAAGGCATTAACCATCAAAGCACAATGAGAAAGGCAGCAGTGCTTTGGAAACTTGGGACAGAACGGAGTTATTATAAATCTACAAGAAATCAGCTAAAGAAAGTTATGTATCCAGCTGAAAACTCAAGAGACAGAGAGAGAGAAAATAATTTAAATACACAATGAGAAGCGTGGCGAGCACTTGATATTAACACATTGTACAGACTTTGCTTCAAGTTCCATTCCCATACTGGTCTCAGCTAAAGTGAATGAGTTTCCCTCCATTCGCCCTGCCCTTATTCCAGTTTAAAGAAAAAAATAATGGAATATCCATGGTTCCTGTGCTGTTTCCTTTTAAGTTCATCAAATTTAAACCTTAACTTTAAATGACTTTCAAGAGTGCGGTTCTGTGATCAAATTCAAGTTGTTGCTCAGCATGAATATTAGAACTACGTTGCCAGTACACTTCTAAGTCTATTTATATCCATGCACACTGATTTATAGAGCTATTTTAACTGGAGAGATTTTGTTCTACACCGTATGTTTATATGTACAATTATGTGTATCATGTTAGCAGAGTGCCTTCTCCAGTTTTGTGGGAGGGAGAACTGCACACGGAAGTTGAGCAGTTCTGGCTCACAATTGCCTTGAGAGAATTCTTGAGATGTCATTGTGCTGGCACATACAGATACAACCTAACAAAACATAGTAATTTAAAGATGGCAAGGGCTCTGGGACATTTTATGTTCTCCCTGCTTCAGAAGCAGGGATGAAATAAGTACGTTCCGAAAACACATACTCGCAGGGTTGTTATAAATCATATAGAAAACATATCTTAAAAATGGAACTTTAGAATCAAGATGTTTTACCTTACAGGAAAATAGAGAACCCCTTGTGTGGGAAATGAGTGTCTCCATAACTTAAGAGTGTTGGAATAGTTAGCATGAAGCATCATAAAATTATCTGGACTGATTTCAAATAAATATTTCTTATTGACTAAAAAATGTCATGATTTATAATAACTGTTATAAGAAGACACATAAAGGTGGAACGGGAATCAAAGAAAGCAGAAAAACTGGAAATCTCTAGCAGTGGAGACAGTTTTCCTTGAGACAGGCTGGTGTGAAAAAGGAGCCTATGTGGGGTGAGAATCACCAGGGGAGGAATCTACTTCAGCAATTCTCCAAAAAATAGCATTATAATTACCTGGAAGCAGGCATCATTGTCTATGTCCAGTAGCTTATGGATAATAGTAATATCTTTAAATCTGTCATGGATAAAAATATTATCCTTTTAATTTCAGTTACAAAAATCGGAGGCTATTTAAAGCAATAACATTTTTCAGTTTATTGTATACAACAGCATAGACAGCTCAGGTGACAAAGTAGATCTGTGTGTTGTCTAACGCTTTGTTCAAGAAGATTGCTCAGTCTATTTAAACTTACTCTTGTCCAGGAGAGTTGTATACACAAGATGTCAAACAGCTTACTCAGGGTACATTGTTATTAACTTTTTGTCTATACCTTTCCCCAAGACTACCGCCACATATTTTTAGACTGCCATTTGTTTTCAGTATCGACTGTAGCTGTGTGTGAAGATCCCATCCGAGTGTTTTTTGGATAATGGTTCTGAATTCTCCTCCACACTGCATTCACCACTGTAAATAGAAAATCATAACAATTAAAAGTCTGATTGTGTAACAATATTTCATGTATTTGTGTTCCTCCTGTTATTTCTTATGGCATAATTCATTTACTAATCAAACACATGTTGTCTAACAAGTCAATGAACAGGTACTGGGTAAGCAGAATTAACTTATTTATGCAAACAGGTTCAGTCAGGGAAGAGGCTTATGTGGCTCGTGTGGAGTCCAGATTTAATAATATAAGCCGACTGTCTGGAAACCATAGTCATGATATGAATTATGCATCATATCTTACATATTAGGAAGAGGATCAGGCAACCTGGAGGGGAGCGGGTTAAAATTATTGGTACCATAGGTGGACACCTTGGTCTGCTGTAAGTAGATAGATAGGCTAGGTAGATAGATAGACAGACAGCCAACCAGACAGCCAAACAGCCAGATAGATGGATAGATAGATAGATAGATAGATAGATAGATAGATAGATAGATAGATAGATAGATACAGATTGACAGACAGGAAGACAAAGTGATAGATAGAAAGACAGATAGATAGATCAATAAATAGATTGATAGATTGATAGATAGACACAGAGATAGCTAGAGATAGATCGCTAGATAGATAGAGATAAATTGCTAGATAGATAGATAGATACACACAGGCAGAGAGAGAAATAACACTTGCATGTTTAGGTATGTACCTTGTGATACAATTCTATGCAATAAAGAGAAGATCCACTAAGTCTACCAAAATTGGTCCCTTTAAAGTCGCTCTCCGTAACCACCTCTTTGGCACCCGAAGCTGTAGTTGCCATTAATCAAACCAGTGTGTTGGGGTCCCTTCCCATTTCTTGCCCATAGCCTTGACAATGTCCGTTGGACTGCTAACCCCCCTTTTTTTTTCTCTTTTCCTCGCCCCTGTTCCACCCCAATCCTTCCACTTAGGTATTTCCCTGGTACGACCAGGGTTGTGACTTCTACTATTGTTATACTTTACATGATTGCTATTTACTGCATGTAACTTTATCCCATAAACCACTGTTACATTGTGTTCAATTTTTTATCTGTATTGCACCTGTTTGTTACCACTTTTGTATCTCACACTGTAACCATGTCTACCCTCCCTGCTACAAGGTGCTTTTGTAAATGAGTCCCTGACTCAAAGGTAGTAAATCTGACTTGCAAAAATAAATAAAACAGATAAACAATGTGAGGTTTGGGAGATTAACTTGTAACCACACTCACATCTTCACCCCATGATTTTGCAGCTTCTATTTCTGGATTTGTTGTTCCCTGGGTTCCCATTTGCTATTTATTATTTGTGCCCCCCTAGCTACTCTAGTTAAGCCCTTCATTTTCTGCTGTCTCAACTACTGTTGTGTTCTCTATAAAGGCATACCTGTGGGTCAATTGTATTACCTGCAGCTAGTTCTGAATCATGCAGTGAGACTTCTGGCTTCCACCTAAGGTCAGATCATATCGCTCCCTCGCTGTGGGTTCTGGGCTGGCTGCCTGTTATGTGATGGAATGACTTCCAGGTGTTGCTAGTGATGTTTAAAGCAATGATCTAACTGGGCCTCCAATACCTCACTTCATTTCCTGAGTCCCCACATGCCATCTATAGACTTAAAGAAACACTGTCCACCCTTTCACCCGACTCTCAATCCAGATACATGTTCCTGTGATGAACATAGCACAGTGGCACTGGTAAACTTGTTCATGCATGAGTACTTTGTTTTTGGGGCAAATTTAGATAAAGGTGCCCTTTAAAAGAATTCCAGCCCCTGGATATGGAAAAGTACTATAAGTGTTAAATGAGCGGTCTAACATGTTAAAATCTGACGTGGAACCTTTGTAAAAGAGCCTTGTCTCAAAGGTATTTGTAATCCTAGACTTAATAAAAAAAAATATGGCTTTGGAAACTAAAGTCATGACTCTGGGCATGTGCAGCAAAGTTCTTCACAGGAATGCACATCTGGATCATGAGCCGTGTGAATGGTAGACCGTTCAGGTTACTATTTTTCTAATGTTTCACAAAAAAAGGGCAGTATATGAAAATCAGGGGCCCAGTAATACATTACTAAAAAGTATGAAGGCTACAAGCACCATAATAAGGGACATCTTAGAAACTGTCAGAAAGCTGACAGTGTCCTTTTATGATCCAGTGGATGGGGATTGCTGGTTGTTCTTCCCTCTTAGGCGGAGTCCACTAGTGACTGGAATGTTTTGGTTGCAGTTGCATCACCTACCTTATGGAATTTCCACCCTGAGGGGATACACAACACCAGCTCTGTATTATCCTTCAAAAAGAATTTGAAAAGATACCTACACCAGATACCTTTTGCCTAACTAATGTTGCTCAATAAGACTGCTGCTATGTATGTTTATGTATATAGAAATGTAAAATAGGAGTGATATATTTAATATTTGGAATTGGTCTGTCCTGTTTTGTTATGTTTATTTAAGATTGATTTGCTTATGCATTTTACTGTAAAGATGCCATGAGCCTTTGAGAGCACTTTGGAGACATTAAATAAACAAAAAATATATCTGTCTGTCTGTCTGTCCATCTATCTATCTATCTACCTATCTATCTATCTATCTATCTATCTATCTATCTATCTATCTTCTTTGCATAAAACTTTGTGAATGCACCAGTTAGGAAAACTTAATGTCATAAAAGTACAGAAATATAGCATTAGGATTTCCAGCCCTAACTCCCCAACCCCCATCCCCCCACCCCCAAACTGCAAAATGAAAAAAAACACTAGGGTTTTGGGTATCTGGAGTATTGGCAGATCAGTGTTAGGGTCTTCCTTGGGGTTCTTTATCATAATGCTCACTCCTCCTCCAGCCCACCAGTAGCTTGTAGTGATACAGTCTTCAAAGGTAGAAAAGTATGCCTCATCACATCTTGCCAACACAATTTGTTTTAGCTTTCTTCATGAGGAGCCCTGTGGACCCTGCATGAAGAAACGAGATTGTCATACTGCAACTGATTGAACACCTGCCTGGACATTACCGAGTTGATTTTTCTGTGTTTTGGGGCTAAGGGGAATGGTGCTTTAAGACAAGTGACTGTGTAGAATTTCACCTGCCCTAGCGGCTCTCGGATGAGATGATTTTTCTGGGGATTTGATCTGTTGGTAGAGTTCTAGGGTTTTACACTGTTTTTAGGGAACTAATGTATTTGAAATGACTTACTGTGGTTGTGTTCAGGTAGGCCCTATTCCCAACTGTGCAGAGCATGCCGTGTATGCTCAGTGTGACTCACTGGCTTCCCGCCACAGCACTTGTAATCTGATCTTCTGTGTTTGTCTATAGGCCCACTGGAACCCCCCCCCATCCATTCACAATTCTCTCCACCACTGGAGTGCCAGCATAGGGAATGGACAGCCTGGGTCAGAGAAATCAAAGGTAACAGCAGGACTCACTCCTTAACGCTGCACAGTGTAGTGAGGTGTTTATCCGTTGATGCTTTGCATCGACTACCTGCCCACCCAAGACTTACCCTGCATTTATTGATATCATATGTCAAGTGACATACAGTACAAGTCGCATTAAACTGTTTCACCAATGAGTTGGTTTAGCATTGTTTTTTACAGTTGGAAATGCATTGGCAACTCACATTGCACTGTTTTTCAATGTTTAACCAGCTCAACAGCAATGTTTGTAAAATGTTTTTGCAGCTCAATTGGCATGCATCTGGAGTCCAGTCTCACTGCAATCCAAAACTGAGTTTTAACTCTTAAGAAACAGTTTGTGCAGGGCTTTGTGTTGAATCCAGCAACACTTATGCAACTCAATCAGAAATGTTAAAGCAACTCACTGGAGGAACAGTTTAATGTGACATGTACTGTACTTTTTGTTAAGTGTCCATCTTCCCCTCTGCAAATTATACTCACTGACCACCAGGGGTCAGGCTTCAGTTGCCTGTATCCTTTGCCTTTCCTATCCTTTTCACTTTCTACACCTTCGCAAACCACTCTCCCTTCCTAGCTCTACCTCACTTTTCTGCCCATTTCAGGTCCCTTCCTAGCTATCCCCCTCGAGTTTTGAACCTGCGACCTCACGCACCATAGTTGGACACCCCACCACTGTACTAGCTGGTTCAAACATCTGTATCCTCTCTTTCCCTCCCATTGTTATCCTGTTTTGCTCCTCAACTTTATAGCCTCACCCCCTCCCACACTTTATCGTATATCTCTAAAATCTGCTTTTTTTGCTAGACTCAGTAATCATCCATGGGCTGTACTCTCCTCCCCCGTAACAGTGATGCCCACCCCCATTTACCTGCTCCTTAATGGACTCTTTCCCACCATCACCTCCCCTGACATGAGTCCTCCTTCTTGGCCCTCTACTTCTGTGTAGTGGTACTTGCTCCACCTGGTATCACCATCTGAATCCACCTCCCTGCAATTCCATTCACCACCCCCCCGCCACCTGTCCTTTATACTCCTCATGGCCTCACACATCTTTTCACTATCTATCCCGGTTCACAGCACCACACTTATAACCTTCCCATCTGCCATTGCCCAGGAACTCAAGCTACTTAAGACAGCCCTAACCCATCACATCCTCCTCCTCCTTCTTCTCCTTCAATTATTTTGGAATATTCACCTGAACCTCGGGCCATGCCCCTTGTCACCATCTCTTGGTGCAAAAAAGAGTAGCCTACTTTTCACCTTCATAAATATATGTAGCCTACTAAAAAAGTTTAACTTCCTTCAGGGATGGATTGCTCAGCATAAACCTGACATGCTGACTTTAACAGAAACCTGGCTCTCCACTGCCACCAGGGATTCCCATGTAGCCCTGAATGGCTACAAAAGTTTTCGGTCAGATCACCTTGGTAAACAGGGTGATAGGTGTGTCCTCTCTCCTCTCTGTGCCAAACAGTTTGCTGCAAACTGTGCCTGATTTACTAAGCTCAGGTGCATTTGCAACTATTTTCCCAATTTGTGACAGCTTGCACTAACTGTTCGGTGCAAGCCCTATAAAAAGGGTACCTAAGATTGCTGCAAGTCAGACCAGAAAATGCTGATCTAACTTGCAGCAATTGGTGCATGGGATTGAGAATCCTGATCACCCACTAGGGAAAGCCACAAGCCCTGTGTTCTATATGATCAGCACACCCGGGTGTGGCGGAGTTAGGCTACACGCTCGACTGTGACTGATGGACCACATTTCTATCTCCTTATTTCCTAGCTACCAAAACTTCTGTTGTGCAACAGTTAACACTTTTCTTTTTGCTTTTCTTCTCCCCCCTCCCACCCTAGGTTGGCCACCTAGCATAGCTCTTTACTATCTCTACTAAACTTCCTACTAGTTCTCTCTTTTCATTCTTTTTCCGTTTCCATCCATTCAGTCTCTGGAATGATGCCAAATGCCCAGAGAGGTGTTGTGTAGTGTGCATAAGTGCATTTTGTGTACAAAAAGCCTGAAGGCTATTTTAAATAGGAATAAATGCAGTAAATGAAACCTTTTTAAATAAAAAGAATTCAGAAGCCAAATAAAACAATAATAATCTCATGATTAGTACAGTTATAAGAAATCCTTAAGGTATTTTCATAAATTCACACTATAAACCTATTACTGTATATAAAAGTGTTTAGTCACTGTGGATCAGAGAGCTATAGAGAGTCAATATCTGTGGAGATATACACTGTACCTTTAACTGAACCAGGAAGTACCCTGAAACAAAAATCCTCTTTGGTTTTGAAACAACATGTCCAGGCACGTAGATAGAAAGGGCTCAGTAAGGTGACCCCAACAAAAGATATAAAATCTCTTCACTAAGTTCACTTCAGTTCAGTCCAGTGGGGCTCAGGCCTGAGAGAGGAGGAGTGGTTCTACTATTTGCGCAGACAAGCTGTTGAATGCAGATGAGAATGGTCTTAGGAGCTCTAAGATCCAGGACTGTATTATTTGAGAAACTACTGATGTTAAGTTGTGATTTTCTTTGCAATTTTCTTGTTTTCATTATTTTTCTAAATTTTGAAAAATAAATATCACATCAGGGTGTGTTTTACACCAGTAAATTTGCCTTGTCTGAAGTTTATTCCCACACGCTGTGACAAACTTGGCGTTAGAAGTGGTATAGTACTGGTTGTCCAGAGAAACAAGGTGGAGACCAGTACCCAGATACCAGCCCTGGTATTCAGACATGGGGGCAAAGAGCAGGATGGTGTACCTCCAGGATCTTGTGGATGCCAAGGATCTGTTGAAGGAGGAGGGGCTTACCAGTGTACATTCCAGAGCCCAGGTGAAGAGGACCAGAGGGGAATTACTTACCGGATTGGAATTTGATGGAACACAGAGGTGGACCAGCACCAGAGAGAGGCAGAGCACCACTGCCAGGTGATGGTGGAGGGTTCCCAACTGGAGGATTTCATGGCAGAGGCAGAGGACCAGTATCCATGGGTTCTAGTGGAGGAGAATCCACTGATGGAACCTTTGTTGCCAGCCACTTTTGAGATCCTGTTGTTGCCCATTTTTCTGGGTTGCTGATACTTGGAGGATGATGAGATGAAAGCCCCAGGTAAGATTGTTTCAGGATGTATGCATTCTAGGATGAAGACTATAAGCAACAGGGAAGATACCATGGTGGCTGAAGGGACATTCCCATGTTTTGAACCCCCTGTGATATGGGATGAAATGTATGAAACATGTAATATTTAAAATGAATACAGCTTTTAAAGCTGTTGCTGACTACAGTCAGTTGGGGGTACTAGAATGGTGTAAGGGTTGAAAGGAAACCCCTGGTATGTTACAAATAAAGGTTGAAAGGAAACCCCAAAGGTTTTGGAGTTAGGAACTGGCTGGTTGATGTTCAGCATGAGAAGGTTCCTTGTCTGCCAGAAAATATATGAAAGGGAAATGGATAAATGAGATGCATGAAATGATTACCAGAAACATATAACATAAAACAAATGTCTATGCTCTATGATATAAAATTAGGAACCAAGGGTCATGGAGGATCTAGGTATGGGGTGGAATCTATGATTGGGCCCCTAAGTGGAAACAATGTGTAAGAATGGGGTTAAAGCTGGGTACAACTCACCCTGGAGAAAGTTGCAGTATAGCCCTGTATGGCCACCCTGATAGCTAGATGGAGGAAGCTAGAAATCAGCATAAAACTGCTGTGTATTACTTCCTCTTTTTTAGTGTACTGATGAAGGTACAATAGTGGGTGCACAGGGCAGAAATTCTGCCTAGTGATGGGTGCTGAAATGATGTCTATTGATGGGGGCCTGATATTATATATGAAATGTCTCAATTGTGGTAATCAGAATGAAATAGGGGGTAGACAGTCACTATGGACTGAAGTCCTCTAATAGCATAGATGTGTACTGTGCTGAACTGTATGACAGCCCCAGGGTAATGTTGTGAAAGTATTGGTGCATTGCAGTAACTTAGTATGGTGGACAATACTAACAATTGCTGAATTAAGGGACCCTGGGGTGAAGTTCTCATAGTGGGTGAGAGAAAGTTTCAACCAACCCCCATTCTACTGTTTTGGTAGAATATTTATGACTGAGAGGGGGTTCTTGAAAACACAGTATAGTTTTGAGAGCTGTTTTTTGCTTAAGGAGGGAGGTGTGTGGTGGAGTTAGGCTACACCCTCGTTTATGACTGATCGACCACTTTTTTATCTTATTTCCTAGCTACCAAAACTTCTGTTGTGCAACAGTTAACGTTTTTCTCTTTGCTTTTCTTCTCCCCCCACTACACCCTAGGTCAGCCACCTAGTGTAGCTCTTTACTATCCCTACTAAACTTCTTACTATTTCTCTCTTTTCATTCTTTTTCCATTTCCATTCATTCAGTCCCTGGAATGATGCCAAACACCCAGAGAGGTGTTGTGGAAAGAGCATAAGTGGATTTTGTGTATAAAAAGCATGAAGGCTATTTTAAATAAATTAAATACAGTTAATAAAACCTTTTTGAATAAAAAGGATTCAGAAGCCATATAAAACAATAATAATGTCATGATTAGTACAGTTATAAGAAATCCTTAAGGTTGTTTCTAAAAAGCACACTATAAACCTGTTACTGTATATGAAGGAGCTTAGTCACTGTGGATCAGAGAGATATAGAGAGTCAATATCTGTGGAGATATACACTGTACCTTTGACTGAATCAGGAAGTCCACTGAAACAACCCCCCCCCCCCCTTTGGTTTTGAAACAACATGTTCAGACATGTAAATAGAAAGGGCTCAGTCGGTGACCCCACCAAAAGATATAAAATCTCTTCACTAAGTTCACTTCAGCTCAGTCGAGTGGGGCTCAGCCCTGAAAGGAGAGGAGTGGTTCTACTGTTTGCGTAGACAAGCTGTTGAATGCAGATGAGAATGGTCTTATGAGCTCTAAGATCCAGTACTGTATTATGTGAGAAACTACTGAGGTTAAGTAGTGATTTTCTTTGCAATTTTCTTGTTTTCATTTATTATTTTTCTAACTTTTAAAACAGTAAATATCACAACACAGTGTGTTTTAAACCTGTAAATTTGCCTTGTCTGAAGTTTATTCCCACACGCTGTGACACCAGGGATTGCAACATTCCTGAGGCTTTTGTGAATTGGCCCATGATCTTTTTTCTGCATGATCGGTATTTTCTCCCACAACAAGTAAATATTGAAAATAAGCAGTCATGATAGTTTTTGTTTGTTTGTTTACCACTTGCGATACTTTTTTTTTTTTACCGATTGTTAAATCAAAAATACGTACGACTCGAAAACCCTGTAATATTTTTTCAGGAAACCTTAAAAGGCACACCCTTAACAGAAGCCCTTTCAAATCTGAGCATTTCATGGAAAAATTCCACACCATCTAGGCTGTAGGTGAGAGCAAAAATCGTGCAATGTTAATTATAGGGTATTTCTTTTCAGATTTTGGGTTCTGTATCTCAGAAAGTGAACAAGATGCATTCATAAAGTTTTTCATGTCTTTTGACTCTGACAGTCAGATCTCACATACCAAATTTGGGGTTATTTTGTTAAATGACCACAAAGCTACTAACTTGCAAAAACAGGGGTATAACATAAAACAGCCTACTCAATCCTAATAACAGGGCACTACCATGCCCCTATAATATAACATAGAGGTACAGTAGCATCCCTATAGTTAGGGTTGAGTAGCCTGTTTAATATTAAACACCTAACTTTTCACATTAATATCTTTGGCTGCCTTTGATAAAATGAGCTGATTTTTTGTATATGTTCTCTAGGAGACAAGTTTTTGATGTGTGAACATTTTTATGATGGCAGCATGTGATGTTTCTGAGATCTGCATGTGTCATTTGTTGTAAAAAATCTAACTTTATTCCTATACTTAACATGGTGTTAACTTGCTATCCCTACAGTCTACATGGAATGGATTTTTTTCTTCAGACTTGCAGGAACATGTGTCATGTCCCAATGTAGTGCCTTTGACAGGTCTGGTGAAAAAATATTAAAGGGTTCCAGAGTTATAAGGCTTTAAAATGTAATGTTTTCTAACCTGTGCATGCACAGTATGGTTGTTCAGGTAATGTTAAGCAGCAAAAGTAAATATTTGATGCTGCAAATGCTCATTTTTGCAACACTTGATTGGCAGGCACCAAACATTTTCTGTTCTGTGCTAACCACCATCTAGTTGATTTTTTCCATGGACTAACAAATGTGGAAAATACATAAAAATGCCAGTATTTAAAAAAAAAACAAATATCAGAACACGGCTAAAGGGGACCCATTTAGTTACATTCTGATATTTGTGCTTTATTTCAGTGGCCACAAATAACTTTTCTGGGCACCTAAAATCACACTTGCCAGGCTTAGTGAGAGGAGCGCGTCCCCCGCATTCTCTGTATGAGAATTTCTTGACTTCTGCAGCTGCAGCTGAACTTGTGCTGCTGGCTGCAGTGTTAGCTGTGAGCCACTGTTTCCCTGGTGTTTGGTGGCATACTCCACACAATCCATTGCTGTCCTTGGCAATGTGTGATGTTGCCCTGGTGTCTAGTGGCACCCCCACCCTTCAGATTACTGTCCCATTAATATTAATAACTTTTCCTGGTGTCTAGTGGCACTCCCACCCACCAATCACTGTCCCCCTATTAAAAAAATGTAACTGGTGTCTAGTGGCACCCCCCATTTGCAGAATGCCTGTGATGTTGGGAGATAGTTGAGTACTGTTTGTCCCCCCACTCCCCTGACTACTCCCATGCCATGAAGCTAAGATGAAACGCCTTTGGGGGAGTGGTAGCTAAGCTGTATATAGCAGGAGTAGCTTATCAATACGCTTTCCAGCTTGTCTACAGTCTGATTACCTGGATAAACACTGGTTTCAGTGAACCTAAGGCAGTTGGGGGGTTTGCCTCAAAGCTGATACCATAAGTGATACCTGACCTGATGCATGAAGATGGAGACTAAGACCAGGACACCTAAATTGTATGGTAATATAATAACACCTAAATTGTGACTACCACAGCCAGATTCCAGCATCAGTGCTGATGTTAACTGGACATGTTTTTACTCTCCAGTGGGACTCTTGTACATGGACTATTGTGTTGCGGAGGTCTGACATGTTTCCATAAATGAGTCACTGTGATGGTATTCCCTTATGATTTTCTTACTAGCTCAGTGCTGTCTGAAATTCATGAAAGTAACTATGCTCAGTTTGTATCCATCAGTCCTAGTCACATAGAAGTAGATGTTATCCACACCTTATTCAGGCTGATTTTTATTATTTCCTAAACAGTAGGACTTTCCGGGTTATGGGGGCATAAGCATTTAAGATTGGCAAGGACAAAACTTCCAGTGACATCACTGGCCTAATGGCTGTGTACTAGCAGAGCTCCCTGCCCCCCCAACCATAATTTGCCTCAACCAATCAGTTTCTATCAAAATTACTTTAAATTCATGTATAGAGGTACCTGTCAATATGGGAAAATCCACAAAAGTTTGAACAGGTAGATGGATCGGCAACAAAAAATTCAGACTCTGAAATGTCGCAGAACTCCAGCATGGTGGTGGCACTGGCCATCTTCCTGAGCTAAGTTAAATGCATGCCAAAGTAAGGTCACAAATTCGACCTAATTCTTAAAGAACTTCAGGCTATCCATTCTCAGTTAAAAGAATTCAAAGCCACTAAAGAGTGGGTGGGTCTGTCTTTGGGTAAGGTGGCAGATACAGAACACCACCTTATGGAAGTGAATGACCAGTTTGGCCACCTGTAAAATGTTATGTGCTCATTCTCAAAACACAGGTAGAGATTCAAGATAGGCAGGAGTATTCTGAGGTGAGAGGCAGGAGAAATAGCTTATGGCTCTATGGGGTACCAGAATCACTGGAGAGCACAGACATGAGCAGATTCTTGGAGAATCTTCTTAAAGAACTTTCAGAACTGGAATTGGACTTCTCCTTTAAAACTGCAAGGGCCCATCAAGACCTCAGCATCAATCCAACCTCCCACCAATAGCAACCTCACTCTACCACCTGAATAACCTCTCCCAAGTTACAGTGCTCCCTGACATGCTAAGTGACCACTCCCCTGTCATCTGCTGATGGTCAAATAAACTCCCACCTAGCCTCCCTAAGGTTACAGTCCAAAGATGCCTCAAAAAAGGTGCCCTCCCTCACCTGAAAATGTACCTTATCTCCTGTGACTGGTCACCCATCCATGACGCTCACTCTATGGATACTGCCCTCTGCTCCTTCATCACCATCTTTAATGCTGCCTGTGACATCTTTGCCCCTTTCTCAAAGCATATCTTAAAACACAGGGATGCCCACTGAATCTCACAATCCCTGCTTAATCTGATGCACCATAGAGACAACCTCTGGCATTGAGCCCTGGACTCACAACTACACCAGGATAGGCAACTCTACAGAGAGGCCAGAAAAAAATGTAGTTGGGCTGTCCGACAAGCCAAGGTCATGTACTACAAACACAGCCTCACCACCACTTGGGGCGCAGGGAAAAAATTCTGGAACAATATAAAAGAGTTGTGTGGGAAAACAGTTTCCCCTACACCCTTGGAGATTCTAGTGGATGGAGCCCTCTCCCAGGACCCCATTGCCATATCCAATGCCCTTAATACCACCTTCTTAGACCTCAGCCACTTCCTCCCACATAACTTCTTTGACCCAATTCCTAATGACCTCATAGACACCTCTGCCACCACAGCCCCTCCACCTTTCTGGCTGAGAATCATCTCTTGTACTGAGGCTAAATGCTACCTCACCAAAGCTTTGATGAATGTGTGCTATAGCAGTGACTCTATTGATCTCAAAATGCTCAGACTTAACCCTGGATGAAATTCTGCCATATCTTACCAAAATTCAAAAACTGGTCACTACACTTCAGCCAGTTCCCCACGCCATGGAAAAAAAAGCATAATTACCCCTATACTGAAAAGTGGTGACCCCACCTCCACCAGCAATTACCGACTCATCTCAATCCCCCCAAAGGCTCTCAAAAAAATTGTGTCAGACCAGCTGTCCTACTACTTAACCAAATACTCGCTGCTCTGCCATGAACAACATGGGTTCCGGAGGAGGCACGGCACCACCACTGCCCTCCTGGAATTCACCTCATACATTCACGAGGCCCTGGAGCAGGGGTCCATGGCAGGAGCTATCTATGTCAACTTGACCAAAGCCTTCGATACTGTCAGTCACGCACTCCTGCTACAGTCCCTTCCTTCCCTACACCTCTCCCCTGAGGCCACCATCTGGTAACAAGTTACAATTAATGCCGCCCTTTCCTCCAAAAGACCAGTCCAATTGGGTGTCCCCCAAGCATCCATTCTTGGCCCATTGCTCTTTACACTATTCCTAAACTCCCACCCTCAATCATGCAATGGGAAGCTCTTGCTCTATGCTGATGATGCAGTACTGGTCTGGAAGCACCCCCAGCCTAATTCCCTACAATCAGCCCCACAGGGCTTTTTTACTGAAATTGAATCCTGGTTTAAAGAGCACCGCCTAGTACTCAACTACAGCAAAACCAAATCAATGATCTTTGCCTACCACCAAAGCCCACTCAGCAGTGCTCCCCTACTCATCTCAAACTCCAAGGGTCTCCTTCTTGAACAGGTCTCTAGCTTCAAATACTTGGGTGTTACTCTGGATACCTCCCTTACCTACCACACTCACATCCAACATCCAACACCTTTCCTCCGCTGTAAACACTAGAGTAGGGATCTTATACAGACACAAGCATTGCCTACCCCCAAAGCCCTACATCTAGCTGTATCTTCCTCTGTCCTATCTTTGGTCAACTATGGCATTACGATTTATGGTTCTGCTGACCAAACGGCCCTACGCAGCATCAGCACAGCTCTCAATAAAGCCTACAGACTGGTCACTGGGAGTGATAGAGACACTCATACGTGTGAGCTTTACAAACATGCTGACTGGCTCACCTTCAAAGGTAGGCTTCAGTACCACACTGCCCTTCAAGCAAAAAAAAATACACATGAAGCTAGCACCCATAGGCCTCCACCACCTCATCCAGACCATTCCACGCAGAAGGGTGACTAGACACACCACTGGCACCTTTCTCCTAGTTCCCCACTGTAGGACCACCCTAGGACAAAGGTATTTCATAGCAATTTGTAGACTCCAAGCAACTGACAGCTGACTTCTGGGTTTTTTACTGAGCACCATAATTGCGCTAATAAAAAGTTACGCTAAAAAGTCTGCTAGCACAGTCACACGGAAATTTGGTTGCGCGATAATATTGCGTTATACAGTATATAAAAATCTGACTCAGGGCTCAATTACAACCCTCCAAGTCTATAATCTATCTCTTGTCGCAGCTGAAACCAAAATTCCACCTTGGGATGCTTGAAACTATGTATATACTGTACCTATGTATAATGCAAGTAAATGTTATATCTTGTTCTTTATGTACTGATGTGGAGCCTTTACAAAAGAGTCTATGACTCAAAGGATTGTAATTCTGATTGTCTTCAATAAATAAAAAAATAGTCACCTGATTTCACAGATATGCTATTAAGGAGAACTTACTTTGCCATGCTTGGCAAAAATGGGGTCTTGATTGGCAAGATATATGAATTGACATGTATAATAATTACCCCATGTAAACTATGGACCACAGATATCCTTATATCCCTTTACTACAGACCCTTTGCAAGTCTCAACTTAAATTTAAAACTGCATACCCATATGCCATCCCCATTACAAATTATTGATTCCCTGGTGTCTAGTGGCAACCCCCACCTGCAGATCACTGCACCATTTCCCTTGTGTCTAGTGTCACCCCTCATCCACTGATCACCATCCCCACTGTAAAATGCTATAATCCCTGGTGTCTAGTAGCAACCCCCCACCACCCACTGATCACTGTCCCCAATAGAAAATGTTATAATCCCTGGTGTCTGGTGCAGCCCATCACCCTCCCATCTGAATGACAACCTGAAATGAAGAAAATGGTCCCTCTATGATTTTGTTTTCAAAACCTAGAAAAAAAACAGTCCTTTGATCATCACTCCCCTTCCCCCACCTCCCACTCAACAGCTCACCACCCCATACTCTCTAGTACACCACCACATGGCCTCACTCACCTGAACAGGTCCCAAGTTCGAGACCTACTCTCTGATCAAAGACACGTCTTGCTACTGGAACCAGCAATTGCAACATGAGAAACTAAGGTAAATGCAGTTCAATGTATTTCAATGGAGGGTTTCAACTTCAGTGCATAACATTTTTTAACACTTTGATCGCAAATTTTCAACATGGCCTTTTGGGGACCTCACATCATGAACAATAGGAGGGTCATTACACAACTCCTGCCCCAAAAGGTGATTTTGCAGTCGCTGGTTGAATTCACCTTTCAGGTCAGATTTGGAAATGTCTGCCCTTGTTCATGAGGTGGGGTCAAAAGAAGGATATGTTGAAACTTTTGGGTCAAAATACATGCACATGGCAAAGTTATGACCATTTATTGCAATTACACTGCACATGCTCATAACTTTGAACATTTTTAATATTTTGACCCAAGATTTTCAACATAGCCTTCATAATACCCAACTCATGTATGTTACAGCTGTTATTTTTCAAATCCTGGCCAAAATGTGTTTTTGCACCTGTGGCATGGAATGGCATAGCAGTTGTGCAGAATTATGTTTTGGTGGAGATTCAAAAAGTTTCTGTACCGGGTGCATGAGGTGGAGTAATAAGATGGCTATGCTGAAAATTTGGTCACTGTTGTCCAATAAATAGAAGCACAGGGCCCAGAGGGCCATGTTTCCACAACCATATATATATATATATATATATATATATATATATATATATACATATGCATCTATGGAGTGATGGGAGCACAGGGCCTGGAGGGATATGTGCTCCCACAGGCAAATAATGATATGATTATACGATCTCAAAAAGGAAAAAAATAAATTGCAAAAAACTTTGTTAGTGCCCTAGTTAGGGTTAAAACAACAAAAGAAGAGAAATGTGGGGTTAGGGTTTCCAACCCTAACACCCAACCCCAACCTGCACACATCAATAGGCATCGGGGGTGTGCCTTGGGGTCATCAGACCTAAAGCTCACCCCATTCTCCAATACTGTACTCATTGCAGCTTAATTACTTATGGAATGGGGTAAGAGATTAGGGCTGATGACCCTAAGGCACAACCCTTCTACCTGTCGGGTGTGTGTGCAAGGTGGGGTGAGGTGCTAGGTTGAAACCTTAATGCCACATTTCCCTAGTTTTGTGACTTTTACACTAATTGAAGCATTAATGAAGTTTTTGCAATATATATATATATATATATATATATATATTCCTTGCAAATAAAAACTTTGTTAATGCACTAGTTATAGTTAAAGCAACAAAAGTAGAGAAATGTGGTGTTAGGGTTCCCAACCCTAACACCCAACTCCCACCTTGGAGGCAACATCGGGAAAAAACATTATGGTTTCACCTTTCTTACATCTTCAGAAATCAGATGTGGGATGTGCCTTGGGATTGTCAACCTTAATGCTCACCCTATTCCATCAGTAAATAAACTGAAATATGTACAGTATATGACAATGGAGTGAGCATAAGGGTTGCTGAAAATTTGGTGTACAGATATGGTAAAATACCCAGGTTTCCCAATAGCCAACCTTCTCATATTTCATCCCTGGCTATGGGCACTCTTTTTTTCTTCTTATGCCTTGTAAGACTGCTAGGACTAACCAGGGAAAACCCAGGATGAATGCAGTGTGCACACCAGTTCCAGGTTCCCACAGCCACCACCATCAAGAAAACTGTTGCCCCTACCATGGGAAACAATCAAAAAACGCAGAGTGCTTGGATGCCATGATATCCTAGAACTGGTGTGTAGCCTGCATTCAGAGTTATCTTGGCTTAGTACTAGCAGTCATAAAAGGGATAGAAAGAACAAAAAGAGTGCCTCCAGCCAGGGGTGAAATTTGAAAAGGTTGGCTATAGCAATGGAAGTCATAGACACATCATGAGCAATGGCCATCTATACCTGTAGGATTAGGCAACTGAGCCATGAAGAGAATTCACATCAGTGTGGTAAAGTGATATTTATCTGATCATTTTGAATGTTCTATTTTTGCGCTGAACTTAAAGGCAGAAAAAAGGTTCATGTTGCCTGCTAGAAGTTGCAAAAATAAACAAATTACATCATAGTCATGAATCATTGGTTGGGGATGTTGGTTGCCACAAGAATTGCTAATACAATATGCATGTCAACCTATTTTGGTCTATGAGTTGGTTAAGATCCATTCATTTTCTGAGTGCAGATAGACAACTTCACTTCCCACGTAGCTAACTTTACCACTGTTCTGTTCTTGTCCCCGCTCCTTCCACCCCACCCCTAGCTTTTCTGATGTTTCTAAACCATTTTTATGTTGGCACGTGTGCACAGCCAACATCTTCAGACAGTGTGGGGAGCTGGAGGTGCGGTCGCTGATCGGCGAATGCAGGGCACACACCAGTAGGTGCGTCCCGCATTGCCCAATCAGCATGCATGCCGGCGTCACACCATGCATACATAATGGGGCGAGCACATCTAAGAAAAGGTCTGCTGCAATCCGAGCAAAGCTCGTCAGATGCAGCCGTCCTTTTCTTGCTGTGCTCGCTGCCATTATGTGCATGGTCGGCGAGCGGGCGGCCGCCTAACGTCTACCGACTTCGGTGTTGGTTAACCCCCCCCGCTGTCTTTGTGTGCCGATGGGGGATCCCACTCCCCATCAGCATAAACTCTCCCCAATTATTGAATTCCGAGGGGGGGTGCCCAATCCCCCTCTGCTCACACACCCCCATCTTTGTGTGCCGATGGGGGAGCCCACTCCCTTTCGGCATAACCCCCCCCAATTGTTGAATGCCGAGGGGGGTGCCCAGTCCCCGTCAGCATTGCTTCCTCCCCGTGTTGGCCAATGCCGATGAGGGTCCCAATCCCGTCGGCTACTGAGCACCCAAAACAGTTAGGGTGGCATGCTGGGAGCCCACCCCAGCGTACAAATGCGCTACAAATGGAAAACTGTCCTGCATGTTTTTTCCTTTTTTACCTGTAAACGAAAACAGTCCCATGTAGTCTCAATGCCCCTCCCCACCCACATACACACCACTGCGCACCTACCTCCCCTCATCCCGTTCTTACCTCCGGAGTCTGGCGCGACGATCTTCTGTGGACCAGGAACACGTCTGCACTCTTCAAAGCCGACCGCGAACTGAGGAAATGTCAGTAAGCTGTATAACGGAATGAATAGGGTTTTTATCAACTTTAATACATATCTGAGGCATTTTTGGGAATGTTGGTCCCAAATTTTCCACATGGGGTTTTTGGGACCCCTTCTCATGAATTCTTGCACTGTCATGGCGTTATTCGGTCCCGAGAGGTGATTTCTCAGTCACTGCATGGAATAACCTTTCAGGACTGAGTAATGAAATGACAGTGCAACTGTTCATAAGAGGGGCTCTCAAAAAGCCTATGTTGCAAGTTTGGTGGGGAAAATCCAAAAAATGACTGTTTTACAAGTGTGCGTAGCAACTGCGCAACATACGCTTGTAAGTTAGCATATTCATACTATTTTCATGCCAGATTCTCAACACTGGCATTTTACCACACCTTCTTGTGAACCATACAGCTGTCATTTTTCACATCCTGCCCGAAATGTGTTTTTGCACTTCCAGCGCAGAATAGCATGGTCGCTGTGCAAAATCAGTGTTCAGGACACATTATAAAAATGACAGTGACACTGTTCATAAGCAGAGGTCCTAAAATGCTGGTGTTGAAAATTTGGTGACAATACTCCATAAAATGACTGTTTTACAAGCGTGCATAGCAACTGCGCAACACACGCTAGTAAGTTAACGCAATTGCAATATTTTCATGGCACATTCTCAGCATTGGTATTTTACCACACCTTCTTGTGAACCGTACAGCTGTCATTTTTCACATCCTTGCTGAAATGTGTTTTCACACTTCCGGCGCAGAATAGGGTGGTCGCTGTCCGAAATCAGTGTTTGGGACACATTACAAAAATGACAGTGATACTGTTCATGAGCAGAGGTCCTAAAATGCCTGTGTTGAAAATTTGGTGACAATACTCCATAAAATGACTGTTTTACGAGGTGTATGGCAACTGTGCAACGTATGCTTGTAACTTTGCGCATTCGCAATATTTTCATGCCACATTCTCAAATCTGGCATTTTACTACACCTTTTTGTGAACTGTACAGCTGTCATTTTTCACATCCTTGCTGAAATGTGTTTTCACACTTTCGGCGCACAATAGCGTGTTTGCTTTGCGAAATCAGTGTTCAGGACACATTACAAAAATGACAGTGACACTGTTCATGAGCAGAGGTCCTAAAATGCCTGTGTTGAAAATTTGGTGACAATGCTCCATAAAATGACTGTGTTACGAGCGTGCATTGTGCAGTTTGCACGCACGCTCATACGTTCGCAGACTTCTAATATTCTCACTCCAGATTTTCTACAGTACCATTGTTCTGCACCTCTTTATGAACAGTACAGCTGTCATTTTTCACATCCTGACCAAAATCTGTTTTCGCAGTTCCGGCACAGAATAGCATGGCCGCTGTGGAAAGTCCGTGTTAGACACACATGATGAAAATGACAGTGACACTGTTCATTAGCAGATGCCCTAAAATGCCTATGTTGAAAATTTGGGAATGAAAGTCAATAAAATGAGTGTTTTATGAGCGTGCATTGCATAGTTTGCATGCACATTCATGACTTTCTGAATATGTAATACTTTCACTCCAGCTGTTCATCATTGGCATTTTTTCATACCTCCTTATGAACACTCCAGCTGCCTGAAATGTGTTTTCGCACGTCTGGCACAGAATTGCACGGCCGCTGTGCGAAATCAGTTTTTGGGACAGTTTGAGGAAATCACAGTGACACAATTCATGAGCAGAGGTCATAAAATGCCTATGTTGAACATTTGGTGCCAAACCTCCATACAATGACTGTGTTGCAGGCGTGCATTGCGCAGTTTCCATGCACCCTTGCAACTTCGTCAATCTGCAATATTTTCATGCCACATTTTCACCACTGGCATTTGTGCACGTCTCCTTATCAACAGTCCAGCTGCCATTTTTCACAGCCTGCCCAAAACATGTTTCTGCAGCTGTGGTGCACAAAGGCATGCTTGTTGTGCAAAATCACCTTTTGAGACACATTCACAAAATCACAGCACTATGCGTCTCTAGCTACGCCACTCCAATTGCTAATGCCAGCACGACAACATTCGGCATTGACAAATGCTTGTTTCTATTTATCACGTGTGCCTTTATACATAGTGTGAGTGTGCTTTATATAGCAAGCCCTCCAAACTCAGGGTCAGGTGGAGAGGGATAAGAAAGATGTAACTTTTACTGTTTTGTTCCCATTCCCATTCTCCCACCTCCCCTGTTTGTCTTTCTGAGTTTTCCAAATCACTTTTTTACAATTAGTACAGAGGTGCATTCATATTGCATGTCATGTGAGTGCATTTTGTACAGTGCCTATTTCTTTATTTAGTGGTTATAAAGATGTTCCTTCTTGCTTTTCTTTCTTCCCCTCCCCCCTCTTCTCCCCTATACTTCATCTACATGGAACCTACATTTTAGCTATATGTAATAAGAAAATGTCTCTCAATGTTCTTTTTTTAATCTGTAAAGAAGAAAATGGTATTTCACCGATCCCAACCCCAACCCCGACCTCCCACTGAGTACCCACCAGCCTGCATCTCCCACACATCCTCACTCACCTGAACAGCTCCAAGGGTGAAGATCCACTCTCCGATGGAAGATACATCTCACTGCTGGATCCACCAACTGCAATATAAGGAATTAAGATAAGTGCCGTTCAAAGTATTTCAATGAGGTTTTCAACTTTGATGCACAACTTTGCCAGTTTTGCATATTTTTACCCCAAGTTTTCAACATGGACATTTTAGGGAAAATCAGTTGAAGTGGAATTGCACAAATCTGTCCCAAAAGGTGATTTTGCAGTTGCTTGGCAAAATCACCTTTTGGCCAGGATTTGAAAATTGTCACTGCCCTTATTCATGAGGTGGGGTCATAAGAAGGCTATGTTGAAAATTTTGGGTCAAAATATGTACACATGGCAAAGGTACAGTATGTGCATCTGTTGAAATTTTACTATGCTCACTCATAACTTTAATAATTGTAAATATTTTGACCCAAAATTGTCAATGTAGCCATTTTTTACACCACCTCATGAATGTGACATAGACTTTGATGGCAGATAAGGACCACTTGGCCCACCCAGTCTGCCCATTTCCCTGGCTACTGGATAAGCTGCAGATCCTAGTTTTACCAATACAGGTGTTTTTTTTTTTAAATTTATAGTTTATCCCAAATTTTTAACCCCATTTCCTCCTGACCATGTCCTGTCCAAGCACATGTGTGGAGGCATGCACATGCAGTTGTACTAGGACACCTTCCCATGGCTTGCCACCCACTCACCTGCACTGCTCACGGACCTCCATCCGGTGGCAGTAGAACTATGGGGGGGGTGACAGAGTCATCCCTGGGAGAGGATAACTGCCTTTTAGCTACTCAGTCCTGCTCCCTCCCCGTGTGACAGCTCTCCGATGACCTGGGCTGGTTCTCGAACCCAGGTTGCCAGTGTGATGCAAGGTAAGGCATCCAGTGCCTCAGCCCTCAGTACCACCAGGCTGGCAGATAGCTATCATTTTTCAAATCCTGGCTAAATTGTGGTTTTGCATTTGTGGTGCAGAATGATGCTGTGGTGGTGCAGAATAAGAGTTCACCGGGGATTTGACAATTTTCAGTACCGTGTTCATGAAGTGGGGCAAGGCTACACTGACAGTTCGGTTTCTGGTTTCCAGAGGGCTCTGTGCTTCCACAGCAACATACATGTATGCATCCATGGAGGGATGGGAGTGCAGAGTTCAGAGAGCCCTTCACTTCCATAGGCAAATGATGATATGATTATACCATCTCAAAAAGTAAGGACATTCTTTGCAGAAAGCTGCATTAATGCAATGTTTAGGGTTTGGCCTAAAGCAACAAAAGTAGGGAAATTAGATTTTATGTTTTTTCACCCTAAAACCTCACCCACACCCCTGAAGCACATCAGGGGTGCAGGCTTCCTTGGGTTTGTCTATCCTAAAGCTTACCTCATTGTGGTAGCAAGAAAGTTCAGATGTCATGGACACAGGTGTGTGTTTCAGGAGTGTACATAATAGGGTGAGTGTCAGAGTTGACAACACCAAGGAAGACTGAACCCCTGATTTGCTTCAGGGGTGGTGGTAGGGTTTTAGGGTTAGAAACCATAAAACCACATTTCCCTACCTTTGACACTTTAGACTGCACCCTAAATGTTGCATGAACACAGTTTTTTTCAAAGAATATTCAATTATCCGTCTATCTATCTATCTATCTATCTATCTACACCTATCGAGTCTATAATGTGAACAAATTAATTAAATTTCAATGCACTAATCAATCAAGTCTATCATCAACTAACAACTTTTTTAAATGTCCTACCTGAACCTGAGAATTGTACTTGAATAATAAATGTTATCTCAAGAGTTTACACCCGATCCCTGACCCAACACAGCTGAACAGTAACAGTTTATACTAAATTATCATTTCAGATCCAAGAGTCAGACTTCATTAACAAAAGGCTTCCTCAACTGTTTGGGTTTACTCCCGACACAGCTAAAAACCAATAAATCAAATTTAGAAACCATTCCAATACTGGTAGCTGACACCCCGCCATGTACAGCACATCTCAAAATCAAACACTAAAAAACTTTCAAAACATACTTTCAACAACAGTTTAAGATTGGGAGGGACTCTGGTTTCATCATGCCCCCTCTCTCTGCTTCATAAACAGGGCTAAATTATCATGAATAACTATGTAAGCAATAAGCCACGACAGGGTGTGCATGACAGAATTTTAATGCGTGCCTTCAGGGTGCAAGAAGGCATGAGATGGATGGCTGTGGCTGAGTGTCCTTCTGCCCATGGGAAGTGCATTCAAATCTTCTAATGGCACACCCTGGAGTTGCTTGTTACGCTTATAAAATAACCTGTTGGTATTTTATGTAAGACAATAATTTAATCAACTATTTTTATTAAATAATTAAAAAAACTGTTTACATTTTTTTTTCTGTATTTCTATGCTATATAGCTTATGTTCTGTGCTTTGTATTCCAGTGTAATGTAGGTGGTATTCAGTGTATTTGTGGTGGACTGTCACCAGGTAATGCTGTATGTTCACTTAGTGGTGGCTATACTGTTCATGAAAACAGATGCCTGTACCTCTTATTGTATTTGTAAGGTTTGCTGTCACCTCCCCCTTAATTTGATACCGGCAGTATACCAAGTCAAGACAGAGAAAAGTTTGTTTACATCCCCCCCCAATTAACAGCACAGCATTAAGAAAATGACAGTACAGTCACTCAAGACAGCAATACATTTGTTAAGAGATTTGTACATGTCGTTTTCTGGCTCTTTGCCCAGTATCTGTTTGGCACTATAGACAGAGAGTACAGCATAAGATATGTGGGGAGGTGCTGGGCAAACAGTGATTTGGGGCATAAATGAGTTGGCTTGGTGTTTGTGGAGAGAGGTCAGATTTGTTTTAAGTGTAGGAGGGGGAGCAGTGATGAGTGACTTTATTGCACAGCAAAATGTTCAGTTGCCTTGATCTGTTGCAGTGAAACTGGTGGCCATATGCCTTGTCTTTCAGTCTCATTCCAGCTTTGTAATGTGTTTTAGGACTATATGATGGGTTGAGGAGATAGGCCATATGTCCTAAAACACAACCTGTGAGATTATTTAATGTGGTCATGATGTCTAATTGTTTAAAAAGTGGTGTCAGACAAACAGCAAAATGTTTTTAAAAAGGAGGTGTGTAAATGCGAACAGACATTTGTTTTTAAATAAGGGGGTAGACAAAGACAGGATTTCCTAGAAGGTGTCAGTTCAGGTTTTGAACAGTTTTGAGGCAGTGTAGTGATATGCCAACTAAAGGCACAAGTTTTTGTGGACATTGAAGTGAGATTCATCACCTGACCATGCATTTCTAGAGATTTAATGCATGGTCAGAAGATATCTCTCAGCTAGTGAAATTCATAGCTTTTTTCTAGCCATTTTATAAGCTTAATTATCTATATGGACTTTTGTTCCAAAAGAAATGGTATAATTATTTAACTAGCAATTTTTTTTTATCACCTGTACACAAATTTTGTCATATAGTTTACTTCTTATAGGCAATGCTTTCCTGACATCCATGAGGAAAGGAAAGGGAATTTGATTTTATATTTCGGTCTTTCTTTTTATACAAACTGCATTTCAAAATCACTTAATCTAGAAGAAGGAGGGGAGAGGTTGATGTTACCATATAAGGACCAGGGAGATTTAAACAGAAAAAAGCAAGATTAAAGAGAAATTAGAGAGAGAACAAGCAAAGTGTTTAAGTGACTTGCTTCATGGTCATGCAGTGAGTAATTGATGGTTGTTGGTGGAGTTCTTCAAACCCACATTTCCTGATTCATAGTGTTGCACTCTAACCACAGGACCAAACTTTATCCCTTTGCTTAGATTCCTCAGTGGGATATTTTTACTGGATTCAAACATTTTACAATGATTTTCATTATTAATTTTGTAATTAGTGGTGAACTGCCTTAAAAATGTCAGCTTCTAGAAGTCTATAGTTGTCTCCTCCATTGAGTTAAGTCTTTAGCAGTGCAAGCTTTTATTATGGTATGGCAATATTGTGATGCTAGTCTGTTTCTCATGACAGATATCCTCTTTCCAAACTTCTTCAATCCATTATGAAAAAGGACATAACGTGTTAAAAAATTTAAAAATTATTTATTTAAATTTTGCAATGCAGCGCAGAAGGCAAAATTAGTTAACTGATGTTGTTTGCTTGAACTAGTGACTGGATTGTTTCAAGATTTTTTGTGGTCAATCTCGTTATTCAATGAACACAAAAAACATACAACACTTAACACCAAACATGAACTACATGACATCATATGACATGACACAAGGTGGGGTGGAAAGAATGAAAAGAGACTTGGCAAGGTTGGAGGAATGGTCAAATATGTGGTAGCTCAGATTCAGTGCAAAGAAGTGCAAGGTAATGCATCTGGGAAACAAAAACCCAGGAGAAGGGTACACAATGGGGGGTGAGTTAATAACAACAACAAAAATCGAAAGAGACCTAGGAGTAATTATATCAGATGACCTAAAGGTGGGCAAGCAATGTGAGAAGGCAGTAAGGAGGGCTGAGGGGATACTGGGATGCATAGGGAGAGGCATCAGCAGTTGAAAACAGAAAGTTGTTATTCCTCTGTACAGACAGTTAGTGAGACCCAATCTGGAGTACTGTGTGCAATTCTGGAGACCCCATCTCCGTAAAGACATAGACATAGTGGAGGCTGTTCAGAGGTGGGCAACCAAAATGGTGCAGGGTCTGCACCAGAAGTCATACGAGGAGAGACTAAAGCAGCTTAATATGTATACCCTTGAGGAAAGGAGGGAGAGGGGGGACATGATAGAAACTTTCAAGTATCTCAAGGGAATTAACAAAGTACAAGATGGTAGTATATTTCAGAAGAAGAGATGTGCAAGAACAAGGGGGCACAATTTGACGATAGAGGGGGGACGGTTCAGAGGTAATGTTATAAAGTATTTTTTCACAGAGAGGGTTGTGGATGCATGGAATAGCCTTCCTGAGGAGGTTGTGGAGTCAGGAACAGTGGGAGAATTCAAGAATGCATGGGACAGGCATAAGGCAATTTTAGTGGGGAGTAGGCGGAAGTAAGCTGTTAACTAACTAGAATCTGCAGCTTATCCATCAGGTATGGAAATGGGCAGACTAGGTGGGCCAAGCGGTCATTATCTGCCATCAAATTTTATGTTTCTATGTTTAATGTTTCTATATGACAACAGCTCAGAATTATTATATGATGCATAAATGGAACTGGGTCAAAATTCAGGTAAACATCTAACGTTATTGTATATGCATCACACTCCTCTTTCATTCTGTAGCTGAATAATAGGAGTTTTGATAATATGCCACATTTACTAACTATTAACTAATAATGTTATACTTTACTACTGCTCAAGCTTTAAACTGCAGAATAAAAGCATAAGATACAGTAATGAAAAACAATCTTATTTTGTGTGTATTTTGGTTGTTGTATGCCATTGTGACTCTTTAGATAGGAGAAATGGGGCCAGCATTTAGTAAACCAATTCACTGTGCCCTTCGCAAACATGGAGAGTCTTTCAAAAGTAGCCAGTTGGCCTACAGCCAGATGCCATTCATTGACAGAGTAACTTCCAGTTCTCCAGTGACACAAAATGAGCCTTTTGGCTGCACCCCTAATAATGTGAGCCATTGGGACTGAGAAGACTGTTTGGGGGTCCTCTCAGGGCAATTACAAAATAGAAGTACTGTGGCACTCAGGGGGAAGTCCATTAGTACCAGTTCCCCACATATTTGAATGATTTGTTGCCAGAATGTCTGGAGGGCCGAGCAATCTCATAGTATATTGAATAAGTGAGCACCACTTTCTGCACATCTCCAACAGACATCATTGTCCATCGGCGCCATGGGCTTCAAAACCTTTGGAGTATTGTATAACCTGAACAATGTCTTGTTCTGTGAAATCCGGGTGCCATGTAACTGCAGGCTACTCACCCTGTCTGGTGGGCTCCAACCAGATTGAGGGACCTGGGCTCTATTCTGATGGAAACAGGGGTTCTTTCCCATGATAAAATTAAATAGCGTGGTGCCTCCACTCAGAGTAAAATATAGTGGGCCAGATGTTTGCATAGAACAACCCCCAGGGATATCTACCCACCTCTTGTTATAGTCAACCCACACATGGAATACCATAAACAGTTGCAGCACTTTACATGCAAATAATGATTATAACTAATAGTATGCTCACAGACAGTTCTAAGCTGTAACAACAACAACAGATTTATTATTGGGGAAGGGGCAATGGGAGATGCAACCACAATGCAGTTGATAACATTTGATAACAAGTAATGCATAAACCATAACAATGACCTTACCCATCCCACAGCAGTAACATCATGTAAAGAGCCCACCTCCCCACTGGTACCAGTGTCCCCAAAATCTACCTGGGTACCCAGACTGAGGTGCAGGTTTGATCATTGCCACGGGTTGTCCGGCATTAGTGCACTTAACTTTAAGAAGGAAAACTTTAAATAACTGGATGAATTTCCAAAGCTCTGGGCAGGACTGCCCTTACTCATGGTTCTGTGGCATGGTTCTGGCAGGGTCTGGCAATGGTTGCAGGGGCAGTTAACTGAACTGGGGGTGCCTGAAGCTGTACATACAGGTTTGCAGCTTGTCTGCTGTGACAGAGTCTTGCAGCTTGTCACTTTCAGGGCTGTTGTGGACTCCGGCAGCCTGTCACCCTCCATGTAGCTTGTCACCTTCTGGCAGGCTGGATCAGATACTGGAACAGGGTGGAACAAGGGACCAGGACCAACATGCCTCCAGGGGAAATGAATAGTAGTGATCAGCAGTAGCACTACCTGACCGACTCCCCAGACTATCCTTGCTGGCAGTGGCTTCTGTTCTGGAACTCAGGAGATAAGTCATTTCTTCTCTGGACTGGCAGCAGTTGATACCTCTGGGAACAACCTGCTCATACCCTAAGGCTAGTAGTGGCACACAGTTTTACTGCAGTGTTAAACTGCAGCTTCCAACCACAAGCAGCTTTCTGACTTCAAACTGACTTCCCCTCAGATGATGGGAAATTTCTGAAGGTGCTTCCTGACTCGGGGCTGCTTGAACCCAAGAAACTTTCAGGCTGTCAACAGAATCAACAGTCCAACCTCTCTCACAGGCTAAAGACTTTATTCAGGATGCTGCAGTGTTTTTAGTTGCAAGAACTCTCAAAATTTTGCTCTAGCTTCCCAAGCTGTAGAAAGCTTCTTAGCATGGCTCCTGACATTTGACTGTGGAAGCCTTAGGCAGACTTCCAAACCATTCCTCTTACACAGTCCAAGTCCTCCTGACTCCCAGAGAGCTTCAGCCAGACTGCTTTGAGCTGTAACTGTCGTTGGGATATGAGGAGAGAATGGAAGCCAGTGGTGGGCGAAATGGGCTCAATCCACTCCGTGAAGTGATTCATGGAGCAAAGAGCGGATTCATGAGTGTTCCAGAATGCGGTTGAGTAATTCGTATATAAAAGGGAATGCAAAGTGCATTGAAAACAGCTACTGCATTACTCTGCCTCCACTGGTCACTTCTCTTTCAATTTTTAAGGTGAAGTACATTGGTGGCAGTTCACTTAGCCTCACTTTGCCTTGTTTTTGAGCTCTGAAGGAGGATTTTGCAGTGATTCATGGGTGTTCAGGTCACATGGGCTCTATATTGATCAGCACATCCTCAGTTCAAGGTAGTATGAGTAGGAAGGAGTAGGAGACAGTGTGCTCTGATAGCTGTCAGTAGGAATCTTTTAAAAGCTGTTCAAAAAGCATTTTTTTGGGGGGGTCCAACTGTAATTCATCGATTGTAGGAAACCCTCCTGTGCTCACATCATCGAGCGTTTTTGTTTGTGTGTGGATTTTGAATGTAAATTTACAACATTGAGTGTGTGCGGTGAAAGACAGTGACGTGTGCTGTGTGGGGGAGGGGCGTATCTGTGTGTAGGTAGATTTAAATTGGAGAACTAGTGATTTCTTTGTGTTTTGGCAATATTTTTGTTATATAACTGACTGTGTTACTGTACACATAGTAAAATTGTCAGTGATAGTACAAATTTTCTTGCTGCTTGTTGTGTGAATGCGGTGCAGCATTTCATAAGGCCAGGTTGTTTAAACTACAAATTTACATTATGTGGCACTGAGTACACTGAACTTTTGCATTTGCATGCAATTCCTCGTTCAGCATTGTACACAAAGTGTTCTGTGTTGTGTGTGCAGAGTTGCATGCATCAAATACAATACACCTTTTAAAATTTGTGACACAGATCAGTGTAAGTGCAACTAAGCGCAGCAGTGTGAACCTGCTATCCACTGCAGCTGCCTGATTTTGTACTGCGATCGTGTTCTCTGTTCTTAGTGTTGCTGCTTGTAGTGCTGTAAAATCAGCACTGTCTGTATTCAGTGCCCCCACATTGAAAATATATTTTTACCAGACTGGATTGTTTTTGTGACCCCATCAGCACCACTGGTTACTGAAGTTGTCTTAATTCTGTGACAGTGTCACAACACAGTAGTCCCCTTATCTGTTGCTGAAGCCACAGTTGTTTATTTTGCTTCACATTCAGCTAGCGATAGTAGCGAGTAGCGACCTTCCAGTCAGAAAGTGAATGTATCAAACTCTGAATTTGGTAATAATATTGTGGTTGATCCCCCAAAATGCCTGCAAAGAGACATGCAAGTAAAGCTGTTTCTAGCCATGGCAATGTTGGCAGTAAGAGGGTCTGTGGGCGTCGTAGTAGTACGCGGACGGAGAAGTGCATTGGTGATGTGAGGAAAGGTATTACTCCTGCAATATTTTTTTAAAGTTCAATCAGTAGCTTCACTGATAGTTGGAGGAGATGATGTTTTCCCAGCCGGTGGTGTTAGTGTTACTGGTGTTAGTGATGGTGGAGGTAGTATTAGCATTGTTGCGTCAAGTTCTAATTCTGACCAGTGTACCATATCCAAACATATTAACTGTGAAGCAGTGCAAGTGAGTGACAGCGTAGATGATGTCATACTTCCCAGTAACATCCGATTAACTGAACCTGATTCTGATGATAATGTCAATGATAGCATACAATGTGATATTCCATCCACCGTGGCACTTAATGTCACTCATTTTCCATGCAACAGTGATTCACAGTGTGGTGAAAAAAAATTACGTGATGGTGGTGTAGATGCTGATGATGAATGTGATGATGATGATGATGTTGCTTTTGTTGCAACATGCAATCCATATGTTAGCATCCAAGCAGAAGATGTGGATGTGTGTGACAGTGACATTGATGAATATGATGATGATTTAATTGACACCAGTTGGGAACTGGAGAAAAAGAAATTAAAAGTGGCTGTGTCGGAAATTTCTGAATTTGTTTGCAGGAATCCCCCACCCTGTAAAAACTTGTGATGTACCGGTTTTAGTGGATGATGATGATGATGATGACCCAGTACTCAATATGATAGGTAGTCATTGTGGTCAGTTGCAGTCCAGGTGTGCAGTGCCAGAAACATCACGTGCCCCCCCAACTTCAGTGCTTAAAATAACAGACTTAATTAAGCCACATCATCATGGACATGTTAAAAGCAGAGCATCACAGTCCCTTGTTTGGGATTTTTTTGTTCAAGATGCAAATGATGATCCAGTTGCAATCTGCCAGGTTTGCCATGTGCGTGTGAGTCGAGGTAAAACGGGGAGCCATCTTGAGACAGGGGGACAGCATAGGCATCTTAAGAATAGGCACTTGGCTCTGTGGACCCAGCACAAGCTGGCAGCTAATACCAGAATTGGGCATTCACCCGTATCACCAGTGGCAACCATAGCCAGCATGTTATCCCCTTCCATGACTGTTAAGCCCAGTAGGAAATTAAACGTGTGCAGTAGTGCGGCAATAAGAGCAGAGGATTACTACAGGCATGATGATGATGAGGTGGAGGACCATAATGACTTTGAAATGTTGTCCAGTGCTGGTGAGAGTAGCAGTTTTGTGGTGGTGGTGGTGGTGGTGGTGAATGCAGTATGTCTAGTGCAAGTGGTACATCAACCCCGGTTGGCAAATCCGGAAAAATAACATCATTTCTGGGTTTGTCATCATCACCTGTGCAACCGTCTTCATCAAATGTCCACACTCCACCCCCTGCCAATGCCATTCATCACAGAACACAACCATTTGTGACCAACACACACCCTGTAAAATGTTTAAGTCAACCCACGTTACAGAGTGTTTTTGAGCATAAGCTGAAGTACCCCCCCAATCATACAGTGTCACGTGAACTTAATGCTGCTGTAGCAGAAATGCTGGCAATCGATCTTTTGCCCTTCTCCTTTGTGGAGAATTCTGGGTTCTGGTGGTTTGCTGCCCATGTCTGTCCAAAATGGAAAGTCCCATCCAGGACATACTTTTCTACCTGTGCTGTTCCTGAGTTGTTCCGCACTGTCTCAGGCTCAGTAAGACATGCCCTTCAACATTCCTCCTCTCCATTCATCCATTTAAGTATGGATATGTGGACAAGTGGCAAAACAGCGGGGAGTTCATATCTGTGTATAACTGCACACTGGGTGCAGGTGCCGGGGGTTGTTTGTGATGCTGGTAGTGTGAATAATCAGTGCAGGAAGATGGACTGTCATGGTAGCGATCTTCCTGGAATTCGCCAGCATGCAACAATTGCTATGCGCAGTGTGACCTGTTCACACACTGGTGAGAACATGTTGGACATGGTACTGACTGAAATTGACAGATGGCTAAACCCTCTGTCCCTGAGAGCTGAGTTCATAGCAAGTGACAATGGGTCAAATGTGGTGAAATGTATCACGAATGGTGTTTTTTTTCATGTTCCTTGCATGGCCCACTGTTTAAATCTTGTGGTTCAGGAGTTTCTGCAGCACCCTGACATAAAGGAAATGCTGACCATTGCACGATGTATCTGCTCTCACTTTTCAAGATCTGGAAAGGCCCGTGATCAACTGCGGCAGTTGCAGATATAAAACAGCCTGCCTCAGCACCGCTTGAAGCTGGAAGTTGTCACCTGATGGAACTCCACGTTATACATGGCAGAGAGGTTGTATGAACAATACAAAGCCATCACAGAATATCTTGTTATGCACACTAGCCGTGACAGTTCTGGGGCCTCCATGTCTATGACGACTGAACAGTGGCACCTCATGGACTCTGTAATAACAATTTTGTGGCCTTTTGAACATGCCACACAGGCAGTAAGTGGCGAGTCTGCCTCCATTAGCCAATCAATTCCACTGCTGCGGGTGCTGAGGCAGACATTGCTGAATGTACAGCATAGCCTTGATGTTGCCGGAGATGGTGGTAGCAGTATGTTGCTGCAACACATGCTGACAGTATTCGACCAGAATCGTGACATTCTGAGCATTCAGCGTAGTGACAACTTTGCCATGGCAACAATGCTGGACCCACGATACAAACGTGGAATTGAATCAGTACTGGAGGGAGGGCCTGAAAAGGTAAAAAATATCAGTGGTCAACTGGTTCGCTTGGTTCATGGGGCACAGAAGTCACGTGCCAAGGTTTGCAAACCTCAGCAACATAATCCAGCTGAAGGTGTAGCTGGAGGACCGCAACCATATCATGCAAGGGTAAGGGGACTGTAGTTCCTGGTGGTCAGTCATCCAAAGTGGTTGGCATCAACCCACTTTGGGAGGCTTTGTCCCAAGTGGGTATTTGCGACATCAATGATTCTGGGGAACAGGCTGATGCATCAACAATCGGACTTAGTGTGGCACAGAGAATGGCTGAGTCATATTTGATTTGAGGATGATGATGTGGTTAATGTTGGCAGGTTTTAACTGCAGTATTTAAAAGGCGGTGTTCCCCCACCCCACCTCAGACCACCACCACCGGGACTGATGTTATCCAAGTCTGCTGCCACCATGAGTCTGTCTGTCCCCCATGGACCACCATCACCACCGGGACTGATGTTATGCAAGTCTGCTGCCACCATGAGTCTGTCTGCCCATCCCAGACCACCACAACTGGGACTGATGTTATCCAAGTCTACTGCCACCATGAGTCAGTCTGCCCTCCATGGACCACCACCACCACCGGGACAGATGTTATCTAAGTCTGCTGCCACCATGAGTCTGTCTGCCCCCCATGGACAACAACCACCACCAGGACTGATGTTATCCAAGTCTGCTGCCACCATGAGTCTGTCTGCCCACCCTGTACCACCACCACCGGGACTGATGTTATCCAAGTCTGCTGCTACCATGAGTCTATCTGCCCCCCATGGACCACCACCACCACCGGGACTGATGTTATCCAAGTCTGCTGCCACCATGAGTCTGTCTGTCCCCCATGGACCACAGCCACCACTGGGACTGATGTTATCCAAGTCTTCTGCCACCATGAGTCTGTCTTCCCACCCCGGACTACCACCACCGGGACTGATGTTATCCAAGTCTGCTGTCACCAAGGGTCTGTCTGCCTCCCATGGACCATCACCACCACAGGAATGATGTTATCCAAGTCTGCTGCCACCATGAGTCTGTCTGCCCACCCCGGACCACCACCACCGGGACTGATCAAAAAAAGTTTGTCAACATGATCAGGCACATCCCTCTCCGACCCATGCTTGGGCACACATGCAACACGCAGAAGTCATTTCACTCCATGACAATGACCATCATTAAGAACTGGACTCCAGAAGAATACTGATGAAATCTGTGAAGAAATAAAAAAATAACAAGCCATTACAGACAAAACTGAAAATATGATCCCTCCCCAAAAAAAAGAAATACTTACCTTCATGTGCTTGAGAGTTATCCAGTTCCATTTAAGCGCAAAAAATTCTCAGTGAGCACTGGACGGTGCACAGCAACAGTTCAGAGATGGAGTCACCTGTGTGTGATGCAGAACAACAGCATGAATACATGTCCATGTCAAGTTCAACCCCTCTCATCATCATCTACAAAGTACACAACCATATATATACTGTATATATATATATATCTACTCACCAAGGCTGCTGTTACTGTACATCCAAAGGGCACCTTTCAATCCAGTTGAGATGATCACTTTTCACTTCTCTGCACACAAGGAGGATGCATTCTAGGACTGCAGAAAAAATCTGGGGACTCTGTGCCACTGTTGTGTGCATGACTGAGTGCACCATAAATTCTGGGGGACTTTGTATGTGCTGAGACAGTCTCATTTCACTGTGTTACCACTTGTCAATTTTCTGGACACATGGAGGATGCATTCTGGGACTGCAGAAAAAATCTGGGGACTTTGTGCCACTGTTGTGCGCATTACTGATTGCGCCATAAATTCTGGGGGACTTTGTATGTGCTGAAACAGTCTCATTTCACTGTGTTACCACTTGTCAATTTTCTGGACACATGGAGGAGGCATTCTGGGACTGCAGAAAAAATCTGGGGACTCTGTGCCACTGTTGTGCGCATGACTGAGTGTGCCATAAATTCTGGGGGACTTTGTATGTGCTGAAACAGTCTCATTTCACTGTGTTACCACTTGTCAATTTTCTGGACACATGGAGGAGGCATTCTGGGACTGCAGAAAAAATCTGGGGACTCTGTGCCACTGTTGTGCACATGACTGAGTGCGCCATAAATTCTGGGGGACTTTGTATGTGCTGAAACAGTCTCATTTCACTGTGTTACCACTTGTCAATTTTCTGGACACAGGAGAGATACCTTTTGTGGATGCAGAAAAATGAGGCATCAAAACAGCGCACATACACAGAACATACAGACACTTAACAGAAGGAAGGGGTCCCAGAATACAAACTGTAATGCATATTGAAGACAACAAAAAAAGGGCATAATTACATACAAGGGTCAGGGATGGTGGAGGAATACATTTTATGGCAGAGCAAGGAAGGTTAGGGGGGAACATGGTGTGAGGAAACAAAACTAATGTGGGATCCTATGGTGATCCAGTAGCAGTTCCAGCATGGACATAATTTGAAGCTGATGTCCCTCTATGTCATCCAACCGTTGCTCCACATCACTCATCCTCTTGCTGTTCTCCTCAACAGCACTCCAGAGAACTGCCAAGTCAGACAGTGTTACACGCACTTCTCTGGCGTCCACTCCTTCGACAGGCTGACCTGCTGGTGGTGGTGGTGGTGGTAGGGGTGCTGGTGGAGCAACAGGTGCTGCTGTGGCCCTCCTCTTCTTAGGGATGCAGTGCCCGCTATGCACAGTGACACCTTCTGCCATGGAACAGCCAGCAGGTGCAGACATGGTCCGTTCTGTGGCAGCCTCCCACTCCAACTGGTGGTGATTAAGCATATGGGTGCGCTGGCCCCCAGTCCCCAGGTGACTCCCCTCGGGGCCACGGCGCACCTCCACCGCACATAGACGATGCTTAATCACACTGCTGCCCCCCCGACACAGTCAAAAAACTGCCAAACAGTGGAGGTGCGGGGAGGACCAGGCACAGGCAGGGCAGGGCCAGATGAACTGGCAGCAGGCTGCTCACACTGCTCAACAGTTATGATGGTGGGATCCACACCTGGGCCTGGGGGAACAGGCACATCCTGCTAGAAAGGACCTTGTGCTGGACTTGGTGGTGGTGGTGGTGGTGGTTGAACTGCCTCAGAGTCAGGAGGCGGCACTGGTCTTGCTTCCGGGGGTTGGACACTCAGAAGTTTAGAGTGGTCCAACACAAATGGGCACTCATGCCCCCCACGCATGTGCACGGTACGACGACGCATACTACCACGCTCTCCCAGAGCTGCCCCCACTCCAGACATTCCCTAACCCTGCTCCATCTCACGACACAAGCACAACACACACACACACACACACACACAGTCACACACACAATGACAAACAACTAAGTAGGTAAGAAAAATAAAATTTACAGAAGGAACAAATTAAGTAAAAAACAGTACAGAAAAGACAAAAAAATGTATCTTTTAAAAAAGTTATTGGTTTAAGTATTACATTTTAACTCTCTCTGCAATCAAAAAAACACTCCTCTCTCTAGTACACACACACTTCTCTCTCTCAGTATGCACAGGAGAAAGTGAAACTGTCTGTGTGACTCACTTCCTTCCTGCCTGGCTAGAGAGGATGTGACTTACAGTACTGTGAGCCATGTGATCTGTGGGGGGACTGCCAAGTCTGAAACACCAAGTGGATCACTTAGAATCATAATGAGGAATGCAGTCCATTAAAACAATGACTTAGCCTTGTCATGTTCTCATTATGCCAGCAGTGAAATGACAGCAGCGAGACCACTGCCCACCTGCACGTGCAGCGGAGTGGCAACACGAAGTGCCCACTTCACGAACACTTCACCAGCGAATTTTAAATTTGCTGCATCTCTAATGGCAGCTTCCAGTTGGTTGAACACAGCTATCCGTCTTAAAAATTATTAAACATCAAGTGCTCATGAAACTTAATTGGTTGCCTATTTGGGCACCAAGAGCACAGTATTTCCCCTTCCCTGGAACTATTGCTGAGTCCATCAGGCTCCTTGAGCACTGATTGGCTGGATTTATGGTCAAAGTTTTGCAAAAATGGCTGCTATTGTGAACAGTTCAAATGGCTTACACAGAGTCCAAACATTGATTGTCTTTTGCAAGCAAACAAAACACTTTTAATTAATAAATGCACTATTGTTTAGCAACTGCCCTTCTGCCCTGGTGTCTGGTGGCAGAGTGGGGCTTGACAAAGGACTCCCCCCACCTGTTGCTAGTGCCAAGGCACTGTACCCCAGGTGACAGGTACAGCTATTATTCATTTAGCAGTTTTGACTGCTCTTAAAGATATATCTGCCCTTTTTGCTATTAATGCTTAAGAGTGCTTTTATCTCTTTTTACTTCTGCCCCCCTATGTGTGCCTACAGACCCCCTATTATGGTTTTAAAGTCCCAGAGAGTTGGAGCACATAAAGGGGAAGCACTCTGAGCTGCTGCAGCAACTTTGACATTCGAGTGCCATAGCACATTCAACATTCGAGCTGGCCGCAGCCAGTCCACACATTTGAGCAGGCAGCTCGGGAGTGCACATAGCGCTAAACAGCATTTCACCATACTGCTGGCTGGCAGTCCTAAACTTGTGCTGCACTGATCCTCTGGTTCTTATGCCCAGGAGGACACCAAATGTGGCCATTCAAATCATTGAATATCTGTCCAACCATAACATCTTATGCCCAGAGCAGCATGGCTTCTGTGCTGGCCACAGTACCAGCACTGCGCTAATTGAATTCTCCAATTTCCTTCACTCCTCCCTGGACACCAGCTCCCTAGCTGGTGCAGTGTTCATCGACCTATCAAAGCCTTTTGACACTGTCTCCCACCCTCTTCTACTGAACGCCCTCTGCCACACTGGCCTCTCAGCTAGCCCTCTAGCATGGTGCTCAAGCTACCTAAACGCTCAGCCACAGTGTGTTAAAATCAATGGGACACTCTCCGATACCCATCCCATACACTCAGGGGTTCCCCGAGGCTCCATCCTGGGCCCCCTTCTCTTCTCACTCTATCTGAACACCCTGCTAAGTGCTTGCTCTGGCAAAATGCTTCTGTATGCTGATGATGCTGTCATTTTTGCCACCCACCGCAATCCCATCTCCCTTCAGGAATCCCTACAACAGTCCTTCAATGAGGCAGATGCCTGGTTTAAGGAGCACAGACTCATCATTAATCTTAAAAAAACCAAAGCTATGCTTTTTGCCCACCCCCAAAACAAAGCTAGCAACCACCCACTCCATATCCTTCCTAGTACCGAACAACCTCTGGAACAAGTCTGCTCCTACAAATACCTTGGGATTACCTTCGACTCAGCCCTCACATTCCATGACCACATTGATGCCCTTGCATCCACCTCCAACATATGGCTTGGCAGCCTCTTCTGCCATAGAAACTGCCTCCCCCCAAATGCTCTCCGGCTCACTGTTACATCCTCAGTACTGTCCCTTGTAGACTATGGCTTACCAGTCTATGGTGTTGCCGACACAACTGCCCTCAAAAAAATTCACATAACCCTAAATAAGGCTTGCAGACTGATTTCTGGTGCCCCCAGGCTCACACACACCTGTCAACTGTATGATGATGCTAAACTCCTGACCCTTGATGAACGGCTTCGCTATCATACCTGCCTCCTCACTAAAAAAACCCTACTCGGGCTCTCCCCTCCAGGGGTGACTGCATCCATCCATCGGATTCCACCTACAATTGCAACACGGTCCTCCAACAAGACTGCTCTACTGGTCCCCAGGTCAAGAACCACTAATGGTCAGAGGTCCTTCTGCTACAGAGCCCCATTCTGGTTTTACTCTCTCCCTGCACCCATCACCAATGTCAGCACTATCTCCAAATTCAAAACCACCCTTCGAAGCCAACTCCTCAACACTCATAGCTGCTCCTGTCTCTGAATGAGGCCTGACCTCGACCTCTCCACCCGTGACAATGCCCGCCAGGTGGCTCTCCATCTAGCCCACCCCTCCACCCCTTCCCAGCACACCATACCTAAGTATAACCTGACCAGTGCCTGCTGTCTTATGGTAATGCCAGTAGATTGCTCAACATATGAAACCAACTTGTGTAAGAACTATTTCAATTACCTGTACCCTGTAACTCAAATGTATTTTTGTTTGACCACAGTGTGACGTGGCGCCTCTGATGAACGCCTATTTGAGAAAACCTGTACTATGTAATCTAAAATGCTATGTATGTCCTCGATGTGATGAGGTACCTTTGGAAACGAGCCCCTGGCTCAAAGGTTGTAAACTGATTCTCACAAATAAATAAATAAATAAATAAATAAATAAATAAAATTGGGGCTGGCAGAAGCACACTAAGAGACTGGGACTGACAGTAACTGGTGGATAGAGAGATAAGGAGGCAAATTATGGTAAGCCCCACCCATGGGTGGGTTACACTCTCTGCCACCTAAATACTTGGCATTTGTGCCAAGTTCATTACCAGGGACCTGGTGCAAATAAACATTAACCATAGTAGTTTAACCAACATTTCAACATGTCTATCTAGACCAATGATTCCTAGGTAGCATAGGCAATCAGATACATCCTAGACTAGACAATGGAGAACTATTTAAACAGCAACAATAACAGGAATACTAAAGGCCTTTAAATTTGATAGTCAACTGTCATAACATTAAATGTTGCACCATACAAATAAGTATTTCTAGACGCTATTGTCTGGCAATTTTGAAGCAATACCACAATATCGTCTTTTCAACCTCAGCTTTTGCTCCTTTTAACTTTACCCACTCTATGTGGTTTGGCTGTAAGTGGAAAGATAACAAATCTGGGTTGAGACCTTGGGGTGATATATATGCCCTTGTGGACTACATGCATAGGTAAATCAGTTTAGTTGGGAGTGTCTGGAGAGTTATATCTGAAGCTTAACAAAGGCTTTACAGTTCGTTCAGAGGATCACAATGGCACTTGCACTTCTTCTTCGGCATTCAGGGTGATCAATCCTGGTTCATTGTCCACCAATGAAGCATCCTCAGACAAAATATAGCTTATTATAGTAATAGCTTGGCAGAAGACACCAGGAGGAAGGACTGCTGTGTGACTGAACTTCTCTGCTGGGACTAAAGTAGAAGAACTTTTGTATCTGGACCTTTAATTTAGGGTAAAAAAACTAACATACAAAACAAAAAAAAAGTGTGTGTTTGGGTTAACTGAACTGAATGGGTAACTGAAAAGTCATCTAGGTGTAAATCTCAGGTGACTGAAAGGACTTAACTGCTGTGAGGTTTAAATTACTTGTAGAAAGATCTGGTAAGTAGGGGAGTGGCTTAGCTAGAAGGAAGCTACATTTAAAAACTGCCTTAGAAAGATTCTGCTAATAGCTTGGCAGAAGACACCAGGAGGAAGGACTGCTGTGTGACTGAACTTCTCTGCTGGGACTAAAGTAGAAGAACTTTTGTATTTGGACCTTTAATTTAGGGTAAAAAAACTAACATACAAAACAAAAAAAAAGTGTGTGTTTGGGTTAACTGAACTGAATAGGTAACTGAAGAGTATCTAGGTGTAAATCTCAGGTGACTGAAAGGACTTAACTGCTGTGAGGTTTAAATTACTTGTAGAAAGATCTGGTATGTAGGGGGGTGGCTTAGCTAGAAGGAAGCTACATTTAAAGACTGCCTTAGAAAGATTCTGCTAATAGCTTGGCAGAAGACACCAGGTGAAAGGACTGCTGTGTGACTGAACTTCTCTGCTGTGACTATATTGCCCTCCTTCACTCCCCTCCACCCAAAGCTAGTTCTATTTTTATAGGCACAGGATTTGACTGACAACAGGAACTTCCTGTTTAGGGGCAGGAAGTGAGTGATCACAGAACCACCAAGGACCCACCATCCTAGAAGGGCAAGAGTAGCTCTCTGGCCCCCTCCAGCTGCTGGAGGTCTGCCTCTGAACAAGAAAGTGGTCTACTGAGAAATATAGGATATTCTTGTCTCAGAACAGGACAATCAGGAGCTTAAAGGGCACACAGGCAGAAAGTAAGGAGAGAGAGAGAAAAAAAAACAGAGGAAAGAGTAAGGATTTCAAACAGTTAAGGGGCCAGAAATAAGACATGATTGGAGTGGTAGTGCAGTGGCTGTGGAGCAGCAGTCTTCCGGGAGATGTTCTGGAGGATGCAGTGTTGTCACATCTGCAGGCACCTCTCTGGGCTGGGGAGGAGGTTGCTCATCTCCAGGCTGAGTTGGCCAGGATTTGTGGGACCTTCTCTTCCATCCAGGGACCACCAGTGCCACTGCTGTTGCCTCAGAGGTTGCCAAGAAAGAGGGCGTTGGACCACAGTGGACTCAGGGAGGGTTAGGTGGTGGAACAGAGGTGCATCCCTCCAGTTGTACCTCCACAATTCCTATGCCATTCTGGCAAAGTGTGGTTCCTCTATGGAGGCACCCACAGTGGAGACCAAGGAGGATGCTGGGAACCTCCACAAAGGAGACCCAGGAGGGTGGCAGGGGACCCTGCAGGGAAGGAAACAACTCCTGGTGGGGACTCCATTGTTAGGAAGGTAGAACTGGGGAAGGAAGGGAGAGGAGGTAAGGTCCTGCCTGGCGCCATGGCTTGAGGGACAGGGAGCGAATCCTCAGGATTGCCGGAGCAGCTGCACAGGGGAGGGAGCTGGATGTCATTGTCTACCTAGGGACAAATGACCTGGCTAAGAAAGGGATTAGAGAAGTTCAGGAAGAGTTTGTGGAATTGGGGAGGGGCCTTAGTCAAGTAGCATGCACGGTAACCTTCTCGGAGGTGCTACCCATTTATGGCATAGGAGAGGCTAGGGTGTTCTGTACCATGGGATTCAATCAGTGGTTGAAAAACTGGTGTGGAGCTCAGGGATTTGGCTTGATTGGGGACTGGGGGTCTACCTGGAGTGATGCAAGCCTATATTGGCATGATGGGCTGCATCTGTCCGGGAGGGGAACCAGGATCCTAGGTGATAGGTTTAAATGCTTCATTGGCAAGCTTTTAAACTAGCCAAGGGGGGAGGCACTAGAAAGGAGCAGGAAAATCCTAGCCCCCCCCAAACAATCACGGTAGTAAGTGCAGCAAACACCAACATAGAGGTGGCAATAGGGAGAAGGGCAGGGGTAAATGGAGAAAGTGACAAAGGCAAGAAGGACAGGGATGGGGCAAAAGGAGGTAAGGCCATCAGAAAATGGAGGGTAATGAGTACCAATGCCCGTAGTATGGGCAACAAGCTCCCTGAGCTGGTAGCCTTAATGGAAGAGGGATGCCTGGATATCGTAGCAGTCACAGAAACATGGTACACAGAGAACCACGACTTGGATGTTAACATACCAGGGTACATAACCTACAGGAGAGACAGGCAGGGGAGAAGAGGGGGAGGAGTAGCTCTCTATGTAAAGGAAGGGATAAAAGCAACTGAACAAAACAGTAAACAGGGAGGAGAGGAGGCACTGTGGGTCACCTTGGAGACTGGAAAGGGCACCATAATCAGCACAGGGGTTGTGTACAGACCCCCATGTCAGGGGGAAGAAATGGACAAGGATATGATGGAAGGCATTCTTAGAATGGCAGAGAAAGGGGAGATACTGTTGATGGGAGACCTGAATATGCCAGATGTTAACTGGAGCACATTTGCTGCAGCCACATCCAAGAGCAGGGCCATTCTTGATGCCCTACAGGTGGCAGGCATTAGACAGCTAGTTTCGGAACCCACTCGTGAGGGAGTAGTCTTAGACCTCGTACTCTCTAATGGGGGCAGTGAGAGGATCTCAGATCTAGAAGTGGGTTGCCATCTGGGGACAAGTGACCATCAAACAGTGTGGTTCATGTTAAACTCAGCTACAGAGTCAAGCCATACAAAAGTGAGGGTACTGGACTTTAGGAGGGCTGACTTTGGCAAGATGGGAGAGTGCCTCAGAAGAGCACTAGCAAACAGGCTAGAAGGAGGTGTGGAGCAACAATGGGGAATTATCAAAACTGCCATCACAGAGGCAACAAGCCTTTGTGTGAAGCAAATAAACAAATCAAAATGAAAGAAAAAGCCACTATGGTTCTCAAGAGAGGTGGCTGTGAAAGTCAGGAAGAAAAAGATAGCATTCCGGAAGTATAAGGAAACACAGAAGGAGCAGGACAGAGCGCTGTACCAGTTAAGGCAGAAAGAAGCAGGGAGGGAAGTCAGAATAGCAAAGGCCCAAACTGAGGAAAAGATAGCCAACTCAGTTAAGAAGGGGGATAAAACCTTTTATAGGTACATCAGCGAGCGTAGAAAGACAAAGGGAGGGATAGTGAGGCTGAATAGAATGAACGGTGGGTGGACAGAGGGGGACAGTGAAAAAGCAGGAATACTGAATGAATATTTCTGCTCAGTATTCACAAAAGAGGAGGGGGAAGTGCCTAATCCAATTAACAGAAGCACTCTTGATAAGGGGCTCGATCCCAGTCCTTTCACAGAAGAAAGGGTTCTGCAAGAACTCCTAAAACTGAAGGTGGACAAAGCAATGGGTCCTGATGGAATTCACCCAGTATTCTAAAAAGAATTAAGGAAGGAACTAGTGAAACCACCGCTACTCTTTTAATAAATCATGGGAGGATGTGTGGTACCCGAGGACTGAGGAAGGCGGATGTGATTCCCTTCACAAAAGTGGGACCAAGACAGAGGCAGGAAACTACAGACCTGTCAGTCTGACCTCTGTGGTAGGGAAAGTCATGGAGTCACTTCTGAAGGAAAGAATAGTTGAGTACCTAGAGGTCAGTGGAGCACAGGACCCAAGGCAGCATGGGTTCACAGCGGAAAGGTCATGTCAGACGAATCTAATAGATTTCTTTGACTGGGTGACCAAAGTAGTAGACCAGGGAGGGGCTGTGGACATGGCCTACCTAGACTTTAGCAAGGCATTTGACACAGTCCCACACAAAAGATTAATAGTCAAACTAACCAGCCTGGGAGTGGGTCCCAGGGTGGTAGCCTGGGTAAAACATTGGCTGGACAACAGGACATAGAAGGTAATTGTAAATGGAGTCCACCTGAAGAAAGGGCAGTTACTAGTGGGCACCGCGAGGGTTCAGTGATTGGGTCCAGTCCTTTTAATGTCTTCATCAGTGACATTGCAGAGGGACTGGAAGGAAAAGTATGCCTTTTGCAGATGACACAAAGATCTGCAACAGGGTTGATACACAAGGAGGCGTGGAAAGGATGAAAAGGGACTTGGCAAGGTTGGAGGAATGGTCAGAAGTATGGCAGCTAGGATTCAATGCAAAAAGTGCAAAATAATGCACCTGGGAAACAAGAACCCAGGAGAAGAATACACAATGGGTGGGGAGGTAGTAACAACAACAAAACAGGAAAGGGACCTGGGGTAATCATATCAGATGACCTTAAGGTTAGCAAGCAATGTGAGAAGGCAGTAGGGAGGGCCGGGGTATACTGGGATGTATAGGGAGAGCATCAGCAGCAGAAAACAGGAAGTTGTTATCCTCTGTACAGACAGTTGGTGAGACCCATCTGGAATACTGTGTCCAGTTCTGGAGACCCCATCTCCACAAGGACATAGACAGGATAGAGGCAGTCCAGAGGAGGGCAACTAAAATGGTGCAGGGTCTGCAAGAGAAGCCGTATGAGGAGAGACTAAAGGAGCTTAATATGTATACCCTTGAGGAAAGAAGGGAGAGGGGGACATGATAGAAACTTTCAAGTACCTCAAGGGAATCAACAAAGTCCAAGAGGGTAGCATCTTTCAGAAAAAGAGACGCAAAGAACAAGGGGACACAATTTAAAGATAGAAGGAGGCGTTCTAGGGCAATGTGAGGAAGTATTATTTCACAGAGAGGGTAGTGGATGCATGGAACAGCCTTCCTGAGGAGGTTGTGGGGTCTAAAATGAGGGAGAATTCAAGAATGCATGGGACAGACATAAGGCAATTCTTGTGGGGGGCAGGAAGATATAGGCTGTTGGTTAACTAGGATCTGCGGCCTATCCTGTAGGTAGGGAAATGGGCAGACTAGATGGGCCTAGCGGTCCTTATCTGCTGTCAAAGTCTATGTTTCTATGTTTCTATGTAAAATGGGTGCCACAACTTCCTCTGGAACTTTAGCTATCTTCTCAGGTATTTCTACAATGTCTTCAGGCTCTGCAGGTTCTCCACTTTCTTGCTCTGTTAATTTCTTTGGCTCAGGCCCATCATCCTAGAGTATCGTCTCGGTGGTGGGTACAGAGTCTGTAGTTGCTTCAGAGTTTTGAGTTGGTGGCTCTGTAACAGACATCTTTATCATGTCACCTCTTACTTCAGGTGTCCCTTCAAGCAGTCAGGCAAGTTCAGGTGTGGAATAATAATAGGCTGGGTAATAAATTACTTATCCCTCTGACTTAGTATCTGAATTGTCTTGTTCTGCTTGCTCATCAGAAGGTGTTGGAAATGTTGCAGACTGTTGTGCCCTCTGCCAGTTTTCTGCATCTGTGCATACCAGATCTAGTGGTGAGAGGTGTAGGAGGTTCTGGATGATTTGAGCTGTCACTTGTAACCATTTGTCTGATGGACAGCAAGTGATTGTTGTGGATAGTCTGGTACCCACGTGTCTCTCTTTCAGGATGGATTTTGTATAGACATGTTTTGTACTTTCTCACTCACAACATAGGTGTGAGAAGGGGTGCTTCCCATCTGTCAGTAATTTTGTGATTTCCATTAATTCAAAATTCCTCAGTAATACACGGTCACATAGTAACAATTTTAGCGCCTTGAGCCACTTATCACATCTGTCCTTGTTTGCTTTGTTTCTTTTGGCCGCGACTTCAGCAGCCAGCTTGTAGGCTGAATTTAATTGCTCTTTCAATTTCTGCAAATATTGAAGGTAAGTCCATGTCCTGGTCCCATCAGCTGACATGCTGAAACAGATATCTACTGGTAGCCTTGCTTCTTAGCCAAACATTAAGTTGTATGGGGAAAATCCAGTAGCATCATTCTTGATGCAGTTATATGCATGAATCAAAGAACTCACTTGATGGCTCCATTTTCTTTTATCTTTTTGGTTCAGGGTGCCCAGCATATCCAAATGAGTTCTGTTGAACTTCTTAGGCTGGGTGTCACCTTATGGATGGTATGTGGTGTCCAAGATGGAAGCCTTTTTGTCCTTAGTAGGATAAGCTTGAGCATATCTGGAGAAATGGTCTGTGACTACAATAATATTTGTTATATTCATAAAAGTCTGCCTCCAGGCTTAAGAAATCAATGCACATGAGTGCCATGGGTGCACTGGTCAGAATATTAACAAGAAAAGTGGCTCTCTGTGGCAATGATTTCCTTTGAACACATCGGCTGCAGTTTTTGCAGTATTGCTTAATATCACTTCCAATCTGAGACCAGTAAAACTGGGCATGAGCTAAATCCAGTGAGAGCTCAATTCCCAAATGGCCCATACTATCATGTAGAGCTCGGAGAGCATTCTTTTGAAGTTGAAGGGTAACACCCACTGCGCACTAAGGGTCCCTTATGGGTCTTGAACCTCCTGGTGCTATAAATTGTCTTTAAGATTTGACCACACCCTTAACAACAATTTTGCATTTGGATCACTGGTGACTACTTGGGTTGCATCACCCCTTTCTGCAGGGTGCTGAGTACCTCTCATATATTCTTGAGTCTAACTTTTGCTCTCTCTGTACATCTTGGTTGGTCAATTGGGGCAATAATTTTAAGTCCAAAGCATCCAAATTGCAGTAGACAGTTGGAATACAATTACCAGAAGCACCAATACTATCCACCAGATGAGTGACAGTTTCTGTGGCTGGTTGCTCATCTGAGTCAGACTTTTAAAAAAATTTCTTCACAGTCTGTTCAGGAATTCATACGCAGTTGTGGCTATTGGCAGTGGATGCCATTGGGCATTGGGACAATGTATCTGCATCAATATTGTTCAGGCCATAGTATATTATGTTGCTGACTACATTTGGTTGCCACAATTACAGCGCTGCAACAAAGGAGAATGTGAAAGGGGTGATCTTGATTTTAGATCACTCCTCACTCCTGTCAGCTTTTGGCCCCACTCAGTTTCTACCCCTTCCGGGGCATACCCATCCCAGAGGAGGTTATATTTAGTGCTGGGGGTTGTGGGAGGCTGAAAGCCGATCATTTCCTGGGAGGGTGCTTTGGCGCTGTACCTCCCAGGAGAACAAATGCCACTGGAATGCTTGATGACATTTTGCCAGCGCCGTAATCAGTGTCAACAAAATGCATGTCACTGCGGCTGGTTGAACTGTTCAGGCTAGGTTGGATCTCAATGCAGTAGCCATAGGTGGATAAGGCTGACAGTCACCTGTGTGCAGCTGCATCAAGCTTTGCAGTGGTTTGCACATATGTTAAAGGATTGTTGTCAGTTCTAACAGTGATGTGCACCCTATAAAGATATTCATGGAGTTGGTCCACAATAGCCAACTTCAATGTGACAAAACTTTAACTTGTGCACAGGATATTTTATTTAGCACTATTTTTCTCCGGCTTGCAAAGGCGACCAGGTGCATTCCTTCTGGGTAGCTCTGATAGTGCACCACCTCAAGACCACTGAAGTTCGTGTCCATATGTAGAACATAGGGATTTTGTGGGTCTGAATACCCTAGGACAGGTGCGTGAGTTAATCAATAAATGATTTCATCAAAAGCTTGGTCACCGCCAGTGGTGCACTTCTGGCCAAAAGGTTCAGATAGCTTAAAATACTGCTTAGGTTCAGTGGTAACTTCAGGTGTCTTTGCTCTCTTGCCTTTATTGGTGAGCAGGTAGCCTTGTGTTAAGTTCAGTAGTGGTCTCACCACTCGAGTGTAATCTTTGACAAATCTCCTGAAATAACCACAGAACCCCAAAAATTATTGAAAGTCCTTCAAGTTCATTGGTTTGGGCCAGGTAGTTTATACATCAGTTTTACTGGGGTCAGTCTGCATGCCATGGGCCTGTACTATATGCCCCACATATTTAACTGAAATCTGGAAAACCTGACACTTATTGATAGAAAGCTTGAGCCCAAATTCTTTCAAGTGGTCTAAAACTTTCAATAATCAGGCTCATGCTCCTCCAAGGTGTTCCCAAATAAAATGATGTCATTAAGGTATACTAAGCACACTAACAAATTCATGTCTCTGACGGCTCTCTCCATTAGGCACTGGAAGGTGACTTGGATGTCCTAAATGCATTCAGGCATTCTCAGAAATTCATAGAATCTAAGAGAACATATAATGTTGTTTTTGTCTCTGTCTTGGGGAGCCATGGGTATTTGATAATACCCCCCCCCACCCTTCCACATAGGTATTTCCCCGGTATGACCAGGGTTGTGACTTCTACTATTGTTATACTTTATACAATTGCTATTTACTGCAGGTAACTTTATTCTGTAAACCACTGTTATATTGTGTTCTTTGTTATCTGTAAGGCACCTGTATGTTACCACTGTTGTATCTCACAGTGTAACCATGTCTACCCTCCCTGCGATGAGGTGCCTTTGTAAATGAGTCCCTGACTCAAAGGCTGTAAATCAAACTTTCAAAATAAATAAAAAAATAATATAATAGCCACTCCTTAGGTCAAGCACAGAAAACCACTTATTTCCAGTAATACAATCAAGCTCGTCTTGAATTCTAGGCATGGTATATTGGTCATGAATTGTCTATTTGTTGAGAGATCTGTAATCAACACACATGCACACCCCTCCATTTTTCTTGCTCACTACCACAATCGGTGATGCATGTGGACTTCTTAATTCTTGGATAATGCTTGCCACCAACAATTCTTGTAGTTGTCTTCTTATATCATCAACGTCTGCAGGTGCCAACCTGCAGGACCTCTCCCAGAAAGGTCATTCATTATTAAGTCTGATATGGTGCTCTTCTCCTGTCACACATCCCACATCCCATTCATGAAGCGAAAACACTTTCATCCTTTCAGCTAGGTTTGCAGCTGACTCAGGCCTTCCATGCTTCTGGTACAGGAAAGCCACCAAAACAAAACAGTTTTTGGTCAATGCCAGGTCAGGCATCATCTCTGGTGGGAGTAGATTGCACTGTGATGTGTGCACAGTACATTCAAGCCAGACTATATCTTTTCCTGATGACCTCCTGATCCATCACATTTTTTTACCTGGACGGTAACTCATTTGGCATAAGCATGAGCTCTTACTGGCAACACACTGGGCTTTACTAATAGTCCTGCAGGCAGATCATGTTCTTCTGGGGCATCAAGCATTAAAATCTGGTTCTTCACATCTTTTCTCAGGCATACCACACCACCGACATTGCACTCAGCATTAGGTGGCAGTACAAGTTCTTCACCGCCATGACACCAGAGTATACCCACAGGGTAATTCTGAGTTTCAGCCTGAGTCTAAGTTTGTTGCTGGTAGACCTTTTGCACTAAGGCATGTACAAGTAACACTTTCCCTTTCTGCTTGGCCTTCCTTTCCTGGCAAAACTGAGCCAGATGACCAAACATGTGGGCATTGCTGCAAATAAGTATGGGCACTAACACCAGCCTGGTGGCGCTGAGGGTTGAGGCACTGGATGCCACACTTCGCACCATGCCGGTAACCCATGTTCTGGAGTGAGCTCGCACCACCAGGAGTTGACTGGGGTGTGAGGACGAGGAGACAAATTGAGCAGCTGCAAGGCAGCTCTCCTCTCTTGGGAGGGACGTGGGGTTTCCTCAGCTCTTGGCTGCCACTCATTGGAGGCTAGGTGGCAATGCCAAACCAAGGCGGAACCTGGAATTAGGCTGGGAGGGAGGAAGGGGCAATTACAGGAGCCATGGAGTGCAGGTGTGCCTCCATGTGCATGTGCAATCTGGGGTCCCAGGTAACATGTTGAGCAAAGCAGAAATACCATGGCTCCCCCATTGCCAAGTAAGGCGCAGGAGTAACGGGGGAATAAAAAACTATACGGAAAAAAAAATAAGCATGGGCACTCTGTCTTGCATCCATGATTCCAGACATACTAAGGCCAATGTCTCGACCGGGTTCCCCACACTTTGAGGTACCCCAGATATGGATAAGATTTGTCACTGAGTCCGCTTACATTCAAGCCTTCCAATGGCAGTAGTTCATAATGAGACTGATGCTGGTCGTACCAACTGTTGCAAATAATTGTTGCTTGGGAACCACTGACCAGGACAAAGAAACATAGAAACATAGAAATTGTCAGCAGATAATGACTGCTAGGCCCATCCAGTCTGCCCGTAGGCTCTATACATTATATGTGGCCACTGACCCTATGTGATCAATAGCTTGTCATCACTCTCTCCACTTTCAGGCTTCCCTTGTGCCTGTTCCAAGCATGCTTAAACCCTTCAACTGTGCTTGCCCCCACCACCTCCTGTGGCAGACCATCCATGTGTCGACCACCCTTTCTATGTAGAAAAACTTCCTCACATTACCTCTTAATCTACCCCCCTCCCATTTCATATTGTGCCCCCTTGTTCTAGTACTTTTTCTACATTGGAGAAACTCCCCCGCCTGCATCTTGTTTATGCCCTTAAGATACTTAAAAGTTTCAATCATGTCCCCCAGCTGTCTCCTCTCCTCCAGTGAGTACATATTGAGGTCCCTTAGTCTATCCTCATATTTCTGTGGTGTAAGCCCTTCACCATCTTTGTTGCCTTTCTTTGGATAGTCTCCACCTTATCTATGTCCTTGCACAGGTGTGGTCTCCAGAACTGCATGCGGTACTCCAGGTGAAGCCTTACCAATGTCATATACAATGGCATCACCACCTCCCGCCTCCTGCTAGTGAAACCTCTGCTTATGCACCCCAGAATACTACTGGCCCTCCCTGCCTTTGTACACTGCTTTGATACCTTATGATCATCAGAAATGATAACCCCTAGGTCCCTTTTCTCCATGGTGACAGTCAGCTCCTCCCCCCCCCAACCTGTAGCTCTATCCAGGGTGCTCTCTACCCAGGTGCATTATTTTGCAGTTCTTTACATTGAACCTCAGTTGCCACATCTCTCACCATCTTTCGAGCTTCTCCAGGTCCCTCTCCATTTTCTGCACCCCTTCTGGAGTATCTGCCCTGTTGCAGAGCTTGGTATCATCTGCAAACAGGCAGACTTTTCCTTCCAGCCCCTCTGCAATGTCACTAATGAAGACATTGAACAGGACTGGTCCTAGTACTGATCCCTGTGGTATCCCACTTATCAACCCCCTCTCCCCAGATTGTACCCCATTTACCACTACCCTCTGTCTCCTGTCTGTTAACCAGTTCCTACCCCAGTTTACCACCTTGTTTCCCATGCCCAGACTACCCATCTTGTTAATCAGCCTTTTATGTGGGATGGTGTTAAAGGCTTTGCTGCAATCCAGGTAAGCAACATCTACTGCCCATCGCTGATTAAGTTCCCTTGTCACTCAATCAAAAAAAACTATTAGATTCATTTGACATGACCTTCCTGCTGTGAATCCATGCTGCTTCAGATCCTGTGCACCCCCTGGATTCCAAATGTGTCACTATCCTTTCTTTCAGCAGTGTCTCCTTGATCTTTCCCAACACTGAGGTAAGCCTGACTGGCCTGTAGTTCCCCGCCTTCTCCGTACTGCCACTGTTGTGCAGTGGGACTACATGTGCTCTTCTCCTGTTCTCTGGAATGACACCCATGTTGAGTGACTCTGTGAACAGGTCTGCCAGAGGCACTGCTAGTTCCCTTTGCAGCTCCTTTAATATTCTTGGTTGAATGCCGTCTGGCCCCATGGCCTCATCCGCCTTCAGCTTTGTGACTTCTTCCAGAAATCTCTGCACTGTGAATGGACTGGTGTTCACTCCCCCCCCATTGCCTCTGTAACCCAGCTGTGGTCCTTGATCTGCACCCTCCTTAGTGAATACTGAGAAGAAGTATTTGTTCAGTATTTCTGCCTTGTCCAGATCCCCCTCCTTACAATCTTCCTTCTCCCCTTTAAGTCTCACAATCCCCCCACTGTTTTTTCTTCTTTCACTAATGTACCTATAAAATGCCTTATCCCCTTTTGTTTACAGACTGTGCTAAGCTTTCTTCTGTCTGTGCCTTTGCCCTCCTAACAGCCTTCCCTGCTTCCCTTAGACCTGTCAAGCAGGCACTAGTTCAATGGTAACTGTGGTTTCAGTAGATTGTCCAAAAAGCTTGTACAGGTCAGATAGTGTGGTTTCGGATGCTTTGACTTTGCTACAAATGTGGTAGAGCTGTGCTTTGCCGAGGCCCCAGTACACTCCTTTACTGGGCCCCACTGAAGTTTCCATTACAACACCTTTCAAGCAGTTTGTCTTTCCCTCTTACTGGGTCCTTCTGTGACTGGCACTCCCTCTTTATATATCCTTCTTTTCTACAATTACTGTATAACAGGAAATGCCATCTCAGTTCTGCTTGGGTTAGGACGATACATCAGCAGATTGTCTCCAGCCTCAGCTATTTGTTTTGCATCATAAGTGTTAGAGGTCCTGGCAGGGGCTTTGGCAGTTGCTGGCCTTCCCTTTGTCTCTCTCTCTCACCCTGCCCAGCCTGGTGCTGTGTACTGCAGTTTTTCAGTTCATTATCCATGCTGCACAATTCATCAATTTCTGTGTCAAGGTCCGGAGTCACCTGTGGTGCCTGGGTTTGTGCTCCCCCCAGCGCATATAGGAGTTTTGGTTGACAGCAGCTGCCTGCTGACTCTAGAAATCATACTGGCCATTCTCAACACAGTTATAGAGCATACAGCATCCCTGTTTCATGGCTGCAGTGGAGCCCTGACTGGGGATTCTCTCGGGTGATTCTTTCCCGAGATGGAGCTCCAGCCGATTGAAGATTTTTGCAGCTTCAAGATTCCAACATCATATTCTTTAGCTTGGCCAGTTGCACTTGCGCATCCTGTGATGACACAGAGTTGGACAATTTCACCTCAGCACTCAAGGCAGAAACATTCAGGGCTTCCAATACATGCACACCCATAGCAGAAATGAGTTGCGGTCTCCATTGCACATCCTGCTGCTCGACCTCTCTCACTTCACTCAGTAGAACCCGGTAGGAGGGTGGGTTACCCAGTTTCTCTTTTAGACTCAACATTAGTAACAACTGTTCTGAATAGCTGGCTGCTCTCAAGACCTGTTCCAATCTTGCCTTGTTTAAATCCATGGGCTGTATTCCTCCTTTCTGGTACACTTTCTGTAATTCTCTCTCAAGGTGTTACAAGTATGCAGAGAGATACTCTCCCCAGTGTTGCCAGGTAGCCTTGAACTTTCAATACAGGTCTTCACTAGACTCAGTGCTGCCAAACACACTATCCAAAGTGGCAAGGTAGTCATCAACACTGGCTTCAGGAACAGTAGCTCCCAGGACCTTATGGTGTCCAATACAGGCCCTTTCAAGCTTCTAGTCAATCTAATCACTTCTCTGCCTCACTGCATTGCCATTCATGCAACATGGGTACAGCATAGTCGATCAACGTCTCATAGTCATCCTCACCTCTGGGAATAGGCTTTACACCAGAAAACATTTGTAAGAATCTGAGGAGGGTGGGACATAATTAGGTCCAGTCCTCTTACCCTTTGGAGGGTTGCCCCCGGAGCATAAAGTACTTTTCAAGCGTCCTTGACCGTCTTTCTTTTGTCTTGCAACCACTTGATTAGTTCCTCCTTTAGTCCCTCGGGCTGGAGTGGAGCCTCCATTTTGGGAATCACACTAGCGTGAGTCATTATAGTCCATACCTCACTGGATTCTTCTGGAATCAGTACATCAGGCACCCAACTGGTGTCAACGGCATTTCAGAATTCAGTTAACACAGTTAATGTCTTTATGGCAGAGTCCATTATCTGGTCTTGGTCAACAACTTGGCCCAGGCACTTGACTATTGATATGCCCTCTTCTATTGTCCCCCTGTCCATCTCAGGAGGGACCCCCAGGAGCAGAAAGGATTTTTGAGGGTCCAGATCATCACCTTAGCACCACTCAATTAAACTATTATGGGCCATAGTGTCAGCAACAACTAGGGGCTTGGGGAGCACAATACTGTCCCTGTGAGCAGAGACCTCCTTGTGGGGCATGACTGGCAAAAAGGAGATCCCAGCGGTGTCTCCAAAGATGTAACTCGGGCACTGTGTAACTGCGGGTTACTACCCCGGCCTGGTGGGCTCCAACCAGGTTAAGGGGCATGGACTCTGCTTTGATGGTAACATGGTGTTGTTTCCCCAAGATAAAATTAAATAGTGAGGCACCTCAACCCACAGTAAAACATAATGGGCCAGAGGTTTGCATAGTACAACCCCCTGGGATGCTGTACCTACTCATCTTCCCTTCCAGTCACCACACATGGAATACCATAAACACTTGCAGTACTTTATTATGCATGCAAATAATGACAATAGCTAATAATATACTCACAGACAGTTCTAATCTGTAACAACAACAGATTTATTATTGGGAAAGAAGGAATGGGAGAAGCAAATATAATGCAGTTGATAACATTTGACAACAAGTAACATGCATAAACCATAACAATGTCCTTGCCCACCCCTCAACAGCAACTGCATGTAAAAGCCGCTTCACCACTGGTACCAGTGTTCCAAGAGTCTACCTGGGTACCTAGACTGAGGTGCAGGCTTGATCATTGCCACGGCTTGTCTGGTTTTGGTGTACTTAACTTTAACAAGAAAAACATTAAACAACTGGATGAATTTCCCTAGCTCAGGGCAGGATCTGCACTTACACACAGTTCTTTAGCACAGTTCTGGCAGGGTCTGGTGATGATTGTAGGGGCAGTCAGTCGAGCTGTAGGGTGTCAAGCTGTGCATGTAGGTTTGCAGCTTGCCTGTTGTGACATGGTCTTGCAGCTTGTCACCATCAGGGCTGTCGTGGGAGCCAGCAGCATGTCACCTTCCATGCAGTTTGTCACCTTCTTGCAGGCTGTATTAGATGCTGGAACAGGGTGGAACTAGGGACAGATGCTGGAACAGTGTAAAACTGAGGATGAGGGCCAACACGCCTCCAGGGGAGATGAATAGCAGCATCCAACAGTAGCACCACCTGGCCGACTCTCTAGACAATACTTGCTGGCTGTGGCTTCTGTTCTGGAACTCAGGAGATTGCACAGTCTTTTCTTCTCTGCAGCTGGCAGCAGTGGATACCCCTGACAACAACCAGCTCGCTCCCTAGGGCTAGGAGTGGCACACAGTCTTTTGGCAAGTCTCAAACTGCAGCTCCCAACCACAAGTAGCTTTCTTACTTCAAACTGGGTTTCCCCCAGATGATGATAAGTGTCTGCAGGCGCCTACTGATTCAGGTTGCTTGAACACAGGAAACTTTCAGGCTGTCAACATAATGAACAGTCCAGCCTCCCTCACAGGCTGGTGGCTTTGCTCCGGATGCTGTAGCATTTCAATTGTAAGAACTCTCAAACTTCTGCTTTGGCTTCCCAAGTGGTAGAAAGCTTCTTGGCAAATTTCATGGTGTTTGGCTGTGGAAGCCTTAGGCAGACTTCCAAACCTTTCCTCCGACACAGTCTAAGCCCTCCTGACTCTCAGAGAGCTTCAGCCAGACTGCACCGAGCTGTAGCTGTCCCTAGGGTCTGAGGAGAGAATGGCAGCTTCCCATTGGTTGAACAGAGCAGTCCATTTTTAAAACTAATAAACATTAAGCCCTCTCGATGCCTGATTGTTTCCCTGTCTGGGTGGCAAGAGCACAGTTTTCACCCCCTTGTCAGGAGTCACTGCTGAGTCCTTCAGGATCCTCAAGCACTGATTGGATGGATTTATGGTCAAAGGTAGCAAAAATGGCAGCTATTGTAAACAGCTCAAACAGTTTATAGAGTCCTAACTTTGTCTTTTATAGGCAAACTAAACATTTTTTTTTTTGGTATTATCGTCTTTATCCCCTGCCTCGAGCTCTAGTTCCCCCCACTCCTTCAGGCTCCTCAGTGCTACCATGACTAACTGGCCAACTTGTTTCTCAGACCTCCCTCCAATCCCCACATTGCAGCCGACTCCTGTGGGGTATCCTGGTGTATCCCTTCACCCTGGGTCCCTCGAGCGGGTCCCTCTCTTCCAAGGGGGAAGGCACTGGGGTAGGGAGGAGCATACCCAATGCATGATCCAGTAGGCCCTTTGAAAGTGCTGCTGAGGTAGAGAAGATCCCTTAGAGGTTCCAGCTATGTCATGGAAAGGGGAGCAATCAACCAGCGGACACCAGAGCTGTTTTCCGGTTTTCTTGTGTGCCCCTGTGCTGCTCATGTAGTGCCTCCCAGTCTCCCCTCCCAGTCTCCACTGGGAGCCATTGCTGAGCGAGGCAACCCAGTCCCCCAACCCCAAAGACGAGAACAGTCCTCTGGATGCTCAGATCCTCTTCGCCCCCTGCCGACCCCCTGCTCCCCGAGTCTATTCCTGAACCCGGGTCACCGTTGTGGCTCCAGCTAAATCATCAGCACCTCAACCCTCTATGCCACTGGGCCAAACTAAACACTTTTAATAAATAAATTTCCTAGTGGTTAATAACTGCCACTGAGTCAAAACAGGTGCTACATACTGGTTCCACGTCAACTGCGCGCAAAATATTTCAGCGCAATCATTTACATTGCTGACATTTCAGCGCTAGCATTGTCAGCGCACTAGTATTTCAGCGCTATCATTTACGTTGCATAGAAGGAAAATTTAGAGTTGCTGCATCGGTACATACCTCAGTATTTGGCTGAGCTAAAGCCTTAATCATTAGTGAGTTAATTTTCATTTTCATTTCTTTCATTGTGGTACCCTGTTGTTTCATTACTTTAGCCACTTTTAAATTATTTTCTGCTATAGCCACTGATAATTTTACTTTACATTGGTGAATAGTAGGCAGGAGTTTTTGAGAGAAGAGAGGATTCAGCTGTATGTTTGAGGCATTAACAGCTTTTTCCAAAATTTTCACCTGTTGCTGAGTTAAAGGTGATTCTGATGCAACTAAAGGCCGAACTGAATTCTTTGCGTTTGGTATAGCCCTTGACTTCAATCAAGAATCAGAACAAAAGCTGACATTTCCTTTAAAAGTTTTTGGAGTCCCTATATACTCGTAGTGTTTTTTCTCTTAGTTTCAATTACTTCAACAGTGTGCTTCATCGATGGGTAAGGTTAGAGCCTTCGGGCTGATCATGGAGGGCAGGGCCATTGCTGTGGATCCTGCCATTTGATCAATCACCTGCTCGAAGCTCCTGGCTTGCATGGTATATCCTGATCAGAGCTTTGCGCTGTACTGGTATTACGCTATATGTCTAACAGCGCTGAATTTTTATATGATGTATGTGAGGCACTGAATTGTTTGCGACAAAATGTTTGTAACGAATTGACATGCTACCCTACATACCACCTCTCCCTCCACTTTTTAACACTCCAGTCTCTGCTAAGTCCCCCTTATACCCCTTGCCATCTACATCAGTTATAGTACATCAACCTGTCAAAACTCCACTCTCCAAATGCCACAATTGTGTGCTGCTCTCAACTGTCAACTCCTGTATGTATCTTGTGTTTGTTTTGTAAAACATCTGTATTTTAAATATCGCATTTTGTCAATATTTCTCTACCCACTTGGCATACTACAATTTTGTACATATAATGTGACCATTATGTACTAATGTCTGCTGTATATGAAACTCAGTTTGTATAGTCTTTCTATCCAATTGACGAGGAACCTTTGTAAATGAGCCTCACATGCTCAAAGGTGTTATATCCGAATTCGTGAATAAAATTAAAAAAAAACTGCTCCTCTGCCCTCGTATCCGGTGGCAGAGTGCATCTTAACAAGGACTCCCCTATCTGTTGCTAGTACTGAGTGCTGACCCCCATGCAACAGGCAGAGCTATTATTCGTATAGCAGTCTCGGCTGCTCTTAAAGATATACCCTTTTACTATTAGCGCTTAAGAGCGCTTTATCTCTTTTTACTTCTGCCCTCTCAATATGTGCCAATTATGGTTTTAAAGTCCTGGGGGTACAGGTACATGAAGGGGAGCCACACTGAGCCAATGCAGTGGCTTTGACATTAGAGCACTGTGGTTTTTCAACATTCCAGCTGGCAGCAGCCAGCTCACACATTTGGGCAGGCATCTCGGAGTGCGCAGTAGCACTAAATGGCATTTCACTGTACTACCAACTTGCAGTTCTAAACTTCTGCCACACTGCTCCTCCTGTACCCCTACCCAGGAGCACACTGATGTAGGCTGGCAGAAGTGCACTAAGAGACTGTGACTGGCAGGAGCTGGCGGACACAGAGGTTGGGAGGCAAATTACTGTAAGCCCCACCCATGGGGGGGTTATATCTGTATAAGGTGACTCCTCTGATCACTGCTTTTCCTACGGAGTCTGTCCCAACAGTGTTCCCGCTGAGTCTCTGATATAGGAATTTCCAGCTCAGTTTACCACTGACATCTGGCATTTTGGGAGAGATCTACTTGGATGTCTCTAATGGCTCTGTAAGTCTTGTTTGACCTCCCTGTTTTAGTTTACCACAGATGGCAACAGAGGATGTGCTTGGTTGCCCCCTATGGGATCTAGATGTCTCATTTGTTAATCCAGGCTGCATATCTGAAGATTCCACCCCCCCACCCCGCTGCTCCAGTGACCACTGAATTTGGCCCTGCTGTATCTTGGGGGTTCCTTCCCATAAGAAATCACCTATTATCTTGACTATTTTTTTAACTATGGCATTTTGAAATTTGAAAATTGAAATGATGTTTTAAAAGGGAGGTGAGCTAACGCATGCAGAAACCTGGGGGCTGTAATAAGCTTAATGGCATCAATTGTGACCACCAGGGATAGCTGAAGGGCTTGCCACCTCCTTAGTTCAACCTTCATGGATGCCAATGGCAGGTCCAGGTTCATGGGCACCATTCTGGCCAGATTGCTATTAAGTTTAACCCCTAAGTATGTAATTCCTCCTTCCGCCCAGGTAAGGCTTAGACTTTGGAATGGATCAGGAGAGCAGGCTACATTTAAGGGTAGGAACTCAGTTTTATTTTGGTTCACCCTGAGTCCAAAAGCTTTTGACAACTTCAGAAGTAGTGATAGTACATTGTTTACTGATTTGTGGGCGTCGGAAAGGGTGATGAGTTGATCATCCACACAAGAAAAGGTCTTACATTTGAACTCTCCCACCTTTATCACTTGGATTCTCAAGCGTTCCTTAATGGCAATAGTGAGAGGTTTTACGTCTGGCACAAACAGTGAGGGAGATAATTGCAGCTCTGTGAGATTCCCTTCTGCAGAGGGAATAGGTGGAAACTAATGCCATTAGTGAGAATTGATGCTACCAGGGAGGCATGTAATAACTGAGCCAATGCCAAAATAGGTGTCTGAAGCCCATTCTGGAGAGTGTATCAAGAAGGTAGGTTCATTCAACCAAGTTGAATGCTTCTTGAAATCTACTGACAGAGCCACAGCTAGGCACCTGACCTGCTGGACTGTATGGATGAAGGATAGTGGTGATATCAGGTGTTCTGACCTACTACACCCCTTAACAAATGCCACCTGTGAAGGATGAATTAGTCCTGGAAGGAACTGCTCAAGCCTGGTAGCTAGAATTTTGGCCATGATTTTGGCATCAGCATTTATGAAGGAAATAAGGTGGTTGTAACTCAGAGCTGCCAGATCCTTCCCTTTGTTGGTAAGACAGTTATAATTGCTTCTCTTATGGTGGGTAGCATCATGTATGAATTCAGGGATTCTTTAAACACCCTGAGTAAGTATGGGGATATGTCTTCTGTCTTGATTTGTAAAACTACAGGAAATCCATCTGCCTCAGGACACTGCTGGGGTTCATGGAGTTAATTATCTTTTGTATCTACTGCATTGTCAGGAGAGCGTTTAGTAATGTTACTTGGGCAGGTGAAATGGAAGGTGTATAAGAAGAGAGTTGAGGGATACAGCAATGGCATTTTTTGAAGGTGAGAATGAGGATGCATACAAGCCTCTGCAAAACTGCTGCATAACTGCATTCTGTGTTAATACCTCTAAATGAATTTACATTTTGCCTTTGCTAGCCCTTAACCCTAAAAAGAGTGTGCCAGCCTGTCTCCACTTTAGTCTGGATGTAAGGAGTTTGCTGATCCCCCGGAATACAAGCATGTTGGAGTATTCTAAGTGTGAGCTTCATTTTCTTTATTAGTAACTAATTAAGTTTTACCCAGGTACTGTCAGTTGGATTACCAGAGTTTGGGGAGATTTTAAACTCTTATATTGGGTTTTCAGATCATCATATTCCTTTTCCAATTTGGTTTGCTCAGCCTCCTTTGTTCTGCACTTATGGACTTCATATGCTAGGATGTTCCCCTGTATTGCAGCCTTAAAGGCCAGCCATAAAATGTCATCTAACACTCCTTCAGTGTCTCTCACCTCCCAATATGCCTTCACCTCCCCTTTGAGCCATTTACAGGACTTGTCAAGGCTGAAGACTTACTGATTTGTGGGCCCCATAGATATTTAATCTCTAGTGAGGCTTGGTGTGTGATTTCTATCTGATGGATATTGGCCTCCATTACCAGGGACAAAACGCTATGTGTCACCTGCCTCAGATCATTTCTGATTGACATGCTATTGACTGTTGAAAGAAAGTATCATCCCTGACATTAGGGTGCTATGTCGCCAGGTATCTACAAGTACATGTTCAGCCATCAGGGGTTTTATTGCCTTAACCATATCTGCGCTGGGGTCTGGTTTCTCAGTACTTCCATCTACATCAGCATCTAATGTGACATTAAAATCCCCACCTCAACAATAGCGATGGAGCTCATCCTTCATTTAATTCAACCCTGAAAAAGGGACCTCTGGTCTCAGTGGCTCACCCAGTTATCAAAATGCCATAAATAAATAAATAAATAAGTTCTGTTATTTCCTGTTTTAGAGAGTGGAAGGAGGTACGGCAGTATGTATTAACCAATACTAAGGGACCTTCAAGGTAGAAACTGCTACCAACAACTAACTCCAGTCTTTATCAGCCTTTGATTAGTCTATTCTCCAAACAAATGTTTTGTGTATCAGGATCACAATGCCCTACTTCTTTGTGATAGCAATGCTGTATCTCTTCTCATCCACCCCGTCATTGTAAAGTTTGGCAGATTCCCCAGTAGATAGCTGGGTCTCCTGTAAAAAGACTTGATGAGTTTTGAGGTGTTTCAGATGGGACAGTGCGTTCTTCCATTTCTCAATGAAGTTCACCCCTGTCACTTGTAGCTAATCATGTTAATCTCCATGAACAAAGTCTGCAATAGCAGTATTTATAATATTTTGTAACCCTTTTCCATCTCCTGTTCCCCTCCCCTTTTGTGGGGTAAGAAAAGTAGAAACAGAGAATGTGTTGGCAGAAAAAAGATGAGTAGGCTCATCTAGTCTGTCTTATTTTCCATGCCTAACTCTATGCCCACCAACTCTACTTGGTCACAGGTGTCACTCCTTTCTCCTTTACCTTTGTTTATTATACAGTACCCATGTGCCTATCCCACACATGCTTGAAACTCACCACTATCTTTAAAACCACCACCACCTTCTGCAGGCTGTTTCAGGCATCCACCTCCCTTTTCATACTTGGTTTAATACTTGGTTGTCAGACAGGAGAAGGTGAATGCCCACCTAGCCTTTCTCCCACCTTAGTGGGGTCACATTGCTAACTTTTAGCCAGTAGGAATTCATCTAGTTTGCTCTTAAATGAGTTCAAAGTATTTTCACTGACTACAGTACTTCATTTGGTAAGTTATAACACATCGTTGCTGCTCTATAAGTAAGGTAACCTCTTCTGCTATTTTTTTTGGATGGTTCAATATAAAGTTGCTTTTTATGACATCTGAAGTCTACTTCTCTAGCACTGAAACTCAAACCTAGACATTCCATTAAATCCTTATCCCCAGCAATTTTGAACATCATCAACATGTTACCCCTTTTCCTTCTTCTCTCCAAGGTATAAAGTCCTAGTTCATCTATTCGCTGTTCACATGGCTTATGCCATAGGAAATGTATCATCTTGTTTTTTCTATGCTGTGCCCTTTCTATGTTATTTGTATCTTTTTTCAGGCAAGGGCTCCATACTGAGAAACAATACTTCAGATGCAGTCTAACATAGGTCTTACGTAGGAGCAAAATGCAGGTTTTATTTCTGGACACAAATGCTTTTCTTTAAACACCCCAGGATCCTATTTGCTGTTTTCACTATTCTATTACAGTGACCACTAAACGTTAAGTCTTTTTTGGATATATAGTCCAAGGTCCTTCTCACTCTCCACCTTCTGAAGTTTATTTCCATTTAAGTAGTATTTCTGACACCTGTTGTTATCACCAAAGTGTAAAACCACACATTTTTCTTTGTTAAATAGCATTTCATTTGCTTGTACCCACTGTTCTGTTTTTCCAAGATCCCATATTATTTTACACGTTTGTTCTTCAGTATGTATGTCGGCTCCTAACTTGAAGTCATCAGTGAACACAATATTCTAGTTTTCAACTCCTTCGTTCATATCTGAACTGAAGAAGTTAAACAACACAGGGCCCAAAACTGAGCCCTATGGTATGCTGCTGGTCACTCTACTAGGGTTAGATAAATGCCCTCTGACCTGTGCCCTCTGTGTTCTACCCTTCAGCCATGCAGCGATCCAGGTTATTAATTTGCTGTCTAATCCCCTACTAAGCAGTTTTTTTTTTTAGAAGAATGGCATGTGGGACTTTATCAAAAGCCTTTTGTAGGTCAAGGTATATTACATCCACAGGTTGATGTTTGCTAAAAGCCTGACTGACCTTTTTCATGGAAGGTTAATGTATTTGTAGTGCATGATCTATTTGGTTTGAATCCATTCTGGGTACTGTCTGTTAGATTTCTATTACTTAGGTCTTCCTCAAATCTTTTTTTTTACTACAGTTTCCATTACTTTTCCAACTGTTGAGGTAAGGCTAATCAGTCTGTAATGACTGGGCTCCTGTCTGCTCCCCTTCTTGTGGATTGGCACCAGTGCTGCTGTCCACCAGTCATCTGGCACCTCCCCCTGTATTCAATGACATGTTAAAAAGTGTTGTGAATGGTTCTATTAGCCAGTTACTGATTTCTTTGAGTATTTTTGCATTCAAGTTATCGTGTCTGGATGATTTGTTAATCTTAATTTTATCTAGTAGCTCCTTGACTTCTTTTGTAGTAATTTGTCTAAGGTCTGATGTAATTTCTCTCATGTCTGTATTATCCTTTATTGATTTCTCTAATTCCTGTTGTGTATTACCTACGTAAGGACATAGACAGGGTAGAGAAGGTTCAGAGGAGGGCAACAAAGATGGTGTATGGATTGCATCACAAGTCCTATGAAGACAGGTTGAAGGAACTGAACATGTACTCCCTGGAGGAGAGGAGGGAGAGAGGGGATATGATAGAGACATACAAGTATCTTACAGGGAGGAACAGGGTGCAGGAAAACACTATTTTTAAGTGAAAAAGATGTTCCAGGACTAGAGGGCATGGGATGAAGCTGGAGGAGGATGATTCAGAGGAAACGTGAGGAATAATTTCTTCACAGAACGGGTGGTGGACAAGTGGAACACCCTGCCAGAGGAAGTGGTGGGGGCTGAAACAATCACGGGATTTAAGAATGCATGGGATAGACATAAAGGAATTCTGGAGGTCAGGGGTAAGGGGCAACAGACTTCTAGGAAAACAAACTGAACTTACAAGCTCAAATGGGCAGACTGGGTGGGCCATAGGCCCTTATCTGCCGACACTGTCTATGTATCTATGTATGTATTTTGTGATTTGATAAACACTGAGCAGAAATACCTGTTGAATTATTCAGCCATTGACTGTGGTTCAGTCACTTCTGTTTCTTCTAGGATTAGTGGACCGACTGATCTGTGTACTGTTTTGTTGTTAATGTATGCATAGAATGATTTCCCATTGTCATTGTCATTGGTGTATGCTATTTTATTCCTCTCCTAATTATTTTTTTTTCTGTTTTTTAGCTCATTTTTATAGTTTTCCCTATTGATTTGGCTGTTATCAATTTTCATAGCCTTATAGGCAGATACCTTATTGTTTATCTGCTTCCTTACTTCTGATATGTCTTGAATTTCATGACATTCAATGTTGTTTTTGATATGGATTGCCATGCCCCCACCTTTCTTAGCTGCCCTATTTTTTTCAGTAATGTATATCCTTTTATATCCTTTAGCCAGTCGGAGTTCTCACTCCACCAAGTCTCCATAATTGCTGCTAGATGTGTATCTTTTACAGTCATGATGCACTCTAATTCTGGTATTTTTTAATAATGTTCAGGCTTCTTCCGTTGATTAATAGGATGTTCATTGCTTGCTTTTTGTGCAACAGTTTTCTTCACAATGTTATCAGGTTAGTTTTTTTGTTTTGCCCCTTCTCCCTCAGTCATTGGTTTAAAGGGTCCCCTGCTATGGCTTTGCAAAATGTTTTACCCAAGTATTTGCTACCTAATCTATTAAGGTGCAGTCTGTCCCTGAAGTACATATTGTCCCTTTCTGAGAAGTTTTTCCTCACACCTCTCTTAAACTCCTCCCCAAGCTTAAAGCATGCTCCCATGTTATGGTGATCCTCCTCTTATTAAAGAGACTCCCCTCCTGCACCTTGTTTACTCCATGAAGTATTTTTAGGTAAGAAGAATGTACCCTTTCTCTTTCCTCTCCTCAAGGGAGTACATGTTGAGCTTCTGCAGCCTTTCCTTATATTGTTTCTTGTGTAACCACTGCACCATTTTAGTAGCCCTCCTGTGCACAGCTTCCACTCTGTCAATATGCTTTCAGTATGCTAAACGCTTTTTTTTTTTCTGGCTTAATTGCCTTTTTGCATTCATTTACTGACTTCCTGCATTTACTGATGTTATATTTGTTATTATCCCTTCTCATTGCCTTAAATCCCTCCTGTTCTGCCTAATGAGGTACTCAACTTTGCTGGTAAACCACTGTGATACCTTCCCCTTCTTATTATAAAGTTTTTTGTTTGGTACATATTTGTCTTCCAACTGCAGTAGTGTGTTTTTGATTTTAATCTATAACTGCTCCACTGTGATGTTTTCTTCATCCCATACACATCCATCTAGTTCCCTCCTAAGTGCATCAAAATCCCCCTTTACATAGTTCTTAGCTTCTGTTATTCAAAATATTGTATTTACTGTTGTTTGGTATTGCAAGGTAACAATATTATGGTCACAGTTCATAAGTGATTCCCGAATCTTCACATTACTTATACTATCTGGATTATTTGTTGAGACCAGGTCCAGAATATTTGAGTTTCTTGTTGGTTCGTGTACCATTTGTTGAAGTCCTAACTCTATACAAGTATTGTATAAGGCTGATTCATATTTATTCCCTACAGCTGCCTGTTCCCAGTTTTTTCCTGGGGCATTGAAATCCCCTAATACAAGTGACTCGTGATCAATTATGTTGTCCCTAATATTATTGATTTGCTCTGTGTATTCAGTTGTATTTAGGTGAGGTGCTTTGTAACATACAACAATCCATAGTTTCTTTTGGTTGGCCCTTAAGACTTCAATCCATAAACCTTCACTTTTGCACAGGCCATTGGTTATATTCCTGCATTGTATATTATTCCTGATATAAAGGGCAACGCCCCCTCCATTTCTACAGAGTCTATCTTTACTATGGGCCTGGTATCCAGGTAGATGCTTGCTCCAGACACTAACTTCTGATCACCAAGTTTCAGTGATTGCTGCAATATCCATGTTGATTCATTGTAATATTAACTCCAGCTTGAATCTTTTGATACTATTTAAACTCCTAGCATTAGTTAGTAATATGATTAAGTCTGTCTTTCGAGTATGACCTTTATTTTTGCAAATATCCTTTGCTATTACTGGACCAATTCTGGTTCCCCTACACCCCTTGGAAATACGTTTTTGGGGTTATATTTGGTACCATTTATTTCATTGTAGAACGTGTTACCCAGGAGTCTGGCACCCCCTCTTATTAGGGTGTAGTCCATCCCTGCTAAATAAATCATGTCGATCTACAAATAATTCTCAGGACCTTATACAAGCAATCTCATTGCTCAAACAATAGTGCCTTAACCATTTCTTATATTTTTTTTACTTTGGTAGTCCTTGTTACTCTTGCTTTAGGCACCGTTCTCAGGTTCTGGCAAAATCATTTTAGTTCCTAAGTTTTTCATTGTCTGACATGTGGCCTCCATTGCCTTAATTGTGTCTTCTGGACTTAACCGTTTCAAATAATTTGTCCCAGCATGCAAAATTATTATTTTGAGTCCCCTTATATGTTGAAGCATTTTTGGTAACATCCCTGTGATATCTTCAATTGTTGCCCCATTGTAACTGCAACTTGTGATGTTTTCTTTATTGCCCCTAGTGGCTGTCCTATCTGTGAATTTTGTTATTGAATCACCTAGGATGAAGATTTGCTCTGGTTCATCTGGGATGTCCATTTGCTGCCCTGTTCCTTCATTAAAATCCGCATCTCCCCCAGTTAGATTTAAGTTATTATTTGCGTTGGTTGTTACCTAGGGTTCCCTCACTTTGTTCATATTCATCAGGATAACTGAAGGTTTGTCACTATTTGAACATCATTCTTGAGAGTTACCCACATGAGCTACATCTCTCACACTAGATACTTTATTCACTCCACATGCATATGCCTCCTTTGGTGTGGTGTCTGATTTTTCCTTTAGACTATCCTTTCGGCTATCTGCTATATTATTTGATTTTCCATGACATAGGGTGCTATCCCCTGTATCTCCACTGCAGTCTGTGTTTGCAAGGTTCAAGATTTTATTAACTTGATTGTCCACAGCATCCATACATGCCAATAAGTGGGTATATCTGTTTGCTGTCCCATAGTTATTCCCATGCATCTCCAATCCTTCTGGGTTTTTTTGTTGACCACTAAACTCCATTCATCGGTATCCCCATCCTCCCCTTCTTTTTCCTCAGACCTGGGCCTTTTTATGATTGACCCTTCACAATTTACTGCTTTATTTATGATAGCAAGGTTATTTGCTGCAAGCTGCTCTTTTAAGACTCTTACTTCTCCCTCAGCTTTACTCAGTATATAATGTAGTGTAGATAGCTCAGTGCAGTTCTTACAGATAAATGTTTCAAATAGCATTTCATGCTTTAGACTGATCATTTCACAATGTTGGCATTCAAAGCCCATTTCCCCTGCTGTAAGGATGATTACCCTTTGTTCCATATTTCTGATCTAATGGGGGTTACTAACCTGTTGTTCTGGCTCTTATAGGATACCTGGCCTTTGCCCAGGCTGCCTGTGCGATGCCCAGCCTCGCCCGAGAGCTTGCCCCAGCTCGCTTCGGGTACTTGCTATAAGACCTGAGGACCAGAAGTACAGGGCATCACTTCTGGTTCGCTCATTGGAGTGTTTGGCCCAAAAAGCAATTTAAAAATTATTAAAATACTTGTCCCTGAGTATCTTTTACTGCCACCTCATGCGTGGACTTCTAGGCCCTACAGGAACAGTGGGATGTACTTAGTTCATTTCAAGTGCTGTGAGTACCACCAGCAGCCCACAATCCCCTGTTCCACAGTGCAGCCTGGGTTGCTTTCAGACTCTGTTGCTAGGCAATGACCTGCAACATTTCTCTCAGCAAAGGATCACTAAACAATCTCCCAGTAAGGAGAAAACCAAAAGCAGTGCTATATGCAGCAATGTGCAGCACGTAAAACCACTATAGCTGCACAGTCTTTTCCCCGCCTAGCTCAGGGCACTCACTATAAGACCTGAGGACCAGAAGTACAGGACCTGCAACTACTTGGACCACTCCTCTAGTTTCCCCAGATCTCTTTGAATTTTCTTCACCCCTCCTAGATGTGCACCCTGTTGCAGATTTTTGTACCATCAGCAGAGACACACCTTTCCCTCCAGTTCCTCAGTGATTCCTGTGGTACTCCACTGATCACTATCCCATTCTCTGATTGACTGCTGTTCAGTGTTCACCACCACATTCTGCTTCTTATCTTTCAACCAATTTGATGCCCAGCATATCACCTTCTTCCCCAACCGCCGCCTATTAAGTTCCTTCATCAGCCTCCTGACTGGAACAGTGTCAAAGGCTTTACTGAAGTTCAGATAGGCCACATTCATGTCCCTCCCCAACTCACTTCCCTAGTTACCCAGCCAAGGAAATCAATGAGTTTTGTTTGACATGATCTCCCCCTTATCAAGCCATGCTACTGGTAGTCCTGCAGGCCATGTGTCTCCAGCTACTCCATCAGTCTCTTTTTCAGCAGGGACTCCATTAACTTCCCCACCACTGATGTGAGAATGACTGGTCTGTAATTACTGGCCTCCAACTTGATGCCACTTTCGTAAATTGGGACCACAACATTCCCCCTCCATTCCTGTGGAACCTCGCCATATCAAATGAGGTGCTACTGTCAATAACATTGCCAGAGGGGTGACTAGCATCATGCTCACTTCCTTAAGTGCCATTGGGTGAATCCCATCCATTCCCATCACCTTGTTTTCCTTAAGGGATTCTAACCCCCAGTGCACTCTGTCTTCCATAAATGGACTTGTGTCCACTCTCCCTTCCCCACCAATGTCTGTTAGTGTATGACAACCTGCCCCCTCACTGTGAAGATCAAGCAGAAGTATTCATTTAATACAGTACCTTAGGTTTTTCTTAGTCTTCCCCTGTACAGTCCACAGCCCCAGTCTCATGATCTTCACTATACTGCCCCTTGCCTTCTTCTTTTCACTCATATACCTGAAGAATGTCTTATCCTTATTGTTGACCTCCTGGGTGATTCTTTCCTCAGTTTGAGCCTTTGCTGCCCTTACCCTCCATCCTGCCTCCCTTTGTTTCACTAGATATAACTCCCTACCTCGCTCTATTTGTGTTTCCATGTATTTCTTGAATGATATTTTTATTTTACTACCTTAGCCCCTCCTTCAAGAACCATAGTGGCCTCTTTCTCCTCTTACCAGATAATCAGCAAGGTATCCCCTCATATTGTACTGAAATACAGTGACACAGAGTATTATGCTGAACTGACATACAATAGAGTAGCAAAAATAATTGAATTTTTAAACTAATCTCCTGTAGTACCCTACATCCCCAAGTGCTGCAAAAAACAGTGTCCAGATTCTTATACAACATATTCCTTCCACTTACCATCCCTGGTTCACATAAAACTTAACTTTCCATGGCACTAACTCTACCAGGGCCAAAGTGCTAACAGTTTCCTCAAGGAGGGGCAAATGCAGCTGGCATCACAGTCTCAGTGCCCCCCTACCCATCCTATTCTTCCATACCCTTAAGCCGCAACCAGTGTGCAGCTTCAGCTCAACTGTATCAGTGTCCCACCACCCAGCATTTAAGGCTAGAGAAAGGATTACTGGGAGGATTATGATCAGATTGATAGAACGCAGAGAGTAGTCTTGAACAGAGGTTTCTCTGATGTCAAGATAGGTGTAGCACACATTGAACATAAGGGACCATAGGGTGATGATTAATGGGAGGGCTAAAGCCCAAGGTTCAATGTGGGGGAATAGCTCCTCCCACATTCCCCTTAAAGGCCAGCCTCCTACAGCAGTCACCTGCTTAGCGCGTTTTGAAACATGCAGTGCCTGGACTCCTATGTGGCTCGTGGGCTGAGCCTCCTTCCCTTTTCATTCTACTCCCTGCTCCTTGTTTGCTTTCTCCTGCTCTCCTCCGCTCTTATCTCCCCCACCTCTATCCCCATTCTCTTTGTCCTACATTTCCTCTTGGTCACCCCCCCATTCTTGCCCTCCTCCCATCTGTATCCACTTATTCCCATTTGCATCCATTTTCCTTTCCTCCCCTCTCTGTACCTCCTTTGCTGGTCCTTCTCTCTTCCGCGACCACTGCTCCATGGTTCCTTCCCCTTGGTCGTGACATCATCCTCCTGTGCCTCTTTGGCCCTTTTACCTGATCCCAATGCTGCTACCCAGCTGCTGCACTCCTCAGGGCCTGGGTGACCTGCTGCCATGCTTGTAAACTCCAGCATCCTGTTTTCACTGCCTCGAATGTTTCTGGACTGCACCACATCTTTCTAGTACACCAACCTGCATGGCGCACAACCTGCCCTAATCTGGACCACTCCACTTCCAGTTTCTTTCTCACTGCTGGGATCATCGCCTGTGTGCTGCCCCCTGCTGTTTCCATGTTGCGCTCTCTCCATGTGTAGGAGACCTTGCTAAATTTCCCCATGGACACTGGAGTTTAAGTACCTCAACCATTCATCTCAGTTCATTTCATTCATTTTTTGCAGCACTGTATTGCCCATCATTTCTTGAGCATGCAGCACCATGTTCGTTTAATACCATTTCCAGAGGATGGAATGCTAGGAGTTTTGGGGGGTTTATGGAAAGGTAACTCACCAGGGTCAGATGGGTTCTGGGAGTTTCTTACCTTATGCACTGTGTAACTTGAGGTTCACTTGTGTGGGGCAATCCAGTATGGACTCAGAGGCCTCTGTGTTATCTGGTGAGTGGACAGATGCAGTACTACCAGTAGTTGTCAACCGTAACACAGATCCAACCACCTATGGGACTTCTGAATCAATTTCACTACTTACTGTTTACCACAAATACTGACTAACATATTGGTAACCAGAGTCCAGCAAGTATGTAGGATATGCCTACGTTGGAATCCTTTTGGGTTTCATACTGCAACGTCATTCTTTTGTTGATGTACTAATTGCCATCCTGCTGCTGCTTTTTTTTTTAGCCTAGTCTCCATTCTTTGAGTATGCTCTGATCTGCCTGTTCTCTGGACTCTCTGCTGACTAGTCTGATGCCTTCCTGTGGCTAACCCCAACTGGAACACTCATACTACCTTCCCATTGCTTTCCTTCTGCATGGTTGTATGCATGTTTTATCCTTCCTATTTCACTGCCTGATTTCTCATGGTCTGTGCAGTCTGCTGCCCTTCAGCCAGATCCAGCAATAACTGTTGCCCTCTCATCTTTCCCAGCACTGCCCTCCCTTCTTTTATCCCTTGGCTCCTTGTCTTCCCCGGCTGTCTCTTCCTGGGCCCCCCTTCCCTGTTCCTGCCCTTGTCCCATGCTCCCCTGGTTCTTCTTTCTGAGCCTTTCTCTCCTCACACCTGCATTCCATCTCCATTTACACCCATTCTACTGTCCGGACTATGCTACCTCTAACCCATGTCAGGCTATTGTGCCCCTTAGCCTTCTGCCCCCAACAACTCTACCCTATTCAGCTTCAAGACTTATGTTTCCTTTTTCAACCCCTAGTGCTCTTCACCTTCCAGCTTGCCAGTTACTTGCACCATTCACACATACTCCTTTTTCCACACCCCTTGTGGCACCCCCTAAGCCCATATCATTGGCTTTTGTCATGCATTCGCTCCACAGGTATTATGCATTCTCTGTTACTACTGCACTGTTTGCTTCCATTCACCAATTTGCCTTGACTTCTCCTCCCCTAGGCCCTGCCTTGTCCCAATGCCTCTCTCAGGTTCCTGATATACCATGCCTTCCAGCCTTCATGGCTCCCGTTGCTATCGCATGGATCATTGTCCTTACAGGCTACTCAGCTTTCCGTCATTCATTGCATTCCATCACTACTAGCATGCTCCTTTCTAGATTGCTCTACCTCCCCTTACTGGTATTTCCTGACAACTGCTCCTCACATCTTCCCACTCTGACTTGCTGCCTTTCCCTTTCTACTGCCTCACTGTTTACCCACTTATGACTTCACAGCCACCTGCCCTTTCCTTGCTCAGCCCATACCAACAGTTTTTCCAGACTCCATCCCTAACTCGTACCTTCTGAGGCACTGAGCAAAGGTGGGCTTGCCCTGTCTATTGGGGAAGGGATTCCACTACAATTATTACTAGCTACTACTTATGAGCCTGACATCATGCATCCCTAACTCTGCCTGGCAGCATTGAGGGAAGGTTAGCATGCCCCGATTACCAGGGATGGGAGCCATGTCTGCATTTTACTGTTTCATCATTATGCATTCTCTACCTGATACCCGGCTGCCACTTCCCTTTGGGAAGGGGACCACTTTACCCCATTTGCCTTCAACATTCTACCTCTGCCTGGTGGCATCGAGTGTACATCATCTCATCTTGACTACCAGGAATGGGAACCTGTCTCTGCAATCGACTGTTTCAATCTTATGCATTCTCCACCTGGTACCCTGTTGCCACTTCCCTTTGGGGATGGGACCATGTACCCTATTTGCCTTCCATGGCCTACCTCACTTGTCTACATCTTGCACTTCCATGGACTCATCATACTTGTCCCTGCCTTGGCCTCCTAGTGCTCTGGAAATGGACTCCACCAGCTTGTTCAGTCTCTACCTCCATTCATTTGATTACCTCCTGAACTTCCTTGTTACTGGTCACCCCTTCCTGATAGCCATGTGAGTTTGCCTTCTCCTTTGGAGGTGGGAACCTCGTGTCTCATTGCTGCAACACCTTCTGTTCTCTGCACTTGTTGTTCACCATCTTCTTTGGATGTGGGACTCTCATACCTCAACTTCATGGTACTTGGTACCTGGATTTGCTTCTTGGTCTTCCATGGACCAGCCACTTGTGGCCTGCAGAGGCTCTCCTCCATTCTGATTCACTTTTCTGTGGTGCAGACCCAGGTTCTGTTCCTTCCTGAACCTGCCATTGTCAGTGCGGCTTGGCCTCTGCTGTCTTCTTCTCGGGCTCCTTCCTTCAGTCTACAGACATTTGCTCTGGACTTTCCCCTCCATCCTTGGACAGATGCCTTCTTCTCACCTCCCTGGCTGCTCGGGTCTTCATCCTTTTCAGTGGTTCTTTTGTGCATTTTACACCTATCACCTGCCAGTATTCCTACCCGGTCAACAACTCCTCCCATTCATCTATCTCATTCTCCTACTCTGGCCTTCCTAACAGCTCCCATCCACCACTATGGAACACTTGTTCAATTAACCTAAGGAAAACTTCTAGTAACATCCCATGAACAAACATGCCTTACAGACTCTTACATCACCATAGAGTTATCAATATTTCCCAACCATCTCACCAGGACCAGTTCCAGAATCCCATTCAACTGGACTACAGAAAGTTCTCATTTCTCAACTGACTCTACAGGATGCTTCCTATATATCCTGTCAATTCAAACTGTTTGGCCTTGGAGAATCTAAGATTTAGTGGAACATTCTCCATGCCTATCTTTTTACATGGGAAAGTGACATAATTCCTTCCGTGATGCACCAACTCCATAATCCTCATAGCTGTTACGGATAACGGGAACCACAAGATACCTCGTAACAGTGCTAGCATCATCTGTTTTACCTTTTTGTGGCTTTCTGTTATGAGCACTGACTCTTTTTGATCATGTTACTCAACTCCTACTTCCTCTAGCCATCAGATGTCCTAAGATCTTCCCATCTACCTTCCTGGAATTCCCATCTTTGGAAATATGGTGCCTAGCTGCCTTATTAAAGTTACTCTATCCAAGCTACTGTTCTCTAGCCCCTGGATGTCACCATACTTCATGTAATCATCTACATTCCTTCATCATATTACCATCAATCAGGTCAGCAGCCCATCCAGTGGTCCTTCCAGCTCATCCCTCATGTTTTACCTCCCATACTCCCTCCAGTGGAGACTTTCACTGAGAGCAGACTTGTAACGATTAATCAATCTGCACGTTCACAACTGACCTGGCTGTCTCACTATCCCAGTTATGCCTCTCAACAGGCCTATATCCAACTAAACTGCTAGGCACCCTTTGCATTCTACACCTTTCTCACATTCCCATTGCCACACCTGTTTATAGACACCTTCAAAGACCCATTTCTAGGCTTCCTACGGTATTCAGTCAGTGGATCAGCCTGTAAGGCAAAGCAGTCTTGGCCATCTCACCTCACATCATGGGCAATTACACTATAGCAATATCCATATCTAAATTTTGCCACCAGCAGACCAGCAAGAGCCTCTACAAGTATCATTATGGCATCATTACCCAAAACAACTCTCGAATTCATCATACTGAACTTCCAATTATTTCCATATACATTCAGTTACCATCTCTACTGCATATACCAACCTTCCTTTATTGGTCTAAATTCTTCCACATCAACCCACATACCAGGTACCTAAAGATTCTGTCCAACTCCTTCATCTTCTGCATGAATGCCTACATTGCAACTTATCACTCACCACTTAATTCCAAACTTTCAGATGCTAACTTGAATATCAAACCTTCTACAAAGTCAGATTATTTACCTTATGACTTCATAACCCATCATACTTCCCACCATTAAAAGTCTGGCAGCAAATTTTATCACTTCATGCTCTTCGTGCCCACTTTGTCTCTATTATCCCATTGGATATCATCCATCATCACCTTGGAAACCTGGACCTCATTCATCCCTTTTCAACTGGACCTAATCCACTTTCAGGATCCAGATGCTCCTTCAGAATAGACCTACCTCTTCAACCTCAGAATTGTCCTTCAAGAACTCATCATCCAATGGACTTTGAAGATGTACCTTCTTCTCTCCAAGCAGTTCACCTTCCTCAAATCTAAAATATGGTTGCTAGAACATAGGTTCATCTCCTCTTAATTTACCCGGAGGACAGGCGGATCAGTAACAATGGGTCCTCAGAGGTTTCCTCCACCTGGGAGATTTTCCGCTCCTGCATGCTACTGGTCATACTATCCGTAAGTTGGAGGAGGCAATCATACTCTTTTGGACATTCATTGGTAATTATTTTGGGCTTCCTATTCCCTACTCACTACCCTGTTTCATTACTAAGGGTGGGAATAGAGTAAAGCCAAAAGTAAACTATGTTACACAAGCACTACTGACTTCATACACTATTCACCAAAACTTTGAATGGAGAGCTAAAGCCAAAGGTTCAATGTGGGGGAATAACTCCTCCCACATTCCCCTTAAAGGCCAGCCTCCAGCAATCCCCTGCTTAATGCATTGTGAAACACCCACCATCCACCCCTGTCTCCTCCTGCTCCAGCACTCTGCTCACCCTTGGTACTGGGCTTTCTATTCCCTAATCACTACCTGGTTGCCCTACCAAGTGTGGGAATAGAGTAAAGCCAAAAGTAAACTATGTTACACAAGCACTACTGACTTCATACGCTAGTCACCAAAACATTGAACATCAGTTTGAAAATCTCTTCCAAATGCAGTATGGAATATGGGAAGGCAAGATGGTGGGGTGAATCAGGAGCAGTTTCATGAGTAACAGGTGGAAGGGGATCTGCTCTTTTACAGGTTGTTAGTTCACCCACACCTGGAATATTACATACATTTTGAAGCTTGTATTGGAGAAAGGATAGGGAAAGGCTAGAGACTATTCAGTGAAGGACTACAACAGTGATCTAGGTACCATAAGGTACTTCCTACAAAGAGTGATTGGACAGCCTCAATGGGGCAAAGCATCTGCTGTGGCGAATAAAGAATAAATATACATGTTCACAAAGACTGGAGGGAAAGGGGAATGTGTTAGGAACTAACAAAAAAAAAACATAAGGGCATATAATAGAATGAACTGTACAGAGTTGTGTAAGCTGAGAACAACACATCCACATGGGGCACAACCTCAAGCTCAAAAGAGGGAATGTATAAAAAGGACATTATAAAGTATTCTTTTTTTCACAGAACACATGGTGGACCATTAGAACAGTCTACCCAGTAATATGGTCAATACTAGCACTGTATCAGGGTTCAAATCACAGTGGGGTATTTTTGAAGTCTCTATAGTAACAAGAGGGAGGAGAAAAATAGGTCTCTGGCATGGTAGAATAAATAATATAGGGCATCATGGCAGACTTTGGCTCATAGGGCCAGATTTTCAAAGTCTGGAGACTTCAACAAGTCCCTGTGCACCAATCATTTGGCGCACAGGGCTTGTGGCATTCTCCCAGCTGGTGATTGGGGCTTTCAATCCTGTATGCCAAGTGCTACAAGTAAGATCAGCTTTTCCCCTGGTCTTGCTAGTGGCATTCCAGGGACTCTTTTTATGGGGCTTGTGCCATATATTTGGCACAAGTTGCCATAAAGTAAGGAAACTGTTGCAACTGCACCTGAGAAAAGAAAATCGGGTGCAGTTGTGTCAAAAAATGGGTTCAACACAGGGCGTGATTCAAGCCCTGCATCACTCTTTGTAAAACCAGCGTATCGCCTTTTCTGCTTTTATTCATCTTTGTATCTATGTCCCTAATTGGTCTTTCTACCACACTGATTACAACATGCTTTCATGGGATTTGTGGTGTCATCTGTAAAATAGTCCATGGCCTGATGGGCCTAGGGTACTTTATAAGGAATTAGGTGATAACTGCAAGGTACATTTTTTTTGGCACTGTGAAATGATGTGGCTGGGGATGGGCCAGCAAGGCAGCAGCAGGTGGTACACTGTTATGGGTCTGATGCCATGCGAGGGCCATTCTCAAGCAACACTGTCTTCGCACGTACAGTGTAAGATGACTGAGCAGCTGCACTCAGTTGTGTGGTGCTGCTGTTGATGCATAATTTTGGGGTCAGGAGGTCATCATGTAATTGTTCAATTTGGAGTGACAGTTGTCAACAGCCATGCACAGGTGGCAATGGCAGCTGATATGGTGGATTGCTTTCATATTTCAGGACTGATCATTTCTGTCTCAGTTGGGAACTAGAATTGTAACTGGAAGCACATTGGCCCGGTCATAGTTCTCATAGCCTCAAGACTCTGTTTTTTCAGTCATCCATGATTATCTTTTTTCCCACTACCACCAGTTGCACAACATGTACTTGGTAGAACTAGCATGGTGGAACCTTTGTCTGCATAATTCTTCCCCACTCATTCCTTTCTCCTTTTGTTATTTTCATCAAATTTTCTATACAACAAAGCATGACAGATGATAACACTATATTTACACAGCCACTACTGGATGCTAACTATGATGACTCACAACAGCCATAGATGATTTTTAGATGTCCATATTTGCATGGCAAGAGGGAATCCAGACAGGAGAGCAAAAGCAACATCCCCCCAGGCCATCACCCACTAACACATCCATACACCACCCCAGTGAAAGACATTGAGAGACCTTCTTCCTTTTCACTCATTGACAAGTAGAGATTTGCTTCACAAAATAATTTTAGAAGTCTGTCAAATTTGTGAAGTGCAAAGTGTTGACTTCTGGAAGTTTTTGGCAAGTGAAGGTTCACTTTTTAGGAGAAGTTATGCAAATTTGTTGGTGAAGTTGCAACTTTGCCATAACTTCACCTGACGTCACCTGAAAAAGTGCCATTTATTCAGCAAAACTCAGTGAAGAGTAGCAACATAGTGAAGTGGGCAATTCACACAGGCAACTCTTGCAACTTCACTAAACTTCATTGGCAAAGTAAAACTTATCTGTACCGACAAGCTAGCTGGCTCAAAGATAGGCAAAAAGAAAAAGAAAGAAAAGATGGACTTCTAAGACTTTACTACCAGCAGTCAGTAAAATAAAAGTAACTTTAATAAAACCTTGAAAAATCAACTGCCCCTTTCCCTGTCTGCTAATGTCACCCCCTACTACAGGGGTGCAGCTGCAGCAGTCACATACTGAACTTTCCTCACCTCTGGAGCAGCATGTTTATTTATTTATTTATTTTAAAAGTTTCACCAGGAAAGACATACTGAGCTAAAAATAGCTCATTACAAGATAACTCCTTTGGGGAGGGGGAAATGGATAAGTACAATACATTTTACTACAAAATAAAACATCATACAGAGATAAAAGAACAGCACAGACTTAAGTACTATAGCAAAGTCTGTGTACCAGACACACACATACATGTAATTTTTTTTGTTAGCCTGACAGCCTGCAACTACAGTTGTGTTAACTAAATAACTAGAATGATAATGCATGTCTCTGCAATTTCTACCTTTTCTGATCAAATATCACAATTAAGCATAGTAATAAAGAGGTCTCAGGAGCCATGTCCTTCTCCACTGAGAGAGAGAGAGACAGACAGACAGAGAGAGAGAGTGCACGCTATGGAACTGGCACCAAGGCACAGTGTGAGATGTTCTAGATTTCCTGCATTATTGATTGGCTGCTGCAGGTCATGTGAGTTGCACAAGCTCAGTAATGAATACCTGAAAAAAATGACACATGTGCAATAAGTACAGCATGTCATGATGTTGAAGTGCTAAAATGCTGAAGTAAGGCCATTTCCCTTAAGATCCACTTTACAAGTATTAAATTGTCAGTTTTTAGTGCTTCCACCAATCTCCACTTTGGCATTAGCTCATACCAAGTGTGGAGGCTGTTGCTGACCAGTAAGTTCAGGTTTGGCAGTTTGAAGTATGAGGGAATGGCTGACTCTGCAAATGAAACATTGATCTGTACAAAGCCTTGGGAGTTGAGTGGGACTGCCAACTTGTAAAAATCAAACTCATTGAGTCTACTGTGGCTGCACTCCAGCCATGATATCAGCCATAGAGGATCGGCTAGGCTGCTGAACTGTTTTGTTTACTTTATAGGGTTGGTGATGGCAGAATGAACCAGATTTACATTACAAAAAGTTAAAAATGTGATCTTGTGTTAAATGTTTGAATCAGGGGCAGACCCATTCTAGGGAGGTGGACCTTCCACATTTGAAATACTGTACCATTAAAACAAAACACACACATGCACACAGATTGAGATCCATAGAATATCTAATAAATGTACTAAGTAAGAATACATTCTTCAACTAACAAACATTACATTTAATGTTTATGCCTAAAATGTAAAGTACTAGTCAAAACTTAGAAGTAAAATTCAGGACAGGATTTCTTCAACGTGGTCACATATAAATATTCCTTCAGAAAATGGATATCCCAAGAAAGGTTTACAAATGTATAAAGAATTAATTAAAAACTGATTCACACAATGTCCATGTCTTAACAAATTAAACTAAATACATATTACAGAACAGCATAATCCCCCATAAGCTTGCTTTTTAGGAAGACTGCTATGACTCACTCACACCTACAATGCTTGAGGGATAAATTCAGGACTATAGTGTCTCCTGCCATATATCTTTTGAATACCAGTAAGAAAATGAAGTCCAGATGCTAAGGATACTAAAGGTATCCACCTCCTGTGGTTATATACATATAAGACAATAATAATAATAAAGTACTTCTTTTTGGAAATGCTTTTCTACTTCACATTTGATCAGACAAATAATCAAAAATAGTCTGCCTTTCTCAGAAAATGTTGATATATTTCAACAATTTCAGCTCCAGATTGTTCGGAATGGCATGAAAAAATGTTAAACCTGAAACTAAATAAAGTAGCTCCTTTTGGTATAAAATCTTATAAACATTCATCTTTCAGATGTGAGTTACATTGTAGTATGCAAAATAGCATTAATGGACAGGTTACTGATGAACTGTCAAACAAAGCATATTTTATACGATACGCTGTGATTATAGTCTTCATTGTAGCAGACAGCCTTTTTATACATGCCTGAAAATGGCTTATTCTGCATTCAGGTAAATTGCTAGATAATGCAGACCTGTAGGATGTATAACACTCAAACAGTCAAACAACTATTTGTGTAAAATAAATTTGATATGCAAGACCATTTCAAAGCAGCACGTTAAAAAAACAACTCAGTACTAAAAAAAACAGTGCCAGTCACAAACGTTTATTGCAAAAATGTGTTTTACTCAAGACATCCACATGTATTGTTTCCAGAAATCATCCAGCATTGTCCCTGTTATTAACACAGGGGGCTGTGTAACAACTCATTTTGCTCTCTGTTATGCCCCCACGCTTTCTGGATGAAAAATTAAGAATGCATAAAGTACACATAATGTGCCACAGGACAGAGCCCTTGAGATAGTCTCTGAAAGCACTGTTGAACTTATGTACCACAAAGGTCACCTCCGAAAAAGATATACAAACAAGGCATAGAATAATCTTCTGCAGAAAAATTGCTGAAACAGTTTTCTGAAAAATAGATTGAAATATACTGAGATTGTATATACACTGTACACTTCCATGTGAAATGTTCTGGCTGGGGACATCAACAACATAAGTCCCAGGCAATCCAGTTTTACAAAGCCCTGGTGAGCTGGAGAGGACCTTCATACAGTAAATGTTTTGCATCCTCCTCAGAACAAAAGCTCAGCAGCACCATTTACACAACCACTATATTTAAACCCATACTTCAGAAACATGAAAAACATGCTCACAGGCAGTCCAAATAAATGTCACGATAGTCAACTGCATTTGCAAAAAGTGTTACTTCTCTTTTCTAAACCAAATTCCTTATTGACGTTTTCAGCAGTACACACAGTAAAGATTCAGTAAAGCCATATCACATTATATGACTAGATGACATTCTTGGCTGGTACTCTACATGTACTACATAGTTCTATTGTCTAGCATAAACAGAGTCAAACAGACTGGCATAAACTACAAATCTGTAAATTTCAGGTCATGTCAGATGAACCTGATGATCTTATTTAATTGGGTCATAAAAGTGGTAGACATGGGGCAGGCAATGGACATAGTGTATTTATAAGTAGAATAATAGATAGGTTCCTGTGCATTACAATGTAGTAATTCCATCGAGAGGTTCTGGTGACATTTGGAACCTCGAGATGGAATTACTACATTGTGATTCACAGGAACCTATTTTTTATTTTTTTTTAATATATGGATGCGATTTTCTGGTTTTCTTTTCTCTCAGGCAGTTGGCTGCTGCAGCGAACAAGTCTCTTTGTTCTGGCCATGCGCCACACTGTCTAACTGCTTGGTGTTTTTTTTTTTTTGTTTTACGAAGGACAGCCTACCTTTTCTATGTCTGGGGAATGCAGGATCACCTGGATATCTGTATTTTTCGCATATTTAAAACAAAAAAGCTGCAAAATGTTCAAGCTGAGAAACACTCTTGTAAGTGAGACAGTGGCCGCCATGTTTTTTGAACTGTTCTGCCCGCCCTAACAGGAAAAGCAGCCTATTGGAAGGCACAGTTTGAAAGACGTTTAGAGTTAGACTAGCACATGTGCAGTTGTATTTTGGTGATAATACTATTGTTCAGGTCCCAAACGATAGTATTACGGCACCTGAACGATGGTATTATCACTCCTGAAGCGTAGTGTTATCACTTTGGGAGTGATACTATTATGGAGAATTTTTTGTATGCTTTTCTAGTATATTATTTTCATGATCCATATATTAAATTTCAGTAAAGCCTTTGATTCTGTCTGACATGCAGGCGGGTTAAGAAGTGGGGAGACAATGGGGTGTGAAAAAATCACAAAATGGATAAAAAACTGATTACAAGAGAGAAGCCAGAATGGTGTCTTAAGTGTCACCAGTGGGGTGCCACTGGGATAGATCTTGGGACTGGTCCTTTCCAGCACTTTTATTTACAATATTAAAGTGAGTATCCAGGGGAAGATCTGCCTCTTCATATATGATACCAAGATCGGCAGAAGAATAGTGTGGAGGGATAAGCGGTATGAAAATGGATCTCAAAAGGCAGGATAAGTGGTCAATCATTTGGCAGTTGAAATTCAATACCAACAAGTGCAAAGTAAAGAACATAGGGGCAGGACATTTAAGAACAAAATACAGAATGGGGGGTGCTTTTGAGAGTATGACAGAAAAAAGGGTCCGGGGTAATAATATTGAAAAAAGGCGGAGTTCTGCACAAAATACTGCTTTTTCTTCTGCTTCTGTATGAGTTGTACTGGGGCAATTTGTCACATGTAGCACTGAACATTTTGCAATGTAATAAACCGATTATTTACAATATCTTTTATTGGAATCTTTATGGGTTCTGGGTAGTGGTGTGTATGCAGATCCTTTATGGCTCCTAGTAATACTGGACAATGTAAATACAACAGCATAGTGCAACAGAGCAGTGGGGAAGGTGACTAGGGTTCTGGGATGTATAGGAAGGTAGATCAGCCACAGGAGGTAATAGCTATTTTGCCACTGTACAGGTCCCTGGTACCTGGAGTGCGGTATCCAATTTAGGAGTCCACACTTGAAGAAGGACAGGGCAGGGTGGAAATGGTGCAGAGAAGAGTAACCAGAATGATTTAGGGACTGCAGGTTAAGACTTACATGGAGAAGTTGTCAAATATCAAATGTATATCTTGAATGCAAGAAGAGAGAGGAGCACATGATAGAGACATAAAAATCCTTCCTTAGGATTAACCAAGTAGTCAGTGGTAAGTTGTTTATGCTGTATGGGAGCAAAGCAGCAGGGAGTGGGGACTCAATGAAGCTTTGAATAGGAATTTAAGAGTGACATCAGAAAACATTTCTTCATGAATAGGGTAAGGTAAGGGTGAAATAGGCTACCTAAGGAGGCAGTCTATGCAAAATCATTTGGGGGATACAAGCGTGGATGGGATAGGCATCAGGGGCTGGTGATGACCATGTCAAAAGGGGAAGGAGGAAAAGGGAGTGAAGGGTTACTATAGCCTTCACAAAGACAACTGTAGGTAGCTAGGTAGGTCCGGGCAGCCTCAATGGGCTACAGGGCCTTTTGTTTGATGACAGCATCTATTTTTCTATGCAAATTTGCATTGCAATAGTAACAGTCCCTCACAAAAAATATTCCCAGCTTTGAACATTGCTTCTTCCCTGTACTGTGTATAGATGAGGTTACACAAGTGAACAGCCAAGGTGCAAAACATATTACTTCTTTAACACAGAAACATAGAAACATAGAAAGTGATGGTAGAAGGGGACCATGCAGCCCATCTAGTCTGGCCATAAGCCTACCCCTTCCCTTAACTGCTTTTCAGTGTTATGGTGCCCTTGTATCTATCCCACGAGCTCTTGAAAGTCCCCACCAATTTTGGCTCCACTGCCTCCTGTAGAAGGCAGTTCCATGGATCCACCACTCTCTTGGTGAAGAAGAACCTTTGTGTGTTGCCGCTTAGTAAGGATAAAAGGAGCCAAATAAAGAAACTTCTGATGTGAGGCTAAATGGATTTTTGTACCTGGCCCCTTTCAACCATATGAAAGACATACAATTTTCTGCAACTGCCATCAACTCTTGGGTGGTTTAGTTGGACTGTCAGTGTGCACTGTTTTTTCATGTTTCCACTTTTGGTGCTTTTGGCGTTTTTGCTGTGGCACTTTAGAACTCCCAGCTCATAGGGATTCTTCACTCACCATGCTACCAAGGTTTAAAGATGTGCTGATGCTGAATTTGTATTTGATGAATATGCCAAAATTCAGCAGTTTTACCTTTGATTCATCCCAGTGGAATGTTTGGGCCACTTCTGAAACATTTCAGTCTTCAGTCAATTAAAAAAACAGTTGAGCCCTTCTCAGGTACCTAGGTTATCCCATGACTACACATTCACCCACCCCACTTATTTTCCCACTCTACTGTTCTCCCATCAGACATTTATATTATTACAAATAAATAAATAAACAAATCAATTGCTGAAAGAGCAAGGAAGCATAGAAGAAGCTTGTATTCACTGACGTCGGTGAAACATGGTGGGTGGGGTGCAACATGTCCCTATTTGTAGCCTGCCACACCCCAATACCAAGGAATTAAAGTGTCTTTTGGCTGAAAAGGTCAGATACAGACTAAAGACAAAGGTCTAAGCTGAAGCCAAACCAAATTTGACAATTTTTGGTTCACCCTTTTATCCCTATACCTTGTTATTCTTTTGGTAAGCAGAAATTTGTCCATGCTTACACTGATGGTCTGTATTGCCATCTAGCCCACTGTTTTAGCTTGTAATCTAATGGTTCAGCACCCTGGGAGAAGGGCTTCCTAGTGTTACCCCTAAATTTACAACCTTTGAGCATCAGTGTATGTCCATGTATCATACTAGAGCACACCAGATCAAAGGTCTCCATCTGTCTGCCTTGTGAATACCCTTGTGTATGCAAGTGGAGAGGGAGATCACAAGTCGTAGGCTACAGGGTTCTGTATAGGGACCATTCTCCTCAATATGTTCATCAGTTCCATAAGGGAAGGAGTACTAGGCAAGACGTGTGTCTTCACAGATCACACAAAGCTCAGTAGCAGTATAAACAGCAAGGTTGGGGTTAGAGAACTGCAGAAGCACTGGCAAAGATATGAAAGGTGGTCTAAAGTTTGAACGTTAAACTTCAGTGCTAAAAGGTGCAACATGATGCACATAGAGAGCAACAGACCAAGGTGGAACATTTGATGAGAGGGGTTACGCTGGACACTACTGAGGAAAGGGACCAGGGATTCACCATAAGCAAGTCTTGAAAACAATATAGTCAATCGAAAAAGGCCTACAGCAAGGCAATCAGGATGTTGGTGTGTATTTGGAGAGGGCTTAACAGCAGGAGGAAAGAATTGATATTGCCTGCCTGCCTGCCTATGGATCTCTGGTGAGGCTGCATCAGGAATACTGTGCCCAGTTCTGGACTCCTCATCTAAGAAAAGAAAGGCTAGAAATAGTACAGCATAGGATAACCAAAATGATTTAGGGTCAGCAGGGCAGAACATGCAAGGATTGACCTAAGGCCCTGAACATGTACTAGCTCGAGACCAGAAGGGCACTGGGTCATAATGTCACAGACGAAACAGCTCAGGAAACTATGCCACAGGAAAAATGGTGTGCACTGAAATAAGGTCGGGAAACACAGTGATCACAACACAAACAGTGCACATCATTGAAAGCAATGTCACTGTCTTTCTTTTCCTGGAGGTTCCACCCCCCACACACCCCCAATGTGGGGGCTTTGCCCACCACATCCCCCATATTAAATATAACTAACTCCAAGGGGTGTGGACTTCAGGGATGGGGCAAAACTCTGGAGGGGGGATAAATTGTTTTTTTAATAAAAAAAATAATGCAACTACACTATGAGACCTGTGGGGAACTGAACTTCAGCTCTAGGTCTCCTACACAGCTGGGTGATGGTGCCTTAGCCACTGCACCATGGGAATGGCTTGACCAGGCACTGCACCAGCAGCCTCTTTGACACTCCCCCATCTGAGCGTACAGCAACAGGGGTAGCGGTTATTCCTAAACACTGTAAAACCCCTGTTGCTGTACAAGGTTTAGTCCTATCTGATGCGTGGTTATTGCAGTGCCGTTCAGGTAGCACTACATTGACCTGGTACCGACCAGAAGAGAGAGGGGAAATATTATAGAGATCTTCAAGATCCTAAAGGGAATGAACAAGGTAAATTGCAAGGATATATTGAGTAATACTGATGAATCAATAACAAAGGGACATGAATGGAAGCTGAAATGTGGGAGAATCAGCAGGGATGCGAGAAAGTTTTATTTAAAGGAGAGAGTGGTTGAGCCATTAAATAGTCTACCAGCAAAGGTGGTGGGTGCAAGAATCATTAATGGTTTCAAACATAGCTGAAACTTAATGAGATGCTTAGTTGCACAGAGGGAAGCAGAAGTTCAGGGGGAAAGGGGTAGGTGAGGTAAATAACCCCAGCTGGACACTAGGTCCAGAGGTAGGGTGGGATAAAACAGGTCAGACTGGATGGACCAACAATCTTTTTCTGATGATATTTTCTATGTTTCAAAAATCTAACATCCTCCCCCACAGCAACATTCCCTTCATTGTGATTCCAAAGCCTGCCATGGTCAGAGAGCAAGTGCTGCTACTCAGCCAGGGGTGGGCTACACCTCTGCAGCATTGCCCCTCAATGTGGGGAGCTGGTGGGGGGGCTCTGTATGTAGGTTCCTGGGAAGAAGGAACAGGGGAGTACTATAGGGGAGATGGGGTGCAAGTCAATATGCTGGGGGTGATCAGGCACCCTGTGGACATACACCATTACGTGACTGGTGCCAACAAGGGCACCTCTGCCAGGTGCCCGATCATCTCCCAGCATCCCCACCTGCTCCCTAGCACCCCCTTTGGCATCCCCTGTGCCACTTCTAGCCTAGGGCCCCTCCTGGCATTGAATTCCAGCGTGTGCCTGGTGGGGGGGTGGATCCATGCAGCAGCTAACCTACCATTTGCAGCTAGCATTTGGAGCTAGCCTACCTTTGCAGCAACTCCTGGGCTTTGGGCACAGGGAACCCAGATTTTACAGAAACAGGCGAATGGTCCCTGATTTATTTATTTAGTTTTTGTTGACCGGGTAAGTGCACTAGACAAATCCTGCCTATTTTCAGTCACGACCTGGGGGAAGGGGATACAAATTAATGCCAACTGATCTTGAACCAGTTTAAGCTGTTGATCGTATTTTTTTTTTTTTTTTTTAGTGACTGAGGGAAATTTGGCCAGGACAGCGGGGAAATTCCTCTACTCTTTTCGATAAGTGCCCTGGGAACTTTAACATCCATCTGAACTACCACCAATCCAGGCAGATGGGACCTCAGTTTAACATCTCATCCAAAAGATGGCAACTTAGAAATGCATCACTCCTCTCATGCTGAACTACAGTGTCAGTACTGGGATATTAACCCAAGTGTCAGATGTGGGAACTGAACCCACAGCCCTCTGATCTCCCAGTCTCAGAGGTAAGTGGGCTACCTACTGAGCCACTCACACTCCTTGATGCACTGGGACTGCATGGCAGCCCTAGATTGCCGTAACTGTGAGACAATCTAAGGGCTCTTTCAGAATCAGGCCCTAATTACCTGTTAATTTTCTAGGTGGAAGTACTTTATTTAAAAGATGCCAGTTTAGGCAATGTGCTTTATATGAGGAATACTACAGCCCTTTCATTGTTAGATTGGACTTAACCAAGGGATTCCACTTTGGCATCCGGTGGTTCAGCTTAATTCACATTAGACCTCCAGTATGAAAACTAAGAGACCATTTTTATGGAATGAAAGAAAGGACATAATCTATTTAGGCAGAACAAAATATGTAACTTTTTAAAGAATAACTATGGGGGTGCACTGGAATCTGTTTGTTGTTATATGCCATATCCCAGTTCCCCCCTTCATTAGAAATTGGATTTTAACTTTATGAATTAAACAAGGGTAGGGCTTGCTGCAGCTGGAATTTATTACATGTTTGGGATTATGTGCCCTATCCCAGTATGTGAGAAATGTGATGTGAACTTTGTGAATTAAGCAATGGTAGAGCTTGCCATATTTGGAATTTTCTGGACATTTTAATGGCCTCCAGTCTGTAATCATTGCTTTTTATCCCCTCCATACACCTTACAGCTGCCATTGTCCTGCATTGCACTCGCTTAACCACTTCAGCGTCTCTTTTCTGTATTGGAAAAACATAGAAATTTATAATATTAGGGATAGTAAAGGGTCCAAACCCTTTTCAGTCTATCCCTACCAACTGACCACCAAAACACCTCCCAGCTATTCTGGACCACCTATCCCAGAACCTCTCAACACCCCTTTGAATCTACCACACCTCACTTTGTGTCCCACCACACTGCTACCATGTACCACATTGCTGGGGAAGCTAGTCTAGCATTCCACCACCATCTTTGTGAACAAAATCTTCTTCATGTTTTTTTAACTTGACCCCTGTCAACTTATATATGTATCCTCTTGTGTTTATAGTCCCTTTCATTGTAAATAGCTCTGCATAGAAACATGCATGTGCCTATTGTTCCTCCTTTCTCTCTCACTTGGTCTACAGAGATTGCATGTTCAGACACCTAACCATTCACCATATGTGCTATCCTGAAGAACATTTATCATCTTAGTTGCCCTTCCCTGGACATAGTCCAGCTTTAACCTATTTTTCTCTAAGATAAGAGGACCAGAACTAGACACAGTTCTCAAGGTGTGTTTCTTATGAGTGCTCTGTATAGTGGCAGGATCACCTCCTTCCCTTGGCAAGTGGTGCCCTCCCCATACATCCCATCATACTGCTGTTCCTCCCTTTCTCGCTGCTCCAGTTGTCCATGTTTTCTTGGACAAACAAGGTTGTCCATAGACATCCAAGGCCATCTCTGCTCTATTCCTGATAATTCCAAACATGGTTTGTCCATTATTCATGGACAATCACTATATTGTCATTGGTTATTAAACAGGTACAAATGCTGGGAAAAACAACAATTAAGAGGTACTTATTAGGAGAAAAAAATCCATTGTCAGTTTTCAATGTAAATGAAACAAAAAATATTCTGACATAAAAAAATTTAAAATTATTTCTGGTAGCAGCCATGATTCTCCATGATTCTAAAGAGAGTTTCAGTGTTCATGCTGAGAATGGTTTTCATGGTTTGTTTTTTAATTATTGTATTGAAGCAAGAGATGCCGTGCCACACTTTTACAGTAACTGGAGCCACACAGTGTCCACCATATTCCCTGCTCCCGGACTTTACAAAACTAAAATAAAGTAAGTTACAGTGCATAAACTAAAGGCTTTTCCTTGAGAAAAGCTTATGGGGGGGTAAGTCTTTAGGGGCTGGGGAGCTGAAAATTTGAACAGCTTTCTTTTATAATGGGTCCTCTTTAGCCCTTTATAGGGGTATAGATAAGATGAACCAGTTTTAAAGGTATCAACCTGAGTTGTGAAGATTCTATTGAAAGGTACAACTTTCCTGATTTATTTTATTTCTGGTTAGTCTTTTTTATGTTTGGTTGCAAAGCATGCAAATATATTGGTATCATTATGAACTACAGGAGGATTTTTGGAAGCGTGCCCCTCCTCCACCTATCACAGCATCAAATTTCCAAATCTCCTTCCTAATTCTACTTACTCTTCTTCCTGCTTCTCCTTTTGTCTTTGAAGTCCTTCATCGGTCACAAGCCTGGAAAATGCAAGCTGCAAATTTTTCATATGTAACTCCTAATTTCTGTGCTTGAAACCTGTCTCTTGCTTTTCTTTCCACTGCTCTGCTTTTACACTTTGACAACCCTCACCCTTCAGTTATCTTCCTGCTTTATTCCCCTGATGTTTTGCACCACATCCTCCATGTCTCCTTTTGCTAGTGTTGGGGAGGCCCTCTAAGACCCTCTGTGAGTGCAGCTGATCCAATTTTCTCCCTTCCAGTTATACTGCCCTGTCCCTTTCCTAGTTTAAATTCCTTTCTATAAATTCTACTATTCTCTGGTGCAGTTCCCTAGCTCCCTCATCACTGGGGTGGAGGCTGTCCATCTTAGACAAGTCCCTATCCCTTCAACAAGGTCCCCTGTCCCAAAACAATTGAAGCCCTCTACCATGGGAAAACCCTTAAATCACAGGTAAAACAGATTATTTTTAAAATGCCTATTTGTTCATTCACATGGCGTCAGTTGGACCTCCAAGTAAAAATGGGTGAATGCCAAATTTATATTCAGAAAAAGTGGCTGTATTTGTCATTTTTATCTTAAATCTGGCCAAATTGAACTTTTGGGGTACCTCAGATCACTTTGACCCTTGTCCAAATAATTAACAAAATGACACCCTAGCCCTTCCCAGGTGGCCAGGACTAGTCCTATGACAACACCTACCTCACTCCCTCTAGTCACATTCCCCCCCCCATACACACACATTTATTTTATAAAACAAAGTCTAGGTTCATGGCACTATGTCAGGTGCTGACTGAATTAAAAAAAATGTCTGGAGGAAGGGGGGGGCAGGTGGAAGAGGTTGATATTGACTGACGTGGCTGAGAGGTGGGGTAGAGTGCCTCTTCCTCCATTTTAGCCTGCTAAATCTCATAATGAAAGCTTGAAATGGCAAAGCCAAGACATTGCAGCAAAATTGAAGACAGGGGTTCTTAACTGAAGCCAAGCCTCAGCTGTCAATTTTCACATTGGCTCACCCTTAAATCTTAGAAGGTTGACATAGCAGATTCAGTCTTGAGCATCCTACATAATGCCCTAAATTTTCACACACTGACCTTACATCCTATGATGCCAGACCTTTTGTCCCTCAGTGGATTATTAAATCTGGCTTCCCTTCCCCATCTGTAGTATACTTCCTCAACCTAGTGATGATCCTGTCTGCAGTTGCAGCATGGTAGCAGTGCATCAATTTCTCTTCAGGAAAGGAAGCACATGCCACTCTCTCCATCCCCCTGACAACAGAATTCCTAATCACCCCTAATCTCCTTATGTTCCCTCTGTTTTAACCTACCACCTTCCTCCACTGTGTATCTCTTGGGGATGTCTGGATGTCTCCAGCCCCTTATGTGAGTCACTCATTAAAGTTCCACATGGTGGTTCAGCCTGTACTACTTCAGTAAGGAGCTTGAAAAAATTACTGGTCATATCCTAGTGTTCCCACTTCCCTTCCTCTCCTCTTACTAGTTACTTTCCCCCATTCACCCTTGCCCACTCCCAGTTGTGGCTCTTAAGTGTCTACAGTGGTAGTGATACAAGAGGCACCTCCTTCTTGTACACAGAGCTGCCATTCAACAACTTGAAATTTAGCCTTGCAGCAGCAAATTCCACAACTAGAGACTGAGCTGCCTGAAGACTGGGTATCCCACATGTTCTCAGAGGAAACTGTACAATAAAGTTCTGCTGTAGCATCTATAGCTCACCAGTCACCATCCCTCCATCCCATATCCCATAGGCCTGACTGTGCTAACATCATAATCTAGCAGAATACTGTCCTTGCTTACACTTAATGCTGCCTACTTCAGTGTTTTTAGATATTATGTTACCCTCTCCTAGATAGGGTCTGGTATGGTTGCCCAATCAGTGTTTGCTTGTCATACTTTTTCCCGCACCCAATTCCCCAAAATGTGGCAGCCCGACTCACTTTTTCCCTGATTAAATATTTCCCTGACAACTGCAAAAATCTTTCTCACTCTCTCACTTTTAAAACTACATAGCAGTGAAAGGTGCATAAGGCATATATTTCTCAACTGAGTTGTGATCAGCATACAAATTCTTTGCTTAGTAGGTGAAGATTCTGATGCACAGCGTTACTTGATACACAGCTGTGCTTATTTCAGACCTCAAAGAAATAAGTAAGAAGTGGAGCTCCTGCTGGCACCACCCATTGCAAAAAGTACAACCACTATTCCCTTCCTTGTTTTGATTACCACTTGTAATTATGATGGCATTCCTGTAATTACAATGTATTGCCTTCAATCTTGTTCAATTATGTTTACTGACATAAATGGCCACCAGCTAGTATTGAATTTTGTTTTTGTCCCAAAGGAACTGGATTCCATTTTATGAGTTGCAATGGTGACTGACGTACCTGAGGTGTGCCAGGTTAACCTTTCCAAAAAAGGCAAAGATAAGCTGTGTGTTGCATGTTATCTCTATGTGAAAGAACACTGCAGGGGAGACTTATTTTACTGGTGTTGTCAGCATAGAAAATCTGGTGGATGTCACAGTAGAGCTTCTACTGTACTTGTTGGAGGGCAGCACTACCTGGGAAGCACTGCAGCACACAACCATTCTCCTGATGCCAACAACAGTCATGTGGCAACTGAAGTAGCATAGTTAAAGGCCAGAGCTGTCAGCACTCATGACATTCCAGCCCAGAGTAGTCAAACTGAGATTTCAAAAGTTTTGGCTGAGGTAAGGCACAACATGTTCAGTCAGCAGTCCCTTCAGCAGCTGGTTAAATGAGCAAGATAGGAGAACATGCCACCAGAACCCCATACTCTGGAGGAGATTACCATTCCTCCTGAGCTGCTTTCAGTAAATGGGCAACAATTCCTCCTTAGAGAATCAATCTGTGGAGCTGGGAAAGTTTTACTGTTTAGCACTAAGATAAATCTTGAAAAACTTAGTGCTGCAGACTACTGGCTAATGGATGGCACATTTCACACTGTACCATCACTGTTTAGGCAACTATATTCAATCCATGCGCCAGCTAGTAATGTTGACACCTGCAGGATTGTGCCCCTTATTTATGCCTTGATGTCTGCAAAGTCACAGGAGTGTTACCTGCAACTTTTACAGGACCTACAAGATGCAGCAAATGAGTATGATTACAGCCTATCACCAAAATACATAATCCCTGACTTTGAGCAGGCTGCAATCAATGCATCAAAGGAGGAACTCCCGGGTGCTGAGAATAAGGGCTGCTTGTTCCATCTAGGCCAAATAGTCTGGAGAAAGATTCAGAGTTGAAATTTAACTGTGTGCACACCTTTTGCACTGCTTAATAAAGGCAGGCTTGCACTAAATCATGGAAACATGGATTTGGATATAGCAGTTTTAACCCTGAACATGAATTATTCATACATGATTGAACTCAATATGGCGGCGATTCAGGTAGGTGAATTCTGAGTTTATGTGCATGTTTCACTGAGATTTTTTATGACCTGTAAGCTTTATTGCCGAAGTTCACATATTTTAATGGCCAGGATGTTTGATGCTCTCGTATCGCATGTTGTTTACAACCCCCATATGTGGGAAAATAGAAAAAGAGTTGCTTACTTTTTCTAACTTTTTTTAGGAACACAGTCCATCAGCCCGTTATAGGTATTGACGTGACAATGCATATTGGGAATCTTGTTGTCAATAAAACAAACCAGTCAGTGAATGGGTGAATGGTTGTCAGGAAACCGTATGGATCCCCCTAGATAGGGACCTCTGCCTACTGCTATATTACCTAGCATCTACAGAACTTAATATAATACTAAACTCTGTTAACAGTACCACACTCAACCACATACAGTACTTTTGTTGTGGTACCCACTGCAGTGTATGGGGTATTACCTGGGTAACCCAATCCCAGACAAGAACCTACCAACACTTCTGTGTTATCCAGCACAGCCCAGCAGCAACAGGCAGATCACATATATTCTTCCATGGTGGGTGTAACCACATTACATACTACCAGATCTTATTCAAAAAGTGCAGCATCTTTAGCTGACCCAATGAAGCTCCCTGATAATGCCCTCATACATGTCATCATCCTGCTTTATGGTCCTCATGCTTTGGGGTCATGTGTCTCCTGGTAGGCTTTTTCAGGGGTCCACCACCTTTTCTGTGAGGAAATTCTTCACAGAAAGGGCAGTGGATGCCTGGAACAGCCTGCTAGGAGAGGTGGTAGGGGAGAGGAAGGGGGAATTCAAACATTGCTGGGATCAGAACCTGGATATAGTAAACAAAGATAAGGGAGGGACATCTATGAACAAATAGGGTTCAGAGCATAGTGATAGGCAAGGAAAAAATGGCAGGCTAGACGAGCCTACTCGTCCTTTTCTGCCGACACATTCTATGTTTCTGTGTTTCATGCTTTGTGGTCACTTGAACTGTAGGAAATAAATAGTGGACTGCTAGTACCTGATGCAAAGATGCAAAGTAGCCAGTTACATGACCCTCTCAGAGATGGTACTGCCTCTGGCTGTCAAATTTCTTATTACACTTTTATCCACAATTGCATCCCTTGGGCTGTTCACTTTTACTCCAGTCTCTAACAGGAAATCACAGCAGTTTAAAAGAAACAAATTATAAAACATCGGGATGTTCTGCTCTCTCACCACCACTTCTGTTTTTTCCTTGATTCCAACTGCACAGAATAAAAAAAAATCTTAGGGTTTTGCATCTTGGACTGCTAGCACCGGATTGGTGCTAGCCAGTCACATGACCCACACCCTGGTCTGATATTGTGCTGTTTGCAGTCACCGACTATCCCACCCCACTTCCAGCCACAGTTTCCTCCTTCCTCCTTATCACTCCTACCCAGCCATCAACACAAAATCACAATAGTTTGAATTTAACAACAGTTACAACAGTGGTCTTTTCTGCCCTGTCACCACCATTACCCACATTTTTATTGACTCCAACTGCACAGCATAAAACAAAAAACATAGGATTTTTTACCTTGGACTGCTAGCATCTGAATGGTACTATCCAGTCACATGACCCACACCGTACTCAGTGATGATGAGGGTGTTTGCAGGTGCTGACTCTCCCACTCCACTTCCACCCACTATTTCTTCCCTCCTCCTAATCACCCTTACTCCAGACCTCAACACAGAGTCACAGCAATTTGAAAGAAACAAAACAGTGGTGATTTATTTCCTTTTACAGCTGCTCCTAGCTTTTCCTGACTTAACTGAAACCAGATCTGTATGCAGTGCATCAAGTGGGACCTGGTATGGGCCTTGTAATGTTTTTCTATAAAATTGTTTACCCAGGATAACCCAATTGAGTGCAACATCTAGTTTTTACAAGGGAATTGCTTCTATCCATTCCACACCTAGGTGGGCTGGACCACTCAGAGGTTAACTGACTTTCCGAAGGTTACATACTGAGTAATTGGAACTAGCTGGATTGGATTCTTTTTTTTTAAATTCAATATACTTTATTCGTTATCATGCATACAACAAAGATCACATTAACAGCAGTCTAGAGGAAATTAACAAGTTATAGCATGAAGTATCAAGACTGTCAATACCAGCAAATGAATAAATTAAACACTTAATACAATAGGAAATAACCAAGATTAATCAACATACATTAAACTACCCATCTATCCCCCCCTACCCAACCCTGAACCACTCAGTGCCAACCATAATATCTGCTTTCCATGAAATAACTAAATTAATTAAGTGGATTTACTCTCTAGGGTTTCCAGGCTGTAAGTAAAGCATCCAAGGGGCCCTATTTAGTTTTGTATCCATTAAGCCGACTGGCCATTGATGCAATATGTCGCTCCAGTTGTAGAGCCAACAAAACTTTCCTATGCCATTCTATCACAGATGGCAAAGATTCTTCCTTCCAGTGCCTAATAATGATTAATTTGGCTACAGCAGATATCATAGCTATATGTGCCGTTCTTATTCTAGGAGTACTAGAGGAGTAGTGATTAAGCAGACAGATTTCTGGTGTAAACAATGGGTCAAGCCCTAACATTGAATCAAAGGATTGTCTAATTGATTGTCAATAAGTATAGACTTTAAGGCATGTCCATAACATGTGATACAAATCTCCTTCTGATGCTGAACAATGTTGACATAGAGGGGAGGGCAACCTACCCATTTTATATAGGCGTTCTTGAGTGAAATATAAATTGTGCATTATATTATATTGTACTAAACGAAGTCTGTCTTGCTTAATAAGTCTATAAATATTACTCCAAATCTGTTTCCATAAACTGGCATCTTCTATAATAGAAAGCTTTTTGGTCCAGTAGTAGCATATACCTTGTGGCAAGTGAGAATCTAAAGATCGTAACTCTTTATATATCCTGGAAATGGAATGTGGTTGCTCTGCTATTTGTAAAAGAATGAAGGGTTCCATTTTTTGGTGGGGTATACTCTCCCTGTCTACCCAAAAAAGGGACCAGCATATGCCTTAATTGCCGATATTTGAAAAAGTCTTCCTTATGTAAATGGAAGCGCTGCTGGAACTGGGAAAAGGGGAGCATGTCCCCATTAGGGACTATATCCTGCAGTTTATTATGCTTTAAAAGCATCCAAAGTGAGGGAGAAATAGGCCTGTTTCCAATTTTAAAATGGGGATTGTCCACTAATAGTAGTTCTAGGGACCTGAGCCAATCTAAAACCAGATGTCTTTGTACTTGATGTAATGCCCTGATGGACCAACCAATCAGAGTGTTCTTCAGGGGTTTGGGGATTGATTTCAGTGAAGAATAAACTAGAGATACTAAAGTGCAACAATTTTTAGAGTTCAGATATTTCTCAATGTTTAACCAAAGAGGTAGATATAATTCTTCGTCTTGTGGTATTGGTGAATGGGACCAGTAAGTTACTTTACTGATATGATGTGCAGTGTAGTAGGTAAAAAATGCTGGGATGGCAAGAGCCCCTTGAAGTCTGGGTTCTGTAAGCTTTGAATATGCTTGTCTAACTCCTTTCCCCTTCCATTAATAGGAATTCAGCAATTTTTGAAGTTTTGTAAACCAGGACTTAGGAAGGAAAAATCCCAACATGCCCATAGGATATAGCTTTCTAGGTAGCACATTCATTTTGATTATGTTAATCCTTCCCCATAATGAAATAGGGAGGGATCCCCATCTATCAAGGTCAGTTTTCAGTGTGGACATGAGGTATGTAAGATTCTCTTTTACCATGGTAGATACTTCTCTGGCAATTTTAATGCCCAAGTATGTCAAGGATGTTTTCACCCATTTCAGTCCAAATTCCTCTATTTTGCTATGCAGAATCCTTCCATTCATTGGAAAAATTCTTGTTTTGAGAGATTCAACTTGTAAAAGGAAACCCAGGAAAAAAAAGTTTATCTCTACTAGTAATATTGGGATACCTATTACGGGGTCTTCCAAATGCAGAAGTAAATTGTCAGCATAAGCTGATAAAAGATGTCTATGGTCTCCTACTCTGATACCTTGAAGGTGTGGGGAAGAGACCAGCCATTGTATAAGGGGTTCTAAATACAAATTAAAAAGAAGCAGGGATAGTGGGCAGCCCTGTCTGGTGCCACAACATAGTGGAAATGGATCTGAGAGTATACCATTGCACCATATCTGAGCAAGTGGGGAAGTATATAAGATACAGGTCCATGTAATAAACTCCTTTGCAAGCCAAAGCGTTCCAGGACAGAAAAGAGGAAATCCCAAGAGACCTGATCAAAAGCTTTCTCGGCATCTAAAGATATTAAGGTCATTGGAAGATCTGATTTTTGGGCCAGCAAGAGAAGATGGAGTAATCTACGCATATGATCATTGGAGGACCTGTTTGCCATGAAACCCCCCTGTTCTGCACCAATCAATTTACCCATAATAGGCCCTAATCTATTAGCTAATACTTTTGCCAATATTTTGACATCCAAGTTGAGAAAAGAAATGGGGCAGTAATTCTCTGGAAATTGTGGATCTCTGCCTTGTTTAGGAATTACCACTATAAGGGCTTCCAAAAAGCTCTGTACAGTTATCCCCTTCTTATACCAGAAATTAAACACACCCATTAATAGGGGGATTAATTCTAATGCACAGTATTTATATAAGTTATGTGGGAAGCCATCCAGTCCCGGTGACTTATCTAAGGGAAGTTGTCTGATGGCTTGCTCAATTTCCCAGGCTTGTATACGGGTTCCCAAAAGAAGGGCATCAGAAGATGACAAACATGGGAGCTCAACCGAATCTAAATATATTTGAATGTCTTCCTCCATGGGTATTTCATCTCTGCTGACTGCATAGAGTTGTTGATAAAATTTCCCTAACCCCTCCACTATCTTCCTGAGGTCCATGATTATTTGATTGGTATTGGCAAAGTACAAGCCTGGTATAAATCTGGCTGTCTCTGGTTGCCTACGTCGAATAGCCAAGAGCTTTCCAGCTCTTTCCCCTGATTCAAGATACTTAAATTTAGTCCTTTTAAGGGAGAGCTCAGCTTTTTGTGCCACAAGATCAGAAAATTGGGCCTGCAAAGTGTGCAATGTAACCCAATCCTGTTTCAATGAATGAGCACTGATGCTTTGTTCAACAGTCTTAATTGATTTGAGTAATTCTAACATACGAGCTCTATATTGTCGAATCCTGGTGGATGATAAACGTATAAATTTCCCCCTTAATGCACATTTTAAAGCAGCCCAAACCACTTCTATACTTGATACTGAACCAATGTTACATTGTAGAAAGTGCAAAATAACATTTTTGATGTGCTCTAATGTAGCTGGTGTTTGCAGAAGCTGATTATTCATACGCCATAAGGAATCCCTTTTTACTCCAGGGCCCAGCAAACATATGAAGGAGACAGGAAAATGATTTGATATGACACGTGGATGAATAATCACATCCAATACTCCCAGAATAATTGAAGAACTCACCAAAAAATAATCAATTCTAGAACAGGTGCAGTGTGGGGAGGAGAAGGAGGTGTAAGACTTCTCAGCAGGTTCAATACCCTCCAAATATCAACCAAGCTGACCCCCATCATTAGATCTTTCAAAGCTCACTGAGCTGGAGTTAGACCACATCGTCTATTATCCGACCTATCTAACTGGAGTTGAGGGTAAAGTTCCAATCCCCTCCAAGTATTATAGTCACAGAGGGCTCATGGGACAAAAGACCCAAAAGATGTACAAAAAACTGAGGGGAGTCTACATTTGGACCATATACTGATCCTAGTATTATTTGCTATGTAGCCAGTTTCCCATGAATCAATATGTAGCTCCAATTAACATCCCATACCTCTTGCTCCAGTTGAAAGGGGACGTTCTTGCAATCAATATGGCCACACACACCCTTTTTGTAGAGATTTCCACTCCAAAAGCATGCCCAACCCAACTCCTTCCTAACAACGACATATCTTCCCTTCGAAGGTGGGTTTCCTGCAAACAGGCAATTCCAGTTTTAAGAAATAGGAGATGTTTTAGGATTACTTGTCACTTACATCAGTTCTATGCTCCCCTAACATTCCAACTTACAATATTATATGGTCCAGTCATCTATAAATCACTGTCAGGAAACCAGTATCCGTATATAAAAACTTTAAAACTAATTCTGACAACTGTATATCATTTCCCATTAAATTCTTAGAAGCACATATAGTTGGCACTCATACCACCATCCCAAGCTGTCTCCCCACAACAAACAAACTAAACCCATAATAAACAATCCCTGGTTCCATAAACTGCACTGACTTCCTATTTCTGCCAGGTGATGTCTATGTGCAGCCAAGGAAAAGCTACCCCCTTCCCTCCCCTTGGTCAGAATAACACCCTGTAATCACATCTAAAAACTCTATAGTCTCCCTAGTATATAACAGTAAAAGCATCATGTAGTAGATATAATCCTAACGAATTGTCACAGACCACTTCTTATTCTAGTAGAATCACCCAACTCTTAAACCAATATTGCCATCTAGTGGAGAAAAATAAAATAGAACAATTTAACTTTCAACATCTGACACAGTAAACATCTATACAGTACAATGTAAAATAAATTCAAAATTAGTCAGAGCTATCACCTCGGGTCATCGAGCTATGTTAAAGAAAAAAGGCTTCTCAAGGTTCCATATCCTGATTATATAAGGTAAATAAAGTATCACGGTGATGATAGGAATTAGCTCGACTGTAAATTAAAAACCAACCTTGAGGCTTCCAATTATGTCACACATAGCTACAATGTCCCCTTTCCATAAGAAATGTAAAGATAGAAATTCTATCATTGTGAAAACAATCATATCTGGCAATAGCATCGAAGTCCTGATGAAAACACAAATGTACTCTGCATTAGATTAGAAGACTCTCTTACAATGAATTAAGCATCTACAATCTCCAATTCCTTCAGAAGCAGTCCAGATTGAGGAACGCTTCATACAATCTGTTACCTTCAGTCATAGTGTTTCGAGTCAAAATCAAGGAAACCCTGGCGATCCAGGTCGAACATGCTGAACAAAAAGCCGCAGGATTTCTTTTAGGGTAAACAGAAGGAGACATTGCAGAGTGAGTCGGTGTAATATAAATCTTCACTGGAGAGTATAAAGAAGCATTTACCAGGGTATGCAGGATCTCCAGTATCAAATAATATCACTTGTAAGGATCTGGCAGCAGCCTCTCTTTTGGCATGTTCCAGTGTCTCAAATGACAACCACTCATCATTGATTTTAACACAAAGGAGGGCAGGGTACTTAACTTTGAATGGCTTTCCCACTGCTATGAGTTTGACTACTAAGAGATGCATTTCTTGACATTTTATTCTTACAGAGTGAGGCAGATCTTGGCTGATTCGAATGCGTTTGCTTTCCTAAAGAATCTCTTGTAGAGCTTTGGATTTAGTTAAGACGTGCTGTTTATCTAAATAATTCAAAAACTTGCAGATAATCGGTCTGGGAAGCGAGCCCGGCGGGGGTGGGGGGCAAAGTGCAAGGTGCGCTCTTTCCACAATATATTTTTCCCCATTTGGGGAGGGACCAGCAATCTTGTCACATACTTTCTGGACAAAATTTATTGGAGAGGACCCTTCCTCATGCTCCAGAACCCCCATTATTATAATATTATTTTGCCTGCTCCTTCTCGCGAGGTCTTCCAATTTCTACTCAAGTTTTTTGATGCGCTTTGAGATAGTAACCTGATCAATTTCAGTCCAATCCGCTTTTTTCTCCAGGGAGATAATGCAAGCCTCTGAATCCCCAACTCTTAAATTGAGAGAATCAATGGAGATTTTAATGTTATGCAATTCTTTCGAGATGTCAGCTACTGAAATCTTCAGAGGCATCATAACCTCGAGAAATCTGTCCTCCATCAGCGCTACTGATCCTGAGGTAGGTTTAGCGGTGGCCTGCCTAGGCTTTTTCTGGGCCTGCTCTTTCTCTGGTGATGGAGGTGGAGTATGTTTAGGTGGCGCTTTGCACATATATACTTCCATGTTAACGCCAATATGAGTTGCTTTGATGAGTCAGAGAAAGTTAATAATCACGTTTACAAGAATCAGATGCTTAACCAAGTGGCAAAATTGGTATCACTGACAGAGAGGAGACAGAGCAACTGAGCTTGCTTCCTTACTCTAAGCTGCCATCACGTCACCTCCAGCTGGATTGGATTCTGTGATCACCCAGTTTTGAAGCTGGTATTCTAATAACAAGAACATGCTGCCTTAATAAATAATAGGTTCACAGGTTCAGAGGTAGATTACAAGTCTAGAGGTCAGATGAGCTATAATGACTCATCACTAGCTAGTGGTAATGCTTGCATTTTACAGCTCCCATATGTTGATCCACACTGTGCTTATACGTTGTCATGGTAAAACAGGACACAACTTCCTCTGGCAACATATTCCAAACATTCACTACTTGCCGACTAAACCATTTGCATCTTATACTAGTCCTAAATAAGTCCCCTTTTAACTGTAGACTATGTGATCTAGTAGTCACTGAATTACCACTTTCTGCAGACCTATAGATTCCCACAATAATTTACTCTTGCTGGCATTATACACGTAACAAAGATCTTTCCTTGGTCTTCTGTACTTAACAGAATATAAATTTAACTCAGTCAGTCTGTCGTGATATGATTTATTAGCCATATTATGTATTCTTTTAGTCAATTTATGTTGCACTCTCTCCACTGATTTATTATCCTTAATTGTTTGAGGGGCACAAAACGGAGAACAATATTCCAAATATGATCTAACTAGTGATGAATATAATGGGCTTATTACCTGTTTATCTCTACTCTTAATATGTCTGAAAATACAGGCAAGAATTGTTTGACATTTCTGTACTATATACTTTGAGTGTGTACTTAAAGCTAACTTTTTTTATTTTTATTGTATAAGGAAAGTCATAAATACATCCTTTGAGCTAAAAAGTCCTTTATGAAGGATCCTCATCATACAATTAAAAAAAAGGAAGGGGAGACAAGACAGGTGGGAACATATGCAGCTGTGAGGCACTGTCAAAATAAGCAGTATTAAGTACATAGAGTATACAGTATCACAGTAATGTCAACAATATTACAGAGTTCATAAAAATTTGGAACACCAGCTTATAAGGGATCTTACCCATGATGAAGAGGAAAAGAGCAAAGTCAGAAAGGTACAGGAACTGAAAATAGTTAGTAGGGATCACTATCAAAATTGCATGGCATTAATAGTGCGGTACAGAATTGTGCGTACATATTAGCGCGTGATATAATAGTGCTACCTGATAATGATGTTTTGCCCAAATAGCATGTTTCCAAGCAATTTCTCCTTACTTGTGTACTTTATGTTTTTCAACCTGTATTCTTTTTCAATGCCCATTTGGTTCTGGTGTTCATCAGTGCTGGGGAAATTGGAAAAGGAATGGGGACAGGTAAACTAAGTGCACATCATATGTTGCACAGCAAATCTTCCCTCCACCACACCACACACAGTTCAAACAGCTCCTAAACAAATATTAATGCAGTTCCATTCATCATTTTGCCTGGAGCTGGAAGTTATATGCGATGCCTCACAAGTATTCCATTCTGAGATGAGATGGATAGTCTGCTACAGTAGCCATCACCCTTCTAGCACTATCCTTGTACTTTTTTGTACCTGTGGTACTGCAGTTCCTGCAATGAGTTGCTCCATGATTGTTGCATTTAGGTGCTGCTCCGTCTTAAGGAAGTCAAAAAACTTACACACTGATGAATGGTATGCTCCAACAAAATGATTAAACTGGCAGTGCCATGCCTCTACTGCATTCACGGTTCTTGGTAGATCATCCTAAACTGCATTGTAGCAGTTTCACAGTGCCACAGGAAACAACAGTCATCTTCTTCCTCCTCTTGCAAGAGGTCTTCCTAGCCAAGTGTCCTCAAAATAGTCTGTGAGGTGAGTAAGGTCACCATTTGTTTGATAAAACTCTGACTGCATCACATCATTAAATGCAAGCAACACATTATCCACTAGGACATATGCAAGAGCAGGTAGGAGATGAATATTGCGTGCAAAATTTTTGGTCACAGGTGAACTGTTGACATACATCTGGCAGTTCCGGCACATTGCGCCATGCAGCCTGGCACATATGAAAAAACAACCTTTCATTTTTGCATATGGGAAAGCCTTTGTGAACTCTTTTATTGCTGCAAGCTCAAAATCTATTAGGATAGTTTCAGGCTGTAATGGCCCACATAAATTTTCAGGTGCAGCAAAAACCTTAGCATACGTTGTTGCAGTTTGGTTTCCCATCAATATACACACCAGGGGCATTACTGCACTGTATTCACAGCATGAATGGTGTACAGCTGTGAAAATATTGATGGGCAGCACTTAAAGGTACCATCTGCAAACCAATGTTTGCAACTCTCTAAGTGCTGCATGTCCTGGACAGTAGAAAAAACAAGAATACAATCAGGAAAGGACACAGAGTCATACACCAAAACTTTTTCATTCTTCATTGTCTTCACAAAATCAGTCAGTATTACCAGTGATGCTGTATCTGGTGGTTCTGGTGCTGGGTGGTCTACTGCCCTCTTGTTCCTGCACACTGTCCACTTCAGCAGCAGTATAGCAGGCAATTGTGAGGAGACAGCAAGTTGAAGCTGTGCCACAGCTTCGGCAGCAATCTGGTTTGTTTTCTTAACCATTGCATCTGCATGCTCCTTCATGCCAGAAACCGCATCTTTCACTGCAACTTGTGCAGGGTCAGGTATATGGTTGTGAGTACCTATTGTTTTTAACACAGTGTTCCCTCTTAGATGAAGCCCCATGGTGCAATACCCTTTATCATATTCCAGGCACTTAAAGTAAGATTTGTTTGCTGTTGTTTGCTCCCTCCGATAGAGAAAGTCATCCAGCACAGCAAGCTCTCCTCCTTTCTGGCTTCTAACAAACGTACTGCCATTGTTGCACCCTTGCAGGTTTGCAAAGTAACTCTGCAACGAATATACCTTGGGCCAATCACTTACACCTTAAAGTGACAGTGCGCAATTAGAAAATCCCAATTCCCACCTGCGCAATGCGCTATTACTAGCCGCTACATAAAAGTTAAGTGCTAATGTAACATACATTAATAACTGCTTACTATTCCAATCCTCGCTATTCCTGTTGCATGATTTTGACCAGATCCATAGTGAGTAGGTAGTAGCAGTGGCACTAGGAATGAGTCTGGGTCTAACTAGAGTGTGCCACAGAAGAAAGGTGGGAGAGTGACAAGATCCAGCAGGTTAGCTAGTTGTGGATACGGTGTTAGAGGGTTAAGGGAGATAAATAGTAGGGGTGGGGTAAAAAGGGGGAGTAGGTAGACAGTAGGGACAATAGGGGAGGTAGTAGGTAGTAGGGGAGGGGGCATTGGCAATGGAATAGAGCATGTCATCTTGGCCGACACAGGCATTCGTACCCATAGGTGACAGAAGCACTGCTCAGGGGGTGTGATGAATTTTCTTAGTTTGGTTTTGAAGTGGCTAAGGCTTGTGTGGCTGTTAGCAGAGAAAGAGAGTGCATTAAACCATGAGGGGAGCCCTTACCACAAAGGTTCACTTTCCCAAGGTTGTTTTTCAAAAAGGCACAGCTAGTGCATGTTTAGCAACGCTTCTAGCAGCATGCTCAGCTGGGGCTAGTCAGAATAAGGCCTGTAGAGAAGGAGGTGCAAGACCAAGAAGGGCCTTCTTCCATAGGATGCAGGAATGCAGCTTGATCCAGTCTTGGAGAGGGAGACATTGCATCCTAATATAAAGATTGCACGTATGCATAAGGCAATCAGCACAGAGGACAAATCTGCAGGCTTTATTGAGGGAGGTCTGTATTCTCTGAAGGCAGGTGTCTGTGGCAGCAGCATATGTCATGTTTCCTTAGTCAATTGTTGATAAAATTGTACCTCTAACCACCTGGAACCTAGCCTCAGTTGTAAGGTAGAATTGAACCCTATAGAGATCACCTAGTTTCCTGTTGATGGCAGTGGTTAGATTGAATATGTGCTTGTCAAAGGAAAGGGATTCATCAATGGTGACTCCCACATACCGGAAATGAGGAAACCTGCTCAAGGATGGAGAGAGAGAGTTGTGGGTAATTAAGAGAGACTTTGTTAGCCTCCTCTTTTGGTGATCCGCACAGAGCATAGTTTTCGTCTTTTTGCTGTTGATCACCAGCAGACTGTCTGTGAGCCAGTTTTGAATCAGGTTAAAATTATGCTGGAAGTTCCTTGTAAATTTTTCTTGGCAGGGACTATGAGAGAACATTACTATGTCGTCTACATAAATCAGTATCTCAAAGGTTGGGCAGGCAGCCAGAAGATTATTCATGATGAGGCTGACTAGAAGTGGTCCCATGATAGACCCTTGGGGGACCCCAACTGTGACTTTGTGATTCTCAAATATGACTCCATTGATTTTTACTTGCCGGCAGTGCCCTGTCAGGTAGCTGGAGAACCATCTGATTGTATTTGGGGATAGTCCTAGGGCACTTAGCCTAAGAGAAATAACTGGTGATTGACAAGGTCAAAGGCCTTGGTCAGGTCAATGAAGATTGCCCCAACCAAGCTGCCCCTGGTCAAGTGCCTCATGCAGATAACCAATGGAATCAATTAGAGCTATGCTTGTGCCATGCAGTCATTGGAACCCATGTTACTGGGGGCACAGCAGGCTGTATTTAAGTAGGTAGTCTGTGACCTGGTTGGCTATGAGTCTATCAAGTGCATTGGACAGCAGGGACAGGTTTGATATTGGTCTGTAGTTACCTACTAGTACTCTGTCTCCCACTTTTAAGGCAGAGGTGACCATAGTGAACTTCCAGACAGAGGGGAAGGAGGACATGTGGAGTGATAAGTTGAACAGCTTGGTGATGGGAATAATAATCTCAGGTAATGCGATGTTGATCAGTTTCATATCAAAGCCATCACCTCCCATATGAGTTTTCCCTAGAACTCTGGTAATGTACTTTCTGGCTTCAGCCACCATCACTTGTATGAAGTAGAAATAAGGGCAGCAATTAGAGGGAGATGGTAGATCGGTGGGTAGAATACCACCATGGGGCATGGTGGGTCCTGGAGGGAGGACCACGCTATAGTACAAGAAGACTTATTTGTCATGATTACCCCAGGTCCTTTTCATTACTGGTTTCCAGGAGCACAGTGTTGCCCAACTGGAATCTGATTTGTGGGTTCTTATGTCCAAAGTGAATGACCCGACACTTTTCAGCATTAAATCTCAGCTTATTTTTTCTGCTCAGTTGTAAATTAAATCCAAGTCTTTTTGTAATAAATTCCCATCATTCTGGTTGTTAACAATGGCACCTATTTTGGTATCATCTGCATCTTTGGCCACCCATGACTTATTTGATGTCTGCATTCCCAAGATAAAGACATTGAACAGTGTAGGGCCAAGCACCGATCCCAGAGGAACCCCACTTGTTACAGTACCCCATTCTGAGCAATAGCTCCTTATTTTCATCATCTGTCTCCTGTCATTTAACCATGAGTCCACCCAAGATTAGTGGTGGGCGAAGTGGGCTCAATGCACTCCATGAAGTGATTTGCGGAACAAAGGCGGATTCGTGGAGTGCTCCGCAACGCGAAGCGGAGTACTTCGCGTTATAATGAGGAACACGAAGTCCATCAGAAACAATGACTTTGCATTACTCTGCATCCCCAGACCACTACTCCACCAAATTTAAGGTAAAGTGCATTGCAGGCAGTGCACTTCGCCTCACTTCACCTTTTTTTGAGATCCAAAGGTGAATTTTGCAGTGATTCATGGGATTTCAGGTCACATGGGCTCTATATTGATCTGCACAGCCTCAGTTCAGGGTAGTATGAGTAGGAAGGAATAGGAGACAGTGTGCTGCGATAGCTCTCTATGATAGAAATCATGTAAACGCTGTTCAAAAAGCATTTTTACATTTTTTTTAGGGCTCCAACTTTAGTTCATCCATTGTAGGAAACCCTCCTGTGCTCATATCATCAAGCGTTTTTGTTTTTGTGTGGATTTGAATGTTAATTTACAACATTGAGTATGAGTGGTGAAAGACAGTGAAAGTGTGCTTTGGGGAGGGGCGTATCTGTGGTGTAGGTAGATTTAAGTTGGAGAAACAGTGATTTCTTTCTTTTTTGGTTATATTTTTGTTATATAACTCACTGTGTTAATGTACACACAGTAATATTGTCAGTAATAGTTGACATTTTCTTGCTGTTTGTTGTGTGGATGTGGTGCAGCAGTTGATAAGTTCAGGTTGTTTACATTACAAATTTACAATACATAATGTGGCATAGAACTTTTGCATTTGCTACGCATTTCTCGTTCAGCATTGTACTCAAACTGTTCTGTGTGTGAGTGTGTGTGCAGTGTTGCATGCATCAAATAATACACCTTTTATTGTGCCACAGACTAGTGTCATTGCAGGCGCAGCAGTATGAACCTGCTATCCACTGCAGCTGCCTGATTTTGTACTACGATCATGATAGCTGTTCTTAGTTTTGCTGCTTGTAGTGCCTTAAAAATCTGCACTGTCTGCATTCAGTTCTCCCCCCCAACCCCCACGTTCAAAAGGTATTTTTAACTGGATTGCATTGTTTTGTGACCTCATCAGCACCACTGGTACTGAAGTTGTTTTAATTGTGTGACAGTCTCAGAGTAGTCTCTTATCTGTTGCTGAAGCCACAGTTGTTTATTTGGCTTCACATCTAGCATCCCTCCAATCAGAGAGTGAATGCATCAAAATCTGAATTTGGTTATAATATTGTGGTTTATCCCCCAAAATGCCTGCAAATAAAGCTGTTTCTCACCATGGCAATATGATGGTTTGTGGTAGTATTACGCAGATGCAGAAGTGCATTGCTGATATGAGGAAAGACATTTCTCCTGCAATGTTTTTTGCAGCCCAGTCAGTAACTTTTTTTTTGTTTAACCAGGTATAGCACACTAAGCCGAAAGCTTTTTTACAGGAGCGACCTGGGAGCACAAGTGACTTGCTCAGGGTCACACAGTATGCAAGTGGAAGCTGTGGGATTCAAACGCAGGTCTGGTCTGGTCTGCTGGATATCACCAAATTTGCAGTTCAGGGCCTTAGACCACTGCGCTATACTGCCTCCTAAAACTTCACTCATAGTTGGAGGAGATGATGTTTTCCCAGCCTGTGGTGTTAGTGTTACTGATGTTAGTGGTGGTGGAGGTAGTATTAGTATTATTGAGTCAAGTTCTAAGAAGCTTGGATAGCTCAGTTGGTGGAGCATCAGATTTTGGGGTCCAGGGTTCAAGTCCCTTTTTGGGCGCATGGTTTAATGATGTGGAATCTTTGTAAAAGAGCCTCGGCTCAAAGGTATTTGTAATCCTAGAACAAATAAATAATAAAAAAATTAAAAAAAAGTTATAATTCTGACCAGTGTACCGTATCCAAAAATATTGAGTGTGAAGCAGTGCAAGTGAGTGGCAGCGTAGATGATGTCCTACTTCCCAGTAACATCCCAGTAACTGAACCTGAGGAGTCTGATAATCATGTCAATGGTAGCATACAGTATGATATTGTGTCCACCGCGGCACTTAACGTCATGCATTTTCCATGCAATGATTCACAGTGTGGTGAAAAAATATCAGGTAATGGTGGTGTAGATGCTGATGATGAATGTGATGATGATGATGATGATGTTGCTGTTGTTGCAACATGTAGTCCACATGCTAGCATTCAAGCAGAAGATGTGGATGTGTGTGACATTGATGAATATGATGATGATTTAATTGATCCCAGTTGGGAACTGAAAAAAAAGAAATTCAAAGTGGCTGTGTCTGAGTCTGTTTGCAGGAATCCCCCTCCCCGGTAAAAACTTGTGATCTACCGGTTTTAGTTGACGATGATGACCCAGTAATCAATATGATAGGTAGTCATGGTGGTCAGTTGCAGTCCAGGTTGTGCAGTGCCCGAAACATCATGTGCCCCCTCCACTTCAGTGCTTAAAATAATGGTCTTAAATAAGTCACATCATGAACATGTTAAAAGCAGAGCATCATAATCCCTTGTTTGGGATTTTTTTGTTCAAGATGCAATTGATGAGTCAGTTGCAATCTGCCGGGATTGCCATGTGTGTGTGAGTCTAGGTTAAAAGGGGAGCCATCTGGGCACAGGAGGACAGCATATGCATCTTAAGAATAGGCACTTGGCACTGTGATCCCAGCACAAGCTAGCAGCTAATACCACAGTAGGGCATTTGCCCTCGTCACTCGCAACCATAGCCAGCATGTTATCCCCTTCCATGACTGTTAAGCCCAGTAGTAAATTAAACATGTGCAGTAGTGAGGTAATAAGAGCAGAGGATTACTACAGGCATGATGAGGTGGAGGACCATAATGACTTTGAAAAGTTGTTCAGTGCTGGTGAGAGTAGCGATTTTTGTGGTGGTGGTGGTGGTGGTGGTGAATGCAGTATGTCTAGTGTAAGTGGTACATCAACCCCGGTTGGCAAATCTGGCACAATAACAGCATTTCTGGGTTTGTCATCATCATCTGTGCAACCGACTTCATCAAATGTCCACACTCCACCCCCTGCCAATGCCATTCATCACAGAGCACAACCATTTGTGATCAACACACCCCATGTAAAATGTTTAAGTTAGAACACATTACAGAGTGTTTTTGCGAATAAGGAGAAGTATCCCCTGACTCATACATTGTCACGTGAACTTAATGCTACTGTAGCGGAAATGCTGGCAACTGATCTTTTGCCCTTCTCCTTTGTGGAGAATTGTGGATTCAGGTGGTTTGCTGCATGTGCTTGTCCAAAATGGAAAGTCCCACCCAGGACATATTTTTCTACCCGTGCTGTCCCCGAGTTGTTCTGCACTGTGTCTGACTCAGTAAGACATGCCCTTCAACATTCCTCCTATCCATTCATCCATTTAAGTATGGATATGTGGACAAGAGGTAAAACAGCGGGGAGTTCATATCTGTGTATAACTGCACACTGGACACAGGTCCAGGGGTTGTTTGTGATGTTGGTAATGGGAATAATCAATGCATTAAGGTGGATTGTCATGGTAGCAGTCTTCCAGGAATTCAACAGCATGCAATGATTGCTATGTGCAATGTGACCTGTTCACACACTGGTGAGAACATGTTGGACGTGCTACTGACTGAAATTGAAAGATGGCTAAACCCTCTGTCCCTGAGAGCTGGGTTCATAGCAAGTGACAATGGGTCAAATGTGGTGAAATGCATCACAAATGGTGTTTTTTTTCGTGTTCCATGCATGGCCCACAGTTTAAATCTTGTGGTTCAGGAGTTTCTGCAGCACCCTGATATAAAGGAAGTGCTGACCATTGCACAACGTATCTGCTCTCACTTTTCAAGATCTGGAAAGGCCCGTGACCAGCTGCAGCAGTTGCAGATATAAAACAGTCTGCCTCAGCACCGCATGAAGCTGGAAGTTGTCACCCGATGGAACTCCACTTTATACATGGCAGAGAGGTTATATGAACAATACAAAGCCATCTCAGAATCTCTTGTTATGCACACTAGCCGTGACAGTTCCAGGACCTCCATGTCTATGACGACTGAACAGTGGCGCCTCATGGACTCTGTAATAACAATTTTGTGGCCTTTTGAACATGCTACACAGGCAATGAGTGGTGAGTCTGTCTCCATTAGCTAATCAATTCCACTGCTGTGGGTGCTGAGGCAGACATTGGCGAAAGTACAGCATAGCCTTGATTTTGCCGGAGACTGTGGTAGCAGTATGTTGCTGCAACACATGCTGACAGTATTGGACCAGAATTGTCATATTGTGAGCATTCAGCGTAGTGACAACTTTGCCATTGCAACAATGCTGGACCCACGATACAAACGTGGAATTGCATCAGTACTGGAGGGAGGGCCTGAACAGGTAAAAAATATCAGTGGTCAGCTGGTGCACTTGGTTCATGGGGCACAGAAGTCATGTGCCAAGGTCAGCAAACCTCAGCAGCATAATCCAGCTGAAGGTGTACCTGAAGGACTATCCAGCATATCCTGCAAGGGGAAAGGGGCTGAAGTTCCAGGTGGTCTGTCATCCAAAGTGGCTGGCATCAACCCACTTCGGGAGGCTTTGTCCCAAGTGGGTATTTGTGAAATAAATGATTCAGAAGAACAGGATGATGCATCAACAACTGGACTTAGTGTGGCACAGAGAATGGTTGAGTCGTATTTGTCTGAAAACAGGCATCTGACAATAACTGAAGATCCTCTTTTGTACTGGAGTGGAAAGTGCAGTGAATGGTCAGAGCTGACTGCAGTGGTACTGAAGTACCTAACATGCCCACCCTCCAGTGTAAGTGTTAAGAGGGTATTCAGATCAGCAGGTGCAATAGTCAGGGACCGTCAGACAAATCTGTCTCCTGCAAATGTTAGTTTGCTAACATTCAGTAAAATGAATGAGAGGCACATACCAGTACAGACTGCAGCCTAGATATTCATACCCCGGCCTAGTCATGGTGGTCTTGCTGATGTGGAAATGGAGCATCCTGGTGGAAATGGCAGTGGCTGCCTGAAACGGCCCACCACTGACGTAGATAACGACATAATGGAGAAAGAATTTCCCAGTGGTCAGACTTCAGACATTGATGACTGCGAGGGCAGCTTTCTTTATGGGGATGATGATGTGGTTAATGTTGTCAGGTTTTAACTGAAGTTTTTAAAAGGCGGTGTTCCCCCCCGGACCACTACCTCCGGGACTGATGTTAGCCACTGCAACCACTGAGCCTAAGTCTGTCTGCCCCCGGAACACCACCACCAGGACTAATGTTAGCCACTGCCACCACTGAGCCTGAGTCTGTCTGCCCAATGGACCACCACCATCAGGACTGATGTTAGCCACTGCCACCACTGAGCCTGAGTCTGTCCGCCCCCTGGCCACCACCACTGGGACTGATGTTAGCCACTGCCACCACTGAGCCTGAGTCTGTCTGCCCCCAGAACACCACCACCAGCACTGTTGTTAACCACTTCCACCACTGAGCCTGAGTCTGTCTGCCCCCCGGAACACCACCACCAGGACTGATGTTAGCCACTGCCACCACTGAGACTGAGTCTATCCACCCCCAGACTACCACCACCGGGACTGATGTTAGCCACTGCCACCACTGAGTCTAAGTCTGTCTGCCCCCGGAACACCACCACCAGGACTAATGTTAGCCACTGCCACCACTGAGCCTGAGTCTGTCCACCCCCTGGCCACCACCACCAGCACTGTTGTTAACCACTTCCACCACTGAGCCTGAGTCTGTCCGCCCCCTGGAACACCACCACCAGGACTGATGTTAGCCACTGCCACCACTGAGACTGAGTCTGTATGGAAAACCACATCCATCAGACATAGACACAAAGCTTCTTAATATTTAAACCATAAAGTGAGTATGTGTACTCATGTTTGTTATGCTGCTTCACTTCCTTTAGTTGTATGTTTGTTTTCTGTAGCTTTTCAGAGCTACAATGGTAAAACACATGCGGTACACTTATTTTGTTTCTTTTACAGGGTAACAAAAAAAGGCTCCATCGCTAAAACTCATTGGGAATGGTACTGTAGCTGTACTGTACAGAGAGGAAGCAATGTAATATCCATTGAAATCCATTCTGGTAAGTATGAAGATTTTATTTAATCTGTTTCATTGTTTTGGAAAGACTGCAGCAGATATTGCACACAGGTTGTGTTAGTTGACAAGATGTGGGTTTGAAATGTAACTTGACTTTAGATTGAGATTGGAGAACCAGGGAGGGGCACATAACAATTATGTTGTAAGAAGTCATTCATTTCCTTTTTTAGGAAACTTCCAGATGCTTTGTTGTTCTGTCAAAGTGGCCTTATCCAAAAAAGTTCTTCAACATCGTCACCCCTCTCCCCTGAGCTTGGGCACACATGTAACATGCAGAAGTCGTTTCATTAGATGACCATGACCAAGATGATCATGACCATCATTAACAACCAGACTGATGAAATCTGTGAAGAAGTAACAAAATAAGAAACCATTACAGAAAAAACTGCAAATATGATTCCTCCCACCGTCCCAAAACAAAATACTTACCTTCATGTGCTTGAGAGTTATCCGTTTCCAATTTCAGCGTAAAAAATTCTCATTGAGCACTGGAATGTGCACACCAACAGTTTATGTGTGACCTGTGATGCAGAGCAATACCATGAGTACATATCCATGTCAACCCCCCTCCTCACCTACAAAATACACAACCATGTATTTATATATATATATTTATATGTACTCACCAAGGCTACTATTAGTGTACAGTCAAAGGGCACCCTTCAATCCAGTTGAGATGATCCCATTGCATTTGCTCGAATCATCTCTTAGAACACATTAGACCAGCAACACGATGCTCACAGTCATCATTTTATGCTGGGGTGTATGCTGAAACACTGTCATTTTACTGTGTTACCACTTGTCAATTCTCTGCACACAAGCAGGATGCATTTGTGGCCTACAGAAAAAATCTGGGACTCTGTGCCACCACTGCGCACATGACTGAGTGCGCCATTAATTCAGGGGGACTTTGTATGTGCTCAAACACTTTCATTTCACTGCGTTAACACTTGTCAATTTTCTGCACACAAGCCGGATGCATTTTGGGCCTGCAGAAAAAATATGGGACTCTGTGCCACCACTGCGTGCATGACTGAGTGCGCCATTAATTCAGGGGGGACTTTGTATGTGCTGAAACACTCTCATTCCACTGTGTTACCACTTGTCAATTTTATGCACACAAGCAGGATGCATTTTGGGCCTGCAGAAAAAATCTGAGGACTCTGTGCCACTTTTGTCTGTTCTGTGATTGTTGCTGTGAGCTTATGATGTCATACTGACATTTTTACAATTAAAGCAGCATTGCAAGAATGTCCTGACAGTTTTGAACTGTACTATTTTATGCTACTTTAAATTGCCACAGCCACCACTAGTTACATCCGAGTCGTGACTTAAATGATATGCTTCTTTTTACAATTTATGTCTGCTTTACTTACTTGACTACTTTTTTTCATGTATGAAAAAAAAAATGAGCATGCCTTCCAATATTGTTCAGACCAGGTTTGTATTTATTTGCAGCTGCTTTTCAATAACTATTGTTCCGTGGTGTCATAAAACACTGTCTGCTGCATAACTGTTAACAACAGACGTGATATATAACAACTAATTTATGTGATGGAGAAAGCAGAGTAAAAAAATGACAAAGACATGGTCAGCACCAATTTAAAAGGAATGCTCCTTTCATTATTTCATACATGAAAAAAGGTAGTACAGCAGACTCAACTACTGCAAATTCTCGTATCATTCCAGTCAGTCAGGATGTAAGTAAAGGAAGTTGTAACATGGCATTAGAAAATATAGGTCAGAGTTCTCAACAGATTGCTGCGCTGCTGCTTTACAGAGATTCACCACATTACATTGTTATGGTGAAGCACATAAACTAATATGTGGGGGCATTACTCCCACTGGAATATTTCTTGCTTCACAGAGTGCAATATATTTCTTTGAAAACTGCCCATAATGTCATTACAGTGTGTCACGTGATGAAGGAATTACTCATCAGAAAAGCCACCTACATTCTTCCCCCCTTTCTCAGCAACATTAGGACCTGATGCCGGGGGAGCACAGGTGCATGCTATACTATAGTGAATGTCCAGCAGCTATCCCAATGTTTCCTTATGTTATAAGGTTGACTTTGTGGTGAAATGTGGGAATGTTTCCACTAACAAGGCTCTTCTTACTCGAAATGTGCCCACACGTTTCACCACAAACTGACCACTATAACATAAAGAAACATTTTAAAAGCTGCTGGACAATTGGATATTCACTGTAAGGGGCATGCACATGCTGTGCCATCATGTCCTAATGTTGCTGAGAAGGAAGGCAGAATTGGGAAGATTTTCAGAATGGGGATTCCTCCATCACGTGACACACTGTAATGAAATTACAGGCGGTTTTCACACAAATGTATTGCACTATGTGGTGCAAGAAAGATTCCCCTGGAAGGGAAAATTTGTATGCTTAAACAATAACAAAGAAAAACACACAAAACAGTACAACACAATAGTGGGGTGGGGTGTGGGGGGCAGAAAACAATCCCCCAACTTACTGTGGCCATGGGATTCTGTGGTGGTCCAGCAGCAGGTGCAGCATTGAAACTATTTGCTGCTGCTGTTCTTCTATTCTGTTCACCTGCTGCTGCAAAGCACCGAACCACTCATTGTTTTCTTCAAGAGCTGCCCACACCAGGGTGATGTCAGCCTCTGTTGCAGGGACTGTGGCGGAGTCCACTGCAGCATGGAATCCAGGCAGTGAGGGTGGTGGTGGAGATGGTGGTGCTGGTGGCTGTGGGGGTGGTGTTGGAGCAGCTGATGTACTAGCCCTCCTCCTGCTGTGGTGGTGATGAGGCACAACTCCCACCTGTTACATGAGGTCCCTGCACCCTAATTGGTACCCTCAGAGGTACACCGTAGACAGCTAGAACTTAAGTATATGATATACTAACATATAGGGCTAAGTGCATCTACCGTACAAGAGTAGATGTCAGGATATTGTTGTAATACACTTTGCTTGCTAATACATATATTCTATGTATTTTCTGTGTATTTCTTACTTGTAAGATGTCAAGGCACTTGTGTCCTTGGAGTAATTATGATATGTAAGTCGGCATTGCCACATTTTGGTGATTTGTACTACTACACTGAGTTATATAAAGACTCTGTATAAGAACTCTTTTGTTCACAAACTGATGACTATACAAAATTGCATAATGTTATCTTGGACCATGGAGCCACCTCTAATTTACCCAATAGGGCTCATCTCTGTAACTAGAAATATTTCTATCTTACAGTAACCATAGTAATTATCATAGATATATAATGTAATGCACTATTCTTGTACCTCGGAGATCCCAAGAGACACAGAGAAACCTTGAGGTATAGGGAACGCTTAGTACTGGCTCCCGGTTCGTATTGGTAAGAACTGCTTAGGGCAACTGTGATTTTATCCTTTGGTAGTAATAAACAAGTTTATTACTCTAATGCAACATGTCTGTGATTACTTGCATTCCAATATTGCCAAGAACCTGAAAGTGAGGTTTAGACCTCCTGACACACCCCAGCAGCACCCTCGGCCACTGCCATGGAAGGGCCAGCAGGTGGATGCCTGGCCCCTTCCGTGGCATCCTTCCACTCTGTTCTGTGGTGGTTCAGCATGTGGGTGCACTGGCCACAGGTCTCCAAATGTGTCCCATGGGGGCCACAGTGCACCAGCACACCACACAGATGACACACCACCACTGTGCTGTCTCCCCCCAGAGAGTTAAAAAACTCCCATACTGGAGAGCTGCAGGGGGGACCAGACACAGTCCTCACATGAGTCCCCCCACCTACATTTTCCAGGGCCACCTCCTGTGGCTATGGAGGTGGTGGAAGGGGGTGCTACTGGAGCCTCTACAGCTGCTGCTACCGGTGGTGGTAGTGGCGGAGAAAGTGGATGCACAGCGGCCACCGGTGGCACTGGTGCTGCTGCTGCTGATCCTGTTGCTTCAACATGGGGGGAAGCAACACCCAGGAGTCAAGAGTGGTCCAGCATGACATGACCACCCTGCCACCCACAGGTCCGCACACCCCTCCATCTGCGCCCATGGGCCAGTGACTCGCCTTCTCCTGGGTCCATCCTGACACACACAACAAGTCCCCGGGCTGACACACACACACACACACACACACAGACAGACACACTGACATTCACTGATACACACAGTCAGTCACACACACAAAACAAAACAAAAGTTATACAAAAAAATTCACAAACAAAAAAAACACAACTACAGTACAAAAACTAAATAAAGTTATAGCTTTTAAAACAGCCGTTGATTTTCTTCTGAAATGCAAGTGGCAAGGCAATCACGCACTTTAACTCCTAGTCTCCTCTCACAATGCTTTCTCCCTCTACAAATGCAAAGGAGAAAGTGAAACTGCTTCTCTGACTCACTTCCTTCCTGCCTGGCTAAAGCATGTGACTTACAATACTGTAAGCCATGTGATGTGTGGGGGGCTGTCTATTCTCTTCTCACTTAGCCTTACTTCACCCTACTTCGCATTAAGGCATAATGGCAATACGAAGTGGTAATAATAATGATGAGAACTGAGCACCTTGCGGTGCTCACTTTGCCTTGTGCTCTGCTAACGTGAAGTGGCCATTTTACATCCACTTCGTAGGCGGATTAAAAATTCGCTGCATCTCTACCCAAGATACGAGATTATAATTTAACTGAAGTTCAATTAATCTTTCAGTTAATTCTTTATGTGGAACAGTGTTGAATGCTCTGGAAAAATCCAAATAAACTACATCCACAGAAAGGCCTGAATCAAGCGCAGCACTTACTGGTTCAAAAAATGTCAGCAAATTGGAAAGACAGGATTTACCTGGACTGAACCCATGTTGTGTGATGTCAATATTTCCATAGTTTGCGATGTGCTCATTAATTTTGTCCTGTATAATACCTTCCATTAATTTGCCTATGTTAGATGTAAGACTAGTTGATCTGTAGTTTGAGACCATATGTTTCTCACCTTTCTTATAAATCGGGATGACTACCGCATCTCTCCAGTCTTTAATAGTTTCCCCCTCTTGGAGAGATTTATTAAACAGTATGGCTAATGGTCCAGTGAGCTTAATGAGGCCCCAGTGACATTTGAACTCAAAACCTCTGACTTTTGAGACCAATGCTCTAACCTCTGAAGTAAGGAATTGGTTTTTAAAAAGTAGGAGGGTTATTCCCCCTAATTTGCTGTTCACTCCCTCTTTGAGGCACCCCAGCATTCTGTACAGCCTTCTTGACAGAGACAACACACAGCTTATCATGCTTATGCTCTGTCAATTATCGGTTACCCCCTGACAGTGACATTTCACCAGAGAGGTGCCCCACAGTGACTACAGTGCCATGTCACTGTGGGAGACCCGCTGGAACCTGGCACTCTCTGTCAGGGATACTGCACCCCCCAATCAGCTCTGGCTGGAGTTGAGAATCCTTAAGTGGCAGGTGTGGGGGGCACAGCCCCTCATGTGGGGGGGGTTCTGGGGGTGAAGCCTCCTGAAGAAAACAAGGAATTACAGTGCAAACCGGCAGCTGACTGCAGAATGCGGTCGACATGCCGGTGTCCCTGATGGGGCGTTCAACAAAGGTTTTGTCGGGCTCCCATCATGGATCCATCTATTATGACTCTCATGTCCTTTTCCTCCTACACTGTGCTTATGTTCTATGTTTAGTGGTCCTCCTGAAGTGTAACATCTGCATTTAGCTAAAGTACATTGACTCCAGTAGAAATTTGATCAGTTTTCCAGTTTGTTCTTGTTCTCCTGAAGTTTGTCCCAGTCCTCAAGGGAGTCCACAACTCTAGCCAGCTTATTATCATCAGTGAACTTCATTATTTCACCCCTACTCAATCATTTTATCAACACCAATATTGGCAAAGGGAATACGCCAACTGGCTATGCAGCTCCTGAGCACCAAAGCACCATGCAGAAAAACATTCCTGTTTTGCAGGGGGCTTCATCCCCAGCATCACCAATGCAGGGGGCTCCACTCCCCACAACTAAATATAACAAACTCTGATGTGGGCATACACCAAAAGGGAGGAAAATGATTAGGGCACAAAAGATGATGTGAGTGTGGGGTGATCAAAAATCAAGATCGCCTCTGTCATTCTCGCCCTTGTTGTGGTACCCTATTTGTGGTGCCAAAATTCAGTTGACAACTAGATGAGATACGAATTTAGGCAGCTTACTGAAGACTCCAGCTTCCAGATCATTGATGGAAATGTTGAACATCAATTGCCCTTGAAAATGCAAAGTTCTCCCAGTTTCCTAGTCCTTCCAAACAGTGCACTGAATGCATTCATTAGCTGAACTAATGATCAAACAACCAACAGACATCTCCTTATTCACATCAGCCTGAAAGAATAACAGCACAAGATTTAGGAAAATATTAATCCTTTATTAAGACCTGTATTTTAAATATTCTCCTTTTAATTGATAGACTTCATTTACACATACATTGCCTTTTTTATAAAGCCATTTGTTAAAAAGTCTATTCGACTCCAGCAGATACCAAAATTATCTTGTAGCTTAAAAATGGCATGAAAGAAATAAAGTGCAAGTGCAGATATAAATCAAGATCCTTCAACTGTTATAAGTTCAAAAATCCAGTGTTAGTAAGTATCCAAAGTGGGTGAAATTCACCTAAATAAGTGAAACTGACCAGAGAAGCTGATATTAAATGGCAAAGATTTTGGCCCAACATGTGAAATTTACTATTTGCATTCAGTAGATGAGAGCCTCAAATACCATTGATCACAAGCTTGTTTGTTTGGACCAGTCATTATACATCTAACAGAGTAGTATGTTACTCCAATTCACAGTACTGTGTACAGTACAAATGGTGTAAACATTTCTCCTTCACTGAGCAAGCTTAAAGGCAGAGTCAGTCTTGTGGCATAGGTCTCTTAGATAGGCGTTTAAATATGGACCAAGGTCTCAAAGATATATATCTCACTTTTTTGAGCACCTATTTGCCTGCTTGAGCACAACACAACACCAATCCAATGTATTTGTAGCTCTCATCAAACAAGTTGCTAATTTGCTGAATGTAGTAAGAAACAAACAAACTACTTATCTGGGTTCTTATTGCTTTGCTCCAATTCTGTTCCAATTTCTCATACATACAAAGTGACAGAAGTGCTGAAAGGTGTTGGCTGTAGTTGTAAAAGTAGGTATAACACTGTAAAAACAGTGATTGAAGTGCAGAGGCACATAGCAAGAAACAGCTCTGACAACTAGCAGTGAAGGCCGAAGTGATAACAGAACATGGTGACATTTCAGGAGGGCCCCTTCATCAGACTAATGAATGATCCTGAGTGTCATTTTTAAATGTTAAAGCCAGTGACATGCACAAAGGAATAAAAATGGCACATAGAATAAAGTGCTGTTAAGTTGTTGTTAGAGGGGGCATGGCCAAGCTACAGAGCAGTATGGAGGCTTAATCTTGAGCTCTGGTTCAATCCATCAAATCTATCTTCCATCCTGCAGTAATTACTGGTTCTTTGACTAAATAATAGTAGTTAAAGGGAAGACAAATGCCTAATAATGTCAAAACTTCTGAAAAAACAAACAAGGATTTCATTTAACAGATCTAAATCTCAGCTAACCAACAAGGGCCTATCTTGTTCTACAGGACTAACTGATCCACAGGACTCACCTTGGACCTCTGCTGGAAACACGCTTAATCAGCCGGAAATGCACTCCAAACAAATGATGGCAGAGCACTACAGATCAATCGAGAGACAGATACAAGACTAAAAACATGATTTAGGGACTCTAATGGAAACAGGATTTAAGAATGTAACATCCCAATTACAGCATCTTCAACAAAACGTCAATGTTTTATCTGAGACAGTGGATGCTCACAAGCTGCAAATTGAGGAAATGGAGGCCCGAGTGATCTCTCAGCAAGACGTTAGTAATGTAATGCATATTGATCTACAAAAAGGACTGAAACATATTGAAAGGTTGAAACAAAATGTCGACGATCATGAAAACAGGGAAAGGCACTGTAATATAAGAATAGTGGGCCTGCCTGAATCTGTGGAAGGTCGCGATTGTGCAAGTTACATCCAAAGTGGCTGAAACAAGCGCTAAATCTTCCATCTGAGTTAAAACAGGAGATCCAACGAGCTCATGGATCGCCTGGTCCAAACCCGCTCCGGGTCAGAGACCTCGCTCACACAATTGTAAAATTTCTCAGGTACTTGGACCAACAGAGAGTGCTAGTAAAAGCCAGAACCAACAGTCCCTTAATGGTGCAGCAGTGCTGAGTGAGTATTTTCCCCGATTACTCCTTTCAATTGCAGCAATAGAGACATGCCTTTGCAGAGGAGAAGAGAAGAGAAGATTGCACTCCATACATTGCCAATTTTCCCTGATTTACCCTGCCCGCCTTGTTGTAAGGCCTCAAGGAAAACCACCGCATTCATTCACCTCGGTGGAGGCAGTTCGTGGGGGAATTGGAGAAAGAGAGAAGGTGCAGAGAGTCCTAAAGAAATTTACTGCTGATGCATGAACAAGAAAGTGAGTAAAATCGTACCTATAGCTGGGATTAATGCAGAGCTGTTGGATTCCTAGCAACTATCTGTTCAAGGCTTCATTTTCTCCCTTTGTCCTGTAACTCCGAGAAGGGGCCTATAAAGGCAGGGACACAGAGCTGAACTGTACTCCATAGTGGAGCCTATTTTTATCAGCGTAACATTGGGGAGTTCAAGTGGCAAACTAGGCAGTTCATGTGTCCTTTTGGACACGGGGCAGTTTGTTTAAGTTATATTTTATCAAGCCCAATTGATAAGGGGTGAAAGTCTTGTGGAATATACATGGATCAAGACTCATACTGGACATAAATTATAGTGTGACTTTGGGAAACACTGGTACATTACTTATTATGGAGTTTTTTTTCTCCTTTTCCAGGGATTAGCCCCCAGTATGTGTGTGAATGAAGGAATGAAAGATAAATACAGTACTACTGGTTTAGATGGCTGGAATATTGTGGACCTCTTAACCAGATCAGGTACAGGAGGTAGTAGGAGCAATTTTTGCTCTGTTTATGTAAATTAAACCAAGGGGTCTTTAACATAAAAAGAAATGGTGAGAGAACCAACAAATCTATTTTTTTTCTTTCTCTAAATAACCCCTGGCTGGTGAGACGTGACAGTTGGTGTTTACATATCTAATACACTGGGGGACGGGGAACGGGGTATGAGTGGACAATAATATGTTAATGTTGGTGGGGACCGCTTCTGGTGGGCAGGTGAAGGGGGTTGTATAATGGCACTAAGGGGGGGGAGGTAATGTTGGACAACACTGATATACCTCTCTTTAAAATATAAATGTGGTTGTTGGAGCAATGTCGGTTTTAAACTGGGTAAAGCATTGTAAATGGGTCATTTCGGGGGGGATGGCTCAGAGAGGGACTAGAAGGGTGGCAGTGGATATGGGGGGGGCAAGAGCCCTGTTCATCCTGGTCACGGGGTGTCCTTTCAACTTTGGGAGGTTGGGGGTCATCTCTAAGTGCCCCCTTTGCTTTTGGCTTCCCCACGTCCCCACAGATGGGGACATTTTCTCCCGCCAGTCGGGGGAGGGCTTATGGGATGGAAGGGAAAGAGGTATAGAGGGCTCCAGATCAGTGAGCCCTGGAAATACCAAATACTGGGTAAATAATGGTTTCGATGGATTGAAAGCTCTATCCATGAAAATTAGAGGTTGTACAGTAATGGAATGGGGTGGGGATGGGTTAAGAGTGTAAGATTGGTAACTGTTCTAAGGTTATGTCTTCTCCTGTTGGAGAGACTTTTGTATGGTTATAATATTACAGTTGGGAAGTTAAGGGGTGTTATCTTGGGGAATGTTCAGTTTTTTTGTTGTTTTTCATTCAGAGTTAAATATACCATTATGCTTGTTAAACAGAAGGCTATGTATAAGAACATCAAGGTTACTTTATCGATCAGTTACATTTTTTATCATGGAATGTTAATGGCCTTAAAACTGTGGTTAAGAGGAAAAAAATATGGACAACTATTAAAAAGATGAAAGGGGACATTTTTTTTTGCAGGAGATTCATATGGATAAAGTGGAGGCTTCAAAACTGGCAATCTCTTGAGGGGGTTCTCTGCTGGTGTCCTCTTTTTATGTCCAAAGCTAGGGTGAGTGGCCACATGGATCCGGCCTGGGATTCCCCATGAAATGCTCTCTACTCTCTCGGATACCCAGGGCAGATATGTGCTGGCTGAGGTGGAACTGGGGTCTATGAGGCTTACTTTGGGCTCCATTTATGGGCCAAATTTTTACTCCCCAGATTTTTTTACTAGATTAGGGGTTACCCTAGGACCTTTCCCTGATAAGATAATTTTAGCTGGGGCTCTAATACTTACTTGGACCAGGAATGGGACCATTCTAGGGGAAGGACTGGACCCCTTCCTAAGAGCTCAGCAACCCTTAGAGCCCTAACACAGGGTAGAGCACTACAGGAGGCTTGGAGATATATGCATCCAGGGGAGCCTGAATATTCATTTTACTCCCATGCCCATGGGTTATATATCAGATTGGATTACATGCTCCTTCCTCCAGATCTATTGGGAGGTATAGATGAGACATCATATGGCCCCCTGGTGGTCTCGGATCATGCCCTTTGCAAATAACTATTTTAATACCAAAAGGCCAAAAAGCAGAAACCCAGTGGCACATGGACCCGACATTGCTGAAGGGCCCCTCATATATAAAACAGATTAGGAGTAAATTAGAGGAATGTTTAGAGTTTAACCTTCCAGAAGATACAGGTATTAATAATGTATGGGACTGTATTAAGGCCTTTATAAGAGGGGAGACTATTTCATATGCAACAGTCAGGAGTAAGAATTCGATCAGGGAGGAGAGGGAACTGGAGAGTGAGATAGGGAGGTTGGAGAGGGCAAATATGAAAAATCATTCATCAGGCACCTCAAGAGAGTTGAGACGCCTTAAGGGGCAGCTATCACAATGGACCTCTTTAAAAATAGAATGGAATTTAATAATAACAAAACCTCAGAATTACTTTGAAGGTGATAAGAGAGGAAAGTGGCTTGCCAGTCTAATTAAGGGGAAATGAGCAGATAGAACAATTCTCTCTATTGAAAATATGGCAGGGAATATTACCTATGACCAACAAGAAATTAATACTACCTTTAAATCATTTTATTCCTCCCTTTATACCTCGGAATTTCCTGTAGGGGGTGATGTTTCCTCCTTTCTAAATGGCATTCAAATGCCATCTCTGGAGTCTCAGGAATCAGCCACCACAGATTCTCCAATTTCTCTGATGGAGATAAAATGAGCAGTTTGGAAGACAAATGGAGGTAGGGCACCTGGGCCTGATGGAATCCCAATAGAATTTAATAAAGTGATGTGGAACCTAATTGGCCCACTGATGTTTCAGATGATAGGGAATGCTTTGGAAACGTGGGCACTCCCCCCCCCAACACTAGCTACAATCATGGTGTTGCCTAAACCAGGGAAAGATTCCAATAAATGTGGCTCCTACTGCCCAATATCTTTACTCAGTTCAGACTATAAGGTGATAGCAAAGCTTATTGATTCCAGATTGGAAAAATATCTACCCAAATTGATTCATATGGACACGGAGGGGGGGGGTTTTAAAGGGTAGGCAAGCCAGACACAACTTAAGAAGAACTCTAAACATAATGCACAGATGGAAGGGAAGGAAAGGAGAAGGCCTTTTGGCACTTGATGGAGAGAAGGCCTTTGATTGTGTAGAATGGCCTTTTATGATGGCAGTTTTGTGCAAGTTTGGGTTTGGAGAAGGGATTATGGGATGGATCCAGGTATTATATAGGATCCCTAAAGCTCAAATCTTAATAAATAACATAACATTGACCCGATTTGCCCGGTCCCAAGGAACTACTGTAGATAAGGGTGCTGTCTTTCTCCCCTGATTTATGTTCTTATAATTGAAGCATTGGCTGAGACAATTAGAAGTGAAGAACAAATTGAGGGTCTTATTTGGAAAGGAAACAAAAATGTGATTTTGTTATTTGCAGATGATATGCTACTTTTTGTTAAAAATCCAGACAAGGCAATGCCCATTCTGTATAACTTTTTTCAATCCTATGGTCCATTATCAGGACATAAAATAAATTGGTCCAAATGTGAGTGGATGCCCATGGGGAAAACTGGAACCACCCTCTCTCTGGGAGATATGAGGATCCCTCCTTTTACCTCACTTAAGTACCTAGATATAAAATTGATGACAAAAATGTCCCATATGGCTAAAGCTAATCTCCTTCTGGTGATTCAAAAAATAAAAGAGCAATGCATTGTCTGGAGGGCTCTACCTTTTACCCTACTGGGGTGAGTGAACCTTGTTAAAATCAGTGTTCTGCCACAACTACTATATATTTTTCAGACACTTCCATTGTGTATACCTAAGAAATACATTAAATCAATAGAGGGTGCTATTACACAATTTTTTTGGCAGGGGAAATGAGCCAGTAGTAAAAAAGAAATATTATGGCTTCCAGTTAATAAGTGGGGTGTAGGCCTCCTGAATGTCAAGCACTATTATGTTGCTGTGCAACTGGCCCATACTCTAGACCTGATAAGGGAGAAACCAGCACGCCTGGGTTGGGTGGAGTTTGAAGACAGAGGGAGAGGATCTCTTTATTATTACAATATGATTGCATTTCTGTACACTGGTGAACATGTTAAATTATCAAACCCCTGTTCAAACTCGACTCTTATGGCCTGGAATGAAGCCCATACTATGCTCCGGCATCCTAGATATCTTTCACCAGACCTAGAAGTCTCTGCCTTACTGCTAGATGACACTGTTAAGAATAGACAGGATCTTAACACTCTTAAAATATGGAAAACAAAGGGTTTATATAACATGGGTCAACTGTGGCAAGATGAACAAGCAGTCCATTTTAACCTTCTGGTTAGAAACTTTAACCTGAATGCTTCCATTACTTATTGTGGGGTAGGCTTCAGGGGAAGTGGGCTAGGGGTCAGAAGCTGATGTGGTCTCCTATAGAGGAATTATTTGTCGGGAGGAAGAGGATGAGAATTTTATACCTATATGAAGCTGTTACAGAATACTTATGAGGGCCTGTCAAGATCCCATGGGACCAATAAAGGCAAAATGGGAGCAAGATTTTTTGCCAAATGGACTGATGGGGGCTGGTTGAAGATTATACAAAATTTATTAAAGTGTTCAGTCAATAATAAACTCCAGATGATACAGTATAACACTTTTGCTAGAGCATATTTTACCCAGGAACTGGTAAATAAAATAGATCCCTAGACAACGGACCTTTGTCCCAGATGTTGTGTCCACCCATGATCTTTTTTTCATATGATATGGAGTTGTCAGAGGATTCAGACTTTCTGGGATGGGGTTGTGGAAATATTGACAAATGTGCTGGGGCACCCGGTGGGGTTAGATCCAGTGGAGAGTCTCCTGGGACTTTACATGGGATATGGAGGTCAGACTAGGCCACATGAGGATCTCCGAAGACTAGGAGTGGTAGTAGCAATTAAATGTATTTTACTGTACTAAATGTCTACTGAGGTCCCCACATTAGCTTTTTGGTTGAATTCCCTCTAAGAATGTATGAAAATGGAAATAATCCAATATAATGTGAGACATCAGATGGATAAGTACCAAAAAATGTGGGATTGGTTAGAACAAGCCATGAACCAGAACTTGTTCCCTATGTTTTAAGTACCTGGGAGGGAATAGACAAGTCTAAGACAAAATTTGGGAAATGGATCTCAATTGCAGCAATAGAGACATGCCTTTGCAGAGGAGAAGAGAAGAGAAGTTTGCACTCCATACATTGCCAATTTTCCCTGATTTACCCTGCCCGCCTTGTTGTAAGGCCTCAAGGAAAACCACCGCGTTCATTCACCTCGGTGGAGGCAGTTCGTGGGGGAATTGGAGGAAGAGAGAAGGTGCAGAGAGCTCTAAAGAAATTTACTCGCTGATGGCATGAACAAGAAAGTGAGTAAAATCGTACCTATGGCTGGGATTAAAGCAGAGCTGTTGATTCCTAGCGACTATCTGTTCAAGGCTTCATTTTCCCTTTTCCTGTAACTCCGAGAAGGGCTATAAAGGCAGGGACACAGAGTTGAACTGTACTCCATAGCGGAGCCTATTTTTATCAGCGTAACATTGGGAGTTCAAGTGGCAAACTAGGCAGTTCATGTGTCCTTTTGGACACGGGGCAGTTTGTTTAAGTTTTATTTTATCAAGCCCAATTGATAAGGGGTGAAAGTCTTGTGGAATATACATGGATCAAGACTCATACTGGACATAAATTATAGTGTGACTTTGGGAAACACTGGTACATTACTTATTATGGAGTTTTTTTTCTCCTTTTCCAGGGATTAGCCCCCAGTATGTGTGTGAATGAAGGAATGAAAGATAAATACAGTACTACTGGTTTAGATGGCTGGAATATTGTGGACCTCTTAACCAGATCAGGTACAGGAGGTAGTAGGAGCAATTTTTGCTCTGTTTATGTAAATTAAACCAAGGGGTCTTTAACATAAAAAGAAATGGTGAGAGAACCAACAAATCTATTTTTTTTCTTTCTCTAAATAACCCCTGGCTGATGAGATGTGACAGTTGGTGTTTACATATCTAATACACTGGGGGACGGGGAGCGGGGTATGAGTGGACAATAATATGTTAATGTTGGTGGGGACCACTTCTGGTGGGCAGGTGAAGGGGGTTGTATAATGGCACTAAGGGGGAGGTAATGTTGGACAACACTGATTTACCTCTTTAAAATATAAATGTGGTTGTTGGAGCAATATCGGTTTAAACTGGGTAAAGCATTGTAAATGGGTCATTTCGGGGGATGGCTCAGAGAGGACTAGAAGGGTGGCAGTGGATATGGGGGGAGAGCCCTGTTCATCCTGGCCACGGGGTGTCCTTTCAACTTTGGGAGGTTGAGGGTCATCTCTAAGTGCCCCCTTTGCTTTTGGCTTCCCCACGTCGCCACAGATGGGGACATTTTCTCCCGCCAGTCGGGAGGAGGGCTTATGGGATGGAAGGGAAAGAGGTATAGAGGGCTCCAGATCAGTGAGCCCTGGAAATACCAAATACTGGGTAAATAATGGTTTCGATGGATTGAAAGCTCTATCCATGAAAATTAGAGGTTGTACAGTAATGGAATGGGGGTGGGGGAGGGGGTTAAGAGTGTAAGATTGGTAACTGTTCTAAGGTTATGTCTTCTCCTGTTGGAGAGACTTTTGTATGGTTATAATGTTACAGTTGGGAAGTTAAGGGGTGTTATCTTGGGGAATGTTCAGTTTTTCTGTTGTTTTTCATTCAGAGTTAAATATACCATTATGCTTGTTAAACAGAAGGCTATGTATAAGAACATCAAGGTTACTTTATCGATCAGTTACATTTTTTATCATGGAATGTTAATGGCCTTAAAACTGTGGTTAAGAGGAAAAAAATATGGACAACTATTAAAAAGATGAAAGGGGACATTATTTTTTTGCAGGAGATTCATATGGATAAAGTGGAGGCTTCAAAACTGGCAATCTCTTGAGGGGGTTCTCTGCTGGTGTCCTCTTTTTATGTCCAAAGCTAGGGTGAGTGGCCATATGGATCCGGCCTGGGATTCCCCATGAAATGCTCTCTACTCTCTCTGATACCCAGGGCAGATATGTGCTGGCTGAGGTGGAACTGGGGTCTATGAGGCTTACTTTGGGCTCCATTTATGGGCCAAATTTTTACTCCCCAGATTTTTTTACTAGATTAGGGGTTACCCTAGGACCTTTCCCTGATAAGATAATTTTAGCTGGGGCTCTAATACTTACTTGGACCAGGAATGGGACCATTCTAGGGGAAGGACTGGACCCCTTCCTAAGAGCTCAGCAACCCTTAGAGCCCTAACACAGGTAGAGCACTACAGGAGGCTTGAGATATATGCATCCAGGGAGCCTGAATATTCATTTTTACTCCCATGCCCATGGGTATATATCAGATTGGATTACATGCTCCTTCCTCCAGATCTATTGGGAGGTATAGATGAGACATCATATGGCCCCCTGGTGGTCTCGGATCATGCCCTTTGCAAATAACTATTTTAATACCAAAAGGCCAAAAAGCAGAAACCCAGTGGCACATGGACCCGACATTGCTGAAGGGCCCCTCATATATAAAACAGATTAGGAGTAAATTAGAGGAATGTTTAGAGTTTAACCTTCCAGAAGATACAGGTATTAATAATGTATGGGACTGTATTAAGGCCTTTATAAGAGGGGAGACTATTTCATATGCAACAGTCAGGAGTAAGAATTCGATCAGGGAGGAGAGGGAACTGGAGAGTGAGATAGGGAGGTTGGAGAGGGCAAATATGAAAAATCATTCATCAGGCACCTCAAGAGAGTTGAGACGCCTAAGGTGCAGCTATCACAATGGACCTCTTTAAAAATAGAATGGAATTTAATAATAACAAAACCTCAGAATTACTTTGAAGGTGATAAGAGAGGAAAGTGGTTTGCCAGTCTAATTATGGGAAATGAGCAGATAGAACAATTTCTATTGAAAATATGGCAGGGAATATTACCTATGACCAACAAGAAATTAATACTACCTTTAAATCATTTTATTCCTCCCTTTATACCTCGGAATTTCCTGTAGGGGTGATGTTTCTCCTTCTAAATGGCATTCAAATGCCATCTCTGGAGTCTCAGGAATCAGCCACCACAGATTCTCCAATTCTCTGATGGAGATAAAATGAGCAGTTTGGAAGACAAATGGAGGTAGGGCACCTGGGCTGATGGAATCCCAATAGAATTTAATAAAGTGATGGGAACCTAATTGGCCCACTGATGTTTCAGATGATAGGGAATGCTTTGGAAACGTGGGCACTCCCCCAACACTAGCTACAATCATGGTGTTGCCTAAACCAGGGAAAGATTCCAATAAATGGCTCCTACTGCCCAATATCTTTACTCAGTTCAGACTATAAGGTGATAGCAAAGCTTATTGATTCCAGATTGGAAAACTATCTACCCAAATTGATTCATATGGACACGGGGGGGGGGGGTTGTAAAGGGTAGGCAAGCCAGACACAACTTAAGAAGAACTCTAAACATAATGCACAGATGGAAGGGAGGGAAAGGAGAAGGCCTTTTGGCACTTGATGGAGAGAAGGCCTTTGATTGTGTAGAATGGCCTTTTATGATGGCAGTTTTGTGCAAGTTTGGGTTTGGAGAAGGGATTATGGGATGGATCCAGGTATTATATAGGATCCCTAAAGCTCAAATCTTAATAAATAACATAACATTGACCCGATTTGTCCGGTCCCAATGAACTACTGTAGATAAGGGTGCTGTCTTTCTCCCCTGATTTATGTTCTTATAATTGAAGCATTGGCTGAGACAATTAGAAGTGAAGAACAAATTGAGGGTCTTATTTGGAAAGGAAACAAAAATGTGATTTTGTTATTTGCAGATGATATGCTACTTTTTGTTAAAAATCCAGATAAGGCAATGCCCATTCTGTATAACTTTTTTCAATCCTATGGTCCATTATCAGGACATAAAATAAATTGGTCCAAATGTGAGTGGATGCCCATGGGGAAATCTGGAACCACCCTCTCTCTGGGAGATATGAGGATCCCTCCTTTTACCTCACTTAAGTACCTAGATATAAAATTGATGACAGAAATGTCCCATATGGCTAAAGCTAATCTCCTTCCGGTGATTCAAAAAATAAAAGAGCAAAGCATTGTCTGGAGGGCTCTACCTCTTACCCTACTGGGGTGAGTGAACCTCGTTAAAATCAGTGTTCTGCCACAACTCCTATATATTTTTCAGACACTTCCATTGTGTATACCTAAGAAATACATTAAATCAATAGAGGGTGCTATTACACAATTTTTTTGGCAGGGGAAATGAGCCAGTAGTAAAAAAGAAATATTATGGCTTCCAATTGATAAGGGGGATGTAGGCCTCCTGAATGTCAAGCACTATTATGTTGCTATGCAACTGGCCCATACTCTAGACCTGATAAGGGAGAAACCAGCACGCCTGGGTTGGGTGGAGTTTGAAGACAGAGGGAGAGGATCTCTTTATTATTACAATATGATTACATTTCTGTACACTGGTGAACATGTTAAATTATCAAACCCCTGTTCGAATCTGACCTTATGGCCTGGAATGAAGCCTACTATGCTCCGGCATCCTAGATATCTTTCACCAGACCTAGAAGTCTCTGCCTTACTGCTAGATGACACTGTTAAGAATAGACAGGATCTTAACACTCTTAAAATATGGAAAACAAAGGGTTTATATAACATGGGTCAACTGTGGCAAGATGAACAAGCAGTCCATTTTAACCTTCTGGTTAGAAACTTTAACCTGAATGCTTCCCATTACTTATTGTGGGGTAGGCTTCAGGGGAAAGTGGGCTAGGGGGTCAGAAGCTGATGTGGTCTCCTATAGAGGAATTATTTGTCGGGAGGAAAGAGGATGAGAATTTTAAACCTATATGAAGCTGTTACAGAATACTTATGAGGGCCTGTCAAGATCCCATGGGACCAATAAAGGCAAAATGGGAGCAAGATTTTTTACCAAATGGACTGATGTGGGGCTGGTTGAAGATTATACAAAATTTATTAAAGTGTTCAGTCAATAATAAACTCCAGATGATACAGTATAACACTTTTGCTAGAGCATATTTTACCCAGGAACTGGTAAATAAAATAGATCCCTAGACAACGGACCTTTGTCCCAGATGTTGTGTCCACCCATGATCTTTTTTTCATATGATATGGAGTTGTCCGAGGATTCAGACTTTCTGGGATGGGGTTGTGGAAATATTGACAAATGTGCTGGGGCACCCGGTGGGGTTAGATCCAGTGGAGAGTCTCCTGGGACTTTACGTGGGATATGGAGGTCAGACTAGGCCACATGAGGATCTCCGAAGACTAGGAGTGGTAGTAGCAATAAATGTATTTTACTGTACTAAATGTCTACTGAGGTCCCCACATTAGCTTTTTGGTTGAATTCCCTCTAAGAATGTATGAAAATGGAAATAATCCAATATAATGTGAGAAATCAGATGGATAAGTACCAAAAAATGTGGGATTGGTTAGAACAAGCCATGAACCAGAACTTGTTCCCTATGTTTTAAGTACCTGGGAGGGAATAGACAAGTCTAAGACAAAAGTTGGGAAATGGATCTCGGTTGCATGGGTTGATAGTACCACACTGGGACCTTAAATACATTCCTAATCGTTTAGGGGAATTTTATTTACAGTACATGTACATCTTAGTCTCTGGAAATATGTACAGTGTATGGAGTTATGTATATGATATCATCTAAGTTACACAAACCTGTTACCTGTTATTCTTAGAAGGCTGGGGACTTCTGAATGTTAACCTAACATCTGTAAGGTTAGATTGTTGTGATTAATTTGATAAATGGAATTAGAGTATCAAACTTCTGTTGACCAATGGATATGTACTCTGCAAAATGGTAAATAAAGTTTTACAAAAACAAAAGTTGTTGTTAGAGCCATAAACATGCAGATGAGTGAAAGTGGGAAATAGAAAAAAGTACTGCAAATTACAATAGCAATATAGAACAAAGATTCAAAGTACACTGTACTTCTCATTTGTATTGGATATTATGGCAAAATATTGCATATTCATAAGTTCAAAACAAATAATTTTCAAACCCTAATGATTCTTTTTTAAAAATTCATACAGACATGAATGGCCAAGGAGGAGTGGGGGGCAGAAAGAGAAGGGACAGGTGAAACAACAGGAGACAGTCACCTAATTAAAAAAAACTGATAAGATATGAACTATAGCACATTAAATCTGATATTCACTTGTTTGTGTCTGATAGAATTTACAACCATTGTCTACTTTGCACCCATTATCAAAACAGGTGGATCTAAATTCAGAGAATGCACAAGATACAATAGGTTATAATATAGTTGAGATCAGGAATAAGAGCTAAAAGTGTGACCATAAATATACATAAAGGTAGGTATGTTACGTCCAGCTAACCTCTTTGAGATTCGGCATATAATACAAATATAGGTGTACTCAATGTGACAATACAGTTAGCCACATCTACAGTACTAATGTTGTGAAATGAAATCAGTGTGTTAAGGAAACTTTCGTATTTATGCCAGCACTAGAATCACAGAAAATGGTACTCACTAGGATTATAACTTACCAATAATTTTTTTTAAAACGCTAACAGAGAACATCTGAGGCATGTACATTTAAAAAATTGCATACTACTAGTGGAAATTTAACAGTCGCCATATACATTCAAAGAGATTCTAACAGTAATCCTGTCACAATAAAGTCAGTTATTAATTATGTGTCTAAGAAAGGGCCCATTATCATTTCCTCATTGAGTCCCTGTGGTACTAATGTTGAGAGCGTAAAGATCCAGAAACTCTCTAAAGTAGACGAGATTGACTATTTCCACCTCTTGGTCCCAAATCTACTTTTCCAGTCAAAATGAAGTATGACTTTTGCTGATCCGTGTTTTGTTTCCAGTAAATGTTTAGCTATTGCAGAGTTGGTATGGCCAGTCCATGTTGCTGTCAGGGGTTCACAAATCCTCAGTTTTATCATCTGTTTAGTTTGTCCAACATACTGTAGCTTGCTCCACAGTAATATTGCAACATATAGACAACTGCGGTAGTAGAGCAATTAATGAATCCCTTTATCCAAAATTCTTTGGCTTTTCCTGGAAGGCTGAATTTCTTAATATTGCTGGTTTGTTTGCAATACACACATTGTCTGCATCTAAAATTTTTATCTGGAAGTTTGGATAGCCAACTGTCCCTTTTGATGCCATTTTTAAGTTCAAAGCGCATGCATGTTCAGCAAACTTCTTGCGGTACAATGACTTTTGAGGGGTGTGACACTGTCTGTCCAATGCAGACCAATCTGCAAGGAGCTCAACAGTATCACACGAATCATCAGCTAGGCTGATTGTGATGCTGTTTTGCTTGAAGTGGTCTGCACTTGAAAAGAAAATGCTGTACCAATCATACTGCGGCTTTTTCCTTTCATCTACAGAATACCGCCCAGCAAACAGCTGCTCACTATCCTTAATCTGATCAGCCTGGCTGATGTCACTGCTGCCGCCAGGGTCACTTCCCACATCCTGTGGCTGTCCCTCTCCTCCTTGTCCTGCAGACCCAATGTACAAATACAAAGACAAACAATGAACAGTACAGTATACTGTTACAATGAACAGAGTGTCTCTGGCAGCAGAGCAGGTGCATGCCACAACAGATAATAACTTATGCAAACACACAGGCTGTAGCACTCGAGGGAAATAAAAAAAAATACACAAAATTAAGTAGACCAGAGGCTACATAGATATGCAAGAAATGCAAGGAGCCCATGGCTATAACCTCCAGTGCTTAAGTTCAAGTCCAAGGCATGACTCTTCATGCACTGGGGTTTACAGTCACAGGCTCCTTGTGTTTCTTGCATATTTATGTAGCCTCTGGTCTATTTCATTTTGTGTATTTTTCTTAATTTCCCTCAAGTACTGCCAGCCTGTCTTTGTACTCAATGTACAAAAAGTTACAAACAACGAGGTGCCCAATCCCTGTGCCAGCAGTAACCCCCTTCCTTGGACCATTGCCAACAACATGATGCCCAATTCCTATGCTGGCAGTAGCCCACTCCCAGTGTCCCCAGTTGTCATAACCCCCCACTACTGTGGAGCACTGCGGAGTGTACCTCCAGTGTCCCCAAACATTTACATACATTGTGCCTGTAAAAAAGGAAAACATCCCAGGATGTGTTATTTTTTTCCTGTAAAAAAGAAAATGGTCCCTTGTCATCTCCCCTCCCCTCCCCATCCTGATCTGCCCACTGAGCACCCCACCACCCCACACTCCCTCTCATCCTATACTTGCCACCAGAGGTCAAGTGCTGTCATCTTCGCTGAAAGAGGACATGTCTGCACTCTTCACAGCTGAACCACAAACTAAAGAATCAAGGTAACTGCTGTATAATGGCAGTCAAAGGGGTTTTGAACTTATGTTGATATGTCAGCCATTGTTTTGCTATTTTTGTACCAAATTTTCAACATGGGCTTTTCAGGACTCCCCTTCATGAACACTGGCACTGTCATTTCATTACTTGGTCCCAAAAGGTGATTTCATGGTTGCTGCACAGAATCACCTTTTGGGACCAAGCAATGAAGTAACAGTGCTACTGTTCATGATGTGGGGTCCCAAAAAGCCCATGTTGAAAACTTGGTGCAAAAACACAAAAAAATGCCAGAGTTTTGTGCACTCGTTGACATTTTTGTATGCACACATGTAACTTTGCCAATTTTTAGTATTTTCACTCCAAATTTCCAACATACACATTTTCATACACCACCTCATGAACAATACAGCTGTCGTAACTCACATCCTACCTGAAATGTGTTTTTGCAACTCTGATGCAAAATGGCTAGGTCATTGCACAAAATCACCTTTCTGGACCAAGTAAGGAAATGACAGTACCAGTGTTCATGAGGTGGGGTCCCAAAAAGGCCATGTTGAACATTTGGTGCAAAAATATGAAAAAGCACCTGAGTTACGTGCGCTCATTGACATTTTCCTATGCACGTGCGTAACTTTGCCAATTTTTTATATTTTCACTCCAAAGTTTTAACATACACAATTTTTCACATCACTCATGAAAAGTACAGCTGTCATTTCTAACATCCTTCCAAAACTGTGGTTTCACACCTGTGACACAGAATGGTATGATCATTGCGCCAAATCACCTTTTGGGATGGAATAAGGAAATGACAGTATGAGTGTTCATGAGGAGTGTGGTCCCAAAAAAAACATGTTGAAAATTTGGTTTCAAAATTTAAAAAAAAATGGCTGTGTTATGGACATCATAGGACAAGCACAGGGGAACCATAGAGGTAAAGCAGAGGTAAGGACAGTAGTCGCAATCAAGTAGAGGCTTATAGATAGGCTGGATGGGCTTAGCAGTCCTTATCTGCCAACAATTTCTATGTTTCTATGTTTTGCTATGCACACTCGTGACTGGAGAGAGCCACAGGATGGGGGAAGAGGGGTTACTGATAGTCACCAAGAAAGAAAGGGGCCTGGGGGTTATTATTTCAGATGACCTGAAAATGTCAAAGCAGTGTACAAGGGCATCAGGGAAGGCTAGTGGCATGATGTGGTGCATAGTCAGGGGTACCACCAGCAGAACACAGCAGGTAGTGATGCTGTTATATAAAACCCTGGTCAGGCCTGACAAGGAGTACTGTGTGCAGTTCTGAAGGCCACATGTAACCCCTCACTCCTGTCATTTTTCAAAAATGACAGGTGGCATGCTGTTGAAGCTGACAGCAGTACCTGGTGGGGAATGGGTTCAGGGAGGATGAGGTTACTCGGCACAGGGGACCTAGGTTTGGCTACTCTGCACAGGGGCACCCAAGTAAATCCGAACACAGGAAGCAATAACTGTAATGTCCAAAACCAGGAATGGGATTCTACAGTGTGGCTTTTATTCACACCCAAGCTGAACAAACAAAGCATAGACGGACCCCCACGGGGCTACATTCCTGGTAATGCAGATTAGAGACAACAGAACACTTCTTCACTATTTCCAGTCCTCAGACTCTGAACCCACCAGGCACACAGCCCGGACTTGCACACAGCTTTGGGTACACAGCCCGACTTGTACACTACTGGGGTTTTCCACACTGGCCTGGCTCCCCTGCCGGCCACTTGATCCGTGGTCCATTTTGGGAAATGAACCAGTTTTCCTGTTGTAGCTCCCCAAACCAACATAGAGCCTTCGACTCCTAGAGGGAATTTTCCTTCCAATCCCACGTCTAGGTACTTCCCTCATCACTGGCCAAGTGCATGAGGCAAAGTAGAAATCCAGAGAGCAAATCCGTAGAGGTGGACCTGGTCACTAAAGATGGGGGGTATCCCACCTCCAGCTCCCACAATCCATACCCCGCCATTTCTCTGGAAACTAAACAACTCTTTTCTGAAAGCTTGGCAATGTAGATTACTGGGTAGACATATGTCACATCTCCTCTACATGTCTTGACTTCCACTAAGTGCTGGACTTGAACATACCTTTTCTTTTGGCTAAGCCTATTACTGTAGGCCTCCCTCTAATTCAGTAGTCCAATCCCCACTATCACACAAGTTCCAGGGTGAAAAACATAGGCCCTTTAGAAAGAGCAGAAACTCACCTTCCGGTTGCAGGTGCCCCACAGGCGATTCACAAATCTTCTTGTTTCCCAAAAACTCTTGAACAAATAGGCAGCTTCTCCACTAGTAGCAGAACCAGGGGGAGTTGCCCCTTGAATATGCAGGAAACCCTTTCCTGCCCCCATCCCTGGAGGGAGAGGGCACTGAGACCCGAATCAGTGGTCTCCACCACTTACAAACTGCTTCTGTGTCTCTCTTAAGGTGGAAACACACACCTATTTCCTAACTGTAGCCCTATGTCAGGGCTGAGGCTCCATGAGCCTACACAGAGCTGCTGTACTGCTCTCTCAGCAAGCTCCCAACTCCAACTGACCTACAGACTAATGTTCAAACCTCCCAACATTCTATTCCAACTCCCTGCTGCAGATTCCATTGTGGCTCATGCAGCTGCGATAGTTCTATGGTGATGTCATCCCTCAGTCTCAGCTGAGGCTGAGAACAGAGTGAGACAGTGTGAAACCCATTTAACTGGAGTTTCACAAGCTGCCTTCCCTGCCTACCACTAGGTCTTACTGGGATTCTAGTAACCCCGGGTAACAAGGGGGTCTCACACATATTTGAAAGGACATTAACAGCCTGGAGGCAGTCCAGACCTGACTAAGATGGTACAGGGCTTGCACCATAAAACTTACAAGGAGATATTAAGGGAACTCAATATGTGCTCACTGAAAGAGAGAAGGGAGAAAGAGGGCATGATAGAAACATTCAAGTACCTCAAGAGCATAAACAAGGTGCAAGGGGGAGACATCTTGCAGTACAGGAAGAGTACAAGAAAGATGGGCATACCTCTCAAGTGTCCCTCATTATGAGAGATATCCCTCATTTTACCCCTCAAAATTGCCCTGCCCCTCATTCGTCCCTCATGGAAAAGGTGCTGCGCACACAGAAAATGTGCTGTTAATTCAGACTTTAAAGCAGAAATGAATAATATTTTAAGATGCTAAATAAAAAATAAACTTTATACAAATAAAGGCAATGATTACCACAGTGTTCTGAGCATGTACCTCTATGTTTGAGGATGTGTCCCTCATTAAGAGTGTTAGTGTCCCTTATTGTCCCTCATTTTAAGTATCTGTGTCCCTCATTTCAGTGACAAAAGGTTGAGAGGTATGAAGATGGGGCATGACATGACATTGGAAGGTGGCAGGGGAAATGTGAGGAAGGTTTTCTTCACCAGATGCATGGAATGGTCTCCCACAAGAGGTGGTGGGAGCAAGCACTGTGGTTGGATTTAAACATGCATGGCACAGGCAAAGGGGACCCATAAAGGTAAAGCAGAGGGAGGGTCAGAAGCTGTAATCAAGTTCGGGGCTTATGGGCACACTGAATGGACCTAGCGGTCCTTATCTGCTAACAATTTCTATGTTTTGTTATGCATGCTCATGACTGAAGAGAGCTACAGGATGGGGGGGGGGGTGTAGTTGCAGACAGTCACTAATAATGAAAGGGACCTGGAAGTTATTATTTCAGATAACCTGAAAATGTCAAAACAGAGTACAAGGGCAGCAGGGAAGGCCAGTGGCATGCTGGGGAGCATAGGCAGGAATATCCCTCATTCCACCTGCTTCCTTGACTTGTCCTGCCACACCCGGTACAATACCAATACCAACAGTGAACTTCGGCTTTCACAAATGCTTGTTTACCACTGCATGTACAAGCACATCCTTTCTTGCCTTTCCTATATGTTATTCTTGGTGGATTCATAAATTCATTTCCAGTCATTGAATCTGTTTGTAGCAGATGTCAATTGTTTTGTGATTGCATTTCCTATATTGATGACCAAAGGGTTGTTATGTGTTACAAATGTATTAGTTTTATTGGCATAATGTTCTACTGGTGCTTTCTCTCTGAGTAGATCTTCATGGTTCATTTGTTTTACTGTATTCAAATGATGTGTGATTATAATGTCAGTATAGCCTCTTTGTTTAAAACAAGTCTCCATTTGTTTTGCATGTTTAATGATCTCAGTCTCATTTGTACAGCTTCCCAGGGACTCAAGGAGGAATTGCCAATGGGCCTTTTTTTAAAGACATGATTAACAACTGACTTCATTGTGACAGGATTAGTGTTAGAATCTCTTTGAATGTATATGGTGACTGTTAAGTTTCATCTAGTAGTATGCAATTTTTTTAATATACATGCCGAAGATGTTCTCTTTTAGCTTTTCCCAAAATGTTTTTGGGTAACATACTTTCCTAGTGAGTACCATTTTCTGTGATTCTAGTGCTGGTGTAACTATAAAAGTTTCCTTAACACTCTGATTTCATTTCACAGCATTAGTACTTAGGTGTGGTTGACTGTATTACATCACATTAAGTATACCTATATTTGCATTAAATGCTGAATTTCATAAAGCTTAGCTGGACATTGCATATGGTACCTACCTTTATGTATATTTATGGACACACTTCTAGTTCGTAATATCTGATCTTGATTATATTATAACCTATTGTATCTTGTGCATTTACTGAATTCAGATCCCCCTCCTTTGATAATGGGTGCAAAATAGGGAATGGTTGTAAATTCTATCATACACAAATACGTGAATATCAGATTTAATCTGCTATAGTTCATATCTAATCAGTATTTTTTAATCTCCTAGGGGTTAGATATTATTTCATTCAGGTGAAAGTATTCTGTTCTTCCACTGGTCCCCTCTACTTCTGCCCCCCCCCCCCCGGCCATTCATGTTTCTATGAAATATTAAAAAAGAATACTTAGGCTATGAAAATGATTAGTTATGAATATCCAATACAAATGAGAAGTACAGTGTACTTTGAATCTTTGTTCTATATTCATGGGAATCACAGAAATTTATACAGGTATATAGCATAAGGCATTATTAACCTGGTCCTTAAATTAACAAGCATTTGTAAATGCCGAATGTTGATTGCTTATATGTGCTGTTTAGGTATTTGGAAGTGAAAGTGCCATGCCTAAGAACTGTCATGTGACCCGGGTAATTCAGTCTCAAATCTCATCCGTTAGATACTTTATTACTGTAGCAATCCTAAAGCTTCCTTGTCCGTTTTTCACCCCTCAGCTACTATAGTTTTTGTTCTCGGCTCTCGTATAGTTTCACTTAGCCCAGTTAGAAATCCTATTGCACTCCAAGTATTACTCAGTTCAGTTACAGAAATAAACAGAACAAATAAATATGTACTATTACAGCAATCATAACAGTATAGCTCAGTACTTAGGTCAGTTAGAAAGAAACAGAACAACTAAATCAGTATTATTACAGCAATCCTAAAGTATCCAGTCATTGCTTTGTCTCCACTCCAGAGACCCTGCTGTAATATAGGACCACAAAGGAAAATGGGCGGGAGGGTGGGCAACTACAAAGTCCGCTTAGCTCCATTGAGTTCGCTCACTCCCCCTCTCTCACTACTCATTCTATTTCTCCCGACGCTACAGACTGCCCTTTTGTAATGGGGTCCTGCTTGCACTGGTGCCTTTTTCTGCCCACAAAGAAATCCACAGCAGTCCCGACACAGCTCCGTTGAGTTCGCTCACTTTAGTTCTCTCACTCGCTCATTCTGCTTCTCCTGGCATTGCATGCTTCCCTTTTGTACTGGGCTCCTGACTGCATTGGCACCTTTTTCTGCCCACAAAGAAATCTGCAGCTGTCCCAACAGAGCTCAGATGAGGTCGCTCAATCCCCCTCTCTCACTCACTCATTCTGTTTCTCCTAGCACTGCAGGCTGCCCTTTTGTACTGGGCTCCTGCCTGTGTTGGTGCCATTTCCTGCCCACAAAGAAATCTGCAGCAGTCATGATACAGCTCTGTTGAGCTCGCTCACTCCCCCTGTCTCACTGGCTCATTCTGTTTCTCCCATCGCTGCAGGCTGCCCTTTTGTACTAGGCCCCTGCCTGCATTGCTGCCTTTTTCTGCCCACAAAGAAATCTGCAGCAGTCCTGACAGAGCTCTGTTGAGCTCATTCACTCACTCTCCCTCCCTCACTTGCTCATTCTGTTTCTCCCGGCTCAGCAGGCTGCTCTTTTGTATTGGGCTCCTGCCTGCGTTGGTGCCTTTTCCTGCCCACAAAGAAATCCACAGCAGTCCCAACAGAGCTCAATTGAGCTCGGTCAACCCCCCCCACTCGCTCGATCCTAATCTGACCCAAACACTGATTTCCGAAAGTGACTGCCTTATTGTAGCAAGAAGCGCTAAAAGTGCCAAAATTCCAAAAAATGCCTGAGATATACAAAAAAGTTGAAAAGGCCCTATTTATGCCATTATACAGCTTACCGGCATTTGCTCAGTTCACGGTCAGCTTTGAAGAGTGCAGACGTGCTCCCAGTCCAATGAAGATCATTGCACAGGGCTCCAGAGGTAAGTATGGGGTGTGTGTGTAGGGGGGAGGCAGGGTGCACAGAAGGTGGGTGCGGGTTGTGGGTGGGGGCAGGAAGACAGCGAGAGACCATTTTCTTTTTTACAGATTTAAAAAAAAAAACATTGTGGGACAGTTTTATCTTTACAGGGTCATTGGGCATGCTAGGATGGGCTACCAGTGTGCCACCTGAATGTTTTTTGGGGGCTGTAGCTGATGGGGGATTGGGCACCCCTGTTGGCACATATGGAATGCTGGGTGGAGAAACAAGAGCCAAGGGGGATTGGGCACCCACTCGGCATTATCATAAACTGAACGTTTTGCCGGGGGGGCCATTATGCTGACTGGGATTGGGCTCCCCCGTCGGCAACCTGAACTTGCACGGGCACTGAAGCCAATGGGGTTTGGGGACCCCGTCGGCAAACAAACACTGTTGAGGGAGGGCACATGCTGCCAAGGGAGATTGGGAACCCCTTCGGCACTGGGAGCTCATTCATATTGTTTGTGAACATAGCAGCAAGCTGCCGTCATGTTCACAAACAATATTACAGTATCAACGTTCTGCCCAGCAATGACCGGTCACTCCCTCATTGCAGTGGAATGGCTGACGCTGCAATGATGAGGTGGCCCCTGATTGCAGTGGCTGAAACGTTTCAAGGTTGTGGCATGTGGCTAAAGTTGTGTCAGCAGCAGCGTGCCACCCTATTGGGGAAAGTGGGCCAAGCCTCAAAAGGCAGTGGGGGCAGCAGTGCTGCACCTCCACAACCTGCTTCTGCAACAAGCTGCCGCAATGTTTTTTGTGCATGCGTGCAATCAACATAAAAGTCAGTCGAGTACACAAGATCCCCCATGTGCTCGTCCAATGCCCTCTTAAAAAGTTCCATATTATTACTTTCCACCACTGCCACTGGAAGAATGTTCCACATTCCCACCATCCATTGTGTGAACCAGGTTCCTGTGAGTTTTTTTTTTAATGTTCTCCCTTTATCAGTTTATCATGGCATCTTATAACTATTGATTCTGGTCTTGTTTGTAAGCCGGTAAATTCCCACAGGTCGCAATTTGCAAAGGTGCCATGAACACAGCACATACCCCCATATGCCTATATTTAAGTGAGTATAAACCCAGGACCCACAATATCTCCTCATTGGTTTTGTCCTTTATATAAGTCACCATTTTGGTGGCTCTCCTCTGCACCCCCTTGACCTCTTACTGTAAGTCTTGTTTGATGGAGCCCACACTTGGCTGCAATATTCCAAGTAGGGGCAGAGTAAGGCTATGTACATAGGCAGTATAACCTCTCTAGTTCTGCTCCTGATATTCCTTTTTATGGATGCCAATATCCCATTTCCTGTCCTGAGATTTTTAAGCAGTGTTTGTTAAAAGTCATATTATTTGAAACAAGAACATCCAAATCTCTCTTGTCTTCAGTTATTAAAACCTCCTGTCCTTCTATGTGATATTTGATTTGTTATTTTTTTTTGTTTGTTTGCCAAGTTGCATGATTTCACATTTACTTAGACTAAATCTTAATGTCTTAGTCTTGGCTGTATCTGCTTTTTTGTTTACATTTTCCTGAAGGAGGGCTGCCTCCGTGTTGTTTGTTACTATGGATTCAATCACTAGGAACTGGCCCTTTCTCCTGAATGGCCGGTGGGAACTCCCCCTGTCCATTGCTATTGCTGCCACACTATACCCCTGCCTCCACCTTTTTATATACCCTGGGGAATCTTGCTGTCACTGGACACAAAAGGAAAGGAATCAGGCATGGATACTTCGCATTGGTATTCTAAAACTCATACTTCTTCTCCTGCTACTGTCTGGTAACATTCACCCCAGTCCTGGCCAAGCACCCCCCTTAGGAGCTACCCAGAGCAATCAAGAAGGATCCCTTTCAATCATCTCACTTAACATCTGTAGTCTCCTACGCAAACTCAACACTCTTCAGACTTTTGCCTGCCAGCATAGCCGGGACATACTAGAAGTTGTTGACACCTGTCTCTCACCCTTTATCCCTGACCATGCTAACACCCTCCCTGGGTACAATGTTTTCTGGCTTGATAAAACAACTAAAAGAGGAGGTGGCTGTGCCCTGTACCTCAAGGACACTATCCGGGGGCACCTCATCAGCCACACACCCAAAAACACCATAGTGCAGATACTTCCTATCAAGGTCCTCCTTGGTGCTCACAACAAAACAATCACAATTGTCACTATCTACATTCCACCCAAGGAACAAGGAAATGGGCTTAACGCAGTCCTGGACTTTACCAAATCCCTCTCACCTGACTCTGAAACCATCCTCCTCGGCGACTTTAATATTAACTGGACTGCTGCAGATACTGGGGCATATAGAGACTCCATAGCGGCAGCAAACCTTACCCAGATAGTTAGCTCCCCAATCAGGACAAATTACATAACAGGTACCAACAGCCTGCTGGATTGTATCCTGACCAGCCACCCCGCCAGGATCAGTAACACCGCTGTCCTCCCTAACACTCTAAGTGGCCACTCCCCTGTCAATTGTTTCTGGTCCAACAAATTCATCAAACCACCCCCTCAAACTATCACAAGCAGAGTCCTACACAGAGGAAAGCTATCCCATCTTAAGACCCTTCTTCATCAACAGGATTGGTCCCCAATCCTCACAGCAACTAATGTGAACACTGCACTTGATCATTTCACCAGAATCTTTAATAAAGCCTGCAACCTATATGCTCCCCTCAAAAAGTGCAAAGCCAAAGCTCTTAGCAACCCCTGGCACACAAGTGACTTACTAAGATGATTAAAAGCCCAGGACTACCCCTGGAAAGTTGCCAGAAACACTGGGCGACAAATTGATATCACTAACTTCAAATGTGCACAAATGACTGCACCAAACTAATCCAGGATACGAAGGCCACCTACTACAATAACGCCCTCACTAACACATGGGGCAATGGAAGAGACTTCTGGAATAACATAAAAGAAGTTACCAGGAAATAGTCTAAATCACCCCCATCAGTACTCTGCATAAATGGTGTAACCACACTTGACAAGAAACTCATTGCAGATACTTTCAATGTCGCATTCACGGACCTCAGCTCTGTTCTCCCCAAGGTTTTTTCGATGAGGAGGTTTCCACTGCCTCCCCCACCACCTCTAGCCACCCTCCCTTCCACTTTAAAGCAGTAAAAATGCATCAGGTCCACAGTTAAATTGCCAAAGCCATCAGCAACTCCAGAGCAAGCAACGACTCCCTCGATCTCAAACTACTATCGCTCACCCTTGATGAAGTTCTCTGGCCACTGACCAGGATCTTTAACCTCTCCCTCAACCTCAGCCAGTTCCCAGACATTTGGAAATCTACCTCAGTAACCCCAATTTACAAAAGTGGGGACAAAACAACACATGAGAACTACTGCCCAATTGCCATCCTACCGCCACTCTCCAAGGCCCTCCAAGGCCCTGGAAAGGATTGTGTCCGACCAGCTCACTGACTACCTTGACAAGTACAGCATTGTGTGCAAGGAGCAGCATGGCTTTAGAAAAGAGGATAGCTCCTCCACGGCCTTACTCGAATTTACTGGTGCAATCCATCACTCACTAGATAACAGTCAAATAACTGGGTCCACCTTCATTGACTTAACAAAAGCCTTTGATACCGTCAACCATCATCTACTTCTTGCCCAGCTTCGGCTATCAGGGCTCTCACCCAACTCAGTGGACTGGTTCAAGAGCTACTTAAACAACTGGTACCAAAGAGTGAAAATTGCAGACACACTCTTAGACCGAAGACCAGTCCGGTCCGGTGTCCCGCAGAGCTCAATCCTGGGCCCCTTCTTTTTCAGCTTCTTCTTGAGCTCACTGCCAGATTCCTGTCCTGAACAACTTCTACTCTATGCGGATGATGCTGTCATCTTGGCCTCCCACCATGACCCAGTACATCTTCAAGGAAACCTCCAGCGGGCCTTCACAGCAGTCAAAGATTGGTTCGCTAAACACAAACTGATCCTTAACCAGAAGAAAACAAAGGCCATGATTTTTTGCAACACCCACAACAAACTCAAACAAAGTCAACTCTCCATTAAAATCAAACAAGGAATCACCCTTGAGCAAGTCCATACCATTAAATACCTTGTTCTCACCTTAGACTCGAATCTCACCTAAGTTCCACACATCAATAATGTGACAAAGGTAGCAAACACCAGGCTGGGCCTTCTGTTCCGACATAGGAAACATCTAACCCCTGAAGCTTTGTTCGTCACTGTCCAGAGCTCCATCATCAGCATCATCGACTATGGCCTCATTATCTATGGATCTGCCACAATTTCCTCTCTCAAACGAGTCTCAACTTCCCTCAGTCAAGCCTGCCATCTCGTTACTGGTTCCCACCTTCTCACCCACACCTGTGACCTCTACTCTAAAACAGGGTGGCTGCAACTTACAAACCAAATCAAATACCAAACCTGCATCACAGCTAAGAAAATCCTACTGGGTAAAGCACCTCCTGGAGTCAGCACACTCCTCAAACCCAAAATTAACACCATCAACACCAGGAGCACTAAGCCACATATCCTGAATATCCCCCACTGCCGCACATCACAAGAACAAAGGTTGTTTGCTTACAGTGCCCCAAGTTGGTGTAACAGTCTCTATGGGGACACCTCCTCCGCAGCAGCACTAGGTGTCTTCAAAACTAAGCTCCGACTCTCCCTTATAGGCACCAACACCTGTGGGTGCACCACCTAACAAGCTGTGGCCCCTAAACTGCCCCTAAACACCCCTGGGCCTGTTCTGTTCTCTACTTGCACTTACCTGTCCTCAGCCACTTCCAAAGCACTTACCCCATGTTTGCCCTGACAAAGCCCATTGGCTGCCACACCCTGCCCTCTCCCACATATGCCATCCCTTTCCTCAGCCCTTCCCCCAACTGTCTTCTTCCTAGTGTCTGTTTGTCACACCTCACCTATAATACCTCGCGACTGCAAAAACCTATCAGCCCACTCTCCCATTTGCAGCTTATCAGCTTCTAACACTAGAGGCCGCTACCCTACCCTCCCCCCCGGACATAGCATTTCTTCACTACTTCTGACTATGATGCTTCACTTTCTACTCCTGCTACTTCTCTCACTGGCCCCACTGTCATGTCTACCCCCAGCAGACCTTCCAAACAGTGAACCCCACCCTCATTTGCCACCATGCCTCAACTCCCAGCACAACTAGGCTGCCCCTCACCTCCTACATGCCCATGCCCTGGCAAACATACACAACTGGCCCATTAGCACCACCATCCTTCCCCCAACCTTTCTCTCTGGTCATTTCTGTCCTCCACATCTCAGCCCTCCGCTGCCCACTGCATATAGCCTCAGATAACACACATACCACCAGCCCTAAATACCCCTGGCTTAAAACCAAGCAGCTTATTACACTGCTACTCCTCCTGGCCAGGGATATCGAGACTAACCCAGGACCCACCACCACAAACACCCACACCCCATTCTCATTCCTCAAAGGTCTCCGGCTCCTGCACCTCAAGAGCTGCAGCTTACTAAATAAAATGTCTGTGCTGCAACCAATTGCCCTAACCCACCACCCTGATATTCTCATCATCTCCAAAATCTGGCTAAAACCACAGCATACCGATGCTGAAGTATCCATACCTGGCTACACAATCATTAGGCATGATAGGCTAGGGAACAAGAAAGGAGGAGGAACTGCCATGTACATCTCCACTAATCTGCAGTTTACAATGGTGCAAATTCTCTCACTTCCAGCCCACATGGACTCTCTCTCCTAATCAAACTATCACTCCCATGCACCACCCCAGTGTATGTTGCAGGCACCTACTGCCCTCCCGGCACCCCCCCAACAGACGTCATTACACACCTGGCCACCCTACAGTCCTTATCTACAGGAGGCGAGCTTCACACCATCAGAGACTATAACCACAATTGGCTTGCCATAGATAAGGCCCACCTTAAGACCAAGATCAAGGCCCTAAACCTCACACAACTGATTGAAGACCCCACCAGGCTAAACCACAAAACACAAAATCATTCACTGCTGGACTGGGCTGTCTCTTCCCACCCCCACAGGATCCTACGTGCGGGCCTGCTCCCTGACTCCCTAAGTGATCACCACATGATTTTCCTGATCAGGAAAGTGCACAGACCCACAGCTCCCCTCCCCAAGACGCTGCACACAAGATCATATAATTTCCTGGACCTAGCGTTGCTCATGTTAGACCTAGGCCAAGTAGACTGGTCCTCCATCCCAGTGGCCACATCTATTGACGTAGTGCTCAAAACTTTCAAGGCCAAATTTCTTAAAGTCTGGGACAAACATGCCCCCCTGCGCACAAAAAGAGTCAGAGGCACCCACCTTCCCTGGATCACCACTGATATCATCAGCAAATGCTACTCCAGGGACCACGCATGGAAAGCCCACAAGAAACTGGGCACACAGGCATCCTTCCAGTCTTACAGAGCCTTCCACAACTCCTGTACTAACCTCATTCGCCAGGCAAAAAAGAAGTATTTTCTATCAGCTTTTAGTGCAAACATAAACCACCCAACAATCTTCTGGAAATCGTTCAAATCCCTGTTCTTTCCCCCCACCCAACCTCCACCTCTGACACTATCAGTTCAGGGCACCTACATCACCGATCCCTGCAAGGTAGCTGATGCCTTCAATACCTACTTCTCCAGCTGCACTGACTCATTTCTATTGCCCCTCCAGTGTCCACCCCCCAGGGTCCCACCCCTCAACCAAGTGTGCCCCACCAGCCTCACAGTTCTCCTTCTGCCCTGTACCCCAAGCCGAAGTATTCAAATCCCTACGCGCCCTAAACCCCACCAAAGGCAAAGACCCTACGTCCCTGGATGCCAAAATGTTATACTTGTCTGACCCAGCCATAGCCGTCCCTCTAGCCACACTATTTAACCTCTCCTTCACGTTGGACAAATTACCCTCCGAATGGAAATGGGCTACCGTCATTCCCCTACCGAAAGGGGGTGACCCCTTCTCCAGAGGCAACTACCACCCCATCTCCCTACTCCCAATTCTGGCAAAAATGCTGGAACGTCTTGTTCTCGCCCAACTATCTCCCCATCTGGACTCCTCCTCCTTCTTCACTCCCTTCCAATCCGGCTTTCGCAAATCTCACTCAACCATCACCTCCCTGCTATGAGTCACTGGTGACATACTCACCGGCATGGACAAAGGCCACATCACCTCTGCCATCTTTATAGACTTAGCCAAGGCTTTCGACACTGTCTCACATACTCTGCTCCTTTCCAAACTAACTGAAGCCAGGCTCTCCAAACCAGCCACTACATGGTTCCACGACTACCTGATGGGCAGACACCAGGCTGTAAAAGTCACCTCACACATCTCTAACCCCCTCCCAGTAACCGTCGGCATCCCCCACGGATCAGTCTTGGGCCCACTGCTCTTCTCCATATTCCTAAACGACCTCCCATCAGCCTGTCGCTACGCATCCATACAAATGTATGCAGATGATACAGTACTGTAGGCCACAGGCCCCTCCACAAGCATAGTGTCAAATCTCCTACAGCAGGATTTCAACACCAACCAGGAATGTTTCAGGTCAAACCAACTATTCCTAAACCCTAAAAAAAAAAATGTCACTAACCTTCGGCTCACAGCAAAAACTCTCCCGCCTAGCCCCCTGCCACTCCTTTAAAACCCTGGATGGGACCCTCCTGGAATAATGCACCAGCTTCAGATATTTAGGCATCTGGCTCAACCCGCACCTCGATTTTGCCATGTATATCGACTCCATACATAAGAAACTTCTCCCTAAACTCGGCGCCCTATACAGGAACAAAAGCTGCCTCCCTTCTCCAATAGAAGCGCTATTGTCCAAAAGATGATCCTCCCAGTACTCAACTATGGTGATATAGTCTATACTATCGCTCCCCTTCTCCACCTTGGCCAGCCTTGATACCCTTTTTCACTCTTTTTGTCAGTTTATCCTCGACTGTCCACAAACAACCCACCTCTGCACCTTATATAGCTCCCTAACCCTGCCGTCCCTCCAAGACCGAAGACTAACCCACAGTGCGAGGTTCACAGCCAAATTTTGGTCCCATTCCCTACCCCCCAACCTGGCCTCTACCCTCTCCCAACAACCCTCCCCTGCTTACTCCCTCAGAAGCACTGACCCCAGGCTCCTCCACGTCCCCTTTATGTGCACAACCAAAGGTCAGGCCGCATTCAATTACCGCATCCCACAGTTATGGAATGCCCTGCCAGCTGATATAAGACACTCACCCAACCCCAGCCATCGCAATCGCCTACTCAGCACCCACTTCTCCTCCAGCTGCTCTTGCTATAACTAATGTCAAATTGTATAAAAATTGTGTTTCTGTGCTCAGTTGTAACCATCTAAAATGTTCCTGTATCGATCTTCTAACTGTCTGTATCTATCTGCCGATTGTCTGTACGGCAGATGGCCATTCATTGTGTCGTTAACTATGTACCAAATGTATGTACTATTGTCTTGGGGTATTGACCCCAGGTCGCATCTGGAATCGAGCAACACTGCTCAGTATGCCTTCCTGGTTAAACTTGTAAATAAATAAATAAATAAATAATACCTAATATCTTCCTAAGTTACTATATGCTATCTTGTACCATGTAACTAAACTTTAACCATGTAACCAATTTGATGCCAATTGTATGTACTATGGATGTGGAACCTTTGTAAAAGAACCTTGGCTCAAAGGTATGTTTTAATCCTAGATTTCAAATAAATCAAATAAATAAATTGTACAATACTGATATTGCCATTTGCAGTTCTTTATTCTGTTTCCCACTTTCACTTATTTCCATATGACACTGGCTCTAGCATCATAGAAAAATAGAAACATAGAATCTGATGGCAGATAAGGACTGCTTGACCCACCTAGTCTGCCCATTTCCCTACCTAACGTATAAGCTGCAGATCCTAGTTAACCGACAGCCTACTTCTTCCTACCCCCCCACTAGAATTGTCTTATGTCTGTTTCTTGCATTCTTGAATTCTCCCACTGTTTTTGACTCTACAACCTCCTCAGGAAGGCTGTTCCAAGCATCTACAACCCTCTCTGTAAAGAAATACTTTCTCACATTACCTCTGCGCCATCCCCCCTCTATCTACAAATTGTGCACCCTTGTTCTTGCACATCTCTTTTTCTGAAAGATGCCACCCTCTTGGACTTTGTTTATTCCCTTGATGTATTTGAAAGTTTCTATCATGTCCCCCCTCTCCCCTCCTTTCCTCGAGGCTATATATCTTAAGTGCCTTTAGTCTTTCTTCATATGTCTTCTGGTACAGACCCTGCACTATTTTGGCTGCCCTCCTCTGGAGAGCCTCCAACCTGTCTATATCTTTGTGGAGATGGGATCTCCAGAACTGGACACAGTACTTCAGATGTGGTCTTACTAATTGTCTGTCCAGAGGGCCAACAACTTCCTGTTTTCTACTGGTGATGCCTCTCCCTATGCATCCCAGTATCCCCCCAGGCCTCCTTAATGCCTTCTCACATTGCTGACTCACATTTAGGTCGACTGATATGACTACCCCCAGGTCCCTTTCCATTTTTGTTGTCAGTATCTCACCCGCATTGTGTACTCTTCCCTAGGGTTTTTGTTTCCCAGGTGCATTACTTTGCACTTCTTTGCATTGAATCTAACCGGCCATACATTTGACTATTCCTCTGACCTTGCCATGTCTCTTGTCATCCTTTGCACCCCACCATGCATATCGACCCTGTGGCAGATCTTTGTGTCATTGGCAAAGAGACATACTTTTCCTTCAAGTCCCCTCTGGAATGTCACTTATAAAGGACCGGCCCAGTACTGAACCCTGCGGTACCCCACTAGTAACCCCCCTTTCTTCACTGTGAACTCCATTTACTATCACCCTCTGTGTCCTGTTGTCCAGCCAATGTTTTACCCAGGCTACCACCCTGAGACCCTCTCCCATGCTGGCTAATTTGTGTATTAATCTTTTGTGCAGGGCTGTGTCAAATGCTTTGCTAAAGTCTAGGTAGACCATGTCCACAGCCCCTTCCTTGTCTACTACTTTGGTCACCCAGTCAAAGAGATCAATTAGATTTGTCAGACATGACCTTCGTGCTGTGAATCCATGCTGCCTTGGGTCCTGTGCCCCACTGGCCTCTAGGTACTCAACAATTCTTTCCTTCAGAAGTGATTCCATCATTTTCCCTACCCCTGAGGTCAAACTGGCAGGTCTGTGGTTTCCTGCCTCTGTCTTGCTCCCACTTTTGTGAAGGGGAATCCCATCCACCCTCCTCCAGTCCTCAGGTATCATACCATCTTCCCATGATTTATTAAAAAGGGTAGTTAGTGGTGTTACTAGTTCTTCTCTTAGTTCTTTTAGAATTCTGGGGTGAATCCCATCAGGCCCCATTGCTTTATCCACTTTCAGTTTTAAGAGTTCTTTCAGAACCCTTTCTTCGTGAAAGGATTAATATCAACCCCCTTATCCAAAGTGCTTCTATTGACTGGATTAGGTATCTCCCCCTGCTCTTCGATTGTGAATACTGAGCAGAGGTATTCGTTCAGTATCCCTGCTTTTTCACTGTCACTCTCTGCCCAATCACCTTCCTCTTTATTCAGCCTCAATATCCCTGTCTTAGTCTTTCTTAGCTCCCTAATGTACCTATAAAAGGTTTTATCCCCTTCTTAACCGAGTTGGCTATCTTTTCCTTGGTTTGCGCCTTTGCTATTCTGACTGCCTTACCCACTTCTTTCTGCTTTAACTGGTGCAGTTCTCTGTCCTGCTCCTTCTGTGTTTCCTTACACTTCCTGAATGCTATCTTTTTCTCCCTAGCCTTCCCCACCACTTCTTTTGAGAACCATAGTGTTTTTTTTCTTTTGTTTTGATTTGTTTGCTTCACACAAAGGCCTGTTGCCTCTGTGATGTTGGTTTTGATGTTTCCCCATTGTTGCTCCACCCCACCTTCTTGCCTGTTTCCTAGTGCTTTTCTGAGGCACTCTCCCATTTTGACAAAATCAGCCCTCCTGAAAACCAGTACCTTCACTTTTGTATGGCTTGAGTCTACAGCTAAGTTTATCATGAACCACCCTGTTTGGTGGTCGCTTGTTCCCAGATGGCTACCCACTTCAAGATCAGACATCCTCTCTCCATCCCCATTTGAGATTACCAGGTCTAAGACTGCTCCCTCCTGAGTGGGTTCTAACACTAGCTGTCTGAGGCATGTCCCCTGTAGGCCATCGAGAATGGCCCTGCTCTTGGATGTGGCTGCAGGCAGTAAAGGTGCTGCAGTTATCATCTGGCATATTCAGGTCCCCCATCAGCAATAGGTCCCCTTTCTTTGCCATCCTAAAGATTCCTTCTATCATTTCCTTGTCCATTTCCTCCCCCTGAGATGGGGGTCTGTATACAACCCCTGTGCAGACTGTGGTGCCATTTCCAGTCTCCAAGGTGACCCACAGTACCTCCTCTCCTCCCTGTTTACCCTTTAGTTTTGTTGCTTTGATCCCTTCCCTTACATAGAGTGCTACGTCTCCTCCTTTTCTTCCCTCCCTGTCCCTCCTGTAGATTATGTACCCTGGTATGTTGATATCCCAGTCATGGTTCTCTGTGTACCATGTTTCCATGACTGCCATGATATCCAGGCATCCCTTTTCCATCAAGGCCACCATTTCGGGGAACTTTTTACCTAGACTACGGGCATTGATACTCATTACCCTCCATTTTTTTATGGCTTTATTTCTATTTTTCCCATCCCTGTCCTTACCGCATTTGTCTTTTTCTCCATTTACCCCTACCCTTCTCCCTATTGACTGCTCTATCTTGGTGTTTACCTGACTAACTACCCTTATTTTATTTTGGGGGGAGATGGGTTTTCCTGTCTCCTTTTCAGTGCCTTCTCCCTTGGCTAGTTTAAATGCCTGTCAATGAAGCATTTAAACCTATCACGTAGAATCCTGGTTCCCCTCCTGGATAGATGCAGAACATCAAGACAGTATAGGCCTGCATCCCTCCAGGTGTAGCCCCAGTCCCCAATGAAGCCAAATCCCTGAGCTTTACACCAGTTTTCAACCAGTCATTGAATGGCATGGTGTGGAGTACCCTAGCCTCATTCATGCCTTAGACTGGTGGCACTTCTGGGAAAGTTACCATGTGTGCTACTTGTCTAAGGCCCCTCCCCAACTCCACAAACTCCTGTTGCACTGCTCTGATCCCATTCTCAGCCAGGTCATGTGTCCCTAGGTGGATAATGACATCCAGCTCACTCCTCCTTGCAGCTGCTCCCATGATCCTGAGGATTTGTTTCCTGTCCCTCTAAGCCACAGCAAGGGCAGGCACTTTACCTCCCTTTCCCCTCCCTCCCCAATTCTAACTCCTTAACAATTGAGTTCCCCAACAGGAGTTGCTGCCTTCCCCTGTGGGGTCCTGTGCCACCCTCCTGTGGGTCTCCATTGTGGAGGTTCCCAGCATTCTTCTTGGTCTCCACTGTGGGTGCCCCCATAGAGGAACCATGCTCTGCCAGAGTGGTGAATGAATTGTGCAGAGGCACAACTGGAGGGATGGGTCTCTATTCTGCCACCCTCACCCTCCCTGAGCCCACCGTGGTCCAACCACTCTTCTTTCTTGGCAACCTCTGCGGTAGTGGCAGTGGCCTGGGTGGTCCCTGGATGGGGGACCAGGTTTCCTGAATCCTTACCAGGTCATCATGGAGACGAACAACCTTCTCCCTCAGACTAGAAAGGTACCTGAAAATAGGGCAGCAACACAGTCTCCAGAATGTCTCCCATAAGACTGCTGCTCCACAGCCAGTGCATTGCACCACTCCCTACATGTCTATGTCCCTTCCTGTTACCGATGCTTTTCTTTTTTGTTGTTGTTCTTGTTTTAGTGTGTGCAAGCTTGTGAGTGTCTCTACCCCCTATTCAATGTGCTGTGCCTTTAAGGATATGAACAAGTGTATGTTATTAGCAGTTTTGGGGAAGTGATGTCAGAACCTCTGCTATAAAGGAAGTTATATGCTTGTGGTGGGTGGGGTGAGGGGCAGGAGGGTGGGAGTAACCTTATGTCTTTACATAACAGCATTTTATTCTATTTGTCACTTTTATTCCTTTGCGCATGTCACTAGCTTTAACATTTAAACACAACACTCATGCTCATTAATTGGGCTGTTGAAGGGGTCATCCCAAAATGTCACCATGTTCTGTTCTCACGTCGGACTTCAGTGCTAGCAGTTGGAGCTGTTTCTAGTTATGTGCCTCTGCATTTTAATTGCTGTTTTCATGGTTTTGCACCTACTTTTACAAACTACAGCCTGCACCTTTCAGCACTTCAGTCACTTTGTATATATGAGAAACTGGAAGTGAATTCGAGTGAAGCAGTAAGAACCCAGATAAGTAGTTTGTTTGTTTCTTACTACATTCAGCAAATTGGCAACTTGTGTGATGACAACTACAAATATATTGGATTGGTGGTGTGTTGTGGTTTAAGCAAGCAAATGGGTGCTCAAAAAAGTGAGGTATATATCTTTGAGACGTTGGTCCATATTTAAATGCCTATCTGTGAGACCCATGCCACAAAACTGACTCTGCCTTTAAGCTTGCTCAGCAAAGGAGAGATATTTACACCACAAGGACAGTTTGTACACAGTAATGTGAATTTGAGTAACACACTACTTTGTGAGATGTGTAACAGCTGGTGCAAACAAATGAGCTTGTGAGCAACAGTATTTGAGGCTGTCACCTACTGAATGCAAATGCCAAATTTGGCAAGTTGGACCAAAATCTTTGCCATTTAATATCAGCTCCTCTGGTCAGTTTCACTTATTTAGGTGAAATTATCCCCCTTCGGATACTTACTAACACTGGATTTTTGAACTTATAACAATTGAAGGCTCTTGATTTATATCTGCACTTGCACTTTATTCTTTTTGTGCCATTTTTATGATACAAGATATTTGTGGTATCTGCTGGAGTTGAAAATTCTTTTTAACAAATGGATTTATAAAAAGGTGGCGTGTGTGTAATTGAAGTCTATTAATTAGAAAGAGAATATTTAAATAAGTCTTACTAAAGGATTGATATTTCCCTACATTAATGGCCCTTGCAGTGATTCCTAATTGATTCCACTGAGCACTGCTGATCCCTTAGAGTAGTGTCCATCCACTATAACATTTTACTTGTTGCCTTAAAGATGGACTACCGTCAACATTTCTGGTATCAAAAAATTCAGAATTTGCATTTGCATAGTCCCATTCAGCCTCATGCCAAGAATGAGATCTCTAAGTTGCATTGTTTAAAAGTTACCAGTCATTTTACAACCCTAAATCCACTGCCTGTTCAAAAAAGGCTGTTTCAGTGAAGAGCTGTTGATGATGTCATCTTACAAACTCACAGTCTAGTTCTCCCTGTCAGCAAGCTTATAGGACCTGTTTTTCCAAAGTTTTAAAGGTCACGTGCAATGGTTTTCATAAGTAAAACAAGCAGCACCATTCAATACATATTGCTTTAAAACTATGTGTGTTTCTGATTTTGTAACAAAGTTGACCATTTTTGGTGCCATTTAGTTGTGGTTCTTTTTTCCAGGGTTGATGGATGCTGGGTCACCATAGCACAATGCTGCAATGTTTGCAGATCGAATAACTTTCTGATGTGGTAAAAGGCTGAGATAGTTCACACCTATCATTCAACTGTGGTGATTTCTCAGCATGGCACTTTAAAACAATTATTCCATCTCCTTGTTAATGGGGGTGGGAGATGTAATGCTGTTTTCATACCTTACTAGAAGTTTCTAATTTAGCCAGCCCAATGTTTTCTCCCTGTCAGGCTGTTACTTGACGTACATTCATGCTCATCTATGTTGTACTCTAAATTAAAATGATTGTTTTTACCAGGGCTAACACTTCAACCCCTAGTAGGAACTGACACATCCTACCTCCTTTCTCTCCTCTCTTTCACTCTCCTTCTCCCCTCTATGCATTCTGCAACTCCACCTTAAGGACATTTGCCCCCCCCCCACTCTTCCACTGCTTGGAGTTCTGCTTTCTTCTTTTGCCTCCCCCATATCTGGAATTCCCTTCCTTTAGATATTCATTCTGCCCTGTCACCCAGCTCACTTATCCTGCCTACTGTATCTCCACCCGTCCCTTCCTGCAAGTGCAGCAGTCCACCTCCCTTCTCTTCCTGCTCAATAACCTCTTCCTTTACTCTAACCCTTGCCCACCAGTACTACCTGTTCTACTTCCTTACTTTCTTCCCCTCTCTTGACTCTAATACTAACCACCCTTCACTAACTCTTCATCCTCCCATATTCCTTTACTTGTTTCAGGTTACTTTGCTTCCCTTGCACCCTACCGGCCTTCCCCCTTTGTGGGATTCACTTATCCTGGAAGGGAGGGTTAGCTCACTAGCCTCGTCTCCCTCTCTCTTTTGCTAGTATTCTCCTATGACCAACTCAATGACTAACCTGATCTCTTGAAATTATATAGGTTGCACACATATATTGTAAATTTGTAATCAGCATAAGTGGATGTCTATTGTAATGTACCTAGCCTGCACTTTTATGATTGTATGTATGCATTGCAGTTACTGTTATGTATTGTCTCAATGTGAATTATGTGTTATCTATTATTGTTCTTCCACTACATTGTTAATTATGTTTAATTCTGTACTTTTGTTGTTTCACCCTTCTTCCCCTCCTCCCCAGGATGCACCAGGAGATAAGCTATTGCAGCTCAGCATGCCTTTCCTGGTGAAACTTCTTAAATAAACACAATTAAGGCCTCTATTAAAACATTTTGTAAAGCAGACACTGACAACCAGCAATGAAGTTACCAACATTACAATACTACGAGCAGTACAACTTCCTAACAGGCACAGTAGAATATCACTCCAAATGGTATCAGCAGCCTGGAGGCATGCTGACTCAGCATCCAGAAACCCTGGAGAAATGGGCCACACCAAAAAAGGCATTAAAAAATGGAAATTTGCCAACTTTGTTATAGACTGTGAGTTCAGGAAATTACATCATCATCAGCTCTTCACTGAAACAGGCTTTTTTGAACAAGTAGTGAAATCAGGGTTACAAAATAGCTCATAACTTTAAAATGGAATAATGTAGAAATTGTATTTTTGGTATGAGATTTACTGGGGGTATGCTTATTCTAATTCTGTAATGTAGCTCTTTTTGCCAGAGTCCCTCTTTAAACTAGTTAGCAATCCACTTTGTGCGTTCCTCATGTATAACACACTGCTTACTTTGACAAGAAGCTAATTATTTCAATCAAGGAACCATTTTTCTTTGGGAGGGGGAGTTCTTTGATTTTTTGATTTTGAGACCTTAACACTTTTAAATGTTTCCCATGTACTATTACAGGACTGGGGCTGAAAGACAGGTGATGAGGATTTCCATTGTAAGTGTTGGTAAGGACTTCCCAGCTCTGGAAGGCAGTTTCAAAGAGAGGGGAAACTGTAAACTTACTGTTGCAGATCTTGAGTTAGTTTGGCAGACCTCATCTTTCAGTCCCAGTGACATCCCCCTGACTTAAATTGTGCATTTCTGTTTTCTGATTTTTTGGCAGGTGCCCCCTTTTTCTCCATATCCCAATAAGTTGCCAACTGAACTTTGGTGCTGCAATTAGGGTTCCGCAACAAGGACAAGAGTGACAGGAGTGGAATTAATTTTGGGGGCATTGGGAGGTGGGGGACAAAGCCCCCAACAAAGCAGGAATGTTTTCCTGCACAGCACTTTGGTGCTTTGCCTCCAGGAAGCCGCAATGCCTTGCACTGCAAAGCCATGTGGCATATTGCCTGCACCAGTACTGGTGTCGACAAAATGATTGGCATGCTGATAGGGGTGAACCTTTTTTCTCTTGGCTTTCTACTATTTTCTTTATGAACTTTCCATCTGGTGCTATTCTCTGGACATTGCTGCTAGCTACCTCAATGGGGAAAGGACTTTTTCTGCTGATTTGGAGGAGCTGTGGGAGTTGTTTTATCTTCATTTTTGTGTTTCTTCTATACAGTATGTTTTAAATATATTAAGTTGTGCATGAATATTAGTGTGGAAGTTTGTGGGTTTTACAGTTGGTTGTGGGGCAGGTACACAGAGGGGTGGGTTTCTTTTTTTTTTAAGCAATTTACATGCCGCTTATGCCAGTGGGAGCCTGTACTGTGCTAAACCCATTACAGCTGCAGTATCTGTAAACCCTTTGGTGGTTACATGCTGGTGCTGGCCAAGAGGGTGTGGCAACACTGTTGGGCATTTGGGATATTGAAAAAAGATAGGGCTAGGCTGGTGGAGTTGGAGGGAGAGCGGGATGTCATTGTACATCTGTACACTAATGACCTGGCTATAGACAGGGCTGGGATTTTGCTGAAGGATTTCAGGGAACCCATGAGTGGTTTTAGGCAGGTGAAACACACAGTGCCTTTCACTGAGGTGCTGTCAGTTTATGACAGTGAGGATGATATGGTTCTCCTCACCAGGAGTTTCAGTACATTTTTGAAGGAATGGTGTAGAGAAGAGGGGTTCAACTATATTGAGTACTGGGAACCAACCTATAAAGATAGGGGCCTAAACAGAGGTGATGGCCTCAATCCATCTGGGAAGGGAACTGAAGTCCTCAGTGAGCAGTTTAAATGTTATATTAATGAACATTTATTTAAACTAGCTGAGGGAGAAAGTAAAAGTAAAAGGCAGGCAAAAACAGCCCCCAGACTAAAACAGAAAGAATGAGGACCTAATTGGAGGAGAATCCCACAGGGTGCAGGACATACAATAGAAGAGAGCACCGTGGCAGTAGTCAAAAGTTGTGAAGACAGCAAAAAGGATGGCAAAAGGGAAAGAAGGGGGCTGTTCTCAAAATATGAAAGGGGTGTGGAAGGCCATGTGTGCAAACATTAGGATTCTTCAAAATAAAATTCCAGACCTGGAAGCCATCATGGGGACCTGGATATTGTGGCCATTAGTGAGTCATGGCCAAAGAATCTGAAGCATTGAATCTGATGGCAGATAAGGGCCATTTGGCCCACCCAATCTACTTATTTTTTCTCCACCTACATTATTGCTACAGACCCTACTTTATCTACAGCTCTTTCCCCCTCCTTTGTATTTTTTTATTTATTTATTTACTAGAATCTCGGAATTACAAACCTTTGACTGTGTTTCAAAACTGCCTGACCGGACTGAGGTGATCTTACTGGATGACTTTGACATTGACTGGTCGGCCCCAGCAGCTGCTCTACATAGGAATGCTGCTGCTGCTTTACACTTATCTCAAGTTGTACCCTCACCCACCAGGATCAACTACTGGACAGGCACCAGTACCTTAATAGACCTCATCAGCTCCAACCTTCCTGAGAGACTCTCCAGCATAATAGTCCTACCTGATTCCTTAAGTGAACATTCACCTATTCTTTGCAGTTGGTCAAACCACTCCCCAAAAATCCCTGCTAAGTTATCATACCAGTACACCCTTAAAAAAGGTATGCTGACAAAGTTCCAGTCCTACCTTCTTCATTATATGAACCCAACTCAGCTAGGAGTAAAAAAGATAAATCAAACTTACTACAGAATTGGTAAATTCACTACTGGTAGTAGAAATAAGCCTCACCATTGTGTAGTTTATAAAAATTTGAAATGGCTTCAACCAGAGGCTCAAAGAAGGTACATATGGCTTATCACATGTCATAAAATATTGCATAAAAATATAATCATCCATTATTTCATCAGGTGAAAAGTGAAACCCCATGTGAGCAATATATTGAGACAAGAAATTCATTAAACCGAATCCCTATGCACAGAAGTTTTAATAGGTTAGGAGATAGAACACTTCAAAACAGTACAGTGTGTAGTTGGAACAAGTTGTCAGATTAATTGAAGACTGTTACAAGGCTTTCTAAATTTAAAACTACTCTGTTTAATTACTTAAAGACTTCTTGTACATATTTTTAGTTAAGTGTTGTTATAAGGTCCACTGTAAGTTATATATTTGAGTTGTCATGTAATGTTATAATGTATGTTTTTTTATATTATGCAATTACAGGACTTTGTTGTAAACAGGACTTTCATCCCAACAAATGTTTTACTGTGTAAAAAATAATTTTTTATCAAATTAAATAAAATTGCGACTGGTCCCCCAAATAATACCACCACTTGTGTTGACAGCACCCTTGCTTATTTCATCTCAAACTTCAACTCTGCCTGTGACATTTTTGCTGCTTACACCAAACATATTGTCAAAGGCTCTAGTAACCCCTAGATCACCCGCACACTCCTAAATCTTATGGCCACGTGAGACAATCTCTGGCATAAGACCCGCGCAACTGGTCTCTCTGTTGATTGGCAATATCATGCTGCTAGGAACAGGTGTACCTGAGACATTCATCTAGCCAAAGCTGTCCACTTCAAAGCTTCCTTCTCTTCCACCTGGGAAAACTGAAGGAAGTTTTGGGATAATTTAAAGGATCTGACTGTAAAACTCAATCCATCCCCCCATGCTAAATATCAATGGTGCCACTAGCCAAGACCCACAGCTCATCACTGACACCTTCAACTCTGCCTTTACAGATCTTGGTGGTGTTCTCCCCACAACAACACCACCAGCCCTCCACTAATTCCTCCCCCTGTTGATATTCCCCCTTCTCGATTTAGGACTGTTACCCAGAGAGAAGCTAAATTCTATCTAACATGTGTCATGGGGAGGTCCAGATTTAGTGGTGACTCCCTGGACCTGAAGTTACTTCTACTGGCCCTTGATGCAGTTATTTCCCCCCTCACTATAATTTTTAATCTCTCCCTCTGTCTAGGCCAATTCCCTTCACAGTAGAAGTCTGCAGTGGTTACTCCATATTTAAAAGTGGTGACAGAACTTCCTGCAGTAACTATCACCCTGTATCTATCCTCCTCCCTATCTCCATAGCCCCTAAATGGTTATTCTCCAACCAATTGACTGAGTACCTTGCAAAATATAATCTACTGTGCCACCAGCAGCATGGCTTCTGGAAGGATCATAGGACCACCTCTGCTCTCCTGAAGTTCACTGACTTTATACAAAAAGCACTTGACCATGGTCATTTAGTAGGGTCTGTGTACATAGACCTTATTAAAGCCTTTGATGTGGTTAATCACACTCTTCTCATTGCATCCTTCTCTTCCTTGGGCCTCTCACAAAACACCACCGCCTGGTTCTCCAACTTCCTTAACAGGAAGACTCAGAGAGTGAAAATCCTGGACACCCTTTCCTCCAGCCAACCAGTATGCTCTGGTGTTCCCCAAGTGTCAATACTTGGACCACTCCTCTTCAGTCCCTTCCTCAATTCCCTCCCCAGAGCATGTTCCGCCCAACTGCTTCTGTACTTAGACGATGCCATTGTCTATGCCAGTCATTTCAGTCCTTCCTTCCTAGAAAGCAATCTTCAGGTTTCCTTTACTGAAATTGAATAGTGCTTTTCTCGCCACAAACTCATTTTAAACTACAAAAAGACTAAAGTGATGCTGTTTGCTAACCCTCAGAACAAAAATAAAGGTCAACCGCTAATGATACTCAACCACCAATGCCAGTCACTGGAACAGGTCTACAGTTTCAAATACCTCGGTATCACCCTTGACCCCTCCTTCTCCTTCCATGAACATGTCAATCTGGTCTGTAAAGCAGTTAATACCAGAACTGGTCTACTTTATTGTCACAGGTCATGCGTGACACCTGATGCTCTCCGACTGGCCATAACCAATTTAGTACTGTCCGTAATCGACTACAGTATCATCATCTAGGGCTCCGCAACCAAAACTGTGTTATGCAGAGTAAAGGCTGCACTCAACAAAGCTTGTTGCCTTGTTGTGGGAGGGCACAGGCTCACCCTCACATGTGGCCTATATGATCAAGCAAACTGGCTTAACTTCCAGTGCAGGCTTCACTATCAAACCTGCTGTCTGGCAAAAAAGATTACTCCCCCACCCTTTGATCTGCACCTCCTCACTCCTGTCCCTACTCCCCAGGCAACTAGAATCTCCACCAAGACCTCCTACCATGTCCCACTCTGCAGGACAGTCCTGGGGCAGCATGCTTTCATGTATAGGGCCCCCATTTGGATCAATGACCTGCCTTCTGAGGTCTTCTCTGAATCAAAGTTTGGCCCCTTTAAACTTAAATTTAGGCAGCACCTAATATCTTTAAACAGCTGAGACTGCCTTTAGCCACTCCATCTTCCTGCCATCCTGCTGGACCTTCTTACCCCTATGATTTCTCAGTCTGACAATATCATTCTAGATAGCTCCATCCCTCTCTTCCTCTAGCCTCCCTTCCCTCTTCTCCCATCCTCTTACCCCTCCTTCACCCCTTCTCCTCCCAACCACCTTGGCCCTCCAGCCTGACTAGGGAACCACTTGAGGTCACTGATTCTAGGGTTTCACTATTACTTGGCCAGTGTTTGTCCATCTGCATGTAGTCTAACCCATTGTACTTTATAGTGTACTTTTCATCACTCAGGCACTTCATTCCCAGTCCTGCCCTCTTATACCGTAGTTACTTTAGTGTTGTCATGCTTATCCCCTACTAAGATGTATATATGCCACTTGATGCTGTAACCTTAGTAAACCTGCTCTCTACCCATCTGATGTTCCATGTTTTATTTCACGTTATGTAACTGCTTGACCTTTGTACTTCATTTTGATTTGTATTGATGTCTTTGTACTACTGATGTGGAGTCTTTCTAAATGAATCTCTGACTCAAAGGTTTGTAATTCTGAGATTCTAATAAATTATGATTCTGTTGTGCCTATCCCATGCATTATTGAACTTCACCACTATTTTCCCCACCACCACCTTTCCTGGAAGGCTGCTCCAGGCACCCACAACTCTTTCTGTCAAGAAGCACTTCCTCAGATCTCTCCTGAATCTACCCCGTCCAGCTTCATAGGATGACCCTTTGTTGTTGAGCAGTTTTTTTCTGCAACATACTTCCATCCTGTACCTTATTTGCCCCTTTGAGGTATTTAAAGGCCTCTGTCATATCCCTTTCTCCCTCCTCTCTTCCAGGGTGTACATATTGAGGTCCTTTAGTCTCTCCTCATAGGGGTGTTGATGCAGACTAGAAACCAGTGATTACAGTGTAATGGGATTCAGCTCATAATGACAGCAGATGCAAACCACACAAGGATGAAGGTCCTGTATTTCAGGAGGATTGATTTAAAAAAATGAGTAAATGCCTCAGAGAAGACATAGCAGGGGGAAATAGCCAGGGTTGGGTGGAGGAACAATTGGCCAAACTAATGGAGGGCATAGTGAAGGCAACAAATCTCTGTGAAAAAGAAGTGAGAAAAAAAAACAGAAGAAGAAAGAGGCTGCTATGGTTCTCAAGGGAAATGGCTAGAAAGGTTAAGGCTAAAAGGGTAGCATTCAGAAGGTACAAAAAGACACATCTCTCTGATGATTTTACTTTTAATAAACATACAACAGATCTAATTAATGAAACCCAAAAAAATCTGGAGGGCAATAAGATGCAATATCAAGTCTAGGAACCAGTCAGTATTATTCCCATTGTACGGGGCATATCCACGAATATCTTGACTTTTTGTCACAACTTTGGTGCCAATAAAAGAAGAGCAATATCATATGCATAGTGAAAATACAGAGAAAAATCACAAAACAAATATACAGTATCGGGGCTCTGAGTTACGATGATAGGTTTGATAAATTAGGACTTATGTCACTTGAAATAAGAAGGCTACGAGGTGACCTAATGTTCACTTGGGATGTGTTAAAAGAGATGAATATAATGTCTGAAATGGGACTGGATTTTAAATAAATAGTTGTGGAAACCAGGGGACACCCTTTAGAACTCACACATTACAGTTATAACTCCCAGAAGCGAGGGTGCTTCCTTTCACAAAGGATCATCAAGCCTTCTAACTTCTTACCTACTGATGTGGTTGTTAGTGATACTGAATCTACCTTTAAGAATACACTGGATAACTTAGTTCTCTCCAACCACACGCTATCCTATAATGAGTAAAAGACATGAACATTTATGGGCATTGCCTTCTATTCCTTATCAGCTACATTAGTGAACCTTAGTGAAACAGGATAGGGACATGTACCAAGAAAGGCAGAGGGAAGCAGGGAGTCACTATAGAGGTACGTGATTTGAAGCAGGGAAAGTGTTGAGGGTTGCAATGGTGCAATCTGTGGAAAGAATAGGCAAAGTGTAATTAAAGGGGACAAGATGCCGCTGTACAATGGACTGGTTAGACCACACCTTGAGTACTGTGTACAGTACTGGAGACCACACTTGAAGAGGGACATACAGCTCCTGGAGAGGTTACAGAGGAGGGCAACAAAGATGATACGAGGGCTAGGGGATTTGACGTATGAGGACAGACTTAAGGAGCTCTGCCTGTTTTCATTGGAGGAGAGGAGAGACAGGGGGGACATGATTGAGGTCTTAGGCACTCAAGGGAATAAATAGGGTAAACATGGAGGGATCTTTAGACTAAAGCAGGGAGGTATCACCAGAGGGCATGGTTTGAAGTTGGAAGGTGGAAGGTGAGGGGGAAAAGAGGAGGAGGTTTTCACTGAGAGGGTGGTGGACCCTTGGAATGCACTGCCTGGTGAGCTGGTTCAGAGATCCACAGTGGAGGGCTTCAAGAGAGGGTGGGACAGACACAGAAAGTGGATGTATCAGATGATGGCCTGTCCCAGGGGGGTGGGGATGGATGATACAGGTTTCTGGAGCACAAGCGATGGGAGGGTCTCGGCACCCAACTAAGGATCTAAGGTTCGAGCAGACTCGATAGATCGTAAGGCCTAATCTGCTGGCAAATAGTATGTTAGTATGTAAGATCTCTTTTAGGAACATAAGTGAGAAGAGTAAGACAAGAGGAGTGACTTTGAGATTAAAAAGAGCAGAGAGGAGTGTGCTTAGGATGCTCAAGAAAAAGCAGATATCATGAACAGATATTTCTGTTCAGTCTTCACAGTCAAATAGGAAGGTAAAGTACTAGCAGGGAGGAGGCTGGCATCTATCTGATATCAGGGGTGGGGGAAATAAGTGGGTGAACATATTTTGTGGAATAACATTTGCTGTATGCAAAAATTGTTAATGTGCTAAAATGTTTTGAAATATGGGCTAAGGACATTAACAGTATCATAATGATTAATGGAGCCCATGTTAATGACTAGGAATATATGCTTTTAAATTTTCTATTCATAGGTGTCTAGTATAATTGTTAATTTTCCTGGTCTAATTGGCTTGAATGAGTGAATCAGACCATTATTGGCCTGAGCCAGTGGAAAACAGATACTTATATCTATAGAATGTCTAATTGCAATATTTTGTTTTTTGTGCAGTGCATTTGTATGAGATTTTTGCATGTGTTTTTAGAATATTGTATTGGTGTATTAGCAGATGAATAAAACCATACTTGGCTTGACTACTGAACATATTCAAGCTCAGATCATATAAATGACAATCAATGATTTACAAATAATATACACACATTTACAGAGTTTAGATATGCATAGTTTTTAATGAGAGGTAATGAAAGAGTGCATAGAGAATGTTTTCTTACCAAGCATCTTGTGTGTGGAGACATCTGTCATTGAACATTAGCAACTCTGGTTCAATTAGCAGTTTTAAGGAAGATCGTTAAAGTTATTTGTTTGATGCAGCATCTGCACTTCTAAAGAATTTATTATGTTGTATACTTTTATTATATGTTGTACACATGATTAATCTTATGTATGTTCTTGTATATTGTGTTGTATGTTTCTGGATCATGCCTGTAAAAGGGTCATATGACCATGTAATTGAACTGAGTCAAATTGCCTTAATTAGATGATACAGCTAGAGAGGGTGGTCTGGGACAGTTGCAGGTAGTGTTGAGATTCTAGAAGATGGCATTCTTAATGGTATGGATTACTACAGATTATTTGGCACATCTGGGCAAGGTAATCCAAGTAACTGGAGCAGCTAGAGCAAATAATTTTAAACTAGTGGTCCTACAAGATCTTGTATCTTGAAGGAAGCTCTTGTTTTGAAATCTCAGCATATATGATGTGTTTCAATTTTTGTGTTTGAGATTTGCCGAGGTCCTTGGTGTATAAATTACATGCAGGAATTCAGTGTAGCCCATCTTAACTCTTACCTCTTACCTAGTGCTAGGAAGCCAAAGGTCTTGTGTAGAAGACAATGATATATTGTTCTGCTACTGGCCTGTGGAAATTAACAGACATTGTTGCATTTTGTGGTAACCTTGCAGAAAAGGCACTTAACCCATTCCATAGATTTCACTGTTATGTTCTAAGGCCAGGAGTAATGACTGCCAACTTTCTTTGTGCTTGCTGAGAAGCAAGTATATGAGTGATAGAGTGCCTCAAGGTTCTGGCATACACTTCTGGTTGTTTCAAGGAAACTGAGTTTGGGGTCTACCCATACTCCAACATACATGGAATTGACTTCTGTATCAAAGTTTATTAATCAGCAGTTGTTATTAAAATATTTTAAAAAAAAAACATTTACAAACATTCGTATAGTTCACAACAAGTTCTGGTTATCACCTTGTAATGCAGTCTCAAACATAACATGAATAATGACAGTAGGTAACGCATATGAGCCATTAGCTAATGACCTTACAGTAGTGATGTGCCCTAACAGGAAGTGAAGGTTCAGGTCTTTTTACCAACTTTCCCTAAACACTGTGACTAGAACCTTGAGAAAAAAGAAGCTTACTTATAACAATAAAATTAGTTTTGCATTTTAACAAATGTTACTGTAAAAGATTATTCATACTATATGAGTGTTTTCCCTTGGCCACAGCTTTCTATAAGGTATCTACAAACATTTTCAATGACCTCCTTATCAGAAGAGTAAACATCAAATATACTATCTGTTTTAGGGTGATATTGATATTTTCATTGAGAAGTCAAATAATTAATTATCTACTTTGTTCAAAAAAAGGACAAAACTGTTAACACTTGAATTGGATTATCTGGAGTCTGTTGACCACAACTACAATCAGAAGTAACACCCTCACACTTCTACTTGAAAAAAACAGTTAACTACCATTAAAATTATTGTATCTTGTGTAAAGTGAGGATCTTCAGGAGCAGCAAAACATTTTTAAATAAGGCTCTTTATTAGCTGCTAACCATTTGTGAAATGTTGACCCTTAAAGCAGTTCCATATCCTTTTGTTTTATACTGCCTCTGAATTGTGTTTTTAACAAAAAATATATTTCTAATACTGGCAAACAAAATACTGTGTATGTTAGCAATAACCCATGACAGGGTATGCGGTTATAGGGATTTAACCCATGCCATTGGTGCATTGTGAGGCACATGGCTGTAGGCCAAGTGTCCTCAAAGCCCCAGAGGCGTGGATTAAATGCCTATAAACCCATACCCTGGATTGGGTTATTGCAGTTATAACATGGGTTCTTTGCAAAACAAGGAAAAAACAGCTGAAAGGAGGTCTCCCCTGTTTAAAGAGCTAGAAAGTTACTGTATCCTGCCACTTTGCAAAATAATTCCAAACATATGATGCATATGTGATTTTCTTATGCACATAGAAATGTCATAAATACACTCTACAGAGGCTTTCTGACATTACTTGTGCATAACATATTTTCTCACACTTGAAACATCATCTACTGTCCTGCCCCCAACACACACACACACACACACACACACACACACATACACACACACACACACACACACACACACACACACACACACACACCTACTTTGGAGCCAAAACACAAGCCACATGATCTTACCTGCCCATGACACAGACACACAATTATCTGAGCTGCCCATGACGCAGTTGTTGGGGGAAGGGATTATCAGTCCAGGATAGCATGCTGCCAGTGTGGTGCTGCACACTTGCTTGTCAGAGGGGGAATTCATGAGCTGCTTCTCTCTTTCTCAGTGTTCCCCCCTAGGAGGTGACCCACAGCCACAGAGGCGAGCACCCATGCTCTCTCTCTCCTTCTATGCAGGACATCCCACTCTCTCTCTCTCTCTGTCACTTAGGGATGATATATGCTGGGGAGGAGGGCTTTCAGCTTCAGGGACACTGAGCCATTATAGCAGATGTCAGAGACAGCCACAGGCGAACAGTTTCACAAAGTGAAAGGCACTATCTCTGTGTCACTCCTCTCTCTTTCTGTACTGGGATCAGCATTACAATTGAAAGAAGTCAGGGCACAGAGAAGCACCACTTCTGCTCAGGACAGGTTCAGTGCCGGATGGGAGGAAGAAACAGAAACATGGCCAACCCCCTCTCTCTCATTTCGGGTGTCTATGCTCAAGTTGACAATGTGTCTTTCCGGGTGGGGAATCTGGGTCCGGGACACTGACCACGATATGCCTCTGTCTTTGTTTCTGTGGTACCCTACACTGCTTCCTGTCTCTGGCTTTCTCTTCAGTACATCTGCTCATCTCTATCTCAGTGTCACTCTATGTCTTTCGCCCCTCCTTCCACAACAGGACATGATGTGCTCTGTGACTTTTGCCCACTCTTACTGTGTTTGTCTATCTCTTGTTCTTTGCCAGCTGGGGGAGTAGGGAACAAGTTTCTAGGTGTAGAACAAGACTGTAGGGGTGACATAACACTTTCAAGGAGAGGACAGATATGACAGACAGCTGCAAGAGACATGCCTTCACAGCTGAAATACATTGTCTCTCACTGCCTTCCTCAGTCTGCCACCCTACATTGTCTCACTCTCTTTCTATCTCTGTCATGAAGGCCACTGCTTGGTCCGTGCCTCTCTCTCTCTCTCTTTCTCTCGCTCTCTGTCCCCAGAGCACCCTTCACAACATGACACTTGGTGGGGGAAGGGGCATCATGCTTACAAACACACAATGAGAGGCACAAAGACAGAGAGAGAAAGAGAGAGAGCACAGTGCAGGGATTCTGTTTGCCCTCTCATGAACTCTCTGTGACCATCTCTCTGTCTTTCTCACACATGCAGCAGGGAGAATAAGGAATTGTGCTGACAAACACGGGTCCAGAAGCACAAAGATAGAAAGAGAGCACAGTGCCAGGACTTTGCTTGCCCTGTCAACATCTTGCTGTAACTGTCTCACTTTCTACACACACACACACACACACACACACACACACACACACACACACATATATGCAGCATGGAGACACAGAACACACTACACTTTCTCTCTGTCTTGCTCTCAGAAGGTACACCTCTCATTGTGGGAACACACTGCCACCCCACACATGAGCTACACAGGTGTCAAAAAGGAGAATTTCACCGCAGGACAGGAGAGGGATCACAAACTGTTGCAGTGTCTACTTGGGACCTGGGTACAGCACTGACAAGCAGCAAGCAACTTACAGCTGTGGGTCTCTGTCGTTTAGTTGCATTTTTAATGGCTACTGGCAGTGCTGAATTCCCCCACAGATAACAAGTCCCACTCTGCCCAGGGATCTTGGTGGCCAGGCATCTCACTCTAACTGTGGATTAAACAGTGAATTTAATTCATAGTCGGGTGATGTTCTTTGACCAATTAGCTGTCCCTCTTTTTCTGAACCCATGTTATAACAGAGAATAAATACAAAAGACCAGAAGGTTCCACATCATTTCTTATAAATTCATATACTCTGATCTGTGTACTATTTGAAAAACAAAAACTGATATGCTGCTAGAAGCAGAAACATGGACATTTTATGGAAGCTTGTAAACTTTTAACACATATTTTAATGTTCTCTCATTAATCCATGTACTGAAATGTACTTGACCAATCTTGGCCCTACAACATGGGCAGATACAGCCTGTGGAACTTTAAAAATATAGTGATACCTGTTAGTACTACCTGCCCTGTGGCTATGGAACTGTCCTTCATTGCAGCCTCTGGTCGCATTCACTGCTCTGGTTGTGGTTGTGGAACTGCAATATCCATCATGCTCAGTGGCACACACATTAAAGGTGCTGATCACACCAAAGCTGCTGCCTCCTTTGTAGTGGACCTGTCCTCCTGCACACATCATTGGATGGAGACCAGGTGATAAAAATGAGTTCAGATACTATGAGTGACTGCTTGGGGACTTCAAGAAACCTGAATGTAAGCCCCTTGATTAGGAAGGGGACTACATTTAGTTGTACATTTTGACCAGAATGGCACACTGAGCACTGACATCTCATTTTCTTGCGAGTAGGTAACATATACTGTACCTGTTGTATTGACTCATAAAAAGTTGGCTACAACACTGGGAAAGATTCCTATACTCATGCAATAAGTGCCATGTGCTCTATAACTTCCACTGGAAAGCAACCAAAGGTGGGCAGAAGGAATGCCAGCTCCGTGTCTCATCTGATGGTTAGCACAACAACAGTTCCACACTCCGTAGTGCTACATTACAGTGTCAGTATCAGGTATATGGAAAAGTTCTTGGAATGGGATTAAAACCTATAACCTTCTATTCTTCTGGCCCCTGAGACAAGCACCCAACTTACTGATCCACTGACACTGCAAATTTGTCAAAAACAAATATAGAACATATTGATTTGTCCTCCGCATGGGGCTTGCATGCCTGAAAAACACAAACAAATGGTATCAGCTTTCACAGTCCTGCTGAAAAGGCAGCACTAAAGACGATGATTAATATATCACTGTATTCCAGAAGAAAAATCACTTTTCAAAACATTTTTCATTGAAAAATGTACTTAAGTACTTTATGTATTGTGCTTACTAAATATTTCAAGAATTGTAATCAAATGAATTAATCAGCAAGCCCACTTAAATAAACTAAATTATTTATTTAATATACTAACTGAAATTTATAGAATTGAAACAGCAGCATGATAAATCACCCATTCTTCAAGTAATATATACTGTACTACTGAAAAAAGCTTGTGGAGGTCTCACTGAAATCCAAGAGTTTTATATAAGAAGGTAGGAACAGAAAACTCAAGTTAAAAAAGCAGTTCCTCTCTTGCCATTTCAGTAGTTTCATCATACATTCTACAGAAAGTAAACAAGATTTGGTTAAAAAGCTGCTGACACCTCAAAGAAAACTTTAAAAAACATAATAATTATATATAATTCAGTTTGCATTCCACATGTATTCTATAGATTTCTCCTCCCCATTATTTATTACTAAGGAAATTTGCATGAATACATGATATTTAACACTCAGAGTTCATCTGCCTCTGTTGCTGACTCCCTACTTCATGTCACAATCCTCTGTTGTGACATCACAATCTGTTGTCATGGGGGTAACTGTGATTTCATAAGCAGTACATTATGACCTGAGGTAGGGAGAAAGCAACAGGAACGAATAAATCTCTCCAGGAGAAAAGATCATGTTTTCATGCAGATAGCCTCAGTAATACATAATGAGGTGGAAGAATACATAACTAATGTGAAATACAAGTTGTACAGGGTCTAAATATTATGTTTTGTGAAAATTCTCTTAATGGTGTTGGCTGCTGTTTAAGGGATTGTATTTTAAGGTTTTCTGTTTTGTTTTTGTCTCCCAACGAAATACACACACTGTCACTTGATACCAATATGTAGCAGAACATGTATGCTATGATTTTATTCATGTTATCAAATTAATTCTGAAAAGAACTTAAACATCTAAAAGAAAGGACGGCAACACTTCCAGCGTAAAAAAACAACAAAAAACAAGCATTTGTCAATGCTGAATGTTCGCCATTTGCACTAGTGTCATGGAGGGGGGGGAGTGCTGATACCAATGAAAGTGACATTGAAAATTGCTTCAGTGAAGGAATCATTTTATTAACATTTAAGAATACAAAGTAGATGTGATGAAGTTGACCAGTTTAACTTTCTTGTTTGTTAAGATCTGTGGCCCAAATGTTCAACATACCCTTCTTATGGTCCTGCCTCATGAACAAGTGGAGAGAAAATGTTCAGCTCCTGGCCACAAGGTGATTCCATGCAGCAACTGTGAAATCACCTTACAGGATGCAAAAACACATTTTGGCTAGGACATGAAAAATGTCAACTGTCAAATTCATAATGTACTGTGAATAAATGGCTATGTTGAAAATTTGAGGCTCAGAATATTGAAAATTACCAACGTTAGGAACCCGTGTTTGCAAATTTCACTGCAGGCTCATAATTTTGTTCTTTTTTAATATTTTTAAACCAAATTTTTCACATAGCCTTCTTATGATCCCACCTCATGAACAAAGGTGGAGAAAATGTTCAACTCCTGCCCGAATGGTGGTATCCCTCATTCTCTCTATCTCTTCAGAGCACCACGCAGTATTGGTTTGTGGAGGTCCCACATGGGATGTCAAAGACAACTTCGCTGGCAAGCAACATAATTTAATATCATTTAGACACTTTGCAAAAGTGTGTTAAATGTTTCTGCTCTGTACTGTGGAAAATCTTGTTTTCTCAAACTTGTGATAAATTCTGCAGTTTGACTTGGGCTACTACTTTGCAAACTGCCCTGCTACGTCTGTTTCACAGACTGCCCAGCTCATGTGTATCATCAGTGGGATGATTACTCTTATCTGTTGTGCACCAGAATCTTGTGTTTTGTTACTACAAGATCCCTGCTGTTCCTTATATGGACTGTTTTACATGTTAGTTTCAGCTGTGAACAGCAGCTTCTACTAGTGCAGAAAAAATAGTGACATTAATGATAATTAAAAACATGTAATAAAGAGGCCAAGAAGAGAATTGAGAATGGCAAATTATTAAGCTTTTACAGTGCCTGAGTATGAGCAAAACTAAGCAACAAGAAGGAAACAAGCATTTGTCAATGCCGAATGTTTGCTTGCTGGCATTGGCAGTAATAGTGTAGAAATTACAGAGCTGCGTAATAGTAATGGCAGTGAAGTACTGAACTGAAGCCAACCCCACCACCACCCTGCAGAGAGTGACAGGCATTGGGATGTGCCTTTGGGTCATCAGGCATAACGGCCACGCCATTTCAGTACACCCCACCCTGCAGACACTGGCAAGTGTCACGGTGTTCCTTGGGGTCTTTGGTCCTTATGCGCATGCCATTCCATTAGGAAATACAGTGGGATGGGTGTGATATAGGAGAATGGGGTGAACTTTGGGGCCGAAGAGACCAAGGCATACCTCAGTGCTTCTCACTGGCTGCAGGGTGTGGAATGGCATGAGCATTACAGGCAAGAATCCCAAGTCACACCCCTGATACCTGTCATTCTCTACAGGGTTGGGCGTTATGGTTGGAAACCCTAATACCTCAGGCATTCGTTGGTATTTTCACTCCAAATGTTCAACATGGTTTTTTTGTGACCCCACCTCATGAAGAGGGGGAATATCAGCTTCTTAGCCGAAAGCTGCTTATGCACAGCGACTACAGCATTTAGCACCACAGGTGCAAAAACATTCTGAACAGGATGTAAAAAATGACAGCTGTACTGTTCATGGGGAGGAGTAAAAAATGGCAATGTTGTAAATCTGCAGTAAAAATATTTAAAAAAATGGTGAAGTCATGAGCATACATAGAAACTGTGCAACGCACACCCGTAATATAATTAGGTTTAGGATTTTTTTACAGCAGATTGTCAACTCAGGCATTTTGGTGCCTCCGATCATGAACAGTGTCACTGTGATTTTCTTTATCTGTCCCAAACAATTTCCCACAGCGACCACGCATCTCTGCACTGAAAGTGGAAAACACACTTGACCATGTTGTGAAAAATGACAGCTGTACTGTAAATAAGGCAGTGTGGAAAAATGCCACTGGTGAAAATCTGGACTTAAAATATTACAAAGTCATGAACTTAAGAGGGTGCGTGGAAACTGCGCAATGCTCACTCATAACACAGTCATTTTATGGACTTTTGTCACCAAATTTTCAACATAGCCATTTTAAGACCTCTGCTCATGAACAGTGTACCTGTGATTTTCTTACTCTGTCCCAAACATTGCTTTCGCACACCAACAGCACCATTGTGCGCTACATGTGCAAAAACACATTTTGGGCGGCATATAAAAAATGGCAGCTGTACTGTTCATAAGGAAGTGTAATAAAATGGCAATGTTGAAAATCTGGAGTGAAAATATTAAATTTGCAAACTTATGAGCATGCATAAGAACTGCGTAACGCACGCTCGTAAAACAGTCATTTTTAGGAATGTTTTCACCAAATTTTCAACATAGCCATTTTAAGATCTCTGCTCATGAACAGTGTCACTGTGATTTTCTTAATGTGTCCCAGACATTGATTTCACACATCGACTGCGCCATTGTGCGCTACATGTGCGGAAACACATTTTGGGCAAGATGTGAAAAATGACAGCTGTACTGCTCATAAGGAGGTGTGGTAAAATGGCAATGTTAAAAATCTGGAGTGTAAATATTGAAAATTTGCAACTTACGAGCGTACGTAGGAACTGCACAACACACACTCATAAAACAGTAATTTTTTTGAATTTTTTCACCAAATTTTCAACATAGCCATTTTAAGACCTCTGCTCATGAACAGTGTCACTGTGATTTTCTTAATTTGTCCTGTACATTGATTCAGCACACCGACTGTGCCATTGTGCGCTACATGGGCGGAAACACGTTTTGGGTGAGATGTGAAAAATGACAGCTGTACTGCTTATAAGAAGGTGTGGTAAAATGGCAATATTGAAAATCTGGAGTGAAAATATTGAAAATTTGTGAACTTACGAGCATGCGTAGGAACTGCGCAATGCACACTCGTAAAACAGTCATTTTTTTAACATTTTTCCACCAAATTTTCAAAATAGGCTTCTTGAGAGCCCACCTTATGAACACTGGCAGTGTCATTTCGTCAATCAGTCCCGAAAGGTGATTTTGTGCAGGGACTGCGAAATCATCCTTCAGGCCTGAATAATGCCATGACAGTGACATCATTCATGAGAAGAGGCCCCAAAAACCCCATGTTGAAAATTTGGTGCAAAAATCCCAAAAAATGCCTGAGATATGCAACAAAGTTGAAAACCCCCTATCTAGCCCATTATACAGCTTACCAGCATTTCCTCAGTTTGCGGTCGGCTTTGAAAAGTGGAGACGTGTTCCCGGTCCACCGAAGATCATCGCACCGAGGTCCAGAGGTAAGTATGGGGTGAGGGGGGCTGTGGGGAGGCAGGTGCAGTGGTGGGTGCGGGTTGTGGAGGGGCCAGGGAGACTACATGGGACCATTTTTTCTTTACAGGTGTTCTTTTTGTTTCCAATGACAACGTGGGACATTTGCCATGCTGGGGTGGGCTCCCAGCATGGCAGAAGGATAGTTGGGGGCATTCAGCCGATGGGGATTGGGCATCCCCATCGCCCAGCTTTCGATTGCCACGCTGGGGTGGACTCCCAGCGTGGCACCCATACTCGGGGGCGAGGACAGTGGAGCCGATGGGGATTGGGCACCCCTGGCTATATCATGAGTTGCCATGCTGGGGTGGGCACCCAGCGTGGCATTGGAAAACTTTAGGCGGGGGCGCAGCACAGCCGACAGGAGTTGGGCACCTGCGTCGCTCACAGTGTGGCTTTTGGCGGAAGTGCGCACGCCTGCGTGTGTGTGGGGCTGCGCATGAGCAAGCGATATCTTATCGCTGCTCACTGAAGCGTAGCTTCCCCTTTGAACTGTATGCAACTGCATTTTGGAGCTTGTCATAAACAGCTCCATCATGCATTGGTTTACAGGGGCCACGCCTGCCAACACACTCATTGAATCGGAAACGCGGGTGACACACCTCCGAAATTTCGGATGATGGCACTATGTATCTTGCACATGCGTGCAAGCAAACATAAACATAATAAATGTATCTTAATTTTTGAAAACCTTTTTTTTTTTTTTGTGCTTGCATATGTGACGTATGAATGAGGGATCCACTCACTGTAGATCAAGGGAGGATGTGAAATGGTGCAGGTACATTGGGGGGTGAATAAAGTGGTAGACAGTAAGCCCTACCAGAGCTTTAGGCTGATGTAGCACAGCAATATATGGGGGGGGTGAACAAAGTGGTAGACAGTAAGCCCTACCAGAACTTCAGGTTGATGTAGCACAGCTGGACTAAGGCAAGGGAGGATGTGAAATGGTACAGGTACATGGGGGGGGGTGAACAAAGTGGTAGACAGTAAGCCCTACAGGTAGTACAGTACGCTCAAGTTCATTTGCATAGGTTTTAGCAGCGAGGAGTTCACATTGACAGAGTCTAGTAAGAGAAAACGCTGGAATTACACATACAACGAAGTCGGAGTTTTCACATCAAATGCTGAGGTATTTTTTTCTGGAGGATTAGTACCCATGGAGTCCATGAAGGTGTGCTTTGTAGAGCTGGCTTGTGTAAGGACTGTTAGGCACCCACACATTTTGGTGGTCCTGCTTTGGCAGGGAACAGTTTATTAAAGTAATGATGTGTGGCTTGTCTCTATAAGCTAGACAAGACTACACCATCCTATCAGGCAACTGACACGGTTGATCTGCGTGTGTGGGAGGGGGGAGGAGCTGCTCACTGAAGCGTAGCTCCCTCTTTCAACTGTATGCCACTGCATTTTCAACTGCTGTCATAGACAGCTTCAGCAGTGATTGGAGAACTGTGACCATGCCTGCAAACACACTGACTGAATTGGAAGATGCTGACACACCTCTGAAAAACTCAGATGATGGCACTATGTTTCTAGCACATGCGTGCAAGCAAACATAAAAAGGGAAAATGAGGGGGAATCCACAGGAAATGAACAGTTCTTATGACTTTTTCAAGCTGCCTCTCCCAATGTGATACAAAATGAAAAGTGGTCTCCTGTTCAGAGAGGGGGATGGGGGGACACTGAATGAAAACTGTAGACAGTCTTTTCCAAGCTCAAATGTTGTTTATTATTTTAAATATGGCCCACATCTCAACATTTCACCTACTGCATAGGCATTTTCAAGAGATGCCTTTCTAAATAAATAGATAATATATACAATTAAATCACTGTCCACATACAGCCACAATATACAATAAAAATTCTTAGAAAAAAAAAGAATTAAGCAAGCCAGACATTCCAGGCATTCCAGGCTGACTTTGACAGATCAGCTTGGCTTGCTGGGCAGCACAAATCAAAGGGAATAGCTGATTCTTGATTGGATAGGCTATTTCTTTTAATATTCATGCCATCTCCACCCACCAAGCTGAAACTCCTGTGATAGTAAGCTGGCTGATGATTGGAGTGACACTGAATTGGTCCTAAAACACTGCTCTGCATGGGATGAACAGTGTCACACCCATCAAAAACAGTACTACTGCAATATGTTCCCTTTGAGCTTCCCTGCATGGCAAACATAAAAACAGCCATGCCTTAGGTATGGGGAAAGACAGAATGCAGTGAATGTCCTGTTTTAAGCTGAAACCTATAGCCTGTCTTCAGCTATATGTAAAGAATGTCCTAAATGCAATGGTTAGAGTTGAAAGGGATAGACCTTGTACAGGTATGGGGAAAGGCAGACAACAGTGAATACAATATTTGAGCACAAAAGTACTGTATGCAGAAAGGCAGAGAGCAGAAGAATCATTTTGAGTGGAAAAGAACAGCTGTTATTCAGGTATGGGTAAAGACAAAGAAAGTGAATACAATGATTGTTCTAAACAGGACAGCCCCTGTTCAAAAATGGGGAATGACAGAAAAATGTCAATACATTCTGAGCAAAAAAGACAACCCTTGTTCAGGAAGAAAGAGAGAAGGAGAGAAAGAAAGAAAGAAAGAAAGAAAGAAAGAAAAAAAGAAAGAAAGAAAGAAAGAAAGAAAGAAATGATTTCAGCATTTTGTGCTGAAAGGGACAGCCCTTTACATGAACAGGGAAGAGCGGAAAGTAATGCATGCCATGTTTCAAGTTTAAATAGTCCATCTTCAGCTATAGGAAAAGGCAGCAAACAGTGAAGACAACATTTTGTGCTGAAAAGGACAACCCTTTTTCAGGTACAGTAAGGGGAAAGGTAAAACGCAGTAAATAGAGCATTTCAGGGAGAAATGACAGTCGTTGTTCAGGCATTGGGAAATGCAAAATGCAATGCATTCCCCAAGGAGGTGCTGGAGGCTATAAAGGAGAAAACAGCAGCCTTCAGGAAATATAGAGTGACATATAAGGAAGAGGACCAGGAGGAATGCCTGGTAAAGCAAAAGGAGGCTGTAAAGAAGCTGAGAGAGGGAGAACAGCTACCCTGCAGCAAGGAGGTGATTTACTCAGTACATTGAACTGAATTCTTAATTCAGGGGCCTGTAATGGTAAGTAGAAGTCAATGTTTTGGTTCGCTATTTTGGGGATTGTCATTACTTAGTATAACTTTAATTTGCCAAGGAGGTAATCTCGATGGGAGAATATTTACAGTCATTTGTGACTAGAGCTGTTACTGAAACTCTATGAAAGAGGTGTCTGATAAGGGGAGGAGCTGAAGAAGGCTTGAGGGACTGTGAATTACAACAGCAGTTGACTGAGGACTCTGTTTGCTGCAGAAGCTGAGAGAGGGAGAGAAGCTACCTTAAACTAGAGCTGTGTTTTGCCCTGTAGGTTACAGAAGAAAGTCTTTTTTTTACCAGATTGTTGTTTTTATTTTTAGACACCAAATACTAAAGGAACAACCCCTCCACCCACATTCCCCAACCACCCCTGGATGCTCTGCCTTTATAGTGGAAGGCCAGGCCACACCTACTTAAAGACACAGGAACAGTTACGCAGCACAGCACAAGCAATAGCCTAGCTAGTATATACAGTAGGCTGACTTACAAAGGATGTAGCTAGCAATTAGGTCCACAAAGGCACATGTAAGAGGAGGAGAGAGAAGATGTAAGTCATTACAGAAGGAGGAAAAAGACAGGGAGAGAAGAAGAAGGGAAAAAGGGTTAGCTGCTGGAGGTCTGTCTCTGAGCAAGTAAGAAGGAGACTACTGAGGAGTATAGGAACTTCCTGTCCAGAACAGGAAGGTCAAGAGCTTGAAGGACACAGAGGCAGTAGGAAAGTAGTGAGAAAAGTGAGTAGAACTGGGGGAGGGAGGGAAGAGGGAGGAAGGTGCCTGTCCAGCGCCATGGCTTGGAGGGACAGGGAGTAAATCCTGAGGATTGAGGGAGCAGCTGCATGGGGGAAGGAACTGGAAGTCATTGTCCACCTAGGGACAAATGACCTGTCTGGGAACAGGATCAGAGCAGTGCAGGGGAAGTTTGTGGAGTTGGGGAGAGACCTTAGACAAGTAGTACACACAGTAACCTTCTCGGAGGTGCTGCCTGTCTATGGCATGGGTGAGGCTAGGGTGCTCTGTACCATGGGATTCAATCAATGGTTGAAAAACCGGTGCAGAGCTCAGGGTTTTGGCTTCATTGGGGACTAGGGGTCCTCCTGGAGGGATACAGGCCTATACTGGTGCTATGGTCTGCATCTGTCCAGGAGGAAAACCAGGATCCTAGGTGATAGGTTTAAATGCTTCATTGGCAAGCATTTAAACTAGCCAAGGGGGAGGCACTGAAAAGAAGCAGGAAAATCCCAGCCCCCCACCACAAAACAGGGTACTTAGTGAGGTAAACACCAAAATAGAGAATTTGATAGGGAGAAGGGCAGGGGCAAATGGACAAAACAACAAAGGCAGTAAGGACAGGGATGGGGCTAAAAGGGTTAAGGCAATCAAAAAATGGAGGACAAGGAGTACCAGTGCCCATAGTCTGGGTAACAAGCTCCCTGAACTAGTGACTTTGATGGAAGAGGGAAGTCTGGATATCTTGGCAGTCACAGAAACATGGTACACAGAGAACCATGACTGGGATGTCAACATACCAGGGTACACAATCTACAAGAGAGACAGGAAGGGTAGAAAAGGAGGCAGAGTAGATATCTACATAAGGGACGGGATCAAAGCATTGGAACTAAAGAGTAAATAGGGAGGAGATGAGGCTCTGTGGGTCACCCTGTAGACAGGAAATGACATCACAATCCACATGGGATTGTATACAGATCCCCATCTCAGGGTGAGGAAACAGACAAGGAAATGACTGAATGCATCCTTAGGATGGCAGAAAAAGAGGAGTTATTATTGATTGGGGATCTGAATATGCCAGATGTTAATTGGAGCACTTTTGCTGAAGCCACATCCAAGGACAGGGTCATTCTTGATACCCTACAGGGAGCATGCCTCAGACAGCTAGTGTTGGAACCCACTCCAGAGGGAGCAATCTTAGACCTAGTACTTTCAAATGGGGATGGAGAGAGGATCTCAGATTTAGAAGTGGGTAGTCATCTGGGAACAACTGACCACCACACAGTGTGGTTCACGATAAACACAGCCGTAGAGTCAAGCCATACAAATGTGGGGGTACTGGACAATAGGAGGGCTGACTTTGGTGAAATGGGAGAGTTCCTCAGAAAAGCACTAGCAAACAGGCAAGAAAGAGCGGTGGAGGAACAATGGGGAAACATCAAAACTGTCATCACAGAGGCAACAAGCATAGATACATAGACATTGTCAGCAGATAAGTACCGCTAGGCTCAAATAGTCTGCCCATAAGCCCTAAACTTGTATGGAGTTACTGACCCTAAGTGATCAATGGCTTTTCATCACTCCCTCCCCATCCAATGTTCCCTTGTACCTGTCCCAGTCATGTTTAGACCCCTCCACTGTGCTTTCCCCCACCACCTCTTGTGACAGGCTGTTCCAAGCATCCACCAACTTCTCTGTGTAGAAAAACTTCCTCACGTTACCTCTTAATCTACCCCCTCCAATTTCATAGTGTGTCCCCTCATTCTGATATATTTTCTACATTGAAAAAGATCCCCCACCTGCACATTGTTTATGCCCTTGAAGTACTTGAAAGTTCCTATCATGTCCCCCCTTTCTCTCCTCTCCTGTCCTCCAGTCATTACATACTGAGGACTCTTAGTCCCTCCTCATATGTTTTGTGATGCAAGCCGTGCACCATCTTTGTCACCCTTCTCTGGGTAGCCTCCACTCTGTCTGTGTCCTTATGCATGTGTGGTCTCCAGTACTGCATGCAGTACTCCTGGTGCGGCCTTTCTAGTGTCTTATACAATGGCATCAACACCTCCTGTCTCCTCGTAGCAATGCCTCTGCCTATGCACCCCAGTATGCCACTGGCCCTCCCTGCAGCCTTTGCTCACTGCTTTGATACCTTAAGGTCATCAGATACGATAACCCCGCGGTCCCTTTCCTCTTTGGTAACAGTCAGCACCTCCCCCCATTCTGTAGCTCTTCCCAGGGTTCCCCCTACTCAGGTGCATTATCTTGCACTTTTGTGACTTGAACCTCAGTTGCCACACCTCTGACCATCTTTCAAGCTTGTCCAGGTCCCTCTTCATTTTCTGCACCTCTTCTGAATTACCCACTCTGTTTCCAATCTTGGTGTCATCTACAAATAGGCAGACCTTTCCTTCCAGCCCCTCTGCAATGTCACTAATGAAGACATTGAACGGGACTGGTCCCAGTACTGATCCCTGTGGTATTCCGCTGGTCACCCCTCTCTCCCTATATTGGATCCCATTTACCACCACCCTCTGTCTTCTGTCCATCAGCCAGTTTCTAACCCAATGTATCACCTTATTCCCCATGCCCTGACTACTCATCTTGTAAACCAGCCTTCTGTTTGGGACAGAATCAAGGCTTTGCTGAAATCTAGGCAGGCGATGTCTACTGCCGCTCTCTGATTCACTTCCCTAGTCACCTTATCCAAGAAATCTATCAGATTTTTTTGAAAAGGCCTTCCTGCTGTGAATCCATGTTGCCTCAGATCCTGGGCACCATTGGATTCCAGGTGTGCCACTGTTGTTTCTTTCAGCAGTGTCTCCATGATCTTCCCCACCATTGAGGTGAGGCTGACTGGCCTTTAGTTTCTCTCTTCCTCCCTATTGCCACTTTTGTGCAGTGTGACTACATGCACCCTTCTCCAGTCCTCTATAACCACACCTGTATTGAGTGACTCTGTGAACAGGGTGGCCAGAGGTGCTGCTAGTTTCCTTCTCAGCTCCCTTACTATCCTTGGGTGTATGTGGTCTGGCCCCATGGCTTTATACATCTTCAGCTTTGTGAGTTCCTCCAGAACTCTATCCATTGTGAATGGACTGGTGTCCACTCCCCCCAATTCCTCTTCTCCCAAACTGTGGTCCTTGACCGTCTCCCTCCTTAGTGTATATGGAACAGAAGTATTTGTTCAGTATTTCTGCTTTGTCTAGATCCCCCTCCTTACACTCTCCCTCCTCCCCTTTGAGCCTCACAATCCCCCACCCCATTTTTTTTTCTATCACTGATGTACCTATAGAATGTCTTGTCCCCTTTTTTCACAGTCCATGCTTAACCCTCCTCTGTCTGTGCCTTGGCTCTCCTATCAGCCTTCATTGTTTTCCTTAGACATTCAATGTACACTTCCCTGTCCTCCTCCCTTTGGGTTCCCTTATACTTCCTGAAGCTTGCCCTTTTAACCCTTATTTTGTCTGCTACCTCTTTAAAGAACCATAGTGGTTTTCTTCTTCTTTTCCCTTTGGCCACTATCCTAAGGCATTGGCTAGTTACCTCCACTATGGCTCCTTTTAGTTCCCCCCGCTGTTCTTCCACTCCCTTCATTACCTCTTCCTTCTCCTGGACTGCTCTTAAACATCTACCCATTTCACTGAAATGTGTCCTCCTGAAATCTAATACTTTTGCCCTTAGTGGCTTAATTGAGTCCCTGTCTCCATGCCAAACCACACCATGAGGTCACTGGATTGCAGCTGCCCTTCCATCTGGACTCCTTCGACTCTGTTTCCATTGGTCCATACCAGGTCCAGAATAGATTTGTCTCTGGTTTGCTCATGCACCAGCTGTTTGAGTCCAACCCCCTGCAGGAATTCCAGGATGGCTATGCTTCGGGCTGAAGCAGCTGCCTGGATGGTCCAATCTAGATCTGGCATATTGAAATCCTCCATCAGCAGAATTTCACCTTTAGCTGCCATATTGTGTATTTCCTCCATCGGTACCCTATCTACTTCCTCCCTCTACGCTGGGGCTCTATATATCACCCCAGTACGTGTTGCTGTGCCATTCCCTGGTTCAAGGGTGACCCACATTGCCTTGGCCTCCCCCTGTCTTCCCTGTACTTCTGTAGCCTTTATGTCTTCTCTGATGTACAGGGCTCCCCCCCACCTCCCTTTTTACCTTCCGTGTCATACAAACATAGAAACATAGACTTTGACGGCAGATAAGGACCGCTTGGCCCATCTAGTCTGCCCATTTCCCTACCTACAGGATAGGCCGCAGATCCTGGTTAACCAACAGCCTATTTATTTCTACCCCCCACAAGAACTGCCTTATGTCTGTCCCATATATTCTTGAATTCTCCCACAGTTTCAGACCCCACAGCCTCCTCAGGAAGGCTGTTTCATGCATCCATTGCCCTCTCTGTGAAATAATACTTCCTCACCTTGCTCCTGAACCGCCCCCCCCCATCTTTAAATTGTGTCCCCTTGTTCTTGCACGTCTCTTTTTCTGAAAGATGCTACCCTCTTGGACTTTTTTGATTCCACTGAGGTACTTAAAAGTTTCTATCATGTCCCCCCTCTCCCTTCTTTCCTCAAGGGTATACATATTAAGCTCCATTAGTCTGTCTACATACGGCTTCTCTTGCAGACCCTGCACCATTTTAGATGCCTTCCTCTGGATTGCCTCTATCCTGTCTATGTCCTTGCGGAGATGGGGTCTCCAGAACTGGACACAGTACTCCAGATGGGTTATCAGCAACTGTCTGTACAGAGGGATAACAACTTCCTGTTTTCTGCAGCTGATGCCTCTCCCTACGCATCCCAGTATACCCCCAGCCCTTCCTACTACCTTCTCACATTGCTAGCTAACCTTAAGGTCATCTGATATGATTACCCCCAGGTCCCTTTCCTTTTTTGTTGTTGTTACTACCTCCCCCCACTGTGTATTCTTCCCCTGGGTTCTTGTTTCCCAGGTGCAATATTTTGCACTTCTTTTCATTGAATCCTAGCTGCCATACTTCTGACCATTTCTCCAACCTTGCCAAGTCCCTTCTCATCATTTCCATGCCTCCTTGTGTAGCAACCCTGTTGCAGATCTTTGTATCATCTGCAAAGAGGCATACTTTTCCTTCCAGTCCCTCTGCAATGTCACTTATGAAGACATTAAAAAGGACTGGACCCAATCTGAACCCTATGGTACCCACTAGTAACCCCTCTTTCTTCAGAGTGGACTCCATTTACAATTACCTTCTGTGTCCTGTTGTGCAGCCAATGTTTATTCAGGCTACCACCCTGGGACCCACACCCAGGCTGGTTAATTTGACTATTAATCTTTGTGTGGGACTGTGTCAAATGCCTGGCTAAAAGTCTAGGTAGGCCATGTCCACAGCCCTCCCTGATCTACTACTTTGGTCACCCAGTCAAAGAAATCTATCAGATTCATCTGACATGACCTTCCTGCTGTGAACCCATGCTGCCTTGGGTTTCTGTGCCCCACTGGCTCTGGGTACTCAACTATTCTTTCCTTCAGAGTGACTCCATCACTTTCCCTACCACAGAGGTCAGACTGACAGGTCTGTAGTTTCCTGCCTCTGTCTTGGTCCCACTTTTGTGAAGGAATCACATCTGCCTTCCTCCAGTCCTCAGGTATCACACCATCCTCCCATGATTTATTAAAAGAGTAGCCAGTGGTTTCACTGGTTCCCCTTAATTCTTTTAGAATTCTGGGGTGAATTCCATTAGGCCCCATTGTTTGTCCACCTTCAGTTTTAGGAGTTCTTGCAGAACCCTTACTTCTGTGTAAGGACTGGGATCGACCCCCCCTATCAAGAGTGCTTCTGTTAATTGGATTAGGCACTTCCCCCTCCTCTTTTGTGAATACTGAGCAGAAATATTCATTCAGTTTCCCTGTTTTTTCACTGTCTCCCTCTGCCCACCCACCGTTCATTCTATTCAGCCTCACTATCCCTCCCTTTGTCTTTCTACACTCACTGATGTACCTATAAAAGGTTTTATCCCCCTTCTTAACCGAATTGGCTATCTTTTCCTCAGTTTGGGCCTTTGCTATTCTGACTTCCCTCCCTGCTTCCTTCTGCCTTAACTGGTACAGCTCTCTGTCCTGCTCCTTATGTGTTTCCTTATACTTCCTTAATGCTATGATTTTCTCCCTGACTTTCCCCACCACCTCTTTTGAGAACCATAGTGGCTTTTTCTTTCATTTTGATTTGTTTATTTGCTTCACACAAAGGCTTGTTGCCTCTGTGATGGCAGTTTTGATGATTCCCCATTGTTGCTCCACACCTCCTTCTAGCCTGTTTGCTAGTGCTTTTCTGAGGCACTCTCCCATCTTGCCAAAGTCAGCCCTCCTGAAAGTCCAGTATCCTCACTTTTGTATGGCTTGACTCTGTAGCTGAGTTTAACATGAACCACACTGTTTGATGGTCTCTTGTTCCCAGATGGCAACCCACTTCTAGATCTGAGATCCTCTCACTGTCCCCGTTTGAGAGTACGAAGTCTAAGATTGCTCCCTCATGAGTGGGTTCCGAAACTAGCTGTCTGAGGCTCGGCCACCGTAGGGCATCAAGAATGGCCCTACTCTTGGATGTGGCTGCAGCAAATGTGCTCCAGTTAACATCTGGCATATTCAGGTCTCCCATTAACAGTATCTCCCTTTCTCTGCCATTCTAAGAATGCTTTCTATCATATCCTTGTCCATTCCCTCCCCTGACATGGGGTCTGTACACAACCCTGTGATATTGTGGTGCCCTTTCCAGTCTCCAAGTTGACCCACAGTGCCTCCTTTCCTCCCTGTTTACTCTTTTGTTCAGTTGCTTTTTATCCTTTCTTTACATAGAGAGCTGCTAATCCTCCCCATCTTCTCCCTGCCTGTCTCTCCTCCTGTAGGTTATGTACCTGGTATGTTAACATCCCAGTCATGGTTTCTCTGTGTACCATGTTTCTGTGACTGCTACGATATCCAGGCATCCCTCTTCCATCAAGGCCACCAGTTCAGGGAGCTTGTTGCCCAGACTACAGGCATTGGTACTCATTACCCTCCATTTCCTGATGGCCTTACTCCTTTTTGCCCCATCTCTGTCCTTCTTGCCTTTGTCACTTTCTCCATTTACCCCTGCCCTTCTCCCTAGCGACACCTCTATGTTGGTGTTTACCGCACTTACTACCATGATTTTTTGGGGGCTAGGATTTCCATGCTCCTTTCCAGTGCCTCCCCCCTTGGCTAGTTTAAATGGTTGCCAATGAAGCATTTAAACCTATCACCTAGGATCCTGGTTCCCCTCCTGTACAGATGCAGCCCATCATGCCAGTATAGGCTTTCATCACTCCAGGTGGACCCCCGGTCCCCAGTGAAGCCAAATCCCTGAGCTCCACACCAGTTTTTCAACCACTGATTGAATCCCATGGTATGGAACACCCTAGCCTCTCTTACACCATAGATGGGCAGCACCTCCGAGAAGGTTACCGTGCGTGCTACTTGTCTAAGGCCCCTCACCAATTCCACAAACTCTTCCTGCACTTCTCTAATCCCTTTCTTAGCCAGGTCATTTGTCCCTAGGTGGACAATGACATCCAGCTCCCTTCCTTGTGCAGCTGCTCTAGCAATCCTGAGGATTCGCTCCCTGTCCCTCCAAGCCATGGCGCCAGGCAGGCACCTTACCTCCTTCTCCCCTTCTTCCCCCAGTTCTACCTTACTAACAATGGAGTCCCCCACCAGGAGTTGTTTTCTTCCCCTGCGGGGTTCCTTGCCACCCTCCTGTGGGTCTCCTTTGTTGAGGTTCCCAGCATCTTCCTTGGTCTCCACTGTGGGTGCCTCCATAGAGGAATCACACTTTGCCAGAATGGCATAGGAATTGTGGAGAGGTACAACTGGAAGGATGTGCCTCTGTTCCACTACCCTCACCCTCCCTGAGCCCACTGTGGTCCAACCACTTCTCTTTCTTGGCAACCTCTGAGGCAACGGCAGTGGCACTGGTGGTCCCTGGATGTAAGAGAAGGTCCCACAAATCCTGGCCAACTCAGCCTGGAAATGAGCAACCTCCTCCCTCAGCCCAGAGAGGTGCCTTCAGATGGGATAACACCGCATCCTCCAGAACATCTCCCAGAAGACTGCTGCTCCACAGCCACTGCACTGCACCACTCCCATCATGTCTTATTTCTGGCCCCTTAACTGTTTGCAATCCTTACTCTTTCCTCTGTTTTTTTTTTCTCTCTCTCCTTACTTTCTGCCTGTGTGCCCTTTAAGCTCCTGATTGTCCTGTTCTGAGACAAGAATATCCTATATTTCTCAGTAGACCCCTTACTTGCTCAGAGGCAGACCTCCAGCAGCTAGAGGGGGCCAGAGAGCTACTCTTACCCTTCTAGGATGGTGGGTCTTTGGTGGCTCTGTGATCACTCACTTCTTACTCCCAAACAGGAAGTTCCTGTTGTCAGTCAAATTTTGTGCCTATAAAAGTAGAACTAGCTTTGGGTGGGAGGGTAGAGGGGAGGGAAGGAGGGCAATATAGTCCCAGTAGAGAAGTCCAGTCACACAGCAGTCCTTTCTCCTGGTGTCTTCTGCCAAGCTACTAGCAAAATTTTTCTAAGGCAGTCTTTAAATGTAGCTTCCTTCTAGCTAAGCCACTCCCCCTACTCACTAGATCTTTCTACAAGTAATTTAAACCTCACAGCTATCAAGTAATTTCAATCACGTGAGATTTACACCTAGATAACTGTTCAGATAACCATTCAGTTCAGTTAACTCAGACAAACACACACTTTATTTGTTTTGTTTGTTATTTTTTTTACCTTAAATTAAAGTTCCAAGTACAAGAGTTCTACTTCTTTAGTCCCAGCAGAGAAGTCCAGCCACACAGCAGTCCTTTCTCCTGGTGTCTTCTGCCACATTACTACCCCTTCTGAACAGTGTGTAGCCTGGTGCATTGACGTCACAGTCATGAGTAGCAGAGTACCATGTCTGTTATTGCTGCTATGTCAAGGTCTGCATCCGTCATCAAGGCTTCCAGGTCTGGAACCTTATTTTCCAGACTGTGGGCATTTGTGAGCATGACCTTCCATGTTTTATACCCTGCTCTCCCTTTGTTCTTGATCTCTCTCCCTTGCCTGTTCCCACCACCCCGGTTTTCTTGCTCATGTGCTCCTGCCCCCCTTCTATTCCCCCTTTTACATGTTTTGCCTGCCTGCTCCTCCCTTCTCACTTCAGTTATACCTGCTGTCAACTTGTGTTTTTGCATGCTACCATGGGGGAGTGACCCTAAGCCACCTGTCCCTCCTGCCTCTCCCCTCTTGGCCAGTTTAAATGCTCTCTGCTGAAGCATTCCAACTTCTCACCAATGAGTGAAATTCTCTTCCCAGACAGATGCAGGCCATCCTCCTGATATAAGCTCACATCTGCCCAGGTGGGGCCCCAGTCCCCTATGAAGGCATTGAAGGCTTGGATTTGGAGTGCCCTATCCTCCCCTGTGCCTTGGACAGGTAGCACAGCTGAGAATGAAATGGAGTGTGCTACTTGTTTCAGGTCCCCCAGCTTCCTGAAATCCTCTTGGACTCTGGTTAACTCCACCCTTCTCCCTGCCAAGTTATTGGTCCCGAGGTAGATGATGACATCCAGCTCATCCCTCCTGGCAGTTGCGCTAGTGATCCTATGGATTCGCTTCCCATCCCTCCATGCAGCACTTCTTGGGATGCACTTGACTTTCTCCTCCCCACTGCAAGGTGTTCCTAACGTCACACCATGGACAATAGAGTCTCCCATTAGGAGAAGCATCCCCCTCCTCTGTGGTCCCCTGTCCCCCTTCCCTGGGGCTCCAGCTTGGAGGTCCTGACCATCCTCCCTGGTCCCAGGTGTGGATGCCTGTGTGGGGCATTCCCATTCTTCCAAAACAGTGTAGTAGTCATTCAACTGGACCGGTTAGGGAATGTGCTACTGACTCCCCCCCCAAGCCCACTGTGGTCCAGTTACACTTCTTTCTCGGCATTCTATGAGGTTCATGTTGTAGACCCGGTGGTCTCTGGGTGGGGGTGGATGACTCCTGTAACCTGTCCACCTGTAAGCCTTTGTGTGAAGCAAATAAATCAAAATGAAGGAAAAATCCACTATGGTTCTGAAAAGAGGTGGCATGAAATGTTAAGAGAAAAAGATAGAATTTAAGAAGTGTAAGGAAATACAGAAGAAGCAGGACAGAGAACAGTTCCAGTTAAAGCAAAAGGAAGTGGGGAAGGCAGCCAGAATAGCAAAGGTCCAAACCGAGGAAAAGATAGCCAACTCAGTTAAAAAGGGGATAAAACCTTTTATAGGTATTATTAGGGTGTGAAGAAAGACCAAGGGAGAGATAGTGAGGCTTAATACAGGGGAAGGTGAGTGGGTAGAGGGTGACAGTGAAAAAGCAGGGATACTGAACGAATACTTCTGCACAGTATTCACAAAAGAAGAGGAGGTGGAGGTTCCAAATCCAGTCAATAGAAGCACTCTGGATTTGGGGGTCGATACCAGTCCATTTACTGAAGAAAGGGTTCTGAAAGAACTCCTGAAACTGAAGGTGGACAAAGCAATGGGACCTGATGGGATTCACCTCAGAATTCTAAAAGAATTAAGAGGAGAACTAGTGACACCAGAGACTACCCTTTTTACCAAATCATGGGAGGATGGTGTGGTACCTAAGGACTGAAGGAGGGCAGATGTAATTCCCCTTTACAAAAGTGGAAGCAAAGCAGAGGCAGGAAACTACAAACCTGTTAGTTTGACCTCAGTGGTAGGGAAAATGATGGAATCACTTCTGACAGAGAGAATTGTTGAGTACCTAGAGGCCAGCAGGGCACAGGACCCAAGGCAGCATGTATTCACATTGGGACGGTCATGTCAGACGAATCTAATAGATTTCTTTGACTGGGTGACCAAACAAGTAGACCAGGGAGGGGCTGTGGACATGGCCTACCTAGACTTTAGCAAGACATTTGACATAGCCCCACACAAAAGATCAATAAACAAGTTAGCCAGCCTGGGAGTGGGTCCCAGGGTGGTAGCCTGGGTAAAAAATCATTTGGACAACAGGACACAGAGGGTAATAGTAAACAAAGTCCACTCTGAAGAAAGGGAGGTTACTAGCAGGGTACTGCAGTGTTCAGTACTTGGTCCGGTCCTTTTTAATGTCTTTATAAGTGACATTGCAGAGGGAAAAGTATGCCTCTTTGCAGATGACACAAAGACCTGCAACAGGGTTGATACACAAGAGGTGGTAGAAAGAATGAGAAGGGACTTGGCAAGGTTGGAGGAATGGTCAAAAGTATGGCAGCTTAAATTCAATACAAAAAAAGTGCAAAGTAATGCACTTGGGAAACAAAAACCCAAGGGAAGAGTACACTATTGGGGGGGAGGGTACTAATAACAACAAAAATGGAAAGGGACCTGGGGATAATCATATCAGATGACCTAAAGGTAAGAAAGCAATGTAAAAAGGCAGTAAGGAGAGCAGGGGGGATACTGGGATGTATAGGGAGAGGCATCACCAGTAGAAAACAGGAAGCTGTAATCCCTCTGTACAGACAGCTGGTGAGACCCCATCTGGAGTACTGTGTGCAGTTCGGTAGACCCCGTCTCCGCAAGGAGATAGACAGGATGGAGGCAGTCCAGAGGAAGGCAACTAACATGGTTCTGGGTCTGCACCAGAAGCCATATGAAGAGAGACTTAAGGAGCTTAATATGTATACCCTCGAGGAAAGGAGGGAAGAGGTGGAACATGTTAGAAACTTTAAAGTACCTCAAGGGAATCAACAAAGTCCAAGAGGGTAGCATCTTTGAGAAAAAGAGATGTGCAAGAACAAGGGGGCACAATTTGAAGATAGGAGGGGGAACAGCTCAGAGGCAATACGAGGAAGTATTTTTTCATGGAGAGGGTGGTGCACACATGGAACGGCCTTTCTGAGGAGGTCATGGGTTCAGAAACAGTGGAGGAATTCAAGAATGCATTGGACAGACATAAGGCAATTCTGGTTGGAGTTAGGAAGAAGTAGGCTGTTCCAATAAGTAGGGAAATGGGCAGACTGGGTGGGTCAAGGGGTCCTTATCTGCCATTAAATTATATTTCTATGTTTCTATGAAAGACAGTAAGAGCAGCAAAAATGCAAGCTGAATAGAAAATAGCCAAGAAGTGAGACAAGACATTTTTTAGGTACATGAGCAGGAGGAGGAAGATGAAAGGAGGGACAGTGAGAATCAAATGGAGAGGGGGTACCATGCAGAGGAGGATGAGGATAAGGCTGATATTTTAAATGATTACTTCTGCTTATAACATGGGTTCAGAAGAGGGGGAAGAGGTCATTGACCAATGAGCATCACATGACTCTGGATTAAATTCACTGTTTAATCCACAGTTGGGGTGAGATGCTCAGCCACCAAGATCCCTGGGCAGAGTGGGATTTGTTATCTGTGGGAGAATTCAGCACTGACAGGTAGCCATTAAAAATGCAACTAAGTGAGCCAGATCCACAACCGTAATTTGTTCACTGCTTGCCAGTGCTGTACCCAGGTCCCACATAGAAAGAGAGAGAGCTGCCATGGTTTGCATTCCACCTCCTGTCCTGTGGCACAGTGCTCCTTTTGACACCTGTGTTACTCGTGCGTAGGTTGTCAGGGGGCTTGCGCAATGAGAGGTGCACCTCCTGAGAGAAAGGAAGAGAGAGAGAGAGAGAGAGTGTGTAGTGTGCTCAGTGTCTCCATGCTGCATGTGTGTGTGATAGAGAGAGTGAGAGAGAGAGAGAGAAAGTGTCACAGCGAGATGTTGACAGGGCAAGTACAGTCCCAGCACTGTGCTCTCACTCTCTTTCTTTGTGCCTCTGGACCTCTGTTTGTCAGCATGATTCCATGATCTCCCTGCTGCATATGTGAGAGAGACAGAGAGACAGTCACAGCAAGTTCATGACAAGGCAAGCAGAATCCCAGCACTCTGCTCTGTCTGTGTCTTTGTGCCTCTCAATGTTCCATCAATTTTTTCCACCACTGAAGTGAGACTGACTGGCCTGTAATTGCTAACCTCCTCCTTATGGCCACTTTTGTGCAGAGGTACCACATTATCCTCCTCCACTCTTCTGGTACTACCGATATCTCTAAAAAGGTACTAACAGTGTTGCCAGAGGGAAAGCTAGAAAGTCACTCAGTTTGTTTAGGATCCTTAGGTGAATCTCATACAGCACCATTGCCTCATACATTTTAAGGGCTTCACCCCTTTTGGATTATTTCTTCTGTAAAGGAACTAGTATCCACTTCTCCCACCCCCTGGAGATTTCTACTACTTACTGGTCCTTCCATCTCCCTCTGCTAAAAAGACCAAACTATCAGAAACCCTGCAGCCTCATACCTCACAAAGCCCCTGAGGCATGGAGTCAATGCCATTATAAAATGGGTTCAGAAGAGGGGGGAAGCTCATTAGCCAAAGAGCATCACCTGACCATGGACTAAATTCACTATTTAATCCACAGTTGGGGTAAGATGTCCAGCCACGAAACTCCCTGGGCAGAGCGGGACTTATCTGTGGGGGAATTCAGCACTGACAAGCAGCCACTAAAAATGTGACTAAGCAACAGATACCCACAGCTGTAAGTTGCTCACTGCCTGTCAGTGCTGTACCCAGGTCCCACACAGAGAGCTGCTGTGGTCTGTGTTTCCCCTTCTGTCCTGTGGTAAAGTGCTCATTTTTGACACCTGTCCTCTCCTTGAAAGTGTTATGTCATGCCTGCAGTCTTCTTGTCCCGCACCTAGAATCCTGTTACCTGTCCCCTTCCCACCAGCATGGAGTGAGAGACAGTCAAACATGGTGAGAGTGTGCAGAAGATACAGAGTGTGGCTTGTCCTGTTGGGGGAAGGGAGGCAAAAGACACAGAGTGATAGCAAGACAGAGACCGGCAGATGTACCAAAGACAGAGAAAGAGACAAGGAGCAGTGGAGGGCACTGCAGAAACAAAGAGAGAGCCACATCGCGGTCGGTGTCCCAGACCCAGATTCCCCCCTTCCCCATGAAGAGATGCACTGCCCCATTGAGTATAGACACCTGGAGCGAGAAAGAAAGGGCTGGCCACAATTCTGTTTCACCCTCCTGTCCTGTGCTGAACCATGTCCCATGACAAAGTGGCGCTTCTCTGTGCCCTCACTTCTTTTAATTGTAATGCCGATCGCAGTACAGAGAGAGAGGGGTGACACAGAGATAGCACCTTTCAGTTCATAAAACTGTTCGCCTGCTGCTGTCTCTGGCATCTCTTGTAATGGCTTAGTGCCCCCAAACCTGACTATATCTTGTAATGGCTCAGTATCCCTGAACCTGAAAGCCCCCCCCCCGCAAGCATACATCATCCCTGAGTGACAGAGGGAGAGATCAGTACATCCTGCAGAGAGGAAGGGAGAGAGAGAGATAGAGAGAGAGAGAGAGAGAGCACAGGGGCTTGTCTCTGTGGCTGTGGATCACCTCCTCATGCTCACAGTTGGGCAGGACCAGGTTCAGGACAGCTCTCTCCCTTGTGGGTTTCAAGACACCCTGTGTCAGGAAACCACTGCAAAATGCATCCAGCAGTATTTATTCCCTAGTGCAGGAGGTAGCTGGGATTCTTCACTCTACCCCAGGTAGATTTAAATCTCTCATTATTACTACCTCCCCCTTACTGGCCATTTTGGTGAATTAAGACCTTAGTTCCTTGTCCAGTTCCTCTTCCTGGGAAGGTAGTGTGTAGCACACCCCCATCCTTTGTTTTTCCCCAGTGGATTGCACCTGTGCCCAGAATGCTTCAGTCTTACCTTCTGCCACTTCCTCTTTGATACAAGTTATCCATTCAGCAGGGTCATCATTAATTTTTCCACCACTTATGTGAGACTGACTGGCCTGTAATTACTAGCCACCTCCCTGCTGCCGCTATTGTTCAGAGGAACCACATCGACCCTCCTCCCGTCCTCTAGAATCACTACCATTTCCAGTGAGGTGCTGAATAGTTTTGCTAGAAGGCCAATGTAAAGGTGTGGGAAACACAGATGGACACCAACAGCAGAGTTGTTGCAATCCACTTTTTCTAAGCGTGATGTTTATTTTGTAATCATAAACAACAACAGCTTTACACCATATAAAGTAAAAATAAAACAATAAAAATGATTCAAAAGAAAAGACTTGTAAATACTTTTCACAATGTTCTCCTTAGTGCAGCACAGGACTCTCCTAGTCCTTCACCTACAGTACACTCAGTCAGAAGACACGGACCCTATCAAGCAGCTTTAGATAATAAAAGGGACTTTCCCAGATGGATTTTCCCCCTTCTAAAGGTAGAAAACTTTCCACTGGGATTGAGTGACAGACAGCTCACTATAAAAAGGGGACACAAGGGGCTGCTGTTCCCCTACACACGATACTTCATTATTTCCCCTCTTCAGGTAAGGACAGACAATTTATTCCTTCTCCTTCAAGAAGTACATTTGTTTAAAGCATTGTATGTGGCCTGGAGGAGGTTTGTGTTTTCTTTTACCCCTTTTCAGTATTCTAGCCTTTTATGTCTTCATTAGCTATGTTTATGCTACGTTCTTTCATGACAGTAATTGTTCTATGCTGTAATCTGTATGATGCAGTACAATGTATTCAACAGATAAACTGCAGCATTCAGTACAGGTTCTAACATTTCCATAGTGGCAACAGGGTTACAGAAAATAAAAGGGAAAGGGGTGTGCCGCTTTGCAATAAATACTAATGTATAGGCTAGCCATGTAGGTCTTTCGCTGTCTACACACTAAATAGCCACTGTATCCATTTTTGATTAGGGTTCTTTACTGTATACAATACATTTCTAGCTAAAATAGCCAGCCATTCTATAGAGCTATTGCTATAACTATTCTATTTTACTAGCCCATTCTGTCTGGGAGCTCAAGGTCACTGGAAGTTGACCTCCATATATACAGACCTATGGAAAGAAGGGAAAGAAAAGGTAAAGGGAAGCGCAGGGGGTTGTTTGGAGGCAGTCTGCCTCCAGACAGAAAGAAAGGGTTAGCCTTTTTAGATAAGAATATGGAGAGAGAGGTTGCAACCTAAAATACTCAAGGGGTCCTACTACAGTGGCAGAGATGTACCCTGTCACACTTATCCACCCTTTTTATGGGGGGAACAATAAACTACTGTTTACCCTTAAAATAAGCCCTGGAAGGGTTGGAACTTCAGCCCTCCCTCTCCATAAAGATCCACCCAGGGTCCCATTATACAGTACTACTCAACCTTGTAACTCCTACTTTGGCTATAACAAAGTGATACATACACCTACCCAGGGGTTAACACATTTAACATTTTGTTAATAGTATACAGTCTGGACTGACTAATATATCCCCACAGTCATACTTACTGAGGGTACTAACACCCCCCAAACCATTTTAAGTACAATATCAGGCACCTATTCCAAAAGTGTGCACCTTCTGATATTTCAGTTGGAGGTCACTTCTAATAACCTCCCTCTACTTGGATCAAAGGAAGAAAAAAGATAACAGATCAGTAGAAAAAGCAGAACAGAAAAGAGAAAAGAGTTTCATCTGAAGGTAGCTACCCTGTCAGACTAGAAAATATGAAGGAAGATGAGGAGAGATGAAGAGAGACAAAACTATTTGTCCGATATTTCATGGCAGGCAGTCATCAACTTCTTATTTCCCTGGAAGGGGATGGAGCTAGGCCCACCCTCACCAAAAGCTCCACCCCAGGGTCCTTTAATAAGTAACCATCCTATTGATGTACCAGCTACATACTGACACATTACTTTACCCTGGGGCTAAATATAAAAAGAAAACATGGGAGATCAAACCACCTGCCCATTCTTCCATCTAAATGTGCTTCCATCAGTATAAAAGGGGTATTTACTACAACTTTATGCGGTTTTTATCCCAGAAACAGCTAGTAGTAGTAGTAGTAGTAAAAGAACACGGTCAAATGCTGGCTATCATCTAGTACCTCTTAACCTACATGAGTGCCTCCCACTTTTCCATGGGTGCCATCTCTTTAGGCCCTCCCACCTTTGGGTTCCATCTCCTACTCATCTGTCAGGTACCCCCTGGCACACAGCATTGGTTTCCACATAGGCAGCCACCTGCCTAAACATTCCTGGGCAGTAATATTATGCTGTTATTCTACTCAGGATTCCTCCATGGTTTAAGGGTCTAGAGTGCCTGGAACAAACAGTCTCTAGCACCTCCTTCCTATAGGCCATGGGCACCATCACGCTGGAATTTACTTGACCAGTACAGGTATTGGGCTTCATGTGATGAAGAACACCCTTCTGCAATTCATAACACCACAATTTTGTTCCCACATCCTCATTTAACTTTCTACCCTCATGTACAGAGACATAAGCATGTAAGCTGGTTAACAGCATCTCTGTCCTGCAACTTTTCCCTGTCAATAGAAGGAGTGCTGGCCATTACATTAGCCACTCAAGTCCCTTCTACCACTATGATCTCTTGCAACTTGCTTGCAGTCTTCACCCCAGCACTATCGTGTCCAGACAAAGTCTTACCTGTGGACCTCTCAGGGTCCTTCCCTTCTTGAATACCATCCTTAACCAGGTAACAGCCAGGTAAAATTGGCAATTCCGGAAAAAAAGACTTCCATTTGGGGGCCCTCTTTTTCTAGGTGCCATGGCTACTTGTCCTCTGCTGCCTCCACCAACTCCTCCATACAGGTTATTTCCAGTAGCACCTGGTAATGGTGTTCAGCCTCCCTCCAATGCTAGTCCACCTCCAGCCATTTTCAACTTAGCCAGTTGACAGGCTGCATCAGTTTGGCCACTTGGTCTCCACAGCCCTCTGGATCCTTCCAGGTACCTTATTAAGGTCATCATCATCCTCCAAAATTTGCTTCTTCACCTTAGGTCTGACAGTCAATGGAAGGCTGTCTAGTGGTGGTGCTCCCATCTGAGTATCCATATTCCTGGTAGGTGCCAGTCACTTGGACACCCTCTGACATGTGTCCACCTGGGATACCGGATGGTATCCACTACAATGTCTCCCTTCCCTGGCAAGACACTAGCAGCTGTAAATCCCACTACTGCCACCACTTTGTAAAGGTGTGGGAAATTCAGGTGGACACAAACACAAGATTGTTGGTGCAACCCATTTTTTCTAAGCGGGATGTTTATTTTATAATCGTAAACAATAGCAACTTCGCATCACATAAAGTAAAAATAAAACAAAACGATTCAAAAGAAAAGACTTGTAAATAATTTTCACAATTTTCTCCTTAGAACAGCACAGGACTCTCATAGTCCTTCATCTACACTCAGTCAGAAGACACTGACCCTATCTAACATCTGTTTGCTCAGGCAGTGCTATTTATATCTGCCCCCATGGGTAAGGTGGCCAAGCATCATCATGGCCCTTCATTTAATTAAATAACAGGCTAAAATGACTTAGTTGCCCTTCTATAATGAGGAGCAGCTTTAGATAATAAAATGAACTTTCCCAGATGGATTTTCTCCTTTTTAAAGGTGGAAAACTTTCCACTGGGACTTCAGTGATAGACAGCTCACGATAAAAAGGGGACACAAGGGGCCGCTGTTCCCCTATACACAATATTTCATTCTTTCCCCAGTTTCAGGTAAGGACAGACTTAATTTATTACTTCTCCTTCAAGAAGTACACTTGTTTAAAGCATTGTATGTGGCCCGAAGGAGGTTTGTGTTTTCTTTTACCTCTTTTAAATATTCTAGCCTTTTATGTCTTCATTAGCTATGTTTATGCTAGGTTCTTTCAGGACAGTAATTTTCCCATGTTGTAATCTGTATTATACAGTACAATGTATGCAATACATAAACTGCAGCATTCAGTACAGGTTCTAACATTTCCATAGTGGCAACAGGGTTGCAGAAAATAAAAGGGAAATGGGTGTGCCGCTTTGCAATAAATACTAATGTATAGGCTAGTCATGTAGGTCTTTCTCTGCCTACACACTAAATAGCCACTGTATCCCTTTTTTGATTAGGGTTCTTTACTGTATACAATACATTTCTAGCTAAAATAGCCAGCCATTCTATAGAGCTATTGCTATAACTATTCTATTTTACTGCCCCATTCTGTCTGGGAGCACGAGGTCACTGGAAGTTGACCCCCATATATACAGACCTATGGAAAGAAGAGAAAGAAAAGGTAAAGAGAAGCACAGGGGGTTGTCTGGAGGTGGCCTGCCTCCAGACAGAAAGAAAGGGATAGCCTTTTTAGAATATAGAGAGTATAGAGAGAGATGTTGCAACCTAAACTACTCAAGGGGTCCTACTACAGTGGCAGGGATGCACCCTGTTACAGCCAACTAGCACCTTACTCAGTTATTTCAGATCCATTAGTGAATTTTGTCAAGCCTCATTGCCTTTTTTTTCCTTTAGTGCTTCCAATCCCCTTCTGACTATCTCCTCTGAAAATGGACTTGTGTCCACTACCCCTCCACCATGTGCTTGCTGCTTGCTGGTACATGTTGGTCTGACTCCCCCCCCACTGTGAAAACTGAGCAGAAGTACTCATTTAAAATTTTAGCTGTTTTCTTCTTGATCTTCTGCACAATCACCCCACTCTCCTGATCCTCACCATCCCAACCCTTGCTTTCATTTTTTCACTCCCATACCTGAAGAACGTTTGATCCCTTTTTTGACCTTGTTGGCAGTTCTGTCCTGTTTTTGCTTTTAGTGCCCTCAAGTTCCTTCCTGCATCCCTTTGTTTATCGAGATATACCTCCCTGTCCCACTCCATCTTGGTCTCTGTGTACTTCCTAAAAGCTGTTTTCTCTCCCTTACTGCATTATCCGCCTCCTTTGAGAACCATTATGGCCTCTTCCTCCTTCTCTTGCTTACTTCCATCAAACAGCTTGCCATTGCCTTAGCTATCCCTTTTTCCATTGGGCCTCCACCCCCACCATCCATCCCCCTTCAAGGTGCTCACTGAGGCAGTTTCCCATTTCTTTAAAATCGTCCCTCCTGAAGTCCAGGACACTTGTCCTTGTGTGTCTTTCTCTTGTCCAGTCTGTATGAATAACCATACAATACAGTGATCTCTTGTACCCTGAGGACTACAAACTGTGATACCTGAAATGCTGTCCCTGTCCGTTAGTACAGTACTAGGTCTCTAGTGGGTTCAGTAACCAGCTGCCTAAGAAATGTCTCCTGTAGGGAGTCAAGGATGGCCCTGCTTCTTGTTGTAGCTGCAGCCATAGTGCTCCAGTCTATATCCAGCAGATTAAAGTCCTCCATGGTCAAGCCCTCCCCTTTGCTTGCCATTCTGCCTGTGGCTTTCAACAATACCTTATCTAACTCCTCCCCCAGTGCTGGTGATCTGTACACCACCCCCACTTTGATAAAAGCTGCAGTCCCTGAGACAGATTCTCAAAGCTCTTGAAAATCTCACAGCTGCTGGAAAAACTTGGTGCAAGTGGGTTGCCACTTGTGGAACCGCAGTTTCTCCCATAGCTATAGCATTCTCAAAAGTAGACCAGTTTACTGCTGGCTGCACAATTTATGGCAGTTTATGGGTGGTGTTTCCATAGAAATCCTCATAGCTGCAGAAAAATGTTACATCTGTGGGACCAGCCGTAACATCTTTCACAGCTGTGACGGATGAGAATATCAATCTCCGTAGCTGCAGAGATTTCAGTCCACAACTGAATTTGCAGTGTGGGACTTAATCCCAAATCCATTTGAGAATCCAGCACCCTGTCTGCAAGCCAACATAAAGAATACAGCAAAAAACAGAACAGGAGTTCTTACCAGGAATGGTGGTCCTACTAGATCAGAAGTAGACTACAAAAAAACAGAATAAGTTGAGCACTCAACATCCTCAAAAATAGTCAAGGGCACAGATCTTCAATAGAAAAAAATTCTTTATTACAGCGTAACTAGAAGCATAAATGCCTGAAGCATTTCGGATGTACCTGCATCCTTTCTCAAAGGCTAAAAACAGTATAAAATGGAAGCACCAAGGGAGGTCAACAGTGAAAATGCCAGCCTCCCACACAGTGATGGCACAATACTGATGCAGGTATTGTGCTGCCCATTCTACAAGTGTTTTCTGTGGGGGGTTGTGCCCCCCACACCCCCCATGTGGGGAGCTCTGCCTCCCGCACCCCCCAGACTTTAAGATTATCAACTCCAGGTCGGAGTTGGTCCGGGGAAGGGACAGAACACTGGGGGAAAGCAAAACATTAACAAAGGACCATTACAGCAATTGTCACCGTAATGGTCTTTTTTTGTGTTTCGCTGTCAGGGTATTGACCTGAAGGGGTGCACCGGTATAAAACACAGCAGATAAATACCCCATTTCAAAATACATCACCATGTCATCATGAAAAATCCAAGCAGGTAATTGGATAGTATCATAAATCAATCATTCCTAATCTATTTAACCCTTCAGTGAAACATCACTACATACATAAACACTCAGTGAACTTTAAAAGCTAGTATAAACAAGGGCAAATGAAAAGGGAGGGTGGGTGGGGAGAGGGTGTGTAAGAATCCAAACAAAGGAGACAAAAAAAACAAGTGGGGAAGTAGGGAAAGGGAAAGGGGGATAATTACATAGAGAGGAGGCGGGGGGGAGAGAACAAGCAGATATCCATTTAACAATATTTATTCTAAAGTGCTAACACATAATCCATTTCTAATAAATATATCTCATAAAAATGTGTGTCAGGCTACTAAAGTACAGCCATCAAATCCCTAAGTACTCATAAGACATAGGTCAAGGCAAATATCTCTGAACATATATATACGGATTCATTATCCAAAATTCCAACACACTTTATTTTTTCTTTTTCAGGAAAGGCTTCAGCTCAAATACTGCATTCAGATCAGGGTTCTTGGAGGTATCCAAATTAACAATCCAAAATGCTTCTCTTATAAGAAGCAAATCATTAAAGATGCCTCCTCTAGGATGTGGGTATACTTTATCTGTTCCTAAAAAGGAGAAAACATGTTCACATTCTCATATCATGCAATGTGAGCAGCAGTGGCATATGTTAGATTCCCTTTATGTATGGCTCTCACATGCTCAGCCACTCTTGTCTTCAGACCCTGCTTAGTCTTGCCCACATAAAACATGCCACAGCTACATGTTGCAAGGTATATCACCCCTTCTGTATTACATGAGTTGGCGTTTCTCATAACTTTTCCCAGTTCTATGATTTACAAAGTTTTTATCTTGCTTAATGTGAACACATGTATTACATTTCTTACATGGATAACAACCAACAGGGGTTCTGAGCCACGTGTCATTCCTTTTGTTTCCATTATTGACAAAGTGGCTATGTACCAACTTGTATCCCAGGGATGTAGCTCTCCTAAAGGCCAGATGGGGTGGTGCACCTGCAATTTATCTTAACCCAGGGTCACTAGCTAAGACCCCCAATTGTTGTTTTAATAATCTGTTCTCTTTCATAAGAATGCCTTGAGTATGTTGTCACAAAATTAAACCTCTTATTTTCCAAATTCTCATGGGTATGTCTAGTTTCTAGGAGTGTCCTTCTCTCATGCTGTGTGGCATATTCCCAGCATGCATCAAAGGTATTTCTACTGTAACCCCTTTGTGTCAATAGGGAGCTAAGTTCCCTGGCTCCTTTTTCAAATTTCCCCTGGTTATCACAGTTTCTGCATACCCTCAAAAACTATCCCTTGGGGATATTTTTAATCACATGCCACAGGTGGCAGCTTTTTGCTCTCAGTAGGGTATTACCATCCGTTGGTTTTCTATAGAGATCTGTCTCTATTCTAGTACCATTTCCTTTACTAATAACTAGATCTAAAAGACACATTTTGTCTCTGGATTCTGCATCTTATCTTAAATCTTAAATTGCTATCTGTCACCTCCAAAAAATGAATAAATTGACATAATTCTTGTTCGTACCCCCCTCCATATAAAAAACAAATCATCAATGTAACATTTCCACATTTCAACTTTATCAAAAAAAGGGTTTCTGTTTCTATCCAGAACAAAAGTATTTTCCCACAATCCCACATAAATGTTAACTATCGAAGGGGGCACATTTGTCCCCCATGTCTTGTAAATAAAACTTGTTGTCAAACATAAAAACATTGTGTTTTAAAACAAATTCCATTAATTTAAGCAAAAAAGATGTAGACGGTTGCTCTCCCTTCCCCCTTCAAAAATACTTTTGTTCTGGATAGAAACAGAAACCCCTTTTGTGAACAAGTATTTCTGATTATCCATCAGTCCTTTTATAAGTAAACCTATGTACTCTGTCAGTCATCTCTATGTAGGTAACCCGGGTCACACCTGAAAAAGGGACCTCTTAGTCTCAGTGGTTCCAGCAGGTAAACAAAATTTAAATAAAAATGACTGATAGAAGGCATTCTTAGAATGGCAGAGAAAGGGGAGATACTATTGATGGGAGACCTGAATATGCCAGATGTTAACTGGAGCACATTTGCTGCAGCCACAGCCAAGAGCAGGGCCATTCTTGATGCCCTACAGGTGGAAGGCATTAGACAGCTAGTTTCAGAACCCACTCATGAGGGAGCAATCTTAGACCTTGTACTCTCAAACGGGGACAGTGAGAGGATCTCAGATCTAGAAGTGGGTTGCCATCTGGGGACAAGCGACCATCAAACAGTGTGGTTCACGTTAAACTCAGCTACAGAGTCAAGCCATACAAAAGTGAGGGTATTGGACTTTAGGAGAGCTGACTTTGGCAAGATGGGAGAGTGCCTCAGAAAAGCACTAGCAAACAGGCTAGAAGGAGGTGTGGAGCAACAATGGGGAATCATCAAAACTGCCATCACAGAGGCAACAAGCCTTTGTGTGAAGCAAATAAACAAATCAAAACAAAAGAAAAAAGCCACTATGGTTCTCAAAAGAGGTGGCTGTGAAAGTCAGGAAGAAAAAGATAGCATTCAGAAGTATAAGGAAACACAGAAGGAGCAGGACAGAGAGCTGTACCAGTTAAGGCAGAAGGAAGCAGGGAGGAAGTCAGAATAGCAAAGGCCCAAACTGAGGAAAAGATAGCCAACTCAGTTAAGAAGGGGGATAAAACCTTTTATAGGTACATCAGCAGTAGAAAGACAAAGGGAGGAATAGTGAGGCTGAATAGAATGATGAACGGTGGGTGGGCAGAGGGGACAGTGAAGAAGCAGGGATACTGAACGAATATTTCTGCTCAGTATTCACAAAAGAGGAGGGGGAAGTGCCTAATCCAATTAACAGAAGCACTCTTGATAGGGGGGTCGATCCCAGTCCTTTCACAGAAGAAAGGGTTCTGCAAGAACTCCTAAAACTGAAGGTGGACAAAGCAATGGGTCCTGATGGAATTCACCCCAGAATTCTAAAAGAATTAAGGGAGGAACTAGTGAAACCACTGGCTACTCTTTTTAATAAATCATGGGAGGATGGTGTGATACCCGAGGACTGGAGGAAGGCGGATGTGATTCCCCTTCACAAAAGTGGGACCAAGACAGAGGCAGGAAACTACAGACCTGTCAGTCTGACCTCTGTGGTGGGGAAAGTGATGGAGTCACTTCTGAAGGAAAGAATAGTTGAGTACCTAGAGGCCAGTGGAGCACAGGACCCAAGGCAGCATGGATTCACAGTGGGAAGGTCATGTCAGACAGATCTAATAGATTTCTTTGACTGGGTGACCAAAGTAGTAGACCAGGGAGGGCTGTGGACATGGCCTACCTAGACTTTAGCAAGGCATTTGACACAGTCCCACACAAAAGATTAATAGTCAAATTAACCAGCCTGGGAGTGGGTCCCAGGGTGGTAGTCTGGGTAAAACATTGGCTGCACAACAGGACACAGAAGGTAATTGTAAATGGAGTCCACTCTGAAGAAAGAGAGGTTACTAGTGGGGTATCGCAGGGTTCAGTATTGGGTCCAGTCCTTTTTAATGTCTTCATCAGTGACATTGCAGAGGGACTGGAAGGAAAAGTATGCCTTTTTGCAGATGACACAAAGATCTGCAACAGGGTTGATACACAAGGAGGCGTGGAAAGGATATAAAGGGACTTGGCAAGGTTGGAGGAATGGTCAGAAGTATGGCAGCTTGGATTCAATGCAAGAAGTGCAAATAATGCACCTGGGAAACAAGAACCCAGGGAAGAATACACAATGGGTGGGAGGTAGTAACAACAACAAAAGGAAAGGGACCTGGAGATAATCATATCAGATGACCTTAAGGTTGCAAGCAATGTGAGAAGGCAGTAGGGAGGGCTGGGGTATACTGGGATGTATAGGAGAGGCATCAGCAGCAGAAAACAGGAAGTTGTTATCCCTCTGTACAGACAGTTGGTGATACCCCATCTGGAGTACTGTGTCCAGTTCTGGAGACCCCATCTCCGCAAGGACATAGACAGGATAGAGGTAGTCCAGAGGAGGGCAACTAAAATGGTGCAGGGTCTGCAGGAGAAGCCATATGAGGAGAGACTAAGGGAGCTTAATATGTATACCCTTGAGGAAAGCTGGGAGAGGGGGGACATGATAGAAACTTTTAAGTACCTCAGTGGAATCAACAAAGTCCAAGAGGGTAGCATCTTTCAGAAAAAGAGACTTGCAAGAACAAGGGGACACAATTTAAAGATAGAGGGAGAGCGGTTCAGGGGCAATGTGAGGAAGTATTTTTTCACAGAGAGGGTAGTGGATGCATGGAGCAGCCTTCCTGAGGAGGTTGTGGGGTCTAAAACTGTGGGAGAATTCAAGAATGCATGGGACAGACATAAGGCAATTCTTATGGGGGGTAGGAAGAAATAGGCTGTTGGTTAACTAGGATCTACGGCCTATCCTGTAGGTAGGGAAATGGGCAGACTAGATGGGCCAAGCAGTCCTTATCTGCCGTCAAAGTCTATGTTTCTATGTTTCTGTAATGGCTACTAGATCAAGGTCTTTCTCTGCAATGATTGCCTCATTGTCAGGACTTTTATTTTCTTGGCTTCTTGCATTGTACACTTGGCTCTCCACTCCTTTTGCCCATCCCTTCCCCCACTTTGCCCTCATGTCCTGTTTCCATTCTTTGCCTTTCCTGTTTCCCTGGTACTTCCTCCCCTTTTTCATTCTCCCTCTGCTCACTCTCCTTAACTCTTATCTTAGCTTTAGCTCAACCCTGATCCTCCCTTCCTTATCTTTCCCCTCACTTTTATGTTCCTCTGCCTCTGGGGAATGTATTTCTCCTGGGTTTCTCCACTCTGCTGCTCCATTTTCTGTGGGACAGTCTCTGCACCTCACATTATATATGCCTCCTCCCTTGGCTAGTTTAAACGCCCATTGAAGTAGCATCTAAACCTTCCACCCAGGACTGCTGTTCCCCTCCTAGATTTAGGGAAGCCATCTCTTTTGTATAGACCTCTATCCCCCCAAGTAAGACCCCAGTCCCTGATATAGCCAAAAACTTCCTCCCTGCACCATGCCTTCAACCACTAATTGAAGGGCCTGGTGTAGTGTTCCCTAGCCTGCCCCCGGATGTATACTGGTAGCACCTCAGTGAAGGCCACCACATGAGCTACCTGCTTCAGGCCCCTCATTGGCTCCCTAAACCTTTCCTGTACCACTCCTTCAGCTGCATCCACTGCCAGATCACTAGTACCCAGACAAACAATGATATGTAGCTCCCCTACCTGCCCTCCCAAGTGATCTTAAGGATTTGCTCTTCATCCTTCCACCCAGAGGCTCCAGGTAGGCACCTGACCTCCCACTTTCCCTCCAATTCTGCTCCCAAAATTATCCCCCTAATGACTGAGTCACCCACCAGGAGTCACTTCCTCTTCTGCTGGGGTCTTCTTCTACCCACTTTAGGGCCTTCCCTGTGAATGACTCTCACATCCTCCCTGGCCACTATCATGGGTGCCTCCTCTTAGCAGTCCAGTCCCACCAGAGTAATGAAAGAGTTATTTAGTGGCATCAGCTGAGGAATGTGCTTCTGACCCACCACCCTGGTGTGGAATGGGGAAGGGCAGAAAGTGGTGAATACAAGATTCTAAAGTGGAACAAACATCACTTCTGCAGGTATGGGAATAGCAGAAAGCCATGATTACAGCATTTCAAGCTGAAATTAATAGCTCATTTTCAGGTATGCTTAAAAGCACAAAGTAATAACCTTGTCATGTATAATTACTTAAATGCGTGATGTAATGGGCATTTATGAGTCAGATAAGGGCCTGTGAGGGAAATGGGTTTCTGCCCTAATAAGGATTTTTTGCTTTTATAAGCATCTCACTTTTAGTTTAAACAATCTATAAAGAGTATCATTTTTGTAAATTAAATATATGAAAGGAACATAATCAATGTTATTACATAATCAGGTTGTATCTATTATATAAGGATGATCATAGATTGTGGGAGTGCTCCTGACCAATCAGAGTTCTCCTTTCCTCTGCGCGTGAGATGCTCTTGTTCTGTGAGAAGTACCTAGTGTGCAGTACCACGGAAATGGGCATATTCTAAGAAACTGCTTTAAAAGTTATAATATTATTGCTCAGTCTCTGTTATGCCTCTACTGAGACCACTCTTACTGTTCTAAGAGTGGTCTCACTTACAACTGTATGGTATTAGATCAATCACTAAAGTTTCCGCTCTACTTTGGTATGTAGTTCACATATGCTAAGATTACATGTGAAACCGCTCTTATGCCAGTGAGAGTGGTCTCAGCTGAAGTATTAACATACACTAGTTAGTCATTTGGAATGCTGCTTCCATGATCAGAAGTTCAATAAGATTTTGCATACAGAATATAACATTTTTATGGCAGCTTCCACACATATTATATGACAAAGCCACTCACCAAGCAGTGAGTCCAATATTGGTAATACAGAGCTTGCAGCCTTTATGCTATGAGCTGCATTCCACACATAGCCACTACTGAATTGAAAATGAATAGTTGAGAAACTTAATTTTAACCATAAAACCGTGGGAAATCATTTTGTTCTGAAATTGCCATTAGATGTTTAACTTACACCTAATGTAGGTAACCACCAGGAACTGACAGAAGGGATATCTGTTTTTTACTGATTGATTTATTTGAAAAGTGTTTTACTAGGTATGCAATACAGAGAAGTATTGTTTTGTTTATAGTTGTAACTGGGGGAGGGGCAGCTGAGAGGGGGAATAATGCAGATATCAAATAAAATTAACAGTAGTAGCAATTTACTCACCAGTTAGCTTTAAGAAATTGTAAACAGTGGCCCAGATATTCAAACTGCCCCCAAAAAGTGCGCAATAGCAGGAGCAAGTGCAAGTCTATTGCGCCCATGCTCAAGAGACGCAATATTCAAAAACGGAGCAGTCCAAATTGCGCCTACAGGCGATGACTGAATAATCACCACCTGCGCCATAGCGCAACTGGGGGGGGAAGCTGAGCAGATCTGATGCGCCATAGTGCAACAAGGGATGTTCAGCTGAGCAGTCCAGAGGCGCCATAGCACAACCAGGGACGCCCCCCAGCAGCAGAACAATGTAACTTCACAACCAGAGAGGTAGGGGCCCACCACCCATGCCACAGATGGGCACAGGAACACACAGCAGAACAGACATCGTCCCCCCACACCCTAAGCACTGCACAACTGGGGGAGGGCTGGAATAACCACTGGCCCATGGAGATAAGCAAACAACCCACAGCCGGGCCATGGTGCCCCATCACACCTACCGGCAAGCTGTGACTGGTACACAAGGAGGAAGACCACCCGTGCCACCCCACCAGTGCAGAGCACACCCTGCACTGTGACCCCAGACACCCCCATGAGCAGTGACCACCACTGCAGGAAACCCCATGCATGCCACCACCCCCACTGTGACACTGCAACCCTGAGCACCACAGAACCATGCAAGCCAGCCCCACCACGAGCACCCATCAGCAGGTGGCAGCACACAACAATGCAACAACGGCAGACACAGTGCCACCATGCACAGTCCCCCAGAGGTACTGCTGAGAGACCAACCATGCATCGGCACAAGAGGTACCCCACACGGGACAGGGCATGCCTTTGACACCACCACCAGTGGTACAGCACCCTGCACAGTAGTCCAGTGACACACCCTGACCTACCACTGGCCACAACAGCCAGCACAGCCACCCACAGTGGTGCGTGGAAGCATGCACCACACCGGATGCCACACAGTGTATGGACAGACACCCACCCATACCCAAGGGCACAACAACACAGTGACACAGTGGTGGGGCAACCAAGCCATCATTGTGGGCCCATGTAAGCTGTGTACACACAACCTGCAGTCCTCCATGGCACTGGAGTGCCAGCCACCCTGCTCAGGCACTGTGGATCCGTACACCACCAGCAGTCGCCAGGAGCACAAGTCACAGACAGTGGGGCACATTCCCTGCAACACACACAAGGCACAGCATGGAGGTGGGACAACGACTGTGGTGCCCACAGTGCCACCCGAGCCAGGCATGCACCACACTGGTGACAGGAGGCAACCCAGAAAAGTGACGGGTACAGTGGCTGCCCTGCAGGGACTGCCACCACTGACATGCCAGCAGACCATGCAGGTCACAGACATGCACGTGTGTCAGCTACACAGGCCATGGATGGGTCGATGGGTGCTCCATGGACACAGAGCACGCGCCATGGACCACTGCACACAGTCATCCAGTGCACAGGGCACAACACACACACCACAGACACTGACTGATAGCTACCCCCACACCATAGTCACCTCCACATGGACACACACACATATACCCATGACTGCACCACCCCTGACGCCATGCACACCACTGCAGCTGAGCACCTATAGCCCACTGAAAATCAGAGACCACCACAGTATTCATATCAAAATTAAATGTATTGAACAAATATAAAATTCAACTATTTACAATATCACAAAAAACTATATACAAGGTTGGGGGCCACAAACAAGGTGGGGGTGGGTAGGGGGCAGGGGTGGACAAATGGGACAGGAAAGGACGGGTGTGAGGGTGGGTCCAGGGGGGTAGGGGAATACAGGGACTGATAGAACCCTAGCAGGAGTGCCGTTCCCCGCTCTGACTCCTCCGGCCTCTGTGCCTCCTCAGGACCCTGGTGTTATCTATCCACCTGAGGATGTCCAGCAATGCCCTGGCCACCAGTAGTATTTCCCTCAGCGCCTCCCTGATTTCCCGTAGATGGCAGGTACCTAGGACAAAGGAGCACAGCCAATAGGTGTGAAGGCACCACCCCATACAGCCCAACCACTGTGCATGGCATATGGCCATGGGACATACCACTGTGATGGTGTGTGACCACCCGCAGTGATCACGTCCACAGGACCTGCCCACCCAGGTGCATACAGCCATGTGGAACACTGCACACATCCACCGGCCATGTCATGCACAACACCACTGTGGCCGTTTAGTGACATGGCTATGTGGTGCAAAGGCAGTGGCACAACCATGTACCTGGTGCACGCATGGACCACCATTGATGCACTCCCAGACATGCATTGCCACTGGACAGTGTTGACTGTAACAAGTTGCGTGCATGGTAGTGGTGTCGATGTATGATGGCCATGCCCTGCTGCCCATCCTGTCACACAGCATGCAATAGTAATCATGGATGTATGGCACTCACCCTCATCGGGCCAGTCAGGTGGGCGGTGATGGCCCTCGCCCCGCCTGGCTGCACCGTCCTCCTCCCTCCGCCGCTCCTCTCTCAAAATGGTGGCGTTATTCCAGGCCTGTGGGACAAACAAGGAGAGAAGAACATCAGTACAAGCCTGAAGCAAAGTCCCCCAGCCCCCAGGTGTGTGCCCTTCCACCCAGCCAGACCCACCGACTCCACACCCTGTGAACACTACCACAGCCAACCCCAGACAGTCCCTCCCCTATGTGCTGGACACATACAACACTGTTACCCATATGGATGATAAAAGTGTGTTGACAGAATCCCTACCTGGCTGTGGCACCATGCCCCTCCTGGCACATGCTCGCATTCATGCCAGTAGCTCCAGCTCCCTCCTCTGCAGGTCCCCATAGCGGTGCCTGCACTGCTCCACACTTCTCCCCCATCCAGTGGCCTCCTCCAGGGCAGTGGCCACCTCCTGCCAAGCCTGGGTCCTGGCCCTGTCCAGGGGCGCCTCCCCAAAGAGAGACCCATGGTGTGGCTCCACAATTGCCACCAGATTGGCGATCTCTATCGCAGACCACTGCTCTGCCTGTCTGCGTGCCATTCTCACAGTAATAGTAGGCAATATGGTGCTCTGCAGAGCGGCTCCCAATGTGCAGATGCTGCGCGGTACAGCGCTGCCATTCCCTATTGCGCTGTTACCGAACAGCGTGATAGAGGTGCACCCATGCACGCATGGCGCCTAGGGGGCAAAGGTCGAGCACAGGGTCAAGGGTCTCTAGCGCATGGCCACGCACAGCGCCATTGGAAGACAATGCATGTAGCATGATTGACTGCCTCTGTGCCAGCACCATAGCGGCCTACTGAGCAGTTGGCCCATTGCGCCTATGATGGTCCAGTGCCACAGTGCCATGTAGTGACCATCCCTATAGCGTCACTGGTACAATGGTGGCCATGCCTGCATTGCCTACAGCGCACAGCACGTCATCAGCATGGCAGACGCCTACGTCAGCAACCCGGGCATGAGCAGTGAGGTGTGTACTATGCATATCACAGAACTGCGCCATTGGCTCAGCACGTTCAACACAATTGTGCAAAACGCAACAGCGCGATATTCCGGCCGTCATATGCAAATCATCTAATCAGCTATTCAATGGTGCAGCACTGCAATTTGCATCTACTTAAAGTTGCTCCTCGCCTCATTTGCATGGACTGCGCTATAAAAGTGCGACAATGTGCTGCAGTGGCCATAGTCGGTTACTGCAGTCTATTGGTGAGTTGCATGCTGTTTGGGAGTGTGGACTGTGGATTCAGGGACATGCATGGGACTGCACAGTCACAGGTAACAACTGCCATTCATACAGGCTACATAATGACCGAGCAGGTTGTTGGAGAGGGAGGAACACAGTGGTGTTAGGAGGAGGAGGCCTAACTTTTCAAAGGCCATAACTGAGGCCCTGTTCAAGGCCTACCTGGATCAGGAGCCACTTCTCAGTGGATGGCGGGGAACACCTCAAGCCTGTGCTGCTGCATGGGAGGAGGTGGCATGTGCTGTGAACCTGCATGGCAGCCACCAGCGCTCCATGCAGGGGTGTAAGAAAAAGATGGGCATGGACAGGAGGAGGATAAAGGAGAAGGTGGCTGCCATCAGGGAAGCACGTGCTACAACAGGTGGGGGACAGCCGGAGGTGGTACAGCTGACCCCACAGGAGGAGATGCTTGCTGGAAGCATGCAGCGCAGTGCCATTGAGGGTGTTCCGGGTGGTGGCTTCCAGATGGGTGGTGGCCCATCACTGCATGGTAAGTCATGGTCTGTCTATGGGGGGGACAGGGTAGATCACAAGCACTAACGTGACTTTGCTGTCCCTTACAGATCCTGAGCGTCTGCATGGGTCAGCGGTGGTGGGTCTGTCCACTGCGGACAGTCAGCTGGAGTTGGAAGAGGGACCATCCACCTCCACAGGTATATGTGGATCATTGTGACAGTGGGACCACCTGGCTGTCCACACTGATGTCATTGTAACAGGTGTGGAGGAAGCCCTGCCTGTGTCCCAGCATGCTGGTGTCCATGGATGCCAGCATGCTGTGACTGTGGCCAGTGCAGAGTCTGTCACCGGTGATGATGACATGACCATCATGGGCAGTGACACGTGTGTGCCACGGGATGGCCACACAGCAGTGCAATTCGTGCCCATGGCTGTGGGTGGTGCCGCCATGGAGGCCTGCATGTCAGCACAGTCCCAGGCTGTGCCTGTCAGCACCAGTGGGGCAGCACTGGTGTCTGTTCAGGAAAGTGGGACTGTTGCAGCACCACTGAGCCCTGGGGAGCGGCAGCCAGAGGGGTAGCATCAGCAGTCACCCAATGGGCTTGGGGGTACAGGGTTCAGTGGTGGCATCTGTGCACCACCTGTGGACATGCCCAGACCTGGTCCTGGTGCGCAGCACCCACTCTCAAGGGGTGCTGATCATTGGGGCCATGCACACCCTGAGGGACAGGATGCCGAGGAGGCTGATGACCTCTTGGATGAGCACCCCCGCCTACTGCAAGCATCGGTCCAGCAGCAGATGCGGCTTGCGATGTCCGTGGATGCACTGTGTGTGGCTCTGGAGTGGGCAGAGGAGCGTCTCAGCAGGGACACCGCACTTATCCTGGCAGGGATGGACCGTTTGAGGGAGGATGTGACCGTTGCCATTGACACTCATGCACAGGCATTCATTGCTGTCATGGCCACAATGGGCACACAGTCAGGTGCCCATGCAACGCGGACACCATGCAGTGCACTATCCACCCCCCGTTCCCGGCGTTGTGTGACTCCCACCCTGTCGACACCAGGTTCAGCTATGGGCATCCCGAGCACTCCTGGTGCAGGCATGTTTGGTGTGCTGCAGACTCCTGCATGAGCACGGTCACGTTCATGCAGAGGAACCCCTTGGGGACCATCGGTGCTACCCCATGAGGCCAGTGGTCAGCCTGTCAGTGCTGGCGGGTCTCGGCGGGGCCGCCCACTGACTGACCTGTCTCCCAGTGTGGCTACTGTCTGGTGCTGCCCTGTGTGCATTGTGCATTTCAGTGGGCAGTGCACGGGTGGGTACCCGGCCCTGCACACAGACACACAGTCCACCTGCACACCCTACCAGCTGCTGTCCACAGTTGCGTGTGCATGATGATGCCTGCATTGTGCTGTACACCAGTGTGCGATGGTGCTCAGCATCTGACACACGCACATGGACAGGCAGTGAGTGTGGTGGCCTGTGGACATGTGTGTTGCTAGGGTGTGCATTCTGGGTCGGTGTGCCTCCTGCCCTCTGTGCACGTGTGTTGCTTTGTATGTGAGAGTGTGTGTGTGTCCGTTGCGCATGGCATGTTAATCCTCACCCATCCCTGGTTGTGTGTGTGCTTCTGTGCCCTGCCACTTCCTTTGATGGCATGCACCTCTGGTGTGTGTCCATGCATGTTTGTGGGTTGTGCCTCAGCCTCTGGTGTTTGCGCATGGCCCCATGACTTACCTGGGTTGGCTGAAGTGCTCCTCCGTGATGGTGTCACGGTGCAGCTGTGCCAGCTGGAGCAGTCAGGGGTCCCGTTTGCCAAGGGGGAGCTGCCATCACCATCGTCACCGGCGTCCCCATCATCCCCATCATCCCCATCGCTGTCCCCCTCTTCGACCTGTATGGCTATCCCACATTGGTTGGCCATATTGTGCAGGATGCAACAGGCCAGGAATAGCCCACAGGCCTTTGAGGGGCTGTACTGTAGGGCACCACCAGAGCTGTCCAGGCAACGGAAATGTGCCTTCAGCATCCCGAACACCCACTCGATGACATTACGTGTGGTGGCATGTGCCTCATTGTAGCATTGCTGTGATGGGGTTGTGGGCCGCTGGTAGGGTGTGAGCAGCCAGGGACGGAGTGGGTATCCACTGTCAGCTGTGTGTAGGGGGTGGAGGTTAGTTTTGTGATCAGCATCGCCCTGCCCCAGGCCATGTAGGCCACTACCCATGCCACCACTGGCCATGCCCCCCCAGGCCCTATGATTGTCCATGTGGTTTGCATACTCACCCAGTAGGTGTCCAATGGGGATGTCCTCACTCTCGAATCTGTGGCACAGTGCCGACTGGTGCCAGATGAAAGAATCATGTGCTCCCCCAGGGTGCGTGGCACAGACACTGATTATGCACCCCCTGGCATCGCACATCACCTGGCAGTTGATGCTGGCAGAGCCCTTGCGATTTATGTGTGTGGACCCCTCAGGGCCAGGTGGTGTGCGTATGGCCACATGGGTGCAGTCTATTGCCCCTAGCATGCCAGGCATACATGCTACCCTGTGGAACTCCTGTATGTTTGCTGTGCTCGCTGCTGCTGTGCTGGGGAAATGGAGGTACTCCGCAGCATGTGGCAGCAGTGCGCTGAGGAATTGGGTGAGGTGGCGTGACGTGGCCAACTGGGTTATGCCTGTGGTGTTCCCAGTTGGTCTCTGGAAGGTACCTGTGGTAAGAAAGCACATGCAGGCTGTTACCTTGGTCTCCACTGACAGGGCATGGCTCTGTCGTATGGGTGCCTGTATCACATCACTGCACAGCTCACAGATCCACCTCAGAATTGCCCTATTCAGGTGGTACCAGCCCACAATCTCAGTATCAGTGTACAGCTCAAAGCTGGTGTGGGCTCGGTACTGCCTGTTGGGGGCATACCGCAGATGGGCCCCTTCCATGTCCATGCCCCCCCTGCCACCCGCCTTCTCACCCCCCTCATAATGGCCTCCATTTGGAAGGTGGCACTGGCCATGTTCCTGGCTTGTGTTCACCCCCCAGCAGCTGTTGCTGTATTCACCCCGCTGTCCTGGCTGCTACCTCCCCTGCACCGGGTTCACCTGCCTGTGCTGGCCTCTGTGCTGTGTGGCTCCCCACACCTTCCCTGTGCCTGGCTGTTCAGCGTGCCCTTTCCCTGGCCTGCCCTGTTTGTGCCTCCTGCCCTGTCTGTCTGGCTAGAGTTCTGCCTCATGTGGCTTCCCTGTAGCGTTCTTGCACCTCTTCCTTGCTCCTTTTTATTTTGGCTCATTTCCGCTATGGCGCAACTTCCGCTTGCTCCCTTATTGTGCCTGGCGCAAGTCGTTGAATATCGCACTGTGCCATTTATGCATGGTTCCCCCCCTTTGGTTGCGCATGCCTTCATTATCATTGCGCTGTTGCTCAGCACGATTTCGCGGGGGTGCAACTGCCTCCTGCTGAATATTGCAGAATGGAGCAATTTCGGACTTGCTCAGGTGCAACCCTATTGCGCGTGGCTCAACTCTTTTGAATATCTGGGCCAACAAGTTTAAATTACATTCCATGGCAAAAAACACCAGTTACAAGAAGAAATTACCTGCTGCTTAATTTTCAGTTTAGATGCATAGAGAGTGGGCTGCAAAATAAGCCGGGGCAGAGTTTCTAGAGTTGTGGAGCTGGAAACTAAAGCCAATTGCCCAGATTTCATGAAGAAGTGCCCTTGTAACAGTGCCTGCAAGATACTGCACTGACTTTATAACATTTTATTTAGGGCCATTGCCTGGTGTAAGAGTCATTTTCTAAGTACATGCCATCCTGAGTCCAGAGTTAGAATGTTCTCTAAAGCGAATGTTGTATCTAGTAAACAGTTGGAAAAATCACACCAGATCAACCCTGTCTTTTTCCACAGACATGACTTGCACAGTAAAGTGGCAGCAACTACAACCGGGGTAACAGAGGGGGCAAGAAGGGGAAGCAGAAAGGGCAGGCAGGGTAGAAGAAGAGAGGAACAATGACAGGGGAGAGCCATGTGTGCCAATGCAAGAAGTCTGGGAAACAAAATTCCTGACCTTGAGGCAATCATTGCAGAGGCACACCTGGATCTGGTGGCCATAACAGAATCATGGTGCATGGTCAGTCACAGCTGGGAAGTGACCATCCCAGGCTACACCATGTTCTGGAAGGTCAGGTCAGGGAGGAAAGGTGGAGGGGTTGCTTTATACGTGAAGGAGGGTGTAAGTGCTACTGAGATACAGGGGCAACATGGGGACAAAGAAGGGAGGGAGGTACTATGGATCAGCCTAGAGAGGGGGTCGGAAGCCATTATTTGCATGGTGATGGTGTACAGACCTCTGACATGGGAAGGATTTAGACAGAACCCTGGGTGAAGATATTAGCAAAATGTCTAGTAAGGGTGAAGTTTTGATTATGAAGGACTTTAGTCTGCTGGATGTAGATTAGGGCATTCTTGCCACAGCTACAGCAAGATGCATGGCCATCCTCGACTCCATACAAAGGGCATTTCTCAGGCAGCTGGTTGTGGAACCCACTAGGAATATGGCAGTGTTGGACCTAGTACTTACAAACAGAGACAGCATTGCTGATATCACAGTTGGTAGTCCCATGGGTACAAGTGATCACCTTACAGTGTGGTTTGGCATGTGGCAATGACAGGAAACAAAATACACTAAGATGAGGGTTCTGGACTTCAGGAGGGCAGATTTTAAAGAAATGGGAAACTGCCTACAGTGTAGACTCAATGGAGAAATGTTAAGGAGGGTATAGCCCATGCAATGGCACGCTGTTTGAAGGAAGAGAACAAGGGAATGAGGAGGAAGAGGTCACTATGGTTCTCTAAGGAGGTGGCAAAGGCAGTGGAGGAGAAGAAAACAGCATTTAGAAAGTACAAGACCCAACTGGATGAAGACAGGGAGGTGCATCTGACAAAGTAAAGGGAGGCAGAAAGGAGGATGAGGGTAGCTAAAGCACTAGCAAAGGACAGTATAGCTAAGGAAGTCAAACATGGGACAAAACTTTCTTCAGGTATGTGGGGGAGAAGAGGAGGACAAGGGGCGGGATAGTGAGAATCAGAAATTCAAGGGGGACTGTGCAGAGGAAGATTAAGAGAAAGTAGAAATACTGAATGATTACTTCTGCTCAGTCTTCACAGTAGAGGGTGGAGGGACAGAATTGCATATTGCAGTAAGCAACCAGGAGAGGGGGGAGTGGACACAAGTCCATTCTCAGTGGAAAGGGCCCATAAGGGATTGGAAGCCTTAAAAGAGAATAAGATGGTGAGGCTTGATGAGGTTCATCCATTCATCCTAAAGAAACTGAGCACACTGCTGGCTGCCCCTCTGTCAGTGCTTTTTAGCACCTCACTGGAGATGAGAGACATTCCAGAAGACTGGAGGAGGGCTGATGTGGTCCCTTTGCACAAAATCAGCAGTAGGGAGGATGCTACAACTACAGGCCAGTCAGTCTCACATCAGTGGTGGGAAAGTTAATGGAGACACTACTGAAAAAGAGGCTCGTGGAGCACCTGGTGGCAAAAAGGGCTGCAGGGCCACTGGCAGCATGGTTTCACAGGAGGAGGTCATGTCAATCTGATCTCATGGATTTCTTTGACTAAGTCACTGGGGGGGTGGATCAAGGGAGAGCAGTGAACGTGGCCTATCTGAACTTCAGCAAGGCTTTCAACACTGGGCCACACAGGTGGCTAGTTAAGAAACTAAGCAGACTGGTGGTGGGGGAGAAAGTGACATGCTGGGTATCAAAACTGGTTAAGGGATAGGAGACAAAGGGTGTTAGTAAGCAGTAGCCACTCAGGTAATAGAAGAGTGACTAGTGGGGAGACACGGGGTTTGGTGCTGGGATCAGTCCTTTGCAATGTCTTCATAAGCAGCATTGCAGAGGAGCTTGACAGTAAGGTGTGTCTCTTTGCTGATGATACACAAATCTGTCACAGGGTTGGCACTCAGTAAGGGGTGGAGAGAATGCAAAGGCATCTGGGGAAACTAGAGGAATGGTCTAGGAGATGGCAGCTGGTTTTCAAAGTCAAAAAGTGCAAGATTATGCACTTAGTGCTGTGGAGCCCAGGGGCTATGTATACGATGGGAGGAATGGAGCTTACATTCAACAAGAAAGAAAGTAAATGAGAGAGAAAGAAAGAAAGGAAGGAAGGAAGGAAGGAAGAAAGAAAGAAAGAAAGAAAGAAAGAAAGAAAGAAAGAAAGAAAGAAAGAAAGACCAAGGGGTTGTCATATCTGGTGACCTCAGGGTAGCTGGGCAGTGTGAAAAAGCAGTGGAAAAGGCTAGCAGGATGCTGGGGTACATTGGGAGAAGGATTTCTAGCAGGAGCAGGGAGGTGGTGCAGCTGTTATGCTTACTGGTGAGGTCCCAAATGGAGTACTGTGTCCATTTCAGAGGCCACACCTCTGCAAGGACATTGAAAGAGTGGAAGCAATACAGAAGAGGGCAACCAAAATGGTGAAGAGGCTGCACAAGAAGCCATATGAGGAAAGGCTACAGGAACTCAACATGTACTCCCTGGAAAAAGAGGACAGCGAGAGAAGGCATGATTGAAACCTACAAGTATCTCACAGGAAGGAATAAGGTGCAAGTGGAGGGTCTATTTCAGAGAAAGAAAGATACTAGAACAAGGGTGCATTCAATGAAGCTTAGAAGGGGAAAGTTTAAAAGAGATCCATGGAAATACTTCTTCACAGAAAGGGTGGTTTATGACCGGAACAGCCTGCCAGAGGAGGTAGTGGGGAAAAAGACTATGAGGAGCTTCAGGCATGCATGGGATAGACACAGGGGCATATTAGGTAGAAGAACAGGGAAGGGATTGATGCCTATGAACAACTAGGGTCAGTGATGGAATAGGCAGGGACAAGGGGCAGACTTGATGGGCTTAAAGGTCCTTTTCTGCTGACAAAAATCTATGTTTCTGTGTTTCTATGTAACTATAAATGAGGAAAAACATAAGCAACACACTCCAAGATTTGCAAAAAAAGCACAAATTTATTGTGACATCCAACAGTCAAGACCACAGTACTTCGAGGCATACTGCTATTCATCAGAGGGAGGTTGAGTTTAGTGCAAACAAAAGCATTTTTATAATGGTTCACTTAAAAAGCCAGTTGATGATATTTCAAAGGACAGCAGTTCATTAATTTAAATGCCAAAGCAAGTCTGCAATTGCACAGAATTTCATGAAATAAATACAATATTGGAAAATATTCCATGGTGACGGCACAGTGACCCTGTGCTTTTGTAAGTTACAGAAAATAGCACTGGTTTGGTTTTCCATGCATGACTAAACACATTCCTGAGGGAGACCTGCACTGACAGTTTTGTGGACAAGCATGACCCCCATCTGCCTTGAATCAGCTCCAAACTCACCTTCTTCCTTATGGACCATGTCTCAGCTTAGTCCCTCCACCAGTCCTCTGGATGCCATGAGGACTATTTGAGGTATTGATAATTGTGTAATGCCTGCTTAAAGTATCTCAGGAAGATGAAAGCCAATTATTTTGCTTAGAACCTCAAGAGCAATATTAATTCCCCAACTAAGTTCTGAAGAGTTATTCCCTTCATTTTTAATCCCCACCCAACCACATATACACAAATTCAGTAACCCTTCTATGGTCATTTTTGAGCACTCTGGGGTTGTTGCTGCTTTCGGCTCTCATTTCGCCACCTGTGCCCACCCTACTCATCCCTCCCTTGTTTCCTATCTGTTGCTGCTCTCGCCCCTCCACTTACTTGTTTATGTTTTCACGTCTCTTGACCTCTGATATTTTGTCCACTTTTCTATCCTCTCTCTTAATCTTTCTAGAGGCCATTGTCCTGATAGTCTGTACTCCTGTCAACCTCTGCTATGTGTGCCTTCTTCTTAGCTTCTAAATCTTGGATTTCCTCCATTCTCACTGGCTGGAAATAAGTGAGTGTTATCCCCTCCACACAGCACACCTGCACCCTTTGGGAACTACAGTATAACCCTATTTCACTCCACCCCTTACTGAATAAGCTCCAGGAAAATATGCATTTCTCTCAGCTCTCTGTCTTATTAAACTCCTCCCCCTCTCTTTCCTTTTCAATCTGGCTTTTGGAAAGCACATTCTATGGACTCCTCTCTTCTACATTGTACTGAGTTCATCCTTAAGGTGTTGGCTAAGGTCCATGTACCACCCATTATCTTAATTGAAAGCACAAGAATTGCTAGGCACTCTTACAGAGGTGTACTGTTCAGCAGCATATCTTGAACTCCAGGAATTAATGCAAATCCATTTACTCAAAAGGCAAGCAGTACAATGCAAATGAGTCGGGTCAGTAACCACTGTGGAGTGTCTAGTGGTCACAGACCCTACTCATTTGCAATGTACTGCTTGACTTTTGAATACAATGGATTTGCAATAATTGCTGGAGCTCAAGTTATATTACTGAATGGTACAACTCTGTAAGAATAGAGAGCAATTCCTGTGTCTTTGGTCTGACTTCTCTGAAGTTAGCAGCTCCCACTAGGCACAAACTCTCCTCTGTATGGCACACCTGTTCCTGTTACTACTATCTTAATTGACCTCTCTAAGACATTTGACTCTGTAGCACATCCCCTACTTCTAGATAGGTTATAGGGTGCTGGGCTCTCAGTCTCAGCCATTGACCGATGCAGTTCCTATGTCTAATGTCATAGCCAGTAAGTACAGATCAGGGAATTTTTGCCTGATCCCCTCCCCAATAACTTTAACATTAAGATGGGAACAGAGGCAAACCACAGAAGGACAAGGGTCCTGGACTTTAGGAAAGAAGATTTAAAAGAAATGGAATACTGCCTCAGAAAGTGCCTCATGGGTAGGATTTGCCAAGGGAGGGTTAGAATCACAGTGGGGAAAAATAAGGATGACAAAATTAAGGCAACCGGCCTTTGCATGAAGGAAATGAGTAAAAGCAGAAGTAAAAAGAGACAGTTATGATTCTTTAGAGAAGTGACTAAGGTGGCGAGGGAAAATGGGTGGCATTCTGGAGGGAAAAAGAAACACAGAAGGAGGAAGGTAGGGAGGTACACCAAGTAAAACAGAGGGACGCCAGAAAGGCAGTGAGGGGAACAAAGCAGCAGACAGAAGAAGGAATAACAAAAGGGATAGCTAAAGGAGATAAGACGTTCTTCAGGTACATAAGTGAGAAAAGGAAAGTAAGAGGAAGAATAGAGAGGAAAAAGAGGATAACTTTGGAAAACTCTGCAGAAAAGGTTCAAGATAAAGAAGACATTCTGAATTGGTACTTCAGCTTGGTCATCACAGTGGAGGAAGTGAGATGGACAACCAGGAAGCAGCAGGAACAAAGGAGGAGCAGTGGGCACATGTCCATTTTCAGAGGAATGAGTCCTGAAGGGACTTGCAGCTCTGAAAGTGGACAAGGCTATGGAATAGGACAGGACTCATCCAAGGGTACAAAGGAAAGTCAGAGAGGTGCTAGGTGCCCCATTGACAACATTGTTGAGCAGCTTACTGAAAATAGGCATGGTTCCAGTGGACTAGAGAAGGGCAGGTATGGTTCCTCTCCATAAGAGCAGTAGCAGGAAGGAGGCTAGCAACTGTAAGCCAGGCAACCTCACATCAGAAGTGGCAAAATTAATGAAAACTCTGTAGACGGTTGGTAGAGTATCTTGAATTCAATGGATACAAGGTCAAAGGAAGAATGGATACATTTATTTAGTTATTTATTGAATGGTTTCACCAGGAAAGATACACTGAGCAACTTAATGCTCATCTCACGGTACGTCCTGGGGGAATAGGGAGAGGGATGTACAGAGTGTGAGTTCATATGCATACATAACAGATGGTGAATACATACATACAGTTGCAAAACAGGCTCATGGCAAATGAGTGCAATATAGGCTGTTGCAACAGTTACTGTGATGGCAGTTCAAAGGGGCAGCATACATATAGTATCAGCACAGAGACCAAGCATAGGATGCAAGGCTGACAATACATACATTATAGGCAGAACACTAGTGGTGCAGATGCAGAAGGGTGAACACATAGGATGCAGTCACCCTTTTTAAGAGCTAGTCTATAAGGGGTAGTATAAGTGCAGGTAGGGTAGGGGGATGAGAAAGAGGAGAGCAAGAGGGAGAGAAAAAGTGAGAGGGAGACGGGTATGTAAGGAGGGGGTCAGAAGCAGGTGCAGGTAGGTGTAAAGTAATTGTGCAGAGCAGAGGTAAGGGAGTATAGGGAGGAGAAGTGGCGGATTTGAGGAGGGAGTACATTCCACATTTTAGGCAAGTGGTAGGAGAAGTCTTTTTGGCCAGAGGAAGTGGTTCTGCAGGAGACTGAGAGGGTATGAGTGTCAGCCTGGGATCTCAGGGAATAGAGGGAGTGGGTAGGGGTGCCAAGAGAGGAGGAGATATATGAGGGGAGAGATCCAAGCCAGAATTTAGAGATGAACTTAGCACCATGTAGCACACACCGGGAGTGTAGGGGAAGGAGTTTGAGAGAGCAGTAGAGGTCACAATGAGGGGTGCAGGGAGGGGCATCAAGAGCAGAATGACAGAAGGAATTGATGAGAGAGTTCAGTCTGGATAGGTGGGACTGTGGGGCAGCATCATAGACTATGTCACAGTAGTCAAAAATGGGCATTATCATCATCTGTACCAGCTCACGCCTGGCGGCGAGTGGGATGCAGCTGCAGTTTCTGTAAAGGGCCCCAAGCTTAGGCCTTAGCTTTTTCAGAAGGGCCTCAATGTGTACAGAGAAGTCAAGGTGTCTGTCAAGCCAGATGCCAAGATACCCAAAAGAGGAGGAGTCCTCAAGAGCAGTCCCATCAAGGGTGTGAAAGGTGGGGAGGTGACTTAGCTTGGAGGAAGGGTGTCATGCCAGAAAATCTAATTCATTTCTTTGACTGGGTGAACAGGGAAACAGAGCAGACAATGGCAGTGGATGTGACTTATCTGGACTTCAGCAAGGCCTTCAACACTGTGCCACACAGGAGACTGATAAAGAAATTGACCAACCTAGGGGTGGGATCCAAAATGGTGAGTTAGGCAAATAATTGGTTTATCGACAGGCAACAGAGGGTGCTGGTTCACAACATTCACTCTAATGAGGGGAAAATGACCAGCGGATTAACGCAGGGCTCAGTACTGGGACTGGTCATTTTCAATGTCTTCATAAGTGACATTGCAGAACAATGGCAAGGCACGTTATGCTTTTTTGCAGAAGACCCCAACATCTGTAATAGGGTGGACACTCAGGGTGGTAGAGAAAATGTGTAGGGACCTTGGAAAACCTGAGGTGCAATCACAAGCATGGCAGTTGGGGTTTCATGCCAAAAAATGAAAAAAACATGCATCTAGGATATAGGAACCCAGAAAGTGATTATAGGATGTGGGGGTACTGAGAGTCACTAAGCAGGAAAGGGACCATGGGGTTATCATATATAATGCCCACAAAATGTCATGGCAGCATGACAAAGCAGTGAGTATGGCTACTGGGATGCTGAGGTACATAGAGAGAGACATCTCCACCAGGAGGGGAAGTGTGGTGACCTCCTCTTTGGATGCTAGGCTGGAAACTGCTGTTCTCTTCATAGATTTCTCAAAGGCTTTTGACCTGGTGGACCACTTCCTGCTGTTAAAAAAAATTGGATGCTGAGTATAGCTGACAGTCCCTGGCACTGGGTCAAATCCTGCTTGACAGACTGGACCCAGATAGTGCAAATTTCTCAGTCCCTTTCATCAAAGAAAAATGTTACTCATACAGTTCTGCAGGGATCCATATTGGGACCCCTGCTATTCCTATTGTTCAGCAGTGATCTTCCTCAGGTGATGCAAAACTCTTCAATAAGGTTATATGCAGATGACATGGCTTTAATAGCCATGGGGGGAAGCTTGTTGGATTTGGAAAGTAAATTGCAGACAGACTTTGACAGAATAAAGGAGTGGTTCACCTGGACGAGGCTTCTGATGAGCATAAAGAAAACAAAGGTGTTGCACTTTGGAGCCAAAAATAAATCAAACATGCATATTTATATAAACAATATGAAACAGATCAAATAGGTAAAAGAATACTGTTACTTAGGCATAATTTTTGATGCAGAATTAACTTTTTCAGAACACATTGTCACACTGATCTCAAAGACAAATAAAAAGATAGGAGCCCTTATGCATACTACAAATTGTTTAAATAGACAGGCATGAAAACCAGTAGTGGAACAGATGATTTTACCATCATTAGAATATGGAAATGTAATATATAGAGTTGCAAACAAAAGACTGTTGAATAAACTGGATAAAATACAGTACAAAATGGCTAAGTTCATATTGAGATGCAATGTTAAAACACATCACTGCGAATTGTTATCAAAATTAGAATGGCAAACACTTGCAAAAAGTAACAATATAACTTGGACAAAACTTCTACACAAACTTCTAATTCGCAATCCTGAACATTATATTCCAAGAGCAGCATCTGTCAGAGAAGTACAGTCAACCCAGGTATTAACCAAATCTGTTCATATTAATAAAATCTGTCCATTTATATGTAAGACCAAATACGGACCAAAATTCTACTTTTCCAGACAGAGCAGTCCTGAAATAATTTACCTTATAACATGCATCCAACTTTATCTCATCCCTTACAGAAATAAATATATGAAATGTTCTAATGCTGCACACATAAAACTACCCAATGTGATATGCATGATGCAAGCTTGATTTAGATGTTAAATTGGAACTGATTGCATCCATGTGGCATGCATGCAAAAACCAAGTGGTCACTGATTACTCACACATAAAAGTTTAAGCGACTTTCTTAGGATCCCTCCATATACAAATGGGAGTTGATCAGATTGAAACCCAGGTCCTCTGGTCTCCAAGTCTTCTGGTTTGCAGTTCAGTGCCTTTAACCACTAAGCTATACTCCCTGCGCACATGTGGTTCTCTTGTACAGTACTTCAATACAAATCTGCATACATCTACAAACATGCAGCATGCTTATAGCCAGTGTTATTCTTTTTAGTTTTCTTGTGTCTCTCATCTCAGCTGCACAGCTGAACTATAGCACACATACCAATGGAAACACATGTTCTCCTTCCCACCCCGAATACACAGTTAGCCACACAACTACTTAATTATTTCTGCCTGGTCTGTCCTCCTACTATTTTCTCTCCATAGTTTTGAATGCTTCCACACAAACAGACTTTAAGGGCCAAACACAAAAGCAGCAATAACTTGACACCCACCCACATTGCCAGTCCCTCCGTTCATGCACACACTCTGCAGCAGGTGCGGCCATGCTGCTATAGACCTAACCCACTAAGTATAGGTATAAGTTTAGGGTCTCTTAGCTGAGTACTACGGTGCCAGAGACAGGAGTATTTAAGATATGAGTCCATGGGTCAGAGTGCTGGGGCGAACCCCCTTGAAATGAATGGAGTTATTTTGTATTAAATGTTATACATAATGATGGTGAGTTGAAGAATAATGAAGGCCACTGTTCTAGTAACAAGGCCTTTGTTAGTCAAGCGGTGGCCTTCATTAATCTCCAACTCTCCATCATTAATGTATAAAATAGTAATAAAAAAATACCCCCATTTAATTCAATGGTGCACGCACCTGTAGTCTCCCTTGCCCTATGTCACACTGGATGTGAGGATGGGGATATGGAGGTCAGCTTCACTGGGGGTGGCATAAGTCTGACTATAGTGGGGCTCTAAAAGTTTGTGCATGCCATACTGCTCAACTGTCCCTGAATGCAAAGGACAGCCCTCATTTTACTAATGAAAACTGCTCTGATCCTCATCCATCTCTCATGAGAAACACGCTGCTCACACAGAGGCTGTCCTGTAAATTTAGACTTTATGGCAGGGGCACGATTTCAGATTTCAGTGAGGGGGGGAGCAACAACCAGTGGAGGCCAGGTGCTAGTTAGCCTCTAGGTTGTAAGCTCTACAATGTCTGGAACATCTCTAAAAGGTAAAACTTATTTTTTGTGACCGAGACGTAATATGCAAATCAGAAACATTTTAATGTATAAAATTCATCTGTTTATACCCCGGAGCAGTGCATCAGATTTGGGCTTAAACTTACCTAGTTACTAACCAATTTTTCCTGGCTGAAGTTCTGACCCACACCCCAAAAAAACATTTCCTTATTTCTCTTCCTGACTCCATTCCATTCAATACCCATCCCATATGGGTCGTGACTTGTGAAGCCACCCAACGGTGCAGAAATGTGAAAAGCACAATATTTGAGTCCTTCCTCCTTCCACAATCCGCACCACCTGTAAAAAAAATGATTTACCTTTACTTACCCAGCCTTCTGGCCAGAACCTGCAGCCTGGTCCAGCGTGCCTCCAGCGCAGTTTTCAGTCCTCCTCCTCCTCCTTCCTTCTGCCAGAAGCTGGATGCTAGAACTAACCATTCCAGGTTCCCAATGTGATCTGCGACCAAGTCACCTGACCAACAAAGCCACCCAATCTGTGTTGCTTGCTTCTTGCTTGGCTGCTGCCATGGCTGCTGCCACACTGCACTGATCAAGGCCAATGAAGGTCGCCCACACCACTGTCACCACTGTTGTTAGGCCTAGCTTGCTGCATTAGGGGCCTGTGCTGTTATTTTATGAGGCAAACCTAGTAAAGTAAGTAGGTAGCCTAGTCTTGAGTAAGCTTCTAGCTCACCCTCTGCCCCTTTAGCCACCATGGGAAATGAAGACTCACTAAGAGCAGACCAACAAAAATATGCCATCACAAAACTGTTATTGAGAATTCAGTGCTCACCGACTCCTCTAAGCTGTAGTGTGCAGCCTGTCTTCTCTTTGGCAGGAAAGGGAGTGTCCTACTCGCATGACTCATGTCCTTTTGCTTGGCTGGAGCTCCCCCACATCACATGTGATGGCGCTGCCACTAATAGGTGGAGAGAGTGGACACAATACAGACAGTTGAGTCAGGAGTTCGCCTGCAGTGTGCGTGCACACAGACCATGGGGGCACTTATTGAGTGAAAGATTAAATAAAAATTTAATGCCATAATTGCCACACCATAAGAACAACCTAGGAACAAATGCAGGTGGGGAGGCAACAGCCCCCTCTGCCTTACCTAAATGAAACCCCTGCTTTACGGCAGAAATTCATTCGCAGGTGCTAATATACCCACGTAGGGACACACTCCCAGGCTGGCTACAAGTAAATACAATGGTTTCCACTGTGTTTAGAGGTACTGTATCGCCATGGTTCAGGATGTGTCCTGATCATAGTGAGGGTTAATATCCCTCATTGTCCCTCATTTTGAGTGCCTATGTCCTTCATTTCAGTGACAAAATATGAGGTATGATGCATGCTTCCAAGACCCTACTCAGCACAAAGAGTGCTGAGCACGACCATAGTGTATATGATCCATACAGAATGACAAAGGGAAAATAAGTAAGCCAAAACAGTTATGGAGAAACACATTTAGAAACATAGAAACATAGAATTTGATGGCAGATAAGGACTGCTTGGCCCACCTAGTCTTCCCATTTCTCTACCTAACGGATAAGCTGCAGATCCTAGTTAACCAACAGTCTACTTCCTCCTACCCCCCACTGGAATTGCCTTATGCCTGTCCCATGCATTCTTGAATTCCCCCACTGTTTTTGACTCTAAGACCTCCTCGGGAAGGCTGTTCCATCCATCTACAACCCTCTCTGTGAAGAAATACTTCCTCACATTACCTCTGAGACGTCCCCTGTCTATCTTCAAATTGTGTCCCCTTGTTCTTGCACATCTCTTTTCTGCAATATACTACCTCTTGGACTTCATTGATTCCCTTGAGGTATTTGAAAGTTTTATCATGTCCCACCCCTCCCTCCTTTCCTCGAGGCTATACATCTTAAGCTCCTTTAGACTTTCTTCATATGTTTTCTGGTGCAGACCCTGCACCATTTTGGTTGCCCTCCTCTGGACAGCCTCCACTCTGTCCATGTCTTTGTGGAGATGGGGTCTCCAGAACTGTACACAGTACTCCAGATGTGGCTGTACCAACTGTCTGTACAGAGAGCCAACAACTTCCTGTTTTCTACTGGTGATGCCTCTCCTTATGCATCCCAGTATCCCCTCAGCCCTCCTTACTGCCTTCTCACATTGCTGGCTCATCTTTAGATCATCTGATATGACTACCCCCAGGTCCCTTTCCATTTTTGTTGTTGTCAGTATCTTCCCCCCCCCCACTGTGTACTCTTGCCCTGGGTTTTTGTTTCCCAGGTGCATTACTTTGCACTTCTTTGCATTGAATCTAAGCTGCTGTACATTTGACCATTCCTCCAACCTTGCCAAATCCCTTTTCATCCTTTCCACCCCACTTTGTGTATCAACCCTGTTGCAGATCTTTATGTCATCTGCAAAGAGACATACTTTCCCTTCCAGTCCCTCTGCAATGTCACTTATAAAGGCATTAAAAAGGACTGGCCACAGTACTGAACCCTGTGGTACCCCACTAGTAACCCTCATTTCTTCACTGGGGACTCCATTTACTACTACCCACTGTGTCCTGTTGTCTAGCCAGTGTTTTACCCAGGCTACCACTTGGGACCCACTCCCAGGCTGGCTAATTTGTTTATTAATCATTTGTGCGGGACTGTGTCAAATGCCTTTCTAAAGTCTAGGTAGGCCATATCCACAGTCCCTTCCTGGTCTACTACTTTGGTCACCCAGTCAAAGAAATCAATTACATTTGTTTGACATGACCTTCCTGCTGTGAATCCATGCTGCCATGGGTCCTGTGCCCCACTGGCCTCTAGGTACTCAACAATTCTTTCCTTCAGAAGTGATTCCATCATTTTCCCTACAACTGAGGTCAAACTGATAGGTTTGTAGCACTAAATATGCATAAGGGGATTTGTATGGCTCAAAACAAAAAAGGTCAGGCTTTAAAACACAGAGAGCCCTCTTCGCACATCTGGAATGGGGGATGTTGGCTGACAATTGCCTAGGCATTTTTTACATTAAGCAAACAATACTTTTCAAATTAATGGAAATTTAATGACAAAAATCAAAAGCCATTAAACAACTTGCAAAAGAGTAAGAATTAATGAGTTTACCTAATTTTAATAGAAAATCAATGAAAACATATATTTTAATGGCTTTAATTGTTAGCATGAGAAATAAAAACTGATTTCTTTTTTAGATGAGATTTGCACCAGCTTAGTTGTTGCACTCATGGCAAGCATGCAACAAGTGAACTTAATGAGATTTTTAAATGATGTTCTTATCAGCTTAACTACTGCACTCATGTCAAGCATGTAACATGTGAAGACATTTGCACCAGCTTACCTTCTGCACACGTCAAGCTCACAGCATCCAACCCTAATTTGCTTTTTAGACCTGCTTCACTTAGGTTTACTTTGTGCATGTGAACCGCATGCAAACGTTGCACAATTTAGCATATGGCATGCATTCTGCATGTACACAGCACACTTATATTTCTGTAAGAGATAATAAGTTTGTCAGTGCCTTGAATTATTGCTTTCCATTGGTTTGTAACTGTTAATTGTCTCATAGAATTGAGTGTACTTTTACAATAGCACAGTTGTACCTGGATGAATGATATTTGTGGATATGATGTGATGTGTATTTTTGCATGTATTGAATCTTATTTTTAGCAACTTGTATGTACCATCCACAGAAATGTCTTGTAAATCAGGAATATTTCCCTAATGACATGTCTTATCCTGTATAAAAATAAAAATGGTATATATCTGTAAAAAAAAACCAAAAACAAGGTGCTGCATCAGCATGTGGTGTTGGTTATATTAAATGCACACTGAAAATAGAAAATAGAGTTTAAAATCTACATTACGACCTTTGGTATTCTTCAGAAAATATCTAAAAGAGAAGAAAACAATGTTAGTGTAGAGGGGAGGTAAAATTATATATATATATGAGGAAAGAAAAAGGGGAGGCCCAGGGAGAAGAAGTAATAAATAACAAGATTAAGAGAGAGAATCTGTGAAATAAAAAGGCGATGATGGAAAAGATAAAGCATAATAAGAGTGAAAAAGCTAGAGAAGTCCCCAAGTGGGGACTAATTAGAAAGGCCTAGTAAGAAGGCTGAAAGGTGACAAATGTGTGAGAAGAAGACAGAGATGGAGAATTATAGTGAAAATGAAAAAGAAATTTAATGTGTACAGATACAAGCAGACTTCAGGGAAAATAAGGGTTGGCTGAAAGATGCTAGTAGAAAATAAGTCTATCATTTAAACCAGAGGGCTGCTGGGAACCAATGCAGATGATTAGCTTGGCTTCCATGTTTTTTCTATGGTCAGAATCCCAGAAACCCTGCTGAAGGACGCAAACAGAAAGGTCATCAACACTGTGGTCCCTGGAGATAAATTGGGATACAATGGGTTTAGCAGAGTCACCATTCCAGACTGCTCTGTAATGTTCCCAGAAATGGTCAACAAGGTGCCTACCAGTCTCTTCAATGTAAATAGTTGTGCACTTCCTGCAAAGAATACAATATACCACATTAGTGGAGGTGCATGAGAACTCCTTTGTGATGTGAAAAACACCTGTAGGCCCCCAAATGTCAGTCACACAGGAAATAAATTTGCAGATATAGCAGTGAGTCCTGTTGCAAGGTTTGGTACTTGTTAGGGAGGAACTGTTAGGGGTAGGTAGGCTGCTTTTAACCAGGAGATTCTGCAGGTAATGTGGCCGGCGGTAGGAAGCAATAGATGACACTGTAAAGGAAGCACCAATGTTAGAGTCAGTTTGCAAAATGGGAAAGTCACTGATGATGATCCTGTGAAGAGAAGGTGTGCTGTGATGGAAAGGAAGCACTAGCAAAATTCATCGTTGTTCTTGCATGAGGGCATGTTACTGACCCGGGAGAGTGCTCTGTCCACTTTGCTTTTGGGGTATCCCCTGTTGATAGAAATACTCTGCATTATTTGGGTCTGCTCAGCAAAATCATCTCCTTCACTGCATAATCTGTGAAGTCTAAGAAACTGTGAATAAGGCAGGCCATTCTTGACATGTTTAGAATGGAAGGAGCTGTGGAGGAGGAAAATGTGCAAGTCAGCAGGTTTGTAATAAACTGATGTCTTCAGACCAGTGTTCTGTACTGATAGTAGGATATCCAGAAAAGGCAGTGTAGAGGAGGATACTTCAACAGTGTATTGAAGAGAAGGATGGGGTGTGGCAAACTTGTCAAGGAAGACTTGGTGGGTGTTCCTGGAGCAGGAGGTGGCCCCCACACAGTCATCTATGTAGCATATATAGATTTCAGGTACAGTCCCTGTGAATGAGAGAAAAGAATGTTCCTCCACCCAACATGCAAACAGATTAGTAAAGCTGGGACCCAACTTGGTACCCATGGCAACTCCACTGACCTGCTGAAAAAAAACTGTTATTAAAAGAAAAAGTATTGAGTATAAGAACAAGTTCTGACAGACAAGTTAGTGTGTGTGTGGGGGGAGGGGGGTTGGTGACTACTGGACTTCCTGCTTATTCAAGAAATGCTGCAAAGCTCTCTGACCATCACCACTGGGGATCACTGTGTAAAGAGATTTGATGTCCATGGTGAAGATGAGCTGATGAGAGTCAATGAATGTGAACCTCTCAAATAACTGGAGAGCATAGTTAGTGTCTTTAAGCTAGGAGGGCAGGGACTTGACAAGGGGTCTCATGAGGCTGTCCAAAAGTGCAGAGATGTGGGATGAGGGGCAGGAGCAGGTAGACACAATGGGACAACCAAGGTTACCTGTTTTGTGGATTTTGGGAAGGAGAAAAAACCTGGATGTTTGGGGATGCTGAACTATGAGTCTTTTAGCAGAAGCAGGAAGTTCTTTGTTTTTCAATAGCAGGGGAGATGGTGGTAGTGACCTCAGTCTGATAGTCAGCAGTGGGGTCCTGTGGAAGAGAAGAATAAAACCTGGTGTTGGAGCGCTGCTGTGTGGCTTCAGTCATGTATAGCTCCTTTTGCCAGACGACAACAGCACCTCTCTTATCAGCTGGTTTGATAACAATGTTATTCCCACATTGCAGAGATCTGAGGGCTACAAACTCACCAGGTGTCAAGTTGAAATGGTTATGCCTGCAATGAAGATTGAAGTTAGTGGTGTTTTCCATGCATTGGTTAACAAAAATGATCAACAGCAGCAAAACATCCTGGAGGGGGTGCCCATGCACTTCACTGAGGACTGATACAGTTGATTGTTCTGGTGATACTGTCATCAACTGTGGGAAGAGGACTCTCATTAGAACAATGAGCTGTAAGGCGTAATCTATGATAGAAGCACTGCAGATCAACTTGAACCTGGGGTACGTTAAGATATCTTGGTGTGGGCACAAAAGAGAGACCTTTGCTAAGGAGTGATTGCTCATCTTGTGTCAGGGGAAGGTCTGGAGGAAAATACCAAATTGTTAGACTATGTCTGACTCGAGGGCTCATGTTGTTTGCTGATCTGCCAGGTCAGAGACTGGAGTTTTGCAGATTTGGTGTCCTTGAGGAACTGAAAGAGAGGGAGTTAAGGTTTTGGATGCAGTGCTTAATAAAAGGAAGGTTATGTGGAGCTGTTCACTGCAAGAAATCCTTTTGCCTTTGAATGGTTTTGTCCACAGAGATCAACTGTGTTTTAATGGAGAGAATGATGTTCATGACACATTTCCTAGAGAAAGTTTTCGAAAGTTTATTAGTGGAGGAAATATGTATCTCAGACCTAAATGAACAAGGATGGAATTTCAAACAGAAACCTTTAGGAATAATACCCAGGTGGCGACATTTGGAAAGAAACTGTAAGTGACTGCAGAGTTTAGTCTTAGAGCAAATGGCAGAAAATAATCCAAGAGAAGACTTAAAAATATGAGAAAGGAATGCATACATGGATGAATGAAGGAGCATTATAGAGAATTCAGAAGAGATTTCAGATTAGGCATATTGGGTCGTAGCAAATGTAGCATATAAAATGTAAAAAACAAAAACAAGGCACGGCGTCAGCATGTGGAGTAAAAGAAAAACAAAATGGTTATATTAAATGCATTCTGAAAATAGAAAATATAGTTAAAAATCTACATTTCAAATCGTCATCTTTATTTTTATAGTGCCTTTCAATAACCAAGGCACTGTACATAAAACCAACAAACATCGGATAAAAACAGAGCAGAAACAATAAAAACAAATCAGCCATATTTCAGGAAAGCTTAGTTAAATAAATAGGTCTTTAACTCAACTTTAAAACGATCAACGGTCTGGCATTCTCTCAACTGATGAGGTAGAGAGTTCCACAGGGTCAGAGCTGAAAAGGAAAAGGCACAAGAACAAGAGGTATTCAAACGTATCCTGGGAATCTCCAGCAATTCCTCATCGGCAGATTGGAGAGGACGGAAGGGGAGGTACGGTATCAAGAGATCTTGCAGGTAACTGGGTCCCTGTTTGTCCCTGTTTCAACCTTAGGTCTTCTCCAGGAAATATGTAAAAGAGGAAAAAACAATGTTAGTGTAGAGGGTAGGTAAAATGAAGGATATATATATATATGGGGAAAGAAAAAAGGGGGGCTCAGGGAGAAGAAGTGATAAATGGCAAGATTAAGAGAGAATCTGTGGAACAAAAAGGTGATGATGGGAAGATAAAGCATAATAGGAGTGGAAGGGCTAGAGAAGTCCCCTGGTGGGGACTAATTAACAGGGCATAGTAAGATGGCTGAAAGGTGACAAATGTGTGGGAATGGGACAGAGATGGAGAATTATGGTGAAAATGAAATTAAATGTGTACAGATACAAACAGACTTTAGGGAAAATAAAGGGTGGCTGAAAGATGTTAGTAGAAAATAAGTCTATCATTTAAACCAGAGGGCTGCTGGGAGCCAAAGCGGATGATCAGCTTGGCTTCCATGTTTTTTCTATGGTCAGAAACCCAGAAGCCCTGCTGAAGGACACCGATGGTCATCGGCACTGTGGTCACTGGAGATAAAGTGGGATACAATGGGTTTAGCAGTGTCACCATTCCTGACTGCTCTGTAATGTTCCTTGAAATGGTCAGCAATTGTAAATAGCTGTACACTTCCTGCAAAAAATACAATACACCACATTAGTGGAAGTGCATGAGAACTCCTTTGTGATGTGAAAAACACCTGTAGAGACCCAAATTTCAGTCACACAGGAAATAAATTTGCAGGTGTAGCAACAGGTTCTGTTGCAAGGTTTGGTACCTGTTAGGGAGGAACTGTTAGGAGTAGGTAGGCTGCTTTTAACCAGGAGATTCCACAGGTTAGGTGGCCGGCAGTAGGAAACTTATCATGAACACCATTCTCTCCATTAAAACACAACTGATCTCTGTGGATAAAACCATTCAAAGGCAAAATGATTTCCTGCAGTGAACTGCTCCAAATAACCTTGCTTTTATTAAGCACTTCATCCAAAACCTTAACTCCACTCTCTTTTAGTTCCTCAAGGACACCACAGCTGCAAAACTCCAGTCTCTCACCCAGCAGATCAGCAACCAACATGAGCCTTGAGTCAGACACAATCTACCAATTTGGTATTTTGTATTCTTCCAGACCTTCCCCTAAAACAAGGTGAGCAATCACTCCTTAGCAAAGGTCACTTTTTTGTGCCTACACCCAGATATCTTGACGTACCCCAGGTTCAAGCTGATCTGCGGTGCTTCTATCATAGAGCACGCCATACAGCTCATTTTTCTAATGAGACTCCTCTTCCTGTAGATGATGACAGTATCACAAGAACAATCAATGATATCAATTCCCAACGAAGTGCATGGACACGCCCTCCAGGATGTTTGCTATTGTTGATTATTTTGTTAACCAATGCATGGAAAACACCACTAACTTCAATCTTCATTGCAGGCACAACCATTCCAACCTGACACCTGGTGAGTTTGCAACCATCAGATCTCTGCAATGTTATCAAACCAGCTGATAAGGGAGGTCCTGTTGTGGTCCCAGGGCAAAAGAAGCTATACATCACTGAAGCCACACAGCAACTCTCCGACACCAGGTTTTATTTTTCCTCTTCCACAGGACCCCACTCCTGACTATCAGACTGTGGTTACCACCACCATCACCTCTGCTATTGAAAACAAAGAGTGTTTCCAGAGTATTTCCAGTGTGACTAAAATTTGGGGGCCTACAGGTGTTTTTCACATCACAAAAGAGTTCTCATGCACCTCCACTAATGTGGAGTATTGTATCCTTTTCAGGAAGTGTTCAGCTATTTACATGGGAGAGACTGGCAGGCGCCTTGCTGACCATGTTAGGGAATATTACAGAACAGTCAGGAATGATGACACTGCTAAACCCACTGTATCCTACTTTATCTCCAGGGATCACAGTTCTGATGACCTTTCTGTTTGTGTCCTTTAGCAGGGCTTCTGGGATTCTGACCATAGAAAAAACATGGAAGCCAAGCCAATGATCCACCTTGGCTCCCAGCAGCCCTCTGGTTTAAATGATAGACTTATTTTCTACTAACATCTTTTTGCCACCCCTTGTTTTCCCTAAAGTCTGTTTGTATCTGTACACATTTAATTTCTTTTTCATTTTCACCATAAGACTCCATCTCTGTCTCCTTCCCACACATTTGTCACCTTTCAGGCTTCTTACAATGCCATGTTAATTAGTCCCCACCTGAGAACTTCTCTAGCTCTTTCACTCCTATTATGCTTTATGTTTCCCATCATCACCTTTTTGTTTCACAGATTCTCTCTTAATCTTGCAATTTATCACTTCTTTTCCCTGAGCCTCCCCTTTTTTTTCTTTCCCCACATATACATAGCCCTCATTTTACCTCCTCTCTACACTAACATTGTTTTTTTTCTCTTTTAGATATTTTCTGAAGAAGACCTAAGGTCGAAACGTAGATTTTTAGCTCTACTTTCTATCTTCAGTGTGCATTTAATATAACCATTTTGTTTTGCTTATCTATCTATCTATCTATCTATCTATCTATCTATCTATCTATCTATCTATCTATCTATCTATCTATCTATCTATCTATCTACCTATCTATCTATCTATCTATCTATGTGGTGTTGCCATTATATCGCTCATTTGTGAAACCCTACCCGAAGTATTGTATCCATCTCTGAAGGGCACACCTCAGAAAGGACATAGACAGAGTAGAGACTGTCCAGAGCAGGGCAAGTCAAAGGGTGCAGGGGTTACATCAAAGACCCTATGAAGAGAGAGAGAGAGACTGAGGGATCTCAAAATACACAACCTGGAAGACAGAAGAGCAAGAAGGGACATGATAGAGACCTACAAGTACCTCACAGGGTGAACAGGGTGCAGTAGGGAAGTCTCTTTCAAATGAGAAAGAGCACTGGAACCAGAGAACATGTGGTTGTGTGTGTGTGGGGGGGGGTTAAGAGTGATGTGATGAAGTACTACTTCACTGAAAGAGTGGTGGATGCCTGGAACAGACTGCCAGTGGAAGTGTTGGAGGCAAAAACCATATTGGGCTTCAAACATGCATTGGATTAACATAGGAGAATATTAGTAAATAGGAAAGGAGGAGAGAATATCACCTGAGACAAGTTAGGATATGCTGAGACAGGCCACACAGGAACCATCTGGGCAGACTGGGTGGGCCAAGCAATCCTTTTCTACTGACAAACTCTGTGTTTCTGTGAGTACCTCAAGGCTTCATTCTGGGTCCAATCTTCTTCTCCGTTTTCCTAAATGACTTATCCTCAGCCTGTGTCTCAGCAAAAAGCAAATATACATATCTGTGCTGACAAAGCAGTTTGTTGTGCCTCCAGAACTTCAGCTCCCAGTTGAAACAGTCCCTACAGTATTACTTTGATAATGTCCAATGCTGGTTATATGCAGTAGAGTTACAGTTATGAACAAGGCAGATTCAGTGGCAGTTAGTCCACTTTGTCATGCAGTAACTTGAGACACTGTGTTGCTTCATGACTGGCTTCGCTGTATCTGATCTTTCTCAAGCAGCTCTCTCTTCTTATTCCCTCCACTCAACTAACTCTCAATATTTTGAAGTCTCTCATTGTTCTCCATCTAAAAGGTCAGTCCACTTCCTCAATTCAACTGCCTTTCCTCTGGAATTCTCTCCCCTTCTCCCTGAGCCCCCCCCCCATCTTGCTCTTAAGCCTCGGATAAAGTACCATTTCTCTTTTGCTTGTTCCTATCCTCCCTTATTAGATGAAGAGTGACCAGCAGGGTGCTGCATTGCTCTGTACTGGGACAAATCCTCTTCAATGTCTTTGTAAGTGACATTACAGAACAACTGGCAGGGAAGGTATGTCTCTTTGCTGATGACACAAAATTCTGTATTAGGGTGGACACTCAGAAGGGGGTGGAGAGAATGTGTAGGGACCAAGGGAAACTCAAGGAGTGGTCAAGAGCATGGCCGTTGAAGGTTTCAATGCCAAGGAGTGCAACCTAGGGCATTGGAAACCAGGAGCTAAGAATGTTAAGGATGGAAGGTACTGACAGTCACTAAGAAGGAAAGGGACCTTGTGGGCATCATATCTGATTACCTCAAAGTGGCAGGCAACATGTGACAAAGCAGTGAGTAGGGCCAGTAGGATGCTGAGATGCATATGGAGAGGTATCTCCTGCAGGAGGAGGGAGGTGGTATTGCCACTGTCTTGCTCACATGTGAGACTCCACCTGAAGTATTGTGTCTAATTGTTGAGGCCACACCTCAGAAATTACACAGGGAAGAGACAGTTCAGAGCAGGCAACTAAAATGGTGGAGAATCTGCATCAAAAGAAAGAAGGAGAAGGAGAAGAAGAATTATTTATATAGTCCTTTTCATACATACTGTATCCCAAAGTGCTTTATAAGCACTGCTAGGCTGGTAGTGAAGTGAGTGAATGTGTAGTGGTGGCTATATTGCATATCAGTACCCACACACAGCCTGAACAATTGCACGAAGATAGACTGAGGGATCTCAATATGTATACCCTAGCATGAGTGCCGGAGACAAAATACAGTGCAAAACTGTAAACTGTATGGAAAATATGAAAAACCTCTGAGGAGGAGAGAGATCTCTATGTCATCATAGACAAATATTTAAATTTTCACAGTCAGGTTGAAAATCTAGTTAAAAATGTAACATGACAATAGGACATATTAAGAAACACATAGCTGCAAGGAATAAAAAGGTTATGTAATCCTTACACAAATCACTGGTGAGGCAAAACACAGAATGCTATGTACAGCTGTGAAAGAAAACAGCAGGTAAAAATACACTTTTTGAAGATAGTAGATTTCATCCACAATACGTAATTAATAATATTCCAAAATGCCTGTTTATGAGGATGAAAAGGAATAGTAGTAAACAGGACTAAGAAAAGGCAAAAAGGGACCTCCAACCATATTTTCTAGTGAGGGGCTATAATAGGGACATAACTGAAAAAGCTAAAATGAAGCTGACATGACTGAGAGGGAAGATTTGTTAAAGAAAAAAAGTGGACTTAGGAGGAAAAACTGAAGGAGGCAATAATGTTAGCTACCACTTATGGCTTGGTGCTGCTGTTACATGTTCTGCATTTATATCTCTGGCATGCCCGCCAATGGTGTGAGTCCATTCCATGGCCATGCATGCTCTGTTGCAGCATGGCACAGCAGTTGCATGTGAACATCTACACTGCATGGGTCCACAGTGCTGTCACTGGAGTGCCAAAACCAGACCACTGTGAATATCAGACACCTGTCATCCATGTGTGGCATGGTAGCTCATGTGTCAGCTGGTTATACGATGGCTGCATATGGCAGGCAACCCCTGGTGTTTTCCATCCTGTGTGCACAGCTGACTGAGTTTATTGTCTATCTGTCCAGTTGTGCATAAAGGAGTGTCAACCAACAGGATCTGCTGTGCGCGATCATCCGTTAGCAGCAGCTTCTTATCCACCTTGAGAGAAGACCACAGAAACCATGCAGGACCTGGCCACGGCACATTGGCAGCAGCATCTACCAACACCACCAGCAGTGGCATGGTTTCAGTGAGGATGTGGCTGCATCACAGGAGTTTCAGTTACCCCCATGGGATTTGCCCCCAATTTTTGGATAATTGCACCAGTTGTATTCCCCAACCCCTGATCTTTTTATTGTTATTGGTTTTCATTTGGTTTGTACAACCTGTTACTATTTTGTTGTATTACAGTTTATTTTTGATACTGAAGCAGCTATGTTGTGTGTCTGTCACTGGTGCCATCCTCACTCACCCACATCCACCCCAGTGTGCAGCTCTGTACCTGGTGCTCTCATCAGGGCTGCACCACTACTTACCCCCCTTTGTGGTCTGCACTATCCTTAGTGCTATATTCAGATCTATGCTGCTGCAGTGTGCTGTGCACTTGCCTGTCATTTGCATGGTGTGCAATCCACCTTATATTCAGTGGGGTTAGCACTGGCACTTTGCCTCTGAATATGGCAGTCTAAGGGACTGGTGCAAGCTCAGGTGCAAGCCTAGTGCTAACATTGAGCCTGCACACTCTTTTGAATATCTGGCCACTTGTAGCAAATAAAAACAATTAAGAGTGCAAGCAAGAAAGAAAGGTATTGATATTTATATACAGTATGTATGGGTTAAAAGTATATAAATGAAACCAGTTAATATGCTGTTTGTATTTTTGTTTTTATAGCAGTCAGCAGAAAATAAAATAATGACTAAAGGTGGGGTAATCCACAGTTGTAAGTAACAGAAAGCCATATTAAGGTGACTATGTTATACATTATATGAGTCAATTACCATAATATAAGTAATATAGAAGTTTAAATAAACGTATGAAGGATGTACTATGATGTAGATTATGTACATACAATGAATAGTATATTTTTGTATAGAATATAGATGGTAAAGTATGCATGATGAAAGGCTGATCACAGGTTTTATGAGCCTGTGGCTGTGTATTGATAAATATTACAGAAAAAAAATATCGGTGAACAGCAGTTACTTCCAAGACTACACTAGTAGGACACTGAATTATAACCAACAGTAAAGCTGACTGGATTCTCAATTGTACTTTCTCTCACTTTGGGGGTCATCAGATATTTTTTATTAAGTGATGATGCTCTTTTCATACCATCCTCTGATAAGTCAGCATTATTTCATAGCATCCTCTGATAAGTCAGCATTATAAACCAGTTTTTGAAATCTGTGTTTTCAATTTGCAGCATAATGTTGAAATATTAAATCCTCAGGGCCAATTCTCCATAATCTGAGAAATCTCCCAATCTGATGCCTTTGATGAGGTGTTCAAAATAATTACTATTGGCTTGTAACAAGGTACTTGATACATTAGGTTTACTAAACTTCTCAGTATGTACATTGCGGCCCTCACCTTCAACAAGAGTGAGAGCAAGAAAGCACACTTTTGCCAGATGCAAATAATGGTTACATTTAGGCTCTCATTTGCTGTTGATATGGGCAACACATGAATTTGTTTCTTCTGAAGTTCAATTCCATATACAGATGATATCATCTGTTCATATGCCCCAGAAGAAAATAATGATTTGGTCATAGACGGCTAACGCCTTCCACCAACATATAAAGAGGTTGGCATAAGAGAGGGGCCATTGATAACCCTACTTATGTGCCACAACCCTGCAGAAAAAACTGCTTGTCAAATCTGAAGTAGTTAGTAATGAGTATTAAGATGAGAACCATCAAGTACCTCAGTATGTGGCTGGATCAGTCCTTCGAACTTTCAAGACACATTTGTGCCATTCATAAAAAGCTCTGTCCCAAACTCAGCATCCTTTATTACAACAAGGCTTGCCTACCACTACCTGTCCAAAGTGAGTTCCACTTTAAAATGACCTTTATGCTGTTTGTTTACATAGACAATGTTGATGATGCTGATTTAAATTCCCGCCTTGCTAGACTAGTCCCATGTTTCCATGCTTTCCGCTGTTTTGGTACTAACTATTGCCTCCTTAACCACCATTGCTAACTCTGCATCACTCTCTTTATGCACAGACATCTTTTTCATTGCTTCTTTTTTCTCTTCAAATTTTGGCTCTTTCCTTACCTCTGTATCTATTCCCACTTTTCTCCCCACCCCCCATCCACCTACATGAAACAATCTATAGACTCTTGATTGTTTGCTGTCTCTCAGGCAGAACAATACTATAGGTACAACTGCCTTTTTCTTCCACCTTCTCTCCCTCTGGAGTAATCTATCCCATCAACTTCACCTCTCCTCCTCTTAGCACTCACTCAAACAGCAACTAAAACATCACTTTACTCTCTCCTGTGCCTGCTCCTAGTTCCCCTTTAGCCAACCAGTACTTTTTAGGGGCTGCTCTGTGGAGTACTCCTCTCTAATCATCCTGTGTTCTTATTCTATACTGCTGATTTTCATCCATCCTAGTTATTTTACATCTTGTTTATCAAGAAAATTATCAACATGTACCATGGTATTGTACAGTTCTTCTTGTTCATCAATTGAATCTTATTGTTTTCTTCTAGCTCTAACTTGTATTACATTGTGCTGCATTTAACCTATGTTATTTTAACTTATATGATGTATTATCCCATGTACCCTTCTCTCAGGTCAAACATGGAAAAGAGCGTTGACTCAGTGTGCCTTTCTGAGTCAACAGTTTCAACATAAAGACATATGGTGGCTGTGTTCGTTCAAGTGGTGATATGGAAGAAAAAAAAATATGTTGTAGGTGATACATTTTAGTGGACAAACAAAATTGCTTTTGAGACTAGCATTTGAGAGTTATAATCCTCTTTAAAGTAGAATGCAGCAAACACATTTAAGGGGTCTCAAAGGCTAGAAAAACAAATGGGGCTGGCCTTGTGACATAGCAGTAGCAATACCATTCACTATGCCAACAACTTGGGTTGGGGAATTAACTTAGGTCACTCAGGGACTGTCTAGGGAGGACACAATTGAGCATCAATTTCACAGCTCTCCATCCTCTATAGACAGGTAAAAAAGACAAAAAATAGTTATTAGGGGTACATGATGCCGACACGGGGATGGGGGCACAGAGATGTCAGCACAGAAAAAAAAAACATACAGTTGGGCACATTGGGGTGGGCTCCCAGTGTGCCACATGAGTTGGGGGGTAGATAATGCTGAGAAGGGGATTGGGCACTCCAATGTCAGCGTGTGGATGGGAAACAGAGTGGGGAGGACAGCAACAGTGGGAGGGTGCTGGAGAGTGTTCTTTGCTGCTGGTGCTGGAAGGAAGCGGGGAGGACAGAAGCAGTGGGAGGGTATGGGAGAAATGCCACCTGAAAGCTGGTGGTGACAACGCAAATACACATGCGTAGTTGCTGTGAATGGCATTTTACCATTCACAGCATGGCAGAGCCAGTGGAACTATACATGGACGCAAGTCACATATGTGCAGCTCTTGCCCCGGAATACAGAACTAACAGCCAAAATAGTGCGGCTGTTATTCTGTAGTGGCTGATTGTGGTGGAGTGTTTCAAGCTCCGTTGGACTTTCAGAAGGATACTTCCAAAATTCCAATGGAAGGTTCCATGATCAAGCATTTTTGTAAGATACAATTGATCCCAAAATGGCTGTAGGCTCCTCCCACAGCTGTAAAAAGGGGCCCAAAAGAATACATTCTAACTATAGACCAATTTGCCACACTAGCATGATAGGTAAAATACTAGATGGGTTTATAAAGGAAGAAACTGACCAACACCTCCAGGACAAGGGCTATAAGGATATATATTAACACAGTTTCCAAAAGGGTAGGTCACTCCTGACAAACATGATCCAATTTTTTGACCCTGTTAATGAAGCATTGGATAATGATATCTCTGTGGATTTATTATATGTGGATTTTGAAAAAGCCTTTGACAGTGTTTCCCACTGTGAATTGATAAAATCTTAAAAGAAAAAAATTTGAATGAATGTATAATAAGATGGATCACTGTCTGGTTAACAAACAGGAGGCAGAGTGTGGTGATTAAGGGATATCTGTCCAATTGGACCACAGTCACCAGTGGGGTTCCTCAGGGATATGTATTGGGTCCCACCTTATTCAATATTTTGGTAACAACTTTAAGAAGTTATAGGAGGACTTGGATGGAGAAATTTGCAGATGACATCAAAGTAGGAGCATTTGTCACAAATTTGCATGATGCCAAACTATTTCAGGACAATATTGATGCACTGGTAGAAATTGTAGGGAGGAAAAAAAATGAAATTCAATCTGAGTAAGTGTAAAATTATTCACTTGGGGGGAAAACACAAAGGTTTACTTACCATCTAAAAGGGATTTTGTTACAAACTGCCTTCCACACCCTTCTTCTAGACTCCCTCTCCTCGGCTGGCCTAACTGTCTCTGCCACTAGTTGGTTCAAAGATTACCTAGTAGGTAGGACCCAGTAAGTGAGTATAGCGGATGCCTTATCTCCTCCTCCTCTCTCTAGCAACACTGGCGTACCCCAGGGTTTCGTACAGGGCCCTATCCTCTTCTCCATCTTCCTAAATGACCTTCCTTCAACCTGCTCAACCACTTCCATCCACATGTACGCCGATGATATGGTTCTCTTCAACTCAGGCCAATCCACTGCTGATGCGGAAACTAGACTTCAGCATGACTTCAGTCAAGTCCAGCTCAAGTTCAACTCCCACCAGCTGTCACTCAATGCCAAGAAGACAGTCTCAATGACCCTTGACACTAAGCAGAGACTCTCTCGGCTCCCCTCCCTGTCCTCTTTCCACACCCTTGATGGGACAGTTCGTGAGGATATCTCCTCCTTTAGGTATTTGGAGGTCTGGCTAGATCAACACCTCAGCTTCTCTGGGTATTTTGATGCCATCCTGAGGAATTGCACCCCAAAATTGGCACATTATACAGGAATCGTAGCTGACTCCCGATACCAGTTGGTGTGAACTGGTCCAGAAGATGATACTACCTATCTTTGACTACTGTGATGTAGTCTATAGTGCTGCTCCCAAGTCCTCCTTAATCAGATTTGATTCTCTCTTTAACTTCTTCTGTCATTTCGCTCTTGATGCCTCTCCTTTCACTCACCACTGTTCTCTCTACAGCTCCCTGGCTTTCTGCTTCCTAGAAAATCGTCACCTCCTACTCTATGCCAAATTAGCATTAGAATTTTGGTTTGGCTCACTCCCACCATATCTCACCTCCTCCCTTACTATTCTCTCCCCACAAGCCCACTCCATTAGATCATATGACTCTTGACTGCTAGTAGTTCCACGTTGGTCCAACATGGTTGGAGAGATGGCCTTCTTGCATCGCCTCCCCAAGTTATGGAATTACCTCCCACCACAGATTCATCACTTCTCCTCCTCACACTCAATTTTGCTAGCCCTACAAAACTTTCTAGTGGTAAACTGTACCTGTGGCTAGTCCTTATTTTCTCCTGTTCAAGCTGGCTCACTAATTTCTATCTCTTACTTGGCTAGCTGTTCATATACTGGATACTCTTCTCTTTCATTACTATGCTTAACTGGTCTTCTTAATACTATGCATAATTGTCTTTTTAACACTCTGTATAATTGTTTTCTACACAGCACTTCAATGTACAGTCATGTATACTCTGCATTCCATATCGAAGTACAATGTGATACTCTCCTCGGTCTTAATGTGGCCGATGTATACATTGTGTAGTATGTTGTATGTCTACAACATTAATCTGTTCACTTAATTTGTCAACTGTTATACTACTCTGTGTATGTACTTTATTATGTGTTCTCCCTTATGACCCCTTCCCTCCCAGGATGCACCATGAGATGAGCATCTTATCATTCAGTGTGCCATTCCTGGTGAAACATTTCAATAAATAAACAAAACTATTGACTCAGAGAGAGAGAGAGACCTGGGAGTACAGATCTCTAGTGCTTTTGATTTCTCTGAAAATTGTACAAAGGCAGCCAAAAAAGGGTATGGAATCCTGGCCTGTTATAAAAAGAATATCAGGAGTAGGGCTAGAGAGCTGGTGATGCCACTGTATGCATCCTTGGTCCGGACCCACCTGGAGTACTGTGGCCAGTTTTGGTCACCTTACCTTAAGAAGGATGTAATGAAACTTGAGGGAGTCCAGAGGTGGCCTACGAAGATGGTGGATGGGATGAATGGGAGGACATATGAAGAGAGACTTATGGCCCTGGGTGAGTATTCACTCCAATATTGGAGACATACAGGGGATATGTGTCTAGTCTACAGGGCATTTCGAGAAGGAGATTTGTGGAAATGTTTCAGACTCAAAAAGAGAATAGCAATGACAAATAATAGAGGACAGCAGTATCAATTAAAGTGAGATCATTTTAAAAAGAGACAGAGATAGCACTGGCGCTTTCAGAGAGTAGTTACAAAATGGAATGTATTACTATCAACAGTGGTGTCTACTGATAGTATGAATCAATTTAAAAATGCATTGGATAAATAACATGGAAATTACTGTTTCCAATTTGAAGTATAAATCAGAGCAGGCCATAAATGACTAATGCTGCTTGACCAGTCATGTATCCTATGAATCCTATGAATTAGGAGATTGTTTATCCAGTGGACGATACTTGGGGGCATTGTGCTGACCTAGTGTTGAGCCACAGTTTTCCTAGCATTGATCAATGCAATACCCCATTGTCTATGGGCATGTTGGGCCCCACAGTGTTTACTGGGGCCAACCTCACTCTCCTCGATTCCCAGCATAAACTCCACTGGTGTTCAGGGCAAAGGGGTTTTTAGAACATTTTGCATTATGTCATGCACCTCTACCCAAAATGGGGAAACTTTGGAACAAGCTAGTGTAAGACGCAGGAAGTCACGGGTCTGGGTGAGACATTTTGGGCATTTGTCAGATCTCGATGGGGTGAATCTTTGCAAACTGCATGGGGTAAAGTGAGTCTGATGTACAAAATTCAGTTGCATCCTGCTAAGCTTATTTGAGACTGAGTACTCATAAATAGTTTTCACTGCTCTATACCATATGTTTATTTATTTATTCTAGGATTACAAGTACCTTTGAGCCAAGGCTCTTTTACAAAGGTTCCACATCAGAAATAACAAACAACGAGGAAGGATATGTGATCACCTACTTCGTGCCCAAGATCTTCTCCCCATTTCACTCTTGCCTTGATTTCTGGTTTGGGCCTAGCTCCAAGAAGTAGTCGATATAGTGATGAGATAATTGATGAACCTGGTTGTGGTCTGTAAATTATATCCTCTATGGGGGAAGAGTGTCAAATTAAGACCTACTACAAAAGGTTGTAAATTAATATAATGCAAGTAATCAGAACTAGGAATCCCATACTGATTGTACAATTGCTGGAAACTCTTTAAAACACCCCCATAAAAAAGGTCCCCTAAGGTGTTTATGTCCATTTTCTGCCACCTAATAATGGTCTTGTGTAAAAATACATTGTATCCCTTGTTCCCCACCAAGCATTTGCATAGACTAGTATTTGGGGACATGGCAGATCTGTGATTTATGAACTTATGTACACCCTCCCACAGTCGAGAAAGACACTGGGTATAGGGATTTTTAATTTTTGGTGTGGTAAATAGCCTCTGCATTGGGGACAACAGTCTCTGTATCAACTCTCCTATCATGTGCTCCTCTTCTAGGTTTAGCCATGCCAGTTTTGTACTACTATTGGGCTTATTTACAAAGGCCAGTTGGGTAGCCTAGTAATAAAACTTGAAATTTGGCAGAGCCAGTCCCCCTTTTTTCACTGGCAGGTGCAAAATGGTCATCTTAATTCTAGCCATTTTCCCATTCCATTTAATATGGTATCCAAATATTTAAAAAAATATTCAGCTACCTGAACAGGCACAGTTTGAAATAAATACAGGCATCTGGGAAGGACAATCATTTTTATCAAACTGATGCACCCAATGAGGCTAATAGGAAGCCCTTCCCATCTGTCACAATTCTGTTTAATCCCCTTCAGGAGATTAACTTAGTTTTATTTATATAAATCTGCAGGATTTGTTTGGTATCATGATGCCTAGATATTTTAGAGATTTAACAACTCTTAACCTGAGGGGGATCGCAGGTATAAGGACTTTTTTTTTTCTTAACAGCAGCATCGCACTTTTAGTCCAGTTAATCTTATGGAGTGATAGGCCCCCATATTCTTTAAGTATGGTACTGTATGTAGTTTGGGAATCCCCTTTTGTGGGTCCTGAAGATAGATTAGGAGGTCATCAGCAAACAGAGTGAGCTTTTGGTTTATTCAACCTGCCACCAGACACTGGATATCCGGATCACTCCTAATTACTGCTGTCAAGGGTTCCAGGGACATGACATATAGCAGTGGGGAGAGACGACAACCCTGCCTTGTCCCCCTTGTTAGCTGGAGGGGTCCAGTCAGGGCACTATTCACAAGCACCTGGGCACTGGGAGCATTATAGAGGGCTGAAATCCACTTGAAGGTGATGTCTTCTAATCCAAAAACTCGCAGAGTGCTAAATAGATATTTCCATTCCACTCTGTCAAATGCTTTTTCAGCATCCAGAGCCAGTATCCCAGGAGCTCCCTTCCCCATTGCCAGCCCCCATTTCCAGGCAATATTCAAGGTGCAGCTGACATTTAACTTCCTCTCTCTTGCCTTGACAAAGACTGATTGATCATTGTGAATAATGGTAGAAAGTAACTTCCCAAGTCTGCTGGTGAGGATTCTAGCCATGATTTTATAGTCAGAGGTGAGGAGGGATATAGGTCCATAAGAGGCACATTGACTTGGGTGTTTCCTGGGCTTGGGGAGTATTGTGATGGTGGCTGACCTCATAGAGGGTGGTAGTGTACTTTAGTCGAAGACCTCATTAATCATGTTTATCAGGGGGTCCTTCAGCTTATTACTAAATAGTTTAAAAAAGTCTATTGGGTAGCCATCCAGCCCTGGAGCCTTCCTCCTCTTATATGTGCAATAGCTGCCTTAGCATCCCCCACTGAATGGGTGTCTCCAGGTGGTATTTGTCCTCCTCATCTGTGATCTGTGGCAGTTTTGCCTTCTCTATAAAAAAACATATTTGTTCATACTCAGGCCTCACCTCTGACCTATATAACTCTTCATTAAATTTTTTGAAACTTTCCCTTAAATTCCCATCCCCCTCATGTATTCTGCCCCTACTATTGGAAACCTGTGACGCATTTTTCCCATTCATCCTATTTCTAAGCTGCCATACCAACCATTTACCCCCATTGTCACCATCAAAATAGGTCCTGGCTTGTGTCAACAATATGGCCCTCTCAATACTAGCTGTACTCTCCACATTATATTGCCACTTAAGGGTTTGAAGGCATTGATACACTGCAGGGGTAGGGGTCTCCAGCGTGCTGACCGAGCATCTAAACTATTATGGCGAAGTAGGGACCTGAGAGTGAAATTTCGCCCTTTTGCTGTGTGTCACCCCTTCCCTTCAAATCAACTCAGACTCAGAGTTGATAATCTTTAGAATGGGAGGCACAGGGGGCACAGTTCCCCACATGGGGGGTTTGGTGGGCGCAGGCCCCTGAGAGAAACACCCCAATGTCGGACAAGCGAAATGTCATCTGTCGACATAAGGGATCTTGCTATGCTGAACTTCGACAACAGTGTCGTCGATTTGGCATAGGTAAACTGGGATCTCCATATATGCCTTTTCCAGCTTTTGAATTGTTTCTTTTAGCTCTACCACCTGCCTCTCTGCAGTCTTTTTTTTTTTTTTTTTAATGGAATGAGTAGGAGATAATTCCCACTCTTGATACTGCCTTAATGGCATCCCATCTAATCAGATTCAAAGTTTCTCCCCTGGGGTTATCTGCTAAGAAGTTTGCTATCAGAGTTTTGACAGCCTCTTTGAATTCTGAATCCTTTAGCAGCAAAAGGTCTAATTTCCATGTCCTAGGGGATCCACCCAGACCAGGTGTTTCAAGCACTGTCTGTAAGTATGAGTGATCTAAGATCAAAATAGGGCCATATTTAACCATCACTAGGAATTGTACAAGCTCCTGTGACACTAGGGCAAGATTGAGTCCATCATAATTTTTTGCAGAGTGTGAATAAAAAGAATATGTTCTGCCTCTGGGGTTTAAATACCTCCAGGACAAACCAGCCCAGTGACACAGAGGGCTGCGGCATCTGTGCCTTACCTCCTACCATGCCAGCGACCTATGTTTCTGGCGCGAGTGGGCTTCCAGTGGTTAGCAGTGGAGGGAGATGATCAAGCATCTGAAGGACAGCTCTCCTCTTCCCCGAGGGAGGATTGGCACTCCCACCGAATGACTACCCTCAGGTTGATGCCAGAGGGTAATGCAGGTCCACTGGGTGCCAAAGAATGGAGGGAGCTGTGGGACTTCCATGAATGTGCATGCCCCTTCACATACGCACATCTGGCACGTGCTCCCCAGCAGCAGGGAAGGGAGAAAAAATGGTGGAAAACTCCCCTGGCTGCAGGTGACAACCAACCCTCTGCAGGCTCTGCACCCGGTGACTAGGCAGATCTCTAGCAATTAAGACCCGGTGATACTGGGGTGACGAGACTGGGGGAGGTCAGTCAGATGGGGGCAGCTAGGGGGCAAAGGAGATACAACCTATATGGAAGAAAAAATAAATGCCTCCATTAGTCCATAAACCTGTGATCTTTCATGAGGTTTAATAGTGCTTTTGCACTCCTGCTCAGTTGCCCCACTGACCTGGATGACCTGTCCATTATTGTATCTAAAACACAGTTAAAGTAACCATTTAAAATCCAGGGCCCAGCAAAGTCTGCCATCTCTACTGATAGAAGATAAAAGAAAGTAGATTTGTCTACATCGGGTGGATATATTTTTTTTTTTATTTCAGTTTTGGATTAAAACCTTTGAGTCCAGGACTCGCTTTCAAAGGCTCCAAGTCATTGTACTACAAACATTACAAACATAACAGTGTTTACAGAAAACAGAAAAACAGTTACACAGGCATTCAAATACCAAGAAATTATATACATCCAATGATAGGTTAAAGATGATAGGGTCAAATAGGGTTCAGCCGTCTTGTGGTTCACTAGTTTGTAGGTCAAACTAGGAGGAAGGGTTAGGGAGATCAACCAAGGATGGGGTCATCATCGAAGTAGTGCATTGTCAGCAGAATTGGCCTCATTTAGGGAGGGGGGTAAGAGGGGTTTCAGGAGATTTAAGGAGGGATGGGGGGTTGTGTGGCTGAAATCCTGACTCATTAGTGCAGGTAAGCACAGTTCTTTTTTGTGTCAAGAAGGGATCTGAGCCCAGATTTGAAGGTACTAATTTTGAGTGTATCTGTGAGGTTAGCAGGTAGCTCATTGTACCATTTTGGTCCTTGATGCAGGATGGAGTTCTGCGAAAGTTTTGTCCTTTTGAAGGGAATCACCAGCCTATCAGTAGCCACACTTCTAGTTCATTTGGTGGGAACTGCAGGCGTAAAGAGGCAGCCCAGTGTGGGGGAGGTAAGCCCAAGAAGCACTTTTTTCAGAAGTAGGCAGGTTTGGTATTGTGCTCTATGATGGAGTGGGAGCCACCCAGTTTCAGTGTAGAGCGTTCAGGTGTGGGTGTCATGAGCAGTCCCTATTGACAGATGGCGGGCCTTATTTAGTAGCGTGCTGACCCTGTTTAGAGCAGTTTTTGTGCCTGCTCCATAGATAGGCGGCCCGTAATCTATGGAGGACAGTACTGAACTACTAGTGGCAAGTTTGAGAGCTTCTGGTGTCATAGAATGCATATGGTGGTAGAGGACCCCAAGTTTTATATTAACTGACTTGACAATGGAGTCTATATGGCCAGAGAAGGTGACTGTATCATTGAAGGTAATGCTGAGGTATTTGAACTTGGTTACTTGTTCCAGTATCTCACCTCGTGGTTATGAATGAGCAAAGGTTGGTATTTCTTTTTGCTTTGGGAGGTAGAGAAGAGTAGACTCAATTGTTTTTATGGTTTAGTAGTAGTTTGTTTTGTGTGAACCAGGATTCAAGCTTGAGGAAGCTGTTTTGGAGTTCAGTAGTGATGGAGTTGTGATCTTTGCCAGCAACAGATTACTGCATCATCAACATAGAGAACGGTGCGTGCTGTAAATGTGGATGGTGCAGTGTTGATGAAGAGGCTGAAGAACAGTGGGCCAAGAATAGAGCCTTGTGGGACCCCGAGGGACACCTCCTTAGCTGATGATATGGTGTCTCCAATTTTGACTCGTTGTGACCTGCTTGTGAGGTAGCTTCCAAACCAAAGCACCATATCCGGGGATAGGCCTGTCGAAAGGAGGCAGTTTAGGAGGTGTTTGTGATCCACGGTGTTTGTGATCCACTGAGCCTATATCCATTTTTTGGCCAGTATTAAGCTGGAGTTGGATAAGGGTGTGTCTACTACCACTGTCATTATTAACCTTAGTGACAACTCCTGGGAATCTAGGCCTCAGCCACACAGTGACCCCTTGGACCTTAGAGGTGAAATATGAACCATATCATTCCCCACCACAGTTTTTAGACATATGTGCCCCCTTGTTACTGGTCATGTTGATTTCCTGAAGGCATACAGTGTCAGAACCCAGTGCTTTCATCTTATTTTGGATTCTCTTCCTCTTGACATGAGATTTCATTGCATTAACAACCCATGAGCTAATCTTAATGTTGTTATCACCTTTTAAAACCTTATTTATGCTACCATTCCCTGCTCACAGAACACATCATAAGGTAAGATGGTATTGTATGCACCACTGCCTCTATTTTAGCTGTTTTTGCCTAAACAAATTTTCCAACTTTGGGTGTTCATAACATTCAGTACTTAACAAAACTAACAACATTAACAAAAACATGTTCCCACCCTCCCACACCTAAGATGTTCAACAAAGTATTTCTTCCCTTATTTCTTTGACCCCTCCTCCCCTTTTCCTGCTTGCTAAAGACTTTGTAGCCAAGCATTCTACCAATTGTAGGCTCTTCTACTGCCTGTTGGCATCAAGACACATACAGTAATTTGCTACCAGTCTCACCCCCAGCCGGAGATAGCTAGTAGCTTGCCACTTTTAAGTTCGGCATTGAATTACAGTGTTCCCGGCAAACATTATTCTTTGCCTCCTCATCTCAACCCCATTGGATGAGTCGGCTCCTGAGCCATGGGTTCTGATGCCTGCTACCTGGGCTAGTATCCTATGCCCTGGGTGCCCCGTAGGCTTGGCTCAGTTCTAAAGTTCTACAACTACTGTTAATAATTACAGAACATTCATTTTCCCCAATGATGATTCCTACCATTCTCCCTATGTTGTACTTCTGCATCATCCTAGGGCAGGCTCATGGGCTTTTTCTCCCCCTTCCCTAGCTGTCCCTCTTCAGCATTCCAGAAGTGTGTCTTGCCTCTCTACTCATTGTACCCTTTATGTCCCCCCCTTTTTTTTCCTCCATCTTGGATACTCTCTAACTTGTTCTTCCCCTTTTAGTCCATTTGCTTAGATTGGCAGTACCCCAATGTCCCTAATAGCTTCACCCATGGTCCCCTCAAAGTAACCCCTCCTCCCCCCTTCTTCCCCCTCATCTGTTCTTTATTTTTGTGTTTTTATGCAAACCTCTTTGCTACATTCAGTGTGTTCCTATACCCTCATGCTTCCATCACGCCTCCTCACCACCCATTAACTGCATTCAGAGTGTCCCTTAATCCCCGCGCTTCCCCCCTCCTCCCCCCATTGCTTCATGTAGTTAAGGCTGTTCCATGCCAACCAGATATTTACAATGGCTTGTGAGTTAATGTCATGGGCATTATACATACAAGATAAAAGATGGCCCCTTCCGTTTGTCAATATCCATGCTCACGCATGTCCCTTGCTGATACCCATGGCACCAACTGTGGTCAAGGTGGGGTTGAAATAAGATGAGATGCTGCATCCACTGTATGTCCATCCTCATTATTTTTATCCATCTGGTGTTTCATTCGTGTGCAGGGTTATTGAGGTTTCCTTGTCTACTCCAGCCAGGGCTGCCCTTCTTTGCATCTTCCCTCACTATATATGTTGTCAGGCAACTTTTGAAATTGCCACATACATCTGTTGGGGGGAGGTATGATGAATTGTCCCAGACCAATTGGGGTTCTATGTAATAATGGTGATTGCGGAAAGTGTACATCTCTGAAAGTCAATTTCGGCAATGTACACTGCCGGCACACATAAAATGGCACTGGGGATTTATTTCTTTTTTGTTTATGTAGGGGGCAAAGCCCCCCACACCCCCTACTAAAGGATTCTGAACTCAAGGGCAGTGCATGTCAGGGGGTGCAAAACTGGAAAACAAATTTAAGCCGGGTACGCAACAAAACGAATGCGTGCCCAGACCTGAACCCAGCACCCTCGCAGCTCTAGCCTGCCACCCACCCACCATGCCAGAGGGCCAGCTCAGCAACCCACCACCACACTACACCTCACAAATCCTCCATCCCCTTCCACCTGTTGCATAGTGTGCTTGCTCCCCCCTCCCATGCGCATGCACATATAGTGACAGTATGTCACTATAGCCATATTCGCCCCCTGCCTACTAACCCTGTGAACAGGCACTGCTATTGAGTCACCCTTTTTTGTAAGCACTCAGTAGTGGATGCCCTTATCACAGAATACCTCCAATTGGTGCACTGTGTACAAGACATGCCTCCCCATCCTGCTTTCCATCAAAGGAGTGATGCAAATGTGAGTGCAGAACCCTGGACCACAGCAAGGAACTTCCCAGCACCAAGGTAAATTCAGAAAAGAGTAATTATATTTTTATATCCCAGATTTCCCAGTATTTCTGGCAGGATCAGCACCTCTCAGGGATGGGTTCGAGCAATTAAACCATGTGCACAGTCAAATTTAATCCCATCGCCGGCCCAGTGGTGCTGGAGATTGAGGCGCTGGTTGCTACACTTTCATGCCACACCGGGGACCTGCTTCTTTTTTGATTATGCAGGGGGCTTTGCCCCCCCCCCGAACCCCTCCACTAAAGGATTCTCAACTCCAAGGGAGTGCATATTGGAGGGGTGCAAAACTGGAAAAACAAATTTAATCCAGGCATGCAACAAAACAAATGTGCAGCCAGACCTGAAACCGACACCCTCACAACCCTAGCCTGCCACCCACCCATCACACCACAGGGCCAGTTCAGCAACCCACTGCAGCACTACGCCTCACAAATCATCCCTCCCCTTCTACCCATTGCACAGTGTGCTCACTCCCCCCTGCATGCATGTGTACATATAGTGACAGGATGTCACTATAGTTGTATTTGCCCCCCTGTCCAGTAACCCTGTAAACAGGTGTCACTATTGAGTCTCCCTTTATGTAAGTGCTCAATAGCGGACAACCTTAATACAGGATATCTCCAGTTGGTGCACTGTGTCCAATACATACCTCTCCATCCTGCTGTCCTTCAAAGGAGTAACACAAACGTGAGTGCCAAACCCTGGACCACAGCGAGGAATAGTGTTGTGTGAAATCAGCCTAATCAGCATATGTAATCAAATTACTGCCTGGGCATGTCTGATGCCACTGATTGCTTTGTATGTGTCTGTCTATACAATTCTCCTGTGTCTATGCAATTCTTCTGTGATCTGCATTGAAATCAACTGATTACTATGTCACTTGTAGCCCTTTGACACAGTACTGCTTGCAGTACATGCTTCCATGTAACTATTTAGTTCTTGTTATCATTGCTGTACTTAATTTTTGTATTGTACTGTATTTGAAGTCTCTGTATATCTGATGTGAAACCTGTGTAAAGGAGTCTATGACTCAAAGGTATGTAATCTGATATCTCCAATAAATAAATAAATTAAAATATTTCGCCAGGTGAAATATTTTGCATAATTCTGCAATTACACAAGATTTTTCACCTATGCAAAATTACATTTTGCCTGTTTTCTTTATTTCACATAATGGTGAAATTTCACTTAACATGCCTTGGTGAAATATTTCACCTATGCAAGGCAAAATTTCGCTTGGTTCCACGATTTCACATAAATGGCAAAATTTCCATCTAAATTTGTTGGTCTTCCAATTTTGCCCATTGATGCTCCAAATTTTGCCTTGTGGCGTAATTTCACCAGTGTAACTTTTGATTTCGCAGGTGAAATTTTGGTCCAAAGGTGAAATTTGCAATGCACTGTGGGTAAATAGGTCAAAAGTCATGTGTAGCTTGTTTACAACTCATTCTGTTGTGTGTTGAGTTGGACAGTAGTATGTTATGGTTCATCAGAGCAAATAAAGCCTTTGAAAACATACCTAAAGCTTGTTTTTGAGAACTAATTGCTGCAAAATATAAAGTTTTTTCCTAGTGCTACTTTGCTGCTAGGGAATATTTTCTAATTTTGTGGATTTCTGTATAATACTTAATTTAAATTAGGTTTTACTTTTCTCTCTGTCTTTGAAAGAGTTGTGTGGGGTAGGGTAGGAGTGCAAATCAGTGCAGACTATTTCTAGCTAAGCAGATTGGTATTTACTCATAACTGTGAGTTATTTATTTACTGTTATTTCATATTAATTTTGTTATATCGTGCCATTTACTTTTCTCTGACAAGTTTCTCCATCCTGTTTGAGAGAGTTCCTACAACTGTTAGCTGTGTTATATATACCATTCTTCCGCTTTAGTTGTAAATTGATTGTGAATTCTAAAGTTTTAAACACACAGAGCTGATCCTTTGTTTATGGCTAGTTCTGTTTGCTAGAGTGTTAACTTGTTTTACTAAAACTGTGAAAATGAACAGTTCTATATTTTTTGTATGTTTACTTAAGTACTTCTACTTGATCATTTGAACTTGTCCATTTACAGTCGCACTCCATTGTGGAATTGTTCTGCTGTATGTTACTGCTGGAGCTTGACTCTGCACACTGCGCGGTGTTCCTGTTTTAGTTAACTTACCTTACCCTTTCTCTGTTATAGCACTGTTTGCATAACACCTGATGTGTGCATTATAAAACATTATATATTAAAATATTCATTTTCAAGAGATTTCTTGGTGTCCCTCTGATCCAGACCACTACTATATTATGTGGTACTTGCCTTTGTTGCAGTTTTATGGTTGTCTCTTCCCTTATATAAAAAAAAAATTGTGGTACTAAGCAATGACACATTACAGTACTTTATTTGTCCAGAGACACAGGTAATCTGTATTTAAAGTTGGCCACTTGTGCCCTTTTTCCTTGTGTGTGTTTCTTTAATTCCTATCCTGTTTGGGGAAAAAAGTTACCTTTTTTGTTTTTACTAGAATAGGCTGCCTACCATATACGGTAATAGTTGTACTCTAATTGCTGGTACCTGTCCTGATTGTGTTTGGACTTTTAAGGAACCCAGTACTGTAAATGTGTGATGTTATCTTTCATGTGTGATGTGTTACTCACACAATTAGTAGTAATACATCCTTTCTTCAGATACTCACAGAGAACGGCGAAGCTTTGAAGCAGCAGTCAGCAAAAAAGCCTGCTAAGAAGTGACCAAGTACAGGGGGGAAACATGGCGGGGGGGATGAGGAAGCTAAGAAGTCTGCTGAAAAGTGCAATTTCATTTCCAGTTCTCCATAGCAGTGAAAGCACACGTATGTCTGCATCAGTGTCTTCTGATGTGGGCTCTGGTGGTGCAGTAGGAACCAGCAAAGGAGTTGGCTGCTGAACTGGGTCAGGCAGACCTGTGTCTTACTTTTTTAAAGCTCAGACTGTTGCAGCCATGCTAGTGGGGGATGCTGACAGTGAGAAAAAGGGAGGCACTGACACCTGCACAGGAACAGTGGTCCAGGACTCAGAAGAGGGTGATAAATCTGTCAGTGTGACTGTCCACGTTTCTGCAGGAGTTGGTGATAATAGTGTTCAACAATAGTCTGATAGTCCTGGAGATAAGGATAGTCAGCCTCCTGAGATAGTTGTAGATAAAGAAAAAGGTGCCGTCCTCCAAGAAGACAGTGATAGGGGGAGGAAGAGGAGGAGGAAGACAAGGACATCATCACTATTGGTGGTGATGAGGATGACTGAGATGATCCCACATGGGAGTCTGAGTTAAAAAGGTCAAGGGTGATGTAGACTATTTACATGTATAGCCCATGGGTCAGTCTGTCACCAAGCCCATAAGCAAACCTCCAAGCAGTCAAGTAACCCCACCTCCCAAAAGTAGTTTTACTGAAGTGATGAGAGCAATGCAAAAAACACACACTTTCACACCTGTTTCTGAGCTATCCCAGTCCCAGAAGCATCTGAAGTCCAGAGGTCAAAAGTTTCTAGTTTTGGACTTTTATGTGTTAGATCCTGCTGATGAGACCATAGCAATATGCCAACTTTGTTAAGCCGGTGTTAGGGGAAAAAGGGAAGCCACATAGGCACCAGTGACCAACACAACCACCTGAAAAATAAGCACATACTGAGATGGCAACAACACCAGAAGGATGCCAGAGCTGTTGGTAGCAAGTTACATGTAGCAGAGGAAGAGCTGGAGGAGGGAGGGCAGAGTGGGTCAGTGGTGGAGGAGGAGGGTGAGCAATCCTTTGATCTCTCAAGTAGTGGGGATAGCAGTGGCAGTGTGAGTCCCAGTCCCAAGAGTCTGAAATGTACACCACCACAGCCACAAGCAATCAAAATAACTGGTTTCATGCGGTCTACACAGCCCCAAGAGTCAAGTGTTACCCTAAAAGAAAATCATTGCTCCCACAAGTACAGCATTCTGGTCAGACAGCCCCAAAGCTGCAGCCCACTCTGAAGACCATTCTTGAGTGGCAGACAAAGTACCCCCACAATCATGCTGTTGCACAAGATTTAAATGCTGCCACTGCTGAAATGCTAGCCATCGATCTTTTGTGCCATTCTCTTTTATACAGAGTGCTGGTTTCCATAGGTTGATGGCCCATGCCTGTCCCAAATGGCAAGTTCCATCGCAAACCTATTTTACTAAGCATGCCATGCCAGAGCTGAACAGTAGAGTTGCTGATTACATTAGACGTGCATTGAACCATAGTACATCACACTATATCCATCTTAGCATAGATATGTGGACCAGTGGACAAACAACAGCAAGCTTGTATCTGTGCATAACAGCACACTGGACACAGTTGCCTGGGGCGGTACTTGATTTTGGGCCTGGCAAAACATATGTGAAGCAAACTTTTGGTGGTAGCAACACACCTTGTATTCGGCAGCTTGCAGCCACCAGTATAACATGTGTCATAGGTTCCCACATGGCTGTGAAAATGCTTACTGTTCTGCTGAATGAGTATGAAGGGTGGCTACACACACAGTCACTCATAGCAGGATTCATTGAAAGTGATAATGGCTCCAATGTAGTGAAGTGCATTAGTGATGGTGGTTCTTTTCAGAGTGCCCAGCCTGGCACACTGCCTTAACCTTGTTGTTCAGCAGTTTCTCTACCATGCAGATATTAAGGAAATGGTTACTGTTGCTCGTCACATCTGTATCCATTTCATCCATTCTGCAAAGGCCTGTGACCATCTACTTGAGCAACAGCGCAATAACCATCTGCCTCAGTACCGGATGAAGCTTAATGTTGTCACCAGGTGGAACTCCACACTGTACATGCTTGACCGGCTGTATGAACAGTTTAAGGCTGTGTCAGAATACCTGCTGCTGCACACCACCCATGGCAGTGCTGGAGTGTCCATCACTCTAACAACAGAGCAGTGGTGCCAAACTGATGGGCTAATATGCATTCTCCATTCATTCGTACATGCTACACAGGCAGTGAGTGGGAACACTGCTTCTATAAGTCAGTCCATACCCCTCATACATGTGCTGATGCAGACACTAGTGAATGTACAACATCAGACAGAGGCAAGTGGGGATCATGGCATTTGTGATCTAATGGATCACATGCTCCATGTGCTGGATACAAATACCCATGTATCTGGCATTTTGCAGTCGGCTGACTTTGCAATCACCACCATGCTGGATCCAAGTACAAACGTGGCCTGCACTCTATAATTGAAGGAGGTTGTCAGCGAGTACAACAGTTGACAGAGAACCTCTTTAGATTGGTACATGCTGCACAAATGAAAAATGCATGCACGGCATCAAAAACAGATGTTGCTACCACCACCAGCTGCTCACAGGCAACCCAATCAGAAAAAATGGGCAAGGCAGAGCAGAAAACAGCAAGCAATCCCATTTGGGATGTTCTCTTTTAGGTGGGAGTGGAAGATATGGAGGAAAAGGAGGAGGAGGAGGAGGCAGATGAGGCAGCTGGACTCCAGGAAGCAGAACGAATGGTGGAGGCCTACATGGGGGATCCAAAGCACCTTGCCATTACTGTTGAGCCACTGCTGTACTGGAGCAGTACAATGACTGACTGGCCAGCACTAACATCAGTTGCTGTGAAATACCTGAGCTGCCCACCATCCATTGTCACTGTGGAATGAGTGTTAAGTGCGGCTGGGGCAACTGTGAGTAACCGTCGGACCAGTTTGTCACCCAATAATGTTTCCATGCTAACATTCATCAAAATGAATGAAAGGCAAATTCCACACAACACAGTGATGTCAGTGGTGTTGCCACAGGAACTGTGTCTCAGTGACGAGGATGATGACGATCCCTTGACAAAGGCATCCACCATCAGCGAGGTGGATCAGGCAGCAATGTAGAGAATTCACACCTGATGAGAACTCCAGTCTTGAAGTCTGTGAGGGGTGCTTCTTGGATGATGTGGAATTGGAAGTTGAAAAAGGCTGAGTTTACTTCAAGGCTCCCCCTCAACAACTTTCAACTCAGTATGGTGGCTGGGTGTGTATGTTATACCTTATTTGTAGCTATGTATCATTGGATTGGATATGGTAATGTGTTGTTATGTGCTGCAGTGTGTATAAGTTTAATTTGATCACCCTTTTCCATAGCCTGTTGATTGGTCACCTCACCATTAGTCCCTGAAGCCTATATAAAGCAGCAGCAATGTAATTACCACAACCGTAATGATTTTGCAATTGCATGATTACAGTTATAATGTTTTTCTTCCAAAAATATCTTACTTTTCATGTTGACTATATCAACCCCATCTTATAGCAAGATATGTTGTCTGAATGTCCTTAAAAGTGCAAATTCCACACTGCTCCAACACTCCCTCTCATCACCTGACCTGACCTGACACACCCATGCACACCATGAGACTGAAAAAATGTTTCTGCCATTTAGTATCTGTGACATGTACAATAATCCTGGCTCTTAGATTAGTACAAATAGCATATGAATGTAACATGCTAATTCAACAGTTAACACCACAAGATGAACACATGTTGAGAAATGGAGAATGGTGGCCATCTTTAATAATGCTAATCATTAATTACAAGAGTAATCATGAAGAGGCTTTACAACTTACAACATCAAATCCTCCCAAAAAGGTTTCTTATGCTACAGTACCAGGTTAAGGTACACCGAAACCGCAACGGTTCCGGAGGAGGGGGTCAGGGCAGGGGGAGGGCCCTGCTCTCTTCACTTAGGAATGGATTCAAAATGTTCATGATTACTGCAGCTATGCAATCTCCATTGATTAGACAAGACATTAACCCCCTCTACCTAATTATTTACTAAACACCATCTCAACCATCTGTTTTCTCATACACTTCCTCACTGTATGTGGGTGGCAGTGGTGATTACTCATTAATGGTAATGGTATGGACAGCAGTCCAGTGAGCAACATTGCAGTTCAAGTAACACCCCTGTCTTCCACAGACACAACACAGCTCCTGCAGGGCCTGGTTGGATGTAGTCATCACTGAATACATAAGATACGATAAAACCTCAACAGAGGAAAATGACCTAAGCAAGGCCAAAGATAAGAAAAAATAATGGATAATGGTCAATCTGCATACCTGGTTTTACCTAAAAAGTTGGAAAAAGAAGCAGAGAAAAATATGTACAATTACCATACCTTGTGATGTCATTAAACTACAGACATTCCCCACAGGAACATGCTGTGGGGTGTACGTGATTCCAGACCAAGGTCCATGATGAAGCACAGTAGCATTAGCAGTGGTAGCAGGCATTCCCCTTCCCCTATCAGCACTGCGTATCTTGAAATAAGAAAAAAATAAGAACAAATTTTGAGGATTGTTAAAAAGTCCCCCCCACCACCCAAGACCGTCCACCTCAGAAGACCATAACAAATTAAGAAATATTTACCTCAAGAACTGTGAAAGTGGAACCATCGCACAATTAAATAAATCCCCCAGATCTGGTCAGCAGTTTAATGACATCATGAGGTATGGTAAGTATACATTTTTTTCTCTGCTTCTTTTTCAGACTTGTTAGGTAAAACCAGGTATGCAGATTGATGCGTATCCATCATTTTTTCTTGTCTATGGTTCTGTGAAATTGAAAGATTTGTGCATCTCATGAAATATTTTGTGGGGCTAAATGCAAAATTGCGCCCCTGGAGCCAGTGAAAGTTTGCCTGTGAACTGGAGAAATTCATCACTCAAGAGTGACATTTTGCCACCCATGGGCAAAATTTCATAATTTTCACCACTTAAGACTCCTGGTGTCTAGTGGACCCCCGCCATTCACTGGCCCAAATATAGAAAACATTTTTGTTTCTCCTGGGTTTCTAGTGGTCCTCCCTGCCCCATGGTCAATCACCAGTCAAAATTGAAAAAAGCACCCCACTAGCCCAGTTACCCTCATGTCCTTCTTGTATCCTCTTTGTGAAAAAAATAAAGTTAAATCCCCACTCCCTGGTGTCTAGTGGACCTCCCACCTCCCCACCCTCAGATCAGTCACACAGCGCCCACCCTGCTCTCCCCAGTACCCAAATTGAGCCACTGGCACAGCCCTCCACTCACCTCCATGGCCTACTGCTCACCTCCACAGCTGGCAACCCAACTGAGCTCTTCAGTGAATGAGCATGTGCTTGTACAAGCACGCGCTTATTCATTGAAGCACCCAGTTGGGCTGCCAGCTGTGGAGGTGAGTGGAGAGCTGTGCCAGTGGACCGATTAGAGTAGTGGGGGGAGCAGGGTGGGTGCTGTGTGACTGATCAGAGGGAGGGGGGTGGGGTCCACTAGATACAGTGAATGGGGATTTGATTTTTTTTTTAAAAGGAGGACTTGAGGGTAACTAGGGGTGGAGGGCTTTATTCAATTTTGGACAGCAATCAGCCAGGAGCCAGGGGATGCCACTAGACACAAGGGAGAAATAATTTTTTTTTTCTACATTTGGGCTGGTGAGTGGCTGGGTGGAGGATCATTAGACACCAGATGTCCATTTGCTGGGGGCGAAATTGCGGGCAAAAGTTTGCCATTTCACCACAATTTTTACGAAAACTTTCACACAGCAAAATTGCCAATTTTGAGGCAGTTTTGCCAGCAAAATTGTATTTTGCAACATTTCTAGTGGTATCTCCCCAATTGCCTGTAGCCGTAGTAGCACCTCATCAGATCCACCTACTCACAACACCACAACACCCCTCCCCACACCCCACCCTTAACTGAGAGTTTTATGCCCCAACCACTCACTATGGCAACCAGCACAGCCCTCCTCTCACTTCCTTGGCCAGCTACCATATAAGCTATCAGTGAGCATACATACCATGGAATGTTATTTCTACAATATGCATGCTCACTGACAGCTCATAAAATGGCTGTCTGCAGAGGTGTGAGAAGGGCTGTGCTGGTTGCCGTATGGAACCGTTGGGGAACAGGACTCACAGGTAAGAGAGGGTGCAGGGAGGTGGGTTGTGAGGCGGCAGGTCAGGTGGTTGGCTGTTCGAGGGCCTTCACTGTAATAATATTGTAAAGTGACTGAATGAGCGATCGTGTGGTGGACTGGTATCACTCAATCAATCCATCAATAAATCAATCAAATTTTTTATTTTACAAGGTGGAACACCATTGAGAATAAACTAATTTACAATATAGACCTGGAGGAGATACACATCAACAATTTGATACAGTCACAAATACACTGACAGACAGAATACAACTTTATACAACTAAGTAACATGATAATTTCACATACAGCAATTATATGGACACTATACTGACAGGCTGAGATGCCGAGTCTAATGTAATACATGACAATTATATAGGTATCTACAGTATATATACAGAGTCTGCACAATGTAGAGAAAAGAGGAAAATAAAAATTATTAATGTAGATGTGGTACTCAGGAAGGAAGGCCAGGGGAGAGGTAAGAACATAAGGAATACCAGATGGGCAACTATGCAGAATCAGTGTGTTCTGACACAGAGGGTTCCTGATTGCCTCTGACCTCGACAGTGAAGCTCGAGAGGTCCATGGGAATCAGAACCTCAAGGTGGCAAAACACTCTGGTTGTGCATAGAGTTGCTCATCCTGTATTTTTATAGTGTATAGTACTGTGTGAAAAATGTGTTTTGTTAGTTCTTTTGCTTTCAAAATTAAACTGACCCATGCAGTCTCTAGAGGTTCTAGAATGCTGTTCTACCACAGTAGGGTAGAACAACATTTTGAAAGGGATGGAATTATATACAGAACAGCACTCTGCTATACACTATAATTACATTCAGGGACACAGGTTAACACGGGATCACTGGATCACAAGGGCAGTATTTATTCTGTTACAATAAGTGATTTATTATTTTTTTTGTTTTTATTTTATATTTTATTAGGTTTCTGGATAGTCAGTGCAGAGGTTCCAGCAGACAGACAGATCATACTACCAGTGCATCATTTTTACAGTAAGGATAATATATATCACTACACATGTTACAGCATTTGAGGGGTTAGCCAAAATTCTGGTAAAAGACTAATATCGAATGAATAAATGATTGGCTTTATGTTGCCATTAGCAGGAAGTAATCGGTATCGAATAGAGACATAGTGTACCTTTTTATGGGTAAAACCTCCCCCTTCTACACAATCAAGGATTAAGGATTTTATATAAATAACCTTAAGTAATTCTGACAGAGAGACTTATTGTTACAGAGTTAACAAACAAACTTTATAAAAAAGCAAAGGATTATGTTCTGCAGTTACACAAATAATCTGATCTGTGTGCTCTGTATGCAGATATTCTTCTTCCTTGTTTTAACCAAGAACGAAGTTTAAGCCCACAGTAAGTCAATTCAAAACAATTTTTATCCTGCATCCCTAAACTGCTCTAATACTACAGCTGAGAAACACAGAACAAAAACTTAAGTTAGACAAAGCAGATGAATTTGTGATGCTCAGCTCAATAAACAGATGAAATGAAAAATGACAGGATAATTATTACCCAAATAAATAGTCTAGAAATTAATAGAACTATCAAAAGTGTACCAACAGCTTTGGTTGTCCAAGATAGCACTGTGGAAATACTGTAGCACCAAAGTTACCTATTCCAGTAGGAGAAGCTCAAGATGGAGGTCTGAGGACATTGCCATAGTGCCATTTTAAATCTTGTGTGGCACATTAGCCTCAAGTTTGAAACAGGCTGCTGCAGTTCACAAGTGGTAACGAAACTGAGGAATAGTTTGTATATGTCTTGCAATAATCAGTTACACTTTTGCCTCTAGGTATGGTGTGGGGTGGGGTAGTAGGTAGGGTAGGGTAGGGGGCTTTTGGGGAGATTACCGGACCAATATTGTAAAGGGACTGAATGGTGATCCAGGGGTTGGGGGTGCACCACTGGACCACTTGGAGAGTATTTACACTGTTAGAACATATGACTCATATGACTAGGTAGTCATGTCATTTTTTTTTCCTTCATAGAAGGTAACTGTAATAATATCGGTTTTTAATGTGCAAGACAAATGATGTTAACATGATATGCAGTTCTATACAGAACTTTGTGCAATATGCTGGTTATATATGAATTTATTCTAAGGAAGTTTTAATCATATTTGATCAAGAACAAGTGATTGGGGGCCACCAGACACAGGCGACTGATATAATCAGTGTGTACAAGTGATCAAGGGGGGAGGGTACTGGACACCAAGAACTGATATTGGCAGTGTGTATGGGGAAGTGGGTGGGACCACTGTACACCAGGGATTGACATTAGTATTTACAGGAGATCGGGAGGGAACCATTGGACCCCAGGGAATGTTGTTTACCTTGTGTAGAAATCATTAAGGGGCTGCTGTGCTCCATGCATATGAGCCCCAAATGGGCATGCAAATGACCTCTTAATGCCTTGCATGCTCAAAGAGATTATTTGCATGTTCAGGCTGAATATAGCCCACATGGATCTTGGTGCTGCCACATTTAAGACAGCACTATTACCTGTGATTATATGCAGCCCGATCCATGCTGGGGCAGCGCAGTTTCACTTAGCACTGCACCAACATGGCCTGATATTCAGTTGGGTAGTGCTGCTTGCTATCTGATTGAATATAGTAGTAGCTGGAGGGAGTACAAGGGAAGGGCAGTGCAAACATTTCTGCTGCACTTGTGCAACTTTCTGAATACGGGGCCCTTGATATGCTTATGTCATGGTCACCCCCACACTCATCTACCACCTCTGCACAGTAACTCTTTATGCTATATTAACTCCCAGACAATGACACAGCTACCATACAGCCCCCCCACATTTGTTCAATTGTGTAAGGTAATAGTTATCACAATAGACTCACATTTGTTCAACCATGATTCTGGAATCAACTAGCTGATAAAAAGGATAGATGTGAGCAGTAAGTTTAGAAAAGTTTGAAAAGCCAGCAAGGGGGCACAAAGGGCCAAGGCACCATGTGCCTTACCTGCTGCCACACTGGAGCCTGAGTTCAGGAATTAACATGGATCATCTGGGGTTTGGCTGGTAGAGGAGGACTGGTCATCCCACAGGAAGCTCACCTCCTCTGTGGAGGGAGGGGGGTCTATTATTTATTTATTTATTTAGCTTTTGCTGACCAGGTAGGTACATTAGACAATCTGTATGCCTATTTTCAGGTACAACCCAGGAGAGTACAATGAAATTACAGGTTCAGGCAAGGTACATAACAACAAGAGGGGCAATGTACAGAGTTACAAGAGAGTAAGATAAACATAGATAGTATACAGTGAGCAGTAATAGTTAAATATACATATACATGCAGAATAAATAGAGTAACACATTCCATGATAATTACATTGCATAAGTGACCCTATTTACCAGGGCCACTTAATACATAAGCAGATGGCAATCAATCACATGCTACACAGAGATTAAAGGACAGTAGGCAGTGGATCAGAAAGGGACAAATTTGGAGACCTGGTTAGGGTGGCTTGGCACACCCACACACCGAAGACAGTTTCAAGTGCTCTCACAGGGAATTACGGAGACACAGCTGGGAGAGGGAGGAACGTACATGGTCAGGAAGGGAGTTCCATAGCCTCAGAGCACATGTAGCAAAGTCCCTATCCCCCATTAGGGTTTGAGTATACGGAACTTTGAGCACCGCCAGACCCTGAGACCCGAGGGAGTAGGAGGAGGATACAGCAAGCAGGAGAAGCTGTGCAAGCCCCGGTGGGGTGCCAGTTCTGAGCACCTTTCCTACGAAGCAGCCCAACCCATATTTCAAGTGATTGTCTGGGGAAAGCCAGCTCAGTTTGTCGTATAATTGACAATGGTGGGTGAGATGTGGGACAGCCAGGGCAAAGCGACAGATGTTGTTATAGGTCATGTTCCACCTGTCAAGGTGGACCTTGGAGGTGTCAGTGAACAGGAGAAGGCCATAGCTTAGTGAAAGGAGCAGCACATCTCTGGCCAGTGACAAGTGAGCTGCAGAGGTCAAGTTTTTCTTTGCCCTTTAGGCAAGACCCAGTGTGCAGTCTATGGTTCTACAAACATTTAGGATGTGACTCCCCAGGTCAAGTTGGGGGTCAAGTGTAACCCCAAGGTATTTTTTTGAAACTGTGGTTGGGAGGGGAGAGCCATCCACACCACTGACACATAGAGGGACAGGGGATGCCTTGATCTTGGCTGCTGACCCAAAGAGCATGGCCTGAGTTTTTTTTCAGATTGAGGACCAGTTTGCTGGATGTTACCCAGGCTTGAGTATTCTTAAAGGCCTCACTCAGCTGAAGGTTAAGAACCCCAATGTCTCTGGAATGTGCAAGGATGACAAGATCATCTGCATAAAGGGTGGCACTACAGTTGGAAGCAGCAGCAGGGAGATTGTTAACAAATGCGGAAAAGAGAAGGGGCCCCTGTGGGACACCAGAGGTTACCGGAGTGGGGTCAGAGAGGACCTTGTTGAATTTAGACTGCTGTGTTCTGCCCTGGAGGTAGTTTCTCAGCCATCTCAAGGCAGGGGGGGACAGACCTAAGGACTGCATCTGTGAGCAGAGTAATGCATGGTCAACAAGGTCAAAGGCCTTGGATAAGTCAATGAATATGGCCCCAGAGAGTATGCCCTGGACCATGGCTGCCCTGTTGCTGAAAGAGACAGGGACATGGGCAGTGGTCATGCCGTATCCTTTTTGATATCCATGCTGTGCAGGGGACAGAAACTGATGAGTCTGAATATACTCTGTAAGCTGTTCAGCTACAGTTTTCTCTAGGAGTTTACTAATGGCCGACAGGATGGCAATTGGACGATGGTTGTCCAGGACTTTGGGGTTACCTTGCATAGAAACAGGGACAATCCATGCTACTTTCCAAATACCAGGGATAACACCAGTGGCAAGGGACAGATTGAAGATATGTGCCACTGGGATGGCAATGTAGGGAGCACCCAGGTTCAGAGGCTTCGGTTCCATGTTATTATGGCCAGCGCTGGAGTGTGGGGAGAGACCAGAGAGAAGTTTCTGCATCTCCTTGACAGACACAGCCCTGAGAGAAAATAATAGGCAAGAGGGATGAGCCTCCTGAGGGACAGCAGCCGAGGGGCCTCTAATATCCCCTACAGCAGGGAAAGATGAGGTAAGCTTGGACAAGTCCGAAAAGTGGGAATTAAAAGCACTAGCAATCATTAGGGATTATTACAACTTGACCTTCCAATAATCATGTCAGAAACTCCCAAGTTTGAGGAGCCGCTGACTAAGTTTTTTATGTTCCTCCAGAACCTTCATGGGTCCTTAGCAGAGCTAAGCAGGGCAGATGTACAATATTCACTTTTTGCCACCCTGATGGCATTTTTGCACTCATTTCTGATCTTTCTATACTGTTGGAAGAAGGACTGATCCAAAGTGCATTTGAAGTGAGCCCAACACTTGTCCCTTGCACGCATAAGGGTTAGGAGGCTCCCATGCAGTCATTTTGTGGCAGTCCCCCTCACTCTCCATCTAATAAGGGGGGCATGTTTGTCCTGCAGGGTGCCGAAAACAGTGAGAAACTGGGAGACAGCTGTGGACAAGTCATGGGCACTGAGCACTCCTGACCAGTCAGTGGTCCTCAGATCATCATGAAAAGACCACAGATCAAACTTAGAGAAATACCTAACATGAATGATTTTGTGGGGAATTTTTGGGGAGGGGACCTTCCACACACAAAACACTGGGGTGTGATCTGAGATGGAGTCAGGTAGGGTTCCAGCTGAGCTGATCCTATCTGGGCCGTTAGATAGGACCCAGTCCAGTAGGGAGCTAGTGCCACCTCTAGCAGCCCATTTAGTAGGTTTCTGGATAAGCCGAGTCAGGGCAAGACTCGCCAACAGAGGTTCAAACTGCTTGGAGTTACTTCCTGTCCAGTTTAAGTTCACATCATCTAGGATCAAAAGTTCATTATCCCTAACAGAAGGGCAGATGGTATCCTGGAGGTGGGTAAGTCCAGGCAGACCACCCTTGGGGGGATTATATGTGCATACAACATGCAGCTTCTTTGTATTTCCAAGCAGCAACAAAGTGTGCAGCAGGTCGCAGGTAGACAGAGAGGACTGCTGATGGATTACCACAGATACACTAAGGTGACTCTTATAGTAAATTAGGACACCACCCCCTCTCTTTTTTTTTTCCCTGCTGATCTTGTCTAATAAACTCATAGCCAAGAAGTGCACAGGCCGAGTCTGGAATTGAGGGTTTCAGCCAGGACTCTCTAATACCTAGTATGTCAGGCTTGCAGTGGGCGACCCAGGCAGATAGTTCATCATGGTTGGGTAGTAGACTATGAATGTTAAGGTGAGCAATTTTTAGCCCCTTTCCTAATTTCCAACATTCAGGGATTGAGGAGGCCTGATCTGTGGGAGCAGGGTTTAGCTCGATGTCACCTGCAAGGGCCAGTATCACAATGAAGAGCCAGAGGAGAAACCTTATGGGGGGAGGGGTACCACTGGCCGAGGGCCTTCGTGATAGACGTCTTCTCACCAAGGCAGTGCCCATAAGGCATCTGAGGTCAAGACAGCAGGCAGACCAGGGAGGCAGTCTGTCTTGAACTAGAAGGTTAGAGAAGGTGAAATCTAACCCCTCATGTGGGACAGTAGTTTCCTAGTGGACCCCATGCGACTGAGAAGAGTCTATGACGGTTGGGGAAAAAAAGAGGCTGGCAAGGAGACCAACAGTGAGGACAGTACAAGGCAAGAAGGGCAGGACACCATTCCTGATAGGCCTTGGAGTATCCATTTCCCCTTTTTCCACAGCAGGCGACTAGCGACACCCGACTCAAGGAGGCAGCTGTGACTGGTGGGTCAGCTTGAGAGGGGAGAGACCAGAGTTCTTAGTGTGCAAGTACAGCCAGTGCAGACAGGGTCTGTCCAAGAGTGTAGGCTTACAGTGTAGACAAACGAACAATGACCTGGACTAATTGCAAAGCACTCAACCCAGTGATACTGACAGTTAGGTAAGGGCAAGTAGGAGACCTGAGAACCCTAACTTATACCTAGATAGTCCAGTAAACATTCAAAGCAACATCCCTCGCAGATACTGAATTGCTAGGGTATTTCTAACATGAAACCAGGAGAATATTAACTTATTGCTATTATTAGCCGGACTAACACCCAAAGTAACAGTTCTGGGTAATTTTAAAGAGTAAGCAGAAGCATTCAATAATCACATGAAACCTGGAGAACACTAACATATTGCCATTGTTAGTCGGGCTAACTCCCGAAGTAGCAGTTCAGGTAATTTTAAAGAGTAGGCAGAAGCATTCAGTAATCATATGGTACAGTAAAGCATAAGCAGAACAAGTAACGAAGCCACATGCAATGTAGTGAAAGCAGACAAAAGACAAAAAATAGGTTTGTTGTTTTTTTGTTTTTTTTTAGCCACTCCCAATCACCCAATAGGATCCCCCAAAACATTAAGGGAGGGGCTTGCGAGCATTTAAGGGGAGGAGGGAAGGGGGTTGGTGGGGGGGGGCCTTTTTTCTGTCTCTCACTCGCTCTATCTCTCTCTCTCTCCGTGGTCTGACTCCTCTGTGGCAGGAGCCCCGAGGGAGAGCAACACCAGTCCATGTGGTGAAGGGAGGGGGTCCCAGCGAGGAATAGTCCACACCTCCAGCCCCCAGTCCTAAAAAAAGTCCCACTGTGATCCTGGGCTGAAGTCCTGCTATTTAAACTGCACTAGTAGTTTAAATTTGTGCCCTTTTTTCCATCTCTCGCTTGCTCTCTCTCTCTCTCTCCGTGGTCCGACTCCTCTGTGGCAGAAGCCCCACAGGAGAGCAACACCAGTCTGTGTGGGGAAGAGAGGGCGTCCCAGCGAGGACCAGTCCACACCTCTAGCCGCTGAGCAACTGTCACCTAGGATATGTGGTGGCAGTGCAGGCTGGAACACAAACATTGCAAGTGAGGGAAGGACACCATTTGGCTGTGGCAGGCGCTGATGCCTTGCAATATTCCACTCTCAGATGGCATCTCTATGTGGTGGGATGAAAAACATAAAAAAACAACAGTGCAGAATGATGGCCACCACCTTACATGTAGACTCCACTCCTGCCAATCTAGGTATCCTTCCGGTGCCAAACAAAGCTGAAGTTTATGGTGGGGATGTGGTCCACCCCTGCCATCCTTCACCATGGAAAGGAAACACCACAGGCAACTTCTGGGAGTTAAGTAACTCTTGGAGGAAGGTTGGGTGATGGGTTGGTGTGGGAGTGGAGTAACTGAGGGGGCCTGGGGGCAGGTTGGTGATCAAGGAGATAAAGTATACGCAAAAAAAAAAAAGAAGTTTGAAAATGTTTCGAGTTTACCAGTTCAGTGTGAAATGCAGGCACCTTTCATATATGGCTGCCTTTCCTGGCAGGATAAGGGATCCACACTGTCTTTTTGCCTGGTCCCTCACTTCTAGCCTAGCAAGGACTTGCATCCACTTTATGGATCTTGTGATGATCCTCCGGTACTGCTTGGATGTGTATGCCACTACCTGCTCTGTTGGGGTCTGGTCTCACATCGCTGCTACCACCACCATTGTTTATTCCAAACCCACCAAACTCCACTTAGTTGCTAAGACCCTAAATGTTGCCTATCATAAGGGTAGTCAAAGTCCCCAGCCCCCACTCCCTTCCACAACACCAACAAGCGCCACCCAGTTGTTGACGCATGGTATAAACTTGTCTTATGGGTTGTCATTTCCCTCAGTCCCTGGCCTCTGTCTCAGCTCTCTTAATGAGGCTCTTTTGCATCACCAAACTGCATGTATGCAAATTCCCATGCATCAGCTGTAAGTTGCATGACACAGCTTCTACTTTACATAATTGTTATAGCTAAGGCATGGGACAGGGTGGTCTTGTAGGTCAGTGCTAATGATTATCTCAGACAACTTGAAGGTAGGTAAACAGTGCAAGAAGGCAGCGTTAAAGGCCAGCGGTATGCTGGGATGCATTGGGAGGGGAATCACAAGCAGGAAGAAGGAAGTGATCCTGCAGCTGTACAGATCACTGGTTAGGCCTCACCTGGAGTACAGCGTCCAGTTCTGGAGGCCCTACATCAAAAAGGACATTGACTGAGTGGAGACGGTGCAGAGAAGGGCAACAAAAATGATTCAGAGACTGCACGAGATATCCTAAGAGGATAGACTGAAAAAACTGAACATGTATTTGGCATAAACCCAGTCCAGATAGACAATCTCTTCCAATTTCAAAAGGGTAGCAGAACCAGGGAACATGATCTAAGGTTGCAAGGAGGACAGTTCTGCACCAACACCAGGAAGTTTTTCTTCACAAAAAGAGTGGTGAATGCCTGGAACAGCCTGCCTGCAGAGGTGGTGGGGGCAAGCACAGTGGTAGGATTCAAGAATGCTTTGGATAGATACAAGGGAGCCCTCAAACCCAAGGGCAGTTAGAAGTCTAAGCTAAAAGACAATGGGCAGACTAGATGGACCTGGTGGTCTCCTTCTGCTGTCAGCTTCTATGTTTCTATTTTTCCATGTTTCTAAAAGACTGAATGAGGGCTGGAGTGTAGTTACCTATATGGCCAAGCTGCTCATCTATAAAAGACAGGATTTGTTTCAGTCTATCCACTTATAGGTCAGTCTTTCACTTTCTTCCATACAGTAGTTCAGAAACAAACTGAACCCGTCACAGAAAAGAGTGCATTTTGCCAACTTTATTTTTACATGGCCAGTCTGCTTATTATGCAGACAACCCAACTGGGACAATACCCAGCAGGTTGCAATGCCAATGTTTTCTTCCTCAAAGGGATGAAGACTTTATTTAAAGTGATGGCAATCATGGTGGGTGCCTAGACCCAAGTACCCAGCCTTAGAATACAATATCTTGGCCAGGGAAAGTGGCATGTCAAAAGTGTAAAAAAAAAAAAAAAACAGATCCAACCCAACTGTAGTAGAGTCAGCAGACCAAGAAACCTGACTGCCTGACTGGTACTATGGCTCAAGGAAACAGCATGGCAATGGAGAGGGAGGAGGAGGCAAGAGGAGAGTAGATGGAGTACTCAAGCACATTAGTAAAAAGATTTTCTCTACAACATGCAGTTGGGGATGAAAGACAGCTTTTTTATCTTGAATGCATAAAATGACTCATATACAAGGAATTGTGCAGAGCCTCAGCGACACCACTACCTCACATGCAACTGCTTCATGGTAGCCAAAACTTGCATCAGTGCCATGGAGGACCTGCCAGTGGGCAGTCAAGCAGAGCAGGAGCAAATCATAAAATTGGTGCAGGAGATGAAAGCCAGGGTGGATGATCTGGAGAACAGAGCCTTATGTTCAAACATTCAGGTGGTCGTCATACAGGAGGATCTGGATGGAAAGGAGCCAGATGCATTCATCATGTGCTGGCTGCTGGACAAACTGAAGCTGGAGGGTGGTCCAACCAGACCCTTACATTTGAAAGGGTGCACTGCACACCTGGAGGCAAGCCATGACCAGGAGATAGGCCACACAACTTTTTGACAAAGTTTAAACATTTTCAGAACATGAAGGTGTTCTCAGGGCCTCACACCAAAAAAGGGCCCGTAATGCTTGGAAACCAAAAGATGTTCATCTTTCCAGATTATAGCAAGGATCTCCAGAGAGAGATGGAGAGAGACAGATGTTTAATGACATGAAGGACGTATCGTGGAGAATGGAAAGGCAAAACCAGCATCTTTATCCATCCAAGCTGAAGAAACTCGCCAAACTGGGGCAACCACCACAGATAGCCCCCACAGTGGTTGAAGCAGAGGACTACATAAATTGGAAAGAAGCTGCAGGATGAGGTCAGTCACAGATGAGGACAACAGCACTGGTGCCATGATGAAGCACTGCAGCTGTTCCTGATACCAAGTATTGGTGGGTGAGCTAATGGTTCCTCTAGGCCCCCCTTTACCCCCATTAACTCCTCCAACACACAATATTACCCCAGGGACAATAAGGCAGGTAGGGCCTACCATGAGCTCTGGGCAATTAGGCCATGGTGTGGCACAGTATGACACAGCACAATAATAACTGTCAGTTCTGCAGGTTAGGTCAGACTGAGTGTGCTCTTGACTGATACTCCAGTATTTTATCCCCCCCAGGGTCTAATTCAAATCTAAGTCCAGTCAAGGATAATTGGGGCAACTGGAGGAGCTGTAGGGGGGTAGCCGTGGCTATGGGGGGGTCCAGAAAATTATCCTGGCTTACCAGAAACTTGGCCCAATATAGGCAACAGCATCACAGGATGAGTGACACGGGGAGCAGAATGTCTGAAATAATGGACTGCCATTGGTCTCAGTTTGCATAAATTTACAGTACCTTTGAGTTAAGGTCAAGACTCAAGATATTCCAAACTAAGCCTGAGTTGCAAGCAGCTTGGTGGTGTGCATGAAGGGTGCTGCCAAAGAGACTTTTACTGTTAGACATTTGAAAGCTCAGTTTTGTTCTGCATTGATATGTTGCTGCTTTCTTTTAACTGGTTACTACTGTATGTTGTTGCATTCTATGCTTTTATACATTGTTTATTTGTGGAAGTTAAATTGTTTCATATGTTACAAAGAATCAAGATGCCAACCTGATTGTGGACGTAGATGGGAAATTGGGGGGAGGGCTGACAGGGTTCTTGCACACTGAACAGCATTGGATCACCTGGGGGGGAGCATATGACTCTTCTTTCTTCTACTATAGTTGCAGTAAGTGGTACCTTAAGATGGTGTGATGGGTTACAGTGTGTTACCTTATGGGGCAAGGGGAGGGTATGGCTGTCTGGTCACTTGTGGAACCTACTATTGGGCAGGCAGCTTGACATCCTTCACCCTCAGTTTGCAGTGCAGGTGGTTGCATCCTATGCCTTTCTTCACAATTTTAAGGAGGGGATAGTTGATCTAGCACAGTAAAACTTTCTACCATTGCAGGAGGAAACAAGAGGATCAAGTTGGGGTCTGATCCTCTGGTGGGGAGTGGCTGATGTCCACAAAAGGAGGTGGGTGGGGAGGAGATGCAAGGAGGGTAGCCTTAAAGCTTAGCTACTTTCTAAGGGGGGAGATGGGGGCAAGCACCGCAGTTGGGGGCAGGTGCTATTAGTTTCAGTAGTAAACAGTTTTATTTATGTATGTATTGATTGATTGACTGATTGAACACTTCAGAGAGCATTCTTGAGCATGGGTGTTCATATAGGAAGGTTCCACATCAAATGCATAGTCACAAAATCATTTCATCTATAATAAGCAGTTCCAGAAGAAATGTAGTCAAATCAGGCTCAAAGCACTTAAGACATAACAATTACACAATTTTGATAAAATCCACCTTGACTGTTCTATAAAAGTCACAGGATATGTACAGAGAGAAACTGAATAAAACTGTTTAACAGTTACAATTGCAATGGACTGCAAGGACAGACCACAAAGATCTCTTAAACTGATTAATCATTGGAGACATTCAGCAGAGTAACAGGCAGTTTGTTTAACCAGTTAGTGGCCCTGATAGCAAATGACCGCTTGCCCAGCTGAGTATGCTGGAAAAGAGGCTTAAGGGAATTGCTGGACATGTTCCTGGTGTTGTGTGTGTTGGAGACAGTATGGAAACAATTTGTTAAAGCAGGGGGTGTTTGGCCTAGGGGTGCCTTTTTGGCTAGCAAACAGGTCTGGAGTATTATTCTGCAGGGTAAAGACAGTCAGTTAGTGAGTGTGTTAATTGTACAAATATGAGTGTGGTTATCCACACCAAGTACAAAGTGACACACCTTACTACAGATCAGCTTTACTCTGTTTAGCATCAAGTAACCAGCAGCTGTGTAAACAGTGCTATGCTTTATGTTCTTAGGGATCACTCAGTGAGATGTGTAGACAGGCAGATAAGCTCACCTTGTTCTGTCTGGATTACTGTGCTTGAGAATGTATATACCAGCTCATATGGCTGAAAGTAACGAACTGATGTCTTGGAACATCAATGGTCTTTTATTTTTATTTATTTTATTTGTTTTTGGTAACCTGGTAAGTGCACTAGACACAATTGCCTATTTTCAGGCACGACCTGGGAGAGTACAAGTCAAAGCAAGTTACAGGCAGGAAATACAAGGAATACAAAATACTGTTGACAAAAAAAAGTAGAGCACTCACAACTCAAATATAGACAAGGGCACCGGTCTTTTTTGTCACAAAAGTGTATTTAATTACTGGCATAATAAAGAGCAACCTGATGCATTTCGGATGACTTCTGATCCTTTATGTATTGGAATACAAAATACATTGCAGTACATAACGAGATGAAACAGCTTTACAGAGAAGCAAAATTACATAGCACATAAGTGGATGGTATACATTACACAAGGTAAGAGGCAATGAGAAACGAGGCAAGATACAAGGTAAGAGGCAATGAGAAATGAGGCAAGATGGGAACAGTAAGGGATACATTGATGCAAACATGAAAGGTGCATTAAGCTAAGTCAAGGTAGTAGGCAGGTGCATGGACAGAAATTAAAGTAACCTAAGTGCATAACAGCAGTGCAAAGAGACTGGGGAAAGAGGAAGGGTTAGTGGGCATGGAGATAGAAGTGCAGTACAGGAGTAAATTGGCACAGATCCATGGACTAAGGACATTTACAAGTGTCGAGAGAGGTGAAGTAATTAAAGAGGGCTTGCTTGAAGGCAGGGTGAGATGTGGAGCATCTGAGATCAAGCGGAAGTGAGTTCCAGAATTTGGGGGCATAGAAGGCGAAGGCAAGTTCACCCATTCTGGTGGAGCATTTGGGGACAGAGAGCAGAGCTGAAGTCGTGCACTGGAGGGATCGAGGGCAGTCAACAGGCATGAACATGGCTGCTAGGGAGGAGGGAAGAGAAGAACAAATTATGTTGTCTGTCAGGCAGCTTAAGGAATATGAGCACCGGGAAGAAGGGGATAACTAGCAGAGGTCAGAGTAGAGTGTACAGTGGTGTTTAAGGAGAGGGGCAGATTAAGCAAATCTACAGACATTGTTGTAGGTGACGTCCAACATTTGCAGGACATTAGCCTATGCCTGTGAGAAGACTGGCAAAGTATAGAAAAGACCAGGGAGCAGTAGTCCTTCTGCGACAGAGATCCTGGCAGTAGGGGTCAGGGCATGATGTACATGATAGGCCAACCCTGATTTTGTCATTTATGGACTTGCAAGCCACATTGACATGAAAAGGAAAATTAAGAGATGGATCCAGTGTGACCCCTAGGTATTTGAAAGCATAAGTAACCTATGCAGGTGAGCCATAAAGGCATGAAACCTGAAGCAAATGGGTCAGGGCGCAGGATTTCTGGTGTGGCACAAAGACCATTGCCTGGGTCTTGGCAACATTTAGTACCAGGTGGTGGGATGTGAGCCATGTTTGGATTAGATGAAGATCAGAAGAGAAGTAGGAGTTAATCTGATTGATAGAGCAGGAGGAGACATAGAGAACCAAGTCATCAGAGCAGAGTAAGGTGTGACAGTGGGCAGGGATGGCAGGTAGGTTTTGTATAAATATTGAAAAGAGCAGGGGCCCAAGTATACAGCCTGCGGTATTCTGGTAGATAGTGTGGCTGGGGAGGAGAGGACTTTATGATAGGACACAGACTGGCAGTGATTGTACAGATAGCTGGAGAACCTGGCAATTGTGGTCTGAGAGGCACCCGTTGAGCCTAGCTGCTGCAAGAGCAGGGGGTGGTTGACCATCTCAAATGCCTTCAATAGGTCAATAAAAATTACCCCAGTGAGTCTTACATCTTTAATAAAGCAGAAAAAGTCTTAGTGACTATCAAAAAGCAACTAGGGAGGGACATGGACCAGTGCCACCTTTAATTTCAAAGCCAGAGGCACGGTGATCTGGGTCCTGCAACATGCTCAATCTTCTGTATTTAAGACCTTTGATGACCCAGTCATCAGTCATTAGTTGTTATTCACTAATGCAACTGTGCATGGGCTCAGGGAAAGTAGTGCTCATGGGGTCATTCTATGGTCCCAGTTTTGATGAGACAGTAAATTGTCAGTTGAGATGCCAGGTATGGAGGGGGCTTGATACTGGCAGGAGACCCAAACTCTGTCCTAGAGGGAGTCCTGGACCATTCCTCTCCAGCAACATATAGGGCTACCAAAGGTTCAGGGGATCTTGTAGCGGAGCATAGCTTCTCTGTCTCCTGGAGGTTTGAAAACCCTATAAGGAGAGTCTACACTTTTTTTCTTATGTGTGAATTGATTTATTTAATTTTGGTGTCACAAGGGATACTTCAGGGGGTGACTGAGATAACTCATGGCCTCATAATCCATTCAGACTTTACCAACATAGTCATGGCCAGCAAGAGCCTTACACTGGAGGGCAGGAATAAACCCAGGAGGCTAGACTCTTCCCTCTTGAGAGACACAGACTACTGCATGTACATGAGCAAGCCATACAGGCATTTCTTGCAAACAGTAAAGTGGGGGACACCTCAAAGTGGGCTAGGCAGGAAGCTCTTAAAGGCATGTTAAGAGGGGAAACTATTTCCTTTGCCCACTACAAAAATAAATAATCTAGGGGCTAGCTGAAAAACTTGGAAGAAAGAATGAAGGAGCTAGAAAAGACACTTATTTAGAGCAAGACTGGAGCTGTTTTGAGGGAACTCCAGCAAGTGAAATGTGAATACATCACAGTAAACACAAAACTGCTGGAGAGTCAAATGCTACTAGCCAGGGTAGGAATTCATTTTGAAGGAGATAATGCCGGCAAATGATTTTCTTGGCAATTAAGGAGGGGGTCTAGGCAGTGGTAACTAAAATAGTCTGGCACTGGAGAGAAGACCTGTGAAAACAGTGACATTGAAGCAACTTTTTCTGAGTAGTATATTATGCATTCCTCAAAATGCAACCCTGGAGAAGTAGCACTGGACTCCTTCTTTCAAAAGGTACAAGTGACACAGGTACAAGATTCGCAACAAGACAACCTGAAGGACTCCATTACCTTGGAGGAGGTAAAAAAGGGTTATAAAGTGTTAGTGGGGAGAAAAGCACATGTCCTCGAAGGGCTCCCAATAGTCTTTTATAGGAACTTTGGGGAAAAATTTAAAGACATTTTATTAGGGATGCTTCAGGAAAGCATGTTGAGAGGTGAGTTGTCCCTCTCTACACAGTCTGCGACTATCGTAGATTGTGTGAAGTGGTATATCTGCATCGAGTGCTTAAGAGGTTTGTACTGGGGGACAAGTTCCATGGGAGGGTTAAAATGTTATACACAGACCCTAATGCTCAGGGTATAGCCAACAGAGGCCTTGCTTGGCCCTTTGCTTTACAAAGTGGCACTGGTTGGAGTGCCCACTATCTCTGCTGTTGTATGTTATGTCCCTTGAACCCTTGGCTGCCACCATTAAGGAGGATCCAAACATTGTGGGGTTTAGCTTTGGAGGGAAGCAGGCTAAAGTATCTGGGTTTGTGGATGACCTTATGATCCTTTCACACAATCTGGCAGACAGCCTACCACACTTAGGAGACTTATATGCAATGCATAGAAGCCTTTTGTGGCCATAGAATTAATTGGAACAAAGTGGAGTCATGCTGGTGAAAGGATGGAAGTGAGCCACACCTCCTACTATGGGACTCCCTCTGAAGCTAGTCCAGTCTCTAAAATATCTAAGTATCCAAATCCTTCAGAACATGGGGAAGCTCTATGAAGCAAATTTACTGCCCTTACCAAAAAGGATTAAAAAGTTCTAGAACATTGGAAAAAGGTACCACTTACAGTGTTAGGGAGGGTTAACAGATTACAAATGTGTATCTTTCTTTGCTTGATATACCTACTGCAAGCTCCCTCAATAAGAATACCCCATAATTCTTTAGGGCAATGTAGAGCCAATTCCATAACTTTATCCAATTAAAATGACCACCTTACAAGAGCCACGGGGGAGCTGGCATTACCTCAGGCATTGCATTATTACTGGGCAGCCCAGCTGTCCTATTTGGTGGGAGGGGCTGACACTAGACAGCTTTCCTGGGTGGAGATGGAGAAATGGGATGGGGGGGGACCTGAAGACTTCTCTACTCAGTCCAAGTCTAGGGAATAGTATGGCACAGGTGGTATCACCTGGCTCACATTGGACATATGGGAGAAAGTGCACAATCATATCAAATATCCCCAGGGCTTAGGACCATGGTCAGACCTATATCAAACCTTTAAAGTGAAAAGGGGTACACTGTCTTTGTCTACCAGGTACTGCTAATCTGGCAGGTTCAGGGAATTAGACAAATGAGGGACCTCTATGAAGCAAGCATACTGCGGTCTTTTCAATATTTGAAACACACCTTTAACATACAAACAAACTCTTTGTTTGTATACACTGTGTGTGAGGAAACTCCTAAAAAAAACACAGGAGGGTTAGTAACCCTGAATAGCTCTCCAACAGAAAATATACTTTTTGCCCACAGTTGGGCTCCAGGCCCCAGTCAGAATTATGTTAATTGATAACGGGTGGACAGTGTCCTATGGGGAAGAATGCAGGGAGGCCAAGTCACAAGAACTGGAACTGCCACTGTCACAGGGGAATTGGACTAGTGCCATAAATCATGCCCTTGCATGTTCTCAATCCAATAAACTATGCCAAATTCAATAATTTTCTTTATCAAACAAATATTATAGATTTTTTTTTTTTTTTGTAGATTCTCTTTATCTCTCCCCTAGCCGGAACTCTCTCAGGCTTACCCATGGGCCTGAACGCTCTACCACCCACTGTGCCTCTTGTCATCTTCAAAGATGTTACGACTCTCTGGGGATGCAGGCCCTACAGCTCCAGAGATATCTAAAGGGCAGTGACAGGAGACCAGCACTGGGCATGTGGCGGCAGCACTAGAGGAAGCTGTCACCTATCCAGCAGGAAAGGGATTTTTCCCTCATGTTACACCCTCCTCCCCTCTCCCATGTATGGTGCACGTCCCCTGACTTCTCAGTACATGGCCACCCTGCCAGCATTGGGCCACACTGTGTACGTGTAGCCCAGTGCTCTGCGGCACCCCTAATCTCCACCAGAGGCAGTCAGAGCACTGGATTCCCCAGTACCATCCCCCTGGGATAGGAGAGCAGCCCAGCGTGCACTCAATCCAATCCCTCCCCTGCTGACCCCTGCACCCGAGCTCATTCCTGAACTTGGGTTGCTGGCGTGGTGCGAGGTGGGCCGTCCAGCGCTTCAACCCTCAGTGCCACCGGGCTGGCTTATCAAACATATATCACTCTGATAAAGATGCATAAGCATAAGAATGATATTAGCGACAGATGCCCTAAGTGCAAAATAGCTGAAAGAAAGTTTTTCCACTTCGCTTGGTCCTGCCTCATGCTGCAACTATATTTGGGCATGATGCACAGAATAATGGAGGCAGTCTTGAACTGTCCACTCTCATCCTTGCCAGAGGGGGCCCCTCCTGGGAGTGGCTTTGGAACGACTTAGAGATGGCCTAAAGAGACTGTGGAAGCTGGTGTTGGGAAATGCCAGGAAAACCATGGCACAGTACTGGTTAGAGGAGAATCCCCCAAAGGTTGTCCATTGGTTAGAAAATCTCAAAGACTCCACGAGGTTAGAGACGGCACAACTCAGAGCAAATTGTTCAGCAGTGGCCTACACAGAGATGTAGGCACCTCTAAGGAATGCAATTAAAACAAGCATTTGTCAATGCTGAATGTTTGCTTGCTGGCTTTGGCATTGGTAGTGTAGAAGTTACAGAGCTGCATAATAGGAATGGCAGCAAAGTATTGAACTGAAGCCAACCCTACCACCACCCTGCAGAGAGTGACAGGCATTGGGGTGTGCTTTTGGGTCATCAGGCAAAACGACCACGCCATTTCACCACACCCTACCCTGCAGACACTGACAAGTGTCACAGTGTGCCTTGGAGTCTTTGACCCTTATGCGCACCCCATTCCATCAGGAAATATGGTGAGATGGGTGCGGTATAGGAGAATGGGGTGAAGTTTGGGCCCGAAGAGTCCGAGACACACCTTGATGCCTCTCACTGGCTGCAGGGTGTGGGTGGGGGTGGAATAGTATGAGCAATACAGGCAAGAATCCCAAGTCACACCCCTGATGCCTGTCATTCTCTACAGGGTGGGGTGTTATGGTCGGAAACCCTAACGCCTCAGGCATTCATTGGTATTTTTACTCCAAATTTTCAACATGGTTTTTTTGTGACCCCCACCTCATGAACAGTGGCAATATCAGTTTTTTAGCCAAAAACTGCTTTTGCACAGCGACTACAGCATTTGGCACCACAGGAGCAAAAACACATTCCGAACAGGATGTGAAAAATTACAGCGGTTCTGTTCATGGGGAGGTGTAAAAAATGGCAATGTTGAAAATCTGCTATGAAAATCTTAAAAAAACTGGTGAAGTCACGAGCGTGCGTAGAAACTGTGCAATGCACACCTGTAATGTAACTAGTTTGGGGATTTTTTTACAGCAGATTGTTAACAGAGGCATTTTGGGACCTCCGATCATGAACAGTGTCAGTGTGATTTTCTTTATCTGTCCCGAACAACGATTTCCCACAGTGACCACGCATTTCTGCGCTGAAAGTGTGAAAACACATTTCGGCCATGTTGTGGAAAATGACAGCTGTACTGTTCATAAGGAGGTGTGTAAAAATGCCACTGGTGAAAATCTGGACTGAAAATATTACAAATTCATGAACTTACGAGGGCGCGTGGAAACTGCACAATGTTCACTCGTAACACAGTCATTTTATGGAGTTTTGTCACCAAATTTTCAACATAGCCATTTTAAGACCTCTGCTAATGAACAGTGTCACTGTGATTTTCTTAATGTGTCCCATACATTGATTTCGCTCACCGACTGTGCCATTGTGCGCTACATGGGCTGAAACATGTTTTGGGTGAGATGTGAAAAATGACAGCTATACTGCTCATAAGGAGGTGTGGTAAAATGGCAATATTGAAAATCTGGAGTGAAAATATTGAAAATTCGCGAACTTACTTAGCGCATGTGAGGAACTGCTAATGCACATCATAAAACAGTCATTTTTAGATTTTTCACCAAATTTTCAAAATAGGCTTTTTGAGAGTCACCTTATGAACACTGGCAGTGTCATTTTGTTAATCTGTCCAGAAAGGTGATTTAGCGCAGTGACTGCAAAATCACCCTTCGGGCCCGATTAACACCATGACAGTGACAGCATTCATGAGAAGGGGTCCCAAAAACCCCATGTGGAAAATTTGGTGCAAAAATTCCCAAAAATGCCTGAGATATGCAGCAAAGTTGAAAAAACACTATCTATTACATTATACAGCTTACCGGCATTTCCTCAGTTCGCGGTCGGCTTTGAAGAGTGCAAACGTGTTCCCGATCCACCGAAGATCATCGCGCCGGACTCTGGAGGTAAGTATGGGGTGAGGGGGGTGTGGGGAGGCAGGGTGCGCAGTGGGTGGGTGCAGGTGGGATCAGGGAGACTGCGAGGGACCATTTTTTAATTTACAGTTTTTTTTTTAATTATTAAGACGACGCGGGATGTTTGCCACGCTGGGGTGGGCTCCCACCGTGGCAGCTGGAAAGGCTGTTTGGGGGCTGGAGCTGACGGTGGATTGGGCACCCCATCGGCCATATGAGGCGGTGCCACGCTGGGGTGGCCCGCAGCACCAGGAAAGCTTTTTTGGGGGCGCATTGAGCCTATGGGGCATTGGGCACTCCCATCGGCTATACAGTATATGCATGGGGGGGCGTGTCAGCACGCAATATGCATGCATGAGTGTTGAGGGGGGAGCTCTGCTCACTGAAGCGGAGCTCTCCCTTTCAACTGTATGCCACTGCATTTTCAACTGCTGTCATAGACAGCTGGAGTAGTGATTGGCACACTGCAACCGCGCCTGCAAACACACTGACTGAATTGGAAGAGGCTGACACACCTCTGGAAAACTCAGAGAATTGCACTACGTTTCTTGCACATGTGTGCAAGCAAACATAAAAAAGGGGCTATATTACTTGGAGAGGAGGGCAGGGCCCCAAAGTGAAGCAGAACATCTGAAATGAGGCAAGAGGCAGGGATGGATAGATATGGCCTCTAGTCTGCTGACAGGACATGCATTGGATACTGCATCAGGCCATTGACCAAGTGATCTCTATCAACTGGTGTACAATTGTAATAATAAGGCTGTGTTTGTCATGATTTGATTGATCCTAAGACATGTACTTCCCTGTTTAAAATGTTTTTTATAACCAGGGTGAGAAATCTGATATGTATGAATGGATCTACATTGTAATTCATGTGTTGTTCCCCTGTATCACTGAAAAATGTTGAAAATAAAGTTAAAAAAATAAATGTAAAATGACACACTTATAATCCGATGTGACAATTAGTATGCATGCAGATTCCACAGTCAATTACTCATTATTCCTTAGTAATCAGAAAGTTTTCTTTGTATAAAAACTTAGGAGAAGATTTTCAGAAGGGTCAGCTGAAAACACAAAGGCTATTTTTGCCTTATTCATTGTCAGTCCAATCGTTCCCAAATTCATAGCCTGATTTTCCTTTTTTTTAAACTCTTCTTTTTACATCTTCAACCAGTCACCTGACACTTCACTACTTTGAGCATCACTATGGAGCCCCCACTGCCTGCCTCACTAAGGTATCCTGTGATAAGAATGACTGAAATTAGGCAAAGGCACTATGGCGAATCAAAAATAGTGACTGTTGTTAGTGATGACATTTATACAGTGCATTTTTTTTCAGTGACGAAGTAAGCCAGGGTGTTCTATTACAGCAAGTGAAGTTGGCTGCTGTAGGGAGCGATGCTGTGCTGCTGTGTGGCTTAGCAGTTGGAGTCAATGGCTCTGTGTCTGCTAGCTATTTCCAGCAGACCTGGGTTCAATCTCCAGTGTCAGAAGTTTATTTACTCTGTTGCCCCAGGCTTTGTGGCTCCCCTTGATGTTCACCCTCTCCCCTGCTTGTAACCCCCCCCAGATAATGTTTCTCCTCACTAATTTCTCCCCATCCCCAACTTTCATCCTCCCCCCTGGTGATAGTTATTTAATTTTAGGCGGGTGTGTGGAGTGAAGCCCCCACAAAGGGGGGGGGTGAGGGTGGCTCAGCCCCCCACAAAAAATTGTTGGGGGGACAAAGAAAATGTGGAACCCAAAAGGAAGAAACATGTCTCTGGCTGTATTAAGGTAATGGGATGCAATAACCTCATTTTAGTATATTTGTTAAGTCACTGCACCATCATTTATGCCATTGACAGCAATTGCTGTGATGTGTGGTCACTGTCTCTGCATTTGCTATTGCTGACTTCCTGTTTTTACCATTGCAATTTTATTTTTGCTCTTATCACATAGAACCCCTGGCTCACTGCCTTCTTCCTGATATATACCTACAAATATCCATTTCACCCCCACTGCCTGCAGGTACCATTTGACCTTGCCCGGAGAACGGCTGTGGCCAACAGGAAGAGGGGAAGTGCATGAGCATGAGTGCTGGCCTTTGGGGGTAATTCACAGTCAGCCTGCTACATGGCCTGGTGGCATGTGAATAGCATCCAGGAGACATCAAGCATGACAAGACCCAGGTTCACAAACAACCTTGGATCATTGGGGTGCCAGCTTGGGGCAGGAGGGTGGAGCTGGATTGAGCATGCTGGCAGGCAGCTCTCCTCTCCTGAGGGTGGTGAGGGTGGGTTGGCCCCCCGTAGTCCATTCCCACTGGGTGGAGGTCCAGTGGGTAGCCTAAGTCGAGAAGGGGCAGCAAAGTATCGGGAGGTGGAAGGGGCTGAGCTGGCACCACAGGGTACAAAGTGTTCCTCCACACACTCACACGGCCATGTGCCAGGGCCTTGGGGGAGAAAATCCGTAAAAAATACATATGTGTCCCCATCACCAGTTGGCGGGAAGAGACGATGGGGTCCAAAAAGCTAAATAACAAAAAAAAAAAAAAAAAGCATGACAAAAACCCTTTCCACTCTATGTGTTTCTCCCTCTCCTGCTGACATGTGGGCACAGGGTGCCCTGGGGAGGATCCCTGGCAGTGTGCAGTTCAGAATGTTAAAACAGACATCCTTCTTGCCATCACCATGAGCCACCACTGGAACTGCAATGATGCATCCTACACTCCAAAGAGAAGAGCATTCAAGGGATGCTCTAAAGCTCTTATTACTGGTCTCCACTCCTGCTGGCCCTGGCTCATAGCACAAAGCCTGGCTGTCAGTGTGCTAAATCAGCTCTCCATTGCTTGGCACCATACAGACATCTTCCAAATGTATATGATTTGTTGCAGCTTGCATCAAACCCATGATACGTACTTCATTGTTTTGATGCAAGCAGTGAATTTGTGATGAAATGTTGCACAGCTGCATCCAAAGTTCAAAAACTGTTAGACCATTTATTAAGTACCTTACCAGCATCCAAACTGCAAATTTAGTTGTGTGGAAATGTATTAAATACAGCTTGGATTTCATAGAAATTCCTGTCCTAAATCTTAATAAATACAAACCACTATATTTAAATACATCATCAACTTGAACAATATTGTGCAAGAAATAGTTACAAGGGCAGAACTCACTTAAAAATATCTTATTCACAATTGGATCATTCTCAATGATATGAGTATAATTTTATCATATTATTTTAATTACTAGCAATGGATGACTGGGTTTTAATATTTAAATCTTTCTTACATACTGCGGAACTGGAAGGCTGTTACAGATGTGGGCACAGCAGTAATTGCAGTAGCCTTTTAGACACCCACAAAGTGGCAAAGAATATGACATTAGATAATTAATGTATTATTGCAACACCAATACCATTCATTTACTTACTCCCAGTGTGGAGAGATTTATGTTGGAAAAACAAAGAGTTTCCAAAAAGATCAAAGAAGTGAACACAAGATGACCTTACATGTCTGTAATTAGGCATATTCGATTGCAAAATACTATCAAGAGATGGAACATAGAACAGCTGCCGATTATAGGTAGATGGAGACTGAACATGTACTTTCACATAGGCTGAGGGAACCAGACCAAGAAACTGTCTTGCAAGGATGGGTGATGGACAAAAATGTTAGAAACAATGGCACCACATAGACTGAATGAAAATTTAGACTCCTGCTACTTTCTCTAAGTATACTTATACTGTTTTGTACAGGCTGATTACATTATTATTTTTAAGTTTCCCTTGCAATGAACGATTTTGTACCTCTTTTCATTTTAGGTGTTGTTTTGCAATCACCGTCATGGGTTGCATAATCAAAGAGTTGGTATGGTGCAAACAGAGTTTGGACTACATTAACTGTTCTCTCTAGAGGTACAGTACTTAACACATCAAGTACCATTTTGAATGTCACAGTTAGCATACCTCAGTTTGTTAGCATGTGAACACCAAGCTGCACCAGGACTACATCTTAATGATAGGTAGAGTCATGCATCCAGAGTCCACTGTCATATTTAAAGTTTTTTGGAAGAGCTAATAGGCTATTTGCTCAGCACTAATTAATGCTTCCAAAAAGTATGTTTTAACCAAGGGCAAATATTGCAGACCACAATCTGCCTGTCCCCTGACATTGCATCCCTAGTGGCAGGTGGCACCTTGTCTCACTCCTCATTTCCAGTAATCATATCCCTTATGTTGGGGGGAGCAACCCCTCCCAATGCACATTACTGGTAATGATATTTCTGGTGGCTGGTAGCATCCCTACCCCCAGAGCACACCAACCCCCCATCCCTAATCCCATGATAGCAGACAGCACCTCGTGGAGCACCTGGAGGCAAAATGGCTGCAGGACCATTGGCAGCATGGTTTCATAAGGGGGAGGTCATTGTCAAACTAATCTCATAGACATCTTTGACTGGATTACCATGGAGGTGGATCAATGGAGAACAGTGGACATGAGCAATCTGAACTTTAGTAAGGCTTTCAACTCTGTGCAACAATAAGTTAAGAAACTAAGCAGCTTGGGGTGGGGGAAGTGACAAGCTGGCTATCAAACTGGGTAAGGGATAGGAAGCAAAAGGTCTTCATCAGTGGTAGAAACTCAGGCAATATGAGAGGGTTAATGAGGTGCCACAGAGTTCAGTGCTGGGACTGGATCACTTCAATGTCTTCATAACATTGGCGAGGAGCTTAAGGGTAAGGCGTGTCTCTTTGTGTATTATACAAAAATCTGCAGCAGGGTTGACACTCAGGAAGAGGTGGAGAAAATGCAAAGGGATCTGAAGAAACTAGAATAATGGTCTATGGGGTGGCATCTGCGTGTCAATGCTAAAAAGTGCAAGGAGCATTAAGCATGCATAGGATAGGCACAGGTGCATAGAAGGTAGAGAAATGGGGGGAGGAAGTGATACCTATGACCACCTAGGGTCAGTGGTGATGGAATAGGCAGGGACAAAGGGCAGACTGTGTGGGCCTCTCTGCTGACAAAATTTATGTTTCTATGTTTGTAGCATATATCCTCCACCTTGTCTGACTACCATCTAACTCCAGTACACACCGTAGCAATACGCTAGATGAGTATATTGATTTATTAGTTGTAAGACATCCAAGAGAAATCATGGAAGCTCCATTTCATATTGTGCCCCCTACTCTGCACCCACTGGCTGAAGTTTTCCAGCTGGCTTGTAGTGCCAGGGGCTGCCATTGGGACAAATGGGGGTGAGGACAGGCAGCTTTCTGAAGGTGCAAAGCATAAAATAGCAGTACACACCAGCATACTAAAATATGATTGCTCTACCAAAGAGAAATCCTTTGGTGCTTGCAGTTTATTTGTTTAAACACACATCATGCCAAATGTCCCAGTCATGACCAACAATTTGTCATATGCAAACAAAGCAGTCCAGGTACAGTTACCTTTGTGAGCCCTCTTTACTTGTCCCAGTGCTTCAGATCTTACTGAGCTTTTGTCAGGAGACAGGAACTTGGAGGAAGTTTAGCTCTTTTATAGTCCTCAATTTAAAGTGATAGTCACTGTTTCATATCTGTAGTATGGACTGAATATATGATACCCATCCATTGATGATAAGATGCAAAATAGTGCAAAACAATTAGTAAAAATAACATATTACATCAATTTAGAAACCGTACTGAAACTAGACTATGTGCTGCAACATATAAACAGCTAACGTACAGACACTACAAAACATAGATCAGCCATCTGAACTGGTAACAATCTGATTTATTTTTAGAAGGTGCTGGAGGGAGCAGTTAGAGTAAATGTACAAAACTGAAATTTCTGCTTAGACTCTACCTATACCATTAGTAAACTACAGTAACTACAGTATAGTGTATGATGGAACATTGTTTGCGATACAAATCCATCACTTTCAAAATGTTGTCATGCTGCAGTAGCTACATCATCGTAGCTGTTATGCTGCACTAGCTACGCAGCTACTACAGCATTACAACATCAAACATGCTAGCGCATGTGCATTATATGACAAGGAAGTGGCTATGGCAGTGAAAACAACAGTGAAGCAGAGTGGCACAGTGGAGGAAAAAACAAAGTAGATCTCCAAAATAGTCACGTTAAGTATCTGTTTTCCCTAGCAGTTGGCATCCTACACTATAAAAAAACAATGACTACCCAAGTATTAGTAATTAGCTGGGTTAGTTCATCTTGAGGCTGCCCATGGTGACCAAATCTCAAGAGATACACTCTCGAGGTTCAAAGGGTCACCATGGCAATCGCCATGGCAACCTCTCAATAAACTAACCAGCTTGCTACCAATAGTTGGGTATCCATTATTCTCTCTGTTATTCTAAGCTTTTTCTCAGTGGTTGCTAAGGTGAAACAAAATCTGGTGAGAGACAATATGGCTAAAAAATCATGAATTTGCAGAGTAGCCATCGTACTACCCCACCTCATGAACCATGTAGATGAAGGTGTTCAAATTCCTGCCAAAATCTAATTGTGCACCACTAAAATGTCATTCTGTGCCACATGTACAAAAACAGATTTTGGCCAGGATTTGAAAAATGGCAGCTGTCACATTCATGAGGTGATGTGAGAAAATGGCTGTGTTGTAAATTTGGGGTCAGAATATTAAATATTACTGCAGTCATAAGTGAGTGTAGAGAACTTTCAACGTACACTCTTAACTTTATAATTTTTACATATTTCTACCCAGATTTTTATAACATAGCTTTCTTATGACCCCACCTTATATGCAAAGGTGGTGAAAATTTCAAATCCTAACTGAAAGATGATTTCACCAAGTGACCATGAATTCACCTTTTGGGCCTAATTTACATAATTCCACCCAATTGTTTAAGATGTGGTGTCCTAAAAATGCCATTTTGAAAATTTGGGGTGAAAATGTAAAAAAAATAACAAAGTTGTTCCTCAAAGTTTTAAACACAATTGAAATACATTGGGCCTCACTCACCTTTAGTTTCTCATATTGCAGACTCTGGTTCCAGCAGCAAGACAGGTCTTAGATTGAAGAGTGTATATACACTGTAGGACCTGATCAGGTGAGTGAGGAGGTGTCGGGTGTGTGGGGTGATGTGGAGTGGTGACTACTGAGTGGAAGATCGGGACAGCAGGGGTGAGATCAGTAAGGGACCATTTTTTTTTTACAGGTTTAAAAAAAAAACATTCAGGAATGATTTTCTTTCTTACAGGTCACATTTTAAAAGTGATATGGGGAGGGCGATTGGAGGGTTGGGGTGCCACTAGACACCAAGGAAATATGATATATATAAATATGGGAATGGCAATCAGAGGGTGATGGGTACCAAGACACCAGCAAAATATTATAGAAATAGGGGTAACAGCAATCAGAGCCTGGGGGTGCTGCTAGACACTGAGAAAACATTACAGAAATATGGGAATGGTGAGTGACGGGTGAGGGGTGTCACTAGACACCAAAGAAACATTATGGAAATATGGGGATGGCAATTGGAGGGTAGCGGGTGCCACTAAATATCAGGGGAACATAATGCAAGCACAGGGATGGCAATCAGAGGGTACAGGATGCCACTAGACACAAGGGAAATATTACATAGACAGGGGAATGGCAACCAGAGGGTGGTAGGTGCCACCAGAAACAGAGAAACATCATGAAATTAGGGGACTGGTGACTGGAGGGTGGTCTGTCACTAGACACCAGGCAAACATTAGTGGAGGTACCAGTGGGAGCTACCAGGTCCTTTGAATGCATCTTAGGCGAGGATGTGGGGTGCAGGATACTTCTTGTATACCGTCCACCAGGTGATGAGAATGTTTTCCTGTGGGAAGTTGCAGACTTCATCGTCGACCTGACATTGGGGTCCCCCAGATGGTTGGTTCTGGGGGACTTCAATGCCTGGGTCAATGATGAACTCTCACATTTTGGTCAAGACTTCCTCCAGTTGATGATTTCACTGGGCTTCACACAGGTAATTTCCTCCTCGACCCATATTGGTGGGCATTCATTGGACTTGGTGTTCCTTCTGAGGATGGAGATATCCGACTTAGTGGTGGAACCAGTCAGATGGTCGGACCATCACTCCATTGGGTTCAGTTTTGAGGCCACCCCTAATAGGTCAGCCCCTACGCAAATAGTCTGGTACCTCCCATTAAGGGGTGTTTTCTCGGTTGATCTGATGGCGGTGCTGGACCTATCGGGCCTACCGATAGATTGCATGGATCCAGGAGAGCTGGTGCATGCCTATAATATGGCGGTGACAGTGGCCCTGGATTCCATTGCTCCTGTTTGTGTTCATCCTCTCACTCTTCGTCCTAGGTCTCCTTGGTTTGATGAGACCTTGAGGGAGTTGAGGAGAGTTGGACGAAGGTTGGAGAGGTGCTGGCAGAGGTCTGGTCTGGATGATGACAAACTTAGTTTGATGAACCACTACGTGGTTTATCAAACTGCAGTCTCTTAAGAAGGCAGAATTCCTGTCCAGAGAGATTGCGGCTGCACAGAATAGACCGGCTCAGCTCTTCCAGACTGTGGACAGACTGTGTAATCCAGTCTGTCTTCAGCCCGGAAGAGCCTTTTCTCAAGAACGGTGTGAGGAGTTTGCTCTCTTCTTTGCAGATAAGGTTGCCAAAATCAGATCAGATACCCGCTTGACCCTTTCCAATGGAAGTTGTGATGGTCGGCAGGAGATGATGGACACTCAGTTTGCATGGTCTGACTTCAGCCTCCCCACAATCAATGACATTGTGATGATCATCCAATCACTGCATCCAACTAACTGTGATTTTGACCTGGGCCCCACCCATCTCTTATTGGATTGTGTGGATAAAATCGGCCCAGTCCTTGCTGTGATAGTCTGGAGATCTTGGAGAGAGGGATCTTTCCAGATCCTCTTAAGAAGGCTGTAGTTAAGCCTCTTTTGAAGAAGCCCTCTTTGGACCCGGATTGTCTAGCAAATTACAGGCCTGTCTCTAACTTACCCTTTGTGGGTAAAGTTATTGAGAAGGTGGTTGCAGCACAGCTGGATGATCATCTGACCAACAGCAATGTCTATGATTCTCTCCAGTCCGGATTTAGGAAAAGGCACAGTACCGAGACAGCACTGGTTTGGGTACTAAATGACCTCCTAATAGCGAGTGATCGAAGGACCTGTTCTATCTTGGTTCTTCTTGATTTCTCTGCAGCATTTGACACTGTAGACCATGGGATGCTACTGGAGTGTTTGCGGTCTATCTGTGGACTGTCTGGTACAGTCCTCAGGTGGTTTCGATCTTACCTCGAGGGTAGGACTCAGAGAGTGGTGTCTGGAATTTTTCCCGGCATCAGTCTCCTATCCCGTGGGAAATGAGGATTCCATTTTGGTACCCATGTTGTTTGAGTGTATATGCTGCCATTAGGAGCAATTGTTAGATGATACGGTCTGGGTTTCATTGCATGCAGATGATACCCAGCTGTATATGTCTTTGTGCCCGGCCAGGAGGCTGCCATTTGGTATTTAATAACTGTCTTGCTGAGAACCAAGACTGGATGAATGGGAGTTGGCTGCTGTTGAACCCTGAAAAAACTGAGGTGTTGGTGGTGGACAAGGGTCACTGTGAGGCGGGTTTGTTAGCTGGATTGTCCTCGGGCTTATGGCTTGGGGGTGACCAGCTGACGACCTCAGACCAGGTGCGGAACCTGGGCATTGTCTTTGACGACTGTCTGACTTTTAAATCTCAGGTGTCAGCAGTGGTCAAAACCTCTTTTTATCATCTGAGGAACATCGCCTGGTTGAAACACTTGGTTCCTCCAGAGGATCTTCCAACATTGGTCCACGCCTTTGTTACCTCCCGCCTTGACTATTGCAATGTCCTTTACCTGGGGCTATCGGGGGTTGGACTTCGCTGTCTGCAGCTAGTGCACAATGCAACAGCCAGGCTGTTGACTGGATCTTCTAGGTCTAGTCACATAACGCCTGTGCTCCGCAGTCTGCACTGGTTGCCAGTTTGTTGGCGAATCACCTTCAAGGTCGGTTTGCTGACCTATAAAGCCCTACATGATCAGGGACCTGTTTACCTGAAAGAGCTCCTCTGTCCCTACTGTCCCTCCCGCTCTCTCCGATCCACTGACGAGGGATTGCTAGAGATTCTCAGGGTCCGTTTAAAAACTTCAGGGGCAAGATCGTTTAGTTTTATGGCCCCGACCCTGTGGAATTCTCTACCTCGCCAGGTGCGAAATTGCCCGACTGTCCAAAGCTTTAAGAGACCTTTGAAAACATATCTTTTTAGCAAAGCTTTTAATGATTTATGATTGTTTTAGTGTTGTTCTAAGTATTTATTGTTTTATGTATTTGTACAGGCACCTTGGTTTTAAGAAAGGCGCCTTATATAAATAAAGAATGAATGAATGAATGAATGAATGAACATTATGTAAAATAAAGGGCCAATGATCAGAGGCCTGAGGTTCTACTTGACTGTAGGAAAGCATTACAGCGTGAGGGTGCCACCTAACTTCAGACCTGGTAGTGAACCAGAAGTGAGTGCAGTGCAGGAAAATAGTACTGCCATTGGGGAAGGGGGCAGCAACATGGTCACTGGAGAGGATCGCATGTGCTTCAACTCCGCTGTAGAAAGACACAGTGTAGGTATCCAGTCACATGCTTCCAGACTCCCCTCTCTCTACTACATAATAGCCTTCCCTCCCCTCTCTCTGCTACATTGGGCTGGCATTATAGCCTAGAGGTTAAAGGAATGAGGTGTGAACAAGCTTGATACATCCAGCAGTCCAGACCTGAGTTAGATTCTCACAACCTCCACTTGCAACTTGCATACTGTGTGACTCTGAGCCAGTCATTTAACCACACAGTGCTCCCAGGTCGCCCCTTAAAACAGGCACTTGTGCCTAGTGGGCCTTACCCGATTACCAAAAGACTAAAATAAAATAAAAAAATAAAAGCAATACATCTCATTACTATGCTATGCACCCTTCAAAATTCCCTTTATAATGGATTAGTCCAACTTTTAAAGCATTTTATTTGTGAAAGACTGATGTAGTTTGTTGTGCTTTTCTTATAAAGGGATGTATGAGACTTTATCCACTTTAGAAATGCAAAAGAGAATATGTAAAAATGAAGGTGGTTGTACCACTAGACACCAGGAAGAATTTACAAGCAACCAACAAACTGCAAAAAACAGCACTTAAGCATTGCTTAAACTAGATTTCTTTAAGGTTTTTTACTGCTAAAAGTGCAAAAACATTAAATAGTGCACATTTGCAGGCAAGTATAGTACAAATGAAGAAAAACCTGGAAAGCAGGAATTATAACCTTAGTGCTTTGGCATGCACTACACATTTCAATGAGTGAGCGCTTTTACGTGAATTATTTGCTCTTCATACCAGGGTTCACCTCCCTTTGGGAGGCATTATCTGTTGCACTGAGCACAACCATATTGGTAGTTGTGGTTAGAATTTATAGGGGGCAAGATCAGGTCATGGACACAGGTTGAGCTACCACTCACAATACCAGTGACTCAAGTTTGGGAATGAGCCTGGGTTGTCAGGGGCTGGGTTGGGGAAAGAGGACTGACCATCCTCTAAGTAGACTCTCCTCCTCTGGGAGGCAATTCAACCCCTCCTTGCTGCAGAGTGCCCTGTAAGGATGCTTGGGTGACATGAGTCATTCAAGGATGGCAATGGGAGGGGAGACAAAAGGGGCCTTGTGGTGCATGTGTCCACTGCATGCAATGTCATGTGTTCATGACCCAGTGTCTCAGGGGAGCGAATGGTACTGGTGAAAAAACACCTCCAAATCACACAGGATGATGCTGCCTTGTTCAGGTCCTGAACCACCCACCTAGCAACAATAATACATGGCTACCACTAACTTCAGTTCCATGCAGCTTGAGGTGCTGTCCTGTCCCTCCCCTCACACCAATACTACCCTAAAAGGGTCTCTAACTAAGGGTTAGATAAATGAAAGTGTTCTCTGGGGTCTGAGGTATGTGGTAGGACTGGGCAGTAGCCTGGTAGATTGAAAGCCAGTCTGTGAGATGGAAAATCAGTCATTAAAAAATATGCAGATTTTATAGGTCACAAAAGATATGTCTTGAGCCAAGCTAATTAATTCTTTTGGCAAAGGGTAGTTACAAAGGGTTACTTATTTACACTAAAGCATGTTTAGACCTACCCACAGAATGTGCAGATGTAGTATGTGCCTCATACCTTCCATCCACAATGAAAAGCCTTTGGTCTTTTCTTGCTCAGGCTGAGGGCTTTATATGAAAACACCACTGGCTATGGTGGATCCAAGCCCCTGGTGGGATTTAATTGAAGACAGCTCAAGTTGTGATGGATTAGAGCCTCTGGAGAGCTTTAACTGAAAACACCAGTGGCTGTTGCATGTCTGAGCCCCAGATAGCCTTTAATTGAAAACACCACCAGCTGTGGTGGCTTCAAGCCCCAAGAAGGTTTTGGCTGTCATGGCCCATCATGGCACATCTAAGCCCCTTAAGAGCTTTAATTAAAAAAAAAAAAAAACACTATCAGTTGGAGGCAGTTTGGACCCCAGAAGCTATAAGTGAAAACACTATTGTCTGTTGTGGATAGCCCCAGGAGGGCCGTGAGTGAAAATATCACCATCTGGGGGATTCTGAGCCCTGAGGTGCTTAAGGTGAACACACTGCTGACTGAAATCGATTTGAGCACCTCTTCAATTAAAATACTGCCAACCCTGCTGGATCTGACGTCCCAGAGAGTTTCAACTTAAAATTCCTCCAGTTTTGACAGATCCAATAGCCAGGTGGGATTTAATCTGTGAAGAATCGTAGACCACTGAGATTTTGACAAAAACATCACTGCAACAACCAGTGGTGTTTTTATGCTGAAAGAACCACTGCAATAAACAGTGGAACTTTGGTGAATAACAATGGTCCACTGGAGCTTTTGGTGAATGACAATAACTGACAGGTCCCAAGACCAATGAGTATAGTAGCCATGTAACATTAAATCAGATTGCTTGCTTAAACTTTAAAGTCAATAGCCTGTAACACAGAGAAGATCAGGAGGGCAAGAAGGGATTTTTCAGCAGTTTTTATTGACTGAAGATCTATAAAGTAGAAACATGCATACATTCCCACATTAGATGCCATCACCAAATATTGTTTGCCATGTCAAAGGAAACACATAGCCCCATTGTCAATCAAATATCCTGTAAGACACACACAACTTGTAAAACCTCTTACTGAACTTGTATAATAAATACTTCAATTAACTCAGATGATATACAGTCACTAGGAAGTACCTAATATTAAATGCTGGGCATCCTTACTACCTGTAATACAGTTACACATTTACATAGGTTAGTCCCACTGGCTTCATAAACACCAGCCACTCAATTGTAGTTATCTGACTGTCAAAGGCTCAGCAATGCTCCCAAAGCCACTAATCTCATACCAGTATGTTTTCCACACCTATGGTGAGCAAACATAAAATGAACAAAACATTTTTCTGTATTTTGTTGTTCTCAACCTTTTATCATTCCCACCTGTTCAGTTTTGAACCATGTCATGCAGTTGGTTGTGTCCTTATCTGATTGCTTGGCTTTGCTCAAAGGTAGTCCAGTTTTTTAACCATTTTGAGTGGCCACACACTCATGCAGGCATTTACTTGTAAAACCTGGCAATCTGGTAGGTGTAAAGCTATCAATAAATTAACCTAAATTCCACTTTGCATTTGAGGTATGGTGTTCAACTGCACCATTAAAGTCTTCTCTGACATTAGAGAGGAGCATTGTACTCATCAACGCATTCTGCCCAGAACAGGCGACTGCCTCTTCCTGCAAGCCATGGGAGCTGCTCTGACCCCAGCAGCTGTTCTGCACTGACCCGCCCACCTCACAGCCCACAACCAGGCATCCTTTCCAGAATGGGCGACGGCCTCCTCCTGCAAGCCATGGGAGCTGCTCTGACCCCAGAGGCTATTCTTCGCTGACCCACTCGCCTCACAGCCTACAACCAGGTATGGATTTTGAAGTGCAGCCCAGAGCTGCTGACGGGATTGAACTTGGTACTTTTTGCCTTTCTAGCTAATTGGCTGCACTAATACTGCTCCTTAGCTCTGATCGGGTGCAATGCTATTCCCACTTCTCTAATTAACTCTTTCCTCTATCCTTTCTAAGCTGTCTTTTTTAATACAAAAACTGCTAATGCTGAGTTTCTTTCTACTTTCCCATTTGCAAATTATACTGCAAAGCCACTAAAGGGCAACAACTCATGGACGTTACAATCCTCTTCCTACTGCCCTCCCCTAACGCTTCTAGTCCTGTGTCCTTCATACCTCTCCAGAGGTACTAGTGATTGCAGAAGCATGGCTGAAAGCATCTGCCACTGACTATGCTATTTTATCTCCAATACTGCTCTCATGGCTATCCTTGGCTGGCTAGTAGCCCTGGCATGAAACATAGAAACATAGAATTTGATGGCAGATAAGGACTGCTTGGACCACCTAGTTTGCCCATTTCTCTACCTAATTGATAAGCTGCAGATCCTAGTTAACCAACAGCCTACTTCCTCCTACCCCTCACTAGAGTTGCCTTATGTCTGTCCCATGCATTCTTGAATTCTCTCACTGTTTTTGACTCCACGACCTCCTCAGGAAGGCTGATCCATGCACCCACAACCCTCTTCATGAAAAAATACTTCCTCACATTACCTCTGAGCCATCCCCCCTCTATCGTCAAATTGTGCCCCCTTGTTCTTGCACATCTTTTTCTGAAAGATGCTACCCTCTTGGACTTTGTTGATTCCCTTGAGGTACTTGACAGTTTTTATTATGTCCCCCCTTCCCCTCCTTTCTTCGAGGGTATACGTATTAAGCTCCTTTAGTCTCTCTTTGTATGTCTCCTGGTGCAGACCCTGCACCATTTTGGTTGCCTGCCTTTGGAAGCCTCCATCCTGTCTGTGTCTTTGAGGAGATGGGTTCTCCAGAACTGCATGCAGTACTCCAGATGAGGTCTCACCGACTGTCTGTACAGAGCGATAACAACTTCCTGTTTTCTACTGTTGATGCCTCTCCCTGTTCATCCCAATATCCCCCAGCCTTTCTCACTGCCTTCTCAAATTGATTGCCCAACTTTAGGTCATCTGATATAATTACCCCCAGGTCCCTTTCAATTTCTGTTGTTGTCAGTATCTCACCCCTCATTGTGTACTTTTCCCCTGGGTTTCTGTTTCCCAGATACATTACCTCTCACTTCTTTCCATGCAATCTAAGCTGCCATACATTTGACCATTCCTCCAACCTTACCAAGTCCCTTCTCATCCTTTTCACTCCATCTTGTGTGTCAACCCTGTTGCAGATCTTTGCGTCGTCTGCAACGAGACATACTTTTCCTTCCTCTGCAACATCACTTATAAAGACATTAAAAAGGACCTGTCCCAGTACTGAACCCTGCGGTACCCAACTAGTAACCCTCCTTTCTTCACTGTGGACTCCGTCTACTACTACCCTTGGCATCCTATTGTACAGCCAATTTATTATCCAGGCTATCACCTTGGGGCCCACTCCAAGGCTGGCTAACCTGTATATTAATCTTTTGTGTGGGACTGTATTAAATGCCTTGTTAAAATCAAGGTTGGTCATGTCCACAGCCCCTTCCTGGTCTACTACTTTGGTCACCCAGTCAAAGAAATCTATTAGATTCATCCGACACAACCTTCCCACCGTGAATCCATGCTGCCTTGGGTCCTATGCCCCACTGGCCTTAGGTACTCAACAATTCTTTCCTTCAGAAGTGATTCCATCATTTTCCCTATCACTGAGGTCAAACTAACTGGTCTGTAGTTTTCTGCCTCTGCCCTGCTCCCACTTTTGTGAAGAGGAATCACATCCACCCTCCTCCAGTCCTCAGGTACCACCCCATCCTCCCATGATTTGTTAAAGAGAGTAGTCAGTGGTGTCACTAGTTCTACCCTTAGTTCTTTTAGAATTCTTGATTGAATCCCATCAGACCCCTTTGCTTTGTCCACCTTCAATTTTACTAGTTCTTTCATAACCCTTTCTTCTGTGAATGGACTGGTATCGACTCCCATATCCAGAGTGTTTCTTTTGTTTGGTTTAGGTACCTCCCCCCCTCATCTTCCTTTGTGAATACTGAGCAGAAATATTCCTTCAGTATCCCTGCTTTTTTACTGTCACACTCTGCCCACATTCCCTTCCCTTTATTAAGCCTCAGTATCTCTCTTTTGGTCTTTCCTTGCTCCCTAATATACCTATAAAAGGTCTTATCCTCCATCTTAACAGAGTTGGCTATCCTTTCCTTGGTTTGGGCCTTTGCTATTCTGACTGCCTTCCTTGCCTCTTTCTGCTTTAATTGATGAAGTTTTCTGTCCTGCTCCTTCTGCATCTCCTAATATTTCCTGAATGCTATTCTTTTCTCCTTAACCTTCCCTGCTACCTCTTTTGAGAACCATAGCAGTTGTTTCCTTCATTGTGTTTTGTTGATTTGTTCACACAAAGGCATGTTGCCTCTGTGATGGCTGTTTTGATTACTCCCTATTGTTCCTCCACCCTCCTTCTTGCCTGTTTGCTAGTGCTTTTCTGAGGCACTCTCTCATTTTCCCAAAGTCAGCACTCCTAAAGTCCAATACCCTTGCTTTTGAATGGCTTGACTCTGTGGCTGTGTTTATCTTGAACTACACTGTTTAGTGGTTGATTGTTGCCAGATGGCTACCCACTTCTAAATTCGAGATTCTTTCTCCATTCCATTTGAGAGTACCAGGTCTAAGATTGCTCACTCCCGAGTGGGTTCCAATACTAGATGTCTGAGGCATGCTCCTTGAAGGGTATCAAAAATGACCCTGCTCTTGGGTGTGCCTGCAGCAAAGGTGCTCCAGTTAACATCTGGCATATTTGGGTCTCCCATCAACAATATCTCCCCTTTTTCTGCCATTCTAAGGATGCCTTGTATCATTTCCTTGTCCATTTCCTCCCCCTGAAATGGGGGTCTGTATACAACCCCCATGCAGATTGTGGTGCTATTTCCTGTCTCCAGGGTGACCCAGAGTGCCTCATCTGCTCCCTGTTTACATTTTATTTCTGTTGCTTTGATCCCTTCCTTTACATAGAGAGCTACTCCTCCTCCTCCTCTTTTACCCTCCCTGTCCCTCATGTAGATTGTGTATTCTGGTATTTTGACATCCCTGTCATGGTTCTCTGTGTACCATGTTTCTGTGACTGCCACAATATCCAGGCATCCCTCTTCCATCAAGGCCACTAGTTCAGGGAGCTTGTTACACAGACTATGGGCATTGGTACTCATCACCTTCCATTTTTTGATGGCCTTACCTCTTTTAGCCCCATCCCTGTCCTTACTTCCTTTGCCCCTTTTTGCATTTACCTCTGTCTTGCTCCTTAATGACTTCTCTACCTTGGTGTTTACCTCACTAATTACCATGTTTTGTGGGGGAAGGCTGGGATTTCCTTCTCCTTCTCAGTGCCTCCCCCCTTGGCTAGTTTAAATGCTAGCCAATGAAGCATTTAAACCTATCACCTAGGATCCTGGTTTCCCCTTGACAGATGCAGACCATCACACCAGTATAGGCCTGCATCCCTCCAGGTGGCTCCCCAATCCCCAATGAAGCCAAAACCCTGAGCTCCACACCAATTTTTCAACCATTCACTGAATTCCTTGGTGTGGAGTACCCTAGCATCTCCCTTGCCCTAGACAGGCAGCACCTCCGAGAAGGTTACCATATGTGCTACTTGTCTAAGCCCCCTTCCCAACTCTACAAACTTCTCTTGCACTGCTCTGATCCCATTCCTAGCTAGGTCATTTGTCCCTAGGTGGACAATGACATCCAGCTCCACCTCTCATTCAGCTGTTCCCATGATCCTGAGGATTCGCTTCCCATCCCTCCAAGCAGTGGCACCAGGGAGGCACCTTACATCTGTCTCCCCTTCCTCCCCCACTTCTACCCCCTAATGATGGAGTCCCCAACCAGGAGTTGTCTCCTTCCCCTGTGACGTCCAATGCCACCCTCCTATGGGTCTCCTTTGTGGAGGTTCCCAACATCCTCCTTGGCCTCCACTGCAGGTGCCTCCATAGAGGAACCACTATCTGGCAGAACAGCATATGAATTGTGGAGAGATACAGCTGGAGGGATTCACCTCTCTTCCACCTCCCTCTCCCTCCCCGAGCCCCCCTTGGTCCAGCCACTACTTTTTCTGGGCAACCTCTGAGGGTAGTGGTGGTGGCCCTGGTGGTCCTTGGGTGGGGGAGGAAGTTTCAAGAATCCTAGCCTGGTCATCCTGGAGATGAGCAGCCTCCTCCCTCAGATCAGAGTGGTGCCTGCAAATAGGGCAGTATCGCAGCCTCCTGAATGTCTCCCAGAACACTGCCACCTCACAGCCATTGCACTGCACCACTCCCATCATGTCTTATTTTGTGTCTCCTTTCCTGTTGCTCTGTATGCTTACTCTCTCTTCTCCTTACAATTCTCACCCTTCCTGTTCTGGGACACCAGCATCCTGTATTCTTCAGTAGTCTCCTTCTTCCTTGCTTAGAGTCAGACCTCCAGCAGCTTGGTGGGGGGGAGAAAGAGCTACCTTTTCCTTCAGGGTTGACAAAACTAATGTTTCTTTATGATCCTTCCCTTCCTACTGCCAAACAGGAAGTTCCTGTTGTCAGTCAAATCCAGTGGCTATAAAAGTAGAACTGGCTTAGGGTTGGAGGGTGGAAGGGTGGGATGGAAGGCAATTAGTAAGAAAAACGGTAGTTTTTTCAGTCAACTGCTTTGTGAATCAACTTGTCCTTGCTATGAAAAAAACCAAAAGCATATTATTTTCCAAACACTTCCTCCTCATCATGCACCATCACTCCTCTCTGTATCACCTCTCTTAATGGTGATTACCTTGAGCCCATCACTACCTTGAAATATCTGGGCATCACTTTAGATATGTCTCTCTCCCTCAATGCCCTTGTCTCAATCATAACTAAATCACTAAACCAAAAGCTAGGTCTCCTTTATAGCATCCACCCCTTCCTCACCTCTGCCTCTTGCCATAAAATTGCTTCCTTGTCCCTTCCTCCACTGCTAACCTACAGTGCCCCCTTACTGCTCTCCACTAATGCTGCTGCCCTGTCTCTACTAACTCAGGCCTACCACATGGTGGAAGGTTTGGCTTGGGGACCAATGCCCGTCACTACCACTGTGATGTCCTTGCATCATTTAACTGGTTGCCCTATGAATCTAAACTAAGGTATACCACCCTGTGTTTCATTCATAAGCTGGTGCATAAATTTAACCCTCCTTGCCAAACTGAGATCATTAGCCTAAGACAAGCTCCTTGTGCACTAAAATCTGCCTCTTTCCCCTTCTTATTATACCCAGTGTGCGACTAGCCACTGCCCATAAGTCCTTCTCATTTGCAGCAGTGTCTGACTGGAACTCCCTTCTCCCCTTCAACTTCTCATACTCTGCTCTTCCTAGGTTCCAAACCAATCTGCTTTCCTCTCTCTCTCTCTCTTTCTCTCTCTCTCTGCCTCTGCAGTATGCTCCTGCCTTCATTGATGACTGATCTTCTCTTATAACGCTCTATATCTTTCTCCTTATCCAACCTGACCCCTTGTCCAGGCCCCTCTCCTTACCTCCTATCCTTATCTCATGGTATTTCTGCCAACTCTTTGCCCTCTCCTGTACCAATACTACTTATCTGCCTTCAGTTATTGCTGTTTCTGGTCATCCTGAAACTGACTTGCAATACGTAATTACCAAAGTGTAAATATCTATTTTGTTAGCTGTTATATTCAGTTTTCACTGCTCGTGTTCATTCCAAAACTAACCTGAAATATGTTATTACCAAAGTGTATATATCTATTTTGTTAGCTGTTATAAACTGTTACTTTTATATTTCTGTATGTTTTACGATTCTTTATCCCCTGCCTGCAGTATGTTAAATTTGTTTTTAGTGTAACTGAATTCCCTTGTTTTTGCACTGTACTGTATTGTTTGTTGCTGAACTCCTGGTTCGACCCTGAAAAAGGGATTGCAATTGATTCAGTGTACTTACCCGGTTACCAAAACTCAATAAATAAATAAATAACCATTAAAAATAGGCAGGACTGGGGTTGCAGTTTGGGATATGGTATGTTATCCAGTTTTAGTTTTCACCTCATCCAAAGGTGGCAACATTGCAGCCTTTAAAGATTGTTTAACAGGTCTGTTATCACCCTACAGTCCTACTTATAGCATAATCACCTTAATAATTTCATGATGATTTACATATATTACTCATCACTTTTTTGCATTTGAGGAGTAAATGTAGCCCCAGTGTGACATGCCTGTCGATGCCTCTAAGAGGGTAGGTTACAAATAGTGCAATGAAGGGTGACAAGGATGATTCAGGGCCAGCAGGACAGATCTTGTAAGGACCAGCTCAAGGCACTGAACATGTACTTGCTAGAGAACAGACAAGAGAGGGGTGACATGACAGAGACATTCAAGTTCCTTAAATGAATAAATGAGGTGAACTGTGAGGACATTAGTTAGCATTAGTAACAGTAACACAGGAACATGAGTGGAAACTGATTGTAAGAAGGTCCAAGAGGGATATGAGAAAGTTTTAATTTGTAGAAAGAGTTATGGAACCATGAAATAGTGTGCCAGACAAGGTGGTGATCACCAAAATCATAAATAGTTTTAAGCTTCTATGTTTCTATCCAGAAAAAGAGATGTGCAAGAACAAGGGGGCACAATTTGAAGATAGAGGGGGGACGGCTCAGAGGTAATGTGAGGAAGTATTTTTTCACAGAGAGAGTTGTGGATGCATGGAACAGGCATAAGGCAGTCCTAGTGGGGGGTAGGAGGAAGTAAGCTGTTGGTTAACTAGGATCTGCAGCTTATCTGTTAGGAAGGAAAATGGGCAGGCTAGGTGGGCCAAGCGGTCCTAATCTGCTGTCAAATTCTATGTCTCTAAGCATGGATTGGACAGAGTGAATGGCATAGTGGTTATTCTTGGTGGTGGTAGTAGTAGTGTAGGTAGGAAAGCATGGGGTGGATAATAAGGGCTAGTACCCTGTATGGACAATAAGACCTGGAGTTTGATGGGAAATTATGGGGGGAATGGATGGACCAATGGTAATTTGCTGCCATCATTGTCCATGTTTCTCTGCTAAAGCATTTATGGTTACATTGATTGGTTTATAGGATCTGCTGTTGCAATTCTGTTTCCTTTTTAAATCATAACAGCCCCTTGAATATGTATCCTTTGGCAATGGAATGAACTTTAAATGGGAGGGGTCCACAGACTCTTAAAAAACAGTGCAACCATGTGACTGAGGCATACATCTCAACCTTTCCTCACTGAAATGAGGGACAAGGACATTCAAAACGAGGGATATTGTAGGGCACTGGCCTTCAAAATGAGGAACATATCTTCAAATATTGAGATGCAAGCTCAAACTCTATGAAAACAACTGCACTTACTTATACAATATTTATTTTTGATTTAACACGTTAGAATACTAAGAATTTCTTCTTTAAAGTCTCAAATCACAATGCATTCTCTACACCTTTTCTGTGACAGTGCAACTATGAGACTGAGGGGATATGGAGTTAGGGAGTTGACAGTCAGGAGTTGGAGTGGTAGGACGTTGGTAGAGAATGCAGATTGGGGTGCACCTTGGATGACCTTATTTTGAGCTTATCCATGATGGTGGTACATCTTACTGTTATACAAACATTCCTATCAGAATATTGATGTGACAGTAGCCATCATGGCATGATCTCTTCCCTGAGGAAGACCTTTTGGGTCATTCAAGGAATCATGAGTACCCCATGTTTTTACCTCCATAAAGGTAGCTGAGTTTCCATGAAACAGATGTTTCACTGTTTATGAACTTCTGAACTTGTTTGTGTTAACTTGTGAGGCTAAGGGACCCTCAACATATGACCTGCAAAGAAGGGTGCTCATCCACCGTGCAGTGGAGCAACCTTGAACATTATATAATAGCCCAAACTGCTGCTGTGGAAGAAAATGTGGGACACCAGCTATCACCAGTATTCTGTGGGTCTTCCCTCTGTGTGTTTCATTAAAGTTAAATGTGAAAATCACAGGATGTGTAATCATATAGGGTATATTACTTGTGAAATATTACTAGCATGTGCCTCATTCACTTACATTTCTATTGCAGTTTGCCCTTAAACTGTGATTTTGTGAAAGAAATGTGTGTGTTGAACTAGAAAATTAAAGCCTGCTGCTTCAACCTCTGGTTGCATTTGGACATTTAGCTTATTTGACTTTGTGTGATGGTATTACGTACACCCTCCACAGGTACTTCTGCTTGCATGGTCCACTAGTAATTAACTATTGGAACTCTGAGTCAGATGGCTCCATAGCATCCAATCAGTTTGAGTATCAGTTGCATATAGTATGCATTAAAACTTGGCTTTACTGTCAATACACTTTTTGTTTAACCATTGCTTCCCTGATTTGCATAGAGGGTGTTGTCTCTCATTAGGCTTACATCTCAAATTTTGTTTACTGTACTTATTGTACTTATCCCTTCCTTGCTTTGTATTGAGGGTGTAGTGTGCCATCAGGTCTATGTCTCAAATACACCACTTGGAACTACACATAATCAACAGAGACGTTGTTACATTATTTAAAGTTAATGATCTTTCTCCCCATCCCAGTTTTTCTTATTCTTTCACCATTCCCAAAACTTCCAACAAGTGGTGATACCATAACTGTATCTTCTCCCTGGGTTGTAGGGTGGCAGAGGTGGGAGATGATGCTTTCTCAGCTGATACAGCTACTTGGTTGGTCAGCTGGGGCTTCACAAAGCTGATGTGCATATTCTCTCCCCCAAGTCAGGTACCTAACTTGTGTAACATACTGAACCTGCAACTGGCTCTAATGTAAGATTTTTGGGGTAATGTGTGAATCCTGATTTCAATGCCTTACTACTATACACCTTGGAGAGTTACTTAAGAGTTATACACCCTTTATTTTTAAACTTGAAAAAACTAATATTTATATTCCACTGTCTCGTTTCTTTATTTAAAATATTTGTCCAGGATCATGGCACACTGAGAATTAAAATCTAATTCTATCTGGACAGGGTGTGAAAAGGATACAAAATAAGAATAAACATACTTGAAATGTACTTTATAAGTAGAAACAGAAGCAATACAGTACATAAGTACATCAGAATAAAATGATCCCAAGTGAGTGCTACACAGTGATAGAAAGGCTACCTTATAATAACACAGAGGCACAGATATATAACAGTTCATCAGCATAAAATGATTGTGCACAAATAGAAGTGCATGAAGATGAGAAACTTCTTTAAGTTTTGTGGCTTTGTGAAATTGTCCTCATTTCACAGTCTTGTGGACATCACACAAGCTGCAAAGTCAGAACTGCACCTGCAAAATTCAGCCAACCTTCACATAAAGGGGTGAGTCACTCACAACTGTACCATTTGATCTGCAGACTACACAGAGCTGCAGATCACATGGTTACAATATAGCAAGAAATAGTCATCAAGGACTGTGTTCTCTGCAGTCTTAGTGCATTGAAGAGATAGCTATCTACTGTATATTGAGTGCTCACTTTGAGTACTTTTTCATGAGCAACAAATACATGTTTCTGCTTGTTCTGCATCAGCAGAGTTGGTTTTTGACATTTGCATAGACTGTTTTGTTAATTTATTCCTGCCTTTCATAGGTGTTGTGCTACATGTAGGTCTGAGGTGCAGTCCTCTCTGCTGCCTGCAGAGCTCAGGGAGACAGTCAGAGCTGCTGGCAGCCTAGGCATTAGTGAAGAAGTAAAGTATTTATTTTTCTGTATTTTGTTCAGTTAACCTTTATATTCATTTTTGTACAATTTAATTTGGTAGCAACTTTTACACAATTTTTTGTTTAATAATATAGTGAAGCTACAGGAGTTATCACACTTTAGCATAAGTGGCAAATGGGAATTCATACAGGAAGTAAGAGGCAAGCAGGAAAGCCACTGACCATCAGTGAGGGTGGGCATGGGCATGGTATAATGCTGAGTGAATATAACAGTTGGAAACAATGATTTGGCTTCAGTTCAGGCCCACTGCCTTTGGTTTGGCTTAAACACTCTACAGAAAGACACATTGGTTCCTTGGTATAAGGGGTCAGACAGGCTACAGATGGTGTTAAGAGGCACTCTTTACTACCCCTCACTCACTCCAGTCAATTCTAAACTGTTCCACCCTAGCCTGTTCCTCTAGTCATTCTTTTAAGCTCACGCAGCACCTGGCTAAGTGCCAGGATCCAAGGTTAGTTTTTATTAAACATTGTCTCTGGAGGGGGGTGGAGGGTATAACATGAATGTTATAGCTGCGCTCTCGAGGTTGTCTGTTACCAAGGAAACCTCTCGATACAAGAATATCCTTGTTATGTATAACTGCTCATGCACTATCCTCTATGCTTTTGCCTCCTATTTCAACCTGTCATCCATTTCTCTAATCTACTGGGACTTCCTTACTCCTCACCTGATACCAAAATATTCTGCACTGAAATGTGAACTGATGTGTTTCCTCCATGATACACTTATGGGAGACAGTAATACAAGGAGTGCTTATGATGAACTATATGTGACCAGCACTGTGGATTGTGGCAACCCTGAGCTTCAATATGGTCAACACCACCTTCAACTCCTCAGACTGCTGCCTTCCCTTTTGCCACCTCTGGATTTCCTGGCTTTCCCACCATTTGCCTCCACTACCCGACAGTGCAGATCTTAACATCACCCACCTCTGACAAGTCATGACTGCCTGATGAAACAGCTTGATTTTCCACCCCTTTCGCCCTTTCGCAGTGAGCTCCATTGTAACCCTTCAGCCAATGAGAACTGACGCTGGTCAGGGCTGTGTAATTTGTGAGGTATGGTGACAGCCATGAAGAAGGTATGCACATTAACACATCTGATCAGCAGCAGTCTCACCACTGGCAGCACTGAAACATTGCTGGACACAGAATTGAGCTTCACACAGCCACAGCCGATTGCTACACTCTTTGAGGACTCCTCTATTGTATTACACTCACATTTTGTGAAGTGGTTCTCTGAAAGGGGCTCTACTTACCACGTAAGGTTTTTAACAAAATCTCTCCTCCATACATGTGTTTTTTATCTTACAGCCACTGCTGGGGAGGGTGGGCAGCTACTCGAATGTAACAACAAGTACTGTACTCTGCTCTAATATAGTGCTGCTCCCTCTCACTTACCTTACCTGACACAAAGTGCAATCTGCTTGGGTGATGGGACAGTGCAGCTTCTCAAAGGAGGTTGGGGAGGGGGGGTTAGATACCTTCTGTCTTCAACTAATGGGGCAATAGGCACTTAGTTCTTTACAACAAAATCAGCTTTCTTAACACAGATAGCTGAATTCTGAGGCAAAGCAACCACTACTTACCTTGCCAGTTTTAATCCACCCTAGAATTTATAAAAGTTGTGGGGCTAAGAGAACATTCTATATGAACCACGTATTGATCAGGTGATTGGGTTTGCATTATTTGACACCAATGGCCACCCAGTATCATGATTCCTTAGTCAATACCAGCAAAGCCCTTTATTTTCCTGCTTCATTACCACAACACTTACTTATTAGTTTTTCAAAGTTTACAATGTACCTTGTTATTGTCTTTCATCTTGTATATTGTTTCTTATTTAGAACAGTTTTCAACCAGCTTTTTCATGATTATATTGGTTCTATCACCTAGCATACAGGGAAAGGTTCTTTATGACTTTACTCTCACCAGCCCTTATTGCAAAAATGCAAGTGTCTTAATAGGTGTTGTGATATTACCTAACTACTCTACTCTTAAGGGTTCCAACATAGGTTCTCAACAAATGCTATTGCATTATAATGGCTAATAACATGCACAATATTGTAACTTGGAATGTGAAGGATAGGCAAACCAGACAAAAGTGGTACCAGGTCTTACAGCATTTAAAATCTATGGGTGCTAAAATCACTTTCCTACAAGGAACTCATACCTTGGCATCCAGTACCAATCTGTGGAGAATGGAATGGGTGGATGGGTCTTTGCCTCTGAAAACAATAATAAAAGAGCTGAAACTGCTATACTTATTTACAGAGGCATTCCATTTACTCCAATAGAACAAATCATTAACAATGAGGGGAGATTTGTCTTTCTTAAGGGCACACTAGATCAAACAGACATCATATTTGCATACAGCTATGGACCTAGTATTGAGGATCTTTGTCTTTTTGCATAACTTCTTTTTCAGCTGGTAAAGCTTGGTAGTTTTTTTCCCACAATTATAGGTGGGGAATGGAATGTGGTATGCAAGCAATAATACCAACAGGGTGGGTGATATTGGGCAATACTGCACCACCCAGGGGTGTAATGAGGCCAGTCACCACAGGCAGAGAGCCTTATAGCCCCTGGAAGGTCCGGTATTGCCCATACCACCCACCCTGGAGGGTATCAATTCACTTAGAAAATGGGCTCCCTTTTGCACTTTTATGTGTGATTTTCAAAAGTTAAAGAAGCAATGTAAAAACATTAAGTAAAAATGAAGCTTAACTGTTTGTGTTGTCCCCAGCAAGAGACAGAATGTTTAAAATGCCTGATGAGTAGTCTGTCGGGATATGTTTTAATAAATTACCAAAAATGAAAGGGTTTTGTGCTGCTTGCATGGCTCCATTTTTCCTTCTGATATAAGTCACAGACACAGAAGCACTTATTGTAAATCAATCAATCAATCAAATTCTTTATTTATTCAGGTGAGCGCCATTGAGCAAGCTCATTTACAAGGTGGACCTGCATTACACAAGTCAAGTAACGATGCATTTATATACAGATAAATAGACAGTAGATGCATGAGTACATGAATACAGGTAGGCCTGCAATAGACAGGAATTATAGCAGTATAGCGCAGTGGTTTAAGGCTCTGAGCTGCAAATCTGGAGGCCTGGGTTTGAATCCCACAGCTCCCACTTGCATACTGTGTGACCCTGAGCAAGTCACTTAACTTCCCTGTGCTCCCAGGTTGTACCTGTAAACAAGCTTTCAGCTTAGTGTGTCTCACCTGGTTAAACAATTGAAAAAAAAAGACAGGATAAGTAAAAATACATTTGGGTTCAGGTAAAAGACAGTTGGGAAGGGTATACATAACAATAGGGTAGCAAGTCAGTAAACATTTATACCAGATACAACAACATACATGGTTTAGTATTCCTGTAAGGTAAAGGCATTATAGTCCAGCGAAGAGATTAGTTGAAGTGGATGCTACAAGCAAAGAGACATACATAGTCAGTTTAAAAAGACCCAGGTGTATCAAGGGGGAGATGTGTCGGGAGAAGTGGGCAACCAGTGGGGGGGGATCTGGAACTGGGATAATACTACGAGAAAAGGAATGAGATGCTGTGGATATACAAGGAATAAGTGGTTGAGGGAGGGTGAGATTTAGGGCGGTAGATAAGTAGGTGGCTCAGTGACAAGTTATGCACTGATACAAGAAGGAAGGAGGATGGGAAAAGCAGGGAGGATGTGGAAGAGGGTGTAAGTAAGCTAGGATCATTGGAAGCAGTTGCAGGCTTCTGTAATGTATTTTGAGTATAAGGTCTTAAACACAGTAATACTAACAGGAGTCCTCAGTTTCAGTGATTTCTGTAGCACATTCCAGAGAGACGGTAGAATGAATCCTATGGCTGCTCTCCCAAAACACGTTAGGGCTTTGGGCACTTTCAGAGAAATCAGTGAACAGCTTCTTAGGGCATAGGTTCCAGTCATATTGAGAGTCAGGTAATCAACAATGTACTGTAGAAGTTTGCCAGTGGTAGCTCTGTATGTCCAGAGAGCCGCATTTTTATTTTGTCTGTAGTGTAGAGAGATCCACCCTATGGCCGCATATAAAGAGCAGTGATGGGTGGAGAAGGGGAGACCAGTGATGAAGCACAGGGCTCTGTGGTAAAGTATGTCCAATTTTCCGAGGTATGAAGTAGCACATTGGCTGTATATAAAGTTGGCGTAATCAATTAGGGAAAGGAACAGAGACTGAACTTGCTGTCTCTTGGTCTCTGTAGTTTATAGGTGGTTTAACCTGAAGAAGAGACCTAGTCTCTACCTCAGTTTTTTTAACAAATCCTCCAGGTGGTCTGCAAAGGAGAGTTTGAAGTCTAGCCAGACCACCAGGTATTTGAATTTCAGCACAAATTCCAGGGTTTCTCCTAGGAGGGTGGTGATGGGGGGTTGAGCAGGGTAGACTGCATGGTTAATAGTTGAAAATAGCATTGCCTTTGTCTTTTTGGTGTTAAGTAGCAATTTTTCACTAAGGAGCTGGTATTGAAGTATGTTGAAGTCAGCTTGCAGGTTGCTACAGGCAGTTTCAGGAGTTGTACGGCTTAGGTGGATCACTGCATCATCTGTGAACAGATGAATTTTCAGTTCATTGATGCCTGAGTCTATATTGTTGAATAGCGTGATTAATTTGAATGAATGGAGTGCAAGCAGCTGTTGCAGTCACTGGAGCTGGATTCTTGCTAAGCAAGACTGGGAAAACGGTAGCTGGAGGATGAGGGGGGAGAGCACTGGCAACGATAAGGCATTGTTTAATAAAAAATGTTGCTGCAAATGAAGCTGCAGTTGTCTCAAATGGTTAGAGACAGCTTATATTAGCCGGCAGCACCTCTCGCTTTGCTATGTGACAGAAAAAAAAATGGCAGGGATTTCATTTTGAAACATGGTGTTTCAGCCAATTGGAGAGGAGAATAGGGAAAATTTGGGGTGCCCAAGGTTAACACAAGTAATAGGGCACCCTTAATTAGACCTTGTTTTGGAGTGGGCATCTATTGAAACTTAATGTACTCCCCTGCTGTGGCTCTCAGCCAATCAAACAGCTCCTATAATCTAGCCCATTTTCTAATAGGTAATATTCTAGATAGAACCAGGAATAGGAAACTAGGTCTTTCTTCCAATCTGAGGGGAGTTAAAGAGTTACATTACCCGCTAGGTCTAACATACGTATAATGGACCCTAAAGCCAAGATCAATGACTTTACATTTTGGTCAGCAACTCACAATACTTTTTCACATCTAGATTATTTTTTCATTATCCCAGATCTCCTAGAAAATACCCTACAACGTGAGATTGTGGCTAGAGTCATATCCAACCACTCACCCATATTACTCTTTCTTATGCTCTTGGGGAAAACAAAGAAAGACAACCTGTGGAGGATTTACAACCCCATACTGAAGGATCACAAGACACAGGAAATTACCAAAACTAAAGTGAAGCAATTCGTTGTCAATAACTACAATGCCGTTTCTAGCAAAGACCACACATGGGTAGAGATGTGTGAAGTCTGCATAATTCGCTCCATGAGGTAATTTGCAGATTTTGCGTGACAATTTTGCAAAATTTACAGCTGTGAATTTCATGGATTACACTGCAAAACATGAAATTCCACTGGCAAATTTTACTCTTAAGGGTAAAAAACTTGAATTTTGGTAAAAATATCACGCAAATCGTGTGACTTAAAGTTCTGTAGTTTTTTTGAAACTGTGCTAATTCTGAGAAGTGTAAATTTTCGGTGCTTCGTGATAAATTCGCAAGCACAGTTTAACTTCGAAACATCTCTTTATATGGGTGCCATTTAAATGCATCCTTGGGGGGAATCAATCAACCTTTCCCCCAGCAAGAAATAAAACAGGGAAGAGGAATGTGCTAAGCTCCTCACAGAAATTGGACAATGAGAGGGCAACATCTCTATCCACTCCATGCAAGACAATTGGCTCTGGTTGAATTTAGCTAGGTCTAGTGTAGATACAGTATGGAGAGCTCACAAAAGAACACGCTGAGTTCACTATTTTTAGGGCAAAGACCAAACACATAGATCAAGGGGAGAAAGCTGGGAAACATCTTGCCATTAGTTAGGCTAAGACAACAAGCGATGAAAAGAGCAATTTGCACCAATAATCCAAGGCACAAGATCCTCCCCTCACTAACTCCCAGGACATTGCACCAGCTTTTAAAATTTTTTGTGAATTTCTGCATAGCTGACCCCTGGTAGCTGACCTCATTATTCATCAGTTTCTGTCTAAAGTGCAGTTTCCAAAACTAACTCCTCTTCAATCTGAAGGGCTCAGCCAAAACATAGCTGTGTGGGAAGTGAAATAAGTCATTAACAGTCTACCACTAGATAAAGCTCCAAGCCCTGATGGGGTTTCTACCAATACATATAAAGCACAGATTGTCATACTGTAATTTCAACACAAGTAGTGTGGCATTTTTAATTTCTCTAAAGAAAATTCTACATTGAAACCCACCTCACAGGAGGCAATAATTACTCTTCTACCTAAACCCCATAAGGACCCAGAACAAATGGGAAACTATAGGCCCACATCTTTGCTCAATATAGATATCAAAATACTGGTGAAAATATTGGCCAACCAAGTTAATAATCTTTGGCACTCTCTCATAGGCCCCAAACAGGTAGGCTTTATGCAGGAACGTCTATTGACAGACCACTTGTGCAAACTTCGGTATATCATAGACGCATCCAGGGACTCAGAGTGCCCAACAGTCCTAATGTCCCTGGACACAGAGAAGGCCTTTGATAGGGTGTCCTGGCCCTCACTCTATGCCACCCTAGCAGAATTTGGATTCCACACAAGTTTCACAGACTAGATTAAACTGTTATATTTCAGGCCTACAACAAGAATCCTACGTAATGAGGTCCTTTTGACACCCTTCGCCCTGCAAAAATGAACCCGGCCATCTTCTTATTCAGTCTCTATCTGGAACCAAGGCACTTTCTCCTAAAAAACTCAATCAGAGGTGTACAGGTTGGTTATCACAGTTATAAGTTCTCCACATATGCAGACATTATCCTTCTATACCTAGGAGACCCAGATACCTCAATCCCAGATGCCCTAAAACACATTAACTAAATTTGGGCAGATCTCAGACTAAAAACTCAATCTTGCAGAAACTAATTTAATGCCCCTTAACCATCACACCACTAAAGAACAAGTGATGCAGTGGGGTGGGTTCATTGTAACCAGATGGATCTTAAATAATTGGGTATAATGATTTGTAGAAGTAAAAAATACCCTTCATCAAAAATCTGGATCCTCTGTTTAACCAACACAAGCAGGATCTCTTACCCTTAATGCTTTGGGCACATATTACTACGATTAAAATGAACATATTACCCCACACACTTTACCACTTCAAAATGACAGGGGCACTAGTTCCCAAAAGCTGGTTGACAACATTTTAATCCTTTTTGCCAAACACCTTATGTGACACCAAGAAATCCAGAAAACCCTATCAGCAGCTTACCTTCTCCAAAGGCCAAAGAGGATTACTATTACCTGAAGGCAGCCAATATTATCTATCTATGCATGCAAACAAGTTCCTCTGGTAGAAGGGGGTTCCCCTACAAGAGGGTGAAACTCTCTACTTCTCACAATGGAAGAAAATGGAACAGAATTTATGTCACTTGGCTCTGTTAACAATCCCCTTCAGAAAAATGCCAAACTTGTTGAAACCCACCCCTATGGGCACCTTCCTTTTAATAAGCAAACTCTTACACAGACTGCTCGGCACTACCCCACTTCTGGACCCCAATCAACCAATCACAGCAAACCCCAACTTTCGTATCCAGGGATGTCCAATCTCACTCACCTTCTTAGGTCAAGTTAATATTATCAGTTTAAGTTACCTTGTGGAGGACAGCAATGTGACCCCCCTTTGTACACTTCAACAGAAACAGTTCAAATACTACAGTTGCAGTCTTCCCATTTCTCCAGCTCCAGCACATGCTAGCTCACTCACTAGGCCCCATGCCTTGGAATATATCTATAGTTCTTGTCTGGGATGAATTGGAGGCATCTGCAGCAAAAAGACACTCACTCTACCTCATATATAAAGAGCAGGTACACTTATCCACTCCTGGGGAAGGGGACTTATGCAATTATTGGGTAAAGGAATCTCAATAAATCTCAGTCCCTGTGGTTAGAGCCAAAAAAGTGGGAAAACATTTACAGATATGTAAAGTTTGATGGCCTAAGGCTTATGCAATACAAAATAGCCAATAACATGTATTATACACCCATAATACTCCAAACAATTGGGCTCTTGGACACTGACACATGTACTAGATGTGGAAACAACATGGACACTCTCAAATACATTCTTTGTGACTGTCAAATGACGTAGCAACTCTTGGAAGACATTCAGAAATAGATCAACCTCCTACTAGGCCTAGAGATAGCTTTTACAAATTAGATTTCCCTCCTGGGTCTCATTCTACACTAAGTCATGGGGGCAAGGAGATATCACAGTTCCCTGATTTCTACCACTGCCAAAAAGGTTATTCTAAAACATTGGCTAGACACTAAGACCCCTACCTATCAGGAGTGGCACAATGCTATTCTAGGCTGTGTACACATTACAGTGTCAAGTTTAAATCCATTACTGAAAACATTTTTAGATTCACTGCAGTATTCTGTCAACATCACCAGGTAGTGTGTTTAAAATGTTGTCACCTTACGTCAGCATAATGCCTTTAGGATCAGTTTCCAGTTCACTTGCTGGCACAGTTCTCCAGTACCACAATCCCATGCATGGAATGCTCACCTGTCTGCATTAAACATTAAATAATTTAAACTTTGTAAGCGTGTTTAAAATCATGTTTAAGCCTAGGTAGCTAGCAGGGTTTAAGCATGGTTTTTAAACAGGCTTACAAACCATGAAAGATGTGGACATGTGCCATGTTTCTGCTTCTTAAAATGTTTTAACCCTGTTAAAATGTTTTAAAAAGTCTAGTGTTTACACAGCCCTAGATGCCCTCTGCACTGAAAAAACTATCTGTTCTATTCCCCACATTGCTCAAGGCACAGTATGTCTTTGAAGGTGAGGGGCGTTAGAAGCCCTTTTACCCTTTTCATAACATTGGACTGATTCAGTTGTTTTCTTTCGTTATACTTAGACAGATTACATTATAAATTTTGTTCTTACCTTCACTTTCATCCCTGTATGGAACTGCTTAATGAAGTGCCTTTATGCATCCCCACTGTACACTAATTGTGATAACTGGTGGGGCAATAGCTTTTGAACATGCAATCTGGTTTCATTTGTTATTGTGTTGTATTGTTACTTGCTGTTGTTTCAAAATCTTCAATACAGAGGATAATGTATAGGCCACTAGACACAACACCCATGTGTAGCTATCAAAGAGGCTGCCATTGCAATTGAGTAAATCTCAAGAGCGATGCTTGAGAGGTTAATTCTGTTGCCACGGCCACCTTGAGATGGCTACTCATACTTGTTGTGTACAGTTGTCCATGCATTGTCTTTTATAGCGTATAGTCTCAGCACACAAGAAATATGAGTCTGCATAATCTTAAATATTACTCATTTTTATTCATGGCACTCTGAAGTGGAATCAGACAATAGGAGCAACTAACATGTGACACTCCGGGCAAATAAGACAAACAAATGGGGAAAACAAGTCAATGATTAAAAAATGTCCTGCTTTGACTGCTGGTTGCAAGAAAATAAAGTTTCTTTCTGAAAAGATGTTCCTGCTATTCTTGTTCATGTTGCTTAGAGAATTCCGTGGCTGCCATGGCTACATACGTTAGAGCTGTGTGAAATATCAAACTATCAGTTTCACTCATGGAGCACTATTGATTGCAGCTGAGCATCTAGTGAGTATGGTGCGAGAATGCATTCTATGTTATTGTGCTTCAGTAGCTACATATCTAGTGCAGCACAACAACAAAGTGACATAGCTACTGCAGCACAACTTTATTCTAGGTATGGATTTCTACCTATAATAATGTTCTACCATATGCTACAAAGCATACTATTTTAAAAAACAAATCTCCACCCAGACCATCTTGAGGGCAAGGACTTGATGTAGTATATAATCGAAAGGGAGAGCTGTATAAACATCTTAACACATGTGGTGAATATTTTCACCCTCAAATAAACTCAGTCTTCCCCCGGTCACAAATTAATCACCCTCTGGTGATACATAGATGCCTACCTACTTACCCCTCTTTAGTAGTCACTCTATCTGTAAATCCACCCCCCACCAATATCATCCTGCTCAGGGATACTACTTGGTATTTTGAGAGCTGTGTGGGACACCAAATCAGGGCTGAGAATAATTCTTAGATACGGCCCTCTGGTAGACCACAGCCTTCATTCAGGGTACTACATATGAACCACATAAACATATCCTTGGACATTTTATATCTCTGTGTTCAGTGCTTATTGTTAATGCAGACTGTAGTAACCAGGCACACACCAACCAAATGAAATGAACACCACATCTTCTATTGCCACTTAAATAATTTATTAAAATCCCATGGTGGGGACACTAACAATCTTTAACTGTCCCCACCATATGATTTTAATAAATTATTTATGTGGCAATGGAAGCTGTGGTGTCCATTTTAATTGGCTGTTGATTACCTGGTTATTACAATTTGCATGCTCTTGAACAACTGAGAGCACCACCATCCCTCTGTGCACTTTTTTGCTTGTGTACTTATTGTTAATGTTGACAATGCGAGTTTAAATCAGGACCAATAAGAGTCTGCAGAGGTGAATCTTAGCTGTTCTGTACAACACAGAGACATGGGTGGGGATCCCCTTGTCACCCAGTCAGCGTCTTTGCAGTCTCAGGTTTTAGGTTCAGAGAGATTGTCAGCTTAAAAACCACCTTAGTTACCTACTAGTGGTTACCAACTTGACTCAACTAGAGGGGCCTGCTCACTGGTAAATTACTGAGGTTTATTTATCACTGTTTTACTTTGTATCAGAGTGAACTGTAATTGTAGGCACATGGGATTAAGCCCTACAGAGCATGACATTCACCCATGTTACATTGGATTAAATATATCTAGCAACAGTTTTTCTGTTTGCTTTATTCTGCATTTATGTGTATTAGGTTCACTTGGGGGTTTCTGGGGGAAGCTTTGCAGTGAGAGATTGGGTGATGGGGCAAATAGCCTTGGTATACCTGAGCATGGAACAATATAGTATAGCCTCCTTTGATAGACAAAAGAACATTATGTGGAACACATAGAAGATGAAGTATACAAACAAATGTTGGAAAGTGCTTATCAAACTGAAGGGCATGCAATGTGATATGGCTTTTCTCCAGGACACACATCCAACAGAGGCAGAAGCCACTATGCTAAAATGTTGTGGTATGGAATCAGCATACCATAATGCCTACTCTTCAAGGCACAGCGGAGTTGCCATACTTTGCTATAGAGGGCTACAGATTTTAGTAAATACATAAAGAGATAAGAGATAAAGAGGTCAGGATGCTTATTTTGGAGGACACTTCTCAGGGAGAACCAGCAGTAATGGGAAACATTTACTCACCCAGTGTCCCTAACCAAGCCTTTTCTGATCAAATCCTCAAGGAATGGCCAGGCAGCTCAGGGAGCATAATTATTGTGGGGAATTGTAATATTGCCTTATACCCTGAATTAGACCACACGGGTCCAGGCAATAAACTTAAATCACAAGTGGCCCAGCATGTATGCCACTTATTTTATTTATCAGGCCTCAGGGACATTTGGAGCACACATCATCCCCAGCAGTATGATTTCACATACTACTCCCAAGTCCAGGATATACCTACATTTACTTAGATGTGTTATTTGTCTCTGATGACTTAGTATTAATCCTCTGGAGTGTGATACAGGGCAGTGCTCTAATATCAGATCATTCTCAGCTATCGTTGTCCCTTGTATGGGGATGCATATCTGGCCTGAGAAACAAGTTGCACATAAACATAGCCTTATGCCAACAAGAATGTTTCCTAACCTGGATAGAAAATGAGCTATGACTGTACTTAAAGGTCAGTCAAACACCAGATAACACTGTGGCTACACAACAGGAAGCAATGAAGGTGGTAACCAGATGCAATTTTATACAGATACAGCTAAGCTTTAAAGAGAGGGATCATGCTACCTGACAGAAAGAAAGAGAACTTAAGCACCTGGAACATTTAATATAAACTTCCCTAGAATAATGAGATTCCCTTAGACCACAAATTGCAGCATGGAGAAGTGCCTATGAGGATGCTTTCTGACTCAAAACAGAATACACATTCTTCTGCCTCAACAAGTCATGTGGGAGGCAAAAGAACAGCCCAGCACCACATTCACTAAGAAAAATAACACTAACAGCTTAATCTGGTTCAAAGTCAGTTGGCATTCATCTGTATCCCCCTTCCCTGGGTCGTGCCTGAAAATAGGCAGAATTTGTCTGGTGCACTTACCCAGTCAACAAAAACTAACTAACTAACTAACTAAACTAACTAACTAATTCCTGGCCCATAGACTGAAAGCAAGGAAGACTGAAAAGTACATTCCTTTGATCCACACAGTCCAAGACCAAATAGTGACCTCACCTGAACTCATTAATAAGGAGTTCCAGTCTTTTTTATAAACTGTTGTACTCATTGGAATTGTCACCCACGGTAACACAATAGATGACTTCTATTCAAACCTGTACCTCCTTCAGGTTCCCAATGGGGCTGTTGTTCAGTTAATCAACCAATCACTAAGCAAGAAGTGGTGGAAGCCATACAGTCCAAGTGGCGGGCAATTTGCCATATTTGGATGGATTTCCAAGTGACTTTTATGCAGTGTTCTCAGCTACCTTGACCCTCAGACTAACCAAAATGTTCAATCAAGCCTGGTAGCAAGGCATGCCCCCTCCATCATTTCATTAGCAATTGATCACTCGCATACCCCAAAAGGCTGGACAGTGTCCTCTATTCACAATAATGGCCAATTTCAGTCATAAATGTGGACTCAAAAATCTTTCCTAAAGTGATAGCCCACAGAATAGACCCTATCATGGGAGGTCTTATGCATTAAGACCAGGTAGCTTCATACCCAGAACATTAGGAACCGGTAACACACACCAAACTTTGGACCTTCTTAGGGAAGTCAGACTCTAGATCTCACCCACTGCCACCTTGTCATTAGATGCTGAAAAAGCCTTTGACAGGGTGCAGTAGACATAACTTCTTGACACCCTTGGGAGTGTTGGATTCCTGCAGGAGTTCTTCTCCCCGGTAAACCTCCTCTACAGGGCACCAAATACATCTATCATCACTAAGTCAGTTATATCATGTACATTACAGCTCCAGTGCAGCATCCATCATGGATGCCAGTTGTCTTCTTTCATATTTCTGTTGGCAGTGGAACCCCTTGCTATGAAGGTCCAAGCCACCCCAGTCTTCCCAGGCCTATTAGTGGGAAATTCCATTACACAGCTCATACTGTTAGCAGACAACATCACACACTCCTTGATAAATATACTCATGGCCCTACAGGCATTGAGTGAGAGTGTCCAAAGCTGCTCAGTCTTTTCAGGATATAAACTTGATAGGAAGGCAGTCAGACTAGCAAAGGTCCAAACTGAGGAAAAGATAGCCAACTCAGTTAATAAGGGGGATAAAACCTTTTATAGGTGCATTAAGGAGCAAAGAAAGACTAAGGCAGGGATACTGAGGCTGAATAAAGAGGAAGGTGGTTGGGCAGACAGTGACAGTGAAAAAGCGGGGGTACTGAATGAATACTTCTGCTCAGTATTCACAGTCAGAGAGCAGGGGAAGATACCTAATACAATCAGTAGAAGCACTCTGGATGGGGGGGTTGATATTAGTCATTTCACAGAAGAATGGGTTCTGAAAGATCTCTTAAAACGGAAGGTGGATAAAGCAATGGGACCTGATGGGATTCACCCCAGAATTCTAAAAGAACTAAGGCAAGAACTAGTAACACCACTGACTACCCTTTTTACTAAATCATGGGAGGGTGGTATGGTACCTGAGGACTGGAGGAGGGTGGATGTGATTTCCCTTCACAAACGTGGGAGCAAGACAGAGGCAGGAAACTACAGACCTGTCAGTTTGACCTCAGTGGTAGGGAAAATTATGGAATCATTTCTTTTTGTTTACTTTTCCTTTTATCCCTCCTATCACCCCGTTGTTCCACTCTTTCGGACTCGCTCATGCTACCCACTCTGACACACTGAGTCTGCCCCTAGAGTGCCCATGGGTGACTCCTACCTTTCTTCCCATCTTTCATGTAGCACCTGGCAGAGTAGGGTCTGCCCATGGTTCCTGGACTGGGCAGCTGGAGTGGCCATCAACTAGGACTGCCAAAGTTGTTTTTTTCCATTTTTCTGTGCTTCCCGTATCTCCCCCGAGGATGCCGGCTCAGGCAGAAACGTGCTGACACACACCTGCCAAGTGCCTAACAGTGTCCTTCCCTCCCTAGCTCCCCCCTGTAGACCGCCAGTGCCCCGAAAGTCATTGCTTCCACTGACCCCCATGGATGACTGATGCATTAAGCACCCCTGGTAACCCACCTCAAAGGGGGAGAGCATCCATTGAGATGCTTGATCCTCCTTCCCCCTGCCAGCCCCCGACAACCTGAGCCCGTACTTGAACCCGGGTTGCTGGCATGATGCAAGGTGTGGCACTCAGCACCTCAACCATCAGTGCCACCGGGCTGGCCATGGAATAATTTCTGACGGAAAAAATTGTTGAGTACCTAGAGGTCAGTGGGGCACAGGACCCAAGGCAGCATGGATTCACAGCAGGAAGATCACGTCAGACAAATCTAATTGATTTTTTTTGACTGGGTGACCAAAGTAGTAGAACAGAGAGGGGCTGTGGACATGGCCTACCTAGACTTTAGCAAGGCATTTGACACAGTACTGCACAAAAGATTAATAAACAAATTAGCCAGCCTGGGAGTGGGTCCCACGGTGGTAGCCTGGGTAAAATAATGGCTGGATAACAGGACACAGAGGATCATAGTAAATGGAGTCCACAATGAAGAAAGGAGGGTTACTAGTGGGGTACCACCAAGTTCAGTACTGGGGCTGGTCCTTTTTAATGTGTTTATTAGTGACATTGCAGAGGAACTAGATGGAAAAGTATGTCTTTTTGCAGATGACATAAAGATCTGCAACAGGGTTGATACGCAAGGTGGGGTGGAAAGGATGAAAAGGGACTTGGCAAGGTTGGAGGAATGGTCACACGTATGGCAGCTTAGATTCAATGCAAAGAAGTGCAAAGTAATGCATCTTGGAAACAAAAACCCAGGGGAAGAGTACACCGTGTGGGGTGAGATACTGACAACAATAAAAATGGAAAGGGACCTGGGGGTAGTCATATCAGATGACCTAAAGGTGGGTCAGCAATGGGAGAAGGCAGTAAGGATGGCTGGGGGGATAAAGGGATGCATGGGGAGAGCCATCACCAGTAGAAAATAGGAAGTTGTTGCCCCTCTCTACAGACAGTTGATAAGACCACATCTGGAGTACTGTGTACAGTTCTGGAGACTCCCATCTCCACAAAGACATAGACAGGGTGGAGGCTGTCCAGAGGAGGGCAACCACAATGGTGCAGGGTCTGCACCAGAAGACATATGAAGAAAGACCAAAGGACCTTAAGATGCATAGCCTCAAGGAAAGTCAAGCCATGGGTTATGCCCCAGATCTTCCATTCAAAATTTATTTGCCTCCTATACATACCAATGGGCTATGGTGGGAGTCACCTATCTGGGAATATAGCTGCATTCTACATTCTAGGATAAGCCTGCAGCAAATGTGAGGATTATGCTGTCAAAATTAGAGTCAAACATCTGAAACTTGGGACACATACACCTATTGATCTGAGGACCTCTGAATGCACTTAAGATGGTTCCCTTCCTAGGTCCAATATATCCTTTCCAATCTCTCAGTTATGCATCCATGCTCCTTCTTCAAGAAATTGAACTCCAAAATTTCAGTTTGGGATTGTAAGGCGCCGAAAATAAAGATGCAGATACTCAAAACTAGCTGGAAACAAGGAGTCTTCAGACTTCCTAACCTGCAAATTATTCACAAATGAGGTGGTTTTGATACAGGCCATTACTTGTTTTAGACATTATCTTCTTTCCCAGAGACCACAGTGGACAGCTGTGGAACTAGCATAAATTGATTTACACCGAGCACCAACACTGCTACTGCCAGACTGGAAACCAGGACAAGGGGCATTGCTGTGCACTCATCAAATGAGGACACTATGGCCAAAGCATGTGAAAAATTTTTATGAGTTACCAAAGTGTTCTAGCTGGCACAGCACCCAACTTCTGATAGGGGACCAACCCCTCTCCTGGACCCTGTGGCAGCAGAAAGGTATTCATACACTAAATGACAATTATCAGATAGACTCTGGCATCCTGAAATTCTTCTTAACCCTTCAAATCACATATGGGATGTCCCTGCACACACTTTTGGAGATATCTCCAACTGAGGGATCTCTTCATGTCCAAAGTAAGCCCTACACACATTCCTCCCCAGCCTAAGAGACACCTAGATATTACAACTTAAAGATGTAGAACACCTGGCAGGTAAGTACTTGAAACTCAGAAACAAAGAGATCCCCCCCCCCTTCACAGGTAGAGTTTTACTTTTCTGGAGAAGTTGCTGCCAAGTTGCCAAAATTTGCATCCATGGTGTTTTGTGAAATTTTCCTTGGCCTCAGCAACTTCGACTTCACCCCAAATCATGAAGTTATCAACACAAAAGTGCAGAATTTCACCCACGAATGGTGGAATTTTGCTTGTGAACAGTGAAATTCTGCCATTCATGAGCAAAATTCTACACTTTGCAGCAAAATCCTGCATGTTGTGGATTGATCCACACTAAGTGAATTCTGCTAACTTTGCAGATTAATTCATGGAGTGAATTTAACCAAGTTTTCCCACAGGTACTGGTACCCAGGGTGAAGTGGGAACAAGAACTGGACATGCCAGTTCCTTAGGAGGACTGGGAATAAATGTGTCCCCTTGCCTATTTAGCCACTAGAGAGCTAGAGACTAAAACTCCCCAGTACAAAGTGCTTAATAGAGCATATTGAATCCCACAATGGCTACATAAAGCAGGATTACTTCCAGGCAGTGACTACTGGCAATATTATTGCTCACAGGCTATGCTGACACACAGACTCAGGACTCTCCAGAATTAGCCCAGTACAGGGACAGAATGTGGCAAAATGTAGGACACTGGTGTCATTGTCTACAGTGCGATACCCAAGATTGGTAACGGACCTTCCCCCATCAAATATGCTGACCTCACCACAACAGGCATGGTTTAGTGAAGCACTCAGTGCCACAAAAAGGTTACTCCACAGATGTTGAAGAAACTCTGTCCCACCTCCCATCCCAGAAGGGAAAAACCTGACAGCCCTCAAAGCAAGGTATGAAAAACTGGCACAAGTAGTGGCACAATACCAGAAAGTCTGAGTCCCTCAAATTGAGCACAGGACAGAGGAGGCTACAAATCCTGAGGCCTGCAAGGTGAACCTTTGAATTATCTCCTTTCCTCCTCAAACAGGGGAGACCAGCCTCATCTACTGTATGTACCCTCATTTGGTATAAACAGGTAACCTAGAGACCTAAAATCCTTACACAGAACAACAGTTTCTCATCTGACCTTGATAACCCTCCTCCTCTCATCATTAGTTCATAAGATCCTAGTTAAGCTAAAACTATAGCAGAGAAACAGACATACAGTAGTATGGGCATGATTACAGTTGACATAAGACTGTTTTGAGATGAGACAAATTTTTAAACCTTAACATTCAAACTTAAAATCCCCTCCCCCTTTTTTAGTTAGTACTTTACCTTCTTATCTTCCCTTTTACCTTCCTCCCCAACTAAGTATCCCCCTCACCTTGGAAAGATTCCTTGCACAGATGGCACAGGATCAGTGTGTCTCTTTTTTCCCCTCTTTACCTGCCCTGCTTATCCCCTTCTCCCTCTTTCTCTACCCACTCTTCCACACCGCACTAGTTAACCAATGTGTGGGAACAAATGAAATCATGCAAGGTGAAAGTCAAATAGCATGTTCTTCAAAATGTATTTTACTAGTATACTGAAGTTATATGGATGACTGCCCATGAACTGCCTTAACACCCCCAATAAGGAAAAATAAATAGCCACTCAATTAGTGAACCTTCAGCTCCTATGTACTAATACAGCATGGCATGCCATGTATGCATTGTTAGTATATTAATTACTTTTGTCTGTATTGTGATGAACTGCACCAATTTCTTGTAGGTAATACTTTTGTACACTGTAAAAGTTGAAATAGTTAAAAAATAAATCTTTCTGACAAAAACAAATCAGCTGATTTAGCTGATCCTCGATCAAAAAGAGTTATCCAGCAGCAAGACTTCCTAGCAAACATATCTACCCCACTGGTACCATACAATAAATCAGATATTTTGCAAAAATTAGAAAACGAACCCACAATGGTTGTATCACCTGTACCTGAATCTGAGGAGCATGTTCTGGAATCAATGGAGGAGCAGTCTTGGCAAAAGAAGCAGAGGACTTGTGAAATGAAGAGGAAGTGGAGGACAAAGGTGAGGATGACATTGTCATTAATCTTTCCTGGGAGCATGAAAAGACAAAAACAAACTAATGGAGGGGGGTGGAAAAGGAAAAGAATTTTGAGACCTAATGGATAGACCACAGTTTGTGCTGCCACAAAATAAGCTGGATGACACTCATCATGGAACAGGTGCTCAACAACCACTGGTGCAAGAGATTACAGCTGTCCTGTCCATTAAGTTTCTGAGGCTGGCAAAATCCAGTGTGTGGGATTTTTTCATTACTGACCCATAATATGATATTCTGTAAATATGTCAGTTTTGCCAGGCATGAGTAAACCATGGCAAAAAAGAGCCAACTTCTGGCCCAGGGGGCAACATAACCAACTTTAAATCAAAAATATGATCAGGTGATGAGCACATCAGCAACACATATCAGTGGATGGGATATCATGTCAATTGCATGCATCAATAACAGTGAAAGCAGTTCCCCATTGTGAATAACATGTAAGTAATTTCAGTGAAACTAATGTATCAGTGAAACACCAGTACAGCGCAAGAAACCACAGATTCCTATAGTGGACTCCTGTAGCCCAATAGCTGGATTCCCCATGTGTGCCTGGGATTGACTGGGTAATGGGGGGAGGGTCATTATTACTATAAAAAGCAAACAAAAAATAAATACCTGACAGCCACCGTCAGCATAGCATCAGTGTATATGCCACAGTTTATATGAGAACACCGCCAATTTACCTTGTCTATGGTAGATGATGCTTCATAAACTACTACATTCACTATTACTACAAAAAACCAAAAGTCACAATCAGCATGTAAGTGAATATGCCACAGTTAATATGAGAACAGTTTATATGAGAACAACTGAAATTTACCTTGTCCATGGGAGACGATGCTTCATAAATTCATAAAGTCAGTAGAATTTCAGAAGTTATAGTTCAGTTCACTGTTTTAAAACTCCATTGTCCCGGATTCCCCCCTTTTCCCTCACAAAAAGACAGAGACCATTGTTGTTGTTTTGTGCTCAGATTGGCAATTAATTTATTTATATATCATAATTCCATGTTCCATTTTATCATCTTTTATTATTATATCTCTCACTATTTCATTTATTTCCATCCATATATCGATCTCTGATTATCCATCTTTCTTCCTCTTTTGCTCCCCCTAGATGAAAACCTGGGTGCCTTCTTCTTCTTCTTCTTCTTTTCTGTTAGGTATCGGTGAAAACCAAGATCGCTTTTCTCCTTCAGCTTCTTCCTCTTTTTGTCTTATTCCTTTTTCTTTCCCTCCCTCCTCCCCCCCTTTTCCTCCTTTTCTGCCCTCCACCTGGCAGTCCAATAACCATATTATTTTCTGCCATCCACCTTGGCAGTCCAATAACCATATTATTTTCTGCCATCCACCTTTGGCAGTCCAATAATCGTCCACCAGACACATCTGTCATCCACCTTTGACAGATCTACCATACAGTCCCTTTTGACTATCTTCCCCTCTTGCTCTATATTGTAGGTTGGATGGGAAGGATCAAGACTCCAGCAAAAGTGGCTGAACCACTCTTGTGTTGCCCATTATGTACCTCAACTTGCCCCTCCCCTTCCTGTTGCTTGGATATTGTTCTATCCCCTGGCCCTCCCCTTCCTTCCCCCCTTCCCTTCTGAGCACATCATCTTGATGAAAAGGAAAGGGGTGCACCAGGACAACCTGGTCTGCCTCTTAAAGGGCAAACTCCATTGTCCCAGATTCCCCCTTTTCCCTCACAAAAAGACAGAGACCATTGTTTGTTGTTGTGCTCAGATTGGCAATTAATTTATTTATATATCATAATTCCATGTTCCATTTCATCATCTTTTATTATTATATCTCTCACAATTTCATTTATTTCCATCCATATATCAATCTCTGATCATCCCTCTTTCTTCCTCTTGCTCCCTCAGGCGAAAACCTGGGTGCCTTCTTCTTCTCCTTTTCTGTTAGGTAACGGTGAAAACCGAGACCGTTTTTCTCCTTCAGCTTCTTCCTCTTTTCATCTTATTCCTTTATCTTCCCTCCCTCCTCCCTCCCCCTTTTCCACATTAGCTGGTCTCCAGCTTGTGTTGGACGACTGGCTTTTCCCTCACTTAGGGTATTGTTCTCCCATACCTCAGGGAACCTCCTTCCCAGTTTTTTTTTTTTTTAATTTCTGCATGCCTCTTCCATGCTTCTATAAAATCCATCATTTCTGTATTAAGCATGTCTATGGCTATATCTGACAGATGCAAGCCAACTGACCTGTAGAAATCTTCTACCCACTCTTCTACACCCTGCAATATTGCCTGTCCTCCCATTTTCCTTATCAGTGTCCCTACACTTCTGTTCATCTTTCTCCTGGCCCTATCCACAGCTCTATGGCTGTGTTCAAGTCTCCGAACCCTTCTTGGGATCATATCTGACCAGGCAAGGCATAGCCTAGGCCACCACTGTTGTATTGTCTCTAGGTCCCTTTTTACCTGTATGCATGTGTCCACCCATGGCCTTCCCCCAAAGTCGTTACCCCCTAAATGTATTATAATCAGGTTTGGAATAGGGCGCCGCTCCTTCAGCTCTTTCAGGGTAGGAAGCAGTAGTGCCCATATCATCCCTCGGATGCCACGCTAAACCAACCTACATTGTCTCACATCTTGGTACAGTTGTTTTTCCCCAGCCTTTTTCTCAGCTCTCCTTTCTGCCCAATAAATATAGGAGTGGCCACAAATCCAGACTTCTGTTATCCTCCCTCTTCCTATAGGGTTTAAGCAAAATAAATATCTTATATATAGTCTTAGTTTCCTTTTCCACAGTATCATCCTTCCATGTCCCCCCCCCCAACGTGGCTCCAAATCTGTTACAAAACACAGTTGATACCTTAGTCTCCATACTGCAGTGCTCGGATGTATCTTTTGTAACTGGCAGACTGCCAGCATCCCTTTTCCAAAATTTTATTCACTGTTTCACCCGCCACTGCCCACTGTGAGGCGGCCCCTATCCGTAAGGAATGGGATGAGTAATTAGCTGGGTCCTCCCCCAATAATTGCATGCCTTTTTTGAGCAAGGCAGCGACTTGGTAACTTGTGACCTTCCTTCCATCGCCATGCACAAATAATGTCCCTGTCCTGTTCACATACTCTGCGGTGAAAGCCCACAAAGCCTTCACTGGGCATACTGCACCCTCTGCATGCTTTTTTAGTGTTACTATGCAGCCTTGCTCCCTTGGATCCATTTTTTGACCTCTTAATCAGGATTTGTATCTCCTTCATTCCCCAGCTTATATTTTCCCATTCCAATCCCCCTTGCCTTTCCTTACTGCTGTGCCCCACCACCTCTCTCACTCTCATGGCCCCTGCAAACATTACCACATAAATTGCATGGAATAGCTGGGCTTTGGCTTTCAATCTGCAAATTGTCAGTAACATATCCTTTAGTTTTGCAAGCCACTGCTCCCCTATTGGTCTTCTATTATCCACTGCTCCTTGTTTTAACCTACCCCACCCCTGTACAATCCTTCTAATGAACATTGATTTTGTCGGGTCCTCCCAATCTTTTAAGCTGAAAACTACACTAATCCCATCCAAATAGACCCCTATCATGGTGTGGGCTGTTCCTCTTTGCCATTGTTCTACAGTGAACTTCCCTAGTTGCTGTTCTGTGGGTGGCCTACTTGCCTCCATGTAGTGTGTTGCCCTCAATATTTGAAACACTCGCCAGGCCTCATCGTAAGCACTCAGAGTCCGTGGTGCCCAAGAACTATGAAAAAACAGTTCTGCTCCTTCTTGCCAATGTCCCGGATGTTTGTTGGTATGGGCGTTTTGTGCTCCTCTGCTGTTGGTGCCAGCTTCCGGAAGCGCTCCAGCTGCAGACGGGAAAGGCTGCCAGCCAGGGTATTGTGTACCCCTTCTATGTGTTTTGCTCTGAATGACATATTTAATTGCAAGGCCCTTAGCACCAAAAGTCGCAAGACCTGCATGACTGTTTTTGACCTGGCTCCAATGTTGTTTAATGCCTCTACTACTGCTCTATTGTCACACCAAAATGTCACTTTTTGATTCCGTAATTCTTCCTCCCAAACCGGGGTGCAGGCCCAGATGGGCATGATGTCCAACAATGTTATATCTTTTACCTTACCATCCTTCACCCAGTCTGTAGGCCACGGTTCTGCAAACCATCTGCCCCTCAGATAGCCCCCCCATGCCTAGGCCCCCTGTTGCATCTGTGTAAAGATTGAGGTCTGTGTTATAAACCCATTCCTACTGCCAGAAAGAGCAGCCATTATATGCCTTGAGGAATACCTCCCATACCTTAAAATCATCCTTGACTCCTTTGGTCATGTCCACCCAGTGGTGTGGTCTGGTTACCCTGGCTGTAGCCCTTGCTAACATTTTAGTGAAAGCCCTCCCTGGTCCTATAGACCTGCATGCGAAATTCAGATGTCCCAATACCTGTTGTACCTGTTTTAGTTGTACTCTTCTTCTACTGGTATGTATCTGAATCAGTTCCTTCAGTTTTTTCACTTTTTTGTTCGGCAACCTAAATATTTCCCCCAGAGCATCTATCTCAATACCCAAAAATTCTAACACCTTGCTGGGCCCTTCTGTTTTTTCCGGTGCCAATGGAACCCCCAGTTCTTTGCACAGCTCTTGAAAGCTGGCCAACATTTTTTCTGTCTCTCTTCTCCCACTGCCTATAAAAATAAAGTCATCCAAATCATGAATAACTGTTTTGTAACCCATTTTTTCTTGAAATATCCACTGTAGACAGGTGCCGAATGCTTCGAATGTCGCACATGCTATAGAATACCCCATGGGCATGGCTTTGTCAAAATAGTACTGTTCTCCAATTTTAAACCACAAACAAGTCCCAATCTTCTCTCCTAACAGGAAGTAATCTGAAAGCAGACTCTATATCCGTTTTTGCCATCCATGCATCGGCAGTTGCCCGGATGATCCGGACTGCATCTTCTAAAGTGGCATATGTCAACTTACTGTATTCCTCACTGATAAAATCGTTCACCGAATCCCCTTCAGGAAAGGGTAGGTGGTGAATCACCCTGTATTCCCCTTCCTGTTTTTTGGGGACCAAGCCCAATGGAGAAAATCCTCATATTCTGCAATGGGGGGGGGTTATCATATGGTCCTTCTATTCTCCCTGCTGCCTTTTCCTTCTCTATATTTTGTCTTTGCATTTCTTCCCTCCCTTTTACCGAACCCACATTGTTTGCCTCTCTTGCCTGCCTTGGACCCTCACACTGCAATGAAAAACCTGTGAGAAAACCTATTTTAATCATCTCTGCCATTTGTCTGTCCGGGTATCTGTCCAACCATTCTTTCCATCCCTCTATCTTGATGGGGGTTCTGGCTTCTCTAAATTGCTCCCTTGTCTTCTCCTCTGCCCAGGTCACCCCTTCTGCTCAATATCTGGCTCTTGTGGTCAGTGATTCTGGCTCCTTCTACTTGCATGACACCTACCACTTCCCCTCTATTCCATGCCTGCCCTTTATATCCCCGGTTGTCACAAAAAAACTGTTGACCTGATCCTTGCCCCCAGATCCTTGGCCTCCCTGGACGCATGTCGTCCTGCATCTGCTCGCTGGATGTGATCCCCCACATTTTAAACATGTGTGCTGAAAGCGGCATTGAGGCCAGGAACAAAAAGCCCTATTATAAGCCCAGCAACACCTTTGTGGTGTAGCACCTTTTTCCCCCAACTCCTCTTCGGGGATGGACTGATCGGTTACATAGTCTGTCCACAAATCTAGCTGTTTCGTATCCCATCTTACATCCCCATATGTCACCATTCTCTGCCGAAAGAATTCATCATAGTATATCCACCCCACACCCCCTTTTTCCTTTGTATGCCTTATTATCAGGGAGTATGTGATGAGTGGGATGCCCAACTCAGGCCTCTTTTCCAATACTATGGCTGAGAATGTGGCGAAACCTACAAACTACCCTTCCCAAGTCTTCACTTTTGTGAATTTGTCCTCCTCTTTCTTGCCTAACAAAACTACCGCTGCTGCCATTTCACTCTTTCCAATATTCTCTGTTTCCTCATACTTTGCTGCCGCTTCCCGACTTATTAAAGTGAAAATATCCACATACTCCCCTTCCATATTTTTTCTTTTGTGGCCAACAGGATGTGTTCCCCAACTCTCATCCCCTGGAGCCCCTTTCTCCCTAGTTCCTCTTTCCTCTTTTTCTACTCCTCCTTCTTTTTCTTTTGGCACCGCTTTTCCTACCCTAATCTCGGCCAGTGCAGATTCCATCTGGCTCAAACCCCCTGAGCCAAGTGCTGAAATGATTTGGCTAATGTACTCTTTGATGCTGTCACCAACAGAACCTGGAGTATCACCTGTGGCCTTGTCCACTCCTTGTTGCCTGCTGTCCTCATGGTGCCACAGTATGTTTCCCTCTAGTTGAAGGGTTGGTTGCCCTGCTACTGGCTGTGGAGGAAGCACTGTGTGCTGGGGATCCAGTCTGGGTTCCACTGGGGGAACCACAACCTGGTCCTGGGGAGGCACTGGTGGTACCAGGTCAATTGGTTGCAGAGGTACTGGATTAGCCACCTTGGTAGGTTCCACTATTGGTGGTTGTACCCTGGTTGGGCTGTGTGGCTTCTGAGCTGGCAGTTTCCCTCTGCCCTCCTTACCCTTCACTACTTTCCTTTTCTCCCCAGAACTCCCTGGTTCCTCCCCCTCCACCAACTCCCACATTCTATTGGCTTTCTCCACCAGTTCCATTGTAGCCCTGTAAGCATCTTCCTTCAAAGGCCTGCTCTTCTTTGGTGACATGTTCCTTGCTTCTTGCAACTGTGAAGACAACTGAATAAAGAAAAGAAAATTCGATATTAAAACTCTAAATGGGACATTTTCTCAAGTGGCCAGGCCCGCTTCCCCCAGAGGCAGCCACCTAAAAGGCACCAGACGTGCCCCCCTTTATTTTTTAAATACTTCCTCATACTCCTGGACGTCGGGTTATTAGTTGCCCCCAGCCTTGTTGCCAGATGCCAGATGCCCCCAAAATTATGACCCTCCCCCCAAAACCACAATCTCTTTCTGTAGCCAAAAACTCTCTCTGGGCCTTCCGCTTCATTTCCTTCTTCCCCTCATCAATTCCTGTTTCCCGACATTCTTCTTCTGAGTCTCCTTCTGTTGTTCGACCCTCCAGGTGTGTGACGTCATGCCGCATGGCCTGGCCCTTTTTACCAGATCTCTGGCTTGCTCTTGCTTGTCTCTGTCTTGTGGCTTCCCTGAGTCCTCTTCCTCCATGGCCAACTGCCTTGTATCCCATTCCAAATGAAACTTCATCCCCTTGCCCTTAGGCAACCTTCCCTTTCCCCAGAAACATGCCCGCTGCTCAGTTACAGCCTATTCCTTTTGGCGTGTGATGTCATGCAATGCAGCCGCTCATCATCCCCACTTTCTAGGCCTTCTGGTAGGCCACCCCTTGCTTGCTAGCTTCGCTGTACGCAAATATCTGCCCCTCTTGAAGTACTAGCCTGGCCCCATTCCTGCCAGACCAAATCACCCCTCTGTTGGCTCTCGGCCTGTTCCCCTTGGTGTGTGATGTCACGCTGTGTGCCCGTTCATCACTCGTGTCTGCCAGGCTTTTCTCTAGGCCTCTCCTTGCTCTCTTAGCTTGCAACATGCAAGCGCCCCCCCACAACGCTAGTCCCTGTATAGTGTCACCAAGTCAAATCAGCCAGCTGCTCATTTGTTCGGCCTGTTCCATTGGTGTGCGATGTCATGCCACATGGCCGCTTCATTGCCCCTACCTGCTAGAACTTTTGTAGGCCTCTCCTTGCTCTATTAGCTTGCAGAAGGCAAATGTCTCCCCTATCCTCCCTCATTTTAAAGTGCTACTTGCCATGTCCTACCGCATCCCTATACCCCTACCACCTGGCCAATGTGTAGGCCCCCTCCAGCCACATGGTTCTTGCAACGCCGACACCTGGGACAGTGAGACTGATGCTGTTCATCTGATCAACCAGTCTCCACTTGGGGATGCGAGGAGGTAGCGGGGAGGTGGGAGGGGGGTGGGGATTTGTTCCAAGGCCACATGGTAAAGCTGGCATGTGGAAACCCTTCTGTAGAGAGCTGCTGAGCTCAGCTATATGGAAGCATCAGAAAAAGAGTTTTCTCACCTGATTTTGCCTCTTTTTGGGGGCCTCTTAGGTAAAACGAGTACAAAGAAATTATGTAGGGAGCCGACCACATCCAGTAAGGCCTCAAAACCTGTTTCCATCACCTTTGTGATTCCCCTCAACCAGCGATGCTAAAGCCAGTGGAGGCCCCATTCAATCCAGCTTCTTAAAATCTCAGGCTTTCTCTTGTACTTAACCTAAGCTTTTCTAAATAGATGACCCTTCTCTGGGCAAAAAGCACTTTTCCAAAAAAACTTCTCTTATCTGTGCCTAATCGCCTCGCAATTTTAAAACAAGTATACATCTCAGTACAGCTGCAAAATTCCTACAACCACTAAAACGCATGTCCTTGAAACAGCAATACTATAATTTTTTCTCAAACCGAAGCCTAATGAACCAGTCACCTACGAACCAATGCATACCACCTCAGTATTCCCTAAACCACTAGAAACACATTCATCCAGGCCAGCAATGCTAAAAACATCATTCAAACAGAAGATTATTGTAAAGCAGTCACAAACAATGTATCTTAAAAATTTTTTTTTTTAGTAAAGTAATACAGCTATCAGTATATCTCATTATTAACTTTTTTATTTTTTTTAAAAACTTCATTCATTGGAAGCTATCTTACCTGCTGGACCTGGTGCACAAACCTCTCCAATTGTTCAGCCAATCTGATGTGCTGCAGTTTTAATTAAATCAAAACTCCAGCAAAAGTGGCTGAACCACTCTTGTGTTGCGCAATTTGTACCTCCACTTACCCCTCCCCTTCCTGTTGCTTGGCCATTGTTCTATCCCCTGGCCCTTCCCTCCCTTCCCCTCTCCCTTCTGAGCACACCATCTTGATGAAAAGGGAAGGGGTGCACCAGGACAATCTGGTCTGCCCCTTAAAGGGCAAACTCCATTAGTGCTGAATAAATAACCATTGTGAATATGTATGCATCAAAATTAAATTTTGCTGGTCAAATTGCGGCAAAATTGGCAATTTCACCACATGAAATGTTTCAAAAAATGTGTAGAAATTTATCAGTTTCACCTGTATTTTTGCCTTCTGAACAGTTCACCAACAATGGTGAAATTTTAACCGCGAGTGGCGAAATTCTGCCAACATAGGCAAAATTTCGCCCGTGGGTGGTGAAATTCCATCAAGTGGTGGAATTTTGCCTGCAGTGTCGAAATTTTGTCTGAAGGTGAAATTTCATCAGCTTAGGGGTGAAATTTCACTCACAAACATGGGCAAAATTTTGCATTTTGTCCGGCGAAATATTTCATGTAATGTGCTAATTACAAGAAATATTTCGCTTGGCGAAATATTCCAATTTCGCCCAACACTAATTGTGAGCCAGCAGCTGCTGACAGTGCTGACTTAAGACAAATTTGAGTGGCATCACTACAAGTTCTACAAGTTCTACAACTGCTACAGATAATTAAATAAGCAGCACTGTTTTAAATGCAGTTGTACCAGGTAGAAATCTAGATTTAGTTGGCCATTACACTTCTGAAGGACTGGTTGGTGTGAAAGCTAGAGCACTTTGTTCTTGTTGTTACATCTATGTTGGTCCATTAAAAGGTATCAAATCATTTGCTTCTGGTGCTGTACCAGGTAGTAATTATTGGTTATAGCATGCTTTACAGTAACCTCTACAGTTAGCTCTCTGAACAAGGTAAACATATGAGTCACGATCCACACCTGTAGTGCCAGATTCATTAATAGGAATACAGTTTGGGACCAAACCTGTCCTGCCAATGCTTTTTTTATTTTAAGTTTTCTTTTAGCTGTAGAAATCACTCACAAATAAGTGGCAACTGATAAAAATGTCACTGATATTAAATTGTCAGTGCTCTTATTTTTATTAGCAAAATGACCACGCTGCTATTTACTGCGATGAGATGTCATGTGTGGAACTGACATGGAACCAGTAGATGGCATTTGAAGCAAACCAGTGTCCTCCTCTTCCTTGCTGCTGCCACCTCCTCTGCCTCAGCCCAGATGTTGCTGCCCAGAAGAACAGATGCTATAACTATGCTGATGCATTCACACAGCTTATGGTACATTTGGCATTGTGGTGCTTTCTTTGCCACTGGATCCTCTTTGCAAAGTTTTTGCAAAGCTGCTTCAACAAAGGAAACACAGCAAAACTATATGAAATTTACAGCATTGTGAGAACTTTACCATCAATGTTTTAATCCGTACATCTCTATGCACACAAGATACAAAGCAGTGCTGTGAGATAACCATTAAACTCAGTAGTGGAGGACCACTCCTAAAGGAGGGAGGCTCAAGGGTAGGATAATAGGTGGGTGAAGTGATAGGAGAATGAAATGAAGGAAGAGTTATGGTGGGGTGGAAGGAGAGTAGGGCAGCTGAGGTGAGGAACATGATTACTTATGTTAGTTGCAGGCACAAACTTGGTGAAAGCAAGTTTCTTGAGTAAAGCATTTAGAGAGGAAGAAGATGAGGAATAGTGGAGGGAGGGTAGACCATGGTCTAAATGGTTCTCAGTGATTCTGTTGTACTCATGTATGTCATGGCCTATGTACTTTATTATGATATCCCTTTTGTAAACTTAAAATTACAGCATAACATATATAACAGGCACTAAAGACTGTAATAATATGATGGAGGATGAGCAAATTAACTGTAGATTGCATGTGGCTGAAGCATGGTCATTATCTCACTCCAAGCTCTTCATGTTTCTCTCCCAAGTATGGAGCTACAGTAGTATGCCTTCTAAAACAACTTCTTGCAGTAATGGGACAAATGGTATAGACATCTTTAGTACTTAGATGCACTAACATTTTTGTTAGCAAACTATACATCAATGTTTAAGGCAGCAATTTAAAAGCACTCTCCACATACAGTAATAGACCAAAAAAAATAAGAACATCAATTTTGATACTACTTAACTACGTAATTAAAAATAACGGTGAGAGTGCGATAGAATTCTACATCTACAGTGAAACATAAACAAATTGTGTACATCTTGTGCAACATCAAGCAATGACATCACTGACCTCTGATGCACCACTATGCTAGATCAATTTTACATGTGAATGAATTAAAGCAGAGAAATGCATGAAAGGTTTAAGAGAAATAGTCTAAAGGAAAAATGATAACTTGTATTACAAAATTTTAATTAAAAAAAAGGAAAGGGTTGGGAGGTGAAGCATGATACATGAAGAACAGAAATGAGAAATCAGCAAGTAACTGAAAAATACAGTTACGAAGAACATTAATTTTATTTAGGGTAAAGTATCAATCTGAATACATAGTAGGAATGCTTAGGTTTGATTAAAAACTGAGTTACAGTACTGTAATTGCAGTAGCATAGAAGTATCATTTGTAAAAATTTAGAAACAATTTATGATTCCCACATAAAATATCATCTTCAGCAGCATCAGTTTAAAATTACATGGCATAGAGTACATTCGTAAAATCTGAAGTGAAATGTACCTCTGCTTAAGATGCATGAAAATGGAATATGTGCAGTAACTGAAATTGTAATAAGCCTCTGGATAATATACAACTTGACATAGCCATGTCTTGTAAAATTAAATAACTATCATTGAATGTTTTAATGCCAAAACTGTGATACTTTCTGGATCTCATGAAACTATAAATACCACTGTAAAGTCTAACTTTCAAGGGTAAGATGACTTTGTGTCAGAAGTAACAGCAAGAAATCTAGGGAAAAATTTGTAAGCTTACCAGAGCTGGTGCAGAAACAATAGCTCACTTGATGAAAGTGGAAAACAAAATATGAGAAAAACTGGCAGTGACTGCCAATTCAGGGAGAAGCCATATAAAGCAAATGCTTACTTACTAGATACAAGTGGACAATACCCAATCACATCTTTTAAATGTGCTTTATTGCCACAGGTTGTGTTCAAGAAAACAGCCTTTGAACTGTCCAGCTTATTTCTTAGATGCAAACAATAATCTTTCCTTGCCATTCTTAACAATGCTGTTAAAATATGTAATTTTACAGACACACAAGGAAATCTAATATCTCTTTATAGTGTTCTCATCCTTTCTTACACCAGGCCTTCCCCAGCCACTGTGACCTCTTACCAGGCAGCTCACTTAACAGATGGGAATAAACTAGTCACCTGTTACCATTCCTGCTGAAAGATCTTACTGTTTAATTTGTAACATTATCTCTCTATCATCAGTACTAAAGGCTCTCTCAAAATCTTTTCAGACTACAAAGGAGCAGTCCTCTATCTACACTCATCTGCTCCAAAGGACTGACAAATGTTTCTCATTTTAGGAAATCCCTCAATACTGTGAAAACTAAAGACTTCATCCAGCTTATTGCACCTTATTTTTCAACATATAAAATGTCTATATCTAAAACCGTGTCTGCATCCTTAAGAAACAATGTTTCCCTTTTTGCATCCTAATATCTGAATGATAATCATAGGCATAGCCCACTGATAAAGTCTGAACTCAGAACAGTGACTTTCAAATATTATCAAGCCTTGTGAGAACATCTCCTTCACAGGTTAAGCTCATTATGATATTCTGGCATATACATTTAAAAATAACACTCATATAAACATTCAAACGGAGAAGGAATTAACATATAAACTTTCTTTTTGAAAATGTTCTTTCAATTGAATTTAATGACAAGCAGTACAAGTGCATTCATATAAGAGTGAAATAATAATTTAGGCAGTGGGATTATGCCATACTCAGGTATACATTGGCACTCCTCCTACCACATTACAACATTTGGGGTGCCACCTACTGTAATGAGAAACTTGATCAATTGCAATACGCACGTAATTAATGGCCAAAGAAAGGTCTGTAGCAATGATCTTGTGACAACACAAGGTGTAGGCACATTTAGCTATCTGAAAGTGTCCAAAAAAAAGTTCAGCCATGTACAGTATTTGATTTAGTGCCAGGTACCTAAGAAAAAAGTTCAATAGGAACCAACTGCATGGTCACATTACAGATTAACAAACACATTTGTAAACATCAACTGTAATGTTGTAGAAGACAATAACAAAAGAAAAAAAAATAAGCACTTAGAAGCAAATAGTATTAACTGATTTTATCCACAAGGAATAGAAGCATCTTCTTTTTTCTTTTGGTAACCAGATATGGCCCACTAGGCACAAATACCTGTTTTCAGGGGTGACCTGTGAACATTGGGGTGGTTAAGGGACTTACTCAGAGTCACACAGTATGCAAGTGGAAGTAATGGGAATCAAACTCAGGTCTGCTGGATGTATCAAGCTTATTCATGGCTAATTACTCTAACATGTAGGCTATATTGCCAGCCCTTCATCATTAGAATATGAAAATTAAGATTCACTATTGCAGTTCAGCCTTTTAATTAAGGCATTTAAGGCCAGGATTCACTAAAAAAACAGAGTGCGCTAATCAAATGTTTGTTCATCACCCCGAGGTTGCGCTGAATGGCAATCATGCTATTCAGTCAGGTAGTGCAGTGCACTATCTGTCTGTGAATAGGGGCCAGCAGGGGCAGTGCTAACCCAAGAAAAGCAGTGGAATACCCAGTAGCACTGCCCCCACAGCCAGCCAGGAAAATGGCCCCAGAGACAATAGCACTCACGCACTAAAGTACTATTCACAAACATAACCATGCAAGTGAGCCCATTGGCTATGCAAGGTGCTAGTGGCCATTAGCATGCCCATTACAGGCTCATTTGCATGGCATTAGTGTAGCATTGCTTGCCCCCACCAGTCACATTCCCTAGTAGTCTAATGGTGCACTCCCTTGCCCCGATTGCCCACCCGTTATTGTAGTAGTCCCTTCCCAATCCCCAACTGCCCACCTGTTATTGTAATATATGTATCCATAATGTAGTGGTCCCTCCACCCTCCCTGATTGCTGACCCAGACTTAAAATATATTTTTCCATATTGAAGTGCTCCCTCCCCATCCCCGATTGCCCACATGATATTGAAAATATTTTTTTCATATCATAGTGTTTCGTCCCCATCCCCACACACCCAACCGATGTGTCAAAATAATGCTTCCATAGTGTTGTGGTCCCACCCCCCCCATTGATTGCCCACTTGATGTGTTAAGATGTTTTACTTAGTGTAGTGGTGCCCTCCCTCACCCTGATCACCATCCCCAATGGAAAAAAGAAATCCCTGGTAGTCTAGTGATCCCCCCCAAATTTCCAATCATGTTCACTGACAACAGTCTGCAAACCCTGCTGGTCTAGTGGCCCTCCATCCTCCCACTTTCTCAGGCAATCACCCTCCACCCCACCCCCCATCAGGACTCCTGTTCAGCAAGCAGTGCATCCCTTCCCTCATCTCCATGGCTGCCTGTCAACTGAGCTATGAACTAGTGCATACTCCATAATCTTTTAAAATGTATTGAAAACATTTCTAGGTGAGTTTTCCAAAAACTAACTGCAAAATCCACCTAAGGGGGCCCCAATTAGCAACATACATGTGTTGGTGTCTCTGCAGGCTATGATTTTTTTTGGCTTTAATTTTTTTTTTAAATTAACAATTTTTTTGTTATAAAAAATGATTCCCCCATGTGAACCAAAGTCTTTTTTTTATGGCCCAAATTCTTTTTTTGTAAGAAACAGTTATCCAAAAGACTCTACTGAGCATGCTCAGAACAGAATTTCAAATCCTTATAACTCTGAAACAGATTATTGTGTTTTCACCAAACCAATGAAAGGCATCACTCTGGCTCAAGTCCTTTCTACCCTGAAGATGCCAGACCAAACTTCCAAACTGTCTGGGACCTAGGTGAAGACAAAAAAACAGTAAAATAAATTACTGATTTTTTTCACTGTTTTGTTATTTGTATCTTCAAATCTCCTCACCTGACTGGAATGAATCTTTGTACCTCAAGAAATTTTTGCCCTCAAACCTGTGCATGTAAAATTTCATGCAAATCCATTGAACAGTGTCAAGGCTATTAATCTACAAATTTTGGAGATTTAATATTAAACAGCCCACTAACTATAGTAGTGCTACTGCACCACTATATTATATATATTATGGTAGCACGGTAGTGCTACCATAGTTAGGGTTGAGGAGCCATTTCTATGTTAAACCCCAAAACTTTTCACCTTAATAACTTTGCAACTGTTTGATGGATTTGCCTGAAATTTGGAATTTATGATCAAGAACCATAGACCTTGGGATTTGCCAAGTTTTATATTGGTCAGATATACGGCTGTGGAGTTATTAAGTGTGATCTGTGCGTGCATTTATGCTTTTCTGGAATTCTGTGGTCGCGCCTACAGGTCGTACGGTTTGTGTGACCAGCCCAAAATCTTCAGGGAATGTGCAGCCAGGGTCCCTGATGTGCCTTTTGAAGATTTCATGAAAAAATATTAAACGGTTCAAAAGTTATTCAAAAAACAGTTTCCCATTATAAGTCAATGGGAAAAGTTAACAAAAAGTTCAACACTTTCGCAAACGCATTTTTACTTTCGCAAATGGGCCTGTTACTTTCGAAAATCGGCCATTTTGTTTTCAGTTTGTTGTCAGAAAAATGGTTGGCATTTAAATTTGGGACCCTCTAGCAACCTAATTTTTTTTGTATTCACCTAGTCGGGCCCTGAGGATGCTTGCCATGTCTTTATTTTGTGGTAAACACCCCAGAAATATGTTTTCAAATTTCTGGAAAAGTACTTTACAAATTACTTTCGTGCTCACGAAGTATCGCAAATTTTAAGCTTCGCCAAGTGCGACAGTAATTTTTCTAGTCTGTGGGAAAATGACAGCAATTCTTTGGCACTGCACTGCAAAATAACCGTGGGGAGTTTTGGGCTGAAATTTGAGGGAACCATGGCCGACATCTCACAGATGTGCCTTTCAGTGTTGTATTGAAAAATATTACACAGCGGCAAAGTTATGACACCAAAGTTGACAGTTTTTCCCATAGGATAACATTACGGCTACCAAGCATTACAAAGAATCCTTTGGCACCCTGCTGCAAAATAACGGTTTGGTCTTTTTCCTGAAATTTGGAGGAAGACAGCCAACAGTACACAGATGTGCCTTTCAGTAGTTTGGTGAAAAATATCACATGGCGGAAAATTACGGCACTCCAAAATTGACGTTTTTCCCATAGGATAACATTGCGGCGCCCGACACTTAACAGAAATCATTTGGAGCCTTGCTGCAAAATAACGGTTTGGTCTTTTTTCCTGAAATTTGGAGGGAAGACAGTCAACAGCCCACAGATGTGCCTTTCAGTAGTTTGGTGAAAAACATTACAGGGAGGCAAAGTTATGGCGCTCCAAACTTTTCTTTTTTTCCCATAGGATAACATTACGGCGTTCGCCGCGCCTTTCAGGGCCCGTATCTCGGAAACGGTGCAAGATACTGACTTTTCGTCGGAAAACTTCTTAGCCCCCAGATGGGGCTAAGATTCAAATTAGCCAGGACAGTTGTAAATAATATGACTTTTAAATTTTTTTTCTACGTCGTACGGTTCCTGAGGTATAATGTATTTAGTATTCCAAGATCTCATTTTCCTCGCCGATACTCATTATTTTGCATACATTATTTGTATGCACTGTCTTTCTCAATGCAGGTTTTGGGGAAAACCAGCCTGTAGCGCTACATTACTGTTACTTGCTGCTCTTCCGCTTGTGGATCCGCACTGCTTCACTTTACCATTGACGCTCCGCCACCATGTGGTTATCCTTTTGTGTCTTATTTATGCGCTTATGCTTATATTTTTGCCATTTCTGTCTACAGTACTGTTTATCTTACTGTTTCACTTTACATCACCATGCCCATTGACATTTCTGTTTGCAGGCACCATGTTACTATGTGACAACACATCACATGGCAGACCATTCCCATCTACGCCACCATGTGCGTTACCCTTTCTGTTCTCATTCGTGCTTGTGTTTCCATGTGTGCCACTGTTAGCATTTCTGTTTGCGTTGCTGTCCCTGTTAGTATGCCACAAGGCCTCAAGGCCTCGGCCTCACGCTGCATTACATCTACTATTTCTTGCTATCATTCTCAAAAGAGTGAATAGAGAAATCACAGACAGTTAGTTAATAGCGACAGTGAGGGCCTCACAGTTAGGTTGAAAACTTCTGACCTCAATGGCACAGGCGCATTGGATCATGGGTCCCAACCTCACCCCATTCTCCCATACTCTGCTGCTTTATACATGTCATGGGTGAGAGTTAGGGCTGAGACCTACAATGCGCACCCCAATGCCGGTTGGGGGTGGGGGGGTCAAGGGGTTTTCAACCCCAACAGCTTAATTTCCTCACTTGTCGCTAGAACAACCCTAACTAATGCATTAAACGGAGTTCTATTATAGTATATATATATATATATATATATATATATATATATACATACAGTATATATATATATATCTATATCTATATATACAGTATATATATATATATATATATATATATATATATATATATATGAAAAAGAGATGTGAATTATATTGATGAATTCGATATTTTACACATGGTAGCTCCACAAGCATAGAAGCAGGCTGTCAGCATTTCATTTCTCTCAGCTAGTGAGCAAGATTTACCACAGTCACAAAAATGCCTGGCACTACTCCATACAGGTGTAATCTGCTGCTGCCAGAGGTGGCTACCTTGGCTCAAATGTTGGCACAACAAATAGCAGCACACTATCAAGGGACCACAAAAAAAATGTGATATTTTGTAAACAGAGGTGGAATTAACAAAGACAAATTCTCAGTGCAGGCACATCCATACAAACATTCTTTACCATGTTAATGCCCTGATGCCTCACTTGTTAGAGTTTCATCAGTCTCTAATGTTACTAATGTACTGAAAAGCAAAGAAGGCTTGCACTCATGTATAGCACCTGTATTATGGGTAATATCTTAATTTGCTCCCACTTGCTATAAATTGAGCTAGGTTCTCATTCAACTGTTTTTTTTTTCTGCAATAACAATTTCTGTTGTTAAGTTGTTCTACAAATCTAGTATCCTTCCTGTGTAACAGAAGTTGCACTTATCAGTGTGAAATTTTCTGTTATTAAGTTTAAGAAGATGGACTCTTTTTTTAGAATTGATGTCTTTATGTGTGATATTTAGCTCAGTCATCAGAAATGCATTGTGTATTATATTGTGAAAAAGTAGAATCTCCCCATGTTTTCTTTGTAGCTCCAGTGGATATAGTTTTAACATTTGCGATCTTTTATTACAGTAAATGGTAAATCTTTAGTTTCTCTAATCACCTTAGTAATTCTTTATTACACCTTCTGTCTCTTTTTTTTTATTTTTACCAATTATTTTACCAAGTGAGACACACTAAGCTGAAAGCTTGTTTGCAGGTGCAACTTGGGAACACGAGGAAGTTAAGTGACTTGCTCAGGGTCACACAGTATGCAAGTGTGGGCTGTGCGATTCAAACCCAGGTCTCCAGATTTGCAGTTCAGAGTCTTAAACCACTGCACCATACTGCCTCCTGTCTTAAGACTGTGTTGCATAGTGTGTATGATGTGGTATTGGATTCCTGCCAAAGCATAGGGCACAGCATTTGTCCAGGTTAAAAGAAATGCCCCAAAACTATGCTCATTTTGTGATGATGTCAGAGTCCAATTGTATGCTGATTATTCGGGGGATCATGTCACTTGGTACCCCCAATTTTGTGTCATAGGCATATTTTGTAAACCAGGGTGTGGGGATTATGAGCTAAACTGATGCTTTAAATAGTCCACCAATGGCGTTGTTATTCATATCATGGTCATGATGTTTACAATACTTTCTTTTTTTCAATTTTTCCATTTTTAGTTTGTTAACTGGGTAAGGACACTGGAACATGTCTGTTTTCAGGTCCTACCTGAATATTTATTTATTTATTTATTTATTTATTTATTTCATCTAGGATTACAATACCTTTGAGCCAAGGCTCTTTTACAAAGGTTCCACATCAGTTTGTGCAACAGACATCATTTTTAGTTACAAACATATAGTCATTGACTTACAGACATATAATAACCAGTACAAGACATGAGCTATGAACAAGACAAGGAAGGAGGGGTGGGTTGGGGAAGTGAGGATAGGAGATCGAAGGGGAGTAGGAGGTGTAGGGGGTAACGGGGAGTATGGGAGGTAGTTGGGGACAGGGACAGGAGTGGAGATACAGGGGGAGGTGGGTGAGGGTGGGGGACATTGCAGCCAGGGAGTCTTGTTGAGGGAATATGACAGGTAAGGTGCTAGGGGTGTAAAGACTGATTGTAAGTGCTGGGTGATGGGGCATGTGCAGCTGGAATGGTGGAAATGTTAAGATGGGCAATTGCAGGATACAAGCAGTGAGAGGTGCAGCTTGGACTTGAAGAGGCCGAGTGTTGGAGCAATTGCTATGTCACTGCCAAGAGAGTTGAGCCAGATGAATGCCTGATAAGTGAATGATCTTTGTCCTTTGGTCGTGCAACATCGTGAGATATGTAGTAGATGGGAATTGGATCTCCTTGTAGTGACGTTCCTACATCTAGGCTTAAGGAGGGCACAGACACCAGGTGGGGCAAGCCCCATTATAATTTTCTTGGCCATGATGCAGGTTTTATATTTTATGCATTTGTCCAGTTGAAGCCATCGAGATTAGGAATAAAGGTTACAGGTATGGGTACGGCGATGTGAACCGGTGATGAGACCATGGGCCTTATACAGGGAGGTTGCAATACTTTTGACAGCAGTGGGAGTTGCAGACCCATATATGATAAGACTATAGTCTATGATGCTGATGATGGAGCTTTGGATGGCCACTGACAGTGCTTCTGGGGTTAGGTGTTTCCTGAGCTGGAATAATATGGCTAACCTCACATTGGCAGACTTTGCAACATTGCTGATATGGACATTATATGAGAGGTGTGGAGCAAGGGTGATGCCAAGGCACTTGAATGATTGTGTTTTCTCTAGGATGGCTCTTTGTTCGGTTACAGTAAAGAGGTGGAGTTGTTTGTTTTTGTTGTGGGAGCTGCAGAAGACCATAGACTTGTTTTTTTTTTTCTGATTGAGAAGCAGTTTATGATTTAGAAACCAGGATTCAATGGAGGAGAAGGCCCGCTGAAGTTTATTTTGTAATTGGATTGCATCAGGGTCCGATGTGAGGATCACAGCATCATCAGAGTAGAGAATTATTTGTTCTGGACAACTGTCTGGTAGTGAGTTTAAGAATAGGCTGAAGAGGAGGGGTCCCAGAATGGAGCTCTGGGGGACTCCCGAGTGGACCAGTCTAGGGTCTGAGAGTGTATCAGCGACTCTTACTGTTTGGGACCATTCTTCAAGGTAGCTCTTAAACCAGCCAATGGAGTTGGTTGACAGCCCAGTGTTCTGAAGCTGGACAAGCAGGAGGTGGTGATTGATGGTGTCGAAGGATTTAGTTAAGTCAATGTATATTGAGCCTAGTAGTTCACCGGAGTCAATTGCATTGTGGATTTCGCTGGTGAATTCAAGTAGGGCTGTGGAGGTGCTGTGACCATTGTGGAACCAGTGTTTCTGCATGCACAAGATGTTGTATGTTTCCAGGTATTCTGTGAGCTGGTCTGAAACAATGCATTCTAGTGCCTTGGAGAATGGGGGTAGTAGGGAGATAGGACTGTAGTTATCATGGGCAGTTTTGTTACAACTTTTGTGGATTGGGGTGACAGTGGCAGATTTCCATCTGTCCAGGAACTGGCTAAGGCTGAGGGAGATGTTGAAAATTCTGATCAGAAGACTAAACACTTCATCAAGTGTGAGAGACAGGATTTTGAGATCGAGGGAGTCATTACTGAATCTTGATTTACCAAGGGCTTTGGTAACATATTTGCATACTTGGTGAGCCTTGACTGCTTTGAAGTAGAAGCAGAGGGAGCTGGTGGGAGTAGTGTTCATTGTGGACAGAGGGGCTTCACCATCTTTGAAGTAGTCCTGGGATAGGACAGCGCTAAGGTCACTAAAGGCTTTGTTAAAGGTATCCGCAATGGTTTTTGGGTTGAGGGTTGTGGTTCCGTTTGTGTTGAGTATTGATGTGGGGGGGGTTGGGTGGATTCCCGGTGAGTTCCTTTATGTTCTTCCAGAATTCCTGACCATTGCCCCAGGAGTTTGTGAGGGCATGCTTATAGTAGGATGACTTCATTTGCCGGATGGTTTTGGCGCAGTCATTGTGGGCACGTTTGTAGTTTTGGATGTCGTTTTGCCTTCTAGAGTTTCTGGTCAGCTCCCATAGGTGATCTCTTGTTTTTAGCATCCTGAGAAGGTCACCTGTGAGCCACTGATCACATAAGTAAGAATGCACAAGAAAACATAAAAAACAATTGAACAATACAATGCATAATTATTACAAAAAATAAGTACAAACATCAAGTTCACAAAAAAAAAAAATTTAGGTTAGAAATAAAATTTTGAAGGGAAGAGGCTGATCTAACATTCTCAGGTAGCACATTCCAAAATGGAGGGGCAGTGTAAGCAAAAGATTGAGACCCAGCATAAGTTTTAAAGGGAGGTGCATAAAGAAGGGTCTTTTAAAGGACCTTAAGCTTAAGGCAATATCCTGAACAGTGACCAGACTACTCAGAGGAAATAACATCTTTGAATATAATGATTTAAAGATTAAACACCTCCCAAAATAAATAAACCTAGATCTGGGTTATGACCAACCTGACTGGGAATACAAAAAACAGTGATGGGTGCATAAAGGAAGGTCCAAAACAAAACAACAGACATTGTTATACAATATGGAAAGTGCATTTGTTTCATTAACTGACAATCTGTAATAAAACCCCACAACAAAGTTTAAGTGAGGCAACAAAATTTCAGTTGATATAGTTTGCCTGATATCAATGGAAAACCATTTCTTAAACTTATATGTAATAATCCAAGTTTTTGGTTAACAGTTCTACAAACAACCTTTATCTGAGCCTGGAGAGTTAACAAGGATCAAGATGAGAGCCTAAGTATTTAAATTCATAAACTTTTTCAATGAGCATGCCTTCCATATTGCCAATTGCTAAACTTAGATTATCCTTTAAAATATTAGGGGAACAAAACAACATTGACTTAGTCTTTATTATATGTAGAATCAAACAGTTTGCCTTAAACCAATTACAAATATCAATGAATTCCTATTGTAATACAGATGTTAGACTTGAAATATGAGTAGCTTGGCAATAAAGAACCAAATCATCTGTGAAAAGTAAACACTAACAAGATTTATAAAGGGAAGGTAATTGATTAATGAAAAGAGAAAATAATAAGGTACCCAATATCGATCCCTGCAAGACACCAGATTCAATAGGAAAAATAGATGAAACAGAGGAACCTAGACTAACACATTGAGACATGTTAAGCAATTAATCCTGAAACCAAGGAACAACATTTTTTTTTGCCGTATTTGTTTCCCCCTTCTGTGTGAGAGACAGTGTGTGGGACTGTAGTTTGTTGACCTCTCCCTCTCTTTCTTTCACTCTGTGAGTGAGAGAGAGTGGAAGAAGGAATTATCTGAAATCTTAGAGTGGATCGGTCTATGTCTTGTTCATTTATCTTTGTTTATTATTTTATAATTATTTTTTTGGGGGTATTAATGTATATTTAATCTTGCAGTATTATTAGATTTGATTCACCTTTCTAGCGGGGTTAGTTGATTTTAGTTATTGGTTTTATTTTTACAATGTGTTGGGGATGCTTAGTGTCGGTTGGGCATTATTCCCCCACCAGGCTCAGGGAATTATGCCCTTTTGAGTGCACTTCTTTGCCATCTGACACCTATTTTAGGTGTCGAGCTTTGGACATACTTAGAAAATGAAAAAAGAAAAGGGGAGCTGGGCCTGATGGGGGACAGGAAGGGGGAGGGCAAATTGGAGTTGTGAGATCCAGGAGATGCCCTGGGGCAAAATGGAGTCAGGATAGGAGTCCTCCATGTCTTGTTCCCATACCCAAGGGCTCTGATATAAATGGGCAGGTGCCAAGGACTTCCTCAACAGCTCATCCTGCCTTGGCAGTGTTATGCAATGCCAGATCGATTGAAAACAAGACAGCTGTTATAGCTGATCTTGTTGCAACAACTGATCTGGCTTGCATCACCGAGACCTGGCTGGATGAAAATGCAGGCCCTGTATTGGCCCTGGCAACTCTAGCCGGTTTCTCAGTGATACATCGTCCAAGGCTGGATTGCTGGAGCTGGGGTGTGGCCATTATGTTGAAGACTGAGCTGGGTCTTGTAGATGTGCCATTGGGAAGTACCAGATCCTTCAAATATATCCTGGATGAGGGTGTAGGTTGCGGGATTCTCCTCATCTACTGTCCATAAGGAGATGGTGGAGAATTCCTGCAGAGATAACAGACTTCATTGTCGAGGTGGTATTGAGGTCCCCCAGATGGATAATTCTGGGGCACTTCAATGTCTGTGTCAACGATGAACTCTCACATTTTGGTCAAAATCTCCTCCAGTTGATGGCGATGCTGGGCCTATCACAGGTAGTTACCTCCTCAACCCATGTAGTGGATCATTCATTGGATCTTATCTTCCTTCTGAGTATGGAGATTGCTGATTTCGGGGTGGAACCAGTCAGTTGGTCTGACCATTACACCATAAGGTTCAGTTTTAGGGTCCCCCCAATAGGTTTGCCCCTACTGAGTTGATTGAGTACCGCCCTTTAAGGGGGATTAACCCCAGTGACCTATCAGTGGTACTAGACCTCTTGGGCTTGTTGAGTGAATGCATGAGTCCAGATGATCTTGTTCTAGCCTATAATAAGGCTGTTGGAGATGATTTGGACAAGATTGCTCCTGTTCGTGTTCGGCCTCTCACTCTTTGCCGAAGGAGCCCATGGTTTGATGGCTCCTTGAGAGAGATGAGGCGAGTTGGTCGAAGGATGGAGAGAGTTTGGCAGAGGTCCAGCTGTGATTATGACAGGCTTAGACTGATGGCACATTACAATAGCTATCAATCAGAAATCACCCGTAAGAAAACAGAATTCCTGTCCAAGAAGATTTCTACTGCACAGAATCGATCGGCTCAGCTTTTCCAGACTGTTGACAGATTGTGCAATCCAATCTGTCTCCAGCCCAGAGAAGCTTTTTCTCAGCTAAGATGCAAGGAGTTTGCTTAATTCTTTGCAGATAAGGTTGCCAGCATCAGGCCTGGCATCGGTTCATCCTCTCCTATGTGTGATTGCAGTGGTAGGAGGGAAGTGACTGGCACTCTGTCTGTCTGGTCAGATTTTCACCAACTGGAGTTCAATGACATTGTGAAGATCATCCAAACATTGTGTCCTACCAGTTGTAGTTTGGAACCGGGCCCCACACCCCTTTTGGTGGTTGTGTAGATGTCATCTGCCCAATCCTTGCTGACATTGTCTGGAGTCCTTGGAGAGGGGAGTCTTTCCTGACTCCCTCAAAGAGACAGTTGTACGACCACTCCTTAAGAAATCCTTCTTAGATCCAGACTGTCTAGCTAACTACTGACCTATCTCTAACTTGCAATTTATTGGCAAAGTTATCGAAAAGGTGGTTGCATTGCAGTTGTATGATCATCTTACAACTCACAATGTCTATGTTACTCTCCAATCCAGTTTTAGGAAGAAGCACAGCATGGAGATGGCTCTTGTCTGGGAATTGAATGATCTCCTAATGGCTAGTGATCAAAAGGCATGTACCATTCTGGTCCTTCTCGATCTCAATGCTGCATTTGACACTGTAGACCATGGTGTGCTAATGGACCACCTGCGGCTTTTATGTGGATTGTCTGGTACAGTCCTAAATTAGTTCCATTCATACCTCACAGGCAGGTCTCAGAGAGTTGCCACTGGAATTTATTCCTCTGGCACTCACCCACTGCCTTGTGGGGTTCCGCAGGGCTCTATAATCGACCCCATGTTGTTTGCAGTGTATATGCTGCCATTAGGAGATATCATCAGGTGATACAGTCTGAGTTTTCACTGCTATGCAGATGATACTCAGCTGTATATGTCCTTTCTGCCAAGTCAGAATGATGCAGTCTCCATGCTGAATAGTTGCCTTGCTGAGATCAGATCTTGGATGAGTTGCAGCTGGTTGAGACTGAATCCATACATGACTGAAGTGTTGGTTGTGGACCCAGGTCATCCGAGGGTGGGTTTGGGGGTTGGACAACCGTCAGACTTATTACTTGGTGGTGTACCACTCACTACCTCAGACCAGGTGCGTAACCTGGGCATTATTTTTGATGATGGCCTCACCCTAAAATCTCAGGTGTCAGCTGTCATCAAATCCCCTTTTTATCAACAGAGGAATATTGCCTGGGTGAAACATCTGGTTCCCTCGGATGATCTTCCAACATTGGTTCATGCCTTTCTTATGATCTGTCTTGACTACTGCAATTCCCTGTATCTAGGGCTTCCAGGGGTTGATATCCACCACTTGCAGCTGGTGCAGAACACGGCTGCCAGGCTTTTGACTGGGACATCTAGGACCAGTCATATTACACCTGTGCTCTGTGAGCTGCACTGGCTGCCTGTTCAGTGGTGGATCACCTTTAAGGTTGGCTTGCTAACCTTCAAAGCCCTACATGATCAGGGACCCAGCTACCTGCAAGATCTCTTGGTACCTTACAGCCTCCTCCATCCTCTCCGTTCCACCAAAGAGGAATTTCTAGAGATTCCCAGGGTATGATTAAAGATATCTGGTTCTTGAGCTTTTGCTTTTTCAGCTGCAACCCTTTGGAATTCTCTACCTCGTTGGTTGAGAGAATGTCCAGCCGTCAGTAGATTTAAAATCAAGCTTAAAGCTTACTTATTTGATCTGGCTTTCCCTAGTGATGGATAATGTAAATTTTATGTTTTAAATGTTATTTATATTGGCTGTTCTTGTGTTTATGTTAAGTGCCTTGGTTTTTGAAAGGCACTATAAAAATAAAGTTGAATTGAATTGAATTGAAATAGAGAAAGCCAACTCAGCTATAGTAGTTTAAAACATAAGAAGGAGTGATCAATAAGATCAAATGCCTTGGTCAGGTCCACAAAGACTGCCCCCAACATAGGAGTCTCATCAAAACCCCTGAGTGCGATGTTCATGAACCTGAACAAGGCAGTTTCTGGCCCATGGTTTCTCCAAAAACCATATTGTTCCGAACATAAAATATTGTACTTTCCAAGACAATGGGTAATTTGAACTGAAACAATTTTTCTAATACTTTACTTAGAGGATTTAAGATAGAGATTGATCTAAAGTCATCCAAACACTCAGCTCTATTATTCTTTGGAACTGGAACTACTCTGGTGCACTTCCAGGAGGAAGGAAGAGAGCCAGTTATCAAACACACATTGAAAATAGAACATATAGGACTCACTATAAAGAGGGCAATTCATCTGATAAATTGCCCATAAAAGCCCTCACCACAATCACTGTATCTGTTTGGAATAGTAAGACACAGTTTTAAAACTTCTTTTTGAATTGTCCTGTGAAAATAAAAAGGGAACCTTTCACCAGAAACTATACCTTCATTTAAAACATAATCAGCAGCTGACTATTGAATCGGTAGCTTGATAAATTAGAAAACGTTGTACTCAAAAGGTTAGACATTTGAAAGGATCAGTAACTATTTCTTCCAATGTTACCAACTTCTGGAAGGAAGATTTTTCCTTTAGCGATAACAAAGAATTAATAGAACTCCATAATGATTTTGGATTAGTCAAATTCTCATCAAGTTTTTTTTTTTTTTATAAACACCGTTTTTGCGTTTCTTACCATTTGGCTAACTTTGTTTCATAAATATCTGCATCTATCCAAATGGAAAACAGAAGGAAAATGTTTTTTTAATTGACCCAGGTTAAATTCCTTGCTTTAATGCAATCCTTAATTTCATCTATTAAACATCCCCTTAACACAAAGCTTCCAAGGGGGAAATTAGTTCTGAATGGGTAATAATTTCTTACAGAAATAATCCAATGCACGGTCTGAATCTAGGATATTATCAATAAAAGACCAGTTATCTAGCTCTCCCACTCCCATTGTGTCCTTTCCTATCCTTGTCTGCTTATTTTCTTAACATGGGCATACATTGTACAATGCCTCAGCATAGCTAGAGCTTCATATTTGTTTTCTGTAACCTCCATGAATATTTTTCTCAGTATTTGCATATTTGTGCACAGTACTGTACCTTGTTGTCTAATGTATCTGACGTGGAACCTTTCAAACAAGCATCCGCTCACAGGTATTATCCAAGAACTCAATAAATAAAAATAAATAAAGTCAATCTGAGACAATTTCAACTGTAGGGCATTTAAATCAACTTTCTTAAAATTATGAAAATGAAGAAAACGTGGGGAAATTTTTGGACGTTTAAAATTGAGAACACAATAAATGGCTCAATGATCACTTGTGGAATCAGACAACACTCCAGAAGAAGATATCATTTGAAGTCAATTGGTAATTATACAATCCAAAACAGAGTATTTACCTGATTTCACATTCAGTCTTGTTGGTTCAGAAATTATTTGAAGCAAATCAAAGGACTAAAGAAAAGTTTCTAAACCAAGGTAATCTGATGCCACCCAGTTTAGGTTACTATTACCCAGTAAAACAAAATTATGTGTGACAAGTATTGTGAACTTTTTTCAAGGACCTCCCTCAAACCAATAAGCCCACATTGAAGTGGGTTATATAAACACCAAAGGAGCATATGACTTTTGCCCCCAAGGTTAACCGAGTAAGTAACCACTCATTTAGACCATCATAATCGATAGTGCTACTGATAATACTCAATTATATCGACTCTCTATAATATAAAACAACCCCCCTTCTTACCTGGTCTGTTAGCCCTACAAATAAGGTATCTAGAAATATTACATACTGCATTAGAATCCATAGGTTTTTAACCACAATTCTGGTAAAACAGTCAAATCAGGACCATAGGTGTGGAAAAGATGTTCAATATCACCCAACTTGGGGAGTAAATGTCTCACATTCGGGTGAATTATTTCACCATGGCCAGTATACCAAGGCCTGGTGTCAGGCTTGCTTGAAAATGTAGAATTACTAGGCCCTGGGTTATGCTCAATATCACCTGACAATATCAGTAATTGCAATGGTACAAACAACCTGGAGAGACAACCTAATTTCCCCATGCCCTTCTTAATAAGATATTTAGATGTAGGTATAACATACAGTGGTAATCATGCAAATGTTGCCCGGTAGTATGATATGCTGAGCGTTGCACAAGCGTGGTAACCATTGAATAGCATGTATACCACTGCCGCGCAATGATGTACAGTGCACGGTACTGGGCAACATTTGCTTGATTATCACTGAAGGAGCCACACTCCTGCATTGCCCCTTTTTGGCGTAATAACAGGTCCTGGGGATTCAGATAAATGTGATCACACCCCACAATATTAGACATAGAAAAATCAGATAAGTCAAACTCCCACTCCTAGAAGACATAACAATATATAAACTATCATAGTTACATAGCAATAACCCACATAGTACATATGCATTCCATGTTAAGATGCTGCCACACAAGGCCATGATAGGCTTTAAGGACTTTATCTCGCATGAACTGTAAGAAATTTACTTAAGCTGGACAACATTTCCTGCCCTGGTTCTTTGTCCCTATCCCAGTCCCTCAGACTTTTATCACTTTGCAGTGCTTTGCAAAACTAGCCACCACATCAGATGCCGCCACGTTAGGAAAACAGGATTTAAATCCCTGAACCCACCTAATTGGGCTGTCACCACCAATCAGAGGGAAGGTATGTGGCTTGGTAATAGACGTGGTGCAGCTGCAGCAATGTGTACAGTTGTTCGGCAACACAAACAACCAGGGAGTCTAATTAGGAAGGAGCACAGTGCTGACTTATTGGAAAGTAGAGTAAATAGTTATAAATCACACATAATATTGGGCTAAGTGCACGAAATGGGGTAACCAATGCTGGTCGCAAAAGTCCACATAGACCAAAGGCAGGGAAAACAATTAAATACAGTTTTAACTATTGCATCCGTAAGAAGCCTTTATTGGGAGATAATATAGATAAAATTAATGAAATCTTATGCTCCTTTTTATAAAAATGTGAATGTCTTCTATGGAAACTCCTGCTGTAAGATGGCCAGTTTTGTGACATTTGTACAAAAGGCTGCAGTTTGTCACTTAATTTGATTGATAGACTTTGTTGTGCCCCATAAACTGTTTGTACCACTTGTGTTAGTGATTTTTTTTTATGTGTGGCCATTAGGGTACTCATCTGACCCTCCCACCCCACACCAGATCCCCCTGAGGTTTGGCTCTAGAATGTAACTGCTCTGGTCTCCTGCAGTTACGTTCAGATGTCTCATGAAAAACGGAGTTTAAATTTTTTTTTTATAATGTTTTAAGCACTGTGCTCCAGCATTGCCATGTACTGGAGCAACAGTGCTTTCATTGTCCTTCCTTCCAGGTTTTAGTGCCCCACTCTCACCTGTGAGGTCACCTGTGACCTCTTCATGTCTCGCTCCCAGCTGTTCATCACGAGACGTCATGGGATTCTATTTGTGGGTGAGAACAGGTACCGAAGCAGTGACATTGCTCCATGGTGGCTTTCAAGGGGGGGGTAAATCAATGTGTCCCAAAGAGTTAGTCCCCTTAACAACATCAGGAGCTGAGAAGGAATGCTTTCGGCCCCACCAGATACTCAACAAGGTGCCACATGATCTATCAGATCCTCCAGGTAAGGGCTGTTGCTTGCAGAGGGGTTGCATCTGCCTGGGGAGTTTGGAGCAGTTTTGCCATGGTGTGGGGGACAAATAGCTTTCTACTATCGACTGTTGCATCTGCCCGCCTGTTTGGTGTGCACTGGAGTCCATGATGTGGGAGTTTATTTTGCCACTATTTTGGATGCTGAAAGCAGACTTTTAAGGACCCACAACCTGAACATGAATGCAGCATCTACCAAACAGGTAACCTGAAATTTTTATGTGTGGACTGACTGACTTTCTAGGTAATGGATACCAGGTTTGCTGTGTTCCTGCTGCATGGTGCTTTTTAGAGGGTGAAATGTTTCTTTGGATTGCAAGGGGTCTAAAAAGAGACATGCTGCATTCTTGGGGGTTGGGGGGACTAACCTGGTCTGGGCCTTCTGAATGAGTGAGGCCTAATTTGTTGTTGAATCAGAAAGCAGCTTTTTTTTTTGGTCTGGGTGGGCGAATGCTGCATTGCGTGGGCCAGTGTTTGGAAGCCTACTGTGGTGTGTAGACCTCGATCGGACTATTTGGAAACCAAAAGGAGTCACTTTTGGGTTCTGAACGGTTGAAACGAGGGTTCCAAACTCTGGCCCACACAATGCTGCATTGGGGATGGGGGGTAATGTGCCACATGGTCTGTGTTTGGAAGCTTGCTGTGGTGCATAGGCCTTGATTGGACCATTTGGAAAAAAAAGGTGACTCAGTTTAGTCCGATCGAGACCTATGCACCACAGCAGGCTTCCAAACACTGGCCCAGACCATGTGGCATGACGATTTTTTTCTGGGTGTGGGGGCCTCTGTCTGCAATGTTTGAAATGTGATTAATAATTTGTTGCATTGGAATTTGACTTAGGATGCTGCATTGTGTTTCTTTTTTGGGGGGGGATAACATCCCGCATGTTCTGGGCCTGTGTTTGGAAGCCTGCTGTGGTGTGTAGGCCTCGATCGGACTATTTGGAAACCAAAGGTGACTCATTTTAGTCCAATTGAGGCCTATGCACCACAGCAGGCTTCCAAACACTGGTCCAGACCATGCGGCATGACGATTTTGTTTTCTGGGTGTGGGGTACTCTGTCTGCAATGTTTGAAATGTGATTAATTATGTGTTGCATTGGGATTTGAATGAGGAATCTGCATTGTGTTTTTTTTGGGGGGGGCTAACATGCCGCATGGTCTGGGCCCTGTGTTTGGAAGTCTGCTGTGGTGTGTCGGCCTCGATCGGACTATTTGGAAACCAAAGGTGAATCCTTTTATTCCAATAGAGGCCTATGCACCACATCAGGCTTCCAAACACTGGCCCAGTATGTTTGCAGGCGGTTGGAAGCGGGCATCCATTTTGTTTGTAGGTGGGAAGCGGGCCTCCATTTTGTTTGCAGGCGGGTGGAAGCGCCTCCATTCTGTTTGCAGGTGGGTGGAAGTGGGCCTCCATTTTGTTTTATGATTCTTTTCTTCAGTCGACTTTTTTGGGAATCTCTTCTTCTGGCAACTTTTTTGTGCATTACCTCCTCTTCCATCGATGCTTTGTGAATAATCACCTCTTCCATTGATGTTGTTTTGTGAAGAATCACCTTCCGTTGACTTAGCTTTGTTTGCATTACCTCCTTTTCGATCGATGTTTTGTGAATTATCACCTCTTCCGTCAACTTCATTTTGTGAATAATCACCTCTTCCGTCGACTTCATTTTGTAAAGAATCACCTTCCATCGACTTCGTTTTGTGTGCATTACCTTCTCTTTCATCGATATTTTGCAAAAAATCACCTCTTGCATTTACTTCATTGAAGAATCTCTTTGTGCAGTGTTTCTTTTATGGTGCCATTGTGTCAATCTGTTTTGTGATCGATCTCTTGTTGCATCAGATCTTTAAATTGAGACTAATCTCTTGTGGAGACCACTTTGTCACCACAAGTGGGGATGATTTAGACAATATATTTTGACTGATCACTTACTGTGTTGCATGCAGTCGCTGTGAGGCAACACTTACTTCAATGATGTGTTTCATCATCTCTGTCACTTCAGTCTTGTTTGGCAGCATGGTAGACTTTTTGTTTTACCCACCAGAATTATTTTACTGTGAAAGTTGACCCCTGATTTTTTGAACGCACTTGTATTTCAACAGTTAACTTTTTCACAAAGAATGGAATCTAGAAGACCCTTGGTGTCTGCTGCAGCCATGCTCACTGAATCTCTGCAGACTACAGTCGATCCTAAATCTTCAAAGAAAGGAACAAGCATTACCAAGCAAACATAAAGAAATCCCAGGATTGTTATCAAAACTACAAGGAGAAATGTGCAGCATGCTCACGTGCATACAGCAGCAACATGAATGATGACAAACGAGAACATTATAACCAGATGGCTAAAGAGAGAATAAAAAGATATAGAGTGGCTCAGAAGCAGAAAAAAATTGCAAGCTGACACCTGTAGTGCTCCAAGAAACACAGAAAGAAAGCCTGATGAGAACACATCTGAAGCGCAAAGACAAGCATGGAGGGAGAAAAAATGGCAACAACGAGCACAAATGACAAGTCAGAAACATCGATGAATTAATGGAAAAGAATGATGGAAATACACAGATAAAAAGGAGCATGAAAAACTTGCACAATTCTCAGCCACCATCACCACCACCCCACCAGCTGTATCGATCAGCACGCCAACTAGAGAGCTGTGTGTGATGCCGCAGGCCCACAGATATGACAGTGCTGAAAGAAAGGTTGTGCAGAGAGCAAGAAATGGTCTTCCAAAATCACCAAATTGATTTTCTTATGCAATGAAGAAGATCCTGTCATCTTGTTCACCTTCCAAACAAACTGCATTGGCGCAGCAAAACGTTATCTCCAGTCCATGCAACTTACAAGAAAAATGGATGTCTGCTTTTATGGAGAAGATATCAGACCTAAAAAAGGCCAAAAAACAGGACAGACTCCTGAACAGAGAGTTCATTAAAACATTCTTTTTTTTTTTTACAAAATTCACGAGTAGTGTTTTATTATCAACAATAATAAAATACAAAAATTAATTGTACAGGATAGCCATTCTTAAAGGCAGTACAAATAAAAATCCTTCATCTGAGTCTCACAGTTTAAATCTCAGTTTCTCTAACTCTAAACAAAACATTGCTCCTTTTTATAAGATGACTTTTCCTGGCAGTTTAAACTTTGCATCCATAAATTACAACTTCTGTTTCTCACAAGATGTATCAACACTTTGTAAGTTTCTTTCCTGAACAGTCTGCAGAGCACATCTCTGTGCTCTGGGGACTCTGCTCACTCGACTAGGGTAAGGAGCCTGTTCACTTCTGTGTAACAACCACTGCAGGGAAGGGTGGAAGGTCAAATGTAGGCCAAAACTGGGAATAAGAGCAACACCCTATCTAGGGTAGGAGTATATAAAGAGTTAAACAAGGCACGGGGGGCACAAAAATAAATATTACTGAGCTGCCTGTTTCTCTCGCACCTCTCTGCCTTTCCCTTCTGCTCTCTAAGTCCCACCCCCCTTTCCTGTATCCTGACCCACTTCACCACCTGTTGTCAACTGTTTTCTCCCTTCTGCCCAAGGTCAGCTTCAAACCTGTGACCTTACACACTTAGGGCGGGCACCATAACCACTTCATCACTGGTGCAGCCCTACTTCCCTAGGTAATTTTGTTGACCCTATACTTTACTTGCTTATCTGCCCCCCTCCCCCAGCATTTCTTTTTTTTTTTAAAGAAAAGGTTTATTTATTTTCCAAATTAGTGAGACATACAAACACATAAACCCGGAATCTCGGGTGCACACTCCAAAAACTGAGTGTGCAAACTATGTACAACCCCTATTTACAAACCCACTGGATACCCACCCAAAAACTTTGCCCACAGTTAAGTAATGACCCAAAACAGCTAGCTAAATAGCAGTTGCTAGTAAATAATACACTACTAAATAATACACTACTAACCCTCAGAGTTTCACTACACTAATTACCCACCCTCATTTTCGAAAAAAAGAAAAAAAAAAGAACACCAAGCATCTCAATTTAAAGTCAAACCTGCTTAATCCCTTCGGGTATCCAGAGCACCCCCTGTGAGAGAGAGTCCCAAACCAAGGGGATTAACCATCCCCCAACTATCATTCCTCGTTAGATCTGCGTTCCATTCCAGTTAAATAAAAACCCCTACTCAATCCCACCTAATAATACCTCTAATCTATAGGGAACCTATTAGTAAAAACAAAGTCCCAATATGCCATATGACAACCCCTTGGTACCACATCCCACTCCACAAAATGTGGCAAGCAGCTTCCCTAGCACATACAGGCCTCTATTCAGAGGCTCAAATCAGGCTATAGGTAAGCTGCCTCTAAGCTAGCCCACCTTTTAACATACACCGCCTGTCTACCTTCAGACATAAGATGGTTTTTGATCCTAGTCAGCGACCTCAATAAATTCTTCACCCAATGCTCATATAAATATATCTGGCCATCCTTCCAATGGCTTAAAATAAACACTTTAACTAAAGATCCCATTAAAGCTAAGTGAAACCTTGGGGTGGTACCCTCAATAAGGGAGTAGTCCCCTAATACACAAATCTCAGGTGTAACATAGTCATAATATCCCAGGCTGGGGTCAAGTCCCTGTCTAATCTCATCCCATAACAGATGAATTTTTTCACAGCTCCATAAGATGTGTAACAGGTCCCCCCTTACTTTTTCACATCTGAAATAAAGATCAGTCGGCCTCAGACCCCTCGAAGCAAGTTTAGCAGGTGTATAGAAAGAATTGTGAACTACCAAGGTCTGTATGATTCTATACTTGGGGATGACCAAATATTTAATAGCTTTCCAAATAGAACTCCAGTTAAGCCTAGGAGTCAATGTTTTATCCCAATAATCAATAGAAATTAAGTCACTATCACTACGGGAATTCAAGAGTAGCTTATATACCCGTGAGAGCAAGCCAGTTCTACTGACAGCCCCTTGCAGACACTCCCATGAAAGGAAGCTATCTGTGAACTCCCCTTTCCCCCTCGAACCCCCGCAATCATTTGTTTGAGCTGTAACCTTTGAAAAAAGGGCAGAGCCTCACATTGTGGTGGCAACCAAACTCTCCATTCTGCTGCATCTCTCAAAGCAAGACCTTCCAAATAACTGACCCACCTCTGGCCAAGCACCTGGCCTCCAATAGTCAAACTGGGGTTCCTTAAAATAGGCTGATCCCGAGATTTGACCTGAGAGTTTCTTTGCCCCAGGGTAAGGAATGCCCACAGGCTTCCAGAGACTTCCTAATAGGGTTCCCTTCCTCAGCCTTACATTGCACCACTTTAGGCCCAGCATATAGTAATGATTCAGGCGAATAATTTATATCCTTCAACCACTTCCTTTCAAGTTGTAACCAAACCGGTTGGTATTCTCCCCCCCTTCCGGGTCCCTTGCCCATTGAGCCATCAGACCCAACTGGCCTGCTACATAATAAGCCTGAAGATCAGGCAATTTGATTCCACCCTCTTCGAAGGACCTACACAGGACTCTATATTTAATCCTAGTGGGTTTATTACCCCATAGAAAACCCAACACCAATTTCCTAATAACCTTAAACTATATTGCCAGGATGACATAAGGAGCCAAGTAGATCGGGTACAACAACCTCGGCAGAATATTCATCTTAATAATACCTAATCTTGCTGCAAAGTTCAGAGGCAGCTTGCTCCACCTTACGACATCCCCTGAGATCTCCGAAATAATTCCCCCCCATATTAGTATCCGCACCCACTGTCTGATCCGCAGTGATCCAAATACCCAGATATTTTAACTTATCCTTATTCCACTGAACCCCCATGGAAGCGAAATCTGCCCTAAATACATGCGGAGTCAGGGGTAGAATTTGTGTTTTAGCAAGGTTCAGTTTATAGTTAGATACCCTAGCATACTGTTCTATAAGTTCCCTAACATAACTAAAAGAAGAAACTGGATCTTGAAGGTGGAGCAAAATGTCATCTGCAAAAACAGAAAACTTAAGCTCCATGTTGCCAATCCCAATTCCCTGGACCCTGACCTCCCTGCTGATCAACCTTAATAGGGGCTCTAAATAGATGTTGAACAAAATCGGTGATAAAGGGCACCCTTGCCGAGTACCATTTTTTAACTGAAATTCTCTTGAAAGATAGCCATTACATAGTATTCTAGCCATGGGCGCTGCATACAAGTTCTTGATGCCCCGAATCAAACCCTCTGGGAACCCCATTTTCTCCATTGTTCTAAACAAAAAGGAATGGGAGACTCAGTCGAATGCTTTTTCAGCATCTAGGGAGATCAGGGCAGAATCCCAGAGCCTGAGGCAAAATTTATAATATGATGTAATTTCCTAAGTGCATCTAATGCACCTCGCCCCGGCATAAAACCAACCTGTTCCTGGCTGATTAAATTTGGAGCTACCTTAATTATCCTGTTGGCCAGTATCTTTGTAAGTATCTTGATATCTTGATTTATCAGCGATATAGGCCTATAGCTTCCCATGGCATCCCTCGGCTTATCAGGTTTGGATATTAGTGTAACATATGCTTGGTATATGGGAAGATGATTAATACCCTCCCACATAATAGTATGAAAAAATTCCTTTAAAATTGGGAGAATAGACTGGATATGGGTTTGATAAAATTTCGCCGTTAAACCGTCGGGCCCGGAGATTTCCCTGAAGGAGACCGACCACCTCTATAATCTCAGAGGAAGTTATTGGGCCCAGGTTCTTAGCCAGGTAGGGTCCAAAGTTGGAAGTTGAATGTTCTAGATACTGTCTTATCTCCTGTCCCCCTGAGGATTCCTGATATACTTCCTCAAAGAAAGAAGCAAAGCTTCAGCTATATCCTGGGGATCCGTTTTAATCTCCCTCATGAAAAATCGAGCTGATAGTCCTGGAGGCTTCCCATTCCTTAATCCTCACCGCTAAAAGGCGCCCCGGCACATCCCCCTGAAGGAGATACTTAGCCTTAATCTTATTTAGCCAAAATTCAGTCTTGCCATACAGAATCTCCGAGAGATCCCTCCTTAAACTTTTAAGCTCCATATCTATTTCCTCTGAGGTCCCTTCTTGTTGTGATAGAGAACTAATAGCAGCCTCTAAAAATTCCTCTTTCGCCTTTCTAATCACTCTCACTTTGTCAGCAAGCACTTTAGCAGCCATAGAATACAGGAATTTACATGTGGGTCAAGCTAATTTCTTATTTGTCAATGTGGGTATTTGTACCCCAATGATTTCCTGCAGAGCCCCCTCAAGCTCTTCCCTTCTCCCTTCTGATGTTAATAGCCAATCTTGCAGCCTCCACCTGAAAGGCCTTGTAGGCAGCAATTTTGGTTCCCATTGAATCCGAATCAAGGAATGATCGGAGAGAGTTCTACCTTCAGTCGAGAAGGCTCTAATCCCCCCTAGCGCCTCCTTGTTGACCAAAAAAAAATCTATCCTAGTATGAACCCTATGAGGTGCTGAATAAAATGTCATCTTAGAACTCCCATCCCCAAACAAATTAGCTGGGTCACTCAAGCCTGCCACTTCTAAAAACCTAGCCAGCGCTGCCTGGGCTCTAGATCCAGGGCCCTTACCAGGAGGTCTCCTGTCTCTTTTGTTGTCAAAACAGAGATTCTAATCACCTGCTAATATCAGTGACAATGATGGGAACATTGCAATATTTTCTTCTATAGAGGCAAAAAATTCAGGGTCCGGTGGAGTTGGCCCATAAATAGACACCACCACAACCGCCTGCCGTGTAGGTTGCCCCTCACAAAAACTCCCCTGCCATCCTGCCGGGTTACCACCTGATTGACCTCAAGGACACGACCTATTTATTAAAATTACACCTCCGATGCTCTCTCTCGACTCCTCCCCATAAACCTGGCCTACTCAGCGCTTTTTTAAACACTCCACCTCGTCCGACAATAAATGTGTTTCTTGTAGAGCTGCAATGTGAGCTCCTTACTGCTCGATGTACCTCAGGATTGTCAATCTTTTATTTAGGTCCCTTAGACCTTTGACATTCCAGGAAATAATATTATATATTGCCATGTAACGAGTGCACTACTAGATAACCAAACCTGAACGCAGATTAGCCAGGATCCACTCTCACAGTTTCCCGGGTTGGGACTCTCTCTCTCTCCTCTCCCCACCCCCACTTTCCCCCGGTCCCAAGACTGACCCACCATATCTCAATGAGTCGTGGATGAACCACTTTCTCTCGCCCCCAGAGCCCCACTTAATTTATAAGAACCTGCAATGTGGCCCCCAAACTCTAACAGAACCCAAGAATCTGAGCAGTAGTTGTTAATAGAAAGCGTCTCTGAAAATCCATTACCCAAGGAGAGCTAAAACATAAAAAAAAAAAAACTAGCAATAGACAGCAAGTCCAGTTTCCATACAGGTTGAATAGTCGAACCAATCTCAGGCAGTGCTTCCAGCAGCAGTCCATAGTTCTCCCTCGGAGCACCCTCCCTTAATGTTTTCTGAGCCCACTACTTTCCTTGTTACATCCCTTTCCCCCAATAAGTCTATTTAGTCAAACCTTAAAGTAAACCCGGCCCTTTACAACCCAAGACAGCTCCCTTATAACCCACATGTTACCCCTGAGACAGCCCTGGGTCCCCTTGACCTCTCCCAGCCTCCCCACCCCACCACCCACCCTCTTCCTCCCCACCACAAGGACCCTCCTAGAGCCAAACCCCAGTCTTTATTTAACAAGGCTTTTCTGGCCGAGGCCAACTTAATCCAACCCAGCACTATAAATGGCCAAAGAGCTTCCTCCCACTAAGTCTGAATGAGTCCTGCCCTCACACAGAGGACATCTTCAGGTTGAGCCTTTGAAGAGATCCGAAGATCGACACAAGTCCATCCATGTCTTTTGTTGTTAAGAATTTCTTTTCCCCCGAAGACAGTTTCACCATTAATGTAGCCGGATAAAGAAGCCAAAATTTTATACCAGCCAGATAGAGCTTCTTCTTAATATCTCCATATTCTTTTTGCTTCTCTCTAACCCCTGGAACCAGATCCTGGAAGAACCAAATTGAGGCTCCATTCCACTGCAATGGCTTCTTTTGCTTAAACATCTGGAGTACATGTGACTTCTCCTTATAATTTAGGAACCTCATAATTATCACTCTTGGTCTGGCCCCTGGCGGCGGGGCCTCCCTCAATGCACGATGAGCCCACTCCAACTTGTACCCTTCCCCAAATGGCGAAGGGCCAAACATTTTCAAAAGCAGCTCTTGTACAAAGGCAACACAATCTGGACCTTCTGATCTCTCTGGTAGCCCCGCTAATAATAAATTGTTTCTGCGATTTCTTGCTTCTTGATCCTCCAGCCTTTCCTGTAGTTTTTTAACCTTTTTCTGAAGCACCACCATCTCCTGGTCTAAAGTGGTGACTTTTCCTTCTTGTGAAGCAATCCTGGCCTCTGCGTTGTTCATCCTCTGGGCCAGTGAGTGTAACGCCGGTTTCACTTCGGCAAAGTCGACTACCAAACCTTGCAGCAGGGACTTAATCTCTTTGATGTCCTCAGTAGTGACTCCCGAACCTCCTTCTGTAGTGAGCACTTCACCCTGCTCCAGATTGGCGGGGGAGTGGGGCTTCAGCCTCTTAGACGCTGGGGCGCGCCCCGTCAGTGGAGCTACAATCTCGGTCTCCATCAATCATTCCAGGTCGGGCTTGGCCTACCCCGACTCACTCTCACAGGTTTACCAATGTATTTCCTCACCGCACTGCAAACTGGAATTTGCACCGCCCCACAGACCACTTGGTGCTCACAGCCGTACACTAAAACAAAGGCGAGCTCAAAACGCCACCAAAATTGAGTACTTTAAGCTAAATATAGACGCTTCGGGCTCGAAGGAGCGAGAGATGCGTCTTACCCAAGCCGGCTCATCATGTGACTCCTCATTAAAACATTCTTGAGCTAAAAAAATACCGTTTGCTCAGAACTGCAAGGGCAACACGGCATCAGCTGGAAGAGGATCATGGAGGTATTAAGTGGTGGAACAGAATCCAACAAATGTCACGAGTCTGCACTACCCGAGTCAACAAAGAGAAAAGTGGAGATTTTTTTTAAGAGTCTGCAACCCCACTACATCACAAGAAAGTTTTTTCAAAAAGAACATGTCAGTCATATCTTGACAGACCCTTCCATACTCTATACAAAGAATTCACCCAACAGAACCCAAACACACCGGTAGGAGTGATGAAATTTGTAAGCCTACACCCTAAGCACATTAAACTGGCCAAAGAGCAAAAACTGGACCAGTGCCTCTGTGAATGCTGCACGAATAGCTTACTGAAACTCAAGGCGCTGAACCATGTGGTGGATCTTCACAGGCTGACATCATGTAACGTCCTCACTGTGCAACGTGCGGTAGAGCTAACAATGTGTCCTCGCTGTCCTTTTCAAAGGTTTTATAGCCAGGACTGTGTGGAAAAAACATGTGAACAGTGCAGCACAGAAAATTTTGTAAAAGCCATGGAGGACCTTATTAATGGACATGGACAAGACAATGCCACATTCCAGCAGTAGGAGGATACAACAGTCATGTGAACTGTTAATGGCATCTAGGTACGGCAGACACGAAAATTGCTGAAAAATTAAAAAGCAACATTGCGGACACTGGTGGAAGTCATAAAAGAGGAACTTTTGTTTTCGGGTCAGCACTTGCATACAGCAGCATAGCAGCACCACCAGTTTTCTTGCATCAAAAAATACCTACCCCAGGGATGGGTAGCGATGGTTCTTGACTTTGCCGAGAACTATGCCTGCAGATTACAGGACGAAGTGCAGGCAGCCCACTGGCATTATGAGCAAGCCACGGTTCACCCAGTAGTAACATACTACCATTGTGAGCAGTGTGACTCAACAGTAACAGAGTCATTAGTTTTTGTATCCAGTGATTTAAAACATGATCACCATGCTGTACTTCACTTTGTGGAGGTATCAAATTCACATCTGCAAAATGTCCGCAAATTAAAAATCAGAAGAGAGGTTCATTTCACTGATGGCTGTGGTGCCCAGTATAAATCAAAATGGGCTTTCTCTGACATTTCAATGTCATTCAAGGAATTTGGCTTCTCCATTGAGAGGGCTTTTTTTGGCTCACGTTGTGGAAAGGGTCCAACAGATGGTGAGAGTGCCACTGTAAAATCAGCAGCAAGCAGAGATGTACAGTCACGACAGGAAATAATTAGAAAAGCTAAAGAGCTATATAAATTCTGCCATGCAACGTTGGCTACAGAGCATGACACAGAAGGGTGCAGAAAACATTTCAGACATACATTTTTCTGGGTTGATGAAAATGAAATTAGAAGACTAGCCCAAAACAATGTTAAAATGATACCTGGGACACCAAAACTTCACAGTGTCAAGTGTGCAACAGAAGGTGTCTCTCAGACACGAATCACAGCTCTGCACTTTCCAGCCTCTAGCTGCCGCATCATGCAAAACCCCATTTGGCAAACAGGATTTAAATCCCTGAACCCACCTAATTGGGCTGCCACCACCAATCTGGTGGAACAATTGTGGATAGGCAATAGATGAGGTGCAGCTGCAGCAAATTGTACTGGTGCTAGGCAGCACAACTGACCAGGGAGCCTAATTAGGATGGACCACAGTGCTGACTTATTGGAGCACAAGGCAAATCTGGAGACCTGGGTTTAAATCCCACAGCTGCCAGTTGTATACTGTGTGATCCTGAGCAAGTCACTTAACTTCCCTGTGCTCCCTGGTGGCATCGGTAAACAAGCTTTCAGCTTAGTGTGTCTCTCTTGGTTAAACAATTAAAAAAAAAGGAAAAAAAAATAATTGTAAATCACACACAGTATTGCAGTCTTGGCAGCACACATAAAGCAAAAGTAATTTCAATATTCACAATCCATGGTAGATGCAGCAATAAAATGGGCAGCAGCAATCAGTTGAAAAGTGGCAGCAGCAAACAGTTTAAAAGCAGCAGAAACAAACAGCTTAGAAGAGGTGGTACACACAATCAACAGTAGCATAGAATTGAGAAAAAACAGTCTCTGTACTGGACTCTCAGACCCTTTTAGATCAGTTCAGATGTTGCAGGTGTTAATTTTAACAGTTCCCAGCATCCCGTGATCTTTCCTTAGACAGCTCAGACTCCCTTTTGCTCACCACTAAGTGGCTCCATCATATTGCTGTGAACAGAGATGTGACCTGGGGGAGTCTGACACTCTGTCACACTCGAATCACTTTGCAGCACTTCGCCACTCTAGCTGCCGCATCAGACACTGCTGCATCTGCCAAACAGGATTTCAATCTCTGAACCCACCTAATTGGGTTGCCACCACCAATCTGGGGGGAGGGGTATGGCAAAGCAATAGATGATGTGCAGCTGCAGCAAAGCATAGAGTTGCTAGGCAACTCAAATGATCAGGGAGCCTATTTAGGAAGGAGCACAGTATGACTAATTGGACCACGGGGCAAATAGTTGTAAATCACACACAGCATTGCAGTCTCAGCAGCACACATAAAGCAAAAGTCATTTCACTGTTTACAATCCATGGCAGATGCAATAATAAAACAGGCAACAGCAATCAGTTTAAAGGTGGCAGCAGCAAACAGTTTAAAAGTGGCAGCAGCAAACAATTCAAAAGCAGCAGCAACAAACAGTTCAAAAGCAGCATAGACAAACAGCTAAGAAGTGACAGATACACACACAGTCAACAGCAGCACAGACCTGAGAAAAACTAGCCTCTGTATCATATTCACAGACCTTTTTTAGACCAGATCAGATGTTGCAGGTGCTAATGTTACCAGTTCCCAGCACCCCAGGATCTCCTCATAGACAGCTCTGATTCCTTCCTGCTAACTAAGAGGCTCCAGCATGTTGTTGTGCATGGCAATGTGACCTGGGGGAGTCTGCCACACTCCCTCACACTCCAATCACTTTGTGAATATATGAACATTCGAAAAATGCCAGCAGATACAGGCCTCAAGGTTTATCAAGTCTGCTCAATTGTGCAGCCAGCAGTGTGTTATTCTGCAGCTGCCCACTCCCTCCATTTGGTAGTGACCTTTCCTTTGACCTTCCCCTTAACCCTGTCCAACACCTTCTTAAAACTGGCCATGGACTTTAACATTACCACCACCTCTGGGAGTCTGTTCCACTCATTCACCACCCTTTCTGTGAAGTAGTGTCTTTTCATTTCCCTCTTGAATTGTACCCCTTCCAATTTCAGACTGTGCCCCCCAGTGTTTCTCCCTGCCTTTAATCTAAAAATCCTCTCTGTACTAACCTTGTTTATGCCCCTCATATATTTGAAGGTTTTGATCATAACCCCTCTATCCCTCCTCTTCTAAAGAAAGTACATGTTGAGCTCTCTCAATCTGTCCACATAGGGTTTGTACTCCATTCCAGTGATCACCCCGGTGGCTCCATGCTGGACCCACTTCAGTAGCCTGATATCTTTTTTTAAGTAGGGCCACCAGAACTGAATCCAGTACTCTAGGTTTTGTCTGACCAGCGACATGTACAGTGGCAGGATAACCTCGCTCCTCTGTGAGGTGATGCGCCTGGCAATACACCCCAGCATCCTGTTGGCCTTAACTGCTACCTTCCTGCACTGTGCTGAGAGGTTCATTTGCCCTGTGATTATCACCCCTAGATTCTTCTCCTCTTCTGTATTGGATAACTGTACCCACCCCCCCAGTCTGTAGCAGAAGTTGTGGTTTCTGGCTCCCATGTGCAAAACCTTGCACTTATTTGCATTGAAACCCAGCTGCCATGTGTCTGACCAGCATTCTAGATTATCCAAGTCCTCCTGCAGTCCCAGCCACCCCTCTGTGCTGTCCACCACTGCTCTGATCTTTGTTTCATCTGCAAACAGGCTGATCTTGTTACTAACTCCATCTGCAATGTCAGCAATGAAAATGCCGAACAGCACTGGACCCAGCACAGATCCTTGTGGAACACCACTTGTTACAGACCTTGGGGATGAGAGTTCACCCCTTACAGCAACCCTCTGCTGCTTAACCCACAGCCAGTTTTTCACCCACTTCACCATTCTCTCCCCTACCCCCAGACGACGCTATTTGCTAACCAGCCTCTCATGTGGCACTGAATGAAAGGCCTTGCTGAAGTCCAAGTACAGGACATCCACTACATGGTCCCTGTCAAAAGCCCTTGTAACCCAGTTATAGATGTCTACCAAGTTTGTCTGGCAGGATCTAGCAGCAACAAACCCATGCCAAGTCAATTGAGAAAATGGTGTGCACAGTAAAAGAAACCTGGTGCTCCACAAGGGGTTATGCCTACCTCAAAACGGGACAAACAAAGATAAAGAACAGTGGAGCACTCACTGGAGCATCTGACAAAAACCAAGGAGTCAAACCATAGCATCAGTTCAATATTCTTCATTTATTCAGAAGTGCAATTTAACATCATGATTAAAAATAAATCAGCTATGCCACAGGTAACCCCTATGCTTCAATGTCCGTCTTCCTGAGGTGCTAGTTAACTGTGACACAGTGTCACAATCTACATAGGTCAATCTACTCAACATTGCCACCTACTGTTTTCTTAAACAAAATTAATAATTACAAAAAAACAGTGGCAAGTGGTGGGAACAGAACATAGTAACTTCAATGTTATAGTGCTTGTACAAAAAATGTGAAAATTAAATTAACTTCTATTTAATAAAAAAAGGTATGACTTTTATACATTTCCCTACATTTTTATATGTAAACCAGCTTCAATTGCCGACTACTAAAGTTCTTTAGCAATGAATTTATTTTATTAGAAGCTACACATTTTTTATCATAAAGCAATTTATTATCAGCATTGCTTAACTTCAATTTTAAGTCGTCAAAGAAGGAAGAGAGGTAAAGTGCAGTAGACTCAGGGCAAGAGTGGATTGTGGTCTCCCAAAACTTTTTATTTGTTTTGTCAATTATGTCTCTAAATAATAGGGATCAACAGAGTCCAAAATTACCATTTCTCCAGGAAGCATTTTATAATGCACCATTACCTAAAGGAAAAGACACAAGAAAGAAAAAGAGAAAACAAATATATATATTATTTATCAGGCTTGTGCTGAATGGTAACTTCCGAAATAACAGAACAATATGAAACATACATTTATCTCCTTCTTTGTGTCTTTAGGAAGGGGTTTAAGTCCCATTCTGTGTTGTATGCTTTAGGTTGAAGGGTATTCAAATAAAAAATTCCAGAAGCTTTCCTGCTGCAATAGTTTGTCAGTTCTGCCCCCACCCCAACTTAGCATTCTAGGTATAAATTCTTGGGCCATGAATTAGGTACCTTCAGGGCCATCATTGTGAGTCTCCAAATAATGTCGTTCAAGTGGTTTATTAATGAGACCAGCTTTAATGTTTCTGATGTGTTCTTGAATCCATTGTCTAAGGGGTCTGACCCTGCATCCTATATAAAGCAATTTACATGGACACGAGATCCCGTAGACAACCTACGAACTACTGCAGTTGAGGAAGTGTCTGATTTATAAAGTATTCTGATAACCCTGCAAGTCAAATATTTTGTTTTGATGACAAAACATGCACATGTTGCACCTCCCACACCTGTACATTCCCTTAAGTGGTGAGGGCAGCCATTGTCTGTAGGGCAATTTCAGTTTTGTTTCTACATAATGGCTGTGAGTCAATATATCTCTTTGGTTGTCTGCTCTAGCAAGTGTTATCCTGGGGCCCTCTGTAAGCTCTTTAGTCAGCACATTGTCATTTAATAGAATAGGCCAGTATTTATTAATGATACTGCCGATTCCACCTGCTGCTCTGTTATACTTTGTGATAAAAAATAGTTTATTTTTCATTAGTTATCTTAAGTTTAGGTGTTAACAAAGATTCTTGCTCCATTTGTTTTGCTCTACTAACGGCTAGTTCCAAAATGGGTGTCTCATACCCCCTCATCACAAATCTTTCATAAAGCTCTGCAGATTTTCTGCCAAAAACTTCATCCCATGAACAGTTGCACCAAATATGCAAAAACTGGCCATATGATATTGATTTTATAAGATGTTTTGGGTGTAAACTGTCTCATCTAAGTAAACTATTCATAGCATCTGGTTTTCTATGACATATGGATTGAAACTTATTATTTTCATCTACAAAAAGTGTCAGGTCTAGGAATTCAATTGTGTTTTTGTCTACCTTTTGTGTCAGGGTAAAGTTCAGATTGTTATCATTTGCCCATGTCATGAGATCATTAATTTCTGTTTGCAGTCCCTCCCAGATACAGAGTACATCATCAATATAGTTATACCATTTTCTTATTCTTAAGCAATAAGACATGATCAGGGGTTATGTTAATGGTCTGTAAATCACCCTCAAGGGGTGTAATGTGGCACGAAGGCATAGCTGAGTGCTACATGCCCCTAGAGGGTGATTAACTGACCATTAACATAACCCCTGGGAGTGTCTTATCGCTATTATAATAATAAAAAAAAAATTAAATAGTGTTAAACCTTGTTCAGCATATGATTAGGCTGTACATGTACATTAATCAAAGATTAACATAAGGCTAATAGAATGTTTACAACCAATCAAAAAGCTCTGTTTCTCAGACCCTTTTTATAATTTTAAACAATGGGTTTTTAGTTCCAATTAGAATGGCGTTTTTCCTCCCATTGTCCCAGAAATATATTAGCATAGCTTGGCGCTATTGTAGCACCCATCACAGTTCCCTGTATCTGTAAGAAAAAGTAATCTGCAAATTCAAAGTAATTGTGGGACAACACATACTGTAAAGCTTTTAAAATGAAGGGTGTAGGAATATCACATTCATTCAAGCTTTCTAAATGATTTGTACATGCTTCTATGCCCAGACTATGTGGTATGTTAGTACAGAATTCATTCATTTGAATATCCTTCAACGGTGGTGACAGAGACCATGTCCCCTCTGAGGGAGGGGCCAAAGCCACCTGCTAGACTCCAAAGAAGGATAAACAGAAAACAGAAAAAAAAGAAAACCAACTGCTGCAATTAGCTTATTTAGAGTGAACAGTTCGCACCCAAAACACCTCATAAAATCAATACCACATGGTCGGTTTTTGTGTATCAGGTGAAACTATTCATGGGATGTAGATTTTGACAGACAACCTGCAGAGCTTCATGAAAGATTTGTGATGAGGATGTATGAGAAACCCATTTTGGACCAAGCCCTTAGCAGAGCAATACAAATGAAGAGAGATCCTTTGTTAACACCTAAAATTAAGATAGCCAATGAAAAAGAGCCTGTGAATTTTATTACGAAGTATAACAGAGCAGCAGGTGGAAATGGCAGAATTATTAATAAATACTGGCATATTCTATTAAATGACAATGTACTGGCTATAAGAGCATACAGAGGGCTCCAGGATCACATTTGCTAGAGCAGACAACCTAAGGGACAGACTGACTCACATGGTACACAGAGAACCATGAATGGGATGTTAACATACCAGGGTACACAACCTACAGGAGAGACAGGGAGGGCAGAAGGGGGAGTAGCTCTCTATGTAAGGGAAGGGATAAAAGTAACTGAACAAAAAAGTAAACAGGGAGGAGAGGAGGCACTGTGGGTCACCTTAGAGACTGGAAATGGCACCACAATCCACACAGGAGTTGTATACAGACCCCCATGTCAGGGGGAAGGAATGTACAAGGATATGATAGAAGATATACTTAGGATGGCAGAGAAAGGGGAGATACTGCTGATGAGGGACCTTAATATGCCAGATGTTAACTGGAGCACCTTTGCTGCAGCCACATCCAAAAGCAGGGCCATTCTTGATGCCCTTCAGGTGGCATGCCTCAGACAGCTAGTTTTGGAACCTACTCATGAGGGAGCAATCTTAGACCTCATACTCTCAAATGGGGACAGTGAGAGGATCTCAGATCTAGAAGTGGGTAGCCATTTAGGAACAAGTGACCACCAAACAGTGTGGTTCACGATAAACTCAGTTACAGAGTCAAGCCATACAAAAGTGAGGGTTCTGGACTTCAGGAGGGCTGACTTTGGCAAGATGAGATAGTGCCTTAGAAAAGCACTGGCAAACAGGCTAGAAGGAGGGGTGGAGCAACAATGGGGAACTATCAAAACTGCCATCACAGAGGCAACAAGCCATTGTGTGAAGCAAATAAACAAATCAAAATGAAAGAAAAAGCCACTATGATTCTCAAAAGAAGTGGCAGTGAAGGTTAGGGAGAAAAAGATAGCATTTAGGAGGTATAAGGAAACACAGAAGGGACAGGACAGAGAACTGTACCAGTTAAGGCAGAAGGAAGCAGGGAGGGTAGTCAGAATAGCAAAGGCACAAACTGAGGAAAATATAGCCAACTCGGTTAGAAAGGGGGATAACACCTTTTATAAGAATATCAGGGCACATAGAAAGACAAGGGGAGAGATAGTGAGGCTGAATAGAAAGGATGGTGGGTGGGCAGAGAGTGACAGTGAAAAAGCAGGGATACTGAGTGAATACTTCTGTTCGGTATTCACAAAAGAGGAAGTAGGGGAGGTGCCTAATTCAGTTAACAGAAGCACTCTGGAGAGGGGAGTCGATCCCAGTCCTTTCACAGAAGAAAGGGTTCTGAAAGAACTCCTAAAACTGAAGGTGGACAAAGTAATGGGGCCAGATAGAATTCACCCCAGGATTCTAAAAGAATTAAGCAGAGAACTAGTGACACCACTGACTACCCTTTATAACAAATCATGGGAGGATAGTGTGGTACCTGAGGACTGGAAGAAGGCTGATGTGATTCCCCTTCACAAAAGTGGGAACAAGACAGAGGCAGGAAACTACAGACCTGTCAGTTTGACCTCTGTGGTAGGGAAAGTGATGGAATCACTTCTGAAGGAAAGAATTGTTGAGTATCTAGAGGCCAATGGGGCACAGAACCCAAGGCAGCATGGGTTCACAGCGGGAAGGTCATGTCAGATGAATCTAATTGATTTCTTTGACTGGGTGACCAAAGTAGTAGACCAGGGAGGGGCTGTGGACATGGCCTACCTGGACTTTAGCAAGACATTTGACACAGTCCCACACAAAAGATTAGTAGTCAAATTAACTAGCCTTGGAGTGGGTCCCAGGGTCGTAGCCTGGGTGAAACATTGGCTAAACAACAGGACACAGAAGGTAATTGTAAATGGAGTCCACTGTGAAGAAAGAGGGGTTACTAGTGGGGTGCCGCAGGGTTCAGTACTGGATCCAGTCCGTTTTACGTTCACTTGTGCGCATGAGCAAGGAACGTTTTGGGAGAGTAGCACACTTCGGAGGTGTGCCTCTCCCATCCAATGCACTGCTCCCTTGAGCAGGCGTAGCGGTTCTGCACCAATGGGTGCAGGAGCTCTGTATGACAGCGGTGTTCCTCTGCTTCAAAGCAAAACACCACTGCCATACGGAGCACCACGTCAAGCCGTCCCCCACTCGCGTCACGTGCTCCTCCTGCGCACGCCACGATGCCCCCCAAAGTAGTGCCACGCTGGGAGCCCACCCCAGCGTGGCAATGCTTGCCGACGGGCTGCCCAATCCCCCGTCGGCTCCATGGCACCCTCTGCCATCTCTGCTGCCACGCTGGGAGCCCACCCCAGCATGGCAAACATTCGTTTTTTTGCTGACGGGGTGCCCAATCCCTTGTCAGCTCCTCGGCCCCCAGCCATCTTCTGCCATGCTGGAGCCCACCCCAGCGTGGCAAACATCCCACATCGTCATTTTTTTAAACATGTAAAATAAAACGTCCCGCCGCGCATCTCCCAGCCCCCCCACAAGCCGCACTCCACCCACTGCGCAAACAGTTCCACACCCCCTCACCCCATACTTACCTCTGACCGCGCGATGATCTTCGTGGACCGGGAACACGTCTGCACTCTTCAAAGACAACCGCGAACTGAGGAAATGCCAGTAAGCTGTATAATGGGCTAGATAGGGGGGTTTCAATTTTATTGCATATCTCAGGCATTTTTTGGAATTTTTGCACCAAATTTTCAACATGGCATTTTTGGGACCCCTTCTCATGAATGATGTCACTGACGTGGTGTTATTCGGGCCTGAAGGGTGATTTTGAGTCACTGCGTGAAATCACTCTTTGGGCCTGAATAGTGCCATGACAGTGACATCATTCATGAGAAGGGTCCCAAAACCCCATTATTGAAAATTTGCAGTGCATCCCAAAATGACTGTTTTAGTGTGCTGCACAGTTCCTATGCACGCTCGTAGGTTTGCGAATTGTCAATATTTCCTCTCCAGATTTTCAACATTGCCATTTTATCACACCTTCTTATGAGTAGTACAGCTGTCATTTTTCACATCTCACCCAAAACGTGTTTCCGCCCATGTAGCGCACAATGGCATAGTCGGTATGCAAAATCAATGTATGGGACACATTAAGAAAATCACAGTGACACTGTTCATGAGCAGAGGTCTTAAAATGGCTATGTTGAAAATTTGGTGAAAGAATTCCTAAAAATGACTGTTTTACGAGCGTGCGTTGCGCAGTTCCTAAGCATGCTCGTACGTTTGTGAATTTTCAATATTTGCAGTCCAGATTTTCAACATTGCCATTTTACCACACCTCCTCATGAGCAGTACAGCTGTCATTTTTCACATCCTGCCCAAAATGTATTTCAGCCCATGTAGTGCACAATGGCGCAGTCGGTGTGCGAACTCAATGTATGGGACACATTAAGAAAATCACAGTGACACTGATCATGAGCAGAGGTCTTAAAATGGCTGTGCTGAAAATTTGGTGAAAAAATTCCTAAAAATTACTGTTTTACGAGTCTGCGTTGTGCAGTTCCTACGCATGCTCATAAGTTTGCGAATTTTCAATATTTTCACTCCAGATTTTCAACATTGCCATTTTACCACACCTCCTTATGAGCAGTACAGCTGTCATTTTTCACATCTTGCCCAAAACATGTTTCCGCCCATGTAGCGCACATTGGCACAGTCGCTGTGTGAACTCAGTGTATGGGACACATTAAGAAAATCACAGTGTCACTGTTCATGAGCAGAGATCTTAAAATGGCTATGTTGAAAATTTGGTGAACAAATTCCTAAAAATAACTGTTTTATGAGCGTGCGTTGTGCAGTTCCTACGCACGCTCATAAGTTTGCGAATTTTCAATATTTTCACTCCAGATTTTCAACATTGCCATTTTACCACACCTCCTTATGAGCAGTACAGCTGTCATTTTTCACGTCCTGCCCAAAATGTGTTTCCGCCCATGTAGTGCACAATGGTGCAGTCGGTGTGCAAAATCAATGTATGGCACACAGTAAGACAATCACAGTGACACTGTTCATTAGCAGAGGTTTTAAAATGCTAATGTTGACAATTTGGTGAAAAAATTCCTAACATTGACTGTATAACGAGCGTGCATTGCACAGTTCCTACGTACGCTCCTAGGTTTGCGAATTTTCAATATTTCCACTCCAGTTTTTCAACATTGCCATTTTACCACACTTCCTTATGAGCAGTACAGCTGTCATTTTTCACATCCTGCCCAAAATGTGTTTCCGCCTATGTAGCGCACAATGGGGGTAACAAAAAGGTCATGCTGACAATTTATTGTACAAATACCAGCGATCGCACAGAGCATTAGGGTAAAGCACCATACATGCCAAACACCACTGCAAATACCTGCAAGTGAACGTTCAGCATTGACAAATGCTTGTTATTGTCTTTATAAGTGACTTTGCAGAGGGACTGGAAGGAAAAGTATGCCTCTTTGCAGATGACACAAAGATCTGCAACAGGGTTGATACACAAGGAGGCGTGGAAAGGATGAGAAGGGACTTGGCATGGTTGGAGGAATGGTCAGAAGAATGGCAGCTTGGATTCAATGCAAAGAAGTGCAAAGTAATGCACCTGGGAAACAAAACTCAGGGGAAGTTACACAATGGGGGGAGGTAGTAACAACAACAAAACTGGAAAGGGACCTGGGGGTAATCATATCAGATGACCTTAATGTTGGCAAGCAATGTGAGAAGGCAGTAGGGAGGGCTGGGGGGATACTGGGATGTATAGGGACAGGCATCACCAGCAGAAAACAGGAAGTTGTTATCTCCCTGTACAGACAGTTGGTGAGACCTCATCTGGAGTACTGCATCCAGTCCTGTAGACCCCATCTCGACAAGGACATAGACATGATGGAGGCAGTTCAGAGGAGGGCAACTAAAATGTTGCAGGGTCTGCAAGAGAAGCCATATGAGGAGAGGCTAAAGGAGCTTAATATGTATACCCTTGAGGAAAGGAGAGAGAGAGGGGGACATGATAGAAACGTTTAAGTACCTCAGTGGAATCAACAAAGTCCAGGAGGGTAGCATCTTTCAGAAAAAGAGATGTGCAACAACAAGGGGATACCATTTGAAGATAGAGGGGGGACGGCTCAGGGGCAATGTGAGGAAGTATTTTTTCACAGAGAGGGTGGTGGACGCATGGAACAGCCTTCTTGAGGAGGTTGTGGGGTCTAAAACTGTGGGAAAATTCAAGAATGCATGGGACAGACATAAGGCAACTTTTGTGGGAGGTAGGAAGAAATAGGCTGTTGGTTAAATAGGATCTGCAGCTTATCCTCTAGGTAGGGAAATGGGCAGATTAGGTGGGCCAAGTGGTCCTTATCAGCTGCCAAAGTCTATGTTTCTATGACTCACAGCCATTCGGTAGAAACTAAACTGGAATTGCCTTATAGACAATAACTCCCCCACCACCTACAGGTGTTGGAAATACAACATGTGCACTTGGTTTCATCAAAACAAAATATTTGAATTGCAGGATTATCAGAATACTTCAGAAATCTTACTCTTCCTCAACTGCAGTAGTTTGTACATTGTCTACGGTAATCTGCTATCCATGTAACTTGCTTTATGTAGGACACATAGTCAGACCCCTTAGACAATGGATTCAAGAACACATCAGAAACATTAACACTGGTATTATTAATAAACCCCTTGGAAGACACTATTTGGAAACTCACAATGGTAATACTGAAGGTACCCAATTCATGGCCCTAGAATGCTAAGGGGGGCAGAACTAACAAACTACTGCAGCAGGAAAGCTTCTTGATTTTTCATTTGAATGCCCTTCAACCTAAGGTACACAACACAGAATGGAACGTAAACCCCTTCATTAAAAAAATAAAGAAGGAGATACAAGTATGATTCATATTGTTCTGCTGTTTTGGAAGTTACCATTCAACACGAGCCTGATTTAATACATGTTTTCTCTTTTTCTTTGTTGTATCTTGTCCTCTAGGTAATGGTGCATTGTAAAATGCTTCCTGGAGAAATGGTGATTTTGGACTCTGTTTATACCTATTACTTAAAGATAAAATTGACAAAGCAAAGGAAAAGTTTTGGGTGATCACAGCCCACTCTTGCCCTGGGTCTACTGCACTTTACTACTCTCCCTTCTCTGACTACTCAGCATTGAAGTTAAGCAATGTTAATAATAAATAGCTTTATGATAAAAATGTATAGCTATCTAATAAAATAAATTTATTGCCAAAGAACTTTAGTAGTCAGCAATTATAGCTAGTTTACATATAACAATGTATAGAAATGTATAAAAATAATACATTGTCTTTTGTCAAATAGAAGTTATTTTAATTTTCAAATTTTTTCGTATAAGTACTATAACGTAAAGTTTATTTTTTTTTATTTTAAATTTTGGTAACTGGTTAAGACCACTGAGACAATAACTGTCCTTTTTTTGGGGTCAACGTGGGAAGACAAACAACACATGTGCAAGGCCATTGCAGTAATATCCAGGCATTACAGAAGTATACATGGGAATTATAGCAATATCAAGGAGGAATCTAATTACAGAGTTGGATAACACTATGTACAGGATATTAGGTCTCAGTTACTATGTTCTGTTCCCACTACTTACCACTGTTTTTTGTAATTATGAGCTTTATTTAAGAAAACAGTAGGTGGCAATGTTGAGTAGACTTAAAGTGAGGTTACGGGGCCCAATTCTAGTACACTTACACCTGGTGTAACAGCAGTTGTGTCAAGTAGAATGGCGCATGTAGCAACTTATGCCAGCAGTAGTGATATGCACGATCCTACAATGTGGCTTGCGACATGGTACAGACCACTTGCGCTGAACAGCAGTTACACCAGCAGTTGTGCCATAAACCCCCTGTGACATGGTGCTAGGGGGTTTATGGAAGCAATTGTGGCACATTCTAGAAGAGCAGCAATAAAGGCCCCAAGGTCGGGATTCTACAAGAACCCTCGGAGGAGAACCAGCATTGTAAGTTACACCGGCAGTTAGCTGGTGTAACTTACAGAAACCCTCTCAGGGTCCTGTAGACCCACCTGCAGTCCAGTGGGCATACCACAGTTACCCACCCCCATGCCCAGCATACCCCAGTGGGTGCCCCCCACCCCCGAAGTGTCCATTATGTGCCCCTCAGGGTTGCCCGCACCAACTGCCCCCAATGTTAACTGTAAGAGCACCGCAGGACTGCCCACACCTGCCTGTCCCCCATCCTACAATAATTGCCCCACAGGGCTGGTCACACCATCCACCCCCAAATCCCCCATTGCCAAATGCCCCACAGGGCGGTGCTGTCATCCCCCCACCCATGCCCCAACCCCAAGTCACAGCCGCAAATACAGCAATTAACCTGCCCTGGTAGCCTAGTGACCTCCCAACCAGCAGTGCCAGCCCACCCAGTGCCCCCACCCATCCCCAGCTGGCAACATGCACAGCCCACCTCTAACCTCCATGGCTAGCTGCCGACTGAGTTCAGTAGGAGAGCATACTGAAAAGTCATGCTCAGAAATTAATTTCTGAGCACGTCTTTTCTGTAGACACTCCAACTGGACTCAGTCAGCGGCTGGCAGTGGAGGTGAGAGGTGGCTCTGCCAGTTGCTGGCTGGGGACAGATGGGCGTGCTGGGTGGGCTGGCATGGCTAGGTGGAGGGGTTGGGGTCACTAGGCTACCAGGGCAGGTTAATTGCTGCATTTGCAGCCAGTGACTCGTGGGTCAGGGCATGGGTGGGGGTGGGTTGATTGCCCACCCTGCGGGGCTTCTTGGAACGATGGAGTTGGGGGGACAGGGGTGTGGGCAGCCCCTGCAGGGCTCTATTTGGACACTTCGGAGGACAGGGGGTGTGGTCAGCCCTGAAGAACAGCGATTGTGGCTTGCTGGGCAATGGGATGCACATGAGCCCTACATTTTGTGGCTTGTGACATGCTTGCCAGGTACTCCCGCAGTTTGGCATACCTGGCAGCATGTCACAAGTCACAGGACTTAGCTGCAGAGACCCTGCCCCTTCTAGAATAGGGTGCAGGGTCAATGTCACAGTTTCGGGTAGTGCAAGTTGCATTTGGTGGTGACTTGCGCCACCCTTCTAGAATCAGGCCCACTATGTTCTGTTCCCTCCACTTGCCGCTGTTTTTTGTAATTATAAATGTTGTTTAAGAAAATAGTAGGTGGCAATGTTGAGTAGACTGACCTGTATGAATTGTAACACTGTCTCAGTTAACTAGTCCCCTCAGGAAGACAGAAGTTGAAGTGCAGGGGTTACCTGTGGCATACCTGATTTTTTATCACACTGTTAAAATGCGCTTCTGAATAAATAGAATATTGAACCTACACTAAGGTTTGGACTCCTGGATTTTTGTCAGAGGTTCCAGTGAGTGCTCCACTGTTCATTATCTTTTTTTGACAAACCCATGTTGCCTGCTGTCCTGGAGACCATTCTCCTCCTGAAAGGTTACAATTATCTCTTTGAGGATAGTCTCCACTTGCTTCCCCACGATGGAGGAGAGGCTGACTGGCCTATAATTCCCTAACTTGTCCTTAGGCCCACCTTTATGGATGGGCACCACATGTGCCTTCCTCTAGTCTTGGGGCATGCATCCAGTCCTTAGGGAGGTTGTGAACAAGTCTGCCAGTGGTCCTGCTAGGACCTCTGCCATATCCCTCAGCACCATGGGGTGTATGCCATCAAGACCTGTTGCTTTGGCCACCCTAAGTGCTTAAAGACCTTCTAGCTCTCTGCTCTCTTGTATTTCCATCTCTGTTGGTTCAGCCCCACCTATATCCACTGTTTCCTTCCTCTGTGGCATTGGTACCTGCTTTTCCCTGGTAAATACTGAGCAGAAGTAGTTGTTGAGTGCTTCTGCTTGCTCTGCCCCATTCTCTAACCATCTGTTGGCCCCCTTAATCCTAACTATATGATCAATATAGCTTCATTCCTCCCTTATGCATCTGAAGGAATCTTTCTTGTCCTCACCTATCCTTGTGCCAGTCTAAGCTCTCTTGCTGCCTTGGCTGCCCTGAAAATTCTGCTCAGCTCTCTTGATTTCTTCATGTACTGCTCCCTGTCTTCTACTTTTTTTTGGATTTCATGTATTTCCTGAAGGTTGCCCTCTTTTTCTTAACACTTGCTAATACCTCCTTGCTTAACCAGCTCAGCCTTCTTGATCTGGCATTCTTGCTTTGGATCTTAGAACATGAGTTTGTGGCCTCATCTCACCCAGTTTTGATAATCCCCATTTCTGATTGGCATTCATGTGTAGTTGGAGTCTGGTGATAAGTCCCTCCAGAATGCCCCTCATTCTTCTAAAGTCAGCCCATCTGAAGTCTAATACTTAAGTCATTGTACTGGTTGTCTCCTTACTCATACCAAGTGAAAACCACACTGTGTTGTGGTCACTCACAGCTAAGGGATCCCTCACCTTCAGCCCCTGTATATTGTCACTATTTGTCAGTTCAAGGTCCAGTATATTTCCTTCCCTGGTTAGTTCCCTTACCAGTTGCACCAGGAAGCTATAGGCTTCTTGCATTCAAGGAGACCACCCTCCAGTTTACCCCCCCTTTCTGCGCCCTTCCCTAGAGCACTCTTACACCCCCACCCTTCGATTGAACTCCCCCTTTTTCTTTCTCTGCTAGCTTCTGGGGAGGCCTACTGGCATCCCTGTCTTCCAACCTTCTGTCCCCCCCTTCAAGTTTAATGGAACCTTTGTCGCTATATACTCCTCCAGCCTCCACTTCAGGGTTCCAGTACCCTTCCTACTCAAGTGTAGCCAGTCAGAGGCATACATGTTCTTTTTCCCCCATGTAGTGCCCCAGTCCCCTACCAGCCCATACCTCCTGGACTGGCACCATTTTCCCAACCATGTGCTGAACTCCTCTATCTGCTGCTTCATCATCATGCTTGCCTTGGGTACTGGGAGAACTTCTGAAAAAAAGTGACTGAGTGCCCTAACGCCTGACATTGTTTTCCACATTCCCTGAACCTCTCTTGCATTTTGCTGCACTTCGCCACACTAGCTGCCACATCAGACTTATGACATATGATCACTTAATGGACCCAAAGGAACCAAACCCCTGCATTAGTACAAATTTGCATAATTTATAATAATCTACAAATAACTAACACAGAGTAAACATTTACACAAATTAGATTAGACAAAACATCCAGGTACAGTCTCAATATATTGGTATTAAAAACATTTTATTATTTAACTATTTAATTTGATTTAAGCACAGATGATTAATGAAGAAAAAATAAATAAACAGCAACAGTAAGCAGTGGTGTTGCCAGGTGATTCAATCATCCCATCCTTTTCTGCAAAATTGCTTGCTAGTAGGGTTGGCTAACACCCAGATATGACCAACCACTACATCCACAAAACAGAGAGAAAAGGGAAAAAAAAGGAGAAAAGGGGAAACATTTTTTTTTAAATATATAATGTGTTATGTGACAGGCAGACAAAGAAATAGGGTGTTAGATTTGTTGCTTAGTGGACGTTGATGAAAATATAGATATTAAAAGGGTTAAATAGAAATGCAAATGTTTTTTACTCATTTATCATATTTTAAAACTGAACATCTACTATATTACAACATTTGCATAACCACTGCCCTCTTGCAACTGTACAGAACATTAAGTCTTTGTTAACACATTACAACAAGATGTAGAGACATACAGAGTTAATGGAGTTAAAGAAATGACTTCAAGCCCCAGTACTCATTTAATGCCATAGGATCCACACTGTTCAAAGCAAATATCCAATATGTTTTCCACTGGAAGAGTTTCATTAGTCTGTCATCCCCTCACCCCACCTCTCCCCCCATTTAAAGCCACATGCTACAGTCCTGTGAATTTCAAGACCTTTGGGTTGCTAAATTTAGCAAAGAAGTGCATGCCCAATGCAGTTTCAACATATATTTCTAACAGAGCACGCATGTTCTAAAATGCATTCTTTCAAAGGTTATCTATATAGTGTGCACTGTAGCTGCACCATAAAGCATATACTACAGAATTTGTAGAACAATTGATGAATTCCTGAATCCCAACATTTTTGTCATGTGGAAAACTAAATATTTTTGACTGGCAACAAAACTGGCAAACTAAACAGTTTCCACATTTATACACCCAGTTCAGTCTAACTTGTAGCCATGTCAGATCTTCACTTCATGTTGCAACTCTTCTAAATTGATGTGCACTAAGGTATCTTAGAGACTGTGGGCATGTCTAAAAGAAATCATGGGGTTTCTCCCTACCACACTACTGAGAATTGCATCATTTTTCAAGACTGGCAGATATGTATAAATGATGCTACCAATCTTACACACTGGGGGCTGTACTCTTTGACAAAAAAGTTTTGTCATTTGCAGTGTTTTTATTTTTTGCCTTGTTCTTCACCAGTTCTAACCTACTAGTTCTCAATGCCTATTGACAGGCAACTTCTATGCATTCAGCAGAATAACCCCTTTGTTGGAAGTTATTGTTTCAGTTCCAAGGATTGTGTTTTAAATCTTTTATATTCAAATAGTGTCTTCTATATCATAAAAATCACCCCAGAGGTTTGAATTCAGTCAAGCTTTTTTGATGCCCACTGTCAACTTGCAAAAGGCTGTTAGTTGCTGTTGGCTTTCACTAGCTTTTGCTAACAATTTGTTCAACAGTTAACATCATATACTGTACAAGAAGTTAAATTTATCCTGACTGCATGTGCTTGAAAATTTAAGATTTCTGTCATTTAAATTTAACAAAACAACAAACTCATGAGCCTCTCTAGTGTCCATTCCCACACACAAACCACATCATCAATATAAGCTTTAATGTGGTCTGTGTGGGGCTTGTCATCAAGGTTCACAGTTACATCTTTCTCCAACTTCCCCAAAAACAGGTTTGTAAATGAAGACACCATCATCACCCTCACTGCTGTCCCACATACCTGTACATTTTAAACAAAGTTCAGTGAATTCAAATGGAAAGAGAGCTACTGTTTTCCGGGAACAGATATGGTGTACTTGTACATGTGCATTGAATGTGACAATGGTATTATGTCATGTGAATATTTTTTATGCAAGCACCCACTTAATGAGCACTTCCCAACGGAATTTCAGACATTGGTATTGGTTTTGTACTTCACCATAATTATTTTGAATTTAATGACAAATACTTTATACAGGCATGTGAGAGAAAGGATTGTGTAGATGCTTCCACTTTTGATTGGCTCAGCAGTTTGTTTTGTTACTTGTGCTTCTTGGAGTTAAGCAGAAATGTGGTTTTATTAGCATTTCTTATCCTGTGTTTTCTTTTTGTCAACTTAAAGCTTTTGGTTGTGGCCCATTTTCAAAGAAATGTGGCAGTTAGAGTTCCTAAAATTTAACTTAGTTTTGTTGCATCGATTTCTTTTGGGGGGAAGGTATACTCTTTTTATTTTTATCTTTCATGTACTTCCTATTTGATTTCTTTCTGACAAAGCAGGCTCCTCTTGGTTCTCTTGTTTAGCTCTTGAAAGTTGAAACAACTTGCTTAACTGTTTTTCTTTTGTATTAGTAAGCTCTGGTTGCTCAGTTAACTGTTGCTGTGATCTTGTTTTTTTATTTTATAAGAAGGTTCTCTCTTATCCTGCATGAAATAGTTTCAGAATTGGTTTTATCATCTCTAAGGAATGTGCCCATGTATTTGTTTGACAGATGCTGAAGTGGGGGGGGGGGAGTCTTCATTTAAGTTTTCAGCTTCTAATGTGTTAAGTGTCTGTTACAATCTGAGTTTAATATGCAGATGATTTTGTTCTCTCACTCTCTGTGTATCATGCCTCCCCCAAAATTCTTGACCATGTATCAGAATGCTCTGAGTGCTCTTTGCCTTCCTTGAATGGTATCTTATTATGTCTTGCAATGTGTTGGGTCATGCACTGATTATTATACACCCAGGAATAGCACAAAGGTGACAATGAGATTCAGTTCATAAACAATGTCTGTTATTGGTCAGCAAACAAGTTCTCTCATGAATCCCTTCCTTACTGCTTTTATGTTAACGCTGATGATTATCTTTTATCCTTCTATTCCTTTTGTGGAAGTGGTACTTCTTTGTCTGACAAACAGAAGGTCTGCAGCTCAGATAAGCCAGTTTTGTTGCTTTCCTCCATCGAACCTGCATCTTCCATTCTCTGGCTGCACACTGACTGCTGAGTGAACTGCACATTCTCTAGCAGTACTGTGACTCTGTGAAACCTCTCTGAAACTTTCAAAAACACACAACTCCGGTTCCTTAAGCAGAACTTGTGTTCAGGTTAAACAGGTTCAGAAATGAAAGATGGATAAGTGAGCCAGCATTCCAGAATTCAGTATCATTTAACAGTGAACCGAGTGAAGCTGTACTGAGATTTTAGCTGGGTTTTAACAATTCAACACCGGTCAGTTGCAAAATTCAAGGCAGGACATAGATCAGAGTTCCAGGTGTTCGAGACACATGTCAGATGCTTACCGAAGTGTTACAGCACCACTGTTTTCACCATTTCCACATGCAATAGTGTAGAAGAGCAATGTGAGAGCAGCCTCTTTCAGCTGCTTAGCTCATGAGTATGCAACTTCCATCATCTTCCTCCCACCTCCTATCCCAGCCATGCTTGGAACCATTTATGATCATGGTGTCCATCACATCTGCTGGAAAACTGTTCTATGGCTCTACCACTTCATAAAATAGAACTTCCTCACATCCCTTTTAAGCTTTCACTCCACCAGTTTCCACTAGTGTCCTCAGGTTGTGGTATCTTTTCTCCTTCTAAACAGCTCCCCATAGTTAACCTTGTTTATACCTTTCAGGAGCATGAAGATTTCTATCAAATATACCACCTCTCCCTGTCTCCAGCAAGTACATGCTCAGTGCCTTGAGATGATCCTCTTAAGATATGCCCAGTTGGCAGTGAATCATCTTGTTTACTCTGTTTATATCATATCCAGCCTGCCCCGTTCTTACTTAGGTGAGGACTCTAGAACTAAGCATTTGCAATTTGCATCCTCACCAGTGACATATATAGAGTGGTAATACAGTACATCCTTTTTCCTACTGTCAGTACCCCTTCCAATTCATCTTATATCTAATTAATTTTATGCATTCGTTACCTTCATTTTTATTATTTTGGGCATTTGTATGAAAACAGAAAATTGTTGTATTAGACTACATCTCCTCCTCCTCCTCCTCCTCTGAAGTCATAATCCTTTGTCACATCACAGTCAGTTTCTGTGGAAATGCATATTATCTTTCAACAGAGAATTTTGATGGGGGGCATGAGAAATGATGATCCTGCTTTCAAATAGATGTCCTCAGTAATGCAGAATATGGGGAGATCAATACAGAAAATGTATGAAATATAGTACGGATTTTATGTGAATACCGTTTTTTTTAAATAATAAAAATCATGATATTGGAAAGATACTTTAAGTATCAGAGTTGGATGAAATAGTACATTACTATGTTGATATAATCTACAACTAGCACTGAATTTTCTTTCCATTGAGTATATATAGAAACAGAACATGATAGTCCACTGGCCAATCCAGTCATCCCAACCCTATGTTGTACTCTTAAGATGACTGTAATGACCATCCTTCTCCTTTTTCCCACCCCCATTACTCCTTCTCCTGCTCTTATTAGGTCTGTGTCCCTGTCCTCTGTATCTTTGAATCAGCTCAGTGCATTGGCACAGACTACTGCCTTTGGCAGTCCATATCACTTGTCCACCACTCTTTCTATGAAAAAGTGTTTGTGGAAATTCCTCCTGAACCATCACCCAATCTGCTTTCGTGGCTCCCCCTTGTGAAACAATTTGTACTATCTCACCTTATAAATCCCAAGGAGATATTTGTCTGTTTCAATCACATCAACCTCTCCTTGTCTCTAGTATTACATGCTAAGGGCTTTCAGCCTGAGAAACATAGAATTTGACAGCAGATAAGGACTGCTTTGCCAACCTAGTCAGGCCATTTTCCCTACTAGTTTCGTATACCACAGATCCTAAATGACCTGCTGCTTAACTTCTCTTTCCTATCACTAGAGTTTCTTTATGTCTGTCCTGTGTGAGTTTGAATTCCCTTGCCATTTTTAACCCTACAACCTTTGCAGGGAGGCTGTTTCATAGATTCACCACACCATTTCCATGAAAAAATACTTTTTCACATTCCCCCTAAATCTACCCACATCTATTATCATATCATGGCCTCCTTTTTTTAAAAGATGCTACCCTCTTGTACCATATTTACACCCTTGAGGTATTTGAAAGTCTCTATCATATCTTCCTCTCTCTCCTTTCCTTCAGGGAATACATATTTAGATCCTTCAGTCTCCCATCATATGACTTTTGGTGCAGCCCCAAGACCATTTCAGTCATCCTTCTCTGAAGTGCTTCTACTCTGTCTGTGTCCTTCTGGAGATGCAGCCTCCAGAACTGGACACAGTACTCTAGATGAGGTCTCACCAATGTTCTATACAGTGGCATCACCACCTCCTTTCTTCTGCAGCAGATACCTCTCCCTATGCACCCCAGCATTCCACTGGCTCTCCTTGCAGCCTTCTCACATTGTTTGGTAACCTTCAGACCATTGGATATGGTTACTCCAGACCCCCTTCCTGTTTAGTGGCTGTCAGTAGCTCCCCCCCATCATGTACTCCTCCCCTGCATGTCTGTGCCCCAAGGGCATGATCTTGCATTTCTTTGCATTGAATCCTAACTGCCACACCCTTGAATACTCCTCTACTTTAGCTTGCTTATGTTCCTTCTCATTTTTTCTACCCCTCCTGGTGTGTCAACCCTGTTGCAGATCTTTGTGTCATCTGCAAAAAGATGCACCTTTCCTTCCAACCCCTGTACAATGTCACTTATAAAGACATTAAAGAGGACTGGTCCAAGCACTGATCCCTGCATGACCCTGCTGGTCACCCCCTCTTTTCAGATTGAACTCCATTCACCACCACTATCTGTGTCCTATTGCTCATCCAATTTTTGACCAAGTTTAACACCCTGGGACCCATTCCCATGCTGCAGCTCCCCAACTTGTTTACTAGCCTCTTATGTGGGACATTGCTGAAGGCCTAGTTGAAATTCTGGTAGACCACATCCACCACCCCTCTATGGTCCACCTCTCTAGTAACTAGTGGTGGGCAAAGTGAGCAAAATGTAGCAGTGTCAGTGACTCAGTAGGTAGCACACTCGCCTCTGAGGCCGGGAGATCAGAGGGCTGTGGGTTCAGTTCCCACATCTGGCACTTGGGTTAATATCCCAGTACTGACACTGAAGTGCAGCATGAGAGGGATGCTGCACTTCTGAGGTGCCGTCTTTCGGATGAGATGTTAAACCGAGGTCCCATCTGCCTGGATTGGTGGTAGTTCAGATGGATGTTAAAGATCCCATTGCACTTATCGAACAATAGTAGGGGAATTTCCCTAGTGTCCTGGCCAAATTTCCCTCATTCACTAAAAAAAATAGCACCAACAGCTTAATCTGGTTCAAGATCAGTTGGCATTCATCTGTATCCCCGTGCCCCGGGTCGTGCCTGAAAATAGGCAGGATTTGTCTAGTGCACTTACCCGGTCAACAAAAACTAAATAAATTAATAAAATTCACTTCGAGGAGTAATCCGTGAAATTCAGCCCATTTTGTGGAGAGAAATGCGAAATTTCACCAGGCGGAGTGGTGAAATTTTGCCCTGCAGAACTGTGAAATTTCACCTTCTGTGGTGAAATTCCACCTTCCATGTTGAAATTCTGCATGTGGAAGGCAGAATTTCACCTGCGGAAGGTTAAATCTCACCCTGGAAGGAGAAAATTCACCAGCAGAAGTTGAAATTTCACCTAGGCGAAATTCTGCCTAATGCAGAAAAATTTTGTGAATTGCTCTGCCAGGCAAATTTGGCCACTTTGCTGGCAAAATTTAAATTCTCTGCATTCCTACTAGTCACCCAGTCAAACAAATCTATCAGATTGACAAGATCTTCATACTGGGAATCCATGCTGCCTCAGATTATACTGTCCTCTGTTGGATTGGAGTTATGTCAAAAACCTTTGTTTTAGTAGTGATTCCATTAGTTTCCCCACCACCAAGGTCAGGCTGACTGGCCTTTAATTGACAGCCTCCTCCCTGCTCCCACTTTTCTGGAGAGGGACTACATTCTCCCTCCTTCAGTCCTTTGGTACCACACCTGTTTCAAGCATACTGTTGAACAAGGGCTGTCAGTGGTGCTGCCAGCAACTCTCTGAGTTCTCTTAATACTCTGGGATGTATCCCATTTGGCCCCATTGCCTTGTCCTCTTTCAGATTAGTGAGTTCCTTTAAAACTCTCTCCTCCTTAAATGTACTGGTGCCCACCTCCCTCCCAGCGGTGTTTCCTTCACCTAACTTCGGCCCCTCCCCTTCCCATTCTTCTGTGAATACTGAATAAAAATACTTGTTCAGGATTTCTGGTTTTTCTTGGTTCCCCCTCTGCACACTTCCCTCCTTCCCTTTTTAGTCTCACAATTCCTCCCTTAGACTTTTTTCTTGAACTAACAACTGCATACTGTACCTGAACATGTTCTTGTCCCGTTTTGTTATTGCCTAGGCTATTTTTTCTTCTCTTTGTGCCTTTGTGCTCCCGACTGCTTTCCCTGCTTCCCTCTGTTTTTCCAGCTACAGTTCCTGACTTCTTCCCTCTGTGTTTCCTTGTACCTCCTGAATGGCACCCTTTTCACCCTTACCTTCTCAGCTTCTTCCTTTGAGAAAAATAGTGTTTTCTTCCTTCTCCTTGTTTTGCTTACTTGCCTAATACAATGGCTTTCCTCTTATGCTTTCTCACCCAGCCCCAGGACATAAAGTTGATTTCCATAAGTTGATAATGAACTGAAGCTCATTTCCTAAATGAACATACATTTTTCTCATCCAGCAGAGCAAATAAGAAGCACCTCATTAAATAAGGTTTTTACTATCTCACTGACAGAAAAGGTACAATGCAAGCTGTACTGCATTTAAGTGATTTGTACTCTTTAGTTTTAGTGTTTGTTGTTTATTTATTGTATGCACATATTAGCATAGTAACTAGTTTTTCTTTAGTACCAGTTTAGGTGCTTTAATAAATACTGTACTGTATAACGCATTCTTTAAACTGTTCATTCAATCTGTTCCACTTAATTGATAGACAAATTAACTCAGCTATGAGCAAGCACATTTCTTTCTGTAAAACTATAATTAAATTTGGAGCACCCAGAGGCAACTTAATTGAATGTAACTCAATGTAATGAATGCAAAATATGGAAGAAATGAAGAATTTATTCAACGTTTTTAGAAATATGCTAACAAGGTGATCAAGCACTCTCAACCCCGCAGCTGCTGATTTGTTGAGTACAAGAAGTCCCTGATAAAAGTCAAGTCAAAGTGTTTGAAGATTGTGCTTCTAGTAAGCAAATCAAGATGTGGCTTTCTGAGTAGATGAAATAGAATGTTTAATTGAATGTATGATTTGCTAGCATCAAGACAAAATCTACAATACAAAGATGATGACATACTACTAGAGATGAACACTTCTTGGGGTGGATTCCAATTTTAAAGAGCCTGAGACTTTGAGAAGATTGGCATTTTAAGAACTGCTCTGTTGACAAAAGTACCTAAAACTGGATATTTGTTTTAATTTGTTGTCCAAAAATGGCTCACTGAGCTTCCTTTCCATGATAATCCCAGGAGCACAGGGAGGTAAAATGACTTGCATAGTGTCACACAGTATGCTACTGGTGATTGTGGGATTCAAACCCATGTCTACTAGGTCTTCAGGATCATACCTTGTTGTTATAACTTCTAGGCATATTGCCTCCTGGTCCCTAACCTGAAGGAGGAATAGAGGCATTTAAGAAACTGGAGTGATGATATTAGCTACAAGGAATAGGAAGTACAGTATTAATATTACTACCTCTGAAGGATAATTAATTTGGTTTAAAGACTTCTGAAGAGTTGTAAGGGTAAAACAGTCATAGTCTCTATAAGTTATTTTTTAATGAAATGCTCTTTGATTGTCTTTATCAGAAAGGAGAAGGTTTTTGGAAAATAGAGGCTTGGGGGTGGTGGGGGGGTGTAGAGGAAGAACACTATGCCCCCACATTTTGTTTGGATTACAGTACATTGTTCTTTGATTGTCTTTATCAAAGAGGAGGAGGTTATTATAACACAAAGGCTCCAGGGGGATGGTTGATGAAAAAAACACACACTTTTGTTGTGTATTTTTGGAGTCTGCATTGTTCTACATAGCAAGATCCTGTTATGTGATCTGAACACAAATCACATTTGTTTTAGATCAGACTTTGCTAAAATAAAGTTATGAGAAAACATTGGAACAATTAAATGTTTCTTCATAACAGTTTTTTTTTTCATATTTTGACATCACATTTTCAACATAGCCTTTTTATGACCACTCCTTCTGAACAGGACAGATGTCATTTACAAAATAATGGCTGAAATGTCATTTTGCTCCACAAGTGTGAAAACACATTTTGGCCAGCATTTGACAAATGACAGCTGTCACATTCGCAATGTGGTGTGAAAAATGGCTATGTTAAAAATTTGGGGTAAAAATATTGAACATTATTAAAGTTAAGAGTATGTATTGAAACAATGCAATGTACACTCGTAACATTGCTGGTTGTTCCTTTTAAATATTTTTACCACAACATTTTCAACAATGTCTTCTTATGACTCTACCTCATGAACAAGGATGGAGAAAATTTCAAACCCTGCCCGAATGGCAATTTTGCACAATCAGTGTGAAAACACATTTTACATAGAAACATAAATACTGTCTGCAGATAACCAGGTCCATCCAGTCAGCCTGTTTATGCTACCTGACGGATTGGCCAGTGACCCTGTCAGGTCACTGGCATTAGCTTTTTGTTCACATCCCTAATATTCTTTTATACCAGTCCCATGCATGTTGGAAGCCTGCCACTGTATGGGTGGCCCTACTTCCTGGGGCATGCTATTCCATGTATCCACCACCATCTCTGTAAAAAAGAATTTCCTGACATTACCCCTTATGCAACCACCCATTCTGGCCAGGATTTGAGAAATGACAGCTATTATATCCATGAGGTGGTATAAAAATGGCTATGTTGAAAACTGTCGGTCAAAATATTGAAAATGACCAAAGTTATAAGTGTGCATTGACAAATTTCAATGTACATTTATAACTTTGTTATATGAACATATGAAATTTGACAGCGGGAAAGGCCTAGAGGTCTATCAAGTCTGCTTGAATGTATAGCTAGCACCCCTTATTCTGCAGCTACCCCTCCCTTCCACCCTTCCCCTTCATTGACCCTCCCCCTTGTCCTGTTCTATCCCCTTTTGAAGCAGTCCACTGTTCTACTGGATGCCACTTCTGCAGGTAATGCATTCAACCCAGCTACCACCCTCTCTGTAAAAAAGTGTCTCCTCATCTCTCTCCTGAACCTTCCTCACTCCAGTCTCATTTCATGTCCCCTGGTGACCCTCTCCTCCCTTACTTTGAACAACCCCTCTGTACCTGTCTTGTTTATTCCTTTCATGAACTTAAAGCTTTCAATCATGCCCCCGTCCCTCCTCTCCTCCAGTGAGTACATGTTCAACTCCTTCAGCATCCTCTTGTATGATAAGTCCCCCAGCCTCTTGATCATCTTTGTCACCCTGCACTGCACCCCCTCCAGTAACTTGATGCCCCTCTTCAGATATGGGCACCAGTACTGCACGCAGTACTCCAGGTGCAGTTTAACTAATGACCTATATAGTGGCAGAATCACCTCCTCCCTCCTCAAGGACATACCCCTTGCAATACAACCCAGCATTTTGTTGGCCTTTGCAGCTGCCTTCCTACATTGTGCCAAGTTGTTCATTGATCCTGTAATGAGCACCCCCAGATCCTTCTCCTCTTCTGTCTGGGCTAGTTGCACTCCCCCCCAGCTGGTAACTCCTCCTTGGGTTCTTCATCCCAAAATGCAGCACCTTGTACTTTTTGGCATTAAACCCCGGTTGCCAGGTGTCTGACCAAGTTTCAAGCTTTGCTAGATCATCGTGCAACCCCTGCCATCCCCCTAGGTCATCCACCACTGCTCCTACCTTGGTATCATCAGCAAACAGACTGATCTTGCTCTTGATGTCAAATGATATGTCCGCAATGAATATCCCAAACAACATTGGTCCCAACACCGAGCCCTGTGGAACACCACTCATCACTAACCTTGGGTGTGACAGCTCCCCACCCACCACCACCCTCTGTTGCCTTACCTGAAGCCAGTTCCCTACCCATCTCACCAGCTTTGCACCTGCCCCTGTGCCTACTAATTTACTTCCCAGCCTTCCATGCATCACCGAGTTGAATGCCTTACTGAAGTCCAGATACAGGACATCCACTGCATGGCCCCTGTCCAGTTGCCTAGTTCCCCAGTCATAGAACTCCACCAGGTTGGTTTGGCAGGATCTGCTCCATATGAAGCCATGCTGTCTGCTGTCCTCTAGTCCTTTTGCCTCTAGGAGGGCCACCAGCCTTTCCTTCAGGATAGTCTCCATTAGCTTACCCACGATTGATGTGAGGCTTACTGGTCTGTAGTTTCCCGGTTCATCCTTGGGACCACTCTTGTGGAAGGGCACCACTTGAGCCATCCTCCAGTCCTGAGGTACACACCCTGAATATAGTGAGGCATTAAATAGGTCTGCCAAAGGTCCTGCAAGGACCTCTGCCAGCTCCTTCAGTACCCTGGGGTGGATGCCATCTGGGCCTGGCACCTTATCCACCCTCAGTGCCTTCAAACCCTCCCAAAATCTGCCCTCCATGATTTCTCCATCTGTCACCCCCTTCCCCTCTGTTTCTGCCACTTATCCCCCCTTGGTTGTCATTCCCCTCTTCTCTTTAGTAAATACTGAGCAGAATTACTCATTTAGTGTTTCTGCCTTATCGCACCCTGCTTCCACCCAACCCCCCTCATCCCTTATCCTTACTATATGGTCCTTACAGCTCCTTTCCTCCCTGATGTACCTAAAGAAGTCCTTCTCCCCCTTCTTAATGCCTTGTGCCAGTCTGAGTTCCGTAGATGCCTTGGCTCCCCTTACTGCCCTTGTCACCTCCTTCGATTCTGTCAAGAACTCCTCCCTGTCCTCCCCTCTCCCTGTTTTCTTGTACTTCCTAAAGGCAGATCTTTCCTTCTTGCCTTTTCCATGACCTCTTTGTTCAACCAGCTCAGTTTCTTAGCCCTAGCCTTCTTGCTCTGGGCCTTGCAGCAGGTTTTGGTTGCCTCCACTATCCCCAGCTTTATGACCTCCCACCTCTGGTTAGTGTCCATACTAGACTGAATTCTGGCCAGGTACAGTTACAAACTGTTGTTTATAATATTATTACCTCAAATGTTCAACACAGCCTTGTTATGACCCCACCTCATGAACAAAGGCAGAGAAAATGTTGAAATCCTTCACAAACAGTGATTTTGCACCACAAGTTGGAAAACACATTTTGGCCAGGATTTTAAAAATTACAGTTGTCACATTCATGAGGTAGTGTGAAAAAATGGCTATGTTTAACCCTTACTGTGCCACAGACTGATATATCAGTCAATAATTCCTAAATGTTCTAATTCTGTCCACAGTCTAAGGGTTAAAATTTTGGGATGAAAATATTGAAAATTACCAAATGTGTGAGTGTGCATTGAAAATGTTCAGTGTACACTAAAAACTTTGTTGTTTTTAAATATTTTTACCCATATTTACAACATAGCCTTTGTATGATCCCACGTCATGAAGAAGGGTGGAGAATATTTTCAAATCCTGCCCAAAAGGTGATTTGGTGCAGTGACAGTGAAATTACCTTTAAGGAAGAATTTTCTTAATTTCACTGCCATTGCTTATAAGGTCGGGGTCCAAAAGGACCATGTTGAAAATTTGGGAAAAAAAATATTCAAAAATGACCAAGTCTGAAGACAAGTTCAAAACCCATTGAAATATGTTGAACTGCATACCTGATTTCCTCAGTTCCCAGTCTAGCTTTGAAGAGTAAAGACATGCCTTCAGTCCCAGAAGGATTACAGTGTCAGACCACTGTGGAGGCAACAGACATCGATGGATAGTTTTCTTTATTACAGTGTGTATTAAAAAAAAAAGTGTATGAGTGATGGGTCTCTTTATTTCAGGTACTGGCAATTGGGATCGGGTACTCCAATGTTGGTATTGTGTTTGATGGCACTGGGGATGGGTTCACCAGTGTCACACAATGAAGACAGCTGGGGTGGGGGATAGTTGTGGCACAGGGGACTGGGCACCCTGGTGTTAGAAAAATAATAAGGACAGGATGGGAGGGATTGAGGGATAGTTTCTTTTATCTGGCATTACTGCCGGTGGGCTCTCCAGTATACACAGTGAAAACAGGTGGGAAGGGGGTAGTAGCTAGCACCAGGTATTGGGCACCCTAGTGACAGAAAATTAAGAAGGAAGGGGTAGGATGAATTGAAGAATGGTTTTCTTTATTTCTGATTATGGAGGGGGGAGGACCACAACAGGCTGATCAGGATGATAATCAGCTCTGCTTGCTAGGTGTCCTTATGCAGATCAAAAGAAAGATCTACCCTATGATTGAGAGGACTCTTTCCTTTGAAATACACAAAGTTTCCACCCAGCAAGCCCAGAACAGTGTCATGATCAGCCTGGCTGATGACTGGTGTGACACTGTTGAGCCCCTTGAAGACTGCCCTGCACTGGACCAATGGTAACACACCTCTCAAAACTCACTATCATACAAAAATGTTCAATTAGTGTGCAAGCACAAGGGCAAACATAAAAAAGGATCTCAGAAATGCTACAATCTGATTAGCTGTCAGAATTCTGAAAGTCTTATATTAATCTCTGTAACAAATTCTTACATAGCTTGATACTATGGCTCATGAATTCTTCCTGGCAGCATTCCATCCTGTGGTAGTGCTGAATGACTGCAATGATTCATTCTGATTCTTAAGAAGAATTCTTAAACAGTTGGGGCCCAATTTTCAAAATTTTGCACAGACACTAATGGGTGTTTGCCTGTGCAACTGGGTTTTGTGCCAGAGCATGATATTCAAAAGGAGCGCTTGCACTGGAAATGGTTAGTGCTCACACAAAACATACTGTATGCAGTTAACATATTGTATGTGGGTGGGAAAATGGAGGGACAGGGACAGGAAAATCTGTGCAACAAGATATTCAGCACATTTGCACTGTGCAAAAGGGCTTAGCATGATCCATTTGCACAGTGCAAATATCACAGAACAAAACAATGACTTACTCCAGGTAACCCTAGCAGCTACCAGAAGTACTGCAACAAAGTACTCAATTGTCAGTGGGGGAGCACACCTGCCCCCCCTTGTGGACAGGGGCACCCCCCTGAACACTGTTCCTGTGCAAAAGGCAGTTAGCCCTGGTGCCTAGTGGTCATCCCCTTGCACTGACCACCAACCTGTGTATGACACAAAAGCTCTCTAGTGCCAAGTGGACCATCCACACTCTGAACCCCAGCCCAGACAATAAAACAAATTCTTCCTGGTGCCTAGTTTTCCCCCCTCCCTCCTGCCCCCCAGTCCAAAACATAGAAATAAAACTCTCTATTGCCTAGCAGTACCCCCAATCACTGTCCCTATGCACATGGCAGTGGTAAATCTCTGGCGCCTAGTGACCTCCACCACTGATCACTGTCCCCGTGCCAATGACAGTACTAATTCCTGGTGTATAGGGATCTCTCCTCATCAATTGCCGGTCACCTACACATAAAGAGCTAGACTGGACTGTTCAGAGTAATACATTTCCCTGGCATCCATTTGTTCCCTCCACGTCAACACTCCCATGCCCCATAATAGAGACCAAATCCATCCTTGTGCAGCCGGTGCACATAAACAGTAAGGTGCAGGGAAATAAGACAAACTAGTTCCTCATGTGTCCTGGTAATCCCCCCTTTGCCAGTACCACCTCTGTCAAGACAGGACTCCTTGGTGTCTAGTGCCCTTCCTTTGGCACTGAACACCCACCCAACTCCCCCCGGGTTTGTCACACTGTCCTATAAATAAGAGGCATGCTTTCTGTCTGGATGTATGATGGCTGGCCCAGGAGGTGTGCAGAGGGCTGCGATGGTCACTGTATGCTCTACTGTGGCAATGAAGAGTCCGGTAAGGGAAAAATGGGGTTGGGTATGTGTTTGGTACCATGGAGGGGCCACTACATGCCAGGGAGTACTGCCTTGACTGCAGCAGTATGGTGAAGGGGGAGTTACCTAGACACACCAGGGACTAGTTTGTTTTATGTCCCTGCACCTTATCATTTAAGTACACCAGCAGCACAGGGATAAACTGTGTGTCCCTGGTGGGGACAAGGAGCAATGACAGAGGAAACCATTGGATGCCAAATACCTGTATTACCCTGAACTGGCCACCCCCAGAGGGAGGGTTGGACACTGGGCACCTGAGGGCTCTCTGTGTGAAGGTGACCAGCGATTGGACTGGGGGGACCACTAGACACCAGGAATCAGCACTGCCAGAGGAATAGGGACAGTGATTGGCAGAGGGGATCACTAGACAGCAGGGATTACTTCTGTGGGTACAGTTACAGTGATCAGAGAGTGAGAGGGTAGAACCATTAGGCACCAGGGATGTCCACACAACTATAGGACCTGGGAATGGGGGGGTGGCCCCATCCTAACCTGCCTCTGCTACCCATGCAAATGAGCCCATAATGGGCATACAAATGGCCCCTTTGCACTTTGCATGCTCAATGGGAACATTTTTATGGGTCCCTTTGAAAACTGCAGATAGCACTTCTGCACTATCCAGTCTTGAGGCACACATCAGGATCAATGTCCTGGCAGTGCTATTTGACTTACTGCTGCACCAACATGTACCTACTGTATATTGAGTTGGATAGTATCAGTTTCCAGTGTGCTATCCAACTGAATATACTGTAGCATTCTCAGACCCCTGGGCAATTGCAAAGTGCTATGCAAACCTTTGTGCTCTGCTTTGCCCTTTCCTTACAATCAGGCCCTTGGTGGACAAACTATTCTATTATAACTCACCCTCTCAGTGAGCAAAACATTCAAAAGGTTCAGTTTCTTTTGGAATAAGTTTTTTATAATAGCAATTTGGCACTCCTAGGAGTTAGATTAACAGTCAGCTAATCACACCATTGGGGTAATGTAGCACTTGATTGCACCTCGTGCATCATGAATTCTTCCTGTCAGCATTCCATCCTTTAACACTGATGAATGACTAGAATGGTGCATTCTGATTCTGAACAAGCATTCTTAAATGGCTTGTGAATCAACTATTCAATTAAAACTTTCCTTCTCAGTGAGCAAAACATTTAAAAGGCTTACTTCTAACACTTTTCTTTTGAAATATTTTTATAATTTCAATAAGACATTCTCAGGAGTTAGATTAAGTAAGCAGTAACTCATGGCAGGGTGTGCGATTATTGGGGATTAATCAATACCCCAGGTGCGTTGTGAGGCATGAGGTCACAGGCCGAGTATCCTCACAGCACCCGGGGTGTTGATTAATCCCCAATAACCGCACACTCTGGAGTGGGTTATTGCACTTATAACATAGGCCACTTATTCAGACAAGTGGACCAAAACTACTGTAATAACAGGAGAAAAATGTGGGGACTATTTAGTGTTCTTCCACTATTTTTGGTCATAGTACCACAAACATGTGTGTTCTGCCACAGAAAAATAGTTCACTTTACTGAAGTTTGTGGTAAATAAGTCCACTTGGTGGTATCAAGGAGGTACCGAACTACTTAATGTGCTCTCTACAGTACTGTGAGGTACTGCTATGTCTCCTACTGTTACACTCTGCTTTCTATCTCTCTCTCTTTGACAAAATTGTCTGTGTGTGGTACTGTTAAACTACTATGCTTGGGTGTCTATTATGAAAACTCAGGCAATGATAATACTGCCACTCAAACCTCTGTCCCTTGCTGATCGCATTGCACACTACATGTATGCCATGGAGACACATGGCGAGAAACAAGACCGAGCTACTCTGTAATGCTGCTTGTCACTGCACTGTGTCATCCCTTGCGTGGTCTATCAAACAGGAGCTTCAGGGGGTTTCTGAGGTACAACATAGTTGTGTGAATGGCTCGCTCACTGACTCCATGTCCTGCTCCGCTTGGTGCCATGGTTACAGACCACAACAGATGCAGCGCAGTGAGCACTCGGGGGGGGGGGTGCAGCAAAGGCCACTACACATGACGGACCCATGGATGTGACATTACAGGGCACTGACACAGGGGGGGCCCAGGGTTCTGCTTAGCAGTAACAGTAAAAAAAAACTGGAGCTGTGACAAATGATTCTTGCTCACGCTGTCACTATGGGGAAGCTTAATGTAGCTAGGAGCTTGGAGGTCCACCTGATAGTTACAGTACGTGTCGCGGTTACCTGTCATACTACAGAAAACCAGGACCTCTGACAACTGATGATGATACATAGGTACATCTTTCAATTCTTTCTCAGTCTGTCAGTACAGGGATGTTTGCTGTAGCTAGGAGCTCCGAGGTCCACTGGGTGGGTGGGTGAGAACTCTCACTTAGCAGCAAAAACAATGGCTGCCTTTCTAAATTATTCACAGCCTACAATAACTAGTTCGGTCTGCTGCTTGATCTTTCTGTTGGGACTGTTCTCCACAAACATATACTGTTCATTTACTAGGAATTAATGAATGGTCACCTGTTATGTCTGCACCAATCACCTCACATACAGCTAAGTGCCCATGTTATAACAGTCCTTTAATCATACCCTTGGGGCAATGTGGCACTTAGCTGCACCTTGTGCCACATTACAACCTTAAGGGGTGATGAACAGACTGCTAATCTATCCTCTGGTCATACCTGATTGTTTAAAAAGTGGTTTTCCATTACATTGATTTATTGAACATGCATCAATGAAACATCTCTATCAACCTGACTACGAGCTTTTATTTTGAAGAACAGTTATGTTTCTAGCCCAGGCAGTTTCACAGTTAGCCTTCCCAAATATAATTTCTTGGAAAAGGTCTAACTTTTGACCAATAGGGAATGTAAATGTATTTATTTTTTACCTGAATACATTACAGGACTGTCCAATGGCGTGTCCAATTCTACCATTTCTGTCTGGTGTCATTCCTTAAGATATCAAGACAGCACATGCTGAATACTTATTTCCAGCCTGTGAAGCATTGTAGAAGAGAGCATTTTGGAGAATGACCACTCCATCACCATCCCTGAAATCATGTGATGACCCATTTCCCACTTCAGCTTTGCTAAAAAGGTAGCACATCGCAACCCTCCTCCCCAGGTGGTTTGTGTTGGGGAGGGGTGGCCAAGAGGACAGGCTGAGGGGCTGGGAGTGGGAAATGTTGGGAACACCACCTAATGGGAGGAGCACAGGCAGCCAAAGGAAGATGATGAAGGGGTTTAAGTGGGAGAAGTCCTCTTTTGCTCTCCCTCTTCATCCTCCTCCTCCTCAAATAGCAGAGATTCCAGGGGTTTGATTTGTGTTCGGAACCTTACTCTTTTTCCCCAAGTTCACTAGGACACTTGCTTACCTGATTCAGATGAGTTTCTTCATACAATGCAAGTGAGAACATAGAAACATAGGAACATAGAATTTGATGGCAGATAAGGACTGCTTGGCCCACCCAGTCTGCCCATTTCCCTACCTAATGGATAAGCTGCAGATCCTAGTTAACCAGCAGCCTACTTCTTTCTATCCCCACCCCCCTAGAATTGCCTTATGACTGTCCCATGCATGCTTGAATTCAACCACTATTTTTGACTCCACAACCTCCTCGAAGGCAGTTCCATGCATTCACAACCTCTCTGTGAAAAATACTTCTACATTACCTCTGAGCCACTCTCTATTTTCAAATTGTGCACCCTTGTTCTTGCACACCTCTTTTTTTGAAAGATGCTACCCTCTTGGACTTTGTTGATTCCCTTGAGCTACTTGAAAGTTTCTATCATGTCCCCCCTCTCCCTCAATTCCTCGAGGCTATACATATTAAGCTCCTTTAGTCTCTCTTCATATGTCTTCTGGTGTAGACCCTGCACCATTTCAGTTGCCCTCCTCTGGACAGCTTCCATCTTGTCTATGTCCTTGTGGCGATTGGTTCTCCAGAACTGCACACAGTACTCCAGATGGGGTTTCACCAGCTGTCTGTACAGAGGGATAACAACTTCCTGTTTTCTACTGGTGATGCCTCTTCTTATGCATCCTAGTATCCCCCCAGCCCTCCTTACTGCCCTCTCACATTGCTTGCCCACCTTTAAGTCATCTGATATGACTACCCCAGGTCCCTTTCCATTTTTGTTGTTGTTAGTATTTCACCCCCATTGTGTACTCTTCCCCTGGGTTTTTGTTTCCCAGGTGCATTACCTTGCACTTCTTAGCATTGAGTCTAAGCTGCCATACATTTGACCATTCCTCTAACCTTGCCAAGTTCCTTCTCATCCTTTCCACCCCACCTTGTGCATCAACTCTGTTGCAGATCTTTGTGTCATCTGCAATGAGACATACTTTTCCTTCTAGTCCCTCTGCAATGTCACTTATAAAGACATTGAAGAGGACCAGTCCTAATACTGAACCCTGTGGTACCCCACTAGTAACCCCCCTTTCTGCAGAGTGGACTCCATTTACTATTACCCTCTGTGTCCTATTCTTCAGCCAATTCTTTACCCAGGCTATCATCTTGGGACCCACTCCCAGGCTGGCTAACTTGTATATTAATCTTTTGTGTGGGACTGAGTCAAATGCCTTGCTAAAATCTAGGTAGGCCATGTCCACAGCCCCTCCCTGATCTACTACTTTGGCCGCCTAGTCAAAGAAATCTATTAGATTCATCTGGCATGACTGTCCCCTGTGAATCCATGCTGCCTTGGGTCCTGTGCCCTCTGGCCTCTAGGTACTCGACAGTTCTTTCCTTCAGAAGTGATTCCATCATTTTCCCTATCACTGAGAAACATAGAAACATAGATTTTGACGGCAAATAAGGACCGTTTGGCCCACCCAGTCTGCCCATTTCCCTACCTAATGGATAAGCTGCAGATCCTAGTTAACCAGCAGCCTACTTCTTCCTACCCCCACCCCCTAGAATTGCCTTATGACTGTCCAATGCATGCTTGAATTCCACCACTGTTTTTGACTTCACAACCTCCTCCGGAAGGCCGTTCCATGCGTCCATAACCCTCTCTGTGAAAAAATACTTCCTTAAATTACCTCTGAGCCGCCCCCCATCTATCTTCAAATTGTGCCCCCTTGTTCTTGCACACCTCTTTTTTTGAAAGATGCTACCCTCTTGGACTTTGTTGATTCCCTTGAGGTACTTGAAAGTTTCTATCATGTCCCCCCTCTTCCTCCTCTCCTTGAGGCTATACATATTCAGCTCCTTAAGTCTCTCTTCATATGTAGGTTCACTGAGGTTAAACTAACAGGTCTGTAGTTTCCTGCTTCTGCCCTGCTCCCACTTTTGTGAAGGGAAATCACATCTGCCCTCCTCCAGTCCTCAGATACCACCCCATCCTCCCATGATTTGTTAAATAGTGTAGTCAGTGGTGTCACTAGTTCTACCCTTAGTTCTTTTAGAATTCTGGGATGAATCCCATCTGGCCCCATTGCTTTGTCCACCTTCAGTTTTAAGAGTTTTTTTAGAACCCTTTCTTCTGTAAATGGGCTGGTATCAACTTCTGTATCCAGAGGTTTCTATTGTTTGTTTTAGGTACCTTCCCCTCTTCATTTGTAAATACTGAGCAAAAATATTTGTTTAGTATCTCTGCCTTTTCACAGTCACCCTCTGCCCAACCCTTCTCCCCATTATTAAGCCTCACTATCCCTCCCTTAGTCTTCCTTCACTCCCTGATGTACCTAAAAAAGGTTTTATCCCCCTTCTTAACTGAGTTAGCTATCTTTTCCTTGGTTCGGGCCTTTGCTGTTCTGACTGCCTTCCCAGCTTCCTTTTGCTTTAACTGATACAATTCTCTGTCCTGCAAGACTCCAATGCTCAGAAAGACTTGCTGGCAAAGTGAAACAGTCATTTTCTTTTCCCAATTCTATTGTGGTAGTTGCCTGTTTAAAGAAGTAACTGATTGATTTTAAGTACTCATCCTTGCAGCCCTTCTGTTTTAGACAGCGGAAGTAGAAGCAAGTTGATATAATTTTCATTTCTCATTTTTATTCTGCATAAAATCCATAAGGCAAAAACCTATTTTCTAGGGATTCAGAGTTGGTAAACATACAGTAATATTGTACATACAAGCAGCATGTATAAAAATTTATTCATTTATTAATTTATTTTTTTGTTGACCACATAAGTATGCTAGACAAAATATGCCTATTTTCAGGAATAATGCCATGTAAAGTACAACATATCAAACTAAAAAAAATTACAATATAGTGTATAGAAGAAGCTTGTTCTATTTGGATTTCATCCTAAGCAGAATGCTGTTGTACCTCAGTGCAAAGCTCATGGAATGCAGTTGGACTCTTCTGTGGCACAATGGCATTCTACGCAGCTGAAGGCAATATCCATGGGACCAGATCTAATGAAAGAAGAGCTGAAAAAAACACAGCGCTACCAACAGATGCTGCAAAAATTAACACAGTGTGGACCTTTGTTAGCTTGTTGTTTTCAACAGAAATTAATGAAAATAAACTTTTATATGGATGTTAATGTAATCTTATTTTTATGTTGGCTCACATTTGCACAGCCAACATCTTGTGATAGTAGCAGATTTGGAGGCACGGTCACTGTTGGGCGATTGCATGGCATGCATCAGAAGGTGTGTCCCTCATTCCCCAATCAGCCAGCAGCAGGCGGTGACCTCACACATCCTTATTGAGGCCACCAGATCTAAGAAAAGGTCAACTGCAATGAGAGCGAATCTCTCATGCAGCAGGACCACAACATGCCTTCCAAAATGCAGGCAACATGGCAGCGGTGACTGCTGCCACCACCTGTCACAATGCCGATGGGGGAGCTCACTCCCTGTCTGCATAATTACCCCTCTCCCATGTACAATGTATGCCGAGGGGGTGCCCAGTCCCCCATGGAATCATGCGCCCCAATCCCCCGTGGGCTACAGAATTTCCCCCAAAAACACACTTAGGTGGCACACTGGGCGCCCACCCAGCTTGTCACTTGCCCAACAAAAAAAAAGAATCCCACAATGTTTTTTTTAAACCTGTAAAAGATAACAGTCCCTCACCGTCCTCCCTGCCTCCCCACAGCCTGAGCCACTCTCTGTGCACCCTTCCTCTCAAACCCCTCAACTCCATACTTACCTCCCGAGTCGCCAGCACAATTATCTTCGGTGGACCGGGGAACACGTCTGCACTCTTCAAAGCCGACCATGAACTGAAGAAATGCTGGTAAGCTGTATAATATCATAAATTGGGTTTTTTCAACTTTGGTGCATATCTTGGGCATTTTTTGGAATGTTTGCACCAAATTTTCAACATGGGGTTATTGGTACCCCTCCTCATGAATTCAGTCACAGTCATTGCATTATTAGGTCCCGAAAGGTGATTTCATGGTCACTACATGGAATCACCTTTCAGGACTGAGTAATGAAATGACAGTGCCACTGTTCATGAGGGGGGCTCTCAAAAAGCCTATGCTGCAAATTTGGTAATAAAACTCAAAAATGGCTGTTCTGAAGTGCGTTGTCGCGGTTTCCACGCAGCTCTAACGTCGTGAATTTGTAATATTTTCCTTCGGGTTTTCAGAGTACGCCATTTTTCACACCTCCTGATGAACAGTACAGCTGTCATTTTACATATCCTGCCCGAAATGTGTTTTCGTACGTCCAACGTAGAATAGCACGGTTGCTGTGTGAAATCAGTTTTCAGGACAGTTTGAGGAAATGACAGTGACATTGTACATGAGCAGAGGTCCTAAAATGCCTAGGTTGAAAATTTGGTGCTGAACGTCCATAAAATAACTATGTTACAAGCGTGCATTGTGCAGTCTCCACGCCCTTGTAACTTCACAAATTTGCAATATTTCCATGCCAAATATTCAACACTGGCATTTGTTCACACCTCCTTATGAACAGTACAGTTGTCATTTTTCACATCCTGCCCAAAATGTGTTTGCACACCTGTGACGCACAATGGAGTGGTCACTGTGGGAAATCAAATTTTGGAACAGAATAACAAAATCTTAGCACCAATGTTCATGAGGGGAGGTCTCAAAATGCCTATGTTAAAAATGTAGCTAACAAACTCCCAAAAATAATTGGATAATGCACGTGTGTTGCGCAGTTTCTAAGCATGCTCATGACTTCACCAATTTTTCATATTTTCACTCCAGAGTTTCAGCTTTGTCATTTTTTACGCCTCCTCATGAACAATACAGTTGTCATTCTCCACATCCTGCCCAAAATGTGTTTTTGTCCCTATGTCACCAAATGGCATTGCTGCTGTGCAAAAACCACCTTTCAGCTAACAAACTAATTGTGCCGCTTTTCATGAGTTGGGCTCACAAACAGCCCATGTTGAAAATTTGGAGTGAAAATACCACCGCAAGCCTATGGTGTTAGGGTTTCCAACTGTTGCACCCCACCTGGTACAGACTGACAGGCGCCAGGGGTGTGACTTGGGATAATCAGATGCAATGCTCGAGTCATTCCACCACCACTCCCACCCTGCAGCCACTGACTGGCATTGTGGCGTGCCTTGCACTGTTCGGCCACAAAATTCACCCCATTCTCCTATACTGAACCCAATGCCTGTCACTCTCTACAAGGCGGGGGTTGGGTTGGCATCACTTCAATACTTCACTGCCATTCCTATTATGCATCCCTAGCTCTGGCACTACCAATGCTAATGCCAGTGAGTCAACATTCAGCATTGACAAATGCTTGTTTTTAAATTATCTGATCCTCTGAATCAGCTGTCACTTGCAATTGACAGTGGAAGAATGGTCCTGAATGAGAATGGGACATGGCAGTTTAAATACTTTTTTTTTTATCTCCGTACACTATAAAAATACTGGTTGGGCAAAACCATACCTAACCAGCCTGTGCTGCCACCTCAAGGTTCAGATTACAATGGGCCTCTTGAGCATTGCTCACAAGGTCTGTGGTAATCTGAACCTCTTGATGACAGCACCAGCTGGTTACTCATGGTTGCCCAACCAGTATTCTCTGTTTGTCACTGATTGGTTCTCTCCCAGAACTCAGTCTGCACTGCTACCAGTTTTCACAACCCATTGGATGCCTGACTGGTTACCTTGGTATGCTGGCACTACCCAGCTGATTGTCATTCAGGGTATCTCTGGGTCTGAATCTGACTAAAGCTAATGCCCACACAGTGCAGTACTCCTACCCAAGGGGAAAATGACTCATTCCTCTTGTCACAGGTGGGAACACTTTGCTTAAGATATGGTAACTTTGTATCTTGCCTTTTTCAGAAACAGATCACAGACTTACCAATGTATCCCTGGTTATCTATACCAAAAGTGATTCAGTCACAGAAAGCATGAAGTGCATAAAAATAGCATTTAATACTCAAAGACATTTGCATATGTTACAGGATGATACACACAAAAGATTATGGAGAACACAGTATTTCTATAGAGATAAAAATAAACACATTCAAAAAGATAGATATCAGAAAGGAAAAAAGAAGCTCAAAGCTATCTAAATATCTGTGTAGAGCAGAAGAAGCTTACCCCCAAGCTGGAAGTGATAATTTATGGCAGACCAAAACCTATGATTTTATTAGTTCAAAAATCCAACACATATGAATTCTCACTGCAGACATACAATATAAATACTTTCAGCTGCAGGCCCACTATCCCCAGATCACTGGACAGGCCTCTCTGGCTTCACTCCCTGTCTCTGCTTTTGATCTCAGGGGAATGATGCTTTTCTCAAAAACTATTTGGGCAGACATGAAATTGGTGCCCTGGTCTGACACAGTCTCATGGGGGAAAACCCAGCCAGCTGAATATTCCCAGGAATTCATTGGTCACTTTTTACTCTTCAGTGAAGGACAAGGCCATGGCCTCCGGGTGCCTCATGTCATTATACATCACCAAAATGCACCTCTTTCCTTTGTGGCTTGGGGTGCTGAGTGATCCTACAATGTCCACAGTGACCTGTAAAATGGCTGATCCATATTAGTCTTGTCCCCAACCTTACCCATCCTCTGGCACTGCAGACAAGTCCAGCAGTAGTTTGGCATGTCTTTAAAGATACTGGGAGAGTTAAAATCCTTAGTCAGCCACCTTTTTGTACTGGTGGCTCCTATATGTCAAGAAAAGGGCATATGTGCCCCTATTGCATCTAATTTACTTGTTTGTTCTTCTGACTGTACATATTTATATTATGTACATCAATATTGCCTCTTTGTAACCATTTTATTGTTCATGATGTTATATACTGTAATTCATCTGTTTGTACTATCATCATTGAAACCTCCAGGGTTTACCAGGCAGTAGGCAATTCATTGTCTAATGTGTTTACCTGGGTAATAAAAAGTAAATAAATAAATATTATAGGCTATGGACATAAACTGTTTCCTATACTTCTTAGGAACTACAGTAGTATCTACCAGAATATCCCTTCCTTTTGTCCTCCCATTGGAACCCACTCATGATATAGAAGCCCATTCTCCCAATATACCTTTGTTTTCTGTGAACCCTGAGAGTTATCCTCCTGGAGACCAACTCTCTTAATTTCTGTAGGTTGGGCCAGCCTAGCAAGTTCTCCACTGCTCTGTATGCCTGACCTTCCCTAAAACACACTCTCCCATGTGAGAGCTGCCCAAGGCTGGACTCATCCCAGTCTGTAGCTCTGGCTTAGAACTGCTGCTCCCATCTCATTGTTCAGCTACAGCTTCCCCTGTTGCTGAGATTGTTGCTTCCAGATGCATTACACCCTCTGTGTTCTGATGAGTTGTGTTCTTGGCCTTATGACAGGTAGTGACACTCACAATGTTGGTCCAAATGTAAACGTCTTTACCCATAATTGCATCAACTGTACAGCTCCCAGTTTCTTCTTTGTACTGGCCACCTTCCAAGCTTAGAAAGTTCTGGGCCAGTGGCAATGGGAAAACAGGACCCATCACTCATCTAAGTCTGGAAATTCTGGAAAACTGACCCAGTATGATCTGTTCCATATGAATCAATTCCTGTTATACCACTGAAATGGAAGCCTCAGTGTCCCTCAGTCCTTAGGTTACCATCCCTTTTATTAACACAGGGAGCATGTGTGCAGTGGTGTTAGTGGCAACTGCACTCTATGTACAGGAATGTAACTGCTGGGAGCTTCCAGAGCTAGCCAGTCCTGGTGCACTCGCCCCTTTATCTATATTTTTCAGACAGTCAAACAATAGGTGACCCCGTTTTGGGCAGATATAGCACCTGTATTCTCCTGACTCTTTACTTTTGAAAACATTTGGGTTCCCTTTTTATTCTGGCACTGGCTGGCTTCCCTTAGGTTTATTAATTTATTTATTTGTTTTTGATAACTGGGTAGGTGCACTAGACATAGACATGCCTATTTGCAGGCATGACTCTGGACAGTACAAGTGAGACAGTCAAAATGCAATATAATACAGGGAAAATAGTACACTTGGTTCCCCCAGGGTTCCCATAAAAAACTCCTGATGTCCCTCCCCAGTGAATAAAGTGTGCAAAAAAAATCTGCCAGGTCTCTAAGGGTTGTAATTATTAAAAGGTGTATGGACTACTACTGTGGAAGTCCTTTTTTTGTTTCATAGTGTGGAATTTCATTACTTTCCAGTTTTTTAATATTAATTCAAAATGTATGCACAAAACATGAAGATACTTTAGGAAATTGAGGGAGAAAAAAACTAAGGGTCATACTGTCATCTTGAAGTCAATGTAAGAGGAAACAAACATGGAGTAAGTGTCCTGCATTGATACCCTGTGAGACCTCCCCCCCCTCAAATCCTTCAAAAAAGTTTTTATCTGAGACCCTGCAACACCTGGCCCACATTAAGCCCTGTCCCTCCCCAATTCTTACTGTGCTGAGTGTTATCAGCTGGATACAAACTGATCAGCCCTCTTGGTTGAATCTTTCATAAAGCTAGGAGTCTGATACAGCAACCATATCCTCAACTTTTCTGGTACAATCCTTAGAAACTGTTCCATGAGTACCAAATCTTTTATCTGTTCAACAAAGATAGCCATTGCACTCTCTAACCATCGCTGTAAGAGACTGCTTAGTTGTACATACATTTCAGAATAGCTAACCCCCGGTGCCTACCTTAAACCTCTAAATTATTTATCTCTAGGCCTCATAAGTCAGTTCAAAACATTTTAATAAGAAATGTTTTAAGATGCTATGATCCATACAGTCATAATTGTCCATCCTGGTGAAGCCTTCAAATACCCTGCCCATAAGGCTTGGCAAAAGGTCAGTTGCCCAAGAAGCCCTGCCCAATTCAAATTGCCCATATGTTTTCTGAAAAGATTTTAATAACACATCAAGTTTATCCTCCTCCTGATACTTAGGAAACATTCTTTAATTAATTTTGATATTGGGTCAAACCCCTGATGCCAGTACTTACAGTCTGTAGTGGTGTCATCTGACACAGAATTTCTATCTCCCTTTCATGTTCACACTCTCACTCTTGCTCCTCTCTCAGATGGATCTCATGTTGAGGCTGCCTTTCTCAATCCTCACTCATATGGATCTCATAATGGTTCTGTTTTTCTTGCCCCTTTGCCTCAATCCAGTGTGTTTGCAATTCTGCCTCCACTTTCACTCTCTGCAGCTCAGCATCTGCCTTTTGCCTCTCAACCTGAGTCTTTGCCTTAACCAGTGTGATCTCCGGCTGCATTGTTTATATCTAGTCTGTTTGTGCAGCTGCCCCAGTTATAGGTCCTAGTTCACATGTACTCTCCCTAGCCTCAATCTCATGGTTTTGGCTAGACATGACAATTTTTGTACGACTTCTCTGGCTATTTTTCTCAAGGTCTCTGAGGTCTACCCATTGCTGACCTCTCTAAAAACAAAGCTCTCTCCTTTTCCACAGTTGCTCAAGGCGTGTTAACTTAAAATGTTCACACTGCCCTGATATAGTGTCTTCTACTTATCTATTCTTACTTACAACAAAACAAAAATGGCAGCATATACATTATCCCCTTTGTATAGCCTGCTCTGTGACTGGACAGACAGCCTTTTAATTGACAATCCATTTCAGATCCCAGCTACTGTCAACCAGTTTGACACAGCCTGGTTCATTCCCAGAACTCAATCTGCACTGCTACCAGTTCTCTGAACCCTTTATAAATGGTTACCTTGTGGCAATGGTTACAAGGGTTACTTTGGTATGCTGCCACCACCCAGCTGACTCTCTCACCTGGGTATCTCTAGGTCTGAATCCCAAAAGAGCCACTGTTCACACAGTACAGTGCTCCTTCCCAATGGGCAAATTTCCCACCTTTATTGTCACAGCCAGGACTACTTTGCTTTAGATATAATAACTTTGTAGCCTGTCTCTTCAAAAATGGATCACGGACTTGACAATTTACCCCTGGTTATCTATACATGAAATTACTCTGTCACAGGCAGCAGAAAATATATAAAAATAACATTTAATACTCCACAACATTTATGTATTTTACAGGATAATACACTCTAAAGATTATGGAGAATGCAGTATTTCTACAGAGAAAAAAAAGATGCATTTGAAAGAGATCACACAGGAAACATCTAACTCAAAGCTAAATATCCAAGTAGAGTAGAAAAAGTTTATTCAAACTGGGAACTGTTGATTAACCACAGACTCAACCCTGAGATTTTTCTAGTTCAAAACTGTGGCACATAGAAACACAAGCTTTGACAGCAGATTAGGACCATTGTCCCACCCAGTCTGCCCATTTCTCTAAATATTGGATAAGTTCCAGATCCTAGTTAACAACAGCCTACTTTCTCCTACCCCCATCAGAATTGCCACATGTCTGTCCCATGAATTCTTGAATTCCCCACAGTTTTTGACCCCACAACGTCCTCAGGAAGGCTGTTCCATGTGTCCACCACCATCTCAGTGAAAAATACTTCCTCATGTTGCCCCTGAGCTATCACCCCTCTATCTTCAAATTGTGCTCCCCCGAGCTAGTTAGCAGCAGATTTTGGGAGCTCCTGCAAAAGCTCATACATTTTGATAACAACTAGAATTTAGAGTTAAATAACTCAAATTTTGGTTCTAATTTTGAAAATAACAACCCTTAATTACATAAAATGGACAACCCAAAGAAAGAAAAACAGCAAGGTGGTACAGATAGGAGCAAAGGAATTGGTGGGGCCTTGTGAGTTCAACCTATTCCGCAGGCCGATGCAGACACCGAACCCCAACAAACTATTGCATCTCTGGGGTGAAAACTCCAGAATTTAATTGCTTCAGTCTCCATCCTAAAATAAAAAGGTAGATGCCTTCAATGGAAGGGTCCTAGTAGTCAAAAATGCAGTAGATGGATTAAAAAAGGATATGCAGGATGTCCGACGACAAACTGACTCCAGTGCCACCACCAACACCCTTGTGGTGAAGGAGAATCAGTATCTCTGCGCCCACTTGGAGGCCTTACGTGAACCAAGCTTGTTCATGGAACATCAGGATAATTGGCCTCCCAGAGAGTATAGAGGGTGATCATCCATTCATGTATATCCAGGAATGGCTCTTGGAGAAGCTTGTGCCGCAGGGGGACAATGTCACGTGGGATATTCAAAACGTTTACTGGATTAACGCTAAAGGTCAAGCACAGAATTTGGAGGAACCCCATACAGTGATGGTAGTCACTTCTACTGTGGGAGTTTGTGACTGCATCCTTCGACTCGCATGGACAGCGAGCACTATTATGCAGGAAGATCATCCAATTAATCTTTTTCCCGATGTCAGCTACTTCACTAGGCAGTGAAAGAAAGCGCTTTGAAGGGGTGCGAAGGACATTGAGGGATTCTGGCATAGCACACACCATGATTTTCCTAGCGGGGTTAAGGATCACTTATCATGGGAGAGTTTACTTGTTTTTGGACCCTGTTGACGCTGGTAAATGGGCCATTCATGTGGCCACCACCTCTAGGAGCCAAGGAGAAGCTGCTGCATGCGATGATTCAGAGGAGGACACTTGAACGAGTGGCCATAGTAGTAGACCATTTGTACTTTCACCTTGGGAGAAGTTAAGTGACATTAAGTGACTTCAAAGTATCCTGGGTCTTTCTTTTTGGGTTTGCTTATAAGGTCTGAGAGATTACAATTTGTTTTACTGTTCTCACAGACAGTTGTTTTGGCTTAAAATACTTATCAGTACTATCTTCATGTTGTACTTCACTTCTAATATTTAATAAAGGAGAGGTTTAATATAACTTTCAGCTCATATAAAAGTAATAACTTTTTCTTATCGTTAGAAAGTGGGAAAGTACTGCGGAAGGGGGCTCTCAAATTTCTGTATAATGCTTATTTGCAGTTAATGGAATAAACTACTGTATACTGTTATTCTTTAGAGATGTTATTATTACATTTAGGTGGTATGGGTGGCACCCTGAGTCCCATAAAGGGACTTTTTTCTTTCAACTAGGCTGGAAAATGTTGGACAATCCGACTACATATAGTGAGCCATGTTGCTCATGGACTTACCCACACAGCATATATGGGACTTTATCATGCCAGATTTAATTACTATGTTACCCTCCTGTGCTGTAACAATATATAGTGGATGCGTATTTTGTTAATCATGCATCACAGGGGAATAGTCTCCCCAGGTCCATCTTGCTAATGAGCCTCTGCTCAATGATGAATGCCTGGTTAAATAAAGACTTGATTGATTGATTGATTGATTGAGTGATCGAATAGCTTTAATATATACTTATAGTCTATTCACTACACGCTATATATATTTTCACGATATATGATATAAAATTAAAAATAAAGTTTATAAAAAAAACAAATTGTGTCCCCTTGTTCTTGCACATCTCTTTTTCTGAAAGATGCTACCCTATTGGACTTTGCTGATTCCCTTGAGGTACTTGAAAGTTTCTATCATGTTGCCCCTCTCCTGCCTTTCCTCAAGGGTATGCATATTACCTCCTTTAGTCTCACTTTGTATAGCTCCTGGTGCAGACCCTGTACCATTTTAGTTGCCCTCCTCTGGACTGCCTCCATCCTGTCTATATCCTTGTGGAGATAGGGTCTCCAGAACTGCATGCAGTACTCTAGATGGGGTCTCACCAACTGTCTGTACAAAGGGATAACAACCTCCTGTTTTCTACTGGTGATTCCTCTCCCTATGCATCCCAGTATCTCCCCAGCCCTCCTTACTGCCTTCTCACATTGCTTGCCTACCTTTAGGTCATTTGATATGACTACATTCAGGTGACTTTCCATTTTTGTTGTTGTTAGTGCCTCCCCCCCCATTGTGTACTCTTCCCTGGGTTTTTGTTTCCCAGGGGCATTACTTTGCACTTATCTGAATTGAATCTAAGCTGCCATACATTTGACCATTCCTCCAACCTTGTCAAGTTCCTTTTCATCCTTTCCACCCCCTTGTGTGTCAACCCTGTTCCAGATCTTTGTGTCATCTGCAAAGAGGCATATGTTTCCTTCCAGTCCCTCCACAATGTCACTTATAAAGACATTACAGAGGACCAGTCCCAGTACTGAACCCTGTGGTAATCCACTAATAGCCCCCCTTTCTTCAGAATGGATTCCATTTACTAGTATCCTCTGTGTCCTGTTGTCCAGCCAATGTTTTATCCACACTATCAGCCTGGGACCTACTCCAAGGCTGGCTAACTTGTTTATTAATCGTTTGTGTGGGACTGTGTCAAATGCCTTGCTAAAGTCTAGGTTGACCATGTCCACAGCCCCTCCCTGGTCTACTACTACTACTTTGGTCACCCAGTCAAAGAAATCTGAGATTCATCTGACATGACCTTTGCTGAATCCATACAGACTTGGGACCACTGCCCCACTGGCCTCAAGGTACCCAGCAATTCTTTCTTTCAGAAGTGATTTATTTTCCCTACCACTGAGGTGAAACTATCAGGTCTATAGTTTCCTGTCTCTGTTTTGCTCCCTCTTTTGTGAAGGGGAATCACATCCACCATCCTCCAGTCCTCAGGTATCACCCCATCTTCCCATGATTTGTTAAAAAGGATAGTCAGTGGTGTCACTAGGTCTCCCCTTAGTTCTTCTAGAATTCTGGGAAGAATCCCATCAGGCCCCATTGCCTTGTTCACTGTCAGTTTTAGGAGTACATTCAGGACCCTTTCTTCTCTGAATGGGCTGGTATTGCCCCCCCCCATCCAGAGTGCTTCTTTTGATTAGTTTAGGTACCTTCCCCTCCTCTTCTTTTGTGAATATTGAGTAGAAATATTCATTCAGTATCCTTGCTTTTTCACGTCCACTCTCAGCCCACCCCCCATCCCTTTATTAAGACTCACTAACCCTCCCTTGGTCTTTCTTTGCTCCATAATGTACCTATAAAAGGTTGCATCCCTTTCTTAACTGACTTAGCTATCATTTCCTTGGTTTTGGCCATTGCTATTCTAGTTGCCTTCCCTGCGTCCTTCTGCTTTAACTGGTACAGTTCTCTGTCCTGCTCCTTCTGTGTTTCCTTATACTTCCTGAATGTATCTTTTTCTCCCTAACCTTGACACAGCTGATTTCTCATTGCAAATATACAACAGAAATACATTCAGTTGGTTGGCCTACTATCCCAGCATCACTGGACATGACTCTCTGACATCACACCAAGTCTCTGCTTTTGATCTTGGGGGACCAACTTTTCCCCAGACTAGTCAAAATTGAATTTTTATATTTGCCTTAACTTGCATTGTTATCCTGGCTGTCTAGCAGAGTTAGAAATACCTTACTGTGCCTTGGCCCTGTTTACATTCAAAACATGGCTTTTTTCCTATGAAAGGAACTCATTCCTTTGAGGTTTACTCAAATCATAGACCCTTTGCAGGACAGGAAAAGGGCCACTTAAACAAATATCATTCCTAGCTAAGTGTCCTGAGGCATGGGCTACAGATGAATGTGATTTCCACCTGTCCTCCCACCTCAGCTGGGCTACTTTATAGAGACATAGATTATAATAAAAATATAAAAAACATACAGAAAAAATGCTAGCATATCCTTCTCTGTCCAAGGTTCAATGAAGATACTATTTGTATCTATTGTAATGCTGTATTGGTACTAATCTCTTTACTACAACCCTGCAACTCAAATGGTCTGCTCACCAGCACAGTGGGAGTGTTTGTGCTTGCACTTGCAAGAGTGAAAATCGAGTTCAGGTATGAGCTTGGGACATCAGAGGGTTAGCTGTGAGAGGAGGACAGAGCATCTGTAGGACTGCTGACCTCCACTAGTGGGTGGGTCATTGAGCCTGGCACACACCTGAATCCTAGCTTTGACTAGGGGCAGACAGCAGATTAAGGAGTAGTGGCAGCCATAAACACATGTCTCTCAGAGGTTCATGCCAGGCATCATGTTGGAACTGCATGCCCTTTCCTCCAGTGGGGAGGAAAAATTAGACTGCCAGCCAGCAGCAGGCCCCACACTCAGTGACTCAGCCATGCCACCAGCCAGATAAATCTTACGGCAGGGGCTGGGGAACTGGTTAAGGAATCCTGCCAATTCAGCGGGGGGGGTCTGAGACCTACACATGCTCAGTCCTCTCACAGCTAACCCTCTGATGTCCCAAGCTCATTCCTGAACTCAATTTTCACTGCTGCAAGTGCAAGTGCAAATGCTCCCACTGTGCTGGTGGGCTGATCGTGTGAGCTGCAAGGTTGTAGGAAAATGTTTAGTATCAATACTACGAACATACAAACATACAAAATTTGCCAGCAAATAAAGGTCTAGAGGTCTATCAAGTCAGCTCAAATGTGCAGCTAGCACCCCTTATTCTGCAGCTGCCCCTTCCTTCCACTTTTCCCCTCCATTGACCCTCCCTCTTCTCCTGTCCCATCCCCTTTTAAAGCAGTCCACTGTTCTACTGGATACCACTTCTGCAGGTAATGTATTCCACCCAGCCACCACCCTCTCTGTAAAAAAGTGTCTCCTCATCTACCTCCTGAACCTTCCTACTTCCAGTCTCATATCAGGGCCCATGGTGTCACTCCCTTCCCTTACTTTGAACAGCCCCTCTGTACCTGTTTTGTTTATTCCTTTCATGCACTTAAAGGTTTCAATCATGTCCCCCGTCCCTCCTCTCCTCCAGCTAGTACATGTTCAACTCCCTCAGCCACCTTTCTTATGATAAGTCCCCCAGTCCCTTGATCATCTTTGTCACCCTGCACTGCACCCCCTTCAATAACTTAATGTCCATCTTCAGATACAGACTCCAGTACTGCACGCAGTACTTCAGGTGCAGTCTAACTAATGACCTATACAGTGGCAGAATCACCTCCTCCCTCCTTGAGGATATACCCCTTGCAATGCAACCAAGCATTTAGTTGGTCTTTACAGCTGCCTTCCTATATAGTGCTGAGTTGTTTATTGACTCTCTAATGAGCACCCCCAGATCCTTCTCCTCCTCTGTCTGGGCTAGCTGCGCTCCCCCCAGCTGGTAACTCCTCCTTGGGTTCTTCATCCCAATATTCATCACCTTGCTCTTTTTGGCATTAAACCCTAGTTGCCAGTTGTCTGACCAGGTTTCAAGCTTTGCCAGATCATCCTGCAACCTCTGCCATCCCTCTAGGTCTTCCAGCACCGCTTCTACCATGGCACCATCAGCAAACAGACTGATCTTGCTCCTGATGTCCAATGATATACTAACATACTAACATACTATTTGCCAGCAGATTAGGCCTTACGGTCTATTGAGTCTGCTCAAACCTTAGATCCTTAGTTGGGTGCCGAGACCCTCCCATCCCTTGTGCTCCAGAAACCCGTATTATCCATGCCCACCCCCCCGGGACAGGCCATCATCTGATACATCCACTTTCTGTGTCTGTCCCACCCTCTCTTGAAGCCCTCCACTGTGGATCTCTGAACCAGCTCACCAGGCAGTGCATTCCAAGGGTCCACCACCTCTCAGTGAAAAACCTCCTCTTTTCCCCTCACCCTTCCACCTTCCAACTTCAAACCATGCCCTCTGGTGATACCTCCCTGCTTTAGTCTAAAGATCCTCTCCATGTTTACCCTATTTATTCCCTTGAGGTACTTGAAGACCTCAATTATGTTCCTCCTGTCTCTCCTCTCCACCAATGAAAACAGGCAGAGCTCCTTAAGTCTGTCCTCATACGTCAAATCCCCTAGCCCTTGTATCATCTTTGTTGCCCTCCTCTGTACCCTCTCCAGCAGCTGTATGTCCCTCTTCAAGTGTGGTCTCCAGTACTGTACACAGTACTCAAGGTGTGGTCTAACCAGTCCATTGTATTGCGGCAGAATCACTTCCTTGCTCCTAGAGGTGATCCCCCATACAATGCATCCCAACATCCTGTTTGCCTTGCTAGCCGCTCTCCTGCACTGCTTAGAGTTATTCATACATGCATCCACCATGACCCCTAGGTCTTTTTCCCCTATTGAGGCCTCCAGCGCCTCCCCTCCCAGGGTGTACCTGTGTTTAGGGTTTCCCCTACCAAGATGCAACACCTTGCACTTGGTGATATTGAAATTTAATTTCCATGTGTGAGCCCAGCTTTCCAGGGTGCCCAGGTCCCCTTGCAGGGCCAACCTCCCCTCTTCTCCCTCAACTACTGCTCCCATCTTGGAGTCATCCGTGAAGAGACTCATTTCACACTCTATACCCTCCCTGATGTCCGATATGTATGCATTAAACAGGATCGGACCCAGGACCAAGCCCTGCGGTACCCCACTACCAACCTCTCTAGGGTTCAAGAGCTCCCCACAGACCACTACTCTCTGATTGCATCCAGCTAGCCAGTTTTCAATCCATCTGATCATCAAAGGGCCTACTCCTAACCCCATCAGTTTCTCCACCAGACCATTGTGGGGGACAGAGTCAAACGCCTTGCTGAAGTCCAAGAATAATACATCCACAGGCTTACGCCTGTCCAGTTCTGATGTTACCCATTCATAGAACTCCACAAGCTTGGTTTGACATGATCTACCTGGCACAAACCCATGTTGCCGACTATCCAGACCTCCCACCTCCTCCAAGTACACCCCAATCGTTCCTTTAGTATACTCTCCATTAATTTTCCCACCACCGATGTCAAACTGATGGGTCTATAGTTACCTGGTACTTCCCTCAACCCCTCTTTATGGATTGGTACCACATGTGCCTCTCACCAATCCCTAGGTACCCTCCCTGTCTCAAGTGACCTGCTGGAAAGCTCCACCAGGGGTGCAGCCAGTATGTTCACCAATTCCCATAGTACTCTCAGATGAATGCCATCTGGCCCAGGAGATTTGTCTTTCTTTAGGGCCTTGAGGGCTAACCACACCCTTTTGGCGGAGATAGCATCATCCGTCCCCTCCTCCTTACTGGCCTTTTTATCCTTACCCAGATGTGACACCCCTGGGGTACCTCTCTCTCCCTCTTGCTCCATTTCTGTTGCTCCCCTGATCCCACTTACTGACGTTTCTATCCCCTTCATGCCTTGCTTTGTAGATATCCCATCCCCCTTCCTAGTGAACACAGAGGCAAAGTACTTGTTAAATACCTCTGCCTGGTCCCTCACCACTTCCACCCACACTCCTTCTGATCTCAATCTGCTGAGATGGCCCTTAGTTTTTCTCCTCTCTCCAATGTACCGGAAGAACCCCTTTTCCCCTCCATGTATCCCCTGTGCCAGCCGCTGCTCTTTACTGGACTTTGGTCCCCTCACCATACGTGTGACTTTTCTAGATGCAAGCTGGTACATTTCCTTATCCCTATACCCTTGTTGTTTTATATTTTTGTAGTCCATCTTCTTTCTCTGACTGCTACCTGTACCTCACTGGACCACCAGCATGGTTTATGTGACCTTGCTCCTCACGCTTCAACTTAGCGAGATCCTGACTGCCTCATGAAGTCCCCGTTTATGACCTCCCATCTCCTTTCCACACTTGTCATTGAGGTAATCCCCATCAAGTGATCATGAGAATACTTCCCATGCCCATAAAGTCTGCCCCCCTGAAGTCCACTGCCAGTGTCCTAGATCTCCCCTCCCCATGCTTATTTGAAACCAGACAGTATTGTGGTCGCTCCCAGTCAGGGTCTTGTACAACCATGTCCTTACCAGATCCCCATCTGCCAGAACCACATCCAGGACATGCCCTCCCTTGTGGGCTCCATCACATGCTGTGTTAAGAACACATCCTGGAAGCCATCTAGCAGCCTCTGCTCCTTGGCCACCTTAGAGGACATGGTTCCCCAGTTTGTAACTGGCATATTAAGGTCCCCCATCAACACCACTCCTTCCCCTTTTGGTCCACACTGGGCAATGATGTTGTCCAGCAAACCATCCTCTAGAACATCACTCATCCCCGGGGGCCTATATACTGCACCCAGCTTGACCTTATCTCCTGCTGGGGATCGTAAGGTGACCCATAAGGCCTCCACGTTTCCCTCTGCCTCTTCTACCCTAGCAATTTCTATGTCATCTCTAATGAACATAGCCACTCCACCCCCTCTGCCCTCCTTTCTATCCTTCCTAAGCATAGTGTACCCCTACGTTTAGGTCCCAGTCATGGTTTTTGTTGGCCCACATTTCCGTGACCGCTACCATCCACCCCAGACAGCATGGCCTGGAACTCTGACAACTTGTTTCCCAAGCTCCTGGCATTTACTAACACCAACCCCCACCCCTTATCCCTGATTCTCTTTGTCGAACCTCACCCAGATTCCTTATACTTCCATCCTCCCTCTGCTCCTCCTGAAACCTCCACCCAAATCTGTTTCCCCCTCCCCCCTTGGGCTTGAAGGCTACAATGTCTGCAATGAATATCCCAAGCAACACTGGTCCCAACACTGAGTCCTGTGGAACACCACTCGTCACTACCCTAGGGTGTGAGAGCTCCCCACTCACCACCACCCTCTGGTGCCTTACCTGAAGCCAGTTCCCTACCCATCTCACCAGCTTTTCCCCCAACCCTGTGCCTTCTTACTTACTTCTCAGTTCCCAGACTTCCATGCAGCACCGAGTCGAATGCATTACTGAAGTCCAGATACAGGACATCCACTGCATGGCCCCTCTCCAGTTGCCTAGTTACCCAGTCTTAGAACTCCACCAGGTTGGTTTGGCAGGATCTGCCACATATGAAGCCATGTTCTCTGCTGTCCTGTAGTCCTTTGGCCTCTAGGAGGGCCACCAGCCTCTCCTTCAGGATAGTCTCCATCAGCTTACCCACAATGGATGGGAGGCTCACTGGTCTGTAGTTCTCCGGTTCATCCTTGGGTCCTGTCTTGTGGAGGGGCACCACATGAGACATCCTCCAGTCCTGAGGTACATGCACCGAGTGTAGTGATGCATATAATAGGTCTGACAAAGGTCCTGCAAGGACCTATGCCAGCTCCTTCAGTACCCTGGGGTGGATGCCATCTGGGCCTGGTGTCTTGTCCACCCTGAGTGCCTTCAAACCCTCCCGAGCTCTGCCCTCCACGATTTCCCCATCTGTCGCCCCTTCCCCCATTTCAGTCATTCCTCCCCCTTGGATATCAGCCCCCTCTTCTCCTTAGTAAATACCAAGCAGAAGTAATTGTTTAGTGCTTCTGCCTTATCACATCCTGCTTCCACCCAACACCCCTCCTTCCTTATCCTTACTATGTGGTCCTTACAGCTCCTTTTCTCCATGATGTACCCATTGAAGTCCTTCTCCCCTTCTTAATGCCTTGTGCCAGCCTGAGCTCCATAGATGCCTTGGCTCCCCTTACTGTCCTTGTCACCTCCTTCATTTCCGTCAAGTACTCCTCCCTGTCCTCCTCCTCCCTGTTTTCTTGTTCCTCCTAAAGGCAGCTGTTTTCCTCCTTATCTTTTCCATAACCTCCTTACTCAACCAGCACAGTTTCTTAGCCCTAGCCTTCTTGCTCTGGGCCTTGCAGCAGGTTTTGGTTGCCTCCACTATCCCCAGCTTTATGAGCTCCCACCTCTGGTTAGTGTCCATACTAGACTGAATTCTGGCCAGGTACCCTTTTACCACTTCCCCCATCCTACCAAAGTTGGCCCTCCTGAAGTCCAACAATCTTGTGCCAGATTCCACTCCTTCCTTGCCCATATCCAATGTGAGCCATACTGAGTGGTGGTCACTCCCTGACAATAGATACAATGAGTATCTTCATGGGGCCTGGGAAAGAGAGGGACATGCTGGTGTGAAATATATTGATCTTTTAAAGGTCGTTAACCTTGTAGAGCATGGATTTTAATGGAATAAATTGTTATTGTTGGGGCTGTCTATAGATACAGCTGATTGTTATAGGGATTACTTGAGTCTTAGAACCCAAGTTTTAAAGTGCCAGGATGTCCGATCTTAATGGTGAGAAATAACTGTTGAGGTTCCAAAGGGGTCCATTCTTGGATCCTAGTTAACTGACTTTTTTCTAATCAACAAACTTTAGTTTGTCAACTGACAAATATTATTTTGTATCAGATGATTCAATTGTTTTAATGAGTAACAATGATTTTGATCTTATAAGACAGAATATACAGCGTGATTCTGATTTAATTCAGAAATGGTTTATAAAGTTTTTTTTGTTAGATAATGAATGAAAAGTATTACTTTTAGAACTCATATTAAGTTGGATAGGACACATGTTTTAAATATTAGTACTCTTTCAACTCCTATGTAGAAAACCAGCCTGAAGGAGCCAGAGCTCGACTCATGTTTTGGCTCATAGAGTCAAGCCATACCCCTGTCTCAGCTCTGGCTTGGCTTAGGTGAAAAAAATCCTGCCTTGCCCACCTCTAGAGTCCTGGGGGAACTAGTTGTAGGTAAACCTTGAGAAAAGCCAGGGTGATAGGGCTAGTGTTGCCAGCAAGATTTGAAGCCACTCATAAGGAGGGATAAACAAAATAACAATATGAAAATAACAAGCAAAAAAAAAAAAACTTGCAGCTCACAAACCTGGATTTTTTTTGTTTGTTCATATATTCCATGAGATAGTCTTTCAAAACTATCTATAAGGCCTTGAACAGAGGGGAAAGAAAAGATGTTGCACAGCTATTTGAAGTAAACTCATATCCCAACCATTAAAAATAAGGACTATACAGTCTTTCTTCCATACATCACATACACCAGATATTTTATGAAATTTCAGTGATAGAGCAATGATTATTTGAATTTGATAGGTAATTTCTTGTAGGCTTAATTTCAACAGTTTCATATCAATATTATCAGTACCCTTTTTATTTATTTATTTTTAATTTAAGCTTTTCATGTAACCATAAGCATCGAGCCAGGAAGTTACCAGAAGCAGAATTTTGGAGTATAACATTCCTTGGGAATGTCATTAGAAAAAATCTGAAACATTCACCATGTGAGGCAAGTAAACTGTTAAATTACTGAAGACTTTTCCTTTGGCAATTTCCATGTCACCAATACTCACAATCCCATCCATCTTGATAATATGTGACATGAGCAACAAGAGAAAAGCTGCATCAAGAGTTAAATTATTATACATATATCTCATCAATTTGGAATTCTGTTGTTAGTATTGGTAGCTAATGGCCTCAGCTGCTTTTGCTGTGAAGGTTATATGTGCTATCATGTTTCAAAACTGAACACTGGATATAGATAATTCCTTCATTTTGAAATAACGGATACATTGAAGGGGAAGAGGGCTGAGCACATTAACACATATATACATATATATATATATATATATATATATGTGTGTGTGTATATATATATATATATATATAAATCCTCATATAATATCAGTTCTCTTATTCCTTATTATGTGTTCATACTGTGTACCCAGATGTACAGGAATCACTGTATTCTATAGAGAAATGGAGCATTCTACAGAAAAAGGTGCTACTACTGACTTATGTTGGTTATAAAGGAAAGCAGCCCGAAACAGTTTCCTTAGACAATAAGTACATAATCTACAGTAAAATCTTTCTGGAACTACAATGACAATGTATAGCTGACACCTGTTTTTAACTTTTCTGCAAAAAGAAGCATGGAGAACAGCAGCCTGGCATTTCAGTCCATAGTCTTCACCAATACACATTACAGTGTGTGTGTGTGTGTGTGTGTGTGTTTGTGTATGTGTATGTGTGTGTGCATGTGGGCACATGTCTATATACATATACTGTATATATATATATATATATATTAGAGGCAAAAAACTCTGTTTAATGCATTAGTTAGGGTTGTTCCACACTGACAAAAGCAAGGAAATTCAGTGTTAGGGTTGAAAGTCCCCCATGGCCCCACCTGCCCACACCCCCAACTGGCATCGGGGTGCACATTACAGTTGTCGGCCATAACTCTCACCTCATCACATGTGTAAAGAAGCAGAGGTGTAGGAAAATGAGGTGAGAGTTAGGACCGACAACTCTAATGTGCACCTTGATGCCAGATGGTGGTGTGGGGAGGGGGGGCCAAGGAGGGCTTTCAACCCTAACACCGAATTTCCTTGCTTTTGTCGGTGTGGAACAACCCTAACTAATGCATTAAACAGAGCTTTTTGCCTCTAATTTCCCTTATTTTTGAGAATGATAATAAGAAATAGTGAATGTAATGTGGTGGTGAGAAGGGCCCTGTGCTCCAGCCATGTAATGCGAAGGTGGGAGCGTGGGACCCTTTGGGCCCCACGCTCCCACCACATGATGTCTTGTCACATAGTAACATTGTGCCCGCAAACGCAAGTAGTAATGGGCATGGTGATGCAAAGCAAAATAGAAATAGAAACAGTAATGTAGACAAAAATGTTAAAAACAACGCAAAAGCAAGCGCAAATGAAAACGGAAAGGGTATCACACATGGTGGCGTAGACGTGAACGGTAAGTGAAACGGGAACGGAACCACAACCAAAAATGTTAACGGTAACAGTAATGTAAGCGCACATGCTGGTTTTCCCCAGAAGCTGCATAAAGAAAGACAGTGAATACAACGAATGTATACATAATAATGGTTCTCGGAGCAGAAAATGAGGAGTTGGAATACTAAATTGCTTATATCTCAGGAACCGTACGATGTAGAAAAACAATTTAAAAGTCATATGATTTATGACTTTCCTGGCTAGTTTTGCACTTCTGCCCAAAAAGTCTGTATCTCACACTGTTTCCGAGATACGGGCCCTGAAAGGCACAGCGAAGACCGTAATGTTATCCTATGGGAAAAAAAGAGAAGTTTGGAGTGCCATAACTTTGACTCCCTGTAATATTTCTTCACCAAGCCACAAAAAGGCGCATCTGTTGGATGTTGACTGTGTTTGCTCCAAATTTCAGCCCAAAAGACCAAACCATTATTTTACAGCAGGGCGCCAAAGGATTCCTGTAATGCATCGGACACCGTAATGTTATCCTATGGGAAAAAGTGTAAACTTTGAAGTGCCGTAATTTTGCCACCATGTAATATTTTTTCAATGAAATACTGAAAGGCACATCTGTGAGATATTGGCTGCTTCCAAATTTCAGACCAAAATACCAAACCATTCTTTTGCAGTAGGGTGCCAAAGAATTGCTGTCATTTCCCACAGCCAAGAAAGTACTGTCGAGAAGTTTCAGCTTTAAAGCAAAATTCATTCGACAGTGTCATGAAGTGTGACAGTACTTTGCAGTATTTTTCCAGAAATTTTAAAACATATTTCTGGGGTGTTTTACCCCAAAATAAAGACATGGCTAGCATCCTCAGGGTCCAACTTAGTGAATACAAAAAGAATTAGGTTGCTAGAGGGTCCCAATTTTAAATGCCAAGCATTTTTCTGATCGCTAACTGAAAATAAAATGGTGGATTTGCGACAGTAAAAGGGCCATCTGCGAAAGTAAAAACTGCATTTGCCACACTGTTGAACTTTTTGTTAACTTTTCCCATTGACTTATAATGGGAACTTGTTTTTTGAATAACTTTTGAACCGTTTAATATTTTTTCACGAAATCTTCAAAAGGCACATTGGGGACCCTGGCCACATGTTCCCTGAAGATTTTGGACCAGTCGCACAAACCATGCAACCTGTAAAGACAACAGTAAAATTCCAGAAAAGTGTAAACGCATGCACAGATCATGCTTAATAACTCTGCAGTCATATAGGCGACCAGTACAAAATTTGGCAGACCCCAAGGCATATGGGTCTTAATCATGTATTACAAATTTCAGGCAATTCCATCAAACAGTTACAAAGTTATTAAGGTGCAAAATTTTGGGTTTAACATGTAAATGGCTCCTCAACACGTAACTATAGTGGCATTACCATGCCACTACAATATATATATATATATATATATATATATATATATATATATATATATACACACACACTGCTGTCTCATGCATCACAATGTACACCAAGGTGTGCATATATCAAGTGCAACTGCACACCCTAGAGTGGGTTATCTATTATATATGTGTGTGTGTGTGTGTGTGTATATATATATATATATATATATATATATATATATATATACACATTAGAGGCAAAAAACTCAGTTTAATGCATCAGTTCAGGTTGTTCCACAATGACAAAAGTGAGGAAATTTGGTGTTAGAGTTGAAAGCCCCCCTTGGACCCCTCCAGACGCCCACCTAACTGGCATTGGGGTGCGCGTTGGAGTCGTCGGCCCTAACTCTCACCCCATCACATGTGTAAACAAGCTGAGGAATAGGAGAATGGAGTGATATTTAAATTGAGCCCCTAACCCCACCACCACCCCACCACTCCATCCTCCACAGACCGACAGATGCCAGGGTGTGCCATGGGGTCATGAGGCCTAATTCTCACCCCATTCTCCTTTACTGTATCATGTCAACCTGTTTACTCATGGAATGGGGTGAGACTTGGGCCTTCGACCCCATGGCACACCCCGGTGTCTCTCCGTCTGTTGAGGATGGGGGAGTAGGGTGGTTAGGGGCTCAACCCTAATGTCTCATTTCCCCACTTTTGTCACTTTAACCTAACTGATGCATTAAATTAAGTTTTTTTACAAAGAATATATATATATATATATATATATATATATTTATTGAAATGTTTCACTAGGAAGGCACACTGAGCGACAAGTCGCTCATCTCCTGGTGCGACCTGGAGGAAGGGGTACAATAGGAGTGACACTTTAAACATACAAGTTACAAGATCAATATTAACATATAATTCTAAGGCAGGTGTCACAAGCAGTGGTACAACAGTGTTGCACATAATAAAGTAGAAAGAGTGGACAATAGTAAGTGCTGGGTTAATAAATAAACAAGTGCTTACATAAAAGAAAGAAAGAGGGCTGGTGAGAGGGAAGGAGTTGGAGGGGCAAGGTGGGGGGGGAGAGTCATGTTCAAGTTACATTCAAGTTACAAGATCAACATTAACATACAGTTGCAAGGCAGGTATTACAGACAGTGTTAAAACAGAGTTGTGCATAATATGTAGGAAAACTGAACAATAATAAGTGCTGGGTTAGTAAGTAAACAAGTGCTTATGTGAAAGAAAAGGGTGAACGTATATGGAGGGGTGAGGTGGAGAGATGTAAGGAGAGGGGAGTAGATGAGGGATACAAGCCCTCAGGGAGTAGAAGAGGGACCCATGGAGTGCATTTGGCATCCCTTACATTCTGTGAGAGATGAAGGGCAGCCAATAAGGGGGGGAAATTTGGGGGAAAGGGAGGAGAGCTAGAAATTTGGGGGGTGAGGGTGCATGGGGTGAAATGAATGTGACGGTACAGGGGTAGAGTTTATCCAGGGCTTATACGAGGGAATTAGGGAGGAACATGGCAGCAACAGCTAGGCACAAGGTAATTTTTGAGACCAGAGCTGATGGAGTAGAAAGAGGATGAGTGCCAGATTTGAGAAGAGAGTGAATTCCAAATGTTTGGGTGGCGGTGAGAGTAAGCAGATTGGGTGATTAGGGTGGATCTGCGGGAAACCACCATGGTGTAGAAGTTGGTTGATCTAAGGGATTGGGAGGATGGGGGGGTTGTTATACAGGAGGAGGTTAGGTAGAAAGGGAGCACACCCAACCAGTGCTTGGAGGTGAAGTTAGCACAGTGAGAGAGTTGCCTATTTGCAAGAGAGGGGAAGGATAGGGCATGATGAAGATTGCAATGGTGAGTGCAAGGGGGCCATCCAGGGCAAAGCAGCAGAAGGAATTGAAGAGAAATATATATATATATATATAGACTGACAGATACTGGGGTGTGCCATGGAGTCATGTGACCCAACTCTCACCCCATTCCATGTGTAAGCAGGTTGACATGCTATAGTAAAGGAGAATGGGATGTGAATTAGGCCTCATGACCCCATGGCACACCCTGGCATCTGTCAGTCTATGGAGGATGGGTGTGTGGGTTGTGTAGGGGGTTAGGGGCTCAACCCTAACATTCAATTTCCTCACTTTTGTTGCTTTAACCCTAACTGATGCATTAAATGCAGTTTTTTGCCATGAGTTTCCTTACTTTTTGGAAAAGTATAATACAACTAATAAAAAATATGTATTGGTGGGGCCCCACGCTCCCACCAGGTTGCCCATTTCTGCATAACAATATGCATCTGTGGCCCATGCTCCCACTTAGCTACAGAGCCATACAGCAGCCCTATATGGCAAGGAACCCTTGTAACACTAATTTGCTGATATCTCAGGAACTGTAGCAGGTAGGAAAAAAATTCAAGTGTCATTATAATCATGACAGTGAGTACTATATCTGACAATAAAGACCAAACCCATATCTTGCATCATGTATGAGATACAGGCACCAAAATGCACTGGACATGCACTCTTTGGACCCTTGTGACACTAATGTGACACTAATTTCACAATATCTCTTTAACCGTGCAACCTACACACAAAATTCCACTGCAAACTTACTATATTGTTTCAGATCTTGTTCAAGCAGTATAGATCTAGTTGTAAAAACTCTGTATCTTGCTTCATTTTCGAGATACAGGTGCCGAAAGGCAAGACAGACCTCATAATGTTATCCTATGGGGGAAATCTCAACTTTGTGATGGCATATCTATGGAACCACCTAATTCCCCAACACCTAAATGGCATAATTCACACCTGTAGGGCATCCCTTCAACACACTGTAAAGTTCAAGTAAAAAGACCACACCATTAGTGAGCTCTGCAATTGTAATGTTTTTACATCTTTAAAAATTCTTAATTCTTGAGATAGCAAAATCCTGGGGTGTCAGATCAATCCTCATTTGCGAGCTGTCAAAATTCTAGTTCATCAGTGGACATCTGGTCACATCATGAGGGACATCTGGTCATGAAATTCTATCTATCTGGTTACCCCATGACAGACAAGGCTCAAGGACCAGGATTGTCTCGAGGACTAGGGCTTTATCATCTCGTGGACCAGGATTGTTAGCGAGTTGCAGTCAAAGAATTTTTACATTTTGAAAACCTATTTTTTGACAAAAATGAACCAAACAAAAGGCATTACTTTGTAGAGGGCATCACCCTGAGCAAAACCCATGCCTCATTTAGCCTAAAAATCACACGTGGAGAAAGCTATGACATTTTGTTTCCAGTAAAAACTGAAAACAAAATGGTGGCTCACAGACCAGGAATTTTTCTGATGGACTAGGAATTTTTGGTTCAGGAGGCAGCAAAATCCTAGTCCGTCACCTTAATCCTGATTCGCGAGGGGGCATCTGGTCATGCCATCAGGGACATCTGATCATGAATTTCTGGCTAGCTGGTCACCCCATGATGGACAAGGCTCACAGACAAGGATTGTCTCATGGACCAGGATTTTCTCAGTTCATGGACTAGGATCGTTAGCGAGTCGTGGTCAAAGAATTTTAAATTTTAAAAAGCTATTTTTTGACAAAAATTAACAAAACCAAAGGCATGGCTTTGTAGAGGGCATCACCCTGAACAAAAGCCATGCCTCATTTGGCCAAAAGGTCACCTGTAGAGAAAGTTATAACATTTTATTTGGCTGAAAAGCTGAAAACAAGATGACTCGTGGACAAGGAATTTTTCTGATGGACTAGGATTTTTAAAAATTCTAGTCCATGAGCCAACAAAATCCTTGACTGTGAGACCATTTTTAGTCCACAAAAAATACATATAAATTTTGGAGCAAACTGAGCATGCTCAGAACCTGAAAATTAAAAATTGAATAACTTTGGAAAAGCTTAATATTATTTTACCAAACCAACCCTGGATTGATTCTTGATCAAAGTTCTTTCTATGTTCCAAATTTCAGACCAAAAGACCACACAGTGTGGTTGCAGCACCATGGGCAAAAAAGTGTCAAAAGTGTCAAAAAGTGAATTATTTGGTATTTTGCTGTGAAGAAACTGTAAGTCTAACAGAAATGCAACTTGGTAAATCAAGGGATCTGCCATACCAGACCATTTGTTCCAAATTTCATGCAAATCTGTTGAACAGTTGCAAAGTTATAAACGTGTATAAATTGAGGTTGAACATTAAAGTACCTACTCAACCCTAACTATAGGGGTGAAACCATGCTCCTATTATATATATATATATATATATATATATATATATACACACATGTATTCATTGCCAAAAAACTCCATTAATGCATCAGTTAGGGATTCTATTAGAGGGACAAACATCAGGAAATTCAATGTTAGGGTTCCCAACCCTACCACTCCATCCCTACCCTCCCTTCCTCCACACACCAACAGGTGTTGGGGTGTGCCTTGGGGTCGTCAGCCCTAACTCTCACCCCATTCCATGTGTAAACAAGCTGATATGGTACAGTATAGAAGCATATGGTGAGAGTTAGGCCAGACAACCTTAAGGCACACCTCAACACCTGTTGGTGTATGGAGGGTGGGAGGGTGGGATGGGGTGGTAGGCTTGGTAACCCTAACATTGAATTTCCTAACTTTGTCCTTGTAATAGAAACCTTCATTGATGCATTAATGGAGTTTTTTGCAATGAATATATTTACAAAATGGGTAAATAAATTCAGAGATAATCCAATATCCGGATTGGCTGAAATGTGTCACATGGCCATGCAGTATTCTACAATGACCACACGCCTCCCAGTACAGCTGCACAGCTGTACTACTTTCCAGCCCCCTTCCAGTCCTCATAACCTTCTCACCTGTAGTCAGATCACTCCACATCTTTCACAGAAAGGCTGCCAGACATACCTACTGTAACACAGGCAGGCTGCTACAAACAGGCTGGCAGCAACAGCCATGACAAATCAATACAGCAGTCCCGCGTAATTCTCATCTAGTTAAGCCTGCCATAATTTTTTCACCTTTTTAATACAAACATTGCTAAAAAATATAACTGACTGGCCCAGAGGCACTGAGGGTTGAGGCGCTGGACGCCACACCTCACACTGCACCGGAGACCCAGGTTCAGGGATGGACTCAGGGACCCAGGGGTCGGCTGAGGAGGGAGAGGATTGAATGACTGGAGGACAGCTCTCCTCTCCTTGGGGAGAGTTCCTGGGGCTGCTCGGTGCCCTCGTGACCCTCAATGGAGATCGGGAGTTCTGCAGGGATCACCAGCCAGATGAAGGGGGCAGGAGTGCAGCAGACATCAGCAGGCAGCCTTGCGTGGATGTCATGGCATGCTGCACTCCCGGGGAAACATAACAAAGAAAAATCCCCATCTCAGGGATAGGCAACAGGACATGCGTCCACCCAGCCACACTCCACCACCAGTCTTCCTTCATTCCTGGGCTGAGCCCAGCCGGGCCTGAATTGAAATAGATAGAGTGCCCTGGATGGATAGGGTGGCCCTACCTTGGGGGGCTTAGAGCTGGGGGGAGGATAGCCAGGCTGGTGCCAGGAAATCGGAGGCTTCTCAGGCACGGAGGTAGAGCAGGGTGATATGGAGGATGCCTGAGAGAGTTCCCCGGGTCGATGCTAAAATGGAATTTAAAAAAAAAATCCATCTGGTTGATCCTGCCATTTTCATCATCTGTTACTGTTTCACTTTCCAGCCTGCAGTGTAGTATGACTGAGCAGTTTTAATTTTGTAATGGACATGCTGGCAGACCTTTAACATGAGGTATCTTTTCTCAAAAAAGAATATACCTTAGTTTTTTTCTGTTTAGGTTCTGTACTGTTTCTAAGTGAAGCCACCGAATGCAAAGGAAAGAGAGAGAGTGAGTCGGTGCCTTCAGAAGGGAAGCACTTTCACTTTCTAACCAGTAGTGTAGCATGACCGAGCAGTTTTAATTCTACTGTTTGATGTGGTGCAGACCTTTAAAATTGGGTACCTTTTCTGGAAAAAGTATGTAGAATTGCTTTTTAATGTTCAAGTGCTGTGCTGTTTGCAAGTAAAGCCACAAACTTCAGTGGAAGGAGAGCGAGCGAGTAGGCAGCTTCAGAAGTGAAGACACAAGCAGAAGCGAGTGTTGCTTAGCAACACTCGCTCCTGCTTGCATCTTCCCTTCTAAAGACACCAATGTGCTCGCTTTCCTCCCTCTGAAGTTAGCAGCTTCACTTGCAAACAACACAACACTTAAACATTATAAAACAATTCTACATACTTTTTCCAGAAAAGGTACACCATTTTAAAGGTCTTCCAGCATGTCCTTCAGCAGAATTAAGACCACTCGATCACGCCACACCACAGGTTGGAAAGTGAAAGTGCTTCAACCATAACAGATGTTGAAAATGACAGGATCAAGCAGATATTTTTAAAATCACAGTTTTCTTTACAAATCAAGGCAGGATCAACCAGATAAATATCAACTATAACTTAAAACCTATCACAGTGATGGCAAGATCAACCAGTTTATCTACTGTAAATTAAATATTTTCCTGTGCAGACACGGACTACTTTTACTCCCCCTCCCCAAATTTTTGTGGCCATTTTATGAGACAGATAACAAACTACAGGGTATGTGGTTGTGCTCTGACATACTCACACCTTGGGTGGTCGAACACAATTGGCTTGAGACCTCATGTGTCACATCACACACCAAGGCATGCGTTTATCAGAGCGCGACCACACACCCTGTAGTGGGTTATCTGTTACAGCTATATATAGATAGATAGATAGATAGATATTTTATATATATATATATATATATAGTCAAAAATGGCACTTTTGTTTTGAAGTAAATACATTAGATACATTGTAATTAGATAATCTGGTTCTAATCCCATAAGAGCTACTGATCATCTGTATGACCTTGAGTAAATCACTTTGCCTCTAGTTCAATGTGCCACAGTCCTCCGTGCTGAACATTATTTAATTTTATAATTTTGGGCTGGGAAAGGCACACTGAGCTGAAAGTCATTTTGAGGTGCATCTGGGAAAGAACAAGGAAATGAAGTCACTTGCTTAAGGCCACACAACATGCAGTTACAAGTTGTGTGAATCAAACTCGGGTCTCTTTGATTTACAAAGGTCATTCACAGCAGGTTGCTCTAACTTCTTGGCTAAACTGCTAGCCAGAACATGGACTGAAAACAGGACCCTACAGAAAACTAGATGTTTGCACACAGCAGATTTTTCTTTCATAACATCAGTTCAAGTAAGCACAGTAAGATAAAAAGAAGCATTAGTTTGTTTGTGAGATTCTACTCTACAGGTCCTGAGTGCTTTAGAAGCAACCCAGAAGCAGGCTATCTGATTTTTAAGTTTATTTATTTATTTAGATTTCTGCACACCAGCATAGTCCCATTTGAGCTGGACACCTATTTATTGGAAGGATCCTAGGGGACAGTTACAGCAGTAGATATAGTACATGAAGGTTACAAATGTGAAGGTTACAAATGTTGGTAAAGATATAAAATAAAAAGATTATAAGTAAAAATGATTAACATAGTTTCACATTAACATATGAACATACAAAATCACACATGCCCCCACAATGCAAATCACCACAGAATGTTATGCTGGTCCAACTTTAAGCAGAATTGCATGGTGCTGAAAGGCCTCTCACACAGTTTGCAAAGGGTGCTAACAGAAGACATAGACACGTGTTTCATCCTACCAGGACTCATCAGTATGCCTCGTCTGTTTGACACCCCAGTGCAATGGACCAGCTACCCCTAAGGCAGTGTGCCTGGGATATATTGTGGTGAACCCATTAAAATAAAAAACTATTTAATAGACAAAGAATCTCTGTGCGTAAACACTGAGGCAAGGGTTACCCCAAAGGGCATTTGGCTGGGAAGCCAAGTTTCAAGAAAATACAAAATCACACATGCCCCCACAATGCAAAGCATCATGGGCTGCATATGCAAATCACCACAGAATGTTATGCTGGTCCAACTTTAAGCAGAATTGCATGGTGCCAAAGACCTCTCACACAGTTTGCAAAGGGTGCTAACAGAAGACATAGACACGTGTTTACGTCCTACCAGGACTCATCAGTATGCCTCGTCTGTTTGACACCCCAGTGGAATGGACCAGCTACCCCTAAGGCAGTGTGCCTGGGATATATTGTGGTGAACCCATTAAAATAAAACTATTTAAAGACAAAGAACCTCTGTGCCTAAACACTGAGGCAAGGGTTACCCTAGGGCATTTGGCTGGGAAGCCAAGTTTCAAGAAAATACAAAATCACACATGCCCCCACAATGCAAAGCATCATGGGCTGCATATGCAAATCACCACAGAATGTTATGCTGGTCCAACTTTAAGCAGAATTGCATGGTGCCAAAAGGCCTCTCACACAGTTTGCAAAGGGTGCTAACAGAAGACATAGACACGTGTTTCGTCCTACCAGGACTCATCAGTATGCCTCGTCTGTTTGACACCCCAGCATATGAACATTCTTCATAGTAGTACCTTTATGTCATGCAGTTGTTAGAATCAGTATCCTGTGGTGGGGATAAGAAAAAGGATTGAGTGAGTTGAGGACTATCAGTCTGAAGATGAAGATAAGATGTATGCTATCTTACAGTACTTAAGATTAATGCCCTCTTTTCAAAATTGCTCTTCAAATTGTATTGATTTTTCTACTAAAATGCGCTAAACAAAACAAAAGAAAACAAGCAAAACAGAGAGACTGCAGGGTCTATCAGTTTCCATGTGGCCTCTGCAGAAGGGGTCATTTAGTCACAGCAAAGGAAGGAAAGACACAGATAACTATAAATATGAATAATACCACCTTGAGCAATACTGCAACAGTTGGGCACTTATACAAACAAAGACATGGGAGCTGGTGAATAGGAGTGGTGTCATACAACAGTATGCTGAGGTAGTAAAGCAACTGTCAAAATAAAGATAAAGAAAACTTTAAATGTGTATATGTGTCACAGATTCTGCCTAGATACAATAGTAAAGCATTCAAGGAAACAAAAATATGCTTTAAGTAGCATGGTGGCCCCATCCCCCTTAATCTTTCAGAAGGGATACATGAAATGGCTGCAGACACATTGCTTCAAACAGGAAGATTTGAGGTAAACAATGTTGAAGTAGGTATAATATATTTGTTACAGTGAAATATTATTTAAATATAGTATACTTGGTGCCCCCCGTTTATCTATCAGTAGGGATAAAAGAAATGGCCACAGACACATTGCTCAAAACATAATAATGTGAAGTAAGCAATATATAAGGTATACTGCAATATACTTGTAACATACTTATCACAGTGCAGAAATGAATTGTTTAAATATAGAATACCTGCTGCACCCACCCCCCCACCCCCAATCTCTTAGTGGGGGGATAAGAGAAAAGTTCACAGATACATTGCTTCAAGCATGATAATAGGAAGCAAACAAGATGAAACAATAAAGGAACAATGCATGACGGGGTGTGTGTCATGCTGGGATAACCCCATGCCTGGGGTTGGGCACGAGGCCGCAGGCCGAGTGCGTCCAGTGCTCCAGGCGTGGCATTATCCCAGCACAACACACACCCTGGAGTGCATTATTCCTATTATACAATGGCTTGTTGTTATATATAAAATAAAAAAAAAAAATTAAAGAACGTTTTTATTAGTGTGGAAAAAATATTTTTGTTTTCTAAGAGGAGGTGCAAAAAAAAGAGCTTATCCTAATGGTCCAAATGGTCATCCAAGTGGGTTCATAGTGAGGCTGAGACTAGACCTGTGGCGTTATGCAGGGATAACATCATGGGACCAGCCCCAGACTGACCAATCACAGTACAAGATTCTTTCTACCATTGTATAATAAATCTTGTTTCATCTTGTTTGCTTCCTATTATCATGCTTGAAGCAATGTATCTGTGACCCTTTCTCTTATCCCCCACTAAGAGATAGGGTGTGGGGTGTGGGTGCACCAGGTGTTCTATACTTAAACAATTAATTTCTGCACTGTGATAAGTATGTTACAAGTATATTGCAGTATACTTTATTATATATTGCTTACTTCACAATGGCAAGAAAGAATCTTGGACTGTGATTGGTCAGTTTAGGGCTGGACCTATGGTGTTATCCCAGCATAATGCCACAGGTCTAGTCTCAGCCTCACTGTGAGCCCACTTGGATGACCATTTGGACCATTAGGATATGCTCTTTTTTTGCATCTCCTCTTAAGAAACAAGAATATTTTTCAACACTAATAAAAACATACTTAATTTTTTTTTTTTAATTTTATATATAACAACAAGCCATTGTATAATAGGAATAAAGCACTCCAGGGGGTGTGTCATGCTGGGATAATGCCATGCCTGGGGCATTGGTCGCACTCGGCCTGTGACCTCGTGTCCAACCGCCCCCAGGTGTGGCGTTATCCCAGCACGACACACACCCTGGAGTGCATTATTCCTTTATTACACTATGGGTATCACAAATCCTGGAAATCTGATTGGCCATGACAGCTGTCTGTCCATGACTAAATCTCCACACAACCCACATATGAAGAACCAGCTGATTTCTTTACAAAAGTGGAACAAAATCACTACATGCTCAACACTTTTTCAAAACATTGCAGTCACCATTTTTTCACCAACTTCTAAAGCCATAAATCTACTGGCACATAAACATTTAAAAATGCACTTCAGGTTCATTCCCAGCATCACAACAATAAAAAATTTCAACCACCAAGCGTATCAGCAAATACACATCAATCAAATTTCACACATTCAAAGACTAATGTCACCACTCCTGAAACAGCAGTCATTGCTTCTGAAACCACTTTTGAGCCTCTGACTCTCTTTCCCTGCCTCTACAAGCCAATCCAGTCTGTGTTCCTTTGTCCCTCCCTTCAAATTTCAGCTCATTGTTAAACTCCCTCTCTCTGTTGTTTTTTAAGTAAAAAATCTAATTGTTTAAATTAGTAACACAGTATCATTCACAAGGAAGATAGCAACATACAGCGCCTGTCTCCACTCCCCTGTCCCTACCTCTCACTTTCAGCTATCTGCCCCATTTCAAACTACTGTAGCATTCGGGGCAGAGAAAAACACATCAATTCAATCATCAATAATCAAACATAAATGTATTTTTTAAATTAGAAAAAGGGGCAGCATATTGATAGTGTATCGGTACAAAGAGCAACACATGCTGACCACTGAATTTCTGTACTTTACATAATCACTGATCCATTCAGTGCTCCAGTCTCCACTTTAAACTCTCTTTTTCCCAAATTCAAAGAAACAAAAAATACATACCAAACAAATATGGGGATGGGTTGGGTCTCTCAATGGAACAGAACAAAATCCTTCTCTTTCACCTACTTATTATGGGGGAGGGGGATTATTTTGCCAACAGAGGCACTATATTTTCAGAAAATCTTTAAAAAACATTAATTTATAATTTACTATAACTTATTTTCAACAGTTTTTTAATATATGGATTCATGATTTAATATACTTAAAAAGCATTAAAAAAAAGTCCGGTAATACCCTTGCACCTCCAGTGTTAATAGTACTGTCAATCAATGCTAACAGTACTGTCAATCAATGTTAATACTATCATTCCACTTTTGAGCTATAGTATTAGCACTGGAATCAAACAGCCAAGTGCCCACAAAAATGCCTTCTGTCCCCCACATCATCCTAAGTGTGCCTCCTGATTGGCCACTTTTCATGTGTGGGCATGCAGAATATTTAAAAAAAATATGTGGCTCACTTTCTAGCTTAGAGAGACCATACTGCTTCTCAGCATTTCTTTGTTTTATTTTGTTTTTTCCCTCCTCTCACAAAAAAGAAATGGGAGCACAGCCCAAAGAAGAAAAAAGGTAGGACTACCTACCAGTTGTTCTTATACAGTGAGGCCAGGAATGGAAGAGGGCAGGGTGGAGTGTAGTAGGCTGAACTGAGAGCAGAAACAGCACAACATGGCAGTCAGCCAGCACAGAGTGCCCTTCACTGAAACTGCTGACTGCAGTTCCAAAATAAGAAAACACAAAATCGCATCCATATATTAAAAAAAAAATAATGAATAGGTGCCAGTGCATTACCAGCGAGTAGAGATGCAGTGAATTTAAAATCTGTCAGTGAAGTGGACATGAAGTGGCCACTTCACGTCATCATAAATCCAAGCAAAGTGAGCAGCACAAAGTGCTCACTTTGCCTTCCCATTCTGACTTTGCATTGTCATTCCTCCTTAACGCGAAGTAAGGTGAAGTGACAACAATATAGGCAGCCCCCACACATCACATGGCTTACAGTACTGTAAGTCACATGCTTTAGCCAGGCAGGAAGGAAGAGAGTCAGAAAAGCAGTTAGTTTTACTTTCTCCATTGCAGTGGTAGAAGGAGGAAGCATTCTGGGTGTAGAGAGAGGAGAGTTTGTTACTTGATAGTTGGTATCTTGCGATTTCACAAAAAAAAAATCTTTTTTATAAGATAACTCTAGTTTTTTTTGTAGTGTGTTTTTTCAGTTCTTTTTTCTACTAATTTTTTTTTATAAGTTCTGTTTTGTGTGTGTGTGTGTGTGTGAGACTGTGAGTGCGTGTGAAGGAGAATTGTGAGGCATCAGTCATAGTCTGAGGGACTTGTGCATGATGGACACGGGACGAGAGTCTGTGGCCTTTGGGCTTGTGCAGAAGGGAGGAGTACGCACAAGTAGGGGTGGTTAGATGTCATTGGACCACTCCCGATTGTTTAGTGTTGTGTCTCCCCTTCTGGAAGCAGCAGCACCAGTGCCAAAGGCAGAAACACATCCACCGAGTCCGCCACTACTACCACCACCACCAGTAGCTGCTGCAGGGGCTCCTGCAGCACCCCCTCCACCACATTCACAGCCACAGGTGGAGCCCCAGGTGAATGAAGATGCTTCCGGTAGTACATCTAGTTCCCCCGCAGCTCCTCAGTGTGGCAGATCTTTAACTGTGTGGGGGGAGATAGCACCATTGTGGTTTGCTGTTTGTGTGGTGTACAGGTGCGCCATGGCCCCTAGGGGACATATTTGAGGACTAGTGGCCAGTGCACACACATGGAAAACCACCACAAGGTGGAGTGGCAGGCTGCCACTGAAGGGGCCAGATGTCCACCTGCTGGCCCTTCTGTGGAAGGGGCAGAGGGTGCTAGTAGTGTTTTGCCTTGCTGCCACAGCAGGAGGAGGGCAACAGCAGCAGCTGCTCCACCACCACCACTGCCACCATCACCACCCTCATCACCACCACCACCACTACCAGGCTTTCCTGCTGCAGTGGACCCCACCACAGTGCCTGCAATGCAGGCAGACATTACACTGGTGTGGGTGACCCTTGAGGAAAGCAACAAGAGGGTGTGTGCTGTGCAGCAGCAGGTGGATCAGATCCAGCAACAGAAGCTGCAGATACTGTCAATGCTCCACCTACTGCTGGAACACAATGGAATCCCCATTAAGGGAATTTTTCTGGACACCTCCGCCCTACTGCTGTGCTATAGTGTTTTGTGATTTTTTTTTGTTTTGTTTAATAATAGACACTTGCCCTTTTGTTATAATGCAGTGCCTCAGTAATGTTGACTTTCTGTTGTGGAGTGCTTGTGGAAAAGCTGGTGTAAGCAGTGCAAGTATGATGTGCAAAATTGCATGTGTGAAGTCAGTGTTGTTTCATATGTGTGTGTGTGTGTGTGCGTGTGTGTGTGTGTGTGTGTGTGTGTGTGTGACATCAGACATTGTGCAGCTTCTTGCAAACATATATTGCTGACTTTGTGCAGTGTTTATGATATAAAGAATAGCAAGCAGAATAATATATATTTTATTGTCACCATCATCGTCAGTGGACTAAGTGATATGATACTTATTCAGAGGTGTCTGGCCAGAGTGCACCTTAGTCACATATTACACACATAACTTTTAGGAGAGCATGTGTTTTTTGTGCTATGGTCTCCGCAAAGTCATGTGTGCACTGTGAGTGACTGAGGTGCATAGTGACCTGATACCTCTGAAAAAATATCATATCACTTACTTCGCTGGTGCTGATGGTACCAATAAAATATACATCATGTATTCTTTATCTTTATTCTTGAGATACTGCAACAAGTCACACCATATATGTGTTTGCATGAAGCTGGACAACGTATGCACACACAGAAAAGAACACTGACGGCACACATGCAGTTTAGCACAACATACTTGCACTGCTTATTCATGCTTTTTGCGAAACACTTCCAATCCAATTCATGAGTCCCGACACAAAGTAAACATTACTGAGGCTCCATAAATATTTAATTTGTGAAACAGACATTAAAGAGATTCACCAGCTTGCAGCATTGCACCCGATATATGGGCACCTTACTTCCAGAGGAATCTTTCTTGCTCCACATATCCTTATATAGCACAATACATTTCTGTCAAAAATGCCTGTAATTTCATTAAAGTGTGTCACATTACAGAGGAATTCCCGTTCTGAAAAGCTGCCCAAATTCTGCCCCCTGCTCTCAGCAATGTTAGGATGTGATGCCAGGGAGAGCGCAGGTACATGCTCTATTATAGTGAAAGTCCAGCAGCTTTCCAAATGTCTCTTTATGTTATAATTGTCAGTTTGTGGTGAAATGTGTGGGCACGTTTCCAGTAATAAGAGCCTTGTTAGTGGAAACGTGCCCACATTTCACTACAAACTGACCTTTATAACATAAAGAAACATTCCAAAAGCTGCCAGACATTCACTATAATGGAGCACGCCCCCGAGTTCTCCCTGGCATCATGTTCTAACATTGCTGAGAGTGGGGGGGCATAATTTGGGTGGCTTTTTAGAATGGGAATTCCTCCGTGACATGACACACTTTAATAAAATTATAGGCATTTTTGACAGAAATGTATTGCACTATGTAAGGTCATGTAGAGCAAGAAAGATTCCCCTTGAGGTAATGCACCCATATAGTGGGTGCAACACCATAACTATGTAACTTGGTGAATCTCTGTAAAGCAGTAGTGCAACAATCTGTTGAACATTTTTACCTATACTTTTTAATGCTATTTTACATTGCCAATTTGCTTACATCATGACTTGTTTGATACTATAATTTCCAGTATTTGAGTCTGCTTTACTACTTTTTTTCATGTCTGAAATAATAAAAGGAGCACTCCTTTTAATACAGTGTGGACTAGCTTTTGTCAGTATTTTCCACTACTTTTCTCCATCAGTTGTTATATACCACTTCAGTTGTAAAATTAACAGCTTTGCAGCAGCCAGTGTTTTATGACCTCACAGAATGATATTTATTGAAAAACAGCGGCAAATAGTGCTAAACACCTGGTCAGAACAATATTGAAAGGTGTGTTCCTTTGTTTTTGCAGACATGAGAAAAAGTAGTAAAGCAGACAGAAATTGTGAAAAGTGGGATATCATTCAAGTCATGACTCGGAGGTATCTAGTGGCTTGCAATGTAAAATAGCATAAAAAAGTACAGGTCAAAATTGTCAACACATTCTTGCAATGCTGCTTTAAATTGTAATGTCAGTATGACATCATGTGCTCACAATCACAACACAAAAAATACATTTGTCTGGTGTGAATAAAATTGACAAGTGGTAACAAAGTGAAATTGGAGCATTACACCACATGCAAAGTCCTTCAGAGTTAATGGCTTATTCAGTCATGCACGCAGTACTCACACAGACACCTCAGATTTTTTTCTGCATGCCCAAAATGCATCTGTTTTGTGTGCAGAAAATTGGCAAGTGGTAATGAAGTGAAATGGGAGTGTTACAGCACATGCAAAGTCCCCTCAGAAATGATGACCATGAGTGAACTGTTGCTGGTCCAATGTGTGCTGCAATTCCAGCAAATGCAATGTGATCATCTCAACCAGATGGAAGGGTGCCCTTTGTCTGTACACTAATAATAGCCTTGGTGAGTTGATAATATATATATATATATATATATATATATATATATATATATATATATATATATATATTTGTATTTTGTAGGTGGGGGTTGACATATACAGACATGCACTCATGGTATTGTTTTGTATAACAGATCACAGATACTGTTGGTGTGCACATTCCAGTGCTTGATGAGAACTTTTTGCATAGACATTTGAAATGGATAACTCTCAAGCCACTGAAAGTAAGTATTTTTTGGGGGTGGGGGGAAGCATATTTGCAGGTTTGTCTCATTAATGGTTTCTTATTTGGTTACTTCTTCGCAGATTTTATCTGCATCCTTCTTGAGTCTGGTTGTTAATGATGGTCATGGTCATCGATTGAAATGACTTCTTCATGTTGCATGTCTGCCCCTGCCTGGGGGGGCTGATGTTGAAAAACATCCTCGGATAAGGCAACTATGACACAACAAAGCGTCTGGAAGTTTCTTAAAAAAAGAAATGAATGACTTCTTACAACTTGATTGTCAATGGTTCTCAATCTCAAGTCAAGTTACATTTCAAAACCACATCTTGTCAAGTAACACAACCTGTGTGCAACTTTTTCAGCACTGTCATGGCTACACAGCTGCAAGTTCAGAATACAGTGCATGATATCTTGCAGAAATGGTTTTGCCGAAGTACACATGTCACCTAGTTTATGAATCTTACTCAATTGCATTTGCTGCAGTCTTTAAAAAAAATAGAACTGAAGAAATAAAATCTTGATACCTACCAGTATGGATTTGAAATGGATATTCCATAGGTTCCTGTGTAAGGTACAGCTGCATTACCATTCATACCAACTTTCAGTGAAGGAGAGTTTTTTTGTTAATCTGTAAAAAACACAAAATAAGTTTACCATATGTGATTGACCATTGCAACTCAGAAAAGCTACAGAAAACAAAACATACAGCTAAAGGAAGTTAAACAGCATAAAAAACATTAGTACACATACTCACTTTATAGTTTTAATATTAAGAAGCATTGTGCCTGTGGATGATGGATGTGGTCTCCTGTTCAACTCCCTCTGTCCTGGCATGGTTAATGTAATGGGGAAACACTGTCTGAATGACACTGGTGGTGGGTGCTGGTGGTGATAGCTGCGGCACATGATGATAGTCCCTGTGACATCTTCCTGCATCTGGAGGTGGTGGCAGTGGCTAACATCAGTCATGGTGGTGGTGGTCTGAGGAGGGCAGACAAATTAATTCTCTGTGGCAGCAGTGGCTAATAGCAGTCCCAGTGGTGGTGGTCCTGAGGGGCAGACAAACTAATTCTCTGTGGTGACAGTGGCTATCCAGTCCCAGTGGTCATGGTCTGGCGGGGCAGGCAAACTCATTCTCTGTGGTGGCAGTGGCTAACATCAGCCCCGGTGGTGGGGGTCCAGGGGGTGGACAAACAAATTCTCTGTGGTGGCAGTGGCTAACATCAGTCCCAGTTGTGGTGGTCTGGGGGTGGACAAATTAATTCTCTGTGGTGGCAGTGGCTAACATCAGTCCCGGTTGGGGTGGTCTGGGGGTGGACAAACTGATTCTCTGTGGTGTCAGTGGCAAACATCGGTCCTGGTGTGGTGGTCTGACTCCAGGGGGCACACCACCTTTTAACAAATTCAGTTGAAACCTGCCAAAATTAACCACATCATCATCCTCATAAAGAAAACTATAAAGAAAACAGTCATCGATGTCTGAAGTCTGACCACTGGGAAATTCTTTCTCCATTGTGTCATTATCTACATTAGTGGTGGACCATTTCATGCTGCCACTGACAGTGCCACCAGGATGGTCCATTTCTACATCACCAAAACCACCATGATTAGGCCGGGGTATGAATACCGAGGTTGCAGTCTGTGCTGGTATGTGCCTCTCATTCATTTTTATGAATGTTAGCAAACTAACATTTGCAAGAGAGAGGGTTGTCCAACGATCCCTGACTACTACACCTGTTGAGCTGAATACCCTCTCGACACTTACACTGGAGGGTGGGCATATGAGGTACCTCAGTGCCACTGCAGTCATCTCTGGCCATTCACTGACCTTTCCACTCCAGTAAAAAAGAGGATCATCAGTTATTGACAAATGCCTGTTTTCAGACAAATATGACTCAAACATTCTGTGTGCCGCACTAAGTCCAGTGGTTGATGCATCATCCTGTTCTCCGAAATCATTTATTTCACAAGTCCCCACTTGGGACAAAGCCTCCCAAAGTGGGTTGATGCCAACCACTTTGGATGACAGACCACCTGGAACTGCAGTCCCCTTCACCTGTTGCTAGGCTTGCTTGTAGAGCAGAAAGCAGCTAACTAAAAAAAGAAGCTACATTTTCTTATTAATGTAAAACTTATATCTCAGCAGGAGTCAGTGTCTGTTGAGATTAAGTAGACAGATACTTTATTAGAAGTAGAAGGGGTCTTATTTAGGGTTTAAAAAAAGAAAGAAAAGAAAGAAAGTTAGTGTGTGTTCTGTGCTGGAAGTGTACTGTATCAGCTGACTTTGCTAAACCAGTAGCAGGAAAGAGAGCTTAACTGGGGGTGTAGCTTAGGCACTATAAAAGCAGGTGACTCAAATTACAACGTCCTGTTGCTAGGCTTGCTTGTAGAGCAGAAAGCAGCTAACTAAAAAAAGAAGCTACATTTTCTTATTAATTTAAAACTTATATCTCAGCAGGAGTCAGTGTCTGTTAAGATTAAGTAGACAAATACTTTATTAGAAGTAGAAGGGGTCTTATTTAGGGTTTAAAAAAAGAAAAGAAAGAAAGTTAGTGTGTGTTCTGTGCTGGAAGGGTACTGTATCAGCTGACTTTGCTAAACCAGTAGGAGGAAAGAGAGCTAACTGGGGGTGTGGCTTAGACACTATAAAAGCAGGTGACTCAAATTACAACTTCCTGTTGCTAGCCTTTTTCTTACTAATTGCCTCCATCCCACCCCTCCACCCACCCACCCACCCAAAGCCAGTTCTACTTTTATAGCCACTGGATTTGACTGTCAGTAGGAACTTCGTTTGGCAGTAGGAAGGAAGAATCATAGAGAAACATTGGTTTTGTCAACCCTAAAGGAAAAAAGTAGCTCACTCCTCCCCCAGCTGCTGGTGGTCTGACATTGAGCAAGGAAGAAGGAAGCTACGAAGATAGGAAGTTGCCTTCCCAGAACAGGAAGGGTGAGAGTTGTAAGGAGAGGAGAGAGTAAGAATACAGAGAAACAGTAGAGGGGGCACAAAATAAGACATGATAGGAGTGGTGCAGTGCAATGGCTGTGGGGAGACAGTGTTCCGGGAGACATTCTGGAGGCTGCGATACTGCCCTATATGCAGGCACCTTTCTGGTCTGAGAGAGGAGGTTGCCCATCTCCAGGCTGACCTGGCTAGGATTTGAGAAACCTCCTCCCCCACCCAGGGACCACCAGAGCCAATGCCACTACCTCAGAGGTTGCCAAGAAAGAGGAGAGGCTGGACCAGGGTGGGCTCAGAGAGGGAGAGGGTGGTGGAACAGAGTTGCATCCCTCCAGCTGTACCTCTCCACAATTCATTCACTCTTCTGGTGGATAGTGGTTCCTCTATGGAGGCACCTGCAGTGGAGACCAAGGAGGATGCTGGGAACCTTCACAAAGAAGACCCACAGGAGGGTGGCATGGGACCCCACAGGGGAAGGAAACAACTCCTGGTGGGGGACTCAATCATTAGGGGTGTAGAAATGGGAGAGGAAGGGGAGAGGGAGGTAAGGTGCCTGCCTAGTGCCACGGCTTGGAAGGACAGGAAGCGAATCCTCAGGATCATGGGAGGAGCTGCATGAGGAAGGGAGCTGGATGTCATTGTCCACCTAGGGACAAATGACCTGGCTAGGAATGGGATCAGAGCAGTACAAGAGGAGTTTGTAGAGTTGGGGAGGGGCCTTAGACAAGTAGCGCATACGGTAACCTTCTCGGAGGTGCTGCCTGTCTATGGCAAGGGTGATACTAGGGCAATCCTCACCAGGGAATTCAATGAGTGGTTGAAATACTGGTGTGGAGCTCAGGGTTTTGGCTTCATTGGGGACTGGGGAGCCACCTGGAGGAATGCAGACCTATACTGGTGCGATGGTCTGCATCTGTCCAGGGGGGGAAACAGGATCCTAGGTGAGAGGTTTAAATGCTTCATTGGCAAGCATTTAAACTAGCCAAGGGGGGAGGCACTGAAAAGGAGCAGGGAAATCCCAGCATCCCCCCACAAAACATGGTAATTAGTGAGGTAAACACCAAGGTAGAGAAGTTAGGAGCAGAACCGAGGTAAATGTAAAAAAAGGCAAAGGCAGTAAGGACAGGAATGGGGCTAAAGGGGTAAGGCTATCAAAAAGTGGAGGTGATGAGTACCAATGCCTATAGTCTGTGTAACAAGCTCCTGAACTAGTGGCCTTGATGGAAGAGGGTTGCCTGGATATTGTAGCAGTCACAGAAACATGGTACAGAGAACCATGACTGGGATGTCAACATACCAGGATACACAATCTACAGGAGGGACAGGGAGGGTAAGAGGAGGAGGAGTAGCTCTCTATGTAAAGGAAGGATCAAAGCAACAGAACTAAAGAGTAAACAGGGAGCAGATGAGGCACTCTGGGTCATCCTGGAGCGGAAATAGGCACCACAATCCGCATAAGGGTTGTATACAGACCTCCATCTCAGGGAGGGAATGGACAAGGAAATGATAGAAGGCTTCCTTAGAATGGCAGAAAAGGGGAGATATTGTTGATGGGGGACCTGACTATGCCAGATGTTAACTGGAGCACCTTGTGCAGGTACATCCAAGAGCAGGCCATTCTTGATGTCTTACAGGGCATGCCTCAGACAGCTAGTATTGGAACCCACTCAGGAGGGAGCAATCTTAGACCTGGTACTCTCAAATGGGGATGGAGAAAGAATCTCAGATTTAGAAGTGGGTAGCCATCTGGGAACAAGCGACCACCAAACAGTGTGGTTCACGATAAACACAGCCATACAATCAAGCCATACAAAAGCAAGAGTATTGGACTTTAGGAGGGCTGACTTTGGGAAAATGTGAGAGTACCTCAGAAAAGCACTAGCAAACAGACAAGAAGGAGGAGTGGAGGAACAATGGGGAGTAATCAAAACAGCCACCACAGAGGCAACAAGCCTTTGTGTAAAGCAAATCAATAAAACACAACGAAGGAAAAAAACGGTATGGTTCTCAAAAGAGGTGGCAGGGAAGGTTAAGGAGAAAAGGATAGCATTCAGGAAATATAAGGAAACACAGAAGGAGCAGGACAGAGAACTTTATCAGTTAAAGCAGAAAGAGGCTGGGAAGGCAGTTAGAATAGCAAAGGCCCAAACCGAGGAAAGGATAGCCACTTCTGTTAAGAAGGGGGATAAGACTTTTTATAGGTATATTAGGGAGCGAAGAAACACCAAAGGAGGGATACTGAGGCTTAATAAAGGGGAGGGAATGTGGGTTGAGGGTGACAGTGAAAAAGCAGGGATACTGAACGAATATTTCTGCTCAGTATTCACAAAGGAAGAGGAGGGGGAGGTACCTAAACCAAACAAGAGAAACACTCTAAAGATGGGGGTCGATACCAGTCCATTTACAGAAGAAAGGGTTCTGAAAGAACTAATAAAATTGAAAGTGGACAAAGCAAGCAATGGGGCCTGATGGGATTCACCCAAGAATTCTAAAAGAACTAAGGGTAGAACTAGTGACACCGCTGACTACTCTCTTTAACAATCATGGGAGGATGGGGTGGTACCCAAGGACTGGAGAAGGGCAGATGTGATTCCTCTTCACAAAAGTGGGAGCAGGACAGATGCAGGAAACTACAGACCAGTTAGTTTGACCTCAGTGGTAGGGAAAATGATGGAATCACTTCTGAAGGAAAGAATTGTTGAGTACCTAGAGGCCAGTGGGGCACAGGACCCAAGGCAGCATGGATTCACGATGGGAAGGTCATGTCAGATGAATCTAATAGATTTCTTTGACTGGGTGACCAAAGTAGTAGACCAGGGAAGGGCTGTGGACATGGCCTACCTAGATTTTAGCAAGGCATTTGATATAGTCCAACACAAAAGATTAATACACAGGTTAGCCAGCCTTGGAGTGGGTCCCAAGGTGGTAGCCTGGATAAAAAATTGACTAGACAACAGGACACAAAGGGTAGTAGTAAATGGAGTACACAGTGAAGAAAGGAGGGTTACTAGTGGGGTACCGCAGGGTTCAGTACTGGAACTGGTCCTTTTTAATGTCTTTATAAGTGACATTGCAGAGGAACTGGAAGGAAAAGTATGTCTCTTTGCAGATTACACAAAGATCTGAAACAGGGTTGATACACAAGATGGAGTGGAAAGCATGAGAAGGGATTTGGCAAGGTTGGAGGAATGGTCAAATGTATGGCAGCTCAGATTCAATACAAAGAAGTGCAAGGTAATGCACATGGGAAACAGAAACCCAGGGGAAGCGTACACAATGGGGGGTGAGATACTGACAACAGTAAAAATGGAAAGGGACCTGGGTGTAATTATATCAGATGACCTAAAGGTGGGCAAGCAATGTGAGAAGGCAGTAAGGAAGGCTGGGGAGACTGGATGCATAGGAAGAGGCATCAATAGTAGAAAACAGGAAGTTGTTATCCTCTGTACAGACAGTTGGTGAGACCCCATCTGGAGTACTGTGTGCAGTTCTGAGACCCCATCTTCAGAAAAGACATAGACAGAGTGGAGGCTGTCCAGAGGAGGGCAACAAAATGGTGCACGGTCTGCACCAGAAGACATATGAAGAAAGACTAAAGGAGCTTAATATGTATACCCTTGAGGAAAGAAGGAGAGAGGGACATGATAGAAACTTTCAAGTACCTCAAGGAATCAACAAAGTCCAAGAGGGTAGCATCTTTCAGAAAAATAGATGTGCAAGAACAAGGGAGCACAATTTGAAGATAGAGGGGGGATGGCTCAGAGGTAATGTGAGAAAGTATTTTTTCACAGAGAGGGTTGTGGATGCATGGAACAGCATCCCTGAGGAGGTCGTGGAGTCAAGAACAGTGGATGAATTCAAGAATGCATGGGACAGACATAAGGCAGTCCTAGTGGGGGGTAGGAGGAAGTAAGCTGTTGGTTAACCAGGATCTGCAGCTTATCTGTTAGGTAGGAAAATGGGCAGACTAGGTGGGCCAAGCGGTCCTTATCTGCTGTCAAATTCTACGATTCTGTGTTTCTATGTTACAGGATATGTTTGGTCCTCCAGGTACACCTTCAGCCGCATTATGCTGCTGATGTTTGCTGACCTTGGCACGTGACTTCTGTGCCCCGTGAACCAAGTGCATCAGTTGCCCACTGACATTTTTTACCTGTTCAGGCCCTTCCTCCAGTACTGATGCAATTCCATGTTTGTATCGTGGGTCCAGCATTGTTGCTATGGCAAAGTTGTCACTACGATGAATGCTCAAAATGTGATGATTCTGGTTAAATACTGTCAGCATGTGTTTCAGCAACATACTGCCAGCACTGTCTCCGGAAACATCAAGGCCATGCTGTACATTCACCAATGTCTGCCTCAACACCCGCAGCAGTGGAACTGATTGGCTAATGGAGGCAGACTCACCACTCACTGCCTGTGTGGCATGTTCAAAAGGACACAAAATTGTTATTAGAGTTTCCATGATGCGCCACTGTTCAGTCGTCATAGACATGGAGGCCCTGGAACTGTCACAGCTAGTATGCATCACAAGATATTCTGAGATGCCTTTGTATCATTCATACAACCCCTCTGCCTTGTATAAAGTGGAGTTCCATCAAGTGACAACTTCCAGCTTCAAGTGGTGCTAAGGGAGGCTGTTTCACAACTGAACTGCCAAAGTTGGTCACGGGCCTTTGCAGATCGTGAAAAGTGAGAGCAGATATGGCATGCAACTGTCAGCATTTCCTTTACATCAGGGTGCTGAAAAAACTCCTGCACCACAAAATTTAAACATGGTCCATGCATGGAACATGAAAAAAGCCACTATCCCTGATGCGTTTCATAACATTTGACCCATTGTCACTTGCTCTGAACCCAGCTCTCAGGAACAGGGGGTTCAGCCACTTGTCAATTTCAGTCAGTACCATGTCCAACATCTTTTCACCAGTGTGTGAGCAGATCACATTGTGCATAGCAATCATTGCATGCTGTCAAATTTCTGGAAGATTGCTACCACAACACTCCACCTTACTGCATTGATTATTCACACTACCAGCATCACAAACAACCCCGGCACCTGCGCCCAGTGTGCAGTTATACACAAATATGAACTCCCAGCTGTTTTGCCACTTGTCCCCGTATCTATACTTACATGGATGAATGAAGAGGAGCAATGTTGAAGGGCATGTCTTACTTAGTCGGATACAGTATGGAACAACTCGGGGACAGCATGGGTCAAAAAGTATGTTCTGGTTGGGACTTTCCATTTTGGAAAGACACATGCAGCAAACCGCTTGAACCCAGAATTCTCCACAAAGGAGAAGGGCAAAAGATCAATTGCCAGCATTTCAGCTACAGCAGCATTAAGTTCACGTGACACTGTATGATTGGGTGGGTACTTCAGCTTATGTGCTAAAACAATCTGTAACACGGGCTGACTTAAACGTTTTACATGGGTTGTGATGACAAATGGTTCTGCTCTGCGAATGGCAGGTGGTGGAGTGTAAACATTTGATGAAGATGGTTGCACAGGTGATGATGGCAAACCCAGAAATGCAGTTATTTTGCCAGATTTGCCAACTGGGGTTGATGTACCACTTGCACTAGACATACTGCATTCACCACCACCACCAGCAAAACTGCTACTCTCACCAGCAATGGGCAACATTGCAAAATCATTATGCTCCTCCACCTCGTCATGCCTGTAGTAATCCTTATTTCCTCACTGCTGCACACATCTAATTTCCTACTGGACATAGCACTCATGGAAAAGGATAACATGCTCATAATGGTTGAGGATGAGGGTGAACGCCCCACTGTGGTATAAGCTGCCGTCTTGTGCTGGGTCCACAGTGCCATGTGCCTATTCTTAAGATGTGTATGCTGTCCTCCTGTGCCCAAACGGCTCCCCTTTTTACCTTGACTCACACGCACGTGGCAAACCTGCCAGATTGTAACTGACTCATCATTTGCATCTTGAACAAAAAATCCCAAACAAGGGATTGTGATGCTCTACTTTTAACATGTCCATGATGCTGCTTATTGAACTCTGTTCTTTTAAGCACTGAAGTGTGTGTGTGGGGGGGAGGCGGGGTTGTGCTATGTGATATTTTGGGCAGTGCACACCTGGACTGCAACTGGCCACCACAACTGCCTATCATTATTCCTGGGTCATCATCATCATCATCACCATTAACCGATACTGGAAAATCACAAGTTTTTACAGGGGGGGATTAATGCAAGCAGATCCAGACACAGCCACCTTGAATTTCTTTTTCTCCAGTTCCCAACTGGGGTCACTGACATCATCATCATACTTATCAACATCACCCACATCCACATCTTCTGCTTGGATGCTGGCCTGTGGACTACATGTTGCAACCACAGCAACATCATCATCATCACCACATTCATCATCATCATCACCACCATCACCTGATATTTTTTCACCACACTGTGAATCACTGCATGGAAAATGCGTGACATGAAATGCAGTGGAAGAAATATCACATTGTATGCTATCGTTGACATGATTATCAGAATCCCCAGGTTCAGTTACTGGGATGTTACTGGGAAGTATGATATCATCTACACTGCTACTCATTTGCACTGCTTCACATTCCACTATATTTTTGGACACAGTACACTGGTTAGAAGTCGAACTTGAGGCAGCAATACTCATATGACTACCACCACCAGCAACTGCACTAACACCACTGGCTGGGACAACATAATCTCCTCCAAGTACGAGTGAAGCTACTGATTGGATGGTAAAAAACATTGCAGGAGAAATACCTTTCCTCACATCAGAAATGCACTTCTGCGTCTGCATACTACCACATCCACAGACTATCTTACCACTGGCAGCAGTGCCATGGCGAGAACCAGCTTTGCTTGCACATCTCTTTGCGGACATTTTGGGGGATCAACAACAATATTCTAAACAAATTTAGATTTTGGAACATTCACTCTGTGTGAGGAGATACTGGATGTGAAGCCAGAAAAACAACTGTGGCTTCAACAACAGATAGAGACGCAAATTCACAAGTGAAAACAACACCTTAACTCACCAGTGATGCTGAGATCACAAACAATCCAATCTGGAAAACAATTCCTTTTGCCAGTGAGGGTGGAGCATTGACTGTAGATTTTTAGAGCAGTACAAGCAGCAAAACAAAGAACAGATACCACGATGGCAGTACAAAATCATGCAGCTGCAGTGGATAGCAGGTTCACACTGCTGTGCCTGCAATTACACTGTGGTACTGCCCCTCCCAACCCCCACACACACACACACCATACTTGACAAAGCCCTCTGGAGCTGCTCCCCCATCACAGCCCCCGTTTCACTATCCTCCCCATCTCTCGCTCTCTGCAGTTGGTTTCAAACCCAGTCCTCCTTGTTTCACTGTCACCCAGCCTCTCGCCATCTGGGACAGCGTTAAACCCTATGCAGTTACTCTGCCATAGTCTATCAACAGATTTGGAGGTTTCCAGGGGTGTGTTATCTAGGGCAACTGATTAGAAATAGCTTAGTATTCAATTACAACTGCTCAGTATTTTTCTCCTATTTGTCTAATTGTCATGTAATCACTCTTTAATGCCTAATGATCAGGCCTCTGTAACCCCTGAATATGTGTATTGTCTTATTGTCCACCCTGACATGAAACCTTTGTAAAAGAGCTCACACTCAAAGGTCTTTCCAAAATACTAATTAAACAATTAATTAAACACAATAAAAGGTGTATTATTTTATGTCATGCAGCACCACACACACACACACACATACACATACACACAATTTGTCTACAACAAGTAATGCACAGCAAATTGAAAAGTTCAGTAATATGCCACGTATTGTAAACAACCTGAAATTATGAACTGCTGTACCAGATCCACACAGCACACAATCAGCAAGACAATTTCAACAATTACTGACAATATTACTGTGTACATTAACACAGTCAGTTATATAACAAAAATATAACCAAAAAACAAAGAACTCCCTATTTCTCCAACTTAAATCTACCTTCACCACAGATATGCCCCTCCCCCGAAGCACACTTTCACTGTCTTTTACTATACACTCTCAGTGTTGTACATTAACATTCAAAATCCACACACAAACAAAAATGCTCAATGATATGAGTGCAGGAGGGTTTCCTACAATCAATGAACTAAAGTTTGAGCAAAAAAAAATTACTCAAAAAGGCTTTAGCAGCATTTAGAAGGTTTAAATCACAGATAGCTCTCAGACCACACTGTCTCCTAAAGCTTCCTACACACACTACCCCAAACTGAGGCTGTGCAGATCAATATAGAGCCCATGTGACATGAAATTCCATGAATCACTGCAACATTCACCTTTGGAGTGTAAAAACAAGGCAAAGTGATGCAAAGTACATTGTTTTCAATACACTTCACCTTTAGAGTTGGTGGAGTAGTGGTCTAGGAAGGCGGAGTAAAGCAAAGTCATTGTTTTCAATGGACTTTGTGTATACATCATAATGCAAATTACTCCACTTCGCATTGCGGAGTACTCCACGAATTTACCTTTACTCCAGGAATCACTTCACGGAGCAGATTGAGCCCACTTCACCCACCACTACAAGCGAATGAAACCATCTTGAGGTTCTGGACACGAGAACCTCTGGAGCTTTGCTCTCAAGGTTCCTACATGTACAGAACCTTGAAATGGTATTTCTTACCGGTAATACACTGGTACCTATTCATTATTCTATTTATAATGTATGGGGAGCCCTTATTATTAACTGAAATCAAGCACATTACCTTGTCATGCCATTGTTATGACACCACTCTGTTGTTAACCCTTCTTGAGTACATCATATCAATGGTATAACAAAACAGAATGCTCACAACAATCAATGTTCTAACAAAACGGAATGCTCACAACAGTCAATGTTCAATAAAGTAAAGTAAGGTAAAGCAATTCAATCCACAATTACTCAATCTTGGTAGCCCATACACTATAAAATATAATGTATGGTCTTTGGTTAACAACTGCGCTGAAAACACTTATCGAGGTTGTCATGACATTTGTAAACCTCTCGAACTGTGCTCTCAAGGTTTACAATGATGTTGTGGCAACCTCTCAAAGTGTTTACAGTGTGGTTATTAACCAAAGACCATACATTATCGGTGAAGTCTTATATACAATAACATCCACAGTATAATCAAAATAATGCAGTACAGGGTGTGGGTTGTTGTGTTATTTACACACATCTGGCATGATTTAAGCCACTTGGCCTGTGGCCTCTTGGAACACCACACCAGGCAAGGGTAAATCCCACAACAACCCACACACGGGAGTGCATTATTGCCTAAAATTCCCAGGGCTCATATTGAGAGTAAGCAATAATACCCGACAGGGTGGGCATTATTGGGAAATACCGGACCACCCAGGGGCGTAATGAGACCCGACGCTGCAGGCAGAGGGCCTTCTAGCCCCTGGAAGGTCTGGTATTTCCCAATAATGCCTACCCTGGAGGTTATTATTGCGCCTAGAAAATGGGTACTGTGAAAAAAATTGTTTAATAAAAATATTTTATGTTAAACATTAGTAAAACATAGGTTTTGTAAACAAAATAGTCCCTCCACCTTTATTAGAATGTGTTTTTTTTAAATGAGCTAAGCAGTTTTGATCCAGATGAGCACCTGTAGTTGTGCATTGGAGGTACTTGTCATAGCTAACACCGCCCCCCCAAACACACAGTAGCAGAAAAGTGGTTTCTGTAGGCAGCTTAGGAGCTTTAGTTTCCCCATTCTATTCCTCTAGGAGTGTAACTGTAGTCACTGCACTCCCCCCCTGCTTTCCCTCTTGTCTCCCTCTAAAACACACACACTTCATTGCCAATGTTTTATTCTTACATGGAAGGGGTACAGGAATGAGTTTCAATGCAGCTAACTAAGATCGGGCTGGTGAACAACTGAAAGGTAATGGCATGTGGTGTCAAGGGTTACGTGTGGTAGCTGCAAAAGTTTGAAAATTGCGCTCCTCATAAGTTCGTCACTGTTCAGCTGCCTGAATGTTGTCCTGTATCTGAATGCTTGTTACCAACAATTTCCGAGGTATTACTTGTTCCACTGTGGTGGGTGTTGTGTTATATGTTATGTTTGTGGGGAGTACTGGAGGTGAACAGAATATTGCTGGGTAGAAGTCCATAGGAGAGCGCCGGTATTTTCTTCTGGTTCCATGCCGCAGATGGACGTCCATCTGCAGCATGAAATTCTAAGGAAATACCGATGCTCTCAGCTTCAGTCATGATGAACCACATTGCTTTCTCCCAGTGTTAACGTTGCTTGGCAACTTTTGGATTGGAAAGCTCTAATTACTGTTATACTGCCTCATCAAGCCAGGACATGACTGTTGTATTATGATTTAGGTCAGGGGGTGATTACGGCCTAACTGCGACTTTTGGGCCGATGGCTTTGCGACTGCTGCAAGATGGTGGATCGATTTAGCAAACATTCGGCGTGCCCACTGATTAGATGAGTTATGGGGCACCCCGCGTTCATACTTGTTTTTCTGTGGGCTCTATTGGAAAATAAATGAATCTCTCATTTGACGGTTTAACCAATGGGATTAACTTACTTTCCTATGACATTTTCTAATGGAAACTAGTACACAGACAAATGTATACCTAGAGGTTGCTGCTTGGCCAGTACTGTCTTTGAAGAGTTTATCACTTTTTTACACTGACTGGCAATTCATGAGATGAGGGTACAAGTCTTTAAGGATTGCCTGCATGATTTTCTGTTCATCAGGCTGGCAAGTGGTTGTTGGCCATTTTTCAAGAGATATGTGACACTATCATGTCACACTAGCTTACAACAATATAGAGGGCCCCCAAACAACCATCTCATTTTTAAGGAGTAAGATTGTTTCTGTAATACTGGATTGCAGGCAGCCAGAGAGAAATGCAGTGGCTTAATAGGGCCTGTTCAAGGGAGCAGTGGGGCTAAGAAGGTGACATTGAAAAACCTATTATCCAATTAAGTCACCTGATTTTTCTCCATGGGGTTATCCCTAGCGATGGAACAATGGTGTATGTTGGCCAGGGCAGAAGTCACTTGGCCAAATCACATTACAGTTTATGGATGACTGAGAGTTTGTGGGAGGACCTAACACTTTGACACACCATTCTGTCATTCTACCACAGGGTTTTAGTGTGGCCTGTACAGGTAACAATACTGGAAAAGAGCTGAACATGGATGCCTTTTGAGGAAACGATTTGAGATCTGCTTACAGTGGCATGGTGCATTATGGCATAGCGCCTACTATGGACACAAGCTGGAACATGACCTACCTGCAGTTCTTTCTAATACTGGTGGCCTTAGTATTTTGGAGATATGACGGGTCCTGCTTTGGACTAAAATACTTGGGTATTGCCCATGCTCAATGACCAAAGAGGACATTGGAGGACCCATCAGAGTATTTATTATGAAATGTTCAATGCTAAACATCCAGTTCAGAGTTAAACATGCATTAATAGCCAAAAATAAGATTGCTGATGACTTATCTCATTTTCAATGACAGAGGTTCAAAGCACTGTTTCTGGCAGTACAGGAGCCACCAAATTACATTTCATAATACCTGTGGGACTTGATGATCCCAAGACCTGTTGTTTGATCTGCTATTCTATCACTTTTAGCCAAAGGAAGACCTAATTATGGGGTGGGATACTTCCTGCATTTTAGGGTGGTCAGAAGGCCTGAGCAATGATGATGCTAGGTACCTAATGTATGTTCCATTTCACCAGCATAAGGAAGGCTGGTCAGAGAGGAGTGGAGCACTTTCTGTATATCAGGGCAACACGAGATTGGCCAAAGCCCTGGCCCATACTGGAGGCTCACCTCTGCCAGGGAGAGTTTAGTACCTAGTCTTTCCAGAATTAGCATACAACAAATGCAAGAGCAGTAGGGATAATAGACAGTCAGATATCGGTTTGGGAGAGATGGATGTCACAAGTCTGTTAATGACACATCTGACTGTATTTGAAATAACAGTGTCTCCTTTTGCCTTCTTTCAAGCAGATGTCTAGAACAGAGTTAAGAGGATCTGAATCTTTCACTGCTCCTTTGCATATCTAGCAGTGAATGAGCCTGTCATAGGCTAGGGGGCAGGGATCTGATCTACAGGTTAGGAATGCCTAGGTTACCTGGCTTAAACAGTGAGGGATGCAATGGCAAGGCCTATTACCCAGTCTCAAGGTCAAGGTGCAGAGGAGCAACCTGCCTAACATCCTGATGGTGTACTTGGAAAGGAGGGGCAACAACTACAGCTGTGAGCAGTACGTAGAACACCAGCAGCAGATGAGAATTGATCTGCTCATCATTCAAAGGAGGTTCCCTGGAACTACACTGGCTTTTGTCAGATATGGTTAGGGAGCATTAGTGGCAGCATGCTGAGAACTTTCATGTTGTTGACAAACCTCAAAAGAGAAACAACATGGATATGGGAGCATTTATGGAATTGATTTCTGAGTTCACTGTGAAGCATGTTACATACAATATGGGTAAATGATGTGGCGAGGGAGTCAGTTCTATTATTTTTTACACAAGATTTACACCTGCACCCTATTAGCACTATCATTAACTAAATTGGCTGCAATTTACACTGATACCTGTAAGCCATCAAGTCCAAGTAAAATTAAGTGCTGTGAATTTCAGTTCATTCCACTGATGTAAATGGCAGTCATCAACATCAGTGGGGGACTTAACCTAAGTTAGATAACAGGGAGGGTCGGATACATGGTGTTTGACTATATGTAATTTGCTCTGGATCACCCCTGAAAAAGGGACTTCAAGCCTCAGTGGGCCTAGCAGTTAACAAAATGAAAATAAATAAATAAAGAATCAAATTTTCCTAGAGTCATCCTCCTTTGAAACATATTAAGTGCCTCCTTGTCTTCTCATTTGTGTACATGTGTTTTTATTTTATTTTATTTATTTGAGAAATTGTAGAAGACAATTGAGCACAAGTGCTCATTTGCAAAGGTTCATCATCAGGAGGAAACAAACAGATGTACTTAGCTGTATGAGAGCTTCATCATGTATGGACAGGTTGCACAATAGGTACATTGAAATAAATCTACAATGCTATAAAACACATTTGACAGTATAATATAGGTTTACAATTTATAGAGGTCTTATTCATATGTAAGAGAAGCATTTGACCTGATTCTATTATCCTTTGACATAGCTGAATACTTTAATCATGTCACCCCTAAATCTCCTCTTTACCTTAAATAACAGTTCCAGCTCTGCCCATTTCTCTTTATAATCCCTGATATGTAATCCTTTAACCACAGTGGCTCCTCACCTCTTCACCATGTCAGTCTTGTCAATATTTTGCTAATCAGGGAGCCAGAACTGTACAATATACTCAAGATGGAGTCTGGTCAAGAGGCTACAGATAAATTAAAGTATCTCTCAATCTGTGTGTAACGTTTCTCCTGATGCACTCTACAGTTTTATTTACTTTGCTAGCTGCTGCTCTGCACTGCTGCTCCTATGTAAAGTTGTTGCTGATCACTATCCCCAGGTCATTTTTATGCCAGTTTTCAGGAATCTTGTGTCACACTGATAAAAATAACCAACTTGGAATTCACCCTTGGTACTGAGTCAAGGTACTTTAATTCTACTTTGCTGTGACAAAAATGATATGCTATAAGACATGATTCCACATTTGATTATTTCAAGAGGTGGCAGAGTGAACATCAGCATCATTTTGCATTTTGCATAATTTCACACTTCTACACTGATTGCACATTTGCCCCTTTTCTGAAGCTGATTAACAGTACCCTGCTAACTCCTATCCCTAAAAATGTTTTCCATCAGTTGTTATGAATCACAGATAATCGATGCATTAGTTTAAGTAAACAACACAACATGACTCTGCATGCAATTATGAGAGAATTATAACAAAATCTGAGTACATTTTTTGTCACGAAGAACAACTGAATACCTTTAAACATATCTGAACAGCGTCAGTATTGGTCACATTTACACATCCTTGAAGTACCACCTTGTGCATATAAAATTGTTTAAAAAAACAGAGGAGAAATAAACAGTGTTTTAGGTTTAAAATAAGATGTGTAGTAATTAACTTCTATAGGATGACAGGGGTGAACATCCAGAGTTCTGACCCATATAATTATTTTAATACAGTTACGTGGGGTGAAATATTCATCATGTAATTGCATTCTTCCTGAAGTTTTTCCCATTTTACATAGTAAAATAATACTGTGGTGGAGGCAAGGACTTAGGCTTCATTTTGTCTGCCCCACCTTCTGCATGACAATGACTGTACTATACCATCAATCTGAGTATGGACAAACAACCATATTTAACTGCTAGACTTTTACCCCAACTCATAACTCTCAATGCTATTCTCACTTTAGTTTTACATACAAACATATAACGAATGCCATTAGATATAGGCCCAAACGTCTATCGAGTCTGCTTGAGTGTGCAACAATCAGAATCTACTCTGTAGCTGCCCCCTCCCTTTCCAGTAGTAACCCTCCCATTGAACCTGTCCCACCTCCTCTTAAAGCTGCCCACTGACTTTGACGATACCACCTCTTCCAGTAGTGCGTTCCACCCAGCCACTACCTTCTCTGTGAAGTAGTGTCTTGCCATCTACTTACTGAACCTACCCCCTCCAGTTTGAAACTGTGCCCCCTAGTATCCCTGCCTCCATTTAATCTAAAACCCCCCTCTGTGCTGACCTTGATTATACCCTTCATATATTTGAAGGTTTTGATCATATCCCCCCAATCCCTTCTCTCCTAAAGGGAGAACATGTTGAGCTGTCTTAGTCTGTCCTCATAGGGGTTTTCTTCCATTCATGTGATCATCTTGGTTGCTGTGAATTGGACCCCCTCCAGCAGTCTGACATCTTTCTTTAGGTAGGGGTGCCAGAACTGCATGCAGTACTCCAGGTTTGGTCTGACCAGTGAGCTGTACAGTGGTAAGATAACCTCTCTTCTCCTTGAGGTGATACCCCTGGCAAGACTCCCCAGCATCTTGTTAGCCTTAGCTGCTGCCTTCCTGCACTTTGCTGAATGGCTAATTTGCCCTTTGATTAGCACCCCAAGATCCTTTTCCTCCTCAGTAGTGGCCAGTTGTACTCCCCACATTCTGCAGCAAGACTTGTGGTTTCTGGCACCCAAGTGCATAACTTTGCACTTTTCTGCATTTAAACCCAGTTGCCATGTACCTGATCGGTGTTTGAGTTTATCCAGGTGTTCCTGCAATCCTAGCCAGCCCTCTGCATTGTCCACCACAGTGCCTATCTTCGTATCATCTGCAAACAGACTGACCGTATTCCTAATGCCAGCTGCTATGTTGGTAATAAATAGGCTAAACAGCACTGTCTCCAGCACTAAGCCATGTGGAACCCTGCTTGTCACATCCCTTGGAGATGAGTTTTCTCCCCTTACAACAGCCCTCTTCTGTCTGTCACCCAACCAGTTTTTGATGTACTCCACCATCCTTTTCCCCACCCTCATGTTCTTCAGCTTGCTTACCAACCTCCCATGTGGCACTGAATCAAAGGCCTTGCTGAAGTCCAAGTACAGGACATCAACTGCCTGGTCCCTGTCAATTGTCCTTGTTTCCCAGTTGTAGAATTACACCATATTTATCTGGCATGATCTACCAGAGACAAACCTGTGTTGCCTGCTGTCCTGGAGATCATTCTCTTTCAGAAATGCTACAAGCCTCTCCTTGATGATGGACTCCATGATGGAGGTGATTTATAACTATTACATTTATTATTTATTAAAAGACTGCTGCCCGAATTCAGCAAACAAAAGTTCAGAAAGGGAATGTCCATAATAATCATCAGATTAACAACAAGAAAAGCCATACTATTATTGCTCTTGCTGCCTGATAATGTGCACCCTAGTCCTGGACTGCTAAATAACAAGTGTGCAGGTGGGACTAAAAGCAGTGGCTTAATAATTGCTGCAAAGAGTATTTGTAGCCTACTTCCAAAGTTTGTGCAATTCTAGGTCTGGACAGCCTTGCATGGCCCTGACATAATATGTCCCACTGAGACTTAGCTATCTTCATGGACGAAGGAAAGTGAGATTGCTATGTCTGCTTATCAAACCTTCAGATGTGATAGGAAAGCCAAAAGGGGTGGTGGATGCCTTATTTACATACAGGATACCCTACAAGGGATTGTACTTCCTATAACTGCCAGCATGGATGATCACAAGCTTCTTGTGATTAAACTCTTGTTTGTACCCCATAACAAATCCCTGGTCATTGCATCTGTCTATCTACCTCTCAGGAATGCCAGTGAGGGCCTAATCAAAGTTCTTGAAGCTGTGGCTAGTATTAAAAAGGAATATGAACTCATTATCACTGGGGACTTTAATATAAACTTGCTCAGTAAGGATTCGACCCCTCAGAAGGACATTGTGGCTAGTTCGTATCTTTTGCAATTAATCACAGAATCTGCTTGACTGACTCCTCTCAAGTTCCCTGAATAGGATATCTGAGGTCTCTGTGCTATCCGATACACTGAGAGACCACTCACTGATCATGTGCAGGCGGTCTAATAAATTTTGAAAAACTCCACTGATCATTGTTGAAAGCAGAGTCCTGAGGAAAGGGCAGCTAAGTTCTCTCAAGGAAGCACTATCTTAGATTGGCTGGTCACCCATCGACATGCTGCAGGACCTAGACCTTGCATTAAAGTACTTTATAGACAATTTGAACTTGGTTTGTGACAAATGTACCCCTCTCAGGAAAAGGAAATCCCATGTTTATAGTAATGGGCGGATAAACGGTGAGCTTATTGATCTAATGAGGGATAGGGACGACCTCTGTTGTGGGGCCCAGACCACGGGGATACAAATGATTACCAGAACTACAGAGTATCCAGAAATAGATGTACACAACTCATCAGGCTTACTAAAGTTAATTTCTACAGGGACCAGCTGGAAAGAAACTGGGGTGATGGGACGTGCTTCTGGCAGAACTTAAAGGATCTCCTCGGAAAAGATGATAAGAAGCAACCCACAATGTTCAGCATCAATGGTGCGAATTTCATGGATCCCTTCACCATAGCTGAGTCATTCAATGATGCCTTTAAGGGTCTGAGCTTTGTCCTCGTAGCTGACCACTTTAAGTCTACAGGTGTGACCCTTGACAGCTAAACAATTGAGAATGATCCCCTGAACTTTTTTTTTTTTTTTTAATATTCTTTTTTTTTCTGGCAGGGCCACTGTCAATCCTCAGCCCTGGTCACAACCCCTTGGACTCCCACCATCATCTATTGCTGCTGACTCCCCAGGTTACCCTCGACTTGTCCCCCAGAGTGTGGAGCCGGGGCAACGGTCCCCAATCCATGTTGTGGAACTAGTGACTGGTTGGAGGAGTGGTGATGATGGCTAATCAAAGCCCTGAGGAGGGCTTCACTGAGACAGTGGCCTCCACCCAGCTGCTCCTTTTTCCTGTGTTCTTTGGAGGTGGGGACATGCAATGACGCCAGCATCTGCCCCACCTCCCATGAAACGAGAGCTGGAGCATGAGTATCTCCTGGCCTCCACCAGGAGTCCTCAGTGCATCGGGCACTTCCCCACCTTCCCCCCAGAGAAGAAGAGCCGTATGTGGGATGCTCCATCCTTCTCCCCCTGGCTGGCCCTCTGATGACTCAGGTTTCCATTCCAGAACCCGGGTCACCGGCGACGCAAGTGAAAATCCAATCACTGTTCTTATGGGCCGGCACCTTTTATTTCAAGAGAATTACAATTAAAGAGGTAATGGGATGTTTAAAAAAAAGTCCTGGCCAAAACCATATTAGGTAGTGACAATATCGATGTGAAACTGGTTGCCCTTGCCCAAGATGAGCTCATTGTTCCCATTTCTAAAATTTTCAGCAAATTGTTTACACTGGCTACATTTCCCTCAGTCTGGAAGCAAGCATTGGTGGCCCCTGTTCTTAAGAGTGGGGATATGTCCTTCATTGCTAACTATAGATGCATCTCCATTCTCTCCCACCTGTCCAGAGCATTGGAAAGGATAGTGACCGATCAAATCATTGACTACCTCCTGAAATACCAATTGCAATGTCACCAACAACATGGTTTTAGGAAAAACCACAGCACTGCCACAGCCCTGGCTGACTTCACTGATTATGTGCACAAGGCCTTAGATGATGGTAAATTAGTAGGGTCTATCTTCATAGACCTAACAAAGGCCTCCGACATGGTCAACCACCCCCTCCTCCTGGAAAATCTACAGGCCACTGGTATGGCCTCTAATGCTGTTCACTGGTTTAAAGACTACCTGTCACACAGAACTCGGAGTCAAAGTTGGCCCAGCTGTCTCAGAGTCAAAGGAAGTCATTCTGGGGGTTCCTCAAGGGCAAATCCTGGGACCCCTGCTGTTCAGCTTGTTCCTGAATGCTCTCCAGGAGGACTGTAACAACAAATTAATTCTGGACGTGGATGATACTGCTATTCTTAGCAACAACTCTCACATCGAACCATTACAGAATGAGTTGCAGTCTACATTTCATCTTTTGGAGGACTGGTTCACCTCACAAAAGCTACTACTTTATTACAAAAAAACAAAAATGATGCTTCTATCTAGCGCACATCTCAAGAGGAGGTACCACACTTTACCTATCACCAAAAACAAACTGGTTCCGCTTGAACAGGTGCACTCGTTCAAGTACCTGGGGTAACTATTGATGACACTCTCTCCTTTGCACAGCATACTGACATGGTGGTGAAGGCTGTCAACACCAAATTTGATATCCTTTACAGGCACAAGAAAAACCTCACTCTGACCACTCTCCGGCTGTCCCTCTCCAGTTCCATATTATCCATAATAGATTATGGACGGGTGGTATATGGTGCAGCCACAGACATGGCACTAAAGAGATAGTTATAGCCCTTAAAAAGGCATGTAGGCTTTCTCTTGATGCGGCTCATTATACTAACACATGTGCACTGTATGAACAAAGCAACTGGCTAACCCTTGAAAACAGAATTAAGTTCTAAACATGCTTCCTTGGTAGGAAGGCTCTGCTCAGCCAAACCCCACCTTGCATCACCAAAATGATATCAGCAACCAGCATCAAGTACAATACCAGAGGGAAAGCGCTTAACAAGCTTAGTGTTCTGTTTCATAGAAAAGTGCTATGGCAATGCTCTTTCTGCTACAGAGCACCCGTATGGCTTAATGAGGTCCTAGTGGCCTCACTCAATACAGTTAACACCCATGCTATTAAGTCTGAACTGAAACAATATCTTATAAGAAGGAGTGTGTGTGAATGTCAGATGGGATCCTAACATTCCCTCTGGGCTCCTATACTCCCTTCTCTCTGTTCTCTGTTCTATCCTCCTAGTCCTCACTACTCGGACCACTTCCCTGAATCCTTGGTCTTCTCGATTCCATGTCATCCCCCTTAAGCACTCTTTCTACTCCCTATCTCCCCACATCATACTACATCCTATCTTCCTTGGCTTCCCTTCTCGGTCAATCACCCTCTCTCTCTCTCTCTCTCTCTCTCTCTCACAATGCCCTTGCCCTCCTTAATCTCAACCTGTGGTTGCTACCTGTCTGGGTCTCACTCCTGCTAATGCTGCTGCCTCACCTTCCCAGTCACCTATTGTTCTGACTTGTGTCCACACTATCCTCTATGTTACTTTGTAATGACAAGGCCCTTCCAAAATGTTGCACCCTAATAACTCCTCTAACCCCTCCCTGTCTAGAGGTATTGCTTGAAACAGCACCTAATTATTGCTTATTTACCTGTGTTTATTCTAGCACTTTGAATCTGTAATTAGTCCTACTGACCTGGCATGTACTCATGTACTTATGTATGTAATTATGTATTAGGTATGATTATATGTATGTAATTCTGTATTGTGCTTCATGGTGTGGAACCTTTCTAAAAGAGCACTTGCTCAAAGGTAGTCTTTCGAAGATACATAAATAAATAAATGAATTAATTAATTAATGGAGGAGAGGGCAACCACCTCTGGGTATCTGGTGGCGAAATCGACCACCATCAGGGTAAACGTTTTCCTGGAGGAGCTTGGAGTATTCAAGGGCCCACAATATCCATTCCTACCTTCTGGAATGGCTCCTCAACAATGGGCATGGGAATTAGGGCAGCTTTTGTCTTACTACCTGCCTTCCCTATTTGGTTGGCACCAGTGACAACGTCTGCAATATTCCTTCACCTGCTGGGGGAAGCTGGCCCAATAGAAATTTTGCGCTAATTGTTGTGTGGTGCTAGCGATGCCCAGATGTCCAGATATGGGGATATTATGAGTGATCTTGAGCAGCCTCTCATGATATCCTCGGGATTAACAAGCTGCTTGCCCATTACCCCTCCCTCTGTCCTTATATCATGTGTATACAAGTCTGTTGTCCCAAAATACCCTACAGTATGTCTCATCTCACCACCTGTGTCCCATCAGATTCTGCATAAGTCCTCAGACTCTCCAAAGTAGAGTCAGTCCTCTGAGCAGCTTCAAAATCTTCACATTTTCCCAAAGCATGGGACATGTCCCTCACAGTTCCTAAACTAGGGTCCTAAGTTATAGCATCAGGACATTCAGAGTCACTGCCATCCCTAACTTTCTGATCATTTGTTACCCCTCGCTCCTCAGAGTAACCATCTGTAGCAGTTTGGAGAATGGCTACTTGGGGAAGTCCTACCTCCTTTCACTACTCTCCCTTTCAGGAAACACAGGCTGGGGATCCAGCTTACTATTCTTTTCCACTGGTGTTTCTGTGGGGTTCAAGGAATTACAAGCGGCCTTACCTGCATGACTGTAGGTAACCTCAGGCACCACCCCTGCTGGAGATTGTTCCCTATAATCACATCCAGGGTGAGGTTGCCTGCCACTGCCACTTTTTGCACGCTCTCTCCTGTCTCGCCCCAATCCAGGAGAACACCAGCTAGTGGCGGGGTTTTCTACTCCCCAGTGAATCCTCTCACAGTTACAAACTGATTAGGTATAAGTTGTTCAGGCTCAACCAAATCCCCTTTTACAAGTGTAAGAGACGCCCCAGTGTCCCTTGACCCATGGGTCTGTACTCCATTTACAGTAACCGGGTGTATGTGTTCCTTCATGTTAGCAGGCATACTCTCAGGGATGCACAGTACACCCACCTCCTTTTGAGGAACACTTTTTCCACTCTAATCCTTTTTAGGACACTGTTGAGCAAGATGCCCTGGCTGCTTACAAAATCAACATTCATCACTTTTTTATTCAAGACATCCGTTCTTGGTAACTTGAGGCTTCTCCCTTTCTGCAGAGGCAGTGAGGGTTTTAGCTGCCCTGAAGGCATGATTTTCCATTTTTGCCCTGCAGCACCTGCTCCCCTCATTCCTTTCAGAGCAGGCCTGTTCCTGGCATAGTGATCCAAGAGCTCAGAGGTTTGCTGTGATATTGTAGGATCCTAGTCCTCTATCCAGGTTTTCAGCTCCCCTGCACAAGCACAAAAGAAATGTAACACAACCTCCTAAATTTTCCCCACAGAGTTTGCTTCCACCCTTTCCCACCAACGTTTCAAAAACTGACGTTTCTTTGTGGCGAGTTCCTTAAAGCTCATTTCAAAGCTCTTACGCAGCTTCCGGCATTTAACTCTGTAGGCCTCAGGAATTAGTTCATACGTTGTCAGTAAAGTAGTTTTAAGTTTTTCATAGTCTTTACTGTCCTCATTGTCCATTTGGCCTAGTGCCTCATGCCTAATGGTGGGCGAAGTGCCTAAAATTCGCTAAGCATAGTATTTCACATAGAACCCGAATTTTGCTTTCTACTCTGCAAAGTGAAGCAAATAACTATGCATCTCAAAGTAACATGAAGTTCCCATTGTTCTCTGTGGACTTCATGTTACTTTGCCTTGTTTTCTATTGACTTTGTTTTACTTCGCCCTGTTTTGGGCTCCTTAAGGCAAATTTTCAGCAAATCATGAGATGTAAGGTCACATGGGCTCTATATTGTCTTGCACAGCCTCATTTCATCCTAGTGTGTGTAGTGGAAAGCTAGAGACAGTTTACTCTCAGAGCTCTGAGATTCACACCCTCCAAAAACCCTTATAAACACCTTTTTGCCACCCACATAATTTTGTGACATAATTCTGTAGATCAATTGTAGTAAACCCTGATGTGGTTATATCATCGAGCATTTATTGATGTTTTGTGAATATTGAAATGTTAATTTAGTTGATTCAGTCTCTGTACAGAGAGACACTATAGAAGTGTGCTTTGGGGGAGTGGCTGATCTGTGGTGTAGAAGGGAGAGTAGTGAGAAAGGCTGTTTTTCCAACCATTGTTGGCTATTGTTTTATTATTTTTGTGTTCAGGTAGACACAGTACAAATTCACTGAATTGTTTATAAATATTTTCTGTTTGCTAGGCAGTTTTTCAGTCTTTTTACAGGACTGTCTGTATTATACTGCACTGAACAGTTAAAGTTTCTGTGCCTGACCTTTAATCTGTGTGCGTGCTGTCAATTGATAGGCATTTTACTGCTTCACCGCAAAAGCAGTACTCTGAATTTTTAAGCCTGTCTGCAATTTTATCCCAGCTTCTGTCTAGCTAGGTACTGTGTCTCTCTCTCCCTCCCCCATTAAAACAAGGTATTGTTTTTTGACTGTCAGCTTTTTGAAGATTGGTTAAGGATTCAAGGACAGGTATTGTGTTGTGCCTGTGTGTCTGCATTTAGTGTTTTGCTTCCCAGCCACCCCAAAGTACCAAAATATCAAGTTGTTGTAAATTGTCTGTCATCTGAAAAAATGCCCGTGAAGAGACGGTCAGGCAAAACTATTTCTGGCTGTGGTGCTGCTGCCAAGAAGACTATTAGCAGTGGAAGTTGTTGTGAAGATGAGCCATGTTCATCAGGGTCTACCAATGGTGGCCGTGTTAAGAGTGGTTATGGCTGTGGTAGGACGCAGCAGAAGGAAAAGGTAGTAGTTGGTGCAAGTAAAGGGATTTGTCCAGCTATGTTTTTCACAATGAAATCAGTCACTTCAGTACTGGTTGGAGATGGTGTTGTCCCTGCTGTTAGTAAAGTTAGAGAGGGCATGGTTGATAACAACATGTGCATTGCGACAAGTTCAACCCTGTTAAACTTATCATATGGGGGAATGCTGTTGAATCTGCAGACTTGAGTGCAGTTGATGTCTCACTACCTACAGTACTTGAGCATGATTCTGATCATAATGATGACTCACAGTCTAATTTTTCCACTGATGTTGAGGATAGGCCATCCAAACATTCAAACATTGATGAAAAAAGTGTAGCTGATAATATTAAGGCTGCTGTTGAACTTGGAATATCTCCACAGGAGGACAGCCTCCGAAGTGAATTAGTGGATGCTGATTTTGATGATGATGCTAGTGACCTCATTTGGGAACCAGAAAAAGAGAAACTGAAGGTGGCTGTTTGTAAACAGTTTGTTAGTCAATCGTCCCCTCCTCAAAGTTCTGCTGTAGCTTTATCTGTTGATGATGACCCGGAATTAATAGTCATAGATTGTGATGTTCGGTCAAAGTCCAATTTTTCACAATAGCAGAAATCATGCATTAAACACCCATTTCATTGCCACCAAAAGTGCAGTTACACATGCAGCAGCAGCATCAGCAGCAACATGTGAAGAGTAGAGCATCCAAATCCTTAGTTTGGGATTTTTTTGTGCAAGATGGCAACAATGAATCAGTGGCAGTCTGCCAGCTTTGCCAAGTGTGTGTGAAGCATGGTAAAAAGGGTAGTCATTTGGGCACTGGGGGCCAGCATACTCATCTGAAGAACAAGCACAAGGCACTGTGGACTCGACACCAGAAAGGAGCTAATGCTGTAGTTGGGCATTGACCCTCAGCCACCTTAGTGAGCATGGTATCCCCTTCCATCAGTGTAAGTTGCCATGTCAGTAAAAGTGGTGCAATAACACCAGATGATTACTACAGGCATGAGGAGGATGATGATTTAGAATGTTCAAGCAGTGGTCAGAGTAGCTGTGGTGGTCCATGTAGTAATTCTACTACATCAACACTGTGCTTAAAACAAGGAAAATAACTGCATGTATTGGCTTGTCACCTGTGGCCCCACCATCACACATCCAAGGTACCCCATCCATGTCAATTAGTAGAGTAGAGCCATTTGGCACACCACATGTAAAGCAAGGAGCAATGCAGCCCACACTGCAAAGCCTTCTTGTGCGCAACACTAAATACCCATCCAATCATGCAGATGCATGTGAACTCAATGCTGCCTTAGCGGAAATGTTGGCAATTGATCTTTTGTAAATTTTTCTTTGTGGAGAATGCAGGCTTCTGGTGCTTTGCGGCATGCACACGTCCTAAATGGAAGGTCTTGTCCCAGTCATATCTGATAGTGACAGAGTATGTAAGATATGCCCTTCAACATTCCATATCACCTTACATTCACTTAAGCATGGATATGTGGATAAGTGGCAAAATGGTGGGTAGTTCCTATCTGTGTATTACTGCATATTGGGCACAGCTACCTGGGGTTGTCTATGATGGTGAAAAGGGAAAGCAGTGTAATAAGTCAGATTATGGTGGGGTAGCAACCTTCATGGCATTAGACAGCATGCCATGCTTGCAATGCATAGTGCAACAGGGTCACATACAGGCAAACACATGCTAGACTTGCTACTGACAGAAACTGATGAGTGGCTGCACCCTTGTCCCTAAACACTGTCTTCATAGCTAGTGATAATAGTGCAAATGTTGTGAAATGTATCAGCAATGGTGGCTTAATGCGGGTTCCCTGTATGGCCCACTGTATAAATCTGGTGGCACAGGAGTTTCTGCAGTACCCTGAAATAAAGCAAATGCTGACTGTTGTACACTGCATCTGTGTCCACTTTGCACTTTGTACACTGACTTCCTGCCTATTTGACTGCCTCCCTGAATGATTTGACCTGCAGTCCTGCAGAGACAGTCAGGCATGTGATCAGTGGCCTGTTTTTTAATGACTTCGTCTTATCAAACTGTAATTCAAAGTGAACTCGAAGTGGATAACGTGAAGTAAGGAGAAGTAAGGTGAATTTCAAATTTTTAATGGACAATTCATGTAGTGCTACCTGAATTTGAAGTGGACCACTTTGAGTTCACTTTGCCTGCGAATTAAGACTTCACTGCATCTCTACTCACGCCTCTTGCCAGTAAGCAGTGGAGAAAGCTGAAAACTCTAGGCCTCCTTGGGTATCTTGGTCTGGATACAGACCTTTTTGAACAAATTTAAAAATGCACCTCTATCCTCTTCCTATTTACATTCTGCTAATAATTGGGAATGTAATTTATACCCCAGCCCTGGAGTTTCATGTTCACCACTACCACTGACCTCCTCTGGCGCTGGTCATTGGAGTCTTAGCCTCTCCAGTTTGAATTCTCTTTGGTGCTGCTTTTCCTGTATCTCCCTTTCAAACATTTTCTGCTTGAATTCCCCCTGCTGCTGGGCTTCAAACTTTCTCTGCTCCAGTTCCCTTTCTTGTTGCTTTTCTGCAATCTCCAGTTTCCTCAACTCCAGGTGCAGCCTGATCCTTTCCAGCTCCAGATCTGTGGTGGCCTTCCTCTGGTGCTGTGGCTCTGGGTTCCCTCTGGTCTCACTGCCCTCCTCCCTGTGACTGGACACTGCGATGGCCCATGGCACCCCTACTCACAAGGTCTTGTCCCTTTCAGCCACTGGCTGTGACTCAAGGTCCTGGGCAGTCACTTACTCATCGTCTGCAACAAGAGCCTCGATGAGGTCCTTTTTGCTTTACCCCTCATACTGGACCCTTCTCTCCTGACACAGCTGCTTCAGCTCTTTGACACTGTAGTAACTGTACTTGGAAGTCATCTTTCTTCCCTACACTACCAGTAGTCTGACTTTTACTTGCAGCAAAAAAAAAAAAAAACAGGGCCAAGAACTATATCATGTAACTAATTTTCCTATTTCCAATTTCTGCCCTATTTGTGTGTGGTTTGTTCAAACAGATCACCAGTCACATCACTGATCACCAAAACTGTCACAAGCCCACTCCTGTGGGGCAGGAATTCCCTGGACTATAGTGAATCTCTTGTGCTCAGGGTCAGGGATATCCTTCCTCTGTCCTTTTATCATGCTTGCTGTTTCACAACTGAATATATGGCAGAGGATTCCCAAGGCTTCCTCTCTCCATGCAAGGGGGTGCAAATACAGTTTTGAGTCTGTGTTCCTAGGACAGAACCCTCTTGGACACTACATAATGAACCAAAAACCACAGGCATGTAGAGGCCTTCAAGAATGTCCTATACACCCTATAGGTGCCTTTCCACAGAAATGCAGAGACCGGATCAGACCCCCACATACTCCTTTTTGAGACCTTTCATATTTTCTCTCCTCCATTTGTCCACAGAGTCCTTATGTGGTACTTTAATTTGGTAGTGTTTGGCCTTAAGCAGTCACACACAGCATAGCATAGTTTGAACAAACCCTCCCAAACCAACACACACAAAAGACACTAGCAGAATTATCTTAAAATAAGCCAAAGGCTTTACTAATTAATTAATTAATGCAGTAATTAACATGAAGACAGCTAATTTTAGACATCGGTTACAGGATATGAAAAAGAAAATGGAAACATACAATAAAAACCTACACTTTAAAATTCTGATTTTAAAGTTCTTCCTTAAGTCCCTGGTTGCTGAATTTAAAGTGCAAAGTGTCCTTAAAAAAGTAGTTTAAAATCTTGGTGCTTGGTCCCGGAAAATTCTTGAAATGAAAATGTATCTGCTCTTTTAGCAGGACAGGGTCCCAAGAGCAAACAGCTCTTTCACATGTACAGTAACTTGAATTGGTAAGAGGCAAACAGGCAAAAAGGCAGCAGACAGAATCTGAAAGCAAAAAGGCACTGATAAAGTCTTGCACCCCTGTTTTATGGGGTTTCTCAATTGGCAGGTCCAGTGATACTGACTTGCCCTGTGGTTGGCTAGCATTCCATCTCATGGCTACACAACCAATAAGGTTTTAATATTTTATTACAAAAAACACAAATGTTCATTTCTGAGTAGGGAACAAAGGGCCCAGAGGCAAACCAGTTTCAGTCTGAATTCGAGGAGCAGATCCAGCCTCCTCAAATGACTGTAATCAAGATAAACTGTGCACATCAATTTAACCAAATTAGCCCATTCAACTGTAATTAGATTAACTCATGGCAGACCTCTCAGAACAAAAGGTCCCCAGACATGACGGCTCCTTTAGGAGCATGAGTATATCACAAGCAAATTGGGATACCTGGCCTCCCAGCTATGCTTAATTAGCTCTTTCATTTTCTTTTAAATAGCTTAATCAAACTCCAGTCCCTGACTAAGCAGCTAACAGTTTCTTCCCAGCAACATGAAATTACATCATTCCCAGGCCCATGTTTCCTTTCTACCTATGATCCCTTGAAAATTTGATTGGGCTACCATGGGCATCCCTGATGCATTATATTATATATATATATATATATATATATATATTAACATGAAATATGATTTAAACAATAAGGTATGGCTTTATCCCACCACAAAGATATCCGAGCACATTGCATACTGAAATTAAGCATTGATCTCTTAGTTCCACCTTCTTGTTTCTGGAAAAAATTAATTATGAACAAGCTGATTTAATAATCAATCTTTTAGCTGATTTATTTTTAAGGCTAATACATTCAATTTACATCACTACTAAACAATTACAAAATCCTATTCTAAAATATGCAATTAAACATTTCCAGAAACTAGAGATGGTCGCAAAGTGTTGCAAATGTGTGCAACCTTTGTGAATTGTTTGCACAGCGTGGCATCATTTCTGGGGCAGCACAGGGTTTGATGCAGGGCTTGTGAAAGGGCGAAGCTGGCAAAATTTGCTCCTTGAATTCATCTGCAAATTTTGCACAATTCAGGGAGAATGGCTTGATCCATGAAGTGCAACGTTTCCCCCTGAAGTGCAGAATTTTGCCCACGAAGTGCAGAATGTTTCGGACAAAATTCTGCACTTCGCTGTGTAATTCCACACTTTGTGGAAAAAACTTTACACTTCACGGTGAAAACTTCATGATTTAGGAGAAGACAAAGTTGTTTAGGTCTGGGGAAACTTTGCAAAGATCATGAATGCAAATTTTTGCCACTTAGTGGCAGCTTCCTCTGTGAATTAATACTTCACCAGATCTCTACTAGAAACTAAGCACATGTCCTACCAAAGCAATTAAAGAACATTTCTAACTTCTAATCTATAAAGAAATATTAATACACAGGTTAACTAAGATATAGCACTTTGTACTTCTTGTTTCATTGACTTCTCAATTTTTTAAAAAAGAAATAGCAATACTGTAAGTCTGTGTTTATCCAAAAGGAAACTGGGCTACAGGCTGAAATCCAGGCAGTCACTATAAATGTGGAAGCACACTTCTCCTACCATTCACAGTCTACTATATCTGCATGTAAAATCCATAAGGATGATTGCTCTGAAGAAATAAAAAAAGGAATATACAGTAAAGCCCATCAGGATGAAGCGTAGCACTGCAGAATTCTGTAGTAGAGTTACTGCAGCAAACAATGCAATTTCAATTGGAGTTAATCCCTTTTGTCATGCAGTAAACCTGTGATAATGTGATTCATCCTGGTAGGCTTCACTGTATATTCCTAGCTGCCTAGTAAAATAAAATGTGGGCTTCCCATAGCTGTAAAAGGAGCTGAGCACTCTGTATATGATAGTCACTCACCTATAGAAAATGGCTTAACACTGTCCATGTTGTCCTGTGATAAAGATCTGCATAGTGTTTTCATCCCTTGAGCAGTGGGTACCATAGTAGATTGGCTATGGCTTCACATTTCCCTAGGTCCATTGGTAAATGGTCAGGTGATCTTTGGCCTCTGTCAGGATACAAAGAAAATCTAAACTTTCAGTAGTTTCTGAATTCTTAATTATGCAGATTTATAATCCACAATTCATCGTATTGCAGTGTACAATATCGTCTTGTTGCTTGACCTTTGTCATGCTTTGTGACCTTGTCTATTTTTATCATGTTACAGTACAGGTATCTGCTTTGCAATAAAGACATAAGCTGCATAATCCTTTCTCTAATCACTTACGTAATCACTTATTTGACTTCCCGTTCACTCTTCTCATCGTAAAAGGTGCTTGCTTATCCTAGACCTGATTTAATTTAGTGTGGAACAAAATCCAGGACCAGGATTCACAAAAAACACAAGGTGCCATGCAAATGTTTGTTTGTCATCTTGTGATTGACCAGGTCACAAAACTCACTATTCACAGATGGATAGTGAATAGCACTATCTGACTGTGAATAGGACTGGATAGAGGCAAGAGTTACGCCACTACTGCTACCTCTAACCCCACTGGCACAGCCCTAACCCCCAGCCAGTGAATACCCCTGCAAGCATAGTGTCAGTGTGCTAAGTTCGTATTCACCAAGGCAGCCATGTAAATTAGTCCATTGGGCGTGCATGGTGCTTACTGGCCATTTGGGTTCTGTGTCATAACAGTGACCACTAAACAGCGATCTCTGTTACAGCAAGTGTACATAGCCAAAAAGCAAAACGGTGATGTACACTTGTCTGCAGCACCACAGCTGTGAGCCAGAAACATCATTTATACAGGGGACTGTGCCCCCCACCCCTGATTTTAGATTACCAACTCCAAGGGGGTGCATGTCAGGGAGGGGGAAGACAGTCCCAAAGAAAAAAACAAATTCCAGCCAAAACAAAAAAGTACGCCCCTCCCCAGGCCAGAACCCTAAACCTGCTGCATCGAAGCTAGCCACCCTCACCACCACACCACATGGCTAACTCAGCAGCATCACTCCACACTACCCTACACAAACCCTCTTCCCTATCCGTCCCCTTCCAGTCTCCATCCTACACTACTGCTAACCCTCCCTCACTCATCCCTACTCTTGCTGTACTTTCCCTCACTACCCTTAAAGGGTCACTCACATGTGAGGTGCTGCAAATGAGTCACTCATAACAAAGTCGCCCATTTGTAATCACCAATATCACTGGATATTGTCCATTTGCATGCCAATTATGGGCCCATTTGCATGGACTGTGGCAAATGTTGCATGCCCCCCCTGCCCCGTTTGCCTGCTGACACAGGCATTTCTGGTGGTGTAGTATCCCCCCACCTGATCACTGATCCCTGAATAAAAGCTCTTGCAGTAGTGTAGTGGTGCCCTCCCCAATCACTGATCCCTGAATAAATAACTTTTGCAGTAGTGTGGTGGTGTCCTCCCTGATCACTGATCCCTGAATAAATAACTTTTTGCCACAGTGTAGTGGTGTCCTCCTCCCCTCCCTGGTCACTGATCACCAACCCTGAATCCAGGAAGCCCTATTCCTGGTAGTCTTGGGCCCACTCCCCCTCCACCCTGTCCAGGGTGATCCACCACCCAACTCCCCCCATCACGACTGCTGGTCGGCGAGCAGCACAATCCTCCTCTCACCTCCACTGCTTCCTGCTGACTGAGTTATGAATGAGCGTGTACTGTGTTCAGTATGGCTCATTTGACAGTGAGCTGTCAATCACTGTTAATGAGCCGTACTGAACACAGTATGTTCTCATTCATAGATCAGTTGGTGGGTAGCCATGGAGGTGAAAGGATGTCTGTGCTGCTCACCAACAGGTAGTCATGACTGGAGGGGTAGCAGGGTGCTGGATTGCTCTGGATGAGATGAAGCAGTGGAGGCAGGCCCTAGACTACCAGGGATAGGGCTTCCTGGATTTGGGGCTGTCGGTGACTGGAGAGGGCATCACTACATTACAGCAAAAGTTATTCATTCAGGAATCAGTGACCAGGGAGGGGTGAGGGCACCACTACACTATGTAAAAAGTTATTTATTTGAACACTTCAACTGGGAGATCAGGAACTGGGTGGGGGACCCTACACTATGGAAACAGGGTTTTTTTTATTATCAGGTGGGAGATCGGGGACTGGGGAGGGGGGGTGAGGGTGGCAGTACCTCCAACAGCCACCAGGGTTGCATGGATTGCCACCCCAGTTTTTGTCAGTGGTAATTTGCTGCATGCAAGGATCTTCACAAAGGACCTTACATGGAGCAATACCTTAGTGAATGGGATTGCAGGGATATCCAGGTCCCCTCCTCTTCATTAACATTGTGGTCCACCTCACTACTTTGCCCAGGCTCAAACCCAGTTTGCAGAGTCAAACTGGGCTTTGTGAATGCCAACTATTCACAAAGCCCAGTTTTCCCCGGGCAACCTGGGTTTGTGCCATTATAAAGTTTTGTGAATCTAGCCCGAGAGCTTAATTTACCTTTTGCATGGTATTTAAGGCTGACTAGTTAATATTTGACAGCTTTATTTTAAAATATTCTTAAAGTTGTTACATAGTTTTCTAAATTTTACTAATCTTGGGTACTTTTTTGTCTCCTGTTCCTCCAGATACAAAATAATCATGTGTGGTCACTCATGCTATCTGGTAAAGTACCACTTGCCAAAACATTCAATCTATGTCCCGCTCAATCAGCTTGCCTTCATCTAATTTATTATTATTTTTGGTTGTATCAGGCAGTATTTTTTTTTAGACTATTTTTTTCTCTCCTTGGCCAGCTGAGCTGCTCCTCATTCGGGGAGATCTGGTCGCCGACTGTCTCTAGCATGGATATCCAGACTTCTGCTGCTTCACCCCCTGCAGCAGGGCCACAGGAAGCCCCCAACTCCCCATGGAGAATGGTTTTAGGCAGGTGCCATGGCGAAACTGTGGAGGTCCATCAAGCCGTTCGCTTCAGGTTCCATTTTCCCTGGTTTGCTGTCCCCATTAGTGCATGCTCAGGCAGTGCCTCCAGTCTCCACTGGGGGGCAGTTGCTGAGCGATGCGATCCCTGATCCCACGCCCAGAGAGGAGAGGAGAGCAATCCTTTGGATGCTCAATCCTCTCTGCCCTTGCCAACCCCTGGTGCCCCAAGCCCGTTCCCAAACCCAGGTCACCGGTGTGGGTCGAGGTAAAGCGCCAGCACCTCAACCCTCTACACCACCGGGCCAGCTGTATCAGATAGTATTTGATTAGATTTGCTCTCATCAAATTTCTTTTATATTTGTCACCATTTGCTCCTAGACAATTAAGATTTGTTATATTTTAACAGCAAGTATTCCCCATATTCCTTACTGCCTAGATTATCAATGATATCTTCTAATCCCCTTTCATTGTTTTTCTTTTTTTGGGGGGGGGATTATACATTCCATCTAACCACATCATTTTAATATTTTCCAGCCTAATCCTAACCATAAGTAATTCACATAATATCTCTGTTGTTAGTTTATCAACCTCTTACACCTCTATATGCTCAGTCATATAAAACACAGGCCCTCCTCCCCACCAATTTGTTAACTTTATCTTGACAGAAAATTTTATATCCAGGCAAACAGAATTCTGAGTCCAATATTCAATCAGTTAACCATATTTTCCTCGTTATCATTATTCCAGGGGCATAAGTATGCATCCATGCTTCATTTTCATCTCTATTAGCAGCCTAACTTCAAATATTCAAGTAGGCAAATGAATTACACAGCCATCTTCTAAACAGGACCTCAGTCCTAATGATGTGTTATTCCATCGATTCCTGTCTAAAAATAAGGATTTCTACTACTACTACTACAAACCATGATGGTTGAATCAGTTTTTACATGAATCAAATAGGTTTTCATAAATTGGTCGTTGATTTCTCACAACATCACCTGCTAATAGAAGTTTCAAAATTAAGATCAAATAAAGTGTAGATATTTTTAATTCATTTTTCAGGAAGTATCCCACCCTTGCTGAGTCTTTATGATTTAGCAAATATTTTTTATAAATATCATCCGATAGTTCACCTCCTTAACATAATATTCCCCCTTGATCATACCAATATGTCACTGATATCAATGTTTTGTAATTAAAAAATATGTTGTACATATCCCCAGGATATATAACAATCCCATTAAACACTCTAAAAGCCCTACGTGGGCAGACCTCGCTGAGCCGGACGGAGCGCCTAGGCTCAAGGATCAAGCCACCGAGCCCAGCTGGGAACTCCTACCACTGAACCATGCCGATTCCCATGTGAGCAGCCAGTCCTTCACCCGGGACCCACTCCATAAGCTGATTGGAGTGGTCGGAAGCACCACAGCCTCCTATTGGCTGGCTCTCGCTATTCCCTCAAGTGCATTGGCCAGGGGCTAAACCCACAATCCGTGCACCTCTGCCAGCACCAGGACCACTGTTAGACAGGGTTTCCATCCCTTAACTGAATTGTGTTTTAATTTGACTGCACGCTGGAGATACACTGCTGAGATTGCCTGCTTAACGTACACAGCGTAGCTTTATGAAATAACTATACCAGTATAGCTGAAGTGCATGGACTGTGTGTACTGTGTTCCCTCATCCCTGTTTCAATTTACTTTGTCCTTGCCTTTACCGGCACGGGTAACACCTGGCAGTGCTTTCCCTCTGACCAAAGACCCCCCTTCATAATCAGACTATAAAATTGTAAGTAATTCAAAATTACCGAGCTTTCAGCCAGTTGGCATGCTTTCTCCCGATTCCTTTGTGTAATTAATTGCGAGCCTATCGCACCCCCCCCAGGCTCTGTACTCTCAGCGCCCACACCTCCCACCTGTACTGTGTTGTGCCTCCTCCCACAAATTTGCCTAATCCTTCTCTTTTGTGGCCCAAAGTAATTTAATCTCTCCTTCCTTCCCTTCCTGCAGGAAGCCCTATGTGGGCAGACCTCGCTGAGCCGGATGGAGCGCCTAGGCTCCAGAATCGAGCCACTGACTCCTGCTGGGAGCTCCTACCACCGATCCACACCAATTTCCAGGTGAGCAGCCAGTCCTTCACCCGTGACCCACTCCGTCAGCTGATTGGAGTGGTCGGAAGCACCGCAGCCTCCTATTGGCTGGCTCTCGCTATTCCCTCAAGTGCATTGGCCAGGGGCTAAACCCACAATCAGTGCACCTCTGCCAGCACCAGGACAGCTGTTAGACAGGATTTTTTGTCCCTCCTGCCCTCCCCCAACCCCTCCACTGATTAAATACACCTACTTCCCACCCCCAATCCACTGAAGCCTCTCTGATTGGCCCAATACCACTGCCGTTCATAGGCCATCCCAACCTCTGGCTCCAGCCTACCCTCTGCTGGCTGCCAAGTTTCCTCACCCCAGTTATACAGTGCTCTCTGAATTGCTACATGTTTTTTACTCCCTGTACCCAGGGAACATGTCTCCCCAGACTGGAGAGATGCTACTCCTAACTACCCTTCTCTCCTGCCTTGCCCCTCTCCTGTCCACTTTTCCCCACACTTTCCCTACCCTGCCTGACCCCTTCATGCTGCATCTCGGTGGCTCTCTCCAGCCCCCAAATCCAATGACCAGCTCACCCCCCAACACAAACTGCTCCCACTGCATCTTACGACCCTGCCCCTTCCTCTTCACTCCATTGCACTCTTGGACTATTCATCACCTAATTACCTTCTGATCTGCAGCCTATAGATGCCCTCCCACTCTGCCCAAATGGCAGACAACAGCCCTCAGCTGCACTCAAGTGTTCACTAGCTACCTTACTATCGGTCGCTTACTACTTGCAGCAGGGGACATACATCCTAACCCTGGCCCCTCAAATCTACCCATGGTGCATGGAACAGCAGGCCCCTACCCTAACACAACCCCTAACCCCACTGGAGACCATCTCCCATGGGGTCTGCACCTTCTGCACCTAAATATACGTAGCTTTCCCCTTAAACTTGACTCCCTCCAGTTACTCACAGCACACTATGCCCCTGACGTCATCGTCCTCTCTGAAACTTGGCGAAACAAACAAGTCCCTGACTCCTCGGTCGCTATTCCAGGCTATGCAATTGCCCGTCAGGACAGGTCAACTAGAGGTGGTGGTGTGGCTATCTATGTAAACTCTGATCTGCATTTCTCAACCGCCCTTGCCAAATCTGAACCCAATGCCTATGAAATGCTTTTGCTTCAACTGACTCTCCCCTTCTCCCTCCCTATCTACATAGCTAGAGTCTGTTGCTGACCTAGCTTCCCAGCTTCATCTGTCACCAATTTCCTAGAACAAACTACCTCCCAAATCCCTACCGGTGAACTCTATGTCATGGGCGATTTCAATTACAACTGGCTAGCTCCCTCCCTCAACAAAACTCGGATGGACATTGCCTCTCTTAACCTCTCACAAACCATCTCTGAGCCCACACGCCTAAACTCCAAAACAGGAAACCACTCACTATTTGACTGGGGCCTTACCAGTCACCCCCACTGGGTTATCGCTTCAGGTCTCCTACCCGATTCCCTAAGTGATCACCACATTATTTATCTAGTCCGGAAAATCCACCGACCTCGTCCCCCTCCAAAGTTCATACTCCAATGTTCCTACAGATCTCTAAACCTTACCTCTGTGCTTGAAGACTTAGCTCTTGCTTGCTGGGAATCCCCCGCCAAACCCTGCTCTATCGACGATGCCTTCCTTCATTTCCAAGACACGTTCCTCCAAGTCTGGGATGCTCACGCACCACTGCGTCGCTCCAGGGTACGTGGCTATCACATGCCCTGGATCACCCAGGAACTGACGGCCTGCCAAATCTCTCAGGACAAAGCATGGAGCACCCACAAAGCCTCATGTCTCCCAAGCGACCTTGTCATCTATCGGTCTCTACGTAACAAATGCACCAGATCAACCCGCCTAGCCAAAGTGGAATACTTCAGCTCCTCCCTTCGTTCCAACTTAAACTGTCCATCCAAATTCTGGAAGGTTATTCACTCCATCTTCTCCCCCCCAACTGCCCACCCTCCCCCTCTCCTCCTCGTGAACAACACCCTCCTCACTGAGCCGCAGGATGTCACCACTGCTTTCAACACATATTTCTCCTCCTGTGCCTCAGCCCTCCTCTCTTCCCTGCCCACCTCGGTGCCACTCAGTCCCCCTCCTATATGTTCTAACTCCAGTGGGCCCCCCACCTTCACCTTCAAAGTAATCCTGCTGGTTGAAGTCCTAGAAGCCTTTCAGGCCCTCGACACAACAAAAGGAAAATCCCTCAATGGCCTCGACTGCAATATCCTCCACCTCTCCGCCCCAGCCATTGCTACCCCCCTCGCCACCCTCTTAAACCTCTCCTTTTCCTCTGCCACTGTCCCCTAGGCCTGGAAACAGGCCATCATCATCCCCCTCCCTAAAGGGGGAAAAACTTTAATGCTGTCCTTTTGTATTGTTATTCTGAGGGGATATAAGATTCAGGGGCCACAGCATCATGACCCTGTGCTGACTGTACTAGTATTGTTATGAAAACTCAAGATTGCTGCTGCAAAGTGAAGTTTTTAAGGTACCCATGTAAGGTACCCATGTATAGAGATGCAGCGAATTTAAAATCCGCCTGCAAAATGAAAGTGAATTGGCCACTTTGTGTTGGCACTTCGCTGCATAGAGTGCCCACTAGAAAGGCTCACTTCACCTTGTTATTATTACTTCTCGTTGTCATTCCACTTTAAACGCGAAGTAAGGTGGAGTCACAACAATATTGACAGCACCCCACACATACAGTCACCAGAATTAATGTGCACCCCCAAAGTGCTACTGTCTTGTGTCCAGAAAACTCCTCAGTGCTGATGAAGTGAAATGAGAGCAAAACAAGAAATGAAAAGTCTCCCACAATTAATGGCGCACTCAGTCATGCTCGCAGTGGTTACACACAGAGTCACCAGAATTAATGTGCATCCCCAAAATACTACTGTCTTGTGTCCAGAAAATTCCCCAGTGCTGATGAAATGCTACTGTCTTGTGTCCAGAAAATTCCCCAGTGCTGATGAAGTGAAATGAGAGCGTAACAAGAAATGCAGTCTCCCAGAATTAATGGTGCACTGCAAATGCACAGACATATTAAAATTGCACTGCACACTCAAGGGATGCATATGAAAAGACACAACACCACCTAACTAGTGCACACAAGTCACAAATCCAAATCTAGAAAGGAATACATTTTGCCAGTTGGGGGATTAGTGCATGGCAGTAACAATCTACTACCAGTAAAGATACCACAAAGCAGTATAAAAAATTCATGCAGGTGCTATGGATAGCAGGTTCACACTGCTGCAATTACTCTATGGCACAATAAAAGGTGTCTGATTTAATGGCATGAGTTGCACACACACTCTCACACACACACTACAAATAATGCATAGCAAATTGAAAACCTTTAGTAATATAACCAAATGTTTTAAATAGACAAATTATACACTGCTGTACCACAACAATCGGCAAAAAAAGTCAAGAATTACTGAAAATATTACTGTGTCTACATTCGTAGTAGTAGTAGTAGTTATGATTGTATTCATTTATAATGAACAAGGTAAAAACAATCCTATTGGGTACACAAGTACACTCATTTTCAAGGGATACCTTCTAAAGTGCATAACCTGGTTACAGTATAAGGAGAAAATTTTACAAGACATACAAAAATACAAAAAATACAAATATACATATACTTAATAAATGCATTTTCACTTATTAAATCACATCCCACTAAACACCAATTACCCATCTATTAAACATTTATCCATTTTCAAATGCCATGCAGCATTCATGGGGTTCCTCACTTTGCTTATGATACCAATGCCTAATCTTAGTCCAATTTATTTTAACACCATAAGATCTTAGGTCAACAGGCAGATTATTCCAAGTTTTTGGACCCAAATAAAACAGTGTTGCACACCCACATTATGTCCTATACTTTGACACTTCAAATTCTATATACTGGGCTGATCTCAAACCCTTAATTGGGTGTTTAATTTTTAGATCTTTGGTAATGTATTCAGAAATTTATTTTCAATAGACTTACACATAATTTTAGTTATATGTTCATTTCTCCTATTATACAAATGATCCCAACCTACATTTCTATACAACTCACAATGATGTGTAAGTTTATGTGACCCCATAATATACCTGGCCATTTTATTGTGTATACTGTCTACTTTTTTCAAATCAGTTTTATTTGCCCCCCCCCCATACATTATATCCAAATAATCAATCACTGGCACTAGCATTGTGTTAATCACATGCAGCCTTGTATTCCTTGAAAAATTACTTCTTATTCTATACAACATCCCCAATTGTTGCCCTAACCTCCTGACCAAATTGTTTATATGAACAGACCACTTACAATTTATGTCCATCCATAACCCTAGATATTTAAACTCATTTACCATCTGTAATATAGAACCATCTCTTACTATTATTTCCAAGGTTTTTTTTTATATATGGGTTTTTACTTTTTTGCCAAAATAATATTACCTTGGTTTCAGTAGTGTTCAATACTAATTTATTCTTAATATAGTATTTCTGTATATCATCAAAAGCTAATTGTAATGCGTGTTGTATACTATAAGAATCTATACCTGAGACATACGTAATAACGTCATCAGCATACTGATGATATACTAATTTTTCTTACTTGAATTCTAAATCATTTGTATCTAGATTAAATAAAAGAGGCCCAAAGATTGATCCCTGAGGTACCCCTTGTCCTACTTGTCTAAAGTCTGAAGAATATGTTTTTTGAAACACTTTTTATTTCCTACCCCTTAAATAATTAGAGAACCAAGCTACATTATCTGAAAACCCCAAATTTTTCAATTTATCAATCAGTATACCATGATTTAAAGAATCAAAAGCTTTTGACAAATCAATCATAATTCCACCTGTTAATAATCCATTATCCATTGCAATCTGAATATCCCCTGTTACTTTTATTAATGCAGTTTGGGTACTATATCTTTCTCTGAAAATTGACTGATTACTGTGCAAAATACCCTGCTCTTTTACATATTGCTTAACCTGCTTAGCTACCATTTTTTCACAAATCTTTGCTACTACTGGTATCAAAGATATTTAATGATAATTACTAATCTCTTTTTTGGAGCCAGATTTGAAAATTGGAATTACTTGAGCAAGTTTCCACTCATCTGGTACTTTAGGTGAATGTAAAGATAAATCAAAAATTTGTGTCAGGGGGTGGGCAACAACCAGGGCTGCAAATTTCAACAGTTTGCTACTAATCTCATCTAATCCTGTTGTCTTTCTTTCATTGATATGCAGAAATTCTAACATTACCTCATTCACATTTATTTTACCAAAATCAAACACCCAATTTAACTCCCTTTTGTTGTCAGAAGGCTTTTGTTCCCCAATTAGAGTAACATCATCTATAACATCCTTTACTGCACCCATATTCACAAATAGGTAATTAAATTGTTGGCCACCTCAGAACACTGTTCCATGTCTCTACCATATAATATAGAAAGATTTTGGATAACCACTTTTACCTGGATTTTGTAATTTATGAATTAGATTCCAAAATTTACCAGGATGTGAAAATTGTGTATCTTGTAATACACATTTATGATAATCTACCTTTGCCTTCCTTACTTCCTTTAGATATTTATTCCTTAAGGCACTATAACTATCCCAATCTGCCTGAATCTATGATTTCCTTGCCTTTTGCCATTGGGTATTTCTCTTTTTACATAAATTATGCAAGTTCCCATTATACCAGATAACATTTTTCAGTCCATGATACACCTTTCTCATAGGTGCATGCTGGTTACAAACATTTTCAAATTTCCACCTGAAAATACTGCCATGCCTCATTTATGGTAGGAATTAAGGCTATCCTCTCCCAATTCACATTTTCCAAATCCCGCATAAAGGCAATGCAATCAAAGTGCCTAAACATTCTTTTAGGAACCCAATATCCAGACTTAATTCCTTTTTCTTTAGCTCTCACACTCATTAAAACAGTTAGACAAGAAAAATATAACCAAAACAGAAAGACCACCTTTTTCTCCCAGTTAATGTACCTACCCCACAAATATGGCCATCCCCCAAAGCACATTTCACAGTAAACAGACGGACTGTTCTAAATTAACATTCAAAATCCACACACAACAATAATCACTCAATGATATGAGCACAGAAGGGTTTCCTGCAATCGATGTAGTACATTTTGAGCAAAGAAAATTACTCAAAAAGGCATTTTAAACAGCTTTTAGAGGTTTTGAATCGCAGAGCTCTGAGAGCAAATTGTCTCCAGCTACCACTACACACACACTACCCAGGCCAGAACTGAGGCTGTGCAGAAAAATCTATAACCCATGTGACCTGCAATCCCATGAATGACTGCAGAATTTTATTTGGAGCTCAATTATAAGGTGAAGTGAAGCGAATTACATTGATTTCAATATACTTCACGTTAAAATTGGTGGAGAAGTGGGTTGGGGAAGGCGGAATAATGCAAAGTTATTGGTTTCAATGGACTTTGTATTCCTCATTATGAAGTGAAGTACTCCACTTCACATTCTGGAGTACTCTGTGGGTTCTGCGTTACTCTGTAGTACTGTGACTCGCATGCTGTATAGGAAGGAATGTGAATGCCTATGGCTGTACTTCCCTGATGAGCTGCAGCACAAAACTCCCCGACTTAAAAACACATATTAATGAGTACAATGGTGGAGTGGTGAAGCCTGGAGAGATACTAAAAAGCAGATTTACAATACATCCAAGTAACTAGTAAAAAAATTAATGTTGTGATTCATGACGTGATTGTGAATCGTGATTTGTGACTGCATTTTTGACCATGATAATGAAGAATGTGATTCGGTGTCGATGGTGTGAGATAACCTGTATGAAACTGTATTGGGAACGCAAATGCCTACGGCTGTACTTCCCCGATGAGTTGTAACTTAAAACTCCCAGACTTAAAAACACGTATCAATAAGTACAATGGTGGGGTGGTGAAGTCTGGAGAGATACTACAAAACAGGCTTACAATGCATCCAAGTAACTAGAAAAAAAATTAATGTTGCGATTCGTAACGTGATCATGAATCGTGATTTGTGACTATATTTGTGACCGTGAAGATGATGAACAACATGATTTGTATCACGAGTGACTCATGATGATGGTCCTGACTTAAAAATGCATATTAATGAGTACAATGTTCATGCAGAATTATGCACCACACCTGTCCAGTACTCTGAAGGGAAGCCAAAGAAACAACTGTGACTTAAGTTACAGATGGAGATTGGGCCCTAAAGAGATGCAAATGCATAGACAGATTAAGATTGCACTGTGCACTGAAGAGATGCAGACACAAAGGCACAACACCTAACCAGTGCTCACCATCAGAAATTCAAATCTGGAAAAGAATACCTTTGCCGGTTGGGGCGGGCCGTGGGGGAGGAAGGCAGTGTACTGCACTGCTGAAGTAACAGTCACTAGTACTAGTACCAGCTACCATTAAAGATACCACAAAGAAGTACAAAACCACATAGCTTCAGTGGATAGCAGCTTCACATTGCTGAAATTATTATGTGGCACAATAAAAGGTGTCTGATTTGATGACACACGTCACACACATACACACACACTAAGTAATGCAAAACAAATTGAAAACTTCAGTAATATAACCATGTATTTTAAACAAACTAAAATTATGCACTGCTGCAGTAACAATCACTAGTACTAGTACCAGTAAAGATATCACAAAGAAGTACAAAAATCACACAACTGCAGTGGATAGCAGGTTCACATTGCTGAAATTATTATGTGGCACAATAAAAGGTGTCTGATTTGATGACACGTGTCACGCACACACACACACACACACACACTAAGTAATGCATAGCAAATTGAAAACTTCAGAAATATAACCACATATTTTAAGCAAACTAAAATTATGCACTGCTGCACCACAACAATCAGCAAAAGAATGGCAAGAAATATTGAAAATATTACTGTGTATACATTAACACAGTTATACAAGAAAAATATCACCAAAACAGAAAGCACTGTCTTTTTCTCCAAATTAATCTACCTACACCACAGATACGCCCCTCCCCCAAAGCACACTTCCACTGTGTCTCAGTACAGAGACTGAATGTTGTACATTAACATTCAACATCCATACACAAACAATAAATGCTCGATGATATGAGCACAGGAGGGTTTCCTATAATCAATGAACTAAAGTTTCAGCAAAAAAAATGACTCAAAAAGGCTTTTTTAACAGCTTTTAGAAGGTTTGAATCGCAAAGAGCTCTCAGAGCAGATTGACTCCTACAGCTTCCTACACACACTACCCCAAACTGAGGCGGTGCAGAACAATCTAGAGCCCATGTGACCTGAAATCCCATGAATCACTACAAAATTTGCCATTGGAGCTTAAAAACAAGGTGAAGTGAGGTGAAGTACATTGTTTTCAATGTACTTCACCTTAAGAATTGGTGGAGTAGTGGTTTGGGAAGGTGGAGTAACACAAAGTCATTTTTCAATGGACTTCACGTTACCCATTATAATGCAAAGTACTCCGCTTTGTGCTGCGGAGCACTCCGCAAATTTGCCTTCACTCCGCAAATCACTTCCAACATCGCAACCCATGTACTGGGACAGAATATTTTATTGTGAGGGGTCTTAGGTCTATACTATGAATAAGTCAATGATAACATTTGTATTTGGTGAATTTGTGGAAATCTAACATTTTTGTGACCATTGAAGCAGCGTTAAAGGAATTCAATTTCTGTTTGGCATTTCAGCAATTCAGCATCATGGTGCAGTACTTTTTACAGGGAGCACACACTGAGTATGTCCAAGTTGTTGGCAAGCCACATGACCAGCAGTAGTCAAGCAGCAATGCTGGACATTGAGAACTATCTCCATGCTGTACACATCTCAGTGCTATTTCGAGCTCTTTCTCACAGTTGGAGGACCTCTGGCAAGGAGGAGTTCCATTTATGTAAAAAAGAGAAACTTTTGATCTGAAAATTTTTAAAATCATCAGAAAATCATTCATTTACATTTCTGTTAAAAAAGTCTCACTTTGTTTAATTGTAGTTTCAGGCAAGCTAGCAAAACTGTGCTGCAGAGAATATGAGAAAATGCACATTGTGAGACTGCTGCTGTAAGATGGATGGTATCCCATAATAAGGGGGACAGAAAGTGAGTGACTCAAATATGAGTCACTCACTTTCAGAACCTGTCATGTGGGCTACCCTGCAAGGGTAGCTACAGTTAGAGCAGGGTGACAGGAAGAAGTGAAGGGGAACAGGAAGAGGAGGGAGGGAGGGTATGTAAGGGGTAGTGTGGTGGGAGGCTGCCAAGCTGGCACTTTGGTGTACCGATAAGGGTGGCTGACTATGGTGGGGAGGGTTCGGGACTCGGGAGGGCTACAGATTTTTGTGTGTTTTTGTTTGGCAGTACTTTATGTCTTTCCTGAAGTTTCACCTTCTCCCTGACATCCCCAGAGTTAGTAACCTATATTTGAGGCGCGTGCAAACACTTTTTTTGGTTGTTGCCGTTTTGTCGCTGTAAGTGTACATCACCTTTTTTTTTCCGGCGATGTATACTCACTGTAATGGCAATTGCTATTCCATGATCGCAATTATGACATAGAACCAGGATGATAGAGCAGAGAATATTTAGTGGACTGTGGCAATGTGCTGTGGGGATCTTTGAAAGATTTCTGTGACAATAGTTGTTTTAAACCATGTGCTAGGGTGATGAAGGCTTGGAAATTCATAGTTTTTAATTTTACCCCCTTCCCCACCATCAAGAGCAGGGCAGATTCGATTCAGCAGACTAGGAAAGGTACTGGGTGATTTTGATGAATTCTTTTGACAAATTGTTTTGTTTTTACTGGCTTCTGATGGTGCAGCAGGACACATAAATCCATATTGTCATTTTTGTCTGTTTTTATGAGCCTGCCAGCAAGTCAGTGAGTGAAAGTAGAGAGTTGTGTGAGACACAAGGGGCGGGATTTTTAAAAGGTGGCACAGGGTTTACATCAGCCCTGCACCACAACACTTCATTTCTGACACTACACCAATCCCTTTTTTTTGCAACTATGCCCAATTCTCAAAGGTGGGACACAGTTGCAACAGTTTTCATGTTTTATGGCAGCTTGCAACAAATCTCAGGTGCAAGCACAGTAAAAATGATCACCAAGATTGCTGCAAACTAGACCACAAAAAGATGGTCTAACTTGTGTCAGTTGCCACACGTGATGGGACATCCCATTAGATTTCCAGAAGCCCAGTGCATCACATCTTTGGGGCTATCAAAATCTGGTCCTTGATCACAAGGTCTCTCAGATGCTAGATATGTGGTCAGTTATGAAAGGCCTGGTAGTGTCACTCTTCCTTATCACCTTGCAAGTCTTTTGGCCTTGTGGTTTGTCCATAAGACAGGTGATGTTGGCATATAATAATAATAATAATAAAATAATAATAATAAAACTTTATTTCTATGGCACCTTTCAAAAAAACCAAGGCGCCTTACAAAATAAAACAAACTAAGCATTTCAAATCTTAGAGTTAAAAGCAACGAGCACAAATAGACAAATAAAATCAGACCTCAAATGCTTGGGTCCATTAATACATTTTCAGGGCCTTTTTAAATCCCTCCATGGTTGCACACTCCCGTAACTGACGGGGTAGAGAATTCCAGAGGGTAGGGGCCACATACATGAATGTACGGGCCCCAGAAGATTTCAAAGACACACTCAGGATCTCTAGCAACCCCTCGCCAACTGAGCAGGGCGATTGCCCAGGGCAGTAAGGGACCAAGATCTCCTTCAGGTAGTCCAGGCCAAGTCCATGTAGGGCTTTGAAAGTCAGAAGACCAACTTTAAAGGTGATCCACCACTGCACTGGCAGCTAGTGCAGTCCTTGCAGCACCGGCGAAATATGGCTGGACCAGGAGGTACCAGTCAGAAGCCTGGCCACTGCATTCTGCACCAGCTGTAGGTGGTGGACTTCAACCCCAGGAAGCCCTAGATAAAGGGAGTTGCAATAATCCAGAGTGAGGACACAAAGGCATGGACCAGTGTAGGAAGATCGCTGGATGGAACAAGGTGCCTAATCCTGGAGATATTCCTCAAATGGTAAAATGAGGACTTGATGATGGCAGACACCTGCGAATGCAGAGTCAATCCTTTATCAAGCATTACTCCCAGGTTACGCACCTGTTCAGATGTCAGGAGTGAAACACCCCTGAGATAAAGTCCAGAGGGTGAACCAGCCCCCGGCCCCCCTATCCAGCGTACTGGATCCACTACCAATACCTCTGTCTTTCTGAGTTCAACTTCAACCAACTCAAATCCATCCACTCCTGGATTTCATTGAGGCAGTTATTAAAGACAGAGAAAGCTCCATCCTGATCGGGTGAAAAAGAAAGGTAGAGCTGGGTGTCATCAGCATAGCAGTGAAAACTCAGCCCATACCTTCTTACAATGTCTCCGAGGGGCAGCATATACACTGCGAACAACATGGGGACAACACAGAGCCCTGAGGAATCCCACAAGACAGAGAAACTGGGTCAGAGGAATAAACCCCAGAAACCACTCTTTGCGTTCTTCCAGTGAGATAAGATGTAAACCACCTGAGGACTACATCCGATAGTCCATAGATGAACCTTATACACTCAGGTAGAACCCCAAGGTCCACAGTGTCAAAGGCTGATGAGAGATCTAGCAGAACCAGAATGGAATGGTTTTTCCTATCCCTAGCCATTAGGAGATCATTAAGCACCCAAACCAGCGCTGTCTCAGTACTATTCCTCTTTTGAAAACCGGACTGGAGGGGTTCATAGATATTATGGATGGTCAAATGGTTCTCCAGCTGCACGGCCATTACCCTCTCAATCCCCTTTCCTAAAAAGGGAAGGTTAGAGATTGGTCTGTAGTTTGCATGGCAGTCAGGGTCCAAAGAAGCCTTCTTCAGGAGGGGTGTTACCACCACCTCCTTCAGGGAACTTAGAAACTCACCTGTTTCCAAGGAGCACCAGACTATCTGTGCTAGGACCAGACTGATAGAATTGATACAACCCAAAATCAGGGAAGTAGGTCCTGGATCCAAACTATAGCATGTAGGTCATGCACCCAGGACAATCCTCATGATATCCATGAATTCCAGTTGGTCGAAGGCACTCCAGGAAAACTGAGGAGCCGCAACCTCATGCTGATCCAAAGCATCATCCACCGTTAGAGTGTGCTGGTTGGAGCGCCACCCTAATGTCAGCCACCTTAGTTGCAAACAATCGAATAAGTTCATCACACTCTCTTTGCAAAATGGCCCTTCTGACGTGTAGACAGGCTGGGTTGCAGAGCCTGTCCACAGTGTGAAAGAGCTGAACTGGTTGATTCTGAGCAGCTGCAACCTCCCTGGACAGGAACTCTGCCTTCTTATGGGTAATTGCAGACTGATAGACTTGGTAATGCTTCATCAATCTAAGGTGGTCGGCATTAAGGGAGGATCTCTGCCTGCAGCGCTCTAACCTTCGATCTAGTCACCGCATTTTCCTCAAAGTCCCATCAAACCATGGGGACTGAGGGTGAAGGGAGAGATGGTGAACACAGACAGGAGCAATGACATTCAGGGCCGCTGAGCTAGCCACATTATAGGTTACCATGAGGGCATCTAGGTCATTATTTGCCACTGGAAAGCACAATAGGTCAAGTACACCGCCAGGCATTCAGAGCTAACATCTCATAAAGGGCGGTACCTGACAATCTCCACAGGGGCAGGAATGTGAAGGAGGGGTGCTAAAACTAAACCCCACGGTGTAGCGATCGCACCACCCCCAAATCAGAGGCCTCGATCCCCAGGAGAAAACTAAGTCAAGTGACCACGTTTATGGGCAGCAGTGGTAACTAACTGTGTAAGGCCCGGAGATGACATCAACTGGAGGAAGTGCTGTCCAAACTGCGAGAGTTTGTCATTGACCCAGGCATTGAAGTCTCCCAGAACTATCAGTCTGGGCGACTCAAATGCCATGTCAATGACAAAGTCCGCCACTTCCTGAAGGAATCGCTTCTCATCTCTGGGTGGAGGATAGATGAGGGCGATCCTACAGCCTACACCTGCTACCATGGTACACTCGAATGACTCAGCTTCCTCAACTGGTATACTCATGAGGTTAAGCTCAGTCTTGAAACAGACCACAACCCCCCCCCCACCCACGATCCAATCTCAGGCGGTGAATCATTGAGTACCCGGCTGGAGTTATAGCCTCCAAAATGGGGCCAGAGTTCTCATCCAGCCAGTTCTCTGTGATGCAAGCCAGATCCACCATTTCTACAAGATCTGCAATAATTGCAATCTTGTTTTTAATGGACCAGGCATTACATAGCACAGCCTGAGTTGGATGAACCTCCAGGGCTGCCTTGGCCACCTGCCCACCAATAGTGGTGGTGCCCTTGGGTATGGAAACCAGGCATGGAGGACCATGTTCTGGGTTCCATTTCACCCCAGGGTATCTCCTGGATCTCATGACCCCGATGTGTTGGGCCCACTCATTCACCCTCCACTGTTCACACCCTGCCCTTCTCCTCCCCTTGTGAGTAATACCCAGCACCCAACAGTGCTGATAAGTTGCAAACTGCAATGGGGAGGAAAAACAGGGTCGAGGGCATGAAGGGCAGAGGGAGAATAGTACACGACTGTGGGGGCAGGCCTCTGACACATCCCAACATTGGCGGTACACACTTTGCTAATCTGCAGACTAATACAACTAAAACAAAACAACTCAAAATCAACCTAGATGAAACCCTCAATTAACCCTCTTAGTATTAAATAAAATATAAACAATTCAGTATCTTAGCAGAAATAAATTAACAATCGTAAATAAATACTGAAAAAATGAGAAATAAAATCCCAACAAGCCAAATAATGATAACAGATGTCTTCAGGTGAAAATTTACAGCTCCCCAGGCCTTCTCACTGCCTCTGGGCTGGACCAGGTACAGGCACTCTCATTATCTGTAACAATAATATTGCAGTATAAATGTATCCAGTCCCCAGACTTTCGCACACCCTGGGAAACTAGCAAAAGATGCTGGCAGTCTCACTGCCTGTCAAATGATAAAAAATCCAGTAATAACTTTAGATTGTAAAACTTAAAACAATGTAAAAATAAAAATAACAAAAAGGAAAATCACTTAAAACTTCTATGGTCCATTAGTAAGTCCATAAAAAGTCATAGAAATCCTTGCATAAAAAGCACATATGATGCTCCCAGCTTTTAAGAGAAGAACAGGCTATAGTGTAAAAACAAGACCAAAATCAGAGTCATGCAGGAACAAGACAAATAGATTCTACAAAATTTCCATAAGAAAGATAATTTTTGGCTGCCAATGGATGGCAGGCCTTAGTCCAGGTAACAATCCCACAACATACAGGACACAGGTCAGGAGGTCACCAACACAGCAGCAGGTTGGGGCGCGTGCAGCTAGATCCCAAGGGGAGCACCCCCCAACTCATAGGCCCCCACCCGGTCACTTGCAACTTGCAGCTACAAACCCTAGGAAGCAGACCACAAGGACTGTCCCCTGAGAGGTTTAAAAGTGCCCCAACCACTGCTCTGACTTCTTGTAGAACATGGGGGATTACTCCTGCTCAGTTGCAAGAAACTAAATCAGCAGCTGACCTTAGGCACAAAGGAGAGGCCCCCCACCCAACACAGCTCCCAAACCATGCCACCTTTCCGATTTCAAGATCTTGGCTGACCTTAGTACACAGGCACACTCCTACATGCTTCTCACAGAGAAACCCCAGGTCTTACTCACAGTTCCTTGGCAGTTCAAGATTGCAAAAGAGCCACCAAACCAGTCCTGTAAAGATCCCAGTCAGTCCTGCAAAATCCTAGGGTAGTCCCCCAAGGTATATCTGACTTCAATCCACCACATGCCACAGAATCAGGAAATAGAAGCCTCAGGATCGCTGCCAATTAAGAGCCAGAGCATAACAGCTCCTATGCAGATTGTCCATGAACAAGCAGGGAAATAAAAGGGTTATCCACAAATTCACTAGGAAAGCTCGAAAACGCTGAACCCTTCAGCTAGTCACCACAAAAAGCCACTAATGGAACAAGAAATTAAGCGGCATAAGTGGGAGAGTGTTATGGAACAAATGGGTAAAAGCAAGCAAATGAGTAAAAATGAAGAAAAATAAAACAAAATCAGCAAGCACAACAAAAGTTACATCAAAGCGCTCCTAATGGCTGACCCAGCATGGCCGCCATCTTGTTCATGATCATCTAAGAATCTACATTGATTATTGTGAATCATCACTGTTAGCATCTATTGACTATATCATGTCATCATCTATCATGCATTTGTTATTAATTCATGTACAGAGCATTAAGAGAAAACAGGAGAAGAAAGGGATGTAGGGGAAAAGCAGCAGATAAAGTTCCAGTGGTTGCGATTGGGGCTGGTCATGGCAGAATAGTGACAGAGAGTCCTGGTCATGTGGCTGTGAGGACAAGGGCAGCTGGGTGCATGATAGTGCAGTCAAAGAAACCATGGTATGTTAGTCCTCATAAATCCACTAGTTCGACTCCCACTGTAAAGTAAGTAACCTTCCCTGCCAGTCATCCAGTGTATCTGGTGATGGAAACTTAATGAGCAATCAGAAACACTAGCTTCCTTCCCTTTTTATCAAGTGCTTCTGGTTCCACAGCTCAGTGTAGAAGTGATCTATCCAAAAATGTAGGTCTTCCTTCTAGGATATGCATCACTTACTATTTGTTAGGACTTAGAGATTGAAGAGTGAGGATGCAATGACTCCGATGGGGAGGGTTTTCTTTTTTATAAGTTTCCATTATGCATTTAGCAGAGGGGGTTAGGGCCTAGTAGGAGAGGTTGGGCATATTAAATAGAGTGTGGAGATGGAAGGGGTTTCATTTATGGTTTGTATAGATGGGGTGGGGGGACACTTAATTTCACAAAAGGGGTGAAGGAATCATTAATCATACAGCTGATCATAGAACAGTGCTCGATCTGACAGGGAACTGTTTTCTTTTTCATACATGCTAAGGTTCAGGCATACTAAGGTGGAGTTAGGAACTAGGAGGCTAAAAGCCCATTTGTGTTCCAGCCCTACTTGTAATACCTGGAACTGGTACAATTGCGTATGTATTTATCTAATCTGGCTTTAGCATCATATTTAGTTTGAGCCAGTATTATGTCTAATGGCAAAGAGTTCCATAGATGCACCACTCTGACAGTATATGAATATTTCCTAGCATTTGTTCTGAACCTCTTCCCTTTGATTTCTAATTGGTGGCCCCTAGTTTCTATATTATTGTCTTTGAAAGTAATATGTAAATCACACATGATTCTGGGGTCTTGTAGAACATCATAGAGAAAGAGAAAATTACCACGTGCGCTACGTGTTTCTAGAGACATGAGTCATAAGGATTGTAGTCTGTTATCATAAGATATATTACAATATCAGTCCACTATTTTTGTGAAATGACACTGTACTTATTCAAGATTCTTTCTTTCTCAAATTGTATAAGGGTTCCAGACTTGGGATGAGTATTCCAGATGTGGTCGTTCATATGACGCATAGAGGGGAATGAGAACACTACTGGATCTTGATGTTATAGTTCTCTTAATAGACCATATTACCCTGTTGGCCCTGTTAGTGGCCTCACTAATTTGCTGTCGTGTACTTCGATTATTCATTATGTATATACCTATATCCTTTTCAAAATTGGTTTTACAAAGTGGTTTTCCATATAGATAATAATCATATTTGTTGTTGAGTCTTCCCAAGTGCATAACTTTGCACTTATCTTTATTCAATTTCATGCCCCATTCATGGGTCCAGAGAGAAATATTGTTCAAATCCTGTTGAAGTCTATTTACTTCATCTATAGTGATACAAGGACCTCCTAACTCCGTATCATCTGCATATTTTATAGTTATACTCTGTAAGTTGGTTGTCGTGTCGGGGGTGAAACCATTAAAAAGTGTTGGGGCTAGGACGGAGCTCTGGGGAACTCCACTAGTAATAAACCCTTCCTCAGACACATGCCCATTAATTGAGATGCACTGTCCCCTTTCAGACAACCAGTCTGCTACCCAGTTAACAGTGGATACATTTATACCAAGATTTGACATTTTATCTTTTATGGCCCAATGCATACTCAGTCAAAGGCTTTAGAAATGTCTAAATAAATTATGTCACATGGTATATTGTTATCCAGATATGTATTTATTTGTTAATAAAAAATAAATAGATTGGATGTGCAACTGTTACCTTGTACAAAACCGTGTTGTTCTTGATCCATGTCTTTTATTTGTGCGGTTATTTTATCTTTGATGATGCTTTCCATCACTTTACCAGTAACACTGATGAGACTGATTGGGAGGTAGTGTTGCATTAATTCCCATTCTCCTTTTATAAAAATTGGTATAATGTGGGCTAGTTTCCATTCGGTTTGGAACTTTGGATTGGTTGAGTGATTGATTATACAGCAATTTGAGTGGATATAGGATATATTTAGACATAAGTTGCAGAATCCCTGCAGATATCCTATCTGGCCCTGTGAATGACTATTTTTCTAATTTTTTTATTTTCTGATGGATTTCCATTTCAGATATATCCTGGGTTTCATTTACAGTACTATAATTTGTTTGCGTAGTTCGAGAACAGCTACGACTTCCGTTACATATGCTACAGTAGTATTTATTAAATGCCTCGGCCATTAATTTATTATCAGTTATTATACCGTTATCTTCCTTATTGGATAAATTTCATTCTGGGGATTTTTTAATGAATGTATGTATAATAATAATAATAATAATTTTTATTTATACAGTGCTTTTTCCAGTTCCAAACTTGCGCTTTACAGGTTAAACAATTTTAAAACAGACAGTAAAATCCAAAATCTCAGCATAAAAAAAAATCACCATCTAAATACAATTACATTTTCTAAAAAGACTGATTGCCAGAGGAAGGTTTTTAATCCTCTCTTGAATGTCTCAACAGAGGTGCACTCCTGTAACCGATGAGGTAGAGAATTCCAAAGGGTGGGCCCAGCATAAGAAAATACTGTAGAGCCAGAGGATTTAAGATTCACCCTAGGAATCTCTAGCAACCCCTTGCTGGCCGAGAGGAGTGATTGACCAGGGGAGTAGAGCACCAGAAGCTCTTTCAGAAAGGCTGGATCCTGACCATGAAGGGCTTTGAAAGTTAGTAAACTGACTTTAAAGGTGATCCGCCATGTATAGGCAGCCAGTGCAGCTCACGCAACACCGGAGTAATATGACAGGATCTACTAGAACCTGTCAAAACCCAGGCTGCCACATTCTGCACCACCTGCAGGCAGTGAATTTAAACCCCTGGAATCCCAAAGTGAAGGTAATTGCAAGTCTAACCGCGAGGACACGAAGGCATGAATCAGTGTTGGAAGGTCATCAGACGGAACTAGGTGCCTAACTCTGGTGATATTCCTAAGATGGTAAAAGGAGGTCTTGACGACAGCTGACACTTGCAACTGTAGTGTCAGTCTGTCATCAAAGATCATCCCCAGGTTACGCACCTGTTCAGAGGTTGGGAGAGAAATGCCACCAAGAAAAATTCCTGAAGGCACACCGACACACAACCCCTCTATCTGTTGACCAGGGTCCACAACCAGTACCTCTATCTTTTCTGAGTTCAACTTCAGCCAGCTGGAATCCATCCACTCTTGGATTTCTTTCAGACAGTTGTTAAAGACAGAGAGAGCTCCATCCTGGTCAGCTGCAAAAGGCAGGTATAGCTGGGTATCATCTGCATAACAGTGAAACCTCAGCCCATACCTTCTTACAATGTCTCCGAGGGGTAGCATATACACCGTGAATAACATGGGTGACAGCACAGATCCCTGAGGCACCCCACACAACAAAGCCATTGGGCCCGAGGAAAAGACACCGGACACAACTTTTTGTGATCTCCCTGTGAGGAATGAGGCGAACCATCGGAGGACGGTTCCCGATATTCCATATAAATGCCTCAAGCGTGCTATCAGTACCATGTGATCCACGGTGTCAAAAGCTGAGAAGAGATCTAAGAGAACCAAGCTGGAACGTCTCTTCTGATCTCTCACCGTCAGGAAATCATTGAGCACCCAAACCAGCACTGTCTCTGTACTATGTCTTGTACGGAAACCAGACTGGAAAGGTTCATAGATGTCATGGATGGTTAAATGGTCCTCCAGTTGAGCTTCCACTACTTTCTCAATCACCTTCCTGACAAAGGGACAAAGGGAAGGTTAGACATAGGTATGTAGTTAGTGAAGCAGTCTTGGTCCAAGGTAGCTTTCTTCAAGAGTGGTGTCACCACCGCCTCTTTCAGGGAGCTAGGAAACTCACCCGACTCCAAGGAGCACCAGACTATTTGCACAAGGACTGGACCGATAATATCAATACAACCCAAAATTAGGAAGGCTGGTCCAGGGTCCAAACTACAGCATGTAGGGTGCACACTCTGAATAATCCTCATGACATCCATGAAGTCTGACCAACTGAAGGAACTCCAAGAAAACTGAGGTATAGCAAACTCGCGCTGACCAACCACAGCATCCCTAGAAGTTGCTGGCTGCAGATCCAACCTGATGTTGGCCACCTTGTTTGCAAAGAATCGAGCAAGCTCCTCACACTCTAATTGTGAAAAAGCTTTCCGAACTTGCAGACAAGCTGGGTTGCACAGTCTGTCTACAGTTCGGAATAGCTGAGCTGGTCAATTCTGAGCAACCGCAATCTCCCTGGACAGGAATTCTGCCATCTTACGGGTGATTGCAGATTGATAGACTGAATAATGGTCAATCAATCTATCTAAGGTGATTGGCATCAAGGGCGGAGCTACACCAACATTCTAACCTTCGACCCTGTCTCTGCATCTCCCTCAATTTCCCACCAAACCAAGGGGACTTGGGGTGAAGGGAGAGGGGGTGCACACGGACGGGAGCAATAGATTCCAGAGCCACCGTAACAGCCAAATTATAAGTTGACACGAAGGTCACTGGATCACTGCTCACCAACGTGGGGGACGATAGGTCAAGCACCGCCTCAAGGCCTTGGGAATTTATATCCCATAAAGGACGGTACCTAACCATCTCCACATGGGTAGGCCTTCTAAGGGAGGTATAAAAACTAAACCTCACGGTGTAGTGATCTGACCAAATGACTGGTTCCACCCCCACATCAGAGACTTTGATCCCTAGCAAGAAGACTAAGTCCAAGGAGTGTCCATGTTTATGTGTAGCAGTGGAAACCACCTGTGTAAGGCCCAGAGAAGTCATTAACTGGAGGAAATGCTGACCAAATTGAGAGAGTTTGTCATCGAAACAGGCATTGAAATTGCCCAGAACCATCCATCTGGGTGATTCAAATGCCATGTCGACAACAAAGTCCACCACTTCCTGAAGAAATCGCTTTCCATCCCCGGGTGGATGGTAGATGAGAACGATTTGAACGCCTACACCTACTACCACAGTACACTTGAAGGACTCAGGATCCTCAACTACAACACTCGTGAGGCCCAGTTCAGTCTTGAAACAGACCGTAACATCCCCCCCCGGTGATCCAATCTCGGGCAGTGTATCACCAGGTACCCAGCAGGAGTCATGGCCTCCAGTACAGGGCCTGGATTTTCATCCAGCCAGGTCTCAGTGATGCAAGCCAGGTCCGCTGAAAAAACAAGATCAGCAATAATAGCAGTCTTGTTCCTAATGACCTGGCATTGCACAACACCGCCCGAGTTGGATGAACCTTGGAGGCTGTCCAGACTATCTTCCCACCCAATTCAGTAGTGCCCTTGGGTATTGGCACCAGACATGGAGGACCATGATCTGGGTTCCATTTTGGCCCATGGCACCTTCTGGATCCGACTACCCCAATACAGTGGCCCCTCATCTGTCCTCCCCTGTTAGCAACCCCTCACCCATCTCCCTCTCCTGCGCATAATTCTTAGCACTCTACAGCACTGGTAGGTCTCAAATTGGAGAGGGGAGAATAAAAAGGGTGAAGGGCATGAAGAGAGGAGGAAGAGTAGCGCACCACCGTGGGGATTAGAGGTCAACACATTCTGCATCTACACAGCCAAAAACAATAACACTAACTACCCCAAGATAAATTGCACAAAATTTTTTTTAACAAAACAATTGTTTTGTATTTAACTTTTTTGCTTCAATGGCAAGTTATTACACTGAAAAAATTTGGTTTGGGAGCTTTGGGGGAGAGTTTGTTTTCCAAAAGGGTGGTAAGAGAGGGGAGTTCTTTGATAAAAAGATGGGGCAGGTAGGGGAAGGGGGACCTTGCTTTTGCATGTGGGGGGAATGCCAGCCACAGTTTATATTACTAAAATTTCACTGGATTCAGGGGCAGGAAGGAGGTAGAGACCTAGCAGGGGAATGGGTAGAGGATATATTTTATAACATCTGGTGTGGTGATATGGGGTGAGAGACATCATTCAGGGCATGTTGGTGGATTTATTGAGGTTAAAAAAAGAAACTATAAGAAAATCACATGTGAAATTGGTGGGAAGTTGGGGGACTTTGTGAAGTGTGAATTTCCCTGACCTTGCACCAGCTTCACTCATGAATTAAAGTTTGTATGGCTCCTCTTACTGCACTGGAGGAAGAAAAAGACATTGGAGTCATACCAGAGAATGGTATGAAGCAAAACAAGCAGAGCATGGCTGCTATTGAAAGGGCTGGGAGAATGCTTGGGTGCAAGTGGCCTGCTGGGCAGAGGAAGTTATCCTGCCTCTTTACAAGGCCATGATTACAGTAGGTCTCCCATGGAGTACTGCATGCTGTTCTGGGACCATCAACACAAGAAGGATATTGAGGCATTTGAGGCAGTGCAATGCAGGGGCCGCCAAAATGATTAGGAGTATGGAAGACAGCACCAGGAAAGGCAAGTGACCCTTAATATGTTACATTGGAGAAAGAGAGCATTAGAGGGGATATGATCTCAGTTTTTTTGCATACTCATGGGAATGGACAAGATTGAATAGACAGATCTTTAATCCAGTATCCTCTAGTAGCACACATAGATGCACCTTGATACTCAGAGGTGGTAGAACTCCATCTCCCAGGGGGTGGTGAACCAATGGAATAGCCTTCAAAAATGAGACAGTGGATGTGAAGACAGTACATGCCTTTAAGGTAAGCCTGAAGAAATTTCTGCTTACCATGGGAATCCTTGTGTACCTTGGCTAGTAGTGTGGGAAGGTAACCCCATTTAGTTAGTAAGTCTGCACAGTATACTGAACCTGCTTATGATGTAGTGGGTTAACATGATAGACATAGGGTTCTGTTCAATCTTAAATTACTATCTTGCTATGTTATTACATTATGTTAATGGATGGCACAAGTACAGTGGAGCCCACCAGGATGCAATGGAATACTGCAGATTTCTGCAGCAAAGTTATTGCAAGAAACAAGGCAATTTCAATAGCAGTTCATCCATTTTGTCATGCAGGAATATGTGATACTGTGCTGCATCCTGGCAGGCATCACCTAAATACCTTTAATTTGACAATTACAGATACCACACTGTATGGTGATCCCTTGTACAAGTCCCATTAGTATCACTAATCACCTTACATTGTAGTTCAACATAAAGACAGGAGCACAGGCAAACCATACAAGGTTGAGAGTTCTGGACTTCAAGTGGGTGGATTTAAAGAAATGGGTGACTGCCTCAGGAACTGACTAAGAGTGGTGGAGTAGTGCCAGGGAAGAGTAGATGCACAGTAGGAGAGAATAAGGGAAGGTTTAACTAAAGCAACCGACCTATGCATGAAGAAATAAAGCAAATGTAGAAGGAAGGGGAGACAGTACGGTTCTTCAAAGATATGGAAAGGGTGGTAAAGGAAAAAGGGTTGCATTCAAGAGGTATAAGGAAAGGCAGACAGAGAAGGACAGGGAGGTATATCTAGCAAAGCAGAAGAAAACAGGCAGTGCAGTGACAGAGGCAAAGGTGCAGACAGAGAACAGGATTGCCAAAGAGGTCTCTACAGGGACACAACTTTTTCTGGTACATATGTGAGAACAGGAAAACAAGGGTAGGCATAGTAAGAATTAGAAGGGCAGAAGGAGGAGAGAGTGCAGATGGAGACACAGAAGAACCAGCTGACATTTTGAACAGGTGCATCTGCTTAGTCTTCACAGTGCATGGTAGAGGACAGTAACCACAGAGGATACGCAGGAAAAGGGTGTAGAGGAGGTGGACATAAGTCCATCTTCAGAGGAAAGAATGCTGAAAAGAACTGGAGCCCTGAAGGTAGACAGGGCTATAGGACTGGATGGGATTCACCCCAGGTTACTTAAAGAGCTTAAGGAGATTATGGCTGCCCCACTGGCAGCCTTGTTCAACAACTTGCTGGAAACAGGAGTAGTTCCAGAGGGCTGGTAAAGGGCTGATGTCCCTTTACAGAACAGCAGCAAGTAGGAGAAACCTGTCAACTATAGATTGGTCAGTCTCACTTCAGTGGTGGGGAAATTTATGGAAGCACTACAGAAAGAAAGGATGACAGGGCATCTTGAGTCCAATGGGGCTGCAAGACCACAAACAACATGGATTCATAGGAAGAGAGGGAAAATTCCATGTCAAATGAAGCGGACTAACCAGGTCAGATCCAGTGGGCTGTTCCAGCTCAGGGAGGATGGAGCCATAGGGTGCATAGCCTGAGATTGGTGGTGGTGGGGTTTAAGAGGGAGGCAAAGCGTCACATCTTCACGGAAAGGGTGGTGAGGCCTTGGAACTCGCTGACAGCAGAGTTGGTGGAGATGGAGACAGTGGGAGTATTCAAGAGAGGGTGGGACAGACAAAGAGCAAAGTCTGAGTGGGGAGAGCTGGGTACAAAAAAGGTCTGCAAGGAGTCACAAAGGGGAGGAGGGGGCAGCCACAGTGAATAGACTGTAGGGCTGCTACTTGAGCAGACGTGATAGACCACTAGGCCTAACCTGCTGGTAATTCAGTATTAAATGAATCTAATTGATTTTTTTTAACTGGTTGAGCAGGAAAATCCATCGGGGAAAGCAGCGGATGTGGGCTATTTAGCATTTAGCAATGCCTTTGACACAGTGCTGCATAGGAGGCTAATTAGGAAACTGACCAACCAAAGAGTAGGATCTTTAGTGGAAAACTGGATTAGAAACTGGTTAAAGGACAGGCAATAGAAGGTGGTGGTGGTGGTAGTTAATGGCACTCATTCTAAAGAGGGAGTGTGATAAGTGGAGAACCATTTATGCATTAGGGTACCCACATCCTTTGTTATCAGCAGCCATGCTTCCTCAATGTAAAAACAATATGACTCCCTGTGCTGTTAAATTAAAATAATTTTGAAGGCAGATGAAAAAATGTGGCAGAGCCAACAGAAAAGAAAAGCAGAAATGCTCAGATGAAGAATCGGAGAACAGATAATGGGGATGACACTTCTGTTTTTGTCACTCCACTAACACCTCTGTTGTACATGAGTAACAGTAGGTGCAAAGAAATGCCATCTAGTGTGAGCAATTGCTAAATAATAGAAACCACAGCACTGAGTAGAAGCAAGACCTGTGCTGGTGGTCAGTCAGATTGCTATGTATGAATGCCAAAGAAGGACTCTAACCTCTTGCATGACAGCAGCTTAATCATCTGGCATGCTCCTAAAAACCATGGATAGGGTTAAGAATCTGGGAATCATTGTTGACAGCAGGCTGTCACTGGAACATCTTGTGCTGGTGGCTGTCCACAGTGGCTTTTCCCAGTAAATGAATATCACCCAGATCAAGCCCTAGCTAGGGCATGAACACCTGATGACCCTGGTGCACGCCTCTATGATATCCAGACTTGACTACTGTAATGCCCTATACCATAAGAGTAACTTGACAGTAGTTACACTGTTTGCAGCTGGTGCGGAATACCTCAGCAAGGCTTAACTGGGGGGGGGGGGCACATGTGTGACCATGACCCTTAAGGCAGCTTAATAGCGTAGCTTCTGGGGGGGGCACCATGCCATAATCTGTCACTTTCCATCTGATAACCTTGCCTCTTATGAGGATTTTTTGCATCATTATGCTGTGGAATCTTTGCAGTACCTGACTATATTATTCTTGCCTCTTGAGCACTGCCTGATTGCACTCTATCGATAGACTGCATCACACAGACTGTGACTCGTGGCAAGACCGATAATGGACTTGACTACTGCAATGCCCTATACCATTGGAGTATCTTGACAGTTGGTGCACTGCTTGCAGCTGGTGCAGAATGCCACAGCAAGTCTTAACTGGGGGGGCCACATGCGTGACCGTCACTCACAAGGCAGTTTAAGAGCATAGCTCTGGGGGGGGACTATGTCATAATACATCACTTTCTATCTGCTAGCTTTGCCTCTTACAAGGATTCTTTGCATCTTTATCCTGTGGAATCTTTGCAGTACCTGATTATATTATTCTTGCCTCTTGAGCACTGCCTGATTGCACTCTAACGACAGACTGCGTCACAAGGACTGTGACTAGTGGCAAGACCGATAATGGAGGCTCTTGTTTCTCACAATGCATTAGATCCAGCAGACCTGTCAGATATACAAGTGATGCTCCAATCCCTTATCAGTGATGTTCCCAATATTAAAGAATCTGTGGCCCAACTGGACAAAAGAATGGAGGCAGTGGAATTGCAGGTTGCTGACACCGCATTTCTTGCTTCTAAATAAAGTAGAATCAGATTCGACTAGGCAGGCCAACAGAATTGCTTGTCTGGAAGAGGAAATTCAAATGTTGGAAAGTAAACTTGATGATTTGGAAAACAGAAATAGATGTAACAATCTCAAAATTGCCGTGGTACCAGAGGGGACGGAGGGCCCTAATATGTGCACCTTTCTGCAGTTATTCCTTCTGAAGCTCCTGGATTTCCACTGGGATACTCCTTTGGAGGTGGAATGAGCCCACCAAACATTAGGCCCTAAACCAGCTAGGGACCATCCTCCCTGGCTCATAATAGTCTTTTTCCTTAGTTTTTTTCTATTAAAGATCAAATACTAAGCTTGGCGAGTGAAAGAGGATCTCTTAAATGGAAATGGCACACAATCTATATTTTTTAGCACTTTTCTAAGGAGGTGGCTGTTAAGAGAAAAGCTTTTACATCCATTTGGAAGGAGTTAGCTCAACACAAAGTCCAATATTTCATGTGTTATTCTGCTGTGCTCCAGGATATGTGGGAAGGTTTGTGGTTAAAATTTTAACATCTACATGAAGCACAGCAATTTTTGGGTAACAGTGGAGTAAATCTGTTTCTACCTCTGCCAATGAAGTTTCTACTCCTACACCACTTCAGGCAACAACATCACAATACTCCATCCTTGCCATGGCTCACGTTTCATCTATGGAACTCTCAGCTCACCCTTCATATCAGCAAGGGTCAGTGCCTGCTTCCGTTCATCTGCTAAAGGAGATCCTGCTCATAATGTTAAGTCGAAGAGGCATTGGGAGGGGATGAAGAACAATGGAGCTCAACGGTCATTTTTTCCTGTGGTAGAAGGCCCCTCATTAAGTCAAGCTGCCCCATTATCCTCATCTTCACTGCCTACTTCCATCCCTTTTGGGTGGTCTAAATCACTGGATCCAAAGCACCTTTGACTTTCCCCTGGTCAGTCTCCTGAAAAATCTCAGCCTCTGGATATGGACTGGGCTGATTACCCAGAGGAAGATCTGCTTGCATCATCATCTACTGAAGGACATGCTGAGGTTTTGCCATTTCTTTCTACCCCTGATGGCAGTGATTTACCATCGGAGGTTAATCCTAGCATAATGGACTGTTCTGCTATTTCCAAAGTTGGACCATCTAAAGAACCTCTCCCCTCGGGTTTTTGAAGGGCTGCTATTATTGTGGTCCAACTGTGTATTTAGTCATTATGGCTTATCTAGTTGGGGCCTGGATGTGGTATCATTCTCTCCTAAGGGAACAACTTAAAGGGTTGGGATGCATTAATACTTGATAGTAGCAATGTTTTTAGTTTCATTTTTCTTTCAGGGAGATAGTTTGGTACAGTTCTCCCTTGGTTCAGGAGATGTCATAAAAATAATGCTTGGTGGTTAGTATTTTTAGATGTCTCCCTCTGCTACCTCCCAAATGGTCTTTCAGTCCCTTGGAGGATCAGAGTCAAGATGCTGCATGGGTACTGTTTCAATTTTAGTTGGGGTTGCTATTATTTAAGAGGTTGGTACTCTACTAGTGCCAGGTTCATTTTCTAAGAGGCCTGTGTATTGGGCATGACTGGAGCCTGTTTTTGAGTGCCTCCCATGGCGTTTCCTTGTCTGCTGTGGGGGGGAGGCATCGGTGGTTTCCTAGCACCTGCTCTTTGGGTCACCCTCTTCAAGCTACTGGTCTTCCAGTGTCCATTTACCCTGGTGACACTGATTGGTATTTTCTTTCCAATTATATACATGAGTGGGGATTGTTTTTTCAGGTTATTTAATAATTGTTGTTCTATTGGGTGTTCCCCGATTATTAAGGTTAGTAGGCATGTGCACCACAAGGTTTGTGATATGGATTGATGTATGGTTCTCACTTCATGTTTAAAGTCTCAGTGATTTAGTAATTTTGTATTCAATATTTGTGTAACCTTTTACAGTACATTGCTGGGGAGGGTTATGGGATTAGCAACGGTATAGCTCTAAAAGGACCAGCTTTACTTTTTACATTTTGCGCTGGGATCATATCAGGTACTGGCCTTCCCATCACTTTTTGTCTGGTTGATGGGTATTTTAAAGTATAATGCACATCAAAGCTGTCACAAAACAGAACTGGTGCGCTACTGATAAAAATGAAACAAGGCAACAGAATCAATGCACCACCACTACCAAAAGTGAAGAAATGCAGAAACAACAAAGTATAGTTGCAACAGTGATTTAATAAATATATATCAAAACATGTCCATAAGTAAAGTTCAGACCCCTCACCAGAAGTAGAGGAGCAGCCCGCCCCTCTGACCGGTTTCGCTTCAGTTTTAATTTGTCGTTCACTAAGATTTGAGCCTTAAACCCCATGATGGAGTAAAATGGGGGGGGTTGCTTTGTTATTGTAACTTGTACATATATATATATATATATATATATATATATATATATATATAATAAATGAAATATGTACTTGAATGATAGTGACACAGATGTTATTCATACCTTTTAATAATGGTTTATTGTGACTATCTGAAATTGCATTGTCACGTGCAGGAATAGATGGTATTGATCCATAGCAGTCTAGCGGTCCTGAAACATCGGAGACAGTCTGCAGGTGAGAGATGCATCAAACTTCAAACAATGAACTGTTTAAAAGACTGCAAACCTTTTGTGTGTAAAAAGTTCTGTATTCCACGGGCAGTTTGTGTGACCGGGACTCTGTTGGCAATATTTTTATTTTCCTGAACAGTGTAATAGCGACTGGGGACTGCCGACAGCTGGGGTTGATTGCAATTTAAAGCTCGTATGCCCAAAGGGTTTCTATAGCAGTCTAGCGGTCCTGAAACATTGGAGACAGTCTGCAGGTGAGAGCTGCATCAAACTTCAAACAACGAACTGTTTAAAAGACTGCAAACCTTTTGTGTGTAAAAAGTTCTGTATTCCACGGGCAGTTTGTGTGACCGGGACTCTGTTGGCAATATTTTTATTTTCCTGAACAGTGTAATAGCGATTGGGGACTGCCGACAGCTGGGGTTGATTGCAATTTAAAAGCTCGTGCTGCCCAAAGGGTTTCTATAGCATCTAGCGGTCCTGAAACATCGGAGACAGTCTGCAGGTGAGAGCTGCATCAAACTTCAAACAACGAACTGTTTAAAAGACTGCAAACCTTTTGTGTGTAAAAAGTTCTGTATTCCACGGGCAGTTTGTGTGACCGGGACTCTGTTGGCAATATTTTTATTTTCCTGAACAGTGTAATAGCGATTGGGGACTGCCGACAGCTGGGGTTGATTGCAATTTAAAAGCTTGTGCTGCCCAAAGGGTTTCTATAGCAGTCTAGCGGTCCTGAAACATCGGAGACAGTCTGCAGGTGAGAGCTGCATCAAACTTCAAACAACGAACTGTTTAAAAGACTGCAAACCTTTTGTGTGTAAAAAGTTCTGTATTCCACGGGCAGTTTGTGTGACCGGGACTCTGTTGGCAATATTTTTATTTTCCTGAACAGTGTAATAGCGATTGGGGACTGCCGACAGCTGGGGTTGATTGCAATTTAAAAGCTTGTGCCGCCCACTGGCGCGAGCGCCTGTGGCGTGAGCGTCGTGAGTGGCGCGAGCGCCACTCGGTGAAGGAAAAGTTGATAAGTATTTATTTGAGTCTGATTAGATTAGTTATTAGGTTTATAATATCTGAATGATGCATTTATTTGGCATTTCAGGGGGTTGGCTATTAATGGGTCTGTGGTTACTTAGTTTATATACTTCTGATGTAAATTGTGATGTTGTATGTAAAGGATCAATACTTGTGTCTATGGGTGGGTATTATCAGGATTTCCATCACTCACTTAGGAGACGGAATTCTTTTACAAACTTCCAAAGAATATTTAAATTCATTAAATCTTAAAAAAGGCTCTTTTAATACGTTGGATAATAAGACTATGAGTTTGTTTTGTTCCATTCTCCTGATACAATGTGGTGATGTTGAAGTAAATCCTGGACCTGGGAAACAACTTGGCTTCACAATTATACATGAAAATGTTAGAAGTCTTGTTTGTAAAATTGATGAATATAGGGTTTGGGCTTCAGAGTCATCTTATGATGTTTTAGCAATTTCAGAGACGTGGTTACATTCTGGTATTGTTAATGAGGAAGTGGAACTAGCAGGGTATAATTTGATAAGGCAGGATAGGGGTAAAAGGGGTGGTGGAGTATTGTTTTATTTAAAGCATTCTTTGGGTTCATACCAGATTTTATTTGGGAAAAGTGTGGAAGGGATAGATTGTTTGATTATTAAGTTGTTGAAATTAAAATTGATAGTGGGTGTTTTTTATGTACCTCCAAAACTAAAGTAACTACATTTGATACTCTAGCTGACACCCTTTCGAAATATTGAAAGACCAAAGTGTGGTGCTAACTGGAGATTTTAATGCGGCTTGGGGACAAATAAGAGGTAAAAGACTTAAATCTAGTTTTGACATATTGGGTTTACAACAATTGATACATCATCCAACAAGATGTTTGAATAATAGAACTACAGGAGCTATATTAGATTTGTTTTTCATTTCATCTGATTTGAAGGTTGAAGGTTGTAAAGTATTGCCATTGAATTTGGGGGATCATAACCCTATTCAATGTCAATTGTCAATTCAAATAAATAGAGTTAAGGATAATTGTGAGTTTTGGATTCGTGATTTAAGGCACTTTAATGAGTTATCTTTTAGGGATTGTCTTAAAAATTTTGATTGGTCAAGGGTGTTTTTAATACCAGATTTGAATTTGGCTATTCAAGAATTCACGGATTCTTTTTTGCATATAATTCAAATCCATGCTCCAAAAATAAAAAGAGTAGTAATGTTAGAAACCCATTATGGCTTAACGAAAAATTGAAAACCCATTTACGTATTAAAAAGGTTATGGAAAAAGCTAAAAATCTAAATTGGAAAAGGACTGGGATCTTTTAAAAGATGGAGAAATAACTGTAAACACAAGATTAAATTAGCGAAAAAGAATTTTTCGAGTTCATTTGTAATCACAAGATCCAAATAAATTTTGGAAGGTTATTTCCAACTTAAAAATCCAGTGAAAATTCAATCTTCTATTAATTTAGTAGTGGGAGAAAATTTAATAGTTAACCCCCTTGAAGTAGCAAATTTATTAAATCATTATTTTAGAGATTTACCAGATATAGAGACATCTAATTTTGAGCCTGTTGTTCAGGAAGATACACCTTCTGTAGTTTTTGCTAATAAAAATAAAGATTTTAATTTGAAAAATATAAGGGTACAAGATGTAACTAAAGAGTTGAGAAATTTAAAAATATCAAAACGTGCAGGAATAGATGGTATTGATCCAAAATTTTGAAATTAGGGTCTGACATCATAGCCCTATAATAATTTACTTCTATAATTGGAGTATTCAATCTTCAACAGTTCCTGACTGTTGGAAAATGGGTGATATTATTCCTCTTCATAAAGGTGGCGACCTTACAGTTCCTTCTAATTATAGACCAATTACTTTGCTCCTGTTTTGTCTAAGGTGCTGGAAAGGCTGATAAATAATCAGCTTAGTCAGCACCTTGACTATTAGGGTTATTGTCTAACTGTCAACACGGATTTAGAGAAGGTAGGTCCACAAATACTGCCCTACTTGAATTTAGTAACCTGGTGTCAACATCTTTGAATAAGGGTAATTATACTGGGCAGTGTTTGTGGACCTATAGTAGCATTTGATTTGGTACATCATGAAACACTTTTGTTAAGACTACAGACTATGGGGATAAATAATAATTCCTTGCAGTGGTTCAGATCTTACTTAATGAATCGTAAACAGAGGTGGTCTGTGGTGTTGCTGTCTCGGATCTCCTGGACTTATATCGAGGTGTACCTCAGGGCTCAATTTTGGGCCCTGTGTTATTCAATATTTATATTAATAATCTTCCTGATTATGTGGTCAATACTGATGTTAATTTATGCAGATGATATAGTTTTGGTAGCATCTGCTAGTGGTCCAGGAGATCTGAGACAGCAACTTCAGACAGACTTTACTAATATTGAGTCTTGGATAAGGGATTCTGGACTTTTAATAAGTTCTGGGAAAACTCAAAGTATGATTTTTTCTGTGGGATCTCACACTAAGAATTTTACTGATTTGAAGATTAGTTTTCTGGATGGGACATATGTACAAGAGGTTAATACTTATAAATATTTAGGAGTTATGGTGGATTATCGTTTTTCCTTTTCTGATCATATATTATTACAAATTAAAAAGTAAATCAAAGATTGGGAGCATTAAGAAGGGTGTCAGGTTGTCTGAATAGGTCTATAAAGACTAAGTTGATAAAACAACTCTTGTTACCAGTATTAGAATATGGTCTTCCATTATATAAACACTCCTATAAAAATCTTTATTAAAGTTGGATCAGACTTATTATAGATTGGGGAATTATATATTGAACAACAAATCTCGAGTTCATCATTGTATAGTTTATCAAGAACTTGGATGGCTATATCCATCAGCTCGAAGAGAATTTGTGTGGCTTACAATATGACATGGTTTGATACATTCAAATATGCATTCTTTGAGATATTTGATTTGTTTGAATTCAGACTCTAAATATTTAGGTATGTTTAGGAGATCAATAAGAAAATTGCCTACAATTCAAAATTTAAATCGTATGGGGGACATGGTTTTACAGAATAGTGTAGCTAGATCATGGAATGACTTGTCTTGTCAAATTATTGAAATTTCTGATTTGCACATTTTTAAGCTTGAATTGTTTAATTATTTAAATGTTGGTTGTAATTGTTTTTAAGTCTTGTTTTTGGTATTGTTTGTATTTTGTTATGTTTTGATGTTTTGTAATGATACCACAGGTATTTGTTGAAAATGGGGGATTTACTTCCCAACAGATAAACCTGTATAAAAATAAAATTTTAAACAAACAAACAAACTTTAAAAGCATACCTTTACATCTGATATTGTGCAATGGCCCTTTAAGCTCTGTGTTTAAATGTATGCACCTGGTTGGCAGTTACCACTCCCTGAGGACTCTTTTCAGTGAAACCGGTCACAGGTGTGGGCTGCTCCTCTACTTCTGGTGAGGGGTCTGAACTTTACTTATGGACATGTTTTGACATATATTTTTTTATTTATTTATTTGTTTATTTATGTAAGGTTTTGGGAAATTACACCTTTGAGCCAAAATGCTCTTTTACAAAGGTTTCACATCATAGAACAGAACAAGTTATAACAAGACAGGCAAACAAATAGTACATAGGTAATACTGTAAAAAACAAAACATGGGAAAGTAATTAGCACATTAAATTACAAATGGTAATGGTATAGGAGATGCCTGTTAACAGTACATGACCCGCCAGAGGCTTTGTCAACATTCAACAGGGAAAAATTAAGTTATGGATATTCCTGAGAGAAGATACCTGGTGCACACAGTGGAAACGTGGAGGCTCATATGGGTGTGGAGAAGGGATAAAGGAGATTAAGGAGAGGTCTAGGAAGTGAAAAAGAGGGCAGAGTCTGGGGACTTGGAGGAGGGGAGAGAGGGTAGGTGATGGTGTGGAGAAGAATGGGGGGGGCAGTATGGAGGAATGGGAGGCCAGAAGTGGTGGAGTGGTGAGGGGGCCTAGCAGAGGGTGGGAAAGACAGAAACAGAAATGGGATAACAGGGAGTGAGAGGGTGGGGGGGAGTGACACTAAAATGCTATTGCAACTCTATTTTGTTGTTTCTGCATTTCTTCACTTTTGGTAGTGGTGGTGCACTGATTCTGTTGCCTTGTTTTATTTTAAAGTATGGTGTAGTTAAAAAGTGCTCAGCTGGAATGTCCAGGGCATTAATCACCCCATTAAACAGAAGATCTACTCCTTTCTTAAATCCACAAAATGCAATGTTGCCTTCTTGCAGGAAATCTATCATCTTAAATGGGAAGAGGGTAAACTGGTGAAAGGCTGGGTGGGGAAGGCTTTATCAACCTCATTTCTGGCTAAGAAAAGGGGTGTTTCGATCTTGACCAGGAAAGGATGTCCCCTAAAGGTTGTGAAAGTTAATACAGATAAAGGAGTCCACTGGCATATTTTGCAGGCCTGACTTCATGGTTTAGATCTTCTTCTTATAAATATTTATGCTCCAAATGTTGATTCCCCTGGTTTCTTTTTATCGATTGCTCAGTTAATCTCTGAAGGGACTGATGACTCCACATTTCTTATTTTGGGTGGGGAGGACTTCAATTTTGCTTTTGATCCCATCTTAGAAAGGTATCTGCAGGAGAGCGGTACTCCATCTCACGGCAGGTCAAGGACTGTTCTTAATCAGCTATGTTTGGAGCTTGGCCTACAGGACTGTTGGAGGATTTACCACCCTGATATCTTGGATCATACTTTTAGATTACATAGGTTTAAATCCCATAGTCAGCTGGACTACTTTTTAAGTAGTTCTAGGATTGTGGAAGACTTAATAGAGGTAACTATTCTTCCCATTATCTTATCAGACCATGCCCCGGTTAGTATGATTTGGTCCCCAAGAATATGTTTATTAAATTACCTCAGTGGTGTTTCAACCCTGCATTTCTCTATCAGGAGTATTCTCAGATCTGGTTATAGACTGAAATGCAGTTTTATTTTGAATCTAATGCAACACCTGAGGTTTCTATGTTTACACTTTGGGAGGTGTTCAATGCCTTTGTTAGGGGTTGAATAATTTTTTATGCCTCCAAGCTTAATAAACAGTGCAAACGAGAAATGTCGGACCTCACTCAATCAATCAATCAATCAAAATCGTTATTTATCCAGGCGGACACCGTTGAGCAGGCTCATTTGCAAGGTGGACCTTCGTCGCACAAGTCATAAACAATTATACATAGTCATACAGATATACAGGCATTGTAACAGTATGAGAAACAAACAAAAAAGATAACAATATCAACAGCAAAAAATAGTAGGGTCAGGGAAATAAGGAGAGACATTATATACAATAAACACATATAAGTGCAGGCAGTAATGGAGTACATATTGCTAGAACAGAAGAAAGTAAGCTGATAGGGGCTGAAGAGACTGTGATGTGGTGTGAGCCTGATGGTATAACCGGGTTTTTTTTGTTTTGTTTTGTTTTTAATACTTGACAGGTGGTGGGATAGGTAAGAGAATTGAAAGCTACTGAGTTTCAAGAAATAGGGCACCGGGGGTGGCTGTAGATCTTGGAGCATCTTCCCATGGAGATCTGGGGGCAGTTTTGCATAGTGGGTAGTGGTGAGAGGAGGAAGTGAGGAATGGGGTAGATGGAGTGAGAATCCAGATTGGTTGCATCACGGCAGGTGCTAGTGCTGTGATGGATTTACGGCTTTACACGATTCAAGGTGACCTGAGTTCGAGCTTGTGGTTTCAAGCTTCGGCTTGTGGGGCGCCGCTGCTCAGTGACTGTTTGAGGAGTGATGAGAGGGCAGAGAGTTCTTGGAGGGTGATGGAGTCTTAGTATGGTATAGTGGGGAGGAGGTAGTGGCAAGAGGAGGAAAAAAGGGGATGGGGTGCATGGAGTGAGGAGCTAGTTTGGGTGTCGACGGCAAAAAGTGCTCGTGCTGCAAAGGGTTTACGACTTTACCACTATTCAAGGTGACTTGAGTCTGGGCATGCGGTTTCAAGCGCCAGCTTCTGGGGCGCCGCTGCCTGGGGACCATTGAAAGAGCAGTGGTCGGGCAGAGAATTTTTGGAGGGTCAGAAAGACTTAGATCAAGGTTGTTGGAAGCAGTGGCATATCTCTCTGATTGCTTCTGCGTACAAATTCTTGAACACTGTGATGCTTACTGGAGTACTTAGTTTTACTGACCTTTGTACTAAACAAACTAAATCATTGGAGGAGGGAATATATGCCTTCCCCTTGCCTCAGGACTCCTAAATTGCTGAGATTACCTCTCTTAAGTATAGGTTAAACACCATCTATACTTAGCAGTCCACTGGAGCTCTATTTTTCTTGAAACAGGCATAGTGGGAATAGGGAGATAAGGTGGGTAAGTTACTTGCTTATAGATTGAAAAAGAGGTCTGTGGAATCCTCAGTTCCATTTTTGAAATCGAATGATAATCATTTAATTTCGGACTTTTAGTGGGGGACTTGTTTCACTTAAATTCTGGTGTGCTCAAATCCTTCTTCCATTTGCAATCTGAACATGGTCTCCATAAACATGATTTTTGGACATTCTTGCAACTGTGACATGTTCTTGCAACTGGTTTAAGAAAGGATATACTTTGATACAAACAGACTTAACTCTTATGCTGTGGAAATGGCTCGCTATAGATAAGGGCCAGACGAATCTAATTTGTAAACTTTTACAGAAGAGATATATTCCAGATTGGGAATGAGATAGGTTACAATGGGTAGATGAATGTCAAGAACCACTAGATGTAGATACTATACATGGAGCAGGTGTTGGTCTGGTGCTCATAGAGCCTTTAAGGATCCAAAGGCACAACTTATTCAGAAACAGATATTGGATCAGTGGTATAGAACACCTGTCAAGTTATTTAATATGGGTTTATTTGACTCCAGTGTGTGCTGGAGATGTAATGAGGTGCCTGGGACCCTTTGCCACAATTTATGGGGTTGTGTTCTAGTAAGGGGATTGTGGAATGAGGTTATTACAACTGTAGAAAATGTTTTAGCATTACAAATGCCCCATTCTCCATGGCTATGGGTCCTGGGTAACTATTTGTTGTTAGATAGGTCAGCTCTTCAACTTAAGGAATTTATTTTTTGTGGCTGCTCTGGAAGCCAAGAGACTTCTCTTTCACTGGCACTCTGCCATCCTCCCTTTGTTTACCCTGTGGTTTCAAGTGGTATCTAGAACCGCCTCTTATTTGCAGGTGATTTATTGGAGAAGAAGGTCTTTAGCAAAATTCCATCAATCTTGAGATTTATGGTTGAGATATGTTGGGATAAAGGACTGGATATTATTAGACTGCACAATGTGTTCATATTTGTTATAATATCGTGTGCACATGGAGGTCTATTCTTTATTTTCAGTTAATTACTCTGGTATGTTTATTGAAAGGTTTTGCCTTGTTAGGTATTGGTAGTTTGTTAATTGATAGTTGTTACTTATTCCTATTTACTAGTGTCTTTTACCATCTTTACTGTTACTTTAATTTTTTTTATATCTACATTTATCAATGACTGTTTTAAGTCTCTATATTTTCTCAGTTTATAAGATACTTTGTGGTGCTATTACTCATTATTTCTATATAGCATTGTTTCAATCTGCTCTTATCACCAGAAAGTTTATATCTGTTATATACTTGCTTGGGAGGTAGGCTGATAACCCGCCATCTTCATTCTGGCGATGTTTCTTTTCTCTTTGGTATTGTTATCACATATGTATGTATATATTTTGAAAAATCAATAAACTGTTTCTGTACAAAAAAAAAACAAAGCTCAACTGCTGGAACTGAAAATCTTCAAAAATATCACTCCTGTCTTATGGGAGCTGCACTGGCTTCCAATTCATTGATACACTGTCTTCAAGATTCTGTTAACATACAGTGCCTTCACAGTGGGTCCCTGTTACTAAAAATATCTCTTAGCCTTATGTATTCTGGGCTGCATTCTCCATTTCACAGAGGTTATGTTGTTACTTGCCCTAGATCTCGGCTGAGGCAATTGAAGCAAGGACCTTTGCTAATGCTGCTCCATTAACAGTGCATAGAATACCTTACCTGATACTTTGCAGAACTCTCCATTGGACGAGGCATTTATCAAGGGGCTTACAGTCCATTTTTTAACCAAGCTATTGAATAACATCTCAGCCTGGAGAATGCCAGTTTTTATTTTCTCTTAATTCATGAATTATAAAATTACCATCCCAGTTATTGTGTTATAGTATATGCATGGATGTTGTTGTCTTTGGTTTCTCCATACACTTCAAAATGTTGTTGTACCACAGTGTAAAGGATACAGGAAGCTATTGTACCATAGTATGGTACAACAACTTTTCACATTTGAACTTGCATTCCCTAAATAATATTGTCCAGCGACTTTTGTCACCACCTTCCCCCAAAACAGAAATTTGAAATTTTCCTTGCTATTATAACAAAAAAAAAAACTTAACTAAACCCACACTACACTTAGCTGTTTAGAACTAATCCACCTGGTGTCTATAAGAACTGTTTTTTTTTCTATGATAGAAAATTTTCTGTTTGGAAATATGCATTGCTTTAGTTTCAATCAAAGGTGAGAGAGGCGGGCCAGAGTCAGCCTCTGCTCTGCTTCTATTTGGGGTCTACAATTTGCTTTGGCTTCACAGATTTGACTGAGTTACATTGGCTTGCAGTGCAAAAAGTTAACATAGGGTAAAACAGACTCCATATAGTTGGAAAAAAAGCCTGGTGGTCAGCAATGAATGTGAATTACTGTACGTTGCTTGTGGCAGGTGCTGTTGGCATATATATATATATTATGGTAGCACGGTAGTGCTACCATAGTTAGGGTTGAGTACCCCCTTTTAAGGTTAAATGGTGAAACTTTGTACCTTAATAACTCTGCCACTGTTTAATGGATTTGCCTGAAATTTGGCAGGCATGGGGCATAATCATAGATCTTGGGATCTGGCAACTTTCATACCGGTCGGGTATACAGCTGCGGAGTTAGTAAGCAACATTCGTGCATGCAATTACGTTCTTTTGCGCATTCTTTGCTCATGCCTACAGGTCGCACGGTTTATGTGACTGGTCCAGAATCTTCATGAAACGTGCCTTTTGAAGATTTCGTGAAAAAATATTAAATGGTTCAAAAGTTATTCAAAAAAACAATTTCCCATTATAAGTCAATGGGAAAAGTTAACAAAAAGTTTGAAAGTATCGCAAATGCACTTTTTAGTGTCGCAAATGGCCCTAGTAATGTCGCAAATCCGCCATTTTGTTTTCAGTTACTGATCACAGAAATGCTTGCCATTTAAAATTGTGACCATCTAGGGAAATAATTATTTTTGTGTTTACCTATTCGAGCCCTGAGGATGCTAGTCATGTCTTTATTTTGTGGTAAAACACCCCAGAAATAAGTTTTTCAAATTTGTGGGAAAAGTAGTGTCACAAAGCATTATAGCACTTGTGACACTTTTGCTAATTTTTGTGAAAGGTGTCACAAATCACGACACTACTTTTCTAGACTATGGCCAAAATGACAGAAATTCTTTGCCACCCTGCTGCAAAAGAACAGTTTGGTCTTTTGGGCTGAAATTTGGAAGGAAGGCAGCCAACATTTCACAGATGTGCCTTTTGGTGGTTTGGTGACAACATAGTGCACAGATGCAAAGTTACGGTACTCCGAAGTTGATGTTTTTTCCTCTAGACTAACATGGCGGCATCCACCGTGCCTTTTGGGGCTCGTATCTTGGAAACGGTGCGAGATACAGATTTTTCATCGCAAAAATGCATAGCCCAAAATGCAGGAAACTCATGAATCATGTGAAATTAATTTTTTTTTCTATGTTGTACGGTTACTGAGATATTAGCAATTTAGTATTACAACTGCTCCTTTTCTACTCCGAGGCACATTATAATGCATACTTTCTTTGTTTCACTGTGTTTCTCAATGGAGCTTTTCAGGAAAAATAGGGTGTGTGCTCCAGTTCCTGTTATACGTAAGCTTTACACTTGTGTTTCCATACTCATTTGTGTTTCCGTTTCCATGTACGCCACCGTGTGCATTACTCTTTCCATTTACATTTGCGCTTGCATTTGCGTTACTGTTACCATTTGTGTCTCCACTACTGTTTGTGTTTGTGTTTCACTTAATGTCACCATGCGCATAACCATTTCTGTTGGTGGCCATCCTTCCTTTTCCATTTGCATTTGTCTTTCATTTTGCGTCACCATTGTTCTTACTGTTACCATTTGCATTTCCAAATGTGTTCCCATGACCAAGTGCATTATGGTTTGCATTTCCATACGGGCTTCCATTTGCATCTGTGTTTCTATTTTATTTGATGTTATTGTTGCTGTTACCATTACCATTTGTGTTTACAATTGCGGTACCATGACTGTGCATGTTACGGGTTGTTTTTCCATACATGCTTGCATTGCGTTTCTGTTTCCTTTGGTGTTATTGTTGCTAAAACAGTTATCATTTGTGTTTACTATAGCAGTACCATCACCGTCGTATTACCAGTTGCATTTTCGTATGTGCTTTCATCTCCTTTTGCATCACTGTTTGGTTTGGTGTCACTTTGCACCTGCATTTCTATTAACGTTTGCTTTACAATTTATGTTTGCGTCACCGTGTGTATAACTGTTAGCACTTGCATTTGCCTTGCACTTACCATTACTATGTCACAAATAAACACGTGGTGGGAGCGTGGGGCCCAAAGGTCCCTGCGCTGCCACCACCACATTCCTTTCACTATTTATAGTACTCATTCTCAAAAAGAAGGGAAATTAGAGGCAAAAAACTCCATTTAATGCATCAGTTAGGGTTGTTCCACAGCAACAAAATTAAGGAAATTCGGTGTTAGGGTTGAAAACCCCCCTTGCACCCCCTCAGCCGCCCCCCGACTGGCATCGGGGTGTGCATTGGGGTCATCGGTCCTAACTCTCACCCCATTCTCCTGTGCCTCAGCTTGTTCACACATGTGATGGGGTGAGAGTTAGGGCCGACGACTCCAATGCACACCCCAATGCCAGTTGGGGAGGTGGGCTGAGGGGGTGCAAGGGGTGTTTTAAACCCTAACACTGAATTTCCTCACTTTTGTCACGTGAAACAGCCCTAAATGATGCATTAAACTGAGTTTTTTGCCTCTAATATATATCTATATCTATATCTATAGCGAATTACTGTTTGTGGTCTGAGAAAGTGTGAAAAACCCATTTAGACCACCGCAACACTGTGTGAGCTACAGTATTAGATACTATTCATTTTAGTATAAAAAGTGTGTATCCCCCCTGTACTCTCCAACTCTCTGCTATACCTAATGCCAGTCACTATAACCTCTCTTGCAGTGCCATAGATTTTACAAGAATATTTTTAAATCATTATTATTCTTCTATTTCATCTCTTCTATTGTTTTTATTTTTATGTGTTTGTATAGCAGATAAATCATGGATATGCAATGAAAAGAGTGAAACAAATTATTAATTTGCACAAGAGTAGTTTGACCTCAGGTAACTTTATGAGTAGCACAAGCCACTAATGAGGTGTCCAAGGTCAAACTGCTTGAGTGCAGATGAATAATTTATTACGTGAGTTTTCTACTGCATACTCCATTTATGCACTAGGAAGGGAGTTTAAGGAAATGCATTTTATTATTTATATTGTATATTGTGTGTTTGTTAAATAACATATGTGGGATTATTTTCTGCTGTTGTATGTACAGTTCCCTTGCCCAGGTACAGGGGGTTGCCAGGAACAGTGACATCATTGTTAGGGAAGCCACATCTACACATTGAGAGTCAAAGTTACAGTTACAGTAGTTGTTAGTTTGTATGTGGGTGGGCTGGAGAGTTTGAAAAGCTCAGCAGTTCTGTTTCTCACTTAATGAGTGAGCCATGTTGCTGCTGTATTCTGTTAGTCTGTATATTTTATTAAACATAAAACAAGATAAAAATAAAATGATTTTCATTTTCTGGTTGGTCCTACTTTTTATGTGCAGTGTGTCTGCAGAGGCGGCATCAGTTTCCGATCAAGTGAATTGTACCAGGAGCATGCCTGTACCAGTACTGGTAATGTCCATTTTGGGACCAGGGAGTTAGGCCATTTTTTTTTTAAAGCAAAAACAATTTCTTTTTTGTTTCTGGCATTGGAAGTTGCATAGTTTTTTTTTGTTTGTTTGTTTTTGAATTTATTTATTTTATTTATTTATTTTATTTAGTTTTTGTTTACCAGGTAAGTGCACTAGTCAGTAAATGACTATTTTCAGGCATGACCCAGGAGAGTACAAGGCAATACATACGAAAGGTATTACAAGAAATCAGTGACATTTGACAATATAGCTTGTTCTTAGCAATGGAAACAAAGAAGACAATAAACAGTAAAGCGAAGTGCCTGACATCAAACATAAGTGGCTAAATTTTAGCTATGTAGGCTCGTATAACAGTAAAAGAGCATTGGTCAGCACTACATGCAAACAATTGCAGAAGATACAACAGCCAGCAATACAAATACAAATCTTGGTGCAGGTTATAACATGAAGGAGTACAGTCATAAATTATTACAGGTAGGCATAAAAACAAAATGCAGGAATAAAACAGACATTTAAACTAGTAGTCGAGTGGATGGGTCCAGTGAGCATGTTTAGAAAGATGAGAGGAAATGGGGAGAGGCGAGAGAGATGTGATGTGAGGGGTTGGGGAGTTCAACAAGCAGGAGATAATAGATCATCCAATGGAAGTGGCATGGGGCAGGTTCATTGGTTAGGTCAGGTAGGGTCTAAATAAGTCTTTCACAGTTCAGCTAATGCTGAGAGAGTGAATTGAGCAGTGTTGCTGTGGGAAGCCACCAACCTTTGTTACTTTAACCCTTACTGATGCATTAACAGAGTTTTTTGCAACTAATTTTCTTACTTTTTGAGATAGTATAATCATATCCTTATTTGTCTATTGGGAGCACATGGCCCTCTGGACCCTGCCCTCCCATCCCTCCAAAAATGTGTATATGTACTGTATGTAGCTGTGGAAGCACAGGGCCCTCCAGCTCCTGTGCTTCCATTTATAGTACATCAGTGACCAAATTGTCAACATAGCCATGGTATTACCCCACCTCATGTACCCAGTGCAGAAAATATTCAAATCCCTGCCAAAACATAACTCTGCACTACCGCAATGCCATTCAACGTCAGAGGTGTGAAAATACATTTTGGCCAGGATTTGAAAAATGACAGCCATGACATACATGAGGTGCAGCAATAAGAAGGCTAGGTTAAAGATTTGGGATTAAAATATTTAAAAATCCCAAAGTTACATGTGTCCGTAGTGAAATTGCAATGAATTGTCATAATGCTGCCATTTTTAATAATTGTGACCCCACATTTTCAACATAGCCTTCTTTTGATACCACCTAATGAACAGTGTGACTGTTGTTACACAAATTCTACCAGAAAGGTAATTTCACCAAATGACCACAGAATTACCTTTCCAGCTGGAGTTGCATAACAACAGTCCTATTGTTTATGAGGTGGTGTCCCCAAAAAGCGATGTTGAAAATCTGGAGCCAAAACTTCAAGAAAAAGTCAGATTTAAAGATAAAAGTGGAAATCTCCATTAGATACACTGAAGTGCATTAGATACATAGACACATAGATACTGTTGGCAGATAAGGGCCACCAGGTCTATCCAGTCTGCCTGTTTATGCTACCTAAAGAAGCTGCCAGTGACCTTATCTGGTCACTGGCTTTAGCTTTTCATCCCATTTCTAATATTCTTTTATTCCTGTCCCATTCATGTTTGAAGCCTGCCACCATACAGGCGGCCACCACTTCCTGGGGCAGGCTATTCCAGGCATCCACCACCCTCTCTATAAAAAATAACTTCTTGACATTACCCCTTATGTGGCCACCCATCAGCCATCAGACTCATACCATGCCCTCTTGTTCTGGCACTACTTTTAAACTGGAATATGTTGTCCCCTTCCACCTTGTTAATGCCCTTGAGGCATTTGAATGTTTCTATCAAGTCACCTCTCTTCCTTCTCTGCTCCAGCATATGCAAATTGATGACTCTGACTCTTTCCTCATAAGGCTTGTGATGTAGACCCTTCACCATTTTGGTCACCCTGCTCTGCACCATCTCTAATTTGTCAATGTCCTTATGAAAGTGTGGCCTTCAGAACTGGATACAGTACTCAAAGTGAGGCCTCACCAGGCTCCTGTACAGTGGAACTATCACCTCCCTCCTTTGGCTTGTGATTCCCCTTCCAATACACCCCAACATCCCAGTGGCATTCCCCACAACCTTGGCCATTGGCCTTGTGGCCTTCAGGTCATCTATGATTATGACCCACAAGTCCATCTCTTCCTTGGTAACTTCCAACAGCTCTCCCCCAGCCTATAGCTTGCTCCAGGGTTCCTGCTCCCCATGTGCATGATTTTGCATTTCTTTGCATTAAACCTTAGTTGCCATGCATCTGACCATCTCTCCAACCATTCCAAGTCCTTTCTCATCCTGTTCACCTCTCTGGGGTATCCACCTTGTTGCAGATCTTGGTGTCATCCATGAACAGGCAAACCTTTCCTTCCAGCCCATCTGCAATATCACTGATGAAGACATTGAAGAGGACTGGCCCCAGAACTGACCCTTGAGGTACCCCACTGGTCACCTCACTTTCCTCTGATTGGGTTCCATTTACCATTACCCTCTGTTTTCAGTCCTTGAACCAATTTTCAATCCAGTTTACCACCTTGTGTCCCATCCCCAGGCTTCCTAGCTTGTTTACCAGTCTCATATGTGGGATGGTATCAAAGACTTTGCTGAAATTTAGGTAGGCAATGTCTACAGCCACCCCTTTTTATGTTGGCTCATGCTTGTGCACCAGCCAACATATTGCATTAGTAGCAGATTTGGAGGCGCGATCACTGTTGGGTGAATGCAGGGCACACATCAATAGGTGTTTCCCTCATTTCCCAATAAGCCTGCATGCCGGCACCACACCAGGAATACATAATGTGGTGAGCACATCTAAGGAAAGTTCCATTGCAATGCAAGCAATTCTCATCATACACAGCGGCACCTCTAGACATGCTTTCCCTTGTGAAAAATTATATTACACATGGCGGCAAACTGCCTGCCATAATTCCGACTTTGGGAGTGCCCAATCCCCCTGTCAGCATGCCCTGACCAAATGTATGTGCCAACAGGGGAACCCACTCCCAGTTGGCATAATGCACCCTCCATTTGTTATGTGCCAAGGGGGGTGCCCAATCCCCCTCGGCTCTTGCCCCCCTGCTTTTGCTGTGTGCTGGCACGGGTGCCCAATCCCCTGTTGGCTCTAGCACTCCCCTAAAACACTTAGGTGGCATGCTGGGAGCCAACCCTATTGTGCCAAATCCCCATAAAAAGGAAAACTATCCCACAATGTTTTTTTTTAACCCTGTGAAAGAAGAAAATGTTCTCTCGTGGTCTCCCTACCCCTTTCCACAAACTTTGCTCACCTTTTGTGCACCCTGTCTCCCCAAACACCGCCCTCACACCATACTTACCTCTGGAGTTTGGCGCAACGATCTTCGGTGGCCCGGGAACATGCCTGTACTCTTCAAAGCCTACCACGAACTGAAGAAATGCCAGTAAACTGCATAATGGCATAAATAGTTTTTTTTTTTAACTTTGGTGCATATCTTGGGCATTTTTTGGAATTTTTGCACCAAATTTTCAACATGGGGTCATTGGGACCCCTCCTCATGAATTCAGTCACTGTCATGGCATTATTCCGTCCTGCAAGGTGATTTTGCGGTCACTGCACAGAATCACCTTTTGGGACTGAGTAATGAAATTACAGTGCCACTGTTGATAACGGGGGCTCTCAAAAAGCCTATGTTGCAAAATTGGTGAAAAAATCCAAAAAATGGCTGTTTTACAAGCATGCATTGTGCTGTTTCCATGCACACTCGTAACCTCATGAATTTGTAATATTTTCACTCCAGATTTTCAACATTGCCATTTTTTATGCCTCCTCATGAACAATACAGTTGTCATTTTCCATATCCTGGCCAAAATGTGTTTTCATCCCTGTGTCACCAAATGGCATAGCCACTGTGCAAAACCACCTTTCAGCTAACAAACTGATTCAGCCACTCTTCATGAGGTGGGGTCACAAAAAGCCTATGTTGAAAATTTAGAGTGAAAATACCAACAAACACCTACAATGTTAGGGTTTCCAGTTGTAACACCCCACCCTGTAGAGATTGCCAGGCATCAGGGGTGTGACTTGGGATCATTGGCTGTAATATTCATGCCATTCCACCCCCAACCCCACCCTGCAGCCAGTGACAGGCATGAAGGTGTACCTTGGAGTGTTCGGCCCTAATGTTCACCCCATTCTCTTATACTGCACCCGTCTTAATGTATTTCCTCATGGAATGGGGTAAGTATAAGGCCCAAAGACCCCAAAGCACACCATGACACTTGTCAGTGTCTACAGGGTAGGGTGAGGCTCATTCTCCTGTACTGCACCCATCTCAGTGTATGTCCTTATGGAATGGGGTAAATATAAGGCCCAAAGACCCCAAAGCACACCACGACACTTGTCAGTGTCTACAGGGTAGGGTGAGGTAAAATGGCATGAGCGTTATAGCTGACTCCACAAAGGCACACCTCGGCACCTGTCACTCTCTGCTGGGTGGGGTTGGGGTTGATGTCAGTTCCATACTTCACTGCCATTCCTATTATGCATCTCTAACTCCTGCACTACCAGTGCCAATGCCAGTGAGACAACATTCGCATTGACAAATGCTTGTTGGTCTACTGCCTTTGTCACCAAGTCAAAGTTAGATTAGTTTGACAGGACCATCCTGAGGTGAACCCATGTTGCCTGTGATCCAACATTCCAGTGACTTCTAGGTACTCCACTATTCTTTCCTTGAGGAGCATTTCCATTATTTTTCCTACTATAGATATTAGACTAACTGGTCTCTAGTTCCCTGCATCTTCCTTACTCCTGCTCTTGTGAAGAGGGCCAGCATTTCCCCTTCTCCAGTCCTCTGGGACCACTCCAATGTCTAGGGATTCAATGAACAGGGCTGTCAGAGGGGCTACCAGTTCAATTCTCAGTTCCCTTAAGACCCTGGGATGTATGTCACCTGGACCCATGGCTTTGTCCACCTTGAGCTTTGCAAGCTCTACTAGGACCCTCTCCTCTGTAAACAGACTGGTGTTTACCTCCTTTTCCTTCCTTTTCCTCTATTCCTTTAAATTCTAGCTGTGGGCTCTGCCCATGTGCTTCCACAGTGAAGACTGAACTGAACTATTCATTCAGGATCACTGCTTTCTCCCGGTCTCCCTCCACTATCTGTCCCTTGGCTCCTCGAAGCATAGCTACTCCCCCCTTTGTCTTCCTTCTGTCGCTGATGTTGACAACAACAAACAAATCCTTGAAGTGCTTAATTCGCACTTTGCTACCACTGGACTGGCCTTTGAATTCTCACTGTATGCTGTCCTTCTGAATAGTGCTCAGCATAGGGTTCCTCCTGAAACCCCTGCTCCACCCTGCCAGTTCCAACTACAACAGGTCTCATTCAAAGAAGTTGAAGACCTGCTTATCAAACTGGACACCAAGAAAAGTGGTGGTGATGACGGGCTTGAACCGTTCTTCATAAAATTAGGCTATTATCACCTCACAGCCCCCATGCTTCATATCTTTAATCTCTCTATAGACACAGCCACAGTACCATCATGCTGAAAATCCACTCATGTCCTTCCCTTATTTAAATCAGGTAACCCATGTGATTTAAACAACTACAGGCCCATTTATATCCTGCCTGTCCAATTCAAAATCTTCGAGAAACTGATTCACTATTAACTTAAACACCATCTTGAGACATTCTCCCTCTTAATTCAGCCCAATCCAGCTTCTGTCCCAACCACAGTACCATATCTGCCTTTGCCAAAGTCATAAATGACTGGATTACAGCCTTGGACTCTAAAAAGGTCACTGGTGCAGTCTTCCTAGACCTAAGCAAGGCATTCAATACTGTTGATCATAACCTTGTTACTACTAGTAGCTTTATTAGCATAGGAGCTACCCCCCCACACTGCCAGTGGTTTACCAGTTACCTGTCAATGAGGATCCAGAAAGTTAAGGCCGATGGACTTTTCTCAGCCTCCATACCAGTCAGTAGAGGCATCCCACAATGTTCCATTTGAGGGCCTATCCTTTTTTTACTCTATATTATCAACCTCGACTACAATATAACTCATTCCAAACTACATTTCTTTGCAGACGATACACTTCTGTATGCATCTAGCACAACCCTATCTGAAGTAAGAGATATGTTACAAGCAGACTTTGCCGAACTTGAGTTGAACCTTATCAATACAAAGCTTCTACTTAACGCCAAAAAACAAAGGCCATGATCTTTACCCTTAATAACTCCCCCTGCTTTACACCAGCTCCTCCTCCTCCTACCACTGACTTTATCATCACCGCACTAGGAGTATCCCTTGAGATTGTTCCCAAGCTTAAATACCTAGGTGTATGGCTAGACAACAAACTTAACTTCAGTGCACATATAGATAATTTGGCCAGTAAGCTAAAGTATAGAATAGGCTTCTTCTTAAGGAACAGGTCTCTTTTTTCATCCAAAATCAGAACCAGGCTCGTACAGACCACATTCCTTCCTTTACTTGATTAAGCTGACATAATTTACAATTCATCTGCAACCAGAAATTTGAATAAATTGGATGTCCTATACCATCATGCCCTTCAGTTCTTCACCAGCTCACCCATACATACCCACCATTGTGACCTCTATGTAGCTGTCCTCTGGGCATCACTTATCACCAAATGCTTGATCCAATCTGGGGCTTGGACACTTAAAATTTTCCTGAACAAACTCCCGGGCTATATCTCTTCCCTGGTACGTACCTCCCACAGCTCCTACTCACTTAGGAGGTCTGATCTTATCACTCTAGACTTGCTTAGGACTCGTACCATCTTTAGTAAATGTGCCATCTTCCGGCTGCCTGGGACCAGATTCAGTCAGTACTCTAACTCTCCTGCCTAGTATCTGTTAATTTCTTCCAAACCTTTGCCACTACTATCTTGAAAACCACCTGTAGCTGTCACTAGCCTCTACCTGGGCACCCTATTACCTGTCCCTACCTGGGCTCTTTATGACCCTTCTCATATTGACTTAATACTGTTGTGTTGAGCACTTTACTAAATTATACCAAACATTGTATACTAATATACCAAACATCTACTTTATTACAATTCTATGTCTTTTTACTACTACGTGTTATTTTTTATTTTGTACATATTATTTGCCTGTGTTCTTATTGCTCGTATATATGCACCTGAAATATGCCTCTTCAACTTCTTGTATTGCTTTTATATTCGTTGTTGTGTGCGTTGAGAATTGTATACCAAACATCCTTTATACTACAAAGTTAGGTCCTCATACTACCATGTGTGTATGATGTTATTGTATTATGTTTCATGTATACTAGCTGCCTTTACTTTATTTGCTTGTACATGCTCCTGTTATATACCTTCAGGACCTCCTTGTGAATGAGCTTGTTCAACGGTGTTATTCCTGCAATAAACTTGAACTCGAACTTGATGTACCTGAAAAATGTCTTGTCTCCTTTTGTAACTAATTGAACTATTTGCTCCTTGGTTTGCACTTTAGCACTTCGCACTGTTTTTCCTTCCTCTCTCAGACACTTCTGGTACATTTCCATGTCCTCGTCACATTGTGTCTCCTTATACATCTTAAGGCTAGCCTCTTGCTCTTTACCTTTTCAGTTACCCCCTTGAGAACTAAAGTGGTTTTCTCCTCCTTTTTCCTTTGTCTATTGACCTAACACATTGTTTTGTGACCTCCACTATGGCCTCCTTGATGTGTGCCCATTTCTACTCAACGTCTCCTCCAATCTCCCTTTTTTCCAAGGTTATTCTAAGCTGAAGTCTCATCATGGTAAAGTCAGCACTTCTGAAGTCTAAGACTCTTGCCTTCGTATGTGTTGACTGAATCCCAGTGTTCACCTTGAAGCACACCATATGGTGGTCTCTGGACCCTAGCTGACCTTCCACCTTGAGCCCTGTTATCATGACCCTGTTGGTCAGTACCAGATCCAGGATTGCCCGGTCTCTGGTAGGTTTCCGCACCAGTTGCCTAAGGCCAGTCCACTCAAGGGAGTCAATGGAGTCTCTTGTCCTGGCTGAGGCCCCTGCTTGGATGGACCAGTCTATTTTTGGCATGTTAAAGTCTCCCATCAGTAGTACCTGCCCCTTTGCTGCCATGTCATGCATATTTTCCAGCAGCAGTTTGTCAATTTATTCTGTCTGAGCTGGGAGTCTTTAAATGACCCCTGTGCAATGACTTTTCCATTGCCTGGCTCAAAGGTGACCCAAACTTCTTCTGTTTCCTCATGCCTGTTCTGAATTTCAGTTGCCTTGATGCTTTCTTTAATGTAGAGGGCAACCCTTCCCTCTCCTTTTACCTTCCCTGTCTTTTCTGAATAGGGCATAACCAGGTACACTGACAGTATGTCCCAGCTATGGTTTCTTTTGTACCATGTTTCACTTGTGCCCACTATGTCCATATCAGCCTCCATCATTACAGCCATCAAGTAGTCTGGGACCTTGATCCCCAGACTGTGGGCATTCATCTGCATGACTTTCCATTAGAAGTGGCATCCTGTCAACACATCCTTGTGTTTAGCCCCTTGCTTTATCCTACTGTTACTGGCATATTCTATGTAGTGCTTCCCTTTTGCTACCTTTGTTAATGATGATATTATCTGCCCTGTGTGCAGCTTTTTCTGTCCTGTGGTACTGGTGAATCTGCCCCTGGCATAACGTCCTGATTCTGCTCATCATGTGTTCTAACCTGTGGGCATTTACCTTAGTTTCTCATAATGCAGTCACCGGTTTCAGCAGCAAGATGCCTCTTCAATTGGGAGAATGAATCTCAAACCTTGGATCTCTTCAGGTGAGTGAGGTTGTATGGTGATGTCAAGGAGGGTGTGGGGGAGGTTGGTGCACAGTGGGAGGTATGGTGGGGGATGCGGATGTGATCAGCAATGGACTTTTCTTTTACAGGTACCAAAAAAGTAAAAAAGACATTGAGGGGTGGTTTCCTTATATTCAGTTTTTGTTAGCAATTGGAGGGTGGGGGTACCACTAGAAACAAGGTAAATTATAAAAAAAGAGGGGGCACCACACTGATGACCCAGGTTGGGAGTGACCTCAAGTGTCGGAGGGTTGGCGGGGGGGAGGAGAATTGAGCATCCCAGGGACTGCTCTCCTCCTCCAGGGAGGGAGGGGTGGGATTGCTGTGGCTGTGCTGGCTCCTGGTGGTGACTGGGAGTCAGTACTAGCAGGCGGTTCACTGTGGGGATGGCATGGATGACATTGGATGTGCAGTGCAAGAAAGCATGCACAGCAGCGTTATTGATGCCTTGCACATCTGTGCCATGGGGTGGGGAAACAACTCTACATGAAAAAGTCCTCCAACATGCTCAATGATGTCTGGTCCTTTGGCACCACACCACTCAGACTCAAGTTAAGCTCCTTCTGACTCCAGATATTCAGTTTTCTGTGGTGGTGGGGTAAGTGCCTGCCGTGAAGTAGTCAGTGAGAGGAGAGGAGGGGGGTTGAGCTCAGGCACTGGGAGTGGTCCGGGGGCTGCAGACCCAGACTGACAAGGGAGAACCATAGGTAAATAAAACAAAATCCAAAGGAGGGAATAAGAGAAAGCAACTAACAAAAAAAAAAAAAAAGAGGGGCAGCAATCATAGGATGGGGGGTACCACCAGACACCAAGGAAATGATAAAAAAAAGAGGGGACAGCAATCAGATGGTTGGTGTGCCACTATACACCAGAGAAAGTGATGAAAAAAAGAGAGGGCAGCGATCAGAGGGTGGGAGGTGCCACTAGGCACCAGGGCAATTATTAAAAAAAAGAGGGTGAAGTGATCAGAGGGTGGTGGTGCCACTAGACACCAGGGAAATGATAAAAAAATAGGGGGCAACAATCAGAGAGTGTGTGTGTGGGGGGTGCCACTAGAGACCAGAGAAATGATGATAAAATTGGTTACAGTGATAGTAGGGTTGGGGTGCCATTAAACATCAGGAAATAAAAAAAAAGAGTGGGAACAGTGATTGGAAGGTGGAGGGTGCCACTTGACACAAGAGAAATACAGGCAAAGCTTTATCAAGTCACTAAAAATTATCCATTTTCATGACTCATGGTATGAAAATGGATTCTTTTCTAGTATCACACGGTCAGGAAAAAGGATTCTTTACAGTAAATAAACCACATTCCTGTGGTATATCCCTAACTTTAAAGAGCAGGTTGTGCCTAATGGGATCCCAATGAGCAAGTTAGGTGTGGTGGTATCTCTCCAGGATGAAATTTTTGAAGCTTCTGAAAAAATAAAAAAAAATGAAAGAAAAATCTGAAACAAGATGGGAGCTCACGAAAAAGTATTTTTTTTTCCTCACAAAAAAGGAATGGGTCTCACGAGAGTGAATCCTATTTCACAAGAACAAATCCTTAGTTGATTTTTCTCCCTCTATCCTGAAAAGTGAATTTCCCATTGAAAACAATGGGAAATGAAAAATGTAATAACTTTGTAACAGATTAAAATGTTTACACATAATAAAGCATGCATGTTCTGTTACCCAAGCTGTCTCTAACATAAAAAAAAATCACACTAAAATTCCACACAATCTGGATGCAGGGTGATGAGGAAAAAACTGCAAAAAGTGTTGACTTTATGACTTTTTGCACTGTCCTGATTTCAGAATCTGCACCTTCAACAGGAACCAAACTTGTCAGATCAAAAGATCTACACCACGGAACAGCGCATACCAAGTTTTGAGCAAATCCATTGATCGGTTGAAAAGGTATTAAAGTGAAAACTTTGAAGTTTAACACTAAACATGGTACTCAACCCTAACTAAAGGGGTGTTACCTCACCTATATATATATATATATATATATATATATATATTCACAGAAAACTCTGTTAATACATCAGTTAGGGTTCCAGCATCAACATTTTTGATATGTGATGTTTGGGTTTCCAACCCTAACACCCCATCCCCAAACCCCACCCCCACTCTCCAAGCACCAACAGGCACTGGGGGTGTGTGCCATGTGGTTGTTAGCCCCAAAGCTCACCCCTTTCCATACATATGAAAGCTGAGATGGTACAGTATAGGAGAATGGAGTGATTGTTAGGGCTGACACCCCAAGGTACATCCCGGTGCCTCTTGATGTGTGGAAGGTGGGGGTGGGGTGTTAGGATTAGAAACCCTAACACTACATTTCCAAACTTTTGATGCTGGAACCCTAACTGATGCAATAATGATGTCTTCTGCAAATAATTTCCTTGCTTTTTGAGAAAGTATAATCACAGCCTTATTTGCTTGTGGGAATGAAGGGACCTCTGAGCCCTGTGCTCTCATCCCTCCATACATGCAAATATGTATGTAGCTTTGTAAGTGCATGGTCCTCCAGACCCTGTGTTTACATTTTTAGGGCAAGAGTAATGAAATTGTCAGCATAGCCATGTTATTACCCCACCTTATATACCCCCATGCAGCAAATTTTCAAATCCCCTCCAAAATGTAATTCTACACAACAACAATACTATGCAGCACCACAGGTGTGAAAATACATTTTGGATAGGATTTGAAAAATGACAGCTGTGACATACATTTTGAGGGGTAATAAGAAGTCAATGTTGAAAATTTGGTGTCAAAATATTTTACATTTACAAAGATACAAATGTCCATAGCAAAATTGCAACAAGTGCTCATATATCAGCCATTTTTTGACATTTTGACTCCAAATTTTCAACATGTGCTTTTGGAGACACCACCTTATGAACAATATGACTGTCATTACAGAAATCATACCCAAAAGGTGAATTCACCAAGTGACCTCAAAATCACCTTTTGGCTGGAGTTGCATAATGACAGTTTTATTGTTCATGAGGTTGGGTCTCCAAAAGGCTATGTCGAAAATATGGGGTTAAAATGTTTCAGAAATGGCTGAGTTATGAATAAAAGTTGAAATCCCCATTGAAATACATTAAACTGCATTTACCTTAGTTTCTCATATTGCAGTCCAGCAGCAAGACACATCTTTGATCTGGAGAACGGATCTCAAACCTCAGACCTCTTCAGGTGAGTGAAGGTGTGTGGGGGGTGTCAAGGTGTCTGTGAGAAGGTAAGTACACAGTGTGAGGTCAGGTGGGAGGTACGGGTGTGATTGGTGATGGACTTTTTTTTTTACAGGTTAAAAATAAATAAAGACATTGAGGGATGTTTTCTTATTTTCAGCAGCAAACAAGCATGGGAGTGTTGGGGGATGCCACTAGCCACCAATGACATGGCAAAATCGGCATCGGGGATCAGGGAGGGAGGGCCACTAGACCACCAGGAAATGTTAAGGATTAAACAAATAGTAAGATCAGGGATCTGGGAGGGAGGGCCATTAGACCACCAGGAAAATGTAGAATATTATCATATATATATATATATATATCATTATTATTACATTATTATTTTACATCAATAAATAAAAATAAATATAGTTACATAAGGGATGTGGGGGCAGTTTACATGTAGGGATGAGGATTGGGGCTCAGGGGGTCACGGAACCAGGCATGAGTGGTGAAAAGTCCACTACTTTGCTGCAAGCTATGTCTTCTGCAGGTGGCACTACATTTGCAAATTGCTGAACAACACAGAGCTTTTGTACAAGTATTGAACAGAGTTTTGCAATTTGAAAAAAAAGATGTTTCTTTCTCAAAAGACAGTGCTGCAATTTGTGTCAACACAATGCCTCAGATAGAATAAACAAATTTCTGGGCATTGTTGTAAAAAAATGACATGAGAATCTGATTCCCTGTGCCACAAATAGGTAAACAACTGTTGGTGTTTACCAAGGGAAAGTATTTTTAGTAATATTTAAGTTTGTTTGCATTGCTAACTGACAACAAGATGGTGGCAGGATGAAAGAGCATGCCCCATATGCGAAAGAGAATGACTCTTGAGATTAAGAAACACACTTTCACATGATACATCTAACTTTTCCCATAGGAAATAATGGGAATCTTTGAGATTTAATAACTTTTGAATGGGTTAATATTTTTGTCACCAAACCTTCAAAAGGCACATCTGTAACCCAAGCCTGATATACCCCAAAACATTCAGTCCAACCCCCTAAACATTTCTTTTTTTGCTCCTTCCCTTGCTCCGTGACTGACCACTCCTTCGGGTCACCTGGGTACCTTGCCAGCACTCCATCCATGCCACCATCCACCAGCCCACATTGCAGCCCCTGGGTAACCCATCGTTTCCTTTCATTAGATGGGTCCGCCCTTTCAGGGAAGAAAGCACCAGTAGGGGCAGCCAGCACAACTTACTTGGCCCAGGTGCTGTTGGGGTTGGTCTGGGTTGTCCAGTGCTTCATGGCACCGGGGGACCCGCAACTGTTATCCATTCCATCAGGGAGCCATTTTTTTCCCTGGGTTTCCCCAGGGAGTGTGACATGCTAGGTCATCAAGGCATGAGCCGACGTCCATCATGATCTCTACACAGCATGGCCCAACATGCTGCCATGCCTCAGGCCTTCACCAGAAAACATAAAACACCGGGCCACATACCACCTTCCCTTCCAGGAGAAGGCAAGCCATGGTGGAATGCTTGAGCAATCTGGCCCCTGGCTGTTCCTCTGACCCCGGTTCTATTCCCAAACCTGAGTCATCAGAGTTGCAGGAGGAACTCCAACTGCTATGCAGGCGGGCTGGCCTTCCTCTAAACATTTCTGAGAAATGGTGTGACAAAGAATTTACACAAAAATTGTATTTTTCACATTTTTGGAGACTCTGCATCTCCACATCCTGACATCTGACCAGAACAAAACTTCTTACATCAAGAGATCTTTGGTCCCCAATGGAGCATCCATAATTTCACACAAATCAGTCAAATGGAAGCAAAGTAATTAAAGTGCAAAATTTTAGGTTTAACACAGAAATAACCATTGAACCCTAACTATAGGGGCACTATCATGACCCTACTCTCTCTCTCTCTCTCTCTCTGTATATATACAGTATTTAGATGAAAACTCAGGCCCCACGTTGGAAGCCATGACTCCGGCCGGGTACTCGGTGATACACTGCCCGAGATTGGACCACAGGGGTTGGGGGTTGCAGTCTGTTTTAAGATGAAATTGGACCTCATGAGTGTAGTTGTGGGGGAGACTGAGTCCTTTGAGTGTACAGTGGTAGCGTGTGTTGGTGTTCGAATCGTACTCATTTACCATCCACCAGGTGATGGGAAACGGTTCTTACAGGAAGTGGCAGACTTCATCGTTGACATGTCATTGGAGTCGCCCAGATTGATGGTTCTGGGTGACTTTAACACCTGGGTCAACGATGAACTCTCACAATTTGGTAATCACTTCCTCCAGTTAATGATATCTTTGGGTTTTACACAGGTGGTTTCCACTGCTACCCATAAATCTGGACATTCCCTGAACTTAGTCTTTCTCCTAGGGATTGATATTACTGATTTGGGGGTGGAACCAGTCATATGGTCAGACCATTGCACCGTGGAGTTCAATTTTATTTCCCCCCTGAGAAGGCCTACCCCTGTGGAGATAGCGAGATACCACCCTTTACGGGATATTTCTCCCCAAGGCCTTGCAGCAGTTCTTGACCTCTCGTCCCATGCGTTGGCGAGCAGTAGTCCAGAGACCTTGGTGATGGCCTATAATAAAGCGGTTACTTCGGCTCTGGATACTATTGCTCCTGTTCGTGTACGCCCCCTCTCCCTTTGTCCCAAGGTGCCCTGGTTTGATGGGACGTTGAGGAAGATGCGGAGACAGGGGCGAAGATTAGAATGCTGTTGGCGCAGATCTGCCAGTGATACCGACCGCCTTAAATTGATGGACCATTACTCTGTCTATCAATCTGCAATCTCCCATAAGAAGGCACAATTCCTGTCCAGGGAGATTAGTGCTGCTAGTCTGGTGCTCCCTGGACTCAGGTGAGTTTCCTAGCTCCCTGAAAGAAGCGGTGGTGACACCGCTCTTGAAGAAAGTTACCTTGGACCCAGAATGTTTTGCAAACTACAGACCCATCTCTAACCTACCCTTTATTGGGAAGGTGATTGAGAAAGTAGTGGCAATCCAACTGGAGAACCATTTAAGCATCCACGACATATACGAACCCTTCCAATCCAGTTTTCGTAAAAGACATAGCACTGAGACTGCGTTGGTTTGGGTGCTTAATGATCACTTGAGGGTGAGAGACCAGAAGAGACATTGTATTCTAGTTCTTCTCGATCTCTCTTCAGCTTTTGACACCTTGGATCACGTGGTGCTGTTAGCACGCCTGAGGCAGATCTGTGGAATATCGGGAACCGTACTTGGATGGTTCACCTCATTCCTCACTGGGAGATCACAAAGAGTTGTATCGGGGAATTTTTCCTCTGGCCCAATTTCTTTGTTGTGTGGGGTGTCTCAGGGTTCTGTGCTATCTCCCATGTTATTTGCGGTGTATATGCTGCCCCTCGGAGACATTATAAGACGGTATAAGCTGAGGTTTCATTGCTATGCTGATGATGCCCAGCTATACCTGTCTTTTGCCCCTGACCAGGATGGAGCTATCTCAGTGTTTAACAACTGCCTGAAAGAAATCCAGGATTGGATGGACTCTAGTTGGCTGAAGTTGAACTCAGAAATGACTGAGGTTCTGGTTGTGGATCCGGGTTGTCGGACAGAGAGGTTGCCTGTTGGTGCACCCTCAGGAATTTTTCTTGGGGTTGTATCACTCCCAACCTCTGAATGGGTGCATAACCTAGGGGTTATCTTTGATGACAGGCTGACACTACAGTCACAAGTGTCAGCGGTCGTCAAAACTTCCTTCTACCATCTTAGGAATATCGCTAGAGTGAAACACCTTGTTCCGTCTGACTCGTTACCAACGTTGGTCCACGCCTTTGTGTCCTCATGCTTGGATTACTGCAATGCCCTGTATTTTGGGCTGTCTGGGGTTGAAATCTGCCACCTCCAGCTAGTGCAGAATGCAGCAGCACGGGTTTTGACTGGGACAAGCAGGTCTTGCCACATCTCCACGGTGCTGCACAATCTGCACTGGCTTCCTGTTAGGTGGCAGATCACCTTTAAAGTCTGTTTATTGACTTTTAAAGCCCTACATGATCAGGGTCCAGCCTATCTGAAAGATCTCCTGGTTTCTTAACGCCCAGGCCGAGTAATCTGCTCGGCCAATGAGGGGTTGCTAGAGATTCCAAGAGTGAGCCTAAATTCATCTGGTTGTAGAGCTTTCTCTTATGCTGCTCCCACTCTTTGGAATTCTCTACCGTATCGGTTGCAGTTGTGCACCTCCATGGAGGAGTTCAAGAGGGATTTAAAAACTCACTTGTATCAGTCTGCCTTTTTAGACCAGTGATTGTGATGTATCATTCTGAGATTGATGTTTTTATCTGTGTTTTATCTGTGCTTTATTTGTGTTTTATAATCTTTGTACAGCACCTTGAAATTGGAAAGGCACTTTAGAAATAAAATTTATTATTATTATTATATATATATATATATATATATATATATATATATATATATATAATGGATAAAATAGCTCAATAAAAAGAAAACTTCTGACTGTATGAAACACATCACATTTTTTTATTTGTTTATTTATCAAGTCTAGGATTACAAATACCTTTGAGCCATGGCTCTTTTACAAAGGTTCCACATCAGAGAAATACAAATTATGGGGAACATCAAGACAGGCATTACAACAATGTGGACATTGCAAACAGAGTACAGATTAATACAGTTCAAGGGTAGCATTGTAACAAGGCAGCCAGCGGCATTTGTCAGAGAAAATAGACAACAGATAAGAAGTGCCAGAGTCATAGGGAGAGGAAGAGGGTAGGGGGAGAAGGAATGTAGGAAGGGTGCGAGAGGGTGAAAAGTGCAGCACTGGGTATACCAAGATGTGAGGGTAGAATCCAGTGGGGGGGGGACAACTAGAGCAGAAAGGGAAGTGGAGAAACAAGGTTAAGTTGGGCAGTCACAGGAGCTGTTGGTAGTGAAATAGTCCCGGAGCCTAGTTTTAAACATACCAATCATTGGAGCAGAGGAGATGGTTGGGCTGAGGCCATTGAACCAGAGTGGCGCTCGATAAGCAAAAGAGCATTGTCCCTGTGAAGTGTGACAGTGGGGGACTTTCAGTAGCTGTAGCTTGGATCTCCTAAGGCACCATTTGTTAGTTCAGTGTTGTAACAGAGTTGGGAACCCAGGAGGTGCAAGGCCAAGGTAGATGTTTTTCACCATGGAGCAGGCGAGAAACTTTATGCGGTTTGATAGTTGGAGCCAGCTGGTCTGAGTGTACAGGTCACATGTGTGGGTGAGATGGTGAGCACCAGTGATGAGCTGACATGCTTTATTTAAGGCAGTTGAGAGGCATCTAAGGGTTGTGGTTGTGGCCAAGCCCTAAATAATGAGACCATAGTCTATTACAGAGATCACAGAGCTCAGGACTGCAACCTTCAAAGCTTCTGGCATGAGGTGTGGTCTGTGTTTGTAGAGGAAACCAAGCCATGTATTAGCAGCTCTAGCTACATTAACTACATGAAGTCCATAGGAGAGATTAGGGTCAAGCTGGTTCCCTAAGTATTTGAAGGACCCCACCTGATCTAGAGTGTTCCCCTGGGTGGTGGAGATAGCCAAGTGATGTAGCTTGAGTGGGTTATGAGAGCTGCAGAAGAGCATAGATTTGGTTTTCTTGTCATTGAGGACCAGTTTATGATTAAGAAACCATGTCTCTACAGAACTGAAACCAAGTTGAAGGTTGTGTTGAAGAGTTGCAGGATCTTTGTGAGTGGAGAATACAACAGCATCATCGGCAAATAGTATGATCTGCTCAGAGCAGTGGTAAGGGAGGGAGTTTAAGAAAAGGCTAAAAAGGAGGGGTCCCAGTATGGATCCCTGTGGGACACCCGAGCGAACAGGCAGGGTGTTAGAAAAAGCGTCCACAATTTTTACTCTCTGTGACTGGTTTTCTAAGTAGCTTTTAAACCAGAGAGAAGAGTCAGGTGATAGCCCGGCATTCAGTAGTTGGTGTATTAGTAGTCCATGGTGGACTGTATCGAAGGCCTTGGAGAGGTCGACGAAAACGGCCCCTGTGAGAAGGCCGTTGTCAAGGGATTTGTGCAAAGCTCCAGTGAACTCAAGAAGGGCTGTGGTGGTGCTGTGACCTTTCTGGAAGCCATGTTGTTGTGGACAAGGTATATTGCATTTATCCAAGTGGTCGGTAAGTTGATCGGCCACGATGAGCTCAAGTGCCTTAGAGAGTGGGGGCAGTATGGAGATAGGGTGATAATTTGAGTGAATCGTCTTGTCCCCACTTTTATGGACGGGTGTCACGGTGGCTGTTTTCCATAGGTCCAGGAATTTTCCACAGCTGAGAGAGAGGTTTAGGATTTTTGTTAATGGATGAATTACCTCCTCGAGGGTGAGCAACAGAAGCTTAAGGTCCAGGGTGTCGCTACTAGATCTAGATTTAGAGATAGCTGCAGTAATATAGCAGCGAGCTTCATTCAGCCTTACCTTCCTGAAGTAGAAGAGGGGATGGTTAGACTGAGGGGCTGAGGTATTTGAGGAGTAGGACCTGTTTTCGAAAAAGTCATGGGGTAGAACTGCACTAAGGTCTGAAAAAGCCGTGTTAAAGATGTTTGCGATCATCTTGGGGTCAAGGGTTGAGGATCCATCAACCATTAACATGGCCGGTGAGGTTTTTGGCTGCTTCCCTGTGACATCCTTGATATTGTCCCAGAAAGCATGACCATTTCCCCATGTATTGGTGAAAACGTCTTTGTAATAAGTGGATTTCATTAGCCGTATGGCTTTTGTGCAGGCATTTCATGCTTGTTTGTAATTTTGGATGTCCAGTTGTTTGCCAGTGGCCCTGGCAACTGCCCAGAGGTGATACCTTAGTTTCAGCTGTGAGAGAAGAGCCACAGTGACCCATGGGTTAGAAAGAGATTTTGTTTTGTGCCTTTTAGCAGGGGCAAAGAGGTCACAGGCTTTGTTGAAAATTGAGATGAAGTGATCAAGAGCCAAGTTAACATCTGTTGCTTCATAGATGGGTAGCCAGTCTTGTAGAAGCAAGTGTTGTTTGAGATGTGGAAGTTTTCCACAAGGAAGGACTCTGCTAGTGATAATTTTGGGAGGGGGCTTAAGGAATTTGTTAGACCATGCACACATGACTGGGAAGTGGTCACTGAGTGAGTCTGGGAGAATGGTCATACAAGAAATCCTTGTGGGGTGAGTGGTGAGGACCCAATCCAAGAGGGTACTGATGCCAATCTTGTAGTTAATCCTAGTAGGGAAGTTTATTTTTTGCGTGAGGTTAGCAGCTGAGATGGAGTCTTTATAGGCACTGGCACTCGATGCTAACCAGTTTATGTTGAAATCCCCTAGTAGAATAAGTTCAGCTTTGGGAGGATGAGAGTTGATAAAGTTTAGGACATCGTTGAATCCATGTTTAGGGCCCCTGGGCAGGATGTATATGGAGACAATAGTCAGGGCTTTATGGTTGGGACCTAGGATGATTTTTATTGGCAGAATCTGGGCTGAGGCAGAAAGTGATGGAGTTGCTACAGGGTGCCAAGACAGAGAGTCTTTGATATAGATTGCACAACCACCACCTTTTTTGGATATCCGGTCCAGCCTGTGGACATTGTAGCCCTGTATTGTTACTGCTGAGTCAGGAACTTTAGGTGTCAGCCAAGTTTCCACCACTGCAAGGATGTCAGGGTTGTGTTGGCATATGAAGGCTTGGAGTGCATCCAGTTTTGGTAGTAGGCTGCTGATATTAATGGTTGCAAGGATAAAGGCACCTGGAGTTTGTGTGTGGCCTGAGCTTCTAGGGCCAGGATTGGGATGGATGCTGCCTGAGATGAGAAGGAGGAGGAGTAGGAGTTTTAAGGAGCAGAGTCGCAGCTCCTTGAAAGACAGTTTTGATTGTTGTTTCCTGGAGTAGAAGTTGCAAGGCTCCAGGCGGTGTCCCATATGGACTGCAAGGTGGTACAGTGTAGAGAGGTGGCCACACTTGTTGAGAGTAGTGCTCGGGTTAAGTAACGAGGAATATCCAAACGGTGCACCAAGCACAAGTCTTGAGTGGAAGTGGAGAGTTCCCTTGGAGTAGCAGTGGAAACCAGAGTAGAGGTGTGGGGGGGTGGGGGGGTGTCTAGGACCAGGGAGAGAGAAGAGGGGCCAGGGCAAGAAGGAGGAGGAGGAGGAGAGGTGAGAGAAAGGCAGAGAGAGCCCACATGGCTTACATACTAGATAAAGAGATAGAGATATAGCCCTCTAGTGGTGAGAGGATATAATCTGCTAATGGAAAAGTCAACAAAAATAAATAAATAAATAAACGTGCGTATATCAGAGCATGACTGCACACTTGCACTTTTACTGCCCTCTAAAACAAATTTGTCATTTTATAAGATAGATAACCCACTCTACAGTGTGCCCTTGCACTCTGATATATGCACACCTTGGGTGGATGATGCACTCAGCCTGCAGCCACATGTGTACAATGTACACAAAGGCGTGCGTATATCAGAGCGTGGAGCGCACACCTAAGAGTGGGTTATCTAATACATATCTATGTATGTATGTATATATATATATATATATATATATATATATATATATATATATATACACAATGGTGGTGGGACATAGCCAGTGAGATAAAACAAGTTATTTTCACTGCAGTGAAATAAATCCTGGTGACATCAGTGGAGTGAAAATAAATGCCATTTATTACACCTGAGCTAAACCTGTGCAAGCCATGCAAACTGCATAAAAGCTGCGCAAATGGTAACTTTTGCAACAGTAGGGACACCCTTTGTATAACTAGGATATGTGATGTGCACTCGTGTGACATGGAAAATATTTTCATTCCTGTACAGTGACCCCTGGATACTCACTTATGGCTTCGCCACTCATGAATCCAGAGGTCACTCTAGAGGAGTGAAAATATTTTCCATATCACACTTGTACCCATGACGTATCCCTATATACACTGATGCATTAACACAGTTTTTTGCCAAGAATATATAGAGATATAGATATATATATATATATATATTATATATATACACACACGCATATATATATATATATATATATATATTATATACAGTGAAGCCCACCAGGATTAGTACTATATATATATATATATATATATATATATATATATATATATATATATATATATGGGGTACATCATGGCAGGAGTGGAATATTTTTCATATTCCATGATCTGCCCATCATGTATTCTATTTATACAATGGAGGCCTCTTTGCAAAATGCATAAGTTGTGCAGCTTTGCATGATTGCATGGCTTTGTGTGGCTATGAGTGGGTTTAGCGAGGGTTTCAGGGGTGTAATAAATGGTATTTATTTTAACTCTGTTGACATCATCAAGATTTATTTCACTGGGGTGAAAATAACTTGGTTTATTTCACTGGAATATGTCTCACCCCATTGTGTATATATATATATATATATATATATATATATTATAGTGGCGAAAGTGTCACTATAGTTAGGGTTCATTACCCCATTTAAGGTTAAACCTGAAATTTTGCACCTTAATAACTTTGCAACCGTATAATGGATTTGCATGAAATTTGGAATGCACTGTCTGGTACCATAGTTCTCTGGATCTGGCAAGTTGCGTTATGGTCGGATGTATGGTTGCGGAGCTACAGTGCACCAAAAATGCATAAATTACTAATTTTTGCATGTTTCTTTGCGCAGGCCTACAGGTCATACGGTTTGCATGATTGGTCCACAACCTTCAGGGAATATGCAGCCAGGGTCCCTATGTTCCCTCTTGAAGATTGTGTGAAAAAACATTAAATGATTGAAAAGTTATTAAAAAAAAAACTGTTCTCCATTATTGTCTATGGGAAAAGTTAACAAAATATTCTAAAGTGTCGCAAATGCTGTTTTTACTTTTGCAAACGATCCTTTTACTTTCACAAATCAACCATTTTCTTTCCAGATGGTGGTCAGAGAAATGTTTGTCGTTTAAATTTGGGACCCTCTAGGGACACAATTCTTGTTGTGTTCACCTAGACGAGTCCTGAGGGTGCTAGCCATGTCTTTGGGGAAAAACACCCTAGAAATATTTTTTTTAATTTTTGTGAAAAGTAATGTCGTAAAGTACTTTCGCAAGTGCATCACTTTCGTGATTCTTTTTTATGAAAGTTTTGGGAGTTGCAAAAGTACTTTGAGACACTATGGCCAGAACAACAGGAAATCTTTGCCACCCTGCTGCAAAACAACAGTTTGGTCTTTTGGGCTGAAATTTCCAAGGAAGAAAGCCAACATCTCATAGATGTGCCTTTTGGTGGTTTGGTGCCCAAATATTACAGGGCTGCAAAGTTATGGCACTCCGAAGTTGACAATTTTCCCCATAGTATAATCGTTACGGTGTCCACTGCTTCTTTCAGTTCCCGTGTCTTAAAAGCACTTTGAGATATGGACTTTTCATCGCAAAAGTCTTATAGCCTAGAAAGTCATAAATAATATGAGATTTTAATTTTTTTTCTACATAGTACGGTTCCTGAGAAATAAGCAATTTAGTATTCTAAGTGGTTATTTTCTGCTCCAAGGGCCATTATTGTGCACACATTCTTTATATTCATTGTGCTTCTGAATGTACCTTTTTGGGGAAAAAAAGTATGTGCAATTGCATTACTGCTACCATTTGCATTTCCATTTATGTCACCATGTGCGTTACCCTTTGCATTTGCATTTGCGTTTCTGTTTGCATTACTGTTTCCTTTTGTGTCACCATTGGTGTTTCCGTTTGTATTACTGTTACTCTTTGCATTTCTGTCACCATTTTCATTAGCGTTTGCTTTTGCATCATCGTGTGTGTTACCATTTGTGTTGGTGTTTCACTTGTGTTTGCATTTCCATTTGTGTTACTGTTTCCTTTGGTGTCATTGTTGCCGGGTAACATTACTGTTTGCTTTTCCAATTGCATTACTGTTACCGTTTGTGTATTCGTTATCGTTTGCGTTTGTGTTTCTGTTGGCATTAGCATTTGCATTTCTGGTTGCATTTCTATTGTCAGTTGCATTACTATTCCCTTCTGCATCACCATTGCTGTTACCATTTGCATTTCTGTTTGTGTTTGCGTTACCATTTGTGTTTTCATTACCGTTTACAGTTAGCGTTTGTGTTTGCAGTTGCATTTATGTTGTCATTTGCATTACTGTTTCCTTCTGCGTCGCCATTGTCAATACCATTTGTGTTTGCATTTCTGTTTCTGTTACTGTTACGGTTTGCATTTCTATTACTGTTTGTGTTACCATTTGTGTTTGCATTTACGTTTGCGCTTGCATTTGTCTTACCGTTTGTGTTATCATTTCTGTTTGCATCACCATGTGCATTACCATTTGCTCTTGCATTTGCATTACCATTAGCGTCACTATTTTCTTTTACCTCACTGTTGCCTTTACCATTTCTGGTTGCGTTACCGTTACTGTTACTGTTCTCAATACTGTTACTGTTACCGTTAGCATTGGTGTTACTGTTAGCTTTAACGTTCCCCTTAGGATTACTATTACTGTTGTCATTACCATTACTGTTAGTGTTACCGTTACTGTTAGGGTTATTATTCACAAAATGGAAGCATGGTGGCTCCCCACCACCACATACCATTCACTATTCATAGTGCACATTCTCAAAAAGACGGGAAATTCATGGCAAAAAAATCCATTTAATACATCAGTTAGGGTAGTTCCACAGCGACAAAAGTGAGGAAATCCGGTGTTAGGGTTGCCAGCTCCTGCACTCCTTGCACACCCTGCCCCCACCAACAGGCATCGGGTGTGAGATGGAGTCATCAGTACTAACTCTCACCCCATTATCCTATACTGCACCACCTCACCTAATTTACACATGGAATGAGGTGAGAGTTAAGCCCAATGACCCCAATGCACACTAGATACCTGTTGGTGGGGGTGGGATGGGCATGGGGTGCAATGGATGACAACCCTAATACCGAATTTCCTCACTTTTGTTGCTGTGGAACAACCCTAACTGATGCATTAAACTGAGTTTTGCCATGAATATATATATATATATATATATATATATATTGGTGGGTGAAGTCCACATATTTCGCTCTGTGGAGCACTTTGCATATATAGATAATTACATGAAGTACTCTGCAATACAAAGCAAAGTAATTCACCATAATGAATAACGCAAAGCGCCATTGTTTTCAATGGAATTCGTGTTGACTTTGCTTATTTTTGGACTTTAAGGTAAAGTTTGCATTGAAGCTTCTGGGATTGCTGGTCACATGGGCTCTAGATTGTCTTGCACAGTCTCAGTTCTGCATAGTGTGTGTAGTGGAAAGCTGGAGACAGGTTGCTCTCAGAGCTCTTAGACTCAAATCATTGAAAAACCTTTTAAAAAGCATTTTTGAGCCAATTTTTGGGGTCACAATTTAGTACATCGAATGCAGAAAACCCTCCTCTGCTAATATTATTGAGTGTTTCTTGGCTTTGTGAGCATTTTAAATGTTAATTTGTAAGATGCAGTCTGTGCACTGACAGACACTGTAGAAGTGTGCTTCAGGGGAAGGGCGTGATGAAGGGAGATTCAAGGCGACTCAATGAAAGGCAGTCTCTCTAACTATTTTTGGGTAGCTAGTGTGTTAGTATTTGTGTACTCATGTACACACAGTAATACCTTTAATAAATGTTGATAGTTTTTGGCATTTGCTGTGGTGCTGTGCATTTTATCAATTGCTTTAAAAGATTTGGTTGTACTGCCCTGAACTTGAACATTTTCTGTGCATTAGCTGTAGTGTGTGCCTGTGTGTGTGTGCATGCCATCAAGTCGCAAACATTTTATTGTGCCACACCATAATCACGGGACTCTGATTTGAATCTCTTATCTGTCTGTGGTACTTTTTTTTGCTTCATTCTATCTCAATTGGTAGTGGACTGTTACTGCTGCTGCCCTCTCCCCCATAAAAAGTACTATTGTTACATAGAAACATAGAATTTGGCGGCAGATAAGGACTGCTTGGCCAACCCAGTCTGCCCATTTCCCTGCCCACTGGATAAGCTGCAGATCCTAGTTAACCAGCAGCCTACCTCTTCCTACCCCCAACCCCTAGAATTGCCTTATGACTGTCCCATGCATGCATGAATTCCACCACTGTTTTTGACTCCACGACCTCCTCCAGAAGGCCGTTCCATGCATCCACAACCCTCTCTGTGAAAAAATACTTCCTTAAATTACCTCTGAGCCACCCCCCATCTTCAAATTGTGCCCCCTTGTTCTTGCACACCTCTTTTTTTGAAAGATGCTACCCTCTTGGACTTTGTTGATTCCCTTGAGCTACTTGAAAGTTTCTATCATGTCCCCTCTCCTCCTTTCCTCGAGGCTATACATATTAAGCTCCTTAAGTCTCTCTTCATATGTTTCGTTGCAGACCCTGTGCCATTTTAGTTGCCCTCCTTTGGACAGCTTCCATCCTGTCTATGTCTTCCCAGAACTGGGTCCCAGAACTGCACGCAGTACTCCAGATGGGGTCTGACCAGCTGTCTGTACAGAGGGATAATAACTTCCTGTTTTCTACTGGTGATGCCTCTCCCTATGCATCCCAGTATCCCCCCAGCCCTCCTTGCTGCCCTCTCACATTGTTGGCCCAACTTTAGGTCATCTGATATGACTACCCCCAGGTCCCTTTCCATTTTTGTTGTTGTTAGTATCTCACCCCCCATTGTGTACTCTTGCCCTGGGGATTTTGTTTCCCAGGTGCATTACCTTGCACTTCTCAGCATTGAATCTAAGCTGCCATACACTTGACCATTCCTGTAACCTTGCCGAGTCCCTTTTCATCCTTTCCACCCCACCTTGTGCATCAACTCTGTTGCAGATCTTTGTGTCATCTGCAAAGAGACATACTTTTCCTTCAGTCCCTCTGCAATGTCACCTATAAAGACATTGAGGGGACGAATCTAATACTGAACCCTGCGGTACCCACTAAGTAACCCCCTTTTCTTCAGAGTGACTCCATTTACTATTACTCTCTGTGTCCTATTCTCCAGCCACCCTTTTTACCCAGGCTGTCATCTTGGGACCCACTCCCAGGCTAGCTAACTGTATATTAATTTTGTGTGGGACTGTGTCAAATGCCTTGCTAAAGTCTAGGTAGGCCATGTCCCTAGCCCTCCCTGATCTACTACTTTGGTCACCCAGTCAAAGAAATCTATCAGATTTGTCTGGCATGACCTTCCTGCTGTGAATCCATGCTGCCTTGGGTCCTGTGCCCTCTGGCCTCTAGATACTCGACAATTCTTTCCTTCAGAAGTGATTCCATCATTTTCCCTACCACTGAGGTTAAACTAACAGGTCTGTAGTTTCCTGCTTCTGCCTTGCTCCCACTTTTGTGAAGGGTAATCACATCTGCCCTCCTCCAGTCCTCGGGTACCACCCCATCCTCCCATGATTTGTTAAACAGGGTAGTCAGTGGTGTCACTAATTCTACCCTTAGTTCTTTAGAATTCTGGGATGAATCCCATCAGGCCCCATTGCTTTGTCCACCTTCAGTTTAAGAGTTCTTTCAGAACCCTGTCTTCTGTAAATGGGCTGGTATCAACTTCTGTATCCAGAGTGTTTCTACTGTTTGTTTTAGGTACCTCCTCTTCCTTTGTAAATACTGAGCAAAATATTTGTTTAGTATCTCTGCCTTTTCACAGACACCCTCTGCCCACCCACCCCCTTATTAAGCCTCACCATCCCTCCCCTTGGTCTTCCTTTGCTCCCTGATGTACCTATAAAAGGTTTTATCCCCCTTCTTAACTGAGTTGGCTCTCTTTTCCTTGGTTTGGGCCTTTGCTGTTCTGACTGCCTTCCCAGCTTCATTTTGCTTTAACTGATACAGTTCTCTGTCCTGCTCCTTCTGTGATTCCTTGTACTTCCTGAAAGCTTTCTTTTTCTCTTGAACCTTCACTGCCACTTTCTTTGAAAACCATAGTGGTTTCTTACATTGTTTAGTTTTGTTTATTTGCTTCACACAAAGGCTTGTTATCTCTGTGATGGCAGTTTTTATTATTCCCCATTGTTCTTCCACCCCTCCTTCCTGCCCATTTGCTAGTGCATTCCTTAGGCACTCTCCCATTTTGGCAAAGTCAGCCATCCTAAAGTCCAGTACCTTTGCTTTTGTATGGCTTGACTCTAGTGCTGTGTTTATTGTGAACCATACTGTTCGATGGTCGCTAGTTCCCAGATGGCTACCCACTTCTACATCTGTGATCCTCTCTTCATCTCCATTTGAGAGAACCAGGTCTAAGATTGCTCCCTCTCGAGTGGGATCCAATACTAGTTGTCTAAGGCCCCTGTAGGGCATCTAGAATAACCCCACTCTTCGAAGTGGCTGCTGCAACTGCACTCCAGTTAACATCTGGCATATTCAGATCGCCCATCAGCAATATTTCCCCTTTTTCTGCCATACTAAGTATACTTTCTATCATTTCCTTGTCCATTTCCTTCCCCTGAGAAGGGGGTCTGTATATAACCTCTGTGCGGATTGTGGTGCCATTGCCAGTCTCCAAATTTACCCACAGTGCTTCTTCTCCTCCCTGTTTTCCCTTTTGTTCTGTTGCTTTGATTCCTTCCCTTATGTAAAGAGCTACTCCTCCTCCTCTTTAACCCTCTCTGTCCCTCCTGTAGATAGTGTATCCTGGTATGTTTACGTCCCAGTCATGGTTTTGTGCGAACCATGTTTCTGTGACTGCCACGATATCCCGATGTTCCTCCTCCATCAAGGCCACTAATTCAGGAAGCTTGTTACTCAGACTACGGGCATTGGTACTCATTGCTTTCCATTTTTTGATGGCTTTGGGATTTCTGATTTTGACCACTGGTTAAGGTGGTGTTGTGCCTGTGTGGCCGCATCTCTTAAGTGCAATCTCCATCTTTCTGTGCATCTGCATCTCTTTAGGGCCCAATCTCCATCTGTAATTCACAGTTGTTTGTTTGGCTTCCCTTCAGAATACTGCTGTGGTGCATATCTCAGCATGAACATTGTACTAATTTATGTGTGTTTTTAAGTCAGGGTGAGCATCATGAGTCACTCACAATACAAATCACATTCTTCATCTTCACGATCACAATTCACGAATTACACAACTTTAAGTTTTTGGGGTGTTAAGTTGTATGTAACCCTGTTTTTTTAAAGTCTTTGGTTTCATGATGAATCAGGAAAATGACTGGGACACCCAGTTATGTCATGGTACATCCCTCAATATCTTTGGTGTACTTGGATGCTTGTGTTTGTGTTCACATTCTGCAGGATGCCCCACTTGAATCTTTATTCTCACAAGAACCCGGCCCCATTTAATCCTGTAGATAGTATCTCAGCTTGACCATTGTACTCAATGATATACATTTTTATGTCAGGGTTTTTGGGGTGGTACAGGTCAGGGAAGTACAGCTGTAGGTATTTGCATACCGTTCATTAGTCATGTCACACCAGTCACTCATCATGAGTCAAATCACGTTCTTCATAAATCACAGCAGTTAAATATTTTTTTTAGTTCCGATGATACTCTGAAGACCTGTAAAGATGACCAAAACATTAATCAACCATTTTTTTAACTTTTTTTTTTAAATAATGCCCCCCTTCAAAATATTTATCATTCATGGGTTGACAGTTTCTGTGCAGCCAAATTCAGCAGCAGACATCCAAAACTTGTTGTGGTAGACCACTGACATTGTGCCTATGATGACCTAAAAAAAAGTAATCATAAATTATTGTCTTTCAGTGTACCACAGCCCCCACCAAAAAAGAACATTTGAATTTGACAATACCACATTACTTGTCAAGCTCTAGTCGTAACATATGTGTTGCTTGCATGTTCATGAGATTTAATCATCATGCCCACCATGGTAGTGTGAAGATTCCCTGAAAAGGAGCAATGTGACAGACTGCTTACAACACAGAAAAAGATTATATAGATAGAAATTAAATGGCTGTGTCTCTGGAAAAAAATTATAGTGGCATACACAATAATTTACCATTGTGGTATGAAGGCAAGGCACACACAAAGGGCATCACGTATTGGTGATGCAGCAGACATCGACACAGGCAATGCTCTCACTTGGGACAAAGAGATGCATTTCTGTCATTTTACTCTTCATTTGGACTTTTCATTCAATTACATCAGCAGGAGAACAGCAGCAGCAGGTGGTGTCACAACTTAGGCAATGATGTCACTTAGCAGGCAGCGGGGTGGCAGGCCCAAAAATGCTTACTCCAATAAATATGTTGAAGTTCTCTGGCAAGCTTCACATGTGGTTTGCACCACTGTCTCATGTATGTGCGGCAAAAGTATTTGACTTAAAAGAAGCATTTTCACTCTGGGGACACAGCTTCACATTTCTGGCAAAGTGCTGCTGCTGGTGGTGGTGGTGGTGTGGGGTGGCAGGCCCAACTTTCAGGTCTCTGGCAAGCTTCACATGTGCTTTGCACCACCTTCTCAGGTGTGTGCCGCAAAAATATTTGACTTAAAGGAAGCATTTTCCTCTGCGGACAAAACTTAACATTTCTGACAAAGTGCTGGTGGTGGTGGTGTGGTGTGGCAGGCCCGACTTTCAGTACCCTGGGAAGCTTCACATGTGCTTTGCACCACCTTCTCAGGTGTGTGCGGCAAAAGTATTTGACTTAAAGGAAGCATCTGCTCTCTGGGGATACAACACTGTGTGATGCATTTCTGGCATTTCATTTTTATTCTGGGCTTTTCATGACATTAAAACAGTGGGACAAAAGCACAAAAGACAGCACATTTGTGGGGGGGGGCATGGTAGGTGTGGTAATGGTATTGTTTGTGAAAACTGTGCTGGTGCTTTAAAGAGAAAGTACCATGTAGGATTATATTTATCAATCTTATTGTTACCAGTGGAAATCTGCTTTACATAAGCTATTTTGACTGAACCTGTAACACTTTTAGGGCCAGAATTATTTATAACTCATTTGTGGGCTTCAAACTTCTGCTCCAGCCACTAGATCACACTCCTACATATGACAGAACATGATGACAACAAAAATAGTTTTAAGGGTTCGGTCAATAGCTTGTGCAAAGCAGATTTCCATTGCTAACAATATTGACAACTGTAGCCCTGCATGTCAGTTTCCTTTTAAGTAAATGTTCAGAAAATTAGTATTTTCATAGTTGTTATTACTTAATTTACTTTATTTCTTACATGACTGAAGATTGGCCAAATAGCAGATGCTGCATGATTTCATTACAGGTGAAACTTGTGCCACTATGCACACTTCAATAAAAATGTCTTGAAGACGGCATTTTGGAGACACCATATTTAATTAAAGTAAAGCATGCAGTGTCCGCAAAGTGGGTGACAACATGACTTATTACATAAAATGAAACTAAGAACAAAACAATTTTTACTGCTGAAAGCATAATGGTGTGGAGGAGCATTAGGGAGAGGTGGGAAATGAGATATACCAGTATAAGGCTGAAGAAATACAGGATTAAGAAAATTAACATAGCTAAGAAAACATGAACTGAACATAAATGTTATATATAAGAGAGAAATATGGCTTAAGAAAATAAATAAAAACATAAATTATTTTTTTTTGGTGGTGATGTTGTTAATACTGGCTTTCTTGATCTTTCTTGTCCCTCATACTGGTAAATCTGATTCACCATCCAACCTGCCCCAAATGTTCCCTTCACCACGCCAATAAACAATTCTGTAATACAAATTGTTTTGCTCTTAACTTCTTACTCATCTCGTCTATCATCATCATCTTTACTTTATTTTATTTTATGTAATAAGTCATGTGGTTATCAACTGTGCAGATACTATGTGCTTTCATTGCAGTTGAAATTGTGCCACCAAAAAAGCTATCTTCAAGACGCTTTTATTGCAGTGTGCATGACTGCACAACAGTTTCACTTGGAATGAAAGCATGTGGCATCCACCATTTTGCTGACCATCGCTCATCTAACAAAAAGAAAAATTCCAAATAAATTATATTAAACAGTACAAAAAATCACAAACAAAACATTACCTGAACATAAATTTCATAGAGAAAAAGAAAAATATTAATTAAGAAAAAAAAATTAAAAGAAGAGGAGGGATATTTTTTATTTGGGGGAGCCAATTTGGAAATCAATATAATTTTCTTATTGGGCCTGTGGGAGCTATTGCTGCTCATCACTACCACTGTTACCATGCAGCAATCATAGTATTTCATCTTTCTGCCCCTCAGCATGTATCAGCCACTGCAATTCTCCCTCCACCAACATTTTCAGCCACTATAGCTTGGCACGTAGGTCAGCAAGGTCCCCCATGTCACCAGCTGATGCAACCTCTCTTCATCATGGACAGGTCTGGGACCTGCCACCATCTCACCTGATGCCATTTCCCATCTTCTATGGCAATTTGCAGGCAGATGAGCTGGTTGTGCCACCACAACTGCAGGAGGTGCTGTTATTGCCTGCAGCTTTGCTTCCCACTGGGCGTGGCGGTGAACAGCTAGATGGGTGTGCTGACCACCCATGCCCAAGTGACTGTCCTTGGGCCCCCAGTGGACCACCACATTACAAAGATTGCAATGCACCATGATGTGGTCTCCAGGGAGGGAAAAACATTGGTCCACACGGGAGCTGTGGGTAAGACCAGGTACAGGTGATGGGGGGCACCATGACACACCTGCTGCTGTGCTGCTGGTGGTTGAGGGCCAACAACCTGCTGCAATTCCTATTACTCTTGCTGCAGCTCCTCCTGCTGATCTTGCAGTGGCCGCTGCTTCACCTGCTACTGCTGCTTCTCCTGGATGACAACCACAGCTGCCATGCTCACTGTGGCTGCAGGTAAGGTCCCCAAAGCCTGATGAGTTAATCTAACTGGGTGGCTGCCCCACATTTGTGCCCACGATGGCCACCACTTTGCCCATCATGTCCATGCTCCATCAAGAAAGTAAATAAATAAAACAAAAAAAAACACAGTAGTACAAGTACTAGTAAAATAAAGTACAGAACCTAAAAACAACTACAAAAAAAATAATTTTTTAACAAAGAAAAGCCTTTCTAATTAAGTAAAAATTTCCTGAAGGACTAAAACAACTAAATTCACAAAGATTTAATGCAAAAAAAAAAAGAACTAACATTTTTTTTAGCTCCGAAACACACAGAACAGAGTCAGACTGCACAGTGCAGTACTGCCTGGACTGCAAACTCTTTCCACTAGAGAAAGTGAAAGTAAAGCACTGACTTCCTGCCAATGCCTATTGAACTGCCTCCCTGAATCATGTGACCTGCAGACCTGCAGAGACAGTCAGCCATGTGATCACTGATCAGTGGGCTGTTTGTTTCTTAATGACTTAGCCTTGTCTAACCACAATGCAAAGTAATTAAAGGTGAAGTACCTCATTTTTGTGGGGACTTTGCATAGCCCCACATGACTGCGGAGTGGGCTACTTCACCCATACTTTGCTATGGGATTAAAACTTTGCTGCATATATATGTATGTGTATATATATATATATATTGGCACCCTTTGCAAACTGTGTGAGAGGCCTTTCAGCACCATGCATTGCTGCTTAAAGTTGAACCAGCATAATATTCTGTGGTGATTTGCATATGCAGCCCATGATGTTTTGCATTGTGGGGACATGTGTGATTTTGTATTTCTTTAAAACTTGGCTTCCCAGCCAAATGCCCTTTGGGGTAACCATTGCCTCAGTGCTTGCGCATAGAGGTTATTTGTCTTACATATATATATATATATATAATATATATATATGTATATAAATTACAGGCAAAAAAATCCATTTAATGCATCAGTTAGGGTTGTTCCACAATGACAAAAGTGAGGAAATTCAGTGTTTGAGTTGAAATCCCTTGGACCCCCAGCCCACCCCCCCAACGGCATTGGGGTGCACATTGGGGTCATCAGCCTAACTCTCACCCCATTACATGTGTAAAGCAGAGAAGTATAGGAGAATGGGGTGAGAGTTAGGACCGAACACCCCAATGCACACCCCAATGCCAGTTGGGGGGTGGGCTGGGGGTTCAAGGGGATTTCAACCCTAACACCGAATTTCCTCACTTTGTTGCTGTGGAACAAACCCAACTGATGCATTAAATGGATTTTTTGCCTCTGATTTCTTCTTTGAGATAATAACAAGAAATAGTGAATTAGACGTAGCGAGGAGCCAGTCTCCGGTGCCCCAAGGCCTCCCGGCCACCTGATGTCTTGTGACATAGCAACAGAGCAGCAATGCAACAGAAGTGCTAACAGTGCCACACATGGTAATGCAAGCGTGAATGAGAACAGAAAGGGTAATGCACACAGTGACATAGACAGGAACGGTCCGCCACGTGATGTTTTGTCACATAGTAACATGGTGCCCGCAAACAGAAATGTCAATGGGCATGGTCATGCAAAGCGAAACAGAAACAGTGGTGTAGACACAAATGGCAAAAAATAATGGAAACACAAGCACAAATGAAAATGCAAAGGATAACGCACACGGTGGCGTAGATGGGAACGGTGTGCCAGGTGATGTCTTGTCACATAGTAACATGGTGCCTGTAAATGGAAATGTCAATGGGCATGGTGACGCAAAGTGAAACAGAAAGAGAAACAGTACAGTAGATACAAATGGTAAAAAAGTAGCAGAAACGCAAGCGCAAATGAAAACGCAAAGGATGATGCACGTGGTGGCATTGGGATCGTCAGCCCTAACTCTCACCCCATGACATGTGTAAAGCAGCAGAAATATAGGAGAATGGGATGAGAGTTAGGACCCACGATCCCAATGCACACCCCAGTGCCGGTTGGGGGTGGGCCAGGGTCCAAGGGGGTTTTCAACCCTCAACAGTGAATTTCCTTTACTTTGGTCGCGTGGAACAACCCTAACTAATGCATTAAATGGAGTTTTTGCCTCTAATTTCCTTCTTTTGAGAATGATAATGAGAATTAGTAGATATAGATGCAGCGGCGGGGCGCGGGGCACGAGGCCGCGATCCGCCACATGATGTCTTGGCATACTAACAGGGACAGCAATGCAAACAGAAATGCTGACAGTGGCGCACATGGTAACACAAACACGAATGAGAACAGAAAGGATAACGATATGGTGGCAGACGGAACGGTTCGCCACGTGATGTGTTGTCACATAGTAACATGGTGCCTGCAAACAGAAATGTCAATGGGCATGGTGACGTGAATTGAAACAGAAAGATAAACAGTACTGTAGACAGAAATGGCAAAAAATAACAGAAGCATAGCGCAAATGAAAGCATAAAGGATAACACCATGATTGCAGGCGTCAGCGGTGATGAAGCGGTACGGAACCGCAAGCGGAAAGGGCAACAGTAACAGTAATGTAAGTGCACAGGCTGGTTTTCCCCAAAACCTGCATAGAGAAAGACAGTGAGTACAAATAATGTATGCATAATAATGAGTATCGGCGCAGAAAATGAGAACTTGGAATACTAAATACGTTATATCTCAGGAACCGTACAACGTAGAAAAAAATTTAAAAGTCATATTATTTACAAGTGCCCTGGCTAATTTGGTACTTAGCAGAATTTTCTGACTAAAAGTCCGTATCCTTAATCGCTTCCTTTGTGATACGGCCCTGTGCATGCTGCTAACGCCAGAATGTTATCCATGGAAAAGAAAAGTCTGGAGTGCCATAACTTTCCCTCCTGTAATTTTTTCACCAAACCACTGAAAGGCACATCTGTGGGCTGTTGGCTGTCTTCCCTCCAAATTTCAGGAAAAAGACCAAACCATTATTTTGCAGCAGGGATCCAAAGGATTTCTGTAATGCGTCGGGCGCCGTAATGTTATCCTATGGGAAAAAATGTCAACTTTGGAGTGCCGTAACTTTACTGCCATGTAATATTTTTTCAATACAATACTGAAAAGCACATCTGTGAGATGTCAGCTCCGTTCCCTTCAAATTTCAGCCCAAAACTCCCAATGGTTCTTTTGCAGCGCAGTGCCAAAGAATCGCTGTTACTTTCCCACAGATGGAAAACTACTGTCGCAATTTGCGAAAGCTTTCGCAAAAAAGTTCGACACTTTCGTGAGCACGAAAGTAATTTGCGAAAGTACTTTTTCCAGAAATTTGAAAAACATATTTCTGGGGTCTTTTACCACAAAATAAAGACAAGGCAAGCATCCTCAGGGTCCGACTAGGTGAATACAAAAATAATTAGGTTGCTAGAGGGTCCCAAATTTAAATGCCAACCATTTTTTGATCACCAACTGAAAACAAAATGGCCGATTTGGCAAAGTAACAGGCCCATTTTGCGAAAGTAAAAATGCATTTGCGAAAGTGTTGAACTTTTGTTAACTTTTCCCATTGACTTATATTGGGAAACTGTTTTTGAATAACTTTTGAACCGTTTTATATTTTTCATGAAATCTTGAAAGGCACATCGGGGACCCTGGCTTCATGTTCCTGAAGATTTTGGGCTGGTCTGGCATAAACCCCGTCGACCTGTGGCGACCGTGAGAATCCGCAACAATAACTCGCAGCTGTATATCTGACCAGTACGAAACTTAGCATATCCCAAGGCCTATGGTTCTTGATCATGTATTCAAATTTCAGCCAAATCCGTGAAACGGTTGCAAAGTCATTAAGGTGCAAAGTTTTGGGGTTTAACATAGAAATGGCTCCTCAACCCTAACTATAGTAGCACTACCATGCCACTATAATTATATATATATATATATATATATATATATATCATATTCTTGTCAAAAAAATCTTTGTTAATGCATCAGTGAGGGTTCCACCATCAAAAGTATTGAGTTTCCAACCCTAACACCCCAACCCCCCACCCTCCATGCACCAACCAGCTGTTTTGGGTGTGCCTTGGGGTTGTCAGCCCTAACACTCACCTCATTCCATGTATAAGGAGTCTGAGGTGGAAAAGCATAGGAGAATGGTATGAGCATTAGGGCTGACAACCTCAAGGCAAACCCCAACTAAGCTTTTTGCCAAGAATTTCCTTACTTTTTGAGAAAGTATAACTGTAGTCTTATTTGCTTGTGGGAACCATCAGCACTTCTTGACAGATTGTAATTGTATTCCTATTTCAATTTGGAAGCACAGGGCCCTCCTGGCCCTGTGCTCCCATCACTTCCTAAGGGTATCCGTATTTACATGTAGCCTCCATAAATACATACTGTATATGTATGGAGCTGTGGAAGAACAGGGTGCTCTGGGCCATCTGCTTACATTTGTAGGGCAAGAGTGATGAAATTGTAAGCATAGCCATGTTACTACCCCACATGATATGCCCTGTATAGAATATTTTCTAATCCCATCTGAAACATAATTCTGCACAACAGCAACACCATTCCATGCCACAGGTGTGAAAACACATTTTGGTCAGGATTTGAAAAATGACAGCTGTAACATACATTTGGTGAGGTAATAACAAGTCTATGTTGAAAATTTGGTGTCAAAATATTTTACAATTACAAAGTTACGAGTGTCCATAGCAAATTTGCAAAGAATAGTCATAACTCAACCATTGTTTGACATTTTGACCCCACTTGTTCAACATGACCTTTTGGGGACCCCACCTCATGATCAATATGACTCTCATTACACACATTCTGCCTGAAAGGTGAATTCTCCAAACAACGGCAAAATCACCATTCAGGCAGGAATTACATAATGACATTTATATTGTTCATGAGGCAGCATCCCCAAAAGGTCATGTTGAAAATTTGAGGTCAAAATTTAAACAAGTTGCTGAGTTATCCATAAAAGTTGAAAGCCCCATTGAAATACATTGGAGATCATTTACCTTAGTTTCTAATATTGCAGTCGCCAGTTCCAGCAGCAACACGTGTCTTTGATTGGGAGAGCAGATCTCAGACCTGGAGCCTCTTCAGGTGAGTGAGGGTGTGTGGGGGTGTAGAGGGGTGTGTGGAGGAGGAGGGTGCACAGTGGGAGATCAGGTGGGGAGGTGCGGGGGTGATCAGCAATGGACTCTTTTTTTACAGGTTAAAAAAAATAAAACAAGACATCAAGGGATGATCTTCTTATTTTCAGCAGAAAACCAACATGGGAGGGTGGGTAGATGCCACTAGCCACCAACAAAATGCAAAAATGGTCATCAGGGACCAGGAAGGAAGGGCCACTAGACCACCAGGAAATTTTAATGATTAACAGTAAGGGTAATATCAGGGATTGGGGAGGGAGGGTAGTAGACCATCAGAAAAATGTATATCAAAAACTAAATAACATCGGGAATGTTTTGGGGGGTTACATATAGTGATGGGGTATTGTGACTGGGTGGTGCTCAAGCAGTGATGTGCACCATCACAACTTGCATTAGGGTCAACAGTCCACTACTTTGCCACAACCTGCATCTTCCGCAGGCAGCACTGTGCACACCACCCATTATAATGTAAATCCCATGGTACAGTAAACACAATTTAAAGATGCAGAACTATAGAGCAAAATAAGATATTTTCACCAAACCAGGGAAGGGCACATCTGTGACGGGAGCCCTTTGTACCTGAAAAGTTCAACCCAAAATTCCAAACCCTTTCTTTGGTATTAAGTGACAAAAAGACATAGCTATATAAAAAAAATCTTTTGTCGCAAACTGCAGAAAAAAGATTCGTGTTTCAAGGTAAAACCAAACCCTTTTTTGCTATCTGCAGGAAAAGATGGTTGTTTCTCAAAACAAAGTGCCACAATTTGTGGCAAAAGAATGCCATGGATAAAATAAACACATTTCTGGGCATTGTTTTCAAAAACTGATCCCAGAATCTGATTCCTCGGGCTCCAAATAGGTAAACATAGAATCTGTCGGCAGATAAGGACCATACAGCCCACCTAGTCTGTCCATTTCCCTACTTGGTTTGGCAATCCCTACTCTTATCTGGACTGCCTTTCCCCTGCTGTGCTGTACAGCAGGGTGCCTTTATGTTTATCCCTTGCACTTTTGAATCCCCTTACTGTTTTCACTTCTACCACATGTGCTGGTAGGCTGTTCCATGGATACACCACCCTCTCTGTGAAAAAATACTTCCTAGCATTCCCCCATGCCACCGTCCCTCCAGCCTTTTGTTATGTCTCCTTGTCCTTGTGCACCTTCTTCAGTGAAATATGCTCCTCTCCTGTACCCTGTTTATTCTTTTAAGGTATTTGAAAGTCTCTATCATATCCCCTCTCTCTCTTTCTCTCTTCTGTCCTCCAGTGAATAGATGTTTAGTTCTTCCTTGAGTCTTTCCTCATAAGGCTTGTGGTGCAGTCCTTGTATCATTTTTGTTGCTTTTCTCTGGACTGCTTCCATTCTACATCCTTCCTGAGATGTGGTCTCCAGAATTGGACACAGTATTCCAAATGAGACCTCGCCAATGATCTATACAGTGGCATCACCACTTCGCCCCTCCTACTAGTAATGCCCCTTCCAATGTACCCCAGCATTCTGTTTGCCTTCCCCACTGCTTTTTCACATTCTTTGGCTGACTTCAGGTCATCAGATATGATAACCCTCAGGTCTTTCTCTTGATTTGTAGTGGCTAGGACCTGCCCTCCCATCCTGTATTCCGCTCTTGGATTTCTGTGTCCCAGGTGCATTATCTTGCACTTCTTAGCATTGAAACCCAGCTGCCAAACCCTTGACCATTCCTCAAGTAGTCTTAGGTCATTTCTCATTTTATCTAGCTCCTCCTGTGTGTTGACTCTGTTACAGATCTTGGTGTCATCTGTGAACAGGCATGCTTCCCCTCCAGTCCCTCTGTAATGTCACGTATGAAGACACAGAATAGAACTGGACCCAGCACTGATCCCTGTGGACCCCACTGATCACCTCCCCCTCTTCTGATTTTATGCCATTTGCTACCATCCTCTGGGACCTGCCTTTTAGGCAGTTACCAACCCATTTTACCACTTTAGAGCCCACAGCCAGATTCCCCAATTTGTTAAGCAACCTTGTATGAGGAATGGTGTCGCAGGCCTTATTGAAATCCAAGTAAACCACATGCACTGCCCCTCCCTGATCCACCATCATGGTCACCCAGTCAAAGAAATCGATAAGATTAGTCTGACAGGAACTACCCTCAGTGAATTCATGCTGCCTTGGGTCTTTTGCACCACTTGACTCCAGGAACTTCACTACCCTCTCCTTAAGCATAGACTCCATCATCTTCCCCACTGCTGAGGTCAGGCTTACAGGTCTGTAACTGTCTGCCTCCTCCCAGTCTTGTGCAGGGGGACCACATCTGCCCTCCTCCAGTCCCCAGGTACCTCCCCCTGTCTCTAGTGATTGGTTGAAGAGGGTTGTCAGTGGACCTGCTAGGACTTCCCTGAGTTCCTTTAATACTCTAGGATGAATGCTGTCTAGCCCCATTGCCTTGTCTGTTTTTACTTTTCCTAGTTCCTCCAAGACTCTATCCACTGTAAATGGGCTGGGGTCTACCCCCCCTGTACATCTTTCCTTGTGAGTCTTGGCCCATCCCCTGCCTCTTCTTTGGTATATACTGAGCAAAAATATTTGCTCAGTATCTCAGCTTTTTCAAGGTCATCCTCCACCCACCCACCCACCCAGCCACCCTCTCCCTTGTTTAGCCTAACAATACCATTTCTTGTCTTCTTCCTCTCTCTAATATAACAGTAAAGAACACAACTGTTGGTGTTTAACAAGTGGCAGTATTTTAAAAAATATTTCCATTTGTTTGCCTTGCTCACAGAAAACAAGATGGCCACAGCATGAAAGTGCATTCTCCATTTGCAAACTAGGATGACACTTTTGAGATCAATATCCTTTTTTGCATGACAAATCTAACGTTTTCCATAAGAAATAATGGGAAACTTTGAAATGTAATAACTTTTGAATGGATTGATATTTTTTCACCAAACCTTCAAAAGACACATCTGTGACTCAAGCCCTATATCCCCTAAAATTTAAGACCAAACAACCAAGCCATTTCAGAGAAAGAGCGTGACAAATAACTTAAACAAAAATGTTAATTTTCAATTTTTTAATGATCTGTATCTCTGCACCCTCACATCAGACCAGAACAAAAACTGCCACATCATGAGATCTTGGGTCCTTGATGGTGCTGAAACATTTATAATGTATGGTGGAATGCAGTTATGTATGGAAATCCATACACCGCAAAAAGTTGTTCTGCTGCAGTAGTGACGTCCTCACTAACACAGAATGACTTTTCATTCTGCGTTAATGAGGACGTCATAATACAAGGGGCTACAGAAGATGTCCTGATTCATCCCTTGCTGTGTGAGAGGGGCGCGCGAGTGTACTGAGCAGCGTCAGTTGTGAATTGACTGCCTCTGCAGAACTAAGTGAAAATATGGAGAAGTGAGTCTCTTTTTGTCTTTTTGTCTTTTTTTCGGGCACCATACACTATAAAGAACAGTATATGGTTATCCGTACACTACAAGGCTATTCATTCACCTCGTAGATTCAATGCCGGCTTGGAGACCTCTTGAGCTTTGCTCTTGAGGTCATCAGTTGGTATTGTATCCGCTCGGAGGAAGAATAGCCTTGTAATGTATGGGTAACCATACACTATCCTATATCATGTACATCACTTGAATTGCTGCAAAGTTATTAAAGTGCAAAATTTCGAGTTTAACATAGATGTGACAGCTGAACTCTAACTATACTGGTGCGACTGCACCCCTATAGTACATATATATATATATATATATATATATATATATATATATATATATAACATACTATTTGCCAGCAGATTAGGCCTTATGGTCTATCAAGTCTGCTCGAACCTAGATCCTTAGTTGGGTGCCGGACCCTCCCATCCCTTGTGCTCCAGAAACCCCTATCATCCATCCCCACCCCCGGACAGGCCATCATCTGATACATCCACTTTCTGTGTCTGTCCCACCCTCTCTTAAAGCTCTCCACTGTGGATCTCTGAACCAGCTCACCAGGCAGAGCATTCCAAGGGTCCACCACCCTCTCAGTGAAAAACCTCCCCTCTTTTCCCCCTCACCCTTCCACCTTCCAACTTCAAACCATGCCCTCTGGTGATGCCTCCCTGCTTTAGTCTAAAGATCCCTCCATGTTTACCCTATTTATTCCTTGAGGTACTTGAAGACCTCAATCATGTCCCCCTGTCTCTCCCTCCTCCAATGAAAACAGGCAGAGCTCCTCAAGTCTGTCCTCGTAAGTCAAATCCCCAGCCCTCGTAGTCATCTTTGTTGCCCTCCTCTGTACCCTCTCCAGGAGCTGTATGTCCCTCTTCAAGTGTGGTCTCCAGTACTGTACACAGTACTCAAGGTGTGGTCTAACCAGTCCATTGTACAGTGGCAGAATCACTTCCTTGCTCCTAGAGGTGATCCCCCTGCGATGTATCCCAACATCCTGTTTGCCTTGCTAGCTGCTCTCCTGCACTGCTCAGTGTTATTCTACATGTATCCACCATGACCCCTAGGTCTTTTTCCCGTTGAGGCTTCCAGCACCTCCCTCCCAGGGTGTACCTGTGTTTAGGGTTTCCCGACCAAGATGCAACACCTTGCACTTGGTGATATTGAAATTTAATTTCCATGTGTGAGCCCAGCTTTCCAGGGTGTCCAGGTCCCTTGCAGGCCAACCTCCTCTTCTCCCTCAACTACTGCTCCCATCTTGGAGTCATCCGCGAAGAGACTCATTTCACACCCTATACCATCCCTGATGTCTGATATGTATGCATTAAACAGGATTGGACCCAGGACCTGAGCCCTGTGGTACCCCACTACCAACCTCTGTAGGGTTCGAGAGCTCCCACAGACCACTACTCTGAGTGCGTCCAGCTATCCAGTTTTCAATCCATCTGACCATCAAAGGCCTACCCTAACCCCATCAGTTTCTCCACCAGACCATTGTGGGGACAGAGTCAAACGCCTTGCTGAAGTCCAAGAAAATACATCCACAGGCTTACCCTATCCAGTTCTGATACCCATTCATAGAACTCCACAAGGTTGGTTTGACATGATCTACCTGGCACAAACCCATGCTGCCGACTATCCAGACCTCCCACCTCCTCCAAGTAAACCCCAATCGTTCCTTTAGTATACTCCATTAATTTTCCCACCACCGAGGTTAAACTGATGGGTCTATAGTTTCCTGGTACTTCCTTCGACCCCCCTTTATGGATTGGTACCACATGTGCCTCTCGCCAATCCCTAGGTACCCTCCCTGTCTCAAGTGACCTGTTGAAAAGCTCCGCCAGGGGTGCAGCCAGTATGTCCGCCAATTCCCATAGTACTCTCGGATGAATGCCATCCGGCCCAGGAGATTTGTCTTTCTTTAGGGCCTTGAGGGCAAACCACACCCTTTTGGTGGGGATGGCATCATCCGTCCCCTCCACCTTACTGGTCTTTTTATCCTTATCCAGATGTGACACCCCTGGGGTACCTTTCCCTCCTTTTGCTCCATTTCTGCTGCTCCCTGATCCCACTCCCTGCCGCTTCTATCCCTTTGTGCCTTGCTTTGTAGATATCCCATCCCCTCCCTAGTGAACACAGAGGCAAAGTACTCTAAATACCTCTGCCTGGTCCTCGCCTCTTCCACCCACCTCCTTCTGATCTCAATCTGCTGAGATGGCCCTTAGTTTTCTCCGCTCCCCAATGTACCGGAAGAACCCTTTTCCCTCCATGTATCCCCTGTAGCCAGCCGATGCTCTTTACTGGACTTTGCTCCCCTCACCATACGGGTGACTTTTCTAGATGCAAGCTGGTACATTTCCTTATCCCTATCCCCTCTTGTTGTTTTATATTTTTTGTAAGCCGCCTTCTTTTCTCTGACTGCTACCTGGACCTCACTGGACCACCAGCATGGTTTATGTGACCTTGCTCTACGTTTCAACTTAGCGCAGATCCTGACTGCTCCTGAAGTCCCTGTTTTATGACCTCCCATCTCCTTTCCACACTTGTTGTTGAGGTAATCCCCTTCAAGTGATCCTTGAGAATATTTCCCATGCCCATAAAGTCTGCCCCTGAAGTCCACTGCCAGTGTCCTAGATCTCACCCCAGTCCCCCAATGCTTATTTGAAACCAGACAGTATTGTGGTCACTCCCAGTCAGGGGTCCTGTACAACCATGTCCCTTACCAGATCCCCATCTGCCAGAACCACATCCAGGACATGCCCTCCCTTGTGGGCTCCATCACATGCTGTGTTAAGAACACATCCTGGAAGCCATCCAGCAGCTTCTGCTCCTGGCCACCTTAGAGGACATGGTTCCCCAGTTAGTACCTGGCATATTAAGGTCCCCATCAACCACTCCTTCCCTTTTGGACCACACTGGGCAATGATGTTGTCCAGCAAACCATCCTCTAGAACATCACTCATCCCAGGGGCCTATATGCTACACCCAGCTTGACCTTATCTCCTGCTGGGGATCGTGGGTGACCCATAAGGCCTCCACGTTTCCTCTGCCTCTTCTACCATAGCAATTTCTATGTCATCTCTAATGAACATAGCCACTCCACCCCTCTGCCCTCCTTTCTATCCTTCCTAAGCATAGTGTACCCCCGTACATTTAGGTCCCAGTCATGGTTTTGTTGTCCACGTTTCCGTAACTGCCGCCACATCCACCCCCGAACAGCATGGTCTGGAACTCTGGCAACTTGTTTCCCAAACTCCTGGCATTTACTAACACTAACCCCACCCCTTATCCCTGATCCTTTTGTCAACCCCACCCAGATTCCTTATACTCCATCCTCCCCTGCTCCTCCTGAAACCTCCACCTCCAGTCTGTTTCCCCTCCCCTTGGGCTTGAAGGCTACTCCTCATCTGAGGAGGGCTTCTGGTCAGCCCTCCCTTATCCCTTCCCCCCTTACAAGTTTAAACCCCACCTTTCTTGTATGTAGTCAGCCATCCCTGTTTAAGGACTTCCTTCCCTAATGGGGCAAGATGAAACCTGTCCTTGGCATATAGTCCCTATCCTCCCAAACTCCATTCCAGTTCCCTAACACCCCAACCCATTCTCTTCACCCCACTTCCTGAGCATTCATTAACCTCTGTGAGCTTCATTTTTTCTCCACTGAGGCCTTTGGTACTGGCAATATCTCCGAAAAGGAAATGTTGCATCCATTATCCCGACAGACTCTGGCAAGTTCTTGGAACCTTGCTTGGATTTCCAAAATGCTATTTCCCTCTAGATCATTAGTTCCCAAATGCACCAGGAAATCCGGTTTCCCTCCACAATCCCAAACCATTTCATACACCATGAACTTTGCTCTGTGCACTGTCAGCCCAGAGATACTCACTACCTTCACCTGGCTATGGCATCCACTCCCCTGTCCCTCCCAATGGATACCCCTAATCATCGAGTCTCCCAGTAACAGAACCTTAACACCGCCATCATCCTTATGGTTACCTCCACTATGCCCTCTCAGCCCCCCTTCCCCCCCTTTATTCATGATCACAATTTCATGGAGTCTTCCTGCCTTATTAGAGACCCCTTGTCACCCTCCCTTCTGCCTCCCTTGCTATTTTGCCCACTTAACTCAAACCCCCTCTGAATAGGTGTCCCTTTAACCCTCTCTTATCTGAACCATTTATCCTGTGGCCCTGATGGTTTCCCCTTCCCCAACACCTCATCCCCCCCTTGTAATAGTCCCTGTCTCCAGAGGCTCTCTGTGGGTCCCCTAGCTAGGGCCCCATCCTTGGTACTGACCTTCCTGCTGAAGGGGGCCCTCCCACCTCCTTGTCTCCCAGTTCCTCCAATCATGCTCTCCTCCCTCATGTCTGGAATATGTTGCATCTCCCCATTTGCTTAACATATATGTTTCCCTTCTCCTCTGGGACTATGTCTATCCTTTCCATAGCTGTTCTGTGATGCCCTATGGGTATCTGACTCTCCCCGGCCTCTGTATAAGTTTCTCATTTCACCAACCCTTCCTCCTCTAGGATGCTTAGTATCTCAAATTTATTGTGACACTCTATGTCAGCCTCCATCAAGTAACCCGAGTTTCCCCTGACTGCATCTCTAAACTGACCTCTTCTTCCTCTCTTGCACTGTTCACCTTAGGAGCTCCCTTCCCACAGTCTGCTGTTTTAGGCTTCCGCACAACAGCCCCTCCTGGCTTTTCCTCCTCCAGTCTCCTTGAATTCAGAATTTTCACCCTGTACGCTTTCCCCTTAGCATCAACTTCCCTATCTAAGGGTCCTCTGTCCCTAATATCCCCCCTTCTGCTTGCTGTAGCATAATGTCCTGTAATTTCAGAGCGTTGCCCCAGCCTCCCCTCAGCCCCACCCTTCTGCTGCCCATATCCACACCCCTTATCCTTGGACACCCCCAGCTCCCACAGCTTACTCCTTAACCAATATACCCCACCCTAATACAAGATAGCTGCTCACAGAGTGGGCAGCCTCCTCTCCAGGCCCAATTTAGAATTATTGCCATCCCACAGCCTGTGCAGCCTACAACCCTTCCGAAGATGCCTGCCATGGTGGAATATGGCCACCTGATTATCCCCCTCTGTTTATAATAGCACACCCCTTTCTCAGTCCCTTTCCCTGGAGTACAGTTTTCTCTATACTGACTGTAGTTATTTACAAACCCAATTTCAACCCCACCAACAAAGTTCCCAAGTCTCACAAACACATACAGTCCAGTATGTGTTCAGTCCCACTAACAGTGTGTAAGCAGACTCCAGGTACCGTATGATGTCACAGGCCCACCAACTCCTGTTGCTTCAAAATTTCAGTCCCAAACAGAAATACTCAGCCTTCAATCCCAACCCCAGTGGCTTTTCAGTATTTAAGTAAGCCTACAAAACAGGGTGGGTGGGAGGGCTCTTACCAAACACCAGGCAAACACATTTAAATTACCTTCTAATTTTCCTGCCAAACATCTATCCCCAAACCTACAATATCACAGCCAAGTATCAGTTCAAATTCAAGGTAATAATTTTAACACATAGAACTAATTTCACTAACAAACTATTCAAATATTTCAGTTTAAAACAAAATATAACTCCTGGCCTCTTTTCTACCAACCTGTTGCTTAAGCTCCCAAGTGAACAATGAAAGCCACAGTAATTCCTGTTTAAAGACAAGTTAATTGCAGCTAATGTCCCTCCTCCAAACACCAGGCAAACACATTTAAATTACCTTCTAATTTTCCTGCCAAACATCTATCCCCAAACCTACATAATATCACAGCCCAAGTATCAGTTCAAATTCAAGGTAATAATTTTAACACATAGAACTAGTTTCACTAACAAACTATTCAAATATTTCAGTTTAAAACAAAATATAACTCCTGGCCTCTTTTCTACCAACCTGTTGCTTAAGCTCCCAAGTGAACAATGAAAGCCATATATATATATATATATATATATATATATATATATATATATAAAATAAAAGTCTCTCAATTCTAAGTCTCTGCTTTCCATATATTGATTTAAAAGTAAAAACCACTACAGTTTAAGATGGCTCAGTTTGCAGCATGAAACCAGACATGATGTAATTATACTTCCAGTCTACCTGTATTTCTAGAGCCTACTGTATGTGTGAGCAAGAGTTGCACTACCTGGGGAAACTCTATACAATTGTAAATGGAGACTTTGTGGACTGACTTGAAAAAACTCCTTTCTCTCTATCAACCCTAAATATAAAAAATAGAAAACTCTTTCTGAAAAAGCTCCCCCCTTCCTCTTCCCTTTCTTTAGTGCTCTGCTTTTATTGTGAGCTCCTGTGTAGTTTTTACAGCATCCTTTTAGTGTGATGAGTGTTTTTGTAGCTTGGGCAAGCTATATAGTGATTTTAAGTAAAAACAACTATAATTTAAGAGGACTCAGTTTGCAGTGTGAAACTGAAATTAACATTACCACACTTTCAGTCTGGCTATATATCTGGGGCCTCTATGTAAGCAGAGGCAGTCAACAGCAGACGTGATGCCAGCAGAGGCAAGCGTGTTTGTCATGTCAGTCATTGAAGCAGAGAAGCATGCCAAATTACAGTGGTATTCACATTATGGTATTGGACATACATCTTTATTTTCATTTTATATCTTAGTGACCTGTTTGTCTCATAGTATCCATGACTTCTGGTGCACCAAATAAAGATGGACAGCCATAAAGATTTTATTGTTAACCCAGTTATGTTAGAAAAATAAGCCACCATCTCTTATGTGCACTATATGACATATGGTTTCTGCTGATCCCTGGCAGACTTCCAAAGTTAAGTACATATGTTCTATATGCACCAAAATAAAAGGACTGGAAGAAGAGAAGGGGGAAACTAAGAAGTAGCTGATCAATTTGGAAAGTATTAATGAACTTGAGAAATTTATAGACACAACTACAGTTAGGGCCAAATCTGTAACACTATCACCCCCATTCAAGTGGTAATTTGTGTGTCACTGGCTGCGAGACTCCTTTGTTCTCCCTGGTACTAAATTGGATCCTCTCTTCTTCCCTCCTCAGCTGCCAAGACTCTCCTAGGGCTCCAAGCCCTTCTGCCGCTCAAACCATGGCCACCGGGGGGTCAGCGCTTCAGAGGCCGCTGCCCGACACCTCAACGCTGGACTCAGCCTGCACAGAGGTACAGCAAAGCCACAAATATTCACCCACTTGCCCATCCCCCCAGCACATTTCTATATAGACCATCTTGCCCTGCCCCTTTTTGCTATTTGCTCCCTCTGCCTACACTAAGCTTCACCATGTGGTGACCCCTACACCTATGTCTAATTGCATCTCCTACTTGGAATCCCGGTCGGATAACACATACCTAATGGACTGTCTCCTTGTATGGATTTTAATCCCTTCCTATGCATTACATCCTTTGGCACCTTAAAGTTTACCTGCCCCTGTACGACTATGGACATTCAACTGCACCAGTACTTATGGCCTCCTAACTTAGGTGGCACAAGTTTGATACATTCATCTCAGTGCACAACCCCCTTCATACAACACTCCCGCACCTCCAGGCTGTATTCACTTAGAGTATTAATAGCAGCAATTGCTGGTGGCGCCTCCAGCAATGGATACAATGTATCACCAAAAGCCACTAATTACTACAAACAGAAAAAGACTAAATCTCTAAAACTATCCTCTGCCACTCTCAGAAAAATACTTTACTCCTCCTCTTATGTTCAGGCAATGTAGAACTGAACCCTGGCCCACCGACAACAATTTCTTCACCCTATGACTTGCCCTTGCACATCAACGTATGCAGCCTGCTCAAAAAGTTAACACTGATCCAAGCATGGGTATCCATTGCATCCCCCGATATACTAGTGGTCTCTGAATCCTGGCTGAGAACAACAACTACTGATACGGAAGAAAACATCCCCAATTATGCCCTATTCAAAGCAGACAGGCACACCAGAGGAGGTGATGTGGCCATATATGTTAAAGATAAACTCTCAGTCTCCTGCATGATTGCATCCTCCATTCCCAATGAGTATGAATGCCTTAGCTTCAAAGTGGAAATCACCCAGTCATGTGTTCTCCAGCTTATAGGATGCTATAGACCCCCCTCTACTGGCTTAAAGCTCCTAACCTATCTAAGCAATATCCTAGAACAAGGATCGCTTGAAACCATCATTCTCTGTGACTCTAATCTTGACTGTATGTCCAAAGTAGCTGCACCACTAGTCTCTTTCTGTGATGACCATGGCCTAACCCAGCTCATCAATGAACCGACATGCCCAAACACTAAAAATCCTGCAAAGAGTACCATTCTGGACGTATTGCTCGTAAGCAAACCACACCTTTTCTCCCATGCTGGCACCTTCTTCTAGGACTTCAGTGATCACTGTTTCATCAGAGGAACAAGATCTACCAGCAAGCCTCCAACTCCTTCCAATTTCCAATTGAAGAGATCAAGACAAAACTTTAACATACCTGCCTATATTGATGACCTGAAATTATCCTTGCCTTGGCAGGAATTTTACCTTGCTAAAACACTCACCGCCGCCTATGACATCTTCTCTGATATACCATCAGGGGCCCTCAACAAGCATGCCCCATGACCAAAGTCCACACAATGATCATAACCAACAAATGGTTCACCCCTGAGGTTAGATCACTGCTGCTCAAAAGAGACAAACTTTGGAAAAGGGCATGAAAATCTAACCTGCCTAATGACTGGAACCTATTCAGAAAGGCGCGTAACCTATGCTCCAAATCTATCAAAGATGCTAAAGCTTCCTTCTACCGCACAGAACTCGATGCTTCTTCAAAAAAAAATGCAAATTCTGGAGCACTATCAAGACTCTGATGGGTCACTCTACAGGTAACTCCCTCCCAAACAAAGTCATCTCAGGAAACAATATTGTCAGTGATAGGGCAGAGATTTTAGACTCCTTCAATAACCACTTTGCAACAGCAGGTCTGGTGTTTGACAACTCCCCAGCTTGTAAGATACATTCTACATCAAACTACACCCCTCAAATACCCCTAGCTACCCCCAACCTTTTCAAGCTTCAACCTACTTTGCTAAAAGAAGTTGAAGATCTATTAATATGGATGGACCCTAAAGCACAGGTGCTGACTCGCTGGACCCTTACTTTATCAAAATTGCATATCATGTCCTCGCTATTTCCATCACTCATCTTTTCAACCTGTCCCTCTCCCAGGGCACCCTACTGCCAGTCTGGAAGACCGCCCATGTTATACCACTTTTTAAATCAGGTGACCTAGGGGCCTCAACAACTACAGACCCATTTCTCTACTCCCAATGCCATCTAAATTACTAGAGAAAATTGTGAATACACAACTAAGGAACTTTCTCCAAGAAACAAATCAATTGAACCTGAGGCAGTCAGGATTCAGAGCCAAACATAGCACTATTGCAGCGCTGTCCAAAGTTACCAATGCATGTCTATGAGCCCTTGACACAAGGAACTTCACCTACATGATCTTTTGGACTTAAGCAAAGCTTTTGACACCGTTGATCACAACCTTCTCCTACCTCGCTTCAGAACATAGGAGTGGACTCTACCTCACTGCTCTGATTCACTGACTACCTCTCAGGACATCTCCAGCAAGTCAAAGCTGAAGGCGAGCTTTCTCCACTTAAACCGCTCCAAAGAGGGGTCCCTCAAGGATCTATACTAGGCCTGCTCTTATTCGCAATATATATATAAATGACATAGACTGCTATATAAAAAATGCCGACATCCACCTGTTTGCTGACAATATGATCCTTTACATCAGCAGATCCACACCTGACGCTGGCTGCAATGACCATCAAAATGAGTTTGACCTCCTGCAAAGTCAGCTAATCCACAAGAAACTACTATTGAACACTAAAAAAAACAAAAGCAATGCTCTTTTCTCTGCTTGCCCACTCACCTAGCCCTACAGTAGGTGGGCCCACTCCAGAAATCACTACAATACTAGGTGAAAAACTAGAATTTGTAACCAAATTCAAATATCTGGGAGTATGGACTACTGAGCCACTGTCAGTGTCAGTGGCTCAGTAGGTAGCACACTCGCCTCTGAGGCCGGGAGATCAGAGGGCTGTGGGTTCAGTTCCCACATCTGACACTTGGGTTAATATCCCAGTACTGACACTGTAGTGCAGCATAAGAGGGGTGCTGCACTTCTGAGGTGCCGTCTTTCAGATGAGATGTTAAACCGAGGTCCCATCTGCCTGGATTGGTGGTAGTTCAGGTGGATGTTAAAGATCCCATGGCACTTACCGAAAAGAGTAGGGGAATTGTTTAATGCAGAGACCAAAAAACATCAATACAGATACTCATAGTAAACAGAAACAAATACAAACTGAAAACAGAAACATCACTGTAGAGATATCAAACAAAGAAAAAATAACAGAAAAATGCAAGAGAAAAAACAGACCATATTAAATCCAGTATACATGCTTCCAGTATTTGTGAAATAAAGAAATCAGAAAATAATGGTATTCAAAGTTCTTTTGTGTCCATAAAGCCAATTCAATTTGACTGATCACCACCATAGGTAAAGTATACATATGCTGTATGGAAAAAGAACATCTTGCCTGCCAGAGATAGAACCTGATGCAAGCAAATATCACATTTAGAGTACTAGGATGAAAATGGGAAAAATACCCTGAATAGTCCCCTAAAACCAAGCATTCATAGGTAATCTGACATGCCATCCCCCAACCCCACTTTGCAGACAAAGCGGACCAAAACTGTACTGTATACAAACAATTATGAAAAAAATGAGTCTGAGTTTCTTCTATGCCCACGCATTCAAAATGAATGCAGTTCTATTCTGCAAGAGCCTTATGTTTTAAATTCCCTTTAACCCCTAACCTCCCATGACAACTTAACCAAGTGACACACATCAGACCAGGAATCCTCCCGTCCTTCAGCACCTTGAGGGCTAAGTGTGTTTTTGTGGGGAAACACCTGGGAAAATCAACCTGAACTAAAACATTCATAGACATTATACTCTGATATATACCTTTCCGGGAAAGCTGATAAACCTCGTCTTTTGCCACACTCCACATATGAAGTTTAGTTGCCACTACTGGCAAAAAAGAAGGCAGTTTATAATTGGATTTCACAATAGGTGCTACAGTGGACCACCACGACAAAAATCTTGAAGTGAAAGCAGAGTCCAGGCATCCCATGGATGAGAGTGATTTGACAACACCTCTTTAAATGTAGTTTTAATAAAAAAGGACAAATAAAAAACAACCGGATTAATCATGCCGAGACCACCCACCTTAATCGGAAGATATGTGAAATCTCGCTTGACCAGATTCAATCGGCTTCCCCACAACATTTGAAAAAAAATTATTATATAAATGAGTTTCCTGGTGCCTAGTTAAGGGAAAAACCGAACTCAAATAAAGAAACAGAGGGAGTAAAAACTTTTTGATTATTAACACATTTTCATTTAGAAAATGACCAGGTTTTCCATAATTGTACCTTCTTTTCACCCATCACAATGCAAGATTGCCAATTAAGATCATTTAAATCTCTTGTCCCAAAGAAACAACCTAAAATCTTGATGGGCCCCATAGAGATGGTTATCTGCTCAATCATGGAATCAAAAACCCCCTCTCCTAAAAAAACACCGACACTTTTCTCATAATTCACTAATGTTCCTGAAAACAGACCAAATTGTGCTACTACGTGCAATGCAACAAGACCTTTAGCTGTATCATGAAGCAGAAAACACATGTCATCTGCGTAGACTGCCAAACACTGTGGTGGAACCTCTGGAGATGGAGATAGACCCTGAATGTGAGGATGATGAAGGAGTTCCCAAATCAAAGGGTCCAAAATGAAAGTATATAACAAGGGACTAAGTGGGAAGCCCTGGCGTAACCCCCTACAGAAATCAATACTCTCCTCCACTAATCTATTAACAAGGGGAACATTTTGGGCATTACTATATAAAAGTGCCACCCAGGTTCTAAGTTTTGTGGAAAACCCATATCACTGTAGGACGTCAAGTAAAAACCCATGTACCACCTTGTCAAAGGCTTGGGCCTGGTCCAAGGAAAGTAAATAACCAGTCAGTTTCCCCAACCATCCAAACTCACACACATTCCTTAGGAGGGCCAAATTTTGATGGATGTGTCTACCTGGAATGGACTGGATGTACTAAAAAAGAAGCAACATGTTGGAGCCGATGGCATAAAATCACTGAAAAAATCTTGTAATCTGTATTCAATAAACTGATCGGTCTCCAATTCTCAATGCGATGCTTAATCCCTTTTTTAAATAAGAAAACAGTCAAGGCATCCAAGAATCCACTTGGCATCCGTGAAGATTCTAGAATCTCATTAAAAACAGAAGTCAGGATGGTGCTGATATCATCTATCATGATTTTGTATAATTCATTGATTAAACCACCTGGGCCAGGTGAGATCCCTGACTTCAAATGCGCTACTTCTGATCTAACCTCATCCAGGGAAATGGGCCTATCTAAAAAAAGAGAATCAGAGGAAGTAATAGTAGGCGGAAGAAAAGTAAACAAGTCCTCCCATTTAATAGTGGGCTGGAAATCCCTACCATGTTGAGTTTGCAAAAAAACCTGGACTATGTGCAGCATGTCAGTATCTGCTGTGCGTAGTATCCACCTGTGATCATAGAGGCCATCCATAAGTTTGCTGTCCAAGGCTTGCTTGCAAGCCTAAAAAGGGTCCGAACTTGGCGAAGATTTAAGCCCATAATATAATTCATCATTAATTTTACAAGCCTTCCCATAATGATAATTACTCATGCTTTGTCTGAGCACAGGTATTTGTTCCTGTATCTGAACATCAGAAACTGAGGGAAGTGACATTAATTTATAAAACTGTGCTCTTTGTTTTAAATAGGCAAGATAATCTGCGGACTTGGTATGAAAATGATAAGCTTTGAAGGTCATATGAAACTCCATTTTAGTATCCATTCACCAATCACTCCAGGAATCGTACATCCCAGCCACCGAACGCCTTCTGTCCAATGCCTGAGATAAGCATAACTGGAACCGCTCTGTAGTGAGAACTGCTGGATTCATTTTCCACCGAGCCGGCAAGGCTGGAAAAGACGGTGGAATCTTAGACAGTGAAAATCTTGCCTTTAACAATAAATGGTCCGAAAATTCACAAGGGGTCAAAAAAAAGCAGAAGGTAGTACATATCTGGAGGTAAAAATAAAATCAATCCGTGTTGCTAGGCTGCCATGTTTATAAGTGGACCCTGAATCGGAATGAAGTGCTCTATAAGCATCTGTCAAGGAGGCCATCTGCAGTAATTTGAACAAAGCATGGGATTCACAATACATCTTATGCTGCATTTAATCCTTAAATCTGACATCCAAACCACAACTGAAATCACTCCCCCAGATAATGTGTCTAGGGGTAGACAAGTACTGCTGTATTTCCGTAAATAAAGCAGTCCTGGCTGATTTAACCTGGGGTGCATAAATGTTAATGATATGGAGGAAAAACCCTCTGCAGACACAGTCCAGGAGCAATACCCTCCCAGGAGCTATGTCTACCAATCCTGTAACTTGAACAAAAGGATGGCAGAATAATACCCCCAACCCGGCTGCTACATCAGGACCAAAGTACCAAAGGACCAAAAAGAGGGTCCTGAATGCCACAATTTCCTGGTGTAATTAATGTCTGTAAGGGTAGAAAGACACATCTCCTGCAGAAAAATGATGTCTGCAGATAAGGATTTGCAAAAATGTAAAAGCCCGAGACATTTTTTAAAATTCTTGAGACTACAAGAATTCAGGGAAACTACCATTAAAGAAGCCAGAAAGCAGGACTAAGACTTGTCCTTTTTATGCTTCCATCCCGACTTCTTCTTGGTGTCCAGCAATTCAGAACCTCCTTCATCATCACACTCCATCCCAGACAAAACCCCAGAAGCTACCGATAGATCAGATTCAGAGTCCCCATCCACATCTTGCATAACCTGAAAAGTTTTATGCGTGGTCGTGATAGGTGGTATAACAATCTTTTTAGCATGAGACAGAGTCACACGTCTTGAGTGAAGCACCTGAAACTCGGGAGCGGGGGGCTAGAATGGGCATGGTAGGAGCAATGAGCTCCAGACCCTCTAGTGGTTGTGCAGCCTCTGAGGGTATGCCAGAGGAGCGAGATACCTCTCCCTCAGGAGGATTTGAAGCTGGAGGATCCAGACCAGGAGGATTAGGGTCAGGGGGGGCTGCTTCCTGCATATATGGCCTAAATCAGTCCTGGGCATCCGAAATCAGGGTTTCCTTATCTAGGCCCCCCGAATTTTCTGACCCACGTATGGGCATTGGTGGTAAGCATGTCCCTGGGTATCACACAGATTGCAGTGGAAAACATTACGACAGGTACTACTGTCATGATCTAGTTCTTCACTCAAAGCACATTTGATTTTATCACACGCACTACTGAGATGGCGTGGGCTCCCACATTTATAACATGCCTTGGGTTGGCCTGGGTAAAAGCAGACACCTCGATCCCTCCCCAATAAAAAACTATTTGGAACATGTTGAACCAAATCCACCACAATATGCAGTTTTACCTTGAACTTCCAACTGCCTGTACAAATGCCCTCCCCATCAATGACTGGTTCAGGAGGACCCAATACAGTGCATTTACTCTCCAGCCAAAACAGAATGTCTCCCACATTTACCCCTTCATTTCTGAACATAATATGCACAGTTTTAAACAGTGGTTTCATGATGGGGATAGCCCAAAATGGAGTCCATAAGGGAGTAGCTTTAAGAGAATTATACTTCTGCCAGAATTTATCAAGACCCACAAATGATTTGAAACTAATATCAAATGTTTCTTCCCCCAAATGTTAATCAGGGCATAAATTTCTGATGCCTGAAAGTTCATAGATCCTTTTAGGAGCCTGTGGGCCACAAATAATCGATCAGGCTGTTCTTGAAGACCCCCCTGTACCTAAGACGGACAGCATTCCACCTGGGGGCCTGTTCCAGGTGATTATTTCAAAATAGGTCTGAAAAGCGTGGACCTGTGTTAAAATGTTCTCTCTGAGGAGAGGAAGGGGGGAACATTCGATGTCCCAGTAGGGGCCCCCGAGTCTACTCCTGCAGTAAAAGATTGAAAAGTCTCACCAACTGGGGTATCACCAGCCTCCACCTGTGGTTCCAATGGTTGCACTGTTCCTGAAGACTCTGGAACAGCCGTGTCCCCTGTAGAAAAAGTAATCCACTCAGAATCCAGTATCCACCTGCCATCTTTCCTCATCCATCCTGCATCTAGCAGGGCAGTTTCCTTGCTCCAGTTCCTGGCTGGGAAGCCCCCCATCGCTGCCGGCAACTTCTGTGGTGCATCTCACTCCTCCCCTGATGCAAAAAGCAACGAAGCTACATCAGGAATAATCAAACCTGCCACCACCACGGGCGGTTGTTCCGAGTGCCTCTCTCATGCCTGCTCCGTCTCCGGGCCACCAGCTGCCTCAGGCTGTGCTGTAGAAAGATCTGTGGTCTCGCTCCATAGGCAACCCTCATCTCCTGACTCTCCCAAGGGATGGTTCACTCCGCACTTGTCTCCTGGAAGCTCCCCAGGTTTACCCGAAAAAGTGCTTTCCATACCGCTCCCATCCTCCTCCTCCATCCTTGCAGTAGCAGCTCTCCTGCCCTCCACAGGTAAGACATCCAGCTCCATGCTAAGCAATACTCCAAGTGCCAAAACGCTGTGTCAGTCGACAGGTCCCCCTACTGCTAGCATGCAGTAGGGGACTTTCCCCGGTGTCCTGGCCAAATTTCCCTCATTCACTAAAAATCCCACCGACAGCTTAATCTGGTTCAGGGTCAGTTGGCATTCATCTGTATCCCCCTTCCCCGGGTCATGCCTGAAAATAGGCAGGATTTGTCTAGTGCCCTTACCCGGTCAACAAACACAAAATAAATAAAATAAAATAAACAGAGTCTCCTTCACAGAACACATCGAAGACTTGCTGAAAAAGCTTTGGCAAAGGCTTGGACTTTTCTACAGGCTAAACTACTTCCTCACTATTGATGCAAAAACAAGACTGGCCAAATCTACTTTCTGATCTCTGGTGGATTACGCAGATTTTTTATACAGCCAGTGTCCCATCTCCCAGCTAGCCAGACTCAACACGCTGTTCCACCATGCACTAAGGTTTATCACAGGTCTCCCTAATTCTACTCATCACTGCATCCTGTACTATACTGTGGGATGGACATCCCTTAAACTTAGGTGCCACAAAAATGATGCTATCTTGATCTACCATGCCCTTACAAACAAATTACCCCAATATATTTCCGACTGCCTACCCCTATGCACAATATGAAAATATGCACTCCAAAGCCATTCCTACATCTCCCTTGCAATACCTAGAGTAAACTTGCATTTTGGTAGAGTGACAATTAGCTTTATGCTCCCAACCCTTTGGAATAATTTACAGAAGTCCCTAAAACTAGATGCCCTTGTCCCTATGCCCATCTTCAAGGCTCGATACTCGAGTACAGTAAGCGAAATCTGCAACTGCTTTGCTCATCCCCTAACAGCTGCTAAACCACCCGTGGCTCATTACCAGATCTGAATCATGACCACAGCCACCCCTAAACTGTGGCGATACTTCCCCCAGATAGCCAAAACATATAGTTCACCTGGGCATATAATCCATATATGCTGCTCTGACATTTTCCTTGCCACCTAGCACTAGCCGGCATTCAGCCTTAAGTATACATGAGGTCTTTAGTTCTCGAATGTTGTTGCTATTATTTCTTACTAGCCAGATCTACCTAGTATCCTAAACCTTATATATTTATGTATATTTGTATATAAACCCAGTGTTGGGGCATTGCCCATATTGTATACTGTAACAAATGTAAGTGCATAACCTGTATCCATGTTTCAAACAAGTCCACCTTACAAAAGAGCTCTGCTCAATGGTGACTGCCTGTATAAATAAAGATTTGATTGATTGATTGATTGATTGACTATGCTATACACATCCCTGTGAGGGATACAGTAGGAACATAGGTAAGGAATAGCATGAGCCTTTAATAGATGGAAAGAATGGAAAACATATGCTCTTCAATAGGAGCAAAAATGAGGCAGAATTGCTGAAGCCTTTTCATTAAACAAAAAATATAAAGGGTATATATCAGAACACAAATTTGATATCCTACGGCAGGAAGAAGACAGTGAAATGGAAACAAATGATCTGGTGCTATTTCAAACAATACAAAGGATAAAATAAAAAAAAAACAGTGTTCAGAAGTAAATAGATAAGTGGTAGTCATTGTGGAATCTGTTATCAAATACTCTGACTCAGAAATATGTTAATATTATAAAGAAAATTTCATGGTAGCTACACATAGCTTAAAGATGGTGGTGGTGGTGGTGGGATTTGTGATATGAAACCACATATTCACACTATCATGAGAAATTCTGGAGATAACGTGGTTGTTGTTGCACATGTCAGGACAAATGGCATAGGCAAGAAATGGTTAAATCAGACAAAGGATAATTATGAAACATTACTCAAAACATTGAAGGAGAGCACATGCATAGCTGTTGTGTTTGAAATCCACCCATCATAAAACTAAAAATATGACTGGATAGCTAAGAAATTATTGTACCAATGAGAAACTAGATTTTCACAAGCCACAGGGACTACTTCTGGGGTAGATATGAAATACTGTTGTTAAAGATAGTCTACATTTCAGTTACAAGGGAGAAGAATATTTGGAAAATAAAATAAGTAATCATGCACATTTGGCTTTAAACTATATAACATGGGAACGATGAGGGAACACACCAATACTACTCATAAATCACTGAAATGTATCAACCAGGCTATTAAAAATGAGAAACAATCACAGAGATCTACACAATACTGATAAATGTCAGAAGTATAAGAAATAAATCTAACAAATTTCTATCCCTTAAGATATCAGAAAAAACATCTTATCCAGGACATTACAAAGGCATGGTAGAAAGAGTCAGACACATGGAATACACTTATAGAGGGAAAGACACATTATAGAAAATATCAGGGATAGCCTTATTCAAATCAAACAATATTATAAGTCATAATGTATTTGATATGATCAAATCAAATGATTCAAAGGTGGATTCTATCTGGCTTAAAATCAAACAGCTAAAGACTGGGTCAATAATTATAATACTGATACAGGCCAAAAAATATTGGTCACAGTGATCACTAAACCCTTCTTAATGAAGGATGCACAACAGTTTACATGGGGGAAGTTGCAATGACAGATGACATTAATTTGCCAGGTATATACTAGAAAAATTTACTGAGTAGTGATGAAGGGATGAAGTACTTTTATGCAACATGGTAGCATGTTAATGAACCCACAAGGGGTGAAAATCTTTTAGGTATTGTCTTAAGCACAGAAGATGTTATTATAAACTATACCACAAAGGTCCTTTAAGTACCAGAGACCATAACATAGTTAGCGATATCATAAAATCTCAACCCAAACCTACTGGAAATGTAAACTTAACTATTTACAATTATAAATCAGCAAATGGGATAAAATAAAATCTGAATTAAGAAACAGCGACTACAAGACTGAGCTACAAACTGCTGATGACAATGAGGTATGGGTTAAATGTAAAACTAAAATCTTTAAACTGCAAAAAGGATGAGACTCAATGCCTAAGTAAGTGTCAAATAAATAGTATTTTATTGAGTCAACTAGCCACCTACAAAATATCAAGATAAGGTAGTGATCTTTTAAAATGCTTGCTTATATTTACTCCTCATGAGGTACTTTTGCCTTACATGTTCCTGAAGGCTGCTGACCTCGACCCCATCTCCAGTAAGTTCAGTAACCTGCTTTCTCTCTGTACTGTGCACTGGACACTGTTCACTGTGTTTGTGGGGAACCACATTGTTCCACTTCCCTCCTGTTGGAGCTGCACCATGAGAGAAGTGGAAAACCTTGGAGCACTACAAACACAGTGAATAGTGTCCAGGGCACAGGACAGAACAGGTAACTGGAGTCAGTTGAGATGGGGTCCAGGCTGACAGCCCTCAAGACCAAATAAGGCAAATGTACTCCATGAAGAGTGAATATAAGCAAACATTTTAAATGGTGGCCAACATACTGTATCTTGATAAAATGGAGTTATCCATGAAACATCAGTCACTGATGTGATCTTGTAAGTGATCTTAAATGAATAAAATATTATATATCTGACACTTACTTAGGAGCTGACTCTCTTCCTTTTTGCAGTTTCCAGTTCTGGTTGCTACTAGAGACTCCTTCACTTTAAAAATTAGTTTCCATTAATTAGTGCATTACCATCAGAGTACACCACTCATCAAACCAAAATCATGGCAGCCTGGATTAAGTGTGTATCCAGTAAGAACAAATGGAACAAAAAGGGAAAATACCACAATGGCTAACCAAAAAAGAAAGAAAAATCATAAGCCTGCACCAGATCTTGGACAGAGAAAAATGAGGTAAAATACTTAGCTTTAAGGGTCTGAAAAATTAAATATGGAAGGAGAAAAGAAAACTGAAAAAGAAATGTGTAAGTAAAGGAAATAAAATGGAATTGTATCACTATAGTTACTCAATAAGGAAAGCTGGGGCTTCACTATGATTACTTACCATGAATTACTAGAACATTACATAAGAAAAATTAATGGTGGAAATTTTAAATAAATAGTTCCCATCTGTGTATTCACAGGATCACTCATTTCATCTACCTTGGAGTAACTCAGATGCACAGATAATCCATACAACACTGATGTTATAAAGCAAGAATCAATAACTATAATTAAAAGTCTTGATGCAAATAAGGCCATGGAGCCTGACCAAATCTCTCCCAAACTATTGAAAACCACAATGGAGAAAATATCAGGCCCATTACTTATGGTTTTAAATAAATCACGGAAACTAGGAACAGTACCCTATGCCTGCCAGGTGATGTGTTATCATCATACCAGTCCATAAAAGGAGCAGAAAAGATCAGACCAAAAACTATAGACCACTTAGCTTAACTTATATATGTAGCAAGATTATGGTGTCTATTAATAAAGAATGCTCAAAGACCAAGAAATAAAAAAAAGAAACTTGATAATAACAGAAAATAGCCAACATGGATTCAAAAAGGGATGATCATGTGTTAGGAGTTTGATCAGTTGTTATGAACATATAGTATGAATATGGATAAAGGACTACATGTAGACATAATACTGTACTGTTGAATTTTAGCAAAGCACTTGATATTGTCCCACACCTATGCATAATTCAAAACTTAAATCCTCTATAGGTGGATTACACAATTAGATCAGTTGGTAAACTCATGGTTATCCTCAAGAACACTATCTGTTGAAATCAGTGGGTAGTATTCTGCTCAGAGATAGGTAATAAGTGATGTCCCACAAGACTCAATGTTGGGCCTATGCTATTCTAACTAATCATTTTAGATACAGATACAAGCATAAATAGTTGATCAGTAAGATAAACAGACAACACTAAAACTGGTAACACTGCAATGCCAAACCACCAGAGAACACTTCAAAAAGATTTAAACACTTTAGATTATTAGATTATATTATTGATCTAAAACATGGGGTATGCATTTTAATATTTCAAAATGTACTGCAATCCATTTTGGTTCCAATAATATCAAGGCAGAATATTACCTGGGCAATACAAAAACTTCATGGTAAAACCTTCAAACATGATCTTGGAGTCATAATAGACAAGGACCTCAGTATGGGCATATACCATAATGCCACTGTTGAAAAAAAATAACAACTTACTTACTAGCATCAAGAAAACAATAAGCAACTAAAAACAGACACAATTTGGGGTGGATTATATAAAACATTTAATAGGCCATACCTGAACTATGCCTCTCAGATTTGGTTGCCACACAGAAAAGGAGCCAAATCCAAATTACAGAAAGTGGAGAGGTGATTTATTTATTTATTTATTTATTTATTTATTTATTTATTTATTTATGTATGTATGTCTTTCATAACTGGGTAGGTGTACTGGTCCAGTGGACCATTCACAATTATGACCTGGACCACAAAGCATGAGTAGAACAGTAGAATAATAAATCAATTTACAAGGTTACATTTGAAAAGGTTATACATAACAATGATTTGACATAGTTGGTACAAGGGAAATGTGATAATATGTACAGTATTTACAAGACGAGATATTTCAGGAAGACAAATAGTACAAGAATGCTATGTTCTATGGTGGATTAAATAGGGGAAACCCCACTTTAGTTGCAGATTCATGAAAGACCAGCAATACCCAAATGAGATCAGTAAGTGTAGGAGAAAGGGAGCAGAAAGGAAATGGGAAAAGACAGTAGAGTGGGTGGAGTGTTAGTGAGCAAGGCAGCTGTATTGACCCTTTTCCAGGATTTTAGGTTAAGTCTGAAATTTTTATGAGTTTTGGAAATTCATACATTGGGGGGTAGCCCATTTCACAGGGAGGGGGGCACCACTGGGAGAGTTTTCCCACCCATATTGGTGGTGGTTCTAGGTACCTCAAGCATGGGGGTGGTTGAGGAGGAAAGGTGTCTAGTGAGGGCTTTACTGTTGAAAAGTGTAGAGAGAGGTGAAGTGTTGCCACACCTAAGGGTGGCATCAAAGAAACAGCTAAGTGTATAGTCAAAGTGACCCTGTAAGTAGAGCCAACCAAGGAATAGGTAGAGGTTGCAGTGGTGTGTGGAGTAAGGGGCTGACAGGGCAAAGCGGCAGGTGCTGTTATACGCTACCGAGAGTCTAGTCAGTAGGGTGGTTGAGACTCAAGCATAGACTGGGGAGCAATAATCAAAGATAGAGAGTAGATTACCCATGATGATGGCCAGGAGAGCCTCCTTTGTTAAGTAGGGCTTGAGACAGTAGGCCGCTTCAAGTTTTATTTTAACCCTGCAAACAAAGTGGTTTACATGGTCTTTAAAAGAGATAGAAGGGTTAAGCATTAACCCCTAGGTATTTGAGAAGGGAGACGTTTTCAAGGGCAGGGCAATCAAGGGGGTAGATAAGGAGAGACGAGTTGGTAGTGAGGGATTTATTAAGGAACAGTTTTGACCCAAACAGTATAGCCTTGGTTTTCTTAGAATTGACCAATAATAGATTAGAGGAGAACCGGTTATAAACAGCACAGTAGTTTTGGGTGAGGACAAAGGAGATACACAAGAGGTACTTGTCACTATGAAAGACAACAAGGTCATCTGCGTAGACAACGGAGTTACAGGTGAAGTTGTTGGTGAGGAGGGAGTTAACAAATAGAGAGAAGATCAGGGGCCCCAAAATGGAGCCCTGTGGGACTCCCATTGAGAACAGCAAGGGCAGAGAGGTGGTGGTACCAATGCACATGGACTGGGAGTATCCAGAGGGGTAACTCTGGAACCAGTCAGTGGTCCCAGTCAAGCAACTGAGCAAGGATAATTTGGATAGGAGTAATGAGTTGTTGACCATATCAAAAACTTTAGATAGGTCAACAAATACAGACCTTGTGGCACATCCATGGTCCATGTTGAAGAGGATGTGGTCAGTGAAAAGAGCCAGACCAGTAGAAGTACTGTGATTTCAGGCATAACTAAGCCTGATATACAGTCTTACAAATGTTTCTAAATGTTGAACCTATGATGTTGACTGTTATTTTTGTCCTGTAAGTGATTTTGTAATTTGTTCAAAAATCGAATAAAACTTATTGAATAAAAAAAAGAAGTACTGTGATGCTTATGGAAGCCATGCTGTTGGCTACAGAAGAGGTTGTGTTTAGCAATGTACTCAGACAGTTGTTGGTGGACGATCCTCTCAAGGAGTTTACTTAGGTGGGGGAGGATGGATATAGGTTGGTAGTAGTCAGAGGAGTGGAGGTTGCCTGATTTGAAAATAGGAACTACTCTAGCAGACTTCCAGGAGTCAGGCTAGCTGGAAGTAGATAGAGCAAGATTAACAAACTCTGGTCAGAGCTAAAATGGCTGTGGAGAGCTTTTGGGGTGCTTTTACCTAATATTTCTTATGAATTTGTTCAATGCAGATCTAATGAGATGCAGTTTCAATGTGATCTTCCTTTTACACATTTTCATAATGTGTTTTCCTAGAATATGTCTGCTGATTGCTATATATTTAGCCTAGATAGTCCACAGAACACATGCCATCTTATTTTCAGTGCCGCTCTTCATCTACACAATATTATGCTGTATTGAGTAAAATCAAAACACATTGGAAGCAATATTTTACATCTGGACAGGGCTAGACTGAATAAATACATTATACAAATTATAAAATTGTGACCCCACTGAAAACAAGATATTGCATCTACTCTGGGACATCCTGAGTGAATACAGTGCAAAACTGTATACATGAAGATCCCTATGACAATGAGATGTAGCAGCTCCCTTGCGCTATCCAGGATACAAAATAAAGGATAAGAAATATTTAAAGGAAATATACTGTAAATTGTATTTCATTGTGTTCACTGACATAAACAAACAGTTTCTTTATTGTTTTATAACATATTAGATTGCAGTATTTATTTTGAATGGTGTGGCCATGAGGATGGTTGCGTGTGTGTGTGTGTGTGTGTGTGTGTGTGTGTGTGTGTTTGCTGTTGCTCAATGTATTTTTTTTCCCAAAAAGCATAGTAAAAAAATGCCTGCTGATTGCTATATATTTAACCTGGAATGGATAGTTCACACAAGACCTGGCATATGTCTGAGACCGTGCTTATCAGATAGTGCCTTAACAGGTTAGAAAAACAGGGTAAATCTTTTTTGGAGATTCCTTCCTGAAAAAGGGTATGAATCCTTCTTGAAAAACCTGCCCAACACAAGCTAGTAGCAAGAAAATGTTTAAATGTTAAGTATGTACATGTGCAAGTTGTTGCATTTTGAAATGGGTAAACAAATCACCAGTTTACTGGGCAACTAATATTTAACAAGCTGCTTCAGTTTCATAATGTCCATCTGATAAGCAGCTTAGAGTTATGTCTCCAACATTCTAAACAGAAAGAAGTGAGTATTTTATTTCAATTGGCATAGTGATTTATAGATGAAGAAGGATACATTGAAAACTCCAAAAATATGTTCCGCGATACTCCATTTTTCCAGCTACAGACAGCAAAGATGGCTGTAGGCTCCACTCACAGTCATAAAAATAAAGGCAAGAGGCTTGCATTTAAGAGAGGAGGTAAGCTTCAGAAAGACAGGGGAGAGGCTGTCGGAGTCAGGACTATCCCTGTTTGGCAACTTCTTTAGCAGTTTGGATGTGACCTTAGTAAAGATGGCAGAGAAGTAGAAAGGGGGGTGGGGGGGGTCATCACTAGAGAGGGGATTTGAAGGCAGGGAGGAAGTGCAGGGTCCTGGGGAAGGAAGATTGCAGAGGAAAGCTAACAGATCAGAGAACTTGTTGTTAAGTGCATCTGCAACCACCGAGGGGTCAGTTAGAGGGCCATAAGGGAACCTAGGTGAATGGAGGGGCTATGTGTATGAGGATTTAATAAGGAATTGAAAGAGTATCAGAATTTTTTTAAGATTACCCAGGTTCTCTCTCTGGAGATGGTGGTAGTAATCCAGTTTTAATGACCTGGCCATGTGTTTACATTCTATTAAGCAGGTGCCTCTAGTCATTCCACAGGGCTGGGGAGGGGTCAGTTTGTGGGCAGCCCACTTGCTGTCTCTCAGCTTAATGAGGGTCAGTAGGTCCTTGATTAGCCACTGTGTGCATCCACCTTTGACACACTTAGTAGTGGTAGAGAAATGGTGATCCCCTGGATGTCCAGGAGAGCATTCAGGAAATAAGTGGCAGACATAGATGTGTCAGTGCAAGCATAGAGGTCCCACCAGTTTATTGCCCTAATGCCCTCAAAGAGACAGGAGGTATCAGGCAATTGAAATTGTGGAAAGAGAGGTAATTGGGGGGAGGGTGGGAGGCCTTTGAGGATCAAATGATGCAGGTGGAGGAGTGATCACTAATGGAGTCAGATAGCATGTCAGTATGGGTGACTCTGTGTCTACAGTTAGTGATCACCCAATTGATGAATTTGTTGTTTGAGGTACAGGCATTGAACAGGGTGGGGAAAGTGATAATTTGTGCCAGGTTATGCTGATTTAGGAGGTTAACGTAATCTGGTTCTTGAGTGCTAAGCCAATTGAGGTTGTAGTCCCCAAGAAAGATGGTCTTTCTGGTTGGGAAGAGTGATCCAAATCCTGTTAAGAGGCTTCAGAGGCCTCCTACACCCCCATCAAGAGGGTTGTAGTAGCATCCCAGGAAGAATTTTTTGTTGAGCCCAGGGTAACTTCAGCTATGAACCATTCACTGGGGAAGGCACTGTCTGAGCAGAGGGTGATGGCGGCAGAGAGGGGTTCACTGGCAAATATGGTGGCGCCCCCTCCCTTTCTTTTGCCAGGTCAATCTTTGTACAGGAGGGTGTACCCAGACAGTTGAAACATGGCACCAGGGTGCTTTGGCTTCAGCCAGATCTCAGTGAAGCAGAGGATGTGGGGTTTGTAGAGGGAAACCCAGGCTTCAATATCAGGATATTTTGCAGGGAGACTACAGATGTTCATATGGGCAATTTTTAGCCAAGACGGATTGACCATTGTGGCATCCATGGAGGTGATGGTGGCTTGTACAGGGTCAGGGTTGGTCTTGATGTCCCCTGCCAGTAAGAACAGGGAGAGTAGAAGATGATAAGGCCACCATGGACAGTTGAAGGGGAGGAGAAGGAAGGATAAACTAAGAAGGAGCCAAGTAGGCAGCACTCTAGATTAGTTATGAAGCAGATAGAGAGGGAGCCAAGAGAGGGGTTAACTCCTGCCTTACAGGAAGGGGGGTGCAGAGAGAGTGGCTTTTAACAGAGAAGTGAAGGAGATCTGACTGGTCAAGGGATAGTATACAAGCAGATTGGTCTACTATCAGAAAGGTGCTTATCAGAGAGGCAACCACAAGGGATATGAATAATGTTTCATTGTGGCAGGAAAAAAGCAAGGGGAAAGGCTGCAGGAAAGAGACCAGCCAATATGGTGATTGAATGTAGTCCCTGTAACAAATGCAGGTCATCAATATCAGAAAATTAGAGCCCCAGCTGAGTGGGAAACTTGGCGGTGCTTTGGCACTAAAGGAGAGAAAAAGGTGCCTAACAGAGTTGAGAAGAGTGAGGCCCTTCTAATAATGACAGGAAGTTGCCTCTGCAAATAGGGAGAGAACTCGGCTGCTCTAAAGGTAAGGTGCAGAAGTAGTATCTGTGGACAAATGAGACTTATAGGGGGACAGCCAGAGATCAGCAAGCAATGAAGGCAGAGGTCACGGGAAAGAGATCATGAACAACCTGAAATAGTGTAGACAATCTAAATTGGTGAGAGGTTCAGGAGAAAACAGAAGCAGAAAGACTGGGAATACAATCCAGGGAGCAGCGGGGAAGTGAAAGCAGGGGTAGAGATTAGGAGTAAGCCTGGCTTTGTAATCAGGGAAGTTAGGAGACTATGTCTGGCTAACTTGTCACATCAGCAGAGAGAGTGGAGAAAGCACTCTAGGGAACGCAGGGATAGAGATCAGAAAGATAAGCCTGGCTATGTTACCAGTGAAGTTTGAAGCTATGCCTGGGTAAGTTACTGTTGAGGTTGCTTGTGTGGAGTAACTGAAATTGTCATCAGATTAGTTGTGAGAGCACCGATTGGCAAGTTATTCATGGGCATAGCCCTACTGTAGGTAGGGCATTTGAAGAGTGCGGGGGTGGGGTGGGCAGTCTGAAAAGTTCATATGGGGGTAGAGGGTGGGTTGGCAGGCCAAAAATTCATGCCCAAACAGCAGCAGAGAGGAGCTGCCGTCCAAACTTAAAAAGATGCAAACAGCCACAGTGAAGCAATCTGAAGAGTCAGGATCTTAGAAATTGCTAATTTAAAAAAAATAAAAGCACCAGGGAGATAAGTTGGCTGCCTGCACTGAGGTCTGCACCTTGATTGGTGGGTGGATTGGTTTCAGCTGCAGGGTCCCAGAGCAATGATCAACATTGGAGGGAACCCGATCAGGGGCTGCCTGAGGAGGGAGGAAAGGAAAATTATTTAATACTAGAAAAAACAAAGGAGTGGGTCATGGTTTGGTCATGTGGAAAGAGAGGGAGGTGAGTGGGCTGGGGGGGTGAACAGGAGGGCTCAGGAGCAGACAATGGGAGCAAAAGTGACTGGAGGGAGAGGAAAAGAAGGAAAATGGTGAGGAGGCCAATGAAAGTGTGGAGCAGCGGGGTGTGGAGTAAATGACAGGAGGTCGAAAAGCAAGAGCTCAAGGGACACAGACAAGAGTGAGATTAAGTGGCTGGTGGGGAAGAGGAGTGCAATTTATAGGGAGATAGCAAGGACAGAGAAATCAGGGAGGGAAAAAGAACAAGTGCAGGACAGAAAAAAAAATCAGGGAGGGAAAGAGAAACAGTGCAGTCTGTAGAAGGTACATTCACCAAAGGTACATTTGAAAGTAAACTAAAAAAAAAATGGATTCTGAAGGTTGGACTTATTATTATTATTAGATTTACCAACTGTAATGGAGTACAACAAATTCAGCAGTAATTCAAAGTTCCTAAGGCTAGTGAAGTAGTCCTGTCAGTCACACTAAATTAAAATAACTGGCTGGATTAAAAAATCCTATGAAATTCTGGATACCAAAGACTGGCTACATGCATTTATACTAGCGACTGGCTTGAAAAATTCATGCCCAAATAGCAGCAGAGAGGAGCTGCAGTCCAAACTTAAAATGATGCAAACAGCCGCAGTGAAGCAATCCGAAAGGTCAGGTCAGAAATTGCTGATTTAAAAAAAGGCACCAAGGAGAGAAGTTGTCTGACTGCGCCGAGGTCTGTACCTTGATTGGTGGTGGGTTGGCTTCGGGCAGCAGGGTCCCGGAGCAGTGATCAGCACTGGAAGGAAAAATTATTTAATACTAGAAAAAACAAAGGAGTGGGCCGTGGTTTTGGCCACATGGAAAGAGAGAGGGGGCTGAGTGGGCTGGGTGGGTGAGCAGGAGGACTCAGGTGCAGACAGCAGGAGCAAAAGTGGCTGAAGGGAGTGGAAAAGAAGGAAAATGGTGAGGTAGTCGAAGAAAGCATGGAGCAGAGGGGGTTGGAGTAAGTGGCAATGGGTTGAAAAGCAAGAGCTCAGGGGAAACAGGTGAAAGCAAGCTAAGTAATTCTCGATTTGGTATTGCATAATGACAATCTACTCATAAATAACATCAATAACAGATCTTCATTAGGAGGCAGCGACCACAATAGTATAACATTTACTGTTAAGAGGGAGTATTGTGCTGATAGCAGTTTAACCAGACTGTAATTATATGACAAAGCTGATATGGTTGAGTTCAAATCAACCCCAAACAATACTGACTTGGGCATTCTATTCTTGGATAATTCTGTGCCTACATATTGGGAAACGCTAAAGCAAACTCTTATAAACTTAAGCCATAAGTTTATCCCATCAAAATTAAAAAATAACAATAAAAATCATTGTCCACAATTGATGAACAGACCACCTAAATATTTGTTAAAGCTAAAAAATAAAAGACACGCCACTTACCTTAAACTGAAAACACCTGCCAATTGGGCTGTATACCTTAAAGCCCAAAGGACATGTAAAAAACATATTAAAAGAGCAAAATCACAATGGGAATACAATTTGGTGGAATCCACCAACAAATAAAATAGTAAACAATTTTATGCAGATATTAATTCCTTGAAAAAACCCACATGTCAGGCAGGTCCACTGCAGGTAGAGGGCAAGCAGTTGCATGATTCTAGGGACATGGCAGAGCTTTGTAATATTAAGTTTTACGAAGCCTCCCAAACTATAGATAGAAGATCACATTCTGATCCAATATTAGATGCCCCCATCAGTATACCTAAAAAATCAATATATGAGAGATAATCACCCTTAAGGACAAATATAGTCTCGGCCCAGACAACATTCCAGGGCATTTGCTATATCTTTCAGCTGATAGCTTAGCTCATCCACTCAAGTTATTATTTGATGAATGTTTGTCAACTGGTTTTGTTCCCGATGATTGGCGAGCTGCATGTTATTCCAAATATATAAAAAAGGCCCAAAAAACAACTGGGAAAATTATCTACGTATTAGCTTGACGTTTTCTGTGTGCAAACTACTTGAAGGCATAATCAAAGATCCAATTAACCATTCTATGCTTGAGTTAGACAATGAACAACATGGATTTATGAAGGGAAGGGGAAGTACCACCAACTTACTTTGTTTTTATGAACAAGTTAGCTTGAAATTGAATTCTAGATCACCATATGATATTATTTATATTGATTTTAGTAAGGCATTTGATGCTATGCCACGTTGGGCTTTATTTACTAAGTTACATTCTCTCAGTATTAATAAAAATCTTGTTAATTGGATTGACAGTTGGTTACAGAATAGAACTCAGAGAGTATTAATCTCAAGCAATTTATCAGGGGTGGGCAAGGTTACCAGCTGGGTCACACAAGGATCTGTCTTGGATCCTTGTCTATTTCAGATTTTTATCTCTGACCTAATGACCAGTTGCTCCTCTGATTCAATAAAATATGCAGACAATGTAAAGATTGATGGTCCCTGTCTTACTACAGAACAAACACAAACAATACAAAATGATTTAGACAAACTAATTTGGTAAATTCATGGGTCATGAGATTAAATTACAACAAATGCAAGGTTATATATCTGGGTGCTCATAATCTGTTTACAGAGTACCATCTTGTGATTAAGGCAAGGCAAAATTTATTTAAAAGACGCCGAATCCCAGAGGCTCTGGGCGCTGTACAAACATTTTAAACAGAGTTTTAAAAACACATAAATTTAAAACACAAAAATTGTATACAAATTAAATAAATAAATCTATTACAGTCACAATCTTTACTGTATATGCTAATCTAGATGTCAAAAGCTTGGGAAAAAAGAGAAGTCTTCAAACAGGCCTTAAAAATTTCCACTGTGGGGGCTTCCCTAACCAAGACTGGCAAAGAGTTCCACAGAACGGGAGCCACAGCTCTAAAGGCTCTATCACCAGCTGATTTTAACCTTGTTCTGGGAATGGACAGGAAGGCACCACTAGACGATCAAAGATGGCTGGTGGGGAGGGTAGGTAGCAGAAGGTCTGACAGGTAACCGGGGCCCTGCCCATGTAGGGTCTTATTGGTGAGAAGACCCACCTTAAAGAGGACTCTCCACCTGACTGGCAGCCAGTGCAATTTGCATAAGACCGGTGAAATATGACAAAACTTTTGCTGCCCAGTCAACAACCAGGCAGCTGCGTTTTGCACCAGCTGCAGTCTGCGGAGAGATCCTCCTGTGACCCCGAGATAGAGCGCATTACAGTAGTCAAGCCTAGATGTGACTAAGGCATGTATCAAAGTAGGGCGGTCCAGAGACGGAACAAGGGACTTTATTCTGGCAATGTTTCTGAGATAGAAAAAACAGGTACGAACCGTAGAGGAAATTTGAGGCTCCATGGTTAAGTTCCTGTCCAGAATCACTCCCAGATTTCACACCCAAGAGGAGGCCTTCAATGACGCAGATCCAAGGACAAGCCCAGTATTTGAATTAGAGGCCATCCTATCACGAACTCTGTTCGACTCCACTACCAATACCTCCATCTTGTCAGGGTTCAGTCGCAACCAGCTGGAGGCCATCCAGTCATTAATCTCAGCCAGACAGATATTGAGCACATCAACTGCATTTGATGTTCCTGGGGCAAAGAAAAAATATAGCTGAGTGTCATCGGTGTAACAATGAAAGCTCGGACCATATTTCCTAATGATCCCTCCCAGGGGCAGCATATACACTGCGAACAGCATTGGGGCCAGTACCGATCCTTGAGGGACTCCACAAAATAAAGGACTGGGTATAGATGAGGAATTCCCCATCATAACCCATTGCCTTCTGTTGGTAAGGAAGGACTCAAACCAGTTGATGACAGTATCGGTGAGTCCACATAGCTCCCTAAGGTGGACAAGCAACACACAATGGTCCACAGTGTCAAATGCTGAAGAAAGATCAAGGAGGACAAGAATTGACCTGTCCCCCTGATCTCTAGCCCTGAGGAGATCATTCTGCACCTGAACAAGTGCAGTTTCTGTGCTATGTCTAGCCTGAAATGCTGACTGGAAAGGTTCGTACAACTCGTGAGTCATGAGATGCTCTTCCAACTGAAGCGCTACCACCTGTTCTACAATCTTTCCCAAAAATGGAAGGTTGGAAATGGGACAGTAATTTGCCTTGATCTCTGGGTCCAAAGATGATTTCTTTAGGAGGGGTCTCACCAGAGCCTCCTTCAAGGCATCCGGAAAGACCCCCTCAGAAAGGGAACACCTGACAATCAAGGTGAACACTGCCGTTAGAGTCAACGATCTCATTAAAAAACGCCATGGCACCGGGGTCCAGTTCACAAAGGTATGCTCATGTTGGCTACCACCGCCACTACTCACTAGCCTCCACCGGTCTAAACTCTCCCCAACTAGGTGGAGTGCACTCAGAACACATCAGGCGACCACTGTCAGCTATAATATTACTGGCTGAAGAAGCCACCTGCCGGATCGAGGACACCCTGTCCAAAAACGAGCAAACTCCTCACAATCTAAATTAGAAAAAACTCTCCCAGACTGCAGACAGGCAGGATGAAGAAGCCTGTCCACAGTCCGGAAGAGTAAGGCTGGTCGGTTCTTTCCGGCAGCAATCTCCCTAGACAGAAACACTGCCTTCTTATGGTTGATTGCCTCCTGGTACTCATTATAATGCATACGCAGGACCAGTTTGTCCCCCCCAAGCAGGATCTTCTCCAGCAGTGCTCCAATCTCCGACTCATCTTCTTCATTTCCCTGAGCTCCCTGTCAAACCACGGGGACCTCAGGTATGAAGTTCTGGGTCATACACGGACAGGTGCGAGGGAGTTGATGGTGTCAGATAGCACCCTATTATAGGTATCAACCCTGACATCAATGCCTCCAATGCATGCAGCACCCACACTAGACAGATCAGCTGCCACCAAAAAACCCTCAGGGGTCAAACCCCGCAAAGGGCGACAGCTAATCATCTCAGCAGGGGAAGGGCTTATGGTGGGAGCCCCAAGCATGAACTGCACCGTGCAATGATCGGACCAATGTACTCGATCAGTCCTGAGATCACTGATCTCAAGCCCCAGTGAGAACACCAGGTCCAACATATGGCCATCCTGATGAGTTGGCCAGTAACAGCCTGCGTCAATCCTAAAGAGGACATAATCTGCAGAAAGTCACGGCTGCATCCATAATTCTTGTCGTCAACCCGAACATTGAACTCCCCCAGAAAAACACAACTGGGGGATTCCAACGTCCCGTCGGCGATGAAATCTGCGATCTCCTGCAGGAAATTCCCCTTCGACCCAGATGGGCGATAGATGAGGAAGATCCTGCAGCCTGCATCAGGTCCTCCATGAATGGCCACACATTCAAAAGAACCTGGGGTTCCCACTGGGTGCACGGAGAAGGTCAGGCTGGATCTAAAACAGATAGCTATGCTGCCACCCCTGCTTTCCACTCTGGGGCAGTGCACCACGGTATATCCAGGAGGGACCGCGGCCTCGAAAATTGGGCCCGCATCATCTCCCACCCAGGAACAGCTAATATTTTTCCTAGTCAAACTATCTCTTGTTGGGAGCTGCAATACTGAACATAGGATTTGCAAGAAAGCGAGTTGTGCTCACAACAGAGGGAGGGGAACCTTTCAATTGTCTTTGCTTTGTAGCAGATATACTGCAGGTGGAGGCTGCTTCTAACTGAAAGGTGAAATAAGGAATTTATAATTATCAGGAAAAGACAGTCTTGTTACAATTCTTAAGATTTTCAGTGCAGGAAGATTTTAAACTCTGGCGAAACATTTGTCACAAATCCTGAAATAAGTGCAGGTACAGGTTGTGTATTTGACCCAAACAGTAAACTGTTTTCTGTGTTTATCTTTGTTTGCCTTAAAAGGCAATTCCAAACTTTCTCAGGAAGTGATTACATCACAGAGACTTAATCAGCCAATAGCTTGGGTAACAGACCTGAGAACAATAGTATTATAAGCAAGTGTTTATAGCAAACTCATCAGAACAGCTAATATTTTTCCTAGTCAAACTATCTCTTGTTGGGAGCTGCAATACTGAACATAGGATTTGCAAGAAAGCGAGTTGTGCTCACAACAGAGGAGGGAACCTTTCAATTGTCTTTGCTTTGTAGCAGATATACTGCAGGTGGAGGCTGCTTCTAACTGAAAGGTGAAATAAGGAATTTATAATTATCAGGAAAAGACAGTCTTGTTACAATTCTTAAGATTTTCAGTGCAGGAAGATTTTAAACTCTGGGTGAAACATTTGTCACAAATCCTGAAATAAGTGCAGGTACAGGTTGTGTATTTGACCCAAACAGTAAACTGTTTTCTGTGTTTATCTTTGTTTGCCTTAAAGGCAATTCCAAACTTTCTCAGGAAGTGATTACATCACAGAGACTTAATCAGCCAATAGCTTGGGTAACAGACCTGAGAACAGTATTATAAGCAAGTGTTTATAGCAAACTCATCAGAACAGCTAATATTTTTCCTAGTCAAACTATCTCTTGTTGGGAGCTGCAATACTGAACATAGGATTTGCAAGAAAGCGAGTTGTGCTCACAACAGAGGGAGGGGAACCTGTCAATTGTCTTTGCTTTGTAGCAGATATACTGCAGGTGGAGGCTGCTTCTAACTGAAAGGTGAAATAAGGAATTTACAATTATCAGAAAAGACAGTCTTGTTACAATTCTTAAGATTTTCAGTGCAGAAAGAGTTCAAAGCACAGCTGACTTATTTTGGGACTGACTAGCTTTAGAGCACAAACCACAGGCTGTTTTGGGGCTGTGGAGGTTTACCTGTGTCTGACTTGGATGTCTGATTTTCTCTGTTTGATTAGCAGGGATTTTCTCTGTCAAATTGTTGTGTATAGTATCTTGCAGACAGGAAGGCACTCATCGCAGGCGTGTGGGCCAGAGTTCTTAGCTGATTGTTTTGTGAGGGCACAGTTTAGGCCCAACCCCTTCCCACCCCTCAACCCACCCACCCTGGAAATAGTTCCTTTATACCTGGGGTTCTGACATCATTTCCTCAAGAGTGCAAGGTGCATATCAATGTCATATCCTCTATAGCACACAGCACTGAAAATATACGTATACACATTGTATATATATATATATATATATATATATATATTCTATATCAAACCAATCACCACAAGCACACACACAAAAAAGTACATAGTCATGTGGGGAGTAGTAATGTAATGGCTGTGGGCAGCAGTCTTCTGGGAGTCTTTCTGGAGGCTGAGATGCTGCCCTATTTTCAGACAACCTCCGCCCTGAGGGAGGAAGTTGCCTGTCTTCAGGCCACACTGGACAGCAGTAGAAAACCTTCCCCAGGCCAGACTGGATGGTAGGAAGGAACCCCCATCCAGGAGCACCAGAGCCACCACCACACTCCCAGAGGTTGCAAAGAAAGCACAGCAGTTGGACCACAGTGGGCTCAGGGAGGGTGAGGAGGGTGGAACAGAGGCACACCCAGTCAGTTGTTCCACTCCACAATCCATACACCATTCTGGGGAGCACAGCTCCCCTGGATGCACCCACAGGAGGAGATTAAGGAGGCTGAGGACACCTGTCACAAGGGATGCCCACAGAAGGAGGCAGAGGATGCCACAAGGAAAGGAAGCAGCTCCTGGTGGGGGACTCAATTATTAGGGGGATAGAATTGGGGGGAGCAGGGAAAACTGAAGTAAAGTGCCTGCCTGGTGCCATGGCTTGTAGGGACAGGAAGCGCATCCTCAGGATCACGAGAACAGCTGCACGGGAGTCTGAGCTGGATGTCATTGTCCACCTAGGGACAAATGACTTGGCTCAACATGAGCTTAGAGCAGTGCAGAAGGACTTTGTAGAACTGGGGAGAGGCCTAAGACAAGTAGCACACACAGTATCCTTCTCAGAGGTGCTGCCTGTAAATGGCATAAGTGAGGCAAGGGTACTTTGCACCATGCAGTTTAATGAGTGGTTGAAAAAATGGTGTGGAGCACAGGGGTTTGGCTTCATTGGGGACTGGGGTTCCACCTGGGGACACCAGCCTATACTGGCAGGATGGTCTGCATCTGTCCAGGAAGGGAACAAGTCTTTTGAGCAATCGGTTTAAATGCTTCATTGGCAAGCTTTTAAACTAGTCAAGGGGGGAGGCACTGATAAGCAGCAGAAAAATCCCAGCCTCTCCCTACAAAACAGGGTACTAAATGGCAAAAAGACTGAGGTAGAAAGGTCAGTGGGGGATGCTGCAACAGAAAGTAAAGCCATCAAAAAATGGAGAGCAATGAGTACCAATGCCCGAGGTCTGAGTAACAAGCTTCCTGAATTAGTGGCCTTGATGGAGGAGGAACATCTGGATATCGTGGCAGTCACAGAAACATGGTACACACAAAACCATGACTGGGATGTAAACATACCAGCATACACTATCTACAGGAGGGACAGGGAGGGTAAAAGAGGAGGAGGAGTAGCTCTTTACATAAGGGAAGGAATCAAAGCAACAGAACAAAAGGGTAAACAGGGAGGAGAAGAAGCACTGTGGGTAAATTTGGAGACAGGCAATGGCACCATAATCCGCACAGGGTTAGAGCACAGACTCTTCTCAGGGGAGGAAATGGACAAGGAAATGATAAAAAGTATACTTGTATGGCAGAAAAGGGAGATATTGCTGATGGGTAATCTGAATATGCCAGATGTTAACTGGAGTGCAGTTGCAGCAGCCACTTCTAAGTGGGTTATTCTAGATGCCCTACAGGGGGCATGCCTTAGACAACTAGTACTGGAGCCCACTCGAGAGGGAACAATCTTAGACCTGGTTCTCTCAAATGGAGATGAAGAGACGATCACAGATGTAGAAGTGGGTAGCCATCTGGGAACTAGCGACCATCAAACAGTATGGTTCACAATAAACACAGCAACAGAGTCAAGCCATACAAAGACAAAGGTACTGGATTTTAGGAGGGCTGACTTTGTCAAAATGGGTGAGTGCCTAAGGAATGCACTAGCAAATGGGCAGGAAGGAGGGTGGAAGAACAATGGGGAATAATAAAAACTGCCATCACAGAGGTAACAAGCCTTTGTGTAAAGCAAATAAACAAAACAAAATGAGGTAAGAAACCACTATGGTTCTCAAAGGAAGTGGCAGTGAAGGTTCAAGAGAAAAAGAAAGCATTCAGGAAGTACAAGGAATCACAGAAGGAACAGGACAGAGAACTGTATCAGTTAAAGCAAAAGGAAGCTGGGAAGGCAGTCAGAACAGCAAAGGCCCAAACCGAGGAAAAGATAGCCAACTCAGTTAAGAAGGGGATAAAACCTTTATAGGTACATCAGGAGCAAAGTAAGACCAAGGAGGGATAGTGAGGCTTAATAAAGGGAGGAGGGTGGGCAGAGGGTGAATGTGAAAAGGCAGAGATACTAAAATATTTTTGATCAGCATTTACAAAGGAAGAGGAGGTACCTAAAACAAACAGTAGAAACACTCTGGATACAGAAGTTGATACCAGCCATTTGCAGAAGAAAGGGTTCTGAAAGAACTCTTAAAACTGAAGGTGACAAAGCAATGGGGCCTGATGGGATTCATCCCAGAATTCTAAAAGAACTAAGGGTAGAACTAGTGACACCACTGACTACCCTCTTTAACAAATCATGGGAGGATGGGGTGGTACCTGAGGACTGAAGGAGGGCAGATGTGATTCCCTTCACAAAAGTGGAGCAAGGCAGAAGCAGGAAACTACAGACCTGTTAGTTTAACCTCAGTGGTAGGGAAAATGATGGAATCACTTGAAGGAAAAATTGTTGAGTATCTAGAGGCCAGAGGGGACAGGACCCACTGCAGCATGGATTCACAGCGGAAGGTCATGCCAGACAAATCTGATAGATTTCTTGATTGGGTGACCAAAGTAGTTGATCAGGAGGGCTGTGGACATGGCCTACCTAGACTTTAGCAAGGCATTTGACACAGTCCCACACAAAAGATTAATATACAAGTTAGCGAGCCTGGGAGTGGGTCCCAAGATGACAGCCTGGGTAAAAATTGGCTGGAGAATAGGACACAGAGAGTAATAGTAAATGGAGTCCACTCTGAAAAAGGGGGTTAGTAGGGCACCGTAGTTCAGTATTAGATCTATCCCTCTCATACTGTCTTTATGTTACATTGCAGAGGGACTGGAAGGAAAAGTATGTCTCTTTGCAGATGACACAAAGATGTGCAACAGAGTTGATGCACAAGGTGGAGTGGAAAGGATGAGAAGGGACTTGGCAAGGTTAGAGGAATGGTCAAATGTATGGCAGCTTAGATTCAATGCAAGAAGTGCAAGGTAATGCACCTGGGAAACAAAACCCAGGGAAGAGTACACAATGGGGGTGAGATACTAACAACAACAAAATGGAAAGGGACCTGGGGTAGTCATATCAGATGACCGGAAGGTGGCAAGCAATGTGAGAGGGCAGCAAGGAGGGTTGGGGGATACTGGGATGCAGAAGAGGCATCACCAGTAGAAAACAGGAAGTTATTATCCTCTGTACAGACAGCTAGTGAGACCCCATCTGGAGTACTGCGTGCAGTTCTGGAGACCCAATCTCCGCAAAGACATAGACAGGATGAAGCTGTCCAGAGGAGGGCAACTAAATGGTGCAGGGTCTGCACCAGAAGACATATGGAAGAGACTTAAGGAGCTTAATATGTATAGCCTTGAGGAAAGGAGGGAGAGGGAGACATGATAGAAACTTCCAAGTACCTCAAGGGAATCAACAAAGTCCAAAGGGTAGCATCTTTCAAAAAGAGGTGTGCAAGAACAAGGGGGCACAATTTGAAGATAGATGGGAGGCTCAGAGGTAATTTAAGGAAGTATTTTTCACAGAGAGGGTTGTGGATGTATGGAATGGCCTTCCAGAGGAGTTGTGAGTCAAAACAGTGGTGGAATTCAAGCATGCATGGGACAGTCATAAGGGCAATTCTAGGGGGTGGGGGTAGGAAAAGTAGGCTGCTGGTTAACTAGGAACCTGCAGCTTATCCATCAGGTAGGGAAATAGGCAGACTGGGTGGGCCAAGCGGTCCTTATCTGCCGTCAAATTCTATGTTTCTATGTTTCTATGTCTCTATGATGCAAGCCAGATCAACCAAGAAAATCAAGGCAGCAATAATTGACGTCTTATTTCTGATCGATCTGGCATTGCAAAGCACTGCCGTCAGGGGATTGGAGGGTGGTGCAGCCCCACAGGTTACCAGGCCACTCAGTCTAGTGGACTCCCTGGTGATGGGCACCAACCACGTCTGGCCTCTCTCAAATGTCCATCGAAACCCAGGGCGCCTTCTGGACCTAACAACCCCAATTCTACCACCACCCATACATTGGTCTCCCCACTGTTCATGACCAGCACAATCCCTTCCAATCCCCACTTCCCAACAGCATCTGACAATAATGTCTGTCACTGGAAGGGGGATAAAAGGGTGCAATCACGCAGCAGTGAGCTCCCATAAATAATCCTGGCCCCTTTTAATCCTCCCATATAGCCCCTACACATCCTGAACAGCTAATACAGTACGTAGCTATCTAACTAAAAACAGACACAAATTATGTCTAAAATAACTGCCTAGCCTACTTAAATAGCAAACTACTATTCTCTATTAATATTTAAATCAAACCACAGCTGCTACACCCTAATACACCCTGGCTAGGAAATTCCCTCCTTAAGTTTATTTTTAAACAGTAAAAGATAAACTGGTAAATTTTTAGCACTACTTAGAAGGGATAAAATGAAAGACCTACCCGTTTTTTTTTCACCATCCATTACTAGCAAACTTTTCAGTCCAAAGTGGCGCTCGCACCACTCATACGCTCGTGCTTGCGAGCAGCGCGGCAATTTAAGCAGATCAAGTCCCTGCCCCTCAGACTCTCGGGTCCTAGCTCCCCCCGACAAACACCTCAATTGATGATAAAAAACCAGGACCCACTGCACAGCCTCTCACGCTATGCAGGTCCTGCAATGGAGGATGATTTTCAGGCTTTAATGTCCAACATACAAGGGGCGCAGCAGTCTTTCCAATTCCTCACTGCTAACGAGCGGCGCTGCAGTCCACAGGCAGAAGATACAAACAACCAGTATAGCCGCTTGCGAGCAGTGCGGCAATTTAAGCAGATCAAGTCCCCGGCCCTTGGACTCTTGGGTCCTAGCTCCCCCTGACAAACACCTCAATTGATGGTAAAAAACCAGGACCCACTGCACAGCCTCTCACACTATGCAGGTCCTGCAATGGAGGATGATTTTCGGGCTTCAACGCCCAACGTACAAGGGGCACAGCAGTCTTTCCAATTCCTGGCCGCTAACGAGCGGCGTTGCAGTCCACAGGCAGAAGATGCAAACAACCAGTATAATAATATCATATATATATTAATATCATAGAAAGTACTACTCATGACAAAGATCTAGTGGTATTCATTAGTAATAATTGGGGTCATGAGAAGCAGATAAATAAGGCAATTAATAAGGCAAACAGAGTAATTTGGTCAATAAAAAGAAATATTAGATCTAGGTCTCCTGCGGTTATGTTGCCCCTGTTCAGGGCATATAGAAGGCCCCATCTAGAACATGCATCTCAACTCTGGTGCGCGTATCAAAAATCTGAGAATCTGTTATTGGAAAAAGTACAAAGAAGATTCACTAAAGCTAATGACGGTTTTCATAATCTGTTTTACTATCACTGAATTGCATCATTGAACCTTATGTCTCTGGCCACGCATCGCCTAAGAGGTGACCTTCTGTTATTCTTTGATATTATTAATTACCCTTTTTTGTTTTTGGAACTGGGTTTTATATTTAAAAAGGACCATTATGACACCAGAGGTCACCCACTTCAGGTTTCTGGTAGAAGGTTTAATCACGTACTCAGAAAATATTCTTATATCCTAAGAGTGGTGAACCCTTGGAACAGACTCCCTCTGAAGGCGGTGATAAGTTAAACAAGGAATGAATTCAAGAGATACTTAGATAACCTAATTTGACTTGCTTTTTAGCACAGGTATTATTAGTTATACAGTGGAAGTACACATAGGCTGTATAAGCCTCCTTGCTGCTAACCTTCCTTTGTATGATCCTTAGTATGAAGTGACTGGAGGTGAAGAGGAGTGCAGTTTTTAGAGAGACAGCAAGGACAGATAAATCAGGGAGCGAGAGAAAAAGTGCAGGACAGAAAAAAAATCAGGGAGGAAAAGAGAAATAGTGCAGTCTGTAGAAGGTGCAGTCACCAAAGATACATTTGTCTCATAATAAGACACTTAATGCATTGGAAGTTCTGCACCTTATTTGTATCATGTAAGTGTTATTTGTACTGATTGTCATATTTGTATGAGAATACCTTGGAAATGTAAATGTCATTTATCTTGTAAGTGTTTTACTATGATATACTGTGTTTAATGTATTTTGAATGATTAATGTAAGGGTAACTGGAACAGGCTTGTCTGGACTGCACTGTAAATGAGCCTCAGCTCAGCAGAGTTATCCATTTTCATTTTTTATGAATAAACATTTTACCTACCTACTTACCTACATTTGAAAGTAAAGTAAAAAAAAAAATGCATTTCAAAGGTCAGACTGATTGGATATACCAACTGTAATGGAATACGACAAATTCAGCAGTAATTCAAAGTTCCTATGGCTGGTAAAGTACTCCAGTCAGTCACATTAAATTAAATTAACTGGCTGGGTGGGATTAAAATAATCTATGAAATTCTAGATACCAAAGGCTGGCTACATAAATTTTAACTAGTAATTGGCTTGAAAAATTCATGCCCAAACAGCAGCAGAGAGGAGCTATGGTCCAAACTTAAAAAGATGCAAACAGCCACAGTGAAGCAATCTGAAAGGTCAGCACTGCAGAAATTGCTTATTTAAAAAAAGGCACCAAGGAGAGAAGCTGGCTGGCTGCACTGAGGTCTGTACATTGATTGGTATGCAGGTTGACTTCGGAAGCAGGGTCCCAGAACAGTTATCAGCATTGGAAGGGACCCAATCAGTGTTTGCCTGAGGAGGGAGGAAAGAAAAAGGTTTTTAATACTTGAAAAAAACAAAGGAGTGGGCCATGGTTTGGCCACATGGAAAGAGGGGAGGCTGAGTGGGCTGTGAGGGTGAGCAGGAGGGCTCAGGTGCAGACAGCTGGAGCAATGGTGGCTGGAGAGAGAGGAAAAGAAGGAAAATAGTCAGTAGAGATAGGCGGTGGCCACACCATTCGCCAAGAAAATGCTTTGACAGTGAAGGCGAATTTGGGGAGGTCTCTGCAACGCCGAGCGGAGTACTTTCACAAGATAATGGGTAAATGCAAAGTCCATTGAAAACAATGACTTCACATTACTCCGCCTTCCCAAACCACTATTCCACCAATTCTTAAGGCGAAGTACATTGAAAGCAATGTACTTCGCCTCACTTCGCCTTGTTTTTAAGCTCTAAAGTCGAATTTTGCAGTGATTTATGGGATTTCTGGTCACATGGGCTCTAGATTGTTCTGCACAGCCTCAGTTTGGGGTAGTGTGTGTAGGAAGCTGTAGGAGACAATCTGCTCTGAGAGCTCTCTGCCATTCAAACCTTCTAAAAGCTGTTAAAAAAGCCTTTTTGAGTCTTTTTTTTTGCTGAAACTTTAGTTCATCGATTATAGGAAACCCTCCTGTGCTCATATCATCGAGTGTTTATTGTTTGTGTGTGGATTTTGAATGTTAATGTACAACATTCAGTCTATGTACTGAGAGACAGTGGAAGTGCGCTTTGAGAGAGGGGCATATCTGTGGTGTAGGTAGATTAACTTGGAGAAAAAGACAGTGCTTTCTGTTTTGGTGATGTTTTTCTTGTATAACTGTGTTAATGTACACACAGTAATATTTTCAATAATTCTTGCCATTTTTTTGCTGATTGTTGTGGTGCAGCAGTGCATAATTTTAGTTTGTTTAAAATATGTGCTAATATTACTGAAGTTTTCAATTTGTTATAGTTTATTTAGTGTATGTGTGAGTATGTGTGTGGTGCGTGTCATCAAATCAGACACCTTTTATTGTGCCATATAATTTCAGCAATGTGAACCTGCTCTCCACTGCAGCTGTGTCATTTTTGTACTTCTTTGTGGTATCTTTACTGGTACTAGAACTAGTGACTGTTACTGCAGCAGTGCAGTATGCTGCTGCCCCCGTGGCCCACCCTAACTGGCAAAGGTATTCTTTTCCAGATTTGAATTTCTGATGGTGAGCACTGGTTAGATGTTGTGCCTTTGCAGCTGCATCTCTTCAGTGTGCAGCACAATCTTAATCTATCTGGGCATTTGCATCGTTTTAGGGCCCAATCTCCATCTGTAATTTAAGTCACAGTTGTTTCTTTGGCGTTCCTTCAGAGAACTGGACAGGTGTGGTGCTTAATTCTGCATGAACATTATACTCATTAATATGCATTTTTAATTCAGGACCATCATTACGAGTCACTCGTGATACAAATCATGTACTTCATCATCACGGTCACAAATGCAGTCACAAATTACAATTTACGATCACGTCACGAATCACAACATAAATTTTTTTTACTAGTTACTTGGACGTATTGTAAGCCTGTTTTATAGTATCTCTCCATGCTTCACCACCCCACCATTGTACTCATTAAGGAGTGTTTTTAAGCCGGGGAGTTTTGTACCACACCTCATTGGGGCCCGGGGAAGTACAGCCAAAGGCATTCGCATTTTTCTTCATCATCACGGTAACAAATGCAGTCACAAATCATGATTTACGATCACGTCATGAATCACAAGATTAATTTTTTTTTAATAGTTACTCCTCTTCACTCTGATCTCAAAGTATCAGCAGTCACAAAACACACTCCTCTCTCTCCGTCTGCACAGGAGAAAGTAAAAGTGTCTGCTTGTATGACTCACTTCCTTCCTGCCTAGCTAAAGAGCTTGTGACTTACAGTACTGTAAGCCATGTGATGTGTGGGAGGCTGCCAAATCTGAAACACCAAGTAGATTACTTAGAATCATAATGAGGAATGCGAAATCCATTAAAAACAATGACTTTGCCTTACTTCGCATTGCCATTCCGCCTTAACGCGAAGTGGTAATGAAAATGTGAGCACTTTGCATTGCCCACTCTGTGTAGCGGAGTAGCAACACAAAGTGCCCATTTCACATTCACTTTGCCCGGCGGAATTAAAATTTGATGCATCTCTAATAGTGAGGTGGTCGAAAAAAGCATGGAACAGAGGGTGGTGGAGTAAGCGGCAGTGGGTCGAAAAGCAAGACCTCGGGGGAAACAGATGAGAGTGAGCTTAAGTAGCTGGAGGGGAATAGGAGTGCCATTTATAGGGAGTTAGAAAGGACAGAGAAATCAGGAAGGGAAAGAGAACATGTGCAGGACAGAAAAAAAAATCAGGGAGGGAAAGAGTAACAGTGCAGTCTGTAGAATATGCAGTCTGCAAAGATACGTTTGAAAGTAAAGTAAACAAAAATGGATTTCAAAGGTCGGACTGATTTGATTTACCAACTGTAATGGAATACAACAACTTCAGCAGTAATTCAAAGTTCCTAAGGCTGGTGAAGTACTCCAGTCAGTCACACTAAAATAAATTAGCTGGCTGGGTGAAATTAAAACATTCTATGAAAGTCTAGATACCAAAGGCTGACTAGATGCAGGGGTTCAGTTAATTTATTTCAAGTGGAAGTCTAAAACTTATAGGAGTTGTAATCTGAAAGTCATTCCAATTTTTTGGAAGTCAAAATACTTCCAGGATCCCACTTTTGGAAGTCAATATTCTAGGAAGAACAGATTATGGTTCTCAAAAGAGGTGGCGCCTAGTGGCACACCGCAAGGTTCAGTATTAGGACCGGTCCTCTTCAATGTCTTTATAAGCGACATTGCAGAGGGACTGAAAGGAAAAGTATGCCTCTTTCCAGATGACACACAAAGATCTGCAACAAGATTGATACACAAGGGGGGTGGAAAGGATGAGAAGGGACTCGGCAAGGTTGAAACAATGGTCACAAGTATGTCAGTTTAGATTCAGTGCAAAGAAGTGCAAATTAATGCATCTGGAAAACAAAAACCTAGGGGAAGAGTACACAATAGTGGGGGGGGTGAGTATTGACAACAACAAAAATGGAAAGGGACCTGGGAGTAGTCATATCAGATGACCTAAAGGTAAGCAAGCAATGTGAGAAGGCAGTAAGGATGGCTGGGGGATTCTGGGATGTATAGGGAGAGGCATCACCAGTAGAAAACAGGATGTTTGTTGTCCCTCTGTACTGACAGTTGGTGAGACCCCATCTGGAGTACTGCATGCAGTTCTGGAGACACCGTCTTTGCAAGGACATAGACAGGATGGAGGCAGTCCAGAGGAGGGCAACTAAAATGGTGCAGGGTCTGCAACAGAAGCCATACGAAGAGAGACTGAAGGATCTTAATATGTATACCCCTGAGGAAGGAGGGCGAGGGGGGACATGATAGAAACCTTCAAGTACCTCAAAGGAATCAACAAAGTCCAAGAGGGTAGAATCATTCAGAAAAGGAGATGTGCAAGAATAAGGGGACACGATTTGAAAATAGAGGGGGGATGGCTCAGGGGCAATTTAAGGAAGTATTTTTTTCACAGAGAGGATGGTGGATGCATGGAATGGCCTTTCTGAGGAGGTTGTGGGGTCAAAAACAGTCGGGGGAATCCAAGAATGCATGGGACAGACATAAGGCAATTCTGGTGGGGGGTAGAAAGAAGTAGACTGTTGGTTAACTAGGATCTGCAGCTTATCCAATTGGTAGGGAAATGGGCAGACTAGGTAGGCTAAGTGGTCCTTATCTGCCATCAAAGTCTATGCTTCTATGTTTAAGGGTGTTAATATTTTAGTGGTAAAAATTATTTATTTATTATTTATTTATTAAATTTTGGTGAAGGGTAGGCCCACTGAGCCCCGAAGGTCCCTTTTTCAGGGACGACCCGGGATAACAATACAAGTTATAAGAATGAACAAGGACATAAGGAACATTTGAGGCATTGTGAGTTACATCATGAGGTGGTTACAGTAAAGAAAAATAGTGGATACATGCATAGTTACAGGCATGGTAAAAGAAAAGCAGTGGATACAGGCATGGCTTATAGGCACGGTAAAAGAAAAGCAATGGATGCAGGCATGGGTACAGGCATGGTTATCATCATGACATGTAAGCAATTAGTAGTACTTTGCATATAATTTATTCAGGGGTTAGACGTGGCCTCTGGCGAGCAGTCTGTACAAGGCAGGTAGTAGGAAGGTTAAGCTAGGAGATGGGAGTTGGAGAGGAGAGGAGTACCTTAGGAGCTTTAAGTGCCATGACAGTGGGCATGCACTTTAGGTCAGCAGATGGGACTTAAGCCTGGTGTGGAAGTTCATGAGTGAGGAGGAGGCCTTTACTTAGGGAAGGAGCTTGTTCCATTGGCAGGCTGCTTGGGAGGAAAAGGATCTTCCACCAGCGTGTGTCCTTACCCTAGGGACTTCTAATAGCATTCTATCTGAGGTCCGTAGGGTCCTTGGGTTGTGTTTGAGGGTTATGGTCCTGGCAATGCTTGGCGGAGCGTGGGGTTTGAGAAGCTTATAGGCCTGGACAAGCAAGGGGTGTTGGAGGCGGGTGACCAATGTGGGCCAACGAAGATTGGCCAAAGTGTCATAGTGGTGATGTCTCGGGTGGTCTTAGGTTGTGAAATGAGTTATTTTGTTATATAGGGTTTGCATTCTGGTAATCTCTTGTTTAGCCATGCCCTGTATAATAGGGGCTGCAAAGGTCAGGTTGGGTAGAAGGACGCTGGTAGCTATGGAGAGCCTGGCTTCAGGGATGAGTTGGTCCCTGAGTCGGTACAGTGTGCCAAGTTTCTGATGTAGGGTCCTGGTGACCTGGTCTGCATGTTCCTTGTATGTGATATTCTGATCCAACGTGAGGCCTAAGTATTTAAGGGAGGGACTATGTTAATGGCTTTACCAGAGAGTGAGGTTAAGGGAGAGGATGAGGACCTGTTCAAATGCCAGGGATCTTGGCCCGAATAGCATTGCCTTGGTCTTGTCGGCATTTAGTACGATTCTGTTCTTACATAGCCAAGTCTCTAGTGAAGTGAGATCCTTTTGGAGTACAGGGCCTAGGGCAACCACGTCAAGCAGGGATCAGAAGATGACAGTATCATCAGCGTACTGCACAACCGAGCTCTCCCTGCAGTGGGTACGCAGGTCGTTGGTAAACAAGGAAAACAGGAGGGGGCCTAGAATTGAGCCCTGAGGTACACCCTGGTTTAGGGGTAGTGGGTCAGACATGGTCCCTTTACATGAGACCCTCTGTGCCCTGCCTGATAAGTAGCTCCCAAACCACTTCAGGGCATGATTGTCTCGGCCAGTATTTTGCAGCTTCTGTAGCAGCAAGTTGTGGTCGACGAGGTCGAACGCCTTGGATAAGTCTATAAAGACTGCACCAGTGGGTATCCCTTTGTCCATTGCCCTGAGAACTTCATCCGTGAAGTTAATGAGGGCAGTCAGAACCATGGTTTGTTCTAAATCCATTTTGGGAGGGGCAAGGAGCTGATGAACTTCAGGTAGTCCCTGAGTTGATTGTAGATGACTCTTTCTTGCACCTTAGCAAGGTGAGAGGAGGAGATGGGCCTGTAGTTGTTGAGTTTTTCCCTGAGCCCCCTTTGTGAAAAGGGACAACATTGGCATGTTTCACAGGTCAGGGACTGCCCTTCCCTCAGTGATCGATTGAGGAGCATGGTTATAGGCCAGGCTAAGGAGGTAGCTCCTGTCTTGAGTAGCGAGGGTTGATACGTCAGGTCCCCAACCCTTTGGTTTCAGGTTCCTTAGGAGGTTTAGTACTTCAGTGTGTTTAGCCAGTCTCAGGTGAAATGTGGGTCTTTCCATGAGATGGTTCATCTGAGGTGGGGAGAGTCTGGGGAGACAAGCAGGTCTTGTAGGCCTCGAGGTCTGAGAAGTGCCTGTTAAGGCAGCCGATGTTGAGAAGGGTCAGTTGTGAGCTGACTGTTAATCTCCATGGGAAAGGACTCAGGATTTTTGCTGCCCTTGATCAGGTCATTGATATGATTCCAGAATTGCTTGGGGTTGCCCTGGCTGATTTTCTGGAGGTGTGTTAAGTAATCTCTCTTAGCGAGTTTTATGGCTCTCTTGGCTTTGTTCCTCAGGGCTTTATATTCAGCGAGATCTGCCGGGAGGGAGGAGAGCCTAAGTTTTTTCGAGGCTTTTTCCCCGAGTAGCCATTAGGGCTTTGAGGGAGGGAGAGATCCACTTGTAGCAGCTGCCTTTAGCCCTCATTCTCTTCATTGGAGCAAAGAGGTTGGCCGCTGTGGTTAGTTCATCCTGGAAGTATTGCACAACCTCAGTAAGAGTAGGGAGAAGATTTATGGGGTTCCAGTCCAGACTACCTAGGCAGCAATTGTATTGTAGTTCTGAGAACTTGGAGAAGTCACAGGTGGAGAGAATTCTAGGTTGGACCTTGGGTGGTTTGTTTTTCCATATACAGAAGATTGGGGAATGGTCACTCAGGGAGTCTGCCATTGTGCCCGCACTCTGTATATTAGTGGGGTTAGACACCAGATCCCAGTCAAGGGTGGTGTGGTTCCCAGTTTTGTTATTAAGTCTGGTCAGTTCAGAGATGACCTGTGTCAGACCTGCTTTCAGAACAATTCATCATTTCTGACTCCCATGCCAGCAATTGTGGAGGTCATCTGGTTTTTGGTTTTATATCTAGAAGTAAATGACTTCCTCCTTTATTTTGGAAATTTTTGCCTTATTTTTTGAAGTCAAATATTCCCAAAATGGAGGTAACTGAAGCCCTGACTAACTGCATTTAAACTAGCAATTGGCTCAAAAAAATCATGCCCATAAAGCAGCAGAGAGGAGCTGTGGTCCAAACTTAAAAAGATGCAAACAGCCACAGTGAAGCAGTCTGAAAGTTCAGGATTGCAGAATTTGCTAATTTAAAAAAGGCTCCAAGGAGACAATCTGGCTGGCTACGTTGAGGTCCGTACATTGTTGGTGGGTGGGCTGGCTTTGGCAGCAGGGTCCTGGAACAGTGATCGGCACTGGAGGGGGCCCTATCAGGGGCTGCCTTGAATGGTGGGCAGGTTGGCTTCGGCAGCAGGGTTCCCAAGCAGTGATCAGCATTGGAAGGGGCCAAATCAGGGTCTGCATAGATTGGTGGGTGGGTTGGCTTCAGCAGCAGGGTCCTGGAGCAGTGATCAGCATTGGAGGGGGCCCGATCAAGGGCTGCCTTGATTGATAGGTGTGTTGGCTTCAGCAGCAGGATCCCAGAGCAATGATCAGTGTTGGAGGGGGCCCAATCAAAATCTGTTAGCTGGCTTACAGACAAACCACATGAGGAAAGGCTAAAAATACTAAATATGCAGAGCTTAGAAAACAGGAGACTCAGTGGTGTTATCCTGCTTATGCAAGAAATCATCAAAAAATTCATGCCCATACAGCAGCAGAGAGAAGCTGTGGTCCAGACTTCAAAATATGCAAACAGCCACATTGAAGCAGTCCAAAAAGGTCAGGATCCATTTTCTGCTGGCAGCTCATTGGAGCTGCAACTCTTCTTCACTCTGCTCCCTCTGCTACCAGAGCCCCTTGGGAACCCTCCCGACCTGAACAGTGCCACTGTGAGGGTTAGGAGTTCTATGGAGCTAATCCCTCCTTTGTCTGGACTGCCTGCAATTTAAAAAAGGGTGCCAAAACCTCTGCTCCTGCAGCCCTATTTAAAGGGTTGTTTGCTGCACTCCCTGCTGCAACCTAGCTCACAGAAGCTCTGTGAGGATGTAGGGGGAACCATTTTCTGCTGGCAGCTCATCAGAGCTGCAACTCTTCTCTGCTCTGCTCCTCCTGCTACTGGAGCCCCTCAGAAGCCCTTCAGACCTGAACTGTGCTGCCGCAAAGGTTAGGTGCTCTATGGAGCTAATCCCTCCTTTGTCTGGACTGCCTGCAGTTTGTGTTCTATCCACCCGCCCACTCCTCCACATAAATTAAATGGACTTTTGCGCCACCCTGGGGTGCTGGATTGGTGGTGCTCATCCTCTGCTAAACTATGCTGTTGCCAATAACCTATGCTCCTCATTTTTGCTTGTTATACCATTCTTAGTATTAGGCCTATTAACCTCCTCATTTTTCCAGGACACTAAAGGTTCAGCCCTGCTTTGTTTACTAAGTCTTCCTTAGGCAGAAATCGACCTGGTAGGGCTGCCCCCTTGCTTGTGTATTAATACTACAGGTGTGGCTACTAAACTGAGGTACGCTGTTCTGCTTTATAATCCTGTGTTTGAAGTGAAACTGTGTCCAACTATTATTATTCTTTGTGCCAGGATTTCTGCCGTTGTGGGCTGCCCTCTGCCTGGGGATTCATAAGTCCCAGTAAATTTTATTTCGAGTGTTTGTGAAATTTCACCCCCCACTATGCCTCTAAACAGTTGCTACTGCCCTGTGCTCTACCTATGCCCACTTGGGCACTCCTCCCTTCTGTGTAGGTCACCAGGATGTTGCCCCGGGGAAGCTGCTTTTCCCTCTTCTGCCCCAAGGCTGCCATGTGGCTGCTCCTAGCATACAAAGAAAGAAGCACATTTTACTAACAGGACCTTGCACTACCTGGTTGTATGCTATCATGAATTGCCTTTTGTGAACTTTGTATGCACTTTGTATATCTATAGTCAATGATACCTTGAATGTAATATCCACACGGCTGTGTAAATGCTCCATGACCTCCTTGTGAATGAGCTTGCTCAATGGAGTTTTCCTGCAATAAACTTGAACTTGAACTTGAACTACACCTCTGCCTCTCTGCTACTGCCTTTACTCACAGTGGCCACTCTTCCCCTACCTAACCCCGCCCATCTGAATCTGAGGATGACTTTCCCTTCTCTAACTTCATAGCTGCTAATTGAGTATGCCTCCATCCTGCCTGGTGTCTGTATCTCCACACTATATCCTTTCCCTCCTTCCTGTTCAATCGCTCCACCCACTGGCCCAAGCTCTACAAGAAATGGAGCATACTACCTTGCCTTGTTCTATTTCTGCTGTCACTCTGTTTGCTGGCTGGGGGATATAGAACTTAACACTGCCCCTTCTGCTGCCTCACCCTCCTTCCTGTCCCCCACCCCAGCAAACCTCAAAGGGTATAAAAATGGCCCATCTCTATGTCCACAGCCTTCTACTTGATCTCACCAAACTGACAGCTTGGCTGGTTCACTACAGCCCTGACATTCTGGGGGTCATGGAAACATGGCTCAAGCCCACCTCCTAAAACTCTGCATGTGCCCTTCTGGGTTACAACTTTATCAGGCAGGGCCAAGCTGGAAATAAACGTGGGCAGTCTGCTTCTCTAAGGTGCACCGCAACATGTCAGCCATATCAAACCCTCCCCCTCCATCTCCTACATGTGAGTTCCTACATGCCCTTCTCCTTCTAGGTAATTCAAAAAAGCTACACCTGGTATGTGCCTAGGGTGGCATGCTAGGACTCTCCTACCTCCTTTACAGCCTCAGCTCTAATGTGTGCTCTAATGAACTATTAGTATTTGGTGACTTAAGTCTGAACTAGATGGGCTGCAATGCCAAGCTATATGAGCCCATGCTGTCTGGTCTTGCCCTCTGCCAACTTATTACTTAACAAACTAGGCTCTCCTCCTCTGGGGAAAAAGGCACCCTCATTGACTGGATGCTGAGCAACAGACCAGATCAAATTTCCTCTTCTGGTCTCTTCCCTGATGCTATCTCTGACCACTCCCCCTACCTACTGTATTTGGAGAGCATCCCAACCCAGAATCCCCTACAAAGTGATCCAGATGAGGGACTTCTGCAAATTCAACATCGAAGACTATCATGCTGACCTACTATGGACAGACTGGAGCTGGATCATTGCCACAAGTGACCCCTCAGTTGCCCTTGACAACTTTCTTGCAATATTCACTCCCTTGCAGGATAGACACACCCCCTCACAAAAAAGAAGGTGAGAGGCACTGTCACTAAATGGCTCCATGGAGGCATATTTACCTTTATGAAACTAAGGGACAAATGCTGGGTGAAATTCAAGGCCTCCAATGATAGGTCTGACTTCCTGGAATACAAGCAGCTCAGAAACACATGTAAAAGAGCTATCCGCTCTGCCAAGAGTGAATTCTGTAAATCCACCTTGTTATCCTCAGCTAGGAACCTGAGGAGCTTCTAGCATAACATCAAGAACATTGTAAGTTGTCCTGCCAGAGCCCAGGTCACTGACATGCTAATTGGCAGGGTCAGCTGTAACAACGCCCTTACTATCACTAATGCTTTTAACTCTCAGTTCTCTGATCTGTCTGCCTACTCCTCCCAGTTTCCCAACCTCAAGGCACCAAGCTCCTTCTGTGGAAGGGCAACCCTCTGACCCCCATTTTACTTTAAGGCCATCTCCATCAGTGAGAATCGGAATTTCCTTGCTGGACTCTCCCCTCATACTGGTGCTGGGCATGACAACCTAGAGCCCAAACTGATTTGTCTGGGGGCCCCTTACCTGGCCCAGCCCATTGCCCATATCTTCAATACTTCTCCTATCTCTGGAACCATCCCTGACATATGGAAAGTGGCCAGAGTTGTCCCAGCTTCAAATGTGATGACCCAAAAACTCTTGAAAATGATTGCCCCATAGCTATCCTATCAGCAATTAGCAAACTGTTTGAAAAGGTGGTTGTCTCCCAGCTCACACTTCTACATACAAAGCTATGACCTCTTTACCCAAGCACAACATGGCTTCAGTAAGGGAATAGCACCTCTACTGCCCTAGCTAAAGTCACCCCTGAGATCAGGGCTGCTATCAATCAAGGCAAACTGAGCAGTGCCATCTTCATAGATCTCTCAAAAGCCTTTGATCTGGTTGATCACTCACTCCTGTGCTCCACTCTTCTGTCCCTTGGCCTCTCCCCACCAGCCCATGACTGGTTCACCAATTACCTCTCTGGCAGGCAGCAATACAACAAATTCAACAAGTCACTCTCCGAGCTCACACCTGTAAACTGTGGGGTGCACCAGGGATCCATTCTTGGGCTTATTCTGTTTTCCTTTTTTATCAATGAGTTGCCCTCTGTCCCAACCCATGGGCACTCCACACTGTACGTGGAGGACCTTGTAATCCTAACCAGCTCCCAGAACATCAATGTCATCAATTCCAGACTTAAGTCTGAATTTGACCTCATGCAATCCTGGCTAAAGGACCAGAAGCTAGCCATCAACCTTAAGAAAAGTCAAGCTATGCTCTTTGGTTCCCAGGCCAAATCAAAAGCTTTTCCTGCTTCTCTAAAAATAACTGGAGCTGATGGTTCCTTCTTACAAGTTGCTGACTCCTTTAAGTACTCAGGGGTAACCCTCAACCCCCAGCTTGACCTCTCACTACATATATGCAAAGCTGCTAACTCCAAGTTGGGCTTGGCATACAGAGCCAAATGTTGTCTCACCCCTGCTGCATGACTTGCCCTAGCTAAGGGGTTCTACTTCCCATGCTCTGTTATGGACTTATCTCCTTTGCACATGCCCCTAAAACCTGGCTTTCTAACTGGTATACTGCATACAACAATATATGTCACTTTGCTCTCTCTGCCCCCCACCTCACGCATCACTGTGAGCTGTACACCAGACTTGAGTGGTTCTCCCCGATAACCATCGCACCTTTGTCATTGGCAACTTCATTGACAATATTGTCAGAACTGCCACTCCTCTTGCACTTGTTGAAGCACTCAAGTCTGCAACCTTCCCTACCAATCAAGATCCAGTGATTCACAGGTTTTCCTGGTTCCCAAAACACGTTCCCTAATGAGTGATCCAGCTTTTACTGTCTACACACCCAGACTGTGGAACTCCTTCCCTACCCATGTCTGTTCCTCTCCCTCCCATCCCTGCTTCAGATCATCTCTATGGGGCTTCCTGAAAACTGCCTCCCCCTGTCTCTGTACCTAAGGAACCATCCCTTTTTTACTGCTGAGTCCTGGACCGTATTGTCCGGACACTGACTGTTGAGTCAATGAGTCACTGAGACTGAGGAGTCTATGAGTCTTTTGATCTTGCTATGTTTAATGCTACCTTGACTTAAATTGTGTATTATCTGTACTGTTCTATTGACCCCACTGTCATGTAACACTTAGTTGAGTGTCCTTCTACCTATGCCAAGCTGTTGTTATGGCTGTTTCTATTCTTATATCCTGTTATTACTGTTGTTTGCCTGTACCTTGTAATCTCCCAGGTAGCACTTGAAAATAGGGACTTGGCAGTCTAGTGTGCTTACCTGGTTAACAAAAGCTAAATAAGTAAATAAATTAATTAATTAATCATGGACCCAGATATTGTGGAATGCTTGGGTTTCAATATGAAAACCACCAATCATAATGTTAGTGGACATATTACACAAATAAAGGGTGAAAAGTTTAGAACTGACAAACTCAAATTTTATTACACATAGAATTCTAAACTTGGGGAATTCTCTCCCAACATCGCTTTTAAACTGTGAAAATAAAAATGCTTTCCTTCCACTACCAGAGCAACAGATGTTAGAAAGAGAACCAATACCCTTTGGTTCAATGGATCTATCAAAAAACAAATTACTAGAAAACAAAACTTATTCACACTATTAAAAAAATGTCCTATTAATCAAAATAAGGAAATATTAACTAAATATAGGGAATCGGTCAAAATGCTAAAAAACAGATGATACTTGCAAAACGTAATCTGGAATTTCATATAGCACACGCCAAAGATTCACATAAAACTTTGAACTCTTACTTAAATAGTAAAAAAGGAAATAACAAAACAATTGGTCCTCTAACTATTAATAACAAAATAATAATCTCAGATTCAGAAACAGCTTCTGCACTAAATAAATACTTTTCTTCAGTTTTTGTACAAGATGCACCTTTAATCCCTTCTGCTACACATTTTTCACAGTGTACAGCTTATAAGGTTTCCAAACATGATATACAGGAGGTATTGAAATCATTAAAACAATCAGTAAGTCCTGGCTGTGATAATATCTGTTCCAAATTTCTTCTAGGAGTAAAAGAAACAATTATCCTACCAGTAACAATTATTTTTAATAAATCTCTTTCTGAATCCAAAGTCCTATCCCATTGGTTGACCACTACAATAACTCCTATATTCAAACAAGGTTCACATTTGAAAATAGAAAATTACCGTCCAATTAGCCTTACCTCAATCCCTTGTAAATTAATGGAAAAAAATAATCAAATCACTTTTAGAAATTGAAATGAAATCCATGAACATAATAGATACAGCTCAACATGGATTTAAAACAGGTTTTTCCTGCACTACAAATTTGCTTTCATTCTACAGTTATATTAGTACACATCTTGATTCAAATATCCCAACTGATGTCATCCTTCTGGCTTACAGTAAAGCTTTTGACAAAGAGTCACATGTCATTTTGATAAAAAAAACTTAGTCACTTAGGGTTTTCATCATCAATAGTTTCATGGGTAAGGTAGTTGGTTGAGCAATCATACTCAGAGGGTCAGGGTAAATGGTGCTTTATCTGATTTGAGAAGGGTAACAAGTGGTATTCTCCAGGGCTTTGTTTTGGGGCCCACCCTCTTTAATATCTTCATTAGTGATATGAATATTTCTTCTTCTAATATCATAATGAAATTCACAGATGACACAAAACTAGGGGGCGTTGTTAATAATGTGACCAACAAAACAATTCTATTATCCGACCTTGCAACAATTGAGCACTGGGCATACACAGATAAAATGCTATTTAAAAGACAAAGAATCTCTGTGCATAAACACTGAGGCAAGGGTTACCCCAAAGGGCATTTGGCTGGGAAGCCAAGTTTCAAGAAAATACAAAATCACACATGCCCCCACAATGCAAAGCATCATGGGCTGCATATGCAAATCACCACAGAATGTTATGCTGGTCCAACTTTAAGCAGAATTGCATGGTGCCGAAAGGCCTCTCACACAGTTTGCAAATGGTGCTAACAGAAGACATAGACACGTGTTTCATCCTATCAGGACTCATCAGTATGCCTCTTCTGTTTGACACCCCAGTGGAATGGACCAGCTTCCCCTAAGGCAGTGTGCCTGGGATATATTGTGGTGAACCCATTAAAATAAAAACAATTTAAAAGACAAAGAATCTCTGTGCATAAACACTGAGGCAAGGGTTACCCCAAAGGGCATTTGGCTGGGAAGCCAAGTTTCAAGAAAATACAAAATCACACATGCCCCCACAATGCAAAGCATCATGGGCTGCATATGCAAATCACCACAGAATGTTATGCTGGTCCAACTTTAAGCAGAAAAAATAAAGCAGATAAAATGTACTTCAATGTCACAAAATGTGCAGTATTACACATGGGAAAAAACAACTCTAAACAAATATACTCTTTAAACAATATCATTATCAGGGCATCAAGTTTAGAAAAGGATCTTGGGATATTGGTAAACAATAAACTTTCTTCATCTTCCCATTGCAGTAAGATAGCCAATCAAACTAATGCCATTCTATGCAAGATAAATAGTACATTCATCTCCAAATCAGAACAATGTATCATGACCTTATATAGGTCCCACATGTTAGACCATATATGGATTATGGCTCCCCGTTTTGGAGTCCTTATTTGGGTTCTGACATAAACAGAATTGAACAAATTCAGTGTAGGGTTACGAAACTTGTTCCATATCTTGCCTATTTTGATTACACTACTAGACTTCAGAAAACAGGTTTATACACACTCAAACAGAGAAGAATCGGAGGAGATCTCTTACAATTATTCAAAATTATGCAATCACCTGTTTTAATGGATCAATGTGGTATAACCCTATCCACCAGAAGAATTATGGCTAGATTGCACAACAAAAAATTGGAAGTTATGAAAGCTAATACAAATAAAAGGCTACATTTTTTTTACTATCAGAACTCCTAGGTTGTGGAACACATTGCCACAAGATATTATTGATTCACAAACTATCTCAATCTTCCAAAACAAACTTGATAAATGGTTATTAAATTAAAACTGTACTAATGATCCACACATGTGGAGGATAATCTTGATAGGCAATAGCCTTCTTTTGTCTATCTAACCAAGTAACCAAGTACCCTGCTACTGAGAATTGGGCGGGGGTAGTCATAAAGGATATTTTTGCCTTCTTCTTACCTGACAACAATAGTATTAACAATAGTATTTGCTTTTTATTTATATGCCAAGAAAAATACAGTAGTTAATGGCATACTTCATTGGAGTCATGTAAACAACTGTAAATAATGGCATGAGTGGCATTCCTGTGGGTTCACCAAGCAAAGGAAAATTGAAAGGGTTCATTATTGTGCACTTTTAGGCTTGTTTATGTGGTCACAGACATGGACTAAGGTTTTGCAGCACACACCATCATGCACACTGAGTGGACCTGGCATGCCTAGACAGTGTGATGTGTGACAGAATATAGAGAATACTGGTAGGGCAACCCTTAGAGATGCAGCTAAATTAATTTCCGCTGGCGAGGTGAATGAAAAGTGGCCATTTCACGTTGTCACTCCACTATGTTGAGTGGCCAATAGGAAAGGCTCACTTTGCCTTGTAATTATTACTTTGCATTGTTTTTCTGCTTTAACGTGAAGTAAGGAGGAGTACAACCATATTGGCAGCCCTCCAGTGCCCACACACAGTCACCAGAATTAATGTGAATCTCCAAAATGCTATTGTCTTGTGTCCAGAAAACTCCCCAGAGTTGATGAAGTGAAATGAGAGCACAACAAGAAATACAAAGTCTCCCAGAATTAATGGCACATTCACTAATGCATGCAGTGGATGTGGTCACATCACACACAGACACCAGAATTAATGTGCATATCCAAAATGATACTGTCTTGTGTCCAGAAAATTCCCCAGTGTTGATGAAGTGAAATGAGAAGGTAACAAAAAATGCAAAGTCTCCCAGAATTAATGGTGCACTCCATCATGCACGCAGTGGTCACACACAGTCACCAGCATTAATTTGCATCACCAAAATGCTACTGCCTTGTGGGCAGAAAATTCCCCAGTGCTGACAAAATGAAATGAGGGGGTAACAAAAAATGCAAAGTCTCCCAGAATTAATGGCGCACTCAGTCATGTGCGCAGTGGTCACACATAGTCACCAGAAATAATTTGCATCCCCAAAATGCTACTGTCTTGTGTCCAGAAAATTCCCCAGTGCTGATTAAATGAAATGAGAGTGTAACAAGAAATGCAAAGTCTCCCAGAATTAATGGTGTACTGCAAATGCACAGACAGATTAAGATTGCGCTGCACACTCAAGAGATGCAGACACAAAGGCACAACAACACCTAACCAGTGCTCACAAATCACAAATCCAAATCTGGAAAAGAATATCTTTTGCAATTTTGGGGGGATAGTGCACAGCAGTAACAGTCCACTGCCAGTAAAGATACCACAAAGCAGTATAAAAAAATTCATGCAGGTGCAGTGGATAGCAGGTTCACACTGCTGCAATTACTCTATGGCACAATAAAAGGTGTCTGATTTAATGGCACGCATCGCACACACACTCACACACACACTACAAGTAATGCATAGCAAATTGAAAACCTTTAGCAATATAACCAAATATTTTAAACAAACTGAAACTATACACTGCTGCACCACAACAATCAGCAAGAAAATGTCAAAAATTACTGAAATTATTCCTGTGTGTACATTAACACAATTATACAAGAAAAATATAACCAAAACAGAAAGATTGCCTTTTTCTCCCAGTTAATCTACCTACACCACAGATATGCCCCTTCCCCCAAAGCACACTTCACAGTACACAGACTGACTGTTCTAAATTAATATTCAAAATCCACACAAAAATAATAAACACTCAATGATATGAGCACAGGAGGTTTTCCTACAATTGATGTACTACATTTTGATGAGAAAAATGTCTCTAAAAAGCTTTTTTACAGCTTTTAGAGGATTTGAATCGCAGAGCCTCTAAGAGGAAACTGTCTCCATCTTCCACTACACACACACTACACAGAACTGAGGCTGTGCAGGACAATCTAGAGCCCATGTGACCTGCAATCCCATGAAGCACTGCAAATTCTCCTTGGAGCTCAATAACAATACAAAGTACATTCATTTCAATGTACTTTGACTTTCAATTGGTGGAGAAGTGGTTTGGGGAAGGCAAAATAATGCAAAGTTATTGGTTTCAATGGACTTTGCGTTCCTTATCATGACACGAAGTACTCCACTTCGTGTTGTGGAGCACTTCACGGGTTTGGCGTTACTCCGCGAATCACTTCACAGAGCGAATTTCGACCACTTCGCCCACCACCAGCAACCATACACAACCAGCCTGTGCTGCCACTGAGAGGTTCAGATTACAAAAGACCTTGAGAGCAAAGTTTGAGAGGTCCGTTGTAATCTGAACCTCTCGGTGGCAGCACAGTCTTGTTGGGCATGGTTTTGCTCATATGGAGATCAAAAATAAAGGGTTTTTTTAAATGTTAAAAAAATGCTGTGTCCAGCTTACATTCTCAGCTGTCCTCCCATTGCCAATTGCAAGTTACAGCTAATATGGACAGAGAAATATTATTTTTTTTTTCACAACATTATTTGTACCATCTCCAAGGACCTGGCAGGGGATACAACCCGCCCCCCCCAAAGGGGTACATCTTCTAGCCCATCGGGGTCATCAAGGTTCTTGCTGGGGTATACATAGAAACATAGAAGCTGATGGCAGATAAGGACCACAAGGCCCATCCAGTCTGCCCATTTCTTTTTCTACCTTATGAATGTGCCATTGGCTTTTGTTCTGTCAATAGCCTATTTATTCATACTCATCTGTATTGCTCCCATATGCCTATCCCTTGCCTGTTTGAAGCCCTGAACTATATTCATATCCACCAAATCCTGAGGTAGTCCGTTCCATGTATCCACCACCCTTTCTGTGAAAAAGAACTTCATCACATTACCCCTTAATCAGCCTCCCTCTAATCTCATGCTGTGTCCTCTTGTCCTGCTATTTTTCTTATATTGAAACATGTTAGACTCTGTCACCTTGTTAATGCCCTCAAGGTGTTTGAATGTTTCAATCATATCACCTCTCTTCCTTCTTTGCTCTAGGGTATACATACTGAGTTCGATTAATCTGTCCTCATATGTTTTCTGATGCAGTCCCTGCACCTTTTTGTTTGCCATTCTCTGGACTACCTCAATTTGGTTAATATCCTTATGAAGGTGTGGCCTCTAGTACTGCATGCAGTACTCCAGATGGGGCCTAACCAGTGTCTTGTAAAGAGGGATTATTACCTCCCTCTTCTGACTTGTGATACCTCAACTAATACTCCCCAACATCCCCGTAGCCTTACCTACTGCCTTAGTAGTCTGCTTGGATGATTTCAGGTCATCGGTGATGATGATGCACAAGTCTCTTTCTTCCTTTGTGACTGCCAGCAACTCCCCTCCCAGCCTATAGGTGGCTTCAGGGTTTCTCTTCCCTATGTGCATGATCTTGCACTTCTTTACGTTGAACCCCAGTCACCATTCTTTCCACCATTTTGCTAGTTTATTCAGATCTCTTCTCATTCTGTCCACCCCATCTGGATCATCTAGTATGTTGCAGATCTTGGTGACATCTGCAAACAGACAAACTTACCCTCCAGTCCAACTGCAATGTCACTGATGAAGATATTGAAGAGGAATGGTCCCAGTTCTGATCCCTGAGGTGCCCCACTTGTGACTTGCATCTCTTCTGACTGAATACCATTTACTACTACTCTCTATTTTCTTCCCGTCAACCAGTTTGCCACCCAGTTGACCAATGTCTGTCCCACCCCAAGCCTACCCAGCTTATTAATCAATCTTCTATGTGGAACAGTATCAAAAGCTTTGCTGAAGTCAAGGTAGGCGACATCAACTGCTCCCCCTTGGTCCACCACTCTGGTTAACCAGTCAAAGAAATATATGAGATTAGTTTGACAGGACCTTCATTTTGTAAACCCATGCTGTCTTAAATCCTGTGCTCCTATGGATTCCAGGTGTTGCACTATCCTTTCCTTAAGGAGTGCCTCCATAATCTTGCCCACTATTGAGGTAAGACTGACTGGTCTGTAGTTCCCTGTCTCCTCCCTGCTACCACGCTTGTGGAGTGGGATCATATGAGCCCTTCTCCAGTCTTCTGGGACCTCTCCTGTGCTCAGAGACTCACTAAACAGTTCTGATAATGGTTCTGTTAGTTCCACCCTTAGCTCCTTTAGTACCCTGGGATGTATGCCATCTGGTCCCATTGCCTTGTCCACCATTAGTTTATCGAGCTCTTGTAGGACCCTTTCTTTTGTGAAGGAACTAGTGCACACCTTCCTCCCCCCTGTGTCCATGGTGCTGAGCTGTGGACCCTGTCCTACCTTCTCTTCAGTAAATACTGAGCAGAAGTATCTATTTAGGATTGATGCTTTTACATGGTCCTCCTCCTCTCATGCTCCCTTATCCCCTTTGATCTTAGTAATATCCCCTTTGGACTATCTTTTTTAACTAATGTATCTATAGAAAGTTTTGTCACCTTCTTTTACTGTTTGTGTTAGTGTTTCCATGGATTGGGCCTTTGCCTGCCTTGGTGTCTTCCTTGCTTCCCTTAAGGAAGTGTGGTATGCCTCCCTATCTTCATCCTGCTGCATTCCCTTATATTTCCTGAAGGCCAGTCTTTTGGATCTGACCTTTTCTGCTATTGGTTTTGAGAATCAAAGTGGTTTCCTTCTTTTTTGCACTTCATTTTCTCTGTAACACAGTGAGATGTTGCTTCAAGTATTGCACCCTTAATGCTTGCCTGGTATTTTTCCTCTGTTTTCTCCCCTGTGCCCTCACCCATGCAATGGGTGAAGCAGCTGTCTCCACCTCTGTGGAGGCAGCCAAGCTCCATGGGCATGGAACAAACTCCTCTTGTTGTGTTGATGCATGCAGCGCAAACCCCCTACCCCAAGGAAGGAGAGCAATCCTCCAGACGCTCAATCCCCACCTCCCCAGCTTACCCCCAAACAACCCAAGTCTGTTCCCAAACCTGGGTTGCCAGTGTGGCACAAGGTGTGGCGTCTAGTGCCTCATACCTCAACACCACTGGGCCAGTGAGAAACATGATTTAAAAAAAAATAAGATTAAGTTACCGTCCATATTAAAGTTTAATCTTATAAAATTTTGTTGAAAGCAGTGCAGGCTACTAAAGGTCCACAGAGTTCAGTTTTGTGGTATCCATTGGGAGTGCATTGTTATTTTCAGCTCTGCTTTCAATAGAGCTGGTTGTCACCTGTGCAGAATGCTGCTGTACCTTAGAATGGTACAACTGCATTCTATGACCTTTGCACTGTGGTACAACAGCGTATTGCACAGGATGAAAATCCATGCAGAACAAGATTCCTCCATATACTATATTGCATTTGTGCTTTAGTACTTCATGCAAGCATCTTCGAAAGTCAGTACCCTTTACAATGGTGAAAGACTGAAGATCAAGAGTCATTATTGCTCCCTAATGAGTTTTGAAGTGAGTGCTGGGAAACCAGACCTTGTGCTTCTGCTGATGTTGGCTAAGAAGTGCAGCAGAGCATGGCCCTGGGACATGGCAATAAATTTATTGATGTAGATAATAAAAAATATAATTTTATATAATTTAAATGTAGTTGTTATTAATATGACAAACATAATTTCTGAATGAACAGATGCTAAGTTAAGGCGATGATAATAATTAGCACCATTTGTAGTGCCTCAAGGTGAACAGGAACTTGTCCATGCCCATGTTGCACACAGTGGGTGTGGTGGCACTGGTAGCTAGTGTCATGTTGTTCTTTATAATAAACATATAACCAGTCATGAAGTTTTCAATAAATACCACTATCTAAACTGCCTCAAGGAAGAAAGACAATTGTCCATGTCCACAGAGCATTGGTGGCTGTGGTAGCACTGGTGCCTGGTGTTGCATTTTTCATAATAAATACTTTATTTAGTTTTTATTTACTGGGTTGGTGCACTAGGCAAACAGATTGACACAATAATGCCCAAAATACAGAGAGGGTCTATATGATTGCCTGAAAGTAATAACTAGAACTAAACTAAACAAAAAAAAATATGATGTGGTAAAAACGATCCAAGGTACAGGGCAAGGTGCAATAATAAAGTACAAGTAACAAGCACAGGCATATATTTCATACATATAGAGTTTATAATCAGCAATACACACATGTGCAATAATTCAGAGAAATTATTATTGATCCTCTGCAACCTATAGATATGTACTTTTCAAGGCCTTGAGTATGAAGGAATGGTATCCACTCTTGAAGACATTACTAGATAGTCACAGACAGGCCACCACCAGGATGAAGCTGCAGAGTGCAAGGGTGGAGAATTAAGAAGACTATTCCTCTAATTTAGTTTTGGTTTTGGGGATAGCCAATGAAACAGGGACATTAGACCTCAGAGGTAGGACACACTGTCAGGTATAGGAAGTGAGGCTATGGACAGGGGGTCTGTTTAGTCATGAACAACAATTCCCATAGTACATTTGCATTAGATAGATGGCAGAAGCCAACTAAGTTTGGAAGCAGGGGATAGTGGTGAGCATACCTTTTCTAGGCCAGGGCAAACCTACAGTTATTAATATAGGCCACCTTCCATTTCTGTAGGACAGTTTAGGTAGCTGAGTAGTAGACAGAAATAACATAAGTAAGTTTAGGGAACATTATGCTATTGGCAATGGCTATTCAGGCTTTATAAGTGAGTTTTTTCCTGATCTTGTAGGAGATCCCCAACATAATATTACCTGCTTTACAAACAGCTGCAATATGCATTGAAAAGTTTAGCAAAATGCGAGTGTGACCCCTAGGTAGCTAAAGGAGAAAACTTTCCATTTTCACATATCAATGTCAAAGGGGAGATGCACTCTTTTACTCTTGGAGCTGAGCCAAACAGCATTGCTAGGGTCTTTACAATATTAATGAGGAGCTTGTTAAGCCACAGCCATCCTTGAAATGGCTGTATATCAATCAATCAATCAATCAATCAATCAAACTTTATTTAACCAGGTGTGGACACCATTGAGCAACCTCATTCTCAAGGTGGTCCTGGACATAATACAGAACAGGGGTAACAACATAGGGGAAGCAGGGGGATGACATAGAACATTAGGTGGGATAATCAGGCCTATACATATGTAATTCACATATGATACATAAAAGTGAAGTTGTAACTGGTATGCCAGTACATACAAAATACAGTTGTAGGAATATACAGGCCTGTACGAAAATAGCACACATAGGATGCATAAATGCAAAGTCAAAACTAGTATACCAATTGATACATAACTAACATGATATCAAGACTTAATTAGAGTTACAGAGGCAACATATAGTACATTGGTATTCATAAGTAACAATCAGTTATACAAAGGAAACAGGTATAAAGAAGAGGTGATCACAGTTGTACGAGATGCGGGAGAGATACAGGGGACTACAGGTAACCGGTAGACTATGAACATGCACATAGAGTGGGTGGGGGAGAGGGCAGGGGAAGGGGAGAGAGATTAAGAAATGCTATACACCCCACACTAGGAGAAAGAAGGGATGGCAGTAGATGTACCAGCTGCAGGAGCGATACAAGGGGCTACAGGTACCCAGTCACTTAAAACAGTTACAGGTTTCTTTAAGGTATTTGGTTAGAAGAGCTTTGAGAGTGAAAGGACTGGGGAGGGTTGAGAGTTTAAATATACTTTGCATGGTGTTCCATAAGGGCGGGAGAGAGAAATTGATTGCAGCCACACCATGGATTGTTTTTACTCCAGGCACCTGAAAGCAGAGTAAAGAAAATTGTCTCAGTCCATAGGATCCCTTGGCATGCTCAAAGAAGTTTAAAATGTAAGCAGGGAGCTTGTCGGACAAGGCTCTGGAGAACCAGAGGAGAGTGTTCCTTTTCCTTCTTGTAGAGAGAGATGACCAGCCCAGCTCTTGGTACAATAAGCAATGGTGGGTGCGAGTGGGCAAGTTTAGTATAAACCTTATGGCCCGGTGGTAGAGCGTGTCAAGTTTGCTGAGTGCCGCAGAAGGGCAATGGATATAGAGAAAGTCAGCATAGTCCAATAGTCCAATAAGGGTAGAAATGTAGATTGCACTAATCTCTTTCTAGCCTCTATGGTAAGTAGATGCTTAATACGGTAAAACACGCCTAGTCGCTGCCTTAATTTTTTTTAAACCTCATTGAGGTGGCACAGGAAGTTGAGCTTGTTATCCAGCCTGAACCTTAGGTATTTGAAGGTATCTACCATTTAAAGTGGTTCATAAAAATAACGTTAGAATCATATGTTTTTGTGTTGGCCCTGGTGCTGCCTTAGGTGGGAGGATCATGGCTTTGTTTTTTTTGCATTGAGTAGAAGCTTATGTTGGATAAGGTGATGCTGGAGGGAGATTAATTTTTGTTGTAGGTCCTTGAATGCTGAATCCAAGGATGAGCTAGAAGTGTAGAGAACAGTGCCATCTGCAAACATGTGCACATTAGCTGTAGACAGATGTGCATTCAAGTTATTAATATAGATTGTGAACAGGATCGGACCCAGGATGGATCCTTGGGGGACACCTTGAGGAAGTGTTTTTAATGGGGAGAACACACCAGTCACTTTAACCCATTGAAATCTGTTGGTAAGGTAACAGGTGAACCATTTAATGGCAGTCTTATCAAGGCCAATATTGCACAGCACGGTGAGCATAATATCATAGTCCATGGTATCAAATGCCTTACTCAGGTCAAGGAAGAGCACATACACATACTTTTTAGAGTCAAGGGCAATTTGCCAGTCAGTAGTTACTTTAGCCAGAGCAGTAACTGTACTGTGTTTGGCTCTAAATCCTGACTGTGCCGGATTTAGTAGATTCTGAGACTCCAGGTATTCTCTAATTTGGGTGTTGACAATTTTTTCCAATAATTTAGAAAGGGTAGCTAATATGGATATAGGTCTGTAATTGTTCAGGTCACTCTGATCCCCAGCTTTAGATAAGGGTATGATGTGCGCAGTTTTCCAAAGCACTGGTATCTCTCCCTGCATCAGGGAGATGTTGAATAAGTGGGTGATGGGGGCCGTTAAATAGCAATGGCCCAGTTTTATAAAGTAAGGTTCAATATTGTCAGCCCCAGTGCTTTTTTTTGCATTTAAGAACAACAGCAGGTCTTCTACTTGCTTAAATGTGACTGCATCAAAGCTGTAAAGGGAGGGATGAGAATGGTTCTGGCTGTGGTTAGCAATAGGGTCCCCTGGCAGGCTGAGCTTATTAGTTGGTGAGGCGTCAAAGGCCAGCCCTGCTGTGGCGAAGTGTTCATTGAGTCGATCTAATATTGTAGACCTGTCTGTGCAGGTAGACCCATTGGACACTATTTTGCGAGGAAGGGAGGCATCCATAGTGCGTCCTTCAACTTCTTTGAGGATGCTACAAAATTTGGTAGCATCGTTTTTGTTGTCTTCCAATGCAGTTTGGAAATAATTAGATTTTTCAGATCTAATTAATTTAGTGCAAGCATTTCTGGAGGTATAGAATGCTAATCAGTTAGTCTGCAGGTGGGATTTCTTTGCCTTTTTCCACCAAAAATCTCTATTCTTGAGGGATTTCTTCAGAGTAGGGGAGAACCAGCCAGGTGGTCATGTTTTTGTCTTGATCAACCTTAATGGGGTATGTTTGTCAATTATGGCTTTTAAGAGGCTGTGAAAGATGCTAAAGGCCTCTGTAAGTGTAGGGGCTAGATAGAAATCCTGCCAACTGATATTACCCAGGTCTCTCAAGAAGGCATCATGGCAGAACATTTTCAGACACCTTTTTAAGTTTAGATTAGAGGCAGCTTTTATTAGGGGAGAATGTCTTATGCAGGCTATGGCACAGTGATCACTTAGGTCATTAGAGAAGACTCCAACATGCAAAAAATTATGGGGTTTGTTGACTAGCATGAGGTCTAGTAGGGAGCCTCTATCAGGGTTCTTTCCATTGGGTCTGGTGATTCTGGGAGTTAATTGTGACAATCCACTTGTATCGCATAAATCCTTGAGCTTCTTGGAACTCTCATTATACCAGCAGAGGTTGAAATCCTCCATTACGATTAGCTCAGTGTTAGTTGAATTGATAAGGCTTTGGGGGTGTTGCAGTAGGGCTAGTCCACCACCTGGCGGGTGGTAGCATGTGGCAACAAGGAGCTCCTTATCAATGGTAAGGGCTAGTTTTAGTGCCAGATATTCAAATTCATTGGTCTTGGAGATACAATTGAGAACTGTGACTGAGAATTTACTCTTGGCATATATGATGACTCCCCCCCCGGTAGGTCTGTCACAGTGGTAGGTGCTATAACCTGGTAGATTAATAAGGTTGTCTGGGATTGAAGGTGTAAGCCAAGATTCTGAGATCATAAAGAAATCAGGGGAAGTGTGTAAAGCCCAGGTCTGGATTAAGTCAAGCTTCTTGAGGAGGCTACAAACATTCATGTGGAGGAAACTGATACCTTTGCATTAATGGAGGTCTGCCAGGGTGCTTAGTGGAGCAGACTGGCCTGGGTTTAGTTCAACATATCCTGATCAGAGTAGAAGAAGCAGTAATAGCTTCTTGAGGTATTGAAATAGCCTGCTTAGTAGCCACTTGTGGTTTTGCCTGAACCGGGTATGTCTGGTATAGGATAAACAAGGATTATCAGCATAATGGACTAGAGAAGCAGCATAGATAATTGTTGATGCTGATAGCTTCAGAGGCTCTCTCATATAATCACTGGATGGAGCCTGTTGTGAATAGGTGCCAGGTCCTCTGGTGTTCAACCCCGCTTTGTGCTGCCATTGTTCATTAAGAGTTGGTAGAGCTTGGGAGTAGCTGGTGGTGGAGCTTTGGACTGGGTAATTGGCAACTGGGGATCTGACTGGTGCAGAGGTTAATAGGAAGAGGCAGCTCAACAAAATATATCCATTTCTTGGCATTGTTTGAAAGAGAAAATGCCAATTAGCAGAGTTTATTTGTATAGGATAGGTAGGGCCAAATGTATGGTGTCTGTTTTAAAGGCAAGTTCAGATGGAGGTGTGATCAGAAGATAGTCATGATGATGTGATTTGCTGCTAAGTACAGTGACTGCTTTAAAGGCAAGCTTAAGTGGTGGAGTGACAAGGAGATAGGCATGATGATACGATTTGCTGCAATAGGAGTAAGTGGGTTGGCCTAGTTCTCAGAGGGAGAGCATTTAATAGAGGCCTGGATTAGGGCAGGTTGTGTGGGAGAAAATTTTAGAAAAGCAGGTACAGGGAGAAGTTGAGTAAACAACCGCGGAAAAGCTGAAACTCCAGTCAGCCAATCAGGAGGTGAGCCATAAGGCGGCAGCCAATCGGCGGTACTCCCAACGGAGTTTGTGCCAGTCAGGTCTCCACAATTGTTCCCTGAGGTTTTTCAGCAGGCTTACCCGGCATAAGGGACTTCAGATTGGGCTGGTGGATGGAGCGCAGCTGGCTGGCTTCTCCAGCCACAGCCGCTGGAAGATAGAGGCGTTCGCCCATTCAGGGGCTTCTGAGGACAGCTGTCCTCTGAGATCAGAGGACAGCTGACAATTTAGATCAGAGACAATGCAAGAGCTCATAAAAAGGACTAGGTCATCAGCAAACAAGATGGAAGTGATGTGTGAAAGACTGGAATGGATTACATTTATATGAAGGGAGAAAAGAAGGGGCCAAGTTTGGATCCTTGAGGCACCCCAATAGAATCAGGAGTTAGGTCAGACAAGGAGTTGCCAGATTTAACCTGTTGGAACCTATTAACCATACAACTTTCAAACAACATAGTGCAGTGGAGGAAACACCTAGTGTACTATGCTTTCTAGAAAGTACAGTAGGGAATGATGACCCAAATCAAAAGATTTGGTGAGGCAATCAAAAAGGCACCCGTAAGCTCACCCCTGTCATAGCAGAGGCAATGTTAATAGTGAGTGATAGGATGGAAGGTGGCAGTGCTGTGATCTTTCTGGAAACCGTGCTGTACAGGATACAGGAGACTATAGGTATTAAGGTAGTCAACTAAGAGGCTACCTAGTTCTTGAGTATTTTATTGAGTACAAGAAGTATCACTATGAACCTGTAGTCACCGATGGTCTTGCTGTCACCTTTCCTAACACTAGTACAACATGCAGTATCCTCCATTAGTCAGGTACAATGTGTGATGTTAGAGACATGTTAATGATTCTAGTAACTAGTACAGCAAATACCTCAGCAGCAGCCATCAATATTTTTGATTGTATACCATTGGAGCCTGTGGACTACAACAATGGTATATGCATAAGATCTTTATGCACCTCAGCACATGTGACCACTTTTAGATAAAAAAGGGGGTAGTGGAGGCATAAATTATCAATGGGAGGGCTTGGGGGTGAGACAGCAGGGAGTGGGGATGTTCCTATGTAGAATGTGAGGTAAATTAAGCTTTGGTTGAAGGCATTAGTTATGGTAATAGGGCTATTACAGTTGACTCACTTAATAGTTTGGACATTTGGCATGAAGTTAAAGGATTGGCTTAAAATTTGCTTAATGTTTTGTTTCAAGATTTGGCTTGGAATGCCAGCTGAGGAGACAAACAATGACTTGTAATGCAGGCTTATACTTCATCAAATAGCTGTCTGATTTCTCTGTATTTTGACCAATCAGTGGTGGACATGGTGACTTTAAAGCTGGACCAGCTGGCATCCCTTTGTTTTAATAGTGACAGCAGGGGACGATCCAGCCAGTAAGTGACTGGGCTATGTACTCGCCTAGAGGTATTGGGCACATATGTGTCTTGGATACCAGATCAGACCTCACTGAAGACAAAGGGCTTGTTTTACATCATTGGTGGCCCACAGCCGAATCCAGTCTGTGTTTGCAACTTCTTACACAAGATGCAAAGAATGAAGCTTTTTAATATCTTGGATTTTTGTGTGCCTTGTCGGAACTAGGGGGTCTTTGCCCTCTAGACACAGTAGACAGGAGAATGGTTATTAATCACATTAGGAAGGATACCAGAGCAGAAAATTCTGTCAGGCCTGGGGATGAGAATCCAGTCAATTGGGGTGGAGCTCTGGCCATTGTTTGCCTTCCTAGTGGGTTCCGAGATAGTTGGTGAAGCTCAAGTTAGTTTAGGGCCAATTCTGCATTTTTCACTTTGCCACCTAGCCAATCAATGTTAAAATCACCAATTAGGAAAAACTTATTGTTTTAGACCAGAGGACCGACAGAGCTCAGAAGTAAGGGAAGAGCCTATTGACTATCAACTAGCGGTATGTATCTGCAGAGGACATGCAACTTTTTGGAATTTCTCAGTAAGAGGATTGCATGACAAAGCTCAAAAGAGGGATGTCAGGTAGGTAGGCAACTAAAGACAGAGAGATGCACATGATCCATATAGTAAACCACTAGTAGGCAGGCAAGCATACCTACAAGAGCCAGTATGTATTTTAGAGACCCTATGCTACAACAAATTAGGTAACTAAATACTAGCTACTCAGACCTTGCTTATGGTGAGGATAAATATACACAAACCTCTCAGGTAGAGGTTAACAAAAATATAATGATGAGTGAGTCTATCGGATGTTTTACCTACTAGTGGTTACAGCAAAGTAAGGTATGAAGCAACAATAATCGGGTTACCCTGCTTACAGCATCATTATGTTTCAGTCCAAGTAAAGTAATTAGGAAACACCCAGTTAGCTACTGGTAGGAAACACCAGTAGGTGTACAACCCTAAATGAACATTCAGAATGGGAAAAATTAATCAGGAACTATTAGCAGCAATGTAAATCAAGTAGCAGTGAATAATAGTTCAACATGCACCCATACAGAAATAGAAACATAGAAACTGATGATAGATAAGGACTACTGGGCTTACCCAGTCAGCACATTTTATTACCTCCATTTTTGCTGAAGACCCTACTTAATCTATTGTGCTGTTCCCTCATCCCAACAATTCCCTTGTGCCAGTTTCATGCATATTTGAACCTAACCACTGTTTTTTCCCTCACTACCTAAGCTAGTAGGGTATTCCAGGAATCAACCACCCTTTCTGAGAAGAAGTGATTCCTCACATCTCTCTAGACTTTACCATCCTCCAGCTTTGTAGCATGTCCACTTGTTCTAGAGCACATTTTCTCTGAAAATAACTCCACCTGTACCTTATTTACCCCTGTGAAGTATTTAAAGGTCTCTATCATACCCCCAATCTCCTACAGGGTTTACATAGGGAGTTTCTTTAGCCTTTCATCATAGGGCTTTTGTTGCAGAACCTGCACCATTCTGGAATCCCTCTTCTGGACCACCTCCACTTTGCCTATGTCCTTCTTGAGATGTGGGGCTCGATTCTCAAAAGAGTTATAATGCTACAAGCCCGAGGTGCACCGCAAACATGGCACATAGGGATTGCTGCATCCTCTTGCCAGAAATCAGGATCCTCAATCACATGCACCACATGCTTTGAGTTAGATCAGCTTTGGCTTTTTATGAGGTTTGTGCCCAAATATTTGGCACAAGCCACCACAAAGGGGGTAAAGTGACACAAATAATGAGTATGACCTTTGTGAATCGGGTGCTAGTGTGACAATGTGTTTGGGACAGTGCAGGGTTTGATGCAAGGAATGTGAAAGCCCTGCATCAATCTTTGAGAACTGAGTCTATGGTTTCCAGAACTAGACACAGTACTCAAGGTGGGGTCTTACCAGTGATCTGTATAGGGATAATACCAGTCTCCTCTTCTGCTGGTGACACACCTGCATATGTAGCCTAGCATCCCTTTAGCCCTCCCAACTGTCTTCTCACACTGGCTAGCCACATTTAATCCAGTATGATTAACCCCAGGTCACCTTCCTGCTTGGTTTTTGCCAGTATCTTTCCCTACATTTTGTACTCTGCCCCTGGATTTATATGGCTCAAGTGCATTATTTTGCACTTTTTTGCATTATAACCCAGCTACTGTACCCTTGATCACTCCTCCTCCATCCCTGTCCATCCTCTCCCCACAAGTGTCCACTATGTTGCAGATCTTGGTGTCATTCACAAAGAGGCAGACCTTCCCTTCCAGTTCTTCTGTTATGTCACTTATAAAGACAATAAAAAGGAGTATTTCCAGAAGTTGTGCTGCATGCTGCTGAGCTGTGGAGAGAGTTCAGTGAGCAGGATCTGCTGAAAAGCTTTATTCTTTATTATAAAAGGTATGCCACCGTTATTTTGAATTTAGCAGATCTTACCAGTACAACTTGTGCTGTGCCCCAGATGGGTTGCTGTTTCAAGTGTTCTCTGCTCCCCTTGCAGAAGGGAAGTTTGTGGTGGAAGCCAGATCCTGGAAGAGTGAAGGGACCCTTTGGGAAGGTTTGAACCTGAGACATCAGTCTAAGAGGAGAGCAGTGGTTAATATCCCAAGGAGTCATTGTGCAACAGAGCAATGGAGTAGTTGGAGTAGCTGAATAACTGTGCAAAACCTTTGGAGCTACAGAGCTACAGACCTGTTTAACAGCGGAAAAACAGACTGCCACTAAATCCTGGAGCCAAGCTAAACTAAGCCTAGACTAATATCTTATACTTATGAACTTATCTACTTAAGCTATATATTTATTCTTTGGGTTGTTTAAGTGCTTTTATTTTTTTATTTTCTTGTTTTTATTTTTCACACTCTGCATTTATCACAAGGCACCCATTGGTGTAATAGGTACGCATGGTAATTGAACGTAAAGCACATGCATGGTGTTCTGAGGGTCAGATTTGCCATTTGCCTGACTGCTGTTTGATATACCAAGTTACAGAACTGCGCAGAGCTGCACAGTGCAGAGTGTTTTTCTTCCCAGTGCTAAGAAACATTATCTGGGGTACTACATTTTCAATGCTTAAGAAGTCACAGTAAGTTGCTACTTTTCTTTGTGATTTTTGGCACCTGCCGATTAAAGATTAATGCCACTCTGCTGGGGTATCACTTTTGCATCTTTGTGTGAAAGTTGATTAGTTTGGGTTTATGTGAGCAAGAAGGTTGCTTTGAGTATAAGAGTTTTTACAAGAGTTTTATAAGAGTTTTTAACTTTTAATTTTTTAATTAGGCATTTTAACTTCTATGTTATAGTCACTTTTTTGGTTTTTCTTCTGTTACTTTTTTTTTTAGAACTCTTCACAGTCGGCAATCCAAAGCGAAAGGTCACTTACAAAGCCACAAGAATTCATTATTAGGCATTGGCCTTCCATATGAATATTGGCCTCATTTGAAAGGGGAACATTTCTGAGTCTGCAGGGTGTTGTTTCTGGATTGTGCCTGACTCCTGATTCCTATTCAAGGCTGCTGAATTTGGATACCATTACTTGGAGAGAAGAAAGAGAACTTTGTTATTTAGTAAACTCCTAAGTCTCCAAGTTTTTGAGTTTGCCAAGTGCCCAAGTTTTGAAGGTTTTTTTTTTCAAAGCCTTTTATTGCCTTCTACAGCATTTAAGAGTCAAATTCTTAAGTTCTAATTTTTAATTCTTATGCATGACTGGATTGAATGGTATGGGAGAATTAAGTTTTTAGTTATCTTAAGATATCTGAGGTATTTGAGTTTTTTTTTCAGGCATCCTCAGTCATTTATGTGCTAATCCTTTGGATTCTGTTTAGCCTGTTTGGTATGAAATAGGCTTATAAAGGAAGAACCCATCTGGACTTTTGGGACTCTTGAGACTAAATGAGTAATTTGTATGTTCTGTATGCTCTGTTTTAACTAGGTCTACAATTGTGCAATTTGACTGTGCAATCTGATTGATCCTGGCTGATCGACCTGTTCAACTATATCTTTCATTTCCTCGATAAGTAAGATAATTTTGTATCTGCTTTATTTATTAAGGTGGTAACTAGAGCTCAAACACTGACCCAAACGGATGAACAATTGTGTATAATTAATTCCGCTGTGTGTGTTGTTGAGGAAAGTCCTACATTTAAATTAAATCTGGAGGCTTTATCATTTTCCCCACTTGCCTCTGATGTTAAGAGAGGAAAGAGGGGAAAGAGGGATATAAAATGGAAAAGAGATCTTAGTTAAACTAATTGTTCTTTACAAGGGAAGTTAGATGCTTTTCTAACACATAAAGTGTTGAAGAATTAACAAATGATGAAACATCTAGTCTCTCTGCTAGTAAGAAAAAGGGCTTATCAAAACAGAACACTATCAAAAAGAAAGCCAATAAAAAATATGCTAAGCAAAGTAAAATTCGTGCTGACTGTGTTTGTGAAAGAAAAACCCCAGGTGCTAGAAAATATGGTTGTGGGATATTGCAGCATATTAACCAATATAAACTTAACATCCACCCCGATTTTAGCTTCTCCTGGGAAATTAAGGATTAAAGATATAGGTTCAAAGTTAAATGTAGAAAATCAACCTACACAAGAATGCTCTATGCATAATGGGAATAATGAACTTAACAATTCTTTAACTAACATTATGCATGTATCAAATAATCAAAAGGAAGAAAGCAAGCATGAGATGGAACTATCCGTTTCTGCTTATATGCTCTCTGATTTAGTAGGCTGGATATCTCTCATAGAAGAGGGAGAATCTCAACTCTATATCATCCTCTATGTCCCTCATGGCCTCAGAGGAGGTGGGGCAGACAAATGAAAACATCAGACTTAATTGTTCTATGATAATCATCAAGGATAACAGTATGGAGGTAATAAAAAGGGAAAAAACTAATAAAAATAAAAAACAATCACAATTAAAGACATTTAAGATGCCAGCCAGGTGGTGCTGAAGGTTGAGGCGCTGGATGCCACACTTCATGCCAGGTCTGTGACCAGGGTTTGGGAACAAGCCCAGGACATTGGGGTCATAGCAGGGATGAGAAAGGATTGAGCATCTGTAGGACTGCTCTCCTTTCCCGGGGTTGGGGGTTTGGCTGGCCTCCATTCTGGGGGCCTCTGCGGATGCTGGGGGTCACAGCATCTAGCATCTTGCAAGTAGAGGGTGAGCTGCGGTGGATGTCTTATGAGTGTGCATGGGAACACATACACTGCATGTGGGACATCATTGCATGTCCAAGCGCAGGGGAACAGTAACAAGAAAAATACCAGATCCTTGGTAGGTAAAGGTGAGGACCAGGGACCACCCCCCACACCCAGTGCTGAGACTGTCAGCTGTCTTTGGTGCTCCTACACTTCCTGGATGCCCACCCATATTCCAGACAGGTCACCACAGGAGAGTGGCGGTCCTGCCCCTGGGGGCTTAAATCTGGGTGAACAGGCACCAGGAGAGGTGGATCAGAGCTGGGCCAACTGAACGGTAGGACTGAGCCTTCAGGCAGGCAGGGTGGAGGTGAGTCAGGTGTCCCCACCAGAGAGAGTCTGGGGGTCAGAGAGAGAAGTGGTAAATAAAGTTCACAAAAAAAAGACATTTAAGATATCTAAGAAAACATATGCTCAACAGCATAAAGACTCAGAAATTAGAACAAAAAAAAATAAGCAATAATGGAAAAAGTAAACAGAGGGGAGAAAAATACACACAATGATGAGAGAATGAACAGTAGCACCACTATATTACCCATGGTAGAAGTACAGGAAAAGAATGTAGAAAATATTTAAAATATTCAGGTGCATACATTAGAAATAGAAACACAAAATTGTAATTTAAAAAATGTTCATATACCCTTGCAACATGAATAGAACACTATCCAGAATGGTGGATATAGAACTGATCATGAACATAATAAGAGAGAAAGTTTTATTTCAACCGAGTATTAAGATTGAGGGTCTAACCATAGAGCCTGACAAATCTGATAATTTACTAAAGAAAAGAATGCTGAGTATCGTTTGAGATATAGTTGGTCTTACTCTGGATGATAATGATATTTCTGAATTGTCAGATTCTCATCTGCACCAGATGTTGCAAATACTGTTGAAGTATTTTGCTCCCACAGGACAGCCTTGCACTATCTTTGGAGAAATGTATCAGAACAAAGATTTGGGAATTTGCATTTTGAATTAATAGATAAATATGATTTGGAACAGGAAGGGGTGCGGGATATGGAATGCAGCCCTGTCTCACTCGCTATCTTTGGTCTGAAACAGATGTTCAAGGAAACTAAGAATATGCTCAGGTTTGCAGTTTGTAATTTTTTGACTAATATCCTAGGTATAAAGTTGGGAAGAAATGGGATTTTGGATGTTTTCAGGCATCCAAGTCTGTACAATGATAGCCAGGTAGACCTGCTTTGCTATAATACATTAGTAAGTGAAAGAATTCTGGCCAAAACAAAGATACTAGATAAAATGGGGATTTATGTAGTGGTCTTGTCAATCATAAATCATTTTTTTTTTTTATAAGGGATAATGTTGTATCAAATAAAAATCCAAATAACGTACAACCTGAGCCAGTAATCTTAGGAAAAAAGCAGATACAAATTGCAGTTATACAGACTATAAATAGATTTGACCTACTTTCTGACTTGGATAATTTACAATCATGGAGTGTATTCTTGGAACAAGTAAGTGATTGTAAGCTGGATAGTAATTCAATGTTGTTTAATCAAGATTATGGTTTCTTCATTATTTCATGGAATGTTCCTGGCTTTAGGGCTAAACTCTTGGATACAGAATTTGTTCATTGCTTGATTGGTTTTTCCATTATTTGCTTACAAGAAACCTAGCATTCTGAAGAAGATGAAATAAGTCTAAATGGTTTTCATACCTTCCATATACCAGGAAAAAAAATTTTAAAGTAGGAAGAAGCGCTGGTGGACTGATTATAAGTGTTAAAACTAATTTATTTACAAACATTTTAAAACTAGAAATGAACAGCTACTATGGGATATTAAGATTAATGACTAAAGAGTTTTCTATTATTCTGTCAATTCTTATATCCCTCCTAAAAAAATCAAAATTCTATAACTCACTTATTTGGAGCAAATTACAGGATTAAATATTACAACTAACCTGTGGCTATCCAGAAGATTATTTTCTTCTGATTGGTTACCTGAACTCTAGAATTGGACAATGTGATGACTTTTCTGATGATACTATTATAAACTATATTTATCCATCTGCTGAAAAATATATTAGACATTCAAAAGATAATATCATGAACAGTAATGGTAGTAAACGTATTGAGATTCTAAAGACAAATGGAATGTATCAATTAAATGGCCACTTGAATAGTGATTTGGATGGGGAATATACCTGTCACTCAGCAACTGCCGAATCAGTATTAGAGTTTGCATTATGGAGAGGTCCTCTAGAGTTTTGGTCATCACTCATAGTCAAATGTAGAATTGAGAGTTATCATTATTCTATCTGCCTGACTGCAAAAAAAATAAATAAATAATTCGAGAAGACTTATTAAAATCTAACGGTATCATAAAAGATGACCTGGAAGTCAGGAACAAAAAAATAATTATTTGGTCCAGAGCTACAAAACAGAGGACACTAGTGGAGCTGAATCTCTTTCTTAATAAATATCATGAGAACTTGCATACAGTCATTACTATTAAGAATAACATCTTGATGGAACTTCTAAAAAAGAATCCAAGAAATAATACTTAGTAGGGTTAACAACAAAAAATCTAACAAAAGTAACAAAGGCTGGTTTGATAATGAATATAGCATGAAGAAATATAAACTGACTGTCTCATTGAGGAGATGCAGGAAATCACGTAGTACAGAAGATCTTGCTTTATTAAGGATTGAAAGGAAAAAATATAGACAATTTTTGCTTGATAAAAAACTTTATTTACAGTTATGGCAATAAATGAACCATGTAATTTTAAAAAGAGATGATAGATCTTTTTGCAACTAGTGGCAACAGGTTGTAAACACTCAATTAACCATGTGAAAGTTATATTGACAATAAGGACTGTGTCACCAACTTCTCTCAGATACTATATCAAGAACTTCATAACTCAGTACTAAGTTTAGATATTGATATTTCCTGGGGAATTAACAGAAATCACTACTACAGCAGTTATAGAAGCAATACAGGCATTAACAACTGATAAAGTACCTGGCCCTGATCAGATACCTGGTGAAATTTGTTAATATTTAAATATAAAATGGGTGGACACACTTGCCGACTTTTATAATAACTGTATCTGAAAATGTTTTATTCCAGATTCATGGCGGGGGGGGGAATTGTACCAGTCTTTGAAAAGAGGGATAGATCAGACCCAGTTAACTTTCACCCTATCAGCATAATTGACAAATGGAAAAAATACTCTCGAGAATTTTGCTTAAACATCTCTTGGTAAATATTCACATGCTTGGTGATTTCTCTCAAGCTCAGGTGGGCTTTCAGGAGCCTTTTTCTACACTTGATAAAATCTTTATTCTGCAACATTTATATGAAAAATATGTTAAATTGAGATGACAAAAGTTATACCTGGCATTTATTGATTTTTCCTCCGTGTTTGACACCATTCATAGAGACATCCTATGGATTACTATGAGAGACTGGTGAATAGACTATGCACTTATAATAGCAATAAAGTTACTTTATATAAACACATGGACTCAGATTAGAAACAGCAATGGTAGTCTATCAGATTGCTTTGGGACTAATGTTGGGGTGAGGCAGGGCTGCATCCTTGCTCCCTCACTCTTTTCTATCTATATTAATATTTTTTGGGAAAAAATGAATTGTCTTTCCTCAGATACTCCAAAGATAGTTACTGGAATCCTGTTGAATTCTCGCTTATGCAAATGATCTGCTTATGATATCACTCTCACCTAAGGGACTTCAGGATAAACCCAATGAGTTGGCAGAGTTTGCAGACAAGAACTGCTTAAAGATCAATATGAATAAATCTAAGCTATGGTAACAGGCAGCTTAGACCACAAATATTCGTGGTATGTTAAAAACTACAAAATGGAGTCTGTAAAGAATATCAATATTTAGGACTCATTATTTCTTCTTCATTCAAGTGGAAAAGACATTATGAGGTTACTTTAAAAAAATATCGAGAACTATAATGGTGTTGAGAGGTTTTAATTATAAATATAGAGGGCAACCTCTTTACCCCCTTTTAAGAACAATTGATGCAAAATATAATGCTCAGGTATTACATGGCATATAATTTGGGGATCATAAATATCTTTTAAATCTTAAAAAAAAATCAGTCAATTCAAACTCTGAAAGGGGCAATTGGCTTCCCCAAATCAACCCCTTCATCATTTGTCCGAGCTGAATTAGGTCTTCTGAATATACTAGCTCTTTCTGAATCAAGTACTATTAATTTTTGGATCAAAATAAATCGCTTACTAACTCAATGTTATGCTAAAAAGTGTCTGGCTAAGATAATGTACTGAGACTTGATTGATTGTAAAAAATAAGATTGGCTCACTCTTATAAAAGCATTACTGAAATCAGTGGGTCTTCAAAATTTGTTTCAAATAACAGTACAGAACGTAAGTATTTCAGATAAGTACAAACCTTATATTAAAAAACTGCTCATTAGGAAATATAAATATAAAGATTTGCAGCATATAATGACCTTGAATTTCACAACCTGGTATTCTCATAATGATTGTTTCCACTATTGTCACTATTATCTGGAATTCCTGGAATGTCCAATTATGTGCAGAACATTTGCAAAATTTAGAATTGGCATTTTTGAGTCTAATATACTTGCATGTAGATTTGATAAGAATAAGGACCCAATGTTTGCCTGCTGTTTTTGTGGTGAAAATGAAAAAGAAGATCTTGAACATGTAATATTGAGATGTCATCATTGGCACCGTGCAGCAAGAGACAAATGATTGGAATCCATTTTGGCATCATTGGTAAATTGTTCTAATGACATTAATTGTAAGACCTCTTTTTGTCTCTGAAGATGAACAGATTATAAAAAAGACTACCCAGTATCTTTGTAACACACAAAAAATAAGGAAAAAGATGGTGCATACTATACAATCTTAAACCTTTATTTGTATTTAGACTGCCATATTTTTCACAGCAATCTCTGCTCTGTATTTTTTAATTGATTTTGTATTTATGCATTTTAAAAAATCTTTCTTTGTAAAAAAATTTTAATGACTGAACAAATAAAAGTATATATACATACATACATTAAAAAGGACCAGTCCCAGCACTGACCCCTGAGGTATCCCGCTGGTCACCTTCCATTCCTCATAGTGAATTCAGTTTACAACTACCCTCTGTCCCCTATCCCATAAACAGTATTTTACCCAGGTTACCACCTTATTGCCCACCTCCAAGCTACCCAACTTACTTTCCAGTCTCCTATGTGAAATGGTGTTGAAAACCTTGCTGAAATCCAGGTATGCCACATCTACTGCACTCCTTGACCTAACTCCTTTGTCACCCAGTCAAAAAATCTATCAGATTTGTTTGGCATGACCTTCCCCCCCCCGGGAATATATGCTTCCTTGGATCCTGTAACCCACTGGATTCAAGGTATTCCACTATCCTTTTGTTTAGTAGTGTTTCCATTAATTAAGGTCAGGCTTTACAGACCTATAATTTCCCACTTCTTCCTTACTAACATACTAACATACTAAAATGCCAGCAGAATAGGCCTAACGGTCTTTCGTGTCTGCTCATTTGGCCAGCCCCCACCCTGGGTGCTGACCTTGCTGTCCCCCTCACCTTCTCTGGCTTCTCCCTTCCCAGTTCTGGATATTCTTGCTGCATTGGATTTTGCTTCCAGAACCCTTCCCCTGTACCTGTCCCACCCTCTTGAACCCCTCCACTGTCTCTGCCTCCACCAGCCCCCTAGGTAGTGCATTCCATGGCTCCACCACCCTCTCAGTGAAGTAGCACCTCCTCCTTCTCCCCGAATCTTCCCCTCCAGCTTTCACCCATGCCCTCTAGTGGCCCCTTCCTTCAAAGCACCCTGACTGTTCCTCCCCATTTACCCTCTTCATGTACCTGAAGACCTCTATCATGTCCCCCGGTCCTTCTCTCTTCCAATGTGTACATATTTAGCTCTTGAGCCTCTCCTCATAGGTCCTGTCCCCTAGCCCCAAATCATTTTGGTTGCCCTCCTCTGGACCCTCTCCAGGAGGTTAATGTCCCTCTTTAAGTGTGGCCTCCAAATTGCACGCAGTACTCCAGGTGTGGCCTCACCAAGCAGTTATACAGAGATATCACTTCCCTCCTTCTGGAGGTGATCCCCCAGCGATGCATCCCAGCATCCTGTTGTCTTGGCTGCCCTCCTCAAGTCTCAGAGTTGTTCATCTTGACATCCACCACCACCCCCAGGTCCCTCTCAGCCATTGAGACTTGTAGTATTTCCCCAGGGTGTACACTTGGCCTGGGTTTCTGGCCCCAGGTGGAGTACCTTGCATTTCCTGCATTGAACCTCAGCTTCTACTTTCTAGACCATCTTTCCAGAGCCTCCAGGTCCCCTGCAGGGCCCTCTCCCCTCCTCCCATCCACCACCGCCCCAGTTTCGAGTCATCTGCAAAGAGACTCATCTCACTCCTGATTCCTGTCCTTATGTCAGATAGGTAGGCGTTGAACAGAAGGGGTCCAAGGACTGATCCTCTGGGACCCCACTAATGACCCTCCTTGGGGATGGAGACTATCCTACTAACTATGACCCTTTCAACGGTCCTGAGCCAATTGCCTATCCATCTGATCATCTGGTTTCCCACCCCATTTCTCCTAGCTATCCAACAGGCCCAGGTGAGGAACAGAGTCAAATGCCTTGCTGAAGTCTAGAAAGAGGACATCCACTGGTCTACCCAGGTCCAAGGCACTTGTCACCCAGTCATAGAACTCCACCAGGTTTGTCTGACACGATTTCCCAGGATGAATCCATGCTGTCCATCGTCCAGGCACCCTGACTTATCCAGGTCCCCCCAGCCTCCTCCTTGACAATGCCCTCCATCACCTTGCCCACCACCGATGTCAGGCTGACAGGCCTGTAGTTCTCTGCCTCCTCTCTGATCCTCCCTTGTGGATAGGCACTACATGCGCCACCTTCCAGTCTTGGGGCACCCACCCTGTCCTCAGAGGATGGTGAAAAGCTCTGCCAGGGGTTTCGCCAGGACATCTGCAAGTTTCTTCCAGCACTCTAGGATGTCATTTATCTGGCCTGGTGCTTTCTCCGTCTTAAGGGAGCTGAGGGCTCCCTCACTCTCTCTGCTGTGATTTCCACTTCTGATACCTCTTCTCCTGCTTAGCCCTCCCCCACCTGCCAGTGATGCCTCCCCTCTCCCAAGACCTGCCGATTGGTAAGAGTCCCCTCCTCATTATCTCTGTCTCCTCCATGTATGATGCAGCATCCCATTTTCCTGGGAAAACTGAGGTGAAGTACTCATTTAGTACCTCAGCCTGCTCCCCGGGTCTTGTGCCCATCTCTCCCCTGATTTAATCCTGCTAATCTGCCCCTTCACCCTTCGTCTTTCCCCAATGTATCTAAAGAACCCCTTTTTCCCTCTCCTAATTTCCCTGGCCAGGTTCTGCTCCTTCCTTGCCTTAGCCGCCCTCACCATTCTAGTGGCCCTTCTAGTCATCAGCTCGTACTCCCCTCGATCCCTTTCACTCCTTGAGCACTTGAATTTCTTATAGGCTGCTTTCTTTCCCTGCACCACCTCCTGGATCTCCCTGGTCCACCAACAGGGTTTTTGGGCCCTACCGCATTTTCGTCTTACTCTTGCACAGGTGCTGGTAGCATCCTGCACCCCTCTCCTGATGATTTCCCACCTACTATCAGCGTCCATATCTGACCCAATCCCATCCAAATGCTCCTTAAGGATCCTTCCCATTTCCTTAAAATCCGCCCCCCTGAAGTCAGTTACTTCCATCTTTGTGCAGCCTTCTACCCCTCCTAGGTCCAGGCAGAACCAGACCGTGGCATGGTCACTCCCCGCCAATGGGTCCCTTACCTCCAGGCCCCCAATCTGGTCACTGTCTGCCAGGACCACATCCAGTACCCGCGCCTCCCTGGTCGGTTCCCTCACCTGCTGAGTTAGGAACGCGTCTTGAAAGACATCCAACAACCTCTGTTCCCTGGTCACAGAGGATGTCATAGTCTCCCAGTCTGTTCCTGGCATGTTTAAGTCCCCTAACACCACCACCGTTCCTCTGCCCAGTCTGCAGTGTCTCCTAACATCTGCCACCAGACTGTCCTCCAGCTCCTCCGCCAGGGCAGGGGGTCTATACACCACTCCTATTTTTACTCTCTTGCCCCCCCTTGTTATCAAGGTGACCCAAATCACCTCCACGGTTCCCTCCACCTCCTCTACTCCCCCTTGCTTCCAGTTTTGAGAAATGGGACTAAATCTGACCTTCTCCAGTCCTCCAGAACCACTCTGGTATCCAATGATCTGTAAATAATTCTGTCAGAGGTGCAGCTAGTACCTCCCTGAGCTTCCTCAGCTCCCTTGGATGCAGTCCATCTGGCCCCATAGCTTTGTCTACCTTCATGTTAGTGAATGCCTTCTCCACAGAAAAAGGACAAGTGTCCATTTCACTCTCATCAAAGCTCCTGGTGTCTTTTCATGGTCTCTCCCTTTTCCCTTCTACTGTAAACATTGAGCAGAAGTATCTGTGTAAGATGTCTACATTTTCTTGATCCCCCTCTGTACAGTCCCTATCCCTCTTTAATGTATTCCTTTTCTTGCTAACATGTCTAAAAAAAACTTGTCCTCTTCCGATACTGCCCAAGCACGTTTATATATGAGAAGTTAATGTAATTTTGATATAATATGATGATGAGCAAATAATATGATGTAAATATGACATATGGGCATATAACATGGTCTGATATATGATATACTGTATGGCAAAATAATCTGATAGCATATGACATAAAAGTATGTACAGTATGATGTGTGAAAATAATATATCCACTAGTGATAATGGGGGTTGGTGGAGAGAGACTATGAGGAATTGGACGGCGAACACAAGATGATTTTTTTACTGGGAGGACTGGACTTTACATTTTGGACTGACCATTTCTACCCTGAGAAGGTGAGCTGAACCACTTGAAGGAGGATGAGGAGGAAAGTGGTGAGCATCTTGGATAGTTCAGGATGGTTTCATCACTAGAGTTATTTGGGTATCCGTTTTTTTAAATGGATAGTTAGGATACATATTTGACCATTTTTAGGATTTTAAAATATTGATCCTCAATATCCTATATCTCAAAATCTAGGCTATAAAGTCAGTTTTTCGGATATCCTAAAATCTCAAAGTAGGATATCTTAAATCCTTTTGAGTTTTATGGTATCCTAAACTGAACCCAATGATATCCAAAATTAGGGTTGTGTATGGATTTGGATTGGGATAATCCTAATACTGTATCTGAATAGTGTATTTATTTATTTATTTAAATTCATGGACTACAATACCTTTGAGCTGGAAGCTTGTTTACAAAGGTTCCACATTGAATAACAATAATCAACAGAACATAATACAAAACAGGAACAAATAATAAGAACATTATATATGAGGTAAATTTAAGCAGTGCAACATAACATATGGTACTGACACAGTTAGGTTGACCTTGTCTACTGGAGAACAGAGCTAATGACAGGGTGGATAGAGGCAAGGAGGTGTAGGGGAAGGTGAAGTACAGAGGGACATAGAAGAAGTAGAGGGGTAGGGCAAGAGAGGTACAGGGTGACATAGTGGAGTGGAGGGGTGAGAATGAGAGCAGAGGCATAAGGGGAAGGTGAGGATTTGGGGAGCAGGGCAAAGGAGTTTCCACAGTCCATCACAAGAAGGGATGGGAAATGGGAGTGTGGAGGCAAGGGGGAGGCATTAGTGGAGGATTAGGTGCAATGGCTGGGTTAGAAAAAAGGGAGGGGGAGGAGGGGAGAAGGATGGCTAGTGGTAGTTGGTTGTTAAGAGAGCATTTACAACTGCAAAGTGCCATATTGTTCTCATGGTGATTTCTGTAGTGTGATCCAGTGCTAGATTGGGGAGCAGTCACAATTACTTAGTGGGGTGAGGTCCTGGCAGAGTTGTTTCTTGAAAGGCCCAAGCTTAGGCTCAGACATGATTACAGGTGGCAGGTCATTTGGCCAGCAGAGTGCACAGTAAGCAAAGGAATGCTGAGCTTGTGAGGTGTGGTAGGAAGGAACTTGGCAAGACTGTGTGGTCATGCCCCAGGTCAGGTGGGTTTTGTTGACAGGGTAAAAAGGTTATGGATAGCTGGGGGGTTAGGACTAGGCATGATTTCTTTCCCAGGAGATATGCCTGGTATTTTACCCTACCTGCTAGGTTCAGACAGCCAGTCTGTGCATATAACAATCAAGTATAAGTGCATCTGTGGGCTCCAGTTATGAGCCTGCAGGATTTGTTTAGTGCTATGGCAATCTTTTTTAGGGTAGTTTAAGATGGAGCACTATACACTACCAGGCCACAGTCAATGATAGAGATAACCGAACTATGCACAGCTAACTGGAGTGCCTCTGGGGTCATACAATGCCTGTGCCTGTATAAGAGGCCTATTCTAGTATTAACTACCTTTGTAACTTGATCCTGGTGTCTAGCAAAGGATAAGGAGCTGTTGAGTGTTACCCCTAGATATTTGAAGCTATACACTGGTTCTAGCTGAGTATTATGGTAGTTCCTAATAGTAAGTTGGGGTGCTTTATATCTGTTGTGAGAGTTCCCAAATAACACAATCTTCATCTTTTAACAGTTTATTAGAAGTTTGTGTTTCATGGACCAGTCCTCGATAGCTGAGAAGTTTTTCTGGAGCTGCGCTTCCAAGAGGTGTGGGTCAGGTTTACTAGTATATATAATGGCATCATCCACACAGCGGAGCATGTTTCTCTGAGCTAATGTGGGGAAGGCTGTTTAGGAATAGGCTAAAGAGAAAGGGGCCTAATATCAAGCTTTTCAGGACACCTATATGCACTTGTCTACTGTCGGACAGTGTTTCATTGATTTTGACCTGCTGAGATCGGTTCCTGAGGTAACTTTTAAACCACCTAACAGCTTCTGCTGAGAGCCCAATGGCAGAGAGCTCACCAAGCAGTAAGGGGGTGGCTGACCATGAAAAAGTCTTTGTGAGGTCGATGTATATCACCCCCACAAGCTGACTCAGATCATGGGCACTATGGATATAACCAGAATATTCGAATACGTGAGTCACATGATGAGCTGATTCAGAAGAGACGTCTCCCGAGCATCTCCAAGGTCCCGCAGCATAAATCCTAAGTTTATTTACTCCCAGACTGGCAATAAATAATTTAAAATAGCCATCAAGAGCTCCTGAGACGGCGTGGGTGCATTTCCTTGCCAACCGCCATAGGGCCACGTAGTTTCGCAGAGCGGCGAGTTAACAAATACCAAGGGCGCATTGGCAAGCTTAGGCCGTGTCTTTGCCTGAAGATGGAAGCCGAACTCGCAGAACCCCTGGCGGGGCTAGCTCCAGCCACTAAAAGGCCTAAGTCCCAGTCACCTACCATACCTGAGCAGGACGAGGAACCAGGGAAGGAAGGGGGCTCGGGCTCAAACGCAGAGGACATTCGGGAAATTAAAACATTACTGCAAGGGCTGGTGATCAATTTTGCTGAGGTAAAGCCGACATTACATTCCCTGGCACAAAGAATGGGCGATGCTGAAGCCCAGATCTCTTCGCAGGAGAGGAAGGTTTCTGTGCTCGATCAGGAGGTGGGGACGATTCGAAAAAAGCTGAAGAAACTGGAGGAGAGGGTGGAGGATCAGGAATCAAGAAACCGAAGAAATAACTTGATCCTGGCGGGGCTACCAGAGAGGGCTGAAGGCTCCGATTGTGTCTCTTTTATGCAGGAGCTCCTGTTAAAGTTGCTAGGCCCTACACCATTCGGGGAAGGTTATAATCTGGAAAGAGCTCATCAGGCACTGCGGGAGATGCCACCGCCGGGGGCGAGGCCCCGCGAGTGATAATTATGCGATTCCTTAATTATAAAGAAAAGTCCCATGTGCTGTTTGCTGCCAGGCAAAAGAAGTCTATGCAATGGAATGGTGCTTCCTTATGGTTCTTTCAAGATCAAACGCCAGCGATTCGGGAAAAGCAAAAGGAGTATGCTGACATAAAGAAGAAGCTTTATCTTGCAGGAATAAAATTCCGACTACAATTCCCTGCTACCCTGGTGGTGCGTCTCCAGGCTGGAGAGAAGAGGTTCCTCACAGCGAAAGATGCGTTGGAGGGGCTACGGGCTGAGCTCCCAGACTTATTTAAACCCCCAACATGACTGCTTGCTGACAAAAAGAAGGTCGGGCCTATCTGATGGCTGTGATGGAAGAAGAGCAAGGGAGTTTAAACTTTTCATGGCCGGTTGGCTCTACTGTTTTCAGTTAAATTTGAAGGCTCAAGGGATTAGCTTAGGACTGGGTTTATAGGATCCTCGATGGGACACGAGGTGACAAACCACAAGATTCCAGCACATTAAGTAGTAGTCATGGGGGAAGGGGGATCACCAAACCTGCTATTTGTGCTGTTAGACCCAAGAATATCTTCACGACCCTGGAACATTGGAGGGAGTTGTTAGAGGGGGGTGATGAGGAAATTTTATTACAATAAGGGTCAAACAGCTAGTGCTATACCTGCTAGTGGGCACCGTTATGTATAAAGCGGGCCTTATGTCAGTTTCGGAGAAGGACGGGGAAGGGGAATGGCCAAAGGGATTTGGATCCAAGTAACACTAGTAAATGGAGGGACATCACCCCGGGGTGCAAGGGAATTTAAAGTGGAGCAGTGCTGGCTCGATATATAATTTATCAAGGAGAGCTTTGAGAGGGATTCCCTTCCTTTCCTTTTTGTTTATTTTTTCTTTCGCTTATGGAAAACATAAGGGGGTGATTGACTGTAGGGAAGATGGGGCCTTCACATTCAGGACTTTATGGGACCCAGGGGCCAGATCCCGGGGCTCGATGTCAGAGGCTGGGGCTGGGGGGGACACGAGAATGGGTTCATCCATGACTCAACATCAGGTAGCTGGTCGATCTAAGGATCGGGGGACAAAAGGAGGGGGAAGGGGGATGGGGTGGAAAGAGAGAGAGTCCAAGTATGGGAACAATAAGAATGCAGACCCTAGAGAGGCACAATATTTGGGCTTACTCGAAAAATTCTGATGTTTAATGATGGCATGTTTTAAAATAATCTCTTGGAACGTAAAAGGGCTCAGGGGTCGACGTAAAAGAATGGTCATTCTGCAATATATTGAACAACGAAGGGCACACATTGCAGCGTTACAAGAGACACATTTATTGACTGATGAGTTGGGTGGTCTCAGGAAGCGGTGGGTGGGACAAGTATATGGAGAGGAAAAGGACAGGGCCTCCAGGGGGTGGCGATCTTAATAAAGAAATCCTGCCCATATGAAGTGGCGCAAGTGCTAACAAGGCAAGATAGTAGGGGGATCTATTTGTCGGGCACTTTGCTTGGTAGAGCAGTCTAGGTTGCATCCATATATGGGCCAACTCCCCCCGATCCTAAATTTTTCGTCTCAATAGAAGGGGATATAGCTACCCTTCCTTCACACTCACTTATCCTAGCGGGTGACTGGAACACCTATCTTGATAACCAGGAGGACAGGATACCTCCATGTAGCGGGCCGAAGACCAAGGCCCAGTTAGCCCTGGCTAGGTTTTTAGAGACAGCAGCATTGGTTGATCCAATTAAGAATCTTTCAAATGGGGCAGCGACATGACATTTTATTCGGCAGCTCACAAGAGTCATTCTAGAATTGACTTCTTTTTGGTTAATAGAGAGGCATTTGAGGAGATTAGAGAAGTGCTGACAGAGGGTAGAACCCTCTCAGACCACTCTCTCATTCAGATGCAGTGGGAACCAAGACCCACACCGCCTAGACCTTACAGATGGAGGCTTCATGACTCGCTCTTGACAGAGGCCATGAGAAGGGATGAATTAGAGGGGGCCTTACAGGAGATCATTAGATTCCAGATCCCCACACTGCGGGATAAAAGATTAGCTTGGCCTACCTGCAAGTTTTTATATGTGGGGGCAGCTAGGGCTCTAGCTGCAAGGGACAAGTCGCTCAGAAGGGCCAAAGAGGAATTCTTGATTGGGGTGATAAATTCACTGTCACGGCTAGAGGGATCCTCGGGGGAAATAGACGCGGAACTCAAAAGCTTGAGAAGGGAATTGTCAGATATTGTTTTTGGGAAAACAGAGTTCTGGCTAAATAAGATTAATGCCAAATTCCTACTGCAGGGTGACGTCCCCGGGCGTCTCTTAGCGGCTAAAATTAAAGAGTGGGAGGCAAGTAGGACAATCATATCCATTCAGTATGAAGGGAAGCTAGTTACAGACCCACAAGAAATAGCTGAGGCCTTTGCATCATACTTCACAGAAATTTACCAAGCTAAAGACTTGGTGGGGGAGAGGGAGGCCAAGTGTTATCTAGAAGGAATTCAGTTACCAATTCTGGATCCTGCCCAAGCCAAGGAATTAGAAGCTCCAATAAGAGCATCTGAAATTATTGATGTGGTGCAGTCTCTTCCTCTGGGTAAATCACCAGGGCCTGATGGCCTTACTGCTAAATTTTACCAGACCCATATTCAGACTATACTCCCTGTACTCCATGAGTTTTTCCTCACTATAATGAGGGAGGGAATTTACCATTCTCCACTCTATCAGGCGTAAGTTACTTTAATACCCAAGCCAGACAAGCCTAGGGATGCATTAGGTAGCTATAGGCCTATAGCGTTAATAAACCAAGACATCAAGATTCTCACCAGAATCTTGGCAAATAGGATCTTGACTATTGCTCCCAGTTTAATCAGTCAGGAACAAGTAGGTTTTATGTCAGGGAGAGGGGCGAAAGACGCTCTCAGGAAAATCCATCATATCCTAAATTTTGCCCCAGACTCTCAGCTACCTTTGGCCCTGATTTCCCTAGACGCTGAAAAGCATTTGATCTGGTCTCTACATCCCTCTTTGCTACAATGGAGAAAATGGATTCCCTGGGGTCTCCTTAGAGGTATCAAGAATTTATATGCCGCTCCAACGGCTAGAATATTATGTAATGGTTATATCTCGCGGGAATTCCAACTAAATAATGGGACTCGTCAAGGGTGTCCTCTTTCACCGATACTGTTTAACATCTATCTAGAACCCCTTCTGAGATCTATCAATAGGGATGTTAAGGTCCAGGGGATCAGGATTGGGGGAATGGAGCTAAAACTCTCAGTCTTCACAGATGATATACTCCTTCATTTACAAGACCCAGTATCCAGCTTTGAGAGAGTAAGAGATTTAATAGACCGCTTTTCTAAGGTCTCTAACTACAAGTTGAATCTTACTAAGACACAAATCCCACCTTTGACACCACATGTATTTAGGGCAGATTTTTCATCCTTGGGAGTACAATGGAGTACTGACAAATTGAAGTATCTGGGCATTTGGATTACAGCAAACCAGGAGTCCGGGGCCGATGCTAATCTGGGGGGATCAAATCTGCAGTTAAGGGGGCTATTCTAAGATGGAACAAGCTACCTTTGAACTTTACGGCACATCTGGGCCTCATTAAGATGAATGTTTTACCAAGACTGCTATATCCGGTACATTTAGCCCCATATAGTATCCCTACTAAATGGTTTGGTACAATCAGGAGGCTAATTTCAGGATTTCTATGGAATAACAAACCCGCTAGGATAAAGCATAATGTCTTGCGCCTGCCGTATGGGAAGGGGGGCATCAGGTTACCTGACCTCCATGCTTACTATGTGGCAGGCCAGTTAAGCCTTATGGCTCAATGGGCGGAAAGCGATGAGGGGGAAAATTACATACCTGCGTGGTTGCAAATCGAGAAGCAATTGTTAACGAGCTCTGGCCTCAACCCCGAATCGATGCTATATGCTAAGCCTAGAAAAATCTTTTTTAGGGTGGGGTATGGGAACCCAATCAGAAAAAGCGCGGAGGCCTGGTGGTCCTTCCTGACTCTGGTACAAAAGTGCTATCAAATGAAGTCCAGAGACCAGCCCATACTGGGTAATCCTAATTTGGTTATAGGGGGTTGGGTAATTGGACATCGGTGGTCCAATCATTTGTGTGGCTTAAGACTGAAGGACGTGATGCAGGGAGACAAAATAGTCCTTCCATTACAATGCAAGGGATTGTCCTTTTTCCAAAGGATACAGCTTAAACAAATGTTAGCAGGGTTTCGGAAGGGGATGGGGGACCCCATAGATAACCTTTTCTCGTGGGGCAGTTTAAGGGAAGCCTTCCAGAAAGCTAGCCCACTTTCACAAGTTTATAAAATTCTCTTGGACTTTCTGGGCCCAAATACTCCTACACGAATCCTTTACTGGGACAAGGTGATGGCCCCCAGAAATCTTAGGTGGGAAACTATTTGGAAGAGCACTAAATATAATGTGATTCCCAAATATAGAAATATGCAAATCTTTGTGGTTTACGACATATACTACAGCCCTGTAAAGCTATATAGCAGAGGGCTGAGACAGACGGACCTGTGTTTCAGGTGCGAGAAGGAAGTGGGTGACCTGTTCCATGTAATGCGGAGATGTAGCAAAATCTCATCCTTATGGAGGGAGATTAAATGGGGCATGGATCCAATGCTGGATTATACAGCTTTTATAACTCCAGAAATATGTGTTCTGGGTGACTTTTCTCAAATTATAGGGATCGCACCCAAATTCCACCTTTCTTTAATGGTGTCGGTAGTTAAGGCATTCTTAGTAAAGCACTGGAAGGACGATCAGGCTTATGCATATGAACAATGGGTGAGAGAGCTTTTGGGGGTACTGGCCAAGATAAAGAGACATCTATTCTCTGAGGGGAGACAAGAGCTATACGTTGAAAGATGGGCAATATTAGATGCAGTCTACTCCCAGCAAGTTACGAACACTGGAACACAGGTCTGTCTGTCAGACAGCGATTAGCGAAGGAAAACATGCTGGAGTGTTTAATGCCTATATTTCTTTGTGCCTACTTGTACTATGCTTTTCCTTTCATTATCCCCAATATTCTTGGTAATATTTGGACTTTAATAATTTCTTAGATGGTCAAAATTGGGGTCATACTGGGTCCATTACTAAGATAAAAGGGGTTGGGGACTCTCTCTCTCTCTCCAGGGGACACATTAGGAAGCCGTCCTGCAGGAGTCAGGCTTCTTGGGAGCCGTAGGATAAAATACTCTTGCAAGTGGATATACAAGGGAAGATTGGGTCAATGAAGGGAAGGGGGTACTTTAACATTTGTCAGCATACTATATCAAGGCGCTATTGTTAACATATCAACTTTTGGACAGACTGGGACTTCATCTGATCCTTCATGATCTGCTTAGTGGGAATGATGAAATATCTCATGGGTTAAATATTCAGGTTGAAATTCTTGATCCCCCTATATTATAGAACTCTGAGATCTCCATCCACAACTGATTCCTTCCATTGCAGGATTTGTCTAATGTTTAACTAAATTATTCATTGGCTCTAGACCAGCAGCAAAATGATAATCTAAATGATTTATTATACCATGGACATAAGTGAACAGCCAATGAAATCATTAGACTGCCAGTTTACCACCATTGTAAATCCTCTGATAACCAACAGCTGTTGATGAGTGTATCAACTATATCCTTGGCAACATAGGAATAAATACAATAAAAATAAAAAAAAAAAAAAGCAACCTCTTTAATATTTGTATTTTATTATAGTAAAAAAAAAGAACATTGGTATAATTGCAATAAGCCAATTGGAGGATGTGGGTTACTGGGGGATTTACCACAGCTGGCAAGGATTTACCCACTTGGCTGCACCTCGTGGCAAACCACTTCTGCCATGGTAAATCCCCTGATAACCCACACACCCTCATGGCTTATTGCTTAAGTATTTTGTCTTGGAATGTAGAAAGTGTAGCTACCAAAACAGGAGATCATGATTTACAAGGTATATAAATGTATTACCACTTCTGATGTACTGTTATTTCAAGAGACATTGTTACATGCAACATTATCTAGGTTTTTGGGTTTCTCATCCTATATGACTTACATTCTCAGATTTAACAAGTTAGGAAGAGACCAAGGTGGGCTGGCCACATTAATTAAGACTTCCTTTGACTTAATAGTTATGGAAATACTGTATAGCCATAATTTTGCTTTAGTACTTAAGCTAGATAATGCCAAATTAAAGATTATTTTGATTAACAGAGATCTTCCTGCAGAAAATAGTAAAGGATTTACTCCACTTTTGTGGCAATGTTTGGAAAATATATTGGATGATTTAACAACTGAATTCCCACTTAAAGCTTTTTTGTGGCAGGGTATTTTAATGCCAGGATTCACGAACAAGCTAATCTTGAAACTGATAATGAAATTGAGAAAGTGCTAAGTTTAAGGTTAATAATGATTAATAATAGGTTGATTATTGAAATGAAGTCCAAAGGCACAACAATTAATTATCACAGTAAAATTTAAAATAGGATAATATTGGGGCTTGATTTCTTATTAGTAAATGATCAAACAATAAGCAACCATGAGGGTGAATTTACTTACCTGGGGCCTACAAGGACATCAATTATTGATTTAGTATGGATCAATCAATTGGACTTGAAAAATTTTGTTGATCTTAAAAGTTTGACATCCTGAATCTTCTCATTTTTATTTTCCCATTTGTCCTTCCTTTCATTTAGTAACTCTAAACAAAAAAGAAGATAATGTACCATTACTGGATACTACAATGGAAGTTCTTAATTTAAGAACAATAAGGTGGCAACCTAGTATAGTACTGTAGATTCATTTTCTAATGGTCTTTACTATGCTTAATTGATTAAACATTAAAGCAGAAGATTATATCAGACTACAATTAGTCTGTGTTGCTATACTCTTGAAATTAATAAAATCTTATAACCAATGTTCATGATACATAGGAAGACTAGGTTGGCCATATTTTCCTGGTTCAATGCTATATGCAAAAATTCTAAAAGTGATTTAAACAAAACTAGTCAGATTTGTTAAATCTCACGAAAGTAAAAAAGAAACTATGAAGCTATTAAATAGGAAGAAGAAAATTACAGGAAAATCTTAAATTCTGAAAAACAAAAATAGCAAGTAGAACTGTAGAACAGACTTAAAACAACAGTAGCTGAGAAAGATGTTAAGATATTCAGGTCACTAGAAAATTTTGATTATGAACTATACTCAGCCTGAACTGAGGCCCATATAGAACTGCATATTTGGATCAACATCCCCATTGTTACCATTGTTAAGTCAATTTTTATATACTGTAACTGCCTTCACTGTAATGTATCCAGCAATGCTATCTGTATCCTCCCAAGCTCATTATGCTGTAATTGTTTACACTTATTCTGTAATTATTTGTACTTTTCGTTATGATCTGTACACGCTGTCATAATTTGTGTACCCCTACCCCTGGGTCACACCCAGAAACAAGCCTTGGCTCAGTGTGCCTTCTTGGTAAACAAATTTTAAATAACAATAAAAAATAAATTTAGGAAAAACATTTTGATTCCTTGTATTTCTTACTGGTTGAAGAACAGAGGACCTCAATTTCTCATAATTTGCAACAAATAATAAACTTCTTTCTCACCGAGACCAGTTTTATGTCCAATTAAGGATATAATTTTAGCCTTAAATCAAACAAAAAATAATAAAGCTCCTGGCCCAGATAAGATATTTGCCAATATTTATAAATCTTTTCCTAAATGGTGGGCCCCAATGTTTCTGGATATTTTTAATAAAGTTTTGCAGGGAAAATAATTCCATGAGAGATGTAGGGGTAGTATAATATTCCAGGGTCAAACAACTTATCTAGGAATGTATAGACCAATTAGTCTCCTGGACACGTCACAAAAAAGGTTTTGTAGAATCATTCTTCAAAAACTGCAGATGTGGGTGTCATAGAATCATTTATTAGCAGAAACTCAAAATGGCTTTCGACGGATTCATTCCACTATTCAGCATTGTTTTGTCCTTAATAATCATATACATAAATATGTCACAGTTATGAAATCCAAACTTTATTGCTGCTTTGTTGACCTAAAGGAAGCTTTTGACAGTATTAGCCATCAGTTTCTATGGCACAAGTTGTGGATGCTGAGTATATTTTATTTATTTATTTATTGAATACAATCAGAATTACAATCTTTTGAGTCATAGACTCTTTTGCAAAGGCTCCACATCGGTTACAGGGGGTGGAGGGTAAACAAATACAGTCAAAGACAAACATAAACAGGCAGTACTTACAGTATCAGTACTGACAGAGCAGTCCAGGCTAGAACTTATTTAGCAGGTGAGGTAATTAGGTGGCATTCTTGGAATCCCTAGACAGAGACTTGTAGGATGCTGTTTCATCGGGTTTAGAGAGGCCCTGTGTCAGGAAATGTGGAGGATTTTGGAGCAAAGAGGGTGGGCAGCGTTAGCCACAGTCACATTTTAGCACTCTCCAGTAGTTGAGCTTTAAGGCCTGTATTGAATAGTGAGATGCTATGGGTCTGGGAGAGTGGGGGTGGTACCGTGTTGAGCCAGAGAGGGGCATGGTAGCGGAAGGATCTTTGCCCTAGGGATGTTCTACAAAGGGGGACCAGAAATTATGGGTTTGCTGTGAGTCTTGTAATGCACCTGATGGGGGCTGCACTGATAATGGGGAGTAGGCCGATGGGGGCTAGCCGAAGGTGCATCTTTTTTGCGAGGATGCAGGTGTGGTACTTTTAGTCTTTGTTGGAAGTTTAGCCAACCAGCCAAAGTATAAAGATCGCAGGTGTGGGTTAGTCTGTCACTGCCTGTAAGTAGGCAGCAGGCTTCATTCAAGGCAGTGTTTATACTGTTTAGCGTGGTGGGTTCAGCTGAGCCATATATAACTATCCCATAGTCAACTAGGGAGAGGATGAAGGAGGTGACTGCAAGTTTCATGGCCTGTGCGGGTAGGCAGTGCTTGAGTCTGTAGAGGATGCCCACTCTAGCATTGACAGTGGAAGAGAGAAGTTGGATGTGACTATGGTAGGAGAGGGAGGTGTCTAATGTGATACCCAGGTATTTAAAGTTTGTAATGTGTTCCAGTGGGGCACCTAGTGAGTTCTTAATTAGGAGTGCCGACTGACTATGTGGACTTTGGCGATGCACAAAGGTCATGGACTTAGTTTTATTATAGTTGATGATCAGGTGGTGTTCAGAGCTCCCAGAAAAAACCCTGAAGGGCCAGTTGGAGGGTGGTCTGTTGAGGGTGTTTCCAATACAGGACCGCATCATCAGCATAGAGTAGTAGATGACCGCTGCACGCCTTAGGAAGAGAGTTTAAAAAAAGGGTGAAAAGCAATGGGCCAAGTATAGACCCCTGAGGGACCCCAGAGCAAACTGTTTTGGAGGTGGAGATGGTGGTGTTTATCTTGACATGCCGTGACTGGCCTGAGAGGTAATCCTTGAACCAGGCAGTTGCCTCTGGGACCACATTCAGTTGTGGAAGGACATAAAGCAGTAGCTCGTGACTGACCATGTCAAATGCCTTGGTCAGATCCACATAGATCGCCCCTGCGATTGAGCCTTGGTGAAGGGCCTTGTGGATGAACGAGGTGAGCTCAGAAAGTGCAGTGACGGTACTATGGCCAGTCTGGAAACCATGCTGTTCCTGGCTGAGAAGGTTGTGTTTAGTTAGATGTTCTGTTAGCTGGTCCGAGACTATTTTTTCCAGTGCTTTGGAGAGAGGTGGCAGTATTGAGATAGGTCTATAGTTGCTGGTGTTAGTGGGGTCACCGTTCTTCAGAATGGGAGTGATTATGGCTCTCTTCCAGGTTGAGGGGAACTGACCGAGGCATAGCGAGAGGTTGAGAATTTTTGTAAGGTGGGATAGTGTGACATCCAGAGTAAACCTAATGAGTTTAAGATCAAGGGAGTCATTGCTGTAACAGGTATTGGTGATAGCTTTGGTAATATAGTGTTTTGCCTCACTGCAGGAGATGACTCAAAGCCAGAAGGGAGGCGAGTTGACATTACACGGGTTTTGGGGGGAGGGTGGGGTGTGGGAGGGTGGAAGAAATTAGGAGGAGGGATATGGGAGAGGTCCAAGAAGGCAGAGTTAAGGGCTTCTGAGATAGTGGCGGGATCCTGTGTGACATCCCCGTTTAGATTGAGTTGGGTAGGGGTGGGGGAGCAGGATTTTCCACTGAGTTCTTTTATGTTGTTCCAGAATTTTTTTCCATATCTCTAGAAGGAGGTAAGGGTTTGTTGGTAGTAATTAGCTTTTGCCTGCTGCAAGGCCCATGTACATTTATTGCATGCCTCCCGGTAGAGCTGTCTATCCTGGGTGCGTTGGGAGTCAAGAGCCTTGTACCAAAGGTTGTCCCTTTGTTGTAGCAGGTTTAGTAGTGAGGGTGTGATCCAGTGGGTGATTCTGGTTTTCACAACTTGCTTTGTGAAGGGAGCGAATATATCACAGGCTTTGTTGAAGGTGGTTATAAAGTGGGTGAGTGCAAGGTCTACTGACTGCACGGTGTAAATGGGGAGCCAGTTGCTATTAGATAGATGGGCTTTGAGGTTCTCTAGGCCTTCTCTTTTAAGCCTTCACTGCCAGGAGATTTTTGGAGGGGCAGGGGGCAATTTACCTGACCACCAGCAAGTTACCGGAAAATGGTCACTGATAGAGTCAGGGAACACAGTTGCATGGGAGAGGTTACATGGCCTGTTGGTGAAAATGAGGTCTAAAAGGGCAGTGGTCCTGGATCTATAGTCCCTTCTGGTCAGGGAGGTGACTAGTTGGGTAAGATCAAATGCCAGTGCAGTGTCTTTGAAGCTGGATGAGACTGGGGATAGCCAGTTGATGTTGAAGTCACCCATTAATATGATTTCACTAGTATCAGGTAGGTGGGAGATAATGTGAAGGATCAAATCAAATGCGAGTTTTTGGTTTCTCGGGGGGATATAGGCTGAGATGATGTGGAGAGTTTTGGTACCCAGACTGAGTTTGACTGTTAGTGTCTGGGCTCTATATTGTGGGGTGGGGGTATGCACTTCTGTGGCACTGAGTGAGGATTTAACATAAATTGTGCAGCCACAGCCTCTCTTGCTGGTCCTATCTGCCCAGAAGATGGTTAACATGGCTATACTTTTTACTATGTTACATACTCCTTTTCCATGCTTGAATGTATGTATTGTATTGTATCTATTGTACCACTTTATTACTGCATTTAATCACACATCTGTATTGCTGTACAATTTGTCATTGTTACTACTGTACATCCCACTACCCCTTCTCCCAGGACGTAACGTGAGATGAGCATTAAGTTGCTCAGTGTATCTTTCCTGGTGAAATAATTCAATAAATAAAATTAATAAGATTGCATAAACATACTTGGGTACAGGTTCAGTATAATCAGACTGATAATTTAACAAAAACAACAAAATGGAGGCAGTCCAGAGAAGGGCAACCAAAATGGTGCAGGGACTGCATAAAATAAATATGAGGACAGATTAATGGAGCTCAATATGTATACCCTAGAGCAAAGGAAGGAGAGAGAGGTGATATGATCAAAACATTCAAACATCTTAAGGGCATTAACATGGTGAAAGAGTCTAACATGCTTCAATATAAGAAAAATAGCAGGACAAGAGGAAACAGCATGAGATTAGAGGGAGGCTGATTAAGGGGTAATGTGAGGAAGTTATTTTTCACATAAAGGGTGGTGGATGCATGGAACAGCCTACCTCAGGAAGTGGTGGATATGAATATAGTACAGGGCTTCAAACAGGCATGGGATAGACATAAGGGAGCAATACAGATGAGTATGAATAGATAGGCCATTGACAGAGAACAGGCATATGGCACATTCATAAGGTAGGAAAAATGAGCAGAATGGATGGGCCTTACAGTCCTTATCTGCCGTCAACTTTTATGTTTCTATGTTGATAACAAGACAAATTCAAACAAATCTAGGTATTTGACAAGGAAACATAGTGACTCCCTTATTATTCAATATTCACATTAACTCAATAATAACTCAGCTTTCTAATCCCGATTTTCACTATCCTAAGGTTTATAATAATCATATTAGCTAATTAGTTTATGTAGATGGTATCATATTACTGTCTTCTTTTCTAAGACTTCAGAGAAAACTGAATATCTTTGTTAAATTTTGTATTGAAAATTCTTTAAGTATAAATAAAAATAAGACTATATTGGTGATTTTTGGGAACAGAGCAAAGAAAATGCCTAAATTATGTATAGGAAATTCTTCTATGCAAAGAAAAAGCCTAAATTATGTATAAGAAATTTGTCTGTTGAAACAACTGGCTATTGTGATTACTTAGGGGTAAGATCTGCAGAAAATACTTTATGGACTAAACATACTAAATTAGAAGAAATTTAAATGAAAAATGTTCTCAATGCTTTCAAGAGATTCAATCACGAACTAGGGAATGGTACAGTTAAAGGCATCTTAACAGTATTAAATATGAAATTAAAACTGGGAATCTTATGTGCAACAGAAAGGTAGCATGCTTTGAACATTGCAACTTTAGAAATTATGTTGATTAAAATATTGAAATATATATTATTAGTTCCAAATGCAGTTCCTACTCAAATATTGAGAGCAGATCTGGGGCAATTTTTCTCTACCCTCTCTGATAGGAGAGAGGCATTTAATATTTGCATTGAACCTCTTCCTCTTACCTGAGGAGCAGCTGCCTAGGCAATACTTGGAAGAACAAATCAGTTATGCACATCAGGATTTTATTTTTCCAGTTATTAAACTTATTAGGGAAGAACTATTGCCAATGGGATTAGGTAATCTGTTATATGAAATCTGAAGTTCAACACCAATAAATTACAAAGTCATGCACTTGGGCAAAGGGAACCCCAATGTAGGATACTACCTTGGGGAATAACTGACATACACCAACCAGGAGTGAGACCTAGGAGTAATTATATCAGATGACTGAAAGGTGGGGAAGCGGTGTGAAAATGCAGTGCTAAAGGCCAGTGGTATGTGGCCTGCATATGGAGGGGAATCACGAGTTCGAGAAGGGAGGTGGTGCTGCCACTTTACAGGGTGCTGGTGCACCCCCAACTAGTGTACTGTGCACAGTTCTGGAGGCTGCACCTTAGGAAGGACATTGATAGGATCGAGATGGTGCAGAAGAGAGCCAGAAAAATGATTCAGGATCTGCATCAAATGGCATATGAGAATAGGCTTAGGGAGCTCAGCATGTACTCCCTAAACCGGGGGGGGGGTGGACATGATTAAGACATTCAAGTATATCAAGGGCATAAATAAGGCAGGGGTACAGGAGCTCTTTCTGGAGAAGAAAAGCATCAGAACTGGAAGACATGATATGAGGATCAAGATTGGCAAATCAGGAGCAATGTTAGGAAGTTCTTCACTGAGATGGTGGTTGACTCATGGAATTGCCTGCCCAGGGATGTGGAGGAGGCCAATACAGTAAGCAGTTTCAAAAATGCCTGGGACAGGCACAAAGTCAGTGTCAGTGGCTCAGCAGGTAGCACGCTCAACTCTAAGGCCATAAGATCAGAGGGTTGTCAGAGGTCGGTGGGTTCAATTCCCACACCTGACACTTGGGTCGTCAGAGGGCTGTGGGTTCAATTCCCACACCTGGTACTTGGATAAATATCCCAATACTGACACTGCAGTGCAGCATGAGGGGGTGCTGAACTTCTGAGATGCCATCTTTTAGATGAGACGTTAACACCCATGTCCCATCTGCCTGTTCTGGTGATAGTTTAGGTGGATGTTAAAGATCCCATGACACTTATCGAAAAGAGTATGGGAATTTTTTATTGCAGAAAATATAAACAAAAAGACAAATCTATACAACATAATATTTGTACATCTATAAACTTTCCATAATACATTTCCTTCAATTCCTATGTCAGAGTTTACATATACCTGGTGTTAAAAGAAAAAAAAAAACCAAAACAAACTCAGATTAAATCATCAAGAAATTCCAAAATTAAAATTATCCACATTCCCCAGTCTCCTCCAGTTACTACTATTCCAATACTTATTCGCCATTTACTATTGAATATTATATAATAGGAAAAAGAACAATTCTGTATAACAAAATACTGTTATATTTTTTCCTATTTTTAAAGTCAAGAATAAACTTCAACACCCACAAATTAATCTTGTTGCATGATTGTCTGAGGAATACTATTCCATCTTATTTGACATATCCAGTATTTTGTGAAAATGTTGCTCTATCATATTTATACAATACCCAAAGTTCTCTTTCAACTTGTATTACCACAGCTAATGGGGTTATATCTACTTTTAATATATGGATTGTGAAAATAATATGCTTAAAAAGCATACAAAAAAATCCTTGTAATACCATCGCTCCTAGAGCGATAATACTACTGTTGGTGGCGATAATACTATGGTTTCGGTGCCGTTAGTGATCGTTCGGCCCCGATCGATAGTATTATCAAGAAAGCTGAACAGCGCATGCGCAAGGGTATCTCCAACGTTTCACAAAGCGTGCCCTCTGATTGGCCGCTTTTCCTCTGTGGGCGGGCAGAAGGAGTCTGAAAACATGGCGGCTTGCTCGCTCGCTTAGCGAGACAATCTTCCGTGAAGCAACCATTTTGGGGTTTTTTAGGTTGAAAACCATTTGACAACTGCACTCGCTCTGGGGCTCCTCGGCTCGCTTGATACCGCCACTAACCAAAAAAAAAAATGGATAAATGAAGCCCACAGCAGCCACTCGTCCACACAGGACTGGGGAACCCTGCCAGCACGCACATCCACCCGCTAACTCCACTGCTGAAACGGAGGTGAGTCAATTCACCTCGTATCCATATATTAAAAAAAATAACAAATAGGATTCATTACAAGGTAGTAATGTTATTCAGTGTTCTAGAACACATGAAACCTTTCGAGCTTCGCTTTCAAGGTTTTCTGTGTCCCCAGAACCTCTCGATGGAATTATTACCTTGTAATACACCAGAACCTATCTATTATTCTATTTTTTATATTACAAACTTGCACATCATTTGCCACATTATAAATTTAATGCAGGTAAATATCATTCTTAGTGTACTTTCCTCAATGGCTGCAAAGCCTCTTGTGTAACCAGAAATCAGCTCTTGATATGTGACTTTAGCCCATTGCTGATTTTCCCACCTCTGAGCCAATTCATTCCACCTATCCTGTGCATATGGACAGACTATAAAAAATGTTGCATTTTCTCTTCAGTTTGTTTGCAACTTTCTCTAGGGCACATCCTTTTCTCTATACTTTTATGCTTAGCATTACCCTTTACCCCTAATATACCATGGCAGCTAAGCCATACTGTATTCCTCATTCATTGGGGGGGGGGTTCTTTTATCCATCAGGTATTGCTCTATCTTGGGGCAATAACTTTCTGGAATATATCTATATGCCCAGTCAATTCTATACCCTATTTCTTGTATGGTATTATATAGCATATTTCTGTTTGGCACAGTTACCTGTTGCACCATCAGGTTCCATTTCTGTACTTTTTCTATTATGGGATAAAAATATTGAGGGTCCTGACTGCTTTTTTTTTTGTTTGCTTATACGAGTTGAATTATTCCACGCTATTAGTAAGGGTGAAAACCATGTTTTAATGACTGGTTTCCAAAATCTATCATATGGTGTAGTAAAATTAGAAATATTTTTGTACAAAAATAAACTATAAAAAAAGCTAATGGAGTTTAGTAAGTTTAAACCTCTATTTTTAAAAGTCCATAGAAAATTTCACTTTTTATCGGGTTTAACTGACTTCCCCATATGACTTGAAATACCAAGCTCAAAATGTTGGTTTCTAAAGTAGCAGGGGGGTGGAAAAACTATACTTAAATAAGTAAATATCAGGAACAGAACATTTTTTAACTATAGCCACTTTCTTTTTATTAGTTTGTTGCCATTTCTTCCAAATATTCACCTTTTCCATCCCTTTCTCTATTTTTTCTTTCCAATTTGTATAAGCCATATCTCCCCTCCCACATTTTACTTCCAGTATTTCTATGGGATCATCCAAAATGTGACCATATCCAATCTTTTCTACATGTTCTGTTTCAGTACTTAGCCTATAACCTTTACTTTTGAGAGGGTTCATTTTGGTGTCTGCTACAGTCGTAAATTCCGACACCAACTGTAATGCATTTTCCCCATCTGTTTATTTGCCACCAATATACAAACATCTTCAGCATATGCTGTTATAGCCAATGCATGATCTCTTGGGGTAAGGGGTATCCCCTCAATATGTGGATCCTGCTGTATGTACCGAATAAGTGGGTCAATACAAAAGATGTATAGGAGATGACTCATTGGGCACCCTTGTCTCACCCCCCCACCATTAGTTTTCACCAGCGGCCCTTGAAATCCATTACCAAAGGTTTTGCTGCTGCAATTTTAGAAATATTCATCAACCATTTAACAAAGAGTATGGGAATCCCATATCTAATTAAGACTTCCCCCATATATTTATGAGAAACCTTGTCAAAAGCCCGGGCTTGATCCAACAAAAGTAAATATCCAGTAGTAACTTCCTGTACTCGAATCTCCACCACTTCCCTGATAAGTAATAAATTATCCATTATGCCACTGGACATAATTGACCTTCTGCAATTAGTGTCTGCTCTGTTAAAGCTAGCCTAGATGCCAGAATTTTAATAAGTATTTTGAAATTGGTGTTAAGAAGACTAATGGACCTCCAATTTTGTAAATCTTCCCTGTTTCCTTTTTTATGTAAGAACATTTTTAAAGAGTATCCAAACTGTGGTGCAATGTTGTCATCCTCTAGCATGCTATTAAAAACCACAGGCAAAATAATTTCCAATTCAGAACTAAATGTTTTATAAAATTCCATAGTTAACCCATCTAGGCTTGGTGAGGTATTATTTTTTAGTTTTTGATTGCCTGTGCCACTTCTGCTGCTGTTCTTTGGGCAGTCAGTGTTTACATAGTTCCTGTAGGAAGGGGGGTTACCCATGATGTGTTTATAAACATTTCCAATTTTTCTTCCGCTATCTGTATTCCTGAATATAGTTCTCTCATATGTGAGGCTACAGTCTCTAAAATGCTCTCTGTGGTGTCACTAACATCATCATTCCATGTTCTTAGTTTATCTATTATTTTACTACAGTATGTATTCTTTGCTTACAGCTCTCAAAAATATCTCCTGAAGTTTGTTTACCTGGCGTTCATATTCTATGTTCATTCAGCAATGACATAGCCTTGGAATATTACAATTTTTTCATGTCTAACTTTAAATTCTTGATTTGTTCAGTATATTAGGAATAACCCTAGCTTGCAAGTGACATTATTTTATAAAGCTGGGATCTTAGGGTTAAATACTTCTTGTAATTATTCATATGAGCCTGTCCAGCCTGTTGCTGCAGCAGATTTCTTAGCTCCAATTTTGTCCCCACCCACCATCAGCTCATATTATCCTCTAAAAAAGACATACTCTGTTTAGCAGCTTAATCTTCTTTTACCATTGTAATAATTTCAGGGAATTCTAATGATGCTGCATTTAGTTTCCAGTAACCCCCAACCTATTTTTTGTTTGTTCATTAAGTCAATTTCAATTTTCAAGATCATATGATCTGAGTTCTTAGTGGGCCTTACTGTTCCTTTATATGTCTTAACCCCATTTGAAGTGAAAATAAAATCTATACTTCTTGCCAGATTTAATTTGTAAAAGGTATAGCCTCCCTTTTCATGTATGCTTCTATAAGTATCAATGATGTCCACTTCTGCCAGAATTTTGTTTAAAACCTTTGTGTCACAAAATTGTTTTGAAGTTTTGCACCCTTATCAGTTGATTTCCTGACACAATTAAAATCCCCAGCCCATATAATATTTCTTGACCTAAAAAGTTATGGTCTAATTAGGTTAAAAAGATCTACCCTCGCTTTCTTTGTTTGGGGAGCATATATATTTATAGCTCTCCATACTGTTTTATTATGGGTAAAATCTAAAATTAATACATGTCCTAGGCACAGATCTACCACCTTGGTTATTCTGAAATCGTAACCTTTATATAAAATCCCCACCCCATCACACCTATCAGTCCCATAAGAAAAGAAAAAGGGTCCCCAACATCATAAATGTGAAGCAGCATTTACTTCTGCTAAGGTGTCCAGTCTAGTATTCTGAATGAAACAAATGTCCTGCTTCAGATCTTTAAGAATAGAAAAAGTCACTTGACATCTTGTAGGGTTCTTTACGCTATTCACATTCAGGGTAACCACTCTATAGGTATGTGGGGCTTCCATGGGTTAATAGTTATGTATCGCTCCCCAATCTCTCACTTCTTCTCAAATGTATACCCAACTTTTTATTGCTTTTTTGCCTGACTTCTTGAATGTTAACCTGACCTGATTCGTCCTCAGAGTCAGAGGTGTTAGCTTGCAGGGAGGAAAAAGTGGATGAAGTTCCTGATTCCTCCCCTTGTTCAGATTCCTGAGATTGGAGTGTGCATATCTATTAGTAACTTCAAGCTGCCATTGTTCCCATGTGGTTTTAGTCAATTTCGCTTTAGGCTGTTGTTTTTTTTTAGTTGTCTTTTTTTTATTTTACCTGTCATTTTTGGAGGTGGCATTGTGTGTATATCCCTATTGCTGTCCTGTTGCAACTGTACCTCTTCTTTCTCTACTTCTTCCAATGGTGTACTCAGCTGTTGTAGTCCAGCTTCCATCTGTTCAGACTGGACTTGCTTGCTGCCATCTGGAAACCCTTGCATGGCTGCATTCCCATCCTCTGGCTGCACCAAAGTCATTGTCTGTATTTGTGTGGTCTGTCAAGGACCCTATAAATTTGGAGGTGGGAGGGCAGTTTCCTGGGCAGCATCTGCCTGAGCGCTTTGTTTGTGTTACCTACTTTTCCATTCTATGTTATTTTTTTGTGCCGTGATTAGAATTCTGTCTTGGTCTGGGCTATAAGTTCTATTGTAGGCTGCCCAAGGACATGTCCTGTATGTGTGACCTTGTTCTTCACAGAGGTTTACATTTCAGATCATTTGTGCAGTTTATATTGGTATGTCCATAATCCAAACATAGGTTGCATTTAAGTCTATCACAGGCATTGCTCAGGTGTGTCCAAAATGTCCAAAACCTATCAATCCCCATGGGTGTCTTAAAATTAATGTCAAATATAGTGTTACCTGACGCATGTATCAGGGCATAGATTTTCTTCGAAAAAAACTCATCGTCTCTTTAATGAGTGTTCTTCCCATGTATATTCTATCTGGGGGAACCTCTAGACCCTGTGTGTACTGAAGATGTACAGCATTTCAGCATTGTGAAGGGATTGTGTTTTGAAAGGCCTGGTCTCTCCATCTAAATCTTGCCCAGATTCGTTGTGCTGTTTCTGGGACATTAGATGTTTGGGATGTGGGTTGCTCTTCTTCCATTCTGTCCCCCCAGGAATCACGCTATTTACTAGTCCCTTCCCCAGGTGAGTCTGAATCACTGGTTTCCATATTGTAGTGGTGGGGAGAGTTAGGCCTGGGGGGAGTAAGTAACATGGTCAGCATTAAATTCTGTATGCAAATGAGATATAAACAGCATCTGCCCAGTCTCAATAACTACTTGCAGGTTCCCCTTTAGGCCTGGATTCTGATTGTCCCCTAATACTTCTGTATCCCCATTGGATTGAGCTCTTTGTGTCCCTGGTATTGAGTTGTGTGAGGGATCAGGCACCCACTGCCCCTACATCAATGAGCTTATTTGCAACAGTTTGCAGGGTTTCATGCTAAGAGTTCACAAGCAATTGATTTGTAGCAGTCTCCCTTTTTTTCCCATTCTGTGTCTTGTTTTTACTAATATTTCCTTGTACTGTAACATGTTCCCCAACAGAAGATTTTTTTACTTACTGGAATGCTGCTTCTTGGCATTCCTTAGTTCATCTGAATTCAGCTATGAGTTTGTCAGCTTTCAGCATTGGCCTTGACGCACTCTGCGCCTTTGATGTTACTGCATTACCAGTGAGCCTGTCAGTCTGGAGCTGCTGGCAGTGAATTGTTTGTTCAGTACACTGAACTTCAGAGACTTCATTTTATGATCCACTTTCCATCAATGACTCTATGCTGGTAAGCAGGTTTACTTCACCTGATTCTTCCTAGGCTTAGGCATGTGAGGAGGAGGACCACATAGAAGTATCTTTTCTAAACAGATACTTCTACTCAGTATTTACTGAAAAGAAGATAGGGACGAGCCCATTGCTCAGCACCATGGACACAGGGAGAGGGAGGTGTACACTAGTCCCTTCAAAAAAGAAAGGGTCCTACAAGAGCTTGATAAGCTCAGGGTGGACAAGGCAATGGGACCTGATGGCATACATCCCAGGGTACTAAAGGAGCTAAGGTTAGAACTAGCAGAGCCATTATCAGAACTGTTTAGTGAGTCTCTGAGCACAGGATAGGGTCCAGAAGACTGGAGAAGGGCTCATGTGATCCCACCTCACAAGAGTGGCAGCAGGGAGGAGGCAGGGAACTACAGACCAGTCAGTCTTACATCAGTAGTGGACAAGATTATGAAGGCACTCCTTAAGGAAAGGATCATGCAACACCTGGAATCCATAGGAGCACAGGATTCAAGACAGCATGGGTTTACAAAAGAAGATCCTGTCAAACTAATCTCATAGATTTCTTTGACTGGGTAACCAGAGTGGTGGACCAAGGGGGAGCAGTTGATGTTGCCTACCTTGACTTCAGAAAAGCTTTTGACACTGTTCCACACAGAAGATTGATTAATAAGCTGGATAGGCACGGGGTAGGTCAGAAGTTGGTCAACTGGGTGGCAAACTGGTTGACGGGCAGAAAACAGAGTGGTGGTAAATGGTATACAGTCAGAAGAGATGCAAGTCACAAGTGGGGTACCTCAGGAATCAGTCCTGGGGCCAGTCCTCTTCAATATCTTTATCAGTGACATTGCAGATGGACTGGAGGGTAAGGTTTGTCTGTTTGCAGATGATACCAAGATCTGCAACAGAGCAGACTATCCAGATGGGGTGGGCAGAATGAGAAGAGCTCTGGATAAACTAGCAAAATGGTCAGAAGAGTGGCAACTGGGGTTAATTCAAAGAAGTGCATGATCATGCACATAGGGAAGAGAAACCCTGAAGCCACCTATAGGCTTGGAGGGGAGTTGCTGGCAGTCACAAGGTAAGAAAGAGACTTGGACATCATCATCATCACCAATGGCCTGAAATCATCCAAGCAGACCGCTAAAGCAGTAGATAAGGCTAGGTGGATGTTGGGATGTATTAGTAGAGGTATCACAAGTCGTAAGAGGGAGGTAATAATCCCTCTTTACAAGACACTGGTTAGGCCCCATCTGGAGTACTGCATGCAGTACTGGAGGCCACACCTTCACAAGGACATTAACCAAATTGAGGCAGTCCAGAAAAGGACAACCAAAATGGTGCAGGAACTTCATCAGAAAACATATGAGGACAGATTAACAGAGCTCAATATGTACACCCTTGAACAAAGGAGGGAGAGAGGTGATATGATTGAAACATTCGAAGACCTTAAGGGCATTAACAAGGTGAAAGAATCTAACATGTTTCAGTATAAGAAAAAAAGCAAAACAAGAGGACACAGCATGAGATTAGAGGGAAGCCGATTAAGGGGGTATGTGAGGAAGTTCTTTTTCACAGAAAGGGTGGTGGATGCATGGAATGGCCTACCTCAGGAAGTGGTAGATATGAATACGGTGCAGGGCTTCAAACAGGCATGGGATAGGCATAAGGGAGCAATACAGATGAGCATGAATAGATAGGCCATTGACAGAGCAAAGGCCAATGGCACATTTATAAGGTAGAAAAAGAAATGAGCAGTCTGGATGGGCCTTGTGGTCCTTATCTGCCATCAACTTCTATGTTTCAAAATCTCAAAATGCGTTGCCCTTTTTGCCGTGCTGAGTTTAGTGAGCCATTGCTCCTCCGGTGACAACCGTGATGTACTCAGCCTTGCAACTCTAATTCCTCTTGTACCTTTACCAGATTTTGCTCTCTGATCTCCCATGCTGGACCTGCAAGGTCAGAGATCAGCTCCCCTGCAGGTACACCAGCTGCCTCCTTCAGCTTCTGACTGCCATCTGATATGGCAGCTGTGAACTTGCAAGAGTGCCCCTACTGAAGAGTAGGGAAGTTTCCCCAGTGTCCTGGCCAAATTCTCCCATTCACTAAAAATAGCAGCAACAACTTAATCTGGCTCAAGGTCAGTCAGCATTCATCTGTGTGGGGTTTAATTGGGGAAGGGAAGGGGCAGCTGCAGAAAGTGGGGTGATAGCTGCACACTCAAGCAGACTTGATATAAGCAATAATACCCAACAGGGTGGGAGGTATTGAGAAATACCGGACCACCCATGGGTGTAATGAGGCCCAACGCAGCAGGCAGAGGGCCTTATAGCAGCTGGAAGGTCTGGTATTTCCCCATACCACCCACCCTGGAATGTATTATTGTGTTTAGAAAATGGGCACTGTAAAAAAAAGTTTGATAAGAAAATTGTTAATAAAAAAATTTCAGATAAGTTTGTAAATAAATAGTTCCTCTGCCCTCATCAGAATGATGGCTTTTTGTCTTACTGCAGACCCTGTAGTTAGAAAGCAGAGTGTATGCAGTTGGTGCCCCAACAGCAGACTGTTTTTTTCAGTTGGAACCCTTACTGTTCAGCTATTTAAATGTTGGTGCTAGTAGTTTGTTTTTCTTCCTCTATGCCCCACTCCCACCGTGGACTAGCAGTATTTTTTTATTGTTGCTATTATTTACATTCGATCAGGAGAGGGTTTTTATGTGGTCAGAAGTGGAGGTTGTGGATCGTGTCCACCTGCAAGACAGTGGGAGCAGAATGGAGCAAGGGAGGTGCAATGATGCCACCGACTTCACCGGTATCCCTGTATTCTTGTTTTTTTATATATATATAACTGTTTAAATTAATGCAGGGCATATTTTGTAGCTGCAGGCATCAACAACAGGCAGGGGGAGTGGAGCCTGTGCGAGCCAGGAAGGTTTACTGTAGTAGCGCTGAGATAGCGCTGTCACTCGAAAATAGAAAAATGGGTGCAGAACAGTCGCAATTGAGCCTGTGTTTTTTGTGAGGAGTGACTACTCAGGGGCATTACTGAATTAAGGGCACTAAATTTGAAGAACCCCAATGTATCGGAGAGGTGAGGAATCATCAGAGGAGCTGTGGTGGCGGGTGGGCAGGCGAACTGTGGGGCAGCCGTGTAAGGACAAAAAGTCCATACATTTTGTAGGAGTACATCAATCAGGTGAGAGAAAAGATAACTAAGCCTGCAAAAAGCAGGTAGATATGTGCTGTTGTGTGGTTTGGGAAGAATCAGGCAGAGTATGGATGAAGGGTTGGGGGGTGAATCATGCACGTGTATGCTACGGGACTAGCACTGAAATGAACAATCGCGTGTAGTCTGGCTTGGCGGTTCTGTTAAAAAGGAAAAAATAAATCTGAGTTTTGCTTTGCTTGTTTCTGAATTATGTATTGTGATAATGAGGGCTGTTTATGGTGTGAGGGTTGTGAGGCCATACCTACCTGTGGTGATCCAGTGGTGGCAACAGGGGTTTTACAATATGAAAAAATAAGAAAACAAAAAAGAAATTAAAAACTGTTTTTTGATAGGGAAAACGTACACAGATTTGTTTTTGCCACTTACTGAGTTGTGTCTGGTCTAAGAATGAGTGTGTGTGGGATAGGAGAATCACTCACTCTCTCGCTAAGCAGTTAAAAAATGGCAGCAGTCTCAAATTGTGTTACCAGTGCTTCACCCAGTAAGGAAGGAGGTTAGCTATAAGGATATGTGGCTGGGCATGAGGCCAGTTTAGGCTGGCACTTTTTATTTGGTGAGCATCTATTAAAAGTTAATGTTCCCTTGTGGAATGGGTATCAACCAATCAGATGCCTCCAAATAAAAAGCTAATTTTCTAAAGACCATGTGGCCTGTTTCTGCTGGCAAGTATTTATTTATTTATTGAATTTTGTTGACCGTGTAAGCTCACTGAGACTAGAAGTCCCTTTTTCAGGAGTGACCCGGGGGTGGGGATACAGATGGTAACCAACTGAAACTGAACCAGATTAAGCTGTTGGTGGTATTTCTAGTGAATAGAGGAAATCTGACCAGGACGACGGGGAAAATTCCTCTACACTTTTATTTTGAGAAGTGCAATGGGATCTTTAACGTCCACCTAAACAACCACCAGAACAGGTAGACGGGACCTTGGTTTAATGTCTCATCCGAAAGACGGCACCTCAAGAGTACAGCACCCCCCCCCATGCTGCACTACAATATCAGTATTGGGATATTAACCCAAGTGCCTGGTGTGGGGATAGAACCCACAGCCTTCTGATCTCCCAGCCTTAGAGGTGAGTGTGCTACCTGCTGAGCCACTGACACTGACACAAGTAGTAAGTAAGTAAGACTAAATGGATCTTCAGGTCCCCTTCTGCTGTCAATTTCTATGTTTCTATATTCACCGCAGAAAGGATATAGTTAGAGAAGTTAAAACTAAGAACAGGGACATGGCAGTTATTATTAATCAATCTAGAATAATTAGTTTGAAGTTACATTATTAGTACAGAAATATTAAAATACACCATGGACTTAAATTCTATTTGTCTTGTCACTCAAATCTTTGTGATCAGGCTATCATTACTATATTTAGATTGCATCTATATATCAAATTACATATATTTTAGACAAAAAAGACCTGGCATAACCTCGGAATTATACAAATGTGGGATGAACGTGCATATTGATTTGAATTATGTTGTACTTTTAAGTCCTTTATATTGCAGCAGAAGAAATTTTGGGATTGGTCCTATACTGACCAATGTGTATCTTCCTCCTGACTAAATAATTAATGTACTGTTTAAATCAAATAATGTAAACACATTGTACCATTTGACAAAATTTTTGAGAACTCTGAATTTACAGTAAATCATCAAAGTTGTTTGGATAGTTAACTCGGAATAGTTCAGTCCCAGTAGGCTCTTATGTTTGTCTTTCAATGCTATAAATTATTGGATGCGTACCAGAGAGAAGCGTCTTTCCTTTTTTTTTTAAATTGGATATATTTTTCCTGGAACATTGAAATTATGGGTTACAGTAACTCAGTTGGTGATGCAGGTAACCAGACCTGAACCCAGATGGGTCCCATTTGCCAAAATAACCTGATTGAGTTGTCTGACTGGGTGACCAGGGAAGTGGATTGGGGTGGAGTGGTGGATGTGCCTTACCTGGATTTCAGTAATGCCTTTGAAACTGTTGCATATAGGAGGCTGGTAAGCAACTTGGACAGCCTGGGAGTGGGACTAAATGTTATAAGTTGGGTATGTAGTTGGCTAAGTAAAAGGAGTCAGTGGGTGGTGGTAAATGGGGTTCACTTGGAAGAAGGCAAGATAACCAGTTTAGTGCCCCAGGGGTGATTATTGGGACCAGTCCTTTACAATGCCTTTATTAGTGACATAGCAGAGGGGCTTGAAGGGATGGTATGTCTGTTTGAGGATGACACAAACATCTGCAACAGAGTGGACATACCGGGTGGTGGAAAAAATGAGGGAAGATCTGAAAAAGATGGAAGACTTGTCAAAAGTTCAACAACTAGGCTTCAATGCCAAAAAGTGCAAAATTATGCACGTAGGTAACACAAACTGTAGGACAATGTACCAAATGGGGGAAGGGGAGTGATTGCAATCACAAGTCAGGAAACGGACTTGGGGGCCATCATATTTGATGACCTGAAGGTAGCAAGGTAGTGGGGAAAGTTAAGAGAATGCTGAGGTGCATAGAGAGGGGTATCACCAACAGAAAAGAGAGAGGTACTGTTACCCCCGTATAGCTCAATGGTGAGGCCCCACCTAGAGTACTGCGTCCAGTACTGGAGGCCCCATCTTAGGAAAGAAACAGATAGGGTGGAAGCGGTACAGACGAGGGCAGCCAGAGTGGTGCCTGATCTGCATCAGAAGCCCTAGGGGAAAAGACTCATGGAATTGAATGTGTACTCTCTGCAGGAAAAGTTGGAAAGAGAAAACATGATACAAATGGTAAAATACCCATAAATATGGTACAGGATGATGTTATTTTTTGTAGAAAGAGATACTCAAGGACAAGGGGACATGATATGATGCTGGAAGGGGAGAGGCTCAGAAAGGATGTGAGGAAGTACTTCTTCACAGAAAGGGTAGTGAATGTCTGGAACAGACTCCCAGCAGGGGTGGTGGGTGCTAAAACGATGGCAGGATTCAAGCGTACATGGAATAGACACAAGGGGATCTTAGTACTAGGACTTGGGCGGGCAGGGGGCAAATGACAGATATCGAGTAGGGTCTGCAGTAGCAGATTAGGTAGGAAATTTGAAGGCAGACTAGGTGGGCCAAGACATCCTTTTCAGCTGATGACTTCTATGTTTCCATGTTTAGTGATGCAAATTAACAAGATTTCTAAGGACATTTCCCTCTTGAATCCTTCCTATCATCTAGTTTATATAATGATAGAAATCTATTGGTATATTATATTTACATTGATATTTTAACTTTATTCTGGAATTTATTATATAGAGGTGGGCTACAATTACTAATGTACGCATCTGAATATTTATTGTGTTTGTATCTTTTTATCTGTCTTATAATGACTTGATGTTGATCAATAAATATGGACTTAAACTTGAACTTGAGTTGAGGTCAAATAAGAGTTTGAAAAAGTCAGTAAGGAGAAGTGACAGCAGGTCCAAAGAGAGGAGTTTGAGGTAAAGCCTGCAGGGGGTTATGAACTCTGACAGGGTTAAGAGAAAGCAGGTTTGACAAGGTGGCAGTGGGAAATGAAAGAGGGTTCTATGTGGGATGAATTATGCAGGAAGAGGTAGGAGAAGCGTGGGAGGCAAAGAAGTGGACACAGGAAGAGAAAGAATGGTTGTGAGAGGAACAGCCTCAAATGGGGTGCAGACAATTGATCCATCAAGGGAGACAGAAGGATTGGAGACTGGGTGGGGCATGAAATAGGGCATAAACAAGCTGACAGAATTAATGAGAGGGTGTTAAAGCATAGTACTAAATGTACTGTTTGGCAATATCCCAGAAAATCTTCTATCAATGGAATACTGGAAGAGACAGGATTTCATCATTATCTTACAGCTCTGTATATTAACCTCCCTACTTGAGTGACATAACTAATTACCCATCAATAGACTCCTACTAAGTAAGGCCTTGGCTAGCAACAAAATGTATGCTACCCCCACATGATAGCACCACATGGTACTGCTGAGCCATTGTGTGGATGTAGCCCTTTACATTTTTCAGGAAGCTTGGGAAAGGATAGTCATTTCCTGGGGCTGAAAGTGTTTCTCCAGACAAATCATTTGCTTTAGGCTATGCAAAACAGATAGTAGCATTTGATTTAATCTAAGTAGGATACATTTCTGGATTTGTCAAGCTGACTGAAAGAAGACGCTTTTGAATTTAGCTATTTACCAAAGATAATTTTACATAATGCCAATTCTGATGGCCATCAGATACTATTCACCCATCTCAAATTAATGAGTCATTTTGAATAGAATGACATATTTCCAACATGAAGCAGTCTATACAGAATAATAAAACACTTTTATTCTGTATATTCTGGGGATGTGATCTGAAAGTACTGTTGTGCAATATGAACACCGTGTATGGCACTGTTAGCCTCACTGAGCTGCTTCTGAAAATGAAGAGCTACAGTATGTATTGTCCTCAGTATTTTACAAGTATAGAGACACAAAGTCTTTATAGTGGTCTATGAAGATGTGGTACATATTTGTCAAAGTCAGCATGCCTCTGTGTTTCAGAGATAACACAGTGTGGAAAATAAAAGGTTAAGAAAAGTAGGAACTGCAAGAGACTGAACAGAGCACCACAGTTCATTTTTACTGTTCCTATTACAGCATACTAAGCTAAACCAGAGATTGAATTTCTCTGAATAAGTGCTGTGCTAAGTAGAATTGCCATTTTGTGAGGGTGTGATACTAGGCTTTGTAACAAAAATAAAGGGAAGAAGAAATTGGAGCCAAATTGTGCGACTGCTTGATATGGATATGCTGTGGAAGTTGTTTTCTGGTCTAAGCCTTCTTGCTGAACTTCAAGTTGGCTTCCAACAATGGCTTATTGTTTGAGAATCAAACAGTATACTGAGCTGGGCACTGCCACTTATGCTGTTAAATCTGCTTTATGTAGAGCATCCTTTCACTTTTATAACTTACTGCTGGTAATTTGTTTTATATGGTGAGAACATGATTTTGTTTACAAACATAAAAAGAAACACTCTCTTCCAGATTGCAATGGCCATGGTAAGGAGTTTATTTATATTACTGTATCTTGTGTTTAATATAATGCATTGTTACAGCTATGCCAAATCATAGTTAAAAGAAAGTTAGTTCCAGAATTTTTATACTCTGCAATGCAAGAGTTTTCTTACAAGTATAACTCAGTTATCAGTGGACAAATTTGCCCATTTCATTTAAAGTAGCCCATTGCTTGCATATCCACAGGCAGTAGAGACTATGATTTTGTGGGTTGTTTTGTTAAAGTGAAGTGTAAAATGCTATGATGACCACTCATGAAACATTAGCTGTCTAGGTTAGAAACATCTTCTGGCAACAGAAAATAACTTGTAACAACACACATATCATGCATAACAGTTAAAAAATTACAGTAAATAGATACACATGCCTTCCCCAAGCCTATCATTGAGGTGAATAGTCTGGATAAGTGGGGGGGGGCTATTATACAAAGGCAATGTGGTCTTATGGTTGGAGCACAGTATTATAAATGAGAAGATCTTACGTATGAACCCCACCACTAAAGACATATGAAAATACAAACATAAGAAGAAGCCAGCAGAAGAAGGCCATTTGGTCTATCTAGCCTGCTCATATTGCAGGGTCCACAGCTTGAGCTTCTGTCACTGCCTTCCTTTCCCACTCCTCTCATCCTCCCTACCCATGATCCTTATCTTCCCCCATGCCTATCCCAGCCTCTCTTAAAGCTGCCCACTGTCTTCAATGAGATCACCTCTTCTGGCAGTGCATTCAAGTGTCCACCACCATCTCTGTGAAGAAGTGCTTCCTGACTTCCCTCCTAAACCTCCCACCCTCCAGCTTAAAAGTGTACCCCCTTGTGTTATGGTTGTCACTCAGCTTAAAGAGACTCTCCTTATCCACCTTATTTATCCCTTTCAAGTACTTGAAGGTCCCAGTCATGTCCCCTCTCTCTCCTGTCTTCTAGGGAGTACATGTTCAGTGCACTTAAACTCTCCCCATATACCTTACCCTGCTGACTCGCTATCATCTTTGTAGCCATCCTCTGGACCTTCTCCAGCAGATTAATGTTCTTTTTGAGGTGTGGGCACCAGTACTGAACTCCATACTCTAGATGAGGCCTTATCAGGGACCTGTATAAGGGCAGTGTAACCTCCTCTCTCCTGCTACTGATTCCCCTAGATATGCAGCCTAGCACCTTGCTTGCCTTAGCTGCTGCTTTCTTGTGCTGCGTGGAGTGCTTCAGGTCACTAGTGATCATCACTCCCAGTTCTGTCTTCTCCTCTGATGCAGATATTTAGACTCCACCAGGTAGTTCTCTGTCCTGGGATTCTTGGCTCCAGTATGCATAACTTTGTGTGTCATGGCATTGAAGCCAGGCTGCCAGTTACTGGACCACCTACCCAGCTTTTCCAGATCATCCTGTAGGTCCTGTATGCCTTCAGCTGTGTCCACTCTCCCACAGAGCTTGCTGTCATCAGTGAATAGGCACATTTTGCCCTTAATGCCATCCCCAATGTCATTGATGAAGATACTAAACAACACCAGCCCCAGCACCAAGTCCTGCAGGACCCCACTTGTTACCTGTCTTGTGCCAGATAACTCTTCCCCCACAACCACCCACTGGGTTCTGTCCTTCAACCAGTTTTCCACCCATCTGGCCATCTTTTCACCCAACCCCAAGATTCACCAACTTCCTGATCAACATTTTATGGGGCACAGAGTCAAAGGCCTTGATGAAATCAAGACAGAGGATGTCTACCACTTGGCCCCTGTCTACTGTCTTAGTGACACAGTCAAAGAAGTCAATCAGATTCCTTTGACACAATCCCACCCTCCTATGAACCCATGCAGCCTCCCACCCTGGAGACCATGTTCCTCTAGATATTCCACCACCCTTTCCTTTAGTGTGGTCACCATGATCTTGCCCACAATGGAGGTCAGACTGACTGGTTTGTAATTCCCTGGGTCATTCCTGGGACCGTTTTTGTGGAGGGGCACTACATGTGCTGTTCTCCAGTCCTGCAGTACCACGTCTGACTCTAGTGAACTATTAAATAGGTCTGCCAGTGTCCCTGATAACTCCTCAGCCAGTTCCTTTAGTACCCTTCAATGTACTCTGTCCGGGCCTGGTGATTTGTTCACCTTCAATGCCAGCAGCCCCTCCCTCACTCTATCCTCCTCTATCACTACAGCTGCATTCCCCTTCCCCACTGCTTCTTTTTCCCTCCTGAAGGCACTGACTCGTCCTTCTCCCTGGTGAAGACAGAACAGAAGTATTAATTTAGTATCTCTGCTTTTCCCCCATTATCCTCTATGCACTTCTCGCCTTTCTTAAGTCTAACAGTCCCTTCCTTCTTGTCCATTTTTTCACTTATATAGCGAAAGAATGCCTTCTCCCCTTGTTAATTCCTTCAGCTATCTGCAGCTCCTTCTGTGCCTTTGTTCACTGAACTTCCTAATTTAACTAATACACAGTAAGCAGTATTTACCTCAGATGGTGGCTAACTGAAAAGGTAAGTGGAGGGTAGGCTTCGCCAGCTGCCATCCAAGGATAGGATGTTTGACTAAAAACATGAAGACCCAGGTTGGACCCCATCCCACAAAGCCACTTAATTATACCGTGACCCTAAGCAAGTCACTGTAATGGTGGAATGCAGAGCTGTAAACATGGACACTGGCAGTTATTCCCACCAGCACCAACAGTTACTTACTATATGACTCTCGACAAGTCATATTGGTAGGGTGTTAACATGCCAGTTGTAAGCATGGAGACCCTGGGTTACTTCCCCCTCCACTAACAGTTTCTTATTATGTGACCTGCGCAAGTCATTTTGGGATTTAGATTTTTTTTTATTCTTTGGTAGGGCCCACTAGGCACTGGTGCCTGTTTTCGGGAGCAGTCCAGGAGTACTGGGGAGGTTAACTGACTTATTCAGAGTCACACAGTATGCAAGTGGAGGCTGTTGGAATCAAACCCAGGTTTGCTGGATGTAGTGGTGGGTGAAGTGGCCAAAATTCACTCCGTAAAGTGATTTGAGGAGTAATGCGGAATCCGTGAAGAATTCTGCAACCCGAAGCAGAGTACTTCGCGTTATAATGGGGAACGTGAAGTCCACTGAGAACAATGACTTTGCGTTATTCAGCCTTCCCAAACCACTTCTCCAATAAATTTTAAGGCAAAGTACATTGAAATCAATGTACTTCACCTCACTTCACCTTGTTTTTGAGCTCCAAAGGTGAATTTTGCAGTGCTTCATGTGATTGCAGGTCACATGGGCTCTAGATTGTTCTGCAGAGCCTCAGTTCTGTGTAGTGTGTGTGTAGTGGAAGATGGAGACAGTTTCTTCTCAGAGCTCTGCGATTCAAAACCTCTAAAAGCTGTTAAAAAAGCCTTTTTGAGCTATTTTTTTTTTGCTCACAATTTAGTACATTGATTGTAGGAAACCCTCCTGTGCTCATATCATCGAGTGTTTATTGTTAGTGTGTGGATTTTGAATGTTAATTTAGAACAGTCAGTCTCTGTACTGCTAAGTGTGCTTTGGGGGAAGGGCATACAGTATCTGTGGTGTAATAGATTAATTGGGATAAAAAGGCAGTCTTTCTGTTTTGGTTATATTTTTCTTGTATAACTGTGTTAATGTACACACAGTAATATTTTCAGTAATTCTTGACTTTTTTAGCTGATTGTTGTGGTGCAGCAGTGTATAATTTCAGTTTGTTCAAAACATTTGGTTATATTACTAAAGGTTTTCAATTTGCTATGCATGACTTGTATTGTGTGTGAGTGTGTGCGTTGCATGCCATTAAATCAGACACCTTTTATTGTGCCACAGAGTAATTGCAGCAGTGTGAACCTGCTATCCACTGCACCTGCATGAATTTTTTTTACTGCTTTGTGGTATCTTTACTGGTAGTGGACTGTTACTGCCATGCAGTACCCCCAAAAAAAAACTGGCAAAAAGTGTTATTTTCCAGATTTGGATTTGTGACTTGTGAGCACTGGTTAGCTGTTGTTGTGCCTCTGTGTCTGCATCTCTTGAGTGCACAGCACAATCTTAATCTATCTGTGTATTTGCAGTACACCATTAATTCTGGGAGACTTTGCATTTTTTGTTACCCTCTCATTTCACTTCGTCAGCACTGGGGAATTTTCTGGACACAAGACAGTATCATTTTGGGGATGCACATTAATTCTGGTGACTGCGTGTGACCACTGCACACATGACTGAGTGTGCCATTAATTCAGGGAGACTTCACATTTCTTGTTGTACTCTCATTTCATATCATCAGTACTGGGGAATTTTATGGACACAAGACAGTAGCATTTTGGGGATGCACATTAATTCTGGTGACTGTGTATGACTACTGCACGCATGACGTCTGAGTGCGCCATTAATTTTGGGAGACTTTGCATTTCCTGTGCTCTCATTTCACTTCATCACCATCAGCACTGGGGAGTTTTCTGGACACAAGACATGAGCATTTTGGGGATGCACATTAATTCTGGTGATTGTGTGTGGAAGGACTGCCAATATTATTGTCACGTTGCCTTACTTTGTGTTAAGGCGGAATGACAACGTGAAATAATAATCACAAAGTGAAGTGAGCCTTTTGTATTGGCCTCTGCGTAACGGAGGGTATGCGAAGTGCCCACTTACAGCACTTCGCCGGTGAAATTTAAATTCGCTGCATCTCTAGTTGGAGGTACCAAGCTCATTCATAGCTCATTATGCTAGCCTGTAAGCTATACTGCAGAGCCCTGGCAGAGATACAGAGCAGTGCTGTAAGAGCTGGTTCAATTTATGCCAGTGAAACTTCAGATGGAAAATCTTGGGTAATGATGAGATTTCACAAAGGAGGTCACCAAGCTGCCCAAACATATCAGGGGGCTCTGCCCCCTCACCCCCCATTTCTGTTCACAGTGGATTATTTAGTTTTTCGAAAGCCTCCCAAACCCCCCTTGCCACCTGATATTCCCACATCCTACAACTACTGTAACATACTATTGCTTCTACCACAATAATAGCTAATGAAATGCTGACAAGGTTTCAAAGTCAGACTATGACATTGAACTCTCATGAGCCATTTTGTTGGCATAAACTGTACCAAGCCAAGCTGTGAACATAGATGATCAGCTTTCAATCCACCACTCCTACAATAGCTCACTGTGACCCTCGTGCCCAGTAGAGGCCTCTGTGATGAGCTGCAGGGCTGTGGAGAAAGACAGTTGTAACATCACATCCACCCTGTGTCACTCTAAGGTCATGCCGGAACACTCGGCCATGGTGGGGGTGGGGAGGTCCCATAGACAAACTCACACAAATCCTTATTAACACAGGTCTGGGAGATGGGGACCAGGAACTCTAAAACCTCAGGCACCATTGATTGGAAAAACCATACACAAACAGACAGTCCAAACTCAGAGCTGGAATAAAGCAGGTAGGGCTATTTATTTTTACCTTTTACAATGGTCTCACATGTCCCTGGAGAACTACTTCCCTTTACAGGCCACATTATTGTCAGTTGTTAACACCCAAAAACGTATAACTGGTTCTAACTTGTATTTCCATGTGTACATCCATGTAGGATTTACATTTCTTTATTTAGCCACTATGTACACATGTGCTGAGTTACCACTTATACCCTGTCTTTCTGAAACATGTAGTACAGTGCCTCATGGGGAAAAATCATCCCACAGGATACATGTTGGTGGTACCTACCCCAGACATGGCGAGACACTACACAGGGGGAACACTCGGTGCTTAAGCGCACTTGCCAGACATTGACATATAATAAGAACATGGGACCAGAGAGTGGCTCCCTTATGATACAGAGCACAGTTGGTTCAGACTTTGCACGATGCCTGACTTGCACCATATAAACCTTGGTCACCTACTAACCTAACATGAGTGCAATTGGCCTGGCCCATTCCACTGGAACATGGGTGATCCTGACTCTTCAATATAGTGTTCAGTAATCAGCCGTACAAGACAGTAATTTCAAAAGTCAAACAGACTTTTTATTTTCTTGGTATCTTCAATTACCTTGGACCCAAAATAAGTATTCAACATTTCACCCACTATTTTGGCTTCATCAGAAATGTATATGGTCTACCTAAGATTTAAAGCCAAACTAAAAATAAAATACATTTCAGAATTATATATAGGATCATACTAAGGAGGACAAGGGGCAAGGAGGCTTTTAACCCATGAGTGCTCCTATACTATCAAATTGCATACTAAATTTAGTAGTACGTAAGAAGGCAGAATTCCAGTCCAGGGAAATTGCTGCTGCGAAGAATCGACCAGCCCAGCTCTTCTGGACTGTGGACAGATTGTGCAATCCAATCTGTCTTCAGCCTGGGAGTTCTTATTAACAGGAACGGTGTGAGGTGTTTGCTTGATTCTTCACAGATAAGGTTGCCAAACTCTGGTCCGGCCTCCAGGTGGCTCCCTCTAATGGGAATAGCAGTGGTTGGCAGGAGATGTCGGGTGTCCAGTTTACCTGGCGTGACTTTTACCTTCCCACAATCAATGACATTGTAATGGTCATCCAGTCGCTGTGACCAACCAACTGTAGTTTGGATCTGGGCCCCACTCACCTCCTATTAGGTTGTATGGATAAGATCAGCCCAGTCCTTGCTGAGATAGTCTGGAGGTCTTTGGAGAGGGGGAATTTTCCAAATCCCCTAAAGGAGGCTCTGGTTCGGCCCCTTCTTCAGAAGACCCCCTTGGACACGGACTGTCTGGAAAACTACAGACTGGTCTCAAACCTGCCCTTTGTGGGTAAGGTTATTGAGAAGGTGGTGGCGTCACAGCTGGATGACCATTTGACCAGCCACAATGTCTATGATTCTCTCCAGTCCAGATTTAGGAAGAGACATAGTACCTAGACAGCCCTTGTTTGGTACTAAATGACCTCCTAATAGCGAGAGATCAAAGAATCCATTCTATTTTGGTTCTTTTAGATCTCTCTGTGGCATTTGACACTGTGGACCATGGTGTGCTGTTGGAGCACCTGCGGGTTATCTGTGGACTGTCTGGTATGGTCCTCAGATGGTTTTGATCATTCCTTAAGGGTAGAACTCAGAGAGTGGTGTTGGGGATTTTTTACTTGGCACCACTCCCCCTATCCTGTGGGGTGCCGCAGGGCTCCATACTGTCACCCATGTTGTTCGCAGTGTACATACTGCCATTGGGAGTGATTATTAGACAGTACAGCTTGAGTTTTCGCTGCTCTGCAGATGATACTCACCTGTACATGTCCTTTGTGCCCAATCAGGGTGATGCTGTCTCAGTTTTTAACAACTGTCTTGCTGAGATCCAGGACTGTATGAGCATGAGTTGCTTATGGTTAAACCCAGAAAAAACTGATGTTTTGGTGGTGGACCCAGGTCATCGGGAGGTGGGTATGTTGGCAGGAACACCCTCTAGCCTATGGCTCAGTAGTGTTCAGCTAATTACCTCAGACTGGGTGCGGAACCTGGGTGTTATTTTGGATGATCACCTGACCCTAAAATCTCAGGTATCAGTGGTTGTCAAAACCTCATTTTACCATCTGAGGAATATCGCCTGGGTAAAACATCTGGTTCATCCTGATGATCTTTCTACATTGGTCCACGCCTTCATTACTTCCCGCCTTGACTACCGCAATGCCCTTTACCTAGGTCTACTTGGGGTTGATATCCACCACTTGTAACTAGTGCAGAATGTGGCAGTGGCAGCTAGGCTGTTCACTAGTACTTTTAGGACCAGTCATTTAACACCTGTGCTCTGTGGACTGCACTGGCTGCCAAAAAAGTGGCAGATCACCTTCAAGGTTGCTTTGTTGACCTATAAGGCCCTACATGATCAGGGACCTAGTTATCTGCAAGATCTTCTTTGCCCCTACTGCTCCACCCGCTCCCTCCGATCCATCGACGAGGGATTGCTAGAGATTCCCAGGGTTAGTTTGAAGACATCTGGGGTTCAGGCATACAGTTTTACGGCCCCAGCCCTGTGGAATTCTTTACCTCATCTGGTGTGAGATTGCCTGACTGTCCAAAGTTTTAAAACTGCACTTAAAACCTATTTATTTAGTCTAGCATATTCTGATTTTAAGGCCATTGTATTTTTTTGGAATTTTAAATTGTTGGTTTGTTGATATTGTTTTAATCATTTTTGTATTGTACAAGCACCTTGATTCTGAGAAAGGCGCTTTTTATAAATAAAGTTTTACTTACTTACTACATAGGTGTCTGTCCTGAGAGTAAAAATGCATCAAGGCATTTTTTTAAATTCTTGTTTTGTCTTACTGATGACGACATCTAAGGGAAATTTGTTCCATTGTTGTATAACCCATAAGTAGGGTTGGTAATTTTCGATTTTTATTTTTTTATAATTTCAATGGAAAATATCGATTTTTAATTTTAAACCTTTTTCCTGAGTTTTATCGATTTCAAATTTACCAGTTGCACAAAATGATGGGTTTTTAAGCATTTATTTCTATTTGTATCAATTTAATTTTCACTGTTGCAGTTAATGACAGCAAATGTTGAGGGTTTACAAACTGATAAAAGCACAAATTGCTATCTTCACATGTCAAAATAACAAGAGAACTTACTGTCTGTAAATTTAGATTATTATTGATGGAAATATTTTTTCATCTATTTGTGTGCGAGCAGTGAAATTGACATTTGTCTACATTTACCAATTTAAATCTAATACTGCCAACCCTACCCATAAGATAAAGAAGAATTTTTTGGTTTTATAATGAAAGTGTTTCCCTGCAATTGTAAGGGATGCCCTCTAGTATCATATTTGTTGTTTTTAAACTCTAAACCCAGTTCTGATACTAAATACGGGTCATTGATAATATCAAATAAAAATAATAAATCACCCCTTAATCAGCGATTTCCAAGTGACATTAGATTAACGGAGACAAGTCTGGTGTTATCCGAAGTACTGTATAAGCAATGTATAAGTTTAGTGTAATTCCTTTGCACTTTCTCTAATTGGGTGCTGTTGGATTTTTTTATAAGGGCACCACAATTGGGAAGCATATTCTAAATGAGGTCTCACATAAGCTCAAAACAAAGGCATCATGATGTTTGGGTCATGGGATTTGATATTATGTTGGATAGACCAAATGAGCTTGTTTGTTTTATTGATGACCGGATTAACTTGGTTCGAATGCTCCAAGTTAGTAGAAATGATAATTCCTAGATCTTTTTGATCAGAGGTAGTCAGTAAAGTGATATCTCCCAGAGTGTATGGAGTATTGGGATTCTGGGGTCCCAAATGCATAACTTTACAATTTTTATTATTGAGTTTCATACCCCATTCGGTTACCCAATTAAAGATCTTATTTAAGTCTTGCAGTATGGTTTCAACCTGATCTGGGGTAGCACAAGGGCCACCAATTTTAACATCATCTGCATATTTTGTGGATACAGAGATGCAAGTGCTAGTCATATCTGGGATGAATGCTTGGAAAAGGCAAGGGCCCAAAACTGAGCCTTGAAGCACTCCACTAGTGACAAGACCCACATCGGAAAGTTCACCGTTAATAAGTACTCTTTGAGTGCTACTAGTCAACCAATTATGTATCCAACAAATTATGGATTTGTTTATATTAAAATTTAGTAATTTATCCTTTAGAGCACAGTGAGGCATATAACATCAAAGGCTTTACTAAAGTCTATAAAGACAACATCATATGTGATTTTCCTATTACGCTCAGAACTAACAGTCTCATAAAAACACATAAGGTTAGTTAAGCAGCCTCTGCCTTGCTTAAACCCATGCTGTTTGGGATCATGTTAGTCCAGAACTGGTGTAATGATGTCCTTTATTAGACTTTCTAGAACTTTGCAAACAGACAAAGTAAGACTGATAGGTCTGTAATTCTCCCATGAAGATTTTGGGCCATTTTTATAGATTGTAATGACATGGGCATACTTCTGGTCTTCTGGGACATAGTTGTACCTTAAGCATCTCTCAAATATTGTTTTCAACAGTTATGCCAGACAGTCAGACAAAAGGTATAACAAGCATTTGTCAATGCCGAATGTTCGCTTGCAGGTATTTGCAGTGGTGTTTGGCACGTATGGTGCTTTACCGTAATGCCCTGTGCGAGTGCTGGTATTTGCACAATAAATTTTCAAGCATGACCTTTTGTTACCCCATTGTGCGCTACAGAGGCGGAAACACGTTTTGAGCAGGATGTGAAAAATGACAGCTGTACTGCTCATAAGGAAGTGTGGTAAAATGGCAATGTTGAAAATCTGGAGTGGAAATATTGAAAATTCGCAAACCTACGAGTGTGCGTGGGAAATGTGCAATGCACGCTCGTAAAACAGTCATTGTTAGGAATTTTTTCACCAATTGTCAACATTGGCATTTTAAAACCTCTGCTAATGAACAGTGTCACTGTGATTGTCTTACTGTGTGCCATACATTGAGTTTGCACACCGACTGCGCCATTGTGCACTACATGGGCGGAAACACATTTTGGGCAGGATGTGAAAAATGACAGCTGTACTGCTCATAAGGAGGTGTGGTAAAATGGCAATGTTGAAATCTGGAATGAAAATATTGAAAATTTGCAAACTTACGAGCGTGCATAGGAACTGCACAATGCATGCTCGTAAAACAGTTATTTTTAGGAATTTGTTCACCAAATTTTCAACATAGCCATTTTAAATCTCTGCTCATGAACAGTGTCACTGTGATTTTCTTAATGTGTCCCATACATTGAGTTCGCACACCGACTGTGCCATTGTGCGCTAAATGGGCGGAAACACGTTTTGGGCAGGATGTGAAAAATGACAGCTGTACTGCTCATAAGGAGGTGTGGTAAAATGCCAATGTTGAAAATCTGGAGTGGAAATATTGAAAATTGAAACCTACAAGCCGCATGGGAACTGTGCAACGACGCTCAGAAACAGTCATTTTAGGAATTTATTCACCAAATTTTCAACACCTGCCATTTTAAACCTCTGCTAATGAACAGTGTCACTGTGATTTTCTTACTGTGTCCCATACATTGATTTCAAGATAATCGATTGGGCGCCATTGTGCACTACATGGGCGGAAACACATTTTGGGCAGGATGTGAAAAATGACAGCAGTACTGCTCATAAGGAGGTGTGGTAAATGGCAATGTTGAAAATGTGGAGTGAAAATGTTGGAAATTCGCAAACTTATGAGCATGCATAGGAACTGCACAACGCACCCTAGTAAAATAATTATTTGTAGGAATTTTTTCACCAAATTTCCAACATAGCCATTTTAAGATCTCTGCTCATGAACAGTGACACTGATTTTCTTAATGTGTCCCATACACTGAGTTCGCATGCCAACTGTGCCATTGTGCGCTACAAGGGCGGAAACACATTTTGGGTAAGATGTGAAAAATGATAGCTGCACTGCTCATAAGGAGGTGTAGTAAAATGGCAATTTTGAAAATGTGGATTGAAAATACTGAAAATTCGCAAATTTACGAGTGTGCATAGGAGCTGAGCAATGAACACTCGTAAAACAGTCATTTTTAGGAATTTTTTCACCAAATTTTCAACATAGCCATTTTAAGACCTCTGCTCATGAACAGTGTCACTGTGATTTTCTTAATGTGTCCCATACATTGAGTTCACACACCGACTGCGCCATTGTGCACTACATGGGCGGAAACACATTTAGGGTGAGATTTGAAAAATGACAGCTGTACTACTCATATGAAGGTGTGGTAAAATGGCAATGTTGAAAATCTGCAGTAGAAATATTGAAAATTCGCAAACCTACGAGCGTGCGTAAGAACTGCGCAACGCGCGCTCGTAAAACAGTCATTTTTTTGGAATTTTTGCACCAAATTTTCAACATGGTGTTTTTGGGACCCCTTCTCATGAATGATTCACTGTCTTGGTGCTATTCAGGCCTGAAGGGTGATTTCACGCAGTGACTGCACAGTTACTGCAAAATCACCCTTTGGGCCCGAATAATGCCATGACAGTGACATCATTCATGAGAAGGGGTACCAAAAACCCCATGTTGAAAATTTGGTGCAAAAATTCCAAAAAATGCCTGAGATATGCAATAAAGTTGAAAAACCCCTATCTAGCCCATTATACCGCTTACCGGCATTTCCTCAGTTTGCGGTCGGCTTTGAAGAGTGCAGATGTGTTCCCAGTCCACCGAAGATCATTGCGCCGAGCTCCGGAGGTAAGTATGGGGTGGGGGGTGTGTGAGGAGGCTGGGTGCGCAGTGGGTGGGTGCGGGTTGTGGGAGGGGGACTGGGAGATGCTCCGTGGGACCGTTTTCATTTACAGGTAAAACAAAAACAGACAATGTGGGACATTTGCCATGCTGGGGTGGGCTCCCCAGTGTGGCAGAAGATGGCAGTGGGGGGCCGAGGCCGATGGGGATTGGGCACCCCGTGCGACCCAAACTATGAGATGGCGAGTGGCTGACGGAATTGGGCACCCCGTCGGCAACAATGTTTGCCACACTGGGGTGCTCCCAGCATGGCACCAAAGCTTTGGGGGGGCGGCATGACATGAGGGGGTGGTGTGACGCGGTGCTCGATATGACAGCGGTGGTTTTCTTTGAAGCGAATACCACCGCTGTCATACACAGCTCCCGCACCCATTGGTGCAGGACTGCCATGCCTGCTCAACAGAGCACTGGATTGCAAGGGAGAGGCACACCTCCAAAGTGTACTACTCTCCCAAAATGTTCCTTGTGCATGTGCACAAGCAAACATAATAAATGACCTGAGATATTATCTGGACCAAAGCTAGTCTTACCTTTTTAGGCTAAGTGTTTAGTAAGGATCTAGTCTAATTTAAAAGTGATGGAACTAGAGTCACCCAGACAGGGGCTTTGTACATTCTTCTGATCAGTACTAAAAGTTTCAGAGAATTTTTATATTGAACAGGTTAGCCATGGCTTTTGAATCATGAATTAAGGTATCTTGAATCAGTATCGGCCCCACCTGACAAATAGTTTTTTTAAGGGAATTGATGTAGGAGTAGAATTGTTTTCCATAATTTTTATGTTTGCTTGCACGCATGTGCAAGAAACATAGTGCCATCATCCAACTTTTCGGAGGTAGTAGCAGCCCTCTTCCAATTCAGGCAGTGTGTTTGCAGGCACGGCTGCAGTTCTCCAATGCCTGCTGAGCTGTCTATGACAGCAGACAAAATGCAGTGGTGTACAGTTGAAAGGGGGAGCTATGCTTCAGTGAGCAGCAATAAGATATCGCCTGCTCTCGCGCCGCCCCTACACACACACACACACATGCACGCATATCAAGCGCCCCCACAACACTGTAGAAGCCGACGGGGGTGCTAAACTTCTGTCGCTGTGCTGCACCCCCCAAAACAGAGTTCTATATGCCACACTGGGTGCCCACCCCAGCATGGCTACACATCAGTATAGCTGACGGGGGTGCCCAATCCCCCGTCGGCTCCACTGGTCCCACCCAGAGTACAGGGTGCCATGCTGGGAGCCCACCCCAGTGTGGCAACACATGGTATCACCAACAGGGGTGCCCAATTCCCCCATCGGCTCCATGCCCCCCCACCAGCCATCCTTGTGTCTCGCTGGGAGCCCACCCAGCGTGCAAACGTCCCGCATCATCGCTATTTAAAAACACCGAAACTCGAAATGGTCCTCGTGTCTCTGCCCCACCCGCACTCCACCCACTGCACACCCTGCCTCCCCACACACCCCTCACCCCATACTTACCTCCGACTCTGGCGCACGATCTTCTGTGATCCAGGAACACGTCTGCACTCTTCAAAGCTGACCGCGAACTGAGGAAATGCTGGTAAGCTGTATAATGGGATAGATAGGGGGTTTTCAACTTTGCTGCATATCTCAGGCATATTTTGGAATTTTTGCAGCAAATTTTGAACGTGGGGTTTTTGGGACCCCTTCTCATGAATGATCTCACTGTCATGGCATTAATTGGCCCCGAAGGGTGATTTCGCAGTCACTGCATGAAATCACCTTTTGGGACTGAGTAATGAAATGACACTGCCACTGTTCATAAGGTGGGCTCTCAAAAAGCCTATATTGAAAATTTGGTGGGAAAAATTCCTAAAAATGACTGTTTTACGAGTGTGCGTTGTGCAATTCCTACACACACTCGTAAGTTCACGAATTTTCAATATTTTCACTCCACATTTTCAACATTGCCATTTTACCACACCTTCTTATGAGCAGTACAGCAGGCATTTTTCACATCTTGCCCAAAATGTGTTTCCGCCCATGTAGTGCACAATGGCACAGTCGGTGTGCAAAATCAATGTATGGGACACATTAAGTAAACCACAGTGACACTGTTCATGAGCAGAGGTCTTAAAATGGCTATGTTGAAAATTTGGTGAAAAAATTCCTAGAAATGACTGTTTTACGAGCGTGCGTTACGCAGTTCCTACGCACGCTTGCAAGTTTGCGAATTTTCTATATTTTCACTCCAGATTTTCCACATTGCCAGTTTATTACACTTCCTTATGAACAGTACAGCTGCCATTTTTCTCCCATGTCACCCAAAATGTGTTTACGCACATGTAGTGCACAATGGTGCAGTCGGTGTGCGAAAGCAATGTTTGGGACAGATTAAGAAAATCACAGTTACACTGTTCATGAGCAGAGGTCTTAAAATGGCTATGTTGAAAATTTAGTAACAAAAGTCCATAAAATGACTGTGTTACAAGTGAGCATTGCGCAGTTTCCACGCACCTTCGTAAGTTCATGACTTTGTAATATTTTCAGTCCAGATTTTCACCAGTGGCATTTTTCCACACTTCCTTATGAACAGTACAGCTGTCATTTTTCACAACATGGCTGAAATGTGTTTTCACACTTTCAGCACAGAGATGCGTGGTCGCTGTTGGAAATCATTGTTCGGGACAGATAAAGAAAATCACAGTGACACTGTTCATGATCGGAGATCCCAAAATGCCTGTGTTGACAATCTGCTGTAAAAAATTCCCAAACTAATTACATTACGGGTGTGCAGTGCACAGTTTCTATGCACGCTCGTGACTTTACCAGTTTTTTTAATATTTTTACTGCATATTTGCAACATTGCTATTTTTTACACCTCCCCATGAACAGTATAGCTGTCATTTTTCACATCCTGTTCGAATGTGTTTTTGCACATGTGGTAAGCAAATGTCGAAGTCGCTGTGCATAAGCAGCTTTCGGCTAACAAACTGATATTGCCACTGTTCATGAGGTGGGGGTCACAAAAACACCATGTTCAAAATTTGGAGTGAAAATACTAACGAATGCCTGAGGTGTTAGGGTTTCCAACCATAACACCCCACCCTGTAGAGAATGACAGGCATCAGGGGTGTGACTTGGGATTCTTGCCTGTAATGCTCATACCATTTCTCACCCTGCAGCCAGTGAGAGACATCAAGGTATGCCTTGGACTCTTCGGCCCCAAAGTTCACCCCATTCTCCTATACCGCACCCATCTCACTGTATTTCCTGATGGAATGGGGTGCACATAAGGGCCAAATACCCCAAGGCACACTATGACACTTGTCAGTGTCTGCAGGTAGGGTGTGGTGAAATGGTGTGGCCGTTATGCCTGACAACCCAAAGGCACACCCCAATGCCTCTCACTCTCTGCAGGGTGTTGGTGGGGTTGGCTTCAGTTCAATACTTCACTGCCATTTCTGTTATGCAGCTCTGTAACTTCTACACTACCAATGCCAATGCCAGCAAGCAAACATTCGGCACTGATAAATGCTTGTTATTAGCTGTTCTTACAAGATTACAATCCCACTTAGTTTTAGCTTTCCTTATTTTAATCTTACATTTCATTTGTTTAGATAAGTAAGCTGTCCAGTTATGAATGGTTTGGGGTTTTAAGTGTGATGGATATTTTTTGTCTTTAAGTTTGAGTGATCTTTTTATTGGTTTATTTAGCCATTTTGAGCAATGTCTAGTATGTTGGGGTTTTTTTTCTAGTAGATATGTACTTGTCCCTAAGATGGAGTAAGACACTTTTAAAGTAGTTCCAGCACTCTTTAGTATTAAGTCCATGGAAGGCAGTATCCCAGCAAATTGAATTTAGTTCATCCTTGAGTTTTGGTATGTCAGCTTTATCATACAAATACATTTTTGTTGATCCAGTGTTAGGTATGAAAACTGATTGTAAGATAAATGAAACATAATTATGATCACCGTTTCCTACTGGTGAGTTAATATCAACATTTATAAGGTCTAGGTGATCATTTACTAGTTCTAAATCGAGGATCCTGTCCCCTGTGGTTGGAGATACAATATGCTGACTAAGTCAGAGTTAGCTACAAATAGAGAGGAGTTTTTTTTTCCCTTACAGGAACTTGATGATTTATCTTTCCAATTAATGTCACCAAGATTAAAATCACCAGCTAAAATGATGTCACCCAGTGTTGCAGCATTTTCAGTTTCCATCAAGACTGCATCAAAGTAGACAGTGGTGGAGTCTGGAGGTCTGTAGAAAGTACCAATAACAAGTGGTTATGAATTAGATGGAAACAATTTAACCCAAATGGTATCTGTCTCAAGACCATGAGTGCAGACTTCATCTATGACATCAATGTTTTTTATGCTGCTATTAATAAATAGGCCAAAACCTCCTCCTTTTCTAGAGTGACGATCGAGTTTATATAAACTATTACCTGGAATGTGGATGTCACATGATGCTTTATTGCCCCCCCCCACCGGTTTCAGATATGGAAATAATATCGATGTTGTCCTGTATAGCCCTAATTTGTAATTCATCCAGCTTGATATTGAGACTTCTAGCATTCAAATGCACACATTTTAAATTAGTTTTATTGAGAGGGTAGTTATAGTTAGAAATGCTTTTAGAGGAGGGGACAATTTCCTCTCTCCCCCTGTTCAATTACATTAGTTTAAATGGAATGAGATTTTATCTACAATATGCTTTGCCAAGCAAAATACTTCCCCTGTGTCTTAAATGTAGTCCATCCCAACAAAAGAGTTCTGGTCTGTTACATAGAAACATAGAAACATAGAATTTGACGGCAGATAAGGACCGCAAGGCCCATCCAGTCTGCCCATTTCTTTTTCTACCTTATAAATGTGCCATCGGCCTTTGCTCTGTCAGTGACCTATCTATTCATAGTCATTTGTATTGCTCCCTTATGCCTATCCCATGCCTGTTTGAAGCCCTGCACTGTATTCATAGCCACCACTCTTGTGGTAAGCTATTCCATGCATCTACCACCCTTTCTGTGAAAAAAATTTCCTCATATTCCCCTTAATCGGCCTCCCTCTAATCTCATGCTGTGTCCTCTTGTCCTGCTATTTTTCTTATATTTAAACATGTTAGACTCTTTCACCTTGTTTATGCCCCTAAGGTGTTTAAATGTCTCGATCATATCACCTCTCTACCTCCTTTGCTCAAGGGTATACATATTGAGCTCTGTTAATCTGTCCTCATATGTCTTCTGATGCAGTCCCTGCACCATTTTGCTGCCCTTCTCTGGACTGCCTCAATTTGGTTAATGTCCTTGTGAAGATTGTGGCCTCAATACCTGCACGCCAGTACTCAGATGGGGCCTAACCAATGTCTTGTACAGAGGATTATTACCTCCCTCTTACGACTTGTGATACCTCTACTAATACACCCCAACACCCCTAGCCTTACCTACTGCTTTAGAGGTCTGCTTGATGATTTTAGGTCATCAGTGATGATGATGCCCAAGTCTCTTTCTTCCTTTGTGACTGCTAGCAACTCCTCCCAGCCTATAAGTGGCTTCAGGGTTTCTCTTCCCTATGTGCATGATTTTGCACTTCTTTGCATTAAATCCCAGTTGCCACTCTTCTGACCATTTTGCTAGTTTATCCAGATCTCTTCTCATTCTGCCCACCCCATCTGGATCATCTACTGTTGCAGATCTTGGTGTCATCTGCAAACAGACAAGCCTTACCCTCTAGTCCATCTGCGAGGTCACTAATGAAGATGTTGAATAGGACTGGCCCCAGGACTGATCCCTGAGTACCCACTTTGACTTGCATCTCTTCTGACTGTATACCATTTACCACCACTCTCTGTTTTCTGCCAGTCAACCAGTTTGCCACCCAGTTGACCAACTTCTGACCCACCCGAGCCTACTCTAGCTTATTTATCAATCTTCTATGTGGAACAGTGTCAAAAGCTTTGCTGAAGTCAAGGTAGGCGACATCAACTGCTCCCCTTGGTCCACCACTCTGGTTACCCAGTCAAAGAAATCTATGAGATTAGTTTGACAGGACCTTCCTTTGTAAACCCATGCTGTCTTGGATCCTGCGCCTCATGGATTCCAGGTGCACTATCCTTTCCTTAAGGAGTGCCCCATAATCTTGCCCACTACTGAGGTAAGACTGACTGGTCTGTAGTTTCCGCCTCCTCCCTGCTACCACTCTTGTGGAGCGGGATCACATGAGCCCTTCTCCAGTCTTCTGGGACCTCTCCTGTGCTCAGAGACTCACTAAACAATTCTGCTAATGGCTCTGCTAGTTCCTCCTTTAGCTCCTTAAGTACCCTGGGATGTATGCCATCAGGTCCCATTGCCTTATCCACCCTGAGCTTAGCAAGCTCTTGTAGGACCCTTTCTTTTGTGAAGGGGTAGTGCTCCTCCTCCCCCTGTGTCCATGATGCTGAGCTGTGGGCCTGCCCTACCTTCTCTTCAGTAAATACTGAGCAAAAGTATCTATTTAGGATAGATGCCTTTACAGGGTCCTCCTCCTCATATGCTCCCTTTTCTCCATTAAGCTTAGCAATACCCCCTCTGGACTTTCTCCTTTCACTAATGTATCTATAGAAAGTCTTGTCACCTTCTTTTACTGTTCGTGCTAGTGTTTCCTCAGTTTGGGACTTTGCCTGCCTTACTGCCTTACCTGCTTCCCTTAGGGCAGTTTGGTATGCCTCCCTATCTTCATCCCGCTGTGTTCCCTTATATTTCCTGAAGGCCAGCCTTTTGGCTCTGACCTTTCTGCTACTGTATTTGAGAACCAAAGTGGTTTTCTTCTTCTTTGCACTTCCTTTTCTGTCTAACACAATGGGATGTTGCTTCAAGTATTGTATCCTAATGCTTGCCCCTTTGCCTGTACCTCCCCACCTGTGTTTCTTTTTGCCAGGGCTAGCTTAACTCTGTTGGCCATCTTATCAAAGTCAGCTCCTCTGAAGTCCCATATTTTTGCCTTGGAATGGGATGATTTAGATGTAGTAGCCAAATTGAACCATACCATGTGATGGTCACTGGCCCCCAGGTGACCTTCTACCTGGAGATCTGTGATCCCTTCTTTGTTAGTCAGTACTAGATCTAGGATAGCCCTGTCTCTTGTGGGTTGCTGTACCAGTTGTTTGAGGCCCTCCTGCAGGGAATCCACTATGAGTCTAGTTCTGGCAGATGTTCCTGCTGGTATTGACCAATCTATATCTGGCATGTTGAAGTCTCCCATTATCAGAACCTCCCCTTTAGCTGTCATGTTTTGTATATCTTCTAACAGTAATGTGTCTATGTCCTCCCTCTGGTCTGGGGGCCTGTAGACAACCCCAGTTCTTATGGCTGTCCCATTTCCTGTTTCCAGGGTGACCCACAGTTCTTCTGGCTCCTTATGTGTATTCTGAATTTCTGTAGCTTTGATATTTTCATTGACATACAGGGCCACTCCTCCCCCCCTTTTTGCACCTCGGTCTCTTCTGAACAATACGTAGCCAGGTACTGAAGTCTCCCAAGTGTGGTTACTGGTAAACCACGTCTCACTAATTGCTACTATGTCCAGTTTAGCCTCTGACATTATTGTTATCAAAATTCTTTCAATGAGCAATACAAGTCAGACCCTGTCTCAGGCATCATTTACACAACCATTCATTTATGGTTTGATCTTGCTGATTTGATACTCAATAGCTCTGAGAATAGGAATAATTTCAGAAAAACAAATGTCTGTCCCTAAATCAACAAGTCTGTTAGTTAGTGCAACAAAATCTTGCTGGATATTTTATACAGAGTCATGGACAATATTATTAGCTTCAGCACATATAACAGTTAAGGATCTATCGCTGCAGTCATGTAAAATATTATCAAGCATGACTGTTACGTCCAACATTTCTGCTCCTCTAAAGGAGGAGCAAGATCTATTTATTTTATCTGAATTTCAGATAGCCCTACCAAGGTGTTGGATGGGGGAGCCACGCAAGACATACACTTGTCTAACACTGTGGGAACTAGGGCTAGAACTAATCTTCATGTCAGTCAGAGCAATTTGATTGTTATTTTCTACATTAATAAAATTAGTTGCTACTGAGGTGGGATTTGTAACTGGACTATGCTGGGGGAGTGCAATTCTGGGCCCCAAGGGTCAGGCTCATACCTCTCAAGTGTCCCTGATTTTCAGGGACGTCCCTGATTTTGCTTCAAAATTTTACTTTGTCCCTCCTAAAATTTGTGTTTTTGTGGCTAAACAGTGGGGACTGTAAGCACAAAATAATGTCAATCATTAAAGTTACAGACTTGTTCTTCTTTAGAAAATGCATTTTGCACTAAGTCCCATATTCTGCCAGCTTTCTGGGTGGATATCTCTAATTTTGAAGAGGTGTCCCTGATTTTGGCCCTTTGTCCCTGATTAATTTAAGCCTTGTCCCTGATTTATAAGGCAGGAGGTTGAGAGGTATAGTCAGGCTAGAAAAAGCAGTACTTGGACCTGCTTGCAAGAAATATGTGCCAGAACTAATAAATTCTGACATGCTTTGATCATCTCTATTCTGAGAAGGTGCTAGATCTGAGAAGGGAGATCCATACACTTGTAGACAGTGTTCACAAGTGTTCAGATGTATCAAACATATGCCATTTTATAATCTTATATATTTTATGGAGATTGCTATGCAAACTACAAATACAGAACTGAATCATACTTTCAAGGTCTAGGGCTTTTTGTTGCAAACTCAGTGCATCTTATTTTTCAAGCTCAATTTAGTTCTGAAAATATTCTTAAAACAGTACAAAAAAACCCCACAAAGTAAGTCAAATGAATACAACTACAAGGGTGCCCTATCACCTCATAGGTACACATTTTTATGTTTGCTTGTACATATGCACAAGAAACATACTGCGGCAGCTTGCAGTATTAGTGAATTGTGGAGGTGTGGCAGTGTCATGACCAATGCCAGCAGTCCATTTTGGGGCTGGTCCCTGTGGCGCCAATAGAGGAGCACACTATCGATGACAGCAGTATTGTAGCATGCCACCAGCTTGAAATAAACCCCCTGCTGCAATCAGGGTGCTCCCCATCATTTAACAATCAGCTATTTTTGCTGCTGGAGCGGTCCCCGATTCCAGCGGCGAATCACAGCTTGCCTTGTCTGGTGTCCCATTTCAATAAACATAGTGGCAGCTGTCACCTGCCACCTCTCACAATCCCCATGGAAGCCAATGAGGGTGCCCAATCCTCCTGTCAGCATGCCCCCTCCCCAGTTCATTTGCCAACAGGGTAGTCCAATCCCCATCAGCATAATGTTCCCCTCATTTGTTGTTAATAAACATGGTGGTGGCTGGCACCGTCCACTTCTCACAGTCCCCATGAAAGCCAATGGGGGTGCCCAATCCCCCTGTCAGCATGCCCCCTCCCAAGTTCATTTGCCAGTGGGGGAGCCCAATCCCCATTGGCATAATGTCCCCTCCCCATTTGTTGTGTGCCGTGGGGTGCCCAATCCCTCTCAGCTCATGTGCCCCCCAATACACTCTGTATGTGTTGACAGGGTGACCAATCCTCATCGGCTACAGCCCCTCCCAACAAACACCCAGATGGCACACTGGGGTCCCTGTAAGAGAAAAACCCTTCTGGGAGGTCTTTTCTTTTCTTTTAAACCCTGTAAAAGAAGAAAACCATCGCTCATTGTCTCTGGTGCCCCCTCCCCAACCCGCACCCACCCTCTGTGCACCCGACCTCCCCACACCCCCCTTACCCCATACTTACCTCCAGAGCCTGGTGCAATGATCTTTGGCCTAGCAGGAACAAGTCTGCACTCTTCAAAGGTGACCACAAACTGAAGAAATGCCAGTAAGCTTTATAATGGCATAAATGGGGGGGGGTCAACTTAGGTGGATATCTCTGCCATTTTTGTGAATTTTTGCACCAAATTTTCAACATGGGGTTCTTGGGACCCCATCTCATGAATTAGGTGTCTGTCATCAGTTTATTCAGTCCCAAAGGTGATTTCGCAGTCACTGCACGGAATCACCATTCAGGACTGATTAATGAAACGACAGTGTCACTGTTCATGAACTGGGCTCCCAAAAAGCCTATGTTGCAAATTTGATGAAAAAAATTCCAAAAAATGACTGTGTTACAAGCATGCATTGCACGGTTTCCATGCACACTCGTAACTTCATGAATTTGTAGTATTTTTACACCAGATTTTCAACACTGGCATTTTTTCACACCTCCTTATGAACAGTAAAGCTGTCATTTTTCACATCCTGGCCAAGATGTGTTTTCGCACTTCCAGCACACAATTGCATGGTCGCTGAGGGAAATCAGTGTTTGGGACAGAGTAAGAAAATCACAGTAACACTGTTCATGAGTGGAGGTCCCAAAATGGCTATGTTGAAAATTTGGTGACAAAAGTTCATAAAATGACTATGTTACGAGCATGCATTGCACAGTTTCCATGCACACTCATAACTTCAAGAATTTGTAATATTTTCACTCAGGATTTTCAGCAGTGTCAATTTTGCACATCTCCTTATGAACAGTACAGCTGTCATTTTCCACCTCCTGTCCAAGATGTGTTTTTGCACATCTAGTGCACAATGGCGTGGTCGCTGTGGGGAATCAATGCTTGGGACAGATTAAGAAAATCATAGTGACACTGTTCATGAGCAGAGGTCACAAAATGCCTATGTTGAAAATTTGATGAAATAATTCCACTAAATGACTGTGTTATGATCATGCATTGCACACTTCCCACATACGGTTGGAAGTTCGAACATTTTTAATATTATCACTCCAGATTTTCAACATTGCCATCTCTTCACACCTCCCCATGAATGGTACAGCTGTAATTTTACATATCTTGCCTGAACTGTGTTTTCACACTTCTGGCGCAGAATGGCATGGTCACTGTAGGCAATCAACTTTTGGGATAGATTAACAAAATCACAGTGCCACTGTTCATTAGCAGAGGTCCCAAATGCTTTCATGAGGTGGGGGGTCACAAAAAGCCATGTTGAAAATTTATAGTGCAAATACCAACAAATGCCTGGGGCATTAGGGTTTCTAACCATGATGTCCCAACCTGTACAGATTGACAGGCATCAGGGGTGGGCCTTTTGATTGAAGGCTGCAATGCTCATGCCATTCAACCCCCACCTCCACCCTGAAGCCAGTGACCGGCATCAAGGTGTGCCTTGGACTCTCCAGCCACAGAGTTCACCCCATTCTCCTATACTGCTACTATTTCAGTGTATGTCCTTATGAAATGGGGTGACTGTAAAGTCAAACAACCCAAGCACACCTCAACACTTGTCGGTGTCTGCAGGATAGGGTGAGGTGAAATGCTGTGAGCATTATGGGTGACGACCCAAAGGCACACCCCAATGCCTATCCATCTCTGAAGGGTGGAGGTGCAGTTGGTGTGAGTTCACTGCCATTCCTATTCTGCATCTGTCTAACTCCTGCTAATATCAGCAAGCAAACATTCGGCATTAACAAATGCTTGTTCTTATTGTAGTATATTACTCCTAAAAATCTCATGGTATCATTTTAAATATTTCATATTTTAGTATCATATACAATACAACAGTTTTTCACAGTATTGCATTAGTCATGCTTGTTTCAAAGTGTTCTAACCCTGGTGTGTTCTACTGTTCCTGAATTCTAAACTTAGATTCAGTCATGCTGTTATCAAGGCCACAAACCATAAATGAAAAAAAAAAAATAAGAAGTTGATGGTAACACAAATCAAACAGTACAAGCACACATAAATAAGTGCTGCATTTACAATGTCGTGTTAGTGCATACCAAAGTGAAAAGTTTGTCCTTTCCATACCCAGCTGTTGAATTCTCTCATTGCCAGCATCTAACTAAAAATCAAAATGTACCTTAAAATTCTATGCATCTAGAGCTGCTGAAATAATAAAAGTGACAAAAGAGAAAAGTACTTTAGCAAAGTGCTTAAGTGTCACAAATCTTTATGCTATAAAAACTTCGCAATAATTCATACCAAGAATTGTTCATGACTCTTGCCATGCACACATGTGGCATAATGATTACTCACACTTCACCCAGCACATGTTAACGATTTACCTGATCCCATGGAGGTACATTCTGAGTCCTTCTTTACCATAGTTTCCTGTGCTATCCTGGAGGTGGACTCCTCTGCTTTGATCTGCCATGTGGAGCTGGAAGTGGATTTACAAGAGCCCCCCCCCATGACCTCTTTTGAGAAGAGGCCCTCCGCTGCTCACTGATGCTTTTCTAGGTGCCTCATAACTGGGGGTCTTGAGTTGGTCTGCTCCACATCAGAACAGGAGTACAGGGGTCTTCCTTCACTTTGCTGCAATGGGGAGAAACTCTTCCCACCCCTCAAAGTGGCAAGAAGAAGCAACACTTTCCTATGGGTCACTTCCTTTCCCTTCCTGCCTGAGCAGTGTTAAGTCAGAAAAGGTGCCAAACTGAACCAACTGAACCCAGAATGAGCTGGCCTCCTCCCTATATAAGCAAGGGGAGGAGGAGAGAACCATTCATGTCCAGCACCATGTGGCAATTCATGCCATACAAGGACACAAGAAATCAGACTATCCATCTCCAACTGGGGCCTGGTGGGAAAAACCTCTAAGGGAACAAGTTCACACTTGGATCATAGGCAGCCCCTTGAAACCTGTTTTGAACATGAAATTGAGGGAGTGGTTACTCTATAATTTGGATCCCTGGATTCCTTAGTGCTGGTTGGTTTGTATTTAATAATGTCAAGCTGAAGTAGTTCCTGTTTTTTCCAGAGCTTCAGCACTTGAAGGCGAATGCTTACAAGTTAGAGCACATGTAGAGTAGATTGGGGTTGAATGCAGGCAGACTTGTCCTGGATATCCATTATTTTGTTTACCAAGAAGCCTCGAGGTCTGAGAGAAGAAAGGATTTTCTCCCTCCTCATAACAGCTGAGAGGAAAAGACCAGCCACACTTTTGTGTACCATAAAGTGTTCTCAATACAGATCATCTACAGGGCAGGCAGGATAGCCCCATTGAATGGTGTGACCAGTTTAATATGTTTTAACAGGACATGGCTGCCAGCATTCATGCCAACATCTCCACCACTGCCAAGAATATAGCAACCGTTGTCTATCCAAGATATCACAAATGACTAACGTCCAGTTGGTGGGGTTCTGCTGGCTGGATGAGGAGGTTGCATCTCAAGTTCCAGCCAGTTGGAGATGCACCATCTGTAAGGTAGATAACAGTAAAAACAGAGAATTCAGTGTGCACCCTTCCCAATCCCCATGGCAAATTTTTCATATATTACAATTTTCTTTCTGCCTGAATGGCCTACATACTTACTTAATCTCCAAGGGGAGTGGAGATCTCTCTGTGTTCATTTCAGAGTTCTGACATCAATGAAGCCCAGCCACTAAACATCACAGTGGACCTCCTACTGACTGTGTCCTTATTCTAAAATGTATCTGCGGAGTTGATTTCTTTTAAACGGGATGCACTGCCTGAATTGGCTTTCTTTAAATAAGGTACAATCATCACCAAATAGGCAGGTGACTGGTGGTAGCCTGCTAATGGAGACTAACATGCATCTCCAAACCATTAAACAAACACAAAATTACAGCTCAACCCTTGTTCATTTACAAATGTTTATATCACTTTTCTCATTTAGGGCATTACTGGCATGGCACCTAACAGTAAAACAAAGAATTCAGTGGACAACCTTCTCCACCCTCCTGTGCCAAATGTTTCAAATATCATTTGTGTTTATTTAATGCTTGAGAGATGTGTGGTATGCTCCCCACCAGTTCAGGCAGTTAAATTCTGGAAGAGGCATAGAATCAAACGATGCTCCACCATGACATTTGTTAGCTGGGTTTCATTCCTATCAGAGCTCTGAAATGAAAACCAGGAGACACCAACAGCAACAAAAGCTTAAGCCCTCACCCTCCTTGGCTGAAATTTAAGAGATGAAGCAAATTTTCAAAATATCAGTAAAATTCATTAATTCGCAATATCAGACACAGAATAGGCAGTATGTGCAAAAAATAGGTGCTAGGTGTAAAGCAATATTTATCCTGATGTTTTGCACCTGTGCAGTGCTTGATGCTTTTTCAAGGGGAAACCCTTGAAAATGTGCCAAGAGATGGCACCAAATGTCGGGGTGAGCACTGCTTTGCACCTAACACCTATTTTTGCACATATTGACAATTTTGTATCTGGTATTATGAATTAAAGAATGTTGCTGTTATTTTGGAAATCTGCTTCATCTGTTGATGCTTCAGCCACAGTGGGCAAGTGCTTGAGCTTTTTTTTTGTTCTTGGCAGTTCATGTACTTTACTCACTGCACCCCTAAGTAGCTTTGCAGTGGCATAATTGCTTGAACACCAAAAGATCCCCACTCCTCTTGGAGATTAAATTAGTTTTCAGTTACTTTTTGCATAAAGAACATTGTAATATTAGAAAGATTTGCCATGGTGGGGGAGTTGTACACTGAATTCTTTGTTTTTACTGTTAGGTGCCTTGTCAGTAGCAAATGAAAAATGTGATTTAAAAGTCTGTGAAAGAAGAAAGGTTGAGCTGCTAATTTTGTGTTTGTTTGACCACCACTGAGGTAGATCATTTTCCCTGTTAGTTGTTTAAGGCTCTGATGGAGGCATAGGTCCTAGATTATGTGAGCATCATCAGGGCTTCCTTGAGAGAGGGCCTACTACCTGGTCCCTTAAAGGAAAAAGTGGTAAGACCCCTGCAGAAGAAATCCTCTCAGATATGGACAATATCACAGAATATAGATCTATGTCCAACCTGGCATTTTGGCAAAGGGCATGGAGAAGGTAGTTGCTAATAGGGCTGGGAGAACTCAATGAAGTTCTGACCCTTGTTAAATAAGAACCAGAATACTGTGATGTTCTGATTTATTCTGATTAGTTCAGATTAGTTCTGATTTATTGACCAATATTTGAAAAAAATGCAAAACAACATATAAAAGTGACAAAAGTTGCTCACAGTTGGCACAGAGTCCAAAGGAAATAATTTAATGGATTAGTTGTATAAAAATTAAAGTAAATCTGCTAAATAAAAAAGCAGTCAGTGACTACTAGCCCCTTCATGGCTGGCCTATAATGGTAGCAGAGCCTGCTTGGGCCCATGACATGAGTGTTCTGGGGAAGGGAGAGGGAGAGGGAGAGGGAGAGGGAGAGGGAGAGAGAGAGGGAGAGAGGGAGAGAGGGAGAGAGAGAGAAGGAGGAAGAGAGAGAGAGAGGGAGAGAGAGAGAGAGAGAGAGATTATTTTGATGAATGTTCCACTCAGAGCTGAACAGCCCAAAGAAATGGATATGAATGATCAAATGAGCAGCACTAAGAGATCCCACCCACCCTACTCATGTGATGCAACTGCTTTGCATGCCCTGGTGCACTGTGATATATGGTACACTACCTGATCCAAGAGGTGGTAATGTTTTCTAGTACTACGACTACTTCTGTATCTGATAAACAGGCTGAATCCTTAAAGAAGAAAAATGAAAGACGTAGTGATCACCACCCAGTCAGGGCGCCAGTCACACATCGCATTGGTCAAGTGCATTGCAGTCATAAAAAATTTGCCACTGCCACCTGAAGACCTAATGACACCATCACAACACAATTACATCCCTCTTAGTTCCACAATTGCTGCCAGCCAGTGTCAAGTAATTTAAGTATCAATGATAAAATATAGTAATAATCTCAGCCCAGTTACTGTAAATGAAATGTAACCAGGTTAGCATGCCACACACATACAAACAATAAAGAAATTATATGAATTTTGAATTTAGTAGCATTTTTTTCTGTGAAGTATTTACAGCCAAATATGGGGGACGTGAGAAATATACAAGAAGTATTCAGTTTCTGGGTTTCAGGCATCTGCTAAGCCATGCACTGTATAAAAATTAAAACAGTCAGGATCAATTGCTGAGGGCAAAAAAAAAGTGGCAAGTTGTAGTAGTAAGGACTGGAGTAAGGACAAAAAATGATAAGTAGTAGTTGTGACTTATGAGGACAAAAACTGATAGTAGCAGTAGTAGTAGTAGTAGACAGCAGTACCCTAACTTCCAGATCAGATAGTGGTACCAGGTACCACCAAGTAAGTTTGTGACATGAAATGCGGTTGCTTGTTGTATTTGTTTTGGACTCTGAACCCACTGATGTTATTGTTTTTTTTCTATTCTGTGCTGCTCATGTGATCATTTAAGTTAATAGTGGCCTGGACTAGTGCGTTCTGACCTGACTTGTTGCACTTAATTGCTACCTCATGTAGTAGCCCTTATTCACAAAGTATTTTCACCACAGGCACACATTCTTGAAAGTGTTTTGTGGATAGAGCCTGCTCAGAGCAGTCAGTGTACGTTTTATTCAGGTGTCACATTTGAAATTAAAGTGAGGAATGTTGACTTTGAGAAATGTGAGGCGCTCAGCATTTTCTGGTGTTAAACAGGATTGTGTGTCAGTAATGACATTACCAGCTGAACTAAACAATCATTCTGAACAGATGCTAGTCGGAGTGTAATTCATGTACTTCATTGCAATATTTACTAAAGCAGACCACATATTTTGTTTGGATTTCCAGTATTTCAAATGATCTACATTCCAGCTGATATTGGGCTCTGCCAGGTACATTTCAACAATGGTCTGTGTTGAGTCTGTGTTACAAGAGGCAGATGAAGAAGATGTTACAATTGCATCTTCTAAGTGACTCCAGAGACATGAAACTGAACCAAGTGACTGTGAGACAGTGCTATCATGCTTGGCTGGTGGTGAAGAAGAAGATTTGACTGCAGTGGCTGAGGATGAGAAAGAGGGAGAAAATGCTGCAACAGTAGAGGAAGGGCCACCTGATGCTGTGCTGCTGTGTTGTGAAGAAAATTCTGAATGTGGTGCTGCTGTTGTACTCTGTTTCATGACAGCACTTACCTCACCAATTATTTCTTGTTTGTTTTTCTCGAAACAAGTGTCATCATCATCACTCAATAGTTGTTCTGATTTATACCATGGGTCCAAGATTGTTCTTTAATGTAGTATTCAGAATGAAGCATTTTACATAGTTTATCATCATCTTCAACATTTTTGATCATACATCTCATTAGATCCTGTTGTATTCTGGGGTTCAACCAGCACGTGCCAACAGCACCACTGGCAGTCTGTGTGATCATGGAACTGTCTTGCTTCACTAACTTTCCCCTAATTAGATTCAATCTGATTTTTAAATTTTTTATTAGGGGTACCACCTGGCTGAGAGTTGCTAACCTCCCTGGTGATTTCCTCAGATGGCTGGAGCAGGAAAATTAGAAACTCTGGCATGGCCCACTGTGGTGGAGTAATATAGACATCCTCATCACCAATTTTATTTTCTAAGATGTACTGCCTGACAGCTTTTTTTTGTTCCAGCAGCCTTTGGAACATATAAAAGCTTGAATTCCATTGAGTAGAAATGTCTTGGATCAGTCTGTGCAAAGGTAAACTGTGCTCCTGCTGTATTTTTTCAAACAAGTGACAGGATTGCTTGAGTAACTGAAATGAGTACATATTCTTTTAGCAGTGCTATCAAGATCCTTAATCTCCCTGTTGTCATCAAAAAAACCGTGAACTATTAAATTTAAGCAATGCACAAAGCAGCGGATGTAAACAAAGCCCCCCCTTCTCCAAGGCCTTCCTTATGTTGAATCCATTATCAGCAACTATAAGGCCAACTGACATCCCTTGTGAAGTGAGCCATTGCTGTATTGTTTTTTGGAGCTCTTCATTGATGTTATATGAGGTATGTTCAGATGGAAAATAAAACCTTCTTAGAACAGCAAAGTGCAATGTTTCATTGTCCCCAGTTTCACGTTATTTTATCGAAACATGCGTAATGTGCTGTGACAGACATGAAGGGGTCAGGCTGACAGCTTGTCCAAATATCTGTTTTGAGATGCACCACCCTTCCAACAGCATTGCACAAGACACATCTTAATTGTTTACATACGATATCATAAAGATCTGGAATCCCTGTTGTTGAGAAGTATTTCCACCATGGTATACTACATCGAGGTTCGAGGTACTCAGTCAGCCACCTGACTCCTACATGTTCAACCACATTATATGGTAGCAAATCAACAGCTATATTTCAGAATTTTTTTTGGTAGTTGTAACAACAATAGGGTGAGTCGAGGCATATTTGTCTATGCTTATATGTTTCTGAGATGGTAAGCTGTCTCCTTGAAAGAGGAGGGCTTTAGAACACATGATCACTTTCAGTAACAGTCGGAGGAGTCCTTTGAATGGCAGGAAGTGGTGGTGGAGGTGTTTCAGTAGTGCTGTGGGGGCTGCCACTGCATTCATCTATGGGTGTTACCCCTGAGTGTAGTGAGCTATCACTGACACCTTCTCTTTGAGACTCACAACTGAACTTCTCAATAATGTCATGATATCTGTCTAGGTGCCTTTTCAATGCTGCAGTTCCCAATGCTCCTTTCTTTTTACCCCTGTTGATTGGCCATTTACAAATAGCGCATGTTGCTATCAACTCATTGGAATCACTAATGGAGAAGCATGACCAACCAAAATATATTTTTTTAGTTTTTTTCCCAGGAAGGCATAACACCTCAGCCACCTTTTCAGGATCCCACCCTCCCAAATTTTTCTTGGGCCTCTTCCTCTTGTGGTTTATTCCAACTGTCCCCCTCCACAACCAAATCATTTTTCCTGTTTCTTCAACCATAGCAATTTTTACACCCTCCAGTAAACCTTGTGCTGCCTGATCATTCTCTTTGTCTTGGCTATTAGTATTACCCTAGGTGGGTTCATCCTCAGAATAATCGTATGAGGGACTGGTAGTAGCATAGTATGCAATTGTTTTCCATACCGTTGAGTACCTCTGTGAGTGGAACCCACCAAGCCTTTAGTTTTTTTAACTACATAACTTTTTTTTTTACTTGGGACTGATGATAATCCGAGACATTCACCTTATTTGGATTCAAGCATTTGCTTGAAAGACAAAACCTTAGGCATGAAAAATCACTTTTTGGGGTTTTGTTTTCTTTTCCCCTTTCAGGCTGATTACTTTCTTTTGCAGTGCCACGGCCTGCCTGAGAAACAAAATGTGCCTCATCAACACTTTGATCCATTTTGTTACAAAAGATCCCTCTAACGTGATGTCCTTCTGATGACTCCCACCCACAGGTCAGGGACAAATTTACTGTCATGACTCATGACTGTACAGTGTACACAGCATGCCAGCAGCACAGCAGTACATCACCACTTCCTTCCAAGATTACGGGACTGGATCCTACAATACAGTTACTGTTAAGTGACCAAATTCAGCAACTGTTAAGTGTGCCTCAGAATTTGAATTGGAGATGCAGACACATCTGGTGCATTAGCTGCATGCAGCACAGTCCGATACTGGGGGTTGGTTAATTCTTATACTTACTGTAATATTATGCAATATACCATAAAACTAATGGTAATAAGTAATAATGGGGAATGAGTGATGACGATGACTCTTGTGTGTAGTACTTGAACTTTACTTTTGTTTTATTCTAAACAGACTGCTACAAGTCACAAAGTCAGATTATCCACTGGGCCACCCACAGCCAGCAGCACAGGGCAGTCGTATCAACTTGTATATTGTTTTTCTGAACAGCATTTTGTTTTTCAATACATGAAATTGTGAATGAACATAAGTGATTGTGATTCATGATTGGATGGCACAAGTGAAAGATTTATTTTTCCATCCTGCTGCCCTTGCCCTGTACACACAGCTGCACTGAAGCCAGGATTTCAGGGACTGTTGCATTTATTGTAGGCCACCCTGCAGTCTCTCTCTCTCTCTCTCTCTCTCTCTCTCTCTCTCTCCCCCCTCTGGACATCACAGTCAAAGATTTATTTTGCCACCCTTCTGCCCTTGCCTTGTACACACAGCTGCACTGAAGTCAGGAAAAAAAAGTATTCTGAATTTCTGAAACTGTTACATTTATCATGAGTCACCCTGCAGTCTCTCTGTCTCCCCTCAGGACATCACAGTCAAAGATGTATTTTGCCACCCTGCTGCCCTTGCCCTATACACACAGCTGCACTGAAGCCAGGAAAAAAATATTTGGGATTTCTGGGACTGTTACATTCATTGTAGGCTACCCTGCAGCCCCCCCACCCGGATGTCACAGTAAAAGATTTATTTTGCCAGGTTGCTGCCCTTGCCCTGTACACACAGCCACACTGAAGCCAAAAAAAAAGGAACTGGGGCTTTTATGTAACTGTGGAATTTATCTGGAACCCACAGTAGTCTCTCCCTCTCTCCTCTGGATCTGGAATGGCACAAGTCAAAGATTTTGCCAGCCAGCCTTTTCTCATGTACATACAGCTACACTGGCTGAGGTGAAGAAAAGAAAACAATCTTTCATTCGGGATTTTCTGTAACTGTAATCTCTCTTGGGCCCCCAGTAGTCTCTTCCTCTGTCATCTGGATCTAGAATAGCACAAGTCAAAGATTTTGCCAGCCTGCCTTTCTCATGTACACACAGTTAAACTGTCTGAAGCCCAGAAAAGAAATAAAAACTTTCATTTGTAATTTTCTGTAACTGTAATCTCTCTTGGGACCCCAGCAGTCTCTCCCTCTCTCCTCCGGATCTGGAATGGCACAAGTTAAAATTATGTAAGCCTGCCCTTTCTCATGTACACACAGTTACACTGCCTGAGACCAAGAAAAGAAAAAAAGTTTAATTTGTTATTTTCTGAAACTAATCTCTCTTGGGCCCCCAGTAGTCTCTCTCTCTGTCACTCTGAATCTGGATGGAATGGCAGAAGTCAAAGATTTTGCCAGCCTGCCCTTCCTCATACACAATCACACAGTACAGTACTTTGTGTTTGCAATTTGCATCCCCCTCCATCCATCATTATCTCCCCAGTCCCAACTACTCGAGTACCCAACCCACCTTCACCCATCCCCAAAGATCAGTTTCTCTCCCCCTCCATAATTTCTTCTGTTGTTCCCTCCCCTCTGGCTCAATTGATTTCTGGTAGATTTAAACATTTTTGGGGAAGGTTGGCAGCTGAATTTGGCACTTTTAGTTCTCTACTGTTGAGCACAGCTCCTGCTGCTGCTGCTTTTCTGTGATCCTCCTCACTCTTCAGGGCCACATGTCACACTCAGCATGGTTATATACTGTGAGTGCATCAGTGACCTTATGTTGCCTGATTGGATGCTGCCGACCACCTGTACATGCTGATGGCATTCCCATGGCAACAAACAACAAAATCGAGGAAATGGCAAATACACACACACCTGGAACTGGACATCTAGAAATATAGAAACATAGAATTTGATTGCAGATAAGGACCGCTTGGCCCACCTAGTCTGCCCATTTCCCTACCTAACGGATAAGCTGCAGATCCTAGTTAACCAACAGCCTACTTCCTCCTACCCCCCACTAGAATTTCCTTATGTCTGTCCCATGCATTCTTGAATTCCTCCACTGTTTTTGACTCTATGACCTCCTCAGGAAGGCTGTTCCATGTATCCACAACCCTCTCTGTGAAGAAATACTTCCTCACATTACCTGTGAGCCACCCCCCCATCTTCAAATTGTGCCCCTTGTTTTTGCACATCTCTTTTCTGAAAGATGCTACCCTCTTGGACTTTGTTGATTCCTTGAGGTATTTGAAAGTTTCTATCATGTGCCCCCTCTCCTCCTTTCCTCGAGGCTATACATCTTGGTTCCTTTAGTCTTTCTTCATATGTCTTCTGATGCAGACCCTGCATCATTTTGGTTGCCCTCCTCTGACAGCCTCCACCTGTCTATGTCTTTGCGGAGATGGGGTCTCCAGAACTGCACACAGTACTCCAGATGTGGTCTTAACAACTGTCTGTAAAGAGGGCAAACAACTTCCTGTTTTCTACTGGTGATGCCTCTCCCTATGCATCCCAGTATCCCCCCAGCCCTCCTTACTGCCTTCTCACATTGCTGGACCACCTTTAAGTCATCTGATATGACTACCCCCAGGTCTCTTTCCATTTTAGTTACTGTCAGTATCTCACCCCGCATTGTGTACTCTTCCCCTGGATTTTTGTTTCCCAGGTGCATTACTTTGCACTTCTTTGCATTGAATTTAAGCTGCCATACATTTGACCATTCCTCCAACCTTGCCAAGTCCCTTTTCATCCTTTCCACTCCACCTTGTGTATCAACCCTGTTGCAGATCTTTGTGTCATCTGCAAAGAGACATACTTTCCCTTCCAGTCCCTCTGCAATGTCACTTATGAAGACATTAAAAAGGACCGGCCTCAGTACTGAACCTTGTGGTACCCTACTAGTAACCCTCCTTTCTTCACTGTGGACTCCATTTACTATTACCCACTGTGTCCTGTTGTCCAACCAGTGTTTTACCCAGGCTACCACCCTAGGCCCCACTCCCAGGCTGGCTAATTTGTTTATTAATCTTTTGTGCAGGACTGTGTCAAATGCCTTGCTAAAGTCTAGGTAGGCAATGTCCACAGCCCTTCCCTGGTCTACTGCTTTGGTCACCCAGTCAAAGAAATCAATTAGATTTGTCTGACATGACCTTCCCAGTGTGAATCCATGCTGCCTTGGGTCCTGTGCCCCATTGGCCTCTAGGTACTCAACAATTCTTTCCTTCAGAAGTGATTCCATCATTTTCCCTACCACTAAGGTCAAACTGACAGGTCTGTAGTTTCCTGCCTCTGTCTTGTTCTCACTTTTGTGAAGGGGAATCACATCTGCCCTCCTCCAGTCCTCAGGTACCACCCCATCCTCCCATGAATTATTAAAAAGGGTAGTCAGTGGTGTTACTAATTATTCCCTTAGTTCTTTTAAAATTCTGGGGTGAATCCCATCTGGCCCCATTGCTTTATCCACCTTCAGTTTTAAGAGTTCTTTCAATCAATCAATCAATCAATCAAATCTTTATTTATCCAGGTGATCACCATTGAGCAAGCTCATTTACAAGGTGGACCTGCTGTTGACAGGGACAATTGTACAGTTACATATAAATATACATAATACAAAGGAACAAAATGTTTACAATAACTATAGGAGCAGAATATTTACATTCCAAGGCACATGTACAAGAAAGATATACATAACACAACCCGAACATGATATATATATATATATATATATATATATATACAATTCCCACAGGAGCAGGATGTGTATGGATGTCATATAGAAACCATAGAAGAAAAAGATTATTTATATTCCTGTCCAGCAAGAACACGTTACAGGCCTGGATAGAAATTCCTAAGCTATCGAGGTGTGCATAGCAGTGTCTAATGCTTAGGTTAATGTGGCAGAAGGAGAAAAGACTAATATCAACCCCCCAATCCAGAGTGCTTCTATTGACCAGATTAGGAATTTCCCCCTGCTTTTCCATTGTGAATACTGAGCAGAAGTATTTGTTCAGTATCCCTGCTTTTTCACTGTCGCTCTATGCCCAACCACCTTCCTCTTTGTTTAGCCTCATTATCTCTTGGCTATCTTTTCCTCTGTTTGGGCCTTTGCTATTCTGACTACCTTACCCACTTCCTTATGCTTTAACTGGTACAGTTCTCTGTCCTGCTCCTTCTGTGTTTCGTTATACTTCCTGAATGCTGTCTTTTTTTTCCTTACCTTCCCCGCCACTTCTTTTGAGAACTATAGTGTTTTTTTCTTTCATTTTGATTTATTTGTTTCAGACAAAGGCTTGTTGCCTCTGTGATGGCGGTTTTGATGTTTCCCCATTGTTGCTCCACCCCACCTTCTTGCCTGTTTGCTAGTGCTTTTCTGAGGCACTCTCCCATTTTGACAAAATCAGCCCTCCTGAAGTTCAGTACCTTTACTTTTGTGTGGCTTGACTGTACAGCTAATTTATCATGAACCACACTGTTTGGTGGTCGCTTGTTCCCAGATAGCTAATCACTTCAAGATCAGCGATCCTCTCTCCATCCCTATTTGAGAGTACAAGGTCTAAGACTGCTCTCTCCTGAGTGGGTTCCAAAACTAGCTGTCTGAGGCATGCCCCCTGTAGGGCATCAAGAATGGCCCTGCTCTTGGATGTGGCTGCAGCAAAGGTGCTCCAGTCAACATCTGGCATATTCAGGTCCTCCATCAGCAATATCTCCCCTTTCTCTGCCATCCCAAGGATGTCTAATATCAGTTCCTTGTCCATTTCTTCCCCCTGAGATGGGGGTCTGTATACAACCCCTGTGCAGATTGTGGAGCCATTTCCAGTCTCCAAGGTGACCCACAGTGCCTCCTCTCCTCCCTGTTTACCCTTTAGTTCTGTTGCTTTATCCTTTCTCTTACATAGAGAGCTACTCCTCCTCCTCTTCTTCCCTCCCTGTCCCTCCTGTAGGTTGTGTACCCTGGTATGTTGACATCCCAGTCATGGTTCTCTGTGTACCATGTTTCTGTGACTGCCACAATATTCAGGCATCTCTCTTCCATCAAGGCCACCATTTCTGGGAGCTTTTTACCTAGACTATGGGCATTGGTACTCATTACCCTCCATTTTCTTATGGTTTTATTTCTTTTTGCCCCATCCCTGTCCCTACTGCCTTTGTCTTTTTCTCCATTTACCCCTGCCCTTCTCCCTATTGACTGCTCTATTTTGGTGTTTATCTCACTAATTACCCTGAGTTTTGGGGGGGCTAGGATTTCCCCTTCTTCTCTTCAGTACCTCCCCTTGGTAGTTTAAATGCTTGCCACTGAAGCATTTAAACCTATCACCTAGGATCCTGGTTCCCTTCCAGGATAGATGCAGACCATCATTCCTGTATAGGCCTGCAATTCTCCAAGTAGATACCCAGTCCCCAAAGAAGCCAAATACCTGAGCTCTGCACCAGCTTTTCAACCAGTCATTGAATCCCATGGTGTGGAGTGCCCTAGCCTCATCCATGCCATAGACAGGTAGCACTTCTGAGAAAGTTACCATGTGTGCTACTTGTCTAAGGCCCCTTCCCAACTCCACAAACTCCTGTTGCACTGCTCTGATCCCATTCTCAGCCAGGTCATTCATCCCTAGGTGGATAATGACATCCAGCTCCCTCCCCCTTGCTGCTGCTCCCATGATCCTGAGGATTAATTTCCTGTCTCTCCAAGACTTGGCACCAGGCAGGCCCCTTACCTCCCTTTACCCTCCCTCCCCCAGTTCTACCCCCCTCAATTGAGTCCCCCACCAGGAGTTGTTTCTTTCCCCATGGGGTCCAGGGTCACACTCCTGTGGGTCTCCATTGTGGAGGTTCCCAGCATCCTCCTAGGTCTCCACTGCAGGTGCCTCCATAGAGGAACCATGCTTCACCAGAGTGGCAAATGAACTGTGGAGAGGCACAACTGGAGGGATGCATCTCTGTTCCACCACCCTCACCCTCCCTGAGCTCACCGTGGTCCAACCACTCCTCTTTCTTGGCATCCTCTGAGGTAGTGGCAGTGGCCTGGGTGGTGCCTGGGTGGGGGAGCAGGTTTCCCAAATCCTTGCCAGGTCTGCATGGAGACAAACAACCTCGTCCCTCAGACCAGACAAGTGCCTGCAAATAGGGCAGCAACGCGGTTTCCAGAATGTCTCCTGGAAGACTGCTGCTCCACAGCCAGTGCATTGCACCACTCCCCACTTGTCTGTGTCCCTTTTAGTTACAGATGCTTTTTCGTTTTTTGTTCTTGTTTTAGTGTGTGCAAGCTTGTGAGTGTCTCTACCCCCTGTTCAGTGTGCAGTGCCTTTAAGGATATGAACAGGTGTATGTTGTTATCAGTTTTGAGGAATTGATGCCAGATCCCTTGTAATAAAGGAAGTTATGTGCTTGGGATGGATTGGGTGAGGGGAAGGGTAGGTGGGAGTAAACCTATGCTGTCCAGAAACAGTCACTTACAACTCTTACCCTCCACCCCAGGGAGTGCCTTCCTTCCTTTCAGACACCTATGTCACAAAGGCTAAGTAACAGGTCTAGTTACAACTGACTACAAATATCTCCCAGCTACAGTTCCTCCCTAGTAAATTAAAGTTAAAGCTAAGAAAAGTCCACCCCAAAAACAGAAGCAATACTAGTTACTTACACAGGTCCAAAAAGTAATAATTCTAATAAATAATTCTAATAAATCTACAGTGAAGTCCATATTTATCCAGGTCCATAGATTGCGGATTTGATCCATGGGTCCGGATCTCCAGCAGAACAGTCTGCCCAGCCCTAGTTGCTAATCAGCTGGTTCAACACTTACAAAGTACTGACACCCTCAAACCACTTAAATTTGCATTCCATCACAGGCAAAGCATGAAGACCATCCTGGTTAAGGTAATGGTTAAGGTGTGCAATGATGCCTACTTAGTGAGGGTACCAGGTCAATATAGGACTACCTGAACAGCACGGCAATAACTGAGCAACAGGTAGTGCTAAAACTTGAACAGCGACAGGGATTTTTAAGCCTATGGGAAGACCTGCTACCCATGTTGCTGTATGCTCTGCTGGGGGAATGTTGAAGAGGCTGCCCGTGCGGTGCCTGGTCGAGCCGCTCTCATGGTGCAGTGGCTAGAGCTCCAGCACCTGGCAGCATAGGGGACCCAGGTCTGTGGTTCAGTTCCCCCAGGTCCCATAGTGTTGCATTTTTTATTTATATAGAAATAGTGAATTCCCCCCTCCCAACTTAAACCCCTTCCCCAAAGTCCCCCCGAGTTGGTTATCTATAGTTCTGGAAGTGTGGGGGGCAAAGCCCCTCATGTCTTGGGTGTGTGGGGGTGGAGACCCCAGCAAAAAAAGACACAGTCCCATTGCACATAATGGGACATGCGCCTATGTTGAATGGTCAGTGTTTTTACCAACGTTGTTTCCTCAAGTTGCTGTTTTGACTGCGGTATTCAGTTGAGCATGGTTTCATCTGCAACATTATGACCCTGTGTCCTTAGTGAGGGATCAGGGAGAGGTATCCATTATTATTCACCTTGAACTAACTGCAGCTTTGGACACCATTGACCATGGGAAGTTGTTGGGCATACATGAGGTCTTCATTTGGATAATTGTATAGTGGTTCTGCCCTTTCCAATCAGAAATTATGCAGTCTGTCTTGGTAGGTGACTACCTACTGGAGTTAGTTGTCCTGGTCTGTGGTGTCTCTCAAATGTCTCTCCTCTCTCACATGTTGTTTGTAGTGTACCTCCTTCCACTGAAGGAAACCATAAGACAGTATAGCCTAGAATTTGACTGCTATGAAGATGAAACCCAGCTGAATCTGTCTTTTTGTGCCAGACTCTTGTCATCTCACACTAAGATTAGCAAGTAAGTAAGATATTATTTCTTGCGTACCCTTTCCCTGGGGCTCATGGCACTGTACAGGATACAGGCAATAATTTAAATAGTGCTGCGAACAGAGAATTAAAAGACATATATATGATCCAGCATAAAACAATTATAGCAGCTAGGCTAGCAAAAGGTAAAAAAAAATGATGAAATCCCACATGCCTCTTTACAAAGATGTGCCTTAAGTCCCCATTTGAAAACCTCTAGTGAGGAGGCCTCCCTCAAGGAGCTTGGGAGTGTATTCCACAGAGCTGGTGCTGTCACCTAAAAACAATGATCTTCTGAGGTTTTAAGATGGGCCCTGGGAACCACTAGGATGCTCTCCTCAAAGGAACAGAGAGAGTGCAAGGGGTGGGCAAGACTCATGAGATTACACAGGTAGCTAGGTCCCAATCTGTATAAGGCCTTGTAGGAGAAAAGACCCACTTTGGAGGTGATCCTACACCTCACAGGCAGCCAGTGCAGATCATTCTGGATCAGGGTTACATGACAGGAGCTCAGAAGGTCCATCAGCATCCTGGCTGCTGCATTCTGCACCAGCTGCAGGTGACACAGAACTCATCCACTGACCCAGAGGTAAAGAGCATTTGTCGTTGTTTCAAGGATATCAAAGCTTGCATGGGAGTCCAATTGGCTGGTTCTTAACCTGAGAAAGACAGAAGTGCTTTTGGTGGGCTCAGAAAGTTAGATAACAGCTCTAAGGGAGCTTATTGGGAGGCAGTATAGCACAGTGGATTAAGGCTCTGTGCTGCTAATCTGGTGACATCCAGCAGACCAGATCTGGGTTTGAAATCTCACAGCTTCCACTTGCATACTGTGTGACCCTGAGCAAGTCACTTAACTTCCCTGTGCTCCCAGATTGCACATGTAAAAAAGCTTTCAGCGTAGTGTGTCTCACCTGGTTAAAACAACTAAAATAAAAAAAAATAAGGAGTGGACCTATGTTGCCACTCTCTTGGGGGTGGCTGTTAGGTTGTAGGCAGTTAGCCATCTGCTAGGGTTGGTTCTTGATGAGCACATTTCACTTGAATCACAGATGGCAGCTGCTGTTAAAAGCTGTTTTAGCATTTTAAGAAAATTATTTTTTTGATTTATTTATTGAAATTGTTATACTAGGTAAACATACAGGGATACAATAGGAAATCATGTTTATAGATGCCTGGGGGTAGGGGGATGGATAACAAGGGACAGAAAACAAAATATATAGCATTCAAGTGTTCATAAATAACAGTAAGTATACAGTATACTACAAAGGCATTTAATGACTGATCTTCCTCTTGTGATGAATATTTTACTGTTGTTTTACTGATAATGTATTGTTGCTTGATTCTGTTTTAAATTGTTAGGCACCTTGATCTTGGATAAGAGGCCATATAAATAAAAATGTATTATTATTTATTATTATTATTATATTATAACAGTACATACAGTATATGCAGTATTTTACAAAAATAGGCACAAAGCCAGCAAAATTATGGTGTATACCAAAAATGTACAAGAACACCTATTCAGAACATTTACAAATGAATAGTTAGGGGCAGTCTCCAGGATATCTCTAGAATGCACCCCTTGTTGATCTTGTTGATTGGGGCCACTAGTTCAAGCCTTTGCCACATCCTGGTTGGAGTACTGCTATGTGCTTTATAATGGTTTACCTTGTAGGCAGTTGTACCAATTGCTACTAATCCAGAAATGGTGCTATCAGAATCCCAAGCTCCACCTAGAGGATAGATCATATCACCCTCTCACTGCATGTTCTGGGGTGGCTGCTGGTTAGGTGATTTATTGACTTCAAGGTGGCTTTAATGACTTATAGTGCCCTGAACAAACTGGGACCCTCTTACCACCATACTCTCCTAAATTTACTGTCCCCAGAAATAACCACTGCTTTCAGACAGGGCCTGCATAGGATTCATCCTTCCCATCAGAACTCAACAGGAGCTAGGGCTTTCTCTGTAGCTGCTTCTGTTCTAGTGAATGCCCTGCACAGGATGTCTTATCTGGCATTTAAAAACAGGCTGCTGGTATACAGTAGTTTTTGAGACAAGAATTTACAGACCAAATCAACACACTTCCTGTTTTTCTACAAGTATTCTCAGACATTTTTCATTATGTTTTTCCACTAAAGTATATTGTTATGTTATTTTTGTTTTGCTCATATTTCATCTGTTTAAGTGATTCTTGTGTTTTTCAGTCTGATTCTTCTAATGCGATCTGAACACCTGGAAGGTCATAATATAACTAAAATTCTACTGCTACCATTACTACTACAATATAGAAACATATCATCTGATGGCAGATAAGAACTGCTTGGCCCAACTAGTCTGCCCATTTACCCTGCCTGTTTCATATACTGCAGATCCTAAGTGACCTGCAGCTTACCCACTCTTCCCTAATGCTCAATCAATCAATAAAGTCTTCATTTAATAAATCAATCAAAATCTTTATTTAACCAGGCGATCACTGTTGAACAAGCTAATTTTCGAGGTGGACCTGGGTTTGTTAACAAGGAACAATATACATGGGATGCAACACACAAGAAAATAGTAATAATACAAATAAAGTGAGATACAATAATCCATTATATACAAAGTATCAGCAGGTAGCATTGACAGTAGTATATGTTTGGAACAGAAGATACAGCTAGTTTTGGGTAGGACACATTTTTTCATAAAAGTAAAGAAATATACTTATCATATCAAAAGAAGGTATTCAAGAACAAGGGACCATGATATGAGAATAGAGGGGGTTAGAATCAGGGGTAATGTGAGGAACTATTTTTTTTACAGAAAGGGTAGTGGATGTATAGAACAGCCTCTAGGGTTCCCTTATGTCTATCCCAGCATTTTTCAATTCCACTGCCATTTTTGCTACCACAACATCTTCATGGAGGCTGTTCTATACAACCACTACCCTTTCTGTAAAAAAAAATATTTCTTCACATTACCCCCGATTCTAACCCCCTCTATTCTCATATCATGGTCCCTTGTTCTTGAATACCTTCATATCTCAAAGATGCTACCCTCTTGCACCTTATTTATACCTGAGGTATTTGAAAGTCTCTATCATACTCCCCTCACCTTCCAGAGTATTACAGTGCTACTACTATTACTATTACCCTGAGCAAATCACTTAATCTCCATTGGTCCTATGCACTATTGTGTGGAGGGCTACGAGCCATGTATTTGTGGTGCGTAGCCACTCCATACCGGTTGTTCCCTCCATGCTGATTGAATCAATCGTGGCATGCAGCCCCTAGGCACCCTATCCCCTGGCTGTGTCATCAACAACATGCCAGGGGATGTGTCTGGGGCATGTCTACACTCTGCACTATTCACAGAGCTGTAGAATTTTGGGCGTAGGTGGCTCACCTTACCCTGGGAAACACCCAGTCGTAAGGCATATGTGCCCCCCCAGAATGCTGCCCCTGCTAGTGATGCTGATGTGAGGGCACTGCAGATCCACCCATATGATGCCCAAGCCCATGGATCAACAAAGAGGGATGAGGGTGGGAGACTGGGCACCCACATGCCCTGAGTTGGCAGTGCTCATTGCACCCTTCATTGTTTTCTGCACCCCGCAAGGGATCAATTAGAGGACCAGATCTCAGAATTCCAATGGATGCACCCCCAGTCCATGGAAATGTCCTCCACATGTCTGCACGCAGGGGAGGTGGGGTCACAGACAGGTGGTGGACAGTAGGGAATACTGACCTGTGTGCACCTGTCCACAGGTGCTGAATTCTGAGGCAGGTAACGTGCCTCCTTAGCATATTACCCACCCATTTGTGCATAGGGCCTCATGTGTGTAACATGCACATTTAAAAAGCAAACAGACCAGTTGTTCAATAGGCAGAGAAAGCAATATTTTTAACATCTTGTTACTTTTAAATAAAGTAACTTGGAAATCTGAATTTTTGATGGGATGTTTATATGGGATTGTCTGCTTCTAATGTTAAATGTATTGCTTGCTGTTATAATGGTTGGGAAATTCCTCTTAAAAAAAGCAAATGTAGCTTGTTTTGGGGTGCTTCATTTTAAACAGAAGTCAGGATCCATGACCTGCAATCAAGGTAATGGAAGAAAATGTTTAAGCCAGTCTTTTTTATGTGGTAGAGGTGAGGTATTTGGGGCATGACGGATTAATCTACTTTCAAAATATAATCAATAACTTTTGCAGACTCTGCTGAGGTCTGAATTAGACCTGCATGTAATTGAAATACAAGCATAAGTTAGGTTGATCACCTACTGGATAAAAACATGAAACAGTGTAAATTATTGCCTGCCATACCGAAGTTTTCAGTGTTCTCACTTGGCTCAGAATGGGATAAGAGCAGTGCAACAGGCATTTGTGGCATTGGGAGGGGCCTTAGACAAGTAACACACACAGTAACTTTCTCAGAAGTGCTACCTGTCTGTGGCATGGATGAGGCTAGGGTACTCCTCACCATGGGATTCAATGACTGGTTGAAAAACTGGCACAGAGCTCAGGGATTTGGCTTCATTGGGGGCTGGGGCTCCACCTGGAGGGAAGCAAGCCTATATAGGTGCAATGGTCTGCATCTATCCTGGAGGGGAACCAGGATCCTAGGTGATAGGTTTAAATGCTTCATTGGCAAGCATTTAAACTAGCCAATGGGGGAGGCACTGAAAAGGAGAAGGGAAATCCTAGCCCCGGCCCCAAAATCAGGGTACTTAGTGAGGTAAACACCAAGATAGAGCAGTTGATAGGGATAAGGGCAGGGGTAAATGGGGAAAAAGACAAAGACAGTAAAGACAGTGATGGGACAAAAAGAGATAAAGCCATAAAAAAATGGAGGGTAATGAGTACCAATGCCTGTAGTCTAGGTAAAAAGCTCCCCAAAATGGTGGCCTTGATGGAAGAGGGATGCCTGGATATCGTGGCAGTCACAGGAACATGGTACACAGAGAACCATGACTGGGATGTCAACATACCAAGGAACACAATCTACAGGAGGGACAGGGAGGTAAGAAGAGGAGGAGGAGTAGCTCTCTACATAAGGGAAGGGATCAAAGCAACAGAAGTAAAGGGTAAAAAGGGAGGAGAGGAGGCACTGTGGCTCATCCTGGAGACTGGAAATGGCTCCACAATCCGCACAGGGGTTGTATACAGAGCCCCATCTCAGGGGGAGGAAATGGACAAGGAAATGATAGAAGACATCCTTGGGATGGCAGAGAAAGGGGAGATATTGCTGACTGGGGACCTGAAAATGCCAGATGTTAACTGGAGCACCTTTGCTGCAGACACATCCAAGAGCAGGGCCATTCTCGATGCCCTACAGTGGGCATGCCTCAGACAGCTAGTTTTGGAACCCACTCGGAAGGGAGCAACCTTAGACCTTGTACTCTCAAATAGGGATGGAGAGAGGATCTCTGATCTTAAAGTGGGTAGCCATCTGGGAACAAGCGACCACCAAACAGTGTGGTTCACAATAAACTTAGCTGTAGAGTCAATCCACACAAACGTGAAGGTACTGGACTTCAGGAGGGCTGATTTTGTCAAAATTGGAGGGAGCCTCAGAAAAGCACTGGCAAACAGGCAATAAGCTGGGGTGGAGCCACAATGGGGAAACATCAAAACTGCCATCACAGAGGCAACAAGCCTTTGTGTGAAGCAAATAAACAAATCAAAATGAAAGAAAAAAACACTATGGTTCTCAAAAGAAGTGGTGGAGATGGTAAGGGAGAATAAGATAGCATTCAGGAAGTATAACGAAACACAGAAGGAGCAGGACAGAGAACTGTACCAGTTAAAGCAGAAGGAAGCGGGGAAGGCAGACAGAATAGCAAAGGCCCAAACTGAGGAAAAGATAGCCAACTCACTTAAGAAGGGGGATAAAACATATTATAGGTACATTGGGGCAAAGAAAGATGAAGGCAGGGATACTGAGGCTGAATAAAGAGGAAGGTGGTTGGGCAGAGAGTGACAGTGAAAAAGCAGGGGTACTGAATGAATATTTCTGCTCAGTATTCACAATGGAAAAGCAGGGGGAGATACCTAATCCGGTCAATAGAAGCACTCTGGATAGGGGGGTTGATATTAGTCCTTTCACAGAAGAAAGGGTTCTGAAAGAACTCTTAAAACTGAAGGTGGATAAAACAATGGGGCCTGATGGAATTCACACCAGAATTCTAAAAGAACTAAAGGAAGAACTAGTAACACCACTCACTACCCTTTTTAATAAATCATCGGAGGATGGTGTGGTACCTGAGGACTGGAGAATGGTGGATGTGATTCCCCTTGACAAAAGTGGGAGCAAGACAGAGGCAGGAAACTACAGACCTGTCAGTTTGACCTTAGTGGAAGGGAAAATGATGGAATCACTTCTGAAGGAAAGAATTGTTAAGTACCTAGAGGCTAGTGGGGCACAGGATCCAAAACAGCATGGATTCACTGCAGGAAGGTTATGTCAAACAAATCTAATTGATTTCTTTGGGTGACCAAAGTAGTAGACCGGAGAGGGGCTGTGGACATGGCCTACCTACACTTTAGCAAGGCATTTGACATAGTTCAGCACAAAAGATAGATAAACAATTTAGCTAGCCTGGTAGTGGGTCCCAGGGTGGTAGCCTGGGTAAAACACCTTCTGGGCAACAGGACACAGCGGGTAGTAGTAAATGGAGTCCACAGTGAAGAAAGGAGGGTTACTAGTGGGGTACCACAGTACTGGTGCCGGTCCTTTTTAATGTCTTCATAAGTGACATTGCAGAGGGACTGGAAGGGAAAGTATGTCTCTTTGCAAATGACACAATGATCTGCAACAGGGTTAATATGCAAAGTGGGGTGGAAAGGATGAAAAGTTACTTGGGAAGGTTGGGGGAATGGTCAAATGTATGGCACCTTAGACTCAATGCAAAGAAGTGCAAAGTAATGCACCTGCGAAACAAAGATCCAGGGCAAGAGTACACAATGGGGTGAGATACTGACAACAACAAAAATGGAAAAGGACCTGAGGGTAGTCATATCAGATGACCAAAATGTGGGCCAGCAATGTGAGAAGGCAGTAAGCAGGGCTGGGGGGATACTGGGATGCATAAGGAGAGGCATCACCAGTAGAAAACAGGAAGTTGTTGGCCTTCTGTACAGGCAGTTGGCAAGATTAGATCTGGAGTACTGTGTACAGTTCTGGAGACCCCATCTCCACAAAGACATAGACAGGGTAGAGGCTGTCCAGAGGAGGGCAACCAAAATGGTGCAGGGTCTGCACCACAAGACATATGAAGAAAGACTAAAGGAGCTTAAGATGTATAGCCTCGAGGAAAGGGGGGGGACATGATAGAAACTTTCCAATACCTCAAGGGAATCAACAAAGTCCAAGAGGGTAGCATCTTTCAGAAAAGATGTGCAAGAACAAGGGGGAACAATTTGAAGATGGGGGGGCCGCTCAGAGGTATTGTGAGGAAGTATTTCTTCACAGAGAGGGTTGTAGATGCAAGGAACAGCCTTCCTGAGGAGGTCATAGAGTCAAAAACAGTGGGGGAATTCAAGAATGCATTGGATAGGCATAAGGCAATTCTAGTGGGGGGATAGGTGGAAGTAGGCTATTGGTTAACTAGGATCTGCAGCTTATCCATTAGGTAGGGAAATGGGCAGACTAGGTGGGCCAAGCTGTACTTATCTGCCATCAAATTCTATGTTTCTATGACAATAACACAACATCAGTCTGACTTTTATTAAAATAAATGTGGGCCAAACCATCATTTTAATGGCTACATTGTTGCTCAGTGCTCAGGAGTGAGCCTGGGGCATCTGAGGGCTGGCAGGAAGAGATGGATTGAGCATCCCAGAGGATGCTTTCCTGCTGTGGGGAGAGCTCACACTGCTCAGTGCTGTACTATTGCCACCTAGGTGTTTCAGGCAGTGCGGGCTAGAGTGGTTGAGAAGGGCTTGGCATCGGCTGTTGGACCTGCAGATTGGTGGGCAACTGCATGCATTCTTGTACAGTGGAACTTCAGTCACCATGATGATCCCCAAGGGAAAAATATGGAGAAATATATCCCACCTGCTGGCTCAGTAGCAGTGGTACCCCTTCTGGTGTTGATGACCAGGGTTTGAGAATGAGCTTGGGACAAAGGAAGGGCCACTGAGGGGCGGAAAATTGCTTATCTGAGGGGCTGTTCTTCTCCTGTATGTGAAACATGGCATTTGCCTGTTGCTTAACAGCAGCTGTGGGCAAAGGCAATCAGGGACTGCTGAGCAGGGAGCAGAAGACTGGTGACTACTTATGTCTTACACACATGAGTGACTATGAAGCCTTCTGAATAGCATTGCATATGTACTCCTCAAGGTGAGAAAACCAGAGCATGGACAGCCAGCCAGTGCAACAAGGCAGTCCAAAACTCTCACGGTCTCCACACAGGTGACAAGACCATCTCCACTAAGACACACCAGATGAGTAGGAATGCAGGATGTGGGACACCACTGACCCTGCCACAGAGGGCAAGCAATGAAGGATGTTCTGGGGATAGCAGGTAAACCACTTGGAAGCTGAGTAATGGTGTGGAGAGGGTCAAGCCAGGAGGTAGGGCCTGCACTGGAGGAGAGTAAAAAGATCAACACAAAAAAAAATCCCAGATGGCAAAATGATGACTTATATGCCCAGCCCCATAGAGTCTTCTGCACCCCACAATCCTTAAGTACTCTGGAGTGCAGCAACCTGGCCCCCTTTGGCCTGACCTCAGCTGGCAAGCCAGGGGCTTGTACAGGTGGGGTGCGGGCTAGAACAATGAAGCTGAGTGGTCATCAGGGGCAAATAGGGCTCAGGCCATGGATGGGGGGTGGAGATAAAGTGTAAATAAAAAAAAAAACATTTTATGGGCTGTATGATATGTGATTATATGGAATCTTGTAAGCCATCCAATTTCATTTCTTTTTATTTTACACTAAAACCATTGAGCAACTGCTTATATATAATGGTGTCCTAATTGATAGCACACACAAAGCCATGGACATACAAGTACATGAAACACAAATAATTCACAAAACACAGTTACTCTACATTGAGTCAGAAGAACATGGTTTTATAGCAGGCAGGTTGGTTACAATCCTCCTAGAAGGAGACTGACAAGATAAAAAGTGAAAGCCATCTGGGAGATCATTCCAACATGAAGGACAAGTTTAAATGAAGGATTGCTTCCAATGATTGGACCTCAGCTTATCTAGCCCACAGCTCAAGAAATGATTCCCCATCCTTGACATCAACAGCAATGACGAGGTCCCGATGGAACAGGTCCACAGCTTCAAATACCTGGGGGTTACCATCGATGACACACTATCGTTTGGGCAACACACTGACTTGGTGGTCAAGGCTGTAAACAGCAAGTCTGGAGTTCTAAATAGGCACTGACAAAATCTCACACCCACGGTGCTCCATCTTTCGGTCACTAGCGCAATCCTATCAGTCATAGACTATGGGTTGGTAGTTTATGGAGTGGCCACAGACACGGCACTAAAGCGAGGGGTCACCACCCTAAATAAGGCATGCAGACTCATCACCACAGCAGATCACCTAACCTGCACCTGCATTCTATATACTCTTGCAAGCTGGTTATCCCTTGAAAACAGAATAAAGTTCAAAACCTGTCTCCTGGGTAAGAAGGTGCTGCTGGGTAGGGCTCCCCCTACATCTCCGAACTCGTCTCCCACACAAGTTCTAAGTACAAAACCAGATGCAGCATACAAGGTGCCCTCTCTGTCCCATTCTGGAGAATGTCACTCAAACAAAGGTCCTTCTCCTATAGAGCTCCTCTCTGGCTCAACCAGACCATGGGGGTCTTGTGGAACACAACAAGTTTGCCTGCCTTTAAATCTGAAGTCAAACAGCATCTGCTATCCAGAAGCTCCTGTGACTGCAAAGTAGGCACTCAGAGGTACTCCAGCTACCTCCTGCCCCTAAATCGGACCATGGGACTGTTTCTTTGCTATAATTAAACTCTCTTCTGCCTCTTAAATTCCCCCACCCCAGTTTCTCCACCTACTCCCCTTACTCCCCTTCCCTTTTACTAGCCACAACCTTGCTACACTTCTACCATCTTGTTTCTCTTCCCCCCGCACTCCTTCCCCTGCCTGTTCCTTGCCCCCTTACTTTGACTCCCCCCCTTTAGCCCCCTTCACCTTTCTGCCTTTGTCCACCTTGCTACCCCTCACCATTTTCTCAATGATGACAAGGCCTCACTTGAGGCTACTTCCCCCTCTCCCCTAAACTAAATCCAATTCTGTAATTTTTATTGATGGGCAATACCTCAGATTTCACTTATTTCCAGGATAACTTGCTAATCTCTCTTTTTTTTATCTTTTTTTAACTGTATCTTGAAATTTGCTCTGTATGTGCTGTTTTAATCACCCTGTATTGTATTGTACTAAGTTGTTCTTTGCTCAGTGTACAAAGTCTTTTTTTTTGTTTGCTAACTGACGTGGAACCTTTGTAAAAGTGCTCCTGCTCAAAGGTTGTATCCAAAACAACAAATAAATAAATAAACAAACAAACATTATTTTACCTTACTGGCTTAAAGACCGGTTGAACAGTAAATTCTGGCTACATCTGGACAAAAAGATAGCTTGGGACAGAATAATTAGTGCAATACATGGTATGCTAGTCATAAGAAAATGATTGCCTTAGTACCATACTTTCTGTTATTAATGAACCCCAAGAAGGCCAGTCCATCAGCACAGTGTTAGGACTACCCCCTTTAGGTCATTGGATAGGGTTAAAGAATGAGCCTGGGTCATCTTGGGACAGATGGTGGAGGTTGAGTGACCCAGAGGATGTTCTCTTCCAGGGAGGAAGTGTAGCACTCCTTGCTACTACACTGCCCCAGATAACAACACATGGGGTAGTGCAGCTGGGGATTGATGAGGAATACAGTGCCAAAATCTGGTTCCGGCACACAGGTTACTCACTATGTTGCACACATGTGCATAGAAGCCCTTGCTAGCAGCTAGAGATGCAGCAAATTTAAAATCCACCGGCGAAGTGAACACAAAGTGGTCACTTCACCTTGGCACTTCACTATGTGGAATGCCGCATAGGAAAGGCTCACTTCGCCTTGTTATTATTACTTCATGTTGTCATTCCATCTTAAACGCGAAGTAAGGTGGAGTGACATCAATATCGGCAGTATCCCACCCACACAGTCACCAGAATGAAAGTGCATCCCCAAAGTGCTACTGTCTTGTGTCCAGAAAACTCCCCGGTGCTGACAAAGTGAAATGAGAGTGTAACAAGAAATGCAAAGTCTCCCAAAATTAATGGTGCACTCAGTCATGCGCGCAGTGGTCAGGTCACACACACAGTAACCAGAATTAATGTGCATCCCCAAAATGCTGCTGTCTTTTGGGCAGAAAATTCTCCAGTACTGACGAAGTGAAATGAGAGCGTAACAAGAAATTCAATCTCTCAGAATTAATGGTGCCATGCAAACGCACAGACAGATTAAGATTGCGCTGCACACTCAAGGGATGCATATGAAAAGGCACAACACCACCTAACCAGTGCTTACAAGTCACAAATCCAAATCTGGAAAGGAATACATTTTGAAAGCTGGGGGATTAGTGCATGGCAGTAACAATTCTCTACCAGTAGAGATACCACAAAGCAGTATAAAAAATTCATGCAGGTGCAGTGGATAGCAGGTTCACACTGCTGCAATTACTCTGTAACACAATAAAAGGTGTCTGATTTAATGGCACACATTGCACACACACTCACACGCACACTCAAGTAATGCGTAGCAAATTGAAAACCTTCAGAAATATAACCAAATGTTTTAAACAGACAAATTGTACACTGATGCACCACAACAGTGAGCAAAAAAATGTCAAGAATTACTGAAAATATTACTGTGTGTACATTAACACAGTTATACAAGAAAAATATAACCAAAACAGAAAGACTGCCTTTTTCTCCCAGTTAATCTACCTACACCACAAATATGCCCCTACCCCAAAGAAAACTTCACAGTACACAGACTGACTGTTCTAAATTAACATTCAAAATTCACACACAACAACAAACACTCGATGATATGAGCACTGAAGGATTTCCTACAATCAATGTACTAAATTTTGAGCAAACAGTATTACTCAAAAAGGCATTTTAAACCGCTTTTTGAGGTTCTGAATTACAGAGCTCTGAGAGCAAACTGTCTCCTGCTACCACTGCACACACACAACCCAGGCCAGAACTGAAGCTGTGCCAAACCATCTAGAGCCCATGTGACCTGCAATCCAATGAATAACTGCAGAAATTCATTTGGAGCTCAATTACAGGGTGAAGTGAGGTGAATTACATTGATTTCGCTGTACTTCGCCTTAAAATTGTTGGAGAAGTGGTTTGGGGAAGGCGGAATAACGCAAAGTCATTGGTTTCAATGGACTTTGCGATCCTCATTATGAAGCGAAGTACTCCACTTCACATTGTGGAGTTCTCCGCGGATTCCACGTTACTCAGTGAATCACTTCACAGAGCAAATTGGGGCCACTTTGCCCACCACTACTTACAGTACTGTAAGTCACATGCTGTACAGGAAGGAACGCAAATGCCTATGACTGGACTTCCCTGATGGGCTGCATCACAAAACTCCCAGACCTAAAAATGCTTATTCATGAGTACAATGGTGGAGTGGTGAAACCTAAAGAGATACTACAAAACATGCTTACAGTACATCCATGTAACTAGGAAAGAAATGAATGTTGTAATTCGTGACATGATCGTGAATCGTGATTTGTGACTGCATTCATGACTGTGATGATGAAGAACAAGATTCGGTGTCGACGGTGTGAGATAACCAATATGAAAACTATTGAGAACATGAATGCCTATGGCTGTATTTCCCGATGAACTATAGCACAAACTCCCCAACTTAAAAATGCTCATTAATGAGTACAATGGCGGCGTGGTGAAGCCCAGAAAGATATTACAAAACAGGCTTACAATATATCCAAGTAACTAGAAAAAAAATTTATGTAATTCGTGACGTGATCATGAATAGTGATTTGTGACTGCATTTGCGACTGTGATGATGAAGAACGTGATTTGTATCACGAGTAAGTCATGATGATGTTCTTGACTTAAAAATACATATTAATGAGTGTTCATGCAGAATTATGCACCACACCAATCCAGTACTCTGAAGGGAAGCCAAAGAAACAACAGTGTCTTAAGTTACAGATGGAGATTGGGCCCTAAAGAGATGCAAATGCACAGACAGATTAAGATTGCGCTGCACACTGAAGAGATGCAGATGCAAGGACACAACACCTAACCAGTGCTCACCATCAGAAATTCAATCTGGAAAAGAATACCTTTGCGGTTGGGGCGGGCTGTGGGGGGCAGTGTGCTGCACTGCTGCAGTAACAGTCACTAGTACTAGTACCAGTAAAGATACCATAAGGAAGTACAAAAACCACACAACTGCAGTGGATAGCAGGTTCACATTGCTGAAATTATTATGTGGCACAATAAAAGGTGTCTGATTTGATGGCAGGTGTCACACACACACACTAAGTAATGCTTAGCAAATTGAAAACTTCAGTAGTATGAACACATATTTTAAACAAACTAAAATTATGCACTGCTGCACCACAACAATCAGCAAAAAAAGGCAAGAAGTATTGAAAATATTACTTTGTGTACATTAACACAGTTATACAAGAAAAATATCACCAAAACAGAAAGCAGTCTTTTTCTCCAAGTTAATCTACCTACACCACAGATACGCCTCTCCCCAAAGCACACTTCCACTGTCTCTCAGTACACAGACTGAATGTTGTACATTAACATTCAAAATCCATACACAAACAAAAAATGCTCAATGATATGAGCACAGGAGGGTTTCCTATAATCAATGAACTAAAGTTTCAGCAAAACAAATGACTCAACAAGGCTTTTTTAACAGCTTTTAGAAGGTTTGAATCACAGAGAGTTCTCAGAGCAGATTGTCTCCTACAGCTTCCTACACACACTACCCCAAACTGAGGCTGTGCAGAACAATCTAGAGCCCATGTGACCTGAAATCCTGTGAATCACTGCAAAATCTGCCTTTGGACCTTAAAAACAAGGCGAAGTGAGGCAAAGTACATTGTTTTCAATGTACTTCGCCTTAAGAATTGGTGGAGTAGTGGTTTGGGTAGGTGGAGTAATGCAAAGTCATTGTTTTCAATGGACTTTGCGTTACCCATTATAAAGCAAAGTACTCCGCTTCACATTGTGGAGCACTCCACGAATTCGCCTTCCCTCTGCAAATCACTTCGCGGAACCAATTGGGGCCACTTCACCCACCACTACTAGAAGCATCCCTATATGGAGAAATTAAATAATGAAACAAAAAGCTAGGTGCAGCAGCATGACACCAGTACTCTCGGACCCCACCACTTCCAAATGCCCTCTGGTCCCATGACAGGCCCAAAGTCCAAAGTGGCTCTGGTTCTATGAAGGGAGACCACCACCTGAAAGAAGTGCCCTTCTTGGAGCAAATACCACTAACCAACCACATTGGATCAGATAAAAGACAGAGATGGTTGGTGGATAGTGCTGCAATGTGACCGGTCAGAGGTAGGCATACTCAGTAAATGGGCAGAAAAAGAATATATATAAAAGATGCACATCTGCTAAGGCTGAGATGACAGTCCTGTTTGGACTGTAGTATCCTATGAATCCCTGCTCCCATGGAACAGGGTATCTACTGTGGGACCATCTGTGCCTTATGAATTGAGGCTGGCTAACCCCACTCATTGCATGGAAGAACATGGACATGCATCACTTCAGCAAAGGATAGTGAATCCTGGCCGTGCATATCCAGCTGGGGCCTGGTATGTGATGCTCAGTTGCACAACTGCTGTAGATACAAATCCTTTCTGGCACATAATAAGCTCTGTTGTTCATAGGGCCCATTGTGTCTAGTTATAATTCTTCCTCATAAATACTTCAATATTTCTGTTAACATTTTTATGTTAAGTTTATTGAGTTTTAAAAATCACAGTCAAACATTAACCAGCAGGGTGTACATAGGCAACATCCTTGCCAGGGACAATCCCCTTAGATATAAAACTCTAAGGTATGGTGCATTATCAAAAGACATATTAAACATTTCAGTAAGGGTGTGATATGAACATGCAAAAGGAAGCAGTGTGTCTTACGACTGCAGTTGTCCTCATGGACTGAATATCTTGCATTATAGAGAGAACAAGACACTATAATAGGTTCAGTCTAACTGCCCTGTGGGCAAGTGTAGTGGTTCCCAAGCTGTGGAGGTGAGGGTAGCTGAGAGGCTAAGTTAGCCTGGTGCTGTTAGGTGTTGTAGTTCTAGGGGTATTAGAGGTGGGAAAGGAGATTGGGGGGTGTTGTATGGTGCTGCTCTGCTGCCTCTACCCTGTGTTCCCTAATTGAGAAAAGTCCTGTAGTGGATGAGCTTGCTTAAGATGGAGTTCTGTTGGGAAACCATGAGGAGAGGTTACTGGGCATGTAACAGCCATGTGGTATCTGGCAATATCCGAATGACAGATAGGCCCCTCAGGTGCAGACAATTATTCTAGTTTGTCAGCAAGAGTGTAGTTGGTTCTTTCATTGCTCACCATTTTCCCTAGCTCCAGGAACCACTCTGACAGAGGATGGAGTCTGTTGCCACCAGTGTCTGAATAAGATTATTTTTACAGTGATTGGAGCTCCCTACTGCCATGTTTTACTTTGTGGCATGGCCACTTATCCTAGATTTGCTCCTTCTATGAGATCTAGCATCAGTAGGGGGGGTCAAAGTCAATTTAGTGTCCACAAGTTGATTACAGACTTGCTGAATTTCACCTCAGCATAGTCTGATAGCTGAGCGGTCCCACAGTAGGTTTGTGATTATTCCTGTCTTCGCAGACCATCTCCAGCATTTATCCAAACTGGTCAGGACCCATTTGTGCAATTTCTGGGGGGTTCAGTGGCACTGGTGCAACACTTTGAACTGTGTAAAGCAGTTCTTGGTGTCTTTGACTGCCTGCCATATATTCTTACAGCACTTGTTCTAATACAGAGGGTGATGTCACATCCTAGTTATTTGTACAAGTTGTGTCTTAAAGGTTCTTTGTAATTTTCTTGGAGATCTTGGAGGTTTTTGAACAGTATATTTGACTAGCCTTAGGGTGGCAGCCTGTGGTTGGTTGCACAATCTTGTTCAGTACATTGGGCTCTCATAGACTCAGCTGGGGCCTCAGTATGTGCCCCAGAGTGTGCTTAAGCTGGAGATATTGCCAGTGCTGCTGCTTCACCAATGAAAGGTCCTTTTGCAGTTGTTTGAAGTCTTTAAGATGCCCTGTCCTCCAGTTAGAAAGGACAGACTGTATATTCACTTTGTAGACCAGGACTTCCATGTATGGGTTGCCCCTCTAAACATAAGGACTGATTTTGTGAGGGGGGAACAGAGGTGAGAGCTGTGAGAGCCACTGAGTCATCTTGTGCAGTGCTTCTATATTAAGAGTGAATGATTGCCTGTTGGGTGTGAGCTCATTCCAGATTGCAACATCCCAAACTTAAGGAACTGCTGTCCCAAATTGACTGGTCTCCTATACAGGCAACTCCTGACATCGACACAGCTCTCTCCTTCTTTACCCAAACTTTAATAATGCATGTGATATCTTTGCCCCAGTGTTGACCCGCCGTTCTAAAAGGAAGAATGCCCCCTGGGTTACCCCAGCTTTGATCCACCAGCTCAAACATAGGGACAACCTATGGCACCATGCCATTGAGACTAGCCAGCCAATGACAGTCGTATACTGCCTTGAAACAAGTGCACTCGGGCCATCAGAAAGGCCAAAGTCTGAGCACTCATCGGTCCTCACTCACTGCCTCATGGGGAATCCCAGAACCTTCTGGGATAACATTAAACAGTTAAATGGGAGTGCACACTCCCCCACCCACCCAGATCAACATTAATGGTGTGATCTCCTCAGAACCAGCCCTCATAGCCAACCACCTCAACACCTCATTCACTGACCTTGGCCCTATCCTCCCTACAAATTTTTTTGACCCTCCTCCCCCAGCACCTGCCGTAAATCTTTCTCGCCCTTATTTTCTCCTCCGCGTGTTTCTGCCCAAGAACTTAGGCCGCACCTTGTCACTGCCCTCAAGAGTAAGGACAGGCAGTGACACCTGATCCGTGTATCCCTACGGCTGGTCTTAGACACAGTCCTACCCTGATCACATGCCTCATCAACCACTCTCTTTGCCTGGGGAAGGTTCCAACTGCCTGTAAAGTCACCACTGTCACCCCTATCTTTAAAGGTGGTGATAGGACTGTGGCTGGAAACTATCGACTGATCTCCATTCTCTCTCCTGTCTCCAAGGCCTTGGAAAAGTGGTGGCCTCTCAAATCTCTGACTACCTCTCCACCTACAATGTCCTTTGTCCTGAGCAGCATGGCTTCCGAGCAGGCCACAGTACCAACACAGCCCTCCTAGAGTTCTCCAACTTTCTCCACTCCTCCTTAGACACTGGTTCTCTGGCTGGTGCTGTCTTCATTGACCTCTCAAAAGCTTTCGACACTGTCTCCCACCTCCTCCTTCTTGATGCCCTTGGTCTCTCTGGTTTTGCTGCTGGACCTATCTCCTGGTGCACCAGTTATCTGTCTGACCGCTCACAGCGTGTAAAAATTAATGGGCCCTATTCAGACATCTGTCCCATCTTTTCTGGGGTTCCCCAGGGCTCCATTCTGGGCCCCTTACTATTCTCCCTTTACCTTAACACCCTTCCACGCTCTTGCTTGGGGAACATTCTATTGTCACGCTGATGATGCAGTCATCTTTGCCTCAAGTCGTAACCCTATTGCCCTCCAGGACTGCTGCAGAAGTCCTTCACTGAAGCCAAGGGCTGGTTCAAGGAACATAGATTGGTGATAAATCTTAAAAAAACCAAAACCATGTTCTTCTCTCATCCCCAAAACAAGTCCTGCAACTTCAAACTACTCATTCACTCTGGGTCCTCATTCCCACTCGAATAAGTTTGCTCCTATAAATACCTAGGGATCCATTTTGACCCCTCCCTCTCCTTCCATGGACACATCGCTGCCCTAGCCACTGCCACTAATATCCGATTGGGCATCTTACATCGGTATAAACACTGCCTCCCCCCAGAGGCTCTTCGACTCGCAGTCATTCCTCTATCCTGTCCCTAGTGGAGTATGGACTGCCGGTGTATGGTGCTGCTGATCAGACCGCACTCCATAAAATTCGCACTACTCTGAATAAGGCCTGCAGGTTAATTACTGGAGCACCTAGGATGACACACACCTGTCTACTGCATGCTAAAGCGCTGGTACTTGATCTCGACGAGCGCCTCAAATATCTTACCTGTACCCTTACAAAAAAGACCCTCTTTGGGCTTTCCCCACCAGGATTGACCACCACCACCATACGCCGCTCTGTCCCACTAGTTCATACTCGGACCTCTGGGAAAACCTCTCTTGTTATCCCTAGAGCTAGGACCTCTCATGGCCAAAGAGCCTTCAGCTTTAGGGCCCCCTCCTGGTTCAACACACTGCCCCCCTCCATCTCCGAAGCTCCAACTATATCGTGCTTCAAAACTTCCTTACGTAACCACCTTATTAACACCCGATGCTGTAACTGCCGCTAGTCAAAGCCAGATCAATACTTATGACAAAGCTTATTACTAAGCTGCTAAGGACAACATAACTCTGGTATTGTTTGCATCCATCCTACCTGTACCAGCTTGTTTGTAGCTATGTCTTAATTTACTATTATACTTATGTGTTGTACTGCTATACTGTGTATTTTGGTTTGTCTTACTGTGACAAGGTACCTTTGTAAATGAGCCTATGGCTCAAAGGTTTTCCAAACTGCTGTTTAAATAAAATAAATAAAAATAAAATAAATATCACTCCTGTGGGTAGTCCAGTAAGAGGTGGGACTCAAAGTGGGCCCATTTTGGTAAATTTTCAGGCTTGGTAAGATGGGAGGCTTGTGCAAGTTGCAGGAATAGGTGCACAGTATGCTTCAGGGCAAAGTCTGGCAAGTTCAGAGCCACTCTGTCCAAGACTTGCATTATTTTCTTCAGGCTGATTCGCTTGTGTCTCTCCCCACAGAAAGTCCATCATCTTTGCAGGATTAGATTAAGCAACACAGGACGAATTGCACTGTGAAGGTTATCCAGAATATACTGAATTTGGGTGGTCAACATCATATTGAAGGTGTGTACCCTCCCCCAATGTGGAAGATGAAGGCAACTCCACCTCGCCAGATCTTTGTCTAGATTGACCAGAAGAATGGATATCTTAATTTTCCCTAGTTTGTTAAGATCCCATTAGATGTGGATTCCTAAATATGTAAGGCTTCTATGTGGGAGTTGTGGGCCTCACAGATATCCCTTTAGAACTCAGACTTGTTCAATGGAGGGCATAAGTAGGTACAGATGCTTTGGCTTTGTACCCTGACAGCTTGCCAAAATTGCCTAGCAGATTGATGGTTGCCAACATGGATACTTCTAGATGGGTCGGGGTCAGCATGATGTTGTCTGTATGTATTATGGCCTTGTATTTTCTCCTAACAGAATTCCAAGTATATGCTTGTGCAAGTGCATGGCTTGGAATAGTGGCTGTAAAGCAAGCACAAAGAGAAGTGGGAGAGAAGGCGCCTTTGCAAAGTACATCTGCCAAGGTGGAAGGGCACAGATGATTATGAGTTAGTGATCACTGTCACAGACGTGCCTTTGGAAAGGGTTGAATCTGATTGATGAAGGTCTCTCCAAAGCCCAAAACCTCTGAAACACAGTAAAGGTAGCCCTTCTTAACTCTATCAAATGCCTTCTCGACATTAAGCGAGCTTAGCACTGACAATGCATGGGACTGTGCTGGTTTCTGAATTAGATTTTAGAGTCACCTGGTATTGTCTATCCCCTTGCATCATGGGATGAAACTTACCTTGTTCTTACCAGAGGGTTTGGGACAATGTTCACAAGTCTTATTTCCAATGTCTTGGCATTGGCCTCACAATCTGTCATGATGAGATTGGACAGTAGCTCCCACATAAGCTAGGATCCTTGCATTGCTTTTGGATGAGAGAGATCATCACAGTTCTCATAGATGGGGGAACTTCCCTGATTCTACTTACCTCTATTAATGCTTCAGACAGCAGCTCCATTAGGATCTTTCTGGAGTGCAGGAACTCTATCGTGAGGTTATCCTCACGAGGTGCTTTCCTTAAAAGCATGGATTGGAGGGATTGCTCCATTTCTTGGGGGAGAGTGGTTTGCTGAGGGCATCATGGATATCTGGAGCTATCTGTGAGTGTCCCAAGGGGGATGTGAATCAAAAAACATCACCCTTTGTAGTGTTGATCTCTTGCATACATAGGGTATAGCAGTAGTCCAGGAATGCATCATTGATGTCATGGGTTCCCCTCTTCAGTTCCCCATACTTCATCTTAACACTTAGGATCTTAAACCTCTCCTGTCATATTTTAAGTTGGCAATCTAGTAGGTTCCTTTCCCTTCCTTTTGTATGCTGAACCTCTTCAATATGCACAGCATTTGATGTCAATGATGACATCACATCATGTTTTGGACAATGGCAGGGCTCTATTCTGCCACAGAAGCTAATAAATCATGCTACAGACATTGGCAAATGTCCCAAAAGCCATGTAACCCTGCCACAGATATCAGGATTAAAGTGCCATGAACAACTAAAGGCTCTGATTATACTTGTGTGGTAGGGTTGAAGCAGGCAATGAAATGTTAACCACCAAATTGTTTGAACCATAATAACTTTAATGCTGTTTGGTGAAATTGCTTGAAATTTGCATGCTCAGGCTGGGTGACAGGTTCTTAAGACTTGGGAAGTTTTATGATGGCTGCACACTCAGATTCCAGCAACAGGAAATTTAAAAAGCCTTTAAAAGTTCACTTTTCTTTGAAGTTAAAAATTTTATTGGATTTCAACATACGGAAACAGTACATTTTATGTATTTATTTTATTTATTTAACAGACTTTAGGATTACAACCTTTGAGTAAGGGACTTATTTACAAAGGATCCACGTCAGAAAAAACAAACATAAACACTTAATACATATAGACATAGAATGGCAGCTAAAGGTTGCAGTTTTTTCAGTTATACAATATTGCAGAATCAAGACTAGCTATACATTGCATTGAACGTGTTACAGAGAGCTGTATTTTACAGTTTTCAAAAGAACAATAAGTCTGCTGATAGAGGGAGGGAGTAACTGGTTTGATATTTACAGTGAAGTAGAGAATTAGATATCTTGTGAGTGCAACCAAAGGAGGCATTGCTAATAGGTAATGTTTTGGCAGCCCTATTGGTAGGAGCTCAGTGGCAGGGTGGTCCCATAAGATGACAGACAGATGACCCCCAGCACTAGCTGGTACATTGGCAGTGCCATGAAGCAAGAATGTGCTCTTTGAGGGCTGACTTGAAAGGTCCTAATTTGGAGATGAAGGAGACATTGGAGGGGAGTTCGTTGTACCAGTCTGGTGCCTTGTGTGGGAATGACCTTTGGGCTAAGGAGGTTCTAACCCTCGGGATGGACCACACCTGTCGGTTGGCAGTGCTGGTTTTCACCGAGGTGTGGGAGGATAGGAGAGAAACAGAAATCCCCAGGTGTATTTTCTTTGTGGGGAGACATGTTTGATAAAATAGCCTTTCATCCAGGGTGAAGAGATTTGTCAGGGCATGTAGGGTACAAGTATGGGTACTCTTGTCTGCCCCGGAGAGGAGTCTGCATGCTTTGTTTATGGCCAGGTGGATTTTGTTAAGGGCTGTGTGGTCAGCAGACGAGTAGATAGTGAGCCCATAATCAGCTAGGGAGAGGACCGAGGAGGTGACAGCCAGATTAAGGGCTTCTGGAGGTAGGTAATCCTTGTGCCGATACAATAGGCCTATATGGACATTTATGGCTGATGATAGAGTGCCAATGTGTGAATGGAAGGAGAGGATGGAATCAAATGTAAGGTCCAAGTATTTATATGTATGGACCTGTTCTAGAGGAAGGAAAGAGTGGAAAGGATTGTTAGCTGCGCATTCTTGGTCTTATTCTGTCGGTGGGCAAAAAGCATGGTCATTGTCTTTTTTATATTGGCCACAAGTCTTTGGTCTATGAACCAGTTTTTAATCTAGTTAAATGCATGTTGGAGGGAAGACTGCAATACTGTGGGATCTGGGTGCGAGGCAAAAAGAACCGCATTATCCGCATAGAGTAGTAGGTTGCTGGAGCAAGAATTGACCAAGATGTTTAGGTAGATGCTGAATAATAGAAGACCGAGGATGGAGCCCTGGGTAACCAGAGTGGAATGGCAGGGTGGTTGAGATGGTGTTGTTTATTTTGACACGCTGTGATCTAGCTGTGAGGTAACTGGTAAACCAGGAGACGGGTCCTTGGGACAGACCTATGTGGCAAAGTGTGCTTAAGATTAAGGGGTGGGAGACTGCATCAAAGGCCTTTGACAGGTCGATGAAGACAGCTCCAGCTAGGTGTTTTCTATCCAGGGCAGAGTGAATAAAATTAGAGAGCTCAGTGAGAGCCGTAGTTGTACTGTGCCCAGATCTGAAGCCATGCTGCTCCCTGCAAAGTAGGTTATGAGCATGCAGGTACTCAGTGAGTTGGGTGGCTATAATTTTTTTGAGGGCTTTCAAGAGTGGTGGGAGAATGGATATGGGATGGTATTTATTGGAGGAGGTGCTGTCACCACTCTTCTATTATTGTAGATTATTCTATTATCTAGTATTGGGGTGACTGTGGCAGTCTTCCAGGCTGTGGGTAACTGTCCCAGACTTAGGGAGCGGTTAATGAGGTCAGTCAGTGGGGCGGAGACTGTATCTAGTACTAGATGTAGGATTCTCATATCAAAAGAATCTTTGCAATAGTAAGAGCCACTGAGTGCTTTAATGAGATAAGGCCTTGCCTCATTCATAGAGATCACCCTGAGATGGAATGGGGGTTGCTGGGTGTTAGGAGGTGAGGTTACAGGAGTGGGATCGAAGAAGTTATTTGGGAGTACTGCACTAAAGTCAAAGAATGATGAGTTGAGGCAGTTGGCGATGGCCAGGGGGTCGGTGGTAGAGACATTGTTGACAGTTAGTATGGAGGGGGGAACCGGGATTTGCTATTGAGTTCCTTGATATTGTTCCAGAACAACTGAGCATTCCCCCAGGAGGAGGTAAGGGTAATTTTGTAGTAGCCTGATTTGGCCTGTTTTCTGGCCCAAGTGCATCTGTTATGAGCTGCTTTATAGGCTTGCTTGTCCACCTGCATGCCGGATGCAACTGCATTATGCCAGAGATCATCTCTGTGCTTTAGCTGTTGGAGCAGTGTAGGCGTGACCCAAGGGGCATTACATTTCTTGGATTGCACTTTTGCTAGTGGGGCATAGATGTCACATGCTTTATTAAAAGAGCAGGTGAAATAATTGAGGGCTTCATCTATAGTAGGGGCCCGGGAGATGGGGGACCAGTCCCATTGAATTAAGTATTTTCTTAGTTTTGTGAGGCCTCTGGGTTGGAGACAATGCCGGGCAATATAGTTTGGTTTGGGTTTTTGCTGAAGACATGACCAGGAAAAGAGGATGGGTGAGTGATCACTTAGGAAGTCCGGAAGGACCAGCATGTCAGAGATTCTCTGGGGATGGTTGGTAAGGAGAAGGTCGATCAGGGTGCTAGAGCCATTAGTGGGGTTCACCATGGTAGGTTGGCTCACCAGCTCAGTCAGGCCCAGTGCAGCAAAGGTGTCCCTGGTGTGGGAAGCCGAACTGGCAAGCCAATTCACATTAAAGTCTCCAACTATGATGTGTTGCATTTTGGTGGGAAGCCAGAGATGTAGTTAGCAAGGGATTGTATAGCAGGAGCTTGGTTTCTTGGGGGTACATATGCGACAGTAAGAATTACAGGGGCTCCAGAGGGATCTGGAGTAAGTTTTAATGATAAGGCTTGGGCATCATGGTCTAATGGAGGTATTGGAAGAGCATGGCATATCATGGAGTCACGGATGTACACAGCACACCACCCACTATGTTTACCCACTCTGCTGGCTCTTTGAAGGGTGAAGCCAGGGAAGGCGACCAAAGAGTCAAGTGTTTTTTTGGAGATCCAGATTTCTGTGAGGTCTAGCACATCTGGCTGTTGTTGCAGTATCCAGCAATGGAGACCTGCTGTCTTTTTGGTTAAGCTACAAATGTTCATTGCAGCTATTCTAAGCCCATGGTGCAATAGGCTAGGGCTGAGCGAGACGGGGCCTGGGTTAGGATGAACATTTCCTGAAATTACAAACATGGTTAAAAGTGGAAACATTTCCAATCATTATATGACTAAGGCATTCATTTTGGGCCAATGTGGCCAGTAATGTTTTCCAAGCAGTGACAGAGGGGACTACAGCAGTACATAATCTTGGAAATAATAGTTGCTTAGCCTTAGTTGCAGGTGCAGCGAGCCACTTCAGTTTGCTTACAGGAATGTGTGAAGTTGCTGAGGGTAGAGCTAAGATAAACACACTGGGAGAGAAGGGTAGATAGGTTTTAAAGATATTTGACAAAAGGTGTGCACCCCTTGCCAAAGGGACGAAGAGAAGGGCAGGAACATAACATGTGGAGCAAGTTGCCATCCTCACAGTTGCATCTCCAGTACGCCACAGACTGAGTAAGGCTAACTCAATAAGAGAGAGCAGAGTATGATACCAATAGTGAAGTACTTTGTTTCCAAGAAGATAATAATAAATAATAATAAACTTTATTTATTTAATGCCCTTCAAAATTATCAAGGCGCTTTAACAACAATTTGATAAAAACAAGATCAAATGTATGACACAATATAAATACAAATAATCAGTAAAATCAATAAAATCAATCAGAAAAGGAGATGACTCCTTGCACCCGTTTGAGCTACGTGTGTGATGGACCATGCCAGAGTCCAATCTTCGGGTGTAAAAATAAGGTCCAAATCCCATTTCCACTGCTGTTTGGCTGATTGCTTCTGGTCAGGTACAGAGACTCTATCTGCCTTATAGATAAGTCCAGCTTTTTCCCTGGTGGAATGAAGCCAGGTATAAATTGGAGACACATGATTCAGGGGGGTACGTGTAATGGGGATTCATAACACCTTCAGCAGCAAACTCCAGAGCTGCAGGTATCTCCAAAAATCCTGTCGAGGAATGTCCAACCACTGGATAAGAAACTCAAAAGCCTGAAACTCAATAGAATTGGGAAGCAGAAGATCTCTCATCCTTAAAATCCTGTGTGCCTTCCAAGAGGGCCATAAAAAGGAGCATGAAACAATCTGAAAATGTGGGCTATTCCAAATGAGCATCATCTCAATAGGGCACAGGTCAGGTCAGAGTTGCTTACTCAGGGCCCACCAAGCTGAGCAAGGGGAGACAATGGTAGGGTACAGATGAAAGAACTGAAGGATGGTAAGATAGGGTAGAGATGGTATCCTGTGAAAAGGGTGAACAAATAATGGCGAACCATCACAATGGTGAAGGAACCATGATGCCAACACTTTTGCGTGACCGTGGTTTTGCCAACATCCCTGAGTTGTGCCACCCCTGGAGTAGGAATCTAAATAAAGGGGGGGTGTGGGGGGGCAAAGTCACCCACAAGGGGGTTGCGGGGGTGAAGTCCCCCACAAGAAAACACTTTCTGAAAAGTGTCCATGCTTTGGGTTTGGTGCCATTGTGATGGTTTGCTGTTATTGATTTGCCCTTCTGACATGGAACCGGGAAGAATCCAATGGAAATCTCTGGAAAAATCATAGACTGCATTTGAAGCTATAATGGGGCTTTGTCCACCTCATCAAGAAACCAGTGCAGCATTTGGTCAGCCATAAAAGCTAAATGGTACCCTTTGAAGCGGGGAGACCACACACCCCAGCAGACCTATGATCTCACAATTTAGGATGACTGTATCTGGGAGGACAGCCATTCCAAAGAAAGGACCTGGTCAGTTTATCAATTTTAAAGAACCAAGATTCTGAAATTGAAAAAGAAGACCACCAAGAACATACAGTAGCTTAGCAGAAGCGATCATTCACAGGGTCTCAATCCTACCAACCAGGGAAAGGTTCTGGACTTTCCATCAATCAAAATGTGTTCACAAGGATTTAAGCAATTGATTCTGATTGGCCTTTGTTAAGAAGAGAATATTGGATGTAATGTGAATTCCCAGATATTTAAGTCCCACAGGGGACCGAGATAATCCTGCTGATGTGAAGGGCTGAGGGACATTTTGAAGTAAAAGGGAGAACTTTTATCTTTAAGGTTTTCTACGAAGGCCAGATACCTCCAAAAAGGATTGCAATGTTTGCATAAGAGCAGGAACAGAATCACCAGGAGAGGAAAGAAATACCAAAAGATCATCTGTGTAGAGCAGTGTGGAAAATTATGGCCATTTATACTGATACCCAAGATACTGGGGTGAGAACGAATCACCTCCACCAAGGGATCAATGGCCAACAGAAATAGCAGGGGAAAAAGGTGACAGCCTTGGTGAGTCCCCCGCCATAGAGGGAAGGGGTCAGATAGCAGACCATTAGTGAGCACTCTATTGACTGAATCCATGTACAGTATATGAATCCAGTTTTGGAACTCTGTTCCAAATCCAAAGTGTGAGAGCACTTGAAAGAGATAAGGCTAAAGAACTGAATCAAATGCCTTCCCAAAATCAATTGAGACAGCCGCTGCAGGGAGGTGCCTAGCTTGAGCAAAGGACATCACCATGAGAAAGTAATATATGCAATCCGAGCCAGGTCTCCCCTTCAAAAAACCAACCTGTTATGAATGGAGGAGGACTTTGCAATCCTCATTAATAAGGCAGATGGAGCAGTAATTGGTGCACAACTGCAAGTCTTTATCCTTTTTGTGGATGACAATAAGACAATGGAAATGGCCCTATGTAGTGAAGGAGAAAAGTGCACTTTCCTGAGTTTTTTTTTGTTCACCTGTGAAGTGATAACAGCTTGGAATTTAATTTTGTTCTGAAACATTCAGAGTAGCCCAAGGGTAAGCCTTGTGAAGGCTTTGTGAAAAACTATCAAGTGGTTCTTGAGTTGTAAGGTTTAAACCTCGGCTTCTGAGCATGTGCAGTAAGGTTTTCAAGATAATTGTCTGGTGCTAACAATGAATTAATGTTTGTGAGCTGATTTTATTCTCACGAGAAAATGTTCAGGTTTGCAAGAAAAACATTTTATAGTTGTGAGCACCACCATCATATTTTTGTTTGTTTTGGCTCCCAAAATTGTAGAAACATATAAAAATTATGCCTTTTCCAAAAACAAACACCTGAACCTACAGCATGTACACAAAACCCATTTAGCTACATTCTGGGATTTGTTTGATTAAAAATTACCCAGATATATGTTTTACTGGGAACCCCAAAATCTTATGTTGCCAGCTTAGCAAGGATTATCATATGAAGAATGCTTTCCTCACAAGAAAGTATTTTTTTTAGTGCTGGATAACAATTTTTAGGTTCAAACCAAGAATTCTTTGGTCGCATGCTTTGACAAGGAATTTTTTGTTTGAAACTAACTATGAAAAATGAGTACTGGCTCATGGCAATAACATTTGCACTTTGTGTGCCATCTGACAGACCAATGAGAGCATGTTGTGCTCTCATGTGGGTGATCCAACTTTAAAAACAAGCTCAAGGAGCCAGCAGGACAGCCGGGGGCTTGGGAGGCATTGCCAGTCAGCAGTGCTCCCAGTGAGGGGAGGGATGGCATTGGGTTCTGCCAAACTGCCGACCCCAGTGGTGGGCAAGGGAGCTTGCTCCTCTGCAGAGGATGACAATGACATGTTAAGACCTGAAGGAGCTGTCCCTAATGTTGTGAAGGTGGGGGGTGGGAGAACATGGAAACTGAGCAGTGGCTTCAGGCTTAATGAAGCCCCACCTGCCTTTTTCTGACCCACACCATCCCCCAGTTCCCACTGTCTGGGTGTGATTCTCTGAGGGAGATGGCCCTCCCCCTCCAGACCTTGCCATTTAGGGTATTTTGAGGTTGATTGTGGCAAGGTCTGGGGAGGTTGATGGCTGATTGGGACCACAGGGCTGGATCTGTGAGAAAATTGCACCACAAACCCCAAAAGGTAAAAGGTTTTATTAAAAAAAGAAAAGAAAAAAATATGGGACTTTGTTCCAAAAAAAAGCTTTTAGTAGTAACTCTGGCATTTTTAAACAATTTTTCACCACATTTTTGACAATCTAATTTTTAAAGCTCTTACATGAACACAGTGGGTGAGAAGTGCCACTTCTACCTCAAAAGGTGCTTTGTGTTGTAATGCAAAACAAACAAACAAACAAAAAAGTCCATCACTTCTGTGGACACACACAGGCTTAAAAATTAAATCATAAATTCTGAGACTATGGGATAGACATAATTATTCAAATCATAATGGAAAGTAAGTTGGGGGGGGGGGCTGCTGCTAGTTGGCAACTTCAGTCTGCCAGATATGAAGTGTAGCCTTTCAACTTCAGGGCCTTTTCTCAGGCAGTTAATTAAGGAATCCACTAGGGACAAGACAGTGGTGGACCTGGTGCTTACAAGCATGGACAGCATTGTAGACATCACAGTAGGCAGTCCCTTAGGTACCAGTGATAACCATACAGTGTAAATTAATGTAAACATAGGAGGAAAGGCAAACCGCACAAGAATGAGGGTTCTGAACTTTAGGAGAGTGGATAACAAAGAATTATAAAATGGGCAAAGGATTTTGAGAAATCTGATTGGTTGTTAGTCATGCCTTAGAAGTGTCTAACAGGTGTCTAAAACTAGTCCAGAGAACCTGGACACAGGACACCTAAAGAAATCCTTGAGCCTCTCAGAATTTTAAGAAAGAAAAAGCAGCCATTCTCCCCACCCACTTAGCAAGACTGCACCATACATGTTAACACGGTGACACACAACAGCTCCTATCAATCTCTCTGCCAGAAAATCCTCCTGATCCAGATCAGCAAAGGAGAAGTAAAAACACTGTACCTGAATAAATATTATTATCTCTGTACCTTTGGGGCTGCTGAGGAGAGATGATCACAGACAGTCACTTGCTCCTCGATGTTTTTTAAAATCATCAATGCCATCCCCACAAGCAGTCCTCGTAAGCTCAATCAACAAGTAATTGCCCTCTCAGTAAAATCATTCTGCAGCATAAACAAGGACAAAATGCTATGCAGCTTGTTATTATTTTTTAAGTTACCTACCACATAGCGACTGTTTGGGTCAATTGTAGCAGCATACTTTCCACCTGCCTGGTGGCTGGCGGCCCGCATACTCATGGCATGAATGGTCAAGTAGTCCCGCATGACTGGACACCCACTTATGGCTTTACAACAGTGAACATAATTTATATTTAAATCATAAGCTGTAGTGATGCACTTTCCTCATGCCTGCCCTGCTGCTTGCTTGCTCACTCACTGATGGCTCAGACTGTCGAGTATTTATGCATGACCAGCTGCCTGCTTACTCGTTAAAGACACCAAACTATCAATGTACTTTGTATTAAAAACATGAACAAATGAAACTAATAAAACAAAAAGGAATCATTAAAAAAAGTATGTGGGGGTGAGTGTATTAGTTTTTTTGCTGGGGATGGCATGGGGGAAAGGTGCTGTAAACTTCAGGATCCAATGTCAAAACTACAGCTGTGGAAACCTACTAAGGACAAAAGTCATCAGATAAAAAAATGATGCATCAGTCCTTTAAGGTGGAGAAAGTATTTTAAGTAAAAAAACTTCAAGAATCATACTTTATTTTGCATTTAAGCCTCTTAATTTTTAAGTGTAACATTAATTAAATGCAAAGTCCTAATTTTATATGCTCAATAAGACACTCCTGGGACATGTTCTAGACAGTTCTAATGCATGGCAAGGAGCTGAAGTACTGTGCCCTTAAGCTATGCATTAAAGCTGTATAATTTACAGCCATCATGTTGTATTGCTTATATGGGGAACTGCCTTATAGTGGGGTGGGGGGGGTGTTGGCAGGGACAGGTAGAGGCACAGTGGGGAAAAATAAGAGGACATGTTTAAAGAAAAAAAAACAGTACAAAAGAAAGCCTGTGCACAAGCACAATACTCCAAAAAACTGTCAAGCATTGACTTTGTAGTTCATGTGCAAACAGTTTATTCTGTGTTCCAAACTCACCAAAGCAAAACAGGACAAAGGACATATTGATGTTTCATGCAGGTGTAATGCACCATGTCAAGGTGCCTGCCCCTACTAGTACACACATTAAATATGCAGAAGTGAAAGTGCAAGGTACAGAGTTCAATAATTTATGGAAAGTGCATAAAATAGAAAAGGGGCACGCGTGTGGCCCGATAATATACATATACCATATTAGAAAACATTAAAAAGCCCACATAAAAGTGTTACTTCCAAGACTAAGTAGACTTGGTACAACATTTAGCAGATTTCTATTGAAGATTTATTCATTGTTTAGTTACAACATCTTTTGCAGCATTATACATTGGCCACAAAGGAAAGCAAGGAAAGGGAATGGGGGGGATAGGAAGGGATGGGGAATGGAATGAAGGATTGGAAGGTGGAAGGGGAAGATGTGTGTGGGGGGGGGGGTTGTCAGGGAATGGTTTCCAGTCAACACAGTCTTATGGTAATACAGCAAACAATCCATTTTTTTGAGGTAGAAAAGGAGTAGGCCCCATTCTATCATTCAGCCCCAAGTACTCAAGGACTTGGAGTTTAAACTTCCAGAAAGAGTCACATCTCATTAGAAAAGTCTGCAGGACAGGGAATTTACCATCAATACATTTATTAACTGTAGTACCACCTCAGCTGCATTCATAGCATTATTTAAATGTAACTATTTCTACATAGAGAATGCTATTTGTGCTTTTAAGAGAAGAGTAGATGAGCACCTGTCAGATATTAAGCATGAAACTGAAAGCAATGCTTTAGCTCTATACATAAAGCAACATCGTGCAAATAGAACTGGACATGATTTCATGTTCATTGGCATGGAAAGTGTACATGCTGGTCTGAGAGAAGGTAATTGAGAGGGGTTGTACTGGTCCAAGAGAGGGTAATCTAGAAATCCTTTTCTTTTTCAGTTAATCTTTTTATTAATTTTTCAGGTTTACAACATATACAGCAACAGTTAAAACAAATGGAGCATTCCTCAAATAAATATTCTGATATTTCAACAATTCAAGAAGGATGTTTCATTTCTAACATTATATGACATATAGTACATACGAGATTAATTCAAACAGTGGGTATATTTTACTTCTGAGCATGAGCAGGGAACATTAGAGTGTATTCAAGAAAATAATACAATTATTAAGATGGTAAGGGGGTATCTATATCTGAAGCAAGGTGTTAAAGTGGGGACCACTGAGCCTAAGAGAAACAAAATTTGTGTTATTTGACTTTAAGGGGGTTTTAGGAGGTCTTGGCTCTGCAGTGGTCTACTCGGGTGTCCTCTAGAGATTATATACTGTAGAAGCAAGAAGGGCCCATCTCTTTAAGAATAGGTTAGTGGTGCATGCAGCAAAGTGGGACATTTTCAAGAAATTGGCCAATTTCTCCATGGACATTCATGAAATGAGGGTATCTCAGTTGAGCACCATTTCCTTAAGAGGGTTCTCTAAACCTCTACTGAGGCCTGTATCAGTCATAATCTGTGCTGGTGTGGTATCCTGAAACACTTAGGGAGGAGCCCCAGTATCCATATTGAAGGAGAGTGTGGCAGGTTATTCCTTAATATTTTGGAGCAGCATGCAATGATCTTTTCCCAAAATGGGCAGATCGGTAAGCAATGCCTGATAATATGGAGAAGATCTGTGCCCTGTGCTGCACATCTCCAGTAATCATTATTTGGGATCAACCCCATTGTTTTTAAGTGGGTTGGGGTGCAGTACGATAAATGTTGCACTTTGTTCTGTATCAGGAGGCTGAGTGGGTTAGAGCATGCCTTTTTAGCAGATGTCCAGCAGGCAGTCTAATCTTCATCTGAAAGGGGAGTGTGAAGCATTTCTTGCCACCTGGCTTTGGCCTTAGTGGTAGGGTCTGGGGCTGAATATCTGAGTTTCTTGCATATCATGCCAGCTAAACCATTTAACTTTTTATTCCAACTAAGAAGTGGGAAGGGAGGATATTGATTCTTCCTCTGCTGGCCACATGTTTGGCATGAGCAGACTTTATGTGACCAGGCAGTGTGTGCATGCCTTAGCTGGAGGTATTTCCCAAAATTTTGCTGAGGTAACATATATCTGTCTCTTAGGGAGGTAAAGGAGTCAAGTGTGAGGTGGTCAGAAGTGAGGATGTCCCTTAGCCTAAGGATCTAGTTACCCCTCCACCTAGGCCAATTAATCGGTCTACCTTCAGTTATCCAGTTGGGGTTATTCTAGAAGCATACCAGTGAGCCTGGGCTAAGACATGATTTAGTAATTTGGCCAACTTTATGCCAGGCTCTGTATGCATCCTGAATAACCTTTCACTTTTTCAGGTTACTGGGCAGTGATCGTCCTCCTATATAGGCTGACATATCAGTGCCTCCTAATATCTTTTGCTGTAGGTCACACCATGCAGGTTTGTTTGGACCTACGTCTTGAAATATCCTGCATGTCCTAGCTAGGGAAAAAGCATAGGAATAAAGTCAGAAATTAGGGCGCTCCCATCCCCCTTTAGCCCAAGGTGCCCTTAATTTTGCCCTGCTGTATCAGAGCTTAGCAGTATCCACAAGTAGTTGGCTATTAAGTAGTCTATTTTTTGTATCCACTTGCTGAGGAACTCTAGCAGGAGATGAGACATTAGGTAAAAGATTCTTGGGGCTACCATCATTTTCACCGCTGCAGTTTTTCTAGGCATGAGGTGTTTCCATCTCTGCACTTCAGATTGTTGTTGGGAAATTGGGGGGGAGAGATTCTTATCCATGAGGGTCCGTATATATTTGAAGATATAAGCACTCCCAGATATTTTATACCCTCTGTGGCCCATGCTAGCCCCCTGTTTCTCAGCATAGATGGAGAGGAGGTGGAGTTTAAGTGAAGCACCTCAGTTTTGCTTGTGTTGATGTGGAGACCTGAAATTTGTGCAAAGGATTCAAGCAGAGACATTATGTGGGATAAACTAGTTTGCAAGTCTTTAGTCAGGATGAGACAGTCATCCATGTAAAGCATGGTATGAGATGCAATCCCACCCACCTCCAACTCTTGTATATTCAGGTGTTCTGAAATTGCACATGCCAGAGTTTCGATCGCCGGAAAAAAGAGCATGGGAGAGAGCAGGCATCCCTGTCTAGTTCCTCTTTATAGGCAGAATGGGTCAGAGAGTGTGTCATTAGTGAGGACCCTTGCAGTGGGATTAGTGTATAGCATTTTAACCCAGTTACTAAAGACAGGCCCAAAGTTAAGATGCTGCAGGGTAACATGCAGAAACTCTCACTCCACTGAGTAGAAAGCTTTTTCAAAGTCAACAGTGATGGCTGCAGCTGGAGTGGGAGTTGTTGCTGCTCCCTGCAATAATGTTAGCAAAGCTTGGAGGTGGTCTGCACTTACTTGGACATTGACAAAGCCTACTAGGGAGGGGTGTATCAAATTTGGAAGCACTCTTTCTAGTCAGGCTGCCAGGGCTTTAGTCAGAATTTTTGTATTGGCATTTATTAGGGAAATGGGCCTCTAGCTGGCAGGAAGAGTCAAGTCCTTCCCTTCCTTGGGAGCAAAGTTATGATAGCTTCTCTTAGGGTATCTGGAAGCCATCCTTTGTTTAAGACCTCTTGTGCCATATTTAGCATGGGGAGGGAGACAGCATCTTGGACCACTTTGTACAGATCTAAAGGAAACCCATCTCATCCCGAGGCCTTGTGTGGAGTTCTGTCAGATGCGAGTCCAGAAACTCCCTTCAAGTGTCAGAGAGCTGAGGCATATTTAGCTTAGGAATGAAGTCTGCATATTTTTGTGCATCCCATTGTATCCGAGTGCTATAAAGTGTCTTATAGAACTCTAGCATGGCCTGATTTATCCTGGCTTCTGAGGTTTGGGGTTTCCCACCCTTATTTCATAGTTGTGTTATATGCCTTTCAGCCTGGTGTTTTTTCAGCCTACATGCTAAGAGCTTTCCCAACTTCTTCCCCTGTGCCCAATACTTGTGTTGCATTCTTTGGATCTGGAGCTTCTCTTTTCTAGTTGCAAGGTTATTCAAATGTATCCTATGGATAATTATCTCATAAATCAGGGTTCTGGAGCTGAGTTTTCCTGAGTCTGTTTAATACAGGGATTCCTTAGCTGCTAACAGCCTCTCACGCTTGGCAGCTTCCTCCTCTCTTGTTCTTTCTGTGGTGTGAGGCATAGCTAATTATCTTTCTTCGTATGGTGGTTTTAAAAGCCCCCCAGATAGCTGCAGAGGATGCTTTCCCCGTGGGGGGGGGGGTTGTTAGTAAAATAGTTTTGGGTTTCTTTTGATATCTAGACTTTAAGGTCTGCATCCAGCAGCAATAGGGGGTCGAGCCTCCATGCTAGGGATTTCTTGGGAAAGGGGTTGTCCATTCGGGCCATTATCAATGGGGCATGGTCAGATAGATATAAAGGGGCAATGTTTGTGTCTACCACTTTTTGAGACACCTAAGGGGAGTTGAGCCAATAGTCAAGCCTAATAGCCATCTGTTTGGGAACTGAGAAATATGTGTAGTCTCTTTTGGTTGGGTGACGGAGCCTCCTGATGTCCTGCAACCTGTGGAGATTAATTAAGTCTTTAAAGGTGAGTAGTGATTTGGGGTGAGGTTCTGGCCTAGAACTGGATCTGTCCACATAGTGATTGGATGTGAGGTTCATGTCTTCCCCCATGATGACCTCCATCTTACTATCCATAAAATCAGATAATGCTTGGGAGATACCATGATAGAAATCAGGAAGGTCATCGTTAGGAGCATAAATGTTTGCAAGAACCAGATTACCTGTGAGAGTAGATACTTTCACCATCACCTACACCCTTCCTCATGTTTCTTTTGGTCCAGCAATGACCATTTTAATTTTTTTATGACACATGATAGAAACTCCACATCTTGCAGACTTAACCAAACTATGTACCTCCCACCCCACAAATTCTCACACTAGTTGGGTAGCTTCAAGGTGTGGTAGTTTGGTTTCTTGTATAAAGGAAATGTGTGAGTTAAGTTGTTTTAATCTATTCAGAATGTTCTTCCTCTTTATAGGGGAATTTAGGCCCCTCACATTCCAGGAAGTGGTCATGGTCACTCCAGTGTTAGTCATTGAGATGTTTTATAAGTGCATAGAGGGACCTTCTACACATGAAACCAAACCTTGCAGTCTTTTTTTTTTTGTTTGCTTACCATGCTAGTGCCTAGTCTGAGCAGTACAATCTGTCTATGCTCAATTCTTCCGTGTCCAATGTCCCCTAGTTCCCCATGTTCCCCTTTCAGTGCCTTTCTCAAGGGGCAGCACAAGGTGACTCATCAAGTAAAAAACATTCTGTTTACCCAGCAACATTACTAACTGTATGAGCAACATCTATATAATAAGTACAGGGATGAAATTTAGTTTCAGGTTAATTTCAGTAGGCCCTGTCCAAAACTGTCTGGTGAGTCCTTCTGGACAACAACAAAAGCATGGAAAGTGCACCGAGGTGGTAACAGTAAATAAATAAACCAACATTAAGAACAGTAATATTTCTAATCTAAGAGATAACAGTAGTGTGTGATGGGTCAAGGCCCTTGGTCTCTACCTGGTATTGTTCCCAGCAAGGGGGGGGGTGGGTGTGATCAAAGCCCTGTCCTGTAAGGAGTAAATGTATACATCCTCATCTGTCTGGTTCAGGAGTTATACAGGTTGAAGGGGAGGTAGCTGGGTCTTCCTTTAGGATGGGGGGAGGGGGCCATCAATTTTATGGTTTTATTTGTGGTTGGTCGGATACCAGTGGTTTCATTCTCCCCTTTACCATTAAGGGGTGATGTTCACTTTTGCCCAGCCACTAGGTGCCCTTGAGTAGGTGGGCAACTGTCCATTTAGGCCCTGGTATCCCTTAGCTGAGCTTGGGATGGGGGTACCCTCTTCAAATATTACCATTCCATCCCGGAGTATTAACTGCCCAATGCTGGAGCTATGTGGGGGAGGGGAGCAGGAGGCCCCAGTCTGTTTATGCCTTCACTCCTCTGGTCTCATTACACCTCCCATATACATTTGTGAAGGGATAAGAAGGTGCCTTAATGATAGTAGGAGATGGGAGGAGTGAAAGGAAGGGCAATTCAACATCAATTATGCCCTTACATATGAGCCAATGAATTGGCACAATAACTATGAACTACTGTTCCTTTAACAGATTTGTTTATCAAATACAGTATCAACTGCAGCATATCCACCGGATCATGTACCCTTCATGCTGCCTATGCAGCAGCCTGTTTCTGAGCAGCGCAGTGGCAGCAAAATATCTCCAGTACTGCTTTGGTTATTGATAGCAACTGTTTGTGGTGAAGGGGAGATAAAGACATTTCAGTCCTTAGTTATTCAGAGTGCCCCAAAGGCCAAGGGATAATGATAAACAAGGCAATGTGTGCTAGGACAAGACAACATGGGTGCACCGAAGAGTTGGTTTAACACATCCCAGCCTTGTGGCAGTCTTTCAGGTGCACAGGTTCAGACAAGTGCAGGGGTGTTTCCCCAAATCTCAAATTTGGGTATAAAGTACCTAGTTTATTAGATCTGTTCATTAGCCTTCTTGATCCGTGGTAGAACAAAGCAAAAATAAATAATTAATGCAGCATTTGAGCACTTCATCTAGGCCTTCGATACAGCCTGTGATCTACATGCCCAATTCAAGGAGATGAAGGTTCGTGGCACAGTGAATCCTGGATCACTCCTGAGCTCATTACCAGTATGAAATAACGGGACCATCTATGGCACTGTGCCAAAGCCTCTGGTAAACAGCAGGATCTGAAAGCCTATAAAGCCGCAAGAAATGCCAGCAAGTGGGCTATTCGCCAGGTGAAAAGTAAACACCATAGGGAGATGTTGACCAATGTCTGGGGAGACAGCAGAAAATGTTGGTCAAATATCAATGATATCACTGGTAAAGACCCTAGGGTATCTCCTACAATGCTAAAACTTGATGGTACCCCCACCCTTGACCCGCTTAAAATTGTGAACACTTTTAATGATGCCATTACCAATTTGAGCTGTGTCCTTCCACAAGACTTCTTTGAAGATATCTCTGTAAAGACAGCTAGTCACTATGAGAAAAAGATCCCCTGAGCACCCTCCTTTCTACTTTAAGAAGGTCTCAATAACCCAGATCATAAAACTCCCAATTAATGTGTTGGGGAAATATAGACAGAGTGGAGACTCTCTAGACCTCAAACTTATCCAACTCATCCTAGAGGAAGTACTCCTACCCATAACTAAGATTCTTAACCTTTCACTAACCCTGTCACAGTTCCCACAAGTATGGAAAACTGCCCTGGATACCCCAGTGCACAAATCTGGTGATCGTTCCCTGCATAGCAACTATAGGCCAATATCAATCCTCCCTCCTCTATCCAAAGTGCTGGAATGAATTGTTGCCAACCAGCATGTGGCTTACCTCAAAAATTAGACCATCCAATGCCCGCAACAGCGTGATTTTAGAAAAGGGCAAAGCACTACCACAGTATTGCTAAAATTTACCAGCTTCATTCAACAATCCTTTGACCAAGGCAATCTTGTAGGAGCAGCCTTTATAGATTTAATGATGGCTTTCAACACTGTGAATCACCCACTTCTCCTCGGACAACTCACTAAAATTTGTCTTTCACTAAATATGCTGCAATCATTCAGAAACTACCTTGGAGTTAGATCACAGAGGGTAAAAATATCCAATGTCGTTTCAGGGTCAGTCTTGGGTCCTCTCCTTTTCAGTATCTTCCTGAACAATGTGCCATCTGCTTGTCGCCAATGGGCTCTTCTATCCTCAGACTGAGGGATCCTCCATTGGATCCAGGTGCAGGTCATGAGGGCTGTACGAGGAAGCCTCCCCCAAGCAAAAACAGGTAACGTGGAGGTTCAGCCACGCAACATGCGCCCCCTCAAAGATAGCTAGTCCTTGAGTATTGCTAACCCTGCAGTTGCTTCGCGACTGCTCCCCGCCCACCCCCAATACCCTCCACCCTTTGTTGGTGTTAGTTATATACCCAGAGGCGTCGTCTCAAGTTACTTCTCACGTGACTGAGGCAGGATCGCTCTAATTTCTATCTCCCTAGTTTTACATTTGCTCCTTATTTTCTCTGGCCACTTGAGGTCGCCCTACCCTTTCCATCTTGCTAATTTCCTTCTCTATTCTCTATCTTGTTAGTATAAGTTTAGTCCTCCACGTTTTTGCTCCTCTGCTCCTGGTTGTCCACTCTCTCTCCCTTACTGTCCTCTAGTTTCTTTTTTTCTCCAGCCCATCATGACCCCCCTGCCAGTACTCTTCCTTCTCTCTGTACTACTCTTATTATATGGACTCTCAGTTCTCTCTGGTCCAATATAGATTACGTTGCCCTCCTATGGACACTCGCAGGATAACTTCTACTTCTCTTACTTCCTATCTGACTCTATCCCTAATTCTCTCCCTATATACGGGCTTGTCCTCAAACACCTGGGGTTATTTTCCAAATATATCCTGTGCAGGTTCTCTATCTCCCCCAGATGTGTAGCTCGGGCTTACATTATTGTGACTCTTTGGATCTTTATCCTATCTCTTACTCTTGTTGGGGACGTTGAGAAAAACCTTGGTCCTATGCTGGCCAATAATCCCTCCCACTCTCTCCACTCTCACGGTCTGCCCCAAACCTCTGGCCTCTCTTTTGCTCATATTAATGTTAGGAGCCTTCTGGCCAACCTTCCTGACCTGGAAGCATGGACTAGTACCAACAACCCTGATATCCTAGCCATATTGGAGACATGGCTTAAGCCTTCCAATGCTGATTCTCAGTGCTCCCTCCTGGGTTATAACATATTACGGGCTGATTGCCCTACTTCCAAGAGATGCAGAGGACTAGCACTATATTATAAACCTCATCTAAACATTTCTTTATTGCAAGTTCCTACTCTTGTAAACTGTGAAGTTCTCCATTCCTTTCTACTGCTTGGGGGTATAAAGAAACTTCACATTTTTTTCTATTTATATCCCTCCCAGAAACTCCAGACTTGGCCTTGAGGAGTTCATGGAGTATCTCCTCCCTGTGACGGGGAAGCATTATATAATCTGCCTGGGGGATTTCAACCTTGACTGGTCTGGTTCCCGTTCTGCTCTCCTATCCTCCTTGACCAGCAAGGCTAATCTATCACAGCTTATCCAAGAACCCACTAGACTCTCCCACAGTGGCACTAGTGCTACTCTACTCGACTGGATACTTACTAATAGAAAGGAAGCCATTTCCTCAGTCGGGGTTCTCCCTGATACCATAAGCGATCATTACCCAGTGTTCTGTATATGGGATATCTCAGCCCCCTCCTTCCTGTCTAAAGCGTTAACTTTTTCCAATATCTCCAATATAAATATGGATAACTTAGTTCATGACCTTAACTTAGTTGACTGGTCTCCCCTTTATTATACAGAAGACATAAACTTTGCCACAACTATTTCAACTCTTCCCTACTCTTGCTACAAAATAAACACATCCCGGTGACCACGAGAAGGGTTAAAGGGAAAATCACCAAATGGCTAAAGCGTCCCCTGCTCCATCTCCTGAAACTCAGGGATAAACTGTGGTCCAGTTGGAAGACCTCCCGCCTACTTACTGATTTCGAAGCCTATAGATCTTTACGCAACAAATGCAAAACCAAGATTCGTCTGGCTAAAAGCTCCTACTATAGAAATCTCCTAAGCTCTTCCACTACATGTCCTAAAAAGTATTGGTCCCAAATTAAGGAAATTATTGGGAACAACAAACCTACTACTCCTACTGATATGTACATAAATGTTGTCCATTGCAACCACCCTCTCACCATTACTAATGCTTTCAACTCCTTCTTCTCCTCCCTACCTACACATACCCCCCCGTTCTCCTCAAAGCTGGATCTGCCCCTTCTACAAGTTCCCCCACTCCTCCTACTCTGGAGCTGGCTCAAGTCTCTTACCAAGATGTTCTAGACCTTCTCAAAGCAGTTCCACCAAGTGGAGGCCCTGGTCCTGATGGAATACATCTTGGGATTATCAGACTGTATGCGGCATGGCTTGCTAGGCCTATAACCAGGCTCTTCAGTCTTTCTATTAGCACTGTCTCTGTCCCCTTAATCTGGAAAATGGCTAGAACTATACCTGTTTTTAAGAAGGGTGAAGCCAAACTACTATCCAATTGCCATCCTATCTCTCCTCTCCCTACTCTCAGCAAGCTTCTGGAGAAACTTGTCCATCGTCAGGTGTCAGAGTACCTTCTTAAGTTTAATCTTCAATCTCCCTCCCAACATGGCTTTAGGGTGGGGCACAATACTACCACCGCACTGACCCTACTTACGAGTGATATCAAAAGTAATATGGACAAGGGCCTGGTCACTGGTGCTGTGTTCCTTGACCTATCTAAAGCCTTTGATATGGTTCACCACCCGCTCCTACTATCCAAGTTACATGACTTGGGGGCCTCTGACTACCCTATCCTGGTTTGGCAGTTACCTGGAAAACTGCTCCCAGGCAGTTTCCTTCAGTAAAGTTCTCTCCTCGCCTATCCCTATTATCTGTGGCATTCCACAGAGGTCCATACTTGGTCCTCTTCTCTTCTCCCTCTTTCTTAATGACATTCCTAGTCCTTCCCTTCACAGCAGCCTACTCATGTATGCTGATGATCTAGTGCTTTACTATTCTGCCAAGTCTATTGCTGACATTAACCTTAACCTCTCACTTGACTTTCAATCCCTTCAAGCCTGGCTCTCGGCTAACCAGCAAATCCTCAACATAGGTAAGACTCAGACTATGCTGTTCAGATTATCTAAAAAAGTTCTCTCTGAATCCTCTAAGCTCCTTGTCCGCTGTCAAGAAGGAAATGCCATCACGCATACTGAAACTCTCAAATACCTCAGGGTTACGCTTGATCCTGCTCTTGATTTTTCCTTACATGTCAACGAGGTGTGTCGGTCTGTCAATGCCAGAATTTACACAGCCTTTCGTGTATGCCACTCTCTCACCCCCTCAGCTAGGAAAGCTGTAGCTCGAGGTGTGCTACTCCCTCAACTCCTTTATGCCCTCCCAGTTCTCTACTGAGCCAATACTAGTGTGCTCAGCAAGTGGGACACATCCTACAACAATATCTGCAGGTTTGCCTTATCAGCTCCTCGACTTACTCATCACTGCATGCTCTACTGTGGCCTAAACTGGTTGTCTCCCAAAGATCTCTGTTCTTACTCACTAGGGTGTTGTGTCGACTCCCTCACTAGACCTCCCAGTCCAGCCACCCTGGGTGACATGCTTACCTGGGTCTCCTGCGCCCGCTCACTGAGGTCCTCCTCTATCCCCATGCTATTAGTTTGGCCTTGTGCTACTAGAATGGGGGAACAGGCCCTCTCCTGTTTTGCTCCTAAATTCTGGAACTCGCTCCCGCCTATCGTTAAATTCTCCCACTTTCATCTGTCCTTCAAACGTTCGCTGTTCTCCCACCTCTATGCACTTGGTGTCTGCAACTGCAGGTAGCTGGTAGCCTCCTCCCTATTTCTCCATATAATCATTGAGGAATTGGAATAATCTATAGTGTTGTATCTTAGCAATTGAGACTGGATAAATAGAACTATTATTTTTTTATATTATGTATCTCCTATCTGATTGTACTGTAATTGTACCTATTTTCTTATTGTTACTGACTTGTCCTGATGTCATCACTGTATTATCTTTGTTGTAATCTCCCGGGTCATGCCTGAAAATAGGCAGGATTGTTGCCTAGAGGACTCACCCAGTTACCAAAAGCTAATAAATAAATAGATGACACTGTCATCTTTGCAAGTCACTCGGATCCCAGCTTACTTGAAAGCAACCTACAACTTGGATTCATGAAGTTGAGAAATGGTTTAATACTCACAAACTGGTGCTAAACTACAAGAAAACGAAAGTTCTGTTGTTTCCATCCTCTCACCATAAGTACAAGGCACATGCTCTTACAGTTAGAAATAATCAAGAAGCCCCTCTTGAACAAATTCAGCACTTTAAATACCTTGGTGTATCCCTGGACAGCCACCTCACCTATGTGCCTCACATAGAGAATATTGCTAGGAATGTTAATATTAGGATTGGGCTCCTCTATAGATACAGAGGGAGTCTGACTTCAGAAGCTCTGAAACTTGCAATCTATAGTTCAGTTCTATAAGTCATTTATTATGGCTTAGTCATACTCGGAGCTGCCTCATCCACATCACTCAAAAGACTAACTGTTACTTTGAACAAAGCCTGTAGACTAATCACTGGTGCTGCTCATTTCACCCACACTTGTAAGCTATATGCTCAATCTGGATGGCATCAGCTAAGAGGTGGGGTCAAATACCAAATATGCCTTCTTGCCAAAAAGGTGCTCTTTGAGCTCTTGCCACTGGGCATTGGATGCCTTTTGAACAAAATCGCTCAAGACCCAATACACTCACACCTTAGAAACCAAACATCTTCTCATCCCACGGTGTCGGACTGCTCAATACCAGTGATCCTTTCTGTACCAAGCCCCACTTTGGTACAATGGTCTGCACAGTGAATTGACTTACCTACCTAAACTCACCCAGTTTAAACATATGCTCCTCAACATCTCATAACAGAAAGTGCCTGTGATTCTACCACCTAATCCTAGTCACCCCATGTCCTCGTTCTCTCTGTCCCTACCATGCTTCTTGGCACCCTGACCACACCTCTCATTAGCACTTACAAGGCCTTTGGCTGCCACCTTTCTCCCCCTGCCCTTGCTCCTCCCCCCACCCCCTTCTCCCTCTACCTTCTGCCTACCATGTTTTACAACACTGACAAAGCCCCTGCTGCTATCTTCCCCCCCTCCGGTCAAAGAAAAAAAACAAGACTTCCGTCCTCTCTTCCCCGCTATCTTAATTCTCAACTGCTTCCTTCCCTTTGTTTATTACTGTGTATTATTGATGTATTATGAACTGACTCTGTATGTTGTAACTCAATTTGTTATTTCATCCTTTGTCTGATTGTAACCCCTCCCCCCACTGACGTGGAACCTTTGTAAATGAGTTGCCTGGTGCTCAAAGGTACTTTGTAATCCGAGACTGAATAAATCAAATAAATAAATAAATGGGAGATTTACCTCGCAGTAGCAGTTGAAACTTCAACAGAGTTACCTGGGTCAATCTGGCTCCTGCTGCTCCTCCAGACAGCTTACCCATTCCTGGCATAGCGAGATCCAGTCAGTTAAGGGTTTTCCAGTGGCTTTGAGAGTTTAAGCTGGCTGGAATGCTTCTGTAGGAAGTTTCAGGGCCAGTGGAGAAAGCTCTGGTAGTGGAGCATAGCAGTTGCTTGTTGTAACCTGAGGTGTCTCCTGGTGAGTTACTGCTGGTGTCAGAATACATCTGGAACCACAGGCGACTCATGGACCTGTTCCTGTGGGGCAAAGGTTTTGTGACACAGGAATGTTTAAATGGTATCTTTGACCTGCCCCGCTGTACTTTATGCCAGGGTTCCTCCAGGAGAGCATTTTTCTGCACTGGTGGCCTATTCAGTTTGGGATCTGCAGGTGTTATTTCCATGGGTTCCCAGAGGGAGCTCTGCCGTTCTTTGTGTGGTTGTCCCAGGATCCCTTTATTTCCTTGAATATTGGTTAAGAACATGTCCACTTCTAAGGGGGAATTGAAAGTAATATATTCCCCATTATATGTCACTCACAACCTTGTAGGGTAGCAGAAGGCAGCCAGGATGTTGAACTGGTAAAGGTTTTTTCTAACTTTGGTGTATGCTTTCTACTTTTTAGAAAGTTTGTATGAGAAGTCCTTGTAGATTTGCATAGAGTGACCATGCCACTCTATGTTCATTAGCCCCCTGGCAGTCCATAGGTATTGCTGCTTAGTTGGATATTACAAGAAGTTCACTAAAATAAGCATGGATCTTTCACCAAGAGGAGCTCTGGGTGTTAAGCTCTGGTGTTCCCTGTCTTGCTTTGGTGGGGCCACGTTGTTCAAGTAAAGCATGTCTGGCAGAGCAGTTCAGAGGAATGCAACCATATCCTGCCCTTCCATCCCTTCAGGGATGCCCACAATCCTGACATTGTTTCTTCATGAGCGATTTTCAATATAGTCCACTTTGTTAAGTAAGTAGTGTATTTGCTGCTGCTGTTCTTGTAATAGGGCATGATGGTGATTGAGTTGTTGATCATGCAGCTGGACTTTTGCCTCCATTTTGGACACCTGCTGAGCAGCTAAGTGCAAATCTTCATTAGTTTTAGTAGTCATCAGTTTTAACTCAGCAGTGTCCTGAAATGCCTTCTGTTGCATCTTTGTTATGTTCACAAACTCTGAGGCAGAGTCCTGTGGGAGCACAGAGCTTGCCAAGCTGCACAGTGGGCACCCCTCCAGGTGGGTAGCAGTTGGAGCTTTTTGGTGGGTGTTAAGTGGGCTGGAGGATCAGTGGCAGTTGGGGTTCAATGCCAAAAAGTGAAAAATCATACACCTAGGGCATTGGAATCCAGGAGCTGAGCATAGGATGGGGGTGGTACTGACAGTCTCTAGATAAGAAACAGACCTTGGGGTTATGATATCTGATGAAATCAAAAAATACACTGTCGGAATGTCGGCAAAAGTCACACTTTCACTTCTGCTAAAGTTCGGAAATAATTTCGCCAACTTTTGCAGAAATTCTGCTGAAAAACTGTGGAATAAATGTAAGACCTGTGAGCTAATGTATTAAACTGCGGGGAAAAAATTCCTCAGAACTGATTACTGTCTGTGTTCAGCTCTGCGGCTTTCCCCCCACATTTAATTCATTAACCCTCTCCTACCCCAACGGCTGCTGTCCTGGCCCCTGGTGTCTTGTGCCCCCCTGCTGGTCATGTGACCCCATATCGCCCCTCCATATAAAAAATAATATGCTCATTCCTTGGTGGCTGGTGAGACCACCACCTGCAGATCACCGGACCCATATAAAAAAATGTAGTGTCCATCCAGTCCCCCACCCACAGATGGCCCCTCCATATCCAAAATAATATAGCCTCACTCCCAGGTGTTTAATGCCCCCCCACCTGCCGATCACTGTCCCCATAGAAAAATAAAATGTTAGTGTCCAGCATACAGTCCTCCACCTCCCTACCCGCTGATCACCCCACCATATAAAACATATTAATATTGTGTCCTCGTTTCCTGGTGTCTAGTGGATCCCCCACCCTGGTAGGTAATCCATCACCACCCCACTCCCCCCACCCTCAACTCCTGAATGGGAGACCAGACAGCCCTCCTCTCTCTTCTGTGGCTAGCCACCCACTGAGCTGAATGAATGCACATGTGCACTTACAAGCACATGCTCATTCATTCAGCTCAGTGGTCAGCCAGCCATTGAGGAGAGAGGAGTTTTGTGCTGGTCGCCCTCTCAGGTTTGGGATGGGGGAAATGGGTGGTAATGGATAACCTGCCAGGGTGAGTGGCTGAGGGGTCCACAAGGCACCAGGGAATGAGGACATGATATTAGTATTTTTTATATGGAGGGGCAATCAACGGGTGGTGGGAAGAGGACTGTCTGCTGGACACTAGCATTTTATTTTTCTATGGAGCTGGTGATCAGCAGGTGGGGGGGCCTACTAGACACAAGGGAGTAAGGGTATTTTATTTTTGATATGGAAGGGCAATCAGTGGGTGGGTGGGGGTACTGGATGGACACTAAAAATGCTTTTATATGGGGCCATCGATCGGTGGATGGGGGCCACAAGCTACCAGGGAATGAGCATATTATTTTTTAAACGGAGGGATGATATGGGGCCAGCGATCAGTGTGGGGGGCACGTTTAACTGTAGATGGAATCAGTTCAGCAGTTTAATGTATTATTACACAGTTCAGCCCAAAAATTCCATGGAAAGCAGTGAAAATCTGTGGAAAAATGGAAGAAGTTTCCAATCTATAGGCAAAAGTGCGAAAACATTTGTGGAATTTCCGAAATTCCATGGAAGTTCCCACTAAAGTGGATTTTTCAACTTTTGCCCATGCCTAGTAGTGGGGATGTGTGACAAAGCAATGGGTAGGGTTAGTGGGATGCTGGGGTGCAGAGAGAGAGAGGTATCTTGAGCAGGACAATAGTGGTGGTATTGCCTCTGTATTTTGCTCACTGATGAGACCCCACATGAGGTAGTGTGTCCAGCTTTGGAAACCATACCTCAGAAAGGACATAGACAGGACAGAGATGGTCTGGAGGACGACAACTAAAATGGTGCAGATTTTTCATGAGAAGTCCTTTGAGGACAGACTGATGGATCTCAGCATGTATACTGTACCCTAGAAGAGAGGAGAGAAAGAGGTGACATGATCATGACTTACTAGTACTGTACCTCACAGGGGTGAACAGGGTACAGGGGAGCAGTCTCTTTCCAATCAGGAAGCACTCCAGAACCGGGGTGCATGTGATAAAGCTGAAGCAGGAGTTCAAGAGATATGTGTGGAAATATTTATTCACTAAAAAGGTGCTAGATGCCTGGAAGAACTTTACAATTCTAACAATTCTATTTGGATTTAAGCATTAGTTCAGATACTATACAATAAATGTTCATTTAAAACATCTCCCAACATGCACCTGCACACACACACACACACACACACACACACACACACAAAGTCAAATATTAAAACTTAAACTAATCCATAACATCAAGTGATTATTCACCATATGTGACCTAGTCAGTCTCTTAATACCCATTGTTTTTTTCTTTTTTTTTCTATGGGAAGGAAACTAATCTACAGTTTGAAAACAGAAGAAAAAAAACTTTTCTAATACTTTACGACTTCCATGAATAAAGAATTGTAGATTTGTTTGAATACTGTAACTGCTACTTAGATTTTTTTAAGAGGAAGCCACTTAATATTATAGAAACAGGCCATTGTAATTGAGCTGTCATGCATAAACGGGTTCCTCCTTAGAATGTATCTATCAACATTTTAAACAAACTTCTCGCAGTTGTCAGTAGAGCAAGACATGTTTTACCAAACAATGCATCCATTTTATACATTTGAAATAACTAGTGAGGCACCACCACTTAAGAAATTTGCCCCAAGGTAGAAAGTCTGTATTAAGTCTACAACACCAGATGACAGTACTAGGAATTTGTTTTCCAAAAGGGAAAAAAAATTAAAAATTAATGCAGTAGTGCATGTTGTAATGAAAAGGTTGTTCTATTTCGTTATATTTTAGCTTACCCTTGTTATTTTGTCTTGTAAGTTCCTTTACCACTGCACCTCCCATTTTTGAGTCTATTAAGCATTTTAGTTTTAATTTAAAAAAATTATATGAGTGCATTTTTAAACATGGCTGTCCCCAGTTTTTCATCAGTATCATCAGCTGTGTTTGAACACTCATTTTCACAAAAGCTCAGGATAAGCAGTGTCTGTTGCATACCTATTAAGCTATAATATTTAACAATTGGGGACTCCTGGCAGATTGTGCTTGTGGAAACCCCAGAGCACACAATATTCAGAGGCTTAGTGCCAGCACAAACAGCATTGAATATGAGGGCGCAAGGCAGGTGTGCAATGCACAGCCCAGAGCACAGCACAAAGATTTCCCAGCACAGAACACACCACTGAATATATCAAATGGGCAGAGCAGACCACCACAGCAGCACTGACACACACATGGGCAGAGCAACAGACATGTCCAAGACAAAGTCTGCCATGGCTAGCTACAAAGGAGTGTAGTAGCCTGAATGACAGGTACTGACCAGTGGCAATGGACATGAACAGGCAGGATGTGGGCTGTCCCAAAAAAATGATGTGCAGGGTGACACCTGTGGGATACAACGTGACAGCCAAGATGCCAGCACACCTGCAAGATGTGGAAACCTGCTCAGGCTCGAGTGCATCCACAGACACCACAGTGATGGATGTACACCACTTGGATGACAGAAGGTGGGAAAGGAGGGCACCCCAACAATCCACAGTACAATGGAAACACAGAACAACAGAAAACACAGGATACAGGAGCATGTATATTACAAAATCGTTTACTACAAAAGAAACATAACATCATAATAATAACAAAACCAGAGAACTGAAAGAACTATGTACAATAAACAGGGGGTGGCAACATGTCAAAAAGTAGGTGGGATACTGGAAAGTGGGTGTGGAGAGGTGAAACTTGGAATGGGGATGAGACTTAGAGTGCAGGTAGTTGTGGCCGGTGGGTATTGCAGGCGACTTCGTGGAGGACATCACGTATCTCCCAATGGCAACCCTCCATCCTGCAGATTAGAAGGTGCTGCTGCCACATGAGCCATCTCAGGAGGTCATCTCTTTTCTCCATGTTACCTGGATAGCACCTGTCCACCCACTGTGACTAGGCACTGATGAGGAGAAAGAATATGCCGTAAGTGAACTGTACAGACAAGGTGAACCATGTAGGGTATGCTAGCACACATACATAACCACTCCCAAAAAACATGTTAACCAGCATGCTGCAAGGGGGACATGAGTACCACGAGTGCCCCATTGAGGAGAGATGCACCATGCCACCCACATATCTGGCCATGTGTGGCTGCCACACATTTATTTATTTATTTATGTGTGCCCACAAAGTACCTTTGAGCCAAGGCTCTTTTACAAAGGTTCCATGTCATGCTGGTTACAGGGTAACAGACACTAAAACATAAAACAGTTACAAGTACATGGTTTTAGAGAGTAACTTTGCTTGACAAAATCAGACTGACCGTTGAGTAACTCAAGAAACAACAGGAGGAAGAGGGCAAGAAGGGGAGAGGGCTGAGGGTAGGGGAAGGCATAGGTGTAGAGGGTCAGGGTGAGGCAGCTGAGGGGCCTTGTCAGGACAGACACAGGGAAAGTGCATTAGAAGTTGCATTGGACAGGTAAGTGCAAGAAGAGAGGGCAGAAACTGACGCCTATATGGTCAGAAGCAGGGTAGGGAATGAAGATGTTATGGGGTGTAAGCACAGGTGGAGGTGCCAGTTATGGAGTGGCGGAGCTTTTTTTTGAACTGGAATGCTGCTTGGGGGGCACAGGGCAGTTTGGCAGGTGCAACAATAGACCAAAGGTCAAGAATGCTATGCATGTTGGTGGACCCACTAGCTCTGTATGGTGTGTATATGGTAATAATCTGTTGCAAAGGAACAGTACTACAGCACCCCAGAACAGCACACAGCTGTGAAGCTGGGGGGCTTTGACAGGACTGACTCCCCCACATGCATCCCATAGTGTCACCGGCGAGTCATGGCCAGAATGGCCCAAGGCAGGAAGTGCTGCTGACCCACACAGTCACAAGGTCAACATGGAGTGGCTTTGCTACCGAGGTCAGTCATGTGTGGACCCAAGCAATGTGATGATACCAACATGTGTGGGATAAGCAGGCACAATGATACCAAAATGCTGGCTGCCAAAAGGCAGCTGCAGGACAGTTGGCAGACAATGTGGAGTGGCCTTGGCTGCAGAGGGGCTGCAACATGCAGGGAACACATGGTGCCCTGGGAAGGCTGGCCAGAGGCACCATGATGTGACATGGGAGGTGACACAGCAGCAGATGACACTGTGGGGAGTGGATTAAAGCAAGTCATGATGAGGTGTGGTGCATGATGCTGCAGTGAGTGTGCTGTAATGGTACTTACCACTTGCTGCAGTGCCACAAAACTGGCAGACTGAATCATGCTACAGGAAGAAAGAGATGCCATCCCTGGGCCAACACCATACCTGTCAGCAGTCCTACAGTACAATGAACAGTGTAGCCCAGCACCCTGGAAAAGGCTCAAAGGCACATGAACTAGGTACTGTCCCACAGGGTACAGTGCAAGCATATGGCTCAAAGCAGTATAATGGAAGAACATATACAAGTAATAATACAAGAAACAGGCCCCTGTATGAACATGATATGAACATTTACACAGTAACCAAAGCTAGTATGTCTGTGAACAGAGGAGGTGTCTCTCAGGGTGGGCAACATGACTATGGTGAGATGTGCAATGACACACAGTAGGGGGTTGATGGTGGGAGTAGTGTGGCTGCCTCTGCACCCAGTGTGGCTGTGAGCAGTGGTATGTAGCCTACCTGTTAGGGGCCTGGGAGGACACAACAGTAAAGAAGCCAACACTCACATAACCACAACACACAGGGAATGCTGCAGGCATTTCCCCCCCCCAGCAATATAGGGCCCCACCTGCCTCTGAGGTGACCACAGGGACATATGGGCAACACACAGTCTGTGTCCATGCAGGCTGGCAAACTTGCTGGAGGGCTGGTCCCAGTTCAAGAGTGGCCAGCCCCCTGGAGCGTCACATGGTGGGGCCAGGTGATCTGTGATGGACGAGGAATGTGTCTGAATGCAGGGCCAGGCAGCTCACAAGGAATACTGTCCCCTGTCAGATACCTGTATGTCCAGAGCACAGAGACCCACTGGAGATTCACAGTGGAAGGATGCTGTGCCATCAGGCAGTGTGCTTGGGTGCCTGCAGCACCAATGTGCATGTCTACAAGGGCTCCACATGAACCACCCCCCCAAACTAATCATGTGCCTTCTGGATGATGCACAGTGCCTACAAGACAGAACCTGAGCATGGGTGCAGTGACACAATATGGAGACCCCATAAGACCGATGCCATGTGACTATGTCAAAGTGTATGCATGGTGCCTTGAAGACCCATGCAGACAGACACAGCAGCTCAGTGGACACACCACATGTACACATGTGGGGGAATGTAAACAGGAAGCTGTGCATGGGGGACTAAGCCCAGGCAGGTGTGCCACACTGTGGGGGACTGACAGGGTGGCATGCGGTCACTGGTCAGACATGGAGCACATGTGGACAGCACTCTCTGTGTCATGGCTTGTGACCAGTATGGGCACAAAAGGTTCCCTGCACTTCCCTTTATGCATATGGCCAGGTGACGAGTGGCATGTGCACAGTGGGTACCCATAACACTGCTGTTGTACCAGAGAGGCACAGCCAGGGATGTGTGAGGTAGAGGAATCAGGCACAGACTATCCATAGGGAACAGGGTGGCACACCCCATCCTGGCCAGAGGTGATAGCAGAAAGTATACCATGAGAGCTCCCTAGCATCCATATACCCCATGAAAGTGCTGTTCGCATTGTGCAACAGGAACATGCAGAGCACCAGGGGACATCGCCCCATGTCCCTGAGAGGCTGAGTTGCCAAGGGTCAGTGTCAGGGCATGCTGGGTGACCCATGTGAGGTTCTATGGCCTGGGTGCCCTGTTGCTGCTACCACATGACACAGAAACAGGTTTGTGGGTGTTGACTGGTGATTCATGGCAGCATGCATTAGAAGAAAGATTATTTTGATGATAAACTAGTCAATCTGTCTTCAGAGGGGTGGAACTGTTAACTACTCAATGCCAGAAGCCTCAATAAAAAATTTAAGGAATTTAGACACATATTACATTCACAAAACATCCATATTAGTGCAGTTACAGAGACTTGGTGGGATGTGCATGATAGCTGGGACCAGGACATCCATGGTTATACACTATATAAGAAATCTAGCGAATTTAGCAGGGGTGGAGGGGTTGCTTTATATATCTCTGTACACATTAAATCTGAAGAATTAGACATGTTCTAATGAGCCTGATCAACTTTGGGTCAAGCTAAACCCCACACAAGTCACCTAAGTTAATTGTAGGTACAATATATAGGTCTCTGTCATCCTCAAAGGAAGAAAATAACCTACTTTTGCATACAATCCAATCATTAAATCCTGCAGAAAGATTATTACCCATGGGGGATTTTAATTTACCCAGCATTTATTGGAAAGGGTTAAACACTTCCAATAAAATGAAGTCAGACTTTTTAGACTCTTTTGATCAGACTAGTCTGGCCCAAATGGTGGAGGATCCAACTAGAGGCACTAATTTGTTAGACTTCTTGACTAACATGGGATATACTGTCATCAATTGTAGAACCTCTACACCTTTAAGCAAGAGCGACCATTTGAAAATAGAATTTACAGTCAAAGAACCATTATATATAGGCATTCAGGGGCTGAATTTTTATAAAGCAATCTTTGCTCAAAACGAAATTAAATTTAAAACACTGGATATGGCAGAAGGAATTTTAAGGCAAATCTTTAGAAACTATCTGGGATATATTTTGTAAAACAGTACACAAGGAAACATCTAGTAATATATCAGCAAAACAGAAATATACAAACGTAAACCTAAACCACACTGGCTGACATCCAATATTAAGAAGCTGATTAACAAAAAAAAAGTATTTTCAAAAAATGTAGCGCTAATAGTTATAATAAATTCAGAGAGCAATATAAGATCACAGCAAGAACTTTAAAAATCAAGATCAAGATGGCTAAAGCTAACTATGAACTAAAACTAGCATACAGAGTTAAAGATAATTATAAATAATTCTATTCATATATAAATAATAAAAAGAGTGCGTCCAAATGCATAGGGCCACTAAAAAATGCAAATTGAGATCTAATATCAGACGATACTGAGATGGCTGACCTACCCAACAAATATTTTGCATCAGTATTTAATAATAATGTTAGCACAGGACCAGCTGTCCCATTTACAGGTGTATCACATCAGAGTTATCAGATCAATACCGAAGAAGTAGAAACTAGGTTATGCAAACTAGACCCCAATAAATCACCAGGACTGGTTGGTTTACATCCTGGAATCCTGAAAGAATTATGTGAAGAGCTTGTTTCACCACTAGCATATATTTTTCAGAAATCATTAGACAGTGGGGCGGTAGAAGGGGACTGGAAGAATGCCACAGTTATCCCAGTATTCAAAAATAGAGCCAAGTCAGATCCTGCCAACTACCGTCCAGTAAGCTTAACTTCAATACCATCCAAGATATTGGAGGGAATTCTGAAAAACTCAGTCCTAACATTTATAAACGAGAACCAACTAGTGAATAAGTCCCAACATGGATTCACCAAGGGTAGGTCATGCCAGACTAACATGTTTGGTTTTTATGACACGGTATTAAGGAAATTGGACGAGGGTAAATCGGTCAACATACTGTTTCTGGACTTTGCCATGGCCTTTGATAAACTCCCACACAATGAATTATTAACAGCATTACAAAGGTTGGGTTTAAAATACACTATAACAAATTAGGTAGGGGACTGGCTAAAGGACAGGAAACAGAGAGTTTGTATCATGGGTGCCTATCCTGATTGGGCACATGTGTCAAGTGGGGTTCCCCAGGGGTCAGTGCTGGGGCCTTGCCTCTTTAATTTATATGTATCGTCACTGTAATATGAGTCTAACGATATCTGGCTGACCAAATTTGTTGATGATTGCAGGTTAGGGGCAGTGGTAGATAACATTAGATAACATTAGAGGAACTGCCCCCCTCCAAACTGCACTTGACACAATCTTGGAATGGACCACCAAGTCAAAGTTACCTCTAAACTCGGGGAATTGCACTCTAGTGCACCTAGGGAAGCACAACCCAGGTCACATATACACCCTAATTAACCAACCACTAAGAGTAACAATAGAAGAAAGAAACCTGGGGGTTATTGTTTCCCAAGATTTGAAATTTTCATCACACTGCAGAAATATTACTCATAAATGGAACAGAATTTTGAATGGTATTTTTAGACATATAGCAGCTAGAAACAGTGAGGTCATTTTGCCTATGTACATATCGACGGTAAGACCTATTCTGGAATATGTGGCCCAGGTTTGGGCACCCTACAAAAGAAGTGATGTAGTAATGTTGGAGAAGGTCCAAAAAAGGGCCACTTGGGGGATACAAAATATAGCAGGTTTAGACTACAAGACAAGGCTGAAGGAACTAAACCTATTTTCTCTGGAGTATAGGAGAAAGAGGGGGGACATATGCTTAGTACACAAGGCTTGGTCCAACAATGACCTCTGGGAGATCCTAGGCCTAGAATCAAGCAATGACACATATAACACTCGCTCTCACCTACTACAACTGGAGGCAAGGTATACACACCTTGCCAGGACCAGCAAGTGGTTTAACCAGGGGGTGGTCCACGAATGGAACAGACTACCCATAGAGGTAGTTGGGTGCACTACCATTCAGACTTTTAAATATAGGCTGGATGACTTTTATTGAGCGATAATGACAAAAGAAGAAATAGCGAGCATTATGGGCTAAGTCTTTTGCTCTGTAAAAATCCTATGAATCCTATGAGTAGCAGGGGAGAGCACCCCATGCCCCGGTCACAACAGGGTGTGCCATGGACTGTGACACAGAGCATCATGGGGGCATGTGGTGCAAACTGGGTGTGACAAGGAACAGTTTTGTGGGCTGCACCAACAGTGTGTTTATGGTGTTATACAATAGTACTGCATGATCACATGTCCTCCATCACCCACCAGACCCAGAGGGGGCCTCATCATGAGCCTGGGAGTGTGCTGGTGCTGTTCTGGCCTGTGGTGTCTCCTTGCTGCTGCCTCCATCCCTGGAGGTTTGATATGTAGGGAGTGAAATGGGAATGAGGTAATAACCGAACTGTGAAGCCATGTGCCAAGGAATGCTCCCCTGTGCAGAGACCATGCTTACTTGACAGCGAGAGACTGCCTCCCATGGTGGGTTCGGACAATTTGCCTGGGAGTGGTCCCTGCATGGCACAGGCAATAGAGGTATAACATGTGAATTCAACAGTCAGTGAGTGGTATGGACCACAGTAGGCTCTAATGACCCTGTTATACCATTTCAGCTAGTGCCATGGTGGACATGAATCACTGCCATGGTCTGTGATGATGGCAACAGGTCACATCACCTGACAACAGTCACTGGCATCACGGTCAAGCCATGCAATTGAACAGTTTGCCACTGGGCCAGGGATGTACTCAACAGGTATGAAGCTGAGAACAGGCCCCCTGCTCCAAACCATGGATGTGCCTAGTATAGTGGCATGGAACATCATGCAGGCACCTGTCCTGATCATAAACAGCTGCATATGCCACATTACAGGTTACAATGGGTGGAGGTGTGAAACATCCCATGTAATGGATAAAAGCATCTGACATGCTGGACCTCTGCAGTGGGCACACATTGCAGACACAGAAAGCACCCTCAACAAACCCTACAGGTGCACCATGTAGACACCACACATTAGGTGGTGATACTGGCCCCACTTATTCCATGCCCCTATACACACATGCCACACAACACACACTGCAAAACACCTACCTGGTGGTGGGACAGTGGCATTGTCAACCATGTCGCTGAGGCATGCCAACTCCCAATCCCTCCTGATGACATCATCATATCTGTGACAGCATTGGTCACCATGGTGAACCCACATCAGCCTATGGACTCCCAAACTTCTCTGTAGGGCCAATCCCCTGCTGTATCCCATAGGATCTAGCCCTTCCACTCCACCACTGGATCCACAAGGTTGTCCAGTTCTACAGGGTGCAAACTGGTCCCTCTGGAGAACTGGACAACTACTGGAACTTGCCATGACTTTATTCCAGTGATGGTGCTACGCTGCCAAATTCACACTGCTTCATAGTTTTTGAGAGCTGTGCCATTTTTGTGCAATGTTATGCATAGGTTGTGTATCACAGTGTCCATTAGTACAATCATAAATGTGTGCCTGATTATACAGATGACGATGTTGCACATGCGTGACCTGTGCAATGTTGCACATGGGGACAGCACTGCACAGACCCACGCCTGGGTGATGCAGAGTTAGTGTTATCATCAGCATGCATCCTGACCACTCCTTAGCAGTGCTACTGATTTGCACAGAGCGGCCCATTACTCATGCGCAAAGACACTTAGCATGATGTGCAACAGCACTTTATTCAGACATGTTATGCAAGTAGGCTACTTGAGCAGTCAGTGGGCAATTGAACCACTTTGCATGTCATTCCAGAACCATCTGCATACATTATCATTGCACCTGGCTGGGCAATTTATGACGATGTGTGCACCACCTAGATTGCTCAGTGGAATGTCACCCAAAAAACTGGTTCTGCACATCACAGTATGGAGAACGAAGCATTGCTACACAGACTCGGGTAGGTGTACTGCATTCCAATACACACATAAACATTGGCTATCATGTGAAACACCCTGCATCAGCAACATATTTAGAGAACAGGTGGGGGGTACCCAGATTGCTATTATGTTGGGGCTGTACTGTACGCTGTGGGGTCCAGCATAGCCAGGTCTGCACCTGTACTTTGGGGATGGACATTGTGCTACCACTCCACATTGTTCCTCCACAGCAGCACAAGTTATTGGGGGACATAGGTTGGATGGGACACACAACAAGGGCTGTCCCTGGATGGCCCAGTCCCTGATGATGTATGCTATAGGTGAGTTTGCATGGTCTAGGAAGGCCATTGTGTTATTCAGGGTCCAATTGCAACACCTGCATCTGTCCTACCAATGTGTGGGGACACACAGCATAGTGCCACATGCCCAGACAAAACAACACAGATGCCTGGGTCCTGCACCATGATCATACCTGAGACATGCCACATGGGATCATGTTTAGCAACCATGTCCCTACCATACCACTGTATAACACATAGGGATGGTGCAGAAACTGGGCACACCCATGGAGGGGAGTGGTACGCCAGTATACTGTGTCTGCTTCATGTGTAACATATGGATGGCTCCATCCGGATGGGTCGCTCTGGTAGAGTGCTCCTGCATGCCCAGGTGTGTTGCACTGTTCTAAGGATTGCACCAGTGTTACACTGCATGCCACAGGATGTGTTGCACCATGTCCAGTGTGTGGTAATGGTGGCTACAATTGCACTGCTCATGCAGCCACCTCTACCTGTTAGAGGCACACCCTCCCTCTTAGATTGTGGGTCAATACTGGCCCTACACACAACAGGGCTGCAGCCCACACCCTCCTACCCCTCAATGTGAGCTATGGTGACAGCTGAGCACTGAATCCCTACCGTCCTGGATGCAGCTGGCTGCCTGGCATTGGGGGTGTGTGGCCTACACACCTTCTATGTTGGGTGGCTACATGTCAGCCATGTGTGAGTTACTCATGTGATGATCCATGATGGGCCATCACCATGCACAGGCCACCCTCCCCATCTTCGGTAACCAGTACAGGGCATCATTGCACTACCCGGGCACAATGGATTTTCTTACACACACGAGAATTGCTCTCACTCCCCCACATACCTCTGACCACTGTCATAGCACTTACCTTAGCAGGAGCCATGGGAGACAGAGAGAGACTGCAAGCCCACCACTTCAGCAAGGATGAGCTGCATGCCTTGACAGAGGCTTACAGGGCAAGGGAGGAGGTCCTGACCACAGTCACAGCATGGATGCTGCCATCTGACGGACTGGGGACAGAATAAAAAAGGATGTGAATGTCATAGGTGGCCAGGCACAGACAATCAAGGCCATATGCAAATGCTTCTGTCACCTGCCCAACCGCATCAAGGACAGCCTGGCACTGAGAACAATGTGCCATGAATCTTGGCCCACCATCATCAGTGATGCCCAGGTCCCTGAAATTAGCAAGGAGGTGGTGGCATCCATGCTGTGGCCTGTTGAGGTGACAGGAGTACCAGAAAGTGGGTTTGAGACTCAGGTGGCAGCCAACCAGTCATGTACGTACATGTCTGGGTCTCCCTCACTGTGCATGGATATGCATGTGGGTCCTCCCACTGTTTGGGGTACACTGCAGACATGGCCATAATGTACATAGTGTGGCAGCAGTACCCTGGCCACTCTGCAACACGTTAGCCCACTGTGGCCCTGCTCTGTGGCTCACAGTATGGTGTGTTGGCCAGACACCCAAATGGGTCATGACCATGCACACAGATTCACTTGGGTGTGGTCATGCACATAGAGTGAGTGTACACTGTTGTTTCATCTGTTGCCCAGGCATGATGGGGCATGATGTCCCTGTGCTGGGTATGTGGTCTTGGTGTTGGGTTGTGGTCTGCACTGTGTGTGTTGACGTGTACATGTGTGGCAGGTGTGTGCACCATATTCATGGAGCACTGTCATTCTTGCACAGTCCTCCTTCCCCAGGTAGCTGTGTAACCAGTGTGCATCTGTGCAGGTTATCCTGCTGACAGAGGCTACTTACTGACAGGGTGTTGACATGAGGAACCATCTGCTTGGGCAGTCACGCACCACTACCATTCTGTATGGTGTACTGTGTAGTACAAACAACACTGATGGTCCCCTCCTCTCTCTACAGCACAGGCCATTGTGTCAGGCTCTGAGGAGGAGGACATTGCTGGGCTTTCTAGCCAAGTGGAGCAGCCACCACCCAGCTGGCCATACCTCACAGAGGAATGTAGTGTGGAACCTATGGAGGACAGTGATGAGGAGATGTACAATGTCTCCCTGGAGCTTGTGGCAGTGGTTGTACTGGAGAGACTGTCCCCCATATCCAGCCCCCCATCACTTTCAGCCAGAGGTGCACGGGGCCCCCTGCCACATGTGGACCCCACACAAAGAACCCTGACACTGCCATATCCGGGACACTCCTGCCCATACCTATCACCACCACCACAGCTGCAGTCACCTGTTCCACTGCTACCAAAACTGTGTGCCTGCCTGCCTTGGAGAGGTTGGGCAGCCTGGCAGCACCCCCATCATTGCACACCCTTCCTGCACAACCAGACACAGCCACACAGTCCCACCACCTCCCCCATCAACCCTTGTGACGGTGCACCCACAGGCCACTCAGCACCAATGGGTGCCACCAGAGCCCATCTCCCAGACACTGCTCCCAGGCAGCTGGATGCATCAGTGTCAAGGAAGCTTCTGCAGTCTGCTGTGGAGTACCAGGCTGCCATACTGTGGGAACTCATGTAATTCAGGCAGGTTATGTATGATGACCTGAGCCACCTCTGTCACCTCCTGCATGATAACCTGTAGATGACTGAGCAGTGTGCAGTGGCCCATGAGACCAGCTTCCTCAATGCCCCACAGGACATAGTTGGGGACCTCCATGGGGCACTGCAGTGCATGACACTGTTCAGATGAGTTGGAGCTCCGGAGTCTCCATTGTGTGCAGCCCCCGTTGCCAGGGAACATCACAACATATACTGATGCCACTGGATGGTGGATCAGACACTGGCAGCATGCCTGTGAACCCCTCTGCCAGATGCACACCCCGTGTACTGGGGCAGAACCTAAGCCTCCCTGCATCCAGCACCCTGCTTTTCTGCACCCGGTCCGGGGGGGACACCATCACCAAGGGACTCCCCCTTACTTTCATAGCAGGACACAACCCCTCCACACATAGGTCAGTGACAGCAGACTGCCAGCACACATGGAGGGCATGGACAAGCATAGGAGGGACAGCTCCCCAACACCACCCCAGAACACATTTCTGCTGTACCTTGCACCCCCACTGCAACTCCTAATGTCCAGTGCTGCATGCATTTTGGCAGACGCAGACCTCCACCTCCCCCCAACATTCATGTCCCTCCCCACCCGGGTCCTGTGGTGCTGGCATGTGTGACAGGAACCTGTGTTTCCCCATGTTGATGCCAATGCCGCACTGCATGCATTGTGCCGTCCTCTACTGCACCCCCTGTTGTATATACACTTTGTACCACTGTTTGTGCTCTGCAACCATGTGATCACAATACAGTTTTCAAACATGCAACAGCATCCTGTGTGTTTGATTCTCATCTGCTGCTACTGGAGAGGTTTTATATGATGTGGGCTCTGCATTCCTGGTCCCTCATGGCCATGTGGTGGCTGTGCCTGTCGAGCTGCTGCACTATACCAAGCTCCTCTGTCTCCATGTCACTTGCAATGTGTTCCTCTTTGACCAGTATGCATATTCCATGGGAGAGTACCATGTTGTGAAGCATGCATCAGGCAGGGAATATGCACAAGCCTTCTGAGTGGTATACTGCAGGGTACCACCTGAATGGTTCACACACCAAAACCACATCTTCAAAGTACCAGAGATGCACTCAGTAATGTTGTATGTGGCAGTGTGCAGTGCATTGTACCTGTCCTCCACCACAGATTTGGAATGGAGTACAGATGTGAGGAGCCAGGGGCACAAGGGACAGTCACTGTGCCCTGTATATAGAACACACTTCTGTTAATATCTGTTCACATTGTAGCTACTCAAGTCTCGACAACAGACCATGGACTGCAGCGTGTCTTGTACACCTGTGTATCATCCCCTTTCCTCATCGAGGCATGTATGTGCTTTACTACATCTGTACACTCCCTATGGGGAGTTTGTAAGGGGGGCATGCTGCATGTACTCACCAACAAGGTGTCCACTGGGTATGTCCCAAGCTTCAAATGTCTGGCACAGGATAAAATTATGCTATATGAAAGCATTGTGGGTGCTGCCAGGGTACCTTACCAGGACATTGGTGATGCGCCCTGTCTCATCACACACCACCTTGCAATTGATGGAGTGGTACCTTTTCCTGTTGAGGTATGCATCCACCCCATAACCAGTGGGTGCCCGGATGGCAACTTGGGTGTAGTCAATGGCACTGAGTACAGCTGGTAGGTGTGCAACCTGATAGAACTGCTACATTGTTGCTGTATACTTCACTGCTGGATCTCAAGTCTGTGGTGCTTGATGCTGTGCAGACCAGTCAGAGCCCTGGCCTGTCCACTGTGTGCAGCCACAGTGGCCACGGAACACAATGGCATATACTGATGGTGTGTGCTGGGGAATATTCATTTATTTTATTTTATTTATTTAAGTTTAAGATTAATACATTTTAGCTGTAAGGCTATTTCACAAAGGTTCCACATCAGCTGTAACATAATACAAGACATAATGAACAAGGAGGTTAACAATACATGACAATCTTACACAGTAGTACAATGTGATGATACAGAAACTTGCACAAATAACAGTTGATGATAAACTCATTAGATTCAAATTACACAATGCTTTTATATCAAGAACAGTTTGTTACTAAGTACAGTACAAAATGAGGGGGATAGCAGTCTATATAGACTTTTGGCAGTAGAGAAAGTGGGTGGGGAGAATGGGCGAGTAGGTGGTGTAGAGTGTTAAGTGCAGCACAGCTAGAGAGGAGCAGTCAAGATTAGACTTTCTCTGGAGTGAGTGGATGGGGAAAGGTGAGGGAGGGGTGGGTGGGAGTCCTGAGGGACAGTTGTTTTAAGCTGTGGTTGGGTGGGTGATGAACTTGCCAACTTGTGGTAGCAGGGCATCTAGAAAATGGGACACAATGTTCAAGGTAGTGGGCTGCAAGACAATGGTGGTATCCCCAACCGGTGTCTGGAATGACCTTATGACCTGAAAGCACATGGCAGCCATCACCTTCTGCTCAACTGTCATGGCATGACTGTGCTGGGTGGCACTGCACAGCTGCTCATTCAGGAGCTCAGACAGCTGACTGAGCATGGATCTTTTGAAGTGTGCCAGCCAACAAACTGGTCATCTGTGAGCCTGTCAAAGGTGAGTCATGACCGGTACTATCTGTATGCATCATAGCACCTCTAGGGCCTATAGATGGGTGCAGAGTGGGCAGCTGCCATCTCCTCTTCCTGCAGCATGTACAGCACATGGAGTTCTCAGACAGCCATGTTGGATGCTGGCTGCATTGTCTCTCACCATCTTTATGGTTTGCCTGGAGTAAGTCAGCCTTTTATAGCCAGTGTTTGCATGGCACAAACTGGCCTGTGCTAACCCTGTTGCACAGTGTAAGTGCCCTTAATACAGCACTGCACCTGTATTCATTTACCTGCCCCCTCTTATCCAGTGCATACATTATTGTTTAGTGCATGTGCTATCCCTTTTAGCACATGCACTTTGATCCTTTGAATAATTTTTTGGGTGCAAACACCATGCAAATGGCATGCAATCACTTTGCCGACTGGGCAAACTTTTGAATACCTGTCCCTTGATGTTCAAAAATAATTGACAATATTGATGAAAAACTGGGGTAGCAATATTAACTCATTATCTACCCATTGTTTACCTGACTCAAAATGGCCACCCAGGAGGTAATGAGTTAAAAGGGTTATTCTAGGATGGGAAACCATATGGCTGACAGAGGCAGATGAATTTGATGTTAACTCTGAGACACCAGGGGAAACTTTCTAAAATAAATGGCCTTCCTCAAATATGTTTATGTGATAAACAACAATCCCCAATGACTGATAAAAGGAAGAGACATTTTAATTTTTCATCTGAGGAATGCAGTTTCCCCTTGGATTCATCCAGTGGACAAACATTTTCAGCTAGCAATCAGCCCCAGCAGTTGGGGAGAGCTGGTGCTTCAGTTGGCACTCCTGCTCAGGAGGAGGTGTCCCTGCCCTCTTGAAAAATACTGCATATGTGATTGCCAGCTTACCATCAGTACCTCAGGCAGTAGTGAAGCCTGTAGCTGACAAAGACAAAAAACTCAATTTCACACAAATATCCAGCAGATGGAATATTAAAAGAAGAAGTGAATGCATAGATTGACTTCTCCAAATCAGATAGGACACTTTGGGTGCCTGGTACATCCAAGGGAATGGTGGGTAGCATGCAAAGTACTCAAGCACTAATAAGCTCACCAGTGTCAAATGTAACTAGCACAATAGAAGAGGCACAACAGTCTGGACTGACTTTCATGCCTAAACTCCAAAGCAAAAAGCATTCTTTAGAAAGTCTGGGGTGTGCAGTTGATCAGATTTTGGAATGGATTAAGTCTTTAGGCAGAAGGTTTGACACTTGTAATACCAATGCTGATTTTCTGCAGCAGGAGTCTAAAAGCAACAGAGAGACATTAAACAAGCTAAACATGCTAGTCAAGACCATCTCCGTGAATATTTCTGCCATACATGCCTCAATAAAAGGAGACAAAGCAACATCCTGGTTAAGGACCATGAGTATTGGCCAGCATACTCAACGTGCTTTGCTGAGTACAGTAAAATCTGAAAAATCCAGGGGAAGCATAAGCCTCAGGCCAGGGCAATAAACACAGACACTGCCGGATTTACCTGAAGAACTGTTCTTCCCCTCCTTGAGTGTTTTAGTGTGAGTTTATGAATGATCCTTGGAAGATGTGTGGATGCTAAACTTAGAGGCCATGACTGTATGAGTGACATGATCAAGTATGTATGCATGAGTGCTGGTGTGAATGGACCTCTCTAAGGCTGGCTATCTTTATTTTATTTTATTTATTTAGTGATTTGGAAAAGACCTTTGAGCACAAGCTCTTTTACAAAGGTTCCACGTCATAGATTGCAAAACAAAGTACAATAGGAGAAAGCAAAGTTACATCACAATGAAAGATGCGGCTTGGATTCAGAACTTACAGCATAACTCAAAACATAGGTACAAGTTAAAATAACAAGAAAAGCACTTTATGAGGGTGGAGGGGGGAATAGTCAGCCACAAAGTACCTTGTCAGTAGTTCAGAGGGACGGGAATAGCTGGCAGTGGGGTGAAGAAACGAGGTACGAGAGAGAGGTAGGTACTGCGATGGAGGTGAAGGGTGGAGTAAGAAGGGTGATAAGGTATAGGGAGAAATAGGGGGTGAGGGGAGACTGAGCAGAGAAGATGTGTTAGAGTAAATGGTGGGGTGTGAGGGGGCATGGTCAGGCAGAATGCATTATCAGTGACTAAGGGAAACTCACAGGACTGGGAGTTGGGGGAGGGGGTAAATGTGGGGTGGCGGGTGCCGAAGGAGCATGATGCAAACTGATTGCTGAGGCAAGTCATGAGAAGGGACAGAGGGAGAGGGTGCCTGAGGCCTGCCTAGTGCTTGCTGGGGGCAGAGAGAGCGGGTGTGGCTTGATGTGGTACAGAGACTTTTAGCATATCCTAAACATTGTAACTAACATGCAGCCATCTTTTGACTGATAGGTGGTGTGTGTGTGTGTGTATGAGATAAAATAAAATGTGAATCTTTAAGAATCGCTGGCTTACTACATATTGATAAAGGAAATGGGGACTGGGCAAGGTTTGTATGGCAGAGTAGCACATTTTTTGGTTTGTACTTATGGGGGGATGGCAACAGTTCCATTAGCTTTGGGGTACAAGTTTAAAATTCCTGGCTACACCCCTGTTAAGGACAACTATAATATAAATAGAAAATCACAAATGCTTGAAAACCAGGTAAGATACCAGATTTTGCAAATCTGTGGATCTACCCTTACAACTTGATACAGAATTTGATTCTGTGTGTAATCTCATTAAAGACACCCTGCTGATAACTTGCTATTTATCATTAAGGCCTTCAGGGTACTCAAGGGTCAAAAATAACAATGATCATAGCCTTCTTCAAGTTACAGTGTTAGACATAGATGCAAAAATAACTATATTCATAGCCTTAGCCTTTGAGCCAGACCAAGACTTAGTTATGAAACTGTTTAAAATGAAGAGAACCTTTATTCTATAAGACACATTGATTTAATATGTATCCTGAGCTGTCCTTTCCCACAGAGCAGCGAAGGAGAAGGTGTCTTGCATGTAGGCAAGACATATTAGAATATTAGAACTGGGAGCTCAGTTTCAGTTACTTGTGCCAGCTAAAGCAAAAATAACATACAAAAACAAACAGTTCCTTTTCTTTGAACAAGAAACAACTTGTTGATTTCTTAAGGGCACTGTATGAACCAGACTGTAACTGTAAGGGAGAGTCTTGTACTCTTTCAAAGAAAGAAATGTCTACAATAGCTGAAGCTGCTGAAACAGCTGAATGAAGTTTTTGAGCGAAATCCTTGAAAAATACATATTGGTGTTTCAGATGTTATTAGTAATGAATATTACAACAATTGACATAAGAATATATATGTTAAACACATATTGTTATACTATAGGGGAAAAATAAAATAACTGGAATAACTTTATTTTTTGATTACTAAGTAGTATTTCTCTTTGGTAAGTGAAAGGAACTTATTTAATTATGCTGTATCACAGATTAAGAGTTGAGGTGTTTGATACAGGTACTGTGGGAAGTAAATTTTCATACAATATAGTACATTTACTAAGTCCCTACTAAAATATATATTGAGGTTCACCAAGCTATTTGTTCTAAGTTTTTTATAGATATATGGGCCCAGATATTCAAAAGGGTTGCGCAGGGTGCAACAGTGTTGCACCCTCGCAGCCCACTAATGCACCACACACGATATTCAAAAGGAAAAATTATGGCACAGATCCCGATGCGCCTGAGCGCATCAGTACGTATGCAGGCACAGGTATAGGGCGTACCATACATACCCTGTACAGCCCGATATTCAGCCCGGGATGTGCAGAGCCATACATGCGCAACCCCTACCTGCGCCAGCACAAAGTTGATCCAAAAAAAAAAGGAACTAGGGATTGCCACCCACAGGTGAGCTGCCGCATTGCAGGGTGCAACACAGCAGCTGCCACCTGTGGGTGGCCACCCGAGCTCCGACTGCACCTGGCAGTGCCCTTCCATGCCCGATCGCGGGCATCTGTAAAAATAAAAGAAGTCCGTCCAATATCCCTGGTGGTCCAATGGACCGCTATCTGCTCAATTGCAGGCATTTGTAATTAAAAATAGAAATATGTCCTATATCCCTGGTGGTCTAGGGTACCTCCCCTCCCCACCTGCCCACTGAGCCCCACCGCCCTGCTCTCCCCCGGTCAGCCAGTGAGCGGCAGCACCCCACCCGCCTGCTGCTCTGCCGCCCACCGCCTGACACCGTCGGTAGGGCTGTACACCCATTGGTTCACAGTGTGAGCCAATGGGCATGCAGCTCCCATTCATACTACACATGCCAGATATGTGAATGAATCATTCACATATCTGGAATGTGTATGCAGTATGCGCTGCATTCCCATTGGCTCATGCTGTGAACCAATGGACCCACAGCCCTACCAATGGTTTCATTCAGCAGGTGGCGGGTGGCAGGTGGTGGGTGCCCGCCGCTGACCGGGGAGCGGTGGGGCTCAGTGGGCGGTGGGGAGGGGGTACCTAGACCACCAGGGATATAGGACATATTTCTATTTTTAATTACAAATGCCGGCGATTGGGCAGATAGTGGTCCACTGGACCACCAGGGATATTGGACATATTTCTATTTTTTATTACAAATGCCCACGATCGGGCAGATAGTGGTCCACTGGACCACCAGGGATATTGGCCAGAGTAATATTTTTTTATTACAAATGCCACGATTGGGCAGATAGCGGTCCACTGGACCACCAGGGATTTGTGATTTCCATTTTTTTACTGCAGCCCGCGATCAGGCTGTGGAGCACATTGCGGCTGCAGGGGCATCGGTCCTCAACGACTGCTGCCTGGCAGGGTGCCAGGCACAAGCGGTCAGGGATCGCACCCGCATGCAATGAAGAGACGACATGCAATGGCCCCACGGCGCCTTGCATACATTATGGCCCCATTTGCATGTCAAGTTTTGAATATCGCGGTTGCTGTGTATAGCGCAATGGAACTTTGCGCTGGCTACGCATCCCCATGCTCCACTCTGGCCACTTCGCGCTGGTGCAGTGCCACTGCACCATGCACACTGCGGGTGGCCAGGGTGCGATATTCAACAATGCTGTGCCATGGCGCAGCTCCGTTGAATATCGCCCAGTCCACACCCCTGCACAGCCAAGTTGTGCTGCGCCCAAGCTTGTGCCACAGCCTGGCGCAGTTTGAATATCTGGGCCATGGTGTTTATTGTTTCCTCTGCCGATGGATAGAACATGATTTATCTATAGATGTTACAGTGTTGGTAGCAGAAAGCAGCCTCACTAAAGCATGTATTTTATTTTATGAAAGCAATAAAAATAATTATAAAAGGGGTATTCCTTTAATTATTAAAATCTAGAACACATCTAGAATAATACAAAAGCATACTTTTAATAAAATGGAGAAGGAAATCTCAAAAACATGAGAAAATGAAGTACATACTAGAATAGAATGAAATGGTATAAGTGGAACATTTTCATCATGATGTGAACTGCTGCTTTACGAGTTCAGACTCCTTTTATTTGCAGAGCAATAATTTATTCCAGTATTTTTTAGGTGTGAATTAGAATGTATAGGAATTCTGGACTGATATATCAGTCTGCAGTCATGCAAGGATTAAAAGTATTATAGAATTAGAACATGCCTGTATTTTGTTGTTGCATCACAAACCTGTTTTCTGCATGTTAAACCTACTGCTTGCAAGTTTTCTAATGTTTGGGGACTTCAACCTCAACTGGCTGAGTGGGATTGCTAAAATCTATGAACCCCTCCTGTCTTGCCTTGACCTCAGCCAACTTATCACCAAACCCACCAGACCCTCGTCCTCCGGGGAAAATGGCTCTCTGCTCGACTGGATGCTGTGTAATAGGCCAGACCGAATATCCACCTCAAGCCTCCTCTCCAATTCGATCTTGGACCATTGTCCCACATACTGTATCTGGAAAATTCAAAATTCCAGGGTCCCACCAAAAGTCTTACAGATGAGAGATTACTCAAACTTTGACTTAAACAGCTTCCACACCGACCTCAGCCTGATGGACTCGTCCCCGGTATTTGCAGACCCTGACTCCTCGGTAGCTCTGGACAGCTTCATGACCTTATTTACCTCACTTCAAGACAGACATACCCCACTTATCAAAAGAAGAGTGAGGGACACAGTCACTAAATGGTTACAAGAGGAGCTGTTTGCACTGATGAAGCTTAGGGACAAAAGTTGGCTAAAATACAAGGCCTCTGGGAACAGATCAGACTTCGAGGGCTACAGGGAGCTTAGGAATTCATGCAAATGGGTGATCCGCTCGGCAAAGATTATTTTCTGCAAATCATCCCTCGAAGTGTCCGCCAAGAACCCGAGGAGTTTCTGGCACACTATAAAGCACACAGTAAATGGTCCGGCCTGCCAGCAGGTTCCTGACCTACTAATAAACGGAGTCAGTTGCAATAATGCCCAAATGATAGCTAATGCTTTCAATGGCCTGTTCACGAACCTATCTGATTACACCTCTATGCCTTCAATTTCTATTGATATGGTTCCTACTCCTGTTGCTCCATCCCATCCTACACTCCCTCCCTTCTACTTTAAGTCTGCCTCCTTCAAAGAAACCCAGAAGCTTCTAGTAGGTCTCGCCCCTTACTCCAGTGCTGGGCATGACAACCTTGTGCCCAAATTGCTAAATCTGCGGGCCCCCCTTCTTGGCCCGCCTGATGTCCCATATTCTTAACTCCTCACTCACAATGGGGTCTGTCCCTGCCATTTGGAAGGTGGCCCGTGTGATCCCTTTTCTCAAGCATGGAAATCCCAAATTACTTAAGAACTATCAACCCATAGCGATTCTATCTGCAGTTAATAAGCTGCTTGAAAGAGTAGTGACCTCCCAAATTGCCCTCTTTCTCCAAACCTATGGCCTTCTCTCCCCTGAGCAGCATGGGTTCCGAAAAGGACATAGCATCTCCATTGCCCTCACACAGGTCACCTCCAACATTAGAACCATGACGGATCAAGGCAAACTCACAGGTGCTGTCTTCATTGACCTGTCCAAGGCCTTCGATTTGGTAGATCACATCCTCCTGGGCTCTGCTCTCCAGTCGTTTGGCCTCTCCCTGCCCCCCCACCGTCCTAGCCTGGTTTTCTAATTATCTCTCAGGTAGGAAACAGTACATGAGGTTCCAAAATGCCACATCCGGCCTATCACCAGTAGCCTGTGGGGTACCTCAGGGGTCGGTCCTTGGCCCCCTATTGTTCTCCCTCTTTATAAACCAGCTGCCTTCAATTCCAACCTTCAGACAAGTTACCCTATATGCTGATGATATGGTGCTTCTCACCAGTTCACAAAGTACTGATGACATAAACTCTGGACTCAACTCAGATTTCGGTCATATCCAATCCTGGCTCAAGGCAAGTAAGCTTGTCATCAATCTTCAGAAGACGCAGGCAATGTTATTCGGCTCCCTTCCCAAGGTAAGAGTGTGCCTGGCTGTGCTCAGAGTTATTGGCACTGATGGCACCCCTGTGAAGGTGGTGGAATCATTCAAGTACTTGGGGGTGACTCTTGACCCACAAATGGATCTCTCCCTGCACATACTTAACTCCTGTAAGGCTACCAACTGCAAACTGGGACTCGCATACGGAGCAAAAAGTTGCCCCACCACAGCTGCTAGACTTGCCCTGGCAAAAGGGGTCTTCCTTCCCTCGCTTTGTTATGGGCTTACCTCCTTCTCGAATGCCCCCAAAGCCTGGCTCTCCAAATGGGACACCTTGTCCAACAACACATGTCGGTTCGCCCTATCAGCCCCTCGTCTCACCCATTGGTGTCTACTTTACTCTAGACTGGGTTGGCTCTCCCCTACCAACCATCGATCTTTCATTATGGGCAATTTTATGAATAACATCATCAGATCATCTACTCCTCCAGCACTTGCTGACCTCCTCCAGCCTGTCCCGTCTGGCTACCAGCTGAGGTCCACTGAATCCCAAGTGCTTATGGTCCCGAAGTGGGAGAGTTTGCATTTGCGGCTCTTGCCCCAAAAACCTGGAACCTCCTACCTCCTCATGTAAGAACTGCCCCCACCCACAGTTGCTTCAGGTCCTGCCTCTGGGGTTACCTAAAACAAGCATCATGCTGCCTCTGTCCCCTGTAGTCCTTCCCTCTGTTGAAGTGCCTGCAATAAGAAATCTGGGCTGAGGACGTGCACTTATTCCAAAAATAAATAACAAACAAACAAATATCACAAATATTGTTGCTGCTGCCACTGGTTCTAATTTTCTCTGGCTGCCCTCCCTGGGTTGTCTTGCCTCATACTGAACTGCATTAAAATTGTTCACTGCCAGTTACCTGACTTTAGTTGTTTGCTTATACCTATCTGTACCATGCCTGACAGTTAGACCCAAGCCTCTGTACTTTTGTATCTGCTGGTCCTTCTTGCTTGTATTCTGACTGTACCTTGTGTAATTTGTTGCTAGCATCTGTACTGTTATTGCTTGTATCTTTGTAAATCTCCTAGGTTGCACCTGAAAATAGGCACTTGACTGTCTAGTGTGCTTACCTGGTAAACAAAAGCTAAATAAATTAATAAAAATATACGAGTGCAATTATTAACTTGTATCTTTTTTCACCTATTCAGTGTGTGTGAGTGTGTGTGAGTGTGTGTGTGTGTGTATGTGTAAAAATTGCAAAAAATGTTGTTAATGTATCAGTTAGGGTTAAAGTGACAAAGGTAGGGAAATGTGTGATTAGGGTTTCCAAAACTAACACCCCATTTGAAACACTGCACAGATCCACAGGTGGGGGGTGGGTATGTCTTGGGGCTGTGAACCCTAACACTCACCCCATTCAGCTATGCTGTATCCATGTCACCTAATTTTGTATTGGAATGGGGTGAACATTAGGGTTCATGGCCCCCAAGACAGACCCCCCATCTGTGGGTCTTTGCAGTGTGGGGAATGGGGTGTTAGGGTTGGAAACCCTAATGCCACATTTCCCTACTTTTATCATTTAACCCTAACTGGTGCATTAACAAAGTTGTTTGCAATCTATTTCCTTACTTTTTGAGATAGTATAATAGTGTCCTTATTTTATAGAGGGAACGCAGGGTCCTTTGAACCCTGAGATCCCACCCCACCATAGATGCACATATGTGTGTAGCTGTGGAAGCACAGGGACCTCCAGTCCCTGCGCTTCCAGTTATAGCACAACACTTACCAAATCATCACCACACACGTTATTACTGCATCTCATGTTCCTGGTGCAGAAACATTTTCAATCCTTGCCAAAAAGTTAATCAACAGCACCAGTGGAAAAACACACTTTGGACAGTATTTGAAAAATGACAGCTGTGACATGCATGAGGTGATGTAATAACAAGCCTATGTTGAAAATTTGGGTTGAAAATATTTAACATTTCCAAAGTTACAGATTGAGCAGGTGTAGTGAAATTGTGACAAATAGTCATAATTCTGTGATTTTTAATCATTTTGACCCAAAATTTTCAACATAGCCTTCTTGTGACCTCACCACATGTACCCAGTACAGAAAATGTTCAAATCCCCATGAAAATGTAATTCTGTGCATCCACAATGCCATTCTATGACACAGGTGCAAAAACACATTTTGAACAGGATTTGTATAATTAGAACGGTGACATACATTAGGTGGAGGTAATAAGAAGACTATGTTAAAAATATGGGATGAAAATATTGAACATTTTCACAGTTACAAGTGTGCATAGCAAGACTGCAATGAATGACCATAATGCAGTCATTTTTCAACATTTTTAACCAAAATATCCATCGTAGCCTTCTTATGACCCCACCTCATGAACTACATGACTGTTGTTATGCAAATCCCACTGGAAAGGAGATTTTGCCTACTGACCACAAAATCACATTTCTGATGAGAGTTGCCTATTGCCAGTCATATTGTTCATGAGGTGGGGTCTCCTAAAAGGCCATGATGAAAATGTGGGGCCAAAATCTCAATAAATGGCCAAGTTATGGCCCAAAAATGACCCCGCATTGAAATACATAGAATCACATTTACCTTAGTTCATATTGCAGTCGCCAGATACAGCAGCAAGATGTGTCTTTGATTTGAGGAGTGGGTCTCAAATGTGAGACCTCCTGAGGTGAGTGGTGATCTGGGGGGAGTCACATGGTGTGTGTGGGGAGGTGGGAGCACAATGGGGGGTCGGGTGCGGTTACAGGTGACATCAGTGATGGACTTTTTTTTTAAAACAACTTAAAGCCTAGCAAAGGACATCAATGGATGTTTTTTTCTTGAAAGGGAAAAAAATAAATAAAACTGGGAGTGTGAGAGGAGATACCACTGCCATCAATGATATCAGTGGGCTTGGAGGATGGGGGATACCAATAGAAACCAGGGAAAAAATTGGGACCTCTGTGACCCCCAGCCCAGAAAAGTGGGTGGGGACAAAAGTAATAAATAAATATATTATATATATATATATTATAGGGACACGGTTGCACCCCTGTAGTTAGGGTTATGAAGGCACTTTAATGTTAAACTTGAAATTTTGTGCATTAATAACTTTGGATTCGTTCAATGGATTTACATGAAATTTGGTATTTGCAGTGATGCATGGTAAATCTTTTGATCTACCAAATTGCATTTTGGTCAGACTAATGGTTTTTGTGCAGTGAATCACTGAAAAATGAACTTTTCACCAGTTTTGAGGGCAGCTTTTCAGAGTTTGTCCATGGCGCAGCACAGCCACCATGAGCTGTGCCAGTCTTTAACCTGGCATGTAGAAGGTGCTTGGGTCAAGGAACATGCTACTTTTTGTTTGGTGAAAAAATATCAATCCATTTAAAAGTTATTAAACTTTTTAGCTCCCATTATAAGTCTATGGAAATATTAATATGGTTGTTTTGCAGAAGAAGAATGGGGTTTTGGTTATCTTTTCACTCCTCACGATCAAAGAATTTGCAGACTCATAACCAAAGATTCTTTGATCATGAGAAATTTATCGATCGCGATGGCCGCCATCTTGTTTTCAGTTTGGGGTTGGAAAAAAACAAATATCTCAGCCCAGGGGTGACTTCTGAAGTAAAACCTGGATGGGTTTTGCTCAGGAGACTTCCCTCTATTGAGCCATGCCTGTGGTTTAATGTAGTTGTGTCATAAAATGGAGTTTTAAATGTTTAAATTATTTGATCATGACTCACTAATGATCTTTGATCACAAGCCTGCAAATTCTTCAATCACGAGATTCTTTGATCATGATCTTCATTCGCAAGAGAGGGATGAGATGGCCAGATTTTTGAGTTAGAAAAAAAACAAATACCTCAGCCTGGGGTAACCTGTGAAGTAAAACTAGGATAGGTTTTTCTCACGGGGCTTCCCTCTATCGAGCCATGCCTGTGGTTTAATGTAGCTGTGTCAAAAAATGTAGTTTTAACATTTTTAAATTCTGTGATCACGAGTCTGCAAATTCTTTGGTCGTGAGATTTCTTTGACTGTGAGCTTTGTTCATGAGGATGGGACAAGATGGCCAGATTTTTGCTGGAACAGATGTCTCTGGGAAGGACCAGATAGCCCAAATTTCACAACCAGATGTCCCCTCATGATCAAAGATGAACTTTGATCGTGAGGTCGAGGCCGAGTCCTGCAATCAAAGAATTTTTTAAAGGTGCACAAACTTTAAAATTAAATATCCTGGAAACGGTTAGGTCTTTTAACTTGAAATTTGGAGGGAGTTAAGGGGATGTCCTATAGATGTGAATTATGGTATATAGGTGTCTGAAAATTATTCTTCTGCAGAGATATTTTGTGATGCAGTTTACATTTTGTGGATAGTGTTCTGCATTGTGGTAGTGCAGGGTTTCTCAAATGGTGAGGCCAGCCTCCTTGCGGACACCCAACCTGTTCCAGGGGAGGCTCAAGCAAGTCTGAAAAAAGTACTTTATTTACATTTTGAGTTTAAGATATTTTGTGTGACGAGATAAGGCAAAAAGTAGATGAATGTATTTATTTACACATCAGTGACCAGGAAAGTACACTGAGCCAAGGCTTATTGCAGGTGTACCTGGAGAAAAGTAGGGAGAGCATACAATTCAAAAGGTACTGCAGAACAGTCAAGTAACACAAAATAGTAGTGCAAGCAAACTGAAACACTGAACAACTAATGAGAGCTAATATAATTAACCAATTAGGCTAGTAGCTGAACAGCCCAAATACAAGGGCTCAGCAGTAAGGTTCTAGCAGCAAGAGCAGGAAGTAGCAAAATGATTCCTCTGAAGTTGCTTAAGAGCAGGGTAGGAGAGGCAGAGGTGGGTAGAAAGGTTATTATAGATGGAGGGGAAACAGATGGAGAATGCAGTCTGACCCTTCAAGGTACTGCTACAAGGGGTAACAATGGTTCGAGAATCAAAATAGCAGAGTAAGTAGGCTGACCTGGAGAGGGGGATGTTACAATAAGCTGAACAAAATGAGAGCAAGCTGCTTAAAGTAGTTTCACTTTATTCCCAGTGTACTGTGCAAGGTATGTTATTTTTACATGGGGAGGCCTGAGATTATTTCAACATTTGGGGGAGGCTCAAGATCTTTTCCATGGTTTGGGGGAGGCTCACTATCACAAGGTCTGAGAACTCATGTGGTAGTGGCTTGAAATTTATAAGGTAGCTAGCCTTACTGCCACAGAGGTACTTTTCAGTGGTTAGGTGTTTAAAATGTAAATAGGTGCAGAATTATGCCACTCTAATGAATGAAATCTTAAACTTTAAAATTAAATATCTCGGAAACGGTTTGGTCTTTTAACTTGAAATTTGGAGGGTATTGAGGGGATGTCCTATAGATGTGAGGTATGGTGTTTAGGTGTTAGCAAATAAATTAATTTGCTGTGGAGATATTGTGTGATGTAGTTTACGTTTTGTGGATAGCATGCTGCATTGTGGTAGTGACTTGAAATTTATAAGGTAGCTAGCCTTACTGCCACAGAGGTAATTTTCAGTGGTTAGGTGTGTAGAATGTAAGTTGGTGCAGAATTATGCCACTCTGGTGACTGAATTTTTTTTTTTAAGTTGGTGGGGCCTGGCACTCCCACCAGCTTGCGTGACATTGTACTTTGCTATGCTTTCTCAAAAAGTAAGGAAATTCTTTGCAAAAAACTGTGTTAATGCAATAGTTAGGGTTTTTTACAGTGACAAGAGTGAGAAAATTTGCAGTTAGGCTTACCACCCCTGTCACCCCATGATCATCCCACCCCCACCAACAGGCATCAGGGTGTGGGTTGGGGTCATCGGTCCTAACATTCAACCCATTCTCCTATACTGCACCACCTCAGCTTATTTACACATGGAATGGGGTGAGAGTTAGGACAGATCACCCCCAATGCACGCCCCGATGTCTGTTGGTGGGGGTGGGGTGGTCATGAGGCAAGGGGTGGTAAACCTAATGGCGAATCTTTCTCACTTTGTCATTGTAAAACCCTAACTGTTGCATTAATGCAGTTTTTTGCAAAGTATATATATATATATATATATATATATATATATACACATATATGCCAGCGTGGGGGGGGGTGCCACTAGGTGCCAGGGATTTTTCCTATTCCAGGGGGGGTCACATCAACAAAAATATAAATAATAACAAAAACTACAGCAGAAAGTATTTCTTTTGCCCTTGTTCACCACCCAATTTCCTTGTTCCTGGTGAACAAAGATATCAGCTGACAAACAAAGATTCCTGGCCTGGCCATCTCCTCTGAATTTTTACAAACAGATGACCAGATGGGAATTCTTATTTGCCAGAACAATTTTCTTTCATCAGTCTTTGTTCATCATGTGAACAAGGCAGTCAGTTGTCGAACAAGGATTTTCTGGTCTGGCCTTCTGGTCATCAAAATTTCAAACCAGATGGCCAGACCTGGAATCCTTGTTCATCAGCAATTTCCTTGTTTGCCAGTGATAAACAAAGACTCACGAACAAAGAAGTTAGCGAGTGGCAAACAAGGATTTAAAACTGTAAAAATCAATCTTTCCAGGTGAATACAAATGTTGGAAAACAAAAAGCAGCGCTCAACTCCCAATGAGCAAATGTCATCCATAAAAGTGGCAAACAGACATCCCTGGGAAGAGTTATGAGAGTTTTTTCAGGGCAAAATCATAAAACAAGATGGTGGCTTATGAACAAATAATTTTTTTCTGGCAAACAAGGGTTGGCAACTTGTGAAAAAGGATTGAGCCCTCATGAAAAAGGATTCTGCAGCTATCCTGAAAAATTAAAATCCCATTGAAAATAATGGGAACCTAAAAATGCTGTAACTTCTGAATGGATTGATATTTTTTCACCAAATACATGCTGGCCTATTCTGTGCCCCAAGCTCTTTACACCATAAATATTTCAGACCAAAATTCTGCACCATTTCAGCACAGCGCAATGAGAAAGAAACTGCAAAAAGTTGCGAATTTTAAGGTGTTTTCACTATCCGGATGTCTGAATCCGCAAATCCAACCAGAACAAAACTTGGCACATCAAGAGGTCTACCCAGGGTGACCAGGCATGCAAAATGTCATAGAAATCTATTGAGTGGTTGCAAAGTTATTAAAGTGCAAGATTTCAGGTTTAACATAGAAACTGCTGCTCAGCCCTAACTGTAGTATATAATCTATCTCTCTCTCTCTCTCTTTATATATATATATATATATATATATATATTATGGTGCCATGGTAGTGGCACTATAGTTAGGGTTGAATAGCCACTTTATTGCAAAACCTCAAATTTTTCACCTTAATAACTTTACCACCCTAGAATGGATTTGACTGAAATTTTGCATGTATAGTCTCTGGGTCTGCCAAGTTGTGTTATGGTTGGATGTATGGTTGTGGAGCTACAGAACACCAAAAAATGCAAAAATTTGACTTTTTGTGCATTTGTTTGCTCGCACTCACAGCCTACATGGTTTGTCCGTTCAATCCAAGAACTTCAGGAAAGATGTAGCCTTGGTCACCAATGTGACCTTTTGAAGATTTGATAAAAAAAATTAAACCATTCAAATGTTATTCAAAAAACACATTTCCCATTATAGTCAATGGGAAAAGTTAACAAAAATCATGAAACTTTATCAATTGGCTGTTTTTACTGTTTCAAATGGCCCTTTTACTTTTGTGAGTCAGCTATTTTTTTTTCAGCTGCTACACATAAAAATGCCTGGCATTCAAAACTGGGACACTCTAGGAACACAATGTTTGTTGTGTTCACCTAGTTGAGTCCTGAGGATGCTAGACATATTTTTGGGGGGGTTTAAACCCCCCAGAAATTAATTTTTAAAATTTTAGGAAAAATATTTTCGCAAAATACTGTCGCAAATGTGAAAGTTTTGTGACTTTTTTTGCAAAACTTTCGTGATTTACAAAAGTATTTTGTGAAAGTATGCTCAAAATAACTGCAAATCTTTGCCACTCTTCTGCAACAAAACGGTTTGGTCTTTCGGGCTGAAATTTGCAAAGTAGTAATCCTTGGTCTCATAGATGTGCCTTTTGATGGTTTGGTGCAAAAACATTACAGGGGCCCAAAGTTACAGCATTCTGAAGTTCCGCAGTTTTCCCATAGTATAACATTGCAGTGTCTGTAGCTCCTTTCGGAGCTCGTATCTTGAAAACAGTTCAAGATACTGATTTTTGTCACAAAAATTCTTAGTCCCTCCACTCAGAACTAGGTTGGAAGGTCTTGAAACCCATGAAATTAGAATTGTTTTTCTACCTTGTATCGTTCATGAGATATTTGAGATTTACTGTTCCAAATGCTCATTTTTATGCCCGAGGACCACTATTACAGCCACAGGCTTCATATTCACAATGCTTTCTGCTGCCCCTATCTCAGACACAATGCACAATATGGATTTGGTTGACTCATGTTGTGGGAACTACTCACTCTCATGATTACAACCACACTTCCATTTTTTTACTAGCTGCTACGGTTCCCCAGATATGGGCAAATTAAAGTTACAAGCCTTCCATGATGTATAGGGCTGCTGTATGGCTCCATGCTTATGTGTAAGTGGGAAAAAAGGGCCCGGAGGGCCCATGCTCCCACAAACACATATCATTATGCAGAAATGGGCAGCACATACCATTTACTATTTATATTACACTTTCTCAAAAAGAAGGGACATTCATTGCAAAAAACTCCATTAATGCATCAGTTAGGGTTGTTTCCACAGTGACAAAAATGTGGAAATGTGATGTTAGGGTTACCAGACCCTGACCCCCCAACCACCCCACTCCCCCTCCTCCACAGACCAACAGATGCTGAGGTCTGCCATAGTGTTATGCGATCTATCTCTCATCCCATTCTCCTTTACTGTACCATGTCAACCTATTTATATAAGGAATGGGGTGAGAGTTGGGATGCACAACCCTATGGCAGACCTCAGAATCTATTGGTCTGTGGAGGGGCGGTGATTGGGGGGTCAGGGTCTGGTAACCCTAACATCTCATTTCCACACTTTTGTCACTGTGGAAACAACCCTAACTGATGTATTAACAGAGTTTTTGCAATGAATTCTCTCTCTCTGTTATTTATATATATATATATATATATATATATATATATATATATATATATATATATATATATATATATATATATATATATATATATATATATACATATACACACACACATACACACACCATGGGGTGAGAGCTTTTCAGTAGAATATTCTGTGTTATTTCCACTGCAGTGAGGATAAATTCTGATGACATCAGCAGAATGAGGATGGTATCCTGTGATAATAGCAAGGAAAGAACAGCGAATAAAGAACAGCGAATGTAGAATAGCGCAAGAAATAATAGCAAGTGATATTTAATAGCAGATGCCATTAATAGCGACTTTGCCTGCATCAAATTAGTACCAGTAGCTGCAATCTAGGAAGAAGAGAAATTGATGAAGACATTTAACAACACTGACCAAGCGCCCACTGATGACCTCTCTTGTGCCAGATATAGGTAGTTTCTACAGACTGCAATGCAATCTTGGAAGAAGGGAGATTGTGGTGGAGAACAAGGAACCATCTACCAAGCAAAGTGTGGGGCTAGTGTGTGGAAAGCATCAAAATCACAAAAAACAGATTTAAAAAAAAACTGGCAGTTGCCAGAAATCCTTTATTGAGTACACATTCCACAATGTCTTATTCGATGCTTTATTACATGTCACTCCTTCTGTCAGGCATGCTAAACCTTATACTGGAAGTTATATACAAGACCTTTTAAGTAGTCATACATTACTCTCTCACCATACTGGTGCACAATCTTCTCTATCCTTTCATTCAGGTCTCTGTATTTTCTCTTTGTTCCGCCTGGAGTTATACCGGAAATTAACTGCTCCAGCTTGATTTCTGTAAGCTGCTTTTCCTATACTAACCACTGTTTGAGCTTCCATATACTGGGGTGACCTAAGCCAAGGCAGGAGTTGAAGCCTCTATGCCACCCCTCGATAGTATTGTTTGTTCGTGAAAGTCCAAATAGAGTTGCTGCATTACAGTTCCAGTTCTCAACTGGGAACAGTGCACGCCTTCTCCTGGAACGTCCTTTTGGCCTTCCAAGCCAAGTGTCCTCTAAGTAATCAAGGACTGGTTGTAATAGCTCCTCATTGGTAGTGAAGAACTCATTTTCTCTGAGTTCCTCGAATGTGCTGGCAACATCATCTGGTGGCACAAAAGCCAGCGACAACAGCATTTGCAGATGTAGTGCAAAGTCTGAGTTGCTACAGTATCTTTTTTCCACTTCATGGTACTGTTGTATTTTCCACCACATGGCTTGAGCAAAGCGGAAAAAGCAACCACGGCCTGATGTGCTTGTGAACACAGCATTGAAACCCTTCCATGCTGCTCTTTTGTAGTCCATAATAGCTGTAGAGGGGCTGCTATCACCACACAGTGCCTTAATTTGCTTAAAGATGCGCTCATATGTAATAGCTATATGTGAGCACACAAGGATTAAAACTGCAGATATTACTTTTCCAGAACTCATTGCATGGATACTGTACAATTGTGTGAATAAAGCTGGGCATGATTTAAAGGTACCATCTGGCATCCAATCTGTACTCTCCTTCAACATTCTAATGTTACCCTCAGTGCCAAACACAAGAATTCTGTCACTTTCTGCCCCGCTGTCATACAGAAGAAATATTTCCCCAGATTCCAGCACTGCAAACTCATTAGGTATAATAAGGGACTTGACACATGTTGGAGTTACTGGGCCTGCATGCTCTTGTTGTCTATTTCTCTGAATGGTGCACTTCATTAACCTTATTTCAGGTAGGCGACCATTTACTGACTCAGGCACAGTAGCAGTGGAAGTCACAAGTACCTGTGATGTGCTCTCTACTGTTGTTCATGATCTGTCAATTATATCGGCCATTACCTGACATGCTGCAACATCGCCAGAATCAGGGACATGGTTATGCTGTTTAATAAGAGCAGAAACAGTGTCTGCAACTGTGTGAAGCCTTGTCAGACATTGGAACTTACAAGCTTCGACACACCTCCAATATATCTTGTTAGCTATTTCTTTATCCATGCGGTATAAGCAGCCTTCATAAAGAACAAGAGGCTTACCCTTTTGACTGGTCACAAACTGCATGGACATCTCACGATACAATTGCTTTAATACAGGACAAAAAACACCAGAAGAAACAACAATGCAAGGTAAGGGGCCCATTACTGTAACGGAACTTATACCCTGGAAAGGACTCTGGGTTGACTATGGTCTGGTTTCCAGGCAACATCAAGTTGCTATGGGGAAACAGGAAGTGAAGGATAGTGAATGCCAGAGAACCCCAGAGAATACAGCTTCAGAACACAGCATGCTATAATTGTTCTTGAGGTATTTTTATGTTGCTTGCACGCATGTGCAAGAAACATAGTGCCATCATCGGAGATTTCGGAGGTGTGTCACCTCCTCCTCCAATTCAGTCAGTGTGCTGGCAGGCGTGGCCCCTGTAAGCCAATGCATTCTGGAGCTGTCTATGACATGCTCCAAAATGCAGTGGCATACAGTTGAAAGGGGGAGCTATGCTTGGTGAGCAGCAATAAGATATCGCCTGCCCGCTGCGCAGCCCCCCACACACACACACACATGCGCCGCCTCACCCAGGCGCGCCCTCCCACACTGTATAGCCGACGGGTGCCCAATCCCCATCGGCTGTGCTGCCCCCCGCCTCCAAAGGTTTAAATGCCACGCTGGTGCCTACCCAGCGTGGCAACTAATAATAGCTGACGGGGTGCCCAACTCTGGCTGCACTGTCCTCTTTAGTAGGTGCCATGCTGGGAGCCCACCCCAGCATGGCAATCTATTCCTGAGAGGACGGGGTGCCCAATCCCCCGTCGGCTGAACATCCCCCCCAACATCCTTGTGCCACGCTGGGAGCCCAACCCACGCAGTCAGTGTGCGAAATCAATGTACGGGACAAATTAAGAAAATCACAGTGACACTGTTCATGAGCTCAGGTGTTAAAATGGCTATGTTGAAAATTTGGTGAAAAACTTCCTAAAAATGACTGTTTTCACAGGCGTGCGTTACGCAGTTCCCGCACAGGCGGTCGCGAATTTTCAATATTTTCACTCCAGATTTCCAACATTGCCATTTTGCCACACCTTCTTATGAGTAGTACAGCTGCTATTTTTCACATCTCACCCAAAACATGTTTCCGTCTCATGTAGCATTAAATGGCGCAGTCGTGTATGCGTAGATCAATGTATCGGACAAATTAAGAAACCACAGTGACACTGTTCATGAGCAAAGGTCTTAAAATGACTATGTTGAAAATCTGGTGAAAAATTCCAAAATGTCTGTTTTGCGATGCATTGTACAGTTCTACGCACGTCACAAGTTCACGAATTTTCAATATTTTCACTCCAGATTTTCAACATTGCCATTTTACCACACCTTCTTATGAGTAGTACAGCTGTCATTTTTCACATCTAACCCAAAACGTGTTTCCGCCCATGTAGTGCACAATGGCGCAGTCGGTGTGTGAAATCAATGTATGGGACAAATTAAGAAAATCACAGTAGCACTGTTCATGAGCTCAGATGTTAAAATGGCTATGTTGAAAATTTGGTGAAAAACTTCCTAAAAATGACTGTTTTACGAGCGTGCGTTTTGCGCAGTTCCTATGCACGCTCGTAAGGTCGCGAATTTTCAATATTTTCACTCCAGATTTCCAACATTGCCATTTTACCACACCTTCTTATGAGTAGTACAGCTGCCATTTTTCACATCTCACCCAAAACGTGTTTCCTCCCATGTAGCGCACAATGGCGCAGTCAAAAGTAGATCAATGTATGGACAATTAAGAAAATCACAGTGACACTGTTCATGAGAAAAGGTCTTAAAATGGCTATGTTGAAAATCTGGTGAAAAAAATTCAAAAAATGTCTGTTTTACGAGCGTGCGTTGTACAATTCCTACGCAGCGCTCGTAAGTTCACGAATTTTCAATATTTTCACTCCAGATTTTCAACATTGCCATTTTACCACACCTTCTTATGAGTAGTACAGCTGTCATTTTTCACATCTCACCCAAAACGTGTTTCCGCTCCATGTAGCGCATAATGGCGCAGACGCAAAAAGGTAAATCAATGTACAGGACAAATTAAGAAAATCACAGTGACACTGTTCATGAGCAGAGGTCTTAAAATGGCTATGTTGAAAATTTGGTGAAAAAATTCCCTTCAGATGTTCTGCAATATTACTAATGAAGACATTGAACAGAACTGGCCCCAGGACCATTCCCTGCAGCACCCCACTGGTCGCCCCCTCTCCCTAGACTGCATACCATTTACCACCACTCTCTGCCTCCTGTCTGTTAGCCAGTTTCTAGCCCAGTTTACCACCCTTTCCCCCATGCCCAGCCTACCCAGCTAGTTTATCAGCCTCCTATATGGGATGGTGTCAAAGGCTTTGCTGAAATCAAGGTAAGCGTTGTCCACTGCCCCACCCTGATTCACTTCATTTGTCACCCACTCAAATAAATCAACCAGATTTATCTGACATGATGTCCCCACTGTGAATCCATGTTGTCTATGGTCCTGGGTTCCAATGGCATCTAGATGCCCCACTATCCTTTCTTTAAGCAATGTCTCCATGATCTTCCCCACTACTGAGGTAAGGCTGAATGGCCTATTGTTCCCTGCCTCCTCTCTGCTGCCGGACTTGTGTAGAGGGACCACATGTGCCCTCCTCCAATTCACTCATGTTGAATGACTCAGTGAACATGGCTGACAGAGGTACTGCTATCTCCCTTTGCAGTTCTGTTAATATCCTTGGGCGTATGCCATCTGGTTCCATCGCTTTGTCCACCTTCAATTTAGTGAGCTCCTGCAGGACTTTTTTGCCTTTGAATGGACTATTGTCCACCTCTTCACCCCCTTGGCAACTGCTGTACTGCTGTGGCCCTTGCCCCTCCCACTCTTCTGTGAATACTGAGCGGAAAGACACAGTGGATGTCTTGGGAGGAAGGCATGAAACTGTCACTTCCAAATACCTAAACAACACATACAAGCAAGCAACATTCGGCATTGACAAATGCTTGTTATACTCGCTATACTTTCCATCACTATATTGCGTTTCTCTATTGTCCACTCACTATTACTGAACTCGCTATTTTTATTTCACTATTTTGACATAGAACTGTGAGAATTAATGCCATTTATCCACAATCTGCTGATATCACCAGAGTGAGGATATCTTCACCACAGCCTGCATTCTAAATGAAACTGCTTCAGAAAACAAGGGGCAGGATTCACAAAGAAGGCCCAAAATCCTGCAGCTGCAGGAAAAAAGCCTGCAGCACTGCAGAAATGCAGTTGCATGATATTCTCAAAGAAAATCCCACAACTGCAGTAATTCCTCAAAAAGTCACACAGCTGAGGAATTCCAGCAGCTGCGGGAATCCTGCAAGTGCTACAAATCTGCAGCTGCAGAAATGGCTGACGAGGCACAGCAATAGTACAACCAAGTAGCTGAAGCAGCAGACATTAACATTGCTGCCATAGTATGAAGCTGACAGCACCCACAAAGAGACCAGCAACCAGTCCCTCAACTGGGACCACTGCAGCACCACAGGTACCAGCAATACCATGGCACTACAGTGGCCGACTGTCACCACAGGTCATTCCTCCCTGGGGTGTTCCTGTTGCCTGCAGGGGTAAAACTCACTGTAGGCTGAATAGGTTCTACTGCCTGTGGGGCTCCATCATGGGCTGCACTGGGTCTGGTGATTGTTGCCTGGTGCCATATCATGGCATTGTGTGCTTTGGTTGCTGTAATATCAGCCACTGTTATACTATCTGGGATGCAATTACCTGGGCCTCACCTCCTCCTTAATTGATTCCAATAGTTGGGGCACTACTGCAGTTTGCTGAGGGAGAGTTACACCTCATTCCACTGTGTGTAACATTTTTCCACAACTGTGGAAAAAAACTGACTGAGAATTGCCTTTCAGGAGATGTACCTTACTTATCACACACTTTTTTTTCCCTCAAGGACTGCCACAGCTGCACTTTTTCCCTCAGTCCGTACAGCTTTTTTCTGCAGCTGCGAAGGGTTTTGTGAATAGCACTTAGAGCAATCACTCCTTTTTTCCACTAGCTATGGCAGTTTGGGGGACTTAGGGAAGGTTTTGCACCTTGTAAAAGCTTTGTGAATCCAGCCCCGTTTCTCTTTCTCGCTGAAGCTTGCAAATTACTCAATTAGCTTTGCAAAACACTTTCGCTTGTGTCCCATTAAGTTTCTAACACTCCTAGTCCATTACTGTGCTGATCTCAGCTTCAAAATAACCTGAATTCTAAATGAAACTTCTTCACACAGCAGTTTCCTTTTCTCAGTGGTACCTGCAACAGTTTCTCTTTCTCACCAAAGATGCAACTTATTCAATTAGCTTTGCAAAACACACTCGCCTATGTCCCATTGTGTATCTGACTCCCAGTCCATTCAGAACACACACACTCACACCACACACAGAATTAGCAGAAATCACACAGAAACAGAAAAAAAGTTCCTAAAGCTCTCACCTCATAGTATAAATTGCACACATGATGTGCAGATCTTTGGCACTCATGAGAATACAGAGATCACTCTGCAGAAGTGAGAATCTTTTCCATATCCCACTTCTGCCCATCATGTAATATATATATATATATATATATATATATATATATTAGATAACCCACTTTTAGGTGTGTGGTTATGCTCTGATATATGCATGCTGTAGTATGCATCAACCACCCCAAGGTGTGCGTATATCAGAGAATGGCCACACACCATAGAGTGGGTTATCTATTTTATAAAATGGCAAAATTGTTTTTTATGGGGGTAAAAGTACAGGTGTGTGGTTGCACTCTAATATACGCACAATCATGTGATGGGATCCAACAAATCAACAGACATAATTTTTCCTACCCATTTTATAAATATATATATATATATATATGTATATTTATATCACCCTGATAGTTAAGGCTGAGTCAGCAGTTCAATGTTAACATGTTTTGCACCTTAATAACTTTGCTATTGTCCAACGAAACAGCATAAAAATAGGTATGCACTGTCAGAGTGTCAAGATGCGAACAGCTATGTGACAGTATCTTGTATGGCTTTTGAGATATGGAGGGTCAAAAGTGAAAAATAAATCACTTTTTTGCTCGATACTTCACACTGGGTATTTTGCTCTCACCTACAGCCTAGGCAATATGGAATTTCTTCATGATTTTTTCAGGGATGGTAGGTTCTATGCCAGTGGTGTATCTTTGGATAGTTTGGTGAAATAAAAGTATACAGTTTTTGAATTATGATTTTTGGAATAATGTTCAGCTTTGATTGATAATAAACAGTGCAATCAATAAAAAAACATTTGCAAGTGTTAACAGGTCATGATTTACTGTTCATGTTCAGAGAAATACCAATCACAAAATTAAGAAAAACAGATTGTGAGTGGTTATTTGTATGATTTACTTACCGCTGGGGAAAAAAAGACTCTCGAGATGGCTGACATTTACTTTTTACTGTTTTAAACTTAAAAACACCAAAGTACAATGAAATTATGTATTTAAAAAAAACACCTTAACATAGCTATACATGACCTTTTTAGCTAGATTCTGGTGTTTGTTTGCATTCACACTTCCCAGAAATGCCTTTTCTGGGCACCCAAAAATCCAGGGTGCCCAGCTTAGTGAGATGAGCCATTGACCTGCATTCTCTGTATGAGAACAGCGGTACTTTCATGACTTCTGCAGCTGCAGCTGGAACTTGTGCTGTGGCCTGCAGTGAGCCACCATTTCCCTCATGACTAGTGGCATCCCCACCCTCTAATAATTGTCTCCACCCTGCCGAACAGTGCAGCATGTGACTTTGTGAGAGAACTTACAGTGGAGGAACCACTGTCAGGGAGTGACCACCGCTCAGTATGGCTCACATTGGATATGGGCAAGGAAGGAGTGGAATCTGGCACAATAGTGCTGGACTTCAGGATGGCCAACTTTGGGAAGATGGGGGAAGTGGTAAAAGGGTACCTGGCCAGAATTCAATCTAGTATGGACACTAACCAGAGGTGGGAGATCATAAAGCTGGGGATAGTGGAGGCAACCAAAACCTGCTGCAAAGCCCAGGGTAAGAAGGCATGGGCTAAGAAACTGATCTGGTTGAGCAAGGAGGTCATGGAAAAGGTAAGGAGGAAAAGAGCTGCCTTTAGGAAGTACAAGAAAACAGGGAGGGGGGAGGACAGGGAGGAGTACTTGACAGAATTGAAGGAGGTGACAAGGGCAGTAAGGGGAACCAAAGCATCTACAGAACTCAGGCTGGCACAAGGCATTAAGAAGAGGGAGAAGGACTTCTTTAAGTACATCTGGGAGAAAAGGAGCTGTAAGGACCACATAGTAAGGATTAGGAAGGAGAGGGGTTAGGTGGAAGCAGGGTGCGATAAGGCAGAAGCACTAAATGAGTACTTCTGCTCAGTATTTACTAAAGAGAAGAGGGGGGAGACATCCAAGGTGGGAGAAATGGCAGAAACAGGGAAGAAGTGGTGTCAGATAGGGAAATCATGGAGAGCAGAGTTCGAGAAGGTTTGAAGGCACTGAGGGTGGACAAGGCACCAGGCCCAGATGGCATCCACCCCAGGGTACTGAAGGAGCTGGCAGAGGTCCTTGCAGGACCTTTGGCAGACCTATTTAATGCCTCACTACATTCGGGGTGTGTACCTCAGGACTGGAGGATGGATCATGTGGTGCCCCTCCACAAGAGTGGCCCCAAGGATGAACTGGGAAACTACAGACAGTGAGCCTCACATCCATCGTGGGTAAGCTAATGGAGACTATCCTGAAGGAGAGGCTGGTGGCCCTCCTAGAGGACAAAGGACTACAGGACAGCAGACAGCATGGCTTCATATGTGGCAGATCCTGCCAAACCAACCTGGTCGAGTTCTATGACTGGGTAACTAGGCAACTGGACAGGGGCCATGCAGTGGATGTCCTGTATCTGGACTTCAGTAAGGCATTCGACTCAGTGCCACATGGAAGGCTGGGAAGGAAGTTAGTAGGCACAGGGGCGGGTGCAAAGTTGGTGAGATGGGTAGGAAACTGGCTGCAGGGAAGGCAACAGAGGGTGGTGGTGGGTGGGGAGCTCTCACACCCAAGGGCAGTGATGAGCAGTGTTCCACAGGGCTCAGTGTTGGGACCAGTGTTGTTTGGGACATTCATTGCAGACATATCATGGGACATCAAGAGCAAGATCAGTCTGTTTGCTGATGATACTAAGGTAGGCGCGGTGGTGGATGACCTAGGGGGATGGCAAGGGTTGCAGAATGATCTGGCAAAGCTTGAAACCTGGTCAGACACCTGGCAACTGGGCTTTAATGCCAAAAAGTGCAAGGTGCTGCATTTTGGGATGAAGAACCCAAGGAGGAGTTACCAGCTAGGGGAGTGCAGCTAGCCCAGACAGAGGAGGAGAAGGATCTGGGTGTGCTCATTACAGGGTCAATGAACAACTCGGCACAATGTAGGAAGGCAGCTGCAAAGGCCAACAAAATGCTGGGTTGTAGTGCAAGGGGTATATATCCTCGAGGAGGGAGGAGGTGATTCTGCTACTGTATGGGTCATTAGTTAGACACACACCTGGAGTACTGCGTGCAGTACTGGCGTCCGTATTCTGAAGATGGACATTAAGTTACTGAAGGGTGTGCAGGAGCGACAAAGATGATCAAGGGGCTGGGGGACTTATCATATGAGAGGAGGTTGAAGGAGTTGAACATGTACTTACTGGAGGAGAGGAGAGACAGGGGTGACATGATTGAAACCTTTAAATACATGAAAGGAATAAACAAGATGGGTACAGAGGGGGCTGTTCAAAGTAAGGGAAAGGAGGGCCACCAGGGGCCATGATATGAGACTGGAGCGAGGAAGGTTCAGGAGGGAGATGAGGAGACACTTTTTTACAGAGAGGGTGGTGGCTGGGTGGAATGCGTTACCTGCTGAAGTGGCATGCAGTAGAACAGTGGACTACTTCAAACGAGGATGGGACAGGACAAGGGGGAGGGTTAATGAAGGGGAAGGGTGGAAGGAAGTGGCAGCTGCAGAATAAGAGGTGCTAGCTGCACATTCGAGCAGACTTGATAGACCTCTAGGCCTTTATCTGCTGGCAAATTTCGTATGTTTGTATGTGTGAGGAGTATGGAAGCAGCACTGGTGACTTGTCACAGACTTCTCCCCCCACTCATGTCAGTTTACAGAAGCAACCTTTTTCGATCACACAGGAGAATTGCTATGCCAGCCCCCACAGCCTGTACAAATGGGACCAGGAATAAAGTAACAGCCATTGTTGCTTGTGGCAAGTACATTATGGCCCCCCATCCATAAGTAGTACTGCGGAGATGCTTTCTAAGAATGGGGCCAGAGAATCAAAAATGTTGATGCAGAATTCTGCATCTAAGATAAAAGATGTTGGGGGACCATTTTCTTTTTTAAATGGTAATCAAAATAAAAACATTTGGACACACTGGGGTGGGCTCCAATTGTACCACATCAGTCATGCTGGTTGGGGGGGATTCCTGGTGCCAACACAGGGATTGGGCACCCCAATGTCCACTGCCAGTGAGAAACTGTGAGGGAGGGGGTGACTACTTTGATGGAGGATTCTGCATTGTAGATAAAAGATGTCGGCCGACAGTTTTCTTTTTTAACAGGTAATAAAAAAAACCTGTGTGCCACATCAGTTATGCTGGTTGGGGGAGGGGATTCCTGGTGCCAACACGAGGATTGGGCACCCCGATGTCGGCAGAAAACCTTTACAATTTTGAAATATGCCTTGGCCCCTGCAAAGACATAAAAAGGAGAAAATCTTCTTTTATTAGGTAAACACCAGAAGGTATTTACCTAAACGGGGGCAGAGAAACAAGATGCTGCCATTATTTTGGCCACAAAGTGGCCATAAAATTGTGTTTTTTCTTGTTTTTTAAACAGGGGAGAATAGGCATGAAGTAGTGTCACAAATTGCAGTAGTTTTCACAAATTTCAAAAGAAACGGGTGCAACATTTTTGCAATTGTGAAAGTGTTGCATCCATTTCTTTTTCAATTTGCAAAACTACAGGGGTTCCAATCATGGAAAATGCATTTCTTGGGGTCAGATTGCAAATCTGATGCCCCCTGTGTGTTCCTCAGCTCTCAAATAGGTAAACACAACTGACAGTGTTTACCTAGAGGCTGTAAATTTTGAATTTTGGTTGTTTTTGTATGCTGCTAATTGGAAACAAGATGGAGGCAGCACAACACTACTGAGGGCATTTGCAACAGTAAATTGTACTGTCACAACAGTACCAGGTGTTTTGAGAGGCATATATAATTTTTCACATTGACTATAATGGGAAAATTAAGATTTGAATAACTTTTGAACGTATTAATATTTGTTCACCAAATTTTCAAAAGGAACATTAGTGATCCAGACTGCAATATCCTTGAAGATTCCAGACCAAATGGACAAAGCATGTGGGCTGTAGCCATGAGTAAAGAAATGAGCAACCCCCCCCCTCTGTTTTTGCATGTTTTTTGCCATTTTGCAGCTCCACAACTGCTCATCCGACCATAACGCAACTCATCAGATCCAGGGATCTATGGTGCCCCACCACACATGAAAAATTTCAAGGAAATTCATCATATGATAACCAAGTTATTAAACTGCAAATTTTGTGGTTTAACAAAGAAGTGGTTGAGCAACCCTAACTATACTGGTGTGACTGCACCAGTATAATATATATATATATATATATATATATATAAACTTTGTAAAAACTACATTAATGCAGGAATTAGGGTTGTAGAACGCAAGCGCAAAAGAAGAGAAATGAAACTTTAGGGATTTGGCTTTCCAGAGTACTGGCAAATCAGTGGTGGGGTTTTACTCTGGGTTGTCAACCCTAATGGCCAGGTCCTCTACCCAGCCTGTATCCTCCTGTCCAAATGACAAGATATAGCTCCAACATTGTGCCTCATAGTGATATAATATGGCCAACATACTGTGTCAGAGCTTTCTTCACACAGGGCCCTAAAGGACCATTGTGAAGACATTGCATCTGACCTCATTTGATTATGGGAGGAGGTGGGCACTAGCATTCACAACCCTAAGTAAGACCCCACCACGGATTTGCCAGTACTCCAGAGAGTCAAATCCTGCATGTTTTTCATTTCCCTTTTGTGTGCACTTTACATTCTACAACCCTAATGTCTGCATTAATGCAGTATTTTTGTAAAGAATTTCCCTTCCTTTTCTGATAGTGGAATTGTATCCTCATTTGTGCTGGTCCCTTTGGGACCTGCACAAAATGAGATAAATACTATATTGGAGACAGTCCTGACTCAATGCATTGGCCCAGCAGACCCCAGCACACTTGTCGTTACCTTGTTGGTGAGGTTTCCTGCCCCAACACAGGCTGTGGCATCTGCGGCAAAACAGTGTTCCTTCCATTCCCAGGCTGGGGATTGTTCTGCATGCTGCAGCACCTTCCCATCAGCCTTGTCCAATTAAACTGGCTCACTGAGTTCACACTTGAACTTAGCTGACTCACACAGTAAGGCATTGTGCTGCAACATACATCACTGCAAACAATGTTAGTTAATAAATTATTTGTGTTTTTATATTTTGTCCACAATCTTTTCACATAGTCTTCTTATGACCCCACCTCATAAACCCTGTAGGTTAAAATATTCAACTATTTGCTGAAATGCCATTCTGTGCCACAGGTGCAAAAACACTTTTCAGACAGGATGTGAAAAATGACAGCTACTGTATACTGTTTATGAGGTGGTGTGAAAAAAGTCTATGTTGAAAATTTGGAGTCAAAATATTTAAATTACCAAAGTTATGCAAGTGCATAGAAAAAATTCAACCAACTTTCATAACTTGGCCATATTTTTGAAATTGTTCACCATATTTTCAACATAGCCTTTTGGGGAACCCTTCTCATGAACACTAATGGTGACATTTTTTTATTCGGTCCAGAAAGGTGATTTCGCACAGCAACCGCAAAATCCCCTTCCGGGAATAATTAATGAAATTACAGTGCCAGTGTTCTTGATGTGGTGTCCCAAAAAAGGCCATGTTGAAAATTTAGTGAATAAATTCAAAAAAATGGCAAAGTTATTAACATAAGTTCAAAATGCCATTGAAATACATTATACAGCATTTACCTTTATTCCTCAGTTCACGGTTTGGCTTTGAAGAGTGCAGACATGTCTTGGTCCATAGAATATGACACCATATGATTTCTGGTGGCAAGTATAGAGGTGTGGTGGGTGCTCAGTGGGAGGGTTGGGATGGGAGAGGTGGACAGTGGGGATGACGAGGGACAGTTTTCTTTTTTCAGATAAAGAAAACAAAGACATCACTGGACAGTTTTTCTTTTTGCAAGAAATAGTAAAGCTGTTTTGGGACACTGGGGGTTGGCTCCCCAGTGTTCCGCACTGCTAGGTAGGGACTTGTGAATGCTGACATGGGAATTGGGCCCCCCTGATGTTGGCAAACATAATTAAAACAATGTGTTGTAAGGAGGGGGGGGCAACTGACACCGAGGTGGCAATCCAAGTTTTGGATTCTAAAAAAATTATTATTAAACTATTTCAGGACACATGGGGGTGGGCTCCCCAGTGTACCAGATTGCTAGAGGTGGTAGGGCTTGTAAATTCCAACACAGGGATTGAGCCCTCTGATGTTGGCAGGTATACATGAAACAATGGTCTGCAGTGGAGGGTTGGGGCATCTGACCCCAGTGGTTGGCATCCCAGTGTCAGATTATACAATTAAATAAATAAATTAATTAAATAAAAACACTGCCACCAGGGACTGGGGCCCCCAGTGTACAGATACAGTGGAAGGCACAGCTCAGTCAGGATGGTGGGGCTATATTGACAATAGCCCCATCCCTGACCTATGAGTCATGACAGCAGCAGGGGTTGCACTATGCAACATAGCTGTCGTTAAATAAATGACAACTGTTTTGTACAGTGCAACCTGCTGCTGCTTTCGCAAAAATTTTGTTATGAATAGAATGTTGACTTTTTGAACTGCACTTGCTCCCAACTGAATCAATCTACACAAAATTTTTAGGATCAAGAGATCCTGGTGCAGAGGTTGTGATTTCCAAATTTCATGTAAATCGGCTGAACATTTGAACAGGGACATAGTTACTAAGGTGTAAAAATTTGGGTTTAGCTTAGAAGTGCTTACCCAACCCTAATATACAGGTATGATCACACCTGTATAATGTCTTGAGCACTGCTCAAGCCAGGTTGCACTGAGTTCCTACATGAAATCTCTCACTTCCCGGCTGCCTTCTTAGCTAAGCTGATTAGAATGCTGCTCTGAGAGAAATCTGATCCCTTCCCTCACCACTCTTTCCCCTGCCATCTAGCTGAGATGTGAGTTTGCTTGCTGAAATATGATCCCTTGACCTTTCTGACCCTATTTCCTCCTCCTGGCCATCTCAGCTGATCAATGAGCTCCTGTTGGGATGCTGGCAGACATCTGATCAGTTCCTTCAGCTTCCTCCCTCCCTCCTCTATTTTGATTTTGCTCCCCCCCAACTATCTCACTAAGGCCAACTGACTGAACCCCAGTGATACCAGCAGTAATGTGATCGCCCCCACACCATCCCTCCTCCAGCAGCTGTCTGAGTACTTAAAGTACCTGCCGTAAGCTCTCAAAGGATGCCATGGCAAAACACATGTACACATTTATGGAAGGATTGGAATGCAGGGCGCTCCAACTGAGAAATGAGGATATGATTATAGTATTTTAAAATGTAAGGAAATTATTTACAAAAAAATTAGTTAATGCACCAGTTAGGGTAACTTAATGCCATGAAGTAGGGAAATGTGGCATTAAGGTTTCAAACCCTAACACCAACCCTCCTCTCCAAACAGCAAAAAGAAAAAAAGATTAAGGTTTTGTGGTCTCTGGAGACTTGACGAATCAGTGGTGGGATCTTCCTTTGGGGTTGTCAACCTTAATGCTCACCTCTTCCCACTACGAGCCCTGTGTGGAGAAAGATCATGTACGATGTTGTTTGCTCAAGGACTGGGGTGGGCTTTAAGGCTGATAGCCCCCAAGGAAGACCCACTACTGATTCACCAAGACTCCAGAGACCCAAAACCATTTTTTTTTCTTTTGCTGCTTGGGAGGTGGGGAGGTAATAGGATTACAAACCCTAATGACATATATGCCTACTTTTGTGATGTTTAGTTACCCTAACTTGTGCATTAACACAGTTTGTTGCAAGGAATATCTAGATTTCTATATATATTCATTGTAAAAAAAATGGTATTAATGCACCATTTAGGGTCCGACTTAACACCCCAGAAGAAGGGAAATGTGTTGTGAGGGTTTCCAATCCTAACTCCTCACCTCCCCCAACAGCAAAATGACAAGACCATAAAAGCAACCACAGACAGCCATCATCAGGTATGACAAACAACATATAACTTATTCCAGATGACAGAAATGTAGTAGCATTGCAGGAAACTAGTCTCTAGCACTTTCCAAAAAAGCAAATGAAGTGTAGATTCTTCTTTTGATATACCATTTATTCAAGATGAATATATGCAAAAGTTAAAAACACTCCAAACGTGCACCCACAGTACTGTCTATACATTTCGAGCCACTCTGGCTCTTTGTCAAGAGTACATGAGTTCAAAACATAGGTATTTAAAGCAGCAGTAATATGCAAAAAACAAAATCTGTGCTTTTTCATCAGTTTATTCCCTGTGCTCTGCTGATCATGTACCTAGTACTCTTTTGCGCTCTGGCATTGTACTATCCCCTCATAATTTACTAAATTATCCATTTTTTTTGTTTACATTTCTGCCACCCAGCATGTTGCAATGGAGCCCCCTCTGCTGCCAACTGCACATGTGTTTGACTAGAAATACTACACAGGAACATCAGGACAGATCAGCACAGGGTCGTACTGCAAAAACCAAAAGAGGTGATGCGACCTGAAGGGGAAGAGCAGCTGAAAATTAGTCAGCCGCCATATATATTGTGGCGCTACAACAATTCAAATAAATTGCAAATATCTAAAAAACTAAAGATGACTGAAAAAAAATATTTACAGATATGGAAACTGGAACTATGGCCACATGCTAATAGTCAAAATACAGAATTTTGATAAATCACTTCCTGATTTGGTAGTACTGCTGCTTAAAAAAGTCACCAATGTGTTTAATCAATTAGTGCATCACCATTTACATTCTGAGATTTTTATTAGAGTACTTAGAATCACATGGTTAAAAACAGCACTCACCACATACTACATCAATGGGACTGGGGGGGGCGGTTGAGGAGGATAAAATACCTGTCATCAAATTAATTACAAGTGTGGAATCTTGATAAAGACTAATAGATAGCCACAGTATAATATACCCACAAGACACACCAAGGTGAAAATTGGGGAATGGGGGGGATATAAAGATAAAAAGTTTATCATCTATCTAGGCCCAGGCTGAATCTATCTATATACAACATTACTTTATGTGACCTGGGGGAAAGGGGGTATGGAGATAAAAAAAAAACTGTCATCTGTCATCTGATAACCTAATATTCTTCTGGTGAAGCTACCTCTGTCTGGAAGCTGCAACACTGGACTTAAGATTTGCAAGAAAGTGAGTTGTGCTCACAACAGAGGAAGGTGAACCTTACAATTTACAGTTGTCTTTGGTTTGAAGCAGATTCCTTAGGAAAGTTAATATTCTTCAGGTGGAGGATACTTCTAACCGAAGGATGAAATAAGGAACTTAGAATTATCAGAAAAGACAGTCTTTCAATCTACAGAGGGAGGTGGACCTTGTTTTACTTTTGTTACAAGTGTTAAGATTTTCAGTGCAGGAAGAGTTTAAACCCACAGGGACTGAACACTGTTTTCTGTGTCTGTCCTTGTGCACAGCTGACATGGTTTGGGGCTGACTGCTTTCAGAGCACAAGTCACCAGGCTGTTTTGGGGCTGGGGAGGTTTACCTGTGTCTGACTTGGATGTTTGGATTTCTCTCTGTTTGATTAGCAGGGTATTTTCTCTGTCAAATTGTCATGTAGGACATCTTGCTGACAGGAAGGCACTCATCGCAGCTGTAGGTCAGAGCTTTTAGCTGATTGTTTTGTGAGGGCACAGTTTAGGCTCAAACCCTTCCCACCCTACCCTCACCCCACCCACCCTGGAAATATTTCCTTTATACCTGGGGTTCTGACATCATTTCCTCAAGAGGGCAAGGTGCATATCACTGTCATATCATCTCTAGCACACTGCACTGACAATATAAGCATACACATTATATAATACATATATTTCTATATAATAAACCAATCACAGACACACACACACACACACACACAAAGAAAACAAGGTAGACAGACATGTGGGGAGTAGTGCAATGTAATGGCTGTGGGGCAGCAGTCTTCTGGGAGTCTTTGTGGAGGCTGAGATGCTGCCCTGTTTGCAGACAACTATGTGCCCTAAGGGAGGAAGTTGCCCATCTTCAGGCTGCACTAGTAAGGGAACCTCCCCCATGAAGGGAGCACCAGAGCCACCACCACTACCTCAGAGGTTGTGAAGAAAGCACAGCAGTTTGACCACTGTGGGCTCAGGGAGGGTAAGGGTGGTGGAAAAGGGGCACACCCAGTCAGTTGTTCCACTCCACAATCCATACACCATTCTGGGGGAGCATAGTTCTCCTATGGATGCACCCACAGAGGAGGCTAAGGAGGTTGCAGACAACTGTCACAAGGGAGGCCCTCAGGAAGGAGGCAGAGGGCACCACAGGGAAAGGAAGCAACTCCTGGTGGAGGACTCAATTATTAGGGGGATAGAACTGGGGGGAGCAGGGTAACTGAAGTAAGGTGCCTGCCTGGTGCCATGGCTTGGAGGGACAGGAAGCGCATCCTTAGGATCACGAGAACAGTTGCACGGGAGTCTGAGCTGGACGTCATTGTCCACCTAGGGACAAATGACTTGGCTCATCTTGTGATTAGAGCAGTGCAGAAGGACTTTGTAGAGTTGGAGAGGGCCTAAGACAAGAAGCACACAGAGTATCCTTCTCAGAGGTGCTGCCTGTCAGTGGCATGGGTGAGGTGAGGGTACTTTGCACAATGCAGTTTAACAAATGGTTGAAAAAATGGTGTGGAGCACAGGGGTTTGGCTTCATTGGGGACTGGGGTTCCACCTGGAGGGACACCAGCCTATACTGGCAGGATGGTCTGCATCTGTCCAGGAAGGGAACAAGTCTTTTGGGCAATCGGTTTAAATGCTTCATTAGCAAGCTTTTAAACTAGTCGGGGGGGAGGCACTGATAAGCAGCAGGAAATTCCCAGTCTTCCCCTACAAAACAGGGTACTAAATGAGAAAAAGACCAAGGTAGAAAGGTCAGTGGGGGATGCTGCTACAGAAGGTAAAGCCATCAACAGATGGAGAGCAATGAGTACCAATGTCCGTATTCTGGGTAACAAGCTTCCTGAATTAGTGGCCTTGATGGAGGAGGAACATCTGGATATCGTGGCAGTCACAGAAACATGGTACACACAGAACCATGACTGGGATGTAAACATACCAGGATACACTATCTATGGGAGGGACAGGGAGGATAAAAGAGGAGGAGGAGTAGCTCTCTACATTAGGGAAGGAATCAAAGCAACAGAACAAAAGGGTAAACAGGGAGGAGAAGAAGCACTGTCGGTCAATTTGGAGGCAGGCAATGGCACCACAATCTGCACAGGGCTTGTATACAGACCCCCCTCTCAGGGGGAGGAAATGGACAAGGAAATGATAGCAAGTATACTTAGAATGGCAGATAAAGGGGAGATATTGCTGATCGGTGATCTGAATATGCCAGATGTTAACTGGAGTGCAGTTGCAGCAGCCACTTCTAAGAGTGGGGTTATTCTAGAGTTCCTACAGGGGGCATGCCTTAGACAACTAGTATTGGGACCCACTCGCGAGGGAGCAATCTTAAACCTGGTTCTCTCAAATGGAGATGGAGAGAGGATCAGAGATGTAGAAGTGGGTAGCCATCTGGGAACTAGCAACCATCGAACAGTACGGTTCACAATAAACACAGCAATAGAGTCAAGCCATACAAAGGCAAAAGTACTGGACTTCAGGAGAGCTGACTTTGCCAAAATGGCTGAGTGCCTAAGGAATGCACTAGCAAATGGGCAGGAAGGAGGGGTGGAAGAACAATGGGGAATAATAAAAACTGCCATCACAGAGGTAATAAGCTTTTGTGTGAAGCAAATAAACAGAACAAAACAATGTAAGAAACCACTATGGTTCTCAAAGGAGGTGACAGTGAAGGTTCAAGAGAAAAAGAAAGCATTCAGAAAGTACAAGGAATCACAGAAGAAGCAGGACAGAGAATTGTATCAGTTAAAGCAAAAAGAAGCTGGGAAGGCAGTCATAACAGCACAGGCCCGAAATGAGGAAAAGATAGCCAACTCAGTTAAGAAGGGGGATAAAACCTTTTTTAGGTACACAGGGAGCAAAGGAAGACTAAGGAGTGATACTGAGGCTTAATAAAGGGAGGGTAGGCAGAGGTGACTGTGAAAAGGTAAGAGATACTAAACAAATATTTTTGCTCAGTATTTACAAATGAAGAGGGAGGTACCTAAAACAAACAATAGAAACACTCTGGATACAGAAGTTGATACCATCCCATTTACAGAAGAAAGGGTTCTGAAAGAACTCTTAAAACTGAAGGTGGACAAAGCAATGGGGCCTGATGGGATTCATCCCAGAATTCTAAAAGAACTAAGGGTAGAACTAGTGACACCACTGACTATCCTCTTTAACAAATCATGGGAGGATGGGGTGGTACCTGAGGACTGGAGGAAGGTAGATGTGATTCCCCGTCACAAAAGTGGGAGCAGGGCAGAAGCAGAAAACTACAGACCTGTTAGTTTAACCTCAGTGATAGGGAAAATGATGGAATCACTTCTGAAGGAAAGAATTGTCGAGTACCTAGAGGCCAGAGGGGCACAGGACCCAAGGCAGCATGGATTCACAGTGGGAAGGTCATGCCAGATGAATCTGATAGATTTCTTTGACTGCGTGACCAAAGTAGTAGATCAGGGAGGCGCAGACATGGCCTACCTAGACTTTAGCAAGGCATTTGACACAGTCCCACACAAAAGATTAATATACAGTTAGCCAGCCTGGGAGTGGGTCCCAAGATGATAGCTGGGTAAAAATTGGCTGGAGAATAGGGCACAGAGGGTAATAGTAAATGGTCCCTCTGAAGAAAGGGGGTTACTAATGAGGGTACCGCAGGGTTCAGTATTAGGACGGTCCTCTTCAATGTCTTTATAAGCTTACATTGCAGAGGACTGGAAGAAAAGTATGTCTCCTTGCAGATGACACAAAGATCTGCAACAGAGTTGATGCACAAGGTGGGGTGGAAAGGATGAGAAGGGACTTGGCAAGGTTAGAGGAATGGTCAAATGTATGGCAGCTTAGATTCAATGCTAAGAAGTGCAAGGTAATGCACGTGGGAAACAAAAACCCAGGGGAAGAGTATACAATGGGGGGTGAGATACTAACAACAACAAAAATGGAAAGGGACTGGGGGTAGTCATATCAGATGACTTAAAGGTGGGAAAGCAATGTGAGAGGGCAGTAGGGAGGGCTGGGGGATACTGGGATGCATAGGGAGAGGCATCACCAGTAGAAAACAGGAAGTTGTTATCCCTGTGTACAGACAGCTGGTGAGACCCCATCTGGAGTACTGTGTGCACTTCTGGAGATCCAATCTCCGCAACGACATAGACAAGATGGAAGCTGTCCAGAGGAGGGCAACTAAAATGGTGCAGGGTCTGCACCAGAAGACATATGAAGAGAGAGACTAAAGGAGCTTAATATGTATAGCCTCGAGGAAAGGAGGGAGAGGGGAGACATGATAGAAACTTTCAAGTAGCTCAAGGGAATCAACAAAGTCCAAGAGGGTAGCATCTTTCAAAAAAAAGAGGTGTGCAAGAACAAGGGGGCACAATTTGAAGATGGGGGGGTGGCTCAGAGGTAATGTAAGGAAGTATTTTTTCACAGAGAGGGTTGTGGATGCATGGAACGGCCTTCCAGAGGAGGTTGTGGGGTCAAAAACAGTGGTTGAATTCAAGCATGCATGGGGCAGTCATAAGGCAATTCTAGGGGGTGGGGGTAGAAAGAAGTAGGTTGCTGGTTAACTAGGATCTGCAGCTTATCCATTAGGTAGGGAAATCAGCAGACTGGGTGGGCCAAGCGGTCCTTGTCTGCCGTCAAATTCTATGTTTCTATGTTTCTGTATAGGCCCAGGCTAGGTCTGTATGTTCATATCATTGCTTCAAGTGACATATTTTCATTAAAGTGCACTGACAGCTGATAGGGCACAGTGGTGTGACAGTTCCATCTAGATACAGGGAAGGGGATAAACCATATATAATAACTTTATAAAACAAACATTTTGAACAAAGTTTTGTTAAGGTCTGCATAGCTTCAGACACTACGTGTGCTAAATGTCATAGATTTCTAGTAACATGCAGAACCATCTCCTGCAACATCATATACATATGATGATCAAATATAAGGCTATACAGAATGTTTTGGGGGGGAGATAAAACGTCAACACAGGGGATTTGTGTGTGTTGTTTCAACAGTACAGAATCTGATTATCTTTTTATTAAATATGGTTTTAACTGGAATTTTTTATTGAGTCCTGGTGGTTAGAGGGCACTTAATACATATTGCCAATACGTTCCCTTTGCAGAAGACTGTTTTTCAGATCACCCCCTCTTGGTCTCACTTTCTCTAAAGCTGTATATTTGAAAGTATGACTTGGGCCTTGTTTTGTAACATGGATAGCTAAAGCATTTGTATGATTCCTTTCAAGATGTCTATTATTGGTAGTACCTAAGTGCTTACCAGTGCATTGTTTAAACTGATTGTCTTTCCAATGTAGAAAGCACTACACTTAGCGCATTCTACCATGTACACCATAGATGCAGTACTACATGTAATATGTTCTTTGATTTGGAATTGTTGTGTAGTATTGGGTCTGGAAAACTGCTTTCTCTAAAAAATATAGGTGCATATGTGAAAATTGCCACAAGGACGGCAGCCAGTGGGTTTGTTTTGATTTTGCTGGGCTTCTCTTGTGTGCAAACTGTGTGTTAGCTTGTCTCCCAAGTTTCTTCCCCTTCAATATACCACTCTTGGGCCCCCTTCTGTGCAGCCTTCCAACCTTTTATTAGTTTGAAGAATATGCCAATGTTTCTCCAGGATTTTTCTGACTTCATGTGCCTGTGGAGAACACGTAGTGACAAAACATAAATTAGAGGTTGTGTTGTCAGTATTTCTGCCTCTATTTTCTCTTGCCCAATTGCCCCTATTAATGTGCCTGGCCTTATGTTCCCCTCCAGTAATCAATTTTGTACTCTACTCCCTTACTTGAAATCTGTTTTCAAGTCCAACGCAACTACTGCTAAAATCTGTGGGGACTAAGCAATTATGTCTACCCTAATGAACTGACCTGTGGGAATGTTTTCTATTACATGGCGTTTGTGGCAGCTGGTGAAATGTAAAGTGGAGTTTCTATCAGTTTGTTTTCTGCATAGATCAAGTTGTATTTTATTCTCTTCATCTATAAAGATTCTCAGATCTAAATATGGTATTTCACAACTGCTTGTATTCATTGTAAATGACAGATTATTGTTACTTATGATTACAAAATCCAGACATTTCTTCAATTCCTGATCCATGCCTTTCCAAATGACAAATATATTATCAATAAATCTTTTATACACATGGAGTAGATTCAAAAATGGATTTACGTGAAAATACACTCCTCTTCCCACATTGTCATATTAATGTTGGCATAGCTCAGGGAAAATGCTGCCCCCATTCCTGTGTCCTTCACTTGCTGGAAATGCTGTCCCAGAAAAGTAAAACAATTGGATTTTAGGACAATTTCTCTCATTTCTAAAATGAATCCAATGAAATCTGAGTTCATATTGGTTTTACTTAAAAGTGCTCCTTCTAGTGCCTGCAGTCCACCATCATGGGGAATATTGGTGTACAAAGCTTGTATATCTAAAGTCATTAGTTTCCAGTCTGGTAACATTTCTTTTCCCCTTAAAGTTGTAACATATGTGCAGTATCTTTTACATATGCAGGAAACTGTGTAGAAACAGATTGTATGTGAGATTTACAAACTGAGTTACAGACTCTGTTAAGGAGCCTATGCTGGAAACAATTGGTCTCCTGAGGGGGAGGGTAGGATGTTTATGTATCTTGGGGAGGCATTAGATGACAAATTGTAGAGGATAATCTAATGTGAGAAATTCATAAGTGTGCTGGTCAATTTCACCATAACTTAGTACTTCATACAAAAAAGCATCAATATCCATTTTTGGGACTTAGTGGGGTCCGAGTCTAGTTTAACATGCAATTCCTGATTACCTAACTAACATATGACCTCTTGTTTATAGTATTCTCAGTCCATAACTACAATGGGCCCACCCATCTGCTTTCTTGATTACAATTGAAGAATTTTCCTTCAAAGATTCAATTGCTGCTTTTTCTGCTCTAGTACAATTGAAAAATCACAGGGGTGGTTTGTTACTGCAGTGAGTTTAGATAGCTGTCTGGCATAATTGTTCATACATGGATACCACTGGAAAATATTGCAGAATATACATAGATTTCTTTTTGAATTGTTTTTCATTTACACTCTCTGTGGTACAACTTCAGAGTAATTACTAAACTCAGTGTTCCCTGCTCCACTCCCCTTCCCCACAATATTGACTGTCTCCTGATAAATAGCTTTTAGCATGATACTGTGTTTCCTGTATATTTGTGTAAATCTATAATGCTTTCAAACTCATTGACTGAATTGGTCAGCACACATGTAAGTCCTATGTTTAGTACACAAAGTTCAATATCAGTTAAAATAGGTTTACTGATATTTATCATGATGTTAGGATCTGTCCCAGGGTTGCTAATTTCAATGTCTATTATCAGCGTCTCCTGCCCCTGTATGGACATCTCTTGTAGCCACCTCAGTTGAAGCCTTGGTCACCTCTTCCCCCTCCTCATGCACTTTGGAAGTGGTGATTCTGTGGCTGCTGGTGCATAGGGTGCTGGTGGTGTTGAAAAGGTTGTTGAAGCCTCACAATCCAGGGGCTTCTATATGGCATATTCCACTATTCTTGTCCCACAGTGTTCGTCAATGCAGCAGGTTGATGCCTTTTGGGGGTGTAAGATGGATTTCCGAGTCTCCCTTTATTTCTGACTCCAATCAAAGAACCATCACTTTTCAAAATTGTTCTCATCCCTTAGAAATTTTTGTCTTTGTTTTTCTTTATGCGGGCATCATGGTACTTAATTGTTTCTGCTAACTGGACCCAATAGTCATTGTATTCAGCCAAGGCAGCAAATTAGTTAGCCATGGATCCATGTTTGACCAGTTCTTGTTTAACCTCTTCTATAATGGCCCCATCTTCCAAAGTAAGTTTAATCAACCATGCTGGTGATGATTAGAATAAAAAGTCTTGCCATTTAGGAAAAAATGGGTCATGGTTTAAACCAAAGGTAGGAAATCCAGTGAGATACGGTCCCCTGGGAACTCTGCCTGTTTTTAAGTAGGCTTCCATGCTCAACCATTACCAATAGATACATCGTATTTATTTTATTTAGTTTTTGCTGACTGGGTAAGTGCACTAGACAAATCCTGCCTATTTTCAGGCATGACCCAGGGGAAGGGGATACAGATGAACGCCAATGACCTTGAACCAGATTAAGCTGTTGGTGGTATTTTTTTACTGAATGTTCTTGCCTTTAGGGCCATTCTTTGTAACATAGCAAATGCTTCCTTTACGTTAGTAGGCTGATGTATTTCTGCATTGGTACTGACATTAGTTGCAGCTGAAGTTGACTCTGTTGTTTGCATTTTTAAAAATGGATTATCCTCTCCTTCCCAGTAAAAAAGGGAATTGATGAAGGTAGATGTAGGTAAGGTACATACAAGTGCGACATTTGGGTGCTGTTGTTCATTAGTACCCACTGCCATTCTGTGGGTGATTTATTGGTTTACTCATGCTGGAAGTAGAGAAGTTCAATGACAAAATAGAAAGACCACACACACAGACTAAGGCAAGTGGATCCACAGCTTGAAGATTTAACTACTACTGCAGTAAGCTGGTCTCTAATACTTTCCAAAACAGCAAACAAAGCTTTAATTCTTCTTTTGATACACCATTTATTCAAGTTGAAAGTATGCAAAAGTTAAAAACACACCAAACATGCACCCACAGTACTGTCTCTATGTTTCGAGCCACTCTGGCTCTTTTTCAGGAGTACATAAATTGAGTGTGTGCCAGCACTGTGAGAGATGGCAGCTTAGTGTGACACGGTCCTCAGCTCTACTTTTGATTTATTTAATTAATTGCAAGTTTCCGGTGATTGGATAGTGAAAATATTATATTTCATTAGCGACTAGAGTGTTGAATTTGAAAATCATCAAGGGGAGATTGGATTGTGGGAAAAATGCTGTTTTTTCTGTCATAAAAGTTTTCTACTACTACCATGATGTTGCTCAGTGTGGGAAAGATGGGAACGTCTGCTGACTCTCACAACTCAGTGGCTGATAAAATGGAAATTGAAACCCTAAAAGAAATGTTGGCCAAAGATAAATTAGAGATTATTGCTGAATTGAGAAAAAAATCTAGTCAAGTGACAGAAAGGCTTGACTATTCTGAGAATCATATAGAAATGGTCAGATAACAATTAATAAGCTAGGGGAAAAGGTTCACTCACAGGGGCAACAAATTAAATTTTTACTGGAAAAAATAGATGACCTCAAAAAGGTAAAAGAAATAATTTGAGGGTACTGGGAATACTGGAGGGTCTCAAATGGAAGAAATATAACTGACTTTATACAAATGTTTCTGCTGGATTTATTAGAGTATCAGTGGCCTTGTGCATTAGAAATAGAGAGGGCACACTGAGTGTTGGGACCCTGACCCCAACAAGGACAAAGACCCAGACCTGTGATAGCCTATTTTCTACAATACTCAGTAAAAGAGCAAATTCTTAGGATATCCAGGGGAAAAAAGCAACTAATGTAGAGAAATAGCAGGATTCTACTTTTTCAAGTCTTCCTGTAGCAGTTATGGAGAAGAGTATGGCTTTTTCAGAGGTCAAACAAATTATTGCAAAGATGGGATTAATCTGCTATTTTAAATACTCTGCAACCCTGAATGTTGTGGCTCCAAATGGCTATAAACATGTTTTTAACAATTGTAAAGATGCCATGACATTTATTTCAAGCTGCAAAGTCTCAGATAAGGAAGACCTCAAAAAGGGGCCAATGATTTTCATAGTTCAAAAAGGCAGCATGTGGGACCCCCCACAAGAGCATCTCCAGAGATCTCCAGTCCACACACTGCCAAGGACCAAGCAGTTCACCTGATGCCTGAAACCCCTCCTAAGGCTCAATCTAAACCCCTTCTCCAGCTGAGGTATGAACAAAAGAATGCTCTTGCTGAACGGCCAGTAAAAATCACAACCCCATGTTTGTACTCAGAAGCCCTATGTGATGGCACTCTAAATGAAGAACAGCATACCTCCAGTATTTCCAGGAAGGCAAGAGCTCAACAAACACAAAGTCTCCTCCCAGTATTTCGCCTGAGAAAATCAAGTATCCGAAGCCAATCTAGAAACAGATGGTGGGTACACATAAGTCTTTTCTCCAGTAGATGCAACCTCTGGAGAAATCACTGCTTCACCATGAAATCAGGCCATACAATCTCCAATGGCTGTAACATGATTAGGGAGACCTTCAAACTTTGACCTAACTATGTGATATGAACATCTGCCATAAACTGGTCTGCCCTCCCTCTTGTGTTTTTGCTGCATTGCTGGAAACTGTCTATAAAATGCTACACTGCCGCTTGGAATTAAATCTGCTGTCAATTCTAGAAAAGAGATTCAGAGTAAATTGTTACAATTTAAAATACTACACTATTATTACTATACACCTATGTGACTGGAGGAGATGGGATACTTAGAATATGGCCAGTGCTGGAGATGCCAGGAGCACCATGCAGGCTTTATTCACATCTTGTGAGGTTGCACTCATAACTCCTATTTTTGGAAGCAAGTAATTCTCCATTGTTCCAAAATAACTGGTCACACAATTCCACATCTCCCCTACTTCATTATTTTAGGGATTGTCCCCAAAGGCTTCCCTGTATCTAAACGTCAACTTAACTTGCTACTTGCTACTTGCTGTCTTACTGGGTGCTAAATGCCTGCTTTTAAGAAACAGGGCTCTATTCAGGTGCCCACACTGCTGGACTGGTATTCTCTCATGGCACCTGTGGTGAATATGGAAAAAAATCTGGTATATGCTATTGGATCAGTTAGACACTGTTGATCACATTTGAAGAGCCTTTTAAAAAGCTGAAGAAATGTTGTTCCTTAATTAGGGGGCTCCTGGATAAGGACCCTAAAAGTTGTCCTATAGGTGCAGATATTGATGTAACCTTCTTTTATTTCCATACGCAGGTCAAATCTTGACATGTTCAGTTCTCAATTAATTCTATACTACCTGAGCAGTCTAGATTATGTTTACTTTGTTATGGTGAACCTTGTTTAGTAGTTAGTTAAGACTAAACATGTTTGTATTCCCTCCCAAGAAAAAAAAACCTCTATTTTTCTTTAACTGAACTCGCAAAGAGAATTGTTGGTTGTGAATTGCAAGCATTGTTTGTTTAAAGACTTTTTATTGTTTGTAACTGTATTTGTTGAAATTTAAAATGTTAAACTTTTTTATGGAGAAAAAAAAGCAAAACAAAAAAAAGAGTATATGAGTTCAAAATGTAGGTGTTTAAATAGTCACCAACATGTTTAATCAGTAAGTGCATCACAATTTATTTAATTTAATTTTATTTATTTCAAGGTTTGGAAATACACCTTTGAGCAATTTACATTTGTACAATTTTACAATATTACAATTTACAAATTTACATTTTGAGATTCTTATTAGAGTAATTAGACTTACATGGTTAAAAACAGAACTCACAAAAAACTTACAAAAAACCCCCCCAGAAAACATGTACATAGCCACTTGGAGCCACAACTTTCAGGGTTGCAGAGTATATGAAAAAGGATTTTTCCTTTATGAAAAAGGATTGGCCCCATATGATTATTTCATACTGCTGTTTTGAAGTGCTTACTGAGTATGATCAGAACCAAAATTTTTAAATAAAATAACTTTGGAATGGATTAATATGTTTTCACCAAAAAGCCAAAGGCACATCTATATGTAAAACCCTTTCTTCCCTGAACATTTTAGACCAAATTTTCAAACTATCTGGGTGCAAGGAAATGACATAAACACAGCCAAAAACAATTATTTATGTTTTCTCATTATCCCTATCTCAGAATCTGCAAATCTGACCAGAACAAAACTTGGAACATTAAGAGATCTATCCCATGAGATCATGCCTTCACAATTTCACGCAAGTCTGTTGAATGGTTGTGAAGATATTAAGGTGTCAACTTTGAGGTTTAATATAGAACCTCGGCTCAGCTCTAAATATTAGAGATGTGTGAATTTTGGAAACCTTGCTCCATGAAAAAATCCTTTTGCAGATGTGTATTATGAAGTTTCACCTGAGAAGTGTGGAATTTCCCCCACAAATGGTAGAATTTCACCCACAATTGGTGGAAGTTCCCTGAGAGTGGTGGCGTTTCGCCACTCATGGGAAAAATGCCACTGTTCATGAACGAAATGCCACAATTTGCTTGCAAAATTCTGCATTTTGTGGCAAAATGTTGCAAAAAAAACACAAAGTCTGATATGCAAATTGTTATCCTATCTGCAAAATTTGTGGATTGCTTCATGTAGTCATATTTCCCAACTTTTCCAGAATTTTGCCTATGAATTGAAACTTCACTGCATCACTACTAAATATAGTGGTGCTACTGTGCCACTAAAATATATAGCAAACAAAATAAAACAGCATTAATGCACAAGTTGGGGTTCAACATAAAGCAACAAAAGTAGGGAATATGGTGTTAGGGTTTTCTCCTAACTCTCCACCCCTAAATAGCAGAGAAAGGAAAAGAACACACAAGCAACCACAGACAGCCATCATTAGGTTAGACAAACCACATATAGCTGTTTCCAGATGACACAGAAAACATTCAGCATCATGTTCCAGCACTTCTGCAGCTTTAGACACAAACACACACTTCAACACATAGACAGCCTTTTCTGGCTGCAGATAGAAATCCACAATATTGATATCACAACATTTAGCTTCTGCAGCAATTGATGCTCATGCACACTTCAATAAACACATCCACTTGTAGCTGCAGATAGAAATCCACAACATTCATATCACAACACTAATTCTGCATGTAAGAACAGTGCTACTATACCAACAGATAAAAATCCTTGATTCTGAAACCAAATTAGCATTTTCAGCTGCAGGAACATAGGCACCTTTGAGGCCTGCACTTTTGCAGCCCAGTATAAAAATCTAACATACTCTGATTAGCAGAGTACTTCTGTTGCAGCAGCACAGGTTCATGTGTAGCCTGCAGTTCTATAGATACTGATACAACTGCATAGTGTAACACATACACAGTCACTACTGACAGCAGATACACAAGTTCTTGTGGGTTCTGTGCTTCTGCAGCAACATCTGTACAAATCCAGAATGCACAGATCACAATATTACACTAAATCTGCCTTACTTCACCCCAGGGCATGCATTAAATTCTGAAATGCACACCCTGTCATTGCTTATTACACATATAAAATAGATCTCTGTGGTGTTTTGGGAAGGAAAATGAGATTTAGTACCAGACCATGCATCTACAGAGATTTAATATAATCAGGTGATGTCTCTCAGCCAATTAAATGTCTAGATTTGTTCATGCCATTTTATAAGTATATATTACAGTGGCATGGTAGTGCAAGTATAGTTAGGGTTGAGTAAAATGTTTATTGTTAATCCCTTAACTTTGCACTTTAATAACTTCACCCCATTTCAACAGATGTGCACAAAATATTACATGCGCAATCTTGGGTGCAATGTCTCTTGACATGCCAAGTAATTTCCTGACAGATGTGCAGATTCTGAGATAAAACCAATAAAAAAGTAAAAAAAAAATCAGGGTTTTTTTTTTTTCTGTTTTTTGTCATCACTTAGCTCCCAGATGGTCCGGAAGTTTTGTCTGAAAATGTCAAGGTAGAGAGGGCTTGGCCAAGAATGGTGTCTTTCACTGGTTTGTTGGAAAAATATTAAACCATTCCAGAGTTATAAGGATTTTAAATTTCAGTTCTGCACATGCTCAGTAGCTCTTTTGGGTACCTGTTTCATACAAAAAAGAATTTGGCAACACAGGGAAGGATTCTGTTTTATATGGATGTAATCCTTTCTCATGAGAAAAAAAATATTGTTTGTACTACAGCCTTCTTTTCCAGTTTTGCAAAAAAAAAAAAAAAAACTAAAAATCATATCAGAGAAAGTCACCAACACATGCATCTTGCTAATTGGGATTCCATTCACTGGATTTTGCACTTAGCATTTGAAAAAGATGACCCAGAAATATATTTTTATCACATTTTAATAGTCTTTTTTTGGGAGACATTTTTTTTTTCATATGGCCTTACAAAACAAGAGTAGGGCCATAAGAAACAAGACTGTCTTCATATAAAAAAAAAGAATTTGGACTTAGTTTTTCTCACATTCTTTTTTCACATGATGGAATCCTGTTTCATGAGAATGGCACAATCTCGTTAAGAAAGATTCCTTCATACTAAAATGAAATTTGGACTTTTTTTATATTTCAACTTTAAAAATCCTTACATCTGTCAATATTCGCAGTTAAGAGACAATCTATATAACAAAAAAAGGTCTCAATGAGTACTACAGCAGTGATACATAGTACCCTACAAAAGAAGTCAGGGGTCATATAAAAAACAATTTGGTTTAAAAATTTGAATTCCCATAGGATACATTACAACTTTAACAAGTAGTAACTCTGTCAGTCTTCAAAGTTAAGGAAAGCAAAAGGGAAAGGGGAAATACTAAGCAAGAGTTTGTTTCCAGGTGTGACCTGAGAGCACAAGAAAGTTAAGTGACTTGCTCAGGGTCACACAGTATGCAAATGGGGGCTGACTGGATTCAAACCCAGGTCTCCAGGTTTGCAGCTCAGTGCCCTTAACCACTGCATTACACAGCCTCCTAAGTTAAGGGACAATTTATATATGAAAATGGGTCTCAATGCAAACTACGTCACTAACACATAATAACCACCCACCAAAATATTAGGGGCCTTATTAAAAAAAAACATAAAAATTAAAACATGAAAATTCCCATAGGATAACATTGCAACTTTAACAAGTCAAAAATACATCTCTCTGTGGAGTTAAGGGACAATGTATGTAAGAAAAAAGTTCTCAATGAGCACTACAACGCTAACACATTAAGCCCCCACACCAATAAAAAAACAGTTTGAGCCACATAAAAAAAAACCTAAAAATTAAAAACTCCCATAGGATAACACTGCAATTTTAACAAGCAATAAGTCTGTCAATAATTGGAGTTAAGGGAAACTGTATCTCTGTATTTACGAGGTATGCAGTGCAGCAAATCATTTCCTCCAATTTTTGCCATGGTGCCAATTCCACAATGAAAGTCTGATCAACATCAACAATGCAGCAAATGTGTATCTCGTCTTCCTCTGGAAACATAGCAAATTTCAGAGCAAACCAACTAAAATGTACTGATTTATGGGTAAAAAATTACAAACATATTCTTGCTCATATACAATTAATGATTAATATATTTTTTCTTTGAAAAGAGCCCCCCCCCAAAAAAAATATTTATAATCAAGAACATAAATTGCTTTTCTGGAGGTATGGAAGTGCAGGGCCCTCTGGGTCCTGTGCTTCCACAGCTAGATGGATGTGTGCATCTATGGAGGGATGGAATTTCAGGTCCCAGAAGGCCCTGCACATCCCTTGCCAGATGAATGTGTTCATGCAGGTCCCAAAGGAACTTTCTTGAATGAGGATACAATTCTACTCAAAAAGTAATGAAATTCATTGCATAAAACTGCATTATTGTACCAGTTAGGGATCAGATTAAAGCGACAAAAGAAGTGAAATGTGGTGTTAGGGTTTCCAATCCTAACTCCCTACCCCTACACCCAAGCAGCAAAAGGAAAAGAAAATTACAGTTTTCAGTGTTTTGAATCTTGGAGAATCAGGAGTGGGGTCTTCCTTGAGGTTCTACACACTTTCACCCCATTGTGATATAGTCTTCAAAGGTATAGAACTTTTTCTCCCCACATTTTGCCAATAACCTGTAGGCCCTGCCTGAAGAAAACGTATCACGTCACCTTATTTGGTCATGGAATAGGGTGGGCATTAGGGTTCAGAATTCCAAGAAAGATCCCGCCACTGAATCGCCAACAGTCAGAACAGCAAAAAACATAATGTTTTTCCTTTTGGAGGTAGGGGCTTAGGGTTTGAAACCCTAATACCACATTTCCCTACTTTTGTTTTTGCTTTAATCTGAACCCTAACTGGTGAATTAATGTAGTTTTTTGCAAAGAATTTCCTTACTTTTGTAGATAGAAGAACCATACCCTCATTCATGCAGGTTTGGAAGGGACCTGCATAAAGAAGAAGAATCAGCATTTATATAGTGTTTTTCATACACAATGTACCCAAAGCACTCTACTAGCAATGCTAGACTTGTAGTGAAGTGACTTAATGTGTAGTGGTGGCCATAGTACACATCAGCACCCACACATAGCCTGGACGGCACACTCCAGCAGTACAGCACCCATCTAACACTGCACTTAGTTGCCAGCATTTTTAGGTACATGTCCAATCCCAGTGTGGGTGAGAACCCATGACCTTCTGGGCCAGGGGCAGATGTGCTACTAACTGAGACATTCTGATACCTTTATCTGGCTAGGGAAGCACAGGGCCCTCCACTTCCATCCCTTCATAGCTGTAAACATACATCTTGCTGTGGAAGTACAGGGCCTCTGGGCTAGAGGTGGGCAAAGTGGCCAAAATTTGCTCCACGAAGCAATTCACAGAGTAATGCGGAATCCATGACGTAATCTGCAATGCAAAGCGGAGTACTTTGCATCATAATGAGGAATGCGAAGTCCATTGATAACAATGAATTTGCTTTACTTCACCTTCCCCCAACCACTTCTGCACCAATTTAAATGCGAAGTACATCGAAATCAATGTAATTCGCATCACTTCACCTTGCTATTGAACTCCAACATGAATTTTGCAGTGATTCATGGGATTGCAGTCACATGGGCTCTAGATTGTTCTGCACAGCCTCAGTTCTCTGTAATATGCGTGTAGTGGTAGATGGAGACAGTTTTCTCTCAGAGCTCTGTGATTCAAATCCTCTAAAAGCTGTTAAAAAATGCCTTTTTGAGCCATTTTCTTTGCTCAGAATTTAGTACATCGATTGTAGGAAACCCTGCTGTGCTCATATCATCGCGTGTTTATTGTTTGTGTATGGATTTTGAATGTTCATTTAGGACATTCAGTCTGTGTACTGACAGGCACTTGAAGTGTGCTTTGGGGGAGGGGCATATCTGTGGTGGAGATAGGTTAAAACTGGGAGAAAAAGGCAGTCTTTCTGTTTTGGTTATGTTTTCTTGTATAACTGTGTTAATGTACACACTAAAATTTTCAGGAATTACTGAAATTTTTGTTGGTGATTCTTGTGGTGCAACAGTGCATAATTTCAGTTTATTTAAAAGATTTGGTTATATTACTGAAGTTTTCAATTTGCTACAAATTACTTGTAGTGTGTGTGTGTGAGTGTTTGTGTGATGTGTGCCATCAAATCAGACACATTTTATTGTGCCACAGAGTAGTTGCAGCAGTGTAAACCTGCTATCCACTGCACCTGCATGATTTTGTACTGCTTTGTGGTGTCTTGGTTTTGGACTGTTACTGCAATGCTCTGCACCACCCCCCAAGCGGCAAAAGGTTTTCTTCTCCAAATTGGATTGTGACTTGTGAGCACTCGTTAAGGTGTTGTTGTGACTTTGTGTCTGCATTGCTTCTTGACTGCACAGTGCAATCTTAATCTGTCTGTGCTTTTGCATCTGTTTAGTGCCCAATCTCCATCTGCAGCCACAGTTGTTGTTTTTTTTTTGGCTTCACATCCACAGGCTCAGACTGAAAGTTCAGAAATCTAAATTAGTTTAGAATTTTCTTGGTGATCCCCCAAAATGCCTACAAAGAGATGTGCAAGCAAAGCTGTTTCTGGCCATGGCACTGCTGCCAGTGGCAAGATTGTCCATGGGCATGGTAGTATGCAGAAGTGCATAGCTGATGTCAGTAAAGGAATTTCTCCATCAATGTTTTTTACAGTGCAATCTGTAGCTTCTCTCATAGTTGGAGGAGATGATGTTTCCCTACTGATGGTGTTAATGCAGCTTCTTCTGGCATGAGTATTGCTGCCTCAAGTTCCACTTCTGACCAGTTAACCTTTTCAAAAAATATAGTTGACCCTAAACCTGTGACTGGCAGTGTGGATGATGTCATACTCCCCATTAACATCCCCATATCCCCATGGTAGCTGAAAATGATTCTGATCCTGGCAATGATAACTCACAATGTCACATTTCTTCCAGTGCTGTTGAGGTCATGCCTTTGCCATCCAATGATTCAAAGTGTGGTGCAAAAATATTGGGTGATGATGATGTTGATGGTGATGCTGTGGTTGGAACATGTTCTCCACATGACAGCATCCAAGCTGAAAATGAGGATGCGGATGATGTTGATGAAAATGATGATGTCAGTGACTCCTGTTGGGAACCAGAAAAAATGAAATTCAAGGTGGCGGTGTCTGGGTCTGTTGATGTTAAATGCCCCCCTCCTCAAAAAAGTTGCGATTTAGTGGTTCCTGTTGATGATAATGATGATGACCCAGTAATAATCATAGGTAGTCATGGTGGTCAGTTGGAGTCTAAGTGTGTCCAGCCTGAAAAATCATGTAGCACACCCCCCATTTCAGGGATTAAAAAAACAGAGTCCAATAAGCAGCATCGGGGACATGTTAAAAGTAGGGGATCACAATCCCTTGTTTGGGATTTTTTTGTCAAAGGTGCAAATGATGAGTCAGTTGCAATCTGCCAGCTTTGCCATGCGTGTGTGAGTCGAGGTAAAAAGGGGAATCATCATGGTATGGGGGGTCAGCCTGCACATCTTAAGAACAGGTACATGGCACTGTGGACCCAGCACCAGATGGCAGCTAATACCATAGTTGGGCGTTCACCCTCATCATCAACCTTACTGAGCATGTTATCCCCTTCCATGAGTGTAAGACCAATTAGGAATGTCTGCAGTAGTGATGAAATAGCACCAGAGGATTACTACAGGCATGATAAGGGGGAGGATCATGATTTAGAAATCTTGTCAAGTGGTGGTCAGAGTAGCAGTGGTGGTGGTGGTGGTCAGTGCAGTATGTCTAGTGCAAGTGGTACATCAACCCCTGTATGTAAAATGGGGAAAAAAACTTAATTTGTGGCCTTGTCACCTGTGCACCCCTCTTCATCACATGTCCACACCCCACCCCCAGCCATTCGCAGAGCCAAGCCATTGGTCACACCCCTGCAAAATGTGTAAGTCAGCCCATGTTGGAAAGTGTTTTTGCCTGTAACCTCATGCCTGCCTGCCTGAAGCATGTGACCTAAACTGTGGGAACCATGTGATGTGTGTGGGCTGCCTGTGAATTCTCACTCTACCTTACAGTGGAATAAGGCAGAGTGCACAATGCAAAGTCATAATTACAACACGAAGTGGTGAAGTGAGGGTTTAAAATGGGCACTCCGCATAGCGGAATACTAACTTGAAGTGAGCACTTTGTGACCACTTCACAGGCAGAATTTTACTTCGCTGCATCTCTACTCTGGGCCCTGCACTTCCATGCCTCCAGAAAATCAACTTATGAGCTTGGTTGTAATTGCATTTTGTGGGACTCACTTCAAAGCAAAAAATATAGTAAGTGTCACTCTTAACTGTCAGTGGTTGATTGCATATGGGCAAAAATGTGCTTTTTGTTTTTTTTACCCATAAGTCAGAAACATTTTGTCAGTTTGTTCTGTAATTTGTTACCATTGCAGTGGAAGATAAGATACAGAACTTGTGCATTTTTGATGATGATGATCAGTCTTTCATTGTGGATTTGGCACCATGGTGAAGATGGGAGGTAATTTTATACTGCAGTTCATATTCCATGAATGTAGGGAGGGGGTATAACATGTTAGTGTTGTAGTACTCATTAACACCTTATTTATATACATTGTCCCTTAACTTCAATTACTGACTGACTTATGGCTTGTTAAAGATGCAATGTTATCTTGTGAGAATTTACTTTTTTTTTAATTTGTGTATTTTTTATATGGCCCATATATTTATTGTGGGGGGGGTTATGTATTATTATAAAATGGGCTAACAAATCCAAAAGCACTGATTGGTTACAACATCATCTGAGCCGTGTCCTTATCAGATGATATTGTAGCCAACCGGCACTACCACCCAGCAACATGCCTCATGACCGCAAAAATCAGTGAGCTCTGCCAACTGAAAACAACAACGCTGACTGGCAGAGCTCACTGATGCCACAGACCGACACCTTCTCGCCTCACAGCACGAACTGAAAATGGCGCCAAAAACCAAGGACTGCAACTCTATGACTGTTCAAAAGGGAAGGAATAATACTCCACAACCACACAACAATAAAGGCAAATCATGTAAAAAAAAAAAATTCGAAATCCCCCAGCAGCTGTTAATGTTACACTGACGATCATTTTCAGTGAGAGCGAGTGTCTCTTACTGGAACCGTCGTAGTTAGCGCTTTTCTCACAGCACTTCCTGCATTCTCCTCCTAACGGCGGGCTGGTTCGTGATACAGGATTTGTTATACAATATTTTTTAAAAACTGTTTAAAAAAGCATCAGCTTGAGTGAGAGCGAGTGTCTCTCACTGGAACCGCCGTAGTTAGCGCTTTTCTCACAGCGCTTCCTGGATTCTCCTTGTAACGGCGGGCTGGTTCGCCATACAGCGGCGTGTTCCAGTGAGAGACACTCGCTCACTCAAGCTGATGCTTTTTAAACAGTTTTAAAAATATTGTATAACGAAACCGAGAATGGTGAAGCGCGTGAGAAAAAGCGCTAACTACGGCAGTTCCAGTGAGAGACACTGCCTCAGTCAAAATGATCGCCAGTGTAACGTTAACAGCTGCTGGGGATTTCAATTTTTTTTTTTACATGATTCGACTAATATAGTGGTGGACAAGCAGGGTCAGATAGTTTCACAAAACCAGGAACCGCAAATGTATGGTACCCAGTAAGGGACACTCTCACTCCCAGTGGCCAGCTGTAATTCAAATGAAACATTTTTTTACAGTGACTACATAGGGGGACTATGGGGACTATTTTTCCTATATGAACTATTAAACCTTCTTTTTCTATATATTTTTTACTTTATCACTTTTTCTTTTTACTCATTAAATAATCAATAGAAAAGCCTATTTTATAAGCGCAATAACACACTCCGGTGTGGGTTACGTGCTGACAGCGCTTCTTGCTTGATGCCATATGCCCTAGAGCGTGTTTAGCACGTAACCCACACCTCGCTCGTGTGTTATTGCTTACGTGTTGTAGTACTCATTGAAACCTTTTTTGATACATAGACTGTCCCTTAACTCCATAAAGTGATGGAGTTATGGCTTGTTAAAGTTTCAGTGTTCCAATTGTTTAACCAGGTGAGACACACTAAGCTGAAAGCTTGTTTACAGGTGCAACCTGGGAGCACAGGGAAGTTAAGTGACTTGCTCAGGGTCACACAGTATGCAAGTGGGGGCTGTAGGATTCAAACCCAGGTCTCCAGATTTGCAGCTCAGAGCCTTAAACCACTGCGCTATACTGCCTCCTAAATCCTAATGGAATTTTTCATTTTTTAATGTTATTATATTGTTTCTTATTATGGACCATATTTTCTTGAGGGGGAAGGGTATTATGTATTAATGTTGTAGTACTTATTGAGACCCTTTTTTCATATAATGGCCCTTATGCTCTAATGGGTAAAACCCGTCTGTGCAGCTCCACACCTGTGAACAGGTGTGCACTGCCCATTATTCATTAATGGCTGCCACCTGTCTGCAGTGCCACACCCCTGGCATGCAGGTCTGCACCAGGTGGCCATGGACGGAGTCGTGCACCCAGCCAGGCATCTAATTGGATGTCTGGCATGGGTCCCAGAGTGGATCCCTTGTGCTATAGCATGGGTACGGGTGTATGAATATCTACCACAGACACCCAGACCCAAGTGGTATGGACCAATCATCCTGTGGACCCCCACACCAGCCTTCTCTGCAAGGTACCCTCCCAGCATACAGATGACCCCCCAGCAGTGGAACCCCACCCCTGTCCTGCAGGCTGCTCCCCAGCACAGCTGTGCTCAGATCCTGCAATTGCATCCCCCTGGGACCACTACCCTGTACCTAGCACTCCTGAGCCCCACTGTTTGTCAGGTCCCCCCGCACACACACAGGTGTGCCAATGCTAAGGGTCAATGGTCTGCCCCCAGTATCCCCACCCAGACTTTGGTTTCCAGCATACCCCCACCCACCACAGCACTGACAACCTCCCCTATGCTCCTATATCTGCCCATCAGTGCTGCAGCCAGGAATGGCAAGTGGTGCAACCTTCCTCACACTTCCTTGGCCACTGGCCATCCAAGTGATACTGGGAATGTGCTGCCTATTTATAGGGGCACCCTCCCAGCATCACTTGGATGGCCATCAGCTGAGGAGGTGTGAGGAGGGCTGCACCACTAGCTGTTCCTGGTTGTGGCACTGTTGGCATGTATGGGAGGGGGGGGTTATTGGTGCCACAGTGGGTTGGGGGTCCTGTAATGCCAGGTCTGGTAGGGGCTGCCTTATGTTGGGGTGGGGGCACTGGACTGTTGGGTGGCATGTGTTGTTGGGGGTGTTTGGAAGGCCATGGATTGGCAGGATGGGTGCACCACCTGGGTGCAGATCCATGATGGCAGACCATGTGTGCTGCGTTGTGTGGGCACTCACCCAATCAGCTGCCCCAGCCCTGTCTGTCTGCCTTGTGGGCTGGGGTGGCACAAGCCAGACCCCGCTGCATCCAGCAAGTAAAGTCTGTGGGGGTGGACAGTGGGTTATGGCAGAGTCCCTGTTGCTGTAACCTGCTCCCCACTATGCCCTCCCTGCAAACAGCAATCTACGTCTTTGTGACTGGCACACTCCCCACCTGCCCCGGCATGTTGCTGTTCATGCAGCTGGGGGATTGGGCATGCAACTGTCCTGTGCATCTTTTGTGAATGCAGCTTGAGGTCTGCAGCACCCTGATCTGCTGCATTCATACATATCACTGCCAATGCAGTTGGGGGGGGACTAACTCCAGATTATTTTTTCCATATGAAAAAACAATGTGAAAATAAAGAGCCCAGACTGGTTTTTCATGTGAAGGAATCCTTTTTTTGTGAGATTGTATCATTCTCATGAACAGGATTTCTTCATACAGAAAAATAATGTAAAAAAGAATGAAACAGGATTCCCTCGTATGAAAAAAAAGACAAGAGACAAGAAACAGGATTCCTTCATAAGAAAAAGAATGTCAAAAAAAAAAAAGAAAACTAAATCCAAACTCTATTTCCATATGAAGGTAATCTTGCTACATATAGCCCTATTCCTGTTCTGTATGGCCATATTAAAAAAGGAAACCATCTCATAAAAAATATATATCTAAAATGTGTTAAAAAACATTTCTGGGTAATTTTTCCAAAAACTATCTTTGGAATACAGCTAATATGGCCCCAATTAGCAAGATACATGTGTTGGTGTGTTTCTATGACATGATTTTTATGTGTTTTCAAAAAAAAATATTTTTGAAACAAGATGGCCACCATGAGAAGAAAAACAATTGTTTCTTATGAAAAATTATTACACCCATATGAAACAGAATCCTTTTTCATATAGCCAAACTCTTTCTTCGTATGATACAGCTATACAAAAAGAATATACTAAGCATGCTCCCAACCAAAATTTTAAATCCTTATTGCTCTGGAATGGATTAATATGTTTTCATCAAACTAAAGAAAGGCATCACACTGTGCCAAACCTTTTCTACCCTGGAAATTTCAGACCAAAATTCTAAACCATCTGGGCACTACTGTAGGTGATGACAAATAAAACAGCAAAAAACCCTGATTTTGTTTTCACTTTTTTCACTATCTGGACCTCAGAATCCACACATCTGACCAGAACCAAATCTGGCACATCAAGATACCTTGCCTTCAAGACTGCATCTGCAGAATTCATGCAAATCTGTTGAATAAGGTGAAGCCATTAAAAAGGGACTCCCACCAAAAGTGCTACATTGCAGAATTAGAATAAGCTTACCCCCAATGAATCTCATAACAAAAATGAGGTTTCTGTGTTACTTTATTTTAAAGTTATGAGCCATTTTGTAACCCAGATTTCACTACCTATTCAAAACAAACAGTTTCAGTGAAGAAACTGTAACTATAGGAATCCTTTTAAAAAAAATTACATAGTGTTGGCTGCAGGACTTGATTTCCATGTTTCAGATGCATGGCACTGTATGGTACGGTGATTGAAAAACTGGCAAACTTGGGAATTGAAAGTAGAATCATTGGATGGATCAGACATTGGTTGAAGGTTAGAACCCAACTGGTTAGGCTACATGGCTTCCTGTCGAATGGGGAGAGGGTGATGAGTGGAGTACCGCAGGGGTCCATGCTGGGACCACTGCTGTTTGGCATTTTCATTACTGACCTATGTCTGACAGATGGGAATAAGATTACTAAGTTTACAGATGATGTAAAGATAGGAGGGGTTGTTAATACCTTTGAAGATAGGTTAAAATTTGGTCAAGACCTACTTTTTATATCAGAGTAGGTGAATAAAAATAAAATGAAGTTTAATCTTGGCAAATGTGTCATAATTCATATAGGGAAGGAAAATATGTTGCAGGACTACTACATACAAGGGGTAAAGCTTAAGGAGTCAGTTTGTGAAAAGGATTTAGGGGTATATATTAGTTCTGATTTAAAGAAGGTGTCACAATGTAAAGTAGTAGCAAATAGGGCCATGCACTTGGTTAACTTTATTAGAAGATGTTTACAATCAAGAAGTGAAGAGGTGATATTGCCATTGTATAAATCATAAGTTAGACCGCATTTGGACTACTACTCCTTGGTCTGGAGTCCTTACTTGAGAAAAGACATAAATATGATTGAAAAACCACAATGGGCCTGTACTAAACTTATAAAAGGGATCAAAGACTTATCATTTGAAGAAATATTGAAGGCACTAGAGTTGTGGTCAATGGACATCAGACGTGCTAGGGGTGACTTGTTCCTGTTGCATAAAATCCTTGGGCAAGAAAAATTAAAAAACAATCTTGGTCTTCGGTTCAAGGTACCATGCTACAACCTTAAGGGGCATAAGTTTCAGATACATGAAGAACTTTGTAGGACAAGGCTGAGACATTTTATCTTCGGACCAAGAGTAGTCAGTCTATGGAATCGATTGCCAGCTGAAATAGTAAAGGCCTCTAGTTTCCTTGCTTTTAAAACAAGTTTGGACAGATATATAACAGTTGGTAACCTCGGTTTCATCCACTGAAATAGTGGGGACATCCCATATGGGCTCACGCCTTCTAGATGTCTTAAAAACCCAGTATGTTAGACGGTGGTGTTGGAATGCAGCACTGGACTGAGGCACAGAATTTCAAGATGGTGCATAATTTTAAAATGTTGGGGGGCATGCAATCTCAGAATGTGACAGGGATATGCCATCTCAAGATGTGGTCAGACAATCAGACTCAGAATGTAACAGGGACACACACATCAAGGAATTTGGTGGGGACTGGTAATTTTGGAATAAAGTGAGAACACACGCTGTTGGAATATGACAGGACACACCATTTATTATGAAATTGCTTGTCCCTATCACATTCCAGAACTGTACGCACCCACCATATTTCAAAATTGTGCATCACTGCCACATTCCAAAATTATAAGTTTCAGCCACGTTCCCAAATTGTGCATCACCGTCACATTCCCAAATTGTGCTTCACTGCTACATTCTGAAATTATGTGTTCCAACTACTTTCTGAGACTGTTTCATTACTGCATTGCACAATTGCAACCTGGTGACATTCTGAAATCTCATATCTGCAGTATTTTAAAAATTGCACACAACTTTGTCATTTTAAAGCCAGGTTTACCACTGCATTCCATCCCCCCCAACCCCCATCACATTCTGAAGTACTGTACCTTGCATCTATACATTATGGAAGTGCATGTGCCAACCATCTCCCCCCCCCCCATAACAGTTTTCCTTTTTCAGATGTTTAATACTACTGCAGTTTTAAGTAGCATAGGGGAAATAAATCATATAAGGTAGCTTGCAGGAAGGACTAGGTTGTGAGTTCAGGAGATGACATCATCAGCAGCTCTTCACTGAAACTTGCTTTTTTGAACAGGAAGTGAATTAAAGGTTACAAAATGACTTGTAACTTTTAAACAAAGTAATTTACTAATCTGAATTTGGGCATGAGGCTGATTGAGGATACACTGATCCAAATTATAAATTTATTGATGCCAAAAATGTTGGTGTCAGTCCCTCTTTAAAGTGCAAAGTTAAGGGCTTAACATTAAACAGCCTACTCAACCCTAACTATAGTAGCACTACTGTGCCACTATAATACACATATATATATATACTGTATATATGTATTTATACCACTGGGGTGAGAGATATTCCAGTGGAATAACCTGTGTTATTTTCTCTGGAGTGAGGAGAAATCCTGATGACATCACCAGAGTGAGAATATCACATTTATCCTTACTCTGCTGATGTCACTAGAGTGAGGCTATCACATATATCCTCACTCTGCTGATGTCACTGGAGTGAGAATATCTACACTGCAGATAGCATTCTAAAGGAAACTGCTTCAAAAAACAGTTTATCTTTCTCACTAAAGCTGCAACTCACTCAATTAGTTTTGCAAAATACTGTCAGCTGTGTCCCACTGAGTTTCTAACACTCCTAGACCATTACTGTGCTGATCTCAGCCTGAAAACAACCTGAATTCTAAATGACACTTTTACAAAGCAGTTTCTCTCTCTCACTGCTACCTGCAGCAGTTTATCTTTCTCAGTGAGCCTCTGAATCACTCAATTAGCGTTCCAAAACACACTTATCTGTGTTTTTCACTCCCAGTCCATTCAGAACCCCCCCCCCACACACACACACCACAGAATGAGCAGAAAACACACAGAAACAGAAAGAATGTTCCTAAAGTTCTCACCCCAGTGGTATAAACTACATACATGATCTGCAGATCATAGGATATGGAAAATATTCTGAGTCCTGCATCATGAGCTGTGCATTCTCACTCGTGCCTTTGGCACTCGTGAGAATACAGAGCTCACTCTGCAGGAGTCAGAATATTTTCCATATCCCACTCCTGCCCATCATGTATCCCTAGAAACATAGAATATGATGGCAGATAAGGACCGCTTGGCCCACCTAGTCTTCCCATTTTCCTACCTAACAGATAAGTTGCAGATCCCAGTTAACCAACAGCTGACTTCCTCCTACCCCCCACTAGGACTGCCTTATGTCTGTCCCATGCATTCTTGAATTCTCCCACTGTTCTTGACTCCACAACCTCCTCAGGGAGGCTGTTCCATGCATCCACAACCCTCTCCGTGAAAAAATACTTCCTCACATTACCTCTGAGCCGTCCCCCCTCTATCTTCAAATTGTGCCCCCTTGTTCTTGCACATCTCTTTTTCTGAAAGATGCTACCCTCTTGGACTTTGTTGATTCCTTGAGGTACTTGAAAGTTTCTATCATGTCCCCTCTCTCCCTTCTTTCCTCAAAGGTATACATATTAAGCTCCTTTAGTCTTTCTTCATATGTCTTCTGGTGCAGACCCTGCACCATTTTGGTTGCCATCCTCTGGACAGCCTCTATTCTGTCTATGTCTTTGAGGAGACGGGGTCTCCAGAACTGCACACAGTACTCCAGATGGGGTCTCACCAACTGTCTGTACAGAGGGATAACAACTTCCTGTTTTCTACTATTGATGCTTCTTCCTATGCAACCCAGTATCCCCCCAGCCTTCCTTACTGCCTTCTCACATTGCTTGCCCACTTTTAGGTCATCTGGTATAATTACCCCCAGGTCCCTTTCCATTTTTACTGTTGTCAGTATCTCACCCCTCACTGTGTACTCTTCCCCTGGGTTTTTGTTTCCCATATGAGTTACCTTGCACTTCTTTGCATTGAATCTGAGCTGCCATACATTTGACCATTCCTCCACTCTTGCCAAGTCCCTTCTCATCCTTTCCACTCCATCTTGTGTACCAACACTGTTGCAGATCTTTGTGTCGTCTGCAAAGAGACATACTTTTCCTTTCAGTTCCTCTGCAATGTCACTTATAAAGACATTAAAAAGGACCGGTCCCAGTACTGAACCCTGCGGTACCCCGCTAGTAACCCTTCTTTCTTCACTGTGTACTCCATTTACTACTACCCTTTGTGTCCTGTTGTCTAGCCAATTTTTTATCCAGGTTACCACCTTGGGGCCCACTCCAAGGCTGGCTAACTTGTGTATTAATCTTTTGTGTGGAACTGTATCAAATGCCTTGCTAAAATCTAGATAGGCCATGTCCACAGCCCCTCCCTGGCCTACTACTTTGGTCACCCAGTCAAAGAAATCTATTAGATTTGTCTGACATGACATTCCATCATGAATCCATGCTGCCTTGGGTCCCATGGCCCCACTGGCCTCTAGGTACTCAACAATTCTTTCCTTCAGGAGTGATTCCATCATTTTCCCTACCACTGAGGTCAAACTAACTGGTCTGTAGTTTGCTGCCTCTGTCCTGCTCCTACTTTTGTGAAGAGGAATCGCATCTGCCCTCCTCCAGTCCTCAGGTACCACCCCATCCTCCCATGATTTGTTAAAGAGAGTAGTCAGCAGTGTCACTAGTTCTACCCTTAGTTCTTTTAGAATTCTTGGGTGAATCCCATCAGGCCCCATTGCTTTGTCCACATTCAATTTTATTAGTTCTTTCAGAACCCTTTCTTCTGTAAATGGACTGGTATCGACCCCTGTCTTCAGAGTGTTTCTCTTGTTTGGTTTAGGTACCGCCCCCTCCTCTTTCTTTGTGAATACTGAGCAGAAATATTCGTTCAGTATCCCTGCTTTTTCACTGTCCCCCTCTATCCGCATTCTCTCCCCTTTATTAAGCCTCAGTATCCCTCCTTTGGTCTTTCTTTGCTCCCTAATGTACCTATAAAAGGTGTTATCCCCCTTCTTAACGGAATTGGCTATCCTTTCCTTAGTTTGGGCCTTTGCTATTCTGACTGCCTTCCAGCCTCTTTCTGCTTTAACTGATAAAGTTCTCTGTCCTGCTTCTTCTGTGTTTTCTTATATTTCCTGAATGTTATCCTTTTTCTCCTTAACCTTCCCTGCCACCTCTTTTGAGAACCATAGCGTTTTTTTCCTTCGTTGTGTTTTATTGATTTGCTTTACACAAAGGCTTGTTGCCTCTGTGATGGCTGTTTTGATTACTCCCCATTGTTCCTCCACCCCTTCTTCTTGCCTATTTGCTAGTGCTTTTCTAAGGCACTCTCTCATTTTCCCAAAGTCAGCCCTCCTAAAGTCCAATACTCTTGCTTTTCTATGGCTTGATTGTATGGCTGTGTTTATCGTGAACCACACTGTTTGGTGGTCGCTTGTTCCCAGATGGCTACCCACCTCTAAATCTGAGATTCTTTCTCCATCCCCATTTGAGAGTACCAGGTCTAAGATTGCTCCCTCCTGAGTGGGTTCCAATGCTAGCTGTCTGAGGCATGCCCCCTGTAGGGCATCAAGAATGGCCCTGCTTTTGGATGTGGCTGCAGCAAATGTGCTCCAGTTAACATCTAGCATATTAAGGTCCCCCCATCAACAGTATCTCCCCTTTCTCTGCCATTCTAAGGAAGCCTTCTATCATTTCCTTGTCCATTCCCTCCCCCTGAGATGGGGGTCTGTATACAACCCCCATGCGGATTGTGGTGCCTTTTCCTGTCTCTAGGGTGACCCAGAGTGCCTCATCTGCTCCCTGTTTACTCTTTAGTTCTGTTGCTTTGATCCCTTCCTTTACATAGAGAGCTACTCCTCCTCCTCTTTTTACCCTCCCTTTCCTGCCTGTAGATTGTGTATCCTGGTATGTTGACATCCCAGTCATGGTTCTCTGTGTACCATGTTTCTGTGACTGCCACAATATCCAGGCAACCTTCTTCCATCAAGGCCACTAGTTCAGGGAGCTTGTTACACAGACTACAGGCACTGGTACTCATCACCCTCCACTTTTTGATAGCCTTACCCCTTTTAGCCCCATTCCTGTCCTTACTGCCTTTGTCTTTTTTTACATTTACCTCTGTCCTGCTCCCTATTAACTTCTCTACCTTGGTGTTTACCTCACTAATTACCATGTTTTGTAGGGGAAGGCTGGGATTTTCCTGCTCCTTTTCAGTGCCTCCCCCCTTGGCTAGTTTAAATGCTTACAAATGAAGCATTTAAACTTCTCACCTAGGATCCTGGTCCCCCCGGACAGATGCAGACCATCGCACCAGTATAGGTCTGCATCCTCCAGGTGGCTCCCCAGTCCCCAATGAAGCCAAAACCCTGAGCTCCACACCAGTTTTTCAACCACTCATTGAATTCCCTGGTGAGGAGTGCCTTAGCATCACCCTTACCATAGACAGGCAGCACCTCCGAGAAGGTTACCATATGCGCACTTGTCTCAAGGCCCTCCCAACTCTACAAACTCCTCTTGCACTGCTCTGATCCCATTCCTAGCCAGGTCATTTGTCCCTAGGTGGACAATGACATCCAGCTCCCTCCCTCATGCAGCTCCTCCCACGATCCTGAGGATTCGCTTCCTGTCCCTCCAAGCCGTGGTGCCAGGCAGGCACCTTACCTCCCTCTCCCCTTCCTTCCCCATTTCTACCCCCCTAATGATTGAGTCCCCCACCAGGAGTTGTTTTCTTCCCCTGTGAGGTCTCATGCCACCCTCCTTTGGGTCTCCTTTGTGAAGGTTCCCAGCATCCTCCTTGGTCTCCACTGCAGGTGCCTCCACAGAGGAACCACTATCCACCAGAAAAGCAAATGAATTGTGGAGAGGTACAGCTGGAGGGATGCAGCTCTGTTCCACCACCATCTCCATCCCTGAGCCCACCCTGGTCCAGCCTCTCCTCTTTCTTGGCAACCTCTGAGGTAGTGGCATTGGCCCTGGTGGTCCCTGGGTGGGGGAGGAGGTTTCACGAATCCTAGCCAGGTCAGCCTGGAGATGGGCAACCTCCTCTCTCAGACCAGAAAGGTGCCTGCAAATAGGGCAGCATCGCAGCCTCCAGAATGTCTCAAGGAACACTGCCGCCCCACAGCCATTGCACTGCACCACTCCTATCATGTCTTATTTTGTGTTCCCTCTCCTGTTTCTCTGTATGCTTACTCTATCCTCTCTTTACAACTCTTACCCTTCCTGTTCTGGAACAGCAACTTCCTATCTTCTTTAGTAGCCTCCTTCTTCCTTGCTCAATGTCAGACTACCAGCAGCTGGGGGGGAGAGTGAGCTACTTTTTTCCTTCAGGGCTGACAAAACCAATGTTTCTCTATGATCCTTCCCTTCCTACTGCCAAACAGGAAGTTTCTGTTGACAGTCAGATCCAGTGGCTATAAAAGTAGAACTGGCTTAGGGTGGGTGGGATGGAGGGCAATTAGTAAGAAAAAAGGCTAGCAACAGGAAGTTGTAATTTGAGTCACCTGCTTTTATAGTGTCTAAGCCACACCCCCAATTAAGTTCTTTCTCCTCCTACTGGCTTAGCAAAGTCAGCTGATACAATACCCTTCTCAGTACAGAACACACACTGACTTTCTTTCTTTTCTTTCTTTTTTTTAACCCTAAATAAGACCCCTTCTACTTCTAATAAAGTATCTGTCTACTTAATCTCAACAGACACTGACTCCTGCTGAGATATACATTTTAAATTAATAAGAAAATATAGCTTTTTTAGTTAGCTGCTTTCTGCTCTTCAAGCAAGGCTAGCAACAGCTATATAACCCATATGTGTGTGTGTGTGTGTGTATATATATATATATATATATATATATATATATATATATATATATATACAGAGAGAATGAGAAAGAGCAAAATGGAGACAGAGAGAATACATGATATAATGCCAAAGTGTTTTCTATGGTCCAAGGAGATAGTACCATTGAGAGGGCAAGCATGTCATAAATCCATGAGCCTCAAGGGAGAGAAACTTTTATGAGCTTGTTGAACCACAGAATAGCATTATTTTATGTATATATTGGACTTTGCCATCTTTTATTTTATATATTACTTTCGGTTGAACAGTGTTTTCTGTGTCTTATGTTTTTTTATGTTTCCTTGCATGCATGCACAAAGCAAGCATGTTCTTATTGAAGTATAGGGGGCTGTGTAGTTGTGTACTGTGTAAGTCAGTGGATACAGAATTGCAGGAGGCTTGCCCCTCAAAAGCCAATTCAGAGAAGGCTGATGTTGACAGTGTTTAGCTGGCTGATGGGCATAAACTTCTTGCAGTTCAAAGAAGAAATGGCCACTAATCACATTGATTTTCTGCCAGTTAGCCAGCTAGTGGACATCATCAGGTTTTGAAGATAAACAACAAGTCTCACGGTGTGTGTGTGTGTATATGTGTGTGTATGTGTGTGTTGGGGGTGTTTCCCCCTAGTTACGGACAGGAAGCACCTATCAGAAGGCACTAAACAGGGTTAGGGAACATGCATAATGCAAATATAATAGCTTTAGATATTTAACAGTGTGTCAGTAACGAACAAAAAACACCACTATTAATTGATTTAAATTGCACATTGTTCATGTTTCCTTTAAACAGCCCCTGATACTAGTTAGATAACTTTAAAAAATGTGAGAGTTAGACATAATTCATTTTTTGTTCAAATATAGATCCACAGAAACATAGAAACATAGACTTTGACGGCAGATAAGGACCACTTGGCCCACCCAGTCTGCTCATTTCCCTACCTACTGGATAAGCTGCAGATTCTAGTTAACCAACAGCCTACTTCTTGCCACCCCCACTACAATTACTTTGTGTCTGTCCCATGCATGTTTGAATTCCCCCACTGTTTTAGCCCCAACAACCTCCCCAGGAAGGCAGTTCCACGCATCCACCACTCTTTCTGTGAAAAAAGATTTCCTCACATTACCCCTGAGCCATCCCCCATCTATCTTTAAATTGTGTCCCCTTGTTCTTACACATCTCTTTTTCTGAAAGATGCTACCCTTCTGGACTTTGTTGATTCCCTTGAGGTACCTGAACGTTTCTATCATGTCCCCCCATCCCTCCATTCATCAAGGTATACATATTAAGCTCTCTCTCAGTCTCTCTTCATACGATTTCTGATGCAGACCCTGCACCATTTTAGTTGCCCTCCTCTGGATTGCTTCCATCCTGTCTATGTCCTTGTGTAGATGACGTCTCCAAAACTGCACATAGTACTCCAGATGGGGTTTCACCAACTGTCTGTACAGAGGGATAACCACTTCCCTTTTTCTACTTGTGATGCCCCTTCCTATGCATCCCAGTATCCCTCTGGCTCTCCTCACTGACTTCTCACATTGCTTACCCACCTTTAGATCATCCAATATGACTACCCCCAAGTCTGTTCCATTTTTGTTGTTGTTAGTACCTCCCCTGCTATTGTGTACACTTCTCCTGGGTTTTTTGTTTCCCAGGTGCATTACTTTGCACTTCTTTGCATTGAATCTAAGTTGCCATATGTCTGACATTGATGAATGCTAAATACCTCTCCACCCAGCTCACAAGCAACCCTAATTCATTCCTGAACCCAGGTCACTGGTGTTGCGAGAGGTGAGGCATCCAACAACCCATCTGTCCATGTTACTGGCCTGGCTACAAGTTTACTGTAGCCAGATTTCCTTAGACAATATTGTTTGTGACCTTAATGGAGGCTGAACCTGCAACCCACTGTTTTACTGTTCTGTGTTTTTACCCTCTGTATTATTCAGCCAGAACTACATTTTGTGCAATTATTTCTCCTTTTTCTTTAGTACCGAGAGAAGTGACATAAAATCAAGATTACTGTCCTTTGAACTTTATTGGCTATAGCTGAGTGTCTACACATGACATCATAATGCCCTGTTAAGGCCATCATAATTATTTCCACAGCCACAGATTGGGACGTCATGAACAGAATTGTGACTGCTGAAGTAGACAAGCAGACAGAGCAAATAGGGCAGGAAACCTGTTTCCGTGCAAAGTTCTTGGTAATAAACAAATAAGCGCAAAAATTACAAAAAAGGATAACATATAAGCTAACTTCTGTCTAGATATTATGTTTTTCATAATTGTCCCATCAACATCAGGGGCTCTTAAAAGCTTTGTTACACTGCAGGCAAATCTTTGGCATTGGCAAATGTTGTTTTTTTATATGTAGAACTGTTTTTCCATAGTGTAAGGATTTTCTGTAGTGTAGAGGTATTATCAGACATATATATATTTGTAAAACACAGTACACAGAGGTTTTGGCAGCTAGGCATCTGTAAAAAAACTGACTTCCAAACACAATTCTACTTATTTTACAAGCAACGGTTTTACTTTTCAGAACTAGAGACAGGAGAAGTCCGTGAGACAGTAGGAGCTCTGCAGAAACATAGAAGGTTGCAAAAAGAAAAGGAAACAAAGCAATAGTCAGTATTCTTAGAAATAATATGGAACTGTCAAATAGTGATTTCCAGCAATTACTTTGCAATGGTATAATCATGTGAAATATGGTTATTCAGTATCAGCAGAGAATTGCAGATCCACAGGAAAAAAAGTTAATTCTATTAAGATGACTAGGGACATATTCAATGAACTGAATGTCTGCAGTTTCTCAGAATTACAGAATAAAATTATAGCTCTCTGAAGCATTGGTAATTGACACTTCTTAAAGGAAGAAATGATAGATTTTTGTGTTCTTCTTGTAATATTTATTACAATTTTAAATTGGAAACCACGGGTTCAATTGAAGTATACTTACACTTTAAGGGAATTTTACAAATGTGAAACTACAAATGAACTTCTAAAGTTAGCAGTTCCCCAATTTCTTTTTGAGGGTAGAAAGTGATTTGCAAAATTGGGCCTTGCTTTTGTGGAAATACTCCTAATCCTTTGAAGATTTGGAAGGCTGGTATTTGTGCAGTACTGTGAAAAATATTGATCAAATCAAAGGGATTTGGAGCATATAAAACAGAAAAGAGAATGTAATTGCAGTACTCACCTGGTTACCTTCAAATAGAAAAGTTGTCTCTTGTTCTTTCTTATCTTAAGGTCAAGTTATGGCACAGTCATGAAGCATAAATGTTTTAACATCTTATCATAGCTTTTGTCCACTCTTGAACATTAAATATTGCACCTTATCTAGTTACTGAAATGTTTTAGAAGCAACAATGTAATCATGTTTTCTTTAAAAGTGCCATTTTTGCATCCAAAAACTGAGCAGAAGTGACATTGAAATTTCAGTTCATCAAATACAGCATGGCCCTTTTGAAATGTTTGTAACACTAATGCAATGTTGCAATTCCTTTCATTTTTATTTATTTATTCAATCTCAAATTATAATACCATTGAGCACAAGGTGGCTCATTTACCAAGGTTTCTTGTCAGTAGAGAAGGGAGAACAAACAAAAAGAAAAAAAAAAGAAAAGAAAATAAACAAACAGAGGAAATGATACGTATTCCAAACAACAGTTAGGGGGCCAGAAAAAAGACATGATGGGAGTGGTGCAGTGCAGAGGCTGTGGAGCAGCAGTCTTCCAGAAGACGTTCTGGAGGATGCAGTGTTGTCCCATCTGCAGGCACCTTTCTGGGCTGAGGGAGGAGGTTGCTCATCTCCAGGCTGAGTTGGCCAGGATTTGTGGGACCTCCTCTCCCACCCAGGGACCACCAGAGTCACTGCTGTTGCCTCAGAGGTTGCTAAGAAAGAGGAGCGGTTGGATCACAGTGGGCTCAGGGAGGATGAGGGTGGTGGAAGCGAGGCACATCCCTCCAGTTGTACCTCTCCACAATTTCTATGCCATTCTGGAAAAGTGTGGTCCTTCCATGGAGGCACCCACAGTGGAGACCAAGGAGAATGCTGGGAACCTCCACAAAGGAGACCCACAGGAGGGTTGCATTGGACCCCACAGGGGAAGAAAACAACTCTTGGTGGGGGCCTCCATTGTTAGGAAGGTAAAACTGGGGGAAGAAGGGGAGAGGGAGGTAAGGTGCCTGCCTGGCACCATGGCTTGGAAGGACAGGGAGCGAATCCTCAGGATCACAGGAGCACCTGCACAGGGGAGGGAGCTGGATGTCATTGTCCACCTAGGGACAAATGACCTGGCTAAGAAAGGAATCAGAACAGTGCAAGAAGCATTTGTGAAGATGGGGAGGGGTCTTAGATAAATAGCACACACGGTAACCTTCTCAGAGGTGCTGCCTGTCTATGGCACGGATGAGGCTAGGGTGCTCCACATCATGGGATTCAATCAGTGGTTGAAAAACTGGTGCAGAGCTGAGGGATTTGGCTTCATTGGGGACTGGGGGTCCACCTGGAGGGATGCAGGCTTATACTGGTGTGATGGTCTGCATCTGTCCAGTAGGGGAACCAGGTTCCTAGGTGATAGGTTTAAATACTTCATTGGCAAGCATTTAAACTAGCCAAAGGGGGAGGCACTGGAAAGGAGCAGGGAAATCCTAGCCCCCCCCCAAAAATCAGGGTACTAAGTGAGGTAGACACCAACATAGAGATGTCAACAGGGAGAAGCACAGGGGTAAATGGAGAAAGTGATAAACGCAATAAGGAAAGGGATGGGGCAAAAAGGAGTAAGGCCATCAAGAAATAGAGGGTAATGAGTACCAATGCCTGTAGTCTGGGCAACAAACTCCCTGAACTGGTGGCCTTGATGGAAGAGGGATGCCTGGATATTGTAGCAGTCAAAGAAACATGGTACACAGAGAACCATGACTGGGATGTTAACATACCAGGGTACACAACCTACAGGAGAGACAGGGAGGGCAGAAGAGGGAGAGTAGCTCTCTATGTAAGGGAAGGGATAAAAGCAACTGAACAAAAGAGTAAACAGGGAGGAGAGGAGGCACTGTGGGTCACCATAGAGACTGGAAATGGCACCACAATCTGCACAGGGTTTGTATACAGACCCCCATGTCAGGGGGAGGGAATGGACAAGGATATGATAGAAGGCATTCTCAGGATGGCAGAGAAAGGGGAGATACTGTTGATGGGGGACCTTAATATGCTAGATGTTAACTGGAGCACATTTGCTGCTGCCACATCCAAAAGCAGGGTCATTCTTGATGCCCTTCTGGCAGCATGCTGCAGACAGCTAGTTTTGGAACCTACTCATGAGGGAGCAATCTTAGACCTCATACTCTCAAATGGGGACAGTGAAAGGATCTCAGATCTAGAAGTGGGTAGCCATTTGGAAACAAGTGACCCCCAAACAGTGTGGTTCATGATAAACTCAGCTACAGAGTCAAGTCATACAAAAGTGAGGGTTCTGGACTTCAGGAGGGCTGACTTTGGCAAGATGGGAGAGTGCCTTAGAAAAGCACTAGCAAACAGGCTAGAAGGAGGGTGGAGCAACAATGGGAAATATCAAAACTGCCATCACAGAGGCAACAAGCCTTTGTGTGAAGCAAATAAACAAATCAAACAAAAGAAAAAGCCACTATGGTTCTCAAAAGAAGTGGCTGTGAAGGTTAGGGAGAAAAAGATAGCATTTAGGAAGTATAAGGAAACACAGAAGGAGCAGGACAGAGAACTGTACCAGTTAAGGCAGAAGGAAGCAGGGAGGGTAGTCAGAATAGCAAAGGCACAAACAGAGGAAAAGATAGCCAACTCGATTAAGAAGGGGGATAAAACCTTTTATAGGTATATCAGGGAGCGTAGAAAGACAAAGGGAGGGATAGTGAGGCTGAATAGAATGGATGGTGAGTGGGCAGAGAGTGACAGTGAAAACGCAGGGATACTGAATGAATACTTCTGTTCAGTATTCACAAAAGAGGAAGTAGGAGGTGCCTAATCCAAATAACAGAAGCACTCTGGAGAGGGGGGTTGATCCCAGTCCTTTCACAGAAGAAAGGGTTCTGAAAGAACTCCTAAAACTGAAGGTGGACAAAGCAATGGGGACAGATGGAATTCACCCCAGAATTCTAAAAGAATTAAGCAGAGAACTAGTGACACCACTGACTACCTTTATAACAAGTCATGGGAGGATGGTGTGGTACCTGAGGACTGGAATAAGGCTGATGTGATTCCCCTTCACAAAAGTGGGAGCAAGACAGAGGCAAGAAACTACAGACCTGTCAGTTTGACCTCTGTGATAGGGAAAGTGATGGAATCACTTCTGAAGGAAATAATTGTTGACTACCTAGAGGCCAGTGGGGCACAGGACCCAAGGCAGCATGGGTTCACAGCAGGAAGGTCATGTCAAATGAATCTAATTGATTTCTTTGACTGGGTGACCAAAGTAGTAGACCAGGGAGGGGCTGTGGACATGGCCTACCTAGACTTTAGCAAGGCATTTGACATAGTCCCAGACAAAAGATTAGTAGTCAAATTAACCAACCTTGGAGTGGGTCTGAGGGTGGTAGCCTGGGTAAAACATTGGCTGAACAACAGGACACAGAAGGTAATTGTAAATGGTGTCCACTCTGAAGAAAGAGGGGTTACTAGTGGGGTACCACAGGGTTCAGTACTGGGTTCAGTCCTTTTAATGTCTTTATAAGTGACATTGCAGAGGATTGAAGGAAAGTAATGCCCTTGCAGATGACACAAAAGATCTTGCAACAGGGTTGATATACAAGGAGGCATGGAAAGGATGAAAAGGACTTGGCAAGGTTGGAGGAATGTCGAAATACAGCAGCTCGGATTCAATGCAAAGAAGTGCAAGTAATGCACCTGGGAAACAAAAACCCAGGGGAAGATTACACAATGGGGGAAGGAGGTAGTAAGAACAACAAAAATGGAAAGGGACCTTGGGGTAATCATATCAGATGACCTTAAGGTTGGCAAGCAATGTGAGAAGGCAGTAGGGAGGGCTGGGGGGTTACCGGGATGTATAGGGAGAGGCATCACCAGCAGAAAACAGGAAGTTGTTATCCCCCTGTACAGACAGTTGATGAGACCCTATATGGAGTACTGCATCCAGTTCTGGAGACCCCATCTCCACAAGGACATAGACAGGATGGAGGCAGTTCAGAGGAGGGCAACTAAAATGGTGCAAGGTCTGCAAGAGAAGCCATATGAGGAGAGGCTAAAGGAGCTTAATATGTATACCCTTGAGGAAAGGAGGTAGAGTGGAGACATGATAGAAATGTTTAAGTACCTCAGTGGAATCAACAAAGTCCAAGAGGGTAGCATCTTTCAGAAAAAGAGATGCGCAAGAACAAGGGGACACAATTTGAAGATAGAGGGGGGACGTCTCAGAGGCAATGTGAGGAAGTATTTTTTCACAGAAATGGTGGTGGACGCATGAAACAGCCTTCCTGAGGAGGTTGTGGGGTCTAAAACTGTGGGAGAATTCAAGAATGTATGGGACAGACATAAGGTAATTTTTGTGGGGGTAGGAAGAAATAGGCTGCTGGTTAAATAGGATCTGCAGCTTATCCTCTAGGTAAGGAAATGGGCAGACTAGGTGGGCCAAGCGGTCCTTATCTGCTGTCAAAGTCTATGTTTCTATGTTTCTATTAGGGTAAGACAATGTTACAGAAAATCAGTCAGCAATATTTACATACTTTGAATAAAAATCAATTAGACTGAGAGGGGAAGAAGGCAAAGCAAGGGACCTAGAAACAGTGCAACCCAAAGTCCTTGTTGTAACCTGGGAAAATAGGGAAGGGGTACACAGGGATGAGGCAAGAGGTGTTCCCCATTTGTAAATAGGAAGGGTAGGGGTAAGAGGGGGAAGGGTAGGGGGGTTGAAGGGAGGGTAGGCAAGGATAGGAGGCACTGCAGATAGCAGAGGAAGTGAAGGAGCAGTGGGTTGATAGCATCCGCAGAAGGTGGCAGTTAGGTGTAGCAGTCACAGGAGCCATTGGCCGTGAGATCCTGGTGAAGCAAATGTTTGAGAGGCCCTAGTTTTGTCTGGGTTGAGACTTTCCTAGCCATAACCAATTATGTAATGCAAACCTAGATTTATATTTCATATTTTCACACCATTATGAAGTTACATTTTGGGATGTAAATACCTTCTTATCAGTCTGGGTGTTTATATAAGAGATCCTATTGTTAATGTCAGCCAGTCAAAACAGGGGACTTGACACAGTTCATGAGGCACTCTTACATTGTAAAGAGTACCTCTTGTGCTGCTACCATTGATCTCTTAGGTATCAACACTGATCATTTATGCTACAGTGCTACGGATGAGAGGCAATGATAAACATTTTTCAAAATCAATTACTACCATCATCACCACAAGAAAGAACTTCATTTGACAGTAAAGTGTGAGATTTACAGCCTCCCCAACCTGATGAGGGAAATAATTACTTAGCAATTCTCTATTATGATATATGATAATACAGTCCCATAACTAAGCAGGCTTTGGCAGACTAGAAGGGCCAATAGATCTTTATCTGCCATCATTTTCTATGTTTCTTTGTTTCTGTGACCAGCTGTCATCTCATACATAATGTTTATTTATTTTATTTATTTCAATCTAGGATTACAATACCTTTGAGCCGAGGCTCTTTTACAAAGGTTCCATGTCAGCGTGTGCAACAGTCATCATTTTTAGTTACAAACATATAGACATTGACTTACAGACATGTAATAACCAGTACAAAGACTTGAGCTATGAGCAAGACAAAGGAAGGGAGGGTGGGTGGTGAGGGAGTGAGGGGTAGGAGATTGAGGGAGGAAGGAGGTGTGTGGGGTAGGGTGTATGGGAGGTGGTTGGGCTAGGCATTAGTGGAGATACGGGGAGGTGGGCGAGAGGAAGACAGAGCAGCCAGGGGCCTTGTCGAGGAATATGACAGGTAAGGTGCTAGGGGTGCAAAGACTGATTTTAAGTGCTGGGTGCTGGGGCATTTGCAGCCAGAACGGTGGAAATCTTAAGATGGGCAATTACAGGATACAAGCAGTGAGAGGTGCAGCTTGGACTTGAAGAGGCCGAGTGTTGGAACAGTCGCTATCTCACTGCCAAGAGAGTTGAGCCATTTGGATGCTCGATAGGTGAATGATCTTTGTCCTCGGGTTGTGAGACATTGTGGGATATGTAGTAGATGGGAATTGGATCTCCTTGTAGTGACGTTCCTATGTCTAGGCTTAATGGGGGCACAGACACCAGGTGGGGCAACCCCCATTATAATTTTCTTGGCCGTGATGCAGGTTTGGTATTTTATGCGTTTGTCCAGTTGAAGCCATCCGGATTGGGAATAAAGGTCACATGTGTGGGTACGGCGATGTGAGCCAGTGATGAGACGACAGGCCTTATTCAGTGAGGTTGCGATACGTTTGAGGGCAGTGGTAGTTGCAGACCCATATATGATAAGACCATAGTCTATGATGCTGACGATGGATCTTTGGACAGCCACTGACAGTGCTACTGGGATTAGGTGTTTCCTGTGCCAGAATAATATGCCTAACCTCGCATTGGCAGACTTTGCAACATTGTTGATATGGACAGCATATGAGAGGTGGGGATCAAGGGTGATGCCGAGGTACTTGAATGATTGTGTTTGCTCTAGGACGGCACCTTGTTCAGTTGCAATGGAGAGGTGGAGTTGCTTGTTTTTGTTGTGGGGGCTGCAGAAGACCATAGACTTGTTTTTTTTCTGATTGAGAAGCAGTTTATTATTTAGGAACCAGGATTCGATGGAGGAGAAGGCCTGCTGAAGTTTATATTGTATTTGGATTGAATCAGGTTTTCAGGTTATAAGAATAAAATATAGAAAAATGGTTTAAACATTAAAAAGAAAAGAAAGAAATGAGAAAGAAAAGAAAAGAGCAGCAATAAAATCAAAAAAAAGAAACAGGTGCATAAGCTGATTTCTAAACTGCAGCTGACTGTTCCTGACTGATTCCTCTGCAAGTCTGACTGCAACATGCTTTTAATGGATTTATGGTGTCATTCGTAAAATACTCCCATGCTGCAAAGATTCCCTTTTTTATTTAGTGACAGTAGCTGGTAGAGACAAGTGGAGAAGTATTTCATGAGGAATTGGGTGTTGACTGGGAGATGACTTTTTCAGACACTATGGAATGATGTGGCTGAGGGTGACAGGCAGGAAAGCAGCAGTAGATGGTACAGTAAAATGGAGCTGATGTGAGGACTGGTGCTTAGCTTAAATTTCCCAGCCTGAGAAACTTCTTGTCTTGATTTTCATTTTCTCATAGCTTTGTCAATTTTGCAATCTCCTCCTCCTACGAACATACAAAATTTGCTAGCAGATAAAGGCCTAGAGGTCTATCAAGTCTGCTTGAATGTGCAGCTAGCACCCCTTATTCTGCAGCTGCCCCTCCCTTTCACCCTTCCCCTCCATTGACCATCCCCCTTGTCCTGTCCCATCCCCTTTTGAAGCAGTCCATTTTTCTACTAGATACCACTTCTGCAGGCAACGCATTCCAACCAGCTTCCACCCTCTCTGTAAAAAAGTGTCTCCTCATCTCCAGCCTGAATCTTCCTCCCTCCAGTCTCATATCATGGCCCCTGGTGTCCCTCCCCTCTCCTCCCTTACTTTGAACAGCCTCTCTGTACCGGTCTTGTTTATTCCTTTCACGTGCTTAAAGGTTTCAATCATGTCCCCCCTGTCCCTCCTCTTCTCCAGCGAGAACATGTTCAACTCCCTCAGCCTCATCTCGTATGATAAGCCCCCCAGCCCCTTGATCATCTTTGTTGCCCTGTGCTGCAACCCCTCCAGTAACTTAATGTCCCTCCTCAGATATAGGCACCAGTACTGCATGCAGTACTCCAGGTACTGTCTAACTAATGACCTATACAGTGACAGAATCACCTCCTCCCTCCTCGAGGATATACTCCTTGCAATGCAACCCAGCATTTTGTTGGCCTTTGCAGTTGCCTTCCTACATTGTGCCAAGTTGTTCATTTACCCTGTAATGATCACCCCCAGATCCTTCTCCTCCTCTGTCTGGGCTAGCTGCATTCCATCCAGCTGGTAACTCTTCCTTGGGTTCTTCACCCCAAAATGCAACACCTTGTACTTTTTTTTTCCATTAAACCTCATTTACCAGGTGTCTGACCAGGTTTTAAGCTTTGCCAGATCATCCTGCAACCCCGGCCATCCCCCTAGGTCATCCACCACTGCTCCCATCTTGGTATCATCAGCAAACAGACTGATCTTGCTCTTGATGTCCAATGATATGTCTGCAATGAATATCTGAAACAACACTGGTCCCAACACCAAGCCCTGTGGAACACCGCTCATCACTACCCTTGGGTATGAGAGCTCCCCTCCCACCACCACCCTCTGTTGACTTCCCTGAAGCCAGTTCCCTACCCATCTCACCAGCTTTGCACCCACCCCTGTGCCTTCTAACTTACTTCCCAGCCTCCCATGTGGCACCGAGTCGAATGCCTTACTGAAGTCCAGATACAGGACATCCACTGCATGGCCCCTGTCCAGTTGCCTAGTTTCCCAGTTGTAGAACTCCATCAGATTGGTTTGGCAGGATCTGCCATTTATGAAGCCATGCTGTCTGCCATCCTGCAGTCCTTTGGCCTTTAGGAGGGCCACCAGCCTCTTCTTCAGGATAGTCTCCATCAACTTTCCCACGATGGGCGTGAGGCTTACCGGTCTATCATTCCCCGGTTCATCCTTGGGGCCACTCTTGTGGAGGGGCACCACATAAGCCATCCTCCGATCCTGAGGTATACACCCTGAGTGTAGTGAGGCATTAAATAGGTCTGCCAAAGGTCCCGCAAGGACCTCTGCCAGCTCCTTCAGTACCCTGGGGTGGATGCAATCTGGGCCTGGCTCCTTGTCCACCCTCAGTGCCTTCAAACCTTCCATAACTCTGCCCTCCATAATTTCCCCATCTGTCACCCCTTCCCCTCCTGTTTCTGCCATTTCTCCCCCCTTGGGTATCACTCCCCTTCTCCTTAGTAAATACAGAACAGAAGTAATCATTTAGCGCTTTTGCCTTATCACATCCTGTTCCACCCAACCCCCCTCCTTCCTAATCCTTACTATGTGATCCTTACAGCTCCTTTTCTCCCTGATGTACCTAAAGAAGTCTTTCTCCCCCTTCTTAATACCTTGTGCCAGCCTGAGCTCCATCGATGCCTTGGCTCCACTTACTGCCCTTGTCACCTCCTTCGATTCCATCAGGTACTCCTCCCTGTCCTCCACCTCCCTGTTTTCTTGTACTTCCTAAAGGCAGCTCTTTTCCTCCTTACCTTTTCCATGACCTCCTTGCTCAACCAGCTCAGTTTCTTAGCCCTAGCCATCTTGCTCTGGGGCTTGCAGCAGGTTTTGGTTGCCTCCACTATCCCCAGCTTTATGAGCTCCCACCTCTGGTTAGTGCCCATACTAGACTGAATTCTGGCTAGGTACCCTTTTACCACTTCCCCAATCCTCCCAAAGTTGGCCCTCCTGAAGTCCAGCACTTTTGTGCCAGATTCCAGTGTATTCCACTCCTTTCTTGCCCATATCCAGTGTAAACCATACTGAGTGGTGGTCACTCCCTGACAGTGGTTCTTCCACTGTAAGTTCTCTCACAAACTCCCCATTTACCAGCACAAGGTCAAGAGTATTCCCTAACCTGGTTGGTTCTCTGACCATTTGCTTCAGGAAGCTGTCCTGGAAGGCATCCAGCAGTACCTGCTCCCTTCTATTCCTGGTTGTTGGGGTACTCCAGTCCACTCCTGGCATGTTGAAGTCCCCCACAATGACCACATTACCCTTCTTACAGGTCCTCATGATCTGTCTCACTTGTTCCCTGTTTAACTCCTCCATCTGAGAGGGCAGCCTGTACACTGCTGCCATTCTGAGAATCCTATTCTTCAAATCCTGGATTTGCATCCAAATTGACTCCATATTACCCTCTCCCCTTCCTCACTTATACACTTCAGTCCTTCCTTCACATATAGTGCCACCCCCCCTTTCCCAATTACCCTGTCCCTATGAAATAACCTGTACCCTGGTACAGACAGGTCCCAGTCATTGTAATCGGTGGCCCATGTTTCTGTGATGGCTGCAATGTCTACCTCTCCCTCTACCATGAGCACCTGTAACTCTGCAGTTTTCCTCCCAAGGCTTCTAGTATTAAGGGTAACCACCTTCCACCCTTTCCTCCCCCTTCCATCCTGCCCTCCTTTTCTATCATCACCAATAGTACTTGCCATTTGTCTTTTGTCACTGTTATGGGGGGGGGTAAGCTCATATGGTTTCCCAACCTGTGGTCTCTGCATGTCTCTTGCCCACTTGCCACCCCCCCTCTTCTAGTTTAAATTCCCGACTTCCTCGATGTGCTCCTCCATCCTCTGTTTCAACACTTTCTTTCCCTCATCACTCAAGTGTAGTCTGTCCTTTGCATAGAGACTACTGTCCTCCCAGGTCCCTCCCCACCCTCCCAACAGCCCATACCCTTTAGCATGACACCAGGTTCTTAGCCATCAGTTAAATTCCTCTATTCTCAGCTTTCTTGTTGTGCTTGCCTTGGGCACTGGAAGTATCTCTGAAAAAGTTACTGATCTTCCTGCCCCCTCACATAATTGTCATAGTTCCTCAAACCTCCTCTGGACTATATCTACTGTCTTGTCAGCCAAGTAATTTGTCCCAAGATGTATAATTAAATGAGGCTTGTCCCTACCCCTTCTAGCATATTTCAGAACAGACTGTCCCACCCTTTCCACTGTCATTCCTGGCATGGCCTCCACCCAAATGCGACTATGCCTCTCCCCCTTCAATGGCCTCCTCCCTCAGTGTCACAGTCACTGCCACCAGTCAATGCTGTAACTGACATCAGACTTTCTGGTTCTGCTTCAGGGTGGACAAAGCACTTTAGAGAAAAACATACCCCCTACCAGATCTGCAGCTTTTTTAGCACTTGAGCCATTTTCAAATGTTTTTTACCATTTGGATAGGTTTGGATATCAATCACTTTTTTTTTCCCTAACCACACTGAAGAAAAGATGTACCTGGCAGCAAACATCTTGGCACAAGTGTTTTGGAGAGAAAATCCTTGTCTTCAATTCAATGCAGGAGGAGGGAAAACAGCCATAGCTGATGCAACAGTCTAGGAGGAATTGTGGGATGGACTCAGAATAGCAGAGGAGAGAATTTGATACAGCCAAACAGAGACAGAGACACTTATCTCTCAAGCTGCATGTTTGATGGGGAAATCTGTACACAATTGGGAGGACCTGATTTTTTGTGGCACAGAAAACCCATGTGGTTCCCCAATGCAGCAAGCCTATATGCATCACTGCGTTAGAGTAGCAAACATTTCAGATCTGTTCAGCAGGAACAGCTGAGGCAGCACCATCCATCTAATGGAAAGTCCTCCAGGCTCATTTGTCTCCCATTAGCCAAAAAAAAATCTAAGGGTAAGAGTAACTCTACTAAATGATAATAGTAAAGAATTAAGGCAAAAGAATAGAAGCTTGGGAGGGTAGAGGAAAGAGTGAGCTGAGCTTCTTAACTTGACAGGTAGACTGTAAGTACTAATGGCCTACAGGTGCTGTAGTTCTTACTCAAGCCAGTCTGAGAATGACTTACAAAAAGTAAATTGATATAATCAGCAGACAGATATTTTATTGAGACCGTCTTAAAGTTGCAGAGTATAGATTTTTTGAGGGTAAGGTAGGAAAGAAAAGTGAAACGGGCAAAGAAGAGAAAGAGAGGGAGATGTGGTCAGAAGGAGAGATTAATTTGAAGTTAGTGTTGAGTGACCCAAAGTGTCTATTTGAAGGAGCTTATTTTAAAATAATATATATTATCCCTGGACTCAGGGTTAGGCCAACTTGCTGACTCCTGATTATTGATTAGCAATAGGTGGCACCAGCCCTTACAACTTAGTGGTCACCAATGTGAACCAGAATGAATATATACTGTAGAAGACCGGTGTTTGAAAAAGAATGCAGCAGCCACCTTCCACTTGCATAATTTCTGTGTGACACTGAGCAAGTTCCTCAGATACCTCCCTGTACTCCTGGGACACAGCTGAGATTCAACTCAGTGGGCCTTTCATGGCTGATTAAATAAGATCTGGCCAGAGCCAAAATGCTGCAGCTGCACTTTATAAGGGCTCACTAAGCTCATGGCAGAACAGTCTGCCATGCACAAGATGGCCGCCGAAGATCAGTGCACATGTGTGAGCAGTGGTGCATGTGCGGCTTAAGTTCCACAGTTGCGGTGAAGTCACAAATGTGCACTGAGCACCAGCGGTCATCTTGGGCACAGCAGACTGTTCCTCTGTGAGCTCAGTGCACATGCATGAGTTCAGTGCATGTGCAGAAGTGAAGATGTACAGGTGTGACTGCTGATGCACTTACATTGACCTCTGGTGGACATTTTGTGCACAGTAAAGTAGTGTGACTGCATAAGGGGGGAAACTACAGAAATGACCAGAGCAGAGTGCTTCAGCTTTCGAGATGCAGAAGGATAGTTCTGCAACTCCAAATTTGTTCTTTGGCCGCAATAGGGTGAGTCATTTTTAGAGTTCATCGCAAGACGGCTGCAGGTTTCTCCCACTGCAACCATAAAAAAACTAAGAATAATAATCCTTGCTTTGAAAGGAGTTGGAGAGAATTAGGCCAACTTTCTGACCCCTGATTTAAATTTGAACTCTAGCACTGACAGAGGGGTGGCAGCAGCCCTTATAGCTTAGTAGTTAGCACACCAGCATGATCCAGAACAAATGCATAGCATAATTCGAATTAAAATCCCACATTCACTCATTAGTTGCATATTGTCTGTGTGACCCTGAACAAGACTCTTAGGAACTTCCCTGTGTTCCTACTACTAAACAGTGGTTTAGCTGAATTTTAACATACAATTGGATTAAAAGATGTTTAAATCTTTTTTTCCACATACAGTTACCCTAATACATAAGTGTTCTAAGAGGTTCAGATGGGTTTCAGATAAGCATCTAAACCTTTTGCTGTGTAACCCCCCTCAGGGAAGGGGCTTACATTAGGGGGCTATGGCCCCATCACTGCCCCATGGAGTCCCCTATCAGTGGCCATGGTAGAATGTGAGTCTGGTGCTGTCCCCATTCTCTGCAGCAACCACTGTCATGCCTTTCAGTTCCTCGGCCCATGGGTGGGGGGGACAAGGTCCGATCACTGTTTCTGCATCTTGCAGTACATCTAGAGGGCATACTCAGTCCCAGGAACTGCAAATGAGGACCACACAAATGTAAATAATAAAGATTGCTGCGATGCACCCCCTGTGCATGCACAGCCACCAATGTTAAGGGAACCGCATTTTCAATATATGTATTTTATCGTGGGTACTGAAAAAAAGGTTTTCCCAGCTCCAGAGCAGGCTGCAGAGCCGGGAATCAGTGTCTGAACACTCATGGGCATGGGACTGATGGGCTCTGTCCCTAGACTGGGCTATAAAATAAAAATAAGGGCAGATTGTATTTGGGGGAGAATGTAAACAATAATGGGAGTCCCCATAAGATTCAAGCAGGAGGGGTGCATGCTGAGAAAGTGCAAAGGGTAGTCTTTATGGAAAGAAATTTGGCAGCTAATGAGAGTGGAAGGTTCAAAAACTTTAAGAGGGACAGCTAACTAGTGAAAACGTGGAGAATCCCTAGAAATACAGAGAGAGAGAGACTGTGTCTGGGCAGGGTGGGGTGATTCATGGAATCTTCATACCATTTTCTTTTACTCCATTAACTGTGCAGATAAGGCTCAGATAAGTATCTAAACATTTTGCTGTGTATCTTCTCTCTGGGGTGGGGGGCTTAACTTAGTTTGCTATGGCCCTGTCACTGTTCCGTGGTGTCCCCTGTCAGTGGCCCTGGTGGGATGTGAGCCTGGCACCATCCCCACTCTCTGTGGCAACCGCCACTGAGTCCTTTAGTTCCTCAGCTCATGGTTGGGGGGGGAAGAGGTCCGATCACTGTTTCTGTGCCTCTGGGCACTTGGAGAGGGCATAGTCAGTCTCAGGAGCTTCTGTAAAGGGACCTCACAATGTAAATAATAGAGATGGCCGCAATGCCCCCCCCCATCCATGCACGGCTAAAGGAGCTGTGGCTCCAATATATATATTTTATTGTGGTCACTAAAAAAAGAGCTCCAGGGCAGGCAGCAGAGCCAGGTATCAGTATCGGAATGCTCACAGGCATGGGACCAATGGTGTCTGACCCTAGACTGGGCTATAAAATAAAAATAAGAGTGGATTGTATTTGGAGGAAAGTGTACACAATAATGTCAGTACCTATAAGATTCAAGCAGCATGGGGGCCACTGTAAAAGTGTAAAGGGCAGCCTGTATGCCAGCTACTTGGCAGCCAATGAGTGAGGAAGGTTCCAAAAGCTATAAGAGGGACTGCTAGCCCACCAAAAATTGGAGAATCCCTGGAGATTCAAAGAGAGAGAGAGAGAGAGACTGTGTCTGTGCTACCCAGCTCCAAGGCGTGTCCTTGAGCTCATTGGCCCTTCTAGCCTCAGAGACAGAGAGAGAGAGGCAAAGAGTATGTGGAGAGAGTTGAGACAACAGGGACTGAATCCAGCTGCTAAAGTATTTCCTTGTTCCATATTTGAACTTCCGTGGGGAGAGGGTAATTTGTGAATAGCAGCCTGCAGAGCTGAAAGATTGCAGCCTGAATATGGAGCGGAGACAAGGACTTTGCAGCACAGAGACCCAGATTTGCAGCAGAGAGTTAAGAGACTTTGCAGCAGAGAGTAAAAGACTTTGCAGCAGCAAATAAAGAGGCTGAGCCAATGTGTTCCCCCTCAGTGGAACATGTGTTTTGAGGCCACTTAGCTGTTTCTAGCTGATGAGAACAATGTGGGTTGGGGCTAGAAACTGACAAAGCCCAGTCACATTTGCTGCTCCAGAGAAGTTGTACATGCCAGAGTCAGAGACTGAGACAGAGCCTGCTGCGAGTGTGCAGATGAAAGCTGTGTGCCAAGCCAGAAGTCTAGAGGACATCCAGCCATCCCCGTGCCCACGGATCACCTCAGAGACTGACAGTGAGGAAGATGTAGGGAGGTCTGTAGTGTGAATACTGGATACAAATGCTTCAAAGGTGAAGATTTGGAAGGTCTGACAGGTAATGGCCAGTGGCTTCCCTTTTGCAATCTGCTGTGGTGCACTACCAACTCCTGATACCAGCATGGTACCATTGAAACAAGTTTCTGCAAGCCCCCTCCTCTAGACTGTAAGTACCCCTAGGCTGTGGCTCAGGGGAGTTCCTATTTTAGATTGCTAGCTGAGTAGTAAAAGGGGGTTAAGTTCTGGGAAGGACTCTGACAGTGCCAAGAAGAGACCCAGTCATTCAAGCAATAGTTGTGTTTAAAAGTATTGGGCCTCAATGCAAGTACCCAGCTTGAGCCACTAAACTGTCACCTTCTCTGCAACCCCAGTGTGGTACCCAGTGCTACAGCTAGACTTTTCAGTGTAATAGCATTTGGGAAAAGCTATGTCCACCCACAGGTTGGAGGTGGGAATACTGTGTGAGGTAATATTGTTTGTGCAAGTTCTTATTGTTGTTGTGATATCTTCCCCTTTTTCCACCTCCCCAAAATAAATATTGAAGTTGGTTTATGTTGCACACCTGGTATTACTGATCATTGCAAAGTGTGTCCTGTTACTGTGGGTAGCATAGGTACTGTGGGGGTAGTTATTGCATTTTTCTGGGGGGTGGTAACCTGCAGTTTATCCACAGGCATCCTATAGCACTACACCAGGCAGAGGCACTGCACCACTTCCTTATCCAGGTATCTCATCCACCCTGGAACAGCCAAGGTGAGACAAGGGGCTGATACAGCTGCTTATCAGAATCTTTTAGAACCTCAGACCCTTTTGAGGTTCTTCCAAACCCTAGTTCCTAACATTCTTATTAGTTAATATGTTTTATTAAGTTTGAAAGATAATATCAGACATAGCCAGGTACATAGAGAAAATACAGCATGACACATACGCATACACATTGACTGCAGTGTCATTATATAATTGACAAAGTCTAGCCCACAGAAAGGCAAGTTCCTGACATTCTTCATGCTCCCCTTCTGTATGTGCTTCCTCATTCCCCTCCTCTAGGGATTCTTCTCTCAGCTCTCACTCTCATACTTATTTCCTGTGTTCCTCTTCCTTTGCTGATACTGGTCTTCCCCTACCCCTTGTTCTCCTCCCAAAGAACATGTGTTTCTCCTGTTCCTTTACATCCTCCCCCTCATGCTTCCCCCCAACTTTCTCTGCCATCTCAGACTCATGCCAATCTGCTCCATACTCTTCCATAGCCTAGCACTGGCACGCTCCCTTACATCCTGCTTTGGAGGAAGTGCTATTCTCTCGCTTTGGTGAAATTGTGGAGTCAGTAAACTTCACCTTGCTACTACGCCCTCTGGTGAAGGGATTATAGCAGTGTCTGAGTGTGGCTCAGTGTCACTTTCCTCATGCATGGTAAACTACTTAGCTGCAGCACTGGGCTGTGTGATGCTATTGATTCTGCTGCATAATTTGGAGGCCAGAGGGTATTATAGAGTGGTTTTAGGTGAAACAGTAATAGTTGAGACCCATAAACAGACATGAGTGGTAATAATTGTTGAGTTACTTTTCTTAGAAGCACAGGGAGAGGAGGCCTTTACATTTTTGTATAGATTATTTTGGACCTTACCAAATAAAAGGGCATTGTAGTGCAAGAGGTTTCAATCTAGGTGCTGACCAACTGCCATCTATTACTCACAGAAAAACATAGACATTGTTAGCTGTAGGTACTGTGGTACTGTGGCTACATTATTGCAGTCACAGGGGACTCTGCTGGTCGACAATTATAAGGCACTTGTTCACAACTGTTGTTGCATTCACTACCAGGACAGGTGGAAGGTAAAGGTTAGGGCAAAACAAGGAATAGGAGCAACACACTATCTAAGGTAGATCTAAAGGGGGCATAACAAACAAGGGGTAAGAGTAAATAAAGGATGGATGAAAGTTATGGATTAGACCAATACTGGGAATAGGAGCAACGCTCTATTTAGGATAGGTATAAAAAGGGGCATAACAAACAACAAAAGGGGGGAACTAGAAACAACCTGTCAATGGTGAGGGTACATATGTATTTCCAAGTAAAACAGGGAGTGTAGTAACTGAGAATGCTGGGAGTGGTGCAGTGAGGTGGCTGTGGGGCAGTGGTTTTCAGAGACACCGTCTTGAAACTGCAATGCTTCCCTATCTACACGCACCTCTCTATATTGAGGGAGGAGGTTGCTAGACTTTAAGCTGCCTTGGCTGGAATTCGAGGGACGTCCTCCACCACCAAGTGGCCACCAAGTCTGCTAATATTTCCTCAGAGGAAGGAGGAACAGCTGGATTGTGGTGGGCTCTCAAACTGTGGGGAAGATGGGTCAGAGGTACATTCCTCTTCCAGTACCACTACAAAATTCCTACTCTGCTGTAGTGGGGCAGGGCTGCCGGGAGGAGTCAGCTATGGTAGTGGCCAGGGAGGATGTAGGAGAGGAGGTAGAGGCAAAGAAGGGGGCAGATGCTCCCAGAGGAGGAGGGAAAACAACTTTTGGTGGTGGACTCAATTGTGAGGGGGATAGATTTGGGAATAGGAAGAAGGGGCAATAGAAGTCAGGTGCTTATGTTGCACCATGGCCCGGATGGATAGGAAGCAGATCCTGGGAATCGCTAGGGCAGCAGGACAGGAGGGAGAACTGGATGCCATTATCCACATGGAGACTAATGACCTGGCTAAGGAATGGGGCTGGGATAGTGTAGGGAGAGTTTATGGAGCTGGGGAGGAGTCCTAGACAGGTAACACACTCAGTGGCTTTCGTTGAGGTGCTGCTTGTCTTTGACAAGGGGGAGAAGAGTGATCTCTGCAACAGAGGATTCAACTCATGATTGATAGAATGGTGCCTAGAGGAGGGATTTAGCTACATTACAGACTGGGGATCCACCTGTAGGGATAAGAGGCTATACAGGGGTGATGGGCAGCATCCATCCTGGAGGGGAACTGCAGTCCCCAGTGGATGGTTTAAATGTTACATTGCTGAACATTTAAACTAGCTGGGAAGTGGCAGAAGGAGCTGGGGAGGCAGAAGTTGCCCTTTACAGGTTGAAGTAGAGAGTGGGGAGAACCCCCAGGGGAGAGGAACTCTCCAGGGTGCAAATTAATGAAGGAAGCAGGGTGACAGAAATGAAGGAGGGTGAGAAAAGGAGCATTAAAAGGGGGGGGTGGAGAAGGGAGGTCAAAAAGGAAAAAAATGGAGGGGTTAAAAGCAGAGCACTAACGCAGTAAAGAAGGCCATGTGCGTGAATGCTACAAGTCTAGGACAAGGTGGCTAACCTGTAGCTTGTGAGTCACAAGTTGCTCGCAAAGCAGTTTGATGTGGCTCACAGGGGGGTTGTCAATTACATGTCAAGTACTCGTCACAGTCTTTGACAGTGCCTTTGATGATCGTCTGTAGTTTTTAATTACCTAGAAATTGCGAGTCGCAGTCCCTGCTGGCACTTTTGATGTTCGGCCGGCACAGAAGTAATTTGTCAATTATACTTTTTAGTTGGTGAATGCCGCATGAATTCTGTGTCAGTTACTTGCAAATGCATGTTGCTAAGAAACCATCATTGTGTCTCAGCTGTTCCACTATTCCGCCTATCTAGAGAAGAAGCTCCTTAGCTGCTGACCGTTTTCAAAGCTGTGGACAGTTGCTACAAGAGAAACATCTAGTGGGCAAAGAGTCGAGGGCTGGATCCATGGTTGAAGTCATAGTAACTGACAAACACTTTGCTTCCCTGTCACAGTCTCTGCAGAGCTTTTGAAATTGTTTGTAAATTAGCTGCTACTGCTGTTTTATTTCTTTGGTGAGGACACTTGCTGCACAAGACACTGCTCCAGAGCTGCTATGAATAATTATTTTAAAATAAAAAAAAAATTTTAAATACTGTAACTTAAAAAATTTATTAAAACATGATTAGTGACTTCTGACTATGCCTATGTTGTTATTTAACTCCTAAATATGGCTAAATGTGCGTAAATATGGATATGGTTAAGGGCCACACTTTGGGTATGGTATGGGCCGCATGTTGTTGTGGCTTACGTCTTACTTAGAAATTTAAATGTGTCTCACGATCCCAAAAAGGTTGGACACTCCTAGTCTAGGAAATAAGATTCTGGACCTAGGGGCCAACTTGAACTCTGTGGCCATTGCCAAGTCATGTGCACTGAAAACTATGACTGTGACATGGCCATACCACTAGGCTATATTCTGTTCAGCAAGGACCATGTGGGAAGGAAAGGAGAGGGTGTGGTGCTTTATGTGATGGAAATCATAAAAGTGATCAATATACAGGGAATACAAGGGGACCAGAGGTACTGTGGATCACTCTGGAGACAGGGAACAGTCATTATTCAAACTGGCATGATCTACATACCTCCATCATGGCAAGGCAAGGCAATTTTATTTATATGGTGCCCTATCCTGTGGGCTCTGGCACCTTACAAGAGTAAACAAATAAAGTAATACCAATTAACACAAGCAATAAGTCAAATAATAATAGAAACATAGCACGTAATAAGATAGATGGCAGCATCATTTCCCAAAACACATGTTCAGGGAAGGGGCACCTCTTATCTCTGAGTGCAGGACATTCTACAGAAGTGGAGCTACCACTCGGAAGGCCTGTCCACTGAGAATTTTAAAAGAGATCCAGGAACAGAAAAAAATCCCACACCCCCTTAACAAACAGAGCAGCAAGGAGCATATGAGGTAAGGGGGTCTTTCGGGTAGCTGAGACCAAAACCATGCATGGCCTTGTAAGTCAACAAGCAAACCTTGATATTGATGTGCCTCTGCACTGGCAGCCAGTGCAGGACATGGACAACCATTGTGATATGCTCAAAGTGTGTGTGTGTGGAGTGTTGGGGGGGGGGGGGGGTTACTTAAGGTACTGGTGGAAGCCATTGGCAAGATGGCAGAAAAGGCGGTGATGATGCTGGTGTGGACTTTAATCTGACAGATGCAGATCAGAGCCTTCAGCTGTGCCTTCAGCTAGAAGCAGGAACTTCTTGGACTCCTTGCAAGAGGTATTCTTCAGGCAGTTAATCAGAGTAAGCAATCACAATGGGGCAATACTGGACCTAGTACTCACTATTAGGGACAGTGTTGCAGGCATTAAGGTGGGATACCGACTGAGGACCAGTGATCACTGTAAAGTGCTGTTCAACAGAACGATGATTGTGGCAATAAACCATACAAGGGCAAGGGTCAAGGACTTAATGGAGGCAGATTATATAAAGATGGGTGACTGCCTCAGGAATGATCAGGCTGGGGGGATGATCTGGGTGGGGTGGAGGAGCAGTAGGCTAATCTAAAAGAGGTCATATTGAAACAGAAACATAGACAATGATGGCAGAAAAAGATCAATGGTCAATCCAGTCTGCCCAGTTGCCTGTGACCTAGAATCCATCCAGGGAACTATCACCTTCCATCAGTTCATCCTTCCATCTTCCTGCACACATTGGAGAGCTTTCTATTATTTCCTATTACTCTGTCTCATCCATGCTTAAAGCTTTCCTCAGTTGCAGTACCCACTACTTTGGCAGGCAGGCTGTTCAAAGTCCACCACCCTTTCAGTAAAATAATACTTCCTCAAGTCTCTCTTGAAGTTCTCACCTTTCAGTTTCCATCCATGCCCTCATGTCAATGAGCTGGTGTTCCTATTAAATAATTCCACTCAGTTTAGTTTATTAATCCCTTTCAAAAACTGGAATATCTCTGTCATATTACCCGACTCCCTCCTGACCTTTAGCAAGTACATGTTTAATGCTCTTAAACATTTCTCATGGGATTCCTCCCGTAGTCCAATAGGGATAATCCAGTAGGGATTATTCAATGGATAGTAAAAGAACAGTCCACATAAATAACATTTCTCTTCCCAATATTAAAAACAAACATGGACAAAGATCATTGCATTTTCAGGCAGCTAGATATTGGAATGTATTCCCTTATACAGCCTGAATATCTCCATCTTTTGGATTATTTGTTCAGGAGATAAATTAACTAAATCAATTCAAATGTCACTGTACTTGGTACAGTCGCACTTAATGTGCTGGATTTTGTGAAATGTATATGCAACATTTGTCTTATCATGTGTTTATGTCATTTTATTGTATGTTTATGGTAACTTATGTACAAACAGGACTGTCTTGAAAACTTGGTTGTATAACCTAAACAACATGTCTTCCTGTATAAAAATAAAGTATTTACTACTACTACTTTTTTTACTACTACTTACCAGTCCCTGAATCATCTTGGTTGCCCTACGATGTATCACCTCTAGTCTGTCCTTATCCTTTTTGAGCTGAGGGCTCCAGAACTGGACACAGTACTCCAGGTGTGGTCTAAGTACCTATAAAGGGGGAGCATTACTTATTTCCTTCTACTATCTATGCCCCTCCCTATACACCCCAGCATTCTGTTTGTATTGCTATAGGCATTGTTGCACTGGCTAGACTGCTTCAGGGTGTTACTGATAATGACTTCCAAGTCTTGCTCCTCTGTTGTTGTACTAGGTTTAACCCTATTTAGCCAGTACTCTGTTCTGGTGTCCTTTTCCCACAGGTGCATAACTTTGTATTTCTTAGCATTGAAATTCACTTGCTATACATTTGACCATCTCTCCAGCCTTTGGAGGTCAGTTTGTAAATCCTTAACTCCCTCTACACTAGTCACCCTTCTGCAAAGTTTAGTGTCATCTGTGAAGAGGCCAGTCTTACCCTGGATTCCTATAGTAATGTCACTAATGAACATATTAAAAAGGACAGGGCCTAGGACTGACCCCTGTGGTACCCCACTGATGACCTCCTACTCAGCTGATTTAACCCAGTTGACAGCAATCCACTGCTGCATACCCTTAAGCATTTCCCACCCATCTGACTAAGGGACCTGCTGCCTCCAGTTCTGTCATTTTCCTCAGCAAGTGCCTATGAGATACTGAGTAGAAAGCATTGCTGAAGTTGAAGTATAATAGATCCACTGCATGGCCTCTATCAAACTCCCTTGTTACTCAGTCAAAGAAGACAATTAGATTGGTCTCATAGGACTTTCAGCCACAAAACCATGCTGCTTACTATCCTGTAGATCATTTTTCCAGGTAGTTAATGAGACCCTGCTCAGTCAGAGTTTCTATCAACTTTCCGACAATAGATGTGAGCAACCAGCCTATGGCTGACTAGTTGTACCCCTCCCCCCCCCCCCCCCGCCTTATGTAGTGGAACCAGAAAATCAAATCAAATCAATTTTTAATTTTATAGCACCTTTCAAGACCAAGGCACTGTACAAATTATAATTTACAATATAAAAGCAGAGAATATAATAACTTTAACATCAAATCAAATCAATTCAATTCAATGTCAGTCATTCACCAGTCTCTAGGAACCAAACCAATACCATCTTCAGAGAGCTGTTGAATAGTTTAGCTAGCGGGTCAGACAGTTCCTCTGCCAATTCCTTTAGCACTTTTGAATGCAACCCATCCAGTCCTGGACTGCCAAAGCTTTCTGGACCCTATCTCTGGTAAATACTAGCATTTCAATTACATAGAAACATAGACTTTGACGGCAGATAAGGACCACTTGGCTCACCCAGTCTGACCATTTCCCTTACCTACTGGATAAGCTGCAGATTCTAGTTAACCAACAGCCTACTTCCTGCAACCACCAACTATAACTGCCTTATGTCTGTCCCATGCATGTTTGAATTCCCCTATTGTTTTAGACCCAACGACCTCCTCAGGAAGGTGGTTCCATGTATCCATCACTCTCTCCGTGAAAAAAAGTTTCCTCACATTACCCCTGAGCCGTCCCCCCTCTATCTTTAAATTGTGCCCCCTTGTTCTTACACATCTCTTTTTCTGAAAGATGCTACCCTCCTGGACTTTGTTGATTCCCTTGAGGTACTTGAAAGTTTCTATCATGTCCCCCCGTCCCTCCTTTCATCAAGAATATACATATTAAGCTCCCTCAGTCTCTCTTCATATGGTTTCTGCTGCAGACCCTGCACCATTTTAGTTGCCCTCCTCTGGACTGCTTCCATCCTGTCTATTTCCTTGCGTAGGTGAGGTCTCCAAAACTGCACACAGTACTCCAGATGGGGTTTCACCAACTGTCTGTATAGAGGGATAACCACTTCCCTTTTTCTACTTGTGATGCCCCTTCCTATGCATCCCAGTATTCTCCTGGCTCGCCTTACTGACTTTTCACATTGCTTACCCACCTTTAGGTCATCTGATATGACTACCCCCAGGTCCCTTTCCATTTTTGTTGTTGTTAGCACCTCCCCCTGCTATTGTGTACTCTTCTCCAGGGTTTTTGTTTCCCAGGTGCATTACTTTGCACTTCTTTGCATTGAATCTAAGTTGCCATATGTCTGACCATTCCTCCAACCTTGCCAAGTCCCTTCTCATCTTTTCTACTCCCTCTTGTGTATCAACTCTGTTACAGATCTTTGTGTCATCTGCAAAGAGGAATACCTGTCCCTCCAGACCCTCTGCAATGTCACATATAAAGATGTTAAAGAGGACTGGACCCAATACTGATTCCTAAGGTACTCCACTAGTAACCCCCCTTTCTTCGGAATGTGTTCCATTTACTATTACCTTCTGTGTCCTATTGTGCAGCCAGTTTGCTACCCAGGCTACCACCCTGGGACCCACTCCCAGGCTGGCTAACTTGATTATTAATCTTTTATGCGGCGGGACTGTGTCAAATGCCTTGCTAAAGTCTAGGTAGGCCATATCCACAGCCCCTCCCTGGTCTATTACTTTGGTCATCCAGTCAAAGAAAATCAATAAGATTCATCTGACATGACCTTCCTGCTGTAAATCCATGCTGCTTTGGGTCCTCTGCCCACTGGCCTCTAGCTACTCAACAATTCTTTCTTTCAGAAGTGATTCCATCATTTTCCCTAACACTGAGGTCAAACTTACAGGTCTGTAGTTTCCTGCTTCTGCCTTGCTCCCACTTTTGTGAAGGGGAATCACATCTGCCCTCCTCCAGTCCTCAGGTACCACCCCATCCTGCCATGATTTGTTAAAAAGTGTGCTCAGTGGTGTCACTAGGTCCTCCCTTAGTTCTTTTAGAATTCTGGGGTGAATCCCATCAGGCCCCATTGCTTTGTCCACCTTGAGTTTTAGGAGTTCTTTCAGGACTCTTTCTTCTGTGAATGAACTGGTGACAACCCCCCTACCCAGAGTGCTTCTATTGTCTGGTTTAGGTAACTCCTCCTCATCTTCTTTTGTGAATACTGAGCAAAAGTATTCATTCAGTATCTCTGCATTTTTACTGTCTCCCTCTGCCCACCTCCCCTCTCCTTTATTAATCTTCACTATCCCTCCCTTAACCTTTTTATGCTCCCTAATGAACCTATAAAAGGTTTTATCCCCCTTTTAACTGACTTGGCTATTTTTTCCTCAGTTTGGGACTTTGCTATTCTGACTGCCTTCCCCACTTCTTTCTGCTTTAATTGATACAGTTCCCTGTTGTGCTCCCTCTGTGATTAATTATACTTTTTGAATGCAGCCTTTTTCTCCTTAACTTTCCCTGCCACCTCTTTTGAGAACCATAGTGTTTTTTTACTCTGCTTTGTTTTCTTTATTTGTTTCACACAAAGGCTTGTTGCCTCTATGATGGCAGTTTTGATTTTTCTCCACTGTTCTTCCACTCCTCCTTTTTGGCCATTTGTTAGTGCATTCTTCAGGTATTCACTCATTTTGCCAAAGTCAGCCCTTCTAAAGTCCAGTATCCTTGATTTTGTATGGCATATCTCCATGGTTGTTCTCATTGTGAAGCACACTGTGCAGTGGTCCCTTGTTCCCAGATGTCTGCAGACTTCTAAATTTGTGATCCTCTCTCCATTTGAGAGTACCAGGTCTAGTATTGCTGCCTTCTGAGTGGGTTCCAACACTAGCTGTCTAAAGCCTGCCCCCTGCAGGGCATCGAGAATGACCTGCTCTTGGATGTGGCTGCAGTACATGTCATTCAGTTAACATCTGGCATATTCAGGTCCCCATCAACAGTATCCCTCCTTTTTCAGCCATTTTGAGAATGCCCTCTATCATTTTCTTGTCCATTTCCTCCCTTGAGACGGTCTGTATTACAACGCCTGTCGGATTGTGATGCCATTCCCTATCTCCAAGGTGACCCAGAGTGCCTCTTGTCCTCCCCCTTTACTTTTTAGTTCTGTAGCTTTGATCCCATCCCTTATGTATAGAGCTACTCCACCTGCTCTTTTACCTTCTCTGTCCCATCTGTAGATTGTGTACCCTGGTATGTTGATATCCCAGTCATGGTTCTCTGTGTACCATGTTTCCATGACTGCCACAATATCCAATTGTTCATCTTCCATCAGGGCTACTAGCTCAGGAAGCTTGTTTCCCAGACTACAGGCATTGGTACTCATTGCCCTCCATTTAATGTTGGCTTTATCCTTTTTTCCCCATCCCTGCTCTTACTGCCCTTGTCTATTTTTCCATTTACCCCTGTCCTGCCCTATGTTGAGTTCTGTACCTCAGTATTTACCTTACTACCTGCCATGTTTTGTGGGGGAAAGCTTGAAATGTCCTGCCATTTTTCAGCACCTCCTCCCTTGGCTAGTTTAAAAGCTTGCCAAGGAAACATTTAAACCTGTCACCTAGGAGCTTGGTTCCCTTCCTGAACAGATGCAGACCATCATGCCAGTATAGACCTTCATCTCTCCAGGTGTACCCCCAGTCCCCAATGAAGCCAAAGCCCTGTGTTCTGCACCTGTTTTGCAACCATTCATTAAACTGCATGGTGTGCAGTACCCTAGCCTCACTCCTGCCATGGACTGGCAGCACCTCTGAGAAGGTTACCATGCTTGCTACCTGTCTGAGGCCCCTCTCCAACTCCACAAATTCATTCTGCACTGCACTGATCCCATGCCTAGCTAGGTCATTTGTCCCAAGGTGGACAATGATATCTAGTTCCCTCTCCTGTGATGCTGCTTCTGCAATCCTGAGGATTCACTTCCTGTCCCTACAAGCCATGGCACCAGGCAGGCACCTTACTTCCTTCTCCTCTCCCTTCCTCAGTTTTACCCCCTAACAACTGAGTCCTCAATCAGAATCTGTTTCCTTCCCCCTGCAGTGTCCCATGCCACCCTTTTGTGGGTCTCCCTTGTGGATGTCTTCAGCATTCTTCTGGGTCTCCACTGAAGGTGCCATCATAGAGGAACCTTGCTCTGCCAGAATGGCATATGATTTGTGTAGAGGTACAACTAGGGGGCTTCACCTCTGGTCCACCACCCGCACCCTTCCAGAACCCACTGTGGTCCAACATTTCTTCATACTTGGCAACCTCTGAGGCAGTGGTTGTGGTAGTGGTGCTCTTTGAGTGGAAGAGGCCTCCTTAGTCCTTGCTAGTTCAGCCTGGAGGTGGGCAACCTCCTCCCTCAGAGCTGACAGTTGCCTGCAAATAGGACAGCAATGCAGTTTCCAGAATGTCTCCCGGAAAACTGCTGCCCCACAGCCAGCATTGCACCACCCCACATGTCTCCCTCACCCTTATAATATACTATATATATATATATATATATATATATATACATACATATATATATATATTATTATTATTATTTTATTATTTGTGGTGTACCTACCCTTTATACACTGTGATGAGTTATTAAAAATATGACAGTTCTGCCCCAAGACCTGTTGAGGAAGTGATGCCAGAACTTTGGCTATAAAGGAAATGCCACGCCTGGGGGTGTGGGGTGTGGGGAAGGCTGGGTGTGGTCCTTAGCCACTGATGACTGTTAGAAACAATCAAATACACAACTGCTCCACCACCCAGGTGAGTACTGTCCTTTATAGTAATTCAACTAACACCACAATTTATTAGACCACTGCTCCTACACAAACCACTCTACTGAGTCCAGGGATAAAAATGAACTCACTCCTCAGCCAGCAGGACACTTTTAAAATTTTGCAAAAATATCTTTCCAAATCCTAGGTCTCAACCCCAGCAATCAAGCTAATTCAGTTGTGTCTCACTCCCTCTGGTTATAAAATAACTACACTTTTAATGGAATCCTGCAATTCTCTGCTTAATGCCAATAAGGAAAAAAAAAAGAAACTTTTTGTAGAAAGCGTAGCTCCCCTTCTTAACAAGTCCCCAACAATATTATTCCTTACCAGGTTTCCAGGTCCTAAATGGAGTTATAGTTTGTTCTTTGCAGTGTAGCAAGGTTCTCAGCTTCCAACAGACAAATCAAAGTCAGTCTGACTGGCTTCTAACTGTGAAGGATGCCTAAGACACCACAGTGATGAAACCCCACCCAGATCCAACTGATTGACTAGTGACACCTGTGATGTAAGCAGGCCTTTCAATGTAGGCACTCTGCTATGTCTGATTCCAATACACAAAACCTTTCAGTGAAACCAGGAGTAAAAACTTAACTTCTCAGCCAGCAGGACACTTTTAAAATGTTGTAAAAATATCCTTCCAAATCCTAGGTCTTAACCCCAGCAATCAAACAAATTCAGTTGTATCTCACTCCCTTCCTGTTATAAAATTACTACACTTTTAATGGAATCCTGCAATTCTCTGCTTAATGCCAATAAGGGAAAAAAATGAAGCTTTTTGTAGAAAGCTTAGCTCCTCTTCTAAACAAGTCCCCAATAATATTATGCCTTACCAGGTTTCCAGGTCCTAAATGGAGTTATAGTTTGTTCTTTGCAGTGTAGCAAGGTTCTCAGCTTCCAAAAGACAAATCAAAGTCAGTCTGACTTGCTGGAATCCCTCTAGTGACCACATGAATGCCACTTTTGGGTAGGGAGCCAGTATCATCCATTCATCCATGGTGAAAACAAGATAAATGTAGTAATTTAGGATGGCTGCCTTTTACTCATCCTCTTCAATTACTTTATTCCTGTCTGACAGACTAATGATTCCTCTTCCATTTTTCCTTTATTCCCTGATGTTTCAAAATAAATGTTTCTCTCCAGGTTTGATTCCCTTGGCAATCCGCAGCTCCATGTCTGCTTTTGCTTCCCTAACTGCACTCTTTGCCGCTCTATTTATCTGAAAATATTCCTCCCATTTTTCCTCCCCCTCATTCTTCTTGAACCTACAGAATGCCTTTGTTTTCACTCTGCTTCCCTTTTCCTCACAGAGAACCATATAGATCTCTTGAACTTATTCCTCTTAACTACTGTCATCATACAAATTTGTGTTGCTTCCTAGATGGCCCCTTTTATTACTTGAGAACTACAACGAGAGAGAGAGCGGCTCCAAATTTATGGTTGTGCCAGTGTATGAGAACAACTGAACAACAAGAAAAACATGGCACCAACCACTTCCAAAATATTTCTGTATTTGTGTGAAAAATTTTTGTTTAGGGAGCTGTTATATCCTTGCATGGCGTTACTGCATTGTGATACGAATTTTTTTCACACAAATACAGAAATATTTTGGAAGTGGTTGGTGCCGTGTTTTTCTTGTTGTTCCCTTTTATTACTTCCCACATCTCTTCCACACCTTCTATATCACCCACCCTGATTAATTTATCCCACATCAACCTTTTCTGTTTTATGAAATGTGCCCCCTTAATGTCCAGGATCTCTGTTCTTGAGTGAGTGTGTTTTTTTTTGTCCCCAGGGTCAAATCAAACCAAACAGAATTATGTTCGCTGTTTGCTAGTGGCTTCTCTACTCTTGTTTCCCCTACTACTTCTGAATTAGTGAGAACCACATCCAGAACGAATCCTTGTCTGGTAGGCTCTTTTACCAGCTGGACTAGCAGGCAATCCTGAAAGTCGTCTGCCATAGCTTGGCTTCTAGAACTCTTTGCTACTGGAACATCCCAATCTACATCTGGCAGGTTTAAATCACTTACTAACACCACTACCTCTTTTCTCATCCCTTTTTATTTCTTCTCCTAGCTTTCTGTCACCCACTTCTCCTTGTGCTGGTGGTTTATACATCACCCCCAGGAGTGGTTTCCTGCCCGCTGCCACTGTGATCTGCACCCATAGTGACTCAGCCGCCTTCATTTCACACTTAATAGTCCCATCCTACACTACTTCAATATCTTTCCTTACATAAAGAGCTACATCCCCACCTTCCCTTCTGTCCCTTCTGAATAGTGAGTACTCTGGCATTCTGAGGTTCCAAATGTTGTTACCCATGGCCCATGTTTCATTGATTGCAACAAGGTACCTCTTAGTATCTATTACCATTGGCTATAGCTCACTAATTGTGGTACCTAGGCTCCTAGCATTGAAGTAGACCCTCCCCAGATACCCTCTGAGCTCTTTGCTCAGTGTTAACAGAAGAAGGAGAAGGGGAAGGCCACAGAAAAGTAACAGGAGCTTTGAATGTGGCAGGTGGCCACTGACACTTTTTTGGAAGAGGGGGTTCTCAAAGGACTCACTAATCTGAAAGTGGACAAAGCAATAGGGCCAGACGGGGTACATCCAAGGGTACTGGAAAGCTTCTGGAAGTACTGGCTGCACCTCTGACAGTCCTAATTAACAGCTAGAAATGCACAAATTTAAAGCACTCATGCCAAAAAATCAAAGGACGACAAAACTACACGGGGGAGCGAGAACCCACAGGTAAATCTACATCAGTGCTTCGTGTCCTCTCCAGGACACTTCATCAGGAGGCAGGGTCTTGACACTCAGGGTCTCTTTTTATTTCATCATATTTAAAGTAACAGTACGTTATTTATTTAGTGCATAACACTGAGCATTCCAAGACCATTTAGCCAAACACCAATAGTAAAAAAAAAAAAAAAGTTTATGAATGTATAATAAAACATTACACTATATTTAAAGTATTAACAATTAAAGCACAGCAGCATTCCATGGGAGATCAGAAGTTATTATTGCAGGTCACTATCCAAACAATCAAAAAGACCCCTAAGAGCAAATGTCACTAAAGCTTGTCAATTGAGTTACATAAAAAAACTCTTTTTCTTTTACACTGCAAAAGTAGATATAATAAATATTTTAATAAACATATTAGAAATCTAAATGTTTAAATATTTCAATACAACAGACAGGCCTTAAAAAAACTGACAAAAACAGATTTCCTAATGAGGGGCAGCTTAGTAAAGTACAACATAAAAAATATATATACGAATGAAAAAAGACTGCCTTTTATAATCTCTTTAAAAGTTTAGGAGATGAAGGAAAAATGTTTTCCTATATATTTATAAACTGTTAAAAAAATATATATATATATATATATATGTAATACAAGGAAGTCTTTATCATTCTATATTATTAATCTATGCAGGAATGTGAAACCCTAGAAATCAATACTGAATAAAATTTATAAAAATGGAAGAATATCAAAACAATCATTGAGTTCTCCAGGGGACATAGTTCTAAGAGTATAAATCCACCTGGATTCTTTCTGAAGTAATAGATGCAATCTATCTCCACCTCTACTTAAGGGCTGCACATGTTCAAGGTCAGAAAAGGAAAATCTATTGGGTTTCCACCTTGGCAGTTTGCAAAGTGCACACCGATAAGTATGTCAGGTTCTGTTTTCAAAATTGCCTGGATGTGTTCCTGCATCCTCTTTTTTAAAGGTCTCTTTGTGCACCCCACATATAGCATAGGACAAGCACATTGAACAACATACACAACATAAGAGGGGACAAAACCTCTTACAGGTACAAAAGCAAAAAAAGAAAGGCAAAGGGAGGGATAATGAGACTGAGGGGGGAAAATGGGGGCCACGTGGAGGATGACAACAGTAAAGCTGACATATTGAACAGGTATTTCTGCTCAGTCTTTACTGAGGAAGAGGAGGGTAATGGATCTGAAGGGAGTACAAGGGGTGGGAATGGTGCAGTAATGGGCACAAGTCCCTTTACACGAGAAAGGGTCCTGAAGGAAATGGAAGTAATAAGAGTTGATAAAGCAATGGGGCCAGATGGGGTGCACCCCAGGGTCCTTAAAGAACTAAGAGAGGTGGTGGCTGAACCTCTGGCAATCCTGTTTAGCCAATCACTGGAGACAGGGGAGATACCTAAAGACTGGAGGACAGCAGATGTAGTCCCCTTATACAAAAGTGGGAATAAAGAGGAAGCAGGCAAATACAGACCATTCAGCCTCACCTCGGTAGTGGGGAAGATGATGGAAACACTACTGAAAGAAAGATTGGTGGAGCATCTGGTTGTCAATGGACTACAGGACCCAAGGCAGCATAGTTTCACCCAGGTGAGGTCATGTCAGACCAACCTCATTGAATTTTCCGACTGAGTGACTAGGGAGGTGGATCAGGGGATGACAGTGGACACGGCCTATCTGGACTTCAGCAAGGCTTTTGACACGATGTCACATAAAAGACTATTACACAAACTGGGGAATATGGGTGTGGGCAGGACTGCAGTATGGTGAGTAGGTAACTGGCTGGGCGGCAGGACACAGACTGTGGTGATAAATGGCTGTCACTCCACAGAGGGAAGAGTGACCAGTGGGGTACCACAGGGATCAGTGCTGGGACCAGTTCTATTCAACATCTTCATTAGTGACATTGCGCAGGACCTAGAAGGCAGAATTTCCCTGTTCACTGATGACACAACGCTCTGTAACAGAGTAGACAAACCAGAGGGTGTAGACAGAATGAGAAGGGACCTGTAGAAACTTGAAGAATGGTCAGGGGTTTGGCAGTTGAAATTCAATGCAAAGAAGTGCAAGATAATGCATATGGGGCACAAAAACCCTGGCACAATATATCAGTTGGGGGTGAGGATATAGCATGCACCAAGCAGGAAAGGGATCTTGGGGTTATCCTCTCTGATGACCTCAAGGTAGGGAAACAGTATGACACGGCAGCAGGTAAAGAAAATAGGGTGCTGGGATGCATAGGCAGGGGCATCACCAGCAGGAAAAGAGAGGTCAGAATTCCATTATACAAGACACTAGTGAGGCCCCACCTGGAGTACAGTGTACAGTTCTGGAGACCTTACTTACATAGGGACATAGACAGGGTAGAGAAGGTTCAGAGGAGGGCAACAAAGATGGTACATTAATTGCATTACAAGTTCTATGAGGACAGGTTGAAGGAACTAAATATGTACTCCCTGGAAGAGAGGAGGGAGAGAGAGGATATGATAGAGACATACAAGTATCTTACAGGGAGGAACAGGGTGCAGGAAAACACTATTTTTAAGTGAAAAAGATGTTCCAGGACTAGAGGGCATGGGATGAAGTTGGAGGGAGGACGATTCAGAGGAAACATGAGGAAGAATTTCATCACAGAATGGGTGGTGGACAAGTGGAACACCCTGCCAGAGGAAGTGGTGGGTGCTGAAACAATCATGGCATTGAAGAATGCATGGGATAGAAAAAAAGGAATTCTGGAGGTCAGGGTTAAGGGGCAACAGACTTCTAGGAAAACATAAAGTGAACTTTCAAGATCAAATGGGCAGACTGGGTGGGCCATAGGCCCTTATCTGCTGAAACTGTCCATGTAGCTATGCATCTATAACATGTTGTGCAAGAGATAAACTGTTTTATCAGCATATTTTTATTTGAGATGGCGTACATAAAGAAACTACCCTGAATACAGTATCAACAAACACTGCACCTGTCACAGCAGAAATTGCCAGATGGTACAGGGGGAGTTAAGTTGAACGACTGGTTTGAATGGATTTTGCATATAGACTATGGGTCAAAATTTCACCAATGTTTTTACCCTTTTTATATACAATCCTGGGGCTGTTTCCCAAAGTTTTAAACAGATTTGTATCACTCTGCAAAACTGGCAGTTAGTTTTTTACTATCTTTGATATCTCAGGTGCCAGTGAGTTAAATTCATTCACAAAGGCAACTGGTTGAACAAGGTCTGATTCTTTTTTTTTTTTTTAGGTTTCAAAAGGGTCTTACATTCAAGATTTCTAGCTTTATTAAATGAATTAGACAAGATGTTATTTTAATAGCCTCTCTGAATGAGACATTCCCTTAAATCCAAGGCCTGTTTTTCGAAGTCTGCATCAGATGAACAATTCCGTCTCAGTCTAACAAACTGGCCATATGGAATGGCATTTTTCAAATGTCTTAGATCAGCACATTTAGCATGCAATAACATTCCCAGATGTGGCCTTCTTAAACATATCTGTTTTCACCAGTTGTCCATCTGTTCCTTTTAGTTTTAAATCCAAAAATGAAATTGAATGTGGCTCCACATCAAAGGTAAACTGTAACCCCAAATCATTTTGGTTCCAAAAATCAACACAAGAGGCAGCAGAATCAATGCTGCCTCTCCAAATGATCAAAATATCCTCCAAATAGTGCCCCCACAAATGTACCTGAGAAAGAAAGGGGTTCCTGCCAGGGTCAAACATCATGGTCCCCTCCCACCAAGCCAAAAAAGATTGGCATAGGAGGGGGCCATGGTGGTCCCCATAGCAATCCCCCTAGTCTGCAAATAAAACTTTTTGTCAAATATAAAGTAATTGCATGTCAAAATAAGGTTCATTACATCCAAAATAAAATCCTTTGGAAAATTCAGAGCCTTAGAATTTTTATTCAAATTATAATCTATTGATGCCAAATCCAAATCATGTCTAATGCTGGCATGTAGGCTAACTGCATCTATAGTAAGCAAATGAAATTTACTGGACCAGACAACCCCTCTAGTTTGGATACAATATCTAGAGACCCGTGTAAATTGCAAATATGAAATAGCGTGAAATAAAATGAATTAGACACTTAAAAACGAAATAAAACGAAATCTGTTCAATAAAACAAAATCTGCAATTTTAAAAAAATAATACTTTTTTGTTACATTTGTGCCTTATTTCTTTGCTTGGCACTGTCAGCGATTGACTCGGCACATCATTTAGCCAGCAACTGACACAACTAATTGCTTTCCTGGCATCCTTTCAAGTCTCCTCACACTGAATGCAGCTGCTCAGGTGATCATAATTACAGGTAATTTAGTGAATTCCCTCGTTGTTAGCCTCTCCGACAACTATTCTCCAACCATACTTAAAACCTACACATTGTATCTTTCGGTTAGTATATGAACAGGTAGCTACTTGGATTTGCATCATTTCTGTAGCCATATTTACAAAATGCCTAAGCCTCACAAAAGTATTGGCCAGAGATTCAAGGAATTCGAAGCTGAGGGAATGTATCTGGCAGATAGCAGCATTTTAATGTGCCAGTTCTGCAACTGCAGTTTGGAGTGGGAGTCGAGAGACACTTCAGTGAAACATTGCCGTTCTGCAGCTCACTCAGAATAAAAAGCTAGAGCTGCGGAGTGTTCACTAAAAACAACCACCCAGTCCACTATTGGGGAGTCGATACAGCAATCTAAGAAGGCTAAATTAGAAAAGACTGCTTTTATTGAGGAGACTGTGTTAATGTGTGCCACTGCTAATATTCCAGTTGAAAAACTGGACCACCCTTCAGTGAGGGAATATTTCAACAAGAGTATACAAGGTAAGATGCAAATTTAGCTGTATTTCATAATTGCAGCATTGTGTACAACTTGAGGCTAACAGTGTGTGAATTGTTTTAGGATTTGGCGACCTACCAACTGCTGACCGTCTTCAGCATGAATATCTTCTGTGAGTGGGCCAGTTAGCAAAAGAAGAGGTGCAATCTGCAGTACAGGGGAAATGAATTGCTGTTATCTGCGATGAAACAACTGACAGTGCAGGACGTTGTGTGCTTGCTGTTTTATTTAAAACTGTAGAAGCAAATAGTAGCATCCATCTTGCTGCCGTTTATTTCTTGGAGACAATGTTTTAGTGCACTGGAAATATTGTTAGGACAACAGGTGCTGCACATGACATGCTGGACTCATAAATTACATATTGTTGGGAATGTATTTTTTGATAACTTAGATCAGCTTAATTCTGTTGCTGCTAAAGTAAAAACACAGTTCTCGTTTTCAAGAAAACTTAAGTCTGCATGTCTATGGTTTCTTAAATCAACATATCCAGAACTACCAGCTATTTTGTACCCACAACCTGTCTTGACTAGATGGAACTCCTGGTTCAGGGCAGTTTTTTATCTAACTGATTATTTAGATGTTCTTAAAGAGTTCTTTAAACAGAGTGATCAGAAATTAGCCAGCATGAAAGCACTGATTAGTTTACTGAAAGATAATGAGTGTTATTCAGTTATTAAATTTCAGTGCAGTTTCATAAAAGCACACTGTGCAACAGTTGCTGATTTAACTACAGAACTGGAGGAAACAAAAATGGCTTGGTCACACTTGATTTTAGCTAAGATACAAATGTTGCAAAGACACTTTGTGATTCGTAAAACTAATGCTGAGACATAGAACATTGTCACAGATATGGAGACACATGTTAGAGACAGGGCAGTTCAACAGCTTAAGCTTGCACTTCAGAAGTCAGTTGAGAAGCTTGAAAAACACATGCCAGCACATTCTCCTACTATAAAATTTCTGACTTATATTAATTATCTTTTTAACCCTGTAGAGATTGGCACACACCCACTAGTGGACACAACTGTTTTAAGACCTTGGATGTCAAATGTGCCTTTGCTAAGAGACATATAGATAAATTATTTTATGCTGTGGTACTTCAAATTTTCTTAAAGTGTAAAAGCAGCTGTGATGAGTAATTCTGATGGCACAGTTGATATTATTATTTTTTTTTTTGCTATGAGATACCAAAATGCACATATCTCCAATACTGCTATCTGCTGCCTAATGTACCCTGTTGTAAGTGTTGATTGTGAATGTTTTTTTCAATAGGTACACACTGATTGTTAGTGTCAGAAGGCAAAACATGAAAAAAGAAAATATTGAATATTGCTGTATGCTTGCTTTTAATACTTAAACACTCAAATACTGCTATAATGATATTTTTACTGCTCTACATATCAATTTATGGTGCTTTTTAAATGGTGTGTATTTTTTGTATGTGAAAAATGATAACAAGAAATAAAAAGAAATTTGGGAAAAATAACAAAAAATAACAAGAAATTCTTAAACTATAGCAAGAAATATTCCAAAAATAATAAGAAATTAATGGGTCTCTAACAATATCCATAGAGTACCTAATATAGGATGTTTGATCCACCACTAATTGTTTAAAAAGTGGTCACCAAAAAAAGATAACTTTTCTGTTACAGAACCATTGCTGGAAATAATGGGTCTACCAGGGGTTTGGTCTGGTCCTTGTGAATCTTTGGTAAAACATATATAGTTGGAATCACAGGATGTTCAACCTTGATGTAAAGTAATTCATTCTGAGTGATCTCCCCACAGTATAAAGCAGTATCCAAAAAAGAGTCAATTCTCTTTTTCAACCACTCTTTGAGGTCCTCACTTAGCCTTCTATAGCTCTCTTTATCGTCCAGTTGTTGATAAATCTCTGATTCATATTTTGATTTGTCCATCAGAATAATCTTACCACCCTTATCTGCCGGTTTAAGTTCAATATTCTCCAAGTTCTTGAGATCATGAAGTGCTTCTTGCTCTGCCTTTGTTAAATTTGTTTTTGTCTATTCCATTTTGAGATAAACAACTGATGGAATTTTTGCATAACTAAAGTCTGATAGGTTATAAGGGCAGTAGAACCATAAGATGTAGGATTAAAGGTGGATTTAGGCTTAAATGAAGTAACGCGAGTTGGAGCATTAGTATTCTGATATTCTAGGTCCATAGCAGCAAGCTGTGTAAGATTAAGATCCAAATCCAGCATATTTAAATCTGTCCCTACATCAGAATTTTCCTCAGCTTGAGATTGATCTGCACTTAAATTTGATCCTGCAGATAAATTAATTAAAATCTGTACCAATAAGAGATCTGATGGGCAAAGCATACCTTCCTGAAGGCTTGACCCCCTCCATAATTTCAGATCTCAAAACATATTGCTTCAAATTCAATTTTCTGAAAAAGAGTCTCAAATCACAGTAAAGCTTAAATTAATTTATTGTAGCATCTATAACAAAACTGATACCATGACTCAGTACATCAATCTGTGTCTGAGTTAAAGTGATAGTTCTGTACTTAAATCAATCACTTGGGTTTCCTGGTCCAGAGATTTTCGACCAAGGTTTTCTCTATATTTATTCCCTCCTCTTCTGCCACGTCTTGCCTTCTGTTTTTTCTTTGACCTATCAGCCCCTGCCAATTTTGTTTGGATAAAATAAATGTTATCTGTTTACCTTGTTGGTTAGAATTGGAGGGTGTAGAGATAGGGGTATCTGATGGATTCACTTTTTTCCCTCCTTTTTTTATTGTCTTTATTTTTATTTCTGTTTATATGTCTCCCCCTTGAATTAGAGAGTGTTATAAATCTGCTTCTACTAATAGATCTACTTGGTCTTTGCCATGAGAAAATTTGATTGTTCTCATAATCTTTTGTATCTCTTATTAGTTTAGTCTGTTTCCACTCCACTATCTCTTTTTCATATAAAATTAATATCTTGCTGAGACTAGCTTCATAAGTTTTAAACAAAGCATTCCCTTGATAGGACAGCACCTGTGTTTTAACTTCCTCAATATCTTGTGTTAAATCTTGATATATTTTTTTCATTTTGATCAACTAAAATATCCACTAAGTTGTTAGAACAAGTGCTTAGTGCTGTTTCCCATCTAGTTTGGTAAATGAGTTTGTAAAAGTCCCCAGCTGGCTCCTTCTCAATGCGGAGACTACATGGTACCCAGACTTTATCTTTATATGTAATTAGAGATGTTTTATTATAATAGACATTAATCTATTTTATCTTCAATTTCTCAAACTTATGGAAAAGTTCTTTGAATGGCAAAATTAGTATCAATATTCCCACAAGTGCTGCTGCCAGCTTCAACTGTTGTATGGTGTCTGGCTGATGCTGCAGTGATTCCAAGCAGGAAAATTTGAGCTGTCACTCTTTGGCACCATCTGTATTAACAGAAGAGGTTACTGCTTGCATTTGCATGCTCTTCAATGATTAAAGTTCCTTTTATAATGTAAACTTTCCACAAAAACACTACAATGCCGAAATCAAAGTTCCAAATAAAAATAAGACTTGTTGTTGTTGTAATCCACTTGATTCTGCAAAGACACCCCAAACTGAAATACTTGTGTTGGCATAATTGGCATCAAAAGTGCTTTGCTGGATATTGCCATCCCAGGTCGCAGAAGCAAAAATATCTCACTTGTAAGAGAGCATGAGAGAATAGACAAAAAAATACATAGATACTAGTGTGTGCCATGGTACTAGCGAGTGCTTTTTTGAAGAAAACAAACAAGAAATGCACAAATTTAAAGCACTCATGCCAAAAAGTCAAAGGACACCAAAACTACATGAGGGAGCGAGAACCCACGGCAATCTACCCCAGCGGTTTGTGTCCTCTCCAGGACACTTCGTTAGGAGTCGGGATCTTGATGCTTAGGGTCTCTTTTTTATTTCATCATATTTAAAGTAACAGTACATTATTTCATTAGTACATAACACTGAGCATTCCAAGACCATTAAGCCAAACACCAATAGTGAAAAAAACAATTACTTTATCTCACATCAGCCTTTTCTGTTTTACGAAATCTTACCCCTTAAAATCCAGTACCTCTGTTCATGAGTGTGTGTTTTTTGTTTTTGTTTTTTGTCCCCAGGGTCTAATCAAACCAAATGGAGTTATGGTCACTGTTTGCTAGTGGTTCCCCTACTCTTATTTCCCCTACTACTGAATTAGTGAGAACCACATCCAGAATGAATCCTTGTCTGGTAGGCTCTTTTACCAGCAGGACTAGCAGGCAATCCTGAAAGTCATCCACCATAACATGGCTTCTAGAACTATTTGCTACTGGAACATCCCAAAACACATCTGGCAGGTTTAAATCCCCTACTACCAGTATTACCTCTTTTCTCACATCTCTTTTTATTTCCTCTCATAGTTCTCTGTTACCCACTTCTCCTTTTGCTGGTGGTCTACACATCACCACCAAGAGTGGTATCCTGCCCTCTGCCACTGTGATCTGCACCCATAGTGACTCAGCCGCCTTCATTTCACACTTAATGTTCCCATCCTGCACTACTTCAATATCTTTCCTTACATAAAGAGCCACACGCCCACCTCCCCTTCTGTCCCTTCTGAATAGTGAGTACTCTGGTATTCTGAGGTCCCAAATGTTGTTACCCATGGCCCATGTTTCATTGATGGCAACAATGTTCCTCATAGTATCTATTACCATTGGCTGTAGCTCACTAATTTTGTTACCTAGGTTCCTAGCATTGAAGCAGACCCTCCCCAGATACCCTCTGAGCTCTTTATTCAGTGTTCACAGAAGAAGGAGAAGGGGAGTGGCCACAGAAAAGCAACAGGAGCTTTGGATGTGGGAGGTGGACACTGACACGTTTTTGGAGGAGGGAGTCCTCAAAGGATTCACTAATCTGAAAGTGGACAAAGCAATAGGCCCAGATGGGGTATATCCAAGGGTACTGGAGAGCTCCTGGAAGTACTGGCTGCACCTCTGACAGTTCTAATTAACAGCTAACTAGAAACAGGAGTGGTTCTGAAGAACTGGAGGAGGGTAAATGTAGTCCCACTTCACAAAAGTGGTAGCAGAGAGGATTGCAATTACAGGCCAGTCAGCCTAACATCAGTGGTGGGAAAGTTAATGGAATCACTGCTGAAGCAATGGATTGTGGAATATCTTGAATCCAATGGGTTGCAAGATCTGAGGTAGCATGAATTCAAGTGGAGAGGTCATGTCAAATGAATCTGATAGATTTATTTGCTTGGATGACCAATGAATTAGATGAAGATGGAGGGGTGGATTTGGCCTACCTAGATTTTAGCAAGACTGTTGACACCATTCCACATAGGAGACTAGTACACAAGCTGGATTGCTTTGGAGTGGGTCCAAAAATGGCAACCTGGGAAAGAGAGTGGATAGGGGATCAGTGACAAAGGGTGTTTGTAAATGGAGTTCACTCTGAGGAAGGGAGGGTGACTAGCAGGATGCGTCAGGGATCAGTAATGGGAGCAGTCCTTCTTAATGCTTTTATAATTGACATTGCACAGGAACTGAAAGGGAAGGTCTGCCTTTTTGTGGATGACACCAAATGTGCAATAGGGTGGACACTTCAGAGGAGGGGTGGAAAGAATTAATAGAGGCCTGAGAAAACTCAAAGAGTGGTTAAGGGTATGGCAGCTAGGTTTCAATTCAAGAATTTGCAAAAATAATGCACTTACAGCACAGAAACCCAGGGGTGGAGCACAAAATAGATGGAGTGGTATAGCTGACCATCAAGCAGGAGAGACCATGGGTAATCATACTGGATGACCTAAAGATGGCCAGGCAGTGTGATAAAGCTAGTGGGATGCTAGGATGCATAGGGAGTGGCATCACAAGCAGAAAGCGGGAGGTGGTGTTTCCCCTATATTGATTTCTGGTAACAACCCCCCCCCCCCCACAGAGTACCGTGTCCAGTTCTGGGACCCATCTTCAGAAGAACGTAGCCAGGGTAGAAGTAGTCCAGAGGAGAGAAACTAAAATGGTGCAGTGTCTACATTAAAAGCCTTATGAGGAGAGACTAATGATCCTCAATATGTATATTGTGGAAGAGGGAAGGGTGTGTGTGACAGAGACCTTCATATACTTCACATGGAAGTATTTTTCAGAAAAAAGGAGCTCAAGAACAAGTGGAAATGCTATGAAGCTGGAGGGGGAAACTTAAGAGAGATGTGAGGAAGTACTTCTTCACAGAAAGAGTTGTAGATTCCTGGAACAGCCTTCCAACTGAGGTTGTGAGGGTGGAAACAGTGACAGGATACAAGATTGCATGGGATAGGCAAAAGGGAATCTTAGTGGAAAGGAGTGTGGGGATGGAGAAAGGTGGAGATCACATAGGGTCTGTGGTGATATGGTAGGTAGAAAAAATGGACAGACTCGGTGGATCAAGCAGTCCTTATCTGCCACCATATTCTATATTTCTGTGTTACAGTACTCTAAAATGACAATCTGGAGCACAGTTTTTGTAATTTACAGTCCCAGCTGCAAGTGTTATGGTGCAAAAATCATGCAAATACAGCTCATACCCAAATGAAAACTGCCAAACACAATTACCTGTCCAAATGCTTCACCCTACCTCAGGCGTGTCCTCAGGTGGCCACTGGGGTTGGTGGTTTATAACTGTAATAAAGTACCCATTGTAGCTGCACTACAACTGTGTCCATAATTTGCTGAGTATGAACAATTTTCTCTGGATTATTTTGGAAACTGGTAAATTTTTTATATGTGGAAACAAAAAAATAAAAGTCATTCCAAATGCAGAACACTGTGCTCACAGATACCATTGCAAGTTGGTAGCACTTAAAAGAAGAAGAGGATGAAGGTATCAGGTTATAATAGTGCTACCATAATAGCGCCCAAGAAGTCAGCACTAATCTGAAGATCACTACCACAGACAGCGATAGGGGATTTGCAGCACTATGCAGTAAGCACTCCCCTGGTCGCTGTCCATGGCATTAGCAGAGCACAAGGGCAGATGGAGTCCAGAGGTTGGCTGAGCTGCTCCTGTGGTGTGGAAGGCTGAGGCAGTAGAGACTAAGGTTCTAATCCTGGTCTCCTTCCGTTTTGCCATTGAGGACTTTGATTTTTTTTTTTACAAGGGGTTGTGGAAACAGTATTCCATGGCCCCACAAATTTTGTTTTGCCCTATGATCAGCTCCCCCTGGAGTTAGGATCCTTTAGTTTGGGAGGCTCTGCCCCATGAAGAAAAAAAAACTGGTGGCATTTTTACCACGTGGTTCTCAACCATGCTGTTCTAGTCAGCAATGTTCCGACCCAGTGCTGAGAAAGAAAGTAGTGTGCTTCAGGATTGCTAAGGGTGATTTATACAATGTCTGTAGCAATACAATTGTCCAAATAAATTATTTATTTTCATGTGTGACAGGCCTGAGGTGGAAATTAATCATTTATTTCAATCTTAGGTGGTTTATTAGCATTTATATCCACTTTAGACTGGCCACAAAGGAGACCTTAACCAATGGGAGAGAGCTTGCACAATGTCTGATGATACCATAACAGCATCTGCTGCAATTAAAAGCAGAGCAATGAAATCAAACAGAAACAGTAAAATCTTCATTGAAAGAACTAATCTTGCTAGAGTCGTGGTCACTGTATAAATTGCATATGCCATAGGCTGTCTAAAAATATTACATTAATTTTCATCTGCAGGGTTGGAGTTGAACAGACATCATTCATGGTTCTGCCACTTGTGAGGTAATAGAGTTCAAAACTTGAAGATGAAAATAAATGTGATATTCTTAGATAGGTCATGGCATTTCCTATATTTATTTATTTATTTAGTTGAAAAGTAGTAACTAGGAAAGGTGTAGTGATCCAAGGCTCGATTCCAGGTGTGAGCCTGGGGTAGATGGAGGAGGGATACGGTAGTACAACAAACACAGGATCAGTGACAGAGTAGAAAGTAAAGTGTATAGAGTACAACTAATAAGGTAAAAGTACTGTAACAATTGTAGTATAGCATTTGTGTGCAATAAAGTGACAACAGCGGAGGTGGTAAATAAATTACAATAACTGTGGAGTAAAGTTTAGTTCAGGCAGTGGTAGTACAGGTGAGCGCACATCTGTAGCAGAAGTGTGACAGGGGCTAATAGAGGTAGTGGTCAGGTGGAGGATTGGCAGAAGCAGGATGGAGAAGGCTGAAACTTTAGGTGGTGTTTAAAGAAGAAGGGAGAGGTAGAGAGAGATGAAGAGTTGAAAGGTGCATGTTCCAGAGGGATGTAAGGTGATAGGAGAAAACAAACTGCTCAACAGAGGAGTGTGGATAGGGAAGGGAGAAAGTGTGAGAGTTTCTGGAGTGAAGGTAGTATAAGGTAGTGGGGAGGGAAGAGAGGAGTGAGGAGCTATATGGAGGAAGGGACCCCAACCAGTATTTGAAAATGAAGGATGCACAGTAGGACTGGCTATTAGAGGGGAGAAAGGGGAGAGAGAGGAAGGAGTAATGGGACCAATGGTGAGTGCAAGAAGAGAGTTAGTAGTGAAGCCCCAAAAGGTTTTTAGATGGTGTCCAGTCTGGTGAGGGAACAGGAGAGGACAGTGCCATAGAAATCACCCACATAGTCAAAGACGTGGAGAATCACTTTGGTGACAAATTCACAGCAAACCTGGGCAGAAAGGCAGTCCTTTGTTTCAGCACAGAGTACTTAGCTTGGGGAAGACCTTGGAGTGGATGGTATTGATCTGGGCAAAGAAATCAAGACTGCTATGCAATCAAATAACAAGGTACTTCAAGAAGCAGTCCACTTCATTAAGGGTGATTTCCATGGTGGCAAAAATGGGAGGGGGCAGTAGCCTAGCCAGTTTCTGCCTGATACCAAAAGTCATGGACACTGCTTTTTTTCAGTGTTGACTCAAAGTTAGTTGGAGTGAAACCAGTAAAGGACATTGTGTAAATCTTGCTGGAGTGAGGCTACCACTGCTGAGGAAAAGGAGTGAAAAGTGTAGATTACTGTGCTATCTGCATACATATTAATACGTGAGTTGGGACATGCAGAAGGGAAGTCATTTAGGAAGTTAGAGAAAAGGATGGGACCAAGGATGGAGTCCTGTGGAACCCCAGTCTGAATAAGAAGAGGAGGGGGTAGGCACCTCCAACCTGTACTAACTGCAGACAGCCTGAGAGGTAGGAACAGAACCAGTCAACAGAAGAACCTGATAGGTTGTCAGAGCTCAGCTTGTCCAAGACGAGGAGGCAGACCACCGAGTCAAAGGCTTTAGTCAAGTTGATGAAAAGTGCTGCTGTGATGTGCCCCTGATACATCTCAGTGAAAATGGAGTCAGTGACCCACAGCAGGGAGAAGATTATGGAGTAGTGTTCTGAAAAGCAGATGGGGAAGGAGAGAGGTAAATGAAGGAGTAGAGGAAGTTAATAAGCCTGGAGTAAACTAGTTTCTCTTGCAGCTTGGCAAGAGTAGGGAGAAGGATTAAAGGATGGAAGTTGCCTGGGAAGAGAGGTCACCCCCTTTGCCAAAGGGGAGAACCTTGACAATCATTCAAGATTAAGGGACAGCACAGAGAGATAAGGACAGTTTAAGAAGGTGAGTAAGGGTGGAGGTGATTCCAGGAGCAGAGAGATAAAGAAGTTTAGGATCCAGACCACTGGAACTGGTTTTAGGCAGGTTGAGAGAGCAAATGGTGAGCAAGGTTCCCTGAGGAGTTACAGGGGAGAAGTGAAACCCTGGGACCAGTGGGAAAAAAAGGAAGATGGAAGAGACTGGAGAGATGTGCCAAGAAGAGGGGGAAGAACACAAGTAGTAACAAATTCATTGAAGTGAGCAGCAGCAGAAGGAGGGTCATAAATAAGTGAAGAATTTGACACGAGGATGGGGAGGCAAACTGGGTGGGGGTGTGTCAAAAAGAGAGTGAATAACATTCTAGAATTTAGATGGGGAGTTAAGGTTGTTCTAGAGGTTAGTTTTAAAGCAGATAGATTTAGCAGTGTGGACAGCCATCATGTAATTGCCACTAATGAAGTCCCAAGTGACTGGCAGTCTACTTCAGTAGTGCCCATCCATAAGAAGGGGAAAAAAGGTTAATTATAAGATCTACTGACCCATGAGTCTAACCTCATTACCAGGTATGTTTCTTGAGGCTATTATTAAAGATCAAATCATTTAACATTTAAAGGACCAAACCTAATAGACACAGAACAACATGGTCTCACTTGAAAAAGGTTGAGTATGACAAACCTGCTGTATTTCTATGGGTGCATTTCATCAACATTAGACAGAGGCATGCATAGTAGCTGTATTTTTTTCAGTTTCTCTAAGGCATTCAACACAGTTCCACATGGGCTATAATCCAGAAAATGGTGAATTTAGGCATCAGTCCTAATACTGTAAATTATACAATGGCAAGAAAGAATCCTGCTCCCTGATTGGTCAGACTGGGACTAGAGCTGGGATATTTTCCCCAACATAACATCCTGGCTATAGTTTCAGTACACTCAGGACCGCATCAATTTTTGAAAAACATCACTCTGCAACTGTCCCTATGAGTATCTTCATCTGCTTGTTATCAGCGCTCACCCACCCGCTAACAATCTGTGTCCTCACCCCACTAACAATCGGAGCACCGCCCCTCCTCCAAACTTCAAAACTAAAACAAAATCCCCACATTGCTATCCCATTCTGTTTTTTTTTCCTTCACATGAGGCTTACCCATTGACTTTCTCGCCAATGCTGACACAATCTCCTTCACAAACAGTTATCGCTTGCAGCAGCACATCCACAGTACAGCTGTCACTCCAGTAAAGAAACTGTGCTGTCCCCACCTTCCTTTAAACAAACGGAGGGAGCAGATGTCTTTAAAAACACAATTTTATTTTCCCTGCAATGACCTGCCAACAGGAACTAACAATGCTATAACAATAAAGAAACTGTCAGCGCATGTGCTGTTTAAAGTATCATGCTCCACGTACCTTTCCTCAGCTCTGTTTTCCTTTCCCCACACACAGTCAGCATAAGTTTCCAGCTTCTCCTGTTTTCAAACCATACAAACATGCAGCAGTTTATGAAAGTGGAAACCATCAGTTTCAGGGCTCGGGGGGACAGCATACCAAAAGAAACTCAGTAAAATGTGCAACACAAAGTATGGGGAAGGAGTTGTGAAGCAGCATCTCCACCTGCAGGACAAAACTGAAAATCTACGCTATTTTATCCCTATGTATACCTACTCATTAAAAAAAAAAAATATATATATATATATATACTTTGAAATATATACATACAGTATATATATATATATATATATATATATATATATATATATATATATATATATATACTGTAGAATTGGAATACTGCACTGTAGGCTGGGAGTTATGTTGGGATAACATCCCTTTTCAGGTGTCGGATGCCCTCGGCCTGTGGCCTCAGCTCAACCACCCAAGGCGGGATGTTATCCCAGCATAATTCCCACCATGTTGTGCATTATTCCTTTAATGGACCCAAGCATGGCTTGTTAATAAGATCCAAAAGGTTAGTATTACTGGGTAATACTCAACCAGCAGTTATGTAATGAGCAGTGTACCGAAAGGATCAGTGTTGGGCCCAGTGTTGTTCAAATCTTTGCTGCTGAATTGTGTGTACAGGTTGATAACTGGCAAGCAAGTACTCTGATGATACAAAATTAGCCTGTGTGGTTGCACTCCTGAAGGCAAAGTGTCTATTCAAGTAGATTTACACAAAATCCAAAGATGGGCAGATAAATGGGGAATGATTTCAACATTGACAAAATGCTGTGTAATGCACTTGAGAAATCAAGATCTTAAACATATAAAAAGTCTAGGATATAATATTCTTAGAGAGGCTGAATATGAAATGGACCTGGGGGTAATAATGAGCAACAACTTAACTTCCATAGACCATGGTGTCATCCTAACAGCCAAAGCTAAACATTTATTGTGGACAATTAGAAGAAATTCTAAGAGCAAAAAGTGAGGATATTATTATGCTACTTTGCAGAACATATATTAGGCCCATTCTGGATCATGCGAGTCAAGCCGGGTGCCCTCTTAATAAAAAAAATAGATAAGATTGAAAGAGTACAATGCCAGGCAACTAAAATGATATATAACATCAGACACCTTAGTTATACTGATTGTCTAAAGCACCTTAAATTAGTGTCCTTAGAAACTAGACGAATGAGAGGTGACTTGTTACTATGCTATGATATTATACAGGATGACTACCTAATCAATGAATTAGGTCTAGAATTTAAAAACATTGGTGCCTATGCACGAATGTGTGAAAAATACGTGCAAAACCGTCAGATCCATGGTGTGTAGCTACGCAGCACAGGCACCCTGGATACATGGCATTCATGAATGGGAATGTGGGATGCATGTACATGAGGGGCAGGATGACAGGGCACATGTAGCAGAACACACAGCACCCAAAGGCATGCCAAGGATACGCGGACCCTCCCTTTGACCCTGCCATATAAGGGCATGGTCCCACCCTGCACAATGGCACCGAAGTGAATTCCGAGTAACTGACCAAAGCATAGGCAATGGCAGAGATTGACAGAGTTGCAGAGGGTGATCTCCATCCCTGGGCAACTGGGAAGCCCAGGCAGGCAGACAGTGCCATGGGCATATCCTGACACGGGGTGGTGAATGACCCAATGCACCAAATATCATCAGCGGCCAGGTGGTGTCCATGGTGAGTGACATCTCTGCTCACTACAGCAGACTGTATGGAGCCCAGCCATTGACAACTGCCGCTGAGGTCAAGGCTCACCTGTGACTAGACATACAGGCCAGCATTAACACCGCCGGGCTGGAGGTCAGGACACTATCGGCCATTAAACACAAATGGTGAGACATGCCCATTGCAGTGAAGAAGAAGGTTGCCAGAAATACACAGACATGGCTGGGCACTGGAGGTGGCCCACCCAGCATTGACAGCCAGCTGACTCTTGCAGAGAGGATGGTGGCAGACACACTCACAGATGTCAGTGTCCATGGTGAGGTGCAAGGGATGGACACTATGGAAGGTATGCATGCAATGTCTGGGCTAGGGTACCCCAGGGATGTAGTGGCATGCATGACCTAACATTCATGTGTTGCACCCACAGACACAGTCACAGATGGATGTGCGACAGCTGGGACAATCACGCACAGCCTGAATATGCCGGCTGCTCAGGTGGGACGTGATTACATTAGGCAGGAGGAGCAAGGCACAGGTGAGTACCTGTGGCACATGCACCTCAGAAACAGGTGACAGCAGGGGACAACAACAGTCGTAGTAATAACACCATGTCCCCTTTGGCATTGAGCTTGAGTCAGAGGCACAGCCAGAATCCGAAACAGATGTGGACAGCACAGCAGAGGCATTGGATGAGGGGATACAGGAGGCCTGTGAGGTGCTGGAAGGTGGATGCATCAGCCATGTGCACTAGCTGACACCAGGACAACAGGCACCGATTGGCTCTGAGGGTCTGTGTGCCAGCACCACCACAACAACCTGTACTGAACTACAGACTTACGATTGCAAGACCAGGAGAGGAATGACACTGCCATGTTTCATGGACAGTGGGGACGAGGGTCCCTCATCATATCCTCTGGATTGCAAACAATTCTGTGTAGCAATGCCTTCATGGCAGCCCAGTATCAGTAGCTCCAGCAGCTGGAGTGGGACAGGCTGGAGGCACAGAGCCGCAACATGGAGACTGTGGTGGCCCTGACTGGCAAGGTGCATGACATGCAGCATGGCATCGACTGACTTGCTGATGCACATGAACTGCTTGTGAAACACCTAATCAGCCAGAATGCACAACCTGCATGGGCTGCCCACACACACACCCATGTGGCACACGCACAACCACAGGTGTCCCCCGGCATGGCCATCCCAGAGAAGGAACTGGACACACTGCACTGCAGCATGGACAGCACACATGTGGACCTGCTACTAGACACAGGCATGGTGAACATGCAGCACACCAAGACATGGAGCATGAAGGAGCAAGACCCTGACACCGACTGAACACAGGGGGACACACAGGGCCACATCGACAGACAGATTCCACCGGATGAGGATGCCTTGGCAGGCCAGATCTCTGACTAGTCCCAGCCCAACAGTTGCTAGTGGGCAGTGATCCAGCCACATGACCCAGTACAGAGACTGGGAACATGGTCCTTGGCATGCTTATGGGCAAAACCCTATGAGACACAGGGACAGTGACACAAAACCTGCTGCCCCAACACACACGTGTACCATAAAAATGATATGAGTACACATTGGGCCCATCACATGCACCCCCCCCACAACGGATGGTCACTCAATGCTTGTTCTCATCATCCCACAACCCACGACCCATGGTGGACATGGCATACATTGAGTCCCGACATATACAGGTCCCTGTCAGGCACACAGATGGATGGCCTCGCATTGCGGACACATGCACTTCAGTGCCACAGCACATGGCACATGACCATCTCTCCATCAGCGTGTTGACAGTACCGCACTACCACTGGAATGTACCCTGGACATGGGTGTCATGTGCCACACAGCCACCAACCATCACCTGACCATGGCATGGCTCTCCAAACAGTACTTCAGGTGGTGTGTCAGGCTGTGGAGCTCAGCATGAGCACATTATCTCACTTGGCCTTATTATGGAGCATGACAATGTCAGTGAACACCTTGCAGGCCCTTCCTCATGACAGCAGGATTGTTCCCTTGTATAGTCCAGGCAATGGAATCACATCTTCAATAGGCTGATGGTCCTCCCTATAATGTTCCTGGTCTTCCAGTGGGCATGATCGTAGACCTCTTCCACAACATTGTAGGGCGCCAGTATTGGTGTCATCAGAAAAGGGCACAATGGGTATCAACTGTCACCTGTTCATGGGTCATAGAGCATTTGATGTGACATGCATGCAGATGTAAGTATTGCAGTTACACACACTGTGGCAACACCATGCTCACCAAACAGACAGCCGTCCAGGTGTTTGACACACAGCATGACACCAAGTCATGAGGCGTCCCATATGTACATGTTGTGGCATGATCCCAGGTACTTAGCACATCCATTAGTAAACATGTGATCAGCATCACACACCACCTGACAGTTGACACTGTGAAAGCCCTTTCTGTTCCTATATGCCTTTTATGTACAGAGGCATATAGGAATCTAAGCACTCAATGATAAGTTTAAATGCTACATTGACAAGCATTTAAACTAGCAAAGGGGGGTGGCAGGCCAGCAAGGAGGGTACCTACTTGCTCACCCCCCACAGCTAGCAGTAGAACCAGTGAACCAGAGGAGTGGCTATCTCTGCAAAGCAGTGTGCAAAAGATGGAGATTAGTGCCCAAGAGGTGGATAAGCAGAACAGGGGCAAAATTCAGCAGAAGGGCAGACAGCAAGGAGAACCAGGGATAAATGACAACCAAGGAAGGGGCTGGAGTAGAACAGTGAAACAGTCTAGGGAGGTCAGATCATGGAAAGCCATGTATGCAAATGCCAGGAGAGCCTTAGCAACAAGATGGAAGATCTGGAGGCTGTCATGGTGCAGTCAGATCTGGACATTGTGGCCATCACTGAAACCTGGTGTAATGATAACCACCACTGGGAGATGGCCATACCTGGCTACAACATATTCAGAAGAGACAGAGCAGGCAGGAAGGGAGGAGGAGGAGTGGCACTGTATGTAAAAATGACATAAGGGCCACAGAGATCCAGGAGGAACAAAATGGGAGAGATACTGTGGGTTAAGCTGGAAAGGAAATGGGGACAGCCATCCAGCACAGGTGTGGTCTATAGACCACCAGCCCAGGAGGAAGAAACAGATAGGAGTTGATGCTAGCCATCCAAAGGATGGCAGACAAGGTGAGGTACTACTGGTTGGAGACTTCAATATTCCAGACGTGGACTGGAGCATCCCAGCAGCAGCATCAACTAGGAGCAGATTTATCCTGGACTCCTTCAGGGTGCCTTCCTCAAGCAACTGGTCATGGAACCAACTCAGCAGAAGGCAATACTGGACCTTGTGCTCACAAACAGGGACAGTGTGATGGGGTAACAGTGGGGAGCACCTGGGAAACAGTGACCACCAGTCATTGTGGTTTGAAATCACAGAAACAGCAGAACCAAACCACACAAAACATGTATCCTGGATTTTAGGGGGGCAGACTTTGGGAAAATGGGGAGATACTTGAAAGAGGCATTAAGGGGAATGGGACAGGAATCAGGGGTTGAGGAACAGTGGGCAGTATTTAAAATGGGGATTACAAGAACAACAGAATTATGCATTAAGCAGGTTAGCAAGAGGAAAAGGAAGAGGAGACCATTATGGTTTTCCAAAGAGGTAGCAAAGAAACTGAAAGCCGAAAAGATTGCATTCAGGCAATACAAAACGACACAGGCAGAAGGGGATAGGGAGAAGTACCAGGAGAAGCAAAGGGAGGCAGGGAGGTCAGTAAGGGAAGCCAAAGCTCAGACAGAAGAACACATTGCAAAATCAGTGGGTAGAGGGGACAAAACCTTTTACAGGTACATAAGTGAAAAAAGAAAGACAAAGGGAGGGATAGTGAGACTGAAGGGGAGGGTCGTAGCGTGGAGGATGACAACAGTAAAGCTGACATATTGAACAGGTATTTCTGCTCAGTCTTTACTGAGGAAGAGGAGGGTAATGGGTCTGAAGGGAGTACAAGGGTGAGAATGGTGTAGAAATGGACACATCCCTTTACACGAGAAAGGGTCCTGAAGGAACTGGAAGTAAAGAGTTGATAAAGCAATGGGGCCAGATGGGTGTACCCAGGTCCTCAAAGAACTAAGAGAGGTGGTGGCTGAACCTCTGGCTATCCTGTTTAGCCGATCACTTGAAACAGGGAGGTACCCAAAGACTGGAGGACAGCAGATGTAGTCCCCTATACAAAAGTGGGAACAAAGAGGAAGCAGGAACTACAGACCAGTCAGTCCCCACCTCGGTAGTGGGAAGATCATGGAAGCACTACTGAAGGAGAGGTGGAACATCTGGTTGTCAATGGACTACAGGACCCAAGGCAGCATGGTTTCACCAGGGGAGGTCATGTCAGACCAACTCATTGAATTTTTTGACTGGGTGACTAGGGAGGTGGATCAGGGGAGGGCAGTGGACATGGCCTATCTGGACTTCAGCAAGGCCTTTGACACTGTGCCACATAGAAGACTATTACACATACTGGGGAATATGGGTGTGGGCAGGACAGTAGTGTGGTGGGTAGGTAACTGGCTGGGTGGCAGGACACAGAGGGTGGTGGTAAATGGCTGTCACTCTATAGAGGGAAGAGTGACCAGTGGGGTACCACAGGGATCAGTGCTGGTACCGGTCCTATTCAACATCTTCATCAGTGACATTGCGCAGAACCTAGAAGGCAGAATTTCACTGTTCGCTGATGACACAAAGCTCTGTAACAGAGTAGACACACCAGAGGGTGTAGACAGAATGAGAAGCGACCTGCAGAAACTTGAAGAATGGTCAGGGGTTTGGCAGTTGAAATTCAATGCAAAGAAGTGCAAGATAATGCATATGGGGCACAAAACCCTGGCACAATATATCAGTTGGGGGGTGAGGATATAGCATGCACCAAGCAGAAAGGATCTTGGGTTATCATCTCTGATGACCTCAAGGTAGGGAAACAGTGTGACAAGGCAGCAGGTAAAGAAATAGGATGCTGGGATGTATAGGCAGGGGCATCACCAGCAGGAAAAGGGAGGTCATAATTCCTCTATACAAGACACTAGTGAGGCCCCACCTGAGTACAATGTACAGTTCTGGAGACCATACCTCGTAAGGACATAGACAGGGTAGAGAAGGTTCAGAGGAGGGCAACAAAGATGGTGCATGGATTGCATCACAAGTCCTATGAAGACAGGTTGAAGGAACTGAACATGTACTCCTGGAGGAGAGGGAGGGAGAGGCGATATGATAGAGACATACAAGTATCTTACAGGGAGGAACAGGGTGCAGGAAAACACTATTTTTAAGTGAAAAAGATGTTCCAGGACTAGAGGGCATGGGATGAAGTTGGAGGAAGGACAATTCAGCAGAAACATGAGAAAGAATTTCTTCACAGAACGGGTGGTGGACAAGTGGAACACCCTGCCAGAGGAAGTGGGGAAGGGCTGAAACAATCACGGGATTTAAGAATGCATGGGATAGACATAAAGGAATTCTGGAGGTCGGGGTAAGGGGCAACAGACTTCTAGGAAAACAAACTGAACTTACAAGCTCAAATGGTCAGACTGGGTGGGCCATAGGCCCTTATCTGCTGACACTGTCTATGTATCTATGGTGTCTGTATGGCAATATGCGGGTTGTCTACTGCACCATAGATGTTCAGAATTCCATGCATGGCACAGAATGCTAGCTTCATGGCACATACATTGTCCTCCACTGTGGGGAACCTGATGTGGTCATGTATGTGTGCGAGCAGGGCATCCATCACCTGCACCACTGCCTGGGACATGGATGACTAGCATATGACCACAACATCCCGAGTCTCACGCTGGAAGGAGCCAGATGCATAGTATAACAAGGTACTTAACATCTTGGTTTCCAACAACATCATCCTGGATCACCATGTCCATGGGGCAATGCTGTCTTGGACCATGTCACACAGCTGTGGGACCACAGCCCATGAAAGTCTGAATCTCTGGATGCAGTGTGTGTCCCTCATGGTGGCTGTACCTAGATACTGTTTGAAGACTCTTGGCCATGGTCCCACATGCCTCCACCACTGCATCTCTGCATTTAGCAGGTGTACATTCATCAGTAGTCTGGGACACATCCTCCACCTACATTACCGTTTCTGGTCTTCCTATACACATACTGCCCCATCCTCTTTATCCTGCCCTGCTCAACTGTGTGTACCTTTAAGTGGGTGTACTGTGTCTCATGTATGTGATGCCTGTACCTGTGCAGGTGATGTGTGGACACACACACATACACACACACACACACACTGCCCCGTGCTGATTTGGAGCTTGATGACAAGGAGAGTGTTTTACTGTGATGGCAGCTTCAGCTAATTCATGAAGTTGGCAGTAATCAGAATAGCTTTGGAGGGTGTTGAAGGACACCTATACCAACCACCACAGTGGTGGTATCCTGTGGCAGATGCAGGGCCATAACAGGGTAAGTAGCATACCTGCAGGATGCATTGTGGAGCAATGGGGAGGTGGCCACTGACCACGGTGCTAATAGTACATTTCCTTTGTGGCCCCACAGAGGATCACCCAGGACTGCTACACCAGATTTGAGCTGACACAGGTGGAACAGCCAGATGGGGCACCTTGTGTTGTTTGTACCTCCCCACACCATTGCAGGTGGTGGCTCCTCAGGAACAGAGGGTACCTGTCTCTTCGGCTGGAGGGTGACGAGGTGCACTATATGACTGATGGCACCGTGGTATGGCATGTGTCTGTGCCCTCAATGGTGAGTACTGGGAATCATGTGATGTCCACCTTGTGCCCATGGCCGGGCATGACACTGTTCCATACACATGTCATGGGATTTTACAATGTATGTCATTTTCATTCCAGTGCTACAGGGGACCCATACACTGCCTTGTGCTGCTGCCATTTGGCACTGTCTACGACACCAGCACTAATGACACAGATGGCAGCCAGGATGAGAAGGACTAGGAGGATGTGAACCACAGGTGGTGCTAAGTGACATTGTGCCTGCATAACGTGGTACCCCTGCATGGTGGGCATTTGAGTGTGGACTGGGCATGTGCCCCATGTTGTTATTTTGCCACTGCAGAGATTTGGTTGTTTCTTATAATTATGTTTATGCTTGATTTATATTTCATTGCTGTGATGTGTACTGTATGTCAGTTTCTCATGAAAAACTTTTTGCCATCACACCTATGTGGTTACTGTCTCATGGGCTGTGGGTGGGTGGCTGGCAGGGTGGAGTGATGGGTGTTGGTGGGAGGGCCATGGTTGTTACATCTCAGGGATGGGGCTGGGGGTGCCCTTGTGGGGATGGGCATCATGGGTGCTGGTGCAAGTGTCCTGCATGTGTGCCACATGTGCCACACACATTGCTCGCATGCAGGTTCAGCCATTTGCAGTTGATATGCATTGGGGGTGGCAGTGACGGTGATGGTAATGGTGTGCACGCATCTGGTTCACTGTGCATCATTCCCATGCTGTATTTATAGGGTGTTATGTAGTGTTCCATCTGTGTGCCAGTGCCATAGGACCACATGGATGTGCCTTGTCCAGGCATTTCCAATGCATGCCACTGCACCCTTGGGCATTCCGGGACTGTCACTCAGCCAGTCTCCACCATGTCAGAGTCCCACTGAAGGATGAGCTTCGGTTATCCTAGTGTTGTTTGTGGTGGTGCCATGCCACATACGTTGCCACAGCTGGCTTTGTCACTGCTCCTTGATGTTTTCCTTTCATGTGTGTGCAGTGGCTTGCACTGACATCTGCCCATGGCCAGCACCACACACATGCTTTGCAGATCACACATGGTCTGTGTGCCTGCCATGCTGTGTAGTTGCAGTGCATGCCCCAAGGTCAGTGTTGCATGGACATGTGCATCCTGTCCAGGTGTGTCTGCCCTTGCCCCTGCCCCTCGCCATGCATGCCCCTTGCCACATATTTTCCCCTGTGAGGTATGGCACATATGCTCCAGTGCTTGTCCCAGTTTGTGGGATGGACGGGTGTGTGGTGTTCTACACATGTGCACTGGGTTATGGCCATGCAGATCAGTGAACCTTCCAGTTTGCTCTGCTGCACTGACATCTACAGCAGCCCTTCCCCTACCATAGGTGTACGCAGCCATGCTCCCACATACATGCCATGTGTTCCAGGTGCAGAGCTGTAAGAGGATGGACTATGCAGGCTCCACCATGCCCTTCATGCATGCCTTGCCTTCGGGACATAAACATAGTTTACACATAGCTGCCTACGCCTGCTCTCTGTGCACATCTGTGTACACCGCATTGGCTTCATGCATCGGGCCCAATAAGCTGAGTGTCAGAAGCAATCCTCTAAAAATCAGGCCACAAAAAAATATCATACCAACAGGATGAAGGGTTTCACCACCCAATGAACTGTAAATCCTTGGAATAAATTACCCACTGAAATGATTGTTAGCAACTACAAGACAAAATTAAAAAATTAGCTTAGTAAACATATATTGGAAGGTAATGATGTATCATACTACAGATAAATGAAAGGAGCTCATATGGGCTTATGGCCTTCTTTGCTCCGTTACCGTCTTTAGTATACACTTTAATAAGATTCAGGCTTCCTGTAGGACATGAAGTCAAGCAGGAAGTGGGATAATTTGAAGCAGGTCCAAGGCTGGTCAATGAGGTCAGGCATGATCCTGGGGTGGTGGGATCCTTTGACCCAAGATTTTCTGAGAGTGGCACGCTTGTTCCATATATGTGTAAATATGAAATGGAATAGGTGAAGTGCAATACAATGTGAGTGGCGGAGATGTTGAGGGACCAATCTATTGCAGCAAGATCATTTAATGGGAGTCAGTGTTGAGAGACCAGATGTACCTGGACCAAATGTATTTGGAGGGGAATGGAAGGAGTCAAACTTCAATAATGCAGACTGTCATAGAGTGGTCACTGAAAGTGTCTGGCAGAATACCAGCTGCAACAATTTGGTGGGGCTGTGAGGAAAGAACCCAGGAGGGTGTGGTTGGGGAAGTAAGGATTGGGTCTGGTGGGTTCGGTGATAGGTTGGGTGATATTTTGGGACTTCATGCTGTAGAAAGCTGGCCTGGAGGCCAGGGTGATCTACTTGATATTGAAGTCCCCAATGAGAATGAGTTCACTGGAGGACTGGGAGGCAAGAGCAGAAACAGAATCAACCAGAGAAGGGGAGCATTTTAAGGGAGGCATATAAGTCTCGAATGAAGATGGCTAAGAAGGAAGAAAAGGTGATCTTGGCAGGCAGAAACACATGGGAAGAGGGTGCTAATTCCCTTGGAGAAATAGAGCAAGAAAGGTTCTGGTGAACACAGAGGGCAACACCACCACCCCGTTTGCCGTAGTGTTGCCTAAAGAGGTGAGCCATGCAGTGGCAAGCAATAGTCAAGTGTTCTGGATGAAAGTCATGATTCTGAAATGCAGAGAGGTCAAGAGAGTGCTGGGAGGTGCAGATGTTAAGAAGATCAATTTTAGGGAGAAGGCATCTAGCATTAAGATGGACTATGCCAAAGCCTTTGGGAGTAGAGGAAGGTGAGGGAACACAGGGAGAGAGGCCAGGGTTATGTTCCACTTTATCAGCAAAGAGTAGTAGTAGTAGGATAATAAGTAGAAGGATAGAGTGGGACTTGTGTCCTCTGGGTCATGGAAGGGGGAGAAAGGGGAAGAGAAAAAGTAGCTTTGTGGAGGAACTCAAAATTTAGGGAGTGGAGGAAAGAAGACCAGGGTGAATAGAGGAGGGATGGAGAAGGGGTGGATGAGAGGAGAGTGGGTGATGAGGGGAGGCAGAGAGTGAGTTCAGAGGTAGAAGGCAAAGGACAAGGCAAAAAAAGGGGTCTGAGTGTAGGCAGAAGAAATAAATTTAACCAGCAGAGCTAGATTTAGAGACTAGACAACACAGCAGGTAATGGCAGTGACTGGCTAGAAAATGCAAGCTAGCAAAGAAAACTGTACAGATTGAACCAGAGTAATGCTCAAATAAATCTAGCAGTACAAGATCTGAAAACAGGGTACACCCAAATATGGTGTATCAAAGCATGAGGATTACCTTAGTATATTTAAATAGAACTCAGTGGTAGACCTAAGCAGAAAAGATAAATTGATCAGGACTGTGATTCAAATTAACCAGTGCAAACTAGAAATGAGGGTACACTCTGACAGAGTGTAGCTAGGACAGAAGAACTTTTTAGAATTATAAATTAAGACTAGGAGACTGGACTGATGTGCTTAGTAAAATAAGCACAGTCCAGGGAGAGGCAACAGTCACAGAGTCAAACAAATTAAACTCACAGAGGAACAATATCAGATGTGCAGATGCAGATAGAATAAATCAAAACTTACTGGTGCAGGAATAGTCCAAAGGGAAGCTTGTGGAGGAAGGACTAAGTGTCATGGAGGAAAGGTAGCATAATCGGCTGAAGTCTGACACACTGCTAACTTCAGGCAGATTCCTTTCTGTTGCTGCCCTTTCCACTGCTGCTTTTAGCAATACAGGACTGTATCATGGAGGACTGCTTGGGAAGTTGATGCTTTAATGAGTGATGTGTAGCCAAGGAATGGAAGGGACATCACAGGAATTGTGACCGAGAGGACAAGTAGGTGTGACTTTGCTTGGTTCAGTGCACTGACTGGCCATCACATGGAGCTGGGTGTGGCTGAGAAACACTTCTGGGCTCAGGTCTTCTTGAAGTGGTGGCATGGAGAGTGGGGAGGGCATTCAGGTGCAGGCAGAATCATGTCAACCCCAGAGGTTATGGCAGAAGTGAGATTACAACTCAGAAAAGACCTCTGAAGGCAGTTCTTCTAAATCCCTTTCATCATCAAATGCACTGGGCAACCAGCTTGGAAGGCTACATGGAATGCGTACAGAACCAGTAGACTTCTGGGGATTAAACAGCCATGGCTTCTGTAGCCATACAATCACATGCCCATTCCTAGTCTTCACAGCCCTATGACTCAGACTCGCAGTCCCATCATGACTACCTCAGTCTCCAATACCTCCAGTTACAAAGCTTTTACTTGGCAGAGGCTGCAAGGTGGAATCTTTATTAGCACCTTTGCTGCCCATCCCAAATACTTTTCTCTTCCTGTTCTTTTTCTTATTTTTTATACACAGTACAAATGACAGATGATGGCACTATAATGACACAGCCACTGGATGCTACTTTTGATGACTCACAGTAGTCATTGGATCTTTAGATACTGAGATCATTTGAAGTGTATATGCCACTGTATGACTCAAAAAGTGAAGGGGAATTGAGTGTGATGAATAAGGGAAACACCACCCAGCCAGGTCCGATTGATATATCATCACACTGATGACTGAGAGACACTGACAGCCCTATGTCTCACGCAACAGCTTATTTCCTTCTCTTTTCACTCACTGACTGAATAGTTGGCTCACAGTTACAGACAGGCAAAACACATAACGAATAGATGGATTTCTGTGCCCTGCACCACCAGCAATCAGTCGTTATTAAAACAACAATTAATGTCAAACAAAACCTTTAAAAATACCCCCTGCGCCCTTTACAGTCAGCAAAAGTCAATACTTTAGGGCTACAGCAAGCACATACTGCATCACCTTCTGTTCTGCAGCAGCCCATGATTTTAATGGTCTGCCTGCCTGAAGCTAGAGTTAACAGTTTTTAACTAGCTACAATTATTAGAATGATAATGCAGGATTCTCTGATGATGATGTATCACCTTTTCTGCTCACAAATCCCTTTTTATTATTAATTCAATTCTTTGTTTGTAAAAAGGCACTATTCCAAAAGATCATAGTGCCTTCACAATAAAAATAATAAAAACATTAAAACAGTATTCCCAACCACACAGCATCACTAAACTGAGTCACAAAAAGTGAGTTTGAACAGGTATGTTTTCAGAACAGCTTTAAAGCTCTCCACAGTCAGGCACTTTAGTATCCAATGAGGTAAAGAGTTCCACAGGGTGGGGGCCACAAACATGAAAACATCTGATACCCAGATAGAAACATAGAAACATAGAAGTTGATGGCAGATAAGGACCACGAGGCCCATCCAATCTGCCCATTTCTTTTTCTACCTTATGAATGTGCCATCGGCCTTTGCTCTGTCAATGGCCTATCTATTCATACTCATCTATATTGCTCCTTTATGCCTATCACATGCCTGTTTGAAGCCCTGCACTGTATTCATATCCACCACTTCCTAAGGTAGGCTGTTCCATGGATCCACCACCCTTTCTGTGAAAAAGAACTTCCTCACATTACCCCTTAATCGGCCTCCCTCTAATCTCATGCTATGTCCTCTTGTCCTGCTATTTTTCTTATATTGAAACATGCTAGACTCTTTCACCTTGTTAATGCCCTTAACGTGTTTGAATGTTTCAATCATATCACCTCTCTCCCTCCTTTGCTCTAGGGTATACATATTGAGCTCCATTAATCTGTCCTCATATGTTTTCTGATGCACTCCCTGCACCATTTTGGTTGCCCTTCTCTGGACTATCTCAATTTGATTAATGTCCTTGTGAAGGTGTAATGCCTCAGTACTGCCCAATTACTCCAAATGGGAGCCTAACCAGTGTTTTGTAAAGAGGATTATTGCCTCCCTCTCTTCCTGACTTGTATTACTACTAATACACCCCCAACATCCCTAGCCTTACCTACTGCTTTAGTGGTCTGCTTGGATGACTTCAGATCATTGGTGATGATGATGCCCAAGTCTCTTTCTTCCCTTGTGACTGCCAGCACTCCTCTCCCAGCCTATGGTGGCTACAGGTTTCTCTTCCTATATTGCATGATCTTGCACTTGTTGCGTTAAACCCCAGTTACCACTCTTTCCCAACCATTTTGCTAGTTTATCCAGATCTCTTCTATTCTGCCCACCCCATCGGATCATCTACTCTATTTCAGATCTTGGTGTCATCTGTAAACAGACAAACCTTGCCATCAGTCCATCTGCAATGTCACTGATGAAGATATTGAAGAGGACTGGCCCCAGGACTGATCCCTGAGGTACCTCACTTGTGATTTGCATCTCTTCTGACTGTATACCATTTACCACCACTCTCTGTTTTCTCCCCGTCAACCAGTTTGCCACCCAGTTGACCAACCTCTGACCCACCCCGAGCCTAACCAGCTTATTAATCAATCTTCTATGTAGAACAGTATCAAAAGCTTTGCTGATTCAAGGTAGGTGACATCAACTGCTCCCCCTTGGTCCACCACTCTGGTTACCCAGTCAAAGAAATCTATGAGATTAGTTTGACAGGACCTTCTTTTTGTAAACCCATGCTGTCTTGGATCTTGTGCTCCTATGGATTCCAGGTGTTGCACTATCCTTTTCTTAAGGAGTCCCTCCATAATCTTGCCCACTACTGAGGTAAGACTGACTGGTCTGTGAGCTCCCTGCCTCCTCCCTGCTACCACTCTTGTGGAGCGGGATCCCATGAGCCCTTCTCCAGTCTTCTAGGACCTCTCCTGTGCTCAGAGACTCACTAAACATTTCTGATAATGGCTCTACTAGTTCCACCCTTAGCTCCTTTAGTACTATGGGATGTATGCCATTAGGTTCTATTGTTTGTCCACCCTGAGCTTATTGAGCTCTTGTATAGTAGGACGCTTTCGTTTGTGAAGGGACTAATGCATACCTTCCTCCCCCCTGTGTCCATAGTGCTGAGCTGTGGTCCCTGCCCTATCTTCTCTTCAACAAATACTGAGCTGAAATTTCTATTTAGGACAGATGCTTTTACATGGTCCTCCTCCTCACATGCCCCCTTATTTCCTTTGATCTTAGCAATACCCCCCCGGACTTTCTCCTTTCACTAAAGAAAGTATCTAAAGAAAGTCTTGTCACCTTCTTTTACTGTTTGTGCTAGTGTTTCCTCAGTTTGGGCCTTTGCCTGCCTTACTGCCATCTCTGCTTCCCTTAGGGAAGTTTGGTATGACTCCCTATCTTCATCCTGCTGTGTTCCCTTATATTTCCTGAAGGCCATCCTTTTGGCTCTGACCTTTTCTGCTACTGTTTTTGAAAACCAAAGTGGTTTCCTTCTTCTTTTGTGTTTCCTTTTCTCTCTAACACAGTGAGATGTTTCTTCAAGTATTGCATCCATATGGTTGCCCACTTTGCCTGTACCCCCTCACCTGTATTTCTTTTTGCCAGGGCTAGCTTAACTCTGTTGGCCATCTTATCAAAGTCAACACCTCTGAAGTCCCATATTTTTGCCTTGTAATGGGATGATTTATTTCTAGTGGCTAAATTGAACGATACCATGTGATGGTCACTGGCCCCCAGGTGACCTTCTACCTGGAGATCTGTGATTCTTTCCGTTAGTCAGTACTAGATCTAGGATAGCCCTGTCTCTTGTGGGTTGTTGTACCAGTTGTTTGATGCCCTCCCCCTGCAGGAAATCCCCCATATGTCTAGTTCTGGAAGATGTTCCTGCTGGTATTGACCAGTCTGTATCTGGCATGTTGAAGTCTCCCATTATCAGAAACTCCCCTTTAGCTGACATGTTTTGTATATCTTCTAACAGTAATGAGTCTATGTCCTCCCCCTGGTTTGGAGGCCTGTACACATCCTCAGTTTGTATGGCTGTCCCATTTCCTGTTTCCAGGGTGACCCATAGTTCTTCTGGCTCCTTATGTATATTCTGAATTTCTGTAGCTTTGATATTTTCATTGACATAAAGGGCCACTCCACCCCCCCTTTTTGCACCTCAGTCTTTTCTGAACAGTACATAGCCAGGTACTGAAGTCTCCCAAGTGTGGTTACTGGTAAACCATGTCTCGCTAATGGCTACTATGTCCAATTTAGCCTCTATCATTATTGTCTGCAGGTCTGGGATCTTGTTTCCCAGACTGCAAGCATTTGTGTACATGATTTTCATTTTTTTGTCTTCAAATGAACCCTGGGAACCTCTAGCAATCCCTCGTCATCAGAGTGGAGTGGTCAGGAGGGGCACTAAAGAAGTAGAAGCTCTTGCAGGAAACCCAGTCCCTGACCAAGTAGGGCCTTAAAGATCAGCAAACTGACCTTGAAGGTAATCCACCACTGAACTGGCAGCCAGTGCAATTCACGCAACATAGGAGTAATATGACTGGATCGAGATGACCTAGTCAGCAACCTGGCTGCAGCATTCTGCACCAGCTGCAGGTGTTGGACATCAACCTCTGGAAGCCCTAGGTAAAGGGAGTTACAATAGTCAAGGTGGGAGGTCACAAAGGCGTGGATCAGTGTTGGAAGGTCTTTGGATGGGAAAAGCTGCTTAATCCGGGCAATATTCCTCAGATGGTTAAAAAGAGGATTTATCAACAGCCAACACCTGTGAAAAAAGCATCAGCTGATTGTCAAATATTGCACCCAGATTTCATGCTCATTCAGAGGACGGCAGCTGGCTACCCCTGAGCCAAATCCTGGAAGTACTGCCAGCTGCCAATCCCTCATTCCAATGACCTGGATCCACTACCAACACCTCAGTCTTGTCAGGATTCAACTTCATCCAACTGTCATATATCCAGTCCTGTATCTCAGCAAGGCAGTCGTTAAACATTGAAACTGCACTATCTTGCTTGGGAACAAAGGACAGGTACAGCTGGTATCATCTGCATAACAGTGAAAACCCAGCCTGTACCTTCTTACAATGTCTCCCAATGGCAGCATGTACACTGCGAACAACAGGGGGGGCCGTACAGAGCCCCGCAGAACCCCACATAGCAGTGAGAATCAGTCAGAGGAAAAAATCCCCAACACCACCCTCTGAGATCTGCCAGCAAGCAAAGATTGAAACCATCTGAGGACTGTCCCAGACAGGCCTCAGATTAACTGCAGGTGCTCCAGCAGCACCCCATGATCCATGGTGTCAAACACTGCAGAGAGATCTAGATGAACCAAGATGGAATGGCTCTTCCGATCTCTTGCTATTAGGAGATCATTGAGCACCCGAACAAGGGCAATTTCAGTGCTATGCATCTTCTGAAATCCAGACTGGAAAGGATCATAGATTTCGTGGATATTAAGGTGATTCTCCAGTTGAAGCACAACCACCTTCTCAATAACCTTCCTCACAAAAGGGAGGTTAGAGACTGGTCTGTAGTTGGCAGGATAGTCTGGGTCAAGAGAGGGTTTCTTAAAGAGGGGAGTCACCACTACCTCTTTCAGGAAGTCCAGAAACTCACCAGACTCTAACGAATACCAGACTATGTCTGCAAGGACCAGACCGATGATATCAAGACACCCCATTAAGATGCGAGTTGTGCCTGGGTCCAAATTACAGCAGGTAGGCAGCATCATCTTGACAATCTGCATGACTTCCATGCTTTCCAGTCAGTCAAAACTGACCCAACGAAACTGAGGAGGAGCAACCTCACACCGACCACTGCTACCCCTATAAAGCGAGTCAACTGAATCTGGGACCTGATGTCAGCCACTTTATCAGCAAAGAAGCAAGCAAGCAAACTCATCACACTTTTCTTGTGAAAACACTTTTTGAACTTGCAGACAGGTTGGATTGCACAGTCTGTCCACTGTTCAAAAGAGCTTATTATTATTATTATTATTATTATTATTATCATTATTTTTATTATTACTATACAGTATATTTACTGACTAAGGGTATTACACACCGAAAGTGATGCTGTAATGTGCTATTAAACCAGGTTCTGTTTTTGCCCAGGAGCAGTCTAGGTACAGACAACAGTCTCAGAGTCAAACAAATCCACTCATAGAGAAAGAATATCAACTGTACAGATGCAGGTGGAATGAATCCAAGCTTACTGGTTCAGGAAATTCAGAATATCACCAAGTGGGCCATCACATCCTGGCAGTATCTTGCCTGTGAGTCTAAGATACCTTCAGCGGTTATGGGGAGAGTTAAGACCAGTGATGATAGAAGAGGTGGGTGAGGTGATCTCAGAGCCGTGGCCTGCAATTTGTGATTTGGACACAGGCCCAACATGTCCACTTGTGAGTTGTATAGGGCAGCTGGGCCCAGTGTTCACTGGGATTGTCCACTGCTACTTGTCAGAGGGGGTGGTCCCAGCATCTCATTAAAAGTGCCCTGGTGAAACACTTCTGAAAAAACATCTATGGACCTAGACATCCTCACTGCCTATGATATATATGAGCCTCTCCAGTCTTGTTTTAGGTCCAAGCAATGCACAGAAACCATATTAGTTAAGGTGCACAATGATCAGCTCAGGGGGAGAGACAGAGGAGAATGGTCAATTCTCATTCTCCTTGAACTCTCATTCATGTTTGATCCCACGGACCATGGGTTGCAATTGAACTGGCTCAGGGAGTATGTAGGACTTACTTGCAAAGTCATGTGCTGGTTTGAGTTCTGTCTCAGTGGCAGGAATCAGAAGGTTGTGTTGGGAAGGATTTCCTCACTCCCAGCGATTCTGCCCTGTAGTGTACCCCAGGGACTGATCCTTTCACCTGTGTTGTTTTGGTGTATATGCTGTTCCTGTGTAAGATCATTAGGAAATATGAGCTTGGGTATTACTGCCATGCAGATGATATTCAGCTGTATATTGTACAGTACAAGTCACATTAAACTGTTCCTCCAATGAGTTGTTCTTGCATTTCTGACTCAGTTGCATAAACATTGCTGGATCTGGCACACAGTCCTGCAAAAACTGTTTCTTAAGAGTTAAAATGCAGTTTTGCATTACATTGTGACTCGACTGCAGATGCATACCAAATGAGCTGCAAAAACATTTTACAACCATTGCTCTTGAGCTGGGTAAGCACTGAAAAACAATGTAATATGAGTTGCGAATGCATTGCCAACTATAAAAAACAATGCTAAACCAACTCATTGGTGAGACAGTTTAATGTGAATTGTACTGTATGTGTTTTGCACCAGGGACACCTGAGCAGTTGATGGTAAAAGAGAGGATGGTGGCATTCTTGGAAGAGAACAGTTTTCAGTATGACCAGCAGCATGGGTTCACCACAGGGAGGTCCTGTCAAACAAACCTGGTTGACATTTTTGACTAGGTGACTAAGGCACTGGATGGTGGTCAGGCAGTTGATATCCTGTATCTGGACTTCAGCAAGGCCTTTGACTTGGTGCTGCATGGGAGATTGAATAGTAAGCTGAAGAACCTGGGGGCAGGGGAGAAGCTGGTCAGGTGGATAGGGAACTGGCTGAGGAACAGACAGCAGAAGATAGTGGTGAGGGGGAACTCTTGACACCCCATGCAGTCATCAGTGGGGTCCCGCTGGGCTCAGTTATGGGGCCAATGCTATTTAACATCTTCATAGCTGATATAGCTGAAGGGGTTAAGAGCAAGATGAACCTGTTCACCAATGATACCAAAACAGGCTTGGTGATGGACAGGGTGGAAGGAGGGAGGATACTCCAGGAAAATTTGGAAAGACTTGAGCACTGGTCAAACACTTGGCTGCTGAGTTTCAATGCTATGAAGTGTAAGGTCATGCACTTCATTGCCAGAAACCCAGAGTACAGTTACCATTTGGGTGGGAGCGGTTATCCGTCTCTGTGGAGGAAAAGGATCTGGGCGTGGAGGTCAAAGGGAACATGAATCACTCAGCAGTGTAGAAAAGTGGCAGCCCAGGCCAACAAAATGCTGGGGTGCATTGCTAGGGGGATCACCTCTAGGAGGCAGGAAGTAATCCTTCTGCTGTATAAATCATTGGTGAGGCCTCATTTGGAGTACTATGTGCGACTCTGGCACCTCTATTTAAAGAAAGACATCAAGCTTTTGGAGGGTATCCAGAGGCAGGCGACCAAGATAATCAGGGGGATGGGAAAGAAATCCTATGAGGATAGGTTGAGGGAGCTCAACATGTACTCCCTGGAGGATAGAAGAAGCAGAGGCAATATGACTGAGACCTTTAAGTACTTGAACGGCATAAATAGAGTTAGTACTGAGGGTATCTTTCAAGTTGAAGAGGGAGAGGATCACGAGAGGGCATAGTCTGAAACTGGAGAAGGGTAGGTTCAGCAGGGAGATGAGAGGGCACTACTTCTGGAAGAGGGTGGCAGCGGCATGGAATGCACTGCCAGGGGAGGTGATCTCTCTGGAATCAGTGGGGACTTTTAAAAGGGGGAGGGATAGGATTAAAGGCAGAATACAAGTCGGAAGGGAGTTGACCAGAGTGGGGAACTCAGTTTGAGGTAATATGTGGATAGATGGGCCCGGGGGGGGCAGCAGCAGTTGTCTGACCTGTGAGCTGCACAGCCAAGCAGACACAATAGACCGTGAGGCCTGTATCTGCTAGCATTTTCTTTTTTTTTCTTTTTTAAAACATTTTATTTATGGTTGCAGAGCACAATAATACATCTTGCATATCACTTTGAATAATCCATACATGCATAATATGCATTTTAAGATTGAACTCCAGGTAGAACCAGAATATTACATTAATTCATAATACTGCAGTCATGTCTAGAAAACATAAGGTACAATGACAAAAAAGCAAGAGTAGATGAGTAGTTCGCTGCTGATATTGTCAGTCATCTTTCCCTTAAATAAACGTATACCCCAACAAGAAATATTTCATTGGCCCAGTTCCATAATTTAAAACCCATATTCCCCCTTTCCCCCTGTCCTCCCCCAGCCCTCAAGAGTACACAGTGTCAGTACAAAGGTATGTGTGGTTCACAGCTCAGTGCTTATGTAATATGTAGATGGTTGTTGGATACAAAGCCCAGCATTGGGAGGACAATGTTTATTAGGTAGTAGTATAGAATGATTGTGCTTAGGTACTTGGATACTTGAATTGAGTTGTTTGATAATATTTGACGGTTTTGGCCTTTCTCTGTATCCCACCTGTAGGAAGGAAGCTTGGTTTAGAATTATGAAAGCCCCCCGGTGGGATAAGAGTGCCACAGAAGGAGGAGGTGTCAGGGAGGATGGTGGGTGAATGCAACTCTCTCTAAGCAGAGCAGAAGTCAGCTGCTTCCTTAAGTAGGCTGTGGGGGAGGAGCTCTTCCTCCACATAATCCTGGCTACTCCTGTAATTATCTTCTTGTGACATATAGAACACTCAGGGTCTCCATTGTATCTGCTGACATTTTCTTTGCCTCTTCCTCTCTGGCTTTTTAGCTGCCTCAAAGGTGAAAAATCTGGGAGTTAATTTGGATGAAGGACTGACATTTGAGTCTCAGTTGTCAGCAGTAGTCTGGAAAGGCTTTTACCATCTATGCAACATCAACCAGATTAGATATTTTATCCCCCCTTCCCTCTAGTGACCTGCCCACACTGCTGCAAGCATTTGCAACTTCAAGGCTTGATTACTGCAAAGCTCTTTACCTTGGGATCAGTGAAGGTACCCTGTGGTGGCTGAAGCTGGTGCAGAACACAGTTATCAGGGTGCCGACTGGCCTTCCCAGGATGGGCCTTGCCTCCCCAGTGCTGTATGATCTGCACTGGCTGCCAGTAAAGTGGTGCATGTCCTTTAAAGTTGGTATGCTTGGATTTTGCCTGTTAACTATGCAGACATTATTCAGATCTACTCTCATCCCTGGTTTTAATATTCATTCTAATACATCTTGATCCTGCTCTATGAAAATCCAAACAAATTAAGCAAACACTGCAGAGAGGTATGTAGGTGTTGTCCCATCTGCAGGCACCTCTCTGGGCTGAGGGAGGAGGTTGCTCATCTCCAGGCTGAGTTGACCAGGATTTGTGGGACCTCCTCTTCCATCCAGGGACCACCAGTGCCACTGCCATTGCCTCAGAGGTTGCCAAGAAAGAGGAGCAGTTGGACCACAGTGGGCTCAGGAAGGGTGAGGGTGGTGGAACAGAGGTGCATCCCTCCAGTTGTACCTCTCCACAATTCCTATGCCATTCTGGCAAAGTGTGGTTCCTCTATGGAGGTACCCGCAGTGGAGACCAAGGAAGGATGCTGGGAATCTCCACAAAGGAGACCCACAGGAGGGTGGCAGAGGACCCTGCAGGGGAAGGAAACAACTCCTGGTGGGGGACTCCATTGTTAGGAAGGTAGAACTGGGGGAGGAAGGGGAGAGGGAGGTAAGGTGCCTGCCTGGCGCCATGGCTTGGAGGGACAGGGAGCGAATCCTCAGGATTGCCGGAGCAGCTGCACAGGAGGAGCTGGATGTCATTGTCCACCTAGGGACAAATGACCTGGCTAAGAAAGGATTAAGTGCAAGAAGAGTTTGTGGAATTGGGAGGGCCTTAGTCAAGTAGCACGCACAGTAACCTTCTCAGAGGTGCTGCCCATCTATGATATAGGAGAGGCTAGGGTGTTCCGCACCATGGGATTCAATCAGTGGTTGAAAAACTGGTGTGGAGCTCAGGGATTTGGCTTCATTGGGGACTGGGGGTCCACCTGGAGTGATGCAAGCCTATATTGGCATGATGGGCTGCATCTGTCCGGGAGGGAAACCAGGATCCTAGGTGATAGGTTTAAATGCTTCATTGGAAGCATTTAAACCTGTAAGGGAGGGCACTGGAAAGGAGCAGAAATCCTAGCCCCCAATAATCACAGTAGTAAGTGCGAGGCAAACACCAACATAGAGGTGTCAATAGGGAGAAGGGCAGGGGTAAATGGAGAAAGTGACAAAGGCAAGAAGGACAGGGATGGGGAAAAAGGGAGTAAGGCCATCAGAAAATGGAGGGTAATGAGTACCAATGCCCATAGTCTGGGCAACAAGCTCCCTAAGCTGGTGGCTTTGATGGAAGAGGGATGCCTGGATATCGTAGCAGTCACAGAAACATGGTACACAGAGAACCATGACTGGGATGTTAACATACCAGGGAACATAACCTACAGGAGAGACAGGCAGGGGAGAAAAGGGGGAGGAGTAGCTCTCTATGTAAAGGAAGGGATAAAAGCAACTGAACAAAAGAGTAAACAGGGAGGAGAGGAGGCATTGTGGGTCATCTTGGAGACTGGAAAGGGCACCACAGTCTGCACAGGGTTGTGTACAGACCCCTGTCAGAGAGGAAATGGACAAGGATATGATAGAAGGCATTCTTAGAATGGCAGAGAAAGGGAGATACTATTGATGGGAGACTGAACATGCCAGATGTTAACTGGAGCACATTGCTGCAGCCACATCCAAGAGCAGAGCCATTCTTGATGCCCTACAGGTGGCAGGCATTAGACAGCTAGTTTCGAACCCACTCGTGAGGGAGCAATCTTAGACCTCATACTCTCAAATGGGGAAGTGAGAGGATCTCAGATCTAGAAGTGGGTTACCATCTGGGACAAGTGACCATCAAACAGTGTGGTTCACGTTAAACTCAGCTACAGAGTCAAGCCATACAAAAGTGAGGGTACTGGACTTTAGGACAGCTGACTTTGGCAAGATGGGAGAGTGCCTCAGAAAAGCACTAGCAAACAGGCTAGAAGGAGGTATGGAGCAACAATGGGGAATCATCAAAACTGCCATCACAGAGGCAACAAGCCTTTGTGTGAAGCAAATAAACAAATCAAAACAAAAGAAAAAGCCACTATGGTTCTCAAAAGAGGTGGCTGTGAAAGTCAGGAAGAAAAATAGCATTCAGGAAGTATAAGGAAACACAGAAGGAGCAGGACAGAGAGCTGTACCAGTTAAGGCAGAAGGAAGCAGGGAGGGAAGTCAGAATAGCAAAGGCCCAAACTGAGGAAAAGATAGACAACTCAGTTAAGAAGGGAGAAACCTTTATAGGTACATCAGCGCGTAGAAAGACAAAGGAGGGATAGTGAGGCTGAATAGAATGAACGGTGGGTGGGCAGAGGGGGACAGTGAAAAAGCAGGGATACTGAATGAATATTTCTGCTCAGTATTCACAAAAGAGGAGGGAGAAGTGCCTAATCCAATTAACAGAAGCACTCTTGATAGGGGGGTCGATCCCAGTCCTTTCACAGAAGAAAGAGTTCTGCAAGAACTCCTAAAACTGAAGGTGGACAAAGCAATGGGTCCTGATGGAATTCACCCCAGAATTCTAAAAGAATTAAGGGAGGAACTAGTGAAACCACTGGCTACTCTTTCTAATAAATCTTGGGAGGATGGTCTGGTACCTGAGGACTGGAGGAAGGCAGATGTGATTCCCCTTCAAAAAAGTGGGACCAAGACAGAGGCAGGAAACTACAGATCAGTCAGTCTGCCCTCTGTGGTAGGGAAAGTGATGGAGTCACTTCTGAAGGAAAGAATAGTTGAATACCTAGAGGCCAGTGGAGCACAGGACCCAAGGCAGCATGGATTCACAGTGGGAAGGTAATGTCAGACGAATCTAATAGATTTCTTTGACTGGGTGACCAAAGTAGTAGACCAGGGAGGAGCTGTGGACATGGCCTACCTAGACTTTAGCAAGGCATTTGACACAGTCCCACAGAAAAGATTAATAGTCAAATTAACCAGCCTGGGAGTGGGTCCCAGGGTGGTAGCCTGGGTAAAACATTGGCTGCACAACAGGACACAGAAGGTAATTGTAAATGGAGTCCACTCTGAAGAAAGAGGGGTTACTAGTGGGGTACATGAGGTTCAGTATTGGCTCCAGTCCTTTTTAATGTCTTCATCAGTGACATTGCAGAGGGACTGGAAGGAAAAGTATGCCTTTTTGCAGATGACACAAAGATCTGCAACAGGGTTGCTACACAAGGAGGCGTGGAAAGGATGAAAAGGGACTTGGCAAGGTTGGAGGAATGGTCAGAAGTATGGCAGCTAGGATTCAATGCAAAGAAGTGCAAAATAATGGACCTGGGAAACAAGAACCCAGGGAAATAATACACAATGGGTGGGGAGGTAGTAACAACAACAAAAAAGGAAAGGGACCTGGGGGTAATCATATCAGATGACCTTAAGGTTAGCAAGCAATGTGAGAAGGCAGTAGGAGGGCTGGGGTATACTGGGATGTATAGGGAGAGGCATCAGCAGCAGAAAACAGGAAGTTGTTATCCTCTGTACAGACAGTTGGTGAGATCCCATCTGAGTACTGCGTCCAGTTCTGGAGACCCCATCTCAGAACGACATAGACAGGATAGAAGCAGTCCAGAGAAGGCAGCCAAAATGGTGCAGGGTCTGCAAGAGAAGCTGTATGAGGAGAGACTAAAGGAGCTTAATATGTATACCCTTGAGGAAAGAAGGAGAAGGGGACATGATAGAAACTTTAAGTACCTCAGTGGAATCAACAAAGTCCAAGAGGGTAGCATCTTTCAGAAAAAGAGACTTGCAAGAACAAGGGGACACAATTTAAAGATAGAAGGAGGGCAGTTCAGGGACAATGTGAGAAGTATTATTTCACAGAGAGGTAGTGGATGCATGGAACAGCCTTCCTGAGGAGGTTAATGGGGTCTAAAACTGTGGGAGAATTCAAGAATGCATGGGACAGACATAAGGCAATTCTTGTGGGGGGTAGGAAGAAATAGGCTGTTGGTTAACTAGGATCTACGGCCTATCCTGTAGGTAGAGAAATGGGCAGACTAGATGGGCCAAGTGGTCCTTATCTGCCGTCAAAGTCTATGTTTCTATGTTTCTATGTATGCCTGCTAAGTTGAGGCTGAAAGTCGTGATGTTGTAAAGTTTTAATGTACAGGCGAAGTTAAGGGGAAGTCACCAAATCTGCCTCCATGTATAATTTCACAAAGGTTTTCTGTTTAATACCAACTCCCCATCGGTAACTTTGCCTGCAACCTCTCCTTGGGGTACACCAAGGAGACTCTGGGTCAAAATGAAGCTACTGATTCACAAAAGTCTCATGGTGAGCATTCCCCCCTGCCCCCTCAACTCTGTAGCAGCCTAATGATCCTGTGGCACCCCCACTTCCGATGGTGGACTAGAAGGGCCAAGCGGTCCTTATCTGTCGTCAAAGTCTATGTTTCTATCACAGGTTGCTTCCACTCATCAGTCTCAGTCAGGATATTTTCTGACTTGTGTGTGTTCCAGTTACATTCTTCACTGCCAGTGTGGCATGCTGGCAAATACCCAGTGTGTTGCTATCACTGCAGTTGGACTTAGTACAGCCCCCCCCCACCAGAGTCGAATACTACTCCAAGAGCCTGTGCCCAATGTGCTGTAATGCAAAGAAAGGAGCTACTAACTGTTTGGCCATTGGTCCACATTACCCATGCCGGGGACCTATTATCCATATCAGGCTGACTGCACCACTGCAATTCAGAGGGACACCAGTAACCACCTTATTGACTACTGTTCCTAATCCTGAGCCAGAGATTTTGCTACCTCTTGGGCTGATTGTCTTGTCACAGCCTCCCCCAGCACTCACCAAAATGGATGCCACAGATGTGGCACAGAATTTAGTTTGGCAACACGAATGCCACCACCCCACTTCCACCAACTACAGTACTCCTTTGCTACTACTGCTACCGGCACTGGCCCCAGAGTCAATGGATGAAGCTACTGAAGAGGTAGTTTTTTTAGGTGCAACAACATTTTGCCTCACAGGACATATGCATTTTCTGGCCACCTTGCCAGCACCTCTCCCTGTACTTGAGCATCTCTTTCCAGTCATTTAATATATTTAGATTTTTAATATTACAAGGAAAAAATAAACACCTCAATAAAAGTAAATACCAGCACCAGCAGACAACACCTCACCAGAGGGATTAGCATCCCTTTCTGGTTGCCTTGAAACCAGAGATTGTGATGTGGTGCTGGTTACCTTAGATATAAATAACTCTTGTTAATTTTTCTTGGGTTTGCCTGAAACTTGGTATGACTGTAGCTCAAGAAGAGATACACACTTATTGCACTGGTGATGACTGTAGGACTTAAACCGTGGATTCTGAAACCGTGGTAAACTTGGGAGATAATTTTGGGGTACTGAGCATACCCTATTAATTTATATGGGGTATTATGTGTTAGACGTGTAGTACTCACTGAGACCTTTATTTTGATATATAATGTGTCCCTTAACCCCAATGACTGATAGATTTATTGCTTGTTAAATCTGCAATGTTATCCTATAGGAATTTTCATTTTTTTATTTGTATGTTCTTTTATGTCTATTTTCAGTTGGCTTTTCTTAGGGATTTAGTCTTGTAGTGCTCACTGAGACCTGTTTTGATATATACTGTAGGTTGTCGCTTAACTCCAAAGGTTAATGGAGTTATGACTTGTTAAAGCTCCAATGTTATCCTACGGGAATTTTCATTTTTTATGTTTATGTTTTTTATGTCTATTTTCAGTTGGTATTCTTTTTTTTTCTCAGTGACTTCATTTTGTAGTACTCATTAAGGATTGATAGAGTTATGGCTTGTTAAAGTTGCAATGTTACCCTATGGAGCTTTAATTTTTTAATTTTCATGTTTTTTATACATCTATTTTCAATTGGTATTTCTTAAAAAACTCACTCTTCTAGTACTTATTGAGACAATTCTTTTAATATATAGATTGTCTGGAAAGATTGATGGAATCTGTTTTTTATACCTTTTTGATACTTTTATTTTTCTTCTTGGGCCCTATGCACTATGCCAATGTGCTGAAGAAACAGGGCGCGTAGGCATAGATACATGGTAATGCCATGCACCAAGGGTCCCGTGGATCCCCAGTGGCATTCACCATAGGTGCGCGTGGGCAGCTCCATGCCAGAGCAGTCTGGGAGCAGGTATGGGGCCATGCCCACAGTATGCACCATGCACAAAGGCACATAGTGCTGTTCAAGGAAGCATAGGAGGGTACAGATTACACTGGGGGGGCCCTGGCATAACTGCTTTATGCACCCAGCCCATCAAACACAGGACTCTACCCAGCCCCAGCAGCAGTATGGAAATCCCCCCCACACACACCAGAACACCCACTCAAATCCAGGCAGTTCAGTGCAGACTCCCCCACAAGACTGAATCCTGACCATAGTCCCGTATGGCAGCCCACCCACCCCCACACAGCTGCCCCATCCCTGTCTGTGTGATGTAACTCCCACCACACATCACAGTCCCATCCCCATCTTTATGCTGTGACCCACTGACACACACACAGCATAGCCCTGTCCCTATCATTCTGCAGTAACCCCACCACCACACAACTGTGCCCCAATCATGAGTGCATATACCAGGATGATCATGTTCCATCACTGATCACTAAATTATAAATTAAAAGCCAAACCAAGGAAAGAGAGAGAAAGAGATAAAGACAGAAAACAGTACATATGAACATCTGAAATTGCCAACAGATACAGGCCATTTGGTCTACCAAGTCTGCTCGAATGTGCAGCATGCTATCTTGTTAAACTGTAGCTGCCCCTCTCCCCTTGCTCCCCATCTAACTTAGTGTCCCCCACTTATGACCTGTCTTCCCCCACCCTCTCCACAGTTTTGACATTCCCTTTAGCCCTATCCCAACCTTTTTTGAAGCTGCCCACTGTCAGCAGAGCAACTACATCCTCTGGCAGCACATTCCAGCCAGCCACCACCCTCTCCGTGAAATAGTTCCTTCTCATCTCTCTCTCTCTCTCTCTCTTGAACCTTCCTCCCTACAATTTCAGGCTGTTTCCCCTGGTGTCCTGCCACCCTTTTAACTTAAACAAGCTGTCTGAATTAACTCTGTTTATGCCCTTCAGGGACATATATAGAGTCAAAGTGATTCTGAGAAGGGTGACAAAAATGGTGCAGGGGCAGCACCAAAAGTCGTATGAGGGGAGACTGGAGGATCTCAATATGTATTCCCTGGAGGAGAGGAGAGAGAGAAATTCCTCAAAGATATAAATACTGTTTAGGAGGGCAGCTTTTTAAAAAAAAATATATATTCAAGAACAAGGGGCCATGATATGAAAATAGAGGGGGTAGACTTGGGGTAACGAGAGAAAGTTTTTTTTTTTTCACAGAAAGGGTAGTGGATCCATGGAACAGCCTGTCGGCAGACGTTGTAGGGGCAAAAATGGTAAGGGAATTCAAAAGCACATGAGACAGACATAATGGAACTCTAGTGATAGGAGAGGGTAAAACACAGATCATTTAGGATCTGTGGTATACTAAACAGGTAGGGAAACTGGGCAGACTAGATGGGCCAAGCGTTCCTTATCTGCCGTCAAATTCTTTTGTTTCTATGTTTGTCTTAGCTACTGTAGTTCAAGACTCTAGTCCATTTTATAGGACTGTTTAGACTTTGGCATTATAAGTCACTATCCTTCCCAAATCCACGCTACCTTTTAACATGCATTAGGGTTACTGTAACTACTCCACTCTCTCTATGGGTTTCCCAGGATGGGACCATTCTCCTTTCTCTAAAATCTTTGGGGTATTCACACTGTGTTTATCTTTCAGTTGTGTCACATGTAAGCAATAAGACATGACAGGGTGTGCATGGAACATATTTTACCACATGGCCAGGGACGTAATAAGACCGAGGCCGCAGGCTGAGTGACTTTTGCCACTGGCCATGCGGTAAAATATGTTTAATGCACACCCTGGAGTGTCTTATTGCACTTATAAAATGGGCTACTTTCTGTTTTTACTTTTTACAGCAAGAAAAATAATGTTAATGTGTGGAAAAAACATCTGCATGTTCAAATTTGTGATAAAATAGTCCTTCTGCCCAATACAGAATGATGTCATAGTGCTGGTGCCATACAACGTCTGTCTGTTCCTGGCATCAGTAGCACTGTTTGTGATGGGGAGAGAGAGAGAGAGAGAAACAGAGACAGAGAGAGAACTGTCTTTGTTTTTTATTAAAGCATGGGACCGATGACGGCATGGAAGCAAGACAGCAGCGGTTGGGTTTCATTTTGACTGATACGTGATTTAGGAGCACCTCTCCCTCCCCATTGTTGTGGAGTGTTTCTGTTTTTTTTTTTCATCATGTGCAGCACAGAGGAGGATTTAATGGCTGGGGCCGTGCCGGGCCAGTTTGACGATGCAGATTCCACAGACAGGTGAGTGAAAAGACTGTTCTAATGTTGCAAGTGCTCTCCGGTATGGTCTGCATTCTATTGGGAGAATCAGGAAGTGACTCCACATGTTAGGGCTAGACATCTGTAGTTTTATATGTGTGGGGCTTCTGCACTGGTGTCACAGCTTGACTAATCGTTCGCAACTCGGGATGAACTAAGTTAGCGAGGAAACAACAATGGCAGCATTTTTAAATGCCAACTTTCTAAAGCTTAGTGATTTTTGCCTTTTTACTTTTGCCCTTTTTTTTACCCATGCATGTAACATATTTCATGTGGTATCCTGTGATAATAGCTACTGCAAAATAGCAACCATCAAAATAGCGACTGCAAAATAATGACTGACACAGAGTAGCGACTCATAATAACGGTGTTCCGAATATGTAATTCTCTCCGAAATCAATGAGCGGCATGGTGTTAGAATCTTTAAGATGGGGGGATGCGGGGGCACAGCCCCCCACATTTATATCATGTAATCATGCAAAAAACAACAGTTGAAGGAAAAGGTTGTAGTAGCTGCTATTGGCAGTGGCAGTCGCTATTTTGACGGTCACTATTTTGCAGTAACTATTATCACATGAAACCATTTCATGCATGGCTATTAGCCAAATTCTTGGATTTGGCCTACCCATTTTATAATACAAAACAACCACATTAGCCAACATAAAACTACTCAATTTGTAGATAACTGCTTCAAAAGATTGAAAAAGCACCCTGTTCATCTGCTAGGTTAAGTTTGATTAAGAGAGTGGGATTCCTTAAAAGGAAATTCTGTGCTTGTTGCATGCACATGAGCCATCTTCACAGCTTTTCCTTCTACTGTGCAGCTCATCTTATGGACCTGGATACCACCCCGAATGCTACTGGGTGAAGACCAGATCCTGTGGTACAACCCCAAAGTAAAGTGTGAGATTTTTACTTTTAGTTTTGGACTTCATAGCCTGTTACCTGCCAGCGGCGATAGTCTGTCCTTGTCAAAATTTTAAATTTTAATGCTGTCCTGTAAGGAAGGGAAGGGATCATAACTCTGGCCAAACTGCTGGCCATCTGATCTCTTCCACTTTCCGGTCCACTGACCATGCCCCTGTGCTCAGACGTTTTGTGACACCCTACCAGGGAATACCCCAGGAATGGGCCCCATTGAATCCTATGGAGAATATTTTCAAAACATTACTCTGTATCTTTAAGCTATCTTCGACACAAATGAAAGCCACCAATCATCTAATTAGGGCCCTTAAGTGGTGGCTTTCATTTGCGTCAGTGGAACAAGAAGTGAAAGGGATCGGCTGGCCGGCAGTTCAGCCAGTGTTATGATCCCTTTCCTCACTTACAGAACAGCATTAAAATGTATAATTTGGACAAGGAGGTACTATCACTGTGGCAGAGTACCAGGCTATGACGCCCAGTATAGAATTTCACACCTTTACATTATTGCTTGCTGTGATATAATTCTGCCCTTTAGGTCTTCGTCCCCCATCATTTGGCCCAGCTGGGTTGGGTCAGGGCTGGCTTCATAATGGCAAAAAGGCCTTGCCTTGCCCCAGTAACAGGACTTTACATAACATGAGTGCAAGGGTCTGGGGCCATGTCAGGGATGCCAGTGGCCAACTGTAGCACTGTTCTCTCCCAGCTCTTATCTGCTGTGTTAACCAGACAAAGGAGGGTGCTCCTTCCTCCTTCCCACTGTAGGTTTTTGAATGCCTGTCTGACCAATTACTGTCTCATAGATTAAGAAGAGGCCTGTTTTAGTTGTTTAGTGTAGGGTTGTCAGCCAATCCATTGTGGTTGACCACTCTTGCCAAGGGTGCCTCCAATCCTTTTTCAGCCAGCTTATAACTTAAGTCTGGTCTTCTTTACTGACAGGGTACAAAGGAGAATGAAGAAAAAAATTGGTAGGCATTGGGCCTCCTACCTTGTTTACAATATTGCTGGAGGTAGTGACTGCCATCTCTCCTCTATTTCTTTCCAGGATGAGGTTGCGGGGCCACATCATGTTCACCAGATAGGCTCACTCACAAGATGAGTCCTAGTCTCCAGGTGCACTCCTTGCCCTTGGGATGGGATTCCATGCTCTGTCTTAACTGAAACTAGGCCTGATTGGTCTCTCAATAAATGACCAAATTTAGCATACCAGGGGGCCGATGAAGGGGTTACTACCCAGAACAGAGCCTCATTTCTGTACATATTTAGTACAGTATCTGGACTTGGACCACAGAACCCAGTCCCTACCAGCTGGGAATATCAGAATAGTTTAATTCCAACTCTGTCCAGAATAGTTTAAGCACCTCTGCATTATCAATGTGGGCATAATTGTTCTACAATAGTGGTAGGTATGAGGAGCTTAATGCAAATGGCAAGTCTACTGAAATAACAAAATGGTATCACTCTCAGCATTTTTAGTGCCTCAGAAAGTAAGTTGTTCATCTGAAGAGCTCTGTGCTGTTTGGAGCATCTAGACTGGTAAGTTCAAAAACCGTCACTTTGCAGATGACTTGGCTGGGACTTAGTCTCACCCATGTAGTGAGGGTTTTCCTGCCACCTTGTTTCCCATATGTTGAAGGTTGGTTCATTGAGCAGTTTTACAGAAAGAGCAGGAGGCCTTCTTCCATGGAGCTGGACTGTTTAGCATATCTGTCATACAACCTGGTGGCATGATTAGATCCACTAAAACCACCAATATTTTCAAGGTTGGCTTGGCTTCAGCAAAACTTTCGAAAAATGTATGGCCATCTGGCAGGAAGATCTTAAACTGATCTGGAGCTAGAAGGTGCATTTCAATATTTTTTGTTGAAAGAAACTTCTGTATGGCCAGTAAAGTTTTCTTTTTCAGCTGTGTCATAAATGTGAAGTTGTTATCAAAGAGCAATTGTGGGTCCCAGAACATAATTTCCTTTTTACACCAGGCTAGGCTGAGAATTTTCTTTTGGTGTGGAAGTCTATTAATTTAAGCACTATGGATCCCGGCCTTGCCTTTGGGTCAGTTGTTTTGTTAGTCAGTGCTCTATGTACCCGCACAATATTGAGAAACTCTTCTGGGGCAAGTTTTGCAACTCTTTTATGAAGAACTCCAGAAATTCCTCAACAGAGCCAGATTCAGTGCCTGCAGGGATACCATAAATCTAGAGATTGTCCAGCAGGAGCAGAGCAGTAAAATCATAGATTTCCTTGCTTAACTCCCACTCTCACCTTTGCAGTACTCGGATGGCTGAATCAGGCAGCTCAGTGGTATCAATAGTTTCTGTTAGGCATGCCGTGAGATCTGTTGTGCATTGTAAGATCTCTGCTAATCCTTGAACTGTCTCCCATATGGCTTTTTCCACTCTGTCAATGTGGGAGCTGAACTTTTTCTGCTCATAAAAGATTTTCATTTTAGAAGTGATTATAAATTTATTGTCCTCTTCCTGTTTACTTAAATCACTGTTTCAGCCTGAGGCTATGAAAACTGAGCAGCTTCTACTATGGGCCTTGGTGTCTGGAGTTTCCATGGTGTTATTTCTTTCCAAAAAGTTGATTACCATGTCTTTCAGCTAGTAGTGGGAGAAGTTAGATAACCTCTTCACAGAGAAATTCACGAATGTGACCAAATTTTTGAATTAAATCCACAAGGCAAAGTTCAACTTTGCCTTAAAGGTAGAACATCATATGCATATTGGAGCTCTGAGGTGAAGGTTGCAATGATCCCTGGGATTGGATGTCACATGGTGATGCAATGAGCTGTATTGCACCTGTAGGGTAAATTCAGTTCAGTGTGATGAAGAGAGAGTTGGAGTTCAGTGTGCTCTGTATCTATGTGCCTAACAGCCTTTTGAAAGTATTTAAAACCTTTTTTTTCTATAATCATTTAAAAAAGTACATTTGCTTCCTTCAACTCCAACAAATCTATTGCATCTAAGATGAGGTGGCTGACGCTTGCTACCGTCCTTCATAGTCATGGTCATGTTAAAAGTTAAAATTCATGGTCACATTAAAATAAATGTAATGTTACTGAATTATTTAAAGAGATATACATTTACTTGTATGGACACACCCACTGTTGCATCCCCCAAAGCACCCTTGTCCCAGTACCACCAACATAGAAAATCAAGGGCTACAAAATCCATAGTTCAGTATCCACTGACGTCAAGCCATCCCACTTCTATGGGTGCTGAGGCAGTCACTGTTAAATGTACAGCAGGTAATGGAGGCAGATGGTGATACAGGAAGCTGTGCCTTAATGGAGCACATGCTTTGTGCTCACACCCATGCTTATGTCATGCACATGGTCATAGTAAAAGTCACGGTCACATTAAAAAAAATGATAATTTTCCATAATCATTTGAAGAAATATACATATACTTGCATTGATTGTGTTAACTCCAACACATCTATTTCATCTAAAATTAGGTGGCAGACCCTTTCCACCTTCTTTCAAGGTCACTGTCAGAAATAAAACTTGAAAGTCATGGTCACTTTAAAAGAAATTAGATTTTAAGGACTCATTTAAAGAAACATAAATTTACTTGTGTCAACTCACTCACTGTTGCAGTGCAAAAATCATCCCCAGAAACACCCATTGCCACTCCTCCACTGTCCCAGCAGGTAATGAAGTCAGAAGGTGATATGGGTAGCAGAGCCTTAGTGGAATACATGCTTTGTTGCTGATGTCCATGCATCTAAACACCATGGTCACAGACATGGTCACATTAAAAGTCATTGTAATGTTATTAAAACAAATTATAATTTCCCATAATCATTTAAAGAAAATTTTTTTTGGATGGTTCATATTGATACTAGTTTCTTAATTAGGATCCAGTCCCTTGGTGTGTCAATGCATCATACACCATGGTCACAGACATGGTAACATTAAAAGTCATAGTCATGTTATTAAAATAAATGATAATTTTTATAATCATTTAAAGAAATAATATGTTGGATGGTTCATACTGATACTAGTTTCTTGATTAGGATCCAGTCTCTTAGTAGAGGACTGGACCCTAAACCTATCCAAATTTCCAAAATAATTGTTAAACGTTCTGGCTAAATCATTTGGATCACTAGCCAGACTAGATACATCTAGCAAGGAAACATTACCTTCTTTGAGTTCCCTACCTTTTATTTTATTTTTATTTTATTTTATTTTATTTTATGAAGTCTAGGATAACAAATACCTTTGAGCCAAGGTTCTTTTACAAAGGTTCCAGTCAGAGAAATACAAATTATGGGGAACATCAATACAGATATTACAGCAATGTGGACATTGCAAACAGATTACAGATTAATAGAATTCAAGGGTAGCATTGTAAGCAAGGCAGCCAGTGGCATTTGTCAGAGAAAACAGACAAGAGATAAGAAGTGCCAGAGTCATAAGGAGAGGGAAGAGGAGAGGGGGGGAAGGAGAAGGAATGTAGGTAGGGTGGGGAGAGAGTGATAAGTGCAGCATTGGGGTACCAAGATGTGAGGGTAGAATCCAGTGAGGAGGGAAGGGGAAGGGGGACCACTAGAGCAGGCAGGGAAGTGGAGAAACAAGGTTAAGTTGGGCAGTCACAGGAGCTGTTGGTAGTGAGATAGTCCCGGAGCCTAGTTTACCTGAAAGACAATTTAATGTTTGCCAGGTTTTCCTCGAATCCCCATAGAATTAAACTGTCTAGTTTTAAAGAACTGCATCTTGGCCTTTCTTACTTCTGATTTACACTTTTTATGTAATGTCTTGTAGTACTGCAGGGTCACTGGATCTCTTTTTGATTTGTACTTTATCCATGACCCATCTCTTTGCTTCGTTAATGCTAGTAGCTCAGGGGTTACCCATTTGTTTTTATTGGTCCTGATCCTCATCCGTCTCATTGAGGCAATTCTATCAATTACTTGTGTGGATAGTTGACTAAATCTATTCAAAAATCCATCGATATCATTGTCTCTAAACAGGTCAAATCAAACTCACAGGGGGCCGCAGTCAGTGTCTCAGCATTAATATGTTTTAAATTCTTAAAATGTATGTACAGCGGGAGATTTCCAGCTGTTCTAGATGTCCACTTGCACTAGACTGGGCAGTGGTCACTTATGCAATCTGTCAATACCCCAGCCTTAATAATCTAGTTGGGGTGAGCGACCACTATCCATTCAAGTGTACTGCCCCTACCAGAATCAAAGTTATACCTGGTGATATTGGTGATTAATTGCTGAACCCCTATCTCTAGAAAATGTTCCTTAACATCATTTGTATGCTCTTGTCCCAGGTTAAAACTGAAATCACCTAGTAATATCCATTCCTTAATGAGGAGCAATTTGCTTTTAACTTCAGTAACCAACTGCAATCCAGGGGGAATATAGACTGAGCTATAATGGTTATGTGTTTTTCGAAGCCCAGGAGTAGATCCACTGTTGTCAAATCACATCCATGGTAACCCTCTGAGAGATGCAGTTCTTGTGCTTTAAATTTTAATGCCACATGAATTCTTTTATTTATTTAGTGATTTGGAAAAGACCTTTGAGAACGAGCTCTTTTACAAAGGTTCCACATCATAGATAGCAGAAAAAAGTACAATGGGAGAAAGCAAAGGTACATTACAATGAACGATACAGCTTGAATTCAGAACTTATAGCATAACTCAAAAAATAGGTACAAGTTAAAATAACAAGAAAAACCCTTTATGCGGGAGGGAATAAGTAGTCACAAAGTGCCTTGTCAGTAGGTCAGAGGGATGGAGATAGCTGGCAGTGGAGTGAAGAAAGGAGGTACGAGAGAGAGGTATGTACTGCGGTGGAGGTAAAGGGTGGGGGAAGAAGGGCGATAAGGTATTGGGAGAAATGGAGGGGTGAGGGGAGGCTGAGTGGATAAGACATGCTAGAGTAAAATGGTGGGGTGTGAGGCGGCATGGTCAGGCAGCCTGCATTAGTAGTGACTTTTAGGAGAACTCATGGGACTGTGAATTGGGGGAGGGGGGGGTGGTGGGTGCCAAAGGAGCATGACGCAAACTGATTGTTGAGGCAAGTCATGAGAAGGGACAAAGGGAGGGGGTACCTGAGGCCTGCCTAATGCTTGCTGGGGGGGGCAAAGAGAGCAGGTATGGCTGGACTCAGGGTCAGGTGCACTTAGAGAATGTTATTAGGTGCTTTTTAAGGTCAGTTTTGAATTGTGCCAGACAATTGTTTGCCAAGAGGTGCCCAGAGAGTTCATTTATCCATAGGGGTGCCCAGTAGGCAAATGCACATTGCCCAAGTGAGGTGCGATGGAAGGGGATAGCCAAGGCCCCTCTGGTGACCTGTAATGAGTTGGCCACCCTGATCAAATTGCCTACACAAGGTGGTGTTTTACCCAATAGCACTTTCTTTCCTAGGATGCAAGTCTGGAATTTTAACCTGTTTCTTAATGACAGCCAATTTGCACATTCGTACAGAGTACAGGTGTGAGTGCCATGCTCAGCATCCAGGGTGAGTCTGCAGCTTTGTTGAGTGCAGTCTGAACCCTCTTGAGCACTGTATCCGATGCCACCCCATAGACCACTAGTCCATAGTCAATAGTAGATATAATTGAACTATGGACTGAGAGGTGGAGGGCTCCCAGACAGAGGAATTGCCTGTGCCTGTACAGGAAACCAATCTTGACATTGACTGTCTTGACCAGAGAGTCAACATGCTGCGAAAACATGAGGGTATCATCTATTATGACCCCCACATACTTGAACAATTGAACTTGTTCCAGTGGCTCACTGCATGAGTTGGAGATGATGAGGGGATGGTGCTTATTTTTGTTGTGGGGGCTGGACATAAGCATGGCATTGGTCTTCTTGTAGTTTAGTAGCAACTTATGACTACAGAACCAATCCTCGAGTTTGGAGAAGAAGTTCTGCAGCTCAGATTGTAGGGCAGCCTGAGGCATGCTGCTGCTCAGGAGTGCAGCATCTTCTGCATATACTATAGTGTGAGTCTGGTGTTGCAGGCTGTTGGAAGGTCATTTAAGAAGAGGCTGAAGAGTAGGGGCCCCAGTATTAATCCCTGGGGTTCCCCTAATGATACCTGTCTTGCGCCGGATACTGTTTGTCCAATTTTGACACATTGATTTCTCTGTATCAGGTAGTCTTGGAACCAGCAAAGGACATTGGGCACCACACCCATGTTTCGCAGCTGGTGGTTGACTGTATTGAAGGCTTTGGTGAGGTCAATAAAGACAGACCCCACCAGTTTGCCTTCATCTAGGGCCTTATGTGCATAATTTGTGTACTCCAGCAGGGCAGTGGTGGTACTGTGATTTTGCATGAAGCCATGTTGATTGGGGCATAGTAGATTATACTTATTGAGGTGGTTGATGAGTTGACCCACCACAATCTTTTCAGGCACCTTGGAAGGGGGGGGATCAAGATGGGTCTGCAGTTGGCTACCAGAGACTTGTCACCTCCTTTATGCACTGGCGTAACTAGGGCCTGCTTCCAAACCGCCAGGAATTGGGCCAGGGCTAGAGGTTTATTGTACAGCATGGTAATGGGCACTATAAGAACGTCCAGGGTGAGGGATAGAAGTTTCATGTCTGTCCCGTCACTGCCCAGTCTTGTCTTACCTAGCATTTTCTTGACCATAGTAAGGGTCTCCTTCACCATCACCCTTTTAAAGTAGAAAGTCGGGTGAGAACACTAGGTAGAAACATCGTTGGAGTGGTTCAAACCAGGTTGAAAATAGGCAGGTGGTAGCTCTGGGGTGAGATCGGTGAAGGCCTTATTGAAGGCTTCTGCAATAGCTAGAGAGTCTGTAGTGGGGGTTTATTGATACTGATCAGATGAAAGTGCTTCTTGTCCTCCTTTCCAAGGATGCTTTTGATGTTATCCCAGAATCTTTTCCCATCACCCCGAGAATTGCAAAGCTGGGCCTTGTGATAGTTGGCTTTGGTGAGCCAGATTAACTTGGTGCAGCAGTTCCTGGCTGTTCTGTAGCACTGGTAGTCATGCTTGCTACCTGTCTTTCTGGCCTTCTCCCAGAGTATGTCCCTTTCTTTCAGGTGGGAGAGGAGCTCCCCATCAATCCAGCCATTTTCCTGCCCCCGAATATTTTTTTTCATGAGTGGGGCATAAATGTCACAGATGGAGCTAAAGCCCTTAATGAAGTAACTGAGGGCCTGATCAAGGGTAGGCGCCAGGTCGATAGGAGTCCAGTCATGCAGGGCAAGGGCTGATTTGAGGGCTCCAAGTTTACCCTTCCTCAAGGGTCTGCTTTCAATGAGGATGGGTGGGCTTTTGGTAAATTTATTAGACCATGGGAAGGTGATTGGGGAGTGGTCACTTAGCGTGTCTGGGAGAACTTTGATCTCCGAGATCCAGGATGGTGAGCTTGTTAGGACCTAGTCAAGGAGGGGTACTGTTTCCTGTCTTATAGTTCTGCCTGATGGGGCAGGTGACAAGTTGTGTCAAGTTGGTGGTGGCTATCAGATCCCTGAAAGGGGCAGCCTCCTTTCCTTCCCAATTTATGTTAAAGTCCCTGGTAATGACAAGCTCTATCCCCTTTGAAAGGGTGCTGATAATATCCATAATTGTGGGAAAGCCTGCTGTGGCTTTCTTGGGGGTTAGGTAGATTGTGGCAAGGATGAGAGTTTTGCCATTCTGACTGACCTGTACCTTCATCACTATTATCTCATGATCCTCAGCCATCCAGTGTCAGAGACTGCATTACATCATGTAGTGATATCCTATTTCAGAGCAGTTCACTTTTTTCAGTCAGCCATTGTTTTTGTTCTTGTAAACGAGCAGTCGATAGTGTGTAGTGGAAGCTATGGTGGAGGTCAATTTCTCATTGTTTATCAGAGCACCTGTTATCTCCTGATCCACAGTGTGGTATGACATTGCATGTCACAGAGAATGAAAGGTAGGGGAAGTACCATATTCCAGTGCACAGAAAGAGCCACAGACAGAGAGAGAGAGAGAGAAGCCCCATCCTTACAGGTGCCCCACGGGGACACAGAGAGTTAGAGCCATGGCAAGGAAAGCATCCTGGTGCAGAGACAGAGAGCACGGTCTGTGCCTATCCCGCTCAGCAAGTAAGACTTTTTTTACACCCTATGTGGTATAGTGCTGTAGGCAGTGGTTGAGAAAACATTTTTTTTCCCTGCCTCCCTTTCCCACCCCGTCTAGTGCCACCACTCACAGAATGAATTCTGTGTCTCTGTCTGTCTCGGCAGCTGTATTTTGGTTTCGGTGCAAAGCAGGTGAGAGAAAGAGTAGTGGCAGCTGTCTTTCAAAACACACCACAGGAGAGAGACGCACACACAGAAAGCCAGTCACAGCAAGCATGGCATGCAAAACAGAATTCTGTTCCTCTGTCTGTCTCTATCTTTGACTGATTGGGAGCTCTGTGTGTGATGGGCAGCTGACATATGTGCAAAAGTTACTGAGGACAGTTATTTGCAGTTGTTGCATGAGAGCCTGAGAAACAGAGAGAGAGCAATAACCATGACAGAGAGAGAAGGAGAGAGACAGTGTGAGCAGCTGACAGCTGTCCTATCAGAACGAGAGAGCCTGATATAGTGAGATGTCTCTTTATGTGTTAGCATGCAGTCAAGTACAGTGATTTTTCATTGTCAGATATACAAATGAGTGTGTGTGTGTGTGTGTGTGTGTGTGTGTGACATTCACTCAACAATACCCCACAGAAATGTCCTTTGCAGAAGCAGTAAGTGTATGAATTATAGGCCATCCGTCAGGAATGTCAGAGCTAAAGTATTCAGACGTCCCAGGAAATATGCACGTCATTGCAACCATAGATTAAACTTTCAATTAAATCCACAGTCAGCAGCTGCCCTAGGCATACTCAGTGTGACTGTTGTACAGCCCTAATATTATGCATATCTTCAGCCTTGTCTCATGTACAGTCACTGTAGTAACTTAAAATCCAGTTGCAAATCAATAAAAAGCAGCAGAATGGATCTTTTGTCAGGGACTACTTTGTAACGTGGAAGGATAACATCCCTTTGTAGCATTAAAACAAGGGGAGCAGCTGGTTTTGGGGACCTGAACCCTATGCACCAGGTAACCCATGTTACAAGTGCAATAACCCACTCCAGAGTGTGAGGATACATGCCTGGGGCGCTGTGAGTGTGCTCAGCCTGTGGCCTTATACCTCACAACACACTCCAGGCATGGACTGAATGCTTATAACCCCACACCCTGTCGTGGGTTATTGCTTACTTAATACAACTTCCCCAGTAATATGCAATCAATAAAACTTTTGCCTAAGGCATCACCATAAAGAATAGATCTCAACTAAAATAAATTCAAAGTATTAAACAAGTGCAATATTGGGTATAATAGCCCCTATATTATAAAATGCAAACATTCAAAAATAGTCCAGTGCAGTTTTTGTATAGTTGATTTCTATAAGCCACATGCACATGCACAACATGGGCAGCACAATCTTGTAAATATCCAAGCCCATCCCTCTATACTATAGACTATCCTGAGTATGAGGAATTTCTGTATTGTGAAAAATTCTGTCCTGGTTGACCTCAAAGGTGGATATGGTGCTTGGGCAGGGTGGAAACAAAGTACATAAAGTTTTACTTATTTAAAGACACACAGCCCCTATAATAGCTATGCAGGACAGCCATTTTATTAGTCATACCACTCCCTCCAACAAATCAGTGCTTTTCTATTAGATTCAATATTCTCTTGTGATAAAGTTGAGTAAACTGCTCTTGGAAGGAAAACATGGGATTACAGTACTAATAACTAAATTCTTCACACAGGTTAGATGGAAGGATGCCAAAAAGTAAGGGAAGGAATATGGTTATATACTGTATATCTAATACACACTGGACAGCATACAGAAAAGTAGCACCAGGGCAGTTTGGGTATACAAACATGCAAGCAAGACCAGAAGCATGCATATTGAAAGTGGTCCGATGTAAGGATTTACCGTAAATCACTGACTAACATGTCCAATATACCAAATGTGAAAGCAGCACAAAACAGAAACCCATGTGCAAACTACAGTTGTAAATAATTTTGCACCACGCCGCCCACCCACCCCCAAACTGGGATCAGCAATTTGAGCAAGCTGGGTAATTTATTAGGCACAAATTCTTTAGTGCTGCAGTTCAGACATGCAATATTAGTACAACAAATGCAAATCACCTTTCTCTTCATGCAAGGCACTGTAGCCTCTTTACCATATCATTAAGTTCCATTTAAATGTAATTATCAAGGCACGCACAGTAGCTTTTCAACTAGATGGAGGATATAGGATGCACAGAACAACAGAACAATCAAAATCCCATTGTAAAAATGAGACATGGGATGCAGCACAGCTTTGTACGTAGTAAAACAAACTCTGGTCAGAGCCACAATGGCTGCTACTGCATTGGGGGTTTAGAGGGACACTGTCAGCTGTTAAATCATGTTTTTTTTGGAGCTTTCTTAAAAATAAAACCTGCAGGCACCTTCATTATTGAAATGCAATACCTAGTTCCTGTTTGATATCCAAGCACACCTTAACAACCAAAAAAAAGAAAAAGCACTGCTGGTTACGAAGGCCTCCTCACCTGAAAACATGTAGCTGCCACTATGGTAGGAGACAGGAAACCCCATTGAAGAATGGATGTCACCCTCCATAGAAATCCTCCTATTTGAATTTTTTTACAGTACATCTCATTTTAGAGCCTCTGGCCTTGAAAGACCTTTTGTATTTTACTACTGACTCAGAGCTCATATTAAAAAAACAGTAAGGGAGTGCACAAGAACTCAGTTCCTGTACTTTTTTGCAACAGGAACAGAGGTCCTATACTTCTTCCTGTTGTTACAGGAACTGAAATTGTTAGCAGTAACATAATGACTATTTTTGGGCCTGTGACCTGAGATCAGGGGTTTTCATCACACAGCTTGATTTGCACTGCAATTTAATTTTGTTTAGAAATACTCTGACACATCTGTTTGGGCCTAATATGGGAGGGCTTGGCCCAAGGTTCAATGTGGGCAATAGCTCCTCCTCCAATTTCTACTAACGCACCTCCCTTGCTTAAGGAGTGTTTTTTGTCCCTGGCCTCCCTGCGTGGCTTGTGTGGCAGTGCTGTCTCCCGTTCCTCCTGCTGCTCTTTCTTGTTTGTTTCCCTACCTTCTGTGTCTCGCCTTTTTCTCTCATGGGTTTCCCTCTGCCTCATTTCCTTCCTGCTTACCTGTGTCCTGGATGTTTCCCTTTGCTTGGTGCCTTCTGCTGCCCCAATCCCCTCCTCCATTCATCTCCCTCTGTTTGCACTGGGTTTTTCTCCCGTGTTTCTTTTTGGGCTTCTGCCCATGCTCCATCCCCTCTACCCACAATACTTCCGAGTGTCCTCTGCTCCTTCTCCATATTGGGCTTCCTCCTTCCCCCTCTGATGCATGACCACCCACTTCCTGTCCACTTTCTTAATTACTCCTGCCCTGCTACATGCTGTCTCCCCTGAACACTCGATCTAGAGTTCTTTCACCTCCTTTCCATTGGCCCACATAATGTACTAGGACTTATTCAAGCCACCCTGCCAACCAAAAGTACCCATTGCTAGTGTTAGTGCACCTTCCATCTACATGGTGCATCTATAGCTGCTATGTCTGACCAACATGTAATTTACCAATATACTGTGCCTGAAAGCTTCCCTGTTTCTGACTCTGCTGACCACCTCGGTTGGCGTACTGGTGCTGATGCATGTAATTCCCCGAAATAATTCACGTTCATTATCACCTCCTGCAAGCCCCCTCCTATTTCTCAGTGACTTCAATTGTTTGGCCTCACCTATGCTTACTTGCCTCTTTGACTAAAGACCGAACTACTACTCAAACCTCACACTACAATAGCTCTTCGTTCAACCGTATGCATGTCATCCAGCCACTCCCATACATTAAACTACCCATGGAATGAGCACTTATCCCTGGAATACTCCACTTTACTGCCGGTGGCCTGTTGTAACAATTTATTTCTGAGATCTCCACTCATTCCATTTCATCATGCAAACTTTGTCAGTTGCAGTGCTAGTGGTATACTACTACAATCAATGTCAGACCACACATTATTGCCAAAGTTCCTGTCATTATCATTCTTTGTTATGCTATGGTTCCAGACTACAACAGATGGTGGGCAGCTTATGCCCTTCTACTCCGCATGGTACTGATGGTGGGTAGCTGGGGGGAATGGGGGGGGCGTTAGTATGTCGGGCCACCCTGGGCCAACTTGGCTGGCATTTCAGAACACAGTCTTTTGGGAAATCATATTATGTCCTGACTCCTCTCGTATTCTATTCCTGACTTCCCTGCTCTCCTAGCCAGGTGAACCAATAACCGTTCCCTTCCTGGATCATTGCCCTGTCTGCCTTAGGATGCCAGAGCCTGGGAGGTGTGGGGAGCGTGCAGTGGGGGTGTTCCTATTCCCTTGTATCTAGCTGTCTAGACATACCCACTTTTGCTGCCTATATCTTCAGACTACTGCAACCATATTCTCTCCTGTGATTCCCGCTTCAGTTTGTAGTAGGGCCTTCCTTCCCATATATTGTTGCTCATTCTATGACTGGACCTTCTCTATGGCTCTCCCTGTTTAAGTGCTTACCATTCCTGTAATACTATGTTTGTCTTATCATGTTTGTGTATTATTCATCATACCTGATTTGTCACAGTCCCTTCTTCTACCCTTCTTCTACTCTTCTTCTACAGCAGCTTTTTGTGCTTTCAGCCAGCCCATACCAGCAGTACTCTGGATTCTGTCCCTAACTCTCACCTTCTGAGGTGCTGTGCAAAGGTAGGCTTCCACTGTCTGCCAGAAATGGGAGTCCATTAATGTCATTACTTCCTATTACATCCCAACTTGACATCTTCCATCCCTAACTCTGCTTGGAATTATCGAGTGCAGGTCACCTCTCCCTGACTACCAGGTATGGGAGCCATGTCTACAATCTACTGTGCATACCCTGACCTCTACCTCATGCCAGTTGCCATTTCCCTTTGGAAATGGAACTTCTTCACTATGCACCCTCCTAATCCTAACTATGTCTAGATGCCTCAAGACAGTATCGTCCCATCTCAGCCATCACAGATGGGTGTCTGATTCTCCATCCCACAGCTGCAACATTCTATTTTCTCTTCCTGATGCCCATCCACTGCTGCTCTTCAAGAACATGATTTTGCTAACTTGTTTTCTACTTCCTACTTGGTCTGCAGCCTTGATGCATGGTCTCTCGCCGCCTCGACTGTCACAATTGATCGCATGAGCATCTATTTTGCTGCTTCACATGTGTTCATTCTCCACCTGCTATTTAATGCCACATCCCTTCTGGAACTGGACCTCCTCCTGCTAGTAGTCTCCAATTCCCTTTGCCTGCAGCCTTTCCTCCAGCCTCATCGCACTACCATGCCTAGTCCACAGCCTGAGCTTGCATTGCTGTTTCCACTGTCTGCTTCCCCTACCCTATACTGGTCACCGCTTCCCTTCGGGAATGGGACCATCTCACTCCACCTGCTTTTTGCCCTTGTCTTTGCCTGTGGATGTCGACTGGCACATCTTCTCATCAATTTCGTGGAGTTGCAGCCTGTCCCTGGATCCACTAGGCTAATGTAGTCTCTATCTTTGCCTGGTTGCCACTTCCAGTTTGAAGAGGACCTCCGTTCTTCATTTGCCTCCATCCTCCTACCTCTGAAGAGTGATATCAAAGGCTAGTTCTCTCTCCTGTTTACCTTGCCTGGAAGCTCATTTCTACACTCAACTGCCTCGATCTTACTTGATCTCCAGTGGACTGTCGCTTGCTGCTCCCTCCTGGACTTGATCATTTCCCTACTGTGACTTCACCCTTACCTATTATCTGGAGTGTCATGCTCTTCATCTCACGTCATCTAAATGAGGTAGGAGCCTACAACTGCACCTGTAGGTCCCACCTTATGCAGTGCCCATCTCCTACCTCATTACCACTTCCCTTCAGTCTTAGGACTCAGTTCCTCCAACTACCTTCCAGCTTCCTCACCACTCGCCATCCCGCTCATTCATGGACCATCATACTTCACCCCCTTAGCTTACTCTTCCTCTTGATTTGGCTCTTGCCAGCTGGTCAGGTATGTCTCTCAATCCAGTTTAACTGCCTCTGGAACTTACTTGCTGCAGGTCACCCATCCAGTTGATGTCCAAGTTTATTTTCTCTTTCAGATGTGGGACAGTTATCCTTCTTCGCTCCAAATCCTTCTGTCCCTTCTCTAGTCGGTGGCACTTTCATCAGCTGTATGACTTTTGTAACTCAACCCAGTTGATCTGAGTATTGTGCTTCAGTCATTGACCTCCATAGATTGTCTTCTAGTGACTTCTACAGCCTTACTGCATCCTGCTGTTGTTCACAGAGGGGCCAACCTGGTCCCATTCTTTCCTGCACAGTTTGTCATCCGGCTTCGTCTAGCCCATCATCTTCCCTGGATCGTTCCTTCAGTGCATCAGGATTCAATCTAGACTTCATTCCCATTTGATCGACTGTCTATCACCTCTACCTTGCAGGATCAGGGCTCCGTACTGTTTCCTGTGGCTCTTTTGGGCCTAGTACCTTATCTCCAACCAGTATTCCTACCCGGTCAACTGCTCTTCCATATTATCCATCTCATACTCCTACATAGAACATAGAACATAGACTTTGATGGCAGATAAGGACCACTTGGCCTACCCAGTCTGCCCATTTCCCTACCTACTGGATAAGCTGCAGATTCTAGTTAACCAACAGCTTACTTCCTACCACCCCCTACTACAATTGCCTTGTGTCTGACCCATGCATGTTTGAATTCCCCCACTGTTTAAGCCCCAACAACCTCCCCAGGAAGGCAGTTCCACGCATCCACCACTCTCTCCGTGAAAAAAGATTTCCTTACATTTTCCTGAGCCATCCCCCTATATTTAAATTGTGTCCCTTGTTCTTACATCTCTTTTCTGAAAGATGCTACCCTCCTGGACTTTGTTGATTCCCTGAGGTACTTGAACATTTCTATCATGTCCCCCTGTCCCTCCTTTCATCAAGGGTATACATATTAAGCTCTCTCAGTCTCTCTTCATATGATTTCTGATGCAGACCCTACACCATTTTAGTTGCCTTCCTCTGGACTGCTTCCATCCTGTCTATGTCCTTGCATAGATGAGGGTCTCCAAAACTGCACACAGTACTCCAGATGGGGTCTCACCAACTGTCTGTACAGAGGGATAACCACTTCCCTTTTTCTACTTGTGATGCCCCTTCCTATGCATCCCAGTATCCCCCTGGCTCTCCTTACTGACTTCTCACATTGCTTACCCACCTTTAGATCATCTGATATGACTACCCCCCAAGTCCCATTCCATTTATGTTGTTGTTAGTACCTCCCCTGCTATTGTGTACTCTTCTCCTGGGTTTTTGTTTCCCAGGTGCATTACTTTGCACTTCTTTGCATTGAATCTAAGTTGCCATATGTCTGACCATTCCTCCAACTTTGCCAAGTCCCTTCTCATCCTTTCTACACCCCATTGTGTATCAACTCTGTTACAGATCTTTATATCATCTGCAAAGAAGCATACCTTTCCCTTCAGACCCTCTGCAATGTCACCTATAAAGATGTTAAAGAGGGCTGGACCCAGTACTGAGCCCTGAGGTACTCCACTAGTGACCCCCCTTTCTTCGGAAGGTGTGCCACTCACTATTACCTTCTGTGTCCTGTTGTGCAGCCAGTTTGCAACCCAGGCTACCACCCTGGGACCCACTCCCAGGTTGGCTAACTTGATAATTAATCTTTTGTGTGGGACTGTGTCAAATGCCTTGCTAAAGTCTAGGTAGGCCATATCCACAGCCCCTCCCTGGTCTATTACTTGGTCACCCAGTCAAAGAAATCTATTAGATTCGTCTGACATGACCTTCCAGCTGTAAATCCATGCTGCTTTGGGTCCTATGCCTCGCTGGCCTCTAGGTATTCAACAATTCTTTCTTTCAGCAATGATTCCCCTGCTCTTCAGCCTGTTCCTTAACACCCTACCGGACTCCTGCACTGAACATATCACCCTGTATGCCGATGATGCAGTAATCCTTGCCACACACCAGGACCCGAAGAAATTGCAAGAAAATCTCCAACTCGGCTTATCCTCAGTTGAGAATTGGCTCACAAAGCACAAACTGATCCATAATCAAAAAAAAACAAAGGCCATGATCTTCAGCAGCTCTCATAATAAACATAAGCACTTCCAACTCTTTGTTATCACCAGACAAGGTGCCGCACTGGAACAGGTCAAAAACTTTAAATACCTCGGGATCACCCTTGACCCTCACCTCTCCTACACTGCTCACATCGACCATGTTGCCAAAGCTGCTAACTCCGGCCGGGCCTGCTATTCCATCATAGGAAACACCTGACACCCGAGCCCTCGCTATCGCTGTCCAGAGCTCCATCATATCCTTCATTGATTATGGCATTATCATTACAGCCTCATACAACCACCGCACTCAAACGGTATCCACCGCTCTCAACAAGGCCTGTCGACTTGTCACTGGCTCCCAACGCCTAACTCACACCTGTGACCTCTATTCTCAAACTGGATGGTTGAATCTTGCCAATCAAATAAAACACCAAACTTGTACTACTAAGAAAATCTTGCTGGGCCTTGCACCCCCTGGAGTCTGTGCCCTCATACAACCGAGAATCCACACCTGACATACCAGGGGATCAAAACCTCAGCTTCTGCAAGTCCCGCATTGCCGCACAACACAAGGCCAAAGATCCTTTGCTTACCGGGCCACTAGTTGGTACAACGGTCATCCCAGTGACATCTCATACTCACTATCGCTCAGCACTTTTAAGACTCATCTCCGCCTAACTCTGACTGCCTCCAACCTCTGTGACTGCTGTGGCTAAACATGTCTTTTGGTTCCATAGCTGAAGATGCCCTTTTGGATCCACATCTATCTCTGCACTTTGCCAGAACCCCCTCCTATCTTCACCTCCCTGCTGGCCCATGACAAATGCCACCCGGCTGCAGTACCTCTATTCTTATCCGCCTTCCACCTCTCCTCTCTCTGTCCCCTCCAACTTACCTCCCCTTTTCTCCCATCCACTTAGCCTTCCTGATTTCACCCTCCTCCTTTCCCTTTCCCTTCCCCAAAGTTTCACCTTATTGTTCTTTTTTCATCTACAAGACTATGTGTTTTTTTTTTTTTAATTTTATAAACTGTTATCTTTGCTTATGATTATCTCAATTGTACCAGTGACGTGGAACCTTTGTAAAAGAGCCTCGGCTCAAAGGTATTTGTAATCCTAGAACAAATAAATAAATAAATAAATTCCATCATTTTCCCTACCACTGAGGTCAAACTTACAGTTCTGTAGTTTCCTGCTTCTGCCTTGCTCCCACTTTGTGAAGGGAAATCACATCTGCCCTCCTCCAGTCCTCAGGTACCACCCCATCCTCCCATGATTTGTTAAAAAGTGTGGTCAGTGGTGTCACTAGGTCCTCCCTTAGTTCTTTTAGGATTCGGGTAGAATCCCATCAGGCCTCATTGCTTTGTCCACCTTGAGTTTTAGGAGTTCTTTCAGGACTCTTTTTTCTGTAAATGGACTGGTGTCAACCCCTACCCAAAGTGCTTCTATTGTCTGGTTTAGGTAACTCCTCCTCATCTTCTTTGTGAATACTGAGCAAAGTACTCATTCAATGTACCTCTGCCTTTTCACTGTCTCCTCTGCCACCTCCCTCTCCTTATTAATCTTCACTATTCCTCCCTTAACCTTTCTATGCTCTCTAATGTACCTATAAAAGGTTTTATCCCCTTCTTAACTGACTTGGCTATTTTTTCCTCAGTTTGGGCTTTTGCTATTCTGACTGCCTTCCCCACTTCTTTCTGCTTTAATTGATACAGTTCCCTGTCGTGCTCCTTCTATGATGCCTTATACTTTTTGAATGCAGCCTTTTTCTCCTTAACCTTCCCTGCCACCTCTTTTGAGAACCATTGTGGTTTTTTTACTCCGCTTTATTTTCTTTATCTGTTTCACACAAAGGCTTGTTGCCTCTATGATGGCAGTTTTGATTTTTCTTCGTTGTTCTTCCACCCCTCCTTTTTGGCCATTTGCTAGTGTATTCCTCAGGTATTCACCCATTTTGCCTAAGTCAGCCCTTCTAAAGTCCAGTATGCTTGTTTTTGTATGGCTTGTCTCCATGGTTGTGCTTATTGTGAAGCACACTGTTGCTTGTTCCCAGATGTCTACTGACTTCTAAATCTGTGATCCTCTCTCCATTTGAGAGTACCAGGTCTAGTATTGCTTCCTCCCGAGTGGGTTCTAACACTAGCTGTCTAAGGCCTGCCCCCTGCAGGGCATAGAGAATGACCCTGCTCTTGGATGTGGCTGCAGTACATGTCATCCAGTTAACAACTGGCATATTCAGGTCCCCCATCAACAGTATCTCCCCTTTTTCAGCCATTTTGAGAATGTCCTCTATCATTTTCTTGTCCATTTCCTCCCCTTGAGATGGGGGTCTGTATACAACCCCTGTGTGGATTGTGATGCCATTCCCTGTCTCCAAGGTGACCCAGACTGCCTCTTGTCCTCCCCCTTTACTTTTTAGTTCTGTAGCTTTGATCCCTTCCCTTATGTATAGAGCTACTCCACCTCCTCTTTTCCCCTCCCTGTCCCTTCTGTAGACTGTGTACCCCGGTATGTTGACATCCCAGTCATGGTGCCCCATGTACCATGTTTCTGTGACTGCCACAATATCCAAGTGTTCATCTTCCATCAAGGCTACTAGCTCAGGAAGCTTGTTTCCTAGACTACGGGCATTGGTACTCATTGCCCTCCATTTAATGTTGGCTTTATCCTTTTTCCCCATGCCTGCTCTTTTTGCCCTTGTCTATTTTTCCATTTACCCCTGTCCTGCCCTCTGTTGAGCACTGTACCTCAGTGTTTACCTTACTACTCATCATGTTTTGTGGGGGAGGCTTGAAATTTCCTGCTCTTATTAACACCTCCCCCCATGGCTAGTTTAAAAGCTTGCCAAGGGAGCATTTAAACCTGTCACTTAGGATCTTGGTTCCCTTCATGGACAGATGCAGACCATCATGCCAGTATAAACCTTCATCTCTCCAGGTGTACCCCCAGTCCCCAATGAAGCCAAAGCCCTGTGCTCTGCACCAGTTTTGCAACCATTCATTAAACTGCCTGGTGTGCAGTACCCTAGCCGCACCCCTGCCATGGACTGGCAGCACCTCTGAGAAGGTAACCATGCTTACTACCTGTCTGAGGCCCCTCCCCAACTCCACAATTTCATCCTGCACTGCACTGATCCCATGCCTAGCTGGGTCATTTGTCCCAGGGTGGACAATGATATCTAGTTCCCTCTCCTGTGATACTGCTTCTGCAATCCTGAGGATTCGCTTCTTGTCCCTCCAAGCCATGGCACCAGGCAGGCACCTTACTTCTCTCTCCTCTCCCTTCCCCAGGTCTACCCCTCTAACAATTGAGTCCCCTATCAGAAGCTGTTTCCTTCCCCTGTGGTGACCCTTGCCACCCTTCTTTGGGTCTCCCTTGTGGGTGTCCTCAGCATTCTTCTTGGTCTCCACTGAGGGTGCCATCATAGAGGAACCTTGCTCTGCCAGACTGGCATATGGTTTGTGTAAAGGTACAACTAGGGGGCTTCACCTCTGTTCTACCACCTGTACCCTCCCAGAACCCACTGTGGTCCAACTGCTCTTCATACTTGGCAGCCTCTGTGGCAGTGGTTGTGGCAGTGGTGCTCTTTGGGTGGAGGAGGCCTCTTTAGCCCTTTCCAGTTCAGCATGGAGGTGGGCAACCTCCTCCCTCAGAGCTGACAGCTGCCTGCAGATAGGACAGCAACGCAGTTTCCAGAATGTCTCCCAGAAAACTGCTGCCCCACAGCCAGTGCATTGCACCACTCCCCACATGTCCCTCTCCCTTATAATATACAATATGTAATATATATATATAAATATATATATTTTTTCTTCCTTTTTGTGGTGTGTTCTTACCCTTTATGCACTGTGCTGGGTTATTAAGAATATGACAGTTCTGCCCCAAGACCTGTTGAGGAAGTATGTCAGAACCTTGGCTAAAGGAAACGGCCACTGGGAGGTGTGGGAAGGGTGGGTAGTCCACAACCACTGGTGACTGTTAGAAACAATCAAATACACCACTGCTCCACCACCCTGGTGAGTACTGCCCTTATAGTAATTCAGATAACCTCCAGTAACTGATTTGTCAACTATTTAAAAGTAGTTTGATGCAAACTGTTACAGAATACTAGAAGACAGTCCAGTTACCCACAAAGGAAAATCAAATATTGGTTATTTCAACCCTTTTGAAGTTGCTCACAAGATAAGTAGTTTTGAAAACCCCTTTCCTGATTTAAAAATGAAAATAATTAAACACAAAGCAATACCAATGTAAGAATGTAAAGTAAGGAAAACTTCCCTCAGATGTAAGTAAGAGAGATCTCTTGCAGATTTTTAGTCCAATATAGTATATCCCATGCAGCTTCTTAGTTGTTTCAAAGCACACCCTACTCCCACACCCTACTCTGTTCACACTCCTACTCTGGCCATTCTAATAGTACCCTTCCACTACTCATTAGATCACTCGTTCATTACTCTGGAGAAATACTATTGCCAGTAAAAATCCCCTGCCTAACATGCCTCATAGACATTTACATCATCTTAGAGTTTTATATACTACCCAATCAGCCCCTCATGATCATTCATGGAATCCCATTCACCTGGACAATAGGAAGATCTTCTCTGTCTCTATTGGACATACCCTCCTACTAGTGTCCATTCAATCACCATGACTTCCCTGTCTACCTTGTCTCACTGGCTATCCTCCCACATGGAAAGGACTTAAATCCTTCTACTATGCTCTGACTTTGTAATCAGTATCGCTTCTATGGATACCGGCAGTCAAAAGATAACCTGTTCAACTACGGACATCATTCATTTTACCTTCTGCAGCCTCTCCTACCAACACCGACTCTCTTGACCAAGTTACTCAACTCCTACTTCTCAACAGACATTGTTTGTTTTAAGATTTTCACAGATATCTTCCATGACATTCGTTGTGGGATCTCCACCGCCTAGCTGATTACTAATTCTATACCATCCAAACCATCATTTTCGGTCCTGGGCATCACCATTTCTTATACAATCATCCGCACCTTTCCATCTAGTACCTTCAGTAGAGTTAACCGCTCTTCCAGCAGACTCTACACCTCTTCTTCACAAAATACCTTCATTAATCTCTGCATTAAAGACTATCACCGAGAACTGGCTCTCCTGAATTCTATCCAGAAATCCATAACAATCAAGGCAAATTCATTAACTCAGTCTTGCCTCCCAACCAGTCTTAATCAGCCATAGCACCAAGATCCTATGGCATCCTGCACTAATCTACCTCATTGCCAATTCAGCCTACATACATAGAAACATATAATTTGACAGCAGATAAGGACCACTTGGCCCACCCAGTCTGCTCATTTCCCTACCAAATGGATAAGCTGCAGAGCCTAGTTAACCAGCAGCCTACTTCTTTCTACGCTCACCCTCTAGAATTGTCTTATGACTGTCCCATGCATGCTTGAATTCAACCACTGTTTTTGACTCCACAACCTCGTCCGGAAGGCTGTTCCATGCATCCACAACAATCTCTGTGAAAAAATACTTCCTTACAATACCTCTGAGCTGCCCCTCCATCTTCAAATTGTGCCCCCTTGTTCTTGCACACCTCTTTTTTTTGAAAGATGCTACCTTCTTGGACTTTGTTGATTCACTTGAGGTACTTGAAAGTTTCTATCATGTCCCCCCTCTCCCTCCTTTCCTCGAGGCTATACATATTAAGCTCCTTTAGTCTCTCTTCATATGTCTGCCGGTGCAGACCCTGCACCATTTTAGTTGCCCTCCTCTGGACGGCTTCCATCCTGTCTATGTCCTTGTGGAGATTGGGTCTCCAGAACTACATGCAGTACTCCAGATGGGGTCTCACCAACTGTCTGTACAGAGGGATAACAACTTCCTGTTTTCTACTGGTGATGCTCTCCTATGCATCCCAGTATCCCCAAGCCCTCCTTACTGCCCTCTCTCACATTGCTTGCCCACCTTTAAGTCATCTGATATGACTACACCCAGGTCCCTTTCCATTTTTGTTGTTGTTAGTATCTCACCCCTCATTGTGTACTCTTCCCCTGGGTTTTTGTTTCCCAGGTGCATTACCTTGCACTTCTTAGCATTGAATCTAAGCTGCCATACATTTGACCATTCCTCTAACCTTGCCAAGTCCCTTCTCATCCTTTCCACCCCACCTTGTGCATCAACTCTGTTGCAGTTCTTTCTGTCATCTACAAAGAGACATACTTTTCCTTCCAGTCCCTCTGCAGTGTCGCTTATAAAGACATTGAAGAGAACCAGTCCTAATACTGAACCCTGCAGTACCCCACTAGTAACCCCCCTTTCTTCAGAGTGGACTCCATTTACTATTACCCTTTGTGTCCTATTCTCCAGCCAATTGTTTACCCATGCTATCATCTTGGGACCCACTCCCAGGCTGACTAACTTGTATATTAATCTTTTGTGTGGGACTGTGTCAAATGCCTTGCCAAAGTCTAGGTAGGCCATGTCCACAGCCCCTCCCTGATAAACTACTTTGGTCATCCAGTCAAAGAAATCTATTAGATTCATCTGGCATGACCTTCCCGCTATGAATCCATGCTGCCTTGGGTCCTGTGCCCCTCTGGCCTCTAGGTACTCGACAATTCTTTCCTTCAGAAGTGATTCCATCATTTTCCCTATCACTGAGGTTAAACTAACAGGTCTGTAGTTTCCTGCTTCTGCCCTGCTCCCACTTTTGTGAAGGGGAATCACAACTACCCTTCTCCAGTCCTCAGGTACCACCCCATCCTCCCATTATTTGTTAAAGAGGGTAGTCAGTGGTGTCACTAGTTCTACCCTTAGTTCTTTTAGAATTCTGGGATGAATCCCATCAGGCCCCATTGCTTTGTCCACCTTCAGTTTTAAGAGTTCTTTCAGAACCCTTTCTTCTGTAAATGGGGTGGAATCAACTTCTGTATCCAGCGTGTTTCTATTGTTTGTTTTAGGTACCTCCCACTCTTCATTTGTAAATACTGAGCAAAAATATTTGTTTAGTATCTCTGCCTTTTCACAGTCACCCTCTGCCCACCCCCTCCCCTTTATTAAGCTTCACTATCCCTCCCTTGGTCTTCCTTCGCTCCCTGATGTACCTAAAAAAGGTTTTATTCCCCTTCTTAACTGAGTTGGCTATATTTTCCTTGGTTCGGACCTTTGCTGTTCTGACTGCCTTCCCAGCTTCCTTTTGCTTTAACTGATACAATTCTCTGTCCTGCTTCTTCTGTGATTCCTTGTACTTCCTGAATGATTTCTTTTTCTCTTGAACCTTAACATAGAAACATATAATGTGATGGCAGATAAGGACCGCTTGGTCCACCTAGTCTGCCCATTTTCTACCTAACAGATAAGCTGCAGATCCTAGTTAACCAACAGCTTACTTCACCTTCACTGCCACCTCCTTTGAGAACCATAGTGGTTTCTTACATCATTTTGTTTTGTTTATTTGCTTCACACAAAGGCTTGTTGCCTCTGTGGTGGCAGTTTTTATTATTCCTCATTGTTCTTCCACCCCTCTTTCCTGCCCATTTGCTAGTGCATTCCTTAGGCATTCACCCATTTGGCAAAGTCAGCCTCCCGAAGTCCAGTACCTATCAGTATGGCTTTGACTCTATTGCTGTGTTTATTGTGAACCATACTGTCTGGATGGTCGCTAGTTCCCAGTTGGCTACCCACTTCTACATCTGTGATCCTCTCTCCATCTTCAGTTGAGAGAACCAGGTCTAAGATTGCTCCGTCTCAAGTGGGTTCCAATACTAGTTGTCTAAGGCATGCCACCTGTAGGGCATCTAGAATAGCCCCACTCTTAAAAGTGGCTGCTGCAACTGCACTCCAGTTAACATCCGGCATATTCAGATCACCCTTCAGCAATATCTCCCCTTTTTCTGCCATTCTAAGTATACTTTCTATCATTTCCTTGTCCATTTCCTCCCCCTGAGAGGAGGGTCTGTATACAACCCCTGTGTGGATTGTGGTGTCATTGCCTGTCTCCAAATTGACCCACAGTGCTTCTTCTCCTCCCTGTTTACCCTTTTGTTCTGTTGCTTTGATTCCTTCCTTATGTGAGAGCTACTCCTCCTCCTCCTCTTTTACCCTCCCTGTCCCTCCTGTAGATATTGTATCCTGGTATGTTTACGACCCAGTCATGGTTCTGTGTGTACCATGTTTCTGTGACTGCCATGATATCCAGATGTTCATCCTCCATCAAGGTCACTAATTCAGGAAGCTTGATACCCAGACTATGGGCATTGGTACTCATTGCTCTCCATTTCTTGATGGCTTTACCTTCTGTAGCAGCAGCCCCCACTGACCTTTCTACCCTGATCTTTTTCTCATTTAGTACCCTGTTTTATAGGGGGAGGCTGGGATTTTCCTGCTGCTTATCAGTGCCTCCCCACTTGACTAGTTTAAAAGTTTACCAATGAAGCATTTAAACTGATTGCCCAAAAGACTTGTTCCCTTCCTGGACAGATGCAGACCATCCTGCCAGTATAGGATGGTGTCCCTTCAGGTCGAACCCCAGTCCCCAATGAAGCCAAACCCCTGTGCTCCACACCATTTTTTCAACCATTCGTTAAACTGTATGTTGCAAAGTACCCTGGCCTCACCAATGCCACTGACAGGCAGCACCTCTGAGAAGGATACCGTTTGTGCTACTTGTCTTAGGCCCCTCCCCAACTCTACAAAGTCCTTCTGCATTGCTCTAATCACATGATGAGCCATGTCATTTGTCCCTAGGTGGACAATGATGTCCAGCTCAGACTCCCATGCAACTGTTCTCATGATACTAAGGATGCGCTTCCTGTCCCTCCAAGCCATGGCACCAGGCAGGCACCTTACTTCAGTTTTCCCTGCTACCCCCAGTTCTATCCCCCTAATAATTGAGTCTCCCACCAGGAGCTGCTTCCTTTCCCTGTGGTGTCCTCTGCCTCCTTCCTGAGGGCCTCCCTTGTGACAGTTGTCTGCAACCTCCTTAGTCTCCTCTGTGGGTGCATCCATAGGGGAACTATGCTCCCCCAGAAAGGTGTATGGATTGTGGAGTGGAACAACTGACTGGGTGTTCCTCTGTTCCTTTTACTCCATGTACTCTTCCTTTTATCTACCTCCAAGCTTCTCTCAAGTATTTCAGCATCGGATTACCTGTAATCTTAACCAACCATATGCCACCACAGTGCATTTCCCAGACAAGAACACCACAGAAATACCCGCACTTACTTCAAGCAGCATACCAGCAGAGTATTTACATACAGAGTTAGGAACAGCATGACCAAAGAAGAGATCCATCCCTTATACTGAACTTCCAATAATTCCCCATATACATTAGAGTACCATCTGGACTGATTCAGCAAATCTTCTTCTATTCGTTTACTAATTACTTATGGCATTACTCCAATCAGTCACTCAAAACTCTCCTCTACTGATTTTGACTCTGTAATGCTTACTTAGCTACTTATCACTCATTAATAAATTCCTTACCTCCAAACTACCTTGCACGTCAGACTTTACACATATTGGCTCATTCACCCATGACTTTACAAATCATCACAAGTCCCATCGTTAAATGTCTGGTTGTATATCGATTGAATTATGCTCTCCTTACTCATTACACCACTACAATCCCTTTAGACATGCATTTTTCATCACCTTGGAAATATGGACTACATTAGCCCTTCTCCAGCTGGATCTTCTCCACACCTAGGATTCTACCACACTTTTATGAAATAATTACCCTTCATCCTCAGGATCACCATTCAGTCTACATCGTCCATGGATCAAGAATGAACCATCATCTCCAAGGAACCCAAAGTCTCTCTTCTACTCTTGGAAGCTTCCTTAGCGACTCCTCGCTCATTACTGAATTCTTTGTCTCCAGACCGTACCTCAGCAGTTAAACCATTCACAAGTTGGATCATTCACCATGACTTTCTTTACCATAACTTTTCCACCATTCCCTGTCTGGTAACTTATCAATCAAGTCCTGTTCCCTCTGTTCATTACACCCTTGCAATCCCCCGGAACAAGCATCATTCATCATTTTGGAAACTTGATCTTCATTTGCTCTCCTTCACCTGGATCTACTTCATACCTCAGATTCTATCTCTCCTTCAGAAAAGACTTACTGTCCAACCTCAGGATCATCATTCAACATGCATCATCCATGGACTGACGATAGAGCATCATCTCTCCTAGAAGCTCACTGCCCTCAAATTAGCTATGGTTACTAGAACCTAGGTCCTTCTCCTCTTAGTATGCCCAGAGGATGGGCAAACCACTGGCCATGGGTCCTCAGAGGTTTCCTCCATCTGGGGGGATTTCCTCTCCTGAGTGACAGGGGGTCATACTCTCCATGAGTTGGAGGAGGCATCTTGTTTGGCCTTCTATTCCCTACAAATTACTACATACGTACCTACTACTCAAGGGTGGGAATAGAGTAAAACCACAAAAAGAACTACAAGTTACACAAGCACTATATATACCCCATTGCTATTCTACAAACATTGAATGGGGTGGCTTGGCCTAAGATTTAATGTGGGGATTAGCTCCTCCCATAACCTCTACCTAAGCCCTCCACTAATGCAGCTCCCTTGCTTAGGGAATGTTTTTTGTCCACCACCTTCCCCTCCTCCTCCTTCACTGGTGATCTTTTCACCCTTGTTCATGGGCCTTCTGTTCCCTATAAATTGCTACCAGCATACCTACTACTCAAGGGTTGGAATAAAGTAAAGCCACAAAAAGTACAACAAGTTACACAAGCACTATATATACCCCATTGCTATTCCACAAACACTGAAGTATCTATACAGATGTGTCAGGACTGAAAGAGTTATCCTTCTGAGTGAAACATGGATAGTCATTCTGCTTTTCATATTTGCTAATGTCTGAGTTCATTTATGCCATGTCTACCACTTACAATACTAAAAGAGAGGAAGGGACACTAGCAGCAATGAATTACAGCAAAACAGATGGTAACCTCCACTATGCACTATCTCACTTGGTTTGCATTCCCCCCCCCTTTGGGTTGCTGTTTTTTTTTTGTGTACCCGCATGGTGGTTCATGCTTAAGTACTGACAAAGACAGATGGTGGCCACTGTGCAGCGAGAGCATGCTGCACCTCCATCCTTCTTCCACTAAAAGCACATCCATTCAGCCTCCTGCTGCACCTCAGCTCCATCCGGATGATCTGTTGGAGAGTCTTAAACATGAACCAAGCTCTCCTCCAAGATCTCACCCCAATAAAAGCTGCCCAAGCCTTTAGACAATTTTTTTTTTTACACAAACGTTGACTTGCTGTTGGTGAAGTAGCTGTTATTGTAGGTAAGTTCTAAGAGGACTCAGTTCCAATTCACAAGTAAAGAGGTCCAGAAATGATTCAACAAGTTATGGATTTGTTCATTTAACTGCCATCTTAAAATCCAAGAAACTACAGTTGAAAAAAACTTCTCAAATCCCAAAGAGATATAATTTTGACATTATGCAACATGGGCTTATGGCAGTTCATGTACAGGTCATTAGTGAGGCCGCATCTGGAATACAGTATACAGTACTGATGCCCATAACTTAAAAAGGATATTAACCTGCTGAAGACAGCGCGAAGGAGGGTAACAAAGATGATCATGGGTCAGCAGGGTAGGGCATATGAGGAGAGGTTAGAGGCCCTGAACATGTACCCCCTGAAGAGGAGAGAGAGAGAGAGGGGGACATGACTGAGACTATCAAGCATTTTAAAGGAATACATATGGTGGATAAGGAGGGTCTCATCAAGCTTAGTGGGAACCAATAGGCAACAGTCTGAAGTTGGAGGGGGGAGGTTTAGGGGAGAGACTAGAAAGTACTTCATCATAGAAAGGGAGTTGATAGCTTGGACTGTGCTTCTGGAAAAGGTGGTTTCATTGAAGATGATGGGCAGCTTCAACAGAGGTTGGGATAGAGTTAATGGGAAAATAAGAGTCAAGTGAGGGGAAAACAGAGGGGATGGGCAAATTGGAGGGACAGGGTCAGTAGCTTATGCTAAGGACCTGCACTACAAGCAGACTACATAGACCTAATGGCCTTATTCTGCTGGCTTTGTCATATGTTTGTATGCCTAAACAACTTAACTTTTTCAAACCAATAAACAAAGCACTTGATGACAGTAAGCCTGTGGATGTACAGTAGTGCACATACCCAATAAGACATTAGAGGATGTGGGTTACTATTCCTGAACAGCATGTTCAAGTGGGTTGTGAGGCAAAAGGCACTTGCACTGCGTGCCTTCAAACACCTCGAATTTAGTTCAGGAACAGTGACCCACACCCTGGAGAGTTGTATTGTGCTTATAAAATGGGTGCACTGCAAAAACAATTATAACAAGTTTAGCAGTGCAGTTACTATTCCTGGACTGAACTGCTTTGGATTTCCCAACCTGTTTTATAATAACACTTGAGTAGGGCCTTTTATACTGTCCCACATAAAGAACTGAAGGACAAATTAATATCACTAGACACTCTGAGTTATTTTATCACCTGGATTGAAAACTTTTCAATCAATCAATCAATCAATCAAATCTTTATTTATCCAGGTGAACATTGTTGAGCACTGCTCATTTGCAAGATGGACCTGGTAAGGTCAAGGTTCAATTTACATAGATACATAAAAAATATTCAATATACACACACTCTAGGATACTACATAGAATATTCAGTATACACACAGTCTAAGGATACATTCTAATCAGACTATACATTAAATTCAGGTGTAGTGGTAATAAGGGGTGAGGGGAAGAGGAGGCGGGAAGTGGTGTGCCTGGCTGGTGGGGGAGGAGGAAGATGGTGGGGGCCTGTACTGTGGAACGGATAAACTGTGGGCCTTATGAAGAGGGCAGGAGGGTGGCACTGGGGGGTTTGTATAACAGGGGTATAGGGCTGTGATATATGACAAGGGATTAAGGGGAGGCGGATGGAAAGGAGGGGTACATGGAGTGTGAGGGGTGGTGACTCTTAGTAAAGGTGTATACCTTCCGTGAGTTGGCTATCTGGGGAGGGAGATGGATAAGATTGGGAATACTCTACTGTTTGTGGAAACAATTACATTTTTCTTTGATAAGCCTCGAATACAGATATTTAAAGGATGTAAATGAGATGTATCGTTTCACTTTCAGGGTCTTCTGCATTGTATTCCATAAGGCAGATAAGACATAGCTGATAGCAGATCTACCATATCGAGAATTGAATATAGGTACTTTAAGCATGATGAAGTTTAGACTTCTTAGGGCATATTTACTTGATGTGATTTGTGTGAAGCAGTCTGAGACGTAATTTGGTAGCATCTTTGATATCACTCTATAAGTCCATAGTGTGGCATTCCTGTCTCTTCTAAATTGGAGCGAGGTCCATCCAACTGCAGCATAAAGCGAGCAGTGGTGAGTGCTGAGAGGAAGATCTGTAATAAACCTCAAGGCTCTAAGGTAAAGTGTGTCCAGTTTGCTCAGATATGAGTTGGGGCAACGACCATGTAGGAAATCTGCATAATCTAATACTGATAGAAATGTGGTCTGGACCAGCTTCTTTTTAGAATCACTTGTCAGAAAGTGCTTTATTCTGTAATAGAGCCCAAGCTTCTGAAGGAGTTTTTTAGCAGATCTCCCAGATGATCTAAGTAGTCGAGTCTACTGTCTGCCCAGACCCCCAGATATTTGAATTTTGTAACATATTCAAGATTTTCACCACGGACAGTGGATATGTGGTGGAGATTGTTTGGGAAGGAGTGTCCGGCTTGTGTTTGGGGGGAGAAAAACTTTGCCTTTGTTTTTTTTTGCATTTAGCAGGAGTTTTTTTTTCCAGTAGTTGGTGTTGTAATAGGTTGAATTCTGCTTGTAGCTCTATGCATGCTGTTACGGGAGAGGGATGACAGACATACAATACTGTATCATCTGCAAACAGGTGTGCAGTGGCTTTGGTGAGGTTATTGCCGATGCTATTGATATAGATGGCAAATAGGATTGGGCCGAGGATGGATCCTTGAGGAACTCCTCTTTGGAGAGATTTGAGTGGTGATAGGTCTCCTTCAGCCTTCACCTGCTGGGTCCTTCCCGTGAGATAGTTAATAAACCATCTAATGGAGGTTGAGTCGAGTCCTATGGATTTCAGGGAGGAGAGGAGCAGTTCGTGGTCGACCATATCGAATGCCTTACTCAGGTCTAAAAATACAGCACAGACACTATTTTTTTTGTCCAGTTCGAGTTGCCAATCATTGGTTACTTTAGCCAGGGCTGTGGTGGTGCTGTGGTTGGTTCTAAACCCAGATTGCGCTGGATTTAAAAGATTAGACTCTTCAAGATATCCTCTTAGTTGGGTGCTTACGATTTTTTCTAGCAGCTTGGATAGCACAGGGAGGATAGAGATTGGCCTGTAGTTGTTGAGGTCCATGGGGTCCCCAGCTTTCAGTAGCGGGATAACTTGGGCCATTTTCCAGATTGATGGAATAGATTCTAGTTGTAGTGAGAGGTTAAATAGGTGTGTTATTGGTACTGCTAATACTTGTATGACAATTTTTAAAAAATAGGGATCAAGGGAGTCTGCAGCTGCACTTTTTTTTGGTGTCCAGCTGTGATATTAATTCTTCCATCTGCTTCAGGGTGGCTGGTATGAAGGAGAAGGTGGACTCCGTTACCTGTGCTTCAGTGTTCTTGATACCTAACTGGGAACGCATTTGGTTAGCCGAAGAGGTGTTGAATGCTAGACCAGCAGTTATAAAGTGATTGTTGAATGATTCCAGGAATTTCAGTCTATCAGAGATGGTTCCCTTGCCATTGTGTATTTTGGCTGGGAGTGTGTTACTTGGATCATATCCTGTTATGTCTTTTATGGTGTTCCAGAACTTGGCAGGGTTGTGGCAGGAGGAGTCTAGTTCAGACATATAATAAGCAGCCTTAGCATCTCATACTTTCCTGGTACAGATATTCCTGGCTTTTTTGAACAGCTCCCAATCAGTTGATATCTTAGTTTTTTGTGCCTTTTTCCATAACTTGTCTCTGTCAAGGAGGGTGGCTTTAAGGTCAGAAGTGAACCAGCGGTAGGTTTTATTTTTGATGCATGCCTTAGAAATTGGAGCATGGATATTAAGGGCACCTCTAATAATGTCATTTAGCACCTCGTACGCTATCTCCACTGTGTTTGCTAAGTAAAACTCTTGCCATTGTATGGAGTGGTTTATCTCTTCCAGATATGCCTCAATGTTGAATTTTTGCTTTGATTTCCTCATTGTGAACTTGGTGGGGGATGACGGCTTGCATGCTGATCTTATTCCTGCAATAAGGCAGTGGTCACTCATGTCATTGAATAGTACTCCAACATGTGAGAAAACGTGAGATTTATTCACTAGTATAACATCTAATAGTGTGCTGTTGCTTGTATTCTTTTTGTTGATTCTGGTGGGTTCATTTATGAGCTGTGTAAACCCATGTGTATCGTAGAATGATATTAAGGGTGCAGCTGCCTTTGAGAGCCAGTTTAGGTTTAGGTCTCCTATGACTATAGTTTCTTCTGTTCCCTTTTTGATTAGGTCACCCAGGTGGGATAATAGCTTGAGGTCAGTTGAGGGGGGCCTATAGCAGCCGATTAGCTGTAGTGATGTGGTGTGGGAGAGGGCCACTTTGAGGGATAGGCATTCAAATTCCTTTACCATGGATAATGAGTCGAGGCAGGTTACAGATAGGCTGTCCTTCACATATATCGCTATGCCCCCACCCCTAGTTTAACTTGATGACTCTGAATACTTGATAATTAGGTAAGTTTATGTAACATCGGCTGTGACAGGCCTGAGCCATGTCTCAGACACTACTAGTATATCTCGTAGGGTATGTTAACCCAGGCTTGGATCATCGTGATCTTCTTTAACAGACTGCATACATTAATATGGAGAAAGCTTAGCCCTTTGATCTTGGCTAAGTCTGTTGGTGCAGTGATGACCTTTGGGAGTCCTGGGTTAAGTTCTACATTTCCTAAGCATATTAATAATAGTATCAATAGTTTCATAGTTGCTGCAAGAGATAGGTTAAAGATTCTTGCCGTTGCCCATTTTTTTTTATTCTGATACCACTTTGCTTGCCATCCGGATATGGAGCTTTGGCCTCTTGTTAGAGTGTTTTTACAAAAACAGATGTCAACGAGTTAAAGTTAATGGGTTAATGCCTCAGTAGGAGGGGATGACCAATACAGTGCACTTAGGCTCAGTCGTAGGGCTACAGTTACTTAATATTTTCATCATAAACACTGGCAGTAAGTGCAATAACTGGTTTCCAAAGTTCACTGATGTCACAAAGATAGTGGAAAAAGAAGAACAATGTTTCACAGCACAAAATTATCTAGATACTCAAGGTAATTTCGCAACAAAATCAAAAACGAACTGTGACACAGATTAAATGTGTGGTGATACACCTGGGCACGGGAAACCTAAGAATGAACTACACTTTCAATAAAATTACAATATGAACAGCAGACATAAAAGAGATCTTGGCATCACTACCATGAGAAATCTAAATTTTAAAAATCATTGTTATAGTGTAGTTAAAAAATCCAACACACCCCTTGGTTATACTGAAAAAAATCACTAGTAGATCAAGAGAGGTGTTGATGCCCAGATACAGTACCATGCACTGTTGATGTCTTATATGAAGTATTACATATAGCTTTGGACATCTTATCAGAAGGGTTACAGAAACATAGAATTTGTTGAAAGAAAAGGACCACTTGGCCCTTACAGTCAGCCCAGATGTTCCTTGTCTTTTGTGCCTCTGTTGACCTTATCTGATCTTCAGTGACCCTCTCACCTCCCTACCTCTTTTCTAATATACCCATATGTTTACCCCATGTATGCTTGAAGCTCACACTGTTTTTTTCTCCATCACATCTGCTGGCAATCTGTTGCAAGCATCTACCACCCTTTCAGTGAATAAATATTTCCTCACATCTCTTATGACACCCTCTCCCCAATTCATTGCATGCCTCCTGGTCTTGCTGCTTGTTCTTATTTGAAAGACATTCACCATCTGCACCTTGTTCACTATATAATGTTTAGGGATAAGAGGGTCAACTGTGGTCTGGTTCTGATTCTGGTTTTCATCTATTTCTAAGAAGTTCTGATTTACTCTGGTGTTCCAGTACAGGTCCATTTTCCAGAATGGTCCAGAACTGGGTCAAACATAGATCCAGTCCAGGTTAAGTGAGAGAAACAGGTTAGCCTTTCAAGTTCTTTTTAAGCCTTCCCTCCTTCTGTTGGATATACCCCTTCCTATGCACTCCAGCAACCTACTAGCTCAACCAACTGCTTTATCACACTGCCCTGCCACATTGAGGATATCAGATATAATAAACCCAAGGTCCTTTTCCTGTTTAGTAAGTCAGAACCTCCCCCCCATCTTATACTCAGAGCCTAGGTTCCTATGCACTAGGTGCCTGATTTTGCACTTTTTGGCATTGAACCACAACTGCAATGTTTTACAACACTCCTCGAGTTGCCACAGATCCCTGTTAATTTCCTCCACTCCTTCTTGAGTGTCCACCCTATTGCAGATCTTGATATCAACTGCAAAAAGGCATACCTTTCTTTCCAGTTCCCCAGCAATGCCGCTTATGAAGATGTTGAAGAGGACCAGTCCCAGTACTGTGCCCTGCAGCATGTTGCTGGTCACTCCTCCATCATTCCAGTGCTGTTTACCACCAACCTCTGCCTCTTGTCAATTAACCCAGTTCACCACTTTGGATCCCCCCAGATTGCTCAGCATCTTTATCAGCCTCCTATGTGGCACAGTGTTGAAGGCCTTGCTGAGTCCAGATGTCAGAGACCCACTACCTTCCCCTGATCTATTTCCCTTGGTACCTGGTCAATATGTCACGCTGATTATAGCACCATATGAGCTGCTCAGCAAAACTAGTGACTGACAATACAGCTACATGGATAGTATAGCACAGGTGCATTAGCGCTACCCCCATAGCTGTTGTCCATTGGGAAGAAGAAGATAGAGGCTCCACTGCATGCTGTGCTTCTGAACAGCTGCTGTGGCACAGAGGGTGAGGCCACAGGCAGTGAAGGGCAGCAGAATGGTGGTGGACCAGTGTTCAGTTCCTGGTCCTGCTACTTTTAACTTTTTTTCTTCTCCCCTTCTGACTTTTCTTTGTCATTTGTCTGACCCCCCACCCTGCACTTTTTGCCCCCACCCCTTGTTCGCATACTCAGTTCCCCCTTCCCCTCTGACTTTCACCCTCCAATGATCTCCCCTGAGGTTTATCCCTGTCCCTGAGTTGCCTCCCCTCTGGAGGTGATTATATCTAGTTCAGGGGGTTGTGGGGGGCAGAGCCTCCCACAAACAGTCATAGTAGCTACTTTTGTTTAGCCATGGTAGCGCTCGCTGTTTTTCCTGAGTGGTACCTTTGGCTTTACTGCTTTTCCTGCACAGTTATTGAGAGAGCTTTTCTGCAGTCAACATTATCTCATACTGCCTTTCCCTAATCATAGTCAAAGAAATACATCAGATTAGTTTGTCATGCTCCCCCCAAACCACCAACACCACCATGAATACATGCTGCCTGGGTCTTGCAACTCACTGAATTCAAGAAACTCTACCAGTCTTTCTTTTAGCAGGGTTTCCATTAATTTCCCCAACACTGAAGTAAGACTGACCAGATTATAATTTATATCCTCCTGCCTGCTACCACACTTATGTAAAAGGACTACATGAGCTCTTCGCCAGTCCTCCAGAACCATGCATTTTTCCAGTGAGCTGTTGACCAAGGCTGTCAGTAGGGCATCTCTCATCTCCCTGAGATCCTTTAGAAAAATTGGATGAATCCTGTCTGATCCCATAGCTTTGCCCACCTTAAGAACCGCAAGTCCCTTCTGGGCACTTTCCCCTCCTTCCCTGATCCTGCTATCCCCCTGTTGGTCTGTTCTCCTCCCTCCACTGTAAAGACTGAGTAGAAATACCTGTTCAGGATGTCTGCTTTTTCCTCGGTTCTCTTCTGTGCAGTCCCCCCACTCTGCCCTTTTAATCATCACTATCCCTCTCCTTGCTTTCCTATTCTCACTTACCTGTGTACAGTATCTGAAGAAAGTCATACCTCCCTTAGTGACCCCTTTAGCAAGTCTTTCCTCTGTCTGCATTTTTGCTCTCTTCACCGCCTTACCTGCTCTCTTCTGTTGCACTAGCTATACCTACCTGTCCTCCTCCTCCTCCCTCTGTGTTTTCTTATACCTCTTGAATGCCACCCTTTTTCCCTTCACCACCTGTATGCATGACATTGCATTTCATTAGCATGCACTTCATCCCAGCCTTTGATCTGTAACACAAATTGCTTTTGCCATGATCCTCTTCAGATATAGGAAATGGCTCACAAACTACTGTTCATGCAATAACATCCTAGTTTGCATGGCATAAACATAGTTTGCACTTTGCAGTCTGTTCAATTATCCTGCCCACTGTATACCAAAGTGGTTTCTGAGCCATAAATAGCTACCTCAGCTATTGGGCATGGACAGTGAGATTAAGTGAGGCTGATGGAGGTTAAGAACAGGGATGTTAAGTGAATTACAGTACTTGAGGTCTGCCAGTGAGTATAGGACAGTGGGGGGACCCAAGCCTGAGTACCCACGTTCACAGCTCTGTGGGTAGCCATTGGGCTACAGTACCTCCCAATATATATAACATAACCAAAAATATTGACAGTTTTTTCTGACTGGAAAGGAGCCAGACACTCAAATGCACCTGCAATTGATTGGCTGTTGCAGTGCAGTAAAAGCTTATTTCCTTGGTTTTAGCAATTTATAAATGTCAGATTATGGATTTTCTGACAATGACATGTTATACTATTATAATGACACATTACAATGTGTAGCTTGGATTAACTTATCGAGTGATGGCATAATAACCATTCCAACACATGTAAATGTGTAATTATTTCAGTATTTTAGGGGTGCAGTTGCACCCCATAGTTAGTGTTGAATGGTCACTTCATGTGTTGTATACTGTTTGTAACCTATAATGTCTTTTTGCTCTGTTGTTACTACTGCTCTGTTTTTGATGTGGAGCCTTTGTAAAGGAGTCTCTGACTCAAAGGTTTGTAATTCCAATATCTCAAATAAACAAATAAAATAAAAAATGTTAAACTCTAAATTTTGCTTTTTAATAACTTCAGAACCATTCAAACAATTTGCATGAACCTTTGTATGTGCCATCAGGGGCCAAGGATCTCTTGATGTGGCAAGGTTCGTTCTGGTTGGAAGAGTGGGGGCGGAAATACTACGTGTAAAAAAATGTGCAATTTACCATTTTTGTTTCATTTCTTTGTTAGCCTGCAGCACAAAAATTACTTGGAATTTTGGTCTGAAATGTTTAGGGTAGAAAGGTCTTGCCTCACAGATGTGCCTTTTGAGGGTTTAGGGAGAATATATTAATTCTTTCTATAGTTTTTAAATTTTAAAGTTCCCAATATTTTCAAAGGGAATTTCACTCTACAGTTAGAGTTCCCCCTCAGAAAAGGATCCTTTGTTGCAAATGGATAATCCTTTTTCACAAATGGGGCATCCTGTTTCGCAAATTGGAAATCTTTTTTTGTGCTGCTGCCATGTTGTTTTACAGTTAATGAGGGAAACAAAATCAAATAAAACAATTATGTGCTGAGTAGAAACCAATACATGTAGCTTGCTTATCAGGACTCCCTCAGCTGGATTCTGCACTTATCTTTTGAAGAAATGCCATTGATTTTTTTTCCAGATTATACATCTTTTTTTGCAATTTGTGATACAAAAAAAAAGATTATTTTTCATATCATGAGTCATGAAAAAGGATCCTTTTTCATGATGGGAAATCCTTTCCTGGTCTCTAGTGGCAGCCCCCCATCCTCTGATCGGTGTCCCTGTATTATTTCCTGTTTTATTTTATTCTTTCCTGGTGTCTAGTTGGAGCCCCACCTTCTAATCGCTGTCCCCATTTTATTTTATTTGTTCCCTGGTGTCTAGTGCTATCCCCCATCTGACTGCTGTCACCTTTTTTCTATTTACCTGGTGTCTAGTGGTACCCCCCACCCTCTGGTCACTGTTCCTGTTTTATTTTATTGTTTCCATGGTGTCTAGTGGCAACTCCCACCCACTGATCACTGCCCTTGCCTGCAAAACAGAAAACAGTCCTCAATGTTTTTTTTTTTTCTAGAAGGTCTCTTGGCAGGTCTCCCCCTAACCAAACCTTCCACTCAGCACTCACCACCCCACATCCTCCAGTACCCCGTTACACACCCTCACTCACCTCAACAGGTGACAGAGAAAAGATACACTCTCCAGTTGAAGACATGTCTTGCTGCTAGAACCGTCGACTGCAATATGGGGAACTATGGTAAATGCAATTCAAAGTATTTTAATGGGGTTTCAACCCTGATGCATAGCTTGGCCATTTTTACATATTTTAGCAGCAACTTTTCAGTGTGGCCTTTTGGGGACCCCACCTTGCAGAAAATATCACTGGAATTTCGCAAATCCCCACCAAAAGGCGATTTCATGGTAGGTTGGTGAAATCAACTTTTAGTCATGATTTGATCATTTTCATTGCCTTTTCTCATGAGCTGAGGACATAAGAAGGCTATGTTGAAATTTTGGGTCAAAATATGTAAAAATGGCAAAGTTATGCACATGTGTTTAAATTTAATTATGTGCACTCATATCTTCTGTAATTTTAAATATTTTCACCCCAAATTTTAAACGGAGCCATATTTTTAAACCACCTAATGAACGAGGCAGCTGTCAGTTTTCAAATCCTTGCCAACCCTAATGCTCACCCATTCCATGAGTAAATAAGCTGAGATGGGTACAGAGTATGAGAATGGGGTGAGCATTAGAGTTGACATCCCCAAGGCACACCCCACCCTGTTGCTACCTGAAGGGTGGGGGTGGGGTGTTAGGGCTGGAAACCCTGACACCACATTTCCCTACTTTTGTCACTGTAATCAACCTAACTAGTGCATTAACAACATTTATTTGCAAAGATAATTATAATATTATGGGCCAGATATTCAGACTGCACAAGGCAGTGGCATAAGCCTGGGAGCAGTGCAACTGTGATGCGCTGGGGCAAGGTCCAGGTGATATTCAATGGGGATGCACCATGGTGCACCACCATTGAATATGACAGGGCCTGTGCACATAGTGCGCATGGCACAGTGGCACAGCGCCAGTGCAAGCCACAGCTAGGGAGCACAGGGATGCACCAGCACAAGTGCAGTTGCACTAGGCGCATCACCAATGATATTCAGCAGGGTGCATGAAAATGAGGCCATAATATATGCAAGGTGCAAATGGGGCCATTTGCATTTCATTATGGCCCCATTTTCATGCCTTGTGCAGGGGAGCCCAGCAACTTGCGCCTGACATCCTGCACAGCATGACGTGTGCTGTGGGTATCCCCGGTCATCTCCCTCCCTGTAGCCACCATTGTGTGTCAAAAGTGAAAAAAGACATCCCTAGTAGTTTAGTGGCCCCTAGTCCCCAATTCCCTGATGAATATAACATGTGACCATCCCTGGTGGTCTAGTGGTCCCCTCTCCCACCCGAGTCCCCGATACCCAGTAACATGTAATGATGCCCGTCCCTGGTGGACTAGTGGAACCTCCCCACCCATTGCTGCAATCATGGTAAATGCATATTACTACATTCCCTGGTAGTCTAGTGGCCCCCCCCTACCTCCTGATCATCGGCAGGCAGCTGCATCCTGCCTGCATACTGCCCTGCCACCAGCTGAATGACAGATACAGTATGGGCTGTAAGCCCATTGGTCCCCTGTGTGGACAAATAGGCTTGTAGGGCATACTGTATTAGACAGTCCCAAATATGTGAATTAAATCACATATTTGGGACTGTCTATTACATTATTCCCTGCAAGCCCATTGGTCCACACAGGGGACCAATGGACTTACAGCCCATACTGTATCTGTCATCTGGCGGGCAGCCAGGTGGTATGCTGGTGGATGCAGCTGCCTGTCGGCGACAGGGGGGCAGGGTGGGCAAGGGGTCCTGTGTGGGTGGGTGGGATGTAGGGTGCCATTGGATCACTAGGGAATGATGTGTGTGCATTTTGCCATGATCAGGGACTCAGGAGGGAGGGGGTCCACTAGACTACCAGGGAATGTAATAATACGCATTTACTGTGATCTTGGCAATGGGTGGGGGGGTTCCACTAGTCCACCAGGGACAGGCATCATTATATGTTACAGGGCATCAAGGACTCAGGTGGGAGAGGGGACCACTAGACCACCAGGGATGGTCATATGTTATATTCATTGGGGAATCGGGCACTGGGGGGGACCACTAGACTACCAGGGTTTTGTTTTATAAGTATTCCATGTGATCATGGCTATGGGGGGGCTGGGTAAAGTGAGTGCTTGTGGATGGTGTTCTGGGTGGGCGGGTGACCACCCAAGGCTGGGCTGCTGTGTTGCACCCTGCAGTACTGCAAACCACCTTTGGGTGGCTGGGAGTTGCTGCTACTCTACAGGGGCTCAACATTGAGCACCTCTATGCAGTGCACTGCAGGGTTGCACCAGCAGATGCACCGCACATCCTGGGCTGAATATCAGGATGTGCTGCATATTTATGGGCACGTCCCCTGCATCAGCACTGCATACATTTACATTGTGCCCTGGTGCATCGAGAGTTGTGCTGTGCTGGGCATCCTTTTCAATATCTCACTGGGGTGCAATGCGGGGTTGCGCTGGTGCATCTCTGTTGTGCCAGGCGCAACCCCTCTGAATATCTGGGCCTATAAATATATTGTTTAAGGCCAGCAACCATTTAAAGTAGTTTAAAATTATTATATAATATGAAAAGTAATACCTTTTGAAATACAGGTGTTTGCGGTACTATATTTGTTCAGTGATAATCAGAACTGAATAATTCTAAGCACCAAACTTTTATAAGTAAGGACCACATATTATGACAAATACAATACACCCATAATCCACAAATGATGCAATGTTATCCTAGTTCTGTAAATAAATATAAACTCTTGACATTGTGAGGCAGTATAGTTTAGTGGTTGGAGCACTTGCTTGGGAACTGGAATATTAAAGGTTCAAATCCCACCACAGCCAAATACTGACAGTGTGACTCAGAACAAGTTAGTTAATATCTCAGTGCACCAGTCCACAGTAGATGTGGAAATGGTAGAAGGAGGAGCCCAGTAGGAATAAAATGTTGTATCTAAGCTGTTCTTTCCTGTGTAAATATGTTGTTAATTAATAGAACTACATAAATAAATAAATAATATAAAATCGCTCCATAATTAAACAGATTGAATCTAACAAAAGAAGTTCCAGAAATCCTCAGATGATAGATTGAATCATGTTAGCCTTATAATCAAAATAAATATAAATATTCTGGACAGTTCAGTTTCTCCAGATTTAATCTGAATATAAATGGGGAAAATCAATAAGGGCAACAACACGCACAAATTACTCGTTTATCAAAGTTTCCAAAACAAAACCTATACCTCCTTTACCACATTCAAAATGTACCCCAGCACTGCCTCCTAAAAGTTACTCAGTCCCACTTCAACTGTCAAAATATTATATTATAGTATATTAATTTTAAACTTACAGCACTGGTATAATAAACTCCATTTTTTTTCCTCATGGGCCTAATTTTCAACAAATATACAACTATGCTCACTATAAGATATTAGTTCTTGCTTCTCAATAATATTGTTTGCTCAGTTAACACGACAGGTGCTTAATGTAAATATACACAGAGAACATATACGGATATTACTAAAATGCTTAGAAGTCAGAGGCTTTAGCACATTTCAGAAATGATGCTTCCTGTTTTAGGGTAAGAGTCATTTTCATCAATTTGTAGTCTGAGAAGAAAAAGTCAAACATCTGTTGTTGATGAGCTGCTAAGGGTAGAGATATATTGTCAGGGGTCAGTGCTTGATGTAATTCAATTAATTACTAATCACACTCTGTGAAGAACTGTTTAGGTTTGGCAGAAATAAACCAGTTCATCCTGACTTGCCATCGTGACTTATTGAGCTGATCTCTAAACTTTACTTGAAGTGTCATATCTGACTTCCTCAAGCAGGGACTCAGCTTTGTGTTTTGTTTATGCCTCTTTGACAGGGCCATCATCCCTCTTGCTTTACTCAGCACATGGACTGTGTCAGGTTGAGCTGCTGACATGACCCTGTTGCCCAGAGATCCATCAGCAAGGAAAAGGAAATCCTCTCACCTGAACATGTGATAACACAGCATGAGCCCGCCTAGGAAATGCACAGTGATGGCTTTATCTGTCAGGATGAAATACCTTCATGCAAACTCTGGGCAGAGAAGTTCTTTTACCAACAATCAGTTACAGTGCTGAGATTCAGCAGTAGCTGGTAAATAACATGCTATACCTCCTGCACTGAAAATCCAGGAAGGTCTTGCTTGGGCCCTATTTTTCCAATATAAAGACTTTTTACAGGAAAGTTGTATCTTCTTAGCCTATGCACTAAAACTCTATACCTTTTTTTCATTTTAACTTTTCAACAATCCCATCTGAGTTTTAGTTACAGGTATCTTTTGTCTTATTACTACACAATACTATTTGAGAGATTGTAGGACTGACCCATGTAATGGATTGAAGATGGCTTATTTGACCTTAGTGCTACAGTACCTTTGGTTGTCCAGGCAGAAAGAGTTAAAAACAAGGGGTGGTGTTTGATAAATGTGCAGTTGGAAAATGCAGTGCAGCTTGCTTTTTAGAACATCCCTGTTTGCTAGTAAAAATGTCACACTGCTTTTAAGAATAACTTTAAAATCCTGATTTCTTCATAGTTAACCATTATCTGCTTAAGTGTAGTGTAGGTGAAAAGAATGACCGAGATGAAGAAAAAGAATGCAGATCATTTATTTTAAAAAAGAATGTTCTGTTAAATGGTGTACAATATCAGAATTATTGTGAATGAAGCATAGGCAATGCAAATTAAAGCATCCCTAGTAATACATCAGCTGTGTAAACTGATAAAAGAAATGTTTCCCTGTTTGCAGCATTGCATTTTGCTTGGTTTTACTGTTGAAATGCAATTGTTCTTTTAAGTCTTAACTGTATTAACTACAAACATCTCTATTAAGAATCTTTTAACATCATTTACAGGTTTGTTGCAAATTGTGTATAACAGACTGATGCATGGATTTTCAATTTTTTGACATTTATGGGCCTACTAAATAAATAAGTAGCACATATAAATCTGTTGTTGATGTCATTTGGCTTACTAACCCTGCCATGTTTTTCTATCATATGCCTGGTTGAAGTGCCGACAGACAATAAATTGGTGGAGTGCAGACAGTGTGGAACCAGTCAGGCAGGTCATCACATCTTACCTTGCATGAATAAACTAAAGCCGCTGAATCTTCAGAAATATATATCTTGTTTTCCAAAGCAGGTTTGGCCTTTATCTTGATTTTTGGGACATTCAATGTCAAGGATCATGCTTGCTAAGATGGAAAACACAGTACTGGAGTAAAACAATCCCATTTTGCAGACCATCTTACTGCATTTGTAAAATGCATATGCTGGAATATTCTCAAAAAAACCTCTTTAAAACTCCTATTGGTATGTAAGCATTGAGAAATAACATTAGAGTTCAGTTTCACATCAGCCAGCAGGACAACATTGTGTAGGGTAAAGGGCAGTTATTGAAAAGACATAAAGTACCAGCCTTGGAGCCCAATTGACAAAAGGTTTCTGGCCCTTTCACATGTGCGGTAGGTTGGTAGAGCCACAGAAGCCACAGAGTTCCTCCTTCAAACATGCAAAGGAACCCAAGGCACCTACAGCATGGGTTGCACCTGCCCTCTGCATGTGATCCCTCTCCATCTATGCTTCTGTGCAGTTGTCCGAGTCAGGGGTAGGCCCAGCTGTGGGGATGGACTTTCCCTTGAGTCTTGTAAATATACACTGTATGCTACATGGAGGATATGTGGAGGGTAGCAGCACTGGTCTGAGGTGAACCAACAGTAACACTTGCATGCCTTTGGTACTTTGGCCAATTTTACCCCATCACTTGTTGTCTTCAGCTCTCAAAGCTGGTAAGGAAGGCTGGGGTCTTAAAGAAATATTATGCACAAAAGGTTCCTTTAAGGTTCCTTTAAGACTGGTATATAATGTCTCTCACAATCGCCTACTTTACGCAGAACAGGGAGTCCCCTCAAGTGCTGGCCCAAGCATATGATTCAACACAGGTTTTTTGGCCACCTTCAGTCCCCCTGTGCTCTGTTCCACAAGCAGTTGGTCAGGCCAGGAGTTGCAGATGCTCCTAAGGGTGTTGGTATTCACAGGTACAGTGTTCTGTGGCCTGGATATGTACAAAGCACATGTATGTGTATATGGGCTATGTTTGTAGATTGGGCTATAAAACAGAGTAGCAGTTTCTCTTTGGAATTACCAGCCTGCTCAAAAGACAGCAGAGCACTGCACCTATTACTAATAACTTATTTTGCACATTTGGTTTTCAGCACTTTAGCTCTTCCTAGAAGTTAGAAACAGAATTTGACAGCAGATAAGGACAGCTTGGCCCACCTAGTCTACACATTGTCCTGACCTTCTGTAACACCCCAGACCCTACTTGCTCTCTAGTTTTACCCATTCTTTCCCTACCACTAAGGTTCATTTATGCCTATCCCATGCATTCTTGAATCCCGTTACCATGTTTCCCCCCATAACCTCTGCTGGGAGACTGTTAGAGGCATCCAACCCTCTTTCAGTGAAGAAGTACTTTCTCACATCTCCCCTGAGTCTACCCCCTCCAACTTCATAGCACGGTCACTTGTCCTTGAGCATATTTTATGTCTAAAAAATGCTTCCCTATTGAACCTTATTTACACTTGTGAGGTATTTGAAAGTCTCTATCATATCCTCCCTCTCCCTCCTTTCCTCCAGGGTGTACATATTGAAGTCCTGTAGTCTCTCCTCATAGGGCTTGTGATGCAGACCCTGCACCATTTTAGTTGCCCTCCTCTAGAGCACCTCTGCTCTGTCTATGTCCTTCTAAAGATGTGGTTTCCAGAACTAGACACAGTACTCTAGGTGAGGTCTCACTGGTGATCTATACAGTAAGTAACACCATCTATCTCAGCTGGTGATACCTCTCCCTATGCACCCTAGAATCACATTAGCTCTCCTCACTGCCTTGTCACACTGTCTGGTCACCTTTAGGTCATTGGATATGATTACCCCCAGGTCTCATTCCTGTTTAGAGGTCATTAATAATACTCCACTTTTTATCTGCCACACCCCTGACCATTTCTCTAGTTTTCTTAGATCCCTATTCATATGCCTCCTGGAGTGTCAACCCTATTGTAGATTTTAGTGTCATCTGCAAAGAGGTATACCTTCCCTTCCCTTCTAGCCCCACTGCAATGTCACTAATGAAGACATTAAAGAGGAATGGTCCCAGTACTGATCCCTGTGGCAACCTGCTGGTCACCCTTCCTTCCTCTGAGTGAACTCCATTTTATCACCACTCTCTGTCGCCTGTCCCTTAACCAATTCCTTATCCTGTTCATCACCTTTGAAACTACTCCTAGGATTCACCAACTTGATTCCAAGTCTCCTATGTGGAATGGTGTTGAAGGCCTTACTGAAATCTAGGTATGTCACATCCATCAGTCCACCCTGATCTAATTCATTGGTCACCCAGTCAAAGAAATCTATAAGATTAGTTTGAAATGATCTCCCCCCAGTGAATCCATGCTACTTCAGATTTTGTAAGCCACTGGATTCAAGACATTCCACGATCCTTTCCTCCAGTACTGACTCCCTTAATTTCTCCACCACCGATGTCAGGCCTATAGTTGCCAGCCTCCTCCTTGCTACCACTTTTTTGTGAAATGGAACTACATCTGCCCTACTCCAGTCCTCCAGAACCACTCCCATGTCCAGTGAGTGGTTGAACAGGGCTGTCAGAACCTCTCTGAGCTCCCTCAGTATCCTTGGATGTACCTTGTCTGGCCCCATTGTCTTGTCCACTTTTAGATTTGAAAGTTCTTTCAGCAATCTCTCCTCTGTAACTGGACTAGTGGCCACCTTCTTCCTTCGATACTCCAGGCATTTATCTGTGGTCCTTCACCTTCCCCTTCCTCTGTGAACACTGAACAAAAGTATTTGTTCAGGATATCCACTTTCCCTGGTCCCTCGCCACACACTCCCCATTCACTCCTAAGCTTTACTATTCTTCCCCTGATCTTACTCTTTTCACTTACATACTTAAAAAATATCTTGCCGCCTTACTTTATTGCCTGGGCTATTTTCTCCTGCATTTGCGCTTCTCATTGCTTCCCTGCCTCCCTCTGCTTCTCCTGATACACCTCCATATCCTCCTCTCTTTGTGTCTCCCTATTTCTCCTGAATGCTAAATTTTTTGCCCTTACCTTTCCAGCCACCTCTTTTGAAAACCATAGCTGTCTGTATTCCCCCCTCCCTTTTAGTTTAGCCCACTGTTCCTCCACTCCACCCAAGTCCTCCCCCCTGCCAGGACATCCCTGAGGCATTCCCCCATCTTTTTAAAATCCTCCCTCCTGAAGTCCAGGATCCTCACCTTTGTGTACTTCAGTTCATGTGGAAAGTTGTTTACTCGTCTCTATTCAGAGTGGGCTGAACTTCATAGTAGCAGCAGTTCGTGGTAGACAAAAATGAATGTACTTCATTGTGTACTCACTTTCATTAAATTATATTGATCTCTGATGCTCTTTATTGTATCCAGTTCCCTTTATATGGTGTCAAGTTTCATTTCATGTTCATCAAAGATAGAACTTACATTATGCGGCCTGAAGTTGATTCTGAAATCCCTAGTGATACTTAAAGACATACAGCAGTTTCTGTTGTATGCTAGTTTATTCTTGTCACAAGGAAAGGGATGTTAAAGAATGGATGCCAGATTTTCAGAAGCAGAATCCTGATGCATTCAGCCCCAATCCACTTCAGCCTTGCTCAGGACTGATTTGCTGCCATTTTCAAAGCTTTACCACAATTGCAACATTTTTACCTGCTTTTTGTCAGCATGCATCTCGGAAGAGACACATGTTGCCACCTTTGGACCTAAGTGCTCAGCCATGTAAAAGATGATCTCTGACATGTCATGTCCCACAAGTGCTGAAAATTGGATGTAGGTGGGAATTTTTAAATGGGTCTACTTTTAGATACATTTAAAATGCTTTGCCAGTTTCCTGTAAAACAATTACTGTTGCCATCAACAGAACTTATAACAACTTCCACAAAAACTGAATTTCAGGACACTCGTGTATTGTCCCCTCACACTTCATCTGTTGCTGCCACTTTTCCTATCCTGAAACCATAATGCTCTGCTTATGACACCAGAATCATTTTTATGGGAACCAGGTATGATTTCATTAGCAGATGACTGTGTCTTTATGACAGGACCGTGCACTAGAAATGAATGAAGTCTAAAGGAAAAAAAAAGATCATGTTTTAATGAAAATGTTTCACTAAGTTGACAGTTATTTGTATTTGAACGTTTACTTGCTTTGTTTCTCATGCCCCATGGACTGTATTAAACTTGTAGAAAAGAATAACAAACCTAAGGGGAATTAGAACTTTTTTTCCTAACTTTGCTAGAAAAGCAGTTTAATCCATGCTGAATAAACAGCCTGCCAGTTATTTTTACATGCTAGACTCTATTCACATTCATACTTAATGGGGGTTGAGAACACATTCTGAACATTGTGTCTGATCCTACTTTCTGCTGCCAGCCAACATTTCTCCTACACTACCTGCAGGTCTTTTGCATGGCATTTGACTTGCCTATTGTTGTTGGAGTGACAGAGCAGAATGAGCATTCATGTTGTGAAACAGTGCCCCACACATGTCATTTAATGAACTACTTAGAAAACAATTTCTAATTGCTTGTTTTTATCTCAGTTTCTTTTTTTATCCCCCAGTGCTCACAGTCTAAAGATAAAAGTGAAATTTGCTCAATACCTGCAGTTGAGTAAAAAGAACTGGCATGTGCTGGTGTGTGTGCTTGCTGGTATTTTTAGTGGCTTTGGATGGAAGGCTGTAATCCGATCAACGGTAAACACAATCATGATAACAGTTTTGCCGCTACTGCTGGCGCTTGGGTATTGATTCTGTACTACCAGGACTGTTTGATGTCGCCTTGGAGCATTCAGGCAGGAAAAACAATTATTGACAGATTTCACCAGGCGTACAAAGTGTGGTGGAGGGGCTGGTGGCAAAGACATGCAGAAATGGTCTTTCTCTGTTATTTGGGTGTCAGACAGTAACCTGACACAGGAGCCAGTGGCAGCTGTCTTCATTTAATGTCCTTCAAATTTCATGAAATGTGATAAATGACTGAGGAGCTGTATAGTCTACAATCTTAACCCTTACCTTTCAACTGCATATCCTTTTTCCTGTACTGAGGACCAGTTACTGACTTTCTGTCCTGAGAGAAATGTTTGACCTTAAGGAAACACTGTCAGACATTCTGGATCAAAATAGATACTTGAGCTGAAACTGAAATTTGAATTTCCAATTAAACCCAGCATGGCATTCTTTTGAGTTTTTTTTTTCCTTTCTTCTGGCATAGGTTTATAGAAAAAAAGGAACAGCAACATGGCATTGCAGTTAGCCTACAAAAATAAAATACTGACAGATAAACTATACAAGGTTTGGATAGTTTAGTTAATGCCTCTGTTTGAAACAGCTCCTATAACAAAATAAAAGCATGCTGTATTCTTAACAAATATACTTAGAGACATAATTCAGGTTGCTACTGTACTTCCATCAACAGATTCTGACTATTAAGCATCTTGTGCATTTCCCCACACCAGGCACTTGGGTTAAATAATAATAGTAATAATAAATTCTATTCAATATAGCTCCTTTCAAAAATCAAGGTGCTGCACAATTAGATAAAATCAGAGAATACAATAAATATCAATAAAATCACAGAAATTCAGGGTAGGCTTTACTCCACAGAAAAGTCTTCAGTGCTTGCTTGAAGAACCCCACTGTCCTGCACTCCAGTAGCTGACGGGGCAGAGAATTCCAGAGGGTAGGGGCAACAAATCCAAAGGCGCAAGCACCAGATGACTTTAGACTAACCCTCAGCATCTCCAGCAACCCCTAATCAGCTGAGCGGAGCTGTCACAAGGGCATAGGGAACCAGAAGCTCTTTCAGGAAGTCAGGACCCTGTCCATGTAGGGCTTTGTAAGTTAATAAACCTACCTTTAAGGTGATCCGCCACTGAACAGGCAGCCAGTGCAGATTGCACAGCACTGGAGTGATATGAGTTCTTCTAGTTACCCAGTCAATAAATGTGCCACATCGTTCTCCACTAGCTGCAAGTGGTGGATATCAACCTCAGGAAGCCCTAGGTAAAGGGAGTTACAGTAGTCGAGGCACAATGTCATGAAGATGTGGACCAAAATTGGCAGATCACTGGACAGAATGAGATGCTTGATCCTAGCAATGTTCCTAAGATGGTAAAAGGCCAGCTTGATGACTGCAGACACCTGATGACGAAGGGTCAACCCATCATCAAGCACCACTCCCAGGTCATGCACTAACTCAGAGGTAAGAATCTAAGCCCCCCCCGGACTAGACCAGAGGGGAGATCAGTCGTCAACCCCTCTGTACTATGACCCAGGTCCACCACCAAAACCTCAAATCCAAATACTGATACTGTAATGCTGCAATCCTGAGGTGCCATCTTTCAGATGAGATGTTAATTTATTTATTTATTTAGATTTTGTTAACCGGGTGAGCCCACTGAGACCAGCGGTCCCTTTTTCAGGAGCGATCCAGAATAAGTTACAGAAGAAGACATTTAGACGCAGTTATTTACAGTAGTTACATTTGTTACACAGTTATACATTAGCGACATTATACTGGGGTAGCAGTCAGGTTCACATTCAGGCTCACTCATTATTTACAGTAGTTACATTAGTTACACAAATGTACATTAGGAGCAGTATATAGGGGTGGTAATCAGTTTCACAAACAGGCCCGTATTAGTATTGCATGACAATCGAGTTTCCCCCCAAGTTGTGGGGAAAGTAGACAACACCAGAAAATTGACATCAATAGTTTTGGAAATACATCCAAGGAGAAGGGAGGTTCAAAGCAGTGCAGCGGCCATGGAACCTGGACTATGGAGCTAACGGTTACAGCCACAGAGACTGAGATTGAGAAGATATAGTTTGAGTCCGGTTTTGAACTGGGTGAGGGTGGCTGAGTCCATCAAATTGGTGGCAGAGAGTTCCATAGGTGGGAGGCAGCAAATCTGAAGGAATGTTTGCCTTGGTTGGAGCATATCCTAGGGATGTTGAGAGGGTGATTTGCAGTTGATTGCAGGGTTCAGATTTGTTCTTTGGGGGAGAGTAGTCCACTAAGATGGGGAGGGGAACCTAGGGTAGTGAACTTGAAAGCAAGGCAAGCAACGGGGTAGGCTAGTTTGTGCCGAAGTGCGGGCCAGTTTAGTTCCTTAAGTGCCTCACAATGAAGCCTCCTAGGGGAGGAGTTTGTGGTGAAGTGAGCCACTCGGTTATAGAGTACGGAAAGTTTATTGAATTCCATCTCACGAAGGAACTGCAATAGTGGAGCTCCATGTAGGAAGGAGGGGAGAAGATTGCAGCAGGCAATTGCTCGGCATGCTGTCGAGGATAGAGAGTTCCCCAAGCAGTAAAGGAGGCCAAACTTTTGATGGGTGGACCTGGTTATGGAGTCAATATGGGATCGGTAGGTCATTTCTTGGTCTAGATGGATCCCAAGGTATTTAAAACTGGACATGACCTCGACTCTTTTTCCTTGGCTTGTGCAGATCTGGAGCAGCTGACTTCTGTCAGAGCCCAGATGTCTAGAGCCAAACAGTACGGCTTTAGTTTTTTATATATTGAGTTTAAGGGAGTTTGCAGAGAACCAGGCCTCAAGAGTTGAGAGACTATCCTGCAGTTTTGTGGAGATGACACTAGGTTGGAGGTCATTGCAGTATATGACAGTGTCATCCACGTACAGAATGAGTTTGCTGAGGGGGCAGTTTCCCTCAATATTATTGAGGAAGAGTGAGAAGAGCAGAGGGCCCAGGATTGAGCCCTGGGGCACCCCAGCTGTGATGGATCTGGGTCCAGACTGTGTACCCTTCCAATGGACTTTTTGGGAACAGTCACTCAGGTAGCTCTCGAACCAGGAGAGTGAGTGGTGATCCAGTCCTAAGAGCAGGAGTTTGGAGAGGAGGAGAGTTTGACTAACCAAGTCAAAGGCCTTGGATAGGTCAATGAAGAGGGCGCCCATTGGGGAGCCTTAGTCCATAGAGGCAAGGATGTCCGCAGTGAGCTGGATGAGTGCAGTGTCGGTACCATGACCCTTTCTAAAGCCATGCTGCACATCAGCCATGAGAAAGTGCTGCTCAAGGTAGTCTTGTAGCTGGTTAGAGACTAGTCTTTACTGAATTTTCCCCAGGGGACTGAGAAGGGAGATTGGTCTATAGTTTCCCAATTTGTTTCGGGGCCCACTTTTGTAGACAGGTACAATGGTCTCTACCTTCCACATTTTTGGGACAATACCTTCCCGAAGTGATCTATTTATGAGTAAGGTGACAGGATGGGCGATAGCAGGGGCGGCAGCCCTCAGTAGGCGAGGTTCAAGCTGGTCATGGCCCAGCTAGGAAGAGGGGTTAATTTTGCATAGAAGAGGTAGTACCTCTCACTGATTGACCAGCTTAGGTGGAATTGAGGCCAAGGGTGAAGCCATGCAACTCCAGAGTAAAGGGTAGACCTGGGGAGGACAGGAGGGGATGACCCACTTGGGATAGAGAAGGAGGCACAAAAGGCCTCAGCAACTATGGCTGGAACATTTGTCAGTGAGTCCCCCACCAGGATGGAGTCCATTTGACTACTTGTGGAGCCCTTGATGAGTAGGTTTATGTGGCCCCAGAATTTTTTGGGATCACGTAGGTGCCTAGTTTGGAGGTCATGTAGGTATTGAGATTTGGCCTGTTTCAAGGATTTTTTACACTGATTTCTCAGCTCTCTGTACTTTTCCCAGTCTGTTGGGTTGCCAGAGGATTTGTAGGTGCCCCATGCTCTGTCCCGGAGGAACATGGTATGCTTGAGGCATGGGCTCAGCCATTTATGACATTTTCCCTGTACCCAAAGCTTTTTTATCAGGGCATGCATGTTAGATGCAAACAAAAAGATCTGAATGAAATATTCAAGTGCCTCATTGAGTGTGGGGAGAGAGATGATAGGGGCCCAGTCAGTGTTCCACAAATGGGAGCAGAAGTCGGCTGGTACAAACCTACTGTAGTTCCTCGCTTCAATGACCTTTGCACTTATTTTTGGAGGCTTGTTGGACCAGATGCAGAAGATAGATGAGTGATCATTCGAGGAGTCAGCCATAATCCCTGCTGACAGTATACGGCCCGGGCAGGAGACGAGGATCCAGTCTTGGGGTTATGTCTTGTGGGGAGGTCGATGACCTGGGTAAATGGGGAGCCAAGTAATGGGTTTTTAGTAGGGGAGGTGAGCAGGGAAGGCCAGTGGAGATTGAAATCTGCAAGGAGTAAGGTCTCCCTCGTGGAGTAGTCCTCAAGGTGGCTAGTTAGGGATTCCAAGGAGGAGGCAGCAGATTGTGGTGGAAGGTAGACACCTCCTATGGTAAGGGGTTTGGTGTTTCCAAGGAGTAATTTTACAAGCAACATTTCAGCTAGGGGATCACTGTGAGAGGGAAAGTCCAGCTCTGAAGCTTGAATGTCAGTGCTGACGTAAATGATAACCCCACCTCCCTTTTTCCCTACCCTGTCTTTTCTAAAAGTAAGGTAGCCCACTAGGTCCACTTCGTGGGGAAGGATCTGAGGTTTCAGCCAGGTTTCTGTCAAGGCTAGTACGTTGGGCTTATAGAGTGCCACCCATGCCTCGAGGTCATGGAATTTGTGCCTTAGGCTGCAAATGTTCATATGAGCAAGCTTGAGCCCTTTTGAATTGGCCCACATGGGGCATGAAGGGTTGTTGAGAGTGAGATTTGGGGATAAAGGACCTGGATTAGATTCTATGTCCCCCCCAATGGCTAGGAGGGTCCTGCCCAGATGGCCAGGAGGTAAGTAAGGAGGGGGAAGGGTCAGTCGCCCATCGCTCCCCCTAGGGAGAGATACCCCAGCACCACCTTGTGCATCTAGCAAGGGTCCAGACAGGTTTAGGTTTAAAAGGTACCTATATGGAGGGATCATTTTGAGCTCAATAGCAGGAAGGAGTTTCCTTGGTGAAAAAGCACAAAGACAAGCTGGTGCCAGCAAAAAGTTTGGTTCAGGGTTTTATACTCGTTGGTTTTGCCAGGGATATAGGGAAAGTATTAGGCAGCTACTGTGAATATTTGAGTGGAGAGGCTTCTCTTATGGTAGTTAAGTATCACAAAGCAGCAGAAGGGCCTCTAGTGGGGAAGCTGTAAAACTTACTGATTGACAGTATTGAGCTGAAACAGTATATGTTTGTGAGATAGAGGCTGCTATGGGAGTGGTTAGCTATCCCAGAGATGACCAGGGGGCCCCTAGTGGAGAATCTGTATTGCTTGCAGATGGTAAAGTGAGCTGATAGGTATTTTCAGCTCTCGTGACCATCCCGGCACATATAAATTAGAGCGCCAACCAAGGGTGGTAGTGGGGGTGGCGGGACAGAGACGGGCCTCCAGCAGCAGCCACACAGCAGCCAGGAGGGCCTGTATGGCGACGAGCCAGATAAAGCAAAAAATTAGGGGCAGCTTTTTTCCAGTCGACAGATAAGCCTCTTATAGTGATTCCTGTAGCACATTTAAGTCCCGCCTTGCATATCTTTATCAGAAGATTATCTTGTTTCTTTCTGTGCCATTACGGGGGTTGGGGAGGGCAGGAGCAGAGGCCCTCATGACCTCATGGTGGTCCCCTAGTACCTGCAATGGAAGATAGAGGAGGTGAGCACGGTCTTAAATATCAGGGAAGGAGGAGGAGGGTGCAGTGGCCTACTGTAGCAAAAATGACAAGCAACCACCAGTTCTGTCTATGTAAAGAGGCACTGTATATTTAAGAACCTTGCAATTTAAGTTAGAGGCACCTTACTTAACATCCCCAGCAATTATCAAGCGTTAGAAAGTTTAAGACAGTGAGCAAACAGCATTTGGTCTAGTAATAGGGCACTTTTGTAAGTTACAGTTTGGAGTTAAGGCACTCATCGATGTCGGAATTGCAGCCCGTAACTTTAAATTTTAAACAGTGATGGACTAGTAAGGCTCTTTCCAGAAATAGTAAAAACGCACTTTGCGCTGCTATGTGTACAATCCCCAGTTTAAAATAAGGCACTTTAGTACAAGTAAAAGTACAGACATCAACAGTATTGGCCTAAGTTGGATTTTAAGGCGCACATTACATCCCCAGTAATTATCAAGAGTTAGAAAGTTTAAGGTAGTGTGCTAACAGCGCTTGGTCTAGTAATAAGGCACTTTTGTAAGTTACAGTTAGGAATTCAGGCACACATCCATACAAAAAACTCATTTATTTTATGTATTTTGTTTTTGTTGCCTGGGAAAGAGGACTAGACAACTCTGCCTATTTTCAGCCTCATCCCAGAGGAAGGGGGATACAAATGGATCCCAAAAATGACATTAAAACAGATTAAGCTGTTGGTGGTATTTTTTTATTGAATGGGGGAAATTTGGTCGGGACACGGGGGAAATCCCCTTACTCTTTTCGAGAAGTGCTACGGAATCTTTAACATCCACCTAAAACTGAGGTCCTGTCTGACTCTTCTGATGGTTGTTTAGGTGGATGTTAAAGATCTCATAGCACTTCTTGAAAAGAGTAAGGGAATTTCCCCTGTGTCCCAACCAAATTTCCCCCATTCAATAACAAAATACCACCAACAGCTTAATCTGTTTTAATGTCATCTGGCATCCATCTGTATCCCCCCTCTCCTGGAATGAGGCTGAAAATAGGCAGAGTTGTCTAGTCCTCTTTCCCAGGCAACAAAAACAAAATACATAAAATAAATGATTTTTTTTGTATGGATTCTGCTACTATCATTTTGACCTGCACTGCTGTAATTTCAAGGCTTGCTCATTGCAGCCTCTTTCTCTCTTTCTCTCTCTGCTGAGCTTTTAGACTCATCTGTCCACTGCAACCCACAAAGAATTCTGACACGTCTCATCAAAAGCAGATCATGATGAGAACATGTGACTAATTTAAAGACTTACCCTCACTACCCAATGACTTGCATACCCAAGTGTAGCTTCAGTTTTTATTATTGAAGGCGCAGGGAACAACCTGCCTGTTTTTTCCATGTGGAACATTTTTCACCACACTGCTCTATAGTGGTTGTTTTTTGAGTGACAATCTCCTGCAGTACGTGATCTCTTTTTTTATTTGTCCTCTCCAAAGTGTTAGTTTTTTTGTTTTGTTTTTTGCACATTTAATCACGATGTAGTGGAGATTTTAATGTGTTCAAATTAGGACAGCAAATGACATTTTTGAATACAAAACCAAATGAACAATGTTTATGTTTACCTTATTTTATTATTTTGCATTTCCTAGATGAAGTATTTCAAGTTATTACTGGGTATATTATTTTACATTACTGTCTGTTAAACATTTAAGCATGGCCAGGGATTTCAATTAGTCTAACACTAGAGAGGTCATGAGACATGAGTCAAAGCAGAGTGTCTGATGCCCCTATGGGAGGATTACCATATAAGCCATTCCCTGGAGTGACTTTAAAAGACAGGAAAGTAAAGGAATCAACACTGTAGTAATTGGACATACTTCAACTAGGCAATGCAAAGTGCTGGAATAAGGTAATGTCTTATTTGTAACTGTGAAAACATTCTTTAGAAATGTCTGCTAATTACGAATTAGATTTCAATCACTGAGGCAGCTTCCAAGTGCATTTCCACTGTCTTGTTGTATACTGTTATACGGCCAAAAACAGAGCTATAGTATCATGTCATCTCACGTAGAGTAGCCACCATATTCATGAAGTAACTAGTTTACTGTACCCATTGGTCTATTTTGCCAGGCTCAAAGTGTGGGTTACTACAGTGACAGTCTCAGAGGTTCTCATAGAACAACGGAGAGGAGAGGAAGGCAAGAAAACTGAAAACCTTAAAAAGGAATTATTTTCTTCTAACATTTTTGCATATGAAAGTGAGGAAGAGGTGATACTGCTGGGGGGTGGCAGAAATGTTTGCAAGGCCATACCTGTAACCCCTTTTGTGGTACACTGAGCTTTCTAAATGCCCCTTCTACACCCAATCAAGCGAGACAAAAAAGCACCCCTCCATGTAGAAGGGGCATGCAGGGAGCCATGTATATCACAATCATGGTTATGGGTAGGACCACACATCTGAGAGTGAGTAAGTACCAAAATGGATAGGGATGAATGTTTGGGTAAACATTGTATCACAGGGTGCTAACAAAGTAGGATCAACAAATGGACAGAGGAAGGATGGCAGGCAGGATTCATGGTGGTTGGGCTGCTTAAAGGGGAACTGTCATCAACAGGATTTCTTAATGTCTGAAAGCCCATAAAAAGCTAATTGGATTGAGCCATTGTGTTTATCTATGCATCTTTGCAGTCCAGAGTTATTCATATATAAATCACTCTGTAATTAAGTGCTGGAGGCAGCCATATGTTTTGGGCTACTGACAGGAAATGATGTCACCAAGGGTCTAGGTCCTCCTTTGACTGTATTTAATCCAACAGGTTAAACAGGAAATTGACTGTTTTATTAAGTGTGCTTTAAGGTGTTATAATTAATGGGTCTCATTTTTTCCCATAGTAAAAAGCATGTGTAAATTGCCATTGTAAAGGAGTGTTTATAATGGAAATCATGCACCACCTTTTCTATGAGAAAAAAAGCAGAAATCAGAACTGTCTTGTGCCCACAGAAGCCATCTCTCCTCGTACACTGACTACACAAAAAACTTCAGAGCCGCATCCTCGGTGATACTGTGAACATAACTTTCCAAATCTTCCCTCTAATGCTTTAAAAATTCAAGAAACAAACCACTTCTTCAAATAAATGGAGAAAATCCCTAACAACAACTTCTCTATGTTGTGTCTCGTCCCCGAGGTCATATGACATGTCTCCCAAACAACCAGAATCTGCTTGACAACAAGTGCAGCAACACTGCCCAAACCAAATTGAGGAAAACTGTTTCAGAAAACTCAAGTTTCTTTTTTAAAAACTGTTTAAGTTAATTGTTTAAAACTGTAGTTAACTGTTAGAAAATCCAGTTCCCTCATAGTGCAGCAATGCCACCAGGACCAAACCAAGGGGAAACTCTTTCGTGAAATCTTAGCTTTCTTGTTTGAAAAGTGATAAAGTTAATTCTTTAAAAATGTTCTTAAATTTTAAAAATCTCACTATTTTCAAGTGTTGCCATCATTTTTCTTCACCTAAAATAAATACATACTCATAATAACTTTAAAAGATAAGACTACCTCAGTTATTTAACAGATGCCGGTAAAGTCAACCAGAGACATTTTTTATAATTGTTGAGGCAAAAAAATGAGACCCAACAATTATATAAAATAAAAAATGTGTCAGTGTGTGTAAACTCAAAGTTTACACATACCCTTGAGGTTAGATGTTATGCATAATTTTATTTTTTTACCAGGAGAGACACACCAAGCTGAAAGCTTGTTTGCAGGTGCAACCTGGGAGCAAGAGGAAGTTAAGTGACTTGCTCAGGGTCACACAGTATGCACCTAGGGGGCTGTGGGATTCAAACCCAGGTCTCCAGATTTGCAGCTCAGAGCCTTAACCCACTGTGCCATACTGCCTCCACCCTTTGTGTGTGTGTAAACTTCTCATTACACTCACCAACCCATACTTTATTCTATTTATTAAAACACTTTCTACATCTATAATAATTGTTTTGTATGTGCATTGAAACTAGTGAGTTATCACCTTTACATTTCAAACTGTTAGTAAAAATAATCTATCTTCAGGATTACTTTAACCTCCAGGATATACTGCCAGCAGAACATGTTAGTACAGATTTTTGGGGCTGCCGTAATACCACCTTCTGTCTTTTTCCATATCCTCTCTTACAGCCTTTTCTCTTACAATTTTTTGTGTGAACGCGGGTCTACAAGATGCAAATGTGGCTACATACCTACTGGCCTGGCATCATGGCCTCCCTGTGCTCCCACAATACACCCAAGAACAAGCTGTTGCTCAGTATGCCTTTCTTGGACAAAGACAGTAAAAACAATCTGAGCATGTGTTATGATTCTGAAAATATGCTCTTTCTACCCAAATTTGACTTGAAAAGAGAAAAATAGGACACAATTACTATAAATGGATATCATTGTTAAAACATGCATAACCTAAAATGCATTATTAAAAGAATATTTTACTTCTTTCAATGAAGTTAAAAGTATAACAGTTTCCTACTGAAATACTTTGGATAGAATGCGATTTTGTAATTACAACACTTTCTACATTAATAATATTTGTTTTGTATGTGCAATGAAACTAGTGAGTTAACATCTTTACATTCCAAACTGTTTGTAAAAATAAGTTAAAGGGGAAATTGTTTAACCATGAAAGGCACACTAAGCTGAGGTTTGTTTTCAGGTACAACTTGGGAATACAAGCAAGTTAAGTGACTTGCTTCGAGTCACACAGTATGCAAGTGGGGGGCTGTGGAATTCAGACTCATGTCTCCAGGTTTGTAACTCAGTGTTCTTATCCACTTCACTATACTGCCTCCTAATAATCCAATAGAATTCTGGCATTGTTAAGATAGAAAATCCCATTCTATCCAAAGTATTTCAGTGAGAAACTGTTAAACTTTTAACTTAATCAAAAGAAGTAAAATAACTCTTTAATTAATGGTGATCATTTTTACATACAGATAACTTCAATTTTATCTCCAGTTACAACCTCCTGCTTGATAGCTGTGGTTACAACCAGGAGTTTGTAATCAACATCTGTCAATCGAGTGTCACCACAGAAAGCTAACTGGCACATAGTTTCATTGTGGGTGGACTGAACATCTTGCCCAGCAAGGTGACTCCATTACCGAGCACTGGTACCAACCCTCAAGCTTTGCCACACACTGTTAAGACAAGCAAGATTTTAAATATTTTTAAATATCTGTCTAGTTGATCCTGCCTTGAAAATGAAAAAAATCAATCTGGTTGATCCTGCCGCTCATACCCTTCAAGCACATCTTACACTATGCAACAATGCTGACAGACTGCAACTTTCTAGAATGTTGTTACCACTATAATGATAAAAGAAGAAAAGAAAAAAAGACAAAAGGGAGAGACAGAGTGTGTGTGTGTGTGTGTGTGTGTGTGTGTCTATCTCTGACAAAAGTGCTGCACTAACTGAATTGTGCTGAAAGGGAAAAATATTGCCATTAATGAAATAAAATAATATGTGTGTGTGTGTGTGTGTGTGTGTGTGTGTGTGTGTGTAAAAAATAGAATTTTACACACACACTTGGTGTGTGATGCTTTTATAAACCCCTTGGGTTTTATGTTGCATCCCACACCTCGGGTGTGTGTAAAATTCTGGTTACACACACCCACCCATATATTATTCTATATTTTAATAATGTATTTCACATTATGCATGTTTTAACAATGTTGTCCATCTATGTGTTTTTACAATTAATAAACAAGTAATTGTGTCCTATTTTTTTCTTTTCAAGTCAGATCAGGATAGAAAGAGTATAATATTTTCAGAATCTTAACACATGCTCAAAACCCATTCAGCTGGATGAACGAAGCTTGTTCACAGCTGTACTGCCAGCAGATAATCAAAAACTACACATTTCAAGGCTGGCCCCATGATGTTACGCCAGTAGGTATGTAGCCACATTTGCATCTTGTAGACCTAAGTTCACACCTGAAGTTGTAAGAGCAAAGGCAGCAAGAGAGGGAATGGAAAAAAAAACAGAAGTTGGTGCTGTGGCAGTCCCGGAAATCTGTACTGACATGAACACAGACAGGGTTTAGAAATCCTGATATGGGGAACCAATGCATGTTGGCACCACAGAGCTAGCCTTAAGATGTGTGGTTTTTGATGATCAGCCTGCAGTATAGCCTAGAGGTTAAAGCAATCCTGAAGATGGATTATTTTTACTAATAGTTTGAAATGAAAAGATGATAACTCACTAGTTTAAATGCACATACAAAACACTTATTTTAGATGTAGAAAGTGTTGTAATAACACCTTAAAACACACTTAATAAAAAAGTTAATTTCCTATTTAGTCTGTTGGATTAAATACATTCAAAGGAGGACCTAGACCCTCGGTGACATCATTTCCTGTCAGGAGTCCAAAACATATGGCTGCCACCTGCCTTTAATTTCAGGGTGATTTACATATGAATAACTCTGGAATGCAAAGACTCACATATAAACACAATGACTCAATCAAATGAGCCTTTTTTGAGCTTTCAGACATTAAGAAATCCTATTGATTACTGTTCTCCTTTAAATGCCAGAAGCCTCAGAAATAAAATGACTGAGCATCAGACAGTGGCAACAGAAGGCAACCCTGCATTATGGCAGTGACAGAAAAAAGGGCATCACCCAACTGTGACTGTGACCTCACTGTCTGAGGTAATTGCATTGTATAACAGGGAAGATATTGGCGTGATGAAAGATAAAAAGACAGGAGTCGGAGTGTAGCAAACTTTACTATGGGTGCGGTGTACAGTGATTGAGGGAGGATTGTCAACTTGGGAGTGCTCTATAGACCCTTCATCGGACAACAGTGGTTGACAGGACTCTAGACAAAGAGATCAGGAAGGCAGGAACTGGACGGGAAGTAGCCCAGTTAGGAGACTTTGATATACTAAGCACTGACTGAAACTTCCAAGTGGCATGGAGCACCAGAAATTAGATGTTGGCATGCACCTTCCAGGACTGCTTTCTGATTTATCTAGTGGAGGAACAGACTAGGGATGGGACCATTCTTCACCTAGTTCTGACCTACCAAAAAAGCATCATGGGTTAACAGCAGAAGCACCAGTAGGTTCTACCAACTGCAACACAGTGTTGGTTTAACAAAGCCCTGAAATTTAAGAGGCAGTTGAACCAGACAAATGTCCTGGACATTTGGAGAACTGAATTCCACAGGATGGATTAGGTGTTAAAGGAGAGGGTAGTGGAGTGCAAACTTATATATGGGGCAGAGAGAAAGTGGTTGCATATCAAATAAAGTATTTTAGTTGCAAATAAAAGTTGCTTCTGACTAGTGGGCAATAGAAGGAGGCATACTAGTGGGCATTAGAAAGAGGCATAAGAGGTCTTTGGGGTAAAAGTTAGGGACAAAAAGCCAGACTTCTAAGTGTACAGCCCAAACCAAAGAAGTCAAGCTGGGAGCTCTACCTTGTCAAGACAAAGGAAGTTAGTAAACTAGTGAGGAGGGCCAACAAAGAAGTAAAGAAAGGGTAACTGAAAATGACAAGGTTCATTTTATGTATGTCAGGATAAGGAGAAAGAGCAAGGTCAGAACAGAGGTATTGAGAAAGGGCAATACATGCTTGAAAAGGAATAGACAGAAAGCTGATATTCTGAATGAATATTTCTGTTCAGTAATCACAGTCAAGAAAGGGGTGGGGTCACTGGCAGTGTAGCATTCATGCAGGGTGGAGAACAAATGTGGAAATGCATAGTATCACAGAGAAAAACAGTGCTTAAGGGGCTGAAAGTGTCGCAGGTGGGCAAGTCCCCAGATTCAGATGTTTTGCAGTCATGGGTACCTGGGAGCTAGGACAGGTTCTGGCAGTATCCCTGGCAGATGTATTTTTTATATGTTTTTCTCCAAGCCAGAAGTCTGTCTCAGGAAGTATCCTGTTTGGAGAGTTATACCCTAATCAGGCTGAACCAGTCTCTCATTTCTCCCCAGTTTTTTTTCTCCCATGACCCCTAGTGGAACTGGTGTCTCTGTTGACCTCACACAGCTGCATCTCCCCTGTGGCTGGAGCAAGCTTTCTGGCCAAAATGCAGTGGTTGCAGAACCCATGACTTACCCTCACTTTCTGAGACACACTGCCAAGGGCAGCTGTCTCAATCTTGGCCTGTCTCCCAATGTGACTTCCCAGGTTTGCTTATAGTCCCAGGGAACTTGAGCCAATAGCAGATATTGTCACTCTGTACAAGAGAGGGAACAGGTGGGACTTAGGGAACATATGAACATACAAATCTGCCAGCAGAAACATACCACACAGTCTAGCCATGTGTGCCCAAGTGTGCAGCTAGCCCCCTAGATTGCAGCTGCCCGAACCAATTCCCCATCTGTCATTCCCATGATGGCATCAGCCCCCCCACCCAGACCACCCTCGTGCTCTATCCCATGCCCTCTTTGTTTTCAAATTTAATATGCATTCTTCATTAATATAGCAATGCATAGTTACAGACATATCAAAAACAGTGAGCATACTTATGACTGTAAGTCAAAACCAGTTATTTGGATTATACATAGTACAATCAGTAGTCAATGAAAAGTACATGTCAGTTACCAATATCTCTGCACTAAAGTGGATAGTTATAATACATTTATTATATTATGATATCCATGCCCCCTTCCCTTCCCTCCCCCAGACCACTGGAGTATATATCAAGATAACCACATGTTCCAACCAGCTTATAAGACTTATAACTCTAGGCTGAAAAATTATTGAGAATAACATGTATGAGACAAGAAAGGAGAGTGAGAAAGGTGCCAGTACAAACAAGACCTAATTTATCCCATGCCTTTTATATTGTCAACAAGGTCTGCAGTAGTTCCCAGATCTTCTTATACCTGGATAGGTTGCCAGACATATTTGCTACCAGGCACTCAGGTTGTAAGGCAAACAGGATTTCCCTATACCATTCTAGGGTGTGAAGGCTATCCTGATCTAGCCAATGCCTAAGGATAATCTTTCTTGCACATGCTAACATCAGGGCCGTGTGAGCTTTCTGGTTGCCAATAAGGGAACCCAAAAAATCACCCATTATACATATTTCAGAGAGAAACACATCTGAAAGACCCAGCAGTGGGTCCAGATGAGTACAAATTAAGTTCCAAAAGGGGATGGTCTTCTGGAAAGTCCATAGGATATGGTACAGGGAGCCGGGTTCTTGTCCCCATCTGGAACAAAGGTCACTGGAAAGGCAACCCATCTTATATAACCTCATTGTAGTGTAATAGAGGTTGTGAATAATGTGGAATTGCATAACTGATATAGATGTCTCCAGATGAGAGGCCAGTTCCTGGGTGATGTGGTGGGAGGAAAAGTCTGGTCCCAACCGTATATCCTGGGGTCTTCATTAGCAGCCAGAAATGTTTGTAGTGAATGGTAATAATATGATACTAGATGGGAAGAAGGAGCAGAAGAAATTAAAGGGAGAACCACAGAGCCAAAGGGACTTTGCCACAAGCCTGTGCCAAAACATTTTGTGAGCACATGGGTTATCTGGAAATACTTAAAACATGATAGGGTAGACCAGTGATATAGTTCCCATGCTTTCTGGAATGGGAACAATTTGCCATTCAAAGTTACCTCTTGAATTCATTCTACTCCCATGTCTGGCCAAAAACACCTGGACAGCATTTGCCCAGCTATATGCAGGCTAGGATTTCCTGCAAGAGGCTGAAGAATATCTTGATCTGGGCAAACTTTCAGGAAGGAACAGAGGTATGAACTGATCTGCAAGGATGCCCCAAGGGGAGTGGGGAGTGTCCCACAGAGAGAGCAGTAACCTTTTCCTGTGTAAGAAGGGGAGTTCCCTGAGATCCATCCCATAAAGCAAACAGAGGGAACATTCTATATCTACCCATTGTGGAGTATAATTTAAAGTGTCCAGTGGATGTAACCAATGGCATAATCTGTCAAAGTGTAGGGCTAAATAGTACATATAAAAGTTGGGGACCTGCAGTCCACCATCCTGTTTAGTCCTCATTATCTTTGAGAGTGCCCTGCTAGCTGTCCTGCCCTTCCATAAAAAGAGGCTAGGATTCTGTGTACCTGGGTGAACCAGAACGGTGGAAGAAACCAATTATACATCTGTAGGGGGTATAATCAAGGCCTTTGAATTCTGCAGTTCTGTGGTTGCGGAATTTGCCTCAGAATTTGCATCATGCGCAGAATATATATAGTGCCGCAGAATTCATTGTTTTTGGTGAATTTTCATATAAATATACTGTTTTTCCATAGTGTCAGGCTTTCTTTCCCACCTCATATATACTGAAGCACCTCCTCTATGCTCAGCATATGATGTCATCGATGACATCACATCATATTTAGCCAATGACAGGATTGCATTCTGCCAGAGAAATGAATAAATCATGCCGCAGAAATCAGAAAATGCTGCCGCAGAAATCAGAAAATTCTGCCGCAGAACACCAGGGGCCCTGGGTATAATAAATGGGGTAGGACTTTCATCTTGATAATATTTAGTCTGCCTCATAGTGAAAAAGGTAGGAGAGACCAATGTTCTAAATCAACTTTGATATGAGAGATGATGGTATCTAAGTTGTTTTGTTTAGACTTATTAAGGGAGGTGCTGAGAAAGATTCCTAAATATTTGAGTTTGTTCTTCCTCCAAGTCAGGCCAAGATGGTCTACATCTGCTTTAAAAGTTTTATTACTAAGGGGCATAATCTCCATCTGGGTAAGGTTAAGTTTGTAGCTGGATATGATACCAAATTAAGAGATGATCTATAACGCTGGAGGTAGTGAAATAGCTGGGAAGGAGAGGTGTAATAGAATATCATCTGCGCAAACAGATAGCTTATACTCTGTGTTGTGAATTGAAATACCAGTAACCTGAGGTGAAGAATTAAGTTTCTGAATGACAGGTTTCAGAAATAAATTAAATAAAAAGGGAGATAAAGGACATCCTTGCCTGATGCCCTGGTATAGGGAAACGGGCTGGGATAGCATGCCATTGCACAGCACCTGGGCAGTAGGGGAGGAATATAAAACTTTAACCCAATGTATAAATTCACTAGGAATACCACATTTCAGTAAAAGAGTGAATAAGTAATCCCAAGAAACTCTAGCAAAGGCTTTCTCAGCATCCAGGGACACAAAGGCTGCAGGAGTGTGTAAATCTCTGGATGTCGAAAGAAGGTATGAAATTTTCCAGAGATGATCAGCAAAATGTCTCCCCTTGACAAACCTCACTGACTAATTAGTGAATCCCTGATGAGACCCAATCTTTCATCTAGTACTTTGGAAAGAATCTTAAGGTCCATATTGATAAGTGAAATCAGTCTGTAATTGGTAAGCAATGATGGGTCCCGATCTGGTTTGGGAATAACCACAATGGAAGCAGTAGTTAGTGAGAGATCAGATATGCCCTTTTCAAAAATATAATTATATGTATCTAGAAGGATAGGAGCTATCTGTTCTTTTATTGCTTTGTAAAAAATTTGAGGTGAATCTATCTGGGCCAGGAGCCTTGTCCATAGCAAAGGTATCAATTGCCTGGGAGAGTTCTGCTTGAGTCGGTGGGCTTTCAGAGATGCTTGTTTGGGGGCCTGATAGTTTGGGAAGTGAGATGTACTGAAGGAAGGAGTTAAGCTGTACTTGATTGAAAGAGGGAGATGGGGAGGGGCATATAACTGTTGGTAAACTTCTCTAAAGGCCTCTACTATGTCTCAAGGGGATGTCAAAAGTTAACCTGAGTCACTACGTATCAAGGGGACAATTTTATCTGTCGCTTGTGATTTTAGACAAATGGCCAATAACTTCCCTGCCTTTTCCCCCCTAAACAAAATACTTTACTTTTGAATGTAACATCATGTGTTCTGACCTTTCTCCTAACAAATTATTATGCTGAAATCTGAGGTGCTCTAAAGTTCCTATTCTGATTGTGGAGAGGAGGATAAGATATGTTCCTCAAAGTGTTCAATTTGAGAAATCAAAGAGGTGAGCAGGGCCAAGGTCTGGTACTTCCACTTTGCTGATATCCGAATAAGCTCCCCCCGAAGAGCGCATTTTAAAGCACCCCACAAAATGTCAAGTTTGGGCATCGAAGGGGAATTAAATGTCATAAAATTTGTAATGAACGATTGGATGTGCTTTAGTGAATCCTTAGCCTTAAGCAGTTGATTATTTATAATCCACGTCTTAACACTGCCCTAGATAGCTTCTGCCAGAGAACAGGCAGAACACTAGGAGGAAGGAGCTACTGGTATAAATAAACTTCTCTACTGGGACTATATTTTCCTCCTTCCCTCCCCTCCACCCTAAACCAGTTCTACTTTTATAGGCACAGGATTTGACTGACAACAAGAACTTCCTGTTTGGGAGCAGTAAGTGAGTGGTCACAGAGCCACCAAAGACTCACCATTCTAGAAGGATAAGAATAGCTCTCCATCCCCCACTAGCTGCTGGAGGTCTAACCCTGAGCAAGTAAGGAGACTACTGAGAAATATAGGAACTTCTTGTCTCAGAACAGGAAGATCAGGAGCTTAAAGGGCACTTAGGCAGTAAGTAAGTAGGGAGAAAAAAAAAATTAAAAAAAATAAACTAACAGAGGAAAGAGTAAGTATTCCAAACAACAGTTAGGGGACCAGAAATAAGACATGATGGGAGTGGTGCAGTGCAGTGGCTGTGGATCAGCAGTCTTCTGGGTGACATTCTGGATGCTGTGTTGTCCAATCTGTAGGCATGTTTCTGGGCTGAGGGAGGAGGTTGCTCATCTCCAGGCTGAGTTGGCCAGGATTTGTGGGACCTCCTCTCCCACCCAGAGACCTCCAGGGCCACTGCCGTTGCCTCAGAGTTTGCCAAGAAAAAGGAGCGGTTGGACCACAGTGGTCTCAGTGAGGGTGAGGGTGATGGAACAGAGGTACGTCCCTCCAGTTGTACCTCTCCACAATTCATATGCTGTTCTGGCAAAGTGTGGTTCTTCTATGGAGGCACCCACAGTGGAGACCAAGGAGGATGCTGGGAACCTCCACAAAGGAGACCCACAGGAGGGTGGCATGGGACCAGTCAGGGGAAGGAAATAACTCCTGGTGGGGGACTCCATTGATAAGAAGGTAGAACTGGAGGAGGAGGAAGGGGAGAGGGAGGTAAGATGCCTGCCTGGTGCAATTGCTTGGAAGGACAGGGAGCAAATCTTTAGGATCACCAGAGCAGCTGCACAGGGGAGGGAGCTGGATGTCATTGCCCACCTAGGGACAAATGACCTGGCTAAGAAAGGGATCAGAGCAGTGCAGGAAGCATTTGTGGAGCTGGGGAGGGGCCTTAGACAAGTAGCACGCATGGTAACCTTCTTGGAGGTGCTGCCTGTCTATGGCATGGGTGAGGCTAGGGTGCTCCACACCATGGCATTCAATCAGTGGTTGAAAAACTGGTACAGAGCTCAGGGATTTGGCTTCATTGGAGACTGTGGGTCCACCTGGAGGGATGCAGGCCTATACTGGTGTGATGAACTGCATCTGTCCAGCAGGGGAACCAGGATCCTAGGTGATAGGTTTAAATGTTTCATTGGCAAGCATTTAAACTAGCCAAGGGAGGCACTGGAGAGGAGCAGGGAAATCCTAGCCCCCCCAAAAAAAAAATCAGGGTAGTAAGTGAGGTAAACACCAACATAGAGATGTCTATAGGGAGCAGGGCAGGGGTAAATGGAGAAAATGAAAAACCCAGTAAGGACAGGGATGGAGCAAAAAGGGGTAAGACCATCAAGAAATGGAGGGTAATGAGAACCAGCACCCATAGTCTGGGCAACAAGCTCCCTGAACTGGTGGCCTTGACGGAAGAGGGATGCCTGTATATCATAGCAGTCACAGAAATATGGTACACAGAGAACCATGACTGGGAGGTTAACATACCAGGGTACACAACCTACAGGAGAGACAAGGAGGGGAGAAGAGGGGGCGGAGTAGCTCTCTATGTAAGGGAAGGGATAAAAGCAACTGAACAAAAGAGTAAACAAGGAGGAGAGGAGGCACTGTGGGTCACCTTGGAGACTGGAAATGACACCACAATCCACACAGGGGTTGTATACAGACCCCCATGTCAGGGGGGAGGGAATGGACAAGGATATGATAGAAGGCATCCTTAGGATGGCAGAGAAAGGGGCGATACTGTTGATAGGGGACCTTAATTTGCCAGATGTTAACTGGAGCATCTTTGCTGCAGCCACATCCAAAAGCAGGGCTATTCTCGATGCCCTTCAGTTGGCATGCCTCAGACAGCTAGTTTTGGTACCCACTCATAAGGGAGCAATCTTAAACCTCATACTCTCAAATGGGGACAGTGAGAGGATCTCAGATCTAGAAGTTGGTAGCCATCTGGGAACAAGTGACCACCAAACAGCGTGGATCACGATAAACTCAGTTAGGGTCGAGTCATACAAAAGTGAAGGTTCTGGACTTCAGGAGGGCTGACTTTGGCAAGGTGGGAGAGTGCCTTAGAAAAGCACTAGCAAACAGACTAGAAGGAGGGGTGAAGCAACAATGGGGAGACATCAAAACTGCCATCACAGAGGTAACAAGCCTTTGTGTGAAGCAAATAAACAAATCAAAACAAAAGAAAAAGTGACTATGGTTCTCAAAAGAGGTGGTGGTGAAGGTTAGTGAGAAAAAAGATACCATTTGGGAAGTATAAGGAAACACAGAAGGAGCAGGACAGAGAACTGTACCAGTTAATGCAGAAGGAAGCAGGGAGGGTAGTCAGAATAGCAAAGACCCAAACTGAGGAAAAGATAGCCAACTTGGTTAAGAAGGGGGATAAAACCTTTTATAGGTATATCAGGGAGCATAGAAAGACAAAGGGAGGGATAGTGAGGCTGAATAGAATGGACGGTGGGTGGGCAGAGAGGGACAGTGAAAAGCAGGGATACTGAATGAATACTTCTGCTCAGTATTCACAAAAGAGGAGGAGGGGGAGGTGCCTAATCCAATTAACAGAAGAACTCTGGATAGGGGATCTATCCTAGTCCTTTCACAGAAGAAAGGATTCTGAAAGAACTCCTAAAACTGAAGGTGGACAAAGCAATGGGGCCAGATGGAATTCACCCCAGAATTCTAAAAGAACTAAGGGGAGAACTAGTGACATCACTGACTACCCTTTTTAACAAATCATGGGAGGATGTTGTGGTACCCGAGGACTGGAGGAATGCAGATATGATTCCCCTTCACAAAAGTGGGAGCACGACAGAGGCAGGAAACAACAGGCCTGTCAGTTAGACCTCTGTGGTAGGGAAAGTGATGGAATCACTTCTGAAGGAAATAATTGTTGAGTACCTAGAGGCCAGTGGGGCACAGGACCCAAGGCAGCATGGGTTCACAGCAGGAAGGTCAAGTCAGGCAAATTTAATTGATTTATTTGACTGGATGACCAAAGTAGTAGATCAGGGAGGGGCTCTGTGCATGGCCTACCTAGACTTTAGCAAGGCATTTGACACAGTCCCACACAAAAGATTAATAGTCAAATTTACCAGTCTGGGAGTGGGTCCCAGGGTGGTAGCCTGGGTAAAACATTGGCTGGAAAGCAGGACACAAAAGGTAATTGTAAATGGAGTCCACTCTGAAGAAAAAGGCTTTACTAGTGGGGTTCTGCAGGGTTCAGTACTGGGTCCATTCCTTTTTAAAGTCTTTATAAGTGGCATTGCAGAGGGATTGGAAGGAAAAGTATGCCTCTTTGCAGATGACACAAAGATCTGCAACAGGGTTGATACACTAGGAGGCATGAAAAGGATAAGAAGAGACTTGGCAAGGTTGGAGGAATGGTCAGAAGTATGGCAGCTTGGATTCATTGCAAAGAATTGCAAAATAATGCACCTGGGAAACAAAAACCCAGGGGAAGATTACAATGGGGGGTAGTAACAACAACAAAAATGGAAAGGGACCTGGGGGTAATCATATCAGATGACCTTAAGGTTGGCAAGCAACACGAGAAGGCAGTGGGGAGGGCTGGGGGGATACTGGGATGTATAGGGAGAGGCTTCACCATCAGAAAACAGGAAGTTATTATCCCCCTGTCAGGCAGTTGGTGAGACCCCATCTGGAGTACTGCATCCAGTTCTGGAGACCCCATCTCCGCAAGGACATAGACAGGATGGAGGCAGTCCAAAGGAGGGCAACTAAAATGGTGCAGGGTCTGCAAGAGAAGCCGTATGAGGACAGACTAAAGGAGCTTAATATGTATATCCTTGGGGAAAGGAGGGAGAGGAGGGGACATGATAGAAATTTTTAATTACCTCAGTGGAATCAACAATGCCCAAGAGGGAAGCATCTTTTAGAAAAAGAGATGGGCAAGAACAAGGGGACACAATTTGAAGATAATGGGGGAACGGCTCAGGGGCAATGTGAGGAAGTATTTTTTCACAGAGAGTTTGGTGGATGCATGGAACAGCCTTCCTGAGGAGGCTGTGGGGTCTAAAACTGTGGGAGAATTCAAGAATGCATGGGACAGATATAAGGCAATTTTTTTGGGGGTAGGAAGAAATAGGTTGTTGGTTAAATAGGATCTGCAGCTTATCCTATAGGTAGGGAAATGGGCAGACTAGGTGGGCCAAGCGGTCCTTATCTGCTGTCAAAGTCTATGTTTCTATGTCTTATCTCTGGAAAAAGAAGGGGTTAAGATCAATTGAAGAAAAGCAGGATGGTGATCGGAAATAACTTTGGCTGAGTAATGACATAAAGTTAGTCCTGCATGGAAATTAGAGCCCAGCAGAAAGTAATCAATGCTCAAGAAAGAATTGTGTGAGAGGGAATGGAAGGAATCTTGTCAGTTGGATGGGTTAAGGATTAGCAAGACATCCACCAAGCCAGTTGACCTCATGAATTCCAGAAGAGCCATCTGACCAGATGATAAGGCCTGACATGAATGCCCAGATTTGTCTAGTTCATTACATTGTACTAGATTCCAGTCTCCTCCAAGGATTATTGGTAAGGAACACCAAGGTGATAAAACTGACATAAAGGTGGTAAAAACCCAGGATCCTCTGCATTAGGGCCATATATTGCTCCCAGGACTACCCCTAGGTGGCCTAGAAGGACTCTAAAATCAAAGCATCCATTAGGGTTGGATATTTCTTGCAGGAGATGAAACAGAACTCTCCAGGCTATTAGAATGGCCATCCCTCTTTTTACAGGTATCCAGGCCCACTCCAAAAATTTACCCTACCCAGGACCTCCTCAGAAAGAGAATCTGGGAAGAGGTCAAATGAGTCTCCTGTAAAAAGGCAATATCTGTTTGAAGTTTAAGTGTAGGAGGATCTTGACCTGTTTAATGGGGGATTGTGCACCTTTAACATTACAAGAACAAAAATTATAGACCGTCATGATATAAATATACATTTAGTGGTAATATACTGTACCTGTCAGTGCATATTACCTGTAGTCTGAAAAAGGAACCATTTAAACACAAATAAAATTCTCCTCCTGTGGTTCCTCCCCAAAGAATGACCCCTTTCCTATACAGTGAGTAGTGCCCCTAACTCCCATCCCTAAACCCAAGCACAATAAACAAATCCTGTACCCAAAAATAGCTAGATTTCCCATCGGTTGATCTAACTGACAACTCCCCAAATAATTTGATGCATGAAGCTCTTAACCAACATAGCTTAATGCCCAAACCTCTAGCACCCCCCAACATCATCATAGTATTAATAGTGCAGAGAGTACATTACCTAAACAACTAGCTTATAAACTTCCTAAACTATTTATATGACTTGGTAATTTCAAAATATAACACAAGACTGGAGAAAAACTGTAAAATATAATAAATCAGTCTCTTGATGGTAAAACCTACCACATAGGAGATCACGTGACTCTCGTAGAGAGATGACAGCAGCTTGAGGGTTCTCCGCTCCCTGCCACTCTAATTTCGTTTTTCGGAAGGGCTAACTGAGTTTACAGGTATCTGGAAGCCAGCCAGACCCTGTAGGAACATGTCCTGCACCATTCCATGCTAACGCTCATTTTCGGCTATTTAAAGAACTGAGTTAATCGTCGGTCAAAGTCACCACATTAAGCAGCAACGCGCTTCTTCCCTGCTCCTGCCAGCACAAATTTTGATTTTGCTCACGATTACATACTGGGCAGACTTTGGGGCACTGCAAGAAGTCTATCTGCACTGGTTTTGTACATTTTGGGACAACGCTGCTTTTTTTAATTTTAAAGGAGCCAGCACTGATTTCTTCACTGTAGGCTGGCGGCAAACTTACAGCCTGTGGGCCTTTCTCTCCTTATCAGCAAGGCACTTACTCTACACCCCAAATCCTATATTCTACACGGGCGGGTTACCTGTATTGATGCTAGAAATCCTTGGGTCCATCTAGGAGTGGATTTTGGGGTAAATAGTGATAACTTTCGTTTTGGAAGATGCAGTCAACTGATTCTGAATTGAAGCTAAGCGCCTCAGAGGGCTCACGCTTCTGCTCCGGGAACAAGAGCTAAAACCTGAGAAGATCTACAACGACCTTTCTACTATAAAAGTAGCTTTATTCAAACTTATAGAGGAAGTGGCAGAGATAAAACCAGCCTTGACACAGTTAGCAGAAGGGTGACTGACGCTGAGGCCAGAATCTCATCTCTGGAGAGAGCTATGGATAAATCAGGCCCTAATATAGTGGAGTGTAAAGAAATATTGTTAAATTAGAAGATCATCTAGATGACCTGGAGGGCATAATAGGCGTAATAATCTGGTCTGCTGGGCCTCCCTGAAGGTGAGGAAGGGCGAATACTATCCAGTTTCTGCAGAAGCTTATTAAGAAATCGGTGGGCCCCTCACCCAACGAGCCGGAATATATTATAGAGAGGGGTCATAGAGCCCTTAGAGCCAAACCTCCACCTTCGGAGCCACCGAGGCCGGTTATTTTCAAACTTTTGAACTATTTGGACAGGGAATACATCTTAAATGGAGTGAGGAAATTGGAAGTTTTCCAGTGGGAAGGCAAGAAACTGAGCCTGGTACCCGTCTTAACCTGGAAGATGAGACAAGCTCGTGCCAGCTTCAGGTCAATTACGTAGAAGCTCTGGGCGGCAGGGATCCAACACCGTCTACTTTACCCTGCGAGGCTGGAGGTTACTTTCAAGGATGGCCAAAAGAGGTTCAACTCGACGGAAGAAGCACTCGACTCCCTGAGAACTTTGCTACCTGACTTGTTTCCCAAGGGATGAGAGATAAGTCTGACTATATGGACAGTGCATAGTAACTTTTTGTTCTTGCTAAGTTTGGTGACTAAGATTTTTGGATTGTTATCAACATTTATAATCTGATTTTGATTGGGGGTATCAGAGCAATATGTAACTAGAGATTGTCCTTAGATTACCGACTAGTTGGGTAAGTATCACGTCTGCTGATGTGTGTGACATTTAACTACTATTGGGATGGGCTAGGGAGCCTTACCAGCTGTATTATTGATATACCTTGGTTAGAAGTATTATAGTACTTTAGGTTACAATTAGAGTACAGGGTGGGTTTTACATCAGTCCTTGAAGATATAAAGTTATGGTTAACATTTTATGAGGTGGCAGGCTACATTGTTTGCATTCGCCTGGAAGAATACTTTTGTTCCTTTTTTGTGACACTTGTATTAATGGTGTTTGACGATAACAATAGTTTTCTTATTGGTAATTTTGGCTGGGGTACCTAACTAGCTATAAAGATCCAGTTAGATTTGAACTGCCAAGGGGTATAATGCTAGTTATGATTTTAGGCAGGCGGACAGCCCTGTCTTGTTTACTTAATAGTTCTGTTAGATATGGATTCGTGACCTTAGGTTTAGCAGGCCTAGATAGAGTCCCTTACAGGGACTAAGGTTGGGTGTGCCATGGATTGGCCTATAATCTCATTTTCTAGGGTTTGGATGGTTGGAGGTACTTAATGGCCTAATACATGCTTTATTAGTTTAATGGTTGCATTATACCCCTTAATTTCTAATTTCTAATTTTTAATTTCTCTTTCTTTTTGGCGAAAGTCTTGTCAATTAGTGTTTTACTACGTGACCTAATCATAGACCTATAGAGGGAGGTTAAATTTTTTTTTCTTTAGTAGCCTAGCCCATAGATAGAGTCTGACATGATTATATATTTAATTATATCAATAGTAGTGGCAGGGGCGGATATACCCGTCTCTATGCAGCATCATGTACCTGAGAACAGGGTGTTGGCTTCGGGCCAGGAGGGTGAGTTATAAGTTATTTATGGGTATGTTATTATCTTGTTTAGGGGTTGGTGGGGCATTTCGGAAAGGTAAATTCTTTTTTGTTTTGAGGAATTTGTATGGGGAGGCAGCTATCCCAAGAGTTTCATGGTTTGTACAACAGATGGTAGATAGTTGAATATAATTTCCTGGAATATCAAGGGAGGAAAGGATAACTGTAAAAATTTGTCATCTGAATCACCTTGCCGCTTGAAACCAGCAATAGTATTTTACAAGAAACCACATTCTTGTTGACCGACTGGCCCATTTCAAGAAGAAGTGGGTGAATCAGGTTTTTGAGCGAATTCTCCTCTAATAGCCGGGAGTAGCTATTTAGTTGCTCTGGGGTTCCATTCACATTCTCAAATAATATCTGACCCATAGGTCGATTTATTTTGTGGGTAGTATTGGAGGGATTAATCTAGTCCTGGGTTCAGTATATGGGCCTAACCTAGATTCACCAGACTTTTTACACAGTTAGGATTGACCTTGGCTTTTTTGGGAACGCCCAATAATCATAGGTGGGGACTGGAATTTAGTTCAGGTTAACCCGGCTAGACAGATCACATTGTAAAGGCTCTTCCCTCTCTCCAGCTCAGAAGGCCCTCTGCGAGACTTATGTCTTCAATAGCTCTAATAGATCCCTGAGGCGTACTTTCAACCTAGCCTCTGTGAGTTTACATTTTCTTCTTCAGTGCATAAATCACACTCGAGATTGGACTTTTTCTGGTCAGTCAGTTTAGTTTGTCCTGGGTGGTGGATGCCGCAATTTTGCCCCGTGTAATCTCTGACCATTCACCTATAAGGATTACATGTTCTCTACCACCTTTACTAAATAGGTCATACTCATGGTCATTAAACAACAATATTTTAAAAGATTCCAATACATTAGCCAGCTTTAAATTGTTCTTAGAAAGCTCTATCGCCAGCAATTGGGGTTCTATTAATGCTATTGACCAAACGTGGGTGGCTCTTAAGTCGGTGTGGCGTGGTGAGTTAATACGCTTAGCAACTGTCCGCAAGTTCAAGTCAAGGACACTATTAGACAAATGTTTAAAGGAAATAAAGGAACTAGAAAAGCTAAACGATAATCAAACAATGGTAGAACAAGAAAACAAATTAATCTTTTTAAGAAATCGGTATGCGGACATGCAGAGAGAGAAAGTCATTAGTTTAGCCTCCAGAGTCAAGGCTTTATACCTGGGACAAGGCAGTAGGGCAGGAAGGCTGCTGGCTTGGCAGTTAAAACAAAAATCTTCAGCAAGGTGGGTGACTGCTCTCAACCACCCGGAATCAGGAGCAAGTGATTACGGGATCCGGCTGAAATACTAGGTATCTTTAAGTCCTTTTACCAAAAGCTCTATACAAGCCAGCGGCCCCTCCGCCCAGGTATTAGGCAGTCACAAGAGTTTTAGAAACCATTCCGTTACCGGAACTCTCAAGAGATGCTGGTCCTCAATTGGTAGCCCCCATTTCGGTGGAAGAAATAGAAAGTGTTATTGATTCATTTTGCCCAGACAAAGCGCCTGGTCCAGATGGATTTTCAGCTTTCTTTTATCAGCAATTTAAAAATATTCTTGCACCTTTATTGCAGGAGCTATTTTCCTTTTGGTGTGATCAAGGGATCAAGGACCAGACACCATTCGAGACTAAGATTATTCTGTTGCCAAAACCAGGCAAGCCCACTGACGAAGTGGGTAGCTATAGGCCGATTTCATTGCTAAACCTGGATGTTAAAGTCTTTGCTAAAATTTTGGCCAACAGATTAAAACGAGTTTGGTGGACTTTATTGAGTCCAGAGCAAGCTGGTTTTGTGGAGGGTTGCTCCTCAGCTGATCACGTCCGCAAGTTGTTTTACCTGGTTTCTGAGTCTATGGACCCTGCGCTGGATGTGTCATTAGTTTCTTTAGATGCAGAGAAGCCTTTGACAGGGTGGAATGGGCTTTCATGTTCAGCTACCCTGTCAAAGCTAGGCCTTCCAGATAGATTTATTCACATGGTTTGCGTTTTATATTCTTGACCTGTAGCTAAAATCCAATGTAACAACTTAATTTCCGAGGCCTTTCCCCTCTCTAGAGGTACTCGGCAGGGTTGCCCTTTATCACCATACCTTTTTAATTTATACATCGAACCGTTGATTTGTTCCATTAAGTCCAATAGAGAGGTGGAGGGGCTATGGATTGGAGGCACCGAGTTTAAATTATCTGCATTTGCAGACGACTTACTGTTACACATCTCGGACACTACTTCTTCCCTTCCTAAAGCTCTTGATTTAATTGATAAGTTCAGTAAGTGTTCAGGATACAATTTAAACAAGGCCAAGACGTCAGTCTATGCTTTGTCCCCTTTTCTTCATAGAAGTTGGTGCCTCTCCCTGGGACTTTGTTGGCAAACCAATTCAATAACCTATTTGGGGATTCAAATATCTAAGAATTTAGAGAACTTAGTTGATTTAAATCTTAAACCTTTAGTTAAAACTATTAAGGAAGATTTGGTTAGATGGTCAAAGCTCCCACTGACTTTTTCGGGAAGAGCCAACACGATAAAAATGATGGTTATGCCCAAACTTTTTTATACTCTATCTAATTTAAATGTGTATTTGCCAAAGTCCTTTTTCAAGCCGCTATTTCAACAATGTGCGGCTTTCCTATGGAATGGGAGACCCCCCAGAAGAAGTTACCTCAAACTTACTCAGCGACGACTCGGAGGGCTCCAACTACCGGACTTTTATGCTTATTACCTTGCGATCCACCTGGCGAGGTCGAGTGCTTGGGCGAGCGACGAGGACCTAACATACCCTGGCCTTCATTTAGATCTTGATTTGTTAGTGGCCTTAAGCTGGATTTAGAGTCTTTACTTTATGTTCCATGGGTTAAAGTTCCAAAGAGGGCGAGGGATACCGTTAGGATGGGACATTAAAGCCTTGCAACAGTTCTACACTTAAATTTCAAATCTCACAACGATATGACTTATCTCAACCTATAGTAGGAACCGAATTTGATCATCGGAAGCAACCTATATCTAGACGGGAATTGAAGGGTAATTAAGTGGCGGGTTCAGGATCTCTTTCAGAACAATAGGCTTCTTTCACTTCAGGCTCTGATGAGAAGTCGGAAGGTAAATAGTCAATCCTACTTAAAATTAAGTCAAATTTTAATGCTGGCCAAGTCGTATTTTGGTAAGAGGCTTGGGCAAAATATTTTGGGACCTATGTTTGTGGAGTTGAAAGGGTATACGCAAGCGGGTAAGGTGATATCCAAAATGTATAAGTATATTATAGTCAAAGACTCTTTGAAAGTGTCACCAGTTCCAATATACTGGGAATTAAATCTGTCTTTAGGTAAATCAGCATAAATTTGGGAGAAGACTTGGGTCGATATCTATAAATTTGTCAAGCAGGATAGATTAAGAGAAGTTCAATTTAAGTTACTTCATAATCTATATTTCTCACCAGCTAAGCTTTCAAGGATGAGTAGTCGCTTTACAGTGAATTGTATTGAGTGTATGATTCTCTGGCTACCAGCTACCACAAGTTTTGGACCTGCCTTAAGGTGGTGGGACTGTGGCATTTGGTGAAGCAAATGATTGGTCAATTCTACGATCTGGACAGATTCTTCACTCCAGAGGCTTGTATATTTGGTGTGTTTGATAAAATACATAGTAAATTAACTAAATGTCGATTAGCTATGGTAGCAGCAGTAACTAAACTGATAATTCTGCGCCACTGGAGAGGTGATTGGACTCCTTCGGGTACGGAGTGGTGGGAGGAGTTTATGAGCGCATTGAATGCAGAAAGATCGGCTCTTTCTTTGTATAATGCTTCACCATTATTCTTGCAATGTTGGGGGAAGCTATTCCAATGTTTGAAGGATAGGTACGGGTATTTGCGTTAAAACTTACAACACTCGCTTTTAATTACTGGAAGGATATCGACCCCAGTTTGGTACATTATTTGGGTCAATCCTCTCCTCCATGTTACCTCCATTTGAAGACTTAGTTATATTACTTATATTTGGGTCTTATTTTGTTTGTTTTCCGAGGTTTCATTATGTTTGAACTCATTATTGTAGTGAGTCAGTCGTAGGGATAGCTGCCAGGGGGGGGGTTTAGGGTTTTGTTCTGCTTTGTTACTTCTCCTTTTTTTTCTATTTATTGTTTTATGGTGCCTCTGTATTATGTACTCGAATGATATATATGTTATGTTTGATAAACTTCAATAAAGTTCGGTTATTTGCAAAAAAAAAAAAAAACCTACCACATAGCTGAAATAGAGTCATTATAAGACTGAGAATTATGTCCTCTCCCCTCCCTATCAACCAACATGGGGGGGGGGGCGCATCCAGGCCTTAAACTAAAGGTAAACATGTCCATGCAATACTAATTCCATGTCCCAGTCTGGTAGACATTTCCAAACACGAGCAAGGCAACTTGTTCTGGTGAAAAGAAAAAAACAAAATGTGTTCTTATATGATTCACCATTCAGATTCCAAAGACGACCAGCTAGTTTAGTTTAATTTAAATCCATCAGGAGAGTCCTATCTTTCATAGGCCCTGAAAATATGCCGCTCTGTAAACCACATAAGGATATTATTCCCCAAGTCTTCTCTCTTTCGAAAAACTGGATGGCTGACAGAAACATCCTCAGGTTAGGGATAGACGCGCTAAAGAAATCAAATGTTAGTCAGTGAGTAGGGACTAGAGCTAGTTGCCAGGAACCAAGTGTTTAGACCCAAAAGTAGAGAACAGACAAATATCCATTACAATGTCAAAGCAGTACTGACCTCAACCAGTTAACAAGGGCCCAGGTTCAGCTGTCCTTGAAGAGATCAGGCAGAAGCCTTTTAAGTTCCTTCGTTGCAGCTTCCACACTGTCATAGGAATGCCACTTATCTTGCAAATGAACTTGGAGGAGTGTGGGGTGTTGCATTGTAAACTGGATCCCAGAAGCTATAATTTTGGTAACCACCGGGTGGAAGGCAGCTCGCTTCTGTCAGGTCACCGCTGGTAAGTCCTGTGTTAAGCGCAATTTGGTGCCTTCCCATAGTATGTCTTTCAGGTCCCTTGTCTTCTGTAAAATGTACTGCCTATCCAGAAAGTTTAATAGTTTGAGCACAAATGGGCATGGAGGTGAGCCATCCTGAGGTTTAGGATGCAGGGATCAATGGGCCCGTTCTACAATGTAAGCAGGGCTGTTGAGAGATGGTCCGGCTACTCACTGTAGGAATTTTTGTGTGAATTGAATGGGAGTGGTTCCCTCCTCTTCCTCTGGTAGTCCAAATATAATCAGGTTATTCCTCCTACTGCACCCCTCCAAGTCCTCCAGTTACTCTTCTAGTTTAGTTATTTTATGCCGCAGACTCGAGGATTCTGATTCTGCCCTATCACTCCAGGTTTCTAGTGAGAAGGCCATGTCTCCCATCCTCTGCCCAGGTCCACTAAGTCTGCCCGAACAGTTTTAACTCAAAGGGTGAGCTCTTGGATTGCAGAAGTTAAGGGTTCCAGTGCCTGTAAGAGATGATCCTCTGTTAGGAGAGAAGGTACCATTGTAGAAGTAGAGGTGTTCGATGACTGGGCCTTAGACCATTTGGCCTGTTTGTCAGGCATCTGCAGTAGGGTGTGCTTAGGAGCAGCCTGACACATCTCCATGTCGGACATGATGCCAGTTCTGCTTCTGCTGCTCCTGTTGATTTTGGGTTCAAAGAAATTCCCTGATGTCCTCTATGCTGCTACAGCTAGTTATTATTATGAAAAAAAGTACTTTTATTAAAGTAAAATGTTAGTTTTCTGTGGTGAGGTACAGGAGGGCCAGAGGAGAGCTGCCATCGGGGTCAGAAAATCTCTTGACTCCCTGTCCCACGCCCTCTTAAAACTTCCTACTCTCTTACATGATACCACCCCCTCTGGTAGAGCATTCCATTTAGACACCACCCTCTCCATGAAGTAATGCCTCTTCATCTCCCTCCTAAATCTTCTGTCCTCCAATCTTTAGTCCGTGCCCCCTTGTGTCCCTACCCTTCCTCAATTCAAACATCCCTTCTGTGCTAGTTTTGTTTATCCCCCTCAACTAGTTGAATGTTCCAATCCTATCCCACCATCCCTCCTCTCCTCCAGCATGTACATATTCAGCTCTTTCAGCCTGCCCTCATAGACCTTACCCTCCATCACCTGTAACATTTTTGTTGCCCTCTGTTGCACACCTTCCAGTAAATTAATATCCCTCTTCAGATGTAGCCACCAGTACTGCACACAGTACTCCAAGTGCAGCCTGAACAAAGATCTATAGAAGGGCAGGATCACCTCCCTATCTCTGGATGAGAAACCCTTTGCTAAACAGCCCAGCATCCTGTTCATCTTAGCTGCTGCTTTCCTGCATCGGGCAGAGTTGCTCATGCTTCCGGTTACCAACACCCCTAGGTCCTTCTCTTCCTCAGTGATCTCCAGCCTCACCCCTCTCAACCAATAGTCCCTTCTTCAGTTATTTGCCCTGAAGTGCATAGCCTTGCATAACCTTGCACTTTTTTGCATTGAATCCCAGCTGCCACTTAACATAGAAACATAGAATTGGATGGCAGATAAGGACCGCTTGGCCCAACTAGTCTGCCCATTTCCCTACCTAATGGATAAGCTACAGATCCTAGTTAACCAACAGCCTGCTTCCTCCTACCCTCCACTAGAATTGTCTTATGTCTGTCCCATGCATTCTTGAATTCTCCCACTATTTTTGACTCCACAACCTCCTCAGAAAGGCTGTTCCATATATCCACAAACCTCTCCTTGAAAAAATACTTCCTCACATAACCTCTGAGCTGTTCCCCCCTCTATCTTCAAATTGTTCCACCTTGTTCTTGCACATCTCTTTTTCTTAAAGTTGCTACCCTCCTGACTTTGTTGATTCCCGTGAGGTACTTGAAAGTTTCTATCATGTTCCCCCTCTCACTCCTTTCCTCGAGGGTATACATATTAAGCTCCTTTAGTCTATCTTCGTATGTCTTCTGGTGCAGACCCTGCACCATTTTAGTTGCCCTCCTTTAGACAGCCTTCATCCTGTCTATGTTCTTGTGGACATGGGGTCTCCAGAACTGCACACAGTACTCCAGATGGGGTCTCACCAACCATCTGTACAGAGGGATGACAACTTCTTGTTTTCTACTGTTGATGCCTCTCCCTCTGCATCCCAGTATCTGCCCAGCCCTCCTTACTGCCTTCTCACATTGCTTGTCCACTTTAGGTCGTCTAATATGACTACCCCAATGGCTCTTCCCATTTTTGTTGTTAGTATCTCACCCCCCCCATTGTGTACTCTTCCTCTGGACTTTTGTTTTCCAGGTGCATTACTTTGCACTTCTTTGCACTGAATCTAAGCTGACATACATTTGACCATTCCTCCAAGCTTGCTAAGTCCCTTCTCATCCTTTCCACCTCACCTTGTGTATTAACCCTGTTGCAGATCTTTGTGTCATCTGCAAAGAGACATACTTTTCCTTCTAGTTCCTCTGCAATGTCACTTATAAAGACATTAAAGAGGACGGGTCCCAGTCCTGAACCCTGCGGTACCCCACTTCTCTGGCAATACCTCTGGTTTGGTTTGGTCCCCTTGTAGTTGTTTCCATCCATCCTCTTCATCCACCACTGCCCCCATTTTAGTATCATCTGTGAACAGAATAACCCTGCTCCCAACTCTGTGTGCAATATCTGAGATAAAGAGCCCAAATAGGTCTTAGCCCTACGGCACACCGCTCATCACCGGTCTAAGTGTCAAGAGCTCCTCCCCACTACCACCCATTGCAGCCTCCCCTGCAGTCAGTTCCTTATCCAGTTTGTCAGCTTCATCCCCACCCTCAGAGCAGTCAGCTTCCCTCCCAGCCTCCAATGAGGCACTGACTCGAAGGCCTTGCTGAAGTCCAAGTACAGGATATCTACAGCATGACCCATATCCAGCTCTCTTGTTACCCAGTCATAATATTCTATTAGATTGGTCAGACAAGACCTCCCTGAGATGAACCCATGCTGCAGTCCATCCTGGAGGTCATTACTCTCAAGAAACAACAAAAGCCTCGCCTTCAGTATCATCTCCATAGGTTTACCCACTATGGAAGTGAGACTGACAGGTAGATAATTTCATGACTCGTCCCTAGGGCCACTCTTGTGTATGGGCACCACATGGGCCATCCTCCAGTCCTGAGGCACCCATCCCATCACACCTTTAATAGGTTTAATAACATCAAATATGTCATATCTACACAAATAAATATACCTTTTCTTCTCGCAGCAGTCTGTGTGTGGAGCGCCCCACACGTCCAGAAGGGGATGAAAAAACAGTAAAGGAGGCAAGTCAAGGCATTATCTCTAAATGCCATCTTCAAGGTGCCCAATGGAGTGTACGGATGCTAGTTTATCAAATATAGCTGTAGTAGGATCAAAACATGGTAAAGAAACAGTAAAAGACACAAACATAGTATCCTTAACTGAACTTTTCTTAGAAGTAAAACAGGGACCAGTATTAGGGTGCCTGGTCACAAAACATAAATTTCTAGCAGTAGAAAGATTAATTGTGAGAGACTGTAACCTACACATGGCAACGCAGTTAGGGGATTTGCACTGAGGACAATACCATTTAGAAATGCATCTATCATGTATGATATCAGGGATTCTTTCGGATTCTAGGTCATGGAAGAGGTTGTTGATGGTTGTGATAATTTATGATCCATAGGTGGTGCATAATATTTCACTAGCAATGTATTGCTTATCTGCTTCTTTATTGTTTTGTGCAATGAGGGCATTAATCTTATCTTTAGAATCTGTAAATGCCTTAGCAATGTTGTGCATATTGTATACAGTATATCGTTCTTCCTGAATAAGGCCATCCACACCATACAATAATGGGGGTATGATGTCGTTGATCATACAAGTTTCAAACTTCTGTGACTGTGCTTTGATAGTAGCAATGTCCGCTTTATTCCAGAGAGTCATTACAGAACTAAATACCCCAGTGAGGGTACCTGTTGCACCAGTGACATCAGACATGTCATGTGTATTTCTTTTATGATTTTGATAATCTACTTTAGGTTTTCTCCTAAAATTGCCTCTATGCTTGGTGGTATGTACCCCAGCAATAGGGTCTTGGTTACGAATCTGAAAAGCTGCTAAGCTATCAAGTAACAAAGTACTATAAAACAGTGATGTATTAGTAGTATAACACATACCAAATTCTTTCATATTCATATGTCAGGTTAAACAAAACAGCTATATGCATATATTGTAAGTTGTTAATCAATGAGCCAGGTAAAGCAATGGCTGTGAGACCACTACAAGGACCAGGGGTTTGTTCTTGACATTCCAAAAGCTGTTTCTCAGTGGGGGGTAACACAGATAAGTACATGGCAGCTGATGCCATGTTGTGTACAGCACAAAATTTCCAGGCAGAATCTTTAGACAATGAACCACAGTATGACTGGTCAATTAAGGCAGTGATATTATGTAAACCAGAATGTCTAAGAGAGGTCTGGTGCAAGGACAAAGTACCATTTGGGGATAATTTTGTGTTGGGCCATCCATGGAAAGTTCCCTTGGAGAGTTTGGTCACAGGGAGTATTTTTCCTTGAGACTTGGTTTGCCACTCAATTTGTAAGGTAGATTTATCAGGAGCAACAACTGAGGTAGTGAGGTAGGAATCTGAACCTTTCTGGACAGTAATCAAATTGTCAGGGATATGGATGGAGACTCCCTCTGGGGTAGTTGCAGGTGGATCAAGGTGAGGAAGGAGGTGCTTTACCATGCCCTGGATGCAGGGGATAACTCTTGAGATGATGAGAAAATGGAAAAAGATAGCCATCTTGTCAGTGTATCTGAAAAGGAAAATCAAACATTAGCAAATTAGTACTATTCTACCCGATGGGGTGAGGAAAAGTAATTATACTCCTTTATACAGTTTCAACTGGTTTGCATATAACCATTTGTCAGTCAGTTTGTTGTTTTGCATGAGTCTAACCTGATAGACTGCTGGACTGATCTTGTTGACAATTGGGTAGGGTCCTTCCCACTTATTGGAGAAGGAATGTGTTGGATGTGCAAATCTGAGAACCATCACCTGATCTTGCCCATCCATTTCTTGTGCGTGTTTGTCAAACCAAATTTTGGATTGTTGCTGGGCCTTGCCCATGCAGTTTGCAACGTACGAATGAGTATGTATGAGGTCTCTTTGGAGTTTTTCCACATACTGGTCAACTAAGACATGGTCTTCAGTGGGGGTGTGCAGGTCAAACAACAGGTGTTCTGGTAATCTCATATTTCTACCTGTCATCACCTCAAAGGGTGTCAACTGGGTGGTGGCTGAGGGCGTGTCCCTGATTGCCATAAGGAGTAATGGCAGTAGGGAACCCCAATCCTTGGGATTGTCCTCAATGAATTTGGAAAGCATTTGCTTAATTCATCTGTTTGATGCTCTACTTGACCTGATGATTATGGGTGATATGGTATGTGAAACTTCTGATGAACTCCAAGGAGTTCAAGGGCTTCTCTCATCAACTCGCCTGTAAAACTGGTTCCTTTGTCTGAGTCTACCTTGAGAGGTAGACCCCACCTGGAGAAAATCTGTTCCACCAGGATTTTTGCAGTGGTTTCCTAAGTTCATGTTTTAGTGGGGAAAGCTTCAACCCACTTAGAGAAGAGATCAATTACCACAAGGGCGTAATTGTTGTTTCTGCTAGTATTGGTCAGGGGACCAATAAAATCAATCTGCAGGGCATGCCAAGGGCCAGAATGCCATTGTGGTAGTAGTTTGGCATTTTGTTTGGTAGGGATGGGGTTGTTTTGCATACAGAAATGGCAGTTGTCGATGTACTGTTTAACATCTTTGGTGACACCATGCCACCAGGCAGTGGTCTTAAGTCTTTGGAGTGTGTTTTCCACTCCCTGGTGTCCACCAGTGGGGGCATCATGTACTTGGTGCAAAAATTCAGATCTGAGATGATGGGAGACCACCCACAATTTGGTGGGGGTGTCATCTGGTTGGTACCAAATGAGCTTGTCATCTGGGGACAGTAGTAACTTACCTTCATGCCTTTGGTATGGGTTATGGGTAGGTAAGGTCTTCTCAGTACCTTTGTCCAGGAATCTGAACACATCTTTGAGTTCAGAGTCAGCATGCTAGGTGTCTGACAAATCCAAGGGGGAGAAGGGTTCAGGTTTCTTCCTGATAGGTGCTATGTGTACGCTGCTCTGGCTTCTGGAAGGTCCATCATCAAGGTGTGTCCCCCTCAGGCCCCTTCCTTTGCAGTGGTGTCAGCAGTGTCATTGAAGGCATGATAGAGATCATGTACAGAGTGGTCCTTAGCCTTGTGTACATAGAGTTTGTGTGCAAATTTCTGTGCCAGTGAATGGATGTATATTACCAATTCCTTGTGTATCACCAGGGTGCCACCAGAAGAGATAAAGGAGTTCTTCTGCCAGAAAGGAAGGAATTCTGTAAGACAGCAACAAACCCAGTGTCCTCAGTTCCATGCTAGATGAACTCGAGGGCACAGGTCACCACCACCATCACTGCATACTGTGATGATGCCATACTGCAACATTTAGAAATCTTAACAGTGTTACCAAAAGGGTAAATTACTAATATGCCCATTCCTGCTATGTGTTCTCCCTGATAATAGGAAGCTGATCCATCTGCAAAGACACAGCACAATGATTTTTTCTCAAGCAGTTGTGGTGTAGCAGGATGGAAAGGACCTGGATCTGGTAGATCTGGTGGCTGCCGTGTACAGTCATGGGGTTCACCTTGAAAGAGGAGGCCTTGTGCCAGCATGGATGGCATTTTGGTTGGGTGGAGCTTGATGTCTCCATCCTGGAGAAGGAGGGACCAGTGTGTCAGTCTAGTATTAGAGACTGACCCATGCTTCACTCTATCTGATAGCAAAAAGGTTGTTGGGGTGTGGTTTGTATTAATGATCAGGGGGAGTACCCAATGATATACAGAAAGTGCTTGACAGCCCAATAGGTGGCCAGAGGGTTCCTTTCACAAAGGCTGTACTTCTGTTCTACCAGGGTCAAGAGCTGTGATGCATATGCAATGGGTCTCAGGGTACCATGAACCTTCTGGGCCAGCACTGTAGACATAGCAATGACCGAGGTGACAAATTCGAGATGGAATGGCAAGGCTAGATTGGGGTTCACCAAAGCTGGAGCTGAGGCCAAGGCCTGCTTCATGACATCACAGGTTGGTTATGAATGGGGCTCAAGTCCATGGAATATTCTTCCTCAGTAGTTCATACAGAGGGGCAGCCTTCTGAGCAAAATCACAAATAAAATCTCTAGAATAATTTACCATACCTAGAAACCTTCTAAGGGAGGCCACGCTGGTGGGCAGTAGCAGATCTTGCAATCCCTATATCTTCTTCCAGGTAGGGCTTCGGCCTTGAGCTGTTATTCTCAGGCCCAGAAAGTGTACCTCTTTCTGACAGAGCTGTACTTTTGCTGGGTTACATTTGAGGCCTGCCATCTGGATGAAGGTCAGTAATTCATCTAAGAGACCCAGATGTTTTTCCTGTGTGGCTGTGGCCAACAACAGGTCATCCACATACTGCAAGAGACACTGGGATGCAGAGAAACTCTCAAGGGCATCCATCATGTGCAGATAGAACAGGAAGGGGTTGTTATGGAACCCCTGTGGTAAACAGGTCCACATGTACTGCCTGCCCTCAAAGGTGAAGGCAAACTTATATTGACTTTTGGGGGCCAGTGGCAGTGACTAAAATCCATTGCTGATGTCCAGGGCACTAAACCATTGTTGGTCAAGGGTCAGTAGTCGCAGCACGTCTGGTGCTGATGCCATGGTTGGGGTGCAACTGGGGGTTACCTGGTTTAGTCTCCTGTAGTCAATAGTAAGTCTCCAGGCACCTGTGGGTTTTTTCACAGGCCACACTGGGGAATTTGCAGTGGAAACACATGTCCTGATTACACCTTGCTTGAGGAATGATTTCATTGTTTCCTTAAGAGAAGGCAAAGCCTCAGGTGGGAAGGGGTATTGCCATTGCCTCACATGCGCTGGGCCTGTCACTTCAATGACAGTGTGAACCCTGCCACAATCATGTTTGTTAGTGGCAAATGCCTCCAGATGCTATTGTAGGAAGGGAAGGAGCTTTGAGAAAAGCTCATGGTTCTTAAACAAACCTATGACATCATACTCTTTGTTGTTTGCGGAAATTGTCGCAACCACATGTGAGTCAGGGATCATGATGGTGTGACATTGTCCCTGAATTTGTATTAGTAGCATGTTGGCTAGGTCCACCACACAGCCATGTGGTGCCAAAAAGTCAGTTCCGATTATACTAGGGTGATCATGCAATACCATCAGCTGAAAGGTGTGATATGCCTTCAGGTGTTCCAGTGCCACAAATAGTGGCAGGGGGCGGTATGCAGGAAACCTAGTTCTGTCTACCCCAGACATATTGGTCCTCCATCTTGTAGACCAAGGTGATGTGTCTGAACTGTCATATTGTAATACAGACACAGCTGTGCCTGTATCCAGTAGAACTGTCAGTAGGTGGCCCCCGACCTCGGCCTCCCATTTGTATCCAAGACCAGCTTGTTTACAATATAGACTGGGGCCTGTAATTGTCAATCTACACCAGAGAAAGCATGGGGAAGTTTGTGAAAGAGTGTCTGTGCCTGGTTCCTGTGAACCATCTCACCATGCTGTACTGATGCTATATAGGGAGCCATTTCCGGGTTCATGCCTGTCGGGACCTGAGAGCCTGGACATCCCATATCCCCACAACCTGTGGAGACCTGCTCTCTTGGTTGTATTGCAGCAAGGGCCCATACTGGAACAGCGTCTGCTATGGAGCGCACTTTCCCAAGGAGGTCTCAGAGACTCCGGTTCTCTTCAGCTATTTCCCTATATGAAGGGCCTGGTCTCTGTTGCTTACCTTTATTGTTCTTATGGTTTTTCTTATTCTTATGTTAGTTCTAGTTTCCACCCCAGGATTATTGTTGTTGTTGTTGTTGGGCCTGCTGGGGGTATTGGTTATCTGCAGGGAGCGGCTGTTTCTCTTGGGCCTGCCCCTGCACCGTGTAGTGTGTTGTAGCCTCCAGAATTACTTCCACAGCAGCTACCTTCTTGGAGCCGGACCCTGAGTCACGGATGTAGATATAATAGACTCTCTCTGTTTTCTGAAGAATATCGGCAAACCTTTCTGTGTTGAGATTGATGGTTGGCTCTACCTTCGCTCTTACTTCAGGGATCATATTCCTAAGGAACAGGGTCTTGTATGCAATGAGGTCCACATCTCTGGCTTCTCCTGCGAGGTGCTTCCCTGCTTGGTAAGCCATCCAGAGCCTCTGGTGGAAGGTCGCTGGACTTTCCTTTACATTTTGTTTCACAGGGTATGAGAGCATCACTCTTAACACACCTGGGTTGTGTGCAGTGATAAGTTCAGATGCTACTTCATAAAAGGTGGCATAGCCATCTTGGCGGACAGCACTGGGAAGTTTCACCCACAGGCCAGGATCGATGGTCTGGTGTAGGATCTGGAACTGGTAGTTTGCAGCGAGACTAAGCATTTCACATTTTGCATGCACCTTTTCCAAGTGGCAACTGAGGTTGTCGGACTGGCTTATCAGACCAGTGCTGTCAGTTATTTGCTGAACAGAGTAGGCTATTTGTAGGGGATTGTTGGGATGATCAAGCTGAGGTAGATTACCTCACGCACCCTGCAGAGCTTCCTGTGCTGTGGCTTAAGCCACAGTACAGACCATTCCCTCCTTAGTACCAGCCTCTTGTAATAGCTGCTTAATCTGGGTCTGGAGGACCCGTTTGTCTTTCTTGGGGATGGTCACGTTACCTAAGGAATTCTCAATCATTTTCTCTATATCCTGCCTGTTGTCAATATTAATAACAGTGATTGGTGGTGCCGTTGGGACCAGGCCTGGGTCTGCACCCCACCATCATGGGAGTCACCATGTTGGTGTCATCCATGATGGGCATCATGTCATTGATGACGTAGGGATGAGGTGTCATGTGACGGGGTCCACCATGTTGTGGATGGTGGGGAGGGGTTTCTGGGCCATAGTAGGGGTGTGACTGGGCATTGTACTGGGAGATGTTGTCATCTGACTTCTCCTCATCAGATGACATCGACAAGGCAGGGGTTACACCTTCCATCGCCTTGACGTGACCAGCCAGCACCTCGCGCTGATGACACAGTTTCACCATTTTATATTCACAATCCTCATGACTCACTTTTGCAACATTCTGATCCACATCATCCTGCATCTGCTTCTGTAACACTCTATACACGGCGCTCAATTTGTGGTTGTCCCTAGTAGCTAATCCTAAATCAATACGTACCTGGTTTATTTCGTCCTGTAACTCCTCCCATCTCCTCACGCATCTGATCATTCATTCTACTTAATAAGTCATTCATTTGCAAAGCCTGCCCCTTATCCTGTCTCAGACTTTCACACTCCTGCTTCATCATACAAAGTTCCTGCTCATTTACCTGAGCAGAATGATGCAGAAGGGAATCCTTTTCATTCTGCAAAGCTTGGAGCTCAGACTCCAAATCCTGCTCACGTCTTACACGCTCAGTTTCCTGCAATTCCATCTCGTGCTTAAGAGATGAGATTTGCAGTTCAAGGGTTCGAAACCTCGCTTTGAGGCTTCCAAAGCAGCATAGAGAGCCACAACCAACAGCCATTCAGCTTCTCGCTTTCTAGCTGTTTGTCTCATCTCTGAGTACTGGGGTGAAATCCCCAGTACCGGTTTTCAGATTGACTTGCATTCCACGTGAAGTCAGTCCATCTTCCATAGGAGGCAAGGAAGTTCAAGACATCGAGTCTCAGTTCTGCGCAGATATTGGATACGCTGGCCATTGTGTGGGAGGGAACGAAAAATCAAACTGTAAAAAGGTGCTGTGTATCGATCCACAGCAGGTGCACTAGTTCATAGGCGGGCTACTGTGCACTTGTAAGCTTGCAATTCAAAACTGCCATGGGGTGAGGTGAGTCAGCATCGACCACACCCAGTAAGCAGCCAGAATTTGCAAGTGATTACAAAGTGAGTGTAAAACAGGAGAGGTGATGCAGGTGTGCACACCTACTGTCTTTGCTGGGAAGGGAAAGTTGTAGCAACAAGTGAAAAACTTTGCAAACTTCAAATATTGCCTGCACGCTGTCATCAATTGTCAGAAGGTCTAAACCTTACTCTCAGGCTCTTGACAATAATGGGCATGCAAGGAATCACAGACATGTTGCAAAAGAGGAATAAAGTTTGTTTATTACTGCCAAAAAGGAAATCACAGTTGCCCTAAGCAGTTCTTACCATTAGTAACTGGGAGCCAATGCTAAGCGGTTCCCTATACCTCGAGGTATCTCTGTGTCTCCTGGGGTCTCTGAGGTAGAAGACGTAATGTCTTACATTATATACCTAAGATAATTACCATGGTTACTGTAAGATAGAAACATTTCTAGTTACAGAGATGAGCCCTATTGGCTAAATTAGAGGTGGCTCCTCAGTCCAAGATAACATTATACAATTTTGTTATAGTCTTCACTTTGTGGAAACAAGAGGTACAGTTTGTACATAGCCATGTAGAAATACAGATCATCAGAAGATGGCAATGCTGACTCATATATGATAATCATTATGAGGACACAGGTGTCCTAACATCTTGTAAGCAAGAAATACATGTTTAGAATGGAAAGTAAAGTGTATAGCAATTATGCGCATACATGACAGAAACTTTCAAGTACCTCAAGGGAATCAACAAAGTTCAAGAGGGTAGCATCTTTCAAAAAAAGAGGTGTGCAAGAACAAGGGGGCACAATATGAAGATAGAGGGGGGCAGCTCAGAGGTAATGTAAGGAAGTATTTTTTCACAGAGAGGGTTGTGGATGCATGGAACGGCCTTCTGGAGGAGGTTGTGGAGTCAAAAACAGTGGTTGAATTCAAGCATGCATGGGACAACCATAAGGCAATTCTAGGGGTTGGGGGTTGAAAGAAGTAGGCTGCTGGTTAACTAGGATCTGCAGCTTATCCATTAGGTAGGGAAATGGGCAGACTGGGTGGGCCAAGTCGTCCTTATTTGCCAGAAAATTCTATATCCTGACATCTCCTCTTACATGGCCAATGCCTTTAGCCCTATATGTTAGTATAACATATACCTAAATGCTAGCTGTCTACAGTGTACCTCTGGGGGTACCAATTAGGGTTTAGGGACCTCATGTAACACCACCACCTTTGTTACTGTGCCTCCAGACTCCCAGCCCAACTTGAGAGTGAACCACACTGTTTGTTGGTCACTAGCAGCTAGTGGGTCTTCCACCCTTATTACCCTCACTGCCTCCCCGTTTGACAGCACCAAGTCCTGGATTACATCCAGGAGCACCTGCTCCCTGGCACTGGAGGTAGCAGGGGTGCTCCAATCTATCCCCGGCATGTTGAAATCTCCCACAATCACCACACTCCCCTTTCTAGACACTTTCCTTATTTGCTTCACTAACTCCCTGTCCAGTTCCACTGATTGGGCTGTTGATCTGTAAACCACCCCCAGACTCAACTTTCTACTCTTGGAATCCAGATGCTGCATCCATAGTGCCTCTGTCCACTGTTTCTCCCCCTCATCCCACATACATCCGATCCCTTCCCTTACATAGAGTGCTACTCCACCCCCTCTCACAACCCTCCAGTCTTTCCTGTAAATTTTATACCCCGGGATTGCCAAATCCCAATCATGGTACTAGGTGGCCCAAGTCTCAGTCACTGCAGCGATGTCCATACTCCCCTCCACAAGGAGCTCCTGAAGCTCGGCTGTTTTATTAACCAGGCTCCTTGCGTTTAAGAAGACCACATTCCACCTGTTCCTATACATCCACCCCTTGGCTCCTTAGTCTGCCCCCCTCCACTCAGTGGTCCCCTCCCCTAAACTTCAACATTATCAGGGGGGACAGCGCATTTTGCACTCCAACCTAGTGACCCTGCATGCTACCTGCACACTCATCTTCCCCCCTACCTAGTTTAAATACCCTCTTGAAACAATATAATCCTTTAATTTGCTCACTAACACCCCCTTACCTGCTCCATTCAGGTGTAAACCATCCCTTGTATACAGTTTTCTGTTAGTCCATGTATCTCCCCATCCTCCTACCAACCCATACCCTTGAGCTTTACACCAGTCTCTCTGCCAGGAGTTGAACTCTGTAATCCTTTCCTTTCTTGCCCTGCTCACCCAACACTGCACTGCAGAGCTACAGGCGGGGTGCACGTGAGGGCTGCATGCCCTAAACACTTAATCAAAGTATACAATCACCTGCACTCCAGAGCCAGGAGGTCACTCAAACCTCAAATGAAGGTATAATAAATCATACCATAGTCCTGTTTTGTTTCACACAAAAATATCAGGTTTATTCCAAAGTAACATATAAGGTCTGAGTTGACACAGCAATCTGATACAAAGACCCCGGCGCCTTAACCAATTAAGGCTTCATCATGGGGATGGCCTTTGCATTGATTAGTTGCTCCTTATGTACCACTGAAAATTCAAAAAACATGACATCACATAATGACAGCCAATCAAATTATTTAACATTAGAAAATGCTTATTACTGGCTTAAATAAGGAAAAAAATGGAAAAACAAAATACATCATTATGCCGTGAAAAACACTTTCTGATTGGCTGGTGCAAAAAAGTTTTGAATTTCAGAAAAATTGTGAACTACTTGTGCTAAAAGGGTTTTTTATGGCATAATGATGTGTTTAGTTTTTCCATTTTTGCTTATTTAAGCCAATAATAAGCATTTTCTCTATCCATGGGATATACCACCCTGTAGGGGTAAGACGCAAGGAACCCTGAGAAGACCCCAGGTGCCGTGGGAATAACCCTTGGCTAAAGGTAGCTTATCAAAAGCCCATGGGAAAGAGAGAGAGAGAGAGAGAGAGAGAGACGAGCAGCTGGAGGAGGAGGAGGGGGCGGATGGTGTGGCAACAAAGAAAATGAATGAGGACTGGCCTGGAGGAAGGCCTTTTAAGGCTTGGTTGAGGAAGTGGTTTGTTGCTCCACCCACTGAACTCTGGCCAGTCCTCAACCATCGATTTCAATGGGCTTGTGCAAGTAGATGAGATGTATGCTTGTGTGACTTTGATACATTATGTCTGTTTGCCTCTCTATCCATAGAATATACCACCCTGTAGGGGTATAATGCAAGGAACCCTAGAGAAGGGTTCCTCCCATATAGGTGTTATCAGAATAATTCATTTGGCTAAAGATAGCTTAGGAAGAAGCCCCAAAAGAATACCCAAAAGGGTGTCGAGCATCGAAGAGGCAAGAAATCAGAATATATTGAGACTGGAAATTAAGGTCATAGACTTAGATGGGAAGGACAGGAGAAGAATGAGATATGACAAAGATGATGAATGAAAGGAAAGCAGACAAGATACAGAAAGGTGGACTTCCTAAATGGAGAGGGAACAGCTGGGGCCACCATTCAACTCCATCTAACAGTGTAACTAAACTGCAGAACCTAAAGAAACCCCAACCCTATCTGATACTATGACCATTGGCACTGAGGAGATGAAAAAAAACCCTTTGAGGAGGAAACCTCTGTGGATCCAAGGCCTAGGTCACATTCCCTCCAGGCAGAAGGATGTTTTGATTAGTGAAGGCTCAGCTTCTGCAATTTAGAGTCGAGATCAAGGGAGGAGGAAAATATTGCAATTTAGAGGAAGCTCTCACTCTGTCCTTCTAAATGAACAGCTGTTGAGAGTTGTGAGTGATGTCTGTATAACTAGATGCTCAAAAGCAAGAGGAGAGAGATGACTGCTGAGGCACTCAGCTGGCCTATGTGAGCCTACGAAACAGACCAGGTGAACCAGAGGTGGTCTTGATGGAGAATAGCATAGAGAGTGCCTCCAGACTTGCTTGGGAAGCCAAAAGGGCTCTGATAATGACAGCCCCACCCCTCACAGCTGGAATTTGTAAATTCTACATCCAGAAGTGTCGTCGAGATGAGTGATGGCTGAAAGTCCACCAGGAGTGAAGACATTCTCACTATGGGCCAGGAAGAAGGACCCCGCTCTAAGCTTTGCATGCATTAGATGTGGACTTTGAGGGTGCATAGCATCAGCTACAGGCTAGCCCTGAACCATGGAGCAATGGACATGGAAGGCATGTCTCTGAGTGGAGAGAAGGTTGAGTTGAGGTAGCATGAGACCTGTTTGATGGGTACACTTGAATAGTCAATGTGGACGAGTAGACCCACAGAGATCAGACTGAGTGAAGAAGACCCTGATGTGGGTTGGGAGGAGGCTGGATGTGGTTAGTAACTACAGGAGTGCATGCCAACCAGGTCCAGGTTTCAACTTTCGTCAAAGAGGGGTTGCACGGGGGACCTGTGCTTGGAGGGTCACCCCCTCATCGCCGAGCTGCGAGAACTCTTGTGCGAATTGAGGTGCCGGCTCACTTAACCGAGCACCAGCGGGCCTCCTCAGTATGTCAGCATGTCAAGAATTAAGAAACCTGCCCAGTACTTTTATCCTGCCTACAACTGAAGCAAGCTATTTGCCCCTGCCGCTGCAGGTGTTCCGACCGAGAATCCAACCGAGAAGTGGTGTACATGAAAGTGGAATTTGCCTCTGCGGATTCATTTTTCCCATCCACCCACCCTGTTCCCTCCTCCCCTTAAATACTCTTAAGCTCCTCCACTCAATGACTGTGGCTTCTATTAGCTGGATGGGTGTGGCTGAAAGAAAAAAAAATCCTTTTATACCTTGACTTTGTTCTTAGATGTTTGACCTCATTGACTTGCTTGGGGTGTTTCTGTGTCAGGTTGCTTATCCCTCTGGGCAGTAAATTACAAAGAGTAGTTTACTTTCAAGACCTCACTGATTTGTTTGGGGTGTTTTTGTGTTCGGGCTGCTTATCTCTCCCTGGGCACTAATTACAAAGGGTTACTTATTTTCTCCATGCTTACTATATATTTTGCTTACTCCTTCCTACTTTCCTAATGATGTTGCTCGGAGTGTTTGCTGGACTATTTAATACTAAAATAGTATTCTCTGGGTTCTGACAAGCATATACCTGTCTGCCTGCAATTTTCCGGGGGGAGCGTTCTGGCAGTTATTTCTGAGTCTCTGACTGCCTGTCTAAGTTTAAACACTTATACCCATATTTATCCTGTCCCATCAGCAGTAGTCGCGCACTGTGCACACTGACCAGCCTCCCTCGAGGCCATCCCTCTGGTCCTTAACTGTCACTTTTTCGAGGTGGGAGTCATTGGGAATTGCTTAGCTCTACCTTGGAATGAAGACTTCTAAGCCTACCAAGGATGGCTTCATGCCTTCCACACCTGGTGCTGCCCTCCTCATTGGTCTCCTCTGTGGCCTCCTCCTCTCCCTAATTGTTACTGAACCCTCTCAGTTAGCAGGGTCCACTGGGATATGTCTGTCCCCTGCGAGGTGTTTGACTTCACCTTCTCCAACCTCCTAGCCCTTAATAGGTTGCCCCCCTGCCCTACCTGCTGCCTTGATCTCAGATGCCTACTGTGTTCCTCCTTGGTGAGGAGACGTCCTGCTCGCAAGCCCTTGACCAGAGGTACCACCTTCCGATGGCATCTTCTCTCGCTCTTCCTGGTGATACTGGCCTTTGCTGGTGATACTGAACTCAGTCCTGGTCCTGTCTATCAGGCCTCTTCTGCACCTGCAGAATGGAGGTTGGGCAAGGGGCTAAAACTTGCTCACCTTAATATTTGCAGTCTTTTGCCCAACCTGGATGAACTCACCATCTGGGCTGCACACTACAAGCCTGACATTCTTGGCATTATAGAAAACTGGCTGAAACCCTCAATCCCTGACTTGGCCTGTGCACTTCCTGGCTTTGAGTTCATTAGACAGGATCGGCCAGGTAACAAGTGGGGTGGAGGCATTCTAATATTCTTTAAGAGTCTTCTTAAAGTGTCTCTGGTGGTGCATCAGCAGACACTTCTGTCCTCATGTGAGCTGCTGTACACTATGTTGCTACTTGGGACTACAAAGAAGTTGCACATTATATGCACATACAATACCCCCAGGGGTGGTCTGCCTGGCCTTGCCCACCTCCTGGACACCTCTGGTCCTAATGTTGGGGACAATAAACTACTAATCCTAGGAGATGTGAACCTGAACTGGGCTGGAGGAAATTCTAAGCAATTTGAGCCTCTACTTGCAAGTCTAGCCCTGACACAGCTTATTCAGGAGCCCACTAGATGGTCGGCTAATGGTGTCACTAGCTCTCTGCTGGACTAGATTCTGTCAAATTGTTCTGAGAGGATCAGCTCCACTGGAACTCTGCCTGACTCCATCTCAGATCACACCCCAGTATTCTGTGTGTGGAAAATCCCTGCTCCAAAAATTCCCTACAAAATCATTCATGTTAGAGATTCCTCTAGGTTTGAGCTGGGGCATTTCAGGAGGATCTGATGCTCACTGACTGGTCTAGGGTGTTAAGTGCCCATGACCCCTCTACTGCTGTCACCCAGTTTATCAATGTCTTTGGTGCCCTGCAGGACAAATATGCCCCCCTTATTAGGTGAGGGTAAGGGGGTCTGCCACAAAATGGTTGCACAGGAGCCTCTTAGCCCTCATGCGGGCTACAGACAAGTGCTAGGCTCACTTCAAAAGCATGCTAGATCAGTCTATCTTTCAATAATATAGAAAGCTCAGAAATGAGTGCAAAAAAGCTATTAGGGTGGCAAAGAGTGAATACTGTAAATCTGTCCTACATAGCTCTGCTAAGGACCCACAAAGGCTCTGGAGGAAAATAAAAAAAACTAGTCACTGGCTCCTACAATTCTGGGGTATCTGATATGATCATTGGTGGTTCCACTTGCAATAATCCACTCATGATTGCAAATATTTTTAATTCCCACTTTTCGGACCTGTCAGCATTCACCTGCCTTTTCCCTGCTGGTGTGAATATCAGTGGCCCCTTGGCCTCCGCCCTGCAGGAGGTTCGCCCCTTCCTCCCGTTATTTTATCTCAGGGCTGTGTCTGTCATGGAGATGCAGAAACTTCTCTCTGGTGTCTCCCTGCACTCCAGTGCTAGCCATGATAATATGGAGCCCAAGCTTCTGAAGCGGGGTGCCCCCCACATTGCCTTCCCAGTGGTGCATATCTTTAACCTGTCCCTTGCCACTGGGGTTATCCCTGACATTTAGAAGGTGGTGAAGAGTGTCCCTGTTCTGAAGCAGGGCAATCCCAAAGTCCTGGATAACTATCGCCCGATCTCCATCCCATCGGCTATTAGCAAACTCCTAGAGAAAGTAGTGGCTGAACAACTCACAGAGTACATCCAGGCCCATGAGTTGCTGTCCCTTGCACAGCATGGCTCTTGAAAAGGGTATAGCATGTCCACAGCACTTGTATCTGTCTCATCTAGCATCAGGACAGCTATGGACCAGGGTAAACTCTCTGGAGCCATATTCATTGACCTATTAAAGGCCTTTGACCTTGTGGACTATGCATTACTTTGCACTCAGATACGGTCCCTTGGCCTGTCCCCTACAGCCATGAATTGGCTTACAAACTACCTTCAGGGCAGAGCACAGCTGACCAAATTCAACAAAGTCCTCTCCGATCTTACTCCAGTGACCTCTGGGGTCCTTCAGAGCTCTGTCCTGGGGCCCCTTCTCTCCTCTGTATTTGTTAACAATCTCACAGCCACTGTAACCAACTGTAGTGCCACCCTATATGTGGATGATCTGGTCATCCTGGAACACTCCCGGGACATTGGGGCTCTCAACTTTCAGCTGACTGAGGACTTTAAGAATATTCAGTCCTGGGTAACATCGCACAAGTTGGTCCTCAACCTGAAAAAACTCAGGCCATGCTGTTTGGATGATCAGCCAAGATCAAGGCCTCCCCCACCCCTCTGTGTGTCAGTGGTGGGGATAGTGCACCCCTCCTAACCACAACTTCCATCAAATACCTTGGGGTGGCACTTGATCCCCAATTGGACCTAGGAAGTCACATCCTAAATGTCTGCAGAACCATAAACTGTAAACTGGGTCTTGCTTACAGGGATAAAAATAATCTGATGTCTGCTGCTCGAATGGCTCTTGCCAGGGGTATGCTGTTCCCTTCACTTAGCAATGGCCTTCTCTAATTTGCCCGCACCTCCAAGGTTCTCCTTACTCAGTGGTACACGACCTACAATAATATCTGTCACTTTGATCTGGCTGCCCCTCACCTCATCCATCACTGTGAGTTATACGATAAACTTGGCTGACTTTACTCAGCAAATCAAGTGAACTTTGGGCTGGGCTGCTTCATGGGTAAAGTGATGAGAACTGGCACCCCTCCGGGGCTGGCACAGCTTCTCATGCCTGCTGACCCCTCCTCCTCCTCCTCCTCCTCCCTTAGGTCTCAGGGTCTTGGAGTGCTCAAAGTCCCCTTTACCCGTACCCTTATGGGGGACAGGGACTTCGCTACAAGTGCTCCTAGGCTTCAGAACTCCTTTCCTGCCCATGTTCGCTCCTCCCAGTCCCACCAGTGCCTCTGGAAATCCCTGTGGGAGCATCTGAAGCTGTCCTCTGTGTGTGAGTGTCCCAAGCCTCCTTAATTCATGGTCTCTGCATTGGGCTCACACTTGATTGCACGTGATTTGCTTAATAACATACTCAGTAACTAACTGTTTCTGTGGCTCTGCTAATGGTTTCATGTACATAGTGATTACTGTCCCTGCCATTGAATGACCTAGACTATTTATTTTTTGTAAATATGTATATTATCTATTACTGGTTACAGTAGACTATCTATGTTAGCCTGTTCTTTTGATTCAATGTGCTTAGCACTACTCATTGTTATGTACTCTGCTTGTACCTGTATCTTCATTGTACTCTCCCGGGTCATTCCTGAAAATAGGCATGTAACTTGTCTAGTGTACCTACCTGGTCAACAAAAGCTAAATAAATAAATAAATTGAAAGCCAAATTAGGTTAGGATCGAACATGAATGGTAGAAAAGAGAACGGCAGGGTGAAGCCCACAGCCAACGAGGGATAACATCAAACAGCAAAATACAGCCAAGGATAAAATAAATGAGATAATGTTAGCGCAGGAGGAGGGCTAACGCAATGAGTTAAGGAGACAAGGTGAGTTAAGGAACAGTAAAATAAACAAAGCAAGTGATGGATTAAAACAATGAGAAGTAAAGTAATTACGTGCCGTTCATTACTGGTAATGATGGCGTAGGGTATAGGAAGGATGAAGTTCGACAATGATGGAGATTTGACATTGAGTGGAGGATATATGAGTTGAGTGGTCCAGAACACAGGACTAGGGTAAGAGGAGGATACAGATAGGCATAGTGATAGCAGGATAGGGAAATCCCCCCGCAAAAAAGAACAAGCAGGGAAAAGAAATGACACAATGCAAGCAGCAAAGGAGTGGAAATGAAGGCTGAACGCGGAGTCTGAGTGACACACCTGGACTGACTCCAGTGGAAGGTGGTATGGCCAGAAGCAAAACTCCAACCACTACCAGCTGGTAGCCAGAAAGGGGGAAGCCATGAATAGGAAACCAGAGGATGGATCTGCCAAAGCGGAGTGGGAAACGAGGGCCGGCAGGAACCCCTAAGGTGGAACAAGGTGCAAATAAAGAAACTGGAAATGCTAGAGAATAAGAGAGATGGGAGACAAGTGCAACGAAAATGGTGAGCCTCCAGCAAGGAAAACAGGAAGAGGAGAAAATGGCACAGGGAGAAATAGCAGCTCCAACCCCAGCAGAAGACCTCTTGACTAAGGGTCCCGAAGAGGAAATGAAGTGCAGGGGTAAAGTGCTGCAGATTTTTGCTCCCGACAGTCAAACTGTATGGCTCCATTCAATTATCGGATTCCGGCAGAGTGCTTTACGAATGTCATGATAGATCCGAGTAGAAGACCCCAGGAATCCCCTGTAGAGGACTGCTCACTTCATAGTGGCAATGATACAATGGGAGAGCAGCGTTCAGGGAGTGACACCACACCCAGAAGCATGGGAGTGGAACGGAGCTGGGGCCCAGTGGAAAGAAGCCAAAAAGAGAAACAACATGCTGAGGCCCTATAAGAAGAAAACGGATTGGACAAGGAGCCATGACACAGAGGTAGGGGAACAAAACAGCAGAAAAAATAGAAGGAGGAGCTGGAAGAGAAAAGGACAGGCAGGGTAGAGCAGGGGGGAGCACAAACAGGCAGCATCCCACAGAAAGGAAAGCTGCCACCCCTAGAACAGTCTGATGCCAAAAGCCACAGAGCGGGAGGGGGAAGAACAGGGAAGGGAAGGAATGGTGGTGAGTGGCAGGGAGAGGGAAGGAGGATGGAAAGGCACAGATGACAGCAGCCGAACAGAGCAACGGGGGGGGGGGTGCTGCAAACAAGCAGGCGGCCGATGGGAATGAACAGAGCAGCAGTGGCAGAATGCTGCTGAAAGAATGAGGAACATCGGCTGAACCCAAATGGGAGAGCGAGCCAGTGGCTGGAGGAGGCCGCAGGGGAACAAAAAAATTGGAGAAGCAAGGAGTAATGAAAAGCGGTGCCTCAGATCGCAACAAAGAAAATGAATGAAGACTGGCCCGGAGGAGGGCCTTTTAAGGCCTGGTTGGGGGGAGTGGTTTGTTGTTCCACCCATTGAACTCCAGCCAGCCCTAAGCCATCAGTTTACCCCATTACAATCAGTAAAGTTTGTTTTTTGGATATCTTCTTAGCTCCTTTAAATTTACCACTATATTCTTGTGCACAAAAGTAATTGAACACTGAGTCTTTAAGACAGCTCTTTAAATGGAAGAACTTTTTTTTTTTTAACCAGAAGAGACACACTAAGCTAAAGCTTATTTACAGGTGCGACCTGGGAGTACAAGAAAGTTAAGTGACTTGCTCAGGATCACACAGTATGCAAGTGGGGGCTGTGGGATTCAAACCCAGGTCTCCAGGTTTGCAGCTCAAAGCCTTAAACCACTGCACTATACTGCCTCTTACTATACCATACCATACTATACCATGCCATACCATACCATACCATACCATCCTATACTATACTATATTATACAATGGCAAGTAAGAATCCTGTGCTATGATTCGTCAGGCTGGCACTGGACCCATGATGTTATCCTGGCATAACATCATGGCTCTAGTCCCAGCACACATACTGACCGCATGAAATGTAAACAAAGGGGAAAAATCACTGCACAGCTATTACTTTCATCTCCGTCACCACACTGCAGAAAACTGCCTGGCGTTTCTTCATCGTGCTATAAATTCCTCTCTTACACAAAAACAGCCAAAAGCCAGCACACAACTGTGACACATATCCAAGCCCACCCCCACCCCAAAAACTTTCTTATTTTTTAATTCCACCTCCTTGAAATCCGTGTAATTCCCGGAAGCGCTTCACAACCCAGCCCGATCTCCACTCGGCAACCCACTTCCCCGATTCCTCTGAACAATGCGCCTTGGTCAGTGAGCGAGCGAAGACAGATTAACAGGACATCATGCAGTCTGTCTTCAAACCGCTCCCTCGCTCGCTTTCAAACCACTCTTCTTGTTTCTTTTTTTTTTCAATGACATCATCCACTACAGAAAATAAAAAAAAATTCTCCTTGCCATTTCCCTACCTCGTCTCCTTCTCGGAGAAATGTTGTACAGAGAGCGAGCCGACGGACAAAACATGTGGAGCGTGGAGGGCTTATGATTCCCAAGTTACCACCAGCATTTACTCACCACAGAGATAAGACACAAAATGAAAACCTGAATTTAAAAAAAAGGATAGGACACAGTAACAAATCAAGCACCAGCCTCTAAGGTGATATGCTGAGAAGAGTTGCTTAGTTACTAGGAGGACTGCAGAAACACAGCTCCACCTGCTGGCTGGAAGTGAAAATCAGCACTATTTTCCAATAAAGTAATCCTCACATATACAAAATGACCAAAAATCAATTTTAAATTAACTTTTCATATCTTTTTTTTAATATTACAGATGAGTTATTAGATAGTGAATATCGCACTTCAGGGTGTGTGTTGTGCTGGGATAACATCACTTCGGGGTGATTAGTCACACTCAGCCTGCGGCCTCATGCCTAATCACCCCAGGCGTGACGTTATCCCCGCACGACACACACCCTGTCATGCGTTATTCCTTTACTATACTATACTATACTGGCTTAGACTCCACACCCTGAAGAAGGCTCAGAGCAAGCTGAAGTGCTGGGGTAGTCATCCTTTTTACTGGTTTGTCTGAGTGTCTGGATGGAATAAATGCACTTAACTACACCCACCTTGCTTGAACCTTTCATTTTTGTCAGCGAAGAGCCACTTTTCAATGTGGCTCCTGGATAGAGATGATGTGAATTTAAAATCCGCAGGCGAAGTGAATGCGAAGTGGCCACTTCACGTTGGCACTTCACTACACGGGGTGCCCCATAGTAAAGGCTCACTTCATCTTGCTATTATTACTTTGCATTGTCATTCTGCCTTAAATGCGAAGTAAGGTGGCATGACAACAATATTGGCAGCACCCCACCCACACAGTCACCAGAATGAATGTGCATCTCCAAAGTACTACTGTCTTGTGTCCAGAAAACTCCCCAGTGCTGACAAAGTGAAATGAGAGTGTAACAAGAAATGCAAAGTCTCCCAAAATTAATGGCGCACTCAGTCATCATGCACGCAGTGGTCAGGTCACACACAGAGTCACCAGAATTAATATGCATCCCCAAAATGCTACTGTCTTGTGTCCAGAAAATTCCCCAGTGCTGACGAAGTGAAATGAGAGTGTAACAAAAAATGCAATCTCCCAGAATTAATGGTGCCATGCAAACACACAGATAGATTAAGATTGAGCTGTACACTCAAGGGATGCATATGAAAAGGCACAACAACACCTAACCAGTGCTTACAAGTCACAAATTCAAACCTGGAAAGGAATACATTTTGCCAGTTGGGGGATTAGTGCACGGCAATAACAATCCTCTACCAGTAAAGATACCACAAAGCAGTATGAAAAATTCATGCAGGTGCAGTGGATTGCAGGTTCACACTGCTGCAATTACTCTGTAACACAATAAAAGGTGTCTGATTTAATGGCACACATTGCACACACACTCACACTCAAGTAATGCATAGCAATTGAAAACCTTTAGTAATATAACCAAATGTTTTAAACAGACAAATTGTACACTGCAGCACCACAGCAACCAGCAAAAAAAATCACGAATTACTGAAAATATTTCTGTGTGTACATTAACACAGTTATACAAGAAAAACATAGCCAAAACAGAATGACTGCCTTTTTCTCCCAGTTAATCTACCTACACCACAAAAACGCCCCTTCCCAAAGCACACTTCACAGTACACAGACTGACTGTTCTCAATTAACATTCAGAATCCACACATAACAATAAACACTTGATATGAGCACAGAAGGGTTTCCTACAATCGATGTACTAAATTTTTAGCAAAAAACATTTATTTAAAAAGGCATTTTAAACAGCTTTTAGAGGTTTTGAATTTGCAGAGCTCTGAGAGTAAACTGTCTCCAGCTACCACTGCGCACACACTGCCCAGGCCAGAACTGAGGCTGTGCTGAACAATCTAGAGCCCACGTGACCTGCAATCCATGAATAACTGCAGAATTTCATTTGGAGCTCAATTACAGGGTGAAGTGAGAGGCGAACTACATTGATTTCAATGTACTTCACCTTAAAATTGGTGGAAAAGTGGTTGAGGAAGGCGGAATAATGCAAAGTCATTGGTTTCAATGGACTTCGCATTCCTCATTATGAAGCAAAGTACTCCGCTTCACATTGTGGAGTTCTCCACAGATTCCATGTTACTCAGTGAATCACTTCACGGAGCAAATTGGGGCCACTTCGCCCACCACTACTTACAGTACTGTAACTCACATGCTGTACGGGAAGGAATGTAAATGCCACAGGCTGTACTTCCCCGATGGGCTGTAGCACAAAACTCTCAGACTTAAAAATGCTTATTAATGAGTACAATGGTAGAGTGGTGAAGCCTGGAGAGATACTACAAAACATGCTTACAATACATCCAAGTAACTAGTAAAAAAAAAAAATGACTGTTGTGATTCGTGACATGATCGTGAATTGTGATTTGTGACTGAATTTGTGACCGTGATGATGAAGAATGTTATTTGTATCACAAGTGACACGTGATGATGTTCCTGACTTAAAAATGCATATTAATGAGTACAATATTCATGCAGAATTATGCACCACACTGGTCCAGTACTTTGAAGGGAAGCCACAGAAACAACTGTGACTTAAGTTACAGATAGAGATTGGGCCCTAAAGAGATGCAAATGCACAGACAGACTAATATTGCGCTGCACACTGAAGAGATGCAGATGCAAAGGCACAACACCTAACCAGTGCTCACCATCAGAAATTCAAATCTGGAAAAGAATACCTTTGCCGGTTGGAGCGGGTTGGGGTTATTGCATTGCTGCAGTAACAGTCACTAGTGCTAGTACCAGTAAAGATACCACAAAGAAGTACAAAAATCACACAGCAGTGGATAGCAGCTTCACATAGCTGAAATTATTATGTGGCACAATAAAAGGTGTCTGATTTGATGACACGCATCAGACACATACTCACACATACACTAAGTAAGGTGTAGCAAATTGAAAACTTCAGTAATATAACCACATATTTTAAACAAACTAAAAGTATGCACTGCTGCACCACAACAATCAGCAAAAAAATTGCAAGAATTATTGAAAATATTTCTGTGTGTACATTAACACAGTTATACAAGAAAAATATCACCAAAACAGAAAGCACTGTCTTTTTCTCCAAGTTAATCTACCTACAGCACAGATACACCCCTCCCCCAAAGCACACTTCCACTGTCTCTCAGTACACAGACTGAATGTTGTACATTAACATTTAAAATCCACACACAAACAATAAATGCTTGATGATATGAGCACAGGAGGGTTTCCTATAATTGATGAACTAAAGTTTCAGCAAAACAAATGAGAGCTCTCAGAGCAGATTGTCTCCTACAGCTTCCTACACACACTACCCCAAACTGAGGCTGTGTAGAGCAATCTAGAGCCCATGTGACCTGAAATCCCATAAATCATTGCAAAATTCACCTTTGGAGCTTAAAAACAAGGCGAAGTGAGGTGAAGTACATTGTTTCATTGTACTTCGACTTAAGAATTGGTGGAGTATTGGTTTGGGAAGGTGGAGTAATGCAAAGTCATTGTTTTCAATGGACTTTGCGTTACCCATTATAACGTGAAGTACTCTGCTTCGCATTGTTGAGCACTCCACGAATCCACCTTCACACCGCGAATCACTTCGTGGAGCGACTTGGGGCCACTTCGACCACCACTACTCCTGGACAGTGATGAGGGTAGGAGGGAAATGGAAAGAGACCCTGGCAATTTGAAAAGGTTTTCCAAGTTTTGGAAACTGTAATTCAATGTCAAAAGCTGCAGGGGAGGGAAGATCTGTGGACTGGATGTTAGGTAGTGGGTGTATGACTGGAGCAAACCTCAGAAGAAAGAGATCTGGGGATTAAAATTTGTGACAGCCTCAAGTCCTCAGCCCAGTTTAACGAGACATATGAAAAACCTAGCAGTATGCTGGGGTGCATAAGTATGGCCTTCTCAAACAGACAGAAGGAGGTGATCCTACAGTACCCATGTACATATCTTTGGTGAAGCTGCACTTGCAGGACTGCGTGCAGTTCTGGAACACTTATCTACAAAGGACGAGGACCACATGGAGTTACTCCAAAGGAGAACAACTACAATATTTCATGGTCAACAAGGGAGTACTATACTTATAAGGAAAGATTGTCTGGCTTCAATAAGTATTCGCTGTAGGCCAGAAGAGAGGGGGAGACATGACTGAAACTAGGGATGATCAGATTTTGGAAACCTGAATCAGATTTTATAAGATTCCAGTCTAAAATCCAGAATTTGGATTTTCAGATTCTGAGGCCAAAAATCCTAATCCTGAAAACTTAGTTCCAGAACTGGATTTCTCAGTCAGAAATGGAATCCTTTTCTGACTGCATCCAATTCCTCCCTCTCCAAACAGCAGCTAGACTACCGGTGAATACTAGTGCAGTCCCTCCAGTCCAACTTGGCTGACGACATCTTGCTAAGTACCCTAGTCCATCATTTATCACACTGTGCTTGAGTTGTCTTGCAGGTAGCTCACCACAAGTCCCCTCCTGGTTCGTCAAATTTAACAGTACTAGCTAGTCCTACCCAACCCAACAAGCAGTGAGAGGTGGTGAGAGCAAATTACATTCTTTTCATAAATTTCCTCACCTTGGTCGACAGTAGTAGCACCACATAGACTGGGATTACTGAACATGCACTGCAGACTAGAGAGGCAGTGAATTTAAATTCCACCAGTGAACTGAATGCGAAGTAGGCACTTCACGTTACCACTCCACTACGTGGAGTGGGCAATGCAAAGTGCTCCCTCCCCCTTCTCAATACCACTTCGCTTTAAGATGGAATGGCAGTTTGAAGTAAGGCAAAGTCATTGTTTTTAATGGCCTTCACGTTCCTCATTATGATTCTAAGTGATCCACTTGGTGTTTCAGATTTGGCAGCCCCCCTACACATCACATGGCTTACAGTACTGTAAGTCACATGCTCTTTAGCTTGGCAGGAAGAAAGTGAGTCATACAAGCAGACACTTTTACTTTCTCCTGTGCAGATGGAGAGAGAATAGTGTGTTTTGTGACTGCTGATACTTTGAGATCAGAGCGAGGAGGAGGAGGAGGTTTAAACTTTGATTTAGACCCAACAGCTTTTTTAAAAGCTACATTTTTTTTGTCTTTTCTGTACTCTTTTTTACTGAAGTTGTTCTTTCTGTAAATTTTATTTTTCTTACCTTTATAAGTAGTTAGTTGCTTGTCTGTGTCTGTGTGACTGTATGTGTGTGTGTTGTGTGACAGTGTGAGTAGTGATTGCTCAGACTGAGGGAGCTCAGTAGGAGAGATGGACCAGCGTGAGGGAATGTCTGGAAGGGGGCAGCTCTGGGAGAGCATGGTAGTGGTAAGCATCATACCATGCACATGTGTGGAGGGCATGGGTGCCCATTCCTGTTGGACCACTCAAAGCTTGTGAGTGTCCCCCCTCCCAGAAGCAGTTGAACCACTACCACCAAGTCCAGCACCAGGTTCTCTGGAACAGTATGTGCCTGTTCCCCTGGGCCCAGGTGTGGATCCCATCCCTGTTCAGCACCATGACCAGCTGGCTGCCAGTTCATCTAGCCATCCCCTGCCTGTGCCTGGTCCTTCCCGAACCTCCATTGTTTGTCAGTTTTTTCACTGTGTTGGGTGGGCAGCAGTGTGGTCAAGTGCCACCTATGTGAGGTGGCGGTCAACCGTGGTCCCAGGGGGACTCACCTGAGGACTGGGGGCCAGCACACCCATATGCTCAATCACCAGCAGCTGGAGTGGCAGGCTGCCACAGAACTGACCATGCCTGCACCTGCTGGTCATTCTGTGGCAGAGGGTGCAGCTGTGCATTGTGGCATCTCTAAGAAGAGGAGGGCCACAGCAGCACCTGCTGCTCCACCAGCACCCCCAGCCCCACCACCACCACCACCTCCACCAGTAGGTCAACCTGTAGAATGTGTGGACCCCAGAGAACTGTGTGTAACACAGGCTAACTTAGCAGTTCTCTGGAGTGCTGTTGAGGAGAACAACGAGAGGGTGAGTGCTGTGGAGCAGTGGCTGGATCAAATATCGGGACATCAGTTGCAAATTATGTCCATGCTGGAACTGCTGCTGGATCACCATGGGATCCCACATTAGTTTTTCTTTCCTCACACCATGTGCCCCCCCACACCTTCCTTGCTGTGTTATAAAATGTATTCCTCCACCATCCCCGACCCTTGTATGTAATCATGCCCTTTTTTCTTGTCTTCCATATGCGTGACACTTTATATTCTGAGCAGTGCAAGTATACTGTGCTAAACTACATGTGTGCAGTCAGTCTTCTTTCCAGTCTGTGTATGTACTGCAGATGCTGTCCAACTCCCTGGCTTAAAAACAAACATTAATGAGTACAATGGTGGGGTAGTGAAGCATGGAGAGATACTACAAAACAGGCTTACAATACATCCAAGTAACTACTAAAAAAAATTAATATTGTGATTTGTGACTGCATTTGTGACCGTGATGATGAAGAAATGTGAATGCCTACAGTTGTACTTCCCCGGGCCCTGATGGGGTGTTACTCAAAACTCCCTGGCTTAAAAACAAACATTAATGAGTACAATGTTGATGTGGTGAAGCATGGAGAGATACTAAAAAACAGGTTTACAATACATCCAAGTAACTAGAAAAAAAAATAATGTTGTGATTCATAATGTGAATGATCGTGAATTGTGATTTGTGATTGCATTTGTGACCGTGATAATGAAGAACATGATTCGGTGTCGATGGTGTGAGATAACCAGTATGAAACTGTATGGGGAATGTGAATGCCTATGGCTGTACTTCCACCATGAGCTGTAGCTTAAACCTCCCAGACTTAAAAACACGAATCAATGAGTACAATGGTTGGGTGTTGAAGCCTGGAGAGATACTACAAAACAGGCTTACAATACATCCAAGTTACTAGAAAAAAAATTAATGTTGTGATTCATAACGTGAATGATCATAAATCATGATTTGTGACTGCATTTGTGACCGTGATGATGAAGAACATGATTTGTATCACAAGTGACTTGTGACGATGGTCCTGACTTAAAAACACATATTAATGAGTACAATGTTCATGCAGAATTAAGCACCATACCTGTCCAGTACTCTGAAGGGAAGCCAAAGAAACAACTGTGACTTAAGTTACAGATGGAGATTGGGCCCTAAAGAGATGCAAATGCACAGACAGATTAAGATTGTACTGTGCACTGAAGAGATGAAGACACAAAGGCACAACACCTAACTAGTGCTCACCATCAGAAATTCAAATCTGGAAAAGAATAACTTTGCCAGTTGGGGTGGGCCACGGTGGGGGGCAGTAACAGTCACTAGTACTAGTATCAGTAAAGATACCACAAAGAAGTACAAAAATAACACAGCTGCAGTGGATAGCAGCTTCACATTGCTGAAATTATTATATGGCACAATAAAAGGTGTCTGATTTGATGACACGCGTCACACACATACTCACACACACTAAGTAATGCATAGCAAATTGAAAACTTCAGTAATATAACCACATATTTTAAACAAACTAAAATTATGCACTGCGGCAGTAACAGTCACTAGTACTAGTACCAGTAAAGATTCCACAAAGAAGTACAAAAATCACATAGCTGCAGTGGATAGCAGCTTCACATTGCTGAAATTATTATGTGGCACAATGAAACGTGTCTGATTTGATGACACGCATCACACACATACTCTCACACACACACACACACACCTAAGTAATGCATAGCAAATTGAAAACGTCAGTAATATAACCACATATTTTAAACAAACTAAAATTATGCACTGCTGCACCACAACAATCAGCAAAAAATGGCAAGAAATATTGAAAATATTACTGTGTGTACATTAACACAGTTATACAAGAATAATATCACCAGAACAGAAAGCACTGTCTTTTTCTCCAAGTTAATCTACCTACACCACAGATACGCCCCTCCCCCAGAGCAAACTTCCACTGTCTCTCAGTACACAGACTGAATGTTGTACATTAACATTCAAAATCCATACACAAACAATAAACGCTCGATGATATAAGCACAGAAGGGTTTCCTATAATCGATGAACTAAAGTTTCAGCAAAAAAAAATGACTCAAAAAGGCTTTTTTAACAGCTTTTTGAAGGTATGAATTGCAGAGACCTCTCAGAGCAGATTGTCTCCCACAGCTTCCCACACACACTACCCCAAACTGAGGCTGTGCAAAACAATCTAGAGCCCATGTGACCTGAAATCCCATGAATCACTGCAAAATTCGCCTTTGGAGCTTAAAAACTAGGCAAAGTGAGGTGAAGTGGAAGACAGAGTAACACGAAGTCATTGTTTTCAATGGACTTCACGTTACCCATTATAACTCAAAGTACTCCGCGTCGCGTTGCGGAGCAGTCCACGTATTCGCCTTCACTCCACAAATCACTTCATGGACCGAATTGGAGCCACTTCACCCATCACTACTGCAGACCATGGCTATAATCACATATATTACTATTATCTCTAACACTACTGACTACCCCTTCAAACTAGTCCCTATCTAACAGTAACACACTAGTGTGTGTGTGATGATGACTGTCCTTCCTGAATTGTTCAATACTCCAGCAACTGCCACTATCTTGTCATCATGGAAGTGCTGACTGATGGAGAACTTGTTGTCACATATTGTAATCATGCCTACCAGCCAAGTGGTTGACCCAAATAAGCTCTGGAGTAAATCCAGCCAGATGCTGCTGCTGAATGACTCAAGTGTCTGGCTGATTGTTACCCAGGGGTTCTATGTGATTGGCCACCCAGTAACTCCCAAATGGCTAAGCAGAGTTGATGGGACACTGATTGCTTGAATGCACAGTGCACACCCACATCAGAGTTCAGAAGTAGCAGAGGAGAGATTGCACTTAGTGTGGTGGTGGGAGTGGTTAGAAGCCTGATGTCCATCATTTGTTGTGTCTGGAACATTCAGAAAAGCAGGCAGGAAGTCATCAAGAACTGACAGGAGAATCAATTTGAGTGATACCACTTGCTGACTCACATCTTGGGGTGCAGTAGAGGCACAGAGTCCACTCACTCCATCCACTACACACTGCTCTGGCAGACTGTCTCTAAGTCTCTGCCTGCCTGCAGGAGTCAACTAAATGGGCAAGGGAGGGTAACGAATCATGTCAGAACTTGAGAACAGGACATCGAGGCTAGGGGACTGGGACTGAAAATTCAAATTCCCTGCTGTTCTGTGCTCAGAAAGTCTCCTTTTTGGAACTGGATATAGAAGTTGGAAATGAACCCTCACCCGATGGCCATCAGCAGGTTAGGTGACTGGGGGTGAGTGGAGAAAGAAATGTAGGGGGAGAAGCAAGTGGAGGTCTTGTTTTTAATGGGTTTTTTTTAACTAGGAGAATGTCCGGATGGGGAAGTATTCTTTCCTGGACCTTTGTTCACAATCAGAAATTCTGATTCCGACTCTTATTTCAGGGATTCGGTCTCTATATCGGGATCAGAATCAGAGGTTGAATCAGAATTTCTGCATGTTTGTTGGACCCACAAAGAGCATGTTTTGGCAGATCTGATCACCTCAGTTGAAAACTTCAGTTACCAGAAGGGCATAAACAGGGAAGATATCCAGCAACTGTTTAAGTTTAACAAGGGATCCGTCAGAAGGGGCCATAACTCTAAACTGGCATGGTGGAAATTTATTTATTTATTGAATTTTGATGACCGGGTAGGCCCACTGGGTCCCGAAGGTCCCTTTTTCAGGGATGAACCGGGAAACAGAAACAGTACAATACAATACAGACAGATGATACAGGGTAACAAGAAGTAGACATTATAATGAAGATTACAGTAAAGGCATTTTTTCAATTTATATACCATAAGTGCCACAATTAAGGCATGATCTAGTGTCAGTTTTGGTGAGAAGAGAAGGGGGATTGGTGTTGTGATTAGGACCAGGGGTGTTTATCCTAAACCCTCACAATGGCATGAGCTTGCCCCAAGCAAGTGGGACTTGAGCCTAGTGTGAAAGATTAGCAATGAGGGGGCTTCCTGTACTAAAGGTGGGAGAGTGTTCCACAGCTTAGGGGCTGTGAGAGTGAAGGATTTGCCTCCCGTGTGAGTCTTGACTCTGGGGATTGCCAGTAGGGACCGACCCAAGGTCCTGAGTATTCGAGGGTTAGGCTTAGGCATGATTGTTCTTGCTAAGCTTGGTGGGGCTGCTGGGCTCTGCAATTTGTATACAAAGCAGAGCAGGGGATACTGTAGACGAGCCTCGAAGGAAGGCCATTGCAGCTGGGCTAGTGAGATATAGGGGTGGCTTCTTGGGTGACTCATTGTCGGAAACCTCACAACCTTGATGTACAGGACCTGAAGCCTGTCAACCTTACCCTTTGCTATACCCTGAATTACAGGGGCAGTATACGTTAAAATAGGCATGAGGACACTGGAGGCAATTGCTTGTCTAGTCTCTGGAATAAGTTGTTTTTTTAGCCTGTACAAGGTGCCAAGTTTGACATGGATCGACCTAGTTACCTGGTCTACGTGGGGCTGAAAGGTGAGACCTTAGTCAATAGTTAGCCCTAGGTATTTTATGTTGTCTACTATGTCTATGCCTTTTCCTGCAGGGGAAGTAAGTTGTAAGGAATTGGTCCTGTCCTGGCCGAGGGATCTAGGGCCAAACAGCAAGGCTTTTGTTTTTGCTGCATTGAGGATCATTCAGTTAGATGTGAGCCAGGCCTCAAGTGTATTTAGGTCCCCTTGGAGGAGAGGGTCCAGATCATGTGGAGTAGATGTGGATCGGTAGATAACAGTATCATCAGCATATTGAACTACTGAGCTAACCCCGCAGTGATGGTTTAGGTCATTTGTGCAAAGAGAGAACAGGAGGGGATCAAGAATTGAGCCCTGAGGCACACCCTCCTTGATGGGTAGAGGGTCGGATAGCTCTCCCTTCCAAATGACCCTCTGGGAGCGGCCTCATTGGTAGCTCTTGAACCAGTTTTGGACCTAGGCATCATGACCTATGCCTTGAAGCTTTGTAAGAAGAAGGTTGTGGTCCACAAGTTCAAACGCTTTGGACAGATCTAAAAAGATAGCACCCATCGGCATGCCAACTTCCATTGCCCTGAATACGTCCACTGTGAGTTTGATGAGTGCCGTATCTGTTCCATGGTTTGCCCGAAAGCCATGCTGTAAAGGAGCTAGGATTTGGTGGCGCTCAAGGTAGTCTCTCAATTGCCCATAAACTAGCCTTTCTTGCAATTTGGCCAGGGTGCACAGCAGGGAGAAGGGCCTATAATTGCCAATTTGTTCATGAGAGCCACCCTTGTAAATGGGGACCACGTTGGCCACCTTCCACTGGAATGGAACATAGCCTTCAAGTAAAGACCTGTTGATGATCCAGGTCAGAGGTTTGGCCATGGACTGGGCACCTTCCTTGAGTAGCCTCTGGCTGATTCCAGCAGGGCCTCCAGAGCCTTTGTGTTTGAGATCTTTCAGAAGCTTAAGGACCTCGCTCACCTTGACTAATCTAAGGTGAAATTGGGGTCTGTTCAGACTGGGGGGCAGGGTGGGACAAATCAGGTAGCCAGGTGGCCAATGGCTACTTAAAAAACTGGTTTGGCTACCATATTTTGAATGTTATCGGCCAACTTGGCTACCTTCCTACAACATGATTTTTGAACCCTTAAAAAAGAATGGCTATTACAAATACTGGTTTGGCTACCGAATTTTGAAAGCTAGTGGCCTAATTGACCACCAGCTCACAAAACTGATTTGTCCCACCCCACTGGGGGAGGGGTTCGTTGGAGGTCTGTACAGGCATAGATGGTGGTAGCCCTAACTTGTACACATCAAGGTTGGTGAATTGGTGGTTGATTGCTGAGGCTATAAACATTTAGGAGGGATGTGAAGAAAAACTTCTTCATGTGTAAGGTTGTGGAAAACAACTGTCCACCAGTAGAGACATGTTTTTTAATTCTTTGGTAACTGGCTAAGGCCCACTAGGAACAAGTGCCTGTTTTCAGGGGCAACCCAGGAGCAGTAAGGAGATGAAGTGACTACCTCAGAGTCATACAGTATGCAAGTGGAAGTTGTGGGAATCAAACCCAGATCTGCTTAATGTATACCACGCTCATTCATAGTTGGTTGCTCTAACCTGTAGGCTACACTACCAGCCTACCTGTTAACTAGTGTTAACTAGGTAACAAGCTTGAAGAGGGGATGGGATAGACACATGTGACTGGAGAGGTTAACTGGGGGAGGGGTCTCAGCTAATGGGGTATGGGGGTTAGTTCAAGCACAGCTATGGATGATTGCTCTACTAAAGGCCTAGCCAGTGCTAGACTAGTGAGCCCCTAGCTACAAACTCTGCGGAGTGGATGGACCATGGGGCATTTTCTGAATGTAAACATCTATGTATCTATTTATCAACTGGCTTGACTATCACTGTTGTTGAAGCCCAATAGACTAATTGAATGCTCTAGTTTTTCTAACATCTGTAAGATGTTAACAGTAGTTTAGGGAATTAACTCTTAGATATGTGTAACTCAAGTGATGCACAGTTTTGCCACTGTGTTATAACGTTTAAGATCAGGCATTCAAAACTCCATAAAGGATTTTTATTTGCTTGACTGTCTAGTTTGTATATAATCATTATACTAAAATGATTAACCCTACTAAAATATACTGTAGTGCTGTTTAGAGACATTAGTCCTCACATCCACCTGTTACTACATTTGTGTAAATGAAAGTGGTGCCAGCCAGGATGCAGTGCAGTACCTTGTTTAAATAACATGTCCCTAAATACGGCATGACAAAAGGGCTTAATTGCCATTGAATTCAATTGTTCCTCACAGCATGCTGCAGCACTGCATCTCAGGTGAAGCATATGCACTTATAACGTAGACTGATATTTCACAGACAAAGCTTCACTTAACTCCATTTTAGAAGGATATGATTTTCAAAAAGAAGGTATACACTTCAAAAATACAGGGAAATAAAGTTTCAAGTCATGCAGAAATGCTATTTTCAGCATTATATGAGCATGGGCGGCACTTTTTTTCTGCAGCTACAGAAAAATGCTATGCCTGTTAATACCTGTTGTAGCCTTTTCCCACTGCTTCACAAAAACAATATGCAGAAGCTGTCATAAATTTAGGAAACAGTTGCTAAAAGGCAACCTTTTAAAACCTTGAGTGAATGTGGACAAAACTTGTGCAAGAAAACCTGCACTTGCGTAACTTTGTTTTCTGAACATGCAGAAGTTTACTGAACTTATATCTCTGGGTTCCTGTGCGGGTGGGTCCCCCTTCTGTTTTACTTATAGGACAGGGGGGCACCACCTGCGCTTCGGGTCTGGAGCTTCCCTGTAAAAGCCAAAGGTTATGGACTTATTATGCAACTGGGTGTGGGGGTATTGTCATGTTTAAGACTGCAAGTTTGGCTCACAACTCCTAGGCAATTGATGCCTCCACAAGTGTTTCCTGTTTTTGTTTGATTTTAATTTCATTTCTATCTACCATGGTGGAACTAACTGGGTCATTGCTTCCAGCATTGGGTTTTACTGTGCTTAGAGACGTTATTATTTTTGTGATTTCCCCAGGCCGACTTTTTGGTCACCTTAAATGTATATGGGGTTATGGGAAGTTTAGGGTTAGTTTAATTGCACCTGTTATTGTGCTTGTTATAGCTAGCTTGCAAAAGATTTGAAACTTGCCTCTTATATACTAGAAGAATCTTAGGATGCTATGTATTGTAAGATGAATTTACCTCATCTTAAGGTAGTGTACCCAAGTTATTCATAAGTTAATAAGTGGGGGAGGGCCCCTGGAGGGATGAGCATGGAGCTATGATAGGTTGGCACTTCATGCAGCAGTTAGTTAGTGGGAGGAAGTTTATAGCTTTTGGGATAGAGAGAGGTAGGGTGGGTGGGATGGGAGCTATTATGGGTCTTACAGTTTAAGGGGATGATGGAGGGGAAGGAGGGCTTTGGTTTGGTTCAGTTACTCCTAATCCTTCACTGTTATCTATTTTCAATGGGTGTACTGTGGTCTGTTTGGGTCAAGGGTGAGAGGTGGGATTTTGGGACCCGTCTCCATTTTCTCTGGATGTTAAATGGGATGACAGCTGTTACAACAAGTTCTTTTTATGGACTAATATCCCTCCAACATTTAGTGTATATGCTATAAAATCATGGCATACAACTATAGATAATGTTCGTGGAATATTAAGAGCCCATTCACCCACAAAACATGCCAAAATTCTACTTCATCTTCATAAGTTGCAGGTGGATATGGCTTTTTTGCAGGAGACACACCTTCTTCCAACACAGTTAATGCTTCCCCGATGTCCCTGGGTTGGTCAGGTGTTTGGTTCAGGTCTGGACTCCCGTAGGTGAGGTGTGGCTATCCTGGTCTCCAGATCTGTTCCATTCCATCTTCTCCAGGAGATTACCAACCCTCATGGTAGATTTATATTTGTCAGGGCTTTACTGGGTCATCTGGAGGTGATCCTGGGATCAGTTTATGGCCCTAAAATAGAGGACCCCTCCTTTTTTCCCAGATTCCCCCTATTTTATCCCAGTGGGCTTCTCTTCCTATGATTCTTGCTGTGGACTGGAATTAAGTCTTGGACAATGATCTAGATAGGACCTCCAGATACAGCCAATCACTCACACCAAGTCAGTTGGTCTTACTAGACCTTATGGACTCGTTCGGCCTGATAGACCCTTGGAGACTTACAGTATGCATGCTGACTCTATAGAATATTCTTTTTACTGTGTCCCACATAACTCCTTTTCCCATATTGATTTCATTCTATTGAGTGCTGAAGCCTTATCAGGGGACCTTGCTAACTGTTACAGTGCTAAGGTAATATCTGACCATCACCCAGTCTCCTACAGGTCAATTTGGCTCCATCATTGAAAAAAGATAAAACCTGGCATCTTAACAATGTTTTATTAAAATGCCCAGACATAGTTGAGAGGTTACAGCTATTCATCTCACAATTTTTTTTTCCTTTAACTTACCTATGATGCCCAAATTTGATATTCTCTGATATTCCTTCAAATTTTGCCTTAGAGGTGAAATGATAAGATTGGCAACCAGAAGGAAAAGAGAACTCTCTCAAGCCACAGCCTCCCTACTATCACAAATCCAGACGGCTGAGAGAGGACTTTCAGACTCCTCCCCAACTACAGCCTGGGGACACCTTGAAGCTCATAGAACAAAATAGCATGCTGTTATAGGGGAAAAAGCAGAATATCTCCTCTTGAGAACCAGGGCTCAATATTTTGACCAGTGGGAGAAAGCTGGAAAGCTTCTTGCTCTGCATCTGTGCAGCCAACAAACTGACCAGATTATTCCATCCATCAGATCAGATACTGGTCAGTTGCTCACCTCTCCTAAAGATATTGTTTCTCAGTTTCAGAGCTTTTATCACTCTCTCTATATGGCTCCCTTGATTTCTCTAGACCTCCCCATATTAGATGCTTTCCTTTGGGATCCTGAGTTACCAGTGTTAAATCAAGCCCAGGCAGCCTTGTTAAAGGCTCCCTTGACTCTGCAAGAAGTCAAAACAGCAATTAACTCCTTAGCACCAGACAAATCCCCCAGCCCAGAAGGGTTTTCCTCAAATTTTTATCAGAAATTTAAGGACTTGTCTGTGCCATATATTCTGGAATTATTCTGGTACCTCTTTTTAATAGATCTCTAAGATATTTCTCTTACAGCAGCCACTATAGTTGCTCTGCCCAAACCTGGACAAGACCCCTTATTGGTGACCAATTATATTTATTTATTTATTGAGCATATCAGACAAACCTTTGAGTGAGAGATTAATTTACAAAGGTTCCACATCAGAAAAGGAACAATCAATCAAGATAGTACAAGGAATAAATACAAAAGGGTACAGTGTGGCAAGAAAACATCACAGCAGTGTAAAATCATGAATAAGTAGGTCACAGGGTAATACATAAAATGATATACAGAGAAGGTATTTGAGTATGAAATTTAACAGTAGTGCAGGGATCATTAATACTAGGTAGGGTACACAGGCTTTAAAGATAAGAAAAAACTAAACTAAGCTGGCAGGGCCAGCAGGAGACAACAGGATAAAATCTATTGTCAGGAGTGGAGGGAGATTGGTGGTGGAGAAAGGGTGGGGTTGGGCAGGGTGATGGCAGCAGAGTTAAAAGCAGTTACAGGTGCTAGAGTATAGGAGGTGTTCCCTGAGGACAGATTTATAGTGGCCCAGCTTAGATTCCACTGCTAAGGTACTGGAGAGGGCGTCAGACCAAAGTGGGGCTCTGTAGGTGAAGGTTCTTTGAAAAAGTGACGTGCAACCCTGGAAAATAATGAAGTGGGATTTTGAAGAGCTGTGGGTGGTTTTCTGGATAGTGGAAGGTTGGAGCAGGGTGGATAACCCCGTGGAGATAGCCCTAAAGAGATCTTTTTAGTGAGGAGGCAAGTTTGATACTTTAGCCTGTCATCAAAGTTGAGCCATCTGGAAAGATTGTAGAGGGAGCAGGTGTATGTGGAGCGGCCATAGCCCAGTAATAAGTGATAGGCTTTGTTCAGGGCAATTCTTATTCAGACTAGGGAGGTATTGTCTTCCATGCCATACAGCAGAATACCATAGTCAATGAGAGAGAGACTAGAGGAGGAGATAGCCAGGCAGAGGGCATTGGGGGTCAGGCAGTGCTTGTGCCAGTGAAGGGGACCTATTCTGGTGTTGACAGCTGAGCTTAGGAGATGGATGTGCTTGTGATAGTTGAGGGAAGAGTCCAAGGTAATACCTAGGTTTTTAAAGGTGTCTACCTGTACAAGGGGCTAAGACAGGAAGTTAACGATATGTAGGGGGTAGTTTTTGTGTTTGTTCTGATAGTGAGCGAACATCATACCCTTAGTTTCCATATAGTTCAGAACTAGGTGGTGTTCTGAAAACCAAGATTCAGTGGCAGAGAAGGCATTCTGGAGGGATAGCTGAAGCTCAAAGGGGTCAGAGTGGGAGGAGAAAAGGACAGCATCGCCCATGTACAGGAGTACATTCCAGTGGCAAGCTCTGTGGAGGGTATTTAAAAACAGGCTAAAGAGAAGTGGCCCAAGTATTAAGCCTTGGGGCACACCTGATCTGACAGGAAGGCAGGAGGAGTGTGTTGCCAGTCTTAACTTGTTGAGACCTGTCAGTAAGATAGTGAGTGAACCAGCTGGTGGCTTCAAGGGAGAGACTGGATCTGGAGAGGACAGAAAAGAGGATGGAGTGGTTCACAGTGTCGAAGGCTTTCAACAGATCAACAAAGACTGCCCCGGCTTGGTGTCCTTCATCAAGAGCTGAGTGCAAGACTGAGGAGAATTCCAGTAGGGCTGATGTGGTGCTGTGATATTTGAGGAAGCCATGCTGTTCTTGGCATAGGAGATTGTACTTGGTAAGGTGCTCAGTGAGTTGGTCTGATATGATCTTCTTCAAGGCCTTGGAGGGGATGGAGACGGGGTGGTAGTTCCCTGCTGTGGTGTGGTCACCACCTTTGTGAATAGTGGTGATGATGGCGGCCTTCTATTTAGCGAGGAATTGGCTAAGGCAGAGGGAGCAGTTTAGTAGGGTGGTTAGTGGGATGAGGAGTTCATTGAGGGTCCAGGAAAGGAGTTTTAAGTCCAGGGTGTCACTACTGAACCTGGAACTCCTAAGGGCTTTTAGAAGGTAGGGTTTGGCTTCTGAAGGGGAGATAGCATTGAAGTGAAACAGGAGGGTAGATGAATGGGGGAAGAGTGAGGGCAGGGTTAGGAGATCAAAGAAGTGAGGGGGTGCACACTGCTGCGATCTGTGAAGGAAGTGTTAAGGGTGTCAGCTATGTGCATGGGATCTGTAGTCATACTGCTGTTAGAGCTGATTGGAGGAAGCACTGATTTCCCTTGTAGTTCCTTCAGATGGTCCCAGAATTTTCTACAAAACCCCAGAATGAGGTGAGGGATGCCCTGTAGTGCTCTGCCTTGGCTTTCCATATTTCCCACTTGCACTTGTTCCTGGCCGCATGGTACCATTGTCTGTTGGCTGGTTTGCCCATGTCGATAGCCATTTGCCAAAGGGAGTCAAAGTGGTGCATTAGTTGTAGGATAGATTGGGAGAGCCAAGGAAAGGAGTGGCCTTTGACAAAGCATTTAGAGTGGGGGGCATATTGGTTACAGGCATGGTTAAAGAAGTGAGTAAAGTAGTCAAGCTCTGAGTCAATGTTGGGTGCATTCTTGATAGGTGACCAGTCCCAGTTTGAGATGCTTAAGACTATCAGGTTTTAGGTGGTGAATGTAGGTGAATTTGGGGGGTGTGTTTTTTAACCTTGCAGGACCAGGTGCAGACTACTGGAGAGTGGTCACTCAGGGAGTTGGGAAGTACAGAGATGCTAGTGAACTTGGTAGGGCAATTAGTAAAAATGAGGTCCAGGAGGGAGGCAGACCCTGTTTTGGGATTGTGTTGAGTCGGTGTGGTGAAGACTTGTGTAAGGTCTAATGCTGCAATAGCATCGTTGTAGTGGACAGAAGAGCTAGCTTGCCAGTTGATGTTGAAATCACCAAGGGTTAAGCTTTCAGCTTTAGAGGGGAGGTGGGAGAGGTAGTTCAAGGTAGAGTGGAATGCAGGTTTTTGTTTATGTAGGGGGATGTAGATAGAGGTGACGAGGAGGGGGGTGATGCCAGTGCTGACTATAACTTTCAGGGTAAGAGCTTGGGCACCATGATCCAGCTGGGCAAGTGGAAGAGGTTGGGCTTGAACAGTGTCACAAAGGTAAAAGTCACAGCAAACATCACATTTACTGCTCTTATCCACACAGAAGAGGGAGTAACCAAGGATGGAGACGGCAGAGTCTGGGGTTGCTTTGGAGGGCAAGGTTTCCATGTGGGAGAGAATATTACGTTGATATTGGACAGTCCAACCCTGGAGGCAGTCAAATTTTTTTTTAGAAACTACAGATATTGATGGAGTCAATGCGCAGTCCATCTGAGGCTTGACAGTATGGGAGGGATGAGGAAGATAGGGCCCAGGTTAGAGTGAATGTTACCCGATAAGAGTAGGAGTAGTAGAAGAAGAGCCCGTAGGAAGGTTTACAGGTAGAGTTTGCAGTGTCTGGATCCAGGAGGGGTGAGGCAGTAGAGGGTGGAGGCAACAGCCAGAATGGGGAAGGAAAGGACTGGGGGGTGGTGAGGTGGAGAGGGTATATGCTCAGAGGTGGAAAGGGAAGGAAAGGGGAAGTCAGTCAGGGGATGATGGGTTAGGGGGGAGGTTGTGGTGGTAGATGCACCAGAGAGGTGTGGATTGCTGGGGAGGGTGAGATAGATCCAGCTAGGGTTGGGGGTGCTGGTGAGGGGGTGAGGGTCAGGGTGGGGAGTGAGAGGAGGGATATAAGAAACAACATGAGGACTAAGGAAGCCATGGAACAGAGGAGAGGGGAGTTCCACTGGAGAGAATTTGGGCAGGAGGGTGGGATAGAGGAGAGGCAGAGATAGGAGGGAGTAATGAACAGAATCTAGAGGGCTGCCAGAATAGCACAGAGGTAGTGACATGGACTCAGGTGCAGAAGGTGCAGGGCTCTAGACTAGGAGCTGGAAGCTACTAAAGAGTGGGGGGAAAAAAGACAGAGAAGCAAGGGAAGGAGAGTTGAGTCTGGAGTAATAGAGAGGGCAAAACTACAGAGCTGAGGAGGGAAACAGTGACTTCTAGCAGTGGCCAAGTAGAACAAGCAAATAGAACAGTGGGCACTTAGAAATAGGAATGGGTGGCAGTCACGTGATCAGGCAGGGCTAATAAATGTAGGGACGTTCCTGGGTGGGGCAGTCAATGCACAGCGTCGATGGACTAGCACCCAGTGGAGGAAATGTAGGAGGTTGGCAAAATTACCTTTAGGCACTCCCCAATTGTGCACTCTGGCTGCAGGACTTGTGAGTGAGAAGGGAAGGGGGATCCATGATGGCCTACGTGAATGGAGAACAAAGAGACAATTAGTATGCAGTGGGACCGGGGGACTACTGCACATGTGCGAACACTCAGGAATGGCCATGTTGGAGGTGGGCTGGATACCAGGAAAGCACATCCACTGAGAAGGAGGCCTCACGCAGATCTGCGGAGCAGCAGGCAGGTAAGAAACACAATGGAGTTACAGTACCAGAGCCCTGAAACAGTACCTAGCCAGCCCCACACTGAGAAACCCCCCTGACATAGCACAAGTGACTAAACACAGTAACTCCACACAGGCCTAGAACAGCTATATGCAGGTTGCTAGTTAGCAGTATATACTAAGAGCAGAGCATTAGGCACAATATGCAATGGAAGCTAAATCAGATTAAGCCTCTGTAAACTGAAGTCCCACAACAAAGCAAAGCAGAGTTCTTAAAGTATCTGGCTGAATCAGCTTGAAAACCGCAGTCTGAGAGACTGAGCCAGTAGTACAGAAACAATCAGTCAATGCCAGAGGTCAGTAAAAGCATCTGAGTACCCCATGGAGAAATGTAAGATGTCAGCGAAATTACCTTTAGGCACTCCCCCTTTGTGCACTCTTTCTGCAGGGTTTGTGAGTGAGGAAGGAGGGGGGACCCACGGTGGCCTTTAAGGAGAGAGTGGGGATCCACAGCGGCCTTTAGGCACTCCCCCATTGTGCACTCTGGCTGCAGGGCTTGTGAGTGAGGATACCTATATTTTTAATCAATGTGGACCTAAATATTTTAGCAAAAATACTTGCCACTAGATTGAATTCAGTTTGGAAGTGTCTTCTTAGTAGAGAACAGGTGGGCTTTGTTTCAGGCAGATTGTCAGCTGATCATACCCAGAAAATCCTGAATCTCATCTCCGCATCCGGGGATTCCTCTAAACCTTCTGTTCTGGCATCTCTGGATGCAGAAAAGGGCTTTGATTGAGTCTCCTGGGAATATTTGTTTCACCTGCTTCCCAGATACAGCCTTCCCTTTGAATTTATAACATGGCTTAAGGTTCTTTACACTAAACCTTCAACTCGTATTTTTGGTAATGGGGTACACTCTGATGCCTTTCCTTTGCAGCTCATCAAGGGTGTCCACTGTCCCCCTTCTTTTTGAACCTATATCTCAAACCCCTAATTAGGAAAACTTATTCTTCTCCACAGGTTCAAGGGATAACCAAAGGCCCCTCACATTACAAAATATCTGTTTATGCGGATGACATTCTCTTACATATCACCTCCCCTTCTATTTCTATACTGGAAGTCCTGAATATCATAGCCCAAATTGGCACTATCTCCAATTATAAATTGAATCTGTCAAAAACAGAACTCATGCCTTTGAATGCTTCCACTCATCATACTAGTGTAGAGCATCTGGGTTTCCTTCGGGTTAAAGAAAAATTTAAGTACTTGGGGTTGTACCTTAGCACTGAACCACTTAAAATCAAAAAATATAATCTGGATCAAATACTCCTCCAAATTCAAAATGATCTCAATCTTGGTCCTTGCTGCCCTTGTTTCCATGGGGTCATGTGAACATCCTCAAAATGAATATTCTCCCACAAATTCTATATCCCCTTCTTATGCTCAGTTTGGCCCTTCCCAAAAAATGGTTTCTTCAGGTTAACAGAATTTTTTCTTGTTTCCTTTGGCAGGGAAAGCCTTTTTGTAGAGCCTTGGTAAAATTAATGAAATCTAGAGAAGCTGGGAGTCTAAAAGTTCCCAATGTTTACCTTTACTATCTAGCCATACATTGTTCCCGACTCTCCCTTTGGAATCGCCCCACCTCTGGAACCCCAGATACTGCCTATATTCACCAATGGCTGGACATAGAAGGTTTCTGGTGACATCAGTTGTGCCTACATTCTAGTTCTTTACCATACATTCCTATTAGGAAGATCTCTGATCCCTTAAAGGTCACTCCTAATGGTTACTCACTTTACGCCCATCACCAACTATGTCAACTGTTAGCCCTAAGCTCTTACCATGATGTCACACAACCTAGTCTTTAAAAACAGAATTTAAAGATTGCTGGGAAAGTGCTAAGTTTGCCTGGCCATCCTTAGAATTTCTTTTGGTCGAGCATCTGCTGTCTTCCCATAAGCTTATTACCTTTAAGGAGGCATAGCAGAAGTTTGACTGGTCCATACCTATGTGTTTTAAATACTTACAACTTTGCCGTATGTTATTTAGCTACTTTGGATCTGGTAACTGGCCTAGGGACTACGGACTATGGCAATACACTACTTCCCTTACTATTGGCTACCCCCACCTCTCATATTATATCTTTCTTTCATACACAGTTTTGGGCTCTCCTTGCTGAAAGGGAACAGGCATTCTACTAATATTTGGACCAGGCCCTTCCTCCTCAGGGTCACCCTTGAGACTAGTCTCACATTTGGAAAGGAGTTTATAAATACATGAAGTGGGACTGGTAAGGCTTTATGCAATTTCAGATTTTACATAATATGTTTTATACTCCTATTAAACTTCATAGAATGGGTAGGTTGCCCTTGGACGTATGTACTAAATGCCAGGAAGACCAGGGCATTATTTCACATTCTTTGGACCTGTGATAAAGTTAGACCTTTTTGGGATGATATTTGCAGTCATAAAGATCCCCTTTTGGGCCTTGACCAGGACTTCATCCCTGAGATTTGTATTCTGGGTGATTTTGCTAAAACCTTACTCGGCAATCAGAAACCACATATGGCTCTAATAACAGCTTGTGCCAAAAAGATTATTCTTCGACATTGGTGTGACCAATTTACCCCTACCTACAGGGAATGGTATCGGGAAATTCTATTTACACTTCAGGCTGAGCCTACCATTGCTAGTATGTCACATTCATTCAAAAAATACAAACAAGTTTGGGAATCTCTTTACACTTGATTATCTTTGAACCCTGGGTGAAGGTCGGTTGTATATCTGCTACTTGACATTCATGGTTCCCCACTAATGTTTATCATTGATGATCTTATACCCTTTTTCCTAATGAAAGGGCATAACTGTATTATGCAATATATTGGTACCTTTGTTATTATGTTATAGTTATTGTCACTTATGTGGTACTGGGTATACCTTGAATTCTGGAGATGGGGATAGGGTTTGAGGTGGGGGGGTTATCATTATAATTGTACCTTGATTGAGAAACTTGTAAAATTATTGGATACTTTTCTTTCTTTTGTCCTGGATATCGATATGTAACATGGATATACATGTATATATCCTTCATATTTTATGTACCTTGTCTCAACCAAGACTAATAAAGTATTCTAAATTAAAAAAAAGGTTTGTACAGATACTTTTAGTTCTTCATGCTTTCATAACGAAGGTCATTCAACATATGGCATATCCACTTGGTTATAAAACATATTAAAACACTTACTCCAATAAATAGTATGTAATAATTCAGAATCAGTGCACTTGATCAGAATAAAAGATTTTATAAAAGTGTAGAAAGTGCAAAAAAGTTGCAGGTAGTGGATGCCCAGTGTAGGTTTATGTACGTAATACATGTAATATGGCACATGCAGCTGACGGTAACGACTATCTATCAATCTCTGAAAAGTAGGGACTTAGGATTATAGGACCCATACAGGGCTATCAAAATATATTTAACAATACTAGTGGTTACACAAAGAGAAATGATGACCAGAGATATCTTGAAATACTACATAGAAAAAACATAAGATATAACATGCATGCAGTTTCACTAATGAAATATTGGCAAGACAGAAAAATACCAAGAGGTTTGAGAAATCAAAAAGCACCTGCCTATGGGTTGGAGAAAAGAATTCATGCTTGAATGGGAAAAAGTAGAAAACAAGTGTTCCTTTGATTGAATTTTATTACTTATCAAAAAGAGTAACAAGAGAGTAGAAAGATATTGGAGGAAATAAAAAAATCTGGAAACCGAGACCTTCAAAGTAATCTCATCATCAGAACTTGATGAATTTAAAAACAAAATGGATCAAATGCTTAATGATTACAAAGAAGAAATTAGGAAGCAGAAACTGATTAAACATATTAAAGATGATAAGGGCTATGCTAACAAAACTGTTTATATGTGGAACAGATCGAGTAGCAAAGACCAAGGAGTAGTAACTACTACACATGTAGAGGATGTACCTACAGATATCTTATCAGTAGATTCAGATACTAGTTCTGAGTCAGACAGACAAGCTATTATACAGGGACAAGGAGCCGTGCATGACCCCCAGAGACCTGGAACCTCCCACACCAGTTCCTCTTTTTTAGGACCAAGAGGAGGATGAGGAGAGGGTGGGGGAAGAGGAGGAATGAGAGGAAGAGGCAGGGGCAAATACAACAGCAACCAGAACTTTACCCAATATTACCCACAGGAACCAAGGAGATCCACCAGGAGGAAAAACTGGAAGTCATCAACCTTACAAACATTCCAATCACACAACCCCAACTATCCTTACTAATGAAAAATGTGTCCATTGCACCCTGAAACAAAGTAAATGTTTTCAATCTAGAAGTAGACAAATTTAAATTTTTCAGACAGTTCAGACTAATGGAATTTTTTGCAAATATATCGACAACGATGGACCCCCTATTCAGAATACCAACAGAGAAATTCATACACTAAAAATTAAATCTACATACATACCACCATTACCCCAAGTGATAGATTAACAACATTTATGACAATTGTGGACTTGGAGATGAATAAAATAGCAAAGAAAGCAGAGAAAAAAAAATATTGTAAAGACAATTTGACAAAGGCAGAAAGACATGCTTTACACGAGTTAGGAAATATGTAAGATTTGGTAATAAAGCCAGTGGACAAGGGGGGAGCCATTGTCCTTTGGAGGAAACATGAATGCATTCAAGAAGCCTATAGACAAGTGAACAACACTAATCATTATCGGAAACTAAACAAGGACCCTGCTTCTGATGTGAAACTGAAGGCTGAAGAGATAATAAAATGTGCATATGAAGAAGGATGGATCACATAGAAAGATACTAAATACTTAACAGTAAATAATCCAGTCAAACCAGTACTATATCTATTGCCTAAAATCCAGAAGAAGGCAAACAAACCACCAGGACGACCAATTGTTTCTAGTTTAAATTCTGTCACAGAGCCATTATCACAATTTGTGGATGAGCTGATAAAAAAGATCCCCTGCATACTTATAAGATACAAGTGATGTTATAAAGAAACTAAAAGGTGAAACAGCACATGAAGATGGTAATGACTGACATTGAAAGCCTGTATACAAATATACCGCACAAAGGTGGTTTCGAAGCTATACAAAATACACTGAATAAGAAACAATGAGTAGGAATATTACCACCATCTGACTTTATTGTTACCCTTGCCTATTTTGCTTTGGAGTCTAACTACTTTTTCTTTGGGACAGGATGCTATATACAAAAAATTGGAACTGCCATGGAGATGACCTTTGCCTCAAACCTTGCAAATTTATACATGGGTTCTTGGAAACAACAGTTTATCTATGACATTACTCAAAATCACACCTTACAATATATTAAAATATATAAGCATTTTATTGATGAAGTCCTGATCATTTGGAGTGGTACAGAAAACCAGTAATTGGAATTTATGGAATATATTAACAAAACAACTATCAACTTGAAATTCACACATAAATATAGCAAAAAAGCTGTTAACTATTTGGACCTAAAAATCTACAAAGAAAATCATATGTTAAAAACAACTCTATACAGGAAACCCAAGGAATGGAATGCTATTTTACATGGGTAAAGTTACCACCTGAGAAATCTCAAGACAATCATACTGAAGAGTCAGTTGATGCGAGCAAAGAGGAATTGTACAGAACAAGCTGAGTTTAATAAACATGCCTCTGAGATGGAATGTCGATTTTTTTGATCAGGGCTATGCACAAGAAATAATAGCCAAACACAGGGTAACAGTTAAGGGAATGGATCGTGCACAAATGCTAAGGGAGAAAGTCCAACCAATCGACACTAACCATAAGAGACATACATTTGTGATACAACATAACCCACTTGCATCAAAACTGGGCAAAGTAATATCTAACAATTGGTATATTCTACAAACATGTCCAGAATTCAATGAGAAACCAATAATAACATACAAGAGGGGTAAGAATGTGAAAGATGCATTAGTCCATGCTGTTGTCTGAGACATTTCTAGAAAACTCAACTGGCTATCAAAGTTACCAGATGGAAACTACAAATGTGGACATTGTATATACTGTGCGCAAACACACAAAAAAAAATTCAAACACCCAACAAAAGCAATTGAATTTCTATTTAAAGAGTTTATCAATTGTTCGACCACAGCAGTAGTATATATGCTTTCTTGCCCCTGTGGTGCTGACTATGTAGGACAAACTAAGTGTATGCTTAAACAAAGAATTTGTGAACATCTGACAGCTACCAGAACTGGAAATCTAAACTACGTGATTGCTAGACACATACATGAAACCGGACATGGGGCAGCAAAGGATATTCGGTATACTGGCTTGGAAAAGATTGACCTGGGACTCAGAGGAGGGAACATTCAAAACAAACTGAGACAAAGTTAAAGTTTTTGGATTTTCACCCTTGCAACAGTGACACCCAATGGACTCAATGAAGAATTACCCATGGGCACCTATTTGGAAACCTGAGTAACATAATCATTTTTAGATGGCGGACTGAATAAATGCACAGGGCTGTTTCCTTACTTATTTAATTCCCTCTGTATGTTCTCTTGCTTTATTTTGATGTTACAGGGATCTGAGCCATGTGAAATGCTGTTTATATTTACATATTACCTGAGTATTAATAATACTATAGGTTCTTGATTAATTACCTTATTATTAACTATTCTCTGTGAAGTGAAGATGAAGGTTTTTAAAAAATTGATATAGCATTTATAATTATATTTGTCCATTTACAATGTTTAGGGTTGTGGGTGGGGGCGGAGGTACAAGCTAGTAAGTCCTCTAACCTTTCCAGCTACAAGTAAATTATTTTTCCTGCTTATGTAACATATGTATTAGACATAAAAAAAGGAATTCAATTTTTGCGTGTCTTCAGCTTTCAGTAAATTATTCTTTTTTACATGTCTTCAGCTGAATTGATGAGAGTTTGAATGCAAGTTACTCTCCATATTAACATTAAATTCTATCACCTATTTTTACCCTTGTGTGCATGCTGTCACAAGGGTTCTGTTAGAATTCTATCACTTGCTTTTCACCATCTGTGAATGCACTCTTGAGTAAATTTAAATCACACTTTCCAGTTCTCCCATTGATCTGATGAAGGGTTCTCCCCAAAACGTCACCACTCCTTGTGTAGCTGCTCCTCGGTGTTACTTTTGGTGGCATTTACCGGTGTTCAAGGTGTGCAGCTTTTTTTTCCCCACGATTGATAGATTTGCAAGTTTTGCACTTGAGCATTTTGCACTTTCAGTATTTGCCGGCCACTGGCCTTGATTCCATTGCCATTTCTTTGTGAGGATGTAATGTGCATACTTCCTAAGGAGTTTTGAAGGGACTTTTGAGTGGCCACCATAACTTGATAAGTATCTGTAACTAATTCTAAGTAAACAATTGATTTATTTTCTACTTTTTACACTAAAAATCAACAGCGAGTGGAGAAGCAGTACAACACACTAAGACATGCTATACCGGGTTTCACCTTAGTATGCTTTCAGCAGAGGGGACCTAGGATAAATTCAGCAGCTTTCAGTTAAAGGGCTTATAGTGTTATCCAAGCATTGACGTTACAGGCTACAGACTGACTGGACTATTTGCCAGGATTGCCATCTATCACTCCACTATATACATCTATGCTGTTGCAGATCTGTGAATGATACATTGAGCCATGTACTGAATTATACATTTCAAACCCTTCTCCCACAAAAGACATTGCACTGTATTATGTACATAAGCCTACATTAAACACCAGAAGACTGGAGAAGGGCTCATGTGATCCCGCGACACAAAAGTGGCAGCAGGGAGGAGGCAGGGAACTGCAGACCAGTCAGTCTTACCTCAGTAGTGGGCATGATTATGAGGCACTCCTTAAGGAAAGGATAGTGCAACACCTGGAATCCATTGGAGCACAGGATCCAAGACAGCATGGGTTTACAACACAAAGCTCCTGTCAAACTAATCTCATAGATTTCTTTGACTGGGAAACCAGAGTGGTGGACCAAGGGGCTGCAGTTGATGTTGCCTACTTTGACTTCAGCAAAGCTTTCGATACTGTTCCACATAGAAGATTGATGAATAAGCTGAGTATGCTTGGGATGGGTCAGAGGTTGGTTAACTGGGTGGCAAACTGGTTGGTGGGCAGGAAACAGAGAGTGGTGGTAAATGGTATACAGTCAGATGGGATGCAAGTCACAAGTGGGGTACCTCAGGGAACAGTCCTGGGGCCAGTCCTCTTCAATATCTTCATCAGTGACATTGCAGATGGACTGGAGGGTAAGGTTTGTCTGTTTGCAGATGGCACCAAGATCTGCAACAGATGTGGTTGCTGATCCAGATGGGGTGGGCAAAAAGAGAAGCAATCTGGAAAAACTGGCAAAATGGTTGGAAGAGTGGCAACCGGGGTTTAAAGCAAAGAAGTGCAAGATCATGCACATAGGGAAGTGAAACCCTGAAGCTACCTATAGGTTGGGAGGGGAGTTGCCGCCAAACACTAGGAAAGAAAGAGACTTGGGCATCATCATCACAGATGACCTGAAATCATCCATGCAGACCACTAAAGTAGTAGGTAAGGCTAGAGGGATGTTGGGTTGTATTAGTAGGGGTATCACAAGTCATACGAGGGAGGTAATAATCCCTCTTTACAAGACACAGGTTAGGCCTCATCTGGAGTACTGCATGCAGTACTGGAGGCCACACCTGCACAAGGACATTACCAAAATGGAGGTAGTCCAGAGAAGGGCAACTAAAATGGTTCAGGGACTGCAATAGAAAACATATGAGGACAGAGTAACAGAGCTCAACATGAGCAAACACCTAGAGCAAAGGAGGGAGAGAGGTGATATGATCAAAACATTTAAACATCTTAAGGGCATTAACAAGGTGAAAGAGTCTAACATGTTTCAATATAAGAAAAATAGCAGGACAAGAGGACACAGCATGAGATTTGAGGGAGGCCAATTAAGAAGTAATGTAAGGAAGTTCTTTTTCACAGAAAGGGTGATGGATGCATGGAATGGCCTACCTCAGGAAGTGATTGATATGAATACAGTGTGGGGCTTTGAACAGGCATGGGATAGGCATAAGGGAGCAATACAGATGAGTATGACTAGATAGGCCATTGACAGAGTAAAGGCCTATGGCACATTCATAAGGTAGAAAAAATGGGCAGACTGGATCTGCCTTGTGGTCCTTATCTGATGTCAAGTTCTATGTTTCTGTGTTTCTACCCACTACCTGCACCTTTTTTGCACTTTCTGCACTTTTATACAATCTTTTATTCTGATCAAGTGCACTTATTCTGAATTATTGCATACTATTTCATGGAGTAAGTGTTTTAATATGTTTTATAACCAAGTGGATGTGCCATATGTTGAATGACGTTCATTATGAAAGTATGATGAACTAAAAGTATCTGTACAAACCTAAAAGATAACACACAGTTATTGTGAATGAATTGGTGCTAAGAAAAGCTTTTTTCAAAATAAAAAAAGAATGCAATATGAATGGTTGAATTAACATTTTGTTGAAGTGCTGACGTTTAACTGACAGAGCCTAGGTGGAAACCAGGTCTGTTGGTTCCCTTGATCTGTGACTGGTTCTGCTTTTATAACAGAAGCCAGTGCAGTTCATGCAGCACCAGCATAATATGACTGGACCTTGACTAGCTTGTCAGTAGCCGGGCCACCGCATTCTGCAAATGCTGTAGGTGCTGCATTGCACCTCCTCTGACCCCAAGGTAGAGTGCATTATAATAGTTTAGCCTTGAGGTGACAAACACGTGTACCAGTATGGCCAGATCATCAGGTAGAATAAGGGATTTAATTCAGGAAAATTTTCGCAGATGGTAGAAACCAGTCCGGACAGCAGCTGACAACTGAGAATCAAGTGTTAGCCCATTGTCCAGAACAATGCCCAAATTCCTCACCTTAGAGGAGGCCTCTAGTTCAGTTGTACCAATAAAAAGTCCTAAACTTTGACCTGACTCAACCACCAATATTTCAGTCTTCCCCGGGTTGAGCCCCAGCCAGTTTGGTGACATCCAAGTTTGGATCTCGGACAGGCACATATTCAGCACGTTGACTGTGTCAGGTCTTCCAGGTGTGAAGGAGAGGTAGAGCTGAGTATCATCAGCATAACAGTGAAAACTCAGTTCATACTGAGTTATGACGTTGCACAGGTGCAGCATGTACACTACCAACAACATGGGGAGAGGACAGAGCCTTAGGGTACATTTTTTTGGGGGGGGGGTTCTTTACTGTCTACATTTTATGTAACATTCAGTAGAATAAAATTATGGGCACATCTAAAAAACTTACTTCAGTATAGAAACATAGAAACATAGACTTTGACGGCAGATAAGGCTCGCTTTGCCCACCCAGTCTGCCTATTTCCCTATCTATTGGATAAGCTGCAGATCCTAGTAAACCAACAGCCTACTTCTTCCTACCCCCACCAGAATTGTCTAATGTCTGACCCATGCATTCTTGAATTCCCTCACTGTTTTTGACCCCACAACCTTCTCAGAAAGGCCATTCCATGCGTACACCACCCTCTCTGTGAAAAAATACTTCCTTACATTGCCCTTGAGCCGTCCGCCCTCTATCTTCAAATTCTGCCCCCTTGTTCTCGTACATCGTTTTCTGAAAAATGCTTCCCTCCTGGACTTTGCTGATTCCCTTGAGGTACTTGAAAGTTTCTATCACGTGCCCCTCTCCCTCCTTTACTCAAGGGTATACATATTAAGCTCCTTTAGTATCTCTCTGTATGACTTCTGGTGTAGACCCTGCTCATTTTAGTTGCCCTCCTCTGGACTTCTTCCATCATGTCTATGTCCTTGTGGAGTTGGGGTCTCCAGAACTACATGCAGTACTTCAGATGGGGTCTCACCAACCTTCTGTACAGAGGAATAAACAACTTCCTGTTTTCTACTGGTGATGCCTTTTCCTATGCATCCCAGTATCCCCCCATCCCTCTTTACTGCCTTGTCGCATTGCTTGCTTACCTTTAGGTCATATGATATGACTACCCCCAGGTCTCTTTTCATTTTTGTTGTTGTTACTACCTCCCTCCCCATTGTGTACTTTTCCCCGTATTGTTTAGTGTATCCTCCCTTACATGCATTTTTGATCTGTCTGTGTGGATCATATGCTGAGAAAGTTTTAATGTCTGCAAGCAGGTGATGAATATACGCTTATCATGTAAGTAGTCTGATTTTTCATAAACAAGGCTTCAGTTGCCATCATTCTTTGACTTCTAACTCATTGGTCTTTTGGTCTGTCAGTCACTGTTTTTGCATCCCAAGAGATGAGTGCATTGCTCTACTTTTTTATGACTAGTTGAGGAAGATGGCTGCCAAGCTGAGCTACATCGAAACATAGAAACATAGAAATTGTCAGCAGATAAGGACAGCTAGGCCCATCCAGTTTTCCATAAGCCCTATGCATTATATGTGGCCACTGCCCCTATGCGATCAATGGCTTGTCATCTCTCCCTCCCCTCTCAGGCTTCCCTTGTGAATGTCCCAAGCATGCTTAAACCCCTCCACTGTGCTTGCCCCCACCACCTCCTGTGGCAGACTATTCCATGTGCCAACTACCCTTTCTGTGAAGAAAAACCTCCTTGCATTACCTCTTAATCTACCCCCTTCCAATTTCATATTGTGCCCTCTTGTTCTAGTACTTTTTCCACATCGGAAAAGCTTCCCCACTTGCACCTTGTTTATGCCCTTGAGGTACTTGAAAGTTTCAATCATGTCCCCCCGCTTTCCAGAACTGCAGGCAGTACTCCAGGTGAGGCCTTACCAATGTTTTATACAATGGCATCACCACCTCCTGCCTCCTGCAAGTGATACCCCTGCCTATGCACCCCAGCATAGAAGTGGTCCTCCCTGCTGCCTTTGTACACTGCTTTGATACCTTAAGATCATCAGAGATGATAACCCCTAGGTCCCTTTCCTGTTTGGTGACAGTCAGCTCCCCCCCCAATCTGTAGCTCTCACCAGGGTTCCCTCTACCAGTGCATTATTTTGCACTTCTTTACATTAAACCTCAGTTGCCACATCTCCAACCATCTTTCAAGCTTCTCCAGGTCCTTCTTCATTTTCTGCACCCCTTCCGGAGTATCCACCCTGTTGCAGATCTTGATGTCATCTGCAAACAGGCAGACCTTTCCTTCCAGACCCTCTGCAATGTCACTAATGAAGACATTGAACAGGACTGGTCCTAGAACTGATCCCTATGGTACTTCACTGGTCACCCCCATCTCCCCAGTTTGTACCCCATTTATCACCACCCTCTGTCTCCTGTCCGTTAACCAGTTCCTAAACCAGTTCACCACCTTGTCTCCCATGCCCAGACTACCCATCTTGTTTATCAGCCTTCTATGTGGGATGGTGTCGAAGGCTTTGCTGAAATCCATGTAGGCGATGTCTACTGCCCTTCCCTGATTAAGTTCCCTTGTTACCCAATAAAAAAAACTATTAGAATCGTCTGACATGACCTTCCTGCTGTGAATCCATGTTGCCTCAGATCCTGAGCACCACTGGATTCCAAATGTGCCACTATCCTTTCTTTCAGCAGTGTCTCCATGATCTTTCCCACCACTGAAGTGAGGCTGACTGGCCTATAGTTCCCTGCCTCTTCCTCACTGCTGCTTTGGTGCAGTGGGGCTACATGTGCCCTCCTCCAGTCCTCTGGAATGACATCTGTGTTGAGTGACTCTGTGAACAGAGCTGCCAGAGGTGCTGCTAGTTCCCTTCACAGCTCCTTTAATATTCTTGGGTGGATGCCATCTAGCCCCATGGCCTTATCCACCTTCAGCTTTTTGAGTTCTTCCAGAACTCTCTCCACTGTGAATAGACTGGTGCTCACCTCACACCCCCTCATTGCCTCTGCAACCCAGCTGTGGTCCTTGATCCCCCCTTCCTTAGTGAATACTGAGCAGAAGTATTTGTTCAGTATTTCTGCATTGTCCAGATCCCCCTCCTTACACTATCCCTACTCCCCTTTGAGGCTTACAACCCCCCCCCAGTTTTTCATCTTTCACTGATGTACCTATAAAATGCCTTATCTTCTTTGTTTACAGACTGTGCTAAGCTCTCTTCTGTCTGTGCCTTCGCCCTCCTAACAGCCATCCCTGCTTCCCGTAGACATTCAAGGTACACCTCCCTGTCCTCTTCCCCTTATATTTTATCAAACTCAGCCTTTTAGCCCTAACTTTGTTCCTCACCTCCTTGGAGAACCATAGTGGTTTCCTTCTTCTTTTCCCTTTGGCCACTATCCTAACTCATTGGTTTGTTATATCTACTATGGCTCCTTTCAGTTTCTTCCATTGTTTATCCACCCCCTCTAGTATCTATCCCTTTCCCAGGACTGCTTGTATACATCTACCCATTTCAGTGAAATCTGCCCTCCTGAAATCTAATACTCTTGCCCTTGTATGGCTTGATTGAGTCCTTGTCTCCATGCTGAACCACACCATGTGGTGGTCACTGGACCCCAGTTGCTCTTCCACCTGTATTTCTTTTACTCTATACCCATTGGTCAATACCAGGTCCAGAATTGACTTGTCCCTGGTTGGCTCATGCACCAGCTTCCTGAATCTAACCCTCTGCAGGGATTCTAGGATGGCTGTGCTTCTGGCTAAAACAGCCATCTGGGTGGCTCAATCCACGTTCGGCATATTGAAATCCCCTGGTAGCAGGATTTCGCCCTTAGCTGCCATGTCATGTATGTTCTCCACTAGTTCCCTGTCTACTTCCTCCCTCTATGCTGGAGGTCTGTAGATCACCCCAGTGCATATTGCTGTTCCATTCTCTGGCTCCAGGGTGACCCACATACCTAGGCCTCACCCTGTCTTCCCTGAACTTCTGTAGCCTTTATACCATCTCTGATGTACAGGCCACTCCCCCCACCCTTTTTACCCTCCCTGTCCCTCCTGAACAATGTATAGCCTGGTACACTGACTTCCCAGCCATGATTAACAGAGTACCATGTCTTTGTTATTGCTGCTATGTTAAGGTCTGCATCTGCCAATAAGGCCTCCAGGTCTGGAACCTTATTTCCTAGGCTACTGGCATTCATTAGCATGGTCTTCCATGAGCTATGCAAAGTAAGTTTATGTAGGGTTCCTGGATAATTTATTTTTGATTGTCAGCTTGGAATGTTTAGTATCTCAACAGGGCTAATGTTTGTGCAGGTAAGTTAGGGCTGTCTACTGAGTAATTGTAGCATAAATTTTATTGTTGTGCATGTAGGTTGCAAGTTGTGGGGGGGTACTTGTTTTACTGTGCTGAACTCTTTGCTGGTGCTTTTGAACTTGTTGCCAAGAGTAATGCTAAGTGGTTGGCTGTTGGAATCTTTCTTCCTGGCATTGGGTACTTTATCTGTTATTGGCTTGCTTTCTTCAAGTCTTATGTGGCTTGGTGATTGATCTTTTTCTGTCCCAACGAGAGTTGGACTCCTCTGGGAGTGCTGCTGCTCTGCCCGTCAGGGCAGCAGTGGCATGCTTTCTGTTTAAATTAATGTTTTGGTCCATCAATGGTGAGGAGATGCAGTCCTGCCACAGAAGCTGTGGAACTTCCTGGATGTGTTAGGCTGGCTCTGATGGGCAAAGAGAGTAGCAGCAACACTACTCTTCTTGGAGGTTTACTCTGATTGATTACTGGTTTCATTATGAAGACAGCTCCTGATCTACACATTGACAGTGTGTGGCAAGGTGTGTACCACATGTCTCATTCCAGTGGACAGCACGTGAGACCTGTTTGGTGAAATAATGCAATTATTCTCCCATAGTGTTTATCTTACTCATATAGGTTTACTGTCCATGCTTGCTAGAAGGTAGATATCTTGTATACCATGTCATGAACTATTTTGATACTGTACCTGATTGAGTATGTAACTGGTCTGCATAATTTGTAATTTTAATACAGTATATGGTAAGAACTTATTATACATAGAAATCAGTGGCTGCTCTAATGTTGTTGTGCACATTCTAAAAGTTGTGCACATTCTAAATGTTGTTGTGCATCTTCTAAAAGGTATTGTGCACATTCTACAGTAAATATTCAGCAGCCCCTAATTAATATTCATGAGTCCCATGCTGTTCCACCACATGATTAGATGAAACGGGACCTCTTCAAAAAAATTCAAACAAACATGGCACCAAGACTTAGCGAGCAATTTGAATGGTGCCAGCACTTAACGAGTGGTTTGGAGAGATGGTTTGCACACAGACTGCGGTAGCTGGCTCTGCGTTCTCATACCATAGCAAGCTCACAATTTTTCCTTCTTTTTTTTTCCTAAATTGAGTAAAACTGCCAAACACTTGAAAATTCAGGTCTGAGACTGGAACAAGACTGCATCGGAACTTCACAGCTGAGTGAGCTGCCAACGGCAAGCAGGAGCACAAACACAAGGTATGAAACCTTGTGGTACTATAAATGATGAAACATTTAACTTTTTTCTACATTTTGGAGTCATATACCATAAAAAATAAAGTAAGGACGATTATACACAACTTGCCTTGTTTCCATCTCGGGGTTGAAGATACCATCATATTCCTCTCAGCCTTTGCTCTCAAGGTCTATACACTGGTATCTTCAACCCCTTGATGGAAACATAAGCTCATTGGCCCAGATATTCAAACTGCACCATTCTGAGGCACAAGCCCCTGCGCTGCTCAAAATAGTTGCGCCAGGGTGGTAACGAGCTGATATTCAAAGGTTAGCTGTTGGCAACTCGCTTTATCATCCCAACCACAACCACTGCGCGATAGCACAGTGGAACTTGCGCCACTGCAAGTTGCCAGAGATTGAGCATTAAACTTGTGGTGGACAAGAAATGCGCCATGCCAAATTCTCGATATTCAAAGGTGACATGCAAATGGGGCCATAATTTATAAAGGCGCGGGGGCCATTGCATCTATTTATTGTTGCATTCCATTAGCATGTGATGCGCCGATCCCGAGGACTGCGCCTGGGCAGCCCTGCCAGGCAGCGGCCGTCGAGGACCGACACCCTGCAGCCCGATACGTGGGCAGTATCTCTGTGTAGCCATTCCCCACACATCTCCCCAAGCCCAATCAGCGGGCATAAAGTAACATGACCCCCACACATTTCCGATGCCCAATCGCGGGCATAAATAACATGACCCCCCACACATTTCGAAGCCCGATGTGACAATAAAGTAACATGAACCCCGCCCACATCTGCTGAAGCCGATCGCGAACATAAAGTAACATGAACCCCCGCCCACATCTCGAAGCCCAATGCGGGGCAATAAGTAACATGAACCCCTCCCAACACATCACCGAAGCCCGATCGCGGGCAATAAAATAGCATGAACCCCCATACATCTCCAGAAGCCGATCGCAGGCAATAAAGTAACATGACCCCCGCCCCACATCTCCGAAGCCCGATCGGGCAGAGCGATATATCAACCCCCAGTGCCCGATCAGGGCAGAATGTAAAAGCACCCACCCCAACCCTGAATTCTCCTGGTGGTCAGTGGACCGTATTGCCCGATCACGGGCAGAATGTCAAGTTAACCCCCCAAACATCTCGAACATCTGAGTGCCCCCCACCCACCCACCGAGGCCCTCCACCCTGCTCCCCCGGCAGCTGGCGGGCGGCAGCATCCACCCGCCTGCCACCCGCCGCCCGCCCGACTGACTGTCGGTGGGGCTGACACCAGTGGTGGAACGAACATCATTCACAAATCTGACTGTCATGTACGGTATAGCTGCACGCCCATTGGCTGTAGCTCTGCACCAATGGGCGGCAGCCCCACCGACAGTCAGTCGGGCGGCGGGCGGCAGGCGGGTGGATGCTGCCGCCACCGCTGCCGGGGGAGCGGTGGAGGGGCTTTGGTGGGTGGGTGGGGACACTAGACACCAGGGAGATGTTTGGGGGTGTAATTTGACATTCTGCCCGCGATCGGCATTACGGTCCACTGACCACCAGTGAGATATCTCGGTTGGGGGTTTTTACTCTGCCCGCGATCGGGCACTGAGGGGGTTGATACACGCCTGCCTACGATCGGGCTTCGGGAGATGTGGGGGTTCATGTTACTTTATTGCCCACGATCGGGCTTCGAGATGTGTGGGGCTAAGGGTATTTTATGCCCGGATCGGCTGGTGGGGGGCAGGACCGAGTTGGGGGCCAGCCAGGGGTGGCAGCTGCTGTGTTGCGCCCTGCAATACAGCAGCTCACCTGTGGGTGGCCCTCAACTTGATCCTTTTTTTTTTGGCTCAAGGTTGTGCAGGCGCAGGTTGGGGGTTGTGCATGCACAACTCTGCACAACCCGACTGAATATCGGGTTGCGCAGTTTATGCATGGTTCCTCCCCCTCCTGTTGAGCATGCATTCATTTGCATTGCGCTGTTGCGCAACCTGTTGTCAGTGGCGTAACTGCCTCCTGCTGAATATCGCAGAATGGCGCAATGTAGGACTTGCGCATGCGCAACCCTGTTGCTCATGGCTCAACCCTTTTGAATATCTGGGCCATTGTATATACTTGGCCATATTTTATTCCTTATTTTCTGCCTTTATAATTTGCCAATCAGCTATTCTGCAGCTTGCAATTGTCACAGTATTGTTGTTGTATGGTTTTGTATTGCCCTGCAACTCTGCTGTGTTGAAACTAAAAATAGACACTGTGATTGGCTAGTATGCTTATCTGGTCAATAAAAGCTAAATTAATTAATTAATTCATTTATTCATTCATCTTTGAGGTGTTAAGTTTAACTGCTGCCTTTAGTGGAAAGTCTGGCAAGACTTTATCATATCCAAAACATTGACAGTGGAATTGAGCTCAGATTATATTCTCAAGCTTTTAGTCTATACACTGGTCACTGTGATAGACCTGTAGGTGAAGAAATACTAACTTCTTGCTATGTCTGTTGATGGTGTGCCCCTAGCCTAGAACTACAATGCTCAGCTCCCACCTTCCCTAGTAGTGGGGCCCAAGCACTTTGCAACCTCTTTTCTCAACTCCCCCCGGCCCACACCACCCTACCTCCCCCCTGTCTCCTATACCCTCCCCCACCTTACCTCTCCCCCTCCCAAGTCCTATATTAGAATACCCACTGGTCTACATATAGTAGTGAGCACCCGGGGTTGAACCATTCTAAGTTTTTGACTTATTTTGCCTGTTTGTTTAGTGTGCTACAATTAGCATTTAATTGTGTTATCCTTGACTGTATAGGCCTGACTTAGCTCTTCGTATGTACAATATTTTGTTTTGCCTGCCCTATACCTGCCTGTGATTTGTTTTATTCTGTCCAGTACCACTTTGAAAATGAGCTTGCTCAATGATGTTATGTCTGGTTAAATAATGTTTGATTGATTTATTGATTGTGTCTTGAACTTTATAAGATCCCTTATCCCTTTAGATGAAGGTATGTGGCACCTTTGACTAAAATGTACGAATTGAATTTTGTACCACTCTGCTCCCATCTCCTTTTTATATGTCAGCTTAAATTTATTTATATTACTTATTAATGAGGGTTGATTTGGGAGTCTACATGTGTTTTGGAATTTTGTATTAAACTGTGTGATTGGTGGAGTATGTGGTGGATACGTGGGTTTGGGTTTTAGTATTTGGATATTTTCAATTTTCTTGGGGGGGTTGTGGTGTGATAGTTTAAAAAACATAAGTGTAACCCCCTTCCAAATAGGGGTTCCAAGAAATGCCAGTCTGGGTTTACTTTAGCCTGGTTTGTTCTGTCCTTCTCCTGTTGTCTCTTGGGCTTCTTCTGACTTGGCCTCTAATTTTTCTGGCTTCCCAGGTCCTGTTTGCCCTTGTGTGTGCCCCAGCTTGCAGTCAACTGAAAATCCAGCCCCTCGGTGCTTAAACTGCTGACCGCGAGCTCCCACTGCACAAACACTGCCTCCAGGGCAGCGGGAGTCTCGTTGGCATGCAAAGTGCCTTTGATGTGTAGCCGCTAGTTTTGCGGTCACTTTGGGGACTGTGCCATGGGTCCCAGGATCCCTTCCACCTATTTGGGACCCGGTGACCATGGACAGCCTGCTGGGAGACCGCTCAGATGGGAATTAAAGGAGTTCTGACCGGGGATCATTTGAGTATGCCTTTTCAGGGCTCCGGTCATCTGAATAATGCATAACAGTGTATCTGGCTGCCTCCAGAATAGCTATGTTCAGCTCCAGCCAAAAAGTAAAGAATTAAAATGTTTTACATAATGGAACTGTTGCTGCTTGTTGGGAATATACTGTGCATGTGGGGAAAAGTGTTTAAAATTAAAATGAGTACTGTTTCCCTGGCAATTCCAGTATCTGGGACTCTGTGTGTCAGCCTGTCATCTGCTGCAAGGAGCTTGCATAGGCGCAGTAGCAACAGGAAAAGTAAAAGATCCATGTTTTTCATCTGTGCAGTGACTGTAAGTATAGTCTTTAAGCTATAGAACTGTGGGGCATGTGGGGAAAATAATTACTTTTTTCTGGCTGCACCAGGATATTATTCAGGACTGTATCTAATCTGCTATAAGGGACAGTGGATTAAGCAGCCATTGCCAGCAGTACAGCCAATTGGAATTGCAGCAATAGAAAGCCAGGACTTGTGGGACATTCACTGCATCTTATTGATAAGTTCCCAAGTGCTTATGGGGCCTTACAGGGACATTATTTTAGGTGCAAATTCCACAACCCAATTGTGCCTCGAGTGTTCTGATTGACAGGTCTCTCAGCAACTTGGAGACATGTCACCCCATCCCTGCTACCAATCAGGAGTCGAGCTAGGAGCTCTATAAAGAGACAATGTTGCCAGTTTGTCTGGAGATTCAGAGGGAGATTCAGCGATGCAGAGCTGAGAGAGAGAGCAGCAGAGCAGGCTCCAGCCTGCTGGGAGCCCCCATGGGGGAGGGGCTCAGGCTCCAGCCATGCCATCAGGCCTGGGCCACTTAATTCAATCCCTTTCGGTCTTCAGAGGGCATTTGCTATTTTCTTCAGTTAACAGTTAAGTAGTTACAATAATTGTGCTTTCTGCAACAGCTGAGCTGGTCTGGAGGTTGCCAATACTGTCCTCCAGAGGCTAGCCTCCCCTCCCACATCGGGGAAAGATGTGGACCAAAGAAACAGTTGTCCAGCAGTGGTGAGAGTGCTGACCATACCAGATGACATCATGCAGTGGTGAGAGCGCTGACCAAGTACCTCAGTGGTGAGAGAGCTGAAGAAGTCTTCAGGATGCCTTCAATTGTGGATGAGACCCGTGGAGGACCTGAGTGTGTACCCTCATACACCCAGGTGCAAGGGAAAAGCTAAGCAGGTAATCTTGGGGGCCCCATGCCCCATTAAGAAATGTGTACTGTTAAGTGTGAAGTATTGAAGTCATCAGTCTGGGCTACTAACTCCATAAGAGACTGCCTAGTTCAAGTAATGGATGCATCTTGTCTGTGGCCCAAATGGCTAAGTTACAGGTGCAGCAAGATGCTGGGCTTAGTGAATCATATAAACATGTAGCTATGGGTTAGAGTCCTGCCATCGTGGAGCTGTCTGCCAAGACGTGCTTGCCACTTCATGAGACAGGAGACCCTAGAATTTATTAATGTCTAAGATACCTTAAAGAGAATGTACCTGTGTCTGCACAGAATTTCGTCTAAGAGTGCTTGGTATAAGTGTTAAATGGCTAGACGTGCTGGATAGGACTCCACTTGTGGATAATGTTCTTGGTATATAGAATGCACTGGATGTGACTGTATGGGATGCTTGATAAAAGTGTCATTGCCAACTTACTCTGGATGGATGCCTTTTGGTATATAAAGTACTGGATGTGACCGTGTTTAAACTGCGTTTAGGATGCTTGACAGAAGCATCACTCTCATTGCATTGGATGGGACTTTCAAATATTGTGCTGAACGTTCTGGATGTAAGATCCACATAGTTTGTTCTGGAATGTTCAGAGGTCTGCGAGTGCTGAGCAATCCCTGATTTTTCTGCAAGTGCAGGGCAATCCCTGCTTTGTCTGCTAAAATGCAGGGAAATCCCTGCTGTGGTTGTAAATAGTAATTTGCTGCTTTACAAAAATCTGGTTCCAAGTTGCCCCCATCCTCAAATTAATAGCCGGCCACCTAGACCAGCTGCAACTCCATCAGGCCTGCAACATCTTGGACTGTGGTATCTGTTTAACCAGTATGGTATGAGAATGCGGGGTTTCTGCTATATCTGGGACTGGTACCAGTGTGGGTAATATTAATAATTATGTTTAACATCTGATTTATCAGCAGCTAGATAGCCAGGGCTCTGGATGTCTTAAGTCGAATGGTAAAATGTGATTTATGTCTGCCTGTTAATATGTAGCCACCAGCAAAATCCAAAATTATCTCTGTACATGTGTAAATACAGTAAGACATCCTCTACTCCTCCTGCTTCCCTTTCCTAGCTCCTTTATTTCCCCCTGAAATAAATATCTTGTTGTTGTTTGAAATCCTGTGTGAGCATATTATTAGAGAGAGCCTTTAATTCAAAATGTTGAAATGTGGGGACCTGTGTCTTGGGGCATGTCTAGGGAGGGTAACTGGTCATCGTGGGTAGTGTAGCAGCTCAGGGGGCTACACCCAGCACCATCTCACCCACGTAAAGCACCCTGAGTGGAGGCACTGTGCAAAGGTTTTATAAAATGTTATTAGCTAGCAAACCCAAACCACTTAGCCTATGTCCAGGGTAGTAGGCAGGGGTGTAACACAGGGGGGTGGCGCTGCCCAGGGGTCACATAAAAACATGACATTTGTCAGCAGAAAAGGACCACTTTGGCCACCTAGTCTGCTCAAGTATTCCCTACCTAGTCTTCTTCAGCAGACCTTATCTGGTCTCCAGTGACCCTTCCCATGCCATACCTCCTTTCTACTATACCGTTATGTTTATCCTAAGCATGCTTGAAGCCCCACACTGCTCTGTCCTCCACCACTTAGCTGGCAGCCTGTACCAGGTGTCCACCATCCTTTCTGTGAAGAAATATTTCCTCACACCTCTCTTGAACTCCCTCCACCAGCTTCATCATATGCCCACTGGTCCTGGTGCTTGTCCTCATTTGAATGTGACTCCCCACCTGCATCCTGTTCACCTGTTTGAGGCACTTGCAGGTTTTGATCACGTCTCCCCTTTCTCTCTTTTCTTCCAGGGTGTAACTGTTGAGATCCCCCAGTCTCCCAGTCTCTCTGCACAGGGCTTCCTGAGTATCTGTTAACCGGTTTCTAGCCTATTTACGACTTTGGATTCCACTTCTAGGTTGGTCAATTTCTTAGTCAACCTTCTGTGCAGCACTGTGTCAAAGGCTTTCATAAATTTTAGACTGGCCACATTCACTGCCCTTCCCTGATCTATTTCTCTGGTCACCCAGGCAAAGAAACCTATCAGATTCCTTTGGCGTGACATTATCCTGGTGAATTTGTGCTGCCTGTGGTCCTGCAATCCACTGGATTCTAAATGCTCAACCAGTCTTTCTTTATGTGGAGTTTCCATTAATTCTTCCACCACTGAAGACTGACCAGCCTATAGTTGCTATCCTCTTTCCTGTTCATACTGAGACAACATAGGGAGCAGGAGGCAGAATGCCCATGGATAGTTCCTATCCCAGGACCCTTAATCAATAAAATTCTCCTTTGCCATAAGCCAGTTATCCAGCTTGCATTTATAAATGTATTTGCTTTTGCCAATGACAATGTTGGAGGGGGAAGGTGGTTCCAATCATTCACCACTCTCTGTGTATAAAAGAATTTTCCAGTGTTTGTCCTGTATCCAAAGCAGTGTAGTTGAAGGGGGTGTCCTCTGGTTCCTATAACATCCTGTTTGAAGGCAAAGCCCATTTCTACACATAAGTATGGGTCATTTATAACGTCCCATATAAAAAGATGATCGCCCCTGCACCTCCTTGTCTCAAGAGATCTAAGGTTCAAAAAGCATAGCCTAGCCTCATAATCCAAGGGCCAGAGATTCACAACTTGGCCCTGGGCAAATTTTGTACTGTACAGTTTGTTAAATTAGCCCTAAACCATTAGCACACCCTATTCAAAGGAATAGCCCCAGGGCTAAAGCAGCTGAATATAGTGTGCAAATGAAGCTGTGCAAACAGGGATAGGAGTGCAGTGCAAAAATAGCCTGGCAAATAAGACAGCTCTGAATATAGCAACCGGGGAAGGTCAAACTGCAACGGCAGCTCAGTGGACACAGAGGTGGAGTAAGGCAGAGCTGCAATAGGAGGCCAATGTGGGTAATAGTAATGGAATGATTCACAACAACAGCAACATTCAATTCAGGCCACATACAACAGAACTGTGCTGTGCAAGTGACAGGTTAGCTTGGAGCAAACACAATAGCCCTACGCTAACACTTTTGCCCTGGCTAACGCTTTAGCCTGGGGCTGTTTGCTATATTCAAAGCTCCTATGCGAATGAGACTACTTAGGCAATCCATGTGCAAGCAACCACATTAGCATCTCATTAAGGCCTGCTTAGCATACAGTAGCATTAAGATTGCCCAGTGCTATTCAGTGGTGCACACAGCTCCACCTGTATGTCAGACAGGAAGTACATGCTGGAAGCACAGGCCGTGGTGTACACACAGCTCCACCTGTATGCCAGATCTAACAACAGCCAGGTAGCTGCAGGTAATTGTCATCAGCAGGCTCACTCAGTGCATACCACTCACCCATTCGTCACTGCAATGAGGGACACAGATGTTCAGAATGAAGGTCAATGATGAACACCGCTCCCCAGAAGGTGGGACACATCCTCAAACATGGAGAAACAAACACAGAACACTATGGTAACCATCACCTTTGTTTCTAGAAAGGGTAATGGTATGTAGCACCATAGCATAGATACCTCTGCTGCCATGTCTGAATGTAAGGCACATTCACTGTGTGTGCACCGCTGTTCCCATGAGGGATGAATGCAGGTCAGGGCTGTCTGTACCATCCACTCAAGGCTAAGTACCTGATTTGGCATGCTGGTCCTTGGTGGCTGCGGCACTTCTCTCGCCACCTGCTTCAGCTCCAGCTACCTGCACCACCCACTCAAGGTACAGTCTCTACTGAAGCTGTGCTACCTTCAAATGTTGGCACTTTCAGTGAGCCAGAGCTACTGGCCCACCTGCTGCTGAATGTCTCCTGCGATTGGCCACACTCACTAGTCTTGGAAAAGTGCTTGCTAGCATATTGCTTCCCACCGACACTTCATGCCAGCTCCCCGCCCACTCCCCTCAAACCCACCCTACTCGACTGACTTGCTTTATAGCCCATAGTCACATGACCTGCAGAGATGTAAATTTCTAAGTGTCGAATCCTTTGCCCTTTATACTAGTCTACCACTTGAGGTGCTCTACATCAACACTCTCTAAAGCACTGATAGCAGCTAAGAGAAATGACGCTAACACTTACCTACCCTATACTGCTCTTGGCAGATGTACACTTCTTTTCACTAGAGATGTACAAAACTAGAAAATTTTGTTCCACAAAATATTTTGCAAAATTCACACATTTTGAGAAATATTTTGCAGGTGCGAAATGCAAACTTTCACAGGCAAAATGCGAAATGTCAGCAGTGAAATGTGAAATTTCACAGCAAAATGCAAAATTTCACCCGTGAAACATGAAATTTCACCCATGAAACAGTGAAATTAGGGCAAATTTTGTCAAAGTTTCAAATTTCACGGTGAAATGTTGCCTTTTGCAGGTGAAATTTTGCAATTTTGCACCTTGCGAAAAATGTTGAGGAATGGCAGAATTTTGCAAAATGTTTCACATGACAAAATTGCCAATTTTGCAGCAATTTCTCCTGCGAAATTTAATTTTGCAACATCTCTGCTTATCACTGGCACCTCGCCCTCTGTTCTAACACACTTCCCACAGTCCTTTCTTCTTATTCAGCTGTGCTGTCTCAGCACCTAGGCTTACTACCGCCTTCCCCTTGCTCCCCAGTGTTGCACCTTGCTCTCACCATGAAGTATCTTTAACTTCCCCTTGTGGCTGCCACACTTCTAGGCATGCTACTAATTACTGGCTGTTGTGCCCAAGTACTATCCCTTGATCAAAGTGAGCACCTGTACTTCACCGAAGAGCTGCACCCATGCCTCTCTCCCCCCCCCTCTGCTCGGGTGGGAAAGTAACATGCACAGTCTACTCACTCTGGCCTATCTCTCCATTTCTGATCACCACCTGCTAGGCTTCCACCTATTCTCCTCTCCCTAACCCATATCTTCCTTGGATGACAGTATCTACAACTCCTCCTGCTCTACCTGCTCCCCCTGCTCCTCCTGGGTGGGGACATTGCACCCAACCCGGGCCCCACAAATGCATCAATCACTTCCACCAGTGCCACCTGGACCCACTCACCTGGTCTGAGAATTGCACACATGAACATGTGCAGTCTTTCTGCTAAATTCACAAACCTCGAGGCCTGGGTCTCCCTCCACAACCCACACATCCTCTGCATCACAGAGACCTTTCTGAAACAATGGAACTCCGACAGCTTGTTCCAACTTGCTGGGTTATACCCTCCTGTACAAAGATAGGTCAGGCAAAAAATGGGGAGGTGGTGCTGCCATGTACATCAAAGAACCTTTCATTCTTCCCCCCTCCTATGCTCCAATGATGGCTCCCCTAGTGACTGGATCATTGCTGAATTAACACTAGGGTCTACCAAGAAACTCTACTTGGGTAGCTGTTACAACCCCCCACGGTTGGGGTGTAGCTGGACTCCAAAGCCTGCTTAATGGGTACAGGTCTCTCTCTCCCCCACTAGAGATACCATCATTCTTGGTAACCTTAACCTTAATTGGCAAAACACCAGTGAAACTGACTATGCAAACATGCTAATACTACATAACCCGGTTCAAATTATCACCCTTCCCACCTGCATCAACACTCGCACCTCCTCCCACTCCCTCATTGACTGCGTAATTACCAACAGAAAGGACAGAATCAGCCAGGCAGGCACCCTATCTGATTCCCTGAGTGATCACTCCCACACCTTTGACATCTGGTCCTCTAAGGCCTCACGCCCCTCCCCCCACCCAAGTACCTAACTTTTCATAATTTTAACTGCCCAGACACATCCGTCATCCTTTGGGATATTAAGGCCATCAACTGGCGGGGCCTTTATGCCCACACTGATATTAATGTCGCGGTTGACTACTTCACTGGTGCTCTACTAGGCTTACAGGACCAACACTTCCCAATCACCACCAGGAGAGTCAGAGGTGGGTGCACATGCTGGTTAACCCCTGAACTCCTCACCCTCATAAAGGAGTGAAGCCATAAGTGGTCTGCCAACAAACTGACCCCCTCCCCTACACTGTGGAATGAATACCGCCACTAGCGCAACTGTTGTTAATACATGGCCAGATCCCTAAAACAGAACTATCACCACAAGATACAGAGGGACAGCCTCAGTAACCCAAGGAAATTCTGGGATGCAATAGGCATCCCTCCTGCACCCCCACACAAGTAGCTCCAACATTCACCTAAACTCCCCCTCCAGGCTACTCACTGACCCCTCCAACATGGCCAAAGCATTCAACTCCCAGTTCACAGACCTGTCGGCCCTTCTCAGCAAACTTCCTCCAGGTAACCCCCCCTCAGCCTGGGCCCAGTACACCCTCACCTCCCTCCACCTCTGTCCTCTCCACACCCCTATTACCCTCTCTCCCACTACTCTACCTCCTTCCCAGATCTAAAGTTGCCCCAGCCCCCTTCCTCTCTCCCTTCTCACACCACCTATCACACCCATTTCTACTTTAAGACTATCTCCCCCAGTAACAGTCCCAGTGACACCTTTAAGCTACTCCGGGGTCAACCCAACCAGGGCAGCCCTGGTACTGTTGGCCTCTCCCTGGTTTTCCTAAACCTCATCTCCCCAGTAATGACCAGGCCACTTACCTTTATATTTAACTTTGCCCTGTCGACGTCCTCCATGCCGCTCACCTGGAAGTCTGCTTAGGTGGTTGCTATCTTCAAAGCGATAACTACCAACCGATATCCATTCTCCCCCACCTTAGTAAACTCCTTGAGAAGGTTATCCACCACAAGCTATCCGAATATCTCAATCAACATAACCTTCTATGTGCCCAGAAACACAGCTTCCATGAGCATCATAGTAATACAACGGCTCTTGTTCTGTTCACTAATCACATTCTCACCAATGTGGATCATGGCTGAGCTACAGGTGCAGTCTTTGTCAACCTATGGAAAGCCTTCAGTCTGGAAAACCAAACCATCTTCTTCTCTAAACTGCAATCTATTGGTTACTCTGATGAAACCAATAAATGGTTTCAGTGCTACCTCTATAACCGCTACCAATCAGTCTGTATGAGCTCAGTCATTTCCCCGGCCATGTTTCTATCCACTGGAGTTCCCCAAGGGTCTATCCTGGGTCCCCTGCTCTTCTCTATCATTGCCAACACCTTCCCCTCTGACTGCCTCAGCTGCAACACTCTCCTTTACATGGATGATCTAGTCATCTTCAATAGTGGCAAATCCCTTTCTCGAATATCCTCTGTACTTACCCAGAACTAGCGAGGTGTGGCATTGCCGATACCCAATCAGAATGCGAGTGCTTTTCTGCTCTGGCATCTGATTGGCTCCTGCAGTCTGCTCCTGTGTCTCCCTAAATACTAAACTAAAGTCTGATTTTCTGTCTAAAACTTGCACAAAAAAGCGCTGTACTTACTTATTTATTGCCTAACAGTTATGACCTCTATTGTTTCCTGTTAGAGTGTCAAGAGTTGGGACTCTGTTTGATTACACTCCTTTCTGAATTTCTGTAGCTGGGCCAGTCTTTAGGTGTCAAGGAATACCCAATTCTGTTGTCCTGCTGTTTTGGTCCTCCCACTGGTTCAGATGTTCCATTGTCCATGGCCCAGTACTTAATACTGACCCATTCTTCCATCCCCTGCCAAGAATGTGCTCTCCACAGGCTCCCTGACCATAGACGTGGGAAACCCAGGCACCGGGTAGTTGTCGGTGCCTCTACCACCACCTGAGAACCTAAGTTTGGACTTTTCATTAGCAAAGCATGGCATTTGCAGCCATCCAATTGGAATGTGAGCACTCCTCAGCGTTGGCTTCTGATTGGTTCCTGCAGTCTGCTTCTGTGTCCATTCTAAACCAAGCATAAATCTGATTTCCATGCTGAAATTTGTCAAAAAAGAGCTGTAATTACTTTTCTCCCTGACTGTTAAAACCCTTATCCTTCTGTTTAGAGTGTTACATTTAGGGATACTGTGTGATTACACTACTTTTGAAATTCTGTGTGAGGTCAGCTCCCTACATGAGAGGCCAATCATTTCTTCCTACTAAGCCTCATCTTATGTCCTCCTTATATATTACAGAAGCACTCTGAACTGATATGACTGATGTAACATTGAGTACTTACTTGCATTAATTGTTTTTCACTTGTGTTATTTGGCTCTATTGTAAATATCTCTGTTTGCATTGTACCACTTGACCCGGAGCTAACTAGGTCCATCTTGTAAATGAGCTTGCTCAACAATGTCTGCCTGGATAAATAAAGATTTTGATTGATTGATTGATTGATTGAGAACTACAGTACTGCCCATCGCTGGTTCTCCTCTAACCAACTACTTGTCAATGCCCAAAAAAAACAAGGCCATGCTATTTGCATCTATTCCACTCCTAACCAAATCCACTGCCAGCACTTCACCCCTTCTTATCCTTTAGCCTGATAGTCCTCCTCTGGAAAATGTATCTAAGGATCACTCTCAACCCTATTCTTTCCTTCACAGATCATACCAACACTGTTATTCACAAGATAAGATAGAAACATGGGGCTGCTTACTGCATAAAGCCATACCTGTCCAATGAGGCTCCCCTAGCTATAGTCAGAGGAAACCTTCTCCCAATACTGGACTACTGTTCCCCCATTTACCCTTGTGTCTCTGCCACACTCAGGACTAGACTCACTCAGCCTACAACAGCGCTTGTTGCTTTGTGCTGTCCGTCCCCTTCTCCACACATCACTGTGACCTTTACTGCTCCCTCGCTCTCTCTACAGGGCCACTTTACCCTAGGTTGCTTTTCGGACATCATCTTAAGAAACATTGCTGTTTCCCCTCTCTCCAACCTCTGTATGCTCTGTACCTCGTCCAGGTGCCTCTGCTCCTCCACTGTTCCTTCTCTTGAGGAACCGCACACCATGGCCAAAATGGGAGGGAATGCCTTATCAGTTGCTGCCCCCACTTTCTGGAATGGGCTCCTGCACCCCTTAGATCCTCCAATGCCCATACTGCCATCAAACAAAACCTAAAATCCTGGCTACTTGCCAAACACTGCTGTAACTATATGCACAGTCAATCCCCCCTACCCTCCTGACTACCCTAAAGTTACCCTCCTCTTCTCTTCTCTTCTTCTCTGCCATCATTTGGTAGCTAGTCAATGCACCGGGGCTGGTGGGGGGAGTGGGTTGGCTGGGGTAGGTTAGCTGGGTTCACCCTAATGCTGTAATTCTGTGCTTTACCTATCTGTCTTGTGTTGGTTTTCCTTACTTGTTGTGTTATTACTGTACTTATCCTTACTTATGTTGTATTATTTCCTTGTAACAACTTGTGTACTTAATTAACCCTACTGCATTGTAGGGCTACTGCAATTTCTGATGTACTTGACTGCCCACCTGTGCCTTTTACCGTGTTGTATTACCATTGTGTATATCATGTATTATATTCCTCTTGCTTCTTGATCTAGGTCATGTCTAAAAATAGTCCCTTGGACCAGTTCACCTATCTGATTATCAAAGTCATAAATAAATATAAATATTGACTTAAAGTACCCAAAGCAAAATCCCGCTCCGGCAGGGCAGCCATAAGCTTCGTACTACCTACCTTATGGAACGATCTACAAAAAACCCTCAAATTAAGCACTCTAATCTGTATAAATGCTTTCAAGATGCTTTTACTCACATAATCAGAGAAGTATGTAACTGCTTCACCCACTCAGACCAGTACCGTGTCTGCACTGGTATATAGCCACGCCTAGACCCAATTTTAAGTACTGACCCCCCAGCTTGCTCCTCACCAGCCTAATTGTTCTCTCTCTTATCCCTCTGTCTTATCAACACTAGGCCCATCCACTCCTTATTCTTCCTTTCCCAACCTCGGATAGGAGCTCACTACCTGGGTTGTGACATCCTACCATGCCCCATACTTATAGCATTCAATCCTGGGCTCACACATACCCTTTTCTCCATCCACCTCTCTACATCCAGCTTTACCTAACTCCTTTCTGTGCACCGTGCCCTCCTAGCCTTTCTCCCTACTTCCCTCCTCTCTTCCCCCTACCTTCACCTCTACCTGGTGTATATTTTATTTTTATTTTTTCTTCCGTTACTTCCTCCTGCAACCTTAGATAACCTGCTTTATCTTCCTATAGACACTTCTATGTATGTAAATACCGTGTAATCTGTACAATATCTGTATAATTCTATGTACATATGAACTTCTTTTTCTTCCTCTCTGTAAAGAGTATTATCTGTATTGCCTTGTAAATACCTGTGTTGACCTGTATATACAATTGTTCATGCTCCACCCAGGTCCATCTTGCAAATGAGCTTCTGCTCAACGATGAACGCCTGGTTAAATAAAGACTTGATTGATTGATTGATTGATTGAGGGGTACACTGAGGGATGTTCCCCATAATGAGGGACACTGTAGAGGAATGTATAAATGTGTCTATAACTATACATATGTGTGTGTGTGTGTGTGTGTGTATCTATCTACGTGTGTGTGTGTGTGTGTGTGTGTGTGTATATATATATATGTATCTATACACTATATATATATATATATATATATATAGATGTATGTATATGTATATATGTATATTGGAAACACATTTTGTTTGTGTCCATGTTTGCCCTGGTAGTCTAGCAGTCTAGTGCCCCTCCCCAGGCATGCTCCCCAACACCTGTAAACATACAGTCATCCCGATCCCTGACAGTTCAGTGTGTCCTTCCCCCCAAGCATGATCCTGACACAAGGAAACAGTACATTATCCCTGCCCCGGTAGTCTAGTGGCCACCCCCACCTGTGATCCCCGAACACTAATTGCTGTCACAGGTAGCACATTAGGCCGCATAATATACATTTACTGCGTCTTCCACTCCTGTCCCAATATCAACAGCTGTATGTTTCCCTGGTGGTCCAGTGAACCGCTGCAGCCCTGTTCCCTGGTAAAGTGCACCCTGCACCACATACCTGGTGGTCTAGTGGACCCTCCACCCCACAGTGCCTATCACCCCACTCTCCCCATCCCAGAACAGAGCAGGCGACTGGCTCAGTCTGCCGCTCACCTCCGTGGCTAGCTACCAACTAAGTTCTGAATGAGCACCTACTGTACAGTAGGCACTCATTCAGAACTGCTTGTAAGCAGGCACTCATTCATTGAGAGCTCAGATAGGCTGCCGGCCATGGAGGTGAGTTTAGGGCTGTCAGGCCTGATCAGGTACTGGGGAGAAGGGTGAGCTCTGACTTAGAGTGGGAGGGGAGGTCACCAGACACCAGGGACAGGGAGGGATTGTTATTTTATTTATTTTGAAGATTGGTGGCGGGTCATGGCTGGGGGAGGGAAAATAACGAGTTGACTGGGGGGTTCAAATCTTTACTTTAATTTGTCTGGTGATCAGCTGGGGGTCCACTAGACACCAAGGACAAGGAGGGACTATTTTTATTCAAAGATTGGGGGCCAGGAACAACTCTGAGGTGACTGGGGGAGGTTTTGAATTTGACCTGGGATCAGCTGGGAGACCACTAGACACCAAGACACCAGGGACTTAGAGAATTTTTTTTTCTTTAAACAAGTAGTGGCCAGTGGCAAAATTAGGAAGTTCAGGGAGGGAAATAAAATATAAAGATGGCTGGGGCATGCAGGGGTGAAACTTGAGCAAAGTTTTGCAATTTGCCACAATTCGTGAAGTATTTACATGGGGCAGAATTGCCAATTTCAATATCAATTTCAATCAACGAAATAAAATTTTGCAGCATCTCTATTAGGCTGCCCAATTATGCACTCCTTTATTTTTTCCTGCTGTGCCTCTACTTCTCCCTGGCAATCTCCCCCTTTGAGACAATTTCTGAAGCAGTCCCTGATTTCTTTAAAATCCATCCTTGTGTGGCTTGCTTTTTGCTTCTGGCCTTATGTTGAACCACTCTATCCAGTGATCACTTGTACCTTGGAGACTGCCCACTGTGACATCTGCAAAGCTGTCCATGGCCCCTTATGCATTAAGGGGTGCAGTGACTATGCGCTGTACATGTGCGACCAATAGGGAACCCTAAGTCTGTAAGTCACACATCGTGGGATCAGCAAATCCCTGGAGCATGCACAAAAGGGACACACATCCTTCTGCACTTGTTTCCCCAGCCATTTATGCAGCTAAGCATGCAGGCAGTTCAGGAGTGTTGCCAGTGAGTTACCCACATGCTTTGCTCTTCACTAAGGTGTGGAACGCTGGGCGATTGGGGCACAGATTACATGAGCATGTACCCTGCTGTAGTCTCTGTACCTGCCCCTTAAAATGCTCCCACTGGCTACAGTGGGAACTACATTCTCCCTGAAATGTTGCTGCAGCCCTCCAGTCAGGTAGAAGGGATGAGTGCAGCCATTGGGGCAATCACCTTTGTAAATTAAATCCCAGGATGTGCAGTATTCCACAATCTCCTGGTCAGACTTGAGCAGGGCATCCACTATCAGATCAGGACAGGCATCCAATTGGATGCCCACCTGAGTCTGCTAATTAGCTCACACTGCACCAATGTGCTTGGGGGTTGGGGTGGGGTCAGGAACAGGCATCCTGCAGTATCTTCTAATGTATCTGGCCCACACTAGTGCACAGACACCCATATTCATCAGCATCAGTTTAGTTTAGTTTATTCATTTACTAGAGCGCTCTGTTTCATTGCGACTCAAGGCACTGTACAAGTGAAAAAATTTTATATAAGCAATTAAAATACATATAGATACATTATTAAATTAATCAAATCAGCTTAAATCAACTGGAGGGAAAAGCTTCTCTAAATAAAATGTTTTTAGCTCCCTTTTGAAGGCATTAACTAATGGAAACTCTCTGAGCGAACGAGGCAGTGAATTCCACAGGGTCAGTGCCACAAACAAAAATGCCCAGGAACCTGATAACTTCAAATAAACCCTGGGAATCACTTGGATGCCCTTATCAGCTGACCGGAGGGGATGATACTGGCAGTAATGCTGTAGGAGATCTTGCAGATAACCAGGCTCCAGTTCACGCAGGGGCCTTATAGGTCAGCAAACTAACTTTGAAGGTAATCTGCCACCTAACAGAAAGCCAGTGCAGAGAGTGCAGCACAGATTTGAGGTGACATAATCCAAAATGCCAGTCAACAAACTGGCTGCTGCATCCAGCACCAGCTGTAGGCAGTGAAGATCAGCCCCCAATAACCCTAGGCAAAGGGCATTGCAGCAATCAAGCCATGATGTCACGAAAGCATGGAATAGTGATGGCAGATGAAGAGGGGGAAGCAGGTGTTTGATCTTGGCAATGTTTCTAAGATGGTAAAAAGCACTCTGGACCACAGCCAACACCTGAGATTCAAGTGTGAGGCCACAGTCCAGTAAAATGTCAAGATTCTTCACCTTGACAGAGGTGAGCAGCTGGAAGTCTCCAAGCCTATGCCTGGAAACTCGACCAGGTTGCATGCCAGCCCTCGGGTGACCAGATTCCACCACCAGTACTTCTGTCTTATCAAGATTTAGCATATTTATTTATTTTTATGTATTCATTGTTAACAGGGTAAGGTCTACTAGGCACAAGTGCCTGTTTTCAGGGGCAACCCGGAAGCTTCAACCAGTTGGCGCTCATCGAGTCTTGGATTTCAGCAAGGCACTGATTCAAAACCGAGACTGCATCCTGTTGTTTGGGTGCAAAAGACAGGTATAGCTGAGTATCATCAGCATAGCAATGTAAACTCAGCCCATACCATATTATAATGCCCCCTAGTAGTAGTATATACGCTGCAAATAACATGGGGGAAAGAATGGAACCCCGCAGGAACCCACATGGCACGGGCAGTGACGTAGAGGAAAAAGTCCCCAGTATGTGGGCTAAGATCAAACAAAGAGCCAACCCTATCCTAGGTCTCGATGAGTTATTTACTTCTAGAATCTGCCTATTGGGGGATGATTTTTCAAACATCTCAGTCCTTAGATGTAAATACTACTTAGCCCTCATGTCCATGTCGGTTAAAAAACTGGTATGAGGCATTGGATAGACCAGGAGGAAATCACTTACGGAGAGTGGCTTACTGAACTTTTAGCTAACCTTAAAACAGAGAAAACGGTAGCAAGTCTGTTTAACAGATTAGATAAGTTTAAAAAAATGTGGGACCCCATCTATACTCTATGCACTTTATAAACAATATGTATTAAGCTCCTTGGAGACAGATATATCATTCCCCCTCTATTTGTTGTATTTGCTGTGCGGGATGGGTTAGGGAGGGGGATGGAGGTGCAGGGATGGGAGGGAGGAAGGTCAATAGAGGGGGTAGGGGGGAGGACAGTACTATTATGATTCACTGTGCTCATTTATGCACTAACACTGTAACTGTTCTCTGTATGGAAAAAAAACCTTCAATAATATTGACTTGAAAAAAAGAAGAAAAAGTCCCTAGTATCACCCTCTGCATCCAGCCAGTGAGGAAAGAATGGAACCAGTTGAAGACTGTACCAGCAAGTCCACTATATACCCGCAGGTGCTCCCACAGCACCCCAGGGTCCACGGTGTCGAATGCAGCAGAGAGATTGAGGAAGACAAGAATAGAACACTTACCTCCATCCCTCACCACCAGGAGATCATTAAGCACCCAAACCAGGGCAGTCTCAGTACTGTGCCTTTTCCTAAAATCTGACTGGAGAGGATCGTGTATGTCATGAGTTGATATATGGGCCTCCAGTTGAAGAGACATCACCTTCTCAATAACCTTCCCAACAAAGGGAATGTTAGAGACAGGTCTGTATTTCGCTAGGCAGTCTGAGTCTAATGATGATTTCTTCAAGAGTGGTCTCACCATGACCTCCTTCAGGGTCTCCAGGAAGACCCCTCTCACTAAAGAACACCAGACTATCCCAGCCAGGACTAGGCCAATGGAATCAGTGTACCCTATCAGAAGGTGCCTTGGACCCAGATCCAAACTACAGAAGGTAGATTGCAGCTCCTGGATTGCCTTTACGACATCCATGACCATCAACTGGTCAAAGTCAGACCAGACAGACAGAATGCTCATGACCCCTGGCTTACCACTGCATGCCCCAATAGAGGGCGCGGACTGAATCCCTGATCTGATAGAGTTAATCTTATCAGCAAAAAACAGAGCAAACTCATCACACAGATTGTGAAAAAGCTCCAATGGACTGAAGACAGGACAGATAACATAGCCTTTCGATAGTCCGGAAGAACTGAGTTGATCTGGATAGGAACTCTGCCTTCTTTCAGGAGATTGCTGATTGATAGTCTCTATAGTGAGACATCAAAATAAACTTATCCCCTTCAAATCAGGATCTCCGCCAGTGTAGCTCCAACCTTTGACCCACATCTTCAACTCCCTGAGAGTGCCATCAAACCAAGGAGATCTCCAGTTCAAAGTGAGGGTTTGAACATGGACCGGTGCATTGGGAGTCGTGGGCTTCGGCAACAATCATATTATAGGTTGTGAGCAACGCCCCCAGCTCATTGCAAGCACTCATCACACCTGATACGTCAAGGCACTGCCAAACCCTTCCTGTGTCAAATCCCTTAAAAGGTGGTAATGGGTCATCTCCATAGGTGAAGGTCTATAGGGGGAGCTCAAAACAAGAACCTTAAGATATAGTGGTCTGATCAAGCGATCAGTTCCACCACAAGGTCAGTGACCTCAAATCCCAGTGAGAGGACAAGGTCCAGAGAGTGACTTTGTACATGGGTTGCAGAGGTAAACACATGTGTCAGGTCAAATGAATACATTAATTGGAGGAAGTCTTGTCCAAACAGTGAGAGTTCATCATCGATCCAGGCATTGAAGTCGCCCAGAATAATCCATCTGGGTGACTCCAATACCAGCTCAACAATGAAGTCTGTGACTTCCTGACGGAATTCCTTCTCATTTCCCAGAGGATGGTAAATGAGAATGATCCTACAACCTGCCCCTCCAGCTCTCTGAACGGCTACACATTCAAAGGACCTTGTTGTTCCCACTGAGAGAGCCATGAAGTTCAAGTCCAACTTAAAACAAATCACCACACCTCAATCCCTACGATCCTCTTTCTCAGGCAGTGGATCACCAAAAACCCAGCAGGAACCACCGATTCCAATACTGGGCCAGCACTATCATCCAACCAGGACTCGGTGTGCCAAGTCCGGCAGAGTCTCATACCCATCAAAAAAATTTAAGTGATTTGAGAGGGCCATATAAGGTTTCATGTCATGACCCTCACTTCATGTTTAGCCCCTTATCATGACTTCAAAACAGCAGTACAAAGGGTTATGTAGTACAGTCATTTTGTTTTCTTTTTTTGCTGCTGGGTCATTTCCCTCCTCTACTTGACCCTTTCTTTGTCCCTTAGAGTCCTATGCTTTCTTTCTTCCTGAGTTTTGTGTTTTATTGTTTGTTTTTTTCTGCCTCCCATGCTCACTGGTCCCGACTCCTTCGGGCTCCACAGGTTCCCCCCAGCCCCACTGTCCTTACCCAGCCCTCCTCTAGTCCTCAGATCGCAGTCAATCCCCGGGATATCCTGGCGTATCACCGCCAGGCGGGTCCCCCTCCTCCGGGGGGAGAGAGGGGATACCCCAGCACACACTACCAGGGACCGGGGATGCTGCTGAAGAACAGGAGGCCCTGGGAAGGCACTGGAGGCTTTCAGGAAACAGGGAGCCATCATCCAGCAGCCAGCAAGCAATTTTTCCCTTTTTCTATTGGGGGCAGCTTAGTGACATCACGGCATATGCCGACGTCCGGTACTCCCCCAGTTAGTATTTGGGCTGTGTGTCCTGTGATACTCCCAGCCTCCACTAGGAGCCAGCAGGCGCTGGACCAGTCCCCTCCCCTCCCCTGGAAAAGGAGAGCTGTCCATGGGATGCTCAATCCTTCTCCCCTTGGCAGGCCCTCCAGCGACCCAGGCTCATTCCCAAACCCGGGTTGCTGGTGTCGCAAGTAGAAATCCAACTGCTGTGCAGCGGGCCGGCCCGCATTTTGTGTTTTAATGAAAAAAATAGATTATGGATAAAACAACAGATTCTGCTACATGAAGCAAAAAAAAGACTTCTGCAACAGAAATCAATTATTTTTACTCTAATTGTGAACCCTATATACATAAAAGTTATTTCTGAACACTTAAGGCCCTGGTACTGACCAAATAAAAGCTGTCAGTACTCAATGGAAAGAAAGAAACCAAAGCCAGACACTTTTTAGGTGCTACAGTATGTGAAAATAAGTTCTGAGTACCTGTGGAGCAAAAAAAAACATTGTTAGTTGCAGAACAAATTAATACTTGCATAAGGTGTAGATAATGGTTGGCTAGGACACATGGACATTTTTGCCTCAGTTGAGGACTAGACTACTTATGTAGATTGGCTAAAAGAGTACCTTATGTCCAACCATATCTGAAGAAATAAAGTTTGAAATGATACTATGTGTAATGGGAGCAAACGTGTACAATTCAATATATAACCTGACAGCACCAGTTAAGCCATATAATAGCACATATGCCCACATTTTGGGGGCCCTACTCAATTACTTGTCATCAAAGCCACTCAAAGTAGCAGAGTGATTCTATTTCCACAAACACAACCAATTAAAGAATGAATCAACTGCAGAATATGTAGCAGAGTTACAGAAATTGTCTGAACTTTGCCTGGCTGAAGATGAACTGGGTAATGCTCTGAGGGGTCGCCTAGTTTATGGATTGCATAGTGAAAGTAATCAGAGGCATTTCCTTGCAGAGGCAAATTTAACCATAAAGTGAGTTATGGGGATAACTGTTATTTGAAACTGCTGCTAAGGATGCTGTTGATCTTGAATTGCAGACTAACGCAGACATAGACTGTAACATGCATACGATAGCTGTAAAACCTACAGGGAGACCCATACTGAGTGAGCTGTGGCAAGCTAGATCATGACCCAGAAAATTGCTGTTTTAAAGACATACAGTGCAGGAACTGCAGCAAGAAAGTCATTCAGAAAATGTGCCACTGGCTGGGGACCAGCTAAGATTCCTGGAAAGCAATAAGATAAGGAGCCCCAGTGCACATGGTACATACTGATGGAGGTGACCTTGCTGAGGAAGGCACAGCATGTTTGAAAATCTTCAGTTTAAAAAAAAAAAGATGACAGAAGTGTAGTATAGATCATGCCACAAGTAGAAGGGAAGCCACTGTGAATGGAGTTTACTACTGAGTCTGCAGTACCTGTTGTTACAAATAAAGAATATGAAGAATTGTTGCATATACATGTAGTTACATTTCTTGCAGCATCAGTGACATTAAACACAAACACACACACACACAGGATAAAATATATCTCCAAAAAGGATAGCATCAGTGAAGGTAGCCTATATAAAACAACACCACGTGTACTGAAAATGTACAGTTTCCCTGCATGACAAGTAAGGATTAAGCCACAAGAAAGGATGGGTCTACTGTGGAATTAATCTATGGTTGGAGGGGTTGGCACACAAGGCCGAGTGTGTCCAACCACAGATTAATTCCACTGTTGACCCATTCTTTCGAGTGGCTTAATCCACTTGTATCATGGCAATGATTGTATGACTAATAGTCTCTGAATAAATGAGTGCAGTCACACTGATTCACTTTCACAATGTTGTATGTTAAGTTGTTAAACATGGTGTACATATACTTCAAAATAATTGGAACACACCTATCGAAAATATCATGCCTGCTATTTCACTTTTGTTAAAATAACTTTCATTACAAGCTTTAAGCTTTCTAACATCAAAACATATTTTGCAACTTTTCAAAAACTTGTAATTCACTTTCTAGTCTAGGTGCTTTGATTTTCCTTTGTGTGTATTACAAGATATGGGCTACACTGCATGATGGGAGTGTGCTATGGTACATCTTAGTTTTCTTCCTGCAGTTCCTTTTCGGACCAATAGGTGGCTGTCAAACAATCCTAGCAGCACAAGCACCGTTTCTCCAAATGTACTGAATTAAGCCAATCTGAAAAACACTTTAATGAACAACTACTATTTTGTGGAATATTAATTTCACTTTTTTCCTCTTTAAACTATCTAACTCAGCAGGACATAGAACAACATAATGTTTACTGCTTTCATGTTTCAAATACTTGTTTTGACTGGTATTGTTAGTCTGTTTCTTTGATTTCTTTTTGTTTCTCTCAATTTATATTTCTTTTCACCCATAGAAGTAGCCTCTCTCTTTGATTTTGCTTTGTTTATCTCACTGTCTGTTATTTTTGCTTTCAGTTATAGAAGCTGCATGCTCATCTTTACCACTGTGTATTCACCAAGAAAAGGCTAGGACGGATAATGTTATTCAGTCATCCACAATACATTGCACTCAAAGTTGTTTAGAAAGCAGTAGATCAGAAGGGATGGTAACAGTATGTAAATGTTCACTTGTAAAGAAATATTGTTGCAGCATAATTAACAGTATATGTGGAGTTTAAATGTACAATCTTTAGTAACTCATGAACTTCTGTGGCAGTTACAACATAGAACAATCTTGAAAATGTCAAAATTCCTGCGCCAGGAAAAAACTTAACAAAAATAAGCTGGGAGAACTACAAACTAGTTGCATATTTAGTTCACTTGTATGCTACTTTTTGTCTGCAGTGGATTGCCAATGGTTGCTGATGTACCACATGACATACTTTACCGAATGAAACGGCTTCTTTTGTGTTTCTCTTTTAATGCCATGTTAAAAAAAGGGGTTTAAGTCCCATTGAAATAGTAGTGTTCCCTGCAGTAACTCCACTGCAGAATTCTGCAGACTTGGCCTTCATCCTGGTGAGCTTTGAATGCATGCCTACTAGTGGCCCAGCATTGTTCGAATGGGAAGACTATGGGCAAGCAAACTGGAATGGGATGCTATACTGTACATGTTTTACAAACAGCTGTATCAAAAAGCCTACTTGCAGTTTAGAAGCAGCTCTTTGGAATGCTAGAACAAGCTGCAGAAGTGTTACTGGAAAGGACTGGCACACTGAGGCACACTTAAAGCAAAGGCTGTGCTTGAAAAGGATGACTCAGCACAGTTTCAGAGTTCAGACAGTACCCTATGCATGAAGATCTAAAGTAGCAGCAAAGCTTGCAAGACTGGAGGAATGGACACATTTCACAAATGTAGATTGGTCTGAACAAGCAAACCCTGTAGTCCCAGATGTGAAAAAGAATGGAGTAGTCCACATCAGTGGTGACTTTAAAGCACAGCATTGGCTAGTCACTATGTAGTTTTGTTTTTTCAGTAATAACATTTTCTGGCAAAAACATCAATATACACATTTTTCCTTTTGCGTTCCATCATTCCTGAGTACAACACAGGATCTGAAGATTTTTAAAAGTTCCAAGGCCTGTGCCATGCGACCATAAAAAATATATATATCTTTGCACAGTGTTGTGCTGCTTACAATCAGAAACATGTGGTATCACCATCCTAATACATCTGCAGTATGCAATCTCAATCTAGATTTGAAAAAATTGCTTGTGGCAGCCATCTTCAACAGCTTGTCCCATAAAATAAAAAAATTGCCATGAAAGATGCTTAATGAATATCTGAGAATAATAAAAATACACCGAGAATGAATCTAAGCACGTCAACAATGCACTACTGACACAAGAAATTATATAATGCAAAGTTTTGCTATTTAATGAGAACTGCTGCTTTAATGTCACAACTAACGTGGTGCAACAAACTGACCAATATCCATTGCCCTGGATTTATTATATATTTATATGAACATACCAAATAGCCAGCACAAAAAGACCTTCTGATCCACCTAGTCTACTTGAGTTTGCAGACCCCCCCAGAATCTACAGAGGATCAGTTTCTACGCAATCCACTCTCCTTCTGACTTCCACACCTCCATGCAGTTTTCCTTTTACCCTGTCCTAGTCCCTCTTGAAGCTATTTATTTATTTATTTATTTCAGATTTCGGAAAGAATACCTTTGAGTCAAAGACTCCTTTACAAAGGTTCCACGTCACATAGATTAGGTACAGACAAGCATTACAATGATTGTTACAGAGTAAAAATTCAGTTTATTACAAGGAACAGTGAAGCTAACATTCAGGTACTAGAGCAGTTTAAGACAGTTAAAAAACATGATGCATAACAACCCCAGGAAGACCAGAATTAAGAACTATGAGTAGGAGGCAGGCCGGAGGCCATTGTCAGTGGTAAAGGGAAGGGAGGGGCCAGGTTCAGTTACAATCGCAGTCACTTGTGGACAGGAGGTAGGCCCTAAGGTGAGTTTTAAATTGACCAATTCTTTGTTCATAAACCAAGGAGGAGGGTAGGTTGTTCATCTACAAGGGGGCCCTATAGCTGAAGGATCTTTGGAATTGAGTGGTTCGACAGGAAGTAATAGAGAAGAGATGGGTGTCTGAGCTACGGGTGTGTTTAACTTTGAAGTCCGGGGTGATTAAAAGGGCGAGGACCGAGAGGAAGAGGCCTAAGGTGATTTTTTTGCCAGAATGCAGGTGTGGAATCTGATTCTGTTGTCAAGGTTAAGCCAATTGGTGTCCTTATATAGAGAACAGGTATGGGTGAGTCTATCACACCCCAGGACAAGATGACAGGCCTTGTTTAGGACAAGTCGAAGTCTACCGAGGGCTGAGGTGCTTGCCCCTCCAAAAATCAGTAAGACGTACTCAAGCAGAGAGAGAGGAGACAGCAAGCCTAAGGGCATCAGGGGTAAGGAAATGTTTGAAGCAATGCAAAAGCCCTAGCCTTATAGTTAGGGCCTTAGATAGTTGGTGAATATGCTCATGATAGTTAAGGCCAGTGTCCAAGGTGATGCCCAGATATTTAAAGGAATCCACTAGTTCCAAGGGAGTCTGGGTTGCCATTAGTATTTGAGGGAAAAGCCCCGTCCTGGCATTCTGTAGATGTGCGAATAGCATAACTTTGTTTTTTTTTATAGTTAATAATAAAGCGTTGTGAGGAGAACCAGCTTTCAGTAGAGTTGAAGGAGGACTGGAGAGACTGGTGAAGTTGAAGGGGGTCTGTGCTGGAGCAGAAGATGACAGCATCATCTGCATATAGTAATAGGTTGGAGGGGCAGGATTCGGGGAGGGAGTTTAAGAAGAGGCTGAATAAAAGAGGAGCCAAAATGGACCCTTGTGCGACACCTGAGAGGACAGGAGATTTGATGGATAGGGCATTGCCAATTTTGACCCGTAGGGTCTGGTTCAAGAAGTAATCAGAGAACCATCCCACGGCTTCCTGAGAGAGACCCAGGTTGATCAAGGAGGTTTGGAGAAGAGAATGGTGGATGGTATTAAAAGCCTTTGTGAGGTCTATGAAGATCGCACCCGTGATGTGATATTTACAGTCTTCAGGGAGGCAATGTCCTTCAGCAACTCACTCCACTTTACCACCACCCTTTCAGTGAAAAAGTGCCTCCTCATTTCCTTCTCGAAGTGACCTTGTACCAGTTTGAGACAGTGCCCCCTAGTGGTCCTGCTTCAACTAAGGTTGACTAGACCCTCAGAGTCCACTTTATTGAAACCCTTAAGATATTTCAAGGTATGCAACATGTCAGCCCTGTTCTTTCTATCCCCCAGTGAGTGTATGTTGAGATCTCTGATCCTCTCTTGTTAGGGCCTTCTTTGTTGTCACTATACAGTCTTGGTGACCCTTTTTTCCACTGGCTCCAGTAAAATGATGTCTTTCTTTAGGTAGGGACTCTAATACTGCACACAGTACTGCAGATGTGGCCTAAACAGTGACCTGTGCAGTGGCAGGATGACGTCCTCCTACCTACTGGTTATACCCTATACCCTTGGCAGTAGTTCTTGGAAACTCAGTGGGCAGATTAGATGGACCACTGGTCTCCTTCTGCCAACATTTTCTATGTTTCTACATCCTATCATCCAATTTGTTTTGTCAGCTGCTGTCTTGTAGTGTACCAACAGCTTCATATCACTTGTGATGATCACACCCACGTCTTTCTCCTCCACTAACTTGGTGACCTGCACACACACACACACACACACACACACACACACACACACACACACACACACACACACACACAGCCAATATGTGGTCTCTGGATTCTTCACCCCTAAGTGCATCACCTTACCCTTTTTCGGCATTGAAACACAGCTGACAAATACCTGACCATCTCTCTCTTGTTTAGCCAGGCACTCCCTAATGTCCTGTCTTTCTTTCTCTGTATCCACTTTCCATGGAAGCTTTGTGTCATCTGCAAAAAGGCATACTATATTTTGCCTTTTACCCCATCTGCAATATCGCTAATGAAGATATTGAATAATATTGGGCCAAACACCAAGCCCTGTGGGACCCCAGTAGTGATTGACCTAGCATCTGAGATTTCCCCCACGACCACCAACTTCTGATTTATATCTTGTGGTCAGTGTTTCAACCACCTAGGCAGTTTTGCCCCAATCCACAAATCCTCCATCTTCTTAATCAGTCTCCTGTAGGGAACAGAATCAAAGGCTTTGCTGAAATCTAGATACAGTATGCCCACTGCTTTGCCTTTTTACTCTGTCCTTGATACCCAATTAAAGAAATCAATTAGCTTGGTCACGAATGACTCCCCTGACACAAACCCATGCTGTTTATCATAATGGAGGCCATTATATTCTAGAAAGTTAACAAGTCTTTCCTTCTTTCCTTCCTCCCTTAATCTCTATAATCCTGGGCAGCCTATTTCTCATGTCAGTTAGCATTCCTTTAGGGCAAACATCCCCCACCTCCCCTCTCATCAATTAGCTTCTAAGGGGGCCTCATTCTATTAGGCTACCCTATTTTCCTCTCTACTATGTGTCTTATACCCTTCTTCCCACTGCCCTTCTCTATGTTCCTTTTTCATCTCCTCACTCATACTCTATAAGCTATAACCTGTATACACTGCACTTTAAATGCCTATATTTGCACTTGCTGTACAAGTCTGATTCATCCAAGCACTGAGTTTGTATGTTGTAATTGCCCGTACTGATATCTACTTTTGTATGAAGTGTTGTCTACTGTAAGCAAAAGTGTCCTCTGTTTCCAGGACCATCTTGAAAATGAGCTTGCTCAATGATGAAACTACCTGGTAAAATAAAGTTTGATTGATTGATTGATTGATTGGTCTCTATGAGTTTTTCCACTATAAAGGTCAGACTAGCCAGCTAATAATTAGCAGGGTCATCCCTCATCCAACTCTTATGTAGCATTAGAAAATGGGCTTGAAAAATAAAGCATGCTGATTGGCTAATCCATGGTCCAGCATGCATTTATTTTTCAGTAGAACCTGGTAGATAACAAGTGCCAACCCATTCAGCCAGTCACATATCATTCTGCCCAGCCTGCTTTTCCATTGGCTGAAAACACCTGTTTGAATTGCAAATCTCCGCCATTTTTTTCTCTCGCTTAGCCAGAGCTACAACCCCCGCCAAAAAAAAACTGCCACAGCCTGTGCCACAGCCTCATTTTTAGTACTAGCCAGAAGAAAACATTTTTCTTTTGTTTTAATATCATTATGAAATCGGTTGCACATAGTGTGCTTACCTCTGAGTGCAAATATAGACAGCTGAAAGGTTGGCACCTCCACTGCAGCCATCACTTGATCCTGGGTCCTGCTCATGGTACATCCTGCCACTGTATTATTCTACACATCTTTGAATCACACTACCATGAAAATAAATGACAAAAAGGAAAAACAAAAAAATTGGAGAACACAACTCAGAGAGGGAAGGGGATTCAACTAACCGTTAAGAAGTATGCTGCTCTGCGACCCTCTCTTTACTTCTGGGTCATGCAGTAAGCTTCTGGCAATGTTTCTGCACTAGGGTCATGCTATTCTCATTATTTTTTTTTATTTGCTTGATTCTCTTTCCCTCCGGTCAAGGCCCAAGGGGGCATCTCTGAGGCATCCTGCCTGTTTCTGCCTGCCTGAGGTCCCCCTAAACCTGTGCCTCCTCTCTCCCCCACCCCTCCCACAGCCAGCACCCCCAGCTTAACATCTCCAGGGTGGGGCCACCCCTCCTCATTGGGTGCTCTCACATATTTAGATTCTGGCTGAGGGAGTGGGCCCTGGGTGGAGGACCTGGAAGGCCAGGCAGGGTGGATCTGGTGGTGGGCATGGGGGTCAGGTGCCATCGCCTCCCCCTCAGAGCTGGGTTTTTCCTTGTTCTTGGTGCCCCTCCCACTGTGTGCAGCACCCATGATGCTCTGATGCAAGGCAACCCTGCCAGCATCATCCATGCTGCATGATGTGCAGCTGACGTGCTACAGAGACCCGATATCCACTGGGAGCCGCTGACATGCCGAGCTATCCCCTACCCAGCCCTTGGGGGAGGAGAGCAGCCCAGGGGGCACTCAATCCTCACCCTGTCCCTGCCAATCCCTGGTGCCCGAGCTTGCTCCCGAACTCAGTTGCAGGTGTGGCGCGAGGTGTAGCGTCCAGCGCCTCAACCCTCAGCGCCACCGGGCTGGCTCTGCTGTTCTCATTATTCCCCCATTTACTCTGTTCTTTTCATAGAAACATAGAAGTTTATGGCAGATAAGGACTTCAGGGGCCCATACAGTCTGCCCATTTTATTCTACCTTATGAATGTGCCATAGGCCTTTACTCTGTCAATGGCCTATCTATTTATACTCATCTGTATTGCTCCCTTATGTCTATCCCATGCCTTTTTGAAGCCCTGCACTGTATTTATATCCACCACTTCCTGAAGTACGCTGTTCTATGTATCCACCACCCTTTCTGTGAAAAAGAACTTCCTCACATTACCCCTTAATTGGCCTCCCTCTAATCTCATACTGTGTATTCTTGCCCTGCTATTTTACTTATATTGAAACATGTTAGGCTCTTTCACCTTGTTAATGCCCTTAAGATGTTTGAATGTTTTGCTCATATCACCTTTCTCCCTCCTTTGATCTAGGGTATACATATTGAGCTCCGGTAATCTGTCTTCATATGTTTTCTGAAGCAGTCCCTGCACCATTTTGGTTGACCTTCTCTGGACTGCTTCCATTTTGTTGATGTCCTTGTGCAGGTGTGGCCTCCAGTACTGCACACAGTACTCTAGATGGGGCCTAACCAGTGTCTTGTAAAGAAAGATTATTACCTTCCTCTTATGGCTTGTGATACCCCTACTAATACACTCCAACATCCCTCTAGCCTTACCTACTGCTTTAGTGGTCTGCTTGGATGATTTCAGGTCATCTGTGATGATGATGCCCAAGTCTCTTTCTTCCCTTGTGATTGCCAGCAACTCCCCTCCCAATCCATAGGTGGTTTCAGGGTTTCTCTTCCCCATGTGCATGATCTTGCACTTCTTTGCATTAAACCCCAATTGCCACAGTTACCACTCTTCCGACCATTTTGCCAGTTTATCCAGATATCTTCTCATTCTGCCCACCCCGTCTGGATCATCTACTCTATTGTAGATGTTGGTGTCATCTGCAAACAAACAAACTTTTCCCACCAGTCCTTCTGCAATGTCACTGATGAAGACTGGAAAAAAGATTCAGCATTTTTTTAATGTACTACCATTTTTTTTGTTATTTATTTTCCTGGTAGCATGATTGCCACATGTTTACTCTAATGCAGTGGGCAGATGTACTGCAAGTGGGACCAGGGATCAGGTGACGGTTGCAGTGGAGTTGCTGACCTGGCAGCTGTTTGAGTTTGTGGTCAAAGGTAAGCACACTCTGTGCTACTAATTTCATAATGATATTAAAACAAAGAAAAAAAGTTTTCTTCTGGCAAATAGTAAAAAATTAGTATGTGGCACAGGTTGTGAAGCAATTAATATGTGGCACAGGTTGTGAAGCAGCTGTCAAACACAGTAATTAAATGCAGGTGGAGGAGCTATTTCATTACAAAACTTATTTAAAACTAATTTTTAATTGACGTTTTTTAATTAAACTTATTTTCTTTTACAGTGCCAATTTTCTAAGCCCAATAATACCCTCCAGCATGGGCAGTATTGTGTTATACCAGACCGTCCAGGGCTAGAAGTCCCTCTGCCTGTGGTATCAGGCCTCATTATACCCCTGGGCAGTCCAGTACAGCTCAATACTGCCCACCCTGTTGGGTATTATTGCTTATGTACCAAATATGCTGCTCTGCAGTCCTGGGCTACGACACCTGTTTCAAGAAAGGTGTTAAACAGATCTGCCTGGAGACCTGACAATACATCCACTAATTCCCTCAGAACCCTAGGGTGTATGCCATGTGGTCCAGGGGCCTTTCCCACCCTATCAATTTCAATCTCCCCAACTGTGACTCCTCATGCCCTCCTCTTCTTCCCATGGAGGACAGGACCAACCTTTTTCTTTGCGAAGACTGAACAAAAGCACGCATTAAGTACCTCCACCTTTTTCACACTGCCCTCTACCCACTCCTCCTTCTTCTCCTCCTCCTTCAGCCTGATTATCTTATCCTTGGGGTCCTTTTTCTCTCTGTGATGTACTGAAAGAAGGCCTTCTTTTCCATTTTCACCCCTCATCCATCTGCAGTTCTTTCTTTGGTTTGGCCAATAGAATTATCCAGCAAACTGCTTTTGCTTTGTTGCTGTATTCCCCTCTGTCCTCCTCTTTCCTGGTGTTTGTACCTTTTGAAGGCTGCCCTCTTGCTCTTTGCCACCTGAGCAACCCCCTTGTCAAACCAGCTAGACTTCCTTGCTCTGGCTGTTTTGCTCTTCATTTTGGTGCACACTTATTAGTGGTTTCCACTAGCCCTTCCTTGATGATGGTCCATTTCTGATCCACCCCATTCCATTCCTGATTCCAGTGAGGTGACTTTCCAGATTTCCCACCATCTTTTCATAGCCTGCCTTGTTAAAGTCCAACACCCTTGACTTAGCTCAGATCCTCTCTTTGCCCATGTCCAGGTAAAATCATATCATGTTGTGGTCACTTCCTCCAACTGGTGCTTCTGCTCTTACCTCCTGGACATGCACACCATTCATCAGAATCAGATCCAGTATAGCCCTCTCCCTGAAGGGGTTGCAGGACAAACTGCATCAGAAATCCACTCTGGAATGCCTCCAGCAGCAACTGATTCCTCATACAGGTGGCAGCCGAGGTCTTCCAATCCACTGTAGATAAACTAAAGTACCCCATGACCACTGCATCATCCTTAGCTTGGATTGCTAGCAGGAGAAATACAATTTTCTAAAACTGATTTAGCTCAAGCATATGTACAGGTAGAGGTAGAAGACAGTTTGAAAAAGTTTCTTATGATAAACACCTATAAAGGACTGTTGCAGTATAACTGCCTTGTGTTCTGGGTAGCATATGCTCCAGGAGTTTAACAACTGGCTACAGACCAAGTACTACAGAAGATACCTGGGGCACATAGTGTAGCTGTTTTGACAATATGTTAGTGACAAGTGCTCATGAGAATCTGAACAAAGTACTAGCATGACTGTCTCTGTATGGTATAAAAACAATTAGTGGTAAATAAGAGTTCTTTCAGAAACTGTTGATGTACAGTACCGTGCCCACAGGATTGATGAACATGAACAGTATAAGGCACAGGGCATGGTAGACACAATTCTGAAAGTATCAAATCCACAGAATGCTTTAACAACTATGTTCCTTTCTGGGACTAGTTATTTACTATCACAAGTTCATACCAAGTGCAGCAGTGGTTTTATACCCCTTTAATGCACTCCTGCAGAGTGACTGGAAGTGGCACTGGTCAGCAGAATGTGAAAAAACAGAATCAAATATTTGATACACTCTAACAAGCTATTCACTCACTATGATGCATTGTTACCTCTAACATTATCTTGTGATGTTCACCATTTGACACTAGAGGTTGGCAAAATTAACAAATTCTGAATTCACTGAATTTTTGCAAAATTCCATGAATGTTCGGGAAATTTCATGACATTTTGGGGAATTTTCAGAAATTCTTTCATTGGTCATAACTCGGTCTTTGTTAAAGATAGGCATCTGAAGTTTGACATGCATATTGTCTATGACCAGCCCTAAAAGCTTATAAGCTTCATGGCATTTGGATGAAGGGTGGGGAAATTATAAGTGCTCAAAGTCTAGCAATTTAATATTCATGTGAAAAGTTCTGAAAATATTTCTTTGCTTAGAACTTAGTCACATTTGGTGCTAGATAATCGAAAAATTAGATGCATACTTTCTTGGAAAAATCATAGAAAATGTAAAATAGTGATTGTAAATTTAGCTATGACCTGCCTCTTAACAGGACTTCAAGGGACTCATTTCCAAACCCGGGTCATCAGCATGGCAGCATGACGTTCTAATGCTGGAACATGGTGATTACCTTAAAGCCTAACATTTAGGGTCAATGAATCTAACAACACTGGTGCTATTCTGTTCTCTAGCTTTAACTTATAGGGGCTTAAAATTCAGCAGTTTATGTAATTGCAAAATGTAATTTTTGAAATTTCTGAAAGTTCAGAGGCTTATACCTCAGTCACCTTTAAAGCTAGACATCTGAAACTTTGCACACATATGTATGGGCATAGGTAATATCACAATACCAAATTTGGTGCAATTTGGACAAATGCTTTTAGTTCACATACAGTAGTTGTTGACTGCAATTTTAAAATTTCCAGATGTTTGGTGGCTCATAAATCAGTCACTTCTAATGTTAGAGATCTGCTACCTGGAACAGTTCTGTATGGGCACTACGATGGTCAACATTTCAAATTTGGTGCAATTGAGACAAATTGTTTTTTTAATTAGTTGGAAATAACTGAAACAACGATTTTGTCAAAATTACATGACACTTTCATTGAAATTCCAAGAAATTTCACAGAAGCAAAATCAGCATTTTGCCAGAATCCTGCTGGAAGAAGAAAAAATTCACCCATCTCTATTTTGGCACTGGAGCTGTGTTGTTGCACATTAATGGCCGCAGTGAGCATTCTATTGCCTTTGAATTTCAGTCCTTGTGTGTTTTATTATGTACAGGCTGATTAAGAGGCATGTGGTTTGATCTGATGATAAAATAGTTTAACCAGTACCCACATAGTGGGAACCGTATTCTAGTAACAGATCACCAGTCTCTAATCTCCATCTTTTACTCCAGGAAAGGGGTGCCAAAAATAAGCAGCAGCATGACTAAAGAGTTGTTCTTTATTCCTCTTAGCACACACATACAGTATAACATCAAACTTAAAAGGTATGAAACAATATGGGCATGCAGATGCTTTGCCTTAGCTTTCCATGGAGGTGTGGCAGAGTAAAGCTACTGTTAACTGAATCCAGCTGATGTACTTTTTATGTTCCATTTGGAATCTTTTCCAGTCACACATGCACTGTTGCAATGAGAGACAGAAATAAAACTTGTATTGTCAAGATTGTATAAGGTAAACATGCAGAGACAGCCAATGCAAGCTGTTCCGTTTCTAATTGTTTTTGATACATATAAAAACAACTGGCAGTATGTCAAGGTGTGTGGAATATGTGTGGTAAAATCTCCAAAACTGCATTTCAAGGTTTTGGAAGCAATGCATGAGGCTTATTTAGGAGCAGTGAAGATGAAGTCCATCACTCATAGTTATGCGGTAACCTAAACTGACAATAAATAGACAGTAAATAGAAGAGGTGGTCAAACATTTTTCAGGTAGCTCACAAACACAGCATGTGCCAAGAGCAACCTCTTTGCACCCATGGAGATGAGTGGCCCACTACTCCATGGCAGCCATGTGTGATTTTAGAATAAATGTTTGTTTCTTTTGATTGCATTTTAATAGACTTGATGATAAGAGGTGTACCAATAATAGAAAAAGAAATAATTACAAGAAGAAGACCCAACATTTCATTCACTTAGCTCTAGGACCTGTATAGTACCCACTATATATGATTCAAAAGTACACAGTGTATAGATATTATACTGTACATTCATATATGCTGAGGATAAAAAAGTTAAAATTCATAATTCATTTGGCATATTTACTCACAGTGGTGGGCCCACTAGTTTCAAAGGCATTAATATAAATCTTATAAATTTATAATATTAACAAACTGGAGGTGCTCACACACTGATTATAATTAAACAAACCATGTATAGTAATACAACGATTATGTTTTGTACTTTAGGAACCACAATTTGTTCTGATGAGCTGGTATATTGTCAGCCACAATATGTCAACTTTTGCTATGCAGTGGATGGATATAAATAAAATACAAACAAGCAACAAAAATAGGAGTTGATCCTTTATCCTTTATCCTTCATTTCTATGGCATTTCTGTGAAGGATTCTCCCACATAAGAATACCTAAAATAGTGTACACAAGGGAATCCTGAATGTCTCTCATGCAGCAGGAAATTCATGTTGAATATACAAGCCTGTTCCGTAGCATGGTGTTTCTAGTTGCAGTGGCTATGCACTCTTAATGGCCCATTCTGTGTAAAAACTACAAAGGCTGATAAAACCATTGAGAATCTACAAACAGTTTTTGTAAAGAATGAGGTTTGTCAACAGATTTTCAGTGTTAATGAAACTCAGTTTACATCAAAGGATCTAAAAATGTTTGTGAAAGTAATGTAAATTAAGCATAGTACTTTAGCTCCATACCACCCTGCCACAAATGGTTTGGTGGAAAAATTAATTCAGACTTTTTAAACAGCCTATATGAGTGATGGGGGAGAAGAAGTATAGTTACATAAGAAGACAGCAAATGTTTCACTGGCCTATTATAATTATATGTATGCTACAACTAAGCAGACCCGAGCAATGTTGTTTATGGAATGAAGTCTGTGATCATGGCTAGATCTACTCAGATCAAACCTGCACCAAGTCGTGCAGAACAAGCAGCTCGACCAAATATCAAAATGGCAAGCTCCACTGCATACCTTTTCTGTTGCACAAGTTGTGTTGCCAAAGGACTATCAAATGTGAAACCTGATGGCCAGGAACCAATAAATCTGACACTGGTCCTCTACACCACACAGTGGAAGTAGAGCCAGATGTGATATGCTGCAGACACATTTATCAGCTGTTAGGAGCAAGTCCATGAGAATCAATGCTTGAAACACTTGTACCAAAACCTACTACATCAAGCACAATGCCAGTGCCTGCAGAATCAGCACCAGTGCAGGTTCTAGAGTTGAGTCTTAGGAATTCTACAGAACTGCTGAAAAAAATTATAGTGTACAGTGGAATGTTGTTTTGTATATAATTCCATCCCTTCAAAATGCTGTTCTACTACAGTTCCAATGTCATGGAATGCTGTTCTACCCTACTGTGGTAGGACAGCATTCTAGCACCTCTAAAGACTGCATGAGTCAGTTTCATTTTGAAAGCAAAAGAACTCACAAAACACATTTTTTACACAGTACTATACACTATAAAAAATACAGGAAGTGCAACTCTATGCACAACCAGTGTGTTTTGCCACCTTGGGATTCTGATTCCCATGGACCTCTCAAGCTTCGCTCTCGAGGTCAGAGGGAATCAGAATCCCACTGTGGCAGAACACACTGGTTCTGCATAGTTGCCCATCCAGTATTCTCTATATCAGAACCTGCCAGTGTGACTCCTGAAAGGCAGCCTAGACTACCTCAGAAACTTGACCTAAGATTTAAACTGTCGGACTTTAACCTTAAATCTTGGGTCATTACAGTATATCCCTACAGTATTAATAACATTTTTATTTTTATTTTTACCCCATAATAGCAAGTGTGGTTGGATCATTGTCACTTATTTGTACTGGTGCTCCACTAGTAGGTGTATGTGAGTTATGTCATAAAGAGTGTATCTCAATGGTATGATCCTGACCTGACAACCTATTGTTGTGCCTCCTGTATTAGTTAGCAAAGAAGCATGGCTCACTAGTCCTGGTGTTTGCATGTGTCTTTAAAGGTATTGTTGTGTATCAGCACTCTCCCTCAGATAAGGGGCACTACCTATCTCTCACCTAATGACTTTATAGAGAGACAGGGAAATGGGTATGTAACAGTGTTGCTCAGAATGCACTGAATGGAATCAGACACACTGTATTCTGAGCTTTTTTCAGTATTTGGTATTTCAGTGTTTAAATACCAAAAATCTGAATTCCAGACCCTTCTGGGATGCAGATAAGGAATCAAAATCCAGTTCTGAATTTGCATCCATTTACAGCCTAATCTATCTTTTAACAACCTTCCCCCAACTGGTAAAATGTTCGTAGAGGGCCAGACAAAAGCCTTCCCAGTCCCCTTAAGCACAGCATGCATCAGTCAGTCATCTGTAGTTAGTGCTGTAGTGGGCTTGACAGCAGCATGTATGTTGGGTCCTGTGGATGGAGCCAGATGGACACTGGACTAGGACAGGAGGACACAGTGTGGACTATGTGTTATTATTACATCTGATCACAACACTGCCCCACCCCCCAATCCCAAGCAAGAAATCAGCAGTGCAGTTAGACAAGTAGTGGCACACAAGTCGCAGCCACCCCCCTGATCCCTTATTGACCCCTGATCCTCGACCCCAGGAACCCCTGGCAAATGATGAGTGATACTTTGTGTCTTTCTAAATCTTCTTCCAGTAGTTAGTCACCTCTGGTGCCTATATGTTTGTTCCTCCTTCAACCACTTGACCCCCAACCTGACTTCCCCCTCTTTTTAACTCAGCATCCCTCCCATTCCTTCTCTTCTAGCCCCAAGTTGTGGCCCACTGACAGCAGGTCCTGAATTTCAGAATGGGACAATCAGCGCAAGCATCTGCAAATGCTTGTCTGCAACCCAGGGCTTCCTCTCAGTTGGTTATAACTTGAAGACATGCCAGAAGGAATGGGAGGGATACTAGGTAAAAAAAGAGGATGAAGCTAGATAGTGAGTTGAGTAAATTGGTCTAGGGAGAAACATATTAGGCTTGGCACTAGCATTTGTAACTAGAACAGGAAGAGAAGATCAAGACACTGCAGAGAGTGTCATTCTCATTCAGCAATTACCAGGTCAGATGGTCGGGGTCCTCCTTTTTGGAGTAGGGACTGGGGGTTATAAAATGATTTGTGGGAGAGAGGGTGAGGGACTGTTACTTGTGTGCCTGCCACTACCTGCTTGACCACAGCCAATTTCTTGCTTGACATGGGGTTGGGAGGGTTGGTGTGTTCAAACATTTCATTAAGTCCATCCATTCCATGCCACGAGTACATGTTGATGTTGCTGCCTCCTGCCAGTGCCACTAACTACAGATAACACTGACTCATGGTGCACTTAAGGTAAGTAGATGGGGGTGATTAGGGATGGGAAAGGGCTTTTCTTCAGGACCTTGTTGTTACATTTGGTATTCACAGTCAGATATAGAATCCAGCTCCAGTGCCTTACATGATTTTGGAAAGAATTGGATACAGAACTGGATGTTTCAATTATCTGACAAATTACCAATGGATCAGAATCAGTAGCTTCAGAGCATCTGTAGTATGTCACTGAACTCAAACTCAGGTTGTGAGTATTAATGGGCATAGCTCAAAGGAGAGCAGGGTCACAAGCAGAGTACAATAGGGTTCATTAGTAGGATTGATTCATTCTATTCAGAATTAATTAATTAGGGTTTTTCTGATGGGGAAATGTGGACAGAAAATACTGCCTGTTTTGAGCTATTTCCTGAGGGGTGAGGGGACATGCATATCAGACCTTACTTCAGGCTTAACTAAATTAGTGTTTAAAGTACACTAATGGCACCATCCTGGGTGGGCATGTAGGGATCTGTGAAGAGCAATAACAATTCTAAGTATCCAGAAATGGGCAAATACTTAAGCTATAACATTTAATACAGAGAAGTGCACTGTCATGCACCTTGGAAAGAATAATATGCACTTACAACATACTCTACAGGATCTCAATTTTTGGACATCTATAGCCAAAAAAGATTTAGGGATTATCGTGGCTGATGAACTTAAGAACAGGAACAATATGAGCATATCTGGAAAAAAGAAATAGAACCCTAAACTGCATTATGCGGAATTTTGCAAGTACAAAATCCAATGTACTTATCCCACTGTAAAGGACCTGCAGTACGTCATATCTTATATTGATCACTGCTGAGAGCTAGAAGCTCCATTAAATAAGAGAGAAACAGAACAGAGAGAATACAGAAAAAGCAATGAGGATGGTTACTACTTGAATGGAAGGAAAAGATTATGATGCTAGGCTAGAGGCCCTAGGACTTCAATGTCACAGGAGAAAAAGAAGAGTTGATTTGCTTATGATGTTCAGGATATGAGAGAGACAGATGCGTACAACATATTAAATCTGGAACTGAAATGAAATAATATTGGTATATGAGAACATGGACAACAGCTGTGTAGGAAACCATTCAAAACTAAAAAAAAAATACTATTTTACAAAGACAGTGGAGGCACTTGGAAGTCCTTATAAAAATTATAATTGGACTTATAAATGTGAATGGATCTAAGGTTAGATCGATTAATTAGGTTAGATTAGATTGTTTTATGGATAGGCATACTCTGTTGGAATATTACCACTGAAAAGGGAAGGATGGACTCTGGCTAGTGGCCTTCTCAATGGCCAGTGACCTTCTTATGTCCCTGTCTTCTAGCGTGAGTCCCAGTATCTTAGCAGACTGACTATCTCACTTTTGCCTCTACTGTCCCAAGGTGGAGATCCTGCAGTTGAGCTTAAGCTTGGTTCACCCACCTTGGAACACTCCCATCAGTTGTGCCCCTTGATTCTCCTTCATGATATTTAAGAGCTCCAAAAGAAAAGAAAGCCTACTCATTAAAACAATGACAAATGAGTGCTGTCCCACCTAACTAGCTTTTTATGAATGAACAGTTGAATTAGATTGGACAGCACAAGCCTCTTATCACCATTAATAACCATTAACTGTTATCACAGAGTGAGTGGAGATTGTACAGCATGAAACATATAATTCATTACACTGTACTGTATGTGCATTTTCAGCATGAATCATGTTTCAGTATATAGTGTATTGTTTATGCATTTTTAAGACATATAATGTGTATATGTTTTCAGTGTATAATATGAACTTACAATTTTAGGATGAAGATCATTGAATATTTTTTCCCCATCCAGATCAGTGGAAAACCCGTCACCCCTTTTTCTTCAAAGTACCTGCCACATCTGAATTTTAACATAATTACAGTATCAGCTAATACTGCCTAATCACAAGAGTCTGTTCTACATATTTATCATTTGCTCTCAGAAGAAATTCCTCCTGATATTCCCCATTGCACTTAAGATGAGGCCTAACCAAGGATCACTGGATATGCACATATCTTGACCTTCTTAAAAAGTTTCTCTTGGTGCATGATGTCATGATTCAAGCTACCTTGCTAGTTGCCACACTACACCAATAGACCCATGCACATGTGATGCAATAGAATGTTGTCATTTAATACTGTTTTAAAAAGGGTGTGGCTGCATTTCTCCACATTTGAAGTTCAAATGCCATCTCTTTTCCCACTTTCCCAACTTCTTCATGTCTATTTGTCTCATTTTTGTCCTCCTGTGATGTAACTGCTCTTACCATTTTGGAATTACTATAAACTGGCAACCTGTGTCCCACCTCTAGGCCACTTACAAATATATTGCTTAGTATTAGTCAAACAGCATGCCCCTGTGAGACATCACCGGTCACTTGTTTTCAGGTTAACAGGTTGCCACTTATTAGAACTCTGATTCCCATGATGCAGTCACTTCCTTATCCATCTCATTACTTGAGCAGTTTTCCATTCCATGAGCAAAGCTCTTGTGTGGATCAGTATCAAATGGTTGCTGACGTTCACGTACAAAACATCCATGGGTTTTCCTATATCAAATCTCATGGTCACAAAGAGGGTGGTTTCAAAAGGATGAAACTATTCTACACTAAATTACACTAAACTACACTACACTGCACTGCACTGCACTGCACTACAATATGTACACATTCAAATGTATATGTAGTTTTTAGTCCTGACAAAATTGTCAGAGTATATAAAAAATACTTTAAAAGTTAGCTTCACTTCCAAATCTCTGTATTCAAAGTAATATAATTTATCAGTCAATATTCATTAGTATTACATCATAAAAACATAGACACATAGGCCCGGATATTCAAACTGCGCCATTCTGAGGTGCAAGCCCTTGCGCTGCTCAAAATAGTTACGCAGGGGTATGGTTAGGGCGATATTCAAAGGAGTTGCGCCATTACAACTCCTTTGAATATCACCCCCAGCCACAGTTACCGTGCATGGCGCAGTGGAACTTGCGCCACCGCAAGTTGTCAGAGTTGAGCATTAAACTTGCGGTGGTGCAAGTACCATTTCATATCGCCAAATTCCGATATTCAAAGGTGACATGCAAATGGGGCCATAATTCATGCAAGGCACGGGGGCTATTTGCATTTGATTATGGCCCATTTGCATGCCATTAGCATGTAGGTGCGCCGATCCCGAGGACTTTGCGCTGGCCGCCTGCCAGGCAGCAGCCATCGGGACCGAGCACCCTGCAGCCCGATCACGGCAGAACGAAAACAACCCCGCCCAAACATCTCCCAATGCCCGATCATGCAGAATGTATACTGAACAACCCCCACCCAAACATCTCCCAATGCCCGATCGTGGCAGTATGTATAATGACAACCCCCAACATCTCCCAATGCCCGATCGCGGGCAGAGCGTAAAATAACCCCAGGGCCCGATCAGCGGGCAGAATGTAAAGACCCCCAACCCGAATATCTCCCAGGTGGTCCAGTGGACCGTAATGCCCGATTGTGGGCAGAATGTCCATTGACAACCCCCAAACATCTCCCTGGTGTCTGGTGTCCCCACCACCCCACCCACCCATGAAGCCCCACCACCCGCTCCCCAGCAGCCGGCGGGCGGCAGCATCCCACCGCCTGCTGCCCCACCACCCTCAACTGACTGGTAGGGCTGCCGCCCATTGGTGCAGAGCTGAGCCAATGGGCATGCAGCCCTGACGACAGTCGTCTAGCAGGCGGGGTGGCAGGCAGGTGGATGCTGCTGCCCGCCGGCTGCCGGGGAGCGGGTGGTGGGGCTTCAGTGTCGGTGGGGTGGGGACACTAGACACCAGGGAGATGTTTGGGGTTGTCAATGGACATTCTGCCCGCGATCGGGCATTACGGTCCACTGGACCACCAAGGAGATATTTGGGTTGGGGGGTTCTTTACATTCTTGCCCGCGATCGGGCACTGGGGGTTGTTTCACGTTTCCCACGGATCGGGCATTGGGAGATGTTTGCTGGGGGGTGTCAGTGATACATTCTGCCCAAGCGATCGGGCATTGGAGATGTTTGGGGCGAGGGTTCTTTTTCACGTTCTGCCCGCAATCGGGCTGGTGGGTGGCACAGGGACTGAGTTGGGGGCCAGCCACGGGTGGCAGCTGCTGTGTTGCGCCCTGCAATACAGCAGCTCACCTGTGGGTGGCCCTCAACTTGATCCTTTTTTTTTTGGCTCAAAGTTGTGCAGGCGCAGGTTGGGGGTTGCGCCTGCACAACTCTGCACAACCCGACTGAATATCGGGTTGTGCAGTTTATGCATGGTTCCTCCCCCTCCTGTTGAGCATGCATTCATTTGCATTGCACTGTTGCTCAACCTGTTTTCAGTGGCGCAACTGCCTCCTGCTGAATATCGCAGAATGGCGCAACGTAGGACTTGCGCCTGCTCAACCCTTTTGAATATCTGGGCCATAGAAGATGACAGCAGTAAAAGACCAATGGTCCATCCAGTCTGACCATGGGTCTTTACATAACCCCATAACCTGGCATGAATCGGGGATTTACTTCTCCCCAGCTGTTAACCTGTTCCTTCCCCATCCTTGTCCCTGCCTGTGATGACTATCCCATTCATTCTATCACAAGCATGTTTGGAACCACCCACAGTTCTAGTTGCCTCCTCCTCAGCCAGCAGACTGTTCCATGGTTCCACCACCCTTTCTATAAAGTGATACTTTCTCACATCCCTCCTGAACCTTCCCCCTGTCAGTTTCCTGTCAAGCCCTATTGTTGTCAACCTGGTGTTCCTTATAAACAGTTCCCTGGAGTCAACCTTGTTTATTCCTTTTAGACATTTGTGTGTCTCTATCATATCCTTCTCCCCTTCTAGTCTCCATTCAATATATATTCAGTGCCCTGAGTCATTCCTCATAGGGCTTCCACTGATGACCTTGAATTATCTCCATTACCTTAGGTTGTACAGACTCCAGTCTATCCTAGTCTTTTCTAAGATAGAGGCTCCAAAACTGGACACAGTACTCCAGATGTGGTCTCACCAGAGATCTGTAGAGGGGGAGTATCGCCTCCCTCCTTCTACTGTCTATACCCTTCCCTATACACCCCAGCATACTGTTAGCTTTACTGTAGACCCTGTCATATTGACTATCCTTCTTAAGTGTGCTGCTAATAAATATTCAGAGGTCACATTCCTCTGCTGTAGTACTGAGTTGTACCCCACCCGTCCTGTATTCTGTCCTGTGATTCTTGTTCTCTAGCTGCATTGCCATGCACTTTTTAGCATTGCCATTCAACTACCAGACCTTTGACCATCTCTCAAGCCTCTGCAGTAGTGCTATGCAGAATGCGGAATTCCGCCGGCGGAATTAGTGTGGAATGACCATTTCGCCAGTAGAATTTCTGCTGGAATTTTTCTTGTTTGCCTGCGGAATTCCACCTACTGTGATCCATGGAATAATATTCCACAGAACAGTAATTTTTCTGTGGAAAATTATTCCACAGCAATGTCCGTGGAAAATATTGAGATCCACGGAATAATATTCCGCAGAACAGTGATTTTTCAGCGGAAAATCATTACGCAACTATTTTATGCTGTGGAATTCTGCCATTCTCTTTCCAGTGGAATTTTGGCAGAATTTTGAATATTCTGTGGAATTTCATTTTGCCAGAATTTGAGGATTCTGCACAGCACTACTCTGCAGGTCCTCCTGTAGCTCCCTAATTGCTTTGGCACTATCCACTCTTCCACAGAGCTTTGTGTCATCTGCAAAGAGACCTAGCATACTCTGGATCCCTTCTCCAGTGTCACTGATGAACATGTTGAACAGAACTGGACCCAGGACAGACACTTGCGATACCCCTCTTGTGACAGCCCTCTCTACCAATTTGATGCTGTTTACCACTACCTGCTACTGTCTCCCTTTCAGCCAATTCTCCACCCATCTGACTATATCCCTGACCACCCTACAGTTCCCCAGCTTCTTCAGCAGGTGTCTGTGAGGCACAGAATCAAAAGCATTGCTGAAGTCAAAATACAGAAAATCCATGGCATGGCCTTCAACCAATTCCTTTGTAACTAGAGATGCAGTGAAGTTTTAATTCCTTAGCGAAGTACAGGTGAAGTTGCTCACTTCGCATACATTTTGGGCTACACAAAGTCTCCATTATAATGGGCCACTTTGCATTGCTAACTTTGTGTTCACTTCACCTTATTTTCAGGCAGGCGAAGTGCGAGAGAATTTAAAACAACCCACAGATCACATGAGTCACATGAGTCACAATTGCTGAATACATTTAATGACATTTGTTTCATTGTCATTAGCTATAAAGCCAGCTTTGAGGGACAGGTGGTTCAGTCACTCATCAATTTCTGTCAGTAGCAAGTCTAGCATGTTTTCACCTGTGTGGTACCCTACCCTGCAACATTGCGGATTGCAAGTGTTGCATGCTGTCTAATTCCTTGAAGGCTGCTACCATGACAGTCTGCCTTATTACACTGCTTTCCAATCCTGCCAGCACAGACAACCCCTGGTACCTGCACTCAGTGTGCAGTAATACACAAATAGGAACTACCCACTATTTTGCCACTGGTTCATATATTCATACTTAAATGATTCCCTTTACTGCCATCAACAATGCCCATATGATGCATACTGCCACTCCCATGGCCACTCTTCCCACTGGCATCAGTACCATGTCCAGAAAATCTTTGCATGCACGTCTCTTTGCAGGAATTTTTTTGGATTACACAGAAAATTAACAACAAATTTTGATTTGTGAGCTTTGGGGTGGAGGTGAAGCCAAAAAAACAACAACTGTGGCTTACAGATGGAGACTGGGACCTAAACAGATGCAGACATACAGACAGATGGAGGCTGCACACTCAAGAGATGCAGCCACACAGGCACAACAACACCTTAACCAGTGGTCACACAATTCCAAAATTCAAAACATAATACCTTTTTTGGGGGGGGGGGGCGCTGCAGTATCACTCCACTAACTAGATAGAAGAAAGCAATAAAAAATACCGCAGATAGTAAGAGATTCAGAGTACTGCGATTATGGTGTGGCACAATAAAATGTGTCTGACTAGACAGCACGCACACACGCACACACACACTACAGCTAATGCACAGAAAATGTAGCAGTTTAGTACACTATAACCAAATCTTTTAAACCAACTGCAAAAATGCACTGCACCACAGCAAACAGCATAAAATTATCAAAACTTACTACAAGTATTAATGTGTGTACATAAATGCACAAATACTAACACACTAGCTACCCAACAACAGTTAGAAAGACTGCTTTTCTCACTGTGAATCTCCCTTTACCACAAATATGTCCCTACCCCAAAGCACACTTCTACAGTGTCTGTCAGTACAGATACTGAATGTACTAAACTAACATTTGATATGCACACAAAATCAATAAACGCTTGATGAAATAAACACATGAGAGTTTCCTATAATCGATGTACTAAATTTTGACACAAAAATTATTTTTTGAAGCTTTTTCGATGGTTTGATTCTCAGAGCTCTGAGAGCAAACTGTCTCCAGCTTTCCATTACACACATTACTTTGAACTGAGGCTGTGCAAGACAATATAGAGCCCATGTGACCTGCCATCCCGTGAATCACTGCAAAATTCACCTTAAAGAGCAATAAAAAAGGGAAAATGAATGTGAAGTCCATCGAAATCAATGGAACTGTGCATTAAAATTAAAGGTGAAGCAGTAAAAAAGGAGAAGTTAACCCAAAGTCCATTGTAACCAAAGGAACTTCACATTAAAGTTAAAGGGGAAGTTATGTGCTTTATGTTGCAGAGTAATATGCAAATTTTGCGTTATATGTGAAGTACTCCCAGCACTATTTGTACCCCAATCAAAAAAGGCTATAAAGTTTGGACCTCCCTGACACAAAACCATGCTGTTTATAATTCTTGAAGACCACTCACCTCCAGATAGTCCACATGGTCTACATTGATTAGCGACTCAATCATCTTCCATTAATAGAGGTGAGGCTGACAGGTCTGTAGTTGCCTGCATGTTCCTTGTCCCCTTCTTACAAAGTGGGACCACATCTGCCAAAATCTAATCCCCTGGAATAACCCCTGTTTGAAGTGAGCTATTGAAAAGGCATGCCAGAGGTTCAGAAAATTAATCTGCTACTTCCTTGATTACCCTCAGATGGATCCCATCTGGGCCTGGGGCCTTGTCTGTCCTGAGGGTTGCTAGTCCATTCTGTACTCTATCCCCAGTAAATGCTTGCCTCCCTATCTCCTGGATCCCTTTTGCAGCTGCTTTAACACCACTCTGATGTAGGGGACCACTAGCCTCCCTGGTGAAGATGGAGCAAAAGTAGTCATTTAGGATTGTAGCCTTTTGCTCATTATCGTCTGTCACATGACCTAATCCTTCAGCCTAGCTACTGCCCTACCCTTACTTCATTTTTTTCACTTATAGGTCTGGAAAATGCATTTCTCTCACTTGGCCCCCCAGCTAATCACAGCTTTGTGTCTACCTTTGCCTCTCTTATCACATTCTTTGCTTCCCTGGTCTTTTGGAGGTATTCTTCTCTTTCTGCATCCCCCCGCCTCTTTTTGTGTTTGTGGAAGGCCATCCTTTTGGCCCTTACTACTTCACTGACCCTCACTAAAAACCAAAGCTTTTTCTTGAATCTTTTCCTTTTTGTTACTTTCTTCAAAAGCTGTGAAGCCGTAAGAATGGCCTCTTTAATTACCCTCCATCTCTTCTCAACCCCTGCCCCCTCATTCTCTCCCTTTAAACTATCTTGAACCATCCTTCTACATTTGTAGAAGTCCACCCTTCTAAAATCCCAAACCACTGCACTAGAGTGTGTTTTCTCTGGTTCAAGGGCAACTTCAAACAAAACCGAATTTTGGTCATCCTTCACTAATGCCACAATACTGTACTTCGCTTTACTATTCTGATCCAGCAATATACCATTGAACAACATAAGGGGTTGCTGAGAATGGCTAGGAAGGGCAAAATAAAGTGATGTTAACCCTGTAGGTAGTTTTCATGAATACAGACCTTAAAGTTGAATCACTTATAATTTTGTGTATGTTACCTTTACTTTTTTAGAATAAAACCTGAAGTGCAGTTGTCAGTAAATGTCAGCTACATATAAATGAACATTTGTCAGTATGGTTTACATGTTGATATTCAGTGATAACGTTGACATTTTTTTCCCAGAGAACAATAAAGCATAATTTCAGAACACATTGAATGTGAATCTGCATGTAAACCTGCATCAGTATTAAGAGACACAAGCAGAAAATGAAGTCAGTTTCTTGAAGTTTTTCTAAATACCTGATATTAATTTTGTGACACATATCAGTTACATGTAAACCTTTTGCAATATTGTGTAGCACAATGTAGTGTCAAGTACATGCAAACTAGCTCATTTTCAATCACTCACATACCACTGACTGCTTAATCTGGTTCAGTATGTCAGTTTGCATCTGTATCTTTCCTTTCCCCCTGAAACAAAGCTGAAAATGAGCAGAGTAGCCTAGTCTTGCTTTCCCAGTCAAAAAAACGAAGCTAAATAAAACTAACTAACTTAACTACCAATAAACTAAAACGTGATAAGATTTGTCTGGCATTATTTCCCTTCATAGAATCCATAATGAGTCATTGAGTCCACCATGTTTTTCTGCAGATGCCCAGTACTGGTGTCAGCAAACATTCCCAATTAACAGGAACTGCAGTAATGTATTGCCATCTCTGGTCCCTAAATGTTAAAGAGCTTGTTTTATTTATTTATTTGAGTCCAGGATTACAAACACCTTTGAGCCATGGCTCTTTTACAAAGGTTCCACGTCCAATGTTACAGTAGACAACATAAATTGCAATAGGACAAATAACATTTGGATTGATTTAAAGACAGGACACAAACACATACTGTGCGGGGAAGAGGGGAACAAAGGAATAGCAGAGGGAGAGGAAGCGAGGGAAAAGGAAATCGGGGTGGAAGGAGTTAAAAGAAAGAAACAGGGGATAGGATGGGGGGTGTGGGGAGGAAACGGGAGGGATAGTGAGGAGATGGCAGGGAAAGGTGAGCGGCCATGGCGGAGTTGTCTAGAGGATAAGAACATGAGAGGGGGGCCCATGGAAGGCAAGTGTGTGAGGGGGGGCCAAAAATCCCACACAACAGGTAACAGGAGGAGTGCCGATTTTCTAGCCAGGGCAGTCACAGGTGCTAGAGGCAATGAGGGTGTTTCGGGAGCCTGGATTTGAAAGCACCGAGCCGGGTGGTAGAGGTAGTGTTGCTAGCAAGACCATTTAGCCAGGTGGAGGCCCTATAGGCGAAGGATCTTTGACCTTGTGTTGTGCTGCAGCGAGGAACTTGAAACAGCTGTGGCTTTGATCCCCTGGTGGTTCAACTGTTGGTTTTCGGTTGGAGGAGGGTACAGACTCCTTGGGGAGCAAGGCCCATCTGGATTTTCTTAGCAACCACACAGGTTTGGTATTTTATTCTATTTTTCAGTTGCAGCCAATTTGTTTGAGTGTAGAGATCACAGGTGTGAGTAAGACGTTTGGCACCAATGATGAGTCAACAGGCCTTGTTTAGGGTGGTAGTTACCTGTCTAAATGCAATGGCAGTGGCGGAGCCGTAGATGACAAAGTCATAGTCAATTGATGAGATGATGGAACTCTGGACAGTGGCTGCAAGGGTATCTTGAGTTAGGTGTTGCCTGAGGCGGTAAAGCAGGCCCAGTCTGGAGTTTGCAGCTTTGGCAACGTTATTTATGTGGGCAACGTAGGATAGGTGGGAGTCAAGAGTGATCCCGAGATATTTGAAGGATTGGACTTGATCCAGAGGGCCACCTAGGCTGGTGTTCATGGAGAGTTGGAGATGCTTATGTTTGTCAAGGGAGCTGCTGAAAACCATGGTCTTGTTTTTTTTCTGGTTAAGGATTAACTTATGGTTTATTAACCAGTTTTCAACCAAGGTGAAGCCATGCTGAAGGTTCAGTTGTAGGTGGTTTGGGTCCGATGAGAGGCAAGAATGACTGCATCATCAGCGTACAGTATGATTTGTTGGGCACAGGAGTCCGTGAGTGAGTTGAGGAACAAGCTGAAGAGTAGTGGGCCCAGGATGGAGCCCTGGGGAACACCAGAGTGGACCTCTTTGGTATCCGAGAGCACATCCACAATTTTCACATGTTGGGACTGGTTTCCCAGGTAACTTTTGAACCAGGCAACAAATTCAGTGGAGAGCCTAGAGTTCTGTAGTTGACTCAGCAGGAATCAATGGTGGATGGTATCAAAGGCCTTGGTCAGGTCTATAAATATTGCTCTGGTTAGAAGACCACTGTCCAGAGAGTTGTGGATGGCACCCATAAACTCAAGTAGGGCAGTGGCAGTACTGTGACCTTTTCTGAACCCATGTTGCTGCAGGCAGAGAATGTTATATTTGTCCAGATAGTGGGTGAACTGGTCAGCTACTATTCATTCCAGGGCCTTAGATAGAGGTAGAAGGATAGAGATTGGGTGAAAATTTCCGTGTGCGGTCCTATAACCACTTTTATGGATAGGAGTGACTGTAGCAGACTTCCATTTGTCAGGGAACTGGCTGAGTGAGAGGGAGAGATTAAAAATCCTGGTGAGAGGCCCCAGGACATCCTCTAGTGTGACAGACAGAAGCTTGAGGTCAAGTGTATCCGAGCTTGTTCTGGTGTTGCAGATGGCTTTGGAGATGTACTTGCGGACTTCATTTCTACTTACCACTTTGAAGTAAAAAGGGGGGTTGTTGGTTCAGTTAGGACATGTGGACAGAGAAGCGTCACCATCGTTGAAAAAATCTGGGGGGAGAACACTTCTAAGGTTGGTGAATGCATCGTTGAATGTGTCAGCAATGATTTTATGGTCCAGAGTAGTGCTCCTGTTGACCTGGAGCATGGTCGGTGGTGATTTGGATTGCTTCCCAATGACGTCTTTTAAGTTGTCCCAGAAAGCTCGCCCATTTGCCCATGAGTTAGTGAGGGCTTTCTTGTAGTACTCTGATTTCTGTTGGCGAATGGATTTGGTGCAGTCATTCCATGTGCTTTTATATTTTTGGATGTCGGCTTGCTTCCTGGTGGATCTAGCCCATTCCCAGAGATGGCCCCTAAGTCTTAACTTCTTTAAGAGGGCACCAGATAGCCATGGGTTGCAGAGTGATTTAACTCTGTGCTTTTTTAGAGGCGTACGTGTTACAGGCTTCATTAAACATGCGGATGAATTGCTCCAGGGCGATGTTTGTGTCAGTGGCCCTGAGGATGGGAGACCAGTCCAGATGGAGTAAATGTGATTTTAGGTGTGGAGCTTGTGGAACCAAAATAGACAGACAGACAGGAAAATAATACACATTTTAAGAAGTAGTCTATCGTAACTTTTAATTGCTTCTGCATTTTTCTTTTTCCATTTACTTATTAGAAAGTCTTCTACATGATTATATTGTGCTGGATGTGTTGAACATCTCTTAGCCTGGCAGTTGACATATCTAGCTTTACTTCTCCCCATTACATCAACAGCATTGTGATCTCACTGACATTGATATTACAGTACAATGACCTGGCAGTCACTGAATTGCTATTCCTAAGCAGCAGTGCTGTTACAGCCAGTGAGGTCACAGTGCTGGATATGTAGTGGGGGGCAATGGAGCTAGATATGTCAGTTGCCAGGCAGAATGCGTTCCACACACCACACCTACTAATATCATGCTAACAATCTTTTAATTAAACAAAGGGAAAAGAAAAAGCACCTCATATATTAAAGGTAATGGTTGCCTGCTTTTAAAATCTAATATTAGTTTTAGGCATAAACTAGCTCTTTAAGTGCCACAATGAAAATTCTCCTCCATGCCACCAAACAATCCATGATTCTGAAGTGTGGAACCAGAAGCCCATTTCTGGTGTTGCCAAACACCCACCTTACCCCCTCCCTTCACACTTAGGACACTCTCAACCCCTTCCCCAACCTCTTGGTGACTGGCATAGATGATCCGTACCCATCTTTGGCTAGTTGTCATCTAACAAATACCAGCTACAACTTTGTTAACTAGATTGAAATAAATTTCCTGTCTGTTTAACAAGACACAGAGTACTTGCTTGATGGTGACTGGCAGTGGATATGTAAGGAAGGACAGTGCTGGTTGTTGTCTGTTAGGAGGAGAAGGATAAAATCAGAGAGGGATGCCACTAGACAACAGGGTGTGCATGGCATGGGAGTGGAAAAACCTTCCACTAGATACCAGGTTCTGCATGACATGGGATGGTGGGAGACAGTGGGGTCATCACCAGACACTGGGAGTTGAGGGAGATGGAGCTCAAGTAGGGTCTGCGGTGACAGTATAGGAGGGAAAATGAACAGACTGGGTGGGCCAAGTGGTTCCGTCCTAATCTGCCATCAAATTCCATATTTCTGTTTCTGTTACACCAGGCAATTCTTTGAATGGGACAATGAGAAGGAAGGAGTGACACTACTGTATGTCACAGTCTGATTGGTGTGGAATTCAGAGAAAGGGCAATTTCACTGGCACTATGGAGTGCATGGTATTTGGTATGGTGAGGGGTAGGAGATAAATGGATTTCAGGGAGTGCTTGGCATGTGATGAGGTGAGGAAGGGATGCTACTGCATATTGGGAGTGCTTGGCATGGTACAAAAAAAGGCAAGGGGTACCACTGGCTATCAGGAAGTGTTTGAAACAACAAGAATAAGGGATGAGGATGCACCTGGACACCAGGAAATGCTTGTAAATGAATAGTAAGAGTCAGCGAAAGAGGGTGCTGCTGGACATCAGAGAGTGCATTGCATGTGGCATAAAAGAGAGGTTCCACTGGGCATCTGGGAGTGCATGGCATGATATAGACAGAGGGTTTGGTGCCTCTTGACACCAGGGAATGCTTGGCACAGGGCAGAGATAGACAGACAGACAGACAGGTTCTACTGGCTATCAAAAAATGCTTGTGATAGAGTGGGGAGAGGAAGCAGGGTGCCTCTGAATATCAGACAGGTTTTGGTATGAGATGGGGAGGTGATGCCAGTTGACACCATGGGGGAATTGCTTAAGATGTACATAGAAATAAAATCTGACAGCAGATAATGACCACCTAGCCCACACACTCTGCACGTTTTTCTCTACCTACAGTATCACCATACATTCGAATCAATCTCTGTCTCTTTCTGCCTCTCCTTCTTTCTCTTTCCTTTATATTAAGATACCCTCCCATTATGCCTGTCCCATGTATTCTTAACCCCCCCCCACTGTCCTTGCCAACACCACCTCCATTGGAAGGCTATTCCAGGAATCTACCACTCTTTCTGTGAAGATATTCTTCCTCATATCTCTCCTGAATCTACCCCCATGCAGCTTCTTATGATGTTGCCTTGTTCTTGAGCTTCTTTTGTTCTGAAAAATACTTCCCTCCTTTACCTTATTTACCCCTGTTAAGTATTAAAAGGTCTCTATCATATCCCCCTCCCTCCTGTCTTTCAGGGTCTGTATACTGAAGTCCTTTAGATTCTCCTCATAGGGATTTCAATGCAGACTCTACACCATGTGGAACAGTGCTGAAAGCCATACTGAAAATCTTGGTAGGCAATGGCCAAGAGTTCTATGAGGGTAATTGAACCATCAAGTCCTCCCCCTGAAATTGGAGTCAGAGCTGCGGCCACCCTCTCAAAGCTTAATCAGGTACGGGACTGAAGAGCCTGCCACAACTGGCTCCTTGCAACTCTGGGACTGCGTTACTCCAAGTCTGTACTTGGTGCCATTTTTCAAACTCCACTGGACTGGACTTTTTTTTTTATCAGCTCACTTTCCAATATGCAGGTTTCTAGTGCCTTACACTAGAGGGTGCCCCATCATCCTGCTATACCCAGCCAGCTTGCTCAATCTGAACAGCTGTCTCCAAAACTCCACAGTCAGCACCAAGCACTACCAGTAGTAAATCCTTCAGGTGATCTCACCTGTGACAGAGGATTACTCATCCATTTGATTCTGATTCCCCAAAGGTAGACATATATCTGTACAAGCTTCCTTTGGAGTATATTTTTATTTTATTTTATTTAGTTTTTGATGACTGGTTGGGTGCACTAGCCATAGCAATGACTATTTTCAGGCACGACCCGGGAGGGTACAAGACAGAAACAATCAGATAACAGGTTACAATATATGAATTTACAATATACAAACATAGGAATGAAAACAGGCCTGAGTTTAAATAACAGGCATTAGTAATATACTTAAAACAAAATAAAAACAAAAGTAAAGAGAGTAAAAATTACAAGAAAACAAATAACAGTTAGATTAGGTCATAAGTGCTAACAATACCATGGAATTCTAGAAGGATTATAACTAGGTGACAGAGGCATTATAGTAGTCAATACAGGATAAATCAGGAGAGATTAAGGTTGAAATAGGGACATAGGATTGATAGAGGAGAGTAAGATAAGATAGGAAGATGGGGACCCAGTGAAAGATAACAGTCCCTAGGTAATTAGAAGGTAGGAAGCAGGTGGAAGGAAGAGAGAGAGCTATGCATTGGTAAGGGTCAGTAAACTATGTAGTGGTGTAGGTTCAGGAGACATAAGGAGAGGAGACGAAGGCTAGGATGGATTGAAACAGGAGCAACAGCTGGAGTCTACAAGATAGTGCTGCAGCAATTTTTTAAAGGAGGCATGGGATGATGCAGAGTGAGTACTTAGGGGGAGGGAGTTCCAGAAATGGGAGGCACAATAGACAAAAGCACTAGCACCTTTGAACGTTCGGTATCTGGGGATGAGGACAGGGGCATTATCAGCAGATCGAAGACCACAGCTGGATGAGTGGTTTAGAAATAGTCCTGCTAGTGGCTTTGGGATTTGGGATCTGATAATGTTATCTGTGAGCGACCCATACGCATAAGATCTGGATGCAGAAGGGGAAAACCAGCCAAGATCAGAGTAGAGGAGGCAATGATGTTTCAACTGTGGTGAGGAGGATGCATAGCGACAGATGCTATTATAGGTAATATCCCATTTTAGAAGACTCAATTTACTGGCAGAGGCATAGGTTGCGACACCATAGGTGAGACACGGTAGTAGTATGCCATGAGCTATAGCTAGCCTAGTGGATTGTGTGAGCACATAGCTTGTCCGGTAGGTAATGCCAAGTTTCATGTTTACCAATTTGCAAGTCTGCTAAATATGGAGATTGAAGTTAAGAGTCAGGTTAAGGGTGATACCAATATATTTAAATGAGTCTACTACCCCCAACAGATGAGCCATTAGCAGAGGAGACATTGCATTTAGATTGGGAGAGTCTGAGTTTAGTATTGGTACCAAACAGCATGGCTTGAGTCTTTCCTTCGTTCAGGAGAAGCTTATTTGTCAGCAGCCATTGTTGAGGGATTTGGAGGTCCTGGGAGAGTTGAGTGGTGATGTCAGCTATATTCTTTGCAATAGTGTACAGGGCAATATCATCTGCATATAACGGAGTGTGTATGAGCAAGGTTGGAGGTGATATTGTTTATTAATATAGAAAAGAGCAGGGGACCTAAGATGGACCATTACGGCACTCCAATATTAATGGAAGCTTTGTCTAAGAAAGTTGAGTTAAATTTAACTGTCTGAGTCCTGTCAGCTAAGCAGCTGCCGAACAACCTGACAACATTTGGTGAAAAGCCTAATGATTCAAGAGTTGTTAGGAGGATGGGGTGGTCGACTAAGTCAAATGCTTTAGCCATGTCAATGAAAATGGCCCTAGTGAGGATGTCTGAATCCATGGCCAGTAGATCATCAGATGTAAACTTGAGTAGTGCAGTAGTGGTACTGTGACCTTTCCGGAATCGATGCTGGGCAGTTGTAAGAAGGTCAAATTGCTGGAGAAAGTCAGTGGTTTGAGTGGCAACAAGTCTCTCAAGAATTTTACTAAGAACTGACAGGATGGCAATTGGCCTATAGTTTGAAGGATCTTTACGGTCACCTTTTTTTTGAAAATGGGGGTGATTCTAGCTGTCTTCCAAATGTCTGGGATGTGGCTTTGGCAGAGGGAGAGTGTAAAAATCTTGGCTAGAGGAGCAGCTATGTAGTGGACAGCAAGTTTTAGGAACTCAGGTTAGAGGTCCTCAGACCCGGTCTCAGCGTACTCCGAGATATTATTGAGCAATCTTAAGACATCATGGTAAGAGACTGCCTTGAAAAAGAAATTAGGTGCCATGACATCAGGAGGGGTTGTAGAGTTAGATAGGACAGGGAAGGAAGAATTGTATTTAGTAAGATCAGAGATTTGAGTATTGAAGACGTTTGCAATAGTATGGGGGTTGTTACAGTGTATGCCATTTAGTAGCATGCCATTAGGAGTAGGGGCCTAGTTAGTACCCAGAAAGGACTTTATGTGGGACCAAAACTTTTTAGAGTCACCATAGGAATTTGTCAGTAGTTCCTCACAGTAGGCACTTTTAGCACTTTTAATATCCTTCTTACAGGAATTTCACAATGCTCCATAGGTATTTAGGTCAGCAGGTAACCCAGAGTTTCTATAATGTAGACAGCTTTTGTCCCGCTGTCGGAGTTTGGAGAGTAAGTCAGATTTTAGCTAATGGGTATGATGATTTTTTTACCCTATGGGTTGCAAGGGGACAGTGTTTATTCTGAAGCACAAGAAAGTGAGTGAGGAAGAGGTTTAGAGCTGTCTGGACATCACTAGATTTGAAAAGAGGTGCCCAGTCAATAGCACTAACGTCAGTTAGGAAAGCCAGTGGGTTTAGATGAGAATAGTTTCGGAAGGTAATAAAACGTGGATTGGAGGAAGGTGGCCTACTCTTACCCAATATGCAAAAAGTGGGGGAGTAGTCTGTAATGGCATAAGCTAGTACTCCAGAGGAGATTATATTCTCAGTATGGTTTGTCATTATCCATTCCAGCAGAGTACTGGAGTTAGTTCACAGGGCAGTTCTGGTAGGTTCACCGATCAGCTGGTGCAGGTTGAAACTTTGAAGCCTGGTCAGGGATGCGGGCTGAGAGTTATCTAGCCAATTTATGTTGATGTCCGTGAGTATTAGGACCTCATTTCTCCCAGAAAGAAGAGAGGTTTGTTCTAATAATTCATCAATACCAGTTTGGCCTCCTGGGGGTTGGGGGAGGTTATAGGCACAAGCAGTATGTAATTTTTTGGAGCCAAGAGAAAGGAGAACATGAAGTGCTTCACAGTGGGTTAGAGGAGATGAGCAGATGGCTGAGATATGGAGGTGGTCTTTGAAATAGATAGACATGCCACCACCTCTTTTGGGGGCAGGTCTATCCAGTCTCAACAGGTTGTAAAATGGAAGGGAGCATAGTGAGTCAGGGGTGGACGATTTGAGCCAGGTTTCAGTGAAACAGATGATGTCCTGATTGTGGAGAGCTGTCCAAGACTCCAATTCAACCAAGTTGTGCATGAGGCTTCTAATATTATGCTGCACCACACTGAGACCTTTGACATTGGTAAAGGGGGTAGGTGAGTTGTTAACAGGCCCCAGATTAGAGTGAATGTCACCTGAGAGCAATAGGGCCAGCAGCAGGAGATACCATAGCTTGCACTGCTGGAAGGGCTATGGAGTACAAATAGGCAGATGGCATTTTTTTTAGGGCATAGGCAACCAGTTGGATCCAGATCTTATTTAATAGCATCGGAGTAGAGTCACAATTTTGAGGAGGCATCAGTAGGAGGTTCGAGAATGAGAAGTCATAGGGCTGGGAATCTGGGATAGCCGAGTGGGATTGAGGTAGAGTAAGCATGCATAGGTGGATCGATACCAGTGAGGTCACAAAGAGAGACAGCAGCAAATATGGTTTCATATTAGACAGGCTTTGGGATTTAGATACAAAATAGGTTAAACCAAGCAGGCACAAGTAGAGAAAGAAAAGAGATAATCAAACCACAGCTACGGCAGACGTTATGCCTAATGCAGCTTAAAGACACCCAGGATTAGGTAAATATAATGTAACCCCTAGGTGGCGCTATCCCAGGGGCTACTACCCCTGCCTGATTTGCCACTAACAGGTTGAGGGGCCTGGATCTGATTGCGGGTGCCTCCACCCAGAGGTCAGGGTTTGCAATAGTTAAACTAACTTGGTCACAGCCCTCTGGGACACTGCAACCCCCCTTTCTTCCCACTAGTGGCCCACACAGTATATCAGAATTACCTTCACAGTATACACTTACCCCCAGGACTGGTTCAGCCACTGGGACCCCTGTAAAATAAGAAGATACAGAGCAACAATCACAGTACAATACTTTAACATAGACAAATACCACAGGCAGTATAACTTTGCTGAAACAAGCAGCTCTGATTTATTTAGGGGGATATAACAAGGACAGGGGGAAATCAGGTTAATTAGCTTATCACTTTACTCATCTACCTATGGCTCTGTGCACAGCCTATCCCTACCAGTTACTGTCCCTGGGTACCCAAGCCCTAGTGGCTAGTCCAAACCGTGGCAGCTGGTAGGGGCCCCTCACACACAGAGAAAAGAAAATTAGTTAAACAGTCAGCAGTACAATAATTCCACTTGGATTCAATGTGGCAATTCAACAGGGAGCGGCCCTGAATTAGTACTCACGACCTCCAAACAAGATAGAGTCCTTCAACGTCAGCAGGGCTACTCTTGAGCTCCACGAGACTCCTCACACATTTATATGGTAAACAGTAACAGGCAAAAGTCCTTTAATGGCAGCAGGATTCACTTGAGCTACACAAGCCTCCTCACGCATTTATATGGTAAACAGTAACAGGCAAAAGTCCTTTAATGGCAGCAGGATACACTTGAGCTACACAAGCCTCCTCACACATTTATATGGTAAAAAGAAAGTACTATACCAGGCAGGCTGCTTCTCTATCCCGATCACAATTACTGCACAATACCTGGGAGAACACACAGCAGATTCAGTTCCTGACAGACCGAGCGCAATTCAGCAATTTCTCCAGTCTTCTACAGGGTGAGCCTGGTTTCTACTCTTCAGATATCCTTTGATTCTCTTCACAGGATGGATTCAGTCCTAACAAGCAGTTACACAAGCTGCAGACCGGAACTCTGGACCTTACACATGTTTCCCGACTAAAACTGTGCACTGAAGGAGCACAGGGTTCCTTTCCTCTTCACTGCCAGAGCTAAACTGAAACTCCAGCAGACAAAACCGGGCACTTCCTTTGAGTTCCTCCCAGTTCTTGGCTGGATTGGCTGTCACTCACAATAGACTGCACCTGTTGGTCCAAAAAGGCGCCGAAGTCTAAACTACATCTCCCAGAGTCACTGCCCATACAATCCTCTTGTGGCTGGCTCAGATTACGAGTCCAAGTTCTGATTCGTCCAAGGCACCATTTTAGAGCTACCTTAACCCACACTGATTGGTCCAGTTCAGCAGTTCAAAACTAGAATGGAGAACTAGGCAAATACAGTTCTGGCTGCAAAGAAAGCAGGTTAGACAAACTGTATTTTCATTATTACTCTAAATGATTTCTGGCAAACAGTTACATCTTTTAGATAGGTTCCCTTTGCACTCCTAGTGACTGCAAAAATGGAGTGAATTGGCAGCAGCTCGAGTGGTACTCAAGCAGAGAAGCACACAGTTCCCCCATACAAACTAATTATGTCTGCAAGCAGACAGCTCTTAAAGAGACAGTACCAGAGGCTCTAAAAACACTCACAGATAAATGGCTTAAACGCCAAACACCATTCAGGCTTGGAGCATTCAAGCAAGCTCCTGGAAGTCTTTTGGGAACCCCATTTGTGGGGGGGGGTTACAATAATATGTAGCAAGAGCAGTGGTCAGGACTGCAGCAGTGATAGAAATGGTGAGGTTCAAATACCTCTGATGAATCTTGGGAAAGGTAGTGATCAGAATTAAGGTGAGAAGGGGATAGAGGGCAAGTCAAGAGTAGGTAGTCCGAGATTTAGAGAGAACTATAATTAGCAGGATTGAGTTGTAAGTACATCGAGGTAAGATATCTAGGTTATACAGCTGTCTTGGTCAGGGATAGAGTGAGGCAAAGACACAGGACAGCCACTCTGATGTGAGATAAAGCAAGGGGGTGGAGTGACAGTGTATTTAAAGGAGGCCTGGGAGGAACTGAGGGAGGGATGGAGAAAAACCTTGAGTAGAGATATCAGGCAAAACAGCTATGTTAAGGCAATAGGGAAAGGCACACCAATCAGTACAGAGTCCAGAAAGCAGGCAGACCAATCATGGTTTGCCTAAGAAACACCACACCAATCAGATGCTGTGAAAGCAGTAGAAGCCGTACTTTGCTAAGTTATCAGAGGAGGAGAGCCAGGCAGGCGGCTGGAGTTTGCGGCTTTTGGCAGGCGGCAGCTGTGAAGCTGGCCGAGCGCACCACTGGATGATCTTGTAGCACCGCTCAGGCGCTGGTCCCTAGAGAGAGAGGGAGAGAGAGATACAATATAAATATACCAGTTTCAGGACAAAGGGGCAGACATCCGGTGGCAGACAGTCAGTGAGGGTTAGGGGTGAAAGACAGCAGACAGTCAACGGGGGTGGGGGTGAATAAGAAATTATTCAAAAGCCATAGATCAGGATGGCCAGGGAGGGGTTAGACAGAGACAATGGGCTGAAAGGAGGGTGGATACCAGGCAAGGTGAGAGGTGGCTACATGGGTTAGAGTTACAGGTCACAGAGCAGGCTGAGATTTAGAACCAAAGAAAATTGAGAGAGCTGAGAAAGGGGGTTAGAAGAGAGAAATAAGGAGCAGAAGATTAGCACACACAGAAATCAGCAGAAAAATTAGGCTAAGGATGTAGGAGCTAGTCAACTAGTAGCACATTACATTAGCAAGGAGCACATACATTTAATACAGACAGTCTATCACTATAAAGCAGGAGACAGTTCCAAATTTAAATGCAGGCTAATCTACAATCTGACTGAAACAGTAAAAAAATTTGCAGAGATGAAATGCAGTATTGCAGCAGCTTTTACATGAAAGTTTAGGCAAAGAAAAAACCTTGAGAAGAGATATCAGGCAAAACAGCTATGTTAAGGCAATAGGGAAAGGCGCACCGATCAATACAGAGTCCAGAAAGCAGGCAGACCAATCAGAGCTCACCTAAGAAATGCTGCACCAATCAGATGCTGTGAAAGCAGAAGCGGCCACACTTTGCTACGTTATTCGAGGAGGAGCATCAGGCGGGTGGCTGGAGCTTGCAACTTTTGGCGGGCGGTGGTCGTGGAACTGGCCGAGCGCACCGCTGGATGATTTTGTAGCTCTGCTCAGGCGCTTGCCCCTTGCTATGTTATCTGAGGAGGAGAGCCAGGTGGGCAGTTGGAGCTTGCGGCTTTCAGCAGGCAGCGACCGTGGAGCTGGCTGAGCACACCACTGGATGATCTTGTAGCGCCGCGCAGGCACTTTCCCCTTGCTATGTTATCTGAGGAGGAGAGCCAGGTGGGTGGCTGGAGCTTGCGGCTTTTGGCAGACCATGGCCATGAAGCTGGCTGAGCGCATCACTGGATGATCTTGTAGCGAAGCTCAGGCACTTGCCCCTTGCTACATTATCTGATAAGCAGAGCCAGGTGGGTGGGTGGCTGGAGCTAGTGGCTTTTTAGTGGGAGGTGGCCGTGGAGCTGGCCGAGCGCACCACCAGATGATCTTGTAGTGTCACTCAGGTGCTTGCCATTTGCTATGCTATCTGAGGAGGAGAGCCAGGTGGGTGGCTGGAGATTGCAGCTTTTGGCAGGCCGTGGCCATGGAGATGGCTGAGCGCACTGCCAGATTATCTTGTAGCACTGCTCAGGCTCTTGCTCATTGCTATGTTATCCAAGGAGGATAGCCAAGTGGGCAGCTGGAACTTGTGGATTTTGGTGGGCGGCGGCCATGGAGCTGGCCAAGTGCACCACTGGATGATCTTATAGTGCCACTCAGGTACTTGCTTCTTGCTACTTTTTCCTAGGAGGAGAGCCAGGTGGGCAGCTGGAGCTTGCGGCTTCAGGCGGGCAGTGGCCGTGGAGCTGACTGAGCGCACCGCTGGATGATCTTGTAGCACCACTTAGGTGCTTGCCCCTTGCTACTTTATTGACCCTGCCCTGGCCTGTGGCCATGGCCACTAGGTTGCATAGTCAACAAGAGTCCTTACAGTGAACTCAGCAATCACCTCCCCAAGCTGCCCCCACCCCTCTTAGCTTGCAGCTGAACTTCAGCGGAATTAATATATCAAGCCAGCAGGCAGCCCACCATGTGATCCCACCACTAACAATGGTACTAAAAAGCCTAACATCTGCTTTTCTCTACATCCTGCTCTTCCAATGGTCCAACCACCTGATCCTTCGTACAGTTAACCAGGGACCTCTGGGGCATCTGAATGATTCTTTCCAACCTCCTTACTTTACGACCTCATCTGCAAGGTACAACTATTGCCTGATCATACTGCATAGGGTAACCCACAAGGGGGTGTGCTTTTAATTACTTTCTGCCACATCCCTTTATTGCAAGACTCATCATAGAGCTTCCTACACCATGACCCTTGTGCTAAAACTATTGTCTCAACCTTATTACTACTCTCTGCAGATATCCAGCCTAACCCTGGCCCCCCACCCGTCAACCACAAAACTAGCTCCCCAGCGGACCTATACTGGTCTGGCCCTAGGGGCCTAGAAATGGTCCACATTTATGTAAGAAGTCTATGCTCCAAGATGCTTGAATTGCAATCCTGGGTAGACCTATACAAACCTGTCCTCCTTTCATTGTCAAAACTTAGCTGAAGCCTCAGATCCAGACACATGAAATAGAGCTTCCCAGATATGAAGTCTTCAGAAAAGAAAGATTACATAAAAAAGGATGGCACATCCTAATCTATATTAGGTCTACCTTATGCACCTCCTTAGCCAAACCTCCCCTCTCTGGACAGTGACGACTGTGAATCGCTGTTCATAACTATAACCCTTGGTAATACAAAATCCCTCACAGTGGGCTGTACATATTGTCCTCCCATGGCAGCTGCACCTGCCCTCGAAGCCCTCACCAGTAAGCCTGCAGAGGATAATCACCTTGAGATAATCATCCTAGGAGATCTCAATCTCAGCTGGACCCTGGACTTTGATCCAGGGTTCAAAGTGCAGATCCTTGATGCTCAACTAACCCAGGTCATCAGTGAACCAACACGGCACAACTGCAAAACTGGCAACCACTCCTTGCTGGGCTGGGTCCTTGTGTCCAATCCTGACAGACTAAAAGCTGCAGGCATATTTTCAGATGCTCTTAGTGACCACTCCCGGTCTTCAGCACATGGAAGAATAGCCCCCCAAAAGTGCCTTCCAGAATGTTTGTAGCCCGTGACTTCTCAAACTTCTCATCTGAATCCTTCCATGCCTCCTTTGAGGAAATTGACTGCACTCCTACCCCCTCAGTTCCCAGCATGAACGCTGCTCTTGAGTACTTTGTAAACAATTTTCTGTCCATCGCCAACAAACACGCCCCAGCGATGAAGCTCAGGGTTAAGCATCAATGCTACAAGTGGATAACTCCACATCTAAAGAAACTAATGGTGCAGAGAGACAAGGCTTGGGGTCATTATAAGAAATCTGGCCTGCAGGCGTACTGGGTCAGGTTCAGGGAGCTCTGAAATTCCTATAAGAAGTGCACAATGGCTGCCAAACATCAATACATCAGAAACCTACAAAGGCACAATCTGGCTGATCCCAAGAAATGTTTGGCCCAGGTAAACACCCTTATTAAGACTGACTCTAGACCTGCTCCACAAATGGCCCAATTATTCATGATGGCCAAACACTCCATGACCCCCAGATAGTCACCAATGCTTTCAACCAAAACTTCACAAACCTGGATAAACACAAAAATGGGTCCAACCGCCCACTCCCACCCCCCCAGACCTAAGAAATCTGGCTCCCTGCCCCCAATTTCACCTCAGACTAGTTACCAAGAGTGAGGTACTAGCTCTTCTCAGAAATATTTAATTGAGTGGCTCCACAGGCCCCAACAAGCTGGAGCCTACACTACTGAAGGCAGTTGCCCTCACCATAGCATCTCCAATCACAATGTTAATCAACTAATCTTTCCTGGACAGGTAAATCCCAGGAAAATGGAAAGAGGTGACAGTAGTTCCTGTCCACAAAGGTGGTTCCAGGGAACCAATAGAAAAGTACAGGCCTATCTCTCTCCTCTGTATTCTGGCCAAGGTGCAAGAAAGACTAGTGTACAGTCAGTTAAGAGACTACCTGGAAATGCACCACTATATTTCCGCTCAGCAGCATGGGTTCAAGCAAGCAAACAGACAATTCTTTATTTATGAAACTCTATTTCAAAAAACATGATCATAGCGTCTTACATATATATAAAATCAATAAAAACATATATAGAACAATAAAACAATAATTCTAAGATAAAATAGCATCTATAAATCTGATCAATCAATCGGGGAAAGCCAGGGTAAATAGGTAAGTTTTTAGGGAAGATTTAAAATCCTCAACAGTCAGGCACTCTCTAATCTGATGAGGTAGAGAATTCCACAGGTTGGTTCAGCAAATACAAAAGAAAAAGCACCAAAAGTCCTCAAACAGACCCTGAGAATCTCTAGCAATCCCCTGTCAGAGGACCGTAGTGAATGGAGGGAGCAATAGAGGTGAAGGAGATCTTGCAGGTCACACTGTCCCTGCCTGTGTAGGGCTTTATAGGTCAATAACCTGAACTTGAAGGTGATCTGACAATATATAGGCAGCCAGTGCAGCTCACGGAGCACAGGAGTGACATGGCTAGATCTTGATGAACCAGTCAACAGCCTGGCTGCCGCATTCTGCACCAGGTGCAATTGGCAGCTATCAACCCCTGGTAACCCCAGGTAGAGGGCATTGCAGTAGTCAAGGTAGGAGGTCACAAAGGCATGGACCAGTGTTGGAAGATAATTAGGCAGGACCTGGTACTTGATCTGGGCGATGTTCCTCAGATGATAAAATGAGGATTTAACAGTTGCAGACACCTGAGATTTTAAAGTTAGGCTGCTGTTCAACACAACACCCAGATTTTGCTCCCAGTCTGAAGTAAGCAGCTGGTCCCCCCCAAGTTAAAGCCAGGAGGGGAGACCCACTGTCAACTTCATGCCTTGGTGACCAGGGTCCACAACCAGCACCTCAATTTTTCCTGAATTCAACTTCAGCCAGTTGGCATTCATCCAGTCCTGGATCTCGGAGAGGCAGCTGTTAAAAATCGAGACCGCAGCAACCTGCCCAGGCACAAAGGACATGCAGAGCTGAGTATCATCTGCATAGCAGTGAAAACTCTGCCAATACCACCTAATAATGTCTCTCAATGGCAGCATATACACAGCGAACAACATGGGGGACAAAACAGAACCATGTGGAACCCCACATGACAGGGGGAGAGGGGACAAGGAATAAATTTGTGAGACCACTCTCTGCATCTTGCCTGTGAGGAATGATGGAAACCATCTGAGGAATGTACCATTTAGTCCACAGAGTATCCGTAGGTATTCCAGCAGCACCCCATGGTCCACCTTGTCAAATGCCACAGAGAGATCAAGAAGAACCAAGATGGAACATTAAGTACCTGGACAAGGGCAGTCTCGGTACTATGCCTCTTCCTGAAACCAAACTGGAGAGGATCATAGACATCATGAGAAGTTAAATGGTCATCTAGTTGTGCCGCAACCACCTTCTCAATAACCTTGCCCACAAAGGGCAGGTTAGAGACAGGTCTGTAGTTGGCTAGGCAGTCTGGGTCAAGAGAAGCTTATTTCAGGAGAGGAATTTCTACTGTCTCCTTCAGGGGATCAGGAAATACCCCTGAATCCAATGATCTCTGGAGAATCCTAGCCAGGACTGGGGCCGATGACCTCAACACACCCCATAAGGCCCAGATCCAAACCACAGCTAGTTGGGTGCATACCCTAGATGACCAACACAATGTCCACAATTGCCGGCTAGCTGAAGTCAGATCAGTCAAACCTTGGGCCTGTAACCTCCTGCCAACTACCGCCACACTCCATAGATGTTCCTGAGTGGATCTTGGCCCTGATAGTAGCAACCTTATCAGTGAAGAACTGAGCAAACTCATCGCACTTGACCTGTGAAGAGGCTCCCCTTGACTGAAGACAAGCAGGATTGCACAGTCTATCAACAGTTTGGACGTGCTGAGCAGGTTGATTCCTTGCCACTGCAATCTCTTTGGACAGGTACTCTACCTTCTTACAAGAGATTGCAGAATTGAAGATTGATAGTCCTTATAATGGGCCATCAATCTAAGTTTGTCACTAGCCAGACCTGATTTCTGCCAACACCACTCCAACCCTCAACCCCTATGCCACAACTCTTTTAAAGTCCTGTCAAACCAAGAGGACTTTGGGTGTAGAGTGAGGGGTTAAACATGGACAAGTGCCAGGGAATCAATGGCACCCAACACTGCTTTATTATAGGCTAGTACCAGCTCCCCAGGTTCCCCACTTACACTTTGTAGATCTGAAAGGTCCAGCACCACCATAAGAACATCTGGGGTCAAGCCCCTTAAGGTACTGGACCATTCCAAAGGAGCAGGTCTATTGATGGGGGGGGGGGCTTTGAATCTGAACCCTGTAGAGTAATGGTCCGACCATCCGACTAGTTCCACCAGCAAGTTGAAGATCTTCATCCCTAGAAGGAAGACCAGGTCCAATGAGTGTCCATGACTATGGGTGGCAGAGGTAATCACCTGTATCAGGCCCAACAAATTCAACATTTGGAGGAAGTCTTGTCCAAAATGCAAGAATTCCTTGTCGACCCAGATGTTAAAGTCTCCTAGATTTATCTATCTGGGGGACTCCAATACCAGGTCAACAATGAAGTCTGCTGCTTCCTGCAGGAATTCCTTCCCATCTCCAGGTGGACAGTAGATGTGGAGTATCCTGCAGCCTGCACCTGCACCCACGATACACACAAAGGACCTGGTTATTCCAACAGGGATGTCTACAAGGTTCAAATCCATTTTAAAGCAAACAGGTGCAGCCATGGCACTGACACACTGCATTAATCAGATCTACTGCTAGGGTACTACAGTAGCTGAACAATGGTACCCCCACTGGGGCAATCTTAATGGACTTAACCAATGCTTTTGACTTGGTCAGTCATGAGCAACTCATCAAAAGGCTCACAGACCTTGGACTCAATGCACATTCATTAGCGTGGTTCACTCACTACATATCCAACAGAACCCAAGTCATCAAATGGAGATGTGTGTCTTCTACCCAGCTACCTATCTCAAATGGTGTACCCCAGGGCTCTATCTTAGGACCCCTAACTCTCAGTATTCATTAATGACCTTGGCAACAACTGTGGCAGCAGTCAACTTTTACTATACGCGGATGACAGCGTCCTCTCTAAGAGCTTTGGATACCCCCTGGCGCTCAGCACTCAGCTAAACCAGGGCTTCCTCTGCCTGGAACAATGTTTACTGGCAAATAGTCTGTTGCTAAATGTCAAAAAGATCAAAGCTATCTTTTTTGGTCCCAGACACCTTGGTACTGATAGCAGCCACCTGCTCCCTTTCACCACATCTATGGGGAGTAAGAGATCGAGCTACTGGATTCGGTCAAATATCTTGGGATAATACTCGACCAAGGCTTCACGTACAAGGCCCAGGTGGAGCAAACAACTCAGTCTGTCCACCAGAAACTGTGTCTCCTATTTCAGCTAAACAAACAACTCACCCCTGACTCTATACTTGCAATTGCAAAAATTATCCTACTGCTTAAACTTATGCTGCCCCCATTCTCCAGTCCATAGGTAAAACTGAAGCACATAGGCTGGAGCTGCTATACTACAAAAAAGGACTATTCACTGCAATGTCCCCTCCTAGGACACACCACTGCAATGTGCTGGCCTCTTCACACTGGTCATCGCTGCCTAGTAGGCTCCAGTACCCCCTACTAACTTTAGCATACAAACTAATCAATGGGTTGGCTCCCCAAGCCTTGAAGGCCTCACAATCCCCAAGTGCTCCTGCAGAGCACTCCTCACTTCTGCAAAGACATTACTCAAGGTACCCAGGACAAGGACTATACTTGGAAGTAAACTATTTGTGAATTCAATCCATAAACTCTGGAATACCCTACCAGATGACCTACACTCAGCTTGTTCCTTAGGCACATTTTGCAAGGGTCTAAAAACACTTTTCTTTGTACAGCACCAATGTACCTGCTAGTTGTTGCATGTAGTACTTGCTCCCTAACCATCTACTGTACTCAACTTCCCCAAACGTTTAGTCTAGCCCTACCCTATCAAGTTGCTCAGCCCTACTCTTCTCCACTGTATGAATGTAACCTGCTGTAATAACAACTGTTGACTGTTGCTATTATGAATTTACCTTTCAACTGTATTCTCCTTCTGCACCACTTATTATGATATCTGCTCTTCCTACGTGTAACTAATTCCAGGCTGCCCTTGAAAAAGAGACTTCTGGTTCCAGTGGGTCTACCCAGTTACCAAAATGAAATATACAAATAAATGACCTCCTCCCATGAATCCATGCTGCCTTGGGTCCTGTAACCAGTCTGATTCAAAATAGTCCACAATTCTTTTCTTCGGCAGTGTTTTCATTAACTTTTCCACCACCAATGTCAGGCTGACTGGCCAATTATTGACAGCTTCCTCTCTGCTACCACTTTTGTGAAGATGGACTACATCTGCCCTCTTCCAGTCCTCTAGAACCACTCTTGTTTCCAGTAATATGTTAAATAAGACTGTCAGAGGTGCAGCCAGTACCTCCCTGAACTCCTTCAACACCTTTGGATGCATCCCGTCTGGCCCTATTGCTTTGTTCATTTTCAGATTAGCACGTCCCTTTAGGACTCTCTGTTCCAAAACAGAACTAATGTCCACCTCCCCGCTTCATAGCTCCTGTAATTTTTTTGTGCGGCCTCCCCTTCCTCTGTGAACATTGAGCAAAAGTATTTATTCAAACTGTCTGCCCCTTTCTAGTCCCCATTTTCACAGTTCCCTTTTCCCTTTATAACCTCACAATCCGGCCTTTGGTCTTCCACTTTTCACTTGCATACCTACAATTTCTTATCCCCTTTTTTACTGTCTAGGCTATTCTCTGTCAGTTTGCACCTTTGCACTTCTTACTGCTTTCCATGCTTTCCTCTTTCCCCTCTTTCCCCTCATACACCTCCCTACCTTCCTCCTTTTGTATCTCCCCTGCCTTCTGAATACAATCCTTTAGCCTTTACATTTTCCGCCACCTCTTTTGAGAACAATAGTGGTCTGTTTTTCTACTTGCTTTTGCTCACTTGCTTGATGTAGAGGTTTGTTACCTTCACTGTGCTGACATGTAACTTTGCCCACTGGCACCTCCTCCATATATTCCCTTCTGCCAGGTCATTCCTGAGGCATTCACCCATCTTTATAAAATCTACCCTCCTGAAGTCCAGGACCTTTGCCTGTGTGTGGTTTGATTCTACAGCCATCCTTGTATTGAGCCACACTGTACGGTGATCACTGTTCTCAATGTGGCCACCCACCTTGATGTCTGCAACACTGACTCTGTTAGTACCAGTTCCAGTATTGCCTCACCATCAGTGGGTTCACAGACTAGTTGCCTGAGGAATGCCCCCTGCAGGAAGTCCAGGATGTCTCTGCTTCTATCTGAAACTGCTGCTGGGAGGATCCAATCTACAGTACGTCTGGCAGATTGAAGTCTCCCACCATCAGCACCTCCCCCTTTTCTGCCATTTTGCCAGTGGCTTCCTCCAATACCTTATCCAACTGCTTCCCCTGTGCTGAAGGTCTGTAGATCATGGGCAGGATTCACATAACTCGGAAACTACTTGCAGCTGTGGGAAAAACTCAGTGCAAGTGGATTGCCTCTTGCAGATCTGCAGTGGCTTCAGTTTTCCTGCAGCTGCAGGTATTCACAAAAGTGGAGTTGGATTATGACCATCTCCACAATTTATGGTGGCTTGCGGGTGGTGTTGCCAAGGAAATCCCTGTAGCTGCAGAAAATCGTTATGGCCGGTGGAATCAGCCATAACGTCTGCTGCAAGTGCTGCACTGTAAATTAAAATTTCTGCAGCTGCAGGTATTTTGGTCCACAAATAGAGCTGCAGCATGGAACATAGTCCCAGAATCATTCATGAATCTAGCCCCACGTCAGTGCAAATAATGCTTCTGTTCCCTGATGACCCACAGTACCTCTGCCCCCCCCCCCATGTTCCTTGTATCTCTGTCTCTTTTATGATTTCTGTCACATAAAGCATGTCTTTCCTGAACAGAGTGCGGCCTGGTACGGCCATGATTTTCAGTGCACCATGACTCGGTAATAGCCATTATATCCAGGTCAGCATCTGCCATGATGGACTCTGGGTTCTAGATCTTGTTTCCTAGACTTCTAATAGTTGGTCTTCCTGCTTTTGTTAACACTCTGCTTTTAACCCCCCTTTTTCCTTATTGCCCCTTCCTTCTCTCCTCTCCTCTCTTTTTATGTTCTGTTCCCCTCCTCCTTTGTTTATATCACCCTTCTTCCTTTATTAATTTGCACCCTTGGGGTTCTTCTCACTTCAGATTCTCCCTACTGTCTACTTCAGACTGTGTGGAGGATTTTCTGCCTCCCTGATTCCTTCCACCACCTCCCTCAGTTTGTTTAAATGTTCATCAAAGTATCATTTAAACTGTCTACTGAGGACTGTGGTTCCCTTACTAAATGAATGCATGCCTTATCCTGAAGAAATATACAAATAAAATAAAATAAATAAATAAAAAATTCATCCCTGTAGGCCATCATAATCCCAGGTGGGTCCCTCATCCCCAGTGTAGCTGAACCCCTCCTGTCTGCACTATTCCTTTAGCCATGAGTTGAAGATCCTGCTGCAGAGAGCCCCCTTCTCCTCCTGACAAAAGCAGGCAGCACCTCAGAGAAAGCCACTGGGTGTGCTACCTGTCTAAGACCATTAACCAGATACCTAAGATCCTCCTGCACTATCCCAGCCCTGTCCTTTGCCAGGTCATTAGTCCCTAGGTGGAAATGACATCCAGCTCCTCCTTTCTTTCTGCTGCCTTAGCAATGCCCAGGATTTGTTGCCCTTCTCTCCAGGCTGTGATGCCACATAGGCAGCTGACCTCCCTCTCCAACACCCTTTATATTCCTAAATCTATCCCCCTGACAGTCAAGTCCCCAACAAAAGTTGCTTCTCCTCTTCCAGGGCTCTCTCTCCCACTCCTTGGGATTTCTACTACAGAGGACCCCCACATCCTAAATGGCCACTGGTGCCTCCTTCTGGCAGTTCTGGCACACCAAAGAGGTGAATAAATATTGTTGTGGTACCTGTTGAACAACATGTCTTCAACCCAATCCCCACACTTCCACAGTCCACCCCCTCACCCTTTCTGAGCCTACCATAGTCCAGCTGTTGCTCTTCCCTGGCATCCACTTAAGTAATGGTATTAGACTGGGTGGCCTCTGGGTGAGGAAGAAGGTCCCCGGAAACCTAACCAACTCAGCCTGGATTCTAATGACCTCCTCTCTCAACCCAGAGAGGTGTATGCAAATGGGGCAGCACTGCAGTTTCAAGAAGGCCTCTCTGAAAACTGCCATCCCAAAACCACTGCATTGCACTACTCCCAGTATTCCCAGTTCCTACTCTCCCTGTGTCACTTTGAAATGCTTATGTACACTTTCCCTTGATATGATGTTTCTCACTCTTTCCTTTTTGTTGTTTATACCCCTTTGTACATCTAGCCTAGATAGGGTTGTTAGTCCTGTTCCTAGTTTTAGCCTACACTTTTTTTTCACCAATCCTTTTTGTGCCCTTTACCCTGATAGCGTGTTATTAATTTTACTCCCTTTTGTTATTTGTTATTTGTTATTCACCTTGTACACCTACCCTAGTACCTAGTGCTGCTTCTATTCCCAATTTACGTCTGCCTTTTACCTTCTGCCCTTCCCAGTAGTGAATGGAACAACAGGAGTGAACAGATGCCTTACCTTAGTCGACCAGCAGAGTTCACCACTTCTCTGCATACCCCAACCTATATCTTCAATGTCAATTTCCACTCCTTTATTGTTCCACTAACTCATCGGGACACAACCACGTGGGGCACATCTGGTGGAGGAGACTAAATACACCAGGGTGAGCTTTCTGAATCAACCTGATTGACTGGTGCCCCTCTTAGTCCTGCCTTCACACCCGATTCAAACCTCTACTCCTGCAAAGGAAAAAATAAATAAGCCAGAGTTCCAAATAGCCAAAAAGCTGAACTTCTCCCTCAGTTTCGTGTTACATGACTGGCTTTAATGCACCCAGAAACAGTCTAGCAATGCCATGTTATTTAACCCCGCTTATCTTCCTGAACCCACCTGATTGACAGGTGCCCCACTTAGTCCCACCTTCCCACTTGATTCAAACTCTCACACCTATACAATATTTATTTATTTATTTAGATCATCAGTTTACAGACCTTTGAGTCAAAGACTCAGTTACAAAGGCACCTCATCAAGAGAGCAATACATCACAGCAAACAAAACAGTAGAGTACATAATGCTTAGATTAAAAAAGCAACCAGTGTTACAGGCATTCACTGGTGGCACACGCTTGGTAATAGGTAGGAACAATCCTTCATTCCAAGTAGCCAAAAAAGCGGCTCTTCCCCCTCAGTTTTTGGTACTATATGGATGGCTTTAATGCACCCAGAAGCAGTCCAGCAATTTAATTTTATCCCACCCTGCTGACCTTTCTAAACCCACCTGATTGACTTGTACCTCACTTAGTCCTGCCTTCCTGCCCGGTTCATACTTCCTCTACTGCAAAAGAAAAAAATAAGCAAGCCGGTCTTCCAAACAGCCAAAAAGCTGCTCTTTCCCCATCATTTCTAGAGATATGTGGCTGGCTTTAATTAAGAATATTGAGAGAAGGTGGTAGCACCAGACATGGGAGGAGATTTGCCATGGGATGGGAAGAGGGAGAGGATTACATTGAATTTCAGGGAGTGCTTGGCAAAAAATGTCAGCCAGTACGGCACCGAAACCCAGCTGCCACCCTTTAGACCATTCCTCTAGTTGCCTCAGATCACTTTGTATTCTCTCCCCCCCGAATATCAGCCATGTTGCAGATTTTTGTATCATCCACAATGAAACACACTTTCCTCTCAAACTCTTCTGCAGTGTCACTTATGAAGACAATGAGGAGGATGGTCTCATCACAGAAACCCTCTGACACCCTATTAGTCACTTTCCTATTGTCTGAGTGGCTATTATTTACCACCACCCTTTGTCTCCTATCCCTTAACCAGTTTGATAGCAAGCTAGTTACTTTCTCCACCCCCCAAGATACTTAGTTTCTTAACTAGCCTCCTGTGTGGCACAGTATTGAAAGCCTTACTGAAGTCCAGATAGGCCACCTCTGTTGCACTCCCTTAATCCACCTCCCGGTAACCCAGTTGAAGGATTCTGTGAGATTAGTTTGACATGACCTACCACCTGCACAACCATGCTGTGGGTGGTCCTGCAGTCCTTTTACCTCCAAGAACTCCACTAGCCTCTTCTTCAGCAGTGCCTTCATTAACTTCTCCACCACTGATGTAAGACTGACTGGCCTGTAGTTGCTAGCATCCTCAATGCTGCCGTTATATGTGCAGAAGGACCACGTCGACCCTCCTCCAGTCCTATGGAACTTCCCCACCTCCAATGAGGTGCTAAAAAGTGGTGCCAATATACATCTGTTCTACAAATACACATCAGTCTCTCATAACAGCTTTACCTCCCTCTGCCACAGCCATAATAGTGAATCACGCAATCCTCAGTTAAGACTTCTGATGGGCTAGGACAACTCTATTGATCAATGATAATCTTTAATGAGCAACCAGAAATATTTTAATAGCTGTGCATTTACCTTTTAAAATGTAGTGAGGTTCTGATCCCTTTTGAACCCCTTGCAGTCATGGGGTAACAATGTTTTGCACATAAAACTTTGGACTTCTACCCAGCTGGTAAGATGTTCAGTAGCTGGGTGACTAATGATTACTGATAAAGTGCAAGTTGCAACTAAAAGAAAATGTTTTCCTTTATTTTACAATCTATTGATCTTGAAGATATATATATCCATTAACGTTGTAATACCTTTACCATTTAAAATGAGTTTATCACCAAATGATGTACCTTAATCACTACTTGTTGCCTTGTGGAAAATAGGGGTTATCATTCAACCTTCAGTATATTTATCCAATGTGTGAGCTATTCAGTAGCCAGATGGCCATCATAATACAGTATTTTGAGTGCCAAATGGATGCTTATCAAAACATTTCTTGATGATTACGATTTGTAGAATGTAAAATAAAGTAAAACAAAGCTGCCATAAGCAATTTTCATTAGTCACTTCCGATCTGATAACTTGATGACTAACAATGTGGGTAAAAGTCCAGTAAACTGAATACAAATCCTGGTTTGCTACCTGGCAGAAAGGAATGTTGAAAGAAGACCATAATTCACTTCAAAGTCAATGCATGATACATTGTAGGAAATAATGTGCTTATTTCCAAACTGAGCAATCACTATTATTTTTTTTAATTATGATAGTTTGTAATGCTCAAAATTATATTTCAAAAACTGTAACTGTTGAACAATTAGGCTTAGAAACGTATGCTTTTTTTGAGGCTTCCTCACTTGCCCACTGACCCCCACTCCTTTTTGGCCCACAAGTACCCTCAACCCACCATGCTACTCCCCACTGTTGTCAGGCACCAATCTGACCTCTAGTGTCTCTGGCATCCTACAGGGTCAGCTTGTCCCTACCAGGGGTCCCCAGTGGTCTAATGGATGTGTTAAGCTCCATGCATGACATCCCCTATAACCTGCTTGTTTCTTCTGGGGGCCTCCATTGACCTACAGGAGGAGGGTCTATGGCTCTTTATGCCTCCTGGAGGAGTCCTGATGGCATGCTAGATGACTTCCAGTATGGGAGCAGTGAGGGCAATCATCCATTGTACCGGCCCAGCATTTCTGCTACTTTCCTCCCTTCCTATGCTTGTGCATGCTTTAGCTGGGCTGGGAAGTATCAGATGAGATGTGGTTGCCCATATTACCAACGTCACCTCTAGCATGCCACAACCAGAAACCGAGACACAACAGGAGTGGAATGTAATTTTTTGTTTTTAATAAAACAAATAGAAGGGGCAGGGTAGCTTGGGGGCAGTGCTTATTTAATGTAATTATGGCCAGAGATTGGCCAGGAGGACCACTAGATACCAGGGAGTGGAGGGTGAATTTTATTAATTTTTTTAAATAAAAGAAAGGGGGGCAGGGTAACTTTTGGGAGGTGATTATTTGATGCAATTTCATCCAATGATTGGCGGGGAACCACTGGACACCAGGGGAAAAAAATTTCAGCCAGTGAGCAGCGGGTGGGGGTGGGGGGACTACTAGACAGCAGGGAGAACTTTGGCCAGTGGCCACAACATTTTGCCGCAGGAGGCGACATTACTCCCACAGGTGGAGAAATTTCACTGTGGGTGGCAAAATTTCATCCACAGGTACGAAATTTCACCCACAAGTGAAATTTCACCAGCTTGGGGGCAAAATTTCACACCGAACCGAGGGAAAAATTTCACATTTTGCCCAGTTAAATATTTTGCAAAATGCGCTAATTACGCGAAATATTTTGGTAGGTGAAATTTTCCAATTTCACACATCTCTACTTATAATGATTAATTATTATTTCTTATTGTTTTCTGTTAAATGAAATTGTACCCTGACCTTTTCTTAAAGAATAAAAATAAAGCACAAAAAAAAACAACATTTTTAACTATATGTTTTTAATATATCAATATATGGAAGATGAAGCAATATCATATATATATATATATATGTTTCAGCTGAGCTGACTCCAATTTTTCATTTAAAATTAAAAAAAAATAAGTTTCTAGCCCTTCAAAAGTTATCCAATTTTAAGGAAATTATTTTTTGAAAGGTGTAATTTTGTAACAGATGGAGGTGGTATAAAAACCACCAGGAATGGGAGAAGAGATAGATAAGGAATTAGTGTCAGAAGTTGGGGAGGGGAGAGAGAAGTAAGGTGGTGGTAGTGGGGGATCTCAACCTGCCGTATACTGATTGGGACATTCTAGCAGCTAGTAGCACCAGAAATCAGGCCCTGCTAGATAAATTGCAGGACTGCTCACTGGAGCAGCTGGTTAAGGAACCCACAGTGCAGGCTGCCATTCTCAACATGGTGCTCACCAACTCAGAATTGATAGGAGGAGTGCAGACTGTGGAACAACTGGAGTCCAGCGACCATAAGACCATAGGGTTCAAACTGGTCCTTGGGAGTAAAAAGCCCTCATCAAAGGCTGAAGTTCTGGATTTCAGAAGAGCAGACTTCAACCAGATGAGGGAATTAGTCCAGGACAGGCGTAGCTGGAGAGGACAGTATAGGGTAGTGTAGGATGGATGGGGAGAAATTAAGGCGCCTTTCCTGAGGTAACGAAGTTATGCATCATAATGATAACCAAAAGAAACAGGTTCAAGAGACTAATATGGTTTTCATAAAAGGTCAGGGAGACAGTGAGGGACAAAAAGAAGGCCTTTACCTGGTAAAGTGAAAAATGTGTCGGAAGAATGGGGGAGAGTACCAAGTTAGAACAAGGACATCAAAGACAGCAGTCAAAAATGCAAAAGCAGACACAGAGCTATATATTGCAGAGGAGGTCAAGAGAGGGGAAACACAGTTCATCAGATTTATTAGGGAAAAAAAGAAAGATGGGAGGGGGAACTGTTAGACTAACTGAAGGCACCTAGCTTCACCTGAGCTCTTTCCTTCTAAGATTGCTTGAAAGGCAGAGTAGAGAACCTTACCAGAGCAAGGGAAAAGGATTAAGACTTCTTTTGGCTAAGCAGATTTACTGTGTGTCGTATATTTTTATTTTGTACTCACAGGGATTATTAACATTGCATTGCTTTATTTTTCTCTGATTCAAATTGTTGTTGCTGGTATACCTTCTTCTGCATTATTACAAGGTGTGCCTACAGGTGTGTGCTCACAGATTACTGCTGTAATCTTCGGATTCAAATTGTCTTTTGAAAGGTATATCTTCTGTTACTGCTTTATTTTTCTCTGTAGCAAAGTGTTTCTTACAGGGTATATCTTCTCTGAAAGTACAGCTGGTGCTTTACAGGTTTTACAGTTTTATCTAACATTAGGATAAGCTTTCAGGGTTACTGCATTTGTTGTTAACTGATTGTTTCTGCTCTTACCTCCTTGTTCTTTCGTCGTGGTTCTTCTTTTTCGGCAGGGAAAGGTCCCAGCCACCCACCCCCATCCCCAACCACCCCACACTACACTCCTTTAATAGGGTACCAGAGTCGTGACATTTCCTGTGGCAGAGCAGGAAGGGGCGGATCAGTGGGGCATCCACAAGGTGAGCTCATTTAGAGGGGCACTAGTAATTTAACTTGTTATAACAAGTTATACAAAAACAAAACACAAAATCAAACCATTAATTGCATTTTCTTCCTTCTAATTACTCTGACTAGGTTATAAACCCAGCAACTTATCTGGAATGGATATCATTAACTGCAGGTACTGTGGAACAATTTTCAGAAGGACAGACTTACAGGATTTAGGACACTGTCCTACATGCTGGGCCATTGGATATCTTAGGGCTCAGCTCCGGGCAGCATGTGCAGAGATTGCGCGCCTCAAATTTCATATTCAAGAGGAAATACATTATAAGAACCACCCGCCATTTCCCAAACATCCAACAGAAAAACCTCGACTGCAGAGGGTAGTTGGTCCAGGAGGTTGGCAGGTGGTTAGGAGGGGCAAATCGGGTGCCCCATCACTCTCTGCTCTCCAACATATTATCTCCAAAAACCATATAAACACTACAAACAGGTATCTGCCTCTATCTCTGAAATCAAACAAAGGGGCAGAGGACACTGCAGCACAGGAGCTAGCACAACAAAACTCACCCAAATCAGGAACCAAAACAAAAAAAGTAAAAAGGAAATCCAAAAAACTTCTGATCATAGGAGACTCCATGATTCGGGGAGTTGATACCCATCTCCAGCCAGGGGTAATGGTCAGATCTCTCCCAGGTACATCAATGTGGAGAGACACTGACCGCATTGCTAAAATTGTTCACAAAGCAGGAGAAAACATTGACGTCCTGGTACACATAGGGACTAATGATCTCACCAGCCGGTCAGTTGTGGAGACCAAGAAACACCTGACCAGGCTGGGTGTCAAACTATCATCTATTTCATCCGGCATCTCCTTCTCTGAGATCCTGCAAGTCTGGGAGAGGGGGGCAGATGGACGGAAGGTCAGAGAAGGGGAGATAGTGGAGCTAAACATGTAGCTCAAGGGCTGGTACCAGGAAAAAGGACACAGATTTGTAGGGAACTGGCAACAGTTCTGGGAGCAAAAGTTCTTTAAATTTGATGGACTGCATCTGACTAAGGAGGAAGTCAGTGCATTGGGGCAGAAGTTTGACGTGTTTGCAGAATATTTAAACTAGCAAATGGGAAGAGGGGTGCAGCATCCCATACGTCGAATGTGAAGAACACCCCTCCCTCCTCAGCTAGTGGTCAAACAGGGATTCAGCATGTTTGCAGTTCATTTGAATCACCAGGTAAGAAAAAAGGTCCGTCTCCCTGTATGATGCACAGAGGAAATGCCAAACCACACCCAACAACTAACACAGCGAAATCTGACCAATGGAAAATCATGTACACAAATGCTCACAGCCTGGGAAATAAGATCCCAGACCTTCAGGCAATAATGTCAGAGGCTAAACTGGACATAGTAGCAATTAGTGAGACGTGGTTTACCAGTAACCACACTTGGGAGACTTCAGTACCTGGCTATGTATTGTTCAGAAGAGACCGAGGTGATGGCAGGGAGTGGCACTGTATGTCATCGAAAATATCAAAGCAACAGAAATTCAGAATACACATAAGGAGTCAGAAGAACTGTGGGCCACCTGGAAACAGGAAATGGGACAGCCATAAGAACTGGGGTTGTCTACAGGCCCCAGACCAGGGGAAGACATAGACACATTACTGTTAGAAGATATACAAAACATGACAGCTAAAGGGAGGTTCTGATAATGGGAGACTTCAACATGCCGGATACAGATTAGTCAATACCAGCAGGAACATCTGCCAGAACTAGACACATGGTGGATTCCTGCAGGGGGCTCAAACAACTGGTACAACAACCCACAAGAGACAGGGCTATCCTAGATCTAGTACTGACTAACAGGGAAGGGATCAAAGATCTCCAGGTAGAAGGTCACCTGGGGGCCAGTGACCATTACATGGTATGGTTCAATTTGGCCACTACATCTAAATCATCCCATTCCAAGGCAAAAATATGGGATTTCAGAGGAGCTGACTTTGATAAGATGGCCAACAGAGTTAAGCTAGCCCTGGCAGAAAGAAACACAGGTGAGGAGGTACAGGCAAAGTGGGCAAGCATTAAGGTTGCAATACTTGAAGCAGCTTCCCATTGTGTTAGACAGAAAAGGAAGTGCAAAAGAAGAAGGAAACCACTTTGGTTCTCAAATACAGTAGCAGAAAAGGTCAGAGCCAAAAGGCTGGCCTTCAGGAAATATAAGGGAACACAGCGGGATGAAGATAGGGAGCATACCAAACTGCCCTAAGGGAAGCAGGGAAGGCAGCAAAGCAGGCAAAGTCCCAAACTGAGGAAACACTAGCATGAACAGTAAAAGAAGGTGACAAGACTTTCTATAGATACATTAGTGAAAGGAGAAAGTCTAGAGGGCGTATTGCTAAGCTCAGCGGAGAAAAGGGGGCATGTGAGAAGGAGGGCCCTGTAAAAGCATCTATCCTAAATAGATACTTTTGCTCATTATTTACTGAAGATAAGGTAGGGCAGGGCCCACAGCTCAGCACCATGGACACAGGGGGGAGGGAGGTGAGCACTACTCCCTTCACAAAAGAAAGGGTCTACAAGAGCTCTCTAAGCTCAGGGTGGATAAGACAATGGGACCTGATGGCATACATCCTAGGGTACTTAAGGAGCTAAGGATGGAACTAGCAGAGCCATTAGCAGAACTGTTTAGTGAGTCTCTGAGCACAGGAGAGGTCCCAGAAGACTGGAGAAGGGCTCATGTGATCCCGCTCCACAAGAATGGTAGCAGGGAGGCGACAGGGAACTACAGACCAGTCAGTCTTACCTCAGTAGTGGGCAAGATTATGGAGGCACTCCTTAAGGAAAGGATAGTGCAACACCAGGAATCCATAGGGGCACAGGATCCAAGACAGCATGGGTTTACAAAAGGAAGGTCCTTTCAAACTAATCTCATAGATTTTTTTGACTGGGTAACCAGAGTGGTGGACCAAGGGGGAGCAGTTGATGTTGCCTACCTTGACTTCAGCAAAGCTTTTGACACTGTTCCACATAGAAGATTGATAAATAAACTGGGTAGGCTCAGGGTGGGTCAGAAGTTGGTCAACTGGGTGGCAAACTGGTTGATGGGCAGAAAACAGAGAGTGGTGGTAAATGGTATACAGTCAGAAGAGATGCAAGTCACAAGTGGGGTACCTCAGGGATCAGTCCTGGGGCCAGTCCTCTTCAATATCTTCATTAGTGACCTTGCAGATGGACTAGAGGGTAAGGATTGTCTGTTTGCAGATGACACCAAGATCTGCAACAGAGTAGGTGATCCAGATGGGGTGGGCAGAATGAGAAGAGATCTGGATAAACTAGCAAAATGGTCAGAAGAGTGGCAACTGGGATTTAATGCAAAGAAGTGCAAGATCATGCACATAGGGAAGAAAAACCTTGAAGCCACCTATAGGCTGGAAGGGGAGTTGCTGGCAGTCACAAAGGAAGAAAGAGACTTGGGCATCATCATCACTGATGACCTGAAATCATCCAAGCAGACCTCTAAAGCAGTAGGTAAGGCTGGGGGTGTTAGGGTGTATTAGTAGGGGTATCACAAGTCGTAAGAGGGAGGTAATAGTCCCTCTTTACAAGACACTGGTTAGGCCCCATCTGGAGTACTGCGTGCAGTACTGGAGGTCACACCTTCACAAGGACATTAACCAAATCGAGGCAGTCCAGAGAAGGGCAACCAAAATGGTGCAGGGACTGCATCAGAAGACATATGAGGACAAATTAATGGAGTTCAATATGTATACCCTTGAGCAAAGGAGGGAGAGAGGTGATATGATCGAGACAGTCAAACACCTTAAGGGCATTAACAAGGTGAACAAGTCTAACATGTTTAAATATAAGAAAAATAGCAGGACAAGAGGACACAGCATGAGAATAGAGGGAGACCAATTAAGGGGGAATGTGAGGAAATTCTTTTTCACAGAAAGGGTGGTGGATGCCTGGAACGGCCTACCTCAGGAAGTGGTGGCTATGAATACAGTGCAGGGCTTCAAACAGGCATGGGATAGGCATAAGGGAGCAATACAGATGAGTATGAATAGATAGGCCACTGACAGGACAAAGGCCGACGGCACATTTATAAGGTAGAAAAAGAAATGGGCAGACTGGATGGGCCTTGCGGTCCTTATCTGCCGTCAACTTCTATGTTTCTATGTAACTGAGGGAGGCCGGTTAATAGAGGAGGATGAGGGAAAAAGCAGCAGCTGTTCTACATTACTACTTCTGCTCTGTGTTCACAAGGGAAGACAGTAAGCTTCTACCACAGAGTAGCATAAAGGTAGCTTAAGGGTGTTTCCAGAAATGAAACAGCAAGTATTTACTAGCGAAATTGTTTGGAATGGGCTAGCAGCCCTAAAAATAGATAATTTCCAACGCACAGTTGGGATGTATCCATGGGTGCTCTAGAAATTGGCATTAGAACTAGCTGAAAACCTGGTAGAGCTATTTAATAACTAGTTCAGACAGGGTCATTCCAAAAGACTGAAGGGTAGTGAACATAGTTCTGCTTCACAAAATTGGGGTGGAGAACAAAGAGCAACTGGGTAACTGCTGACCAGTCAGTCTTACCTCCATTGTGGGTAAACTGATGGACACACTAGTCATTGAGAACCTTGTGGTTTACTTGTAGAGGAACTGACTCCAGGATAGAAAACAGCATGGGTTCATTGCAGGGAGGTCTTGTCAGACCAACCGGACTACAATTATGCAAGCAATAATACCCGATAGGGTGGGCGATGTTGCCCATGACGCCCACCTTGGAGGGTATTATTGCACTTAGAAAATGGGCATCTGTGTAAATTTTAATAAGGTTATTGAATAAAAGAGGACATTATTTTGAAATTGGATAGAAACAGCAGAAAACTATTTTTAGTGGTAAAATAGTCCTTTGTTTTTGTGCTGTTCTATCTGGTGTTGCACCCAGCTATTCTGTTATAATTATCCCCACCCCCTCTCCCCACACACCACTGTTTATGGAAGAACAGAAGGACTCGGTTATTTATGTTTTTTTTTGTTGTTGTTTGTTTGTTTTATGAGTTCCTGATTCTCGCTGCCTTCCATGAGGACCGGGAGTGGGACGAGGAGCCTCCGGTTTGTCCAGCGAGAGCGAGTGAGGCTGCGTGAGATACCGAACCAGAGGAGCCGTAAGTTAAATCAGTCAATGACAAAAATGAGCTACATGCTGTGGGCATGTTAGGAGGGGTTTGTGTTCTGAGGCAATGTTTTCTCTTATCATCACGCATGACCGTTTTAGAGCTGTGATGGTGGGAAGACTGCGAGTGCACTGTGACACTGAACGATGAGGGGAACATCGGGAGCAAGGTGCAACTTGTGTTTATTTTTTTTATCATGTCAGGAGGGAAAACTGGTTGGTGGAGATCAGGGTATAGTCTCTGTCACAGATGGAGAAGTGCTGACAGAGCGGGCGGCCAGAGAAGTGAGCAAGGGACTGTGACCCAATAGCAGGATTTGTTTTAGTTTGTGACTGTGTCAAGCACAGGTCTAAAATTGTTTATGCTATGTTAATGGTCACAAAACACATTGCGAAAATGGGACTCTGTGGGTTAGTAGCCTTGCCCGTTGACCCGCTACGTTGGTTGTCTCGTGAGTCGGGGGGGGGGGAATGCCGCTCTCAATGTCGCATTGTCAGGTAACAGGGAATACCAGGCATGGGACAAGGAGAAATTAAAAAAGGGAAAAAAAGAACTGTAAATTTGTAGTTTATGTACATTTTGTTAGGGCAGATAGGTGGGGTGCCAATGAAGTAGGGAGCTTTGGGTGGACAGTTTCTCTTGCTAGGCGAGAGAAAGCAAATGGCGGGGATTTGAATTCAATTAGATGCTTTCAGCCAATGAGAAAGCAGGCTGGGCACAAAGATACTGCAGAGGGTGAAGGGGCACTGATGCTGGCACTTTTTATTTCCTGGTCATCTATTGAAAGTTAATGTACCCCCCAGCAGGGGTACCAGCCAATCAGAGACCAGGAAATAAAAAGCCCATTTTCTAATAACCGCTAATGAGGGCAGTGGATAATGATCACACTATGGATTTACTCAGCTTTGATTTCAGCAAGGCATTTGACTCTGTGCCTCACAGAAGGTTGCTGAAGAAGCTGGAGAATCTGGGTGCAGCAAAGGACACAGTTAGATGGGTGGGAAATTGGTTGGAAGGCAGATAGAGGATTGTGTTGGAGTCAGATCTCAGGAGAGGGAGGTTACTAGTGGGGTAACTCAGGGATCGGTCATGGTCGAGTCCTTTTCAATATGCTCATCAATAACATAAAAGAAGTAATTCATGGAAAGATGTCTCCTCACAGATGACACTATGCTCTGTGGTAGGGTATTCAGTGAGGAGGGATAAGAAACATGCAGAGGGACATAAAAGGCTAAAAAGGTAATCCAAGGTTTGGTAGTTGAAATTCAATGACAAAAAATGAAAGGTGATGCACATAGGAAACAGGAAAGCCAGGACAGTGCAGTGGATGTGAGGGGTAAAGCTGGACACTACTTATGAGGAAAGAGACCTAGGAGTCATCATATGTTACTCACTTAAACACTGTAGCCCATGTAACAAGGCCTACAGTAAGACAAACAAGATTCTCGGGTGCATTGGGAGTAGTAGTGACAGCAGAAGAAAGGAGGTATTACCATCTCTTTATAGATCACTGGTGAGGCCACTCTTGGAGTACTGTACCTAGGTCTAGAGTTCTTACCTGAGGAACAAGAAGGAAAGGCTGAAGACAGTGTAATGTAAGGTAACCAGAATGATTCAGGGCCAGCAGGGTATACCTCATGATGATCAGCTTAAGGCACTTAACATGTACTCACCAAAGGCCAGACATGAAAGGGGAAATATGATAGAGACCTTCAAGCTACTGAATGGAATAAAGCTGAACTGTGATGAGGAACTGTTCAATAGGAATAGTGGATCAAGAATGCAGGGACATGAAGGGAAACTGGTGGGTGAGGTTCAGGAGGGATGTGAGAAAGTGTTATTTTACAGAAAGGCTGGTTGAGGCATGGGACAGCCTGTCAGCTGAGGTGGTGGGCACCAAAATCATTAATAGTTTCAAGCACAGCTGGGACAGAGTGAATGGCTTACTAGTTACTCAGAGCAGTAGCAATAAATCGGTGAGCATGGGGGTGGATAATGTTGGCTAAAACCCTGTATAGACAAAAGGTCTTGGGGTATGATAGTGTGTTATAGGCAGACTGGAAGATCCAATGGTCTTTTTCTGCCATTATTTTCTATGTTTCTATGTTTCTAACTGTTACTTCCAGAAACTTACTTTTTTAATTTAATCCTGGAGTGAGAGCATTTCGAGTCAGTTATATGATTACAGTTTTCATGTGCTGTATGTTCTGTATTATCAAAACTTTTCTGAAACTGTTTAAGTATATTATCAGTTGATGTTTTTTAGTTGTGACACATCAAATAAAGTCAAACACATTGTATCTATACTATTTTTTGTATTAGCAGAATGTATAAATACTATTTGTATTGATACATAAAATGGGACGTCAGTTAAAAAATATATATATATATACATATCTATATATGGGATATACAATGGAGAGCTGTCAGATAAATGATTTATCTACACAAGTGCTGTTTGACCTCTGGTAACCTCACAAGTGGCGTATGATTATGTATAAGTGAACAAAAAATTGCATTTTCTGCTCTTTTTTGCTAATTATAAAAAAATCTATAAGGCATCTATAAATGAAATACCACTCATTTTGTAGATACATTTGTGCTGCACAACTTTTATGCTCACAGCACTATGCTATTTCTTTTTGTTTTAAAGTTGCTTGAATTTGAATATAGTTAGTACTGGTACTAAGGCTGAACATTCTAAATGAGTTCTGGAGTGATTGTGACATATCTACTATGGCCCAGATATTCGAAAGGGTTGCGCATGAACAGTGTTGCCTGTCGCGCAACCCACTGATGCCCTGCGCGATATTCACAAAGGGAAAAGTGCGCAGCACAAATCCCAATGCCCCGGAGCACATTAGTAATGTATCTAGGCACAGGTAGGGGGGGCGTGCCCATGCATAACCTGCACAGCACAATATTCAGCCTGGGATATGCAGAGCCATGCATGCACAACCCCTACCTGCGCCAGCACAAAGTTAAGCCAAAAAAAAAAAAGAAACAACTGATAGCCACCCACAGGTGAGCTGCCACATTGCAGGGCACAACACGGCAGCTGCTACCTGTGGGTGGCCACCCGAGTTCCGGCTACACCTGGTGGCACCCCCCCAGGCCTGATTGCTGGCATTTGTAAAAAGACTTCTGTCCTATATCCCTGGTGGTCCAGTGGACAGCTTTCTGCCTGATCGCAGGCATCTGTATTATTAATAAAAGACCCTAGTCCAATATCCCTAGTGGTCCAGTGGACCACTTTCTGCCTGATCGTGGGCATCTGTATAATTAATAAAAGACCCTCGTCCAATATCCCTGGTGGTCAGTGGACAGCTTTCTGTAATCGCGGGCATCTGTGCACACAAAGAAAGGACCAATATCCTGGTGGCCTGGGTGCCCCACACCGCCTGAGCCCACCACCTCCTCCCGGTCATCCAGCGGGGCGGCAGCCTTACCACCTGCGCCCACCGCCCCAGGCAGTAGCTCGGTAGGGCTGCACGTCCATTGGTTCTCGCATGGGCCAATGGGCGTGCAACAACCATACTCACATTCAAGATATGACATATCTGGAATGTGTAGTAAGGTATGGTTGAACGCCCATTGGCTCACGCCAGAACCAATGGGCATGCAGCCCTACCGAGCTGTCAGTCGGCAGGTGGTGGGCAGGCGGGTGGTGCTGCCACCCGCTGGCTGACCGGGGAACGGGTGGTGGGCAGGTGGAGGGGGTACCACCAGACCACCAGGGATATTGGTCCTTTCTTTGTGTACAGATGCCCATGATCGGGCAGAATGCGGTCCACTGAACCACCAGGGATATTGGACGAGGATCTTTTATTAATAATACAGATGCCCGCGATCGGGCAGAAAGCGGTCCACTGGACCACCAGGCATATTGGACGGGAGTCTTTTATTAATAATACAGATGCCCGCGATCGGGCACATAGTGGTCCACTGGACCACCAGGGTTATAGGAAGGTTTTTTATTATTACAGATGCCCGCGATCGGGCTGCAGGGGGCGTTGGTCCCCTACGGCTGCTGCCTGGCAGGGCGCCAGGCACAAGTCGTCAAATATGGGCACACCAGCATTCAAATGGGTCAATAATGACATGCAAATGGCCCCATGTGTGCCTTGCACAAATTATGGTCCTATTTGCATGTCAACATTTGAATATCGCAGGTGCTGTGCATGGCGCAATAGAACTTGTGCTAGCGCATCTCCATGCTCCACTCTGGCCACTTGCACTGGCGCAGTGCCACTGCGCCATGCACACTGGGGGTGGTCAGGGTGTGATATTCAAAGCTGCTGAGCCATGGCGCAGCTCCGTTGAATATCGCCCAGGCCACACCCCTGCGCAGCCAAGTTGAGCTGCACCCAAGCTTGAGCCACAGCCTGGCGCAGTCTGAATATCCGGGCCTATGTATATAAATCTGTGATGATGCATCTACTATGTGTATAAATGTAAAATTTCGAATTTATCTCATAGTAGCTCAGATTTATCACATAGGATTTAAGTCCACGCCTATTGCATAAATATATATATATATAAAACTTTATCTGTGTTTTGGTAATGCTACACATTATTTAATTAGAAACTGTGTAGTTTTTATCTTAATTTTCTTTAATCTTATGCACTTAGTCACATTGCAAGCATTTAATTCTCTCCTCTGGTAACCTGTATTCTTCCTTGCCTTTGCAGGCTTTTCCTGCAAAGGTAGCAGTAGGTAAAACATATTTCCTGATAGTTACTAAAATTTAACAGATGTTGAAAGTAGTTAAAATATACCCTTTTATTACTGTAATTGCCTCTAGATACAGTGGTTTCTGATAGTCATTGGCCACCATGCTATTAAATTTCTAATAACCTGGGTAAAAGTTTAAAAAGCTGGTTACAACCCCTAATCTCCCCATAATAGCAAAGGGTACAAAATGTATATCATGAAAATATAAATAAATTTTAAATTAAAAATGAACATCTTTTAAACTAGTTCTTCATACATATTTAGTATTAATAAATGAGTAAATAAAGTGAAGCACACCATTGTATTAATTGCCACTAGTAATTGCTCAGTAGACATTTGATTATTGGCTACTGAATTTCATTTAGAAAAAGTGTTGGGTACAAATCCTGGTCTCTTGCAGCAGCAAAGGGTCCTATGAGTATTCCACTGGGCCATCACAACATTTTTAATTGGCAAATGCACAGCTATTAAAATATTTTTGGATGATTGTTAATGATTGCTTGTTAAATATGGTGTGTTAGTGCCAGACCAGTGGTGTGGCAGGCTGAGGCATTGACTGCCTCATTGCCTGCCAAGCGAGGGACCAGGCTTTGAGAATAGACCAGGGTCACTTGAGGGCCATCTGAAGGAGGGATGACTGAACATCTGTAGGACAGCTCTCTTCTGGGAAGGAGGAATGCCTGTCCCGTGGCTTGACTGTCAACTATAGGAATCTAGTTGGCAGTACCACTGAAGACCAAGGGAAAGGGGCCACAACCTCAGATGCCAGGGCATAACTAGAGAAAGGAAGTTTGCACACCATGTCATTGTATGTGCAGGGGCCCCATGGGAGACAAATGGTGGAAAAATCCTTGCAATCATGTCACGGTGACAGCCCAGTCCCTTGTAGGGCCCACACAGATAACTGAACACCTGTGGCCAGGTCCTGTGACAAGATGCTAGTAAAGAATTAATGTCCAAGGGAATTCTGGTGGTGGGATGGGTGGGCCAGTCCAGACAGAGATTGGCCAGAGTGACCATGCAACAAACACAACCTGGAAATGTCAATAAATAAATAAATAAAAAAAAATTGCCTTTATACGTATTTCTTAAATTCATAATTAGTTATATCCATGGTAACAATTTGTTACTACTTATATGGACCCTAATTCATTTCTAATTCAATGGCATTGGTTTGGTAAAACTGTGTTTATTAGATACTGCTAATGTCACTAATTCAAATTTATTTATTGTGTTGGATTACAAGCTTTGCGCTGAAGCTCATTTACAAAGGTTCCATGTCAGAGTGAGAACAAACAACAGGTAGAGCAATTACAGTGAATGGTACAGCAACATGTGGACATTTTTACATATGAACAACAGCAAAGCAGAATATAAAACATTCCATGATCAGGTGGCAATAAACGCTAATACATTAACACTAGGATGCAAATACGTTAGCCAAAAGTATTACAAGACAGGCAATGCTGTCAGAAAAGTGAAAAGGGGATTAATGTGCAAGGTGGATGGGAGGGGGCAGTAGAAAGAGGGAACTTGAGGGGGAGTGCAGTGGGGAGTCTGGATACAGGTGGGGGAGAGAAGAGGGTGTGGAATCATCGTACAATCCTCATAAGAGCAGCAGGTCGAAAGGGAGTAGGGAGGTGTAGGTGTAGGTGGTTGTGGAATGGGGAAGGAAGTAGATCAGGATTAGGAGTAGGGATACAGCAGGATAGTAGCGAGTGGAGGTAGTGGATGAAGTATAGAAATGAGAAAGGGATGGAGGAGAGGGAGGGAGGGAAGGGAAAGACATGGGGGAGAGGCAAGTTGAGTAAAGACATAAGTGCTAGGTTGATTGGAAGGGCTGGTTTGGAAGAGGGAGGTAATTAGGAAAAAGAAAGAAAAGGCGGGTATAGGGTAAAATTGAGAGTCGGTGCTAGGGATATAACAGGATGATAGTGCAAGTGGCAGGGAGTGGAACAAGGATAACGGTAGAGGATATCCATACTCATGCTACAGGGAGGAGGAAGTGAGAAGAAGTGAAAAATCAAAAAGGGGTTAGGTTAGTCCGAGCAGTTATATCTCACTCAGTCCTAAAGGTGCTGTTTAAGTTTTCTTTTGAACAACCTGCATTTGGGGTTGTTTAAGATGCTGGCTGGGAGCTCATTGAGCCAGAGATGGGCCCTATAGGAGAAAGTCCTTTGGGTAAGAGCTACGCAGTGAAACAGGATGTGCAATGGGTTCCTCGGCTTGGTATGCTGACCGTACAGCAACATCATTACAGCGAACACGTCGAAGCCGACAATATCGACAGTTCACTGTAACGGTCCCCCCCGAGACCCTGGCACTCTGTCTCCCAGTTCTGCACCCCCTCCCTGATTCAACTCCTACTCGGAGTTAGAATCCTATAGATCGGGAGGTGTGGGGGCAAAGCCCCCCGATAGAAAAACCTCCTAGGTCTCCTGATGGAATTATGTCAACTGCAACTTGCGGTCGACATAATTCTGTCACTGTGATGTTGGTCAACAACTTAGTTGTTGAACCAGCATCGTAGAGCCCCTAGTCTTGCCTCTGGTCCGATGAGAATTATGTACAGGTTTGAGTTTAGAAATCTCTTTAGAATTTTAGAAATCTCTGTCTCTATATTTTGCTTTCTTCTGTTTCTCTCTGTCTCTTTATCTGAACTTTGCTTTTTCAATATGTCTCTGGGCTGGCTTTCATTCTTTGTTTTGTTCTTCTGCAGTTTTGTTACGGTGTTGCATTGGTGCTTTTGAAATTTCAGTTGTCTTTGTAACCTCCTTGGTCATGCCTGAAAATAGGCATTTTCTAGTCTAGTGCACCTTCCTGGTTAACACAAACTAAATAAAGAAAGTGATACCAAGACACAGATAGGCAGGTAGGTAGATGTCTGTCTGATCCATCCATCTACCTATCTACCTACCTACCAGTGTCTACGTAACCACTTTATTTATTTATCTAGTCTGCTCATTTTCCTTTTTCCTACAATATCACCACAGATCTTACTCGGTCTGCAGTCCATTATCCTTCCCCTTAAGATTTCCTTGTGCCTATCCCATGCATTCTTGAACCCCACCACTGTGTTTTCTTCCACCACCTCTGTTGGAAGGCTTTTTCAGGAATTCACCACTCTTTCAGCGAAGAAGTACATCGTCACTCTCTCCTGATGTTACTCTCTTCTTCAGCTTCATATCATGTTCTCTTGTTCTTGAGCATGTTGCACTTGAAGACGTTAACAAACTTTACAAGTTGATTAAACTTTGCACATCTCTTTCTGCTGCCCTGTCACATACGTTGATCAAAAGTTCTGAGAGCAAGTTATACTGCATGACTTCAGCTCAATGGAAATCATCAATAATTACAAAAATGAATATCTGGTAGGAAAAAGACAGAATTAACAAAGGACCATAAAAAGGGAAAAACATTTATTTCAAAGTGAACAAATGAAAAAGCACATAAGCTAAACAAATGATCAATTTTCTAATCATATTAACAAAATAAAGCAGGATTTATGTTCTTTGTAGGACATTCTCAATAAAGGAATCTGCTGCCAAAAAGGTTTGCAGCACCACAGATGGATTACTTACCAAGTTACAAAATATCATATAGTTGAATGAGACAAGCAATTGCTACTGTACTTATCAATGAGATCTGGACAATTCTCTCTCTCTGAAGTGGTGAAAACATGGTCACATGGTATATGCTAATACAGCTTATATCATGTACCGGGGGTCTCTTAATAATATTAATCTTTAAGAGTCTAAAGGTCATCATGTCAATCAAACACAATCATATAACAAGTCCCAATACAAGCAATCCCCCTCCCACCTAAAAAACAAAGTCCACCACTAGATAAACTAGAACAACAGTGAAACAAAAGTCACTTAAAATCTCTAAACAGGTAGCTGGCCCAGTGGCATGGAGGGCTGCGGCACTGGGCACCTTACCCCCTGCCAGACTAATGGCCCACACTTGAAAATGGAGTCAGGCTGCTTGAGGGCCAGTGAGGAGAGAAAGAATCTAGCATCCCTAGACAGCTCTCCTTCCTCTGGGAGGGGGATTAGTGTGGCATGCAGCATGCCTGACTCCCAGTGGTGGCTGGGTGCCAGCAAATGCATGCCACCATTTAGGGAAGGGATCCCACATTCAGGACACTGGGGCTGTCTTTGCAGAAGCAGAGCTCAGACACTGTGCCCTTTGCACATCAGTGGGCCCGTGGAGAAAATCAGAGGAAAACCACCTCAGGCAGCAGGATGATAACTGATGCTACACAGGTCCCGCACCGGTGACCGGGCACAACCAACCATCCTGTGGCAGAGGGCACTGGTGAAGGCACGTCCTGGAGGAGCCAGTGACTGAGCTGGGTGGGGTCGTCAAGTTAGAAGGGGGGCTGCCAGGGTGAAACAGGAGATAAAATGTATATGGAAAAAAGCTCTATACATGTGATCCCTTTCTAACTCCCAAGGAACAAAGACTCCATAACAAGAGCTGTGTGGATGTGGAATTAAGCTGGAAGAATTCCAGTGGAATAACATTTCATTCCAAAAGGCTTGATAACATTTTGAGGAGAATTCTACAAAATTCCACTATGAGAGTGGAAAGATGGTATACTTGGATGCCAGAGAGGGGAATCAAATGAGTTTACCCCTCAGGCTAGCAGGGAGGTACTTGGAGAAGTGGCACGGGGAGGATTAAGAGGGGGTATCTCAGAGAGGGGAGGGGGCAGGGTCAGGTTGGAGGGTGGTCTCACTGAATGCGAGAAGCCTGGGTAATAAATCAGAAGAATTACAGGCACTCTTGGCATTTGGGAGGGTGGACATTGCGGCCATAATGGAAAAGTGGGCCACCCAGTACCAGGATTGGGATTTGATGGTTCCAGGTTATAGGATATTCAGGAAGGACAGGGCTATGGGTAAAGGGTGTGTGTGTGGCAATCTATGCATGGGAGGAGATAAGGTGCATAAGGAAGGCGCGGGAGGAAATCAAAACGGAGGCCCTATGGAGCAGTTCCAAGACTTAAAAAGTAGGACATTGAGGATGGGGGTGGTGTATAGGCTGCCAGCCTAGGGGATTACCTGGATAGGGAGTTAGCTAAGCAAATCACAAGGGTCTGTAGGAAAGGGAACACTGTGGTGGTGGGGGGGCTTCAACCTACCAGGGGTCGAGTGGAGCACCCAAACCACCACAAGTGCAAAGGAGCAGACCATATTAGAGGCATTCCAGTACAGCTTCCTAATGCTATTAGTCTGGGAGCCACCTAGATTAGATAGGACTCTAGACCTAGTCCTGTCAAATTGGGAGGCTGTAAGGAAATCTGGAGGTAGAGGACCCTCTGGCTGGGAGTGACAACCACATGGTATGGTTCACACTCAATATGGGCAGGGAATCAGAAGGTACAAGTACCAGGGTGATTGAATTTAAGGGGGAGGACTTTAAAAGGATGGGGGATATTGTGGGCAGGCATCTGGCGGGTATTTGACCATGCATGGATGCTAGCCAGAAATGGGATATTATTAAGAAAGAGCTGGTGAAGGTTACTGAGGCATGTAAAGGAACAAAGAGTAAGAAGGGGAGGGCAAAAAATCCCAGCCTCCTGATGCAGGAGGTCATGGAGGGGGTGAGGGCCAAGAAAAAGGCATTTCAGAGACTCAAGAAATTGGGAGGGGAGGACAAACGGGAGATATATATTAAGAAGTCCAGGGAGGTTACCAGGCTGGTCAGAGTGGCCAAGGCTTCCAGGGAGCTGAGATTGGTGCAGGGCATTAAGACCGGAAAGAAGGACTTCTTCAGATACATCAGTGAAAGGCAGAAAAACAAAGATCAGATAGTGAGGATAAAGAAGGACGGGGGCTGGATGGAGAAGGGGAAGGACCAGGCAGAGGTACTAAATGATTACTTCTGTTCTGTGTTCATGAAGGAGAAAGGGGGGTAGGTACCACTTGGGAAAGGAGGGTTGGGGGGAGGTGACTGATATAGGGATCACAGAGGATAGGATGCTGAAAGGATTAAGGGTACTGAGGGGAGATAAGACACCAGATCCAAATGGCATTCACCCTAGGGTATTTAAGGAACTAGCTGAAATCCTGGCAGGACCATTGGCTGACCTGTTCAATATCTCCTTCAACACAGGATGTGAACCACTGGATTAGAGGATGGCCCATGTGGTGCCCATTCACAAAAGTGGACCCAAAGTTGAACTAGGCAAATACTGACCAGTGAGCCTCACATCAATTGTGGGAAAACTGATGTAGATGATCCTAAAATAGAGGCTGGTGACCTTTTTGGAGAACAGTGGTCTCCAGGATGGTCAGCAGCATGGGTTTGCCTCATGAAGATCATGTCAGACAAACCTGATTGAGTACTACAACTGGATGACAAGGCAACTGGACAAAGGCCATGTGGTGGATGTCCTGTATTTGGATTTGAACAAGGCCTTTGATTCCATGCCATGTGGGAGGCTGGGGGGGGGACTGGAATATATAGGGGTGGGAACAAAGATGTTGAACTGGATCACCAATTGGCTGAAGGGTAGGCAGCAAAGGGTGGTGGTGGTGGGGATTTCTCATCACTGAGGGATGTGATGAGCGGGGTGCAGCAGGGATCAGAACTGGGATCGGTGTTGTTTGGGATTTTCTTTTCTTATATCTCCCACGGGGTTCGGAGTAAGATCAGTCTCTTTGCAGATGACACAAAGATGGAAGCAGTGGTAGATGACATTGAAGGGTGGAGGGGGCTGCAGGAGGACGTGACCAAACTACAGGAGTGGTCAGAGGCATGGCAGTTGGGGTTTAACACCAAACAGTGCAAGGTATTGTACTTCAGGGCTAAGAACCATGGGAGGACCAATCAGCTAGGGGGAGTACAGCTGGAATGCATTGAGGAGGAGAAGGATCTAGGGGTGCTCATAACTGGGAGTATGAACAACTCAGCTCAGTGCAGGAAGGCTGCAGCAAAAGCCAACAGGATGCTGGAGTGCACAGCGAGGGAATCTCCTCTAGAAATAGGGAAGTGATCCTGCCCCTCTACAGGTCACTGGTCAGGCTGCACCTGGAATACTGTGTGCAGTTCTGGCACTGATTCCTGAAGAAGGACATCAGATTGTTTCAGGGTGTACAGCGTAGGGAGCAAATGATGAGCCAGGGATTAAAGGGATACTCCTATAAGGAGAGGTTGGGTGAGCTGAACATGTATTCCCTGGTGGAGAGGAGGGATGGGGGGACATGATCAAAACCTTTAAATACCTAAAGGGGATGAACAAGACTAGTACAGAAGGGATGTTCCAGATCAGAAGAGGGGGTCACAAGGGGGCACCAGCTGAGTTTGGAGGTGGGGGAGATTCAGGAGGGAAGTCAGGTGACAGTATTTCACAGAGAAGGTGGTGGACAAGTGGAATACTCTGCCTGAGGAGGTAGTAGCCTGTAGCACAGTGGATGGTTTTAAGAGGGATGGGATGGGGATAATTATGAAGAGGGAGGGTGGGTGGGGCAGCTGCAAGGTGAAGGGCTAGCTGCACAATCAAGTAGACTCAGACTACAAGAACTGTATCTGCTGGTGTTTCATATGTTCGTATGTATGTTCATAAGCGGACAGTGATTTTTAAAGGAAAATGTGAATTTTCAATGCTAATTGTGATTTTGTTTGTTAAATTATGGAAACGTTCTGCTGAAAAAGTGGAAACTGTGAAAGTTTGCTATTTTCTCTGGAACTTCACATCAATTTGTAACAGTCTGATTTTTCCTTGATTTTTGTTTTGCATCAGAAGTGGCCTATTATGCTTCCGAATTCCACAACATTCCATGGAATTACCAAATGTTTGCAGAATTCTGAAAGAAGTGGAATTTCACAACTCTGCACAGCGCTATCCTTTCTTAACAGAGAATGAGATTATTCTGAACTGTCCAGAAAATTAAACATTTCTAATCCACACACTAATAAATCTAACTAAAAACAGACATCTTCCACAGACCTAAATAAAAAGGGCAAGAGTTGCAGTGAATGTTGCTATGCTAGAGAAGTTAATACATTGTCGGTAACACTGCACTATGTGTAAGTGGACTGGAATTCAATCGGGATGGGGGAAAGGGTTATTTTTATGTTTGCTTGCACGGATGCACAAGAAACATTATGTGGCAGCTTAGGAGAAAAGCGGGTTTTGGAGGTGAGATACTGTGACGGCCAGTACCACCACTGCATTCTTGGGCTTGGCCCTTGTTTCCCAATGCAGTGGCATGCTGCTGCTGACACTTGTTCAGCCAGCATGTCACCAACTTGAAATGAATTAGCTGCTGCAATGATGGAGTGACCCATCATTGCAGGATGGTGCCTTGCCTGGTGTAGCATTTCAAAACGAACATGGTGGCAGCTGTCGCCATCCACTCACTGTTCCCATAAAAGCAGATGGGGGTGCCCAGTCTCCCTGTTGGCATGCTCCTGCCCCAGATCATTTGTCGATGGGGGAGCCCAATCTTCATTGGCATAAAGTCCTCCTCATTTGTTGTATGCCAACGGGGTGCCCAATCTCCCTTGGCATCATGCCCCCCCAAACAGGCTTTCTTTGCTGACAGGGGGGCCCCAATCCCCATTGGCTTAAGTTCCCCTCCCCCAAAACACAGGTGGCACACTGGGAGCCCACCCCAGTGTGCCCAAAGCAAACCTGCAAAAAAAAAAAAACCTTCCCACAATGTATTTTGTTTTTCCCTGAAACAAAAGCACGGTCCCTCGATTTTGGGTCCCTTCCCCCAACCTGCACCCACCCTCTGTGCACTTCACCTCCCCACACCCCCCCTCACCTCATACTTACCTCCACAGCCTGGTGTGATGATCTTCGGTGGACCGGGAACACGTCTGCACTCTTCAAAGCTGACTGCAAACTGAAGAAATTCTGGTAAACTGTACAATGTCATAAATGGGGTGTTTTCAACTTATGTGGATATCTTGTCCATTTTTTTGACTTTTGGCACCAAATTTTCAACATGGGGTTCTTGGGTACCCTCCTCATGAATTTAGTCACTGTCATGGTGATTTTTGATCCCGAGAGATGATTTTGCGGTCACTAAGTGGAATCACTTTTCGGGACTGATTAACAAAATGATAGTGCCACTGTTCATGAGGTGGGCTCCGAAAAAGTGTATTTTGCAAATTTGGTGAAAATATTCCCCCAAATTACTGTGTTATGAGCATGCATTGCACAGTTTACATGCACGCTCATAACTTTGAGAATTTTTTGGATTTTTACTACAGATTTTCCACATTGCTATTTTTACATACCTCCTTATGAACAGTACAGCTGTCATTGTTCACATACTGCCCAAAATGTGTTTTTGCACATGCGCTTCACAATGGCACAGTTGCTGAGGGAAATCAATGTTTGGGAAAGATTAGGAAAATCACAGTAACACTGTTCATGAGCAGATGTCCCAAAATGCCTATGTTGAAAATTTGGTGACAAAATTCCACAAAGTAACTATGTTACGAGTGAGCATTACGCAATTTCCATGCATAACCAGAATTTTTTATGTTTTTCACTCCAGATTTTCAACATTGTCATTTTTGCATACCTCCTTATGAACAGTACAGCTGTCATTTTTCACATCTTGCCCAAAATGTGGGTTCACACTTCTGGCACACAATGGAGCGGTCACTGTGGGAAATCAATGTTCAGGACAGATTAAGAAAATCATAGTGACACTGTTCATGAGCAGAGGTCCCAAAATGCCTATGTTGAAAATCTGGTGAAAGAATTAAAAAAAATGACTGTGTTATGAGCGTGCACTGAGCAGTTTTCATGCATGTTCGTAATGTTGAGAATTTTTAATATTTTCACTCCAGAGTTCCAACTTTGCCATCTCTTCACTCCTCCTTATGAATGGTGCAGCTGTCATTTTTCACATCCTGCCCGAACTGTGGTTTCACACTTCTGGCACACAATGGCACGGCCACTGTGAGAAATCAATGTTCGTGACAGATTAACAAAATCACAGTACCACTGTTCATGAGCAGAGGTCCCAAATGCTGTCATAAGGTGGGGGTCACGAAAAGGTCTTGTTGAAAATCTGTAGTGCAAATACCAACAAACACTCAATGTGTTAGGGGTTTCTAACCATAACATCCCACCCTGTACAGAATGACAGGCATCAGGGGTGTGCCTTTGGATTTCCATCTGTAATGCTCATGCCATTCCACACCCACCCTGCAGCCAGTGACAGGCACTGAGGTGTGCCTTGGACTCTTCAGCCTCAGAATTCACCCCATTCTCCTATACTGCACCCATTTCAGTGTATGTCCTTATGGAATGGGGTGACTGTAAAGCCGAACACCCCAAGGCACACCTTAACACTTGTCGGTATCTTCAGGATAGGGTGAGGAGAAATGGCATGAGTATTATGGATGATGACTAAAAGGCATACCTCAATGCCTGTCCATCTCTGCAGGGTGGAGGTGGGGTTGGTGTGAAGTTCAGTACTTCACTGCCATTCCTATTCTGCATCAAACTCCTGCACTTCCAATGCTAATACCAGCAAGCAAACATTTGGCATTGACAAGTGCTTGTATGATATTGTCTTCCTGTGTTCGAAGAAGCCTCTGCAAGAAACATATTTGAAGTGTTGTGCAAACAGAATGTGTGCCAAAAACAGAGATACCATGAGAAGAAAAGTAAAACAAGGGTTTAGTTCCAAGATTCACTGTTGATTTGACAGCTGGATTCAGCATAACTAGACCGTTTATAGAACAGTAATTGTTACTTAAAGTAAAAAGGGAAAGAATAAATAAATGAATGTCTTCACACATATAATGTGCATAAATAATAGCCAAGGGCAAGGTTTTCAAATTAATGTGCCATTATTTCAGTCAAATTTCATGCAATTTTGCCAATTATGTGATGTTGTAACAAAATTATTTTCTACCACTTGGAGGCGGGGGGGGGGTCACCTGTCAGTGCCCATTCCAAGATAGGCATTCTTGGTGCCAGGTCTTTAGGGATAGTGGTGTGGGAGGAACTTAAGAGAGAAACAGGAGGAGAGCCAACTGTTTGTTGGCATTTAGAGGGCAGTCTGTTCAGGAAGTTGTGACCCATTTCAACAGAGACTGCCTAAATATCTGCCACACTATAAAGGGATCACCTGAAGGGTGTGGCAGCTGTGAGTTGGGGCTATTCCTTCAAAGACAACACCCTGGTGGCCAGTTTGCCTGCAACTCCCCTCCCAGAAAGCTATGGAGAGTGACCCTGGTGGGAGGCATGATCAGTAAGAGACACACAAGGATCCATTGCAGGGTGCCCAGGATGAGGGGTATTAGTGGCAAGATAGGAGGCGCTGCAATGAAAGGGGAAGCCTGTGGCATTCCAGGAATGCATACCAGGCTGAGGGTGGCCACATGAATAGCTTAAGAGTGATGGCCCAGGGGGTTAATAGTGGGGGTCTAGTCTGGTGCAGTGGCCAGAACTAGGGTACTGCACAACAAGAGGAGAGTTGGTGGGAGGTCAGCAGTGCACAGTGCAGTGTCACATGCCACATCTGCTCTGACTATTCTGACTGTTCTGACTCATTTAATGTTCTAACTGGTTTTCAAAGTCTAATGCCAAAGAAAAAAACAAGGAGAGACAAGGATCACTGTGCTTGACATACATTTTGGAATACGGAAACAGAAACATAAAGATTGTCAGTAGAAAAGGACTGCTTGGCCCATCTAGTCTGCCCAGATGTTCCCTCCCTAATCTGTCTCCACAGACCCTAAATGTCTCCAGAGGACCTCCTTCCCCCCTGCCATTTTTTTAATACATCCGTATGTATATCCCATGCATGCTTGAAGCAGTCCAGTTTTTGCCTCCACTACTTGGGAGGGCAGTTTGTTCAAGGTGTTCACCACAGCACCCTTTCAGTGAAACACAGAATCATAGAACTTCTTGGCAGAAAAGGACAGCGTGGCCCACCCAGTCTGCTCTAATGCTCCCTGCCTGTTCTGTCTTCACAGACACTTACTGGTCTCCAGTGATCCTCCCTGCCTATTTACTAATATTCCCCATGTCAATCCCACATATGGTTGAAGCCCCTCCACTGTTTTTACCTCCACCACTTCTGCTGACAGTCAATTCCAAGTGCCTACCACCGTTTTAGTGAAGTAGTGCTTCCTGATATCCCTCTTAAACTTCCCCTTCCAGCTTCACTGCATGTCCCCTGGTCCTGTTGCTCTTACTCATTTGAAAGAGACTTTCCTCCTGAACCCTGTTCACGCCTGTGAGGTACTTGTAGGTCTCTACCATGTCCCCTCTTGCTCTCTTCTCTTCCAGTGTGTACATGATGAGATCCCTTTGGCCCTGTACACACTGCTGGTCCATTTTTAAATACATTATTAAAAACATTTTTTAAGTCACCACAGAAGTCCGTCCACACTGTCTTGTACAGTGTTTAAACATGGTAACACTGCATCCACACCAAAGGCAGTAATGTTTTCAGGAACAGTTCTGTAGCTCTCTCACAAGCACAGATCCTATGTTGCTGAATAGAACAACATGGAATAATCTCCCGTCCACACCACAAGGTAAAGCATATTAGATTCGAAACCGTGTTTAAAACTGCATTTAAGAACAGGTCCCTAGCAGGATTTAAACACGGTTTAAACATGTGGACATGAACCGTGTTTGGGCTTTTTAAAATGTCTTAAGAGCTTTTAAATGTTTGAACAAGCCCGGTGTGTATAGGGCCTTAGTCTCTCCTCATAGGGCCTCTCATGCATTCCCTGCACCATTTTAGCTGCCCTCCTCTAGACTGCCTCCACTCTGTCTATGTCCTTTCTGAGGTGTGTCCTTCAAAACTGGACACATTACTCCAGGAGGGGTCTCACCAGAGAGCAATACAGTTGCAGCACCCCCTCCCTCATCTGGCTGGAGATACCCCCCTCTCTATGCAACCCAGCATCCCACTAGCTCCACCCACTGCTTTATCACATTGCTCTACCACTTTGAGATTGTCAGTTATAATAACCCCAAGGTCCATTTTCTGCCTAGTGACTGTCAGTATTGTACCACCCCCCTTCATCCTGTGCTTTGCTCCTGGGTTCCTATGCCCTAGGTGAATGATTTTGCATTTTTTGGCTTTGAACCCCAACTGCCATGCTCTTCACCACTTCCTGAGTTTCCCAAGATCCCTGTACCACCCCATTACCAATTTTGGTCTCATCTTCAAAACGGCATACCTTCTTTTCTCACTTATGAAGATATTGAAGAGGACTGGTACCAGGACTAAGCCCTACAGCACCCCGCTGGTCACTCTCCCATCATTAGAGTGAGTGCTGCTATCCACCACCCTCTGTCACCTATCTCTTAACCAGTTTCTACCCCAATTCATCAATTTGGAACCCATCCCTAGGTTGCTGAATTATTTTATTAGTTTCCTTGGGGGCACTGTGTCGAAGACCTTGCTGACGTCCAGATAGGCCACATCCACTGCCCTCCCTGATCTATTTCCCAGGTCACAAAGTCAAAAAAATTAATCAGCTTTGTCTGGATGCCCCCCCCCCATGAATTAATGTTTCCTATGGCCTTGCAACACAGTGAATGCAAGATATTCTACCAGTCTTTCCTGTAGCAGTGTTTCCATTAATTTTCCCACCACTAAAGTAAGACTGACCGGCCTATAGCTGCTAGCCTCCTCCCTGCTGCTGCTCTTATGTAGAGTGACACAGTCTAGATCCAGATCCCTGAGAGGAAGGAGGAAGTGAATCATGGAATGTTGATTTCAATAGGGTAAACATGCACTCAGGGATCTGAGAAACATAGGGTTTACCTTAGGAGATGTAAACGCATGGTGCCAGTGGGGAACGAGGAATATGAATATTACCTAGCCCCAGGGGTGTTCTGTACTCATAGTGAGATGTTGGATAATTGCACAGCCTTTATTCCCTTCGCAAATGAAATGGGATCTCTGGGCCTAAGTGATCTTGGAAACAAACCTTAACAATTATCATGAAGTAAATGTATGTGTATAGTACATCTGCTTCATTCTGGATTGTTTACTGTCTGGATCGTACCTGGCTACAGGTCCGAAACAGGTGGCAACACTCAGGTATATATAAATATTCACTGCAGGGGATCCCTCCAATCGGACAGCGTCATCCTCTAGGCAGAGAAGGTTCTAGATTCTGCAACCCCAAAAGAGACTGGAGTACACAACACTTACTGTAAAAAGTGCTCTAACCTTTGGCACAAAAATGGCAGTGCATGCATCACAAAACAAGGTGCATGAAGCACTTTTTGAAGCAAACTGCTGTAAATCATGGTGACTGTGGCAAAAACTTTAGGCACTTGAGTGTAGGCACAATCAGGAGGATAATGAGAGATGCAAAACCACATTTGCATCAGGAACTTCAATCCTAAAAAAAAACGCCCTACAATGTCCCATTTTCCAGTAACACAGCACAGCAGTACTGGGACTTGAATAGGACAGATGGGCCATCAGGTCTGCCCTCTAATGCACTGGTGCTGCAGGACCTGCACTGGCTGCCAGTCCAGTGAAGAATCTCCTTCAAAGTCGGGTTACTGACATACAAAGCCCTACATGGACTGGGCCCTGACTACCTGAAAGAGCTCCTGGTTCCTTATCACCCTGAGCGACCACTTCGCTCGGTTGACAAGGGGTTGCTAGAGATTCCAAAGGTGACATTAAAATCAGCGGGAGCCTGGGCATTTATGTTCATGGCTCCCACGCTCTGGAATTCTCTACTCAGTCGGATCAGGGAGTGCATGGCTGTGGGGGGATTCAAACAGGCCTTAAAAACTTTCCTGTGGAATAAGGCTTATAGTGAAGATGTTGGCTGACATGTTTGTATTTATTGGACGTGATGCTGTTTTTATATGTTTTAATTGTTCTGACCTTTATGCGCCTTGGTTTTGAAAGGTGCACTATAAATAAAGAATTATTATTATTATTGTAATGCATTAGCACTCTCTGGTTGTGGCTTGTCTCCCCCAGGTTCTCCTCAAATTTTAGTCTGTTACTATTGTTTCTTGAAGGAAATTTATAACCCATTACCTTAAGGCAGCACTAGTTTTTACAGCCAAAATTAGAATTTTTTTATCAAATCTTGTTCAGGAAAGAAGGGTTCATGACTGGAACCAAACCCATGGCTAGCCGATCCCTTCCATTTTCTGGTTCATGGGTCATGGCCTCATGCTCAACCTCCTCCCTTTCTCCAGCCTTGGAGAAAAATTAAAGCCACTGCTTAAATAATGGGGCCCCTATTAATTGAGCAGTAGCTTTTTTTTTTCTTCAAAGTCCCTTAAACATACATGAAAAAGTGTAGAAAACTTTCCCCATAGACTTTCATGGGGTGCGCCTCCGTGCTCTCCCTCTTTAGATGTCACAAAGTGTCCATGCGTGTGGCTGAGACCGATGGACGAGAGTGGAAGGGATCAGCTGTTTGTGGGTTCAGTTCCAGTTAGAATCCCTTCCCTTCCAAACAGAACCTGATAAAAAATTATAATGTTGACTGCATAAAGCTAGCACTGCCTTAAGGTAATGGGTTATCAAGTCCAATGAGCTACAACAAAATGCATTACATTTACTTTAAAAAAAGAACTGCATTTAACCTCCAAGTTCTGTTCAAGCTGCTTTTCAAATGCTAATTCACATTCTAATACTATTCCATCTTTATTGACTTTTGGATAAACTTCATGAGTATTTTAGACTTGCACTGTGATGCTGAAGACCATTTTAGAAATCTGTGATGTAGTTAATGTCCTTGCTACTGCTAAGTGCTTACATTGTTGTTACGATGTGTCTATATTCTACTGTGGAATTATGTGATTTAAAGGGATATAGCCTACATCACCAAGTTCTTAAATGGTACTTAGTACCAGCATGTAAATGAAAAACACCCACTGAGTTTATTTAAAGGCTAGTAGAATGAAACAGTAAAAGGGAAAGGGAAGGGGTAATTTTTATATTTGCTTGTGCACACAGCACACAAGAAACATATTGAGGTTAGTAGAGCATTGCAGAGGTGTGAAAGTGTTGTGACCAATGCAGAGGATGCTTTAATGGGCATGTCCCTCAGCCACCAATCAACAGGGAAGCTGCTGATCATGGCAACTTCAGATCGAGCACCGGACTTGAAAGAAATCTGCCACTCTAATCATGGACAGTTTCATCATTGCAGCAGCAGATCTCTTCCCTTCCCCATTTCCCGGCAACCAGGCATATTCCGGCCATGCTCATTGCAGTGCACAGTAATGTGCATGGCTGCACTTATGAGCAACTAATTTTCTCAATGTGCCTTTCCCAGTGAACATATCTTTTGCCAACAATGGGATGTCCAATCTCCATGTCGGCATGCCCACTAAGCCTGAACATACCTTTGCCAATAATGGGGTCCCCAATCCCTGTGTCAGCATGCCCCACCCACCCCTACTATTGTGGCACACTGGGAGCCCACCCCAGTGTGCCAAAGTAATTCTTTATATTTTCTGACACTGGGATGCCCACTTCCGGTGTTGGATGCACCCCCATGCCCATTTATTTCAGCCTAGCTCAAGGTGCCCAATCACTGGGTCAACATTGATCCCCCCTCCACTAGTCTGGTACACTGGGAGCCCACCCCAGTGTGCCAAAATTTATTTTTCATAGTATTTCACATGTAAAAAAGAAAACTGTCCCCCAAGGTCTTTTTTTTTTAACCTAAAGAGAAAGAAAATAGTCCCTTATCATCCTCGCCACCCCTCCCCCATACCAACCCTCCTTGTGCGCACCCCACCTCCCTGCACCCCCCCACCTATATATACCTCCAGAGGTCCAGCACTCTGATCTTCTGTGGACCAGAAACACGTCTGCACTCTTCAAAAGCTGGCCGCAAACTGAAGAAAATCATGGTAAGTCCTATAATGGCAATCAACGGTGGGGTTTCAACTTTGGTTGATATCTCAGCCATTTTTGGGAGTTTTGGTCCCAAATTTTCAACACGGGGTTCTTGGAACTCCACCTCATGAACAATTGCACTGACATTTTGTTGCTCGGTTCTGAAATGTGATTTCATGGTTGCTGCATGGAATCTCCTTTCGGGACCGAGTAATGAAATAACAGTGCCACTGTTCATGAGGTGGGGCCCCAAAAAGACCATGTTGCAAGTCTGTTGAAAAAAATCCAAAAAAATGACTGTGTTTCAAGTGTGCATTGTGCAGTTTGTGCACATACTCATAACTTCATCAGTTTTTAATATTTTCACTCCAAATTTCCAACCTTGCCATTTTTTCACACCCCATTATGAAAAGTACAGCTGCCATTTTTTGCATCCTTCCCAGAATGTGTTTTTGTACCTGTGGCACAGAATGGGGCAGTCACTGTGTGAAATCAACTTTCAGGACATATTAATGAAATCCCAGTTCCACTGTTCATGAGGGAAGGTTCCAAAAAGGCCATGTTGAAAATGTGGTGAAACCATTCCAAAAAATGACTGTGTTACCAGCATGTGTTGCACAGTTTCTACACACCCTTGTAACTTTGCCACTTTTTCATATTTTCACTCCAGATTTTCAAGTATTGCCATTTCTTCACACCTCCTCATGAATAGTACAGCTGACATTTTTCACATCCTGTCCAAAATGTTTTTTCACATCTGTGGCACTGAATGGCACACTTGCTGTATGAAATCACCTTTTGGGATTGGGTAATGAAATGATACTGCCACTGTCCATGAAGTGGGGTCCCAAAAAGCCCATGTTGAAAATTTGGACTGAAAAATTCCTACAAGCGCCCAGGGCATTAGGGTTTCCAGCGATAACACCCCATCCTGTACAGACTGACAAGCACTGGGGGGGCTTGGGGTCATTGGCCATAATGCTCATGCCATTCCACCCACACCCTGCAGCCACTGAAAGGCAACAAGCTGTGCCTTGGGGTCTTTAGCCCTATTGTTAACCCCATGCTCCTATATTGCACACTTTACAGCTTATTTCCTTATGGAATGGGGTGAGCATAAGGGCTGAAGACCCCAAAGCACACCGTGACACCTGTCAGTGTCATCAGGGTGGGGTGAGGTGGAATGGCATGAGTGTTATGGCCAATGACCCGAAGGCACACCCCAACACCTGTGGGATGGGGGTAGGGGTTGAAGTTAGTTCAATACATCACTGCCATTCCTATTATGCATCTCTCTAACTCCTGCACTACCAATGCCAATACCAGCAAGCAAATATTTGGCATTGACAGATGCTTGTTATTATAGTAAAGGTAACTTTGCTGGGACTAGGGTTGAGGGAAGAGTGCAACATGATTATGTGGGTTGGGGGTACCTATTTATACTAAGGTATAAGGGCAGAGTGTGGGACCAATAGTCTATGTGGATATAGGTGGCTTTTGTTTTTAAATACACAAAAAATAAGAACTATACATAATGGCTCATCCCTAGATAAGTGCCACCATGCATAGTCTTTGTCTAGTGAAGTTCTCATTTCACCAGGTGACAGCAGGAACAAACTATGTGTTGTAGCACAGTCACCAGTAAAATGTCACTATGCATTGTCTTTACCTGGTGAACTGGGTACTTAACAAGGTGAAGAACTCTTTTAAATTGCATGTCACGTATGCATAGTCAGGAAACTTTGTATAGTTTTTCATGAAGGGATGTTTCCCAACTTCACCCACTTCTTACAAATGATCTCCAAACCTCCTCAAAGAACAAATAATGATAATAATAAAAATAACTAGACACATCAAACACACACAAATGTTCAAAGGTGCCCCTAGGATCAACAGCAAATAACTCCAAAATTATCACAAAAGCAAAGGCTGCAAACTCTTGCTATCCAGCAATTATGCTAAATATAGATACAGATACTCACAATAGTACTAATAATATCCAAACATACCCCACAGCAGCACTCAAAATTCTGCAACGGCCTCAAACTACTTGACCCACAGAACAAAATCTTCTGTCAATGACCTTTACTGAAAAAAATCCAACATGAGAGACAACAGGAAGCAACATGTAGTTACCAGTTAGTGCTGGACATTTGTCTTAAAGTGGTCACAGGACTAATAAGAAAATGTGTAAGCTAGTCTGGTGCCACTAAGGGTTGAGGCACTGGATGCCACACTGGTGACCCAGGCTAGGGAGTGAGCTTGGGTTGCTGGGGGGTCAGCAGGGGAAAAAGTGAGATCAAGCATCTGACAGACTGCTCTCCTCTCACTGGGAGGAAGTGATGGCTGTCTCGCTTATTGGTTGCCTCCTGGTGGAGGTGGGGGAGCAGCATGGGAGTCAGGGAGGCACAGGAGCATAGTGACATGGGGTACATACCTCCACATGCATGCATTCATGGCTGTGAAGGGAGGGATAAGAGAAAACAGAAATATTTCATCTGTAGGCTCCATGATCCTGCCTGCCAACCAACATCCAACTCTGTTGTTGGACCACCAGAGACCCCGACCAGATTAGATGTACTGGGTGGGGGGATGATGGCCCTCTCCTTCCTGGCCCACCAATGGGGGGAAATCCATGGGGGTACATGGGGATTGGTATTGCCAGGGGAGTGGTGAATGGTCATAGGTGGCAGGCAGAAGAGAGTTCATACCTGGAGGCACTGTGGGTGGGGAGAAACAGAATATGAAGAAAAAGAAAGAAAGAAAACTTGTAGACTATCAGTGAAAACACACTGATGTACTAATAAGTAAAGTAAAATACCCTAGTGTTTTGGGATTAAAAATAGAATAAAGTATGGGTCGGGGCATGTAACGAGAAGTTTATACACACCTGAGGGGTTAAATGCTACACCAAACCCCTAGAGCGAAGTTCCGAGGGGTTTATGACTAGTATCTAACCCCTCAGGTGTGTGTAAACTTCAGGTTTACATACCCCGACCCATATTTTATTTTATATAATTGCTGGGTTTTCCTTTTTTCACCTCAGCAATTGTATAAAATAAAATGTTGCTGTGCAGCCATGATCTGGTTAAGTTGAAGTACATGGGCGCATTCAGCAGTTTGTTTACTGATTTAAATTTTTTTTTTATCTTCTGTGCAGCCCTGAGGGTTAATTTTAAAACTTCTGGCAGGTTTTTTTTTTTTTAGTACTTACCGCCTAGTCCAGGTGGCGGTTTGCTGTACCTTAGCGGTTAGACGAGCAAACACGACAGTGAAGTGAGGAAATGCAGTGGGCGCATGAGCACCGTGAGGGAAACCGTTCAAGTTTCTGCCATAATAAACACTCCTTCATTATGGCAAATTATGCCATGGTTTCCCTATGTGAAAAGGGAAACCATTAATTATACTAAGTTAATACACACTGTACCCTGTTGGTTGATTGAGAGCAGAGTTAACCTCTAGCATGATTTCAGTTTTGTTCAGTTCAATATGTTCATTCAATAGTAATTACAATTGAACACATATTGAGCTTGGACTTATTTTCAATTGTTTACAGAATAGCACTCAACAGACACAGACATGGCTTTACAATAGTATAATCTACAATAATGTAATCTTCACTCTACTATATCATATTTCTTACTTATAGCTTCTTCTTTGGTATCATAATTCATTTCCCATAAAAACTTTTTTTTTATAACACAGTAGACAGAATGCAGTTTTCTTTTAGCACTGTATTTATGTTGGCACTGACAAGACATAGAGTACAATATGATCATAATGCTAATCTGTATTCAAGATTTCACAAACTGTGGATATGATGTCAAAAGAAAGTTCTATCACTGCTATAATCCAAAAGGTAACAGATCAAAACAGTATCATGAAATGAGTTCATCCATTTTATTTATTTCAAGTGCATTGACTGTTTACTACAAAACCCACTTAGATCCTGACACTCACTCTGTTTAAGTGTAATCCTCAAACCAAGAGCTTGGAGATGCCAGACTTCTTGTGTTTAATGTTTTCAGAGTTAGATTAAAAACTATTTTACTACACTGATTAAACAGCTTCTGTCATTCTTGAGAAAAGGATGTGTTGTTCATAATAATTGAGGGACTGAAGTTTGACAAGCTGTATGCAGCTGCTATCAAGAGGTCTGGCAGAATTCTGGGGTGCATCAAGGGGGGACCAAAAGATTAGTGAAAGTAATCTTGCAACTTTAAAAGGCCCTGAACAGGCTCCACCTGGACTATTGCATGAACCTTTGGACTCAGTGCAAAAATGGTATTGTGACAGTCAAGAGAGTGCAGTGCTTGTTTACCGAAAGGATCAGGTGTGTTGTGGCCAAGTACTGAGTTTAGGTTAGTTTATGTAAAATTATTGTGAACATGAGGAGAACTCTGCAGGTTGAAGTTCCTACAATCGCAGAGGAAAATGTATAGCACATATTTATAAACATAATACATATTAAACAACACTTTAGACACAGTAACACCAAAAGTAAGAAACAAAAGAATGAGCCAATGTCCATTGAGTTACTACCTCTCACTAGCAGTTCATACATGTTTCAAAACAAGTGTTTAAAGTTCCCAAGCTTCTCTTTGTTCTCAACAAAAGAGCATCACTTTTATTACTGAATACATAAATAAGTCCTGTAAATCTTTAGGAGGGCCTACTTAACTGGATTAAAGTTTATTTTTCTGTAGCAGATTTGGGCACTAGTCTCATTTGGACCTCCACCCCAATGTGATCCTTCTTCTTAACTCTGCCACAAGGAAAACATTGATCCCTCCAACAATCCACAAAGATGTCCACCCATGTTAGGTCCCACTTTGAAATTTCAGTGCAGGCGATACCTTGTTCACCTTGCACTGACTGACTAGCCACAAAGATGTCAGCTTACAAAAGTTGCCACTTTGAAGACAACAGTCCCATTTTACTGACTGAGTGGACAGGATTGTGGTCCTTAACATGTTTACCATGGAGAAAAGAAGGCTGAGACAGGTCATGATTTATATCTTCTGCATGCTCAAGGGTATCTACAGGAGTGAACAGGTTGAGAAATCTGATCCAATGTCCTCCAGCACAATCCCAGAAGTACAGAGGTGGTAAAATCAGTGGTAACAATAACAGACCTTGTCTAAAAAGATACATAATTGATGCCAGGTAGTTTGACAAACCACTAAATATTTAGGTTACTAAAGCTGGATCATTTTCAGGATTCATTAAAAATTGTCAAATCCTGACTCAGATAATAAGTACCACGTTTCTTTTTTTATTTCTGAGGCAAACAATGACAAATGACACCCAGAAAGCCATCATTTATTTTAATGGAAAATAAAGAAATCTGTACACAATGATAAAATAAATACTACTTCATGGATATAAAATCTTTGTTTTACTATTCTATAAGAACTTGATTATTTAGTACCCCATTACAGTGATATTTCATGCAATTAGTGTCAAGAGACAGAAGGATAAGCATGGGGGGCCAACCTCCGAATGAATTCAGTATCTAAAGGACCTCCTCTCTTTATAATGCTCCAGGTACTTAACAATTACACATTCCCCAGGAAAGGTGACAATCCCAAGCATTGGTAATACAAAAACAGTCAACTATTTCTACAGGCTGTACATAGTGGCTGCCAGTATAAGTTTTCTTCAGGATCTTTAGTGAAGAACTGGCAAGAATATGCAGAGCCATCACTTTCTAATTGTTTAATTTACTAGTGTTTCCCAACATCATGACTAGTCATCATCAATGAAAACATCATGATGTAAGTATCTGAGATCTTGCAACATCTGAGACCTGACACTGGGCACTACTGTAAATCTAAGTCATTTTTGAGAAACAGACTTGAACTGTGCTTGTAGCATAGTACGTCTTCATATTTTGTAGTTTTCAGGGACCCTTCCTCTAAATCTCTATGTAAAAATATCCAGCGGTTTTGATGGCTTTGGCTGATGGACTTTTTCCTTGCTGGCTCTGATAAAGGACATGATGACACCAGACAGGACTCTGAATGACCATTGCATATGTACCACCATGATACTGTCTGGACCCTCGACACTGATTTGGAACTTGAATGACCACTGAAGTAAAGGATCTTTGGACTGGATACTGCAAGGCACTGGGCTGGACCATGGATGTGAACCAAAAAAGGGACTTAGTACTCTCTGCAATGTTGAATTACCACAAGGCACAAAGCATTTGGTGCTCTGCCAGTATTTATTGAAGTCACTTGGGGAAGTACAGTGTGGCTGGTGTAGCCCAAAAAGACCACACAAAAACAGCAACATTTCACACTCACATGAATGCTTTATCAAGCTAAAGAGCACTCCCTATAGTGTGTCCTTATTTATACACAATTTGTAATAACGTGATAAAAATGTGGAACTGCCCAAACCATAATACAAGCAATTCAAACATTAAACACAGCAATGCCATTATATTTATCACAGCTCATTACATCTGCAAAAACAAAAAAAACTTAGAAATTTATTATACAACAATAAATAACTTTACAGGAGCCATAAAATGTATTTGATGCTCCATAGATACACATGTTATGTTGATAACTAACTTCATTTGTATTTAAAAATGTGCACCCGGGCCATTCTTAAATATATATTTACACACGGTTGATTTTAAAGTATCAAAAATAACATTTATATTTGTGCTTTGTTTGATCTTGTAAAGATTTTTATAAACAACAAAGTCAGCAAAATGGTTTTGTTCTTGTTCACGGGGGCAGACACAAAGAAGACTGCATGGTATGGGGTAGGGGTGCACAATATGGGGTTTCAGATGGCAAAAAAGATCTTTTAAACTTTATTTTTCACTATTACATGCTTGCTTCTTGTTTGTTCATTTTATAATAATTTTGCCAACTCAACTTGGTCATTTAGCCCTGGTTACTCTAGTGCCCCCAATTTCTAACTCCAAAAAGCTTCATGTCTAGCCAATGCTGTTTCTATAGCCCTTCCTTGGGGTCCCAGCATCACCTGGTCTATTCCAGTAAACAAGGGCTTATGTGTAGATTCTCTCCCTGGGGCATTAAGAATATGTGCTGACAAAGCATATTTTTCACTTTTGTTCTCAAACGCACGTACTGCATATGTTCTCCCACCAGGTCCATTGATTTCCATTTCTTTCTTCCCACATAAAAAAAAAACCTGCAGCTGCAAACCACCAAATACACAGCATTTGATACTCCTAGCTTGTTTATAAGTGATTTGTGGCAGTTCTTTTGAGATCATCCTCAGCGTGGGCTCCACTCTCAATATGTCCCAGTTTTTATGAATGATTTTTCTGACTGCCCACGTATCCACAAAGTATGATGTGACAAAATTAATGTTCTGATTCATTTCTGAATCTACAACCCTATCTCCTTCTGATTCCAATATAATTTCCCTCTTCATGTCATTCACTTCACTTCTTGCCCTATCTAGTAAACTTCCACTGTAATCACGTTTTTTTTAGCCTGGCACTTAGATCTTCTGCTGCTACTCTGTAATTGGATTCCTTTGTACTATTCTGTTTCATACGCATGTATTGGCATTTCAGTATATTGACAATGGTATTATTAGGATGATAACTATTTGCTTTTAATAAATGTTTCTGTTTGTTATTTTTCTAAACAAAGTAGTTTATATAAATACCCAGCATGGTATCTGTTTATGCAAATGTCTAAAAAAAACAAATCCTTTCTTTACTAAAGTTTATATCAAATTTAAAACCTGTTCCGAGAGAGTCCAGGCAATTCTTGAAGTCTAGTAACTCCTGTTTTGTTCCTCTCCACACCATAATGCAATCATCGATATATCTTTTCCAGAATTCTGTTTTTTTCTCTATATACAGTAGATTCAACTCTGGATATATGGACATATGCTCCCAATACCCTATTGCTACATTATCAAAATTGGGGTGAAAGTCACCCCATCACTGTCCCTTTTCTTTGGAGATAGTGTTTACCTAAAAAAAGAAAAACATTGCTTGTTAAAACTGTATTAGCCATATCTAAGCTCAGTTGGGTAGGTGGTCTACTGCTATCAATTTGATTCTCCAAAATATATTAAAGGACTTCTAATTCATAAATATAAAATATAAACAACAAAGTCAGCAACATGGTTTTTGTTCTTGTTCAATGGGGGGGTGCAATGAAAGTCTGTATGATATGGGGTAGGGGTTCATGGTATGGGTTTTTAGATGGCAAAAAAGAGTGGGGTATTGTGGTAATGAGCACCAAGGAGTATGTCTGGGAGGTAAAGGGACAACTCTCTAGTACAGAGGTTTGCTTGTGCCTAGTGTCAAGTGTCCCCAGTTCCCCTACTTGGAGATAGAAGTGTTCCATCCAGAAATGTAGAATCTAGTTTCCCTCAAAAAATCATATTGCATTCCCTGCCCAGTTCCTTAAAGTGCCCCCCCCTTTGTTGCTAGTAGATAATGAAAATAAGGTAGCAAAATCAAGCAGCAAGCCCAAATCACAACTTCAGTTCCAAAATGTATGGTTTCTTCGCACATAAAAATAATAAATAATAATATTGATAATTAAATATTGCTGGTGTGGCCTCATCTGCAGTATGGTATACAGTTCTGGAGGCCACATCATCATAAGGACATAGACAGGGTAGAGGCAGTTCAGAGAAGGTCAAGGAAGATGGTGCAGGGCTTACATCAGGAGACATACAAGGAGAGATTAAAAGACCTCAATATGTATACACTGGAAGAGAGGTGGGTATAGGGAGATACTGTATGACAGAAACCTTCAACTATCTCATGGGCATAAACAAAGTGCAGGTGGATGACATTTTTCAGTATAGGAGTTGTACAAGGATGAGGGGGCATGATATGAGATTGGAGGGAGGCAGGATAAAGGGGAATGTGACAAAGTGTTTCTTCACAGAAAAGGGTGGTAGATGTATGGAATAGCCTACCCCAGTAAGTAGTGAGATCTAGTACAGTGGGGGAATTCAAACATGCATGGGATTGGCATAAGGGAACCCTAGAGGTGGGTAGGAAAGGCCAAAGCCAATGACCAAGTAGGGTCAGTGACCACTGATGTAGGCATGGAATATGGGCAGACTGGGTGGGCTTAGTGGTCCTTACCTGCTGTTGAATACTATGTTATTATGTATATGTTATCATAATAATGATAATAAAAAAAATTACTGTATATTAAATTATAGAATTTTATATCATATCATGTTATATCATATTATATCAGTCTGCATTATCTTCTCATAAACCATTTCATATTGTATCAGGTTATATCAGGTTATAAAATATTCTCATATTTATATCATATTGGATTATGGCATCTCTCATTACATTATATCTTCATACAGTATATCATATCTGTTGCCCTGCCAAACGCCATTGTGAGCCACATCAATCCATAACAATCACAAAACACAGCTGCACATGAAAATAGGTAGTTAGCATGGAAGAAGAATGATTTTCATCCTGGTGAGAAACTGAATACTTTTAGTTTAATGCAACTGAAGGTGGCATTCACCAACATCACAGTACAACATTTATTATATTGCAGAATAGCAAAATAAAAAAGTGTAAGTTGTCATCCAGCAGATAACCTCTACCACCAGCAGATACCCTCTACCACAGGCCAGGTGCTCTGGTGCTCCACTCTATCAACCTTCATCAGAAGCCCCCAACTGTAGTGTTACATTTCATTTAAAAGATTGGTAACTTGGACTAACACACTGAGCTGTGGACCATTTCCAAGCACGACTGGGGAGGAGGGCACAGGGATTACAAAGTAGCAATCAGAAAAAGGCAAGGTACAATAATAACAAACAATAAATGATGCAATCATGCACACAGGTGCAAAAATGAAAGGGAACACTGTAGTGCTGTGCAGAATTTTAAAATTCCGGTGGAACGAAATTTCACAGAATTTTCACATTTCCACAAACATTCTGCTGAATTTTGATGGAAACAGAATGGCAGTATTCCACAGCAGACAAATGTGAAATGAGAGTTTCCACAACATTTCCTTGAAATTTTATTCTACAGATCTCGATATTTTCTGCAGATATGGTTGTGGAATGATTTTCCACAAAAAGAAAATGCTTTTCCACAGAATATTTTTCAGCTGATCACAGCAAGTGAAATTCTGCAGAAGAATCAGTGAAATTCTGGCTGAAATTTCACTGGTCAAATTGTCATTTAATGCTAATTTTGCCAGCAGAATTCATCTTTCATTCCACACAGCACTAGAACACTGTGCATGATACTATGAAAGCAGTGCAGTCCTGGGGGATTTCAAAATGTATATCGAAGCTAGGGTAGGCCTAAATAAGTGAACTGTACATAAGGTGCAATGTCGAATGCAAACTCAGTTTAATATAAATTTTGATGACCACAGGCATAAAAAAAGGGTGGAGGGCAAAGAGTAGAAGGAAGAGGGGAAGGCCAAGGGTGGGAGCAGAAGGGGAATATAAAGATTTTCGGGGACGATTTGAGAAATAGATAGAAGACACTAAGGCAGAGGGAGGCAGGAAGTTTATTTCAGACTGGGAGGAGTGGGAACAAGAAAGCAGATTGACTTGTGGAAGACCTGCAGGCAGGAACAGAGATGCTACAAGAATTACTGAAGCAGAGGGAGTAATTCAAAGGAGGTAGAGAGGATAGGAGATGGCTGAGGTATGGGGGAGCAGAGGAGAACCAACATTTAGTCAGAAAGGAAACACAAGGATGCAGATAACAGGAATCCAGAGATGGCAGAGAGAGAGGTTGGTAGAGGAGACAGTAATAAGGGACTTAAAGGAAGTTCGAGGGAAGTTTGAAGCAAAATGGAAGAAAAAGTGGAAGAGGGGATCCAGCCTGTCCAGATGGGTTTTGGAGAATCTTTGCAGACCACATCTGGATAGTCAAACACTGGCAAAATAATTTTAAGAAGTATCTCATGGCAGACCAGGGGTGGGAGGCAATTGTTGTATCAATATCGGGATCTGAGTTTGGGTGTACCTTTAGAGAAATCAAGCTTCCAATTAGCCACATGCTATAGTATTTGAGGGAAGAGACATCCTTCAGTAGGGGTAATCAAGTGTTGAGAAGAAGGGGTAGGAGGGGAGGATAAATAGCTTTTGACTGGTACCAAAGGAAATGCAGACAATCTTTTGGGAATTAAGCAAGGCTGGTTTAAGGAGAAACAATGCTGCACATTATCAGTGTCCTGATGAAGCAGTGGCTCTAGAGTGGACAGTGGCATAAAGAACTGTGTCATCAGCATACAGGTATAGTCTGCCACGGACACAGATGGAGGGGCTGTGGTTAAAGAAGAGGAGATAAAAGAATGGTGCCAAGAATGGAGCCTTTGTAACTCCAGTCTGAATAGGGATAAGGGGGAAATGGAGCCCCTTACCTGAACTGGCTGGTAACAATCAAAGAGATATGAGTCAAACCAATTCAGTATTAGAGCATAGAGGCCTGCTCACCTCAACTTGTCCAACCAGAGGGAGTGGTCAACAGAATCAAAAGCCTTTGTGAGGTCAATGAAGATGGCTGAGGTGATAAAACCCTGGTTGAAAGACTACCTGAGAGGATGGAGTCATTATTCTGAGTAGGGAGGAAACAGTGAAGTAGTGTTTCTGGAAGTCAAACTGAAACTGAGAGAGATAGCCAGAGGAATCCAAGAAGGACTATAGCTGGGAGAAGATAAAACATTATTATAACTAGGCCGTGGTAGGAAGAAGAGAAATGGGGCCATATCTTAAAGGGTAGGCCCTTGTTAACTTTGACATTAGTACAAACAAGTGTGCTTACTAAAGGTCTCAACTTTGTCAACTTTGTCCCCAAAAATAAAGTTCTTGCACTCAATCTCTTTATTGATTTGAAGAAATTTATAAGGAATCTTTACCTGATACAAATTAAAAATGGAACAAAGTAATGAACGTTGTGCATTTGCTTTGTAACAAAATACTGTAGCTGAAGTGTCACCCAGGGATACCAAGAGCTTTAAATCCCCTTGTGTCCACCCCCCATGCAACCATTCTGTGGCAATCTTCAAAAAGGCATTTGTGTGGGACTTTGAGAATGGCAATACCACAGTAATACCCACCATTGTGAATAATTCTGTAGAAAAAGGTACAGTCTTGAAGGAGTTATACTACGGAAAGCAAAACTGTACCAGGTCATAAAGGCATACGCTTAAAAGCGTACGGCATTATGTCATAACTTGGACCTGAGAGTGTTTGAGTTAGACCCCCCGAAGTTAGAACTTAGTGGGGTGTCCAGGCACAGCCCACGAAGGCTGTGTGCAGAGCCCCACAGAACAAAAGATATCAAGAAATCCTGCAATGCGATTGTGACACATGGCATTCTGCCATTTGACATATTGACTCCGTGCTGAGCAAAACACCCTCCTACATGCGACAAACTGACATCTGTGTCACACTATTAGAGACATCCCTAAGTCATAGTTTCTACAGGTCAGGCACAATTGCTGTGACAACTTTAACTTTGAGATGAGAGCCATGGAGACACAAGATGTAGTAATCAACAATGGTTACAGTAGGAGCCTGGCAGAGTCAGATAGACAGTCAGCCAATGAGGCCTCTTTTAAACTGTTAATGCATACGGAGGTATTACCAACGTGGGTGTTACCAATGTGAGCACTGCAAGGTTTGTCAGTCAATAACAAAAACAAACACTTTTGTATCAGTTATCTGTACTAAAGAGAACAAAATCAAGAAATTCATAAGGTACAGCACAAGGGGGGTAATATCTTTGGATACCTATCTTTTTGCAGCTTTTTGTGTCAGGAAAACTGGCAAGGTCTTCTGAGTCCATATAGGGGAACTTCTCAGACCAGAATAATGCTTTGGCAAACTCCACTGTGAGTACAGAGCCCCAATAATACCATTCCTTTAGTTTTTCTGTCATGAAAGGATACACTCGAGACTAGAGGTGTGTGAAGTTGACTGTCTTCACTGTACAGATTAATTTAAGAGATTGCCTCAATCCACAAAGTTAATCTGCCCCATGAAGCTCCAATTTCCAGTATAGGGCTAACTTCATGAATGGCAAATTTGGTAACTTCACCTGTACAGTTCGGTGAAGTTGGGCCCATAGGCGAAGTTTGCAATGTACCATGGGAATAGAGGTCACATGGTACTGAAATTAGCTGTATTTCATGCATTCAGTGCAGTTTTATAAAGAAAGAGGTGGACATCAGTTAGTCCACACTTGTCTGCGTAAAAAAAACCTTTAAAACTATCAAAAAAAATGATTAATTTGAACCAAATCACTCACCAAAAATATCTAGAGTTCCTTGTGCATCTAGGTTTCCCTTGCTGTTTGTAGTTTTGCACATTATTTAGTTGAAATTAATTGTTTGGTGTAGTATCATGGAATAGTGTTGTGTAGGTGAGTGGAAGTTTTTCAGCTAGCAAGCAAGGCAGCCCTGTGAGCAGTAGTCAGATCTGTTTTCCTCAATCTTTCTTCTAAATAATTTTTGTTTGTGGTCTGTGATTTGTCATTTTATTTCTGTAGTATTGTTTTTTTTTTTTTGGTGGTTAATTAAGTGAACTGTTCTATATTTATTGTTATTTTGTTTAGTTCTTGAAGTGATGATATTAATTACAGTAACTTATTTTGAATTACTTCATCATGTGGGTCTTGTTAATCTCTGTCATGATAAAAAAAATACAACTTTTTTTAGGTTGTTTTAATGTAGCTAATGTTAGATCAGTACATTTTTCTGTTCAGATTCAGATCACTATGCTAATCCCTCTGGTGAGGTGTTGTCTGCTACTGGTATTTAGTTTTACAGCAGTGTTTATTTTTCTCTTGCAATATTAAAAGCCTAACTATATAAAATGACTGTAAAGAGATACACGAGTAAAGGGAGAAGTGCAAGGGAGATGGTTAAGAAGCAATTGGGATCAATCAGGTTGCCCTATACTTCTCTGAGTATAAATTGCTCAGAACTAATTTGGTCATCCACCAGCACCAATGACTGCAAACAACAAAAAATAATTGAGATGAACTCCACTGTACAATTCTCGACTTCTTCTTTTTATTTTCTGCACACAATAACTTAGGGCAATGGTTTTGTGGCTATACCACTTCCTCAGGCCCAACTGTGTTTTTGCCATACAAAACAAATTATATTTCAGTTTCTTTATACATAATAATTATATTTATATTACTACTTTAATCATGCTCACCTTAACCCAAACAGCAACTCATTCCTCAGTTCATCCTGTGCTTATTGCAACAGAAACTTTTTGTCTTAAAACTATGTTACAAACAAATAGTTCTGACTTATGAAATTAATTGTATCCAATAAGAGAGCATAAACTACAACCACTTCTATGACAGCAACTAAATTAATGCTTTATATACACTATGACTCACATGCAGTACTCAATCTATTAATTTTCACATTCAAATTCTTGTGTACAAGTTTAACTTATGACAAGCTCACCCTTTCTTTTCTTAGGGTAATATCTCCTTAACAGTTAGTAGGCTGTTCCTTATGAATTTGATTGCCCTGTCCAAAACATAATAATATATTTGGTCATGGTAACTCCATACTATGATATTTCAAAGCAGTGTTTCTACTTCTAAAAAAGACTAGACAGTGATCTCGCTATCTATATTTACCTTTTGTTACCTGGCTCAATGATAATCTACAATTGGTAATACACGTTGTCACACTTTCAATTTATTCTAAAAATCAAAACAAAAGTTTTTCTTACATTTTTTCACTGATACATTCATTTCTAAGTGTCTTAATTCTTTATGCACTCTAAGTAATATTGCTTACTTTACTAACTCTTCTCAAGGCTTCCCCGAACCTCTTCTCAGGCAGCTGCAAACCTGCATTTTCACTCTACCAGATAAAGTTATGCCAATCATTATTAAATTCTGGTTCGTTGCACGATCTTTCAGTTAATATTATTCAAAATGGAGTTATGCTAGATAAATTAAAAAATGACTTACTTTCTTCAAAGTGTGCCACAGCTCTGCCATCTCCCTTGTTTGGGGAGAGGTTCGCTCATGTGCACTTGTGGTTTAAATCCCATGGGAGGTGGGGGATGAAAATGATGTCATCTTTGATGTCTGGTACTGTCTCCACCCACAGTTGAAGCTGGAGTCTGCCCAAACTGAGCAAACAGATGTGGTCTGATGGCGCAGTGGGGAAAGATGACTGTGTGGAGCCTGACCTGCTCCAGGAACACACAACCAGTGGTTCACCCCCCATCTCAGTGTTAAATTCCCCTGTTCAATCTTATTTCTTTAATGCACAACTTATTGTTTTTAGAAAAAATCAGATATCCTTGTTATGAATTTCATTTGATTCATACATATAATTTTATTAAAGAACTCCATTAGTGTAATTCAATTGTGAAAGGAAAAAAAAGGAATTCCAGGGTGTCAGAGGTCATGGGGGGGGTAGACCTTAATTCAAAACAAATCTGTATACTTGTATATTGTTATAATGACATAAGGCTTCTATTACTTTATATCTTATGAAACTTTCCAGTCAACCACTTAATGCAAACTTTCTTTAATGTCCACAGGAGCATAATCTTATAAAAATACATCAAAAATAATAAAAGTGTAAGTTCAATCACACTCCTCATTCAGACCCACATGTGAGTCTGTGCAGTTCAAGGTGTATATCCAAAAAACATCCCTTTTTCTCAGTATAGTGTCCCAAAAAGTCTCTCCACTTGGTGGGATGGGAACTTGTTTGAGTCCCCAACAGTGCAATAATGATACTGAATGTCCAGCTCCCATGAAATGTCTGGCTACTGTTGAAGTTTCAACTTTCAGATGAATGCCACTTTTATGTTCACTAATTCTATTGTGAATTTCTCTTGTGGTCTTGCCCACCTATAATTTGTTGCATGGGCAGCATAGCAGATAGACAACATGGTGGCTGTTACAGTTGATGTGTTGCTTTATAAAACATCTCTTGCTAGTATACGGCTCTTCAAAGAAGGTTTTTTTTTTTTTGCTGGCATTTCCACATTGAAAGCAATGTCTACAGGGGACACTGCTTGGTGCTAGTGGACCCAATAAAAGTAGTTTATCTGTGCTATTACTTCTGTAATGCTGAGTATGTACTAGTTTATCTCTTAGTGTTTGATTCTTAGATGTGGTAAATAATGGTTTATTCCTAAACCTATTATTAAGTGTTTCTCCCACCTGTAAAAGATGCCAATTGTCATTTATAACTTTTTTAATTTTCCAATTCATATGTGTCTACGGGGAAGAAAAAACTATTATGCCTCCATTGTCTCTTTTTTCTGTATTTTTTAAAAAATTCTCCCTGGGTGTAGATGCTAAGTCCTGCTCTGTAGCCTTGATTTGACTAGTCATAATGTCTTTGGATAAATCTATCCAGCATGTCCCTGCAACCTCTGTATAAGCCATGTCTTCACTACAGTTTCTTCTAGCTCTGATTAGTTGCGATTTCGGTATACTCATTTTTAATTTAGGGTCATGATAACTTGTATTGTGTAAAAGTGTATTTTTGGCAGTCTCTTTTTTATAAAGCCTTGTTTCTAACCCTCTTGGTCTTTTATATATTCCTTTATATATTTCAAGGTCCAAGAAGGGTATCTTCAATTCGTCCACTGTTTTTGTGAAAATCAAATTATTATTTCAACTGTTCAAGTAATTGTGAAATCATGTCAGTTCCTCATCATTGCTGTCCCTCACAAAAATGTACCATGGGATTATCATAAAAAAAAATCCCATGGTACTATTTTATAGTAAATTTGACAGTACCATGAGATTTTTTAGCTCATGCCCCTAGTACCATGGGATTTTTTATGGTAGAATTTAATACAGTGTAGCATGGGATTTTCATAGTACCCCATCCCATGTGATTTTCATAGTACCCCTGTACCATGGGGTTTTTATTGTACCCCATTACCATGGGATTTCCATTGTACCCCTGTACCATGGGATTTCCATGCTTACACCTGTACCATAGGATTTCCATTGTACCCCATACCATGGGATTTCTACAGTACCTATCCCATGGGATTTCCATAGGACCCCTGTGCCATGGGATTTTTATTGTACTCCAGTACCATGGGATTTCCATTGTACCCCTGTACCATGGGATTTCCATAGTACACCTGTACCATGGGATTTCCATTGTACCCTGTGCCATGGGATTTCCACAGTACCCCTTCCCATGGGATTTCCATTGTTCCCCATACCCAGGGACTTCCATAGTACTCCGTACCATAGGACTTCAAAACTACCAACATTATGATGGGATTTCCTAGGTACCCCTTTACCGTGGCATTTCCATGGTCCCCTATAGCAAGGGATTTCTAATATCCCCTACCATGAAATTTCCACAGTACCACAGTCCATGGGGTTTTTAAATGGCACCCATCATACCACAGGATTTCTGTGGCACCAGTTGTACCATGGGATTTCCTTGGCACCCCGGTCCCACTGGAATTACTTGTACCTCCATACCATGGGATTTCCAGGGTTCCCCCACATCATGGGATTTCCATGGTGCCCCATGTGCTTTAAATATGGTACTGCCTTCCCCCATGGAAACCAATACCTTCTGGTGAGAATTTTGTTAATGCACTACAGCCATAAGAGTGGCCTCAACAGCAGTATTAACTCACTGTATATAACTATAGTGAAATCTCCACAGCCAATGGACATTATGTGGTTGTCCAATTGGATTTCTGGGTTCTCAATGATTTGTTGACTCTATTGGATTCTTGTGGTATTTCCATTCAAGTGGAAAGAGAACAATACCATGAAAATCCAGTGGGAACAACTATGTTCATTAGGAATTCTAGTAGCTACAGCACAAAGTCTTGGTGTCTTTACTTAATATTATAGAGGTGGAGAGTGCTCTCAACTAATCAAAATGCTCTTAACCCCAGAATCCCTCACTGGATGTTTACACATAAGGCATCATCATCCTCCAGTTTTACCTCATGCCACACCGGAGGCCCGAGTTTGTCAGTAAGCCAGCTTTGTGGGGGAAGGGTCAGAGCACCTAGAAGGCAGCTCTCCTATGTGAGGGTGGTTGCTGCCTCCTCCTCCTATAGCCCCACTGCCACCAGGTCGAGGTCTGCTGGTCAGCATAGGTGCATGTGTGACACTCAGTGATAGGGCACCTAGAGACATGGTGAGCGCATGCCTCCACATGCGCCCACACATCTGGGGGACAGAAGTGGGCTACGGGGTGAAGATATGAAAACAATCTTTAAAAATATTTTAAAAAAATAGAGCTTTATGCTAATGATCGAAAACAGAATACAAAGACAAAATCTGCACATGCCCCCCCCGAAGGCAAAACCATTATAGCGAACACGTTGATGCTGACAACATCGACAGTTCACTGAAATGGTTTGCCCACGACCCCAGCACTTTGCCTCCCAGTCCTGCACCCCCTCCCCAAATCAGCTCCAACTCAGAGTTGATAATCCTACAGATCGGGGTGGGGGGTCAGGACAAAGTCCCCCAATGGAAAAACAGCTAGGGGTCTCTAGTCGTATTTGTGTCAATTACAATTTTTGGTCAACATAAATCCATTGCTGTGATGACAGTTGACAACTTAGTTGTCAAACTGGCATTGTAGAGCCTGCCTGTGTAAGCATCAGCCCCAGAGTATACTGTTGGGGCAGAAGCAGCAGGTGCTCCAAGTATGTTACTGTAGCACCAGCCCCCACACCTCAACCAAAACCCTAAAATTTCTGCCCAGGTTGCCAGCCCCTTGCCAATGAGGCAAGGCTGGTCTGCTATGTACAGGAAGGGGTAAACATTACCACATACAAGAGAGCTCTGGAAGTAGTGGGCCTGGGCTTGTCACTGCAGTTAAAAAAAATTCCCAAACTGCAGAAACACAAGAGCTTCCCAGTTTACTCTCCCAAAGAAAGAATTCTGTTGGAACTGGAAGCAAACAAACTGCTAAAAGCAAAAGCTGTGGAAAAGGTCATTGCCATACAGTGTGACAAGGGCCTGCATCTCAAGATATTTTCTGATCCACAATAAAAATAGATAGTGGTGACCCATTTCAGAGCTCAGTCACCGGAACAAACATCAAAATAGAAAGGTTAAAGATTACACTGGGCACAAGAACTGATCTGAAAGCGCTGCAATTTTAAAATACATTGAATTATTATAATGAAACACTATATAAAGCAAGCTGATTGGTTGCTAGGATTCTAGATGAGTTACATAGCCTACATTACCCTACCATATATACCTAACTCACAGCATAGGTTTTCAGTTGTATTTATTAATTAATTTGCTGCTGTTCGGTGAAAACTTTCAGTTTACATTTAGAAAGTTGATGTTCTGATCACATCCTTGATACCTGACACCAGTAAAGTTTCTTTCCTCAGTCACCCTACTGGGATCAGCCAGCATAAATAATTTAAAGATAGACTGTGAGAGAGCTACCGTTTCACCTGTAGTTACGCACATTTAAAAATCTAACTAAAAGTTGCTGTAAGTCTGCCTGCCCGGTGGTGCTGAGGGTTGAGGCACTGGACACCACACCTCGCGCCATGCTAGTGACCCAGATTCAGTGACAGACTTGGATCGCCGGGGGTCAGCCAGGGGGAGAGAGGGAGGGATTGAGAGCCCGATGGCTGCTCTCCCTCTCCGGGGAGGGTAGCAAGATAGCCCCGCCGTGCTACTGCCATCTCCTGGGTGAACCTAGGTATTAGCAGTGCAATCGGGGAAGCAACTGAAAGGTAGGGGCTGATGTCGGCTGAGGGTCCTGAGTGGAGATGCATCTCAGCATGCCTCTGTCTCATTGGCCCTCCTCGAGTGCTGACATCATTAGGGGGCACAGAACAGAGAAAATCCCATCCCAGGATCTAGGCATCGAACCCCCAATCAAGTCCAAGGCAGGAACCAGGGGCAGACTCCAAAATGCGTGCACTCCTCGATGACCAGGGGAAGTTTGTGGAGTGCCTCCTCTGCCCTGCCCAGAGGGTAATCCGGAAGCCCTGAAAGTAAGGGATGCGAATTGCCCTCTAGGAGCAGAATCCTCAGTACTGCTGGCTGGACGTGTGGGGAGTTCTGAGAGAGTGAGCGGGTCAGCAGAGGAGAATAAAGAATAAGTAAAAAAAGTTGCTGTAGGATGGCTTAATTTATGAGTTCTAGTTTTATAATACAGTTTCTTTTTTTTTTAGCTATCCTTTTTTTCTCCCCTCAGTTGGCTCCTCATCTGGCCGCCATCCTGGCCAACACCCAGCTCCAACTAAGGCCCTCACTCCCAGTTAACCCAAATGGCTTACCCCCCCATGATGGGGTAGTGCTGAGCCCCCATACTCACCAGCAAGTCCAGATCCAGTCTTTGGGGGTGACATCCTGGAGCCATGCATTATTCTGGGACAGCCATTAAGTTGCTCGACCGCATTTTCACTTTTTCTGTCCAGTGGAGTGTGTAACCCCAGTGACCCATTGACAATGTAAATGTCACTGTTTAAAAAACAGAAACACTGGCCTGGTGGTGCTGGAGGTTGAGGCGCTGGTTGTTACACCTCATGCCACACCAGCAACCCGGGGAGTCAGCAAGGGGAGAGAGAGGATTGAGCACCTGGAGGACTGCACTCCTCAGAGTCCTCTCTTGGTGGGAAGGACGTTTGCTATCCCACTAGTCGACTACCCTCTGGTGCTTGCTGGAGAGCAGTGCAGGTTGGGAGGCATGGTCTGACATGCTGACGTCAGCGCGGAGGGGGTGGGTGACAATGGAGGAAAAAGGAGCCTGGCAGGCTCTATGATGGTCCCCCACATCCACTGGGGCTGTTCCCAGGGGCCACCCCCAGATCAGGATTGGGTCTCTGGGGAGGGGGGTGAATGGCCAGCACCCTCCTTCCTGTCCCGCTGCATGGGGTAATCCACGTGGGATTAATGGGGGGTCAGGTTATACGGGGATGCTGAGAGACCGGAGTGCTGTCCCTTCATGAAAAGGAAGCACCTGCTTGCCGAGGCTCAGGGTGAAAAAAGATAAAAAAAAAAAACAGAAACAATTCCTGCCTCCCAGTTCTGGTAGTCATGCCCCCACCCATCAGTGCCTGTCCACCCCTCACCCCAACCATAACCAGCAAGCAACTGGCACAACTCACTTCTCACCACTACAGCCAGCTGCTGACTGAGCTCAGTATGAGCATATACTATTGTAACTAGTTCACACTCATACTGAGCTCAGTCAGTGGCTGGCCACGGTGATGAGAGCAGAGTTGTGCCAGTTGCCAGCTGGGAATGGGTTGGGGGTAGCAGGGCAGATAGGCACTGCCGGGTAGGGGGCGCCATTACATCACTAGGGCTGAGATGTAGGAATTTTTGTTTTGTTTTGTTTTTAAACAGTGACCTTGTCATTGCCAACGGGTCCTTGGTATTCAGGGATTGCACCTGGGGGGGTCCACTAATCTTGCAGGGCTTATTATTCAGCATATCAGGGGATTGAAGGCATAGGTGGTTATGTCAGTCCTGTGAGTATATTAATCAGCATATCGGGGGATCTGGGCATGTGGGTCTTCGGAGAGCCCTGTGGGGCTTTCATAAATAGTACATGTGGATTGGGGCTAAGGGGGGAACATTTGTGCTGACATTGCTGCAGGCTTGTAGCAACCTGTACAGTTACACCCTCTGTTTGGCATACAGTTCAGGTTGGTGCAAGTCACAGGACTTTGCCGCGTGGACCCTGCCCAATAGAGAATCAGGTGCAGGGAACTTAGTGCAATGGCATTTGGTGCTAATCGCCTTTGGCATGACTTGCACTAGTCCTTCTAGAATCGGTCCCATGACTGTAGTTGTTGTAAGTACATTACAGCTTAATAAAATTCTCCCCCTCTCCCCCCTCAGTCCTGCCTCCATCACCACAAATGAACAGTTTCTTAACCCTAGGGCATTTAGTTGTCCCATCCTAGCAGTAGCCAACACAGATTTGCTGAATAGTAAAATGCTTAAATTTATTAAGAATCACCCTCAACTGTCATGTGTTGTACAAGTGTTGGGGGTGGAGGTGAGAGACAAAACTAGAGAGAAGGTAAAACTGAATCTTCAGCTACTAACCTGCTGGTTTAGGAAATATTTTCAATACTTACAATGAAAGAAGAAAAAAGCACACAGTATTGAGGAGAAGAAAAGAAGGAAAAGAATAAGCGGCTAGTCCAACAGTGGTACAGGCAATTGGCAGACAGTCAGAAAGGTAAGATAATTTAATTGTTCAGAAAATATCTAACCCATTAACTCACACGCCTACAGTACATTATGAAAACTGGGTTGGTGAGCTGGGGTAGTGATGAAAAAGTCTACAGTTTAAAATAATTTTACCTTCCACTCAAGAGTCATTTGTTACAAATTCATATAGTTATGACCCATAACCTTTTTGTGTGTGTGTGTGGGGGGTTGTATCAATTTACATTCCCATAACAGTCCAAAAACAGATTCGCAATTACCTTAAGTTAGCTTCTTTTTCTGTTCTCCACCGATTCAGTTGCTCTAGGTGTGTCCTCGGTGTCTCTGAACAAAGCATTCCAATGTGGCTTATGCTGCTACTGGAATTCTAAATGACATCATGTGCTGGGCTGCTTAGAGCATCTGACAGTGTTCAGCTCTTCGTTTAAGTCTGACAGCAGTGTGAATGTGAATTATTTGACCATAAGATTAAGGGTCATAACAGATGTTTTGACGTGTAAATATCTGATTTCTGATGATGATCTCTTTCTGTATAATGTTATCTCTTCAAAGTATTCTAATTTTCTTCCTTTTTGTCTTATACAAAGCATTGGTTTCCCACTTTGTTAGATTTGTGCCTCTTCATACTGTCCTTGGGTAAAATGTGTCTGCCAACTAATTGAATGTTAGAATGCATTGCATGTTGCATAACATTAATGTAGTTTATCTGGCTTGTATTACATCTGGTGGCATATGAATAAGTACACCATAGAGGATAATGGCTGGGGATTGGGTGATAACCACACTGTAATCACCTCGAGTGGTTGCTAGGGCAACAGGGTAAACCTCAAGAGCGCAGCTCGAGAGGTTTACTGTAGCCCTAGCAACCATGAGAGGTGATTTCAGCGTGGTTGTCACCCAATCCACAGACATCATCTTTTATAGTGTATGGTCAAAAAAACTCTATTTGCATTCTATGTGTGAGAATTATGGAATTCTGGTGCATTCTGTTTTATTATGCCACTGTTTGAAGTTCCGAAGTGTGGTTAGTAACTTTTAAAATTATAAATAGTGCATAACAAAGCTGTGTGACTGCTGATTATGGTGGTTAATAGGCACTTACCATACATTATATTTGTGTTAATGAAAAACTGAAAGTAATTAAGTCTTTTTTCCAACTTGATAGCCATCCTTGCTAGTGGTGGCAGCATGATTTAATTTTTACTTCTTCCTAGGCATGAGTGATGATTTGCCTGTATCGGAAATTAAATTTTACATACTAACATGCTAAGAAGCCAGCAGATTAGACTCTATGATCTATTGAGTCTGCTCGGTGATCAGTACCTTCACAGGGCATTGTTTTAAGCCCCCACTCCAGACAAGGCCCCAATCCCCACCCCCCTACAGGGATCTGGGATGCACCTTCTCCCTATACCTATCCCAGCTCTTCTTGAACTCCTCCACAGTCATAGCAACGGGGATCTTGGATGCACCCTTTCCCTATACTTATCCCAGCTCTTCTTGAACCCCTCCACAGTCATAGCAACCATCAACTCTCCAGGCAGTACATTCCAGGGCTCCACCACCCTCTCAATGAAGTAGCGCCTCCTTGTTTCCCCCTCAGTCTCATCCCCATCCAGCCTCATTGAGTGACATCTAGTGGCCCCTACCTCCCTCAGCTGAATCACCCCCTCAAGGTTCACCCTATTTATTTCCTTATGATATTTGAAGACCTCTATCATATTCCTCCTGTTCCTTCTCTCCTCCAGCAAGTACAGGATGAGCTCCTCCAATCTTTCCTCATAGGTCCTTTCCCCTAGTCCAAGTATCATCCTGGTCACCCTCCTCTGGACCATCACCAGAAGAACAATGTCCCTCTTTAATCAGGGATGCCAAAACTGCAAGCAGTATTCAAGGTGTGGTCTAACCAGGCAATTGTACAGCGGAAGGAGCACCTCTTGATTTCCTGAGGTTATCCCCCTGGCTATGTAGCCCAGCATTTTATTTGCCTGGGCCACAGCCCTCCTACACTGCTCTGAGTTATTCATTTTGGCATCCATCACCATCACAAGATCCTTCTCCCCCCAGAAACCTGCAGTGTCTTTCCCCCTCAGGTGAATACATGAGCTGGATTTTTGGCCCTCATGTGCAGAACCCTGCACTTCCCCACATTAAACTTGAGCTTCCAGGCTCGTGACCACCTCCCCAGAGTCCCCAGATCCTCCTGGAGAGCCAGCTTCCCCTCTTCCCCCTTTACCACAGCCCACAGCTTCGAGCCATCTGCAAAGAGGTTCATCCTGCTCCTGATACCTCTTCTCATGTCTGAGATATAGGCGTAATGCTGTACATTTAAAAAATGCTTTCCTTCTTATATTTTATGTATGATTTGTTTTGGTTTTTACTCATAATGGGGTAATACTGGAACTTGTATTTACTAACAGGGACAATGTTGCAGATGTCAGGGAGGGAGGCCACCTGGGACCAGTGATCACCATACAGTGTGGTTCTGTATTAAGCAATAAGGCATGACCAGGGGTTAGTTTAACAGTCTGTTAATCATCCCCTAGGGGTGTAATGTGGTCTGAGGTGCTGTCAAGTGCCATATTGCCCCGATTTTTAATAAAATAGTTCTTCCTCCAACAGTTTAAGTATGCTGGTTCTAAATCAGGATGCATCATTCCAGGCATTCAGCAGTGCTAAAGGATGGAATGCTGACAGGAAGAATCTGGGAATTTTAAGCTTGTACTCAAAACTGATGCACTGTTGCCCCCTCTCCTCTTATGTAAACATAAACCAAAATTTGCCCATACACAACAACTATAGGCCCACCCCCCCTTCTGTTTGCCATACCTGAGTTCAAGTAATCAGTTTCTTCCTGTAATCCTCCTTCCTTTGTTTTTCTGACTGCCTGCCTGGTAAGTTGTTCACATGTGGGTATTTGGCTAGTGGCACAGAAGACACAAAGCACTCCCTCTATAGTCATGTAACACACGGACTCCAGAGACACATGGCACATCCCAGCCTTGCCTTACTTGACATGGGTTCCAGAAATACACAGTGCCCCCCCCCATTTTGCCTTATTTTACATGGACTCTGGAGACACAAAGCACCCGCTAGCCTTGCTGTACTTCACATGGGCTCTGAAGATGCACAACACCCACCACTAATCTTGCCTTACTTCACACAGGCTTCAGAAATGCAAAGCAACCACCTCCCCACCTTGCCTTGCCTTACCATGCTTCACATGGACTCTGGAAGCCCTCCCTCAGCCTTGCCTTACTTCACATGGAGTCCAGAGTCAAACACGAACCTCTGCCTTGTCTTACTCATACAGGCTCAGAGACAAATGCCCCCTCCTTAACCTAGTCTTACTTCACATGGTGCCCAGAGACACAAAACATACTCCCACCAGTTTTGCCTTACTTTACATGGGCTATTGAGACAAAAAACAACCCTCTCTCTAGGTTCCTTACTTACCTCACAGTGGCACTGGAGACAAATACCCCCTCCCCAAGCTTGCCTTACTCTACATGGGTTCTGGACACTAAAGTGCCCCCCCCCCCCGTATGTGAGGTCAGGCTGAGGAGGCCAAAAGAGTGTAGCCCTAGCACATTCAGGGTCTCTCTCGCTCAGCTCTCTGTAAGGTGGCAGCTTGTGTTGTCACTGCCAGAGGTTTCAGGATCTAGTACAGCTTTGCATCTGGCCCTACCCCACACTTCAGCCCTTGCCAGCTAGCACCGCCTGCCAGTCCCAAGTTCCTCTGAGTCCTGATTTATCCTAATTCCTGCCTATCCTTCCACCTTAATACAAATAAAAACACATATTTGCATACCATCTGGAGTTGAGTGCTCCTGATTTTCTTATCTTTGCTAAGATAACAAGACTCCTCCCACAGAACAGCGAGCAGTAATCTGATTTCAACAGGCAGTACAACAGAGGTGCCACACTAGTCCTCTGCAGGCTCCTGAAACAGTGATCATTCTCTCTCTCTCTCTCTCTCTCTCTCTCTCTCTCTCTCTCTCTCTCTCTCTCTCTCCTCTCTCAGACTCAGCAACAGTGAGCAAATAAATTGTTCCCATGGGCTTTGTAGGGGCTTCTGGCTACTACTTTTACCTCTGCATTAAGTCATCTATAGTCTGACTTGTAATGAACACCCCCAACTGTGCTCATTCAAGGAGGTGTCACACTGGACATCAAAGAAGGCAAGCACAGCAGCATTTTTCTACAATAAATAAGGTTAAATATAAGGATCTCTGATAATCATCTTTTTAAAGTATATGTAAAGGATTAACCTTGGTGCCAGTTGTAGATATTACTTTTAGCTGTGGGAGGATTTTGTTTATTTGTTTTCCAGGAAAGCAGCCTTCAAGGCAGTCAACCAATGGCATGCTATCACTTAAGGCTTGTTTACACTGCCGACTTTGCAGTGCATCAACCCATGCGCACAGGTTAATGCACTGCAAAGTCAGCTTTGTAGACACTTTCCGGAGCACCATCGGTGTACTTCGGATCCCTTTTCTGCAGCGACTCAGTTGTAGGTACCCATATCAGAGTGAGAGCTTTAACTGGCTTTGCAAACCAGTTGATGTGCTTGCTCCGATGAGAAGTCCTCTCTCTCAGTGTCTCCCACCATCCTTCACTGAACTTACAGCCCCTCCACAGAGTGACCTGCAGTGCTGCAAGAGTGGGCTGTATAAACACTAAATTAATGAAGGAGCAGCTAGCACAGCAGGAAGGGGGCAGCACAAATTCAACAGCACTGCAACCATGTAAACACGGCTTTAGATAAATATCTGTCTTGTATCACTTAACTCACTTTGATGCTAATTGTGTGGCTATGGGTTAGGGGAGGCTATTGTTTTCCTAGATGGCTGCTATGAGGGAAAACTTGGTGTTAATTATTATTTTTCACGCAGGCAGAGCTGCTGCAATTTGTATTCCTGACTGAAGATTGGAAGGTTCAGCAGTGAGAAGTAAGGGAGCCAAAACATGCCCCCCGGCACCTTTCAATTACATAGAACTCAGAGGTCCCCCTGTAATTTGAGCACTTTCAGGAAATATAAGGAGACACAGAGGAAGAAGGATAGGGTGGTGTACCAGGAGAAACAGAGGGAGGCAGGAAATTGGAGTACAAAGGAATAAACAGAGGTGAGAATAACCCAGGCAGAAACAAAAGAGGACAAGCCATTTTTAGGTATGTAAGTGAAAACAGGAATACCAGGGGAGGGACTGTAAGGCTAAGAGAGGAATGGGAGAATTGGGTGGAGGAGGACCAGGAAAAATCAGACATCCTGAACAAATACTTTTATTCACCATTCACAGAGGAAGGGGAAGGTGAGGGGCCACAGGAAAGTAACAAGAGCATTGAAAGAAGGGAAGTGGGAACCAGTCCATTTTTGGAGGAAAGAGTCCTGAATGGATGCACAAATCTGAAAGTGGACAAGGCAATGGGGCCAGACTGGATGCATTCAAGAATATTGAATTAGCTCAGGTAGGTGCTGACAGTACTGTCAACTACTCACTGGAGACTTCCAGTGTACAAAGTAGGACAAATAAGTGCTGTTTAGTGCAGTCGATAGGTATATAAAGGGTGCTTAAATTTAGACTAGGGAACCCTGGTGCTGGAATCAGGTCATGTGACCACTCTGTGACCAGAGGACTCAGAGTATAAATAACTCGCTCCTGTGAGTGAAGCACTGGAAAGCTAATTCAGAGTGTGGACTGACTTGTGAGGCTGCCTAAAGCAGTGAGACAGGCAACAGCCCTAGCCTTTATTTTTCTATTTGTGCTGATAAAACTGTGCTGAATACTTGAGCTAGGAACATGCTGTTATAATGCAGTGGGGAGCTGTGTTTTTAATATGTTTATAGGAGCTCTCAGTGTAACTTCCTCCTGCTGTTCAATAGTGTACAAACTTGGACAAATAGGTGCATTTAGTGCAGTAAACAGATATAGAATGGGTGCTTACATTTACACTCAGGAACCCCAGTGCCAGAATCAGGTCACATAACCATTCTGCAGCTGGAGGACTCAGAGTATAAATAACTCACTCCTGCAAGTGGAGCAAGCAAGTGCGGAGCGAGTATGTGCATCAACGCGCGCAGAGACACGTGCTGTACTGCGCATGTCAAGTGTGTCCAGCAGAAACACCAGAAGCAAGGACTAACATTGAACTGGATAAAGGTGATAATAAGTCCCCCTCTTTGGTGCTTGTATAATGCATTCAGTTTGTGATGCACTAAACAGGTTGTGAAATAAGACTAACGTCTAAAATGGAAATATATTCGGTACAGGGAGCAAATGGTTAGAAGTTATCAATTTGTTGGTCCAGCAACCATGTTTTAGTTAATTTTGCAAGTCTAAATCAAATTCCAATAAATTATGATTTCAAGTATTGCAAAGAGATTAGGCATCGTAAGGAGGAAATTATATCCCTAAATGATGAGTTGCAAAAAGTACAAGAGCTCAGAGATCTAGAACAGTTTGTTGATAATACTGTATGGTAAGAAATCTTCCTGAAACATACATTGCAGCAACACATATGGCTCCTATTATTCAACAATGAGATAGTATGAGTGATAAAGACATAATCAACACTCCGATATGTGAAGTTAAGACACAATCCAATTCTCAAGTCCTACTAGCTTTAGAATTACAAGATTTATTAGAAAATGGTAACCAGTACAATGATGACTTAAATTCACACGGATTAAACATCATCAGTCAAGCAGCTGGATCATACAGACCAAATAAATGATCAAGAGAAAATAACTACGATGAATATATTGAAAATGGTTGGGAAATTGTACCATTAAGAAGGAAAAAGAAAGGGAGAAGAGCAGATATTTTTAAATCAATTCTAATTCAAGGTTGCTCTTTCCCTGAAACTGTCAATATTTCTGTCTGCCATGAAAATAGGTTTTCACTTTTAGCCCCCTCATCTAGCCAAGAAACTGTGCACTCTCAGTCTAGTGATGCCAGCTTACCAACAGTGGTAATATGGGATTCGAATGTGAAATATATGGATACCCTGCTGTGTAATAGTTCCACTATCAATGTATCAATTAACAGTTTCCCTGGAGCAAGAAATGAAGACATAAAAAAAGTGTGGCTAAGTTAGTTACGCACCCTTTGAATCTTATACTTCTTGTATGGACAAATAATGTGGGGTACCTGCATGAAAAGGATATCTGCTATGATCTTAGAGATTTAGGAAAACAACTTCAAAATAAAAATTATAAAGTGGTTATATCAGGAATCCTTCCTATTCCACGTGCGAGAATGGAAAAAAAATCAGACCATTGTTTGCATTAATGCTAGATTGCAAAATTGGTGTCTCCATGAGAATTTTACTTTCATAAATCGCAGGCCCATTTTTCATCAACAGTATAACCTATTTGCTAGAGATGGTCTCCATCTCAATAGAATTGGAGCAAGAGAACTGAGTAAGCAGTTGTGTAAATTTGCCCCATTTAGGCCTTTAAAGTTTTAGAGAAAGGGGAAACTAATAGTGGTACATCTCAGTTGAAGTATCACACTAGCAAACATAAAAACAAACTCATTTGCATTCTTTTAAATGCACGTAGCTTTGGTAATAAATCTGATGAACTACTCATCAGATCTAAAATAGATCAGCCAGATATTATTGGAGTAACTGAAATCTGGTGGTAGGAGAACAATCATTGGAATATTTCCATTCCAAGGTATAACCTTTTCTTCTTAAATAGACAGCATAAAAAGGGAGGTGGTATTGCTATGTTTATTAAAGCATCTTTGAACCTGATTGAAGTTTCTGAAAAAATTAAGACCCCTCATCCTTGGTGGAATCACTATGAATTAGGATAAAAAATTTGTATAATAAAAACATAATAGTAGAGTTATGCTATAGACTACCTGACTGTACATCACAATTCTCTAATGACATCTTCCATGAAATGGAATTAGCAGCTGAACTTGGCAGTATTATATTCATGGGTGACCTTAATCTGGGGGACATTAATTGGCCCAATAAAACAGCAACTAACACAATATCGAAGGATTTCTTAATACATTGTGAAGAACTGGCCCTAATTCAAAATGTACATTATCCAACTAGAGGACACAACATACCTGACATTGTGTTAAGCAGTGAATCCCTAATCATTCAGGACTGTAAACCAACAGCCCCATTGGGTAACAATGACCACTACGGAGTTAAAGTTACTCTTCTTTTTTCATTATGGACTGAATCTCATAAAGTGACTGACGTCTTTGTATATAATAAAACCAATACATTGTCCCTCAATGAATATTTAGCCAACATAGTTTGAAAGACTGTGCTAATGGGTCCAGATATTGATAGCACCTGGAATTCCTTTAAAAAATGTTATTCTAGATGCAGCTCATACATTTATCCCCCCAAATAGGAAAATAAGTTCTCATTTAAACCCAAAATGGCTGACTAATAAATTGATTAAACTAATTAGGAAAAGGAAAAAAGCATTTAAAAAAATATCACTCTAATAAATGTGACAGAACATGGTCCACGTTTAAAAGGATTCAAAAGAACTGTAAAACTGCCATCAGGACTGCAAAATTTGAAAATGAAAAATGTATAGCAACTCAAGCAAAAAAGGAAACTCATAAGATCCTTTATAGCTATACAAAGTCATTAAAGAAGCAGGATTGCAAAGTTGGTCCAATTGTAGATAAAGATGAAAAAATAACAAACCCCAAAGAAATGGCAGATCAATTAAATTAATCACTTCTGTAAAGAAATATCACTACTCACAGTGCAGTTTAACCCCTGCAAGGTATATAGTTTTTTAAACCAAGGATGGAAATGAGAAAGGAAAATGTGGATGCACCGGGATTTGAACTCCAGATCTCTGGTATGTTGTTCCAGAGCTCTAAACATTAATCTACAGGCCCACTGGTTAATGCATCCAGAGAACTTCCTATTTCACAGTCACGCATTCCTTTCTCTAGTGTTGTGCAATTCTGCAACCAGAAACCAGTTTAGAAATACCACTACTCACAGTGCAGTTTAACCCCTGCAAGGTATATAGTTTTTTAAACCAAGGATGGAAATGAGAAAGGAAAATGTGGGTGTACCAGGATTTGAACTCCGGACCTCTGGTATGCTGTTCCAGCTCTCTAACCATTAAGCTACAGGCCCACTGGTTAAAGCATCCCAAGAACTTCCTATTTCACAGTCACACATTCCTTTCTCTAGTGGTGCACAATTCTGCAACCAGAAACCAATTTAGAAATACCACTACTCACAGTGCAGTTTAACCCCTGCAAGGTATACAGTTTTTTAAACCAAGGATGGAAATGAGAAAGGAAAATGTGGGCACACCGAAATTTGAACTCCGGACCTCTGGTATGCCGTTCCAGCGCTCTAACCATTAAGCTACAGGCCCACTGGTTAAAGCATCCGAAGAACTTCCTATTTCACAGTCACACATTCCTTTCTCTAGTGTTGTGCAATTCTGCAACCAGAAACCAATTCAGTAAAGTATTTAATACAACAGCAGATAATAGCACACCCATATTTAATAATAATGTCATGGATAAGGTGGTGTTATCCCTTGAAAACATACAATTCAACTTGGATAATGGTAAGCGTGGCTCCTCCCCAGGTCCAGATGGTATCGCAGGTGATATTATTCATCTAATGAAAGAGAACCTATCCTATCCTTTAAAAATTATCTAGGAAAATAGCCTAAACTCAGGTTTAGTACCCTCAGACTGGAAAAGGGCAAATATCATCCTCCTATTTAAAAAGGTAATAGAGGAAGTCCCGACAACTACTGACCAGTCAGCCTCATGCCTATCTTCTGTAAAATTCTAGAAAGAATTATTAAAGAAATGAATACTCCTGAGTTTAAAAATCTAGACCCAACTCAGCATGGTTTCATCAAGGGCCGTTCTTGTACTACTAATTTAGTGACTTTCTATGATAAAATAAGCCAATATTTAGATAATAGAACCCCCTGCGATCTAGTCTTTTTAGATTTTAAGAAAGATTTCGATTCTGTACTTCATCAATCATTAATACAGAAATTATTATTACATGATATTAATCCACTTATCACATACTAGATTTCAAATTGGTTAAGTGAAAGACATCAAAGGGTTGTTATTGATGGCCATTTATCTGCATGGCTCCCTGTGAACAGCAGAGTTCCCCAAGGCTCTGTGTTGACCCCAGTAATATTTCAAATGTTCATTTCAGATTTTTCACAGAATTTAAATTATACCATTGTCAAATACACAGATGACTATAAGATAGGAAACCCATGTAGTAGTGCATTTGGTCTTCAATATCTCTAAATGTAGTGTACTACATTTTGGAAGGTGGAATAGTAGAAACAAGTACTTTCTGAATAACAATTTCCTTACAAATAAATTGCATGAAAAAGATTTTAGGTAGTACTGTTGACTTTGATCTAAATTTAATTTGCATATGTCAAATATCCTTAGTACTGCCAATACAATTTGGTGGTCTATAAAACACAATATAAAATCTAGAGATTCAAATATTTTACTGCCACTATATTGAGCATATATAAGGCCTCCCTTTGATTTTCGCACATAGTTATGGTGTCCATACCATCAGAAACACATAAATAAACTGGAAAGATTTCAGAGAAAAGTTACAAAATTTATCTGTCCAGATAAAACATTGCCATATGAAGCAAGACTTGTAAAATATAATTTAATGTCATTGGAGTGCCGTAGATTAAGAGGTGACCTAATATTTGCATGGGATATTATTATTGATCAGTCACTCACAATAGAGTTTGGACTGGACTTTAAACAGGTAGTGTTTAATACAAGAGGACACCCACTTCAGTTATTAAGGACTAGAGTAAAAACAAAACAAAAAAAAAAGAGCCAATTTCTTTTCAAATAGGATTGTTAAACCATGGAATAAATTACCAAAAACAATCATTGTCAGTACAAACAAAGGTTTGTTTAAAAGAAGATTGGATGTCCTTTTATTCGTTAACAGGAAGTTGACCTACTACATGTAATATGGCAGCTACTACAGGCTTATCGACTTTCAGATCCATTCAGTTCCTTAATATGATCCTTAGTATGACTGTAGGATGGCAGATGTAGCCCCACATCACAAAAGTGGTAGCAGGGAGGAGGTTGGCAACTATAGGCCAATCAGCCTGACTTTAGTGGTGAGGAAATTAATGGAATCACCACTGAAAGAAATGATTGTGGAATATCTTGAATCCATCAGCTTTCAAGTTTGAGTGCAACACAGATTCACAGGGAGAATGTCATGTCAAAATAATCTGATAAATTTCTTTGACTGTTGACCAGGGAATTGGATCAGGGTGTAAAGGTGAATATTGGCTACCCATATTTTAGAAAGGACTTTGACACCGTTCAACACAGAAGACTCCTAAGCATGCTGATAAGTGTAGGACTGGGTTGAAATATGTAAGCTGGGTAAGAAATTGGTTAGGGAATAGGCAATAGAGGGTGGTGGTAAATGGAGTTCACTCTGGAGAAGTGAGGGTGACCAATGGGGTGCTACTGGGATAAGTACTGGGACCAGTCCTCTTTATTGTCATCATTAGCAATATTGCAGAGGGGCTGGATGGGAAGGTCTGCCTTTATGGGGATGACACTAAAATCTACAATAGGGTAGAAACTCCAGTAAGGGTAGAAAAAATGAATAGTAATCTGAGAAAATTAAAGGAGTGGTCAAGGGTACGGCAGTTATGTTTCAAAGCAAAAAAAGTGCAAAATCATGCACTCAGGACACAGTAAAACAGGGGTGGAGTATAAAATGGGGGGAGTGGTATTGGAGTCAACCAAACAGGAAACAGACCTGGTGATAATCATATCTTATGACCTAAAGGTGGTCAGGCCAATTCGGAGAACTAGCGGGATAATGGGGTACATAGGGATGGGTGACATCAGCAGAAAGCGGGAGGTGGTGTTACCACTGTATAGATCACTGGTGAGATTCACCTGGAGTAATGTGTCCAGTTCTGGAGACCTCATCTCTGGAAGGACATTGATAGAGTGGAGGTATTCCAGAGGATAGCAACTAACATGGTGCAGGGTCAGGATAAAAAGCCCCTCAAGGAGATACTGAAGGACCTCAATATGTACACCCTGAAAGAAACGAGAGGGGGGGATATTATAAGAGACTGTCAAATACCTTACAGGTATTAATATGGTATAAGAGTGAAGCATTTTTCAGAAAAAAGATGCTCAAGAACAAGGGATCATGCTATGAAAATGGACGGGGAAGACCCAGGAGAGAAGTGATGAAGCAGTTCTTAACAGGAAGAGTGATGGATGACTGGAAAAACCTGCCAGCAGAGCTGGTGGGGGGGGTAAGCTGTACAGGGGTTCATGAATGCATGGGATAGGCATGCGGGAACCTTAGTGGTAAGGTGGGGGGGCAGAGCTAAAGATCAGTAGGGTCTGCGGTAATACGGTAGTCAGGGAAAAAATGGTCAGAATAGGTGGGCAAGCGGTCCTAATCTTCTGTCAGATTCTATATTTCTATGTAATTTACAGTATTTAATCAAACAGGAAGCAGGACATTTCCAACCCAATTCATAACAGGTCTGTAAATTATTGCACCATGGTACAGAAATATTATACAGTGCCGCTGCATAATAAAAACCTTCATTCAATGTGGCTGGTTTTCACTGATATACAGACACATTGGATGTGTTGAGGCATAAGCTGTAGGCTGATTGTATTAATAACCAACAGGATTCATGCATCTAAGATTGCCCAGACACATTGAAGAGTGTTAAAGCAGCAGTACTAGATAACAAAAATATGCACTTTTGCAACAGTTTATTTCCTGTGCTCTGCTGAACATTTCCCTAGTAATCTTTCTCACCAGCATTGTACTATCATTCTGTAATTTGCTCAGTTTTCCTTTGTTTACATTTCTGCTGCCCGCCATGTTGAAAGCAGCAGTACTAGATAGGCAGCTGCCATATTTACTGTGGCACCACAAAACTGGAAACTGATCACTTCCTGATTATCTAGCACTACTGCTTTAACGTGCATTCTCATGAACAAGGGATCATGCTATGAAGTTGAATGAGGAAGACCTGGGAACACTCTGAGATGTGAGGAAGTACTTCTTCACAGAAAGAGTGGTGGATGCCTGGAACAGCTTGCATCTGGGAAGAGGAAACTGTGGGGGGAGAGCTACATGTATCGAGGGGAGGTGCAGACAATCACCAAAGAGGAAAGGGACCTAGTGGTCATCATTTCTGATTACATAAAGGAGTAAAAGCAGAGCACAAAGGATGCAGAGAGAGCCAGTGGCATACTGGGGTGCATAGGTAAAGGGATCACTAGCAGAAGGACAAAGGTGGTGATGCCATTGTATAAAACACTGGTAAGGTCTCACCTAGAGTACTGCGTGCAGTTCTGGAGGCCACACCTGCACTAGGATATTGACAGAGTGGAGGTGGTCCAGAGAAGAGTGACCAAGATGGTACAGGGCTTGTACCGCAAAACATATGAGAAGAGACTAAAGGACCTCAATGTGTACTCACTGGAGGAAAGGTGGGAGTGGTGGGGTCATGATACAAACTTTCAACTACCTCAAGGGCATGAACAAGGAGCAGGGAGGAGACTAATCTGTAATTGGAAGTGGACAGATTAAGAGGAAATGTGAGATAGCTTTTATTAACAAAAATGGTGGTGGATGTATGGAATGGTCTGCCACAAGAGGTGGTGGTGGGAATGAGCACATTGGGGATTTTTAAATATGCCTGGGAGGGGCACAAGGGGACGTTGAGATGGGAGGGCGAGTGAGGAAAGACCACAAATCAGATATGGTTTGAGGCTGCATACAAGTTTAGGGCTTATGAGCAGTTTGGATTGGCCTAGCGATCCTTATCTGCTGACAATTTTATGTTTCCCAATAGCTATTAAATTAATTTTCAAAGTGTAAATATTCATCTAATTCTGAATTGTCTAGTCATGCTCTGATTTATGTCAGTTGAGGCTCTCGGCAAATCAGATCAGCATGATTTCTTTGCTTATTTTATATGCATATAATTGTACCATAGAAATACAACATTACCATGAATATACTATTATTGTACCATGCTTGACCTAAGCTGTCCCATACGGATAAGTTGTTGTACCATGGTCATTTTCTGCAGTACCATGACTGTAAACTGTTGGTTCATGGTTATGTTATACAGAACAATGACTTTAGACTGTTGTACCGTGGTACTACTTTGCAAAACTATGACTAGAAATGAACGTATCATGATAATACTGTGTAGTACCATGACTGTACATTATTGTACCATGATCATGCTAAGCAGTAACATGATTGTACTATGGTAATACTATTCAGCACCATGAGTGTACAACATTGTACCATGGTAATGCTAAGCAGTAACATGGCTATACCATGGTAATGCTATGTAGTACCATGACTGTACATTATTGTACCATGGTAATACTAAGTAGTAACATTACATGACTGTACCATGGTAATACTATTCAGTACCATGACTGTAAACTATTTCACTATGGTAATCCCATGCAGTACCATGAAATTACCATGCAGTACCATGGTATTCCTGTGGTAATCCAGTGGTACATTTTCTAAGGGCTCCCACATAGTCAGGATGGCATCTATATAGTGCCTCCATGTGGTGATTTTATCAAAAAAAGGATTTGCAGCTTGAATCATTATGAACGTTTGTTCAAAATCCCACATACACAAATTTGCATAAGATGGAGCCATTGTGCTCCCCATCACTGTTCCTCTCACTTGGAGGAAAAAATCCTGCTCAAATTTAAAGAAATTTTGTTTCAGCACTATCTCTGCTAGACGACAAAGAAACTCGCTCAGTGGATATTGTTCTTCTCTTAATCTTAGGGCTTTCAAAAGTGATTTTAACCCTTTGTCATTATCAATACTGGTGTAAAGATCCTTAATATCAAATGTCACCAGTATTTTATCATCCCAATTCATTATCTTGTCATTTAACTCTGAAATAATGTTGATTACATGATTGGAATCCCTTACAAAAGTTGTCATCTTTGGGACTTCATCGCAAATATGGAAGTCCACATATTTGGAGAGTGACTCTAAACTAGAGTCCACTCCCAAAAATAACAGGCCTGCCTGGTGGTGATATTAAGTCCTTGTGTATTTTTGGTAATACATAAAAGAAGGGTATCCTTGGCTTTTTGAGTATAAGCATTTCACCCTCCTTTTTGGCACACCAGCCCATGTCTATTCCCTGATCTAGTAAGTCCATAATGTCCTGTTCTATTTCCAATGTGAGGTTGTATTCTATTTTCATGTAATGTTCTCTATCTTCTAATTGTCTTAGACATTCTTTTCTGTAGTCCTGGTAGTCCCATAATACTATTCCTCCGCCTTCATCCACTGGTTTGATTACCAGTGTCCTGTTTTTTTTTCAAATCTGTTAAAATCTCTCTCTCTCTTTTTTTGACAGATTATTCCATTTTGGTGTTAGCACTTCTTTTGTGTGAATTTCCAATTTTTTTTTATCTATAACTTTAATATATGTTTCAACTGCATCAGTGCCCCTAGGGGGGTTGAATGTTGATTTAATAATGAGTTTCTTTTTGAGTTCTTGTTTTTTTTTTTGTAATGGGCTCTGGAGGTTTGTCTTTAAACCAATCTACCAATCTAAGTTTCATGTAGAATTTCTGTAAATCTACATTCAGATAAAAAGAGGAAGGGCAATGAGGAGGAACTGACAAAATTTCACAATTACTTGAACAGTTGTAATAATAATTTGATTTTCACAAAAACAGCAGCCCAGTTGAAGATACCATTCTTGGACCTTGAAATATATAAAGGACAAAGAGGGTTAAAAACAAGACTTTATAGAAAAGAGATTGAAAAAAATACAAAGAGGTTATGACTATAGTCAGGTCAGGGCTATAGAGCAGGACTTAGCATCTACACCAAGGGAGAATTTTTTTAAAAATACAGAAAAATGAGACATTGGAGATAGAATAGTTTTTTTTTTCTACCCCATATACACATTTGATTTGGAAAATAAAAAAAAAGCTATGAATGACAATTGGCATCTTTTACAGGTGGGAGAAACACCTAATAATAGGTTTAGGAATAAACCTTTATTCACCACACATAAGAATCAAACACTAAGAGATGAACTAGTACATACTCAGCATTACAGAAGTAATAGCACAGATTAACTACTTTTATTGGGTCCACTAGCACCAGGCAGTGTCCCTGTGGACATTGCTTTCAATGTGGAAATACCAGCAAAAAGAACTTTTTTGAAGATCCGTATACTAACAAGAAATGTTTTGTAAAGCAACACATCAACTGTAAAAGCCACCATGTTGTCTATCTGCTGCGCTGCCCATCTGGCAAATTATATGTGGGCAAGACCATGAGGGAACATTGCAACAGAAATGGTGAACATAAACATGACATTAGTCTGAAGGATGAAACTTCAACAGTAGCCAGACATTTTATTGGAGCTAGACATTCAGTATCATCATTGCGCTTTGGGGGACTTGAACAAGTTCCCATCCCACTAAGTGGGGAAGATTTTTGGGACACTATGATGAGGAAAAGAGAATGTTTTGGGATATACACCTTGAACTGCACAGACCCACTTGTCTGAATGAGGAGTGTTATTGGGACTTATACTTTTAATATTTTTGATGTCTTTTTATAAGATTATGCTCCTGTGGACATCAAAGAAAGTTTCCATGAAGTGGTTGACTGGAAAGTTTCATAGGATATAAAGTATTAGAAACATTATGTCATTATGACAGTATACAAGTATACAGATTTGTTTTGAATTACGATCTAACCCCCCCATGACCTCTGACACCCTGGAATTCCTTTATTTCCTTTCACAAGTGAATTGCACTAATAGAGTTCTTTAATAGAATTATATGTATGAATCAAATAAAATTCATAACAAGCATATCTGATTTTTTCTAAAAACAATAAGTTGTGTATTAAAGAAATAAAATTGAACAGGGAAATTTGACTGTGACATGGGGGACGAACCACTGGTTGTGCGTTCCTGGAGCAGGACAGGCTCCATGCAGTCATCTTTCCCCACTGTGTCTTCAGAGCACACCTGTTTGCTCAGTTTGAGCAGACTCCAGCTTCCACTGTGGGTGGAAACAGTGTCAGACATCAGAGATAATGTCATTTTCATCCCCCACCTCCCATGGAATTAAAACCATGAGTGCACATCAGTAGACCACTCCCCAAACAAGGGAGATGGTGGAGCTGTGGTGCACTTAGAAGAAAGTAAATCATTTTTTTTATTTATCTAGCATAAATCCATTTTGAATAATATTAACAGAAAGATTATGAAAAGAACCAGAATTTGATAATGACTGGCATAACTTTATCTGGTAGAGTGAAAATGTAGGTTTGCAGACATTCGGGGAACCATTGAGAAGAGATATTAAAGTAAGCAATATTACTTAGAGCGCATAAAGAGTTCAGATACTTAGAAATTAATGTATCAGTGAAAAAATTGAAGAAAAACTTTTGTTTTGATTTTTAGAATAAACAAAGTGTGACAACATGTATTACCAATTGTAGAGTATCACAGAGCAAGGTAACAAAAGGTAAATATAGGTAGTGAGATCACTGTCTAGTCTTATTTAGAAGTAAAAACACTGGTTTGAAATATCATAGTATGGAATTAACATAACCGGATATATTATTATGTTTTGTAGAGGGAAATCGAATTAATAAGGAACAGCCTACTAATTGCTAAGGAGATATTACCCTAAGAAAAGAAAGGGTGAGCTTGTTATAAGTTAAACTTGTACACAAGAATTTGAATGTGAAAATTAACAGACTGAGTACTGCAACTGAGTCATAGTTTATATGGATATAAAGCATTAATATAGTTGCTGTAATAGAAGCGGGTGTAGTTTATGTTTTCTTATTGGACACAATTAATTACATAACTCAGATCTATTCATTTGTAACATAGTTTTAAGAGAAAAAGTTTCTGTTGCAGTAAGCATAGGATGAACCGAGGAATGAGTTGCTGTTTGGGTTAAGGTGTTTACGATTAAAGTGGTAATATAAATATGATTATTATGTGTAGAAAAATCTGAAATATCATTTTTTTTATGGCAGAAACACATTTGGGCTCGAGGAAGTGGCATAGCCACAAAACCGTTGCCCCAAGTTATTGTGTGGAGAAAATAAAAAGAATAATAATTCAAGAATTATACAGTGGAGTTCATCCCAATTATTTTTTGTTGAGATGGCTGAGAAGTGCTTGAGTTCTGTAGGCAACAGGTTGCTGCACCTAAAAGAAAAATACTCTCACAGCAGCAGCTTCATCCAGGGCTCCAGGGCCAGTAGCTGTATCAAAGGAGTAGTTGGTGGAAGTGGAGGTGGCATAAGTCTTGTCCAGTTATTCTCTGCCACATCTGTAACCTCTGTCCTGGTGAGTGCTGGGGTAAGTGATGATGAGAGGATCAGTCTGGGAGTTATCAAAATCTGTGGCTCAGGAACAGTTGTCAAGAAGGAGGTTGCTGCTGGTGTCCCTGTGACTGCTGATTGTGATGGCACTGAGCATGACCTGGATTATAGGTTCCCATTTGCTGGTAGGAGTGCTGAGCTTGATGGAAAATTATATCAGTTCTCATACCATTGGAATGGTTTTGCCTGCTATGGAGGCTATAAAGTTGACAGATGTCTGTGTTATTCTAATGTATGTAATGCAACTGTATGCCTATATGTTTTGCACAATTAATAAACTTTAAAGAGCTACTGATGCCTCAAATAAAACTTTGAAAGACATAATAATTAGGCGCAATTCGGCTTGCATTCCATGTGTATTCTATATATTTCTCTTCCTCATTATTTATTACTACATAAATGTGCATGAGTATGTGATTTTTATCCTTTAGATCTTCCTTAGAGTTTATCTTCCTCTGCATTTTATTCCCTACTTCAAGTCACAATTGTCTGCTGTGACATCACAGTCTGTTGCCATGGGAGTAAATGTGATGTCACAAGCAGGGCATTATGACAGCAGGTAGGGAGAAAGCCACAGGGATAGACTAAATCTTCTGGAGCAAAGATCCTGTTTTCATACAAATGACCTCAGTAATAAATAATGGAGAGTAGGAATACAAAACCAATGTGAAATACAAGTTGAACTGTGTCTAAATGTTAATGTTCTCCTGAAGGTGTCAACTGTTCTTTAAGTGATAAACAAAAAAATAAAGCACCCCAAAACTCTGCTTTCATTTGTGCAGCATCAGTGAATCTCCCTGAGTCAAATGCTACTCTACTGGCTATGCCAACATGCCATGTCCAGCTGTTTGGTTGCCCAACACCCAAAAATGTCCAGCCCACACCGCGTAGCATGTTTCTTGAGTATCATGTCAAATACCTACCCAGTCATGCTATTGCACAGGAAATGAATGCAGTAACCATTGAAATGTTGGCAATTGATCTACTGCCATTCTTTTATGCGGAGAATGTCAGATTTAAAAGATTGATGGTGTGTGCCTATCCCAAATGGCAGATTCCCTTACAAACATACTTGTTCACCTGTGCCATTCGTGAACTTTATGGGACTGTGTCACACACAGTAATGCATGCCATGCTGCATTCAGCATTCCCATACATACTGTACATCTCAGTATGGGTATGTTGACCAGTAGCCAAACAGCTGGTAGCTCTTATCTCTGAATTATAGCACATTAGGCACAGGTATCTAGGGGTAGTATTTGATTTTCACTCAGGAAAAATTGTACTAAACCCAATTCTAGTGGTAGCAGCACTCCGGGCATTTTCCAGCATACTATGCTGGCCATAAAGAGTGTAACAGGATCACACATAGAACAGAAGATGTTAAAATTGCTCATTACAGGTTTGATGAGTGGATCCAGCCTGTGGTGGTGGCACCATGGGGGGATGTGTGGTACATGGTCATCAAGCCACTGTGGATTGGGGGGGCAAGGGACTGCTGACCTTGAGACATTTGTGTTATAACTAGCCTCATGTTGACCAAACATCACCATGGTGTAATCCAAGAGTGAAGTTACATGTAAAGTTTCCAGGCAAAGTTGCCAAATGTGAATGACCTATGAAATAGAAAAAATCTGTGAATTTATTTGTGATGGTGAATTTGGCAAATTTGCCTTCAAGTCACCAATGAATTAAAACTTCTCAGCCTCTATAGTTGGGACCACAAGTGGGGGGGGGGGCAGATTCTGAATCATTGATCCTGAAAAGGGAATCTTTTTGGTACCTGGTTTAAATGACCAGAATGAGCTTGCCCATTTTGAAAAAGTAGATAAAGCCCTAAAATAATGTTTTTGTGTTAACTGAGTTCAATATTTTTTTTTGACTAGGTAGTGGTACTGTGGTAATATATTGGTAAAATAGGATTAAAATAAATTATTCATTTTTTGGATCATGTTGCCCAATCCCGAGTGTTGGCTAAGTCCCCTAAGAAAAAAGACTACCATCCCTCATTGATTTTTTTTAACCCTGCAAAAAAGAATACTGTCCCTCACTGATATAATCCTTCCATATACACCCTACCCATCCCACACCAACCTCCAACTCACCACCCACTACTCCACACTCCCACACCCTCGCACACCCTCACTCACCTGCACATGTCCCATGGTGTAGATCCACTCTCTGATCAAAGGCATGTCTTGCTCCTGGAACCACAGACTGAAATATGAGAAAATCAGGTGCAATAAGTACAGTTTAATATATTTTGATGGAGTTTTGAACTTTGAGTCATAACTTTGTCATTTTTACATATTTTGACCCCGGATTTTCAACATTGTCTTTTTTGGACCCTGACTCATTACCAATAGCAGTGGAATTATGCAATACAATTTTGAGGTCATTAGAGAAATCACCTTTTGTGCAGGATTTCAACATTTTCACCACTCTTGTTCATGAGGTGGGGTCATAAGAATGTTATGTTGAAAATGTTTGGTTAAAATATGTAAAAATGACAAAGTTATCAGTGTACATTGAACATTTTCTATGCACACTCATAACTTTGGTAATTTTACACACCATATCATGAATGTGCCAGCTGTCATTTTTTTTTCAAATCCTGGCCAAAATCTGTTCTCACATCTGTGGCACAGAATGATGTTTTGGTGTCACGGAATGACATTTTGGGGAGTTTGGAAATTTTCACCTACCAAGTTCATGAGACGGGGTAATAAGAAGGCTATGCTGAAAATGTGGTGTACAGATATGATAAAATGCCCAGGTTATGAGTGAATATTGCAGTATTTCAACAGTCACTCATAACTTTGCTAATTTTCAAAATTTTGACTCCAAACTTTCAACACAGACATATTTCCACAGCACCTCATAAATATGACAGGTGTCATCATATTCTAACCCTGGTCAAGACATGTTTTCACAGTTGTGGTGCAAAATGATATTATGGCCAATATACTACAAATGCTGCATGTCATGTTTATAATGGGTGTCAAACAAATTACTATTTTAAAAATTTGAGGTCAAAAGTAGAAAAAAAAAATAGGTATAAATGGTTAAGAAATCTGTGTGTAGTACCAGTCTTGACCACAGTGGGTATGCTTTGTGATCCCATGCTGATGAGCTGAGTTCAGGGACAAGCGCAGTGACCCAACTGGATGGAATGAAAGCAGCAGGGGTGTCCGCAAGGGCCTGGGTACCATATAGGTGAAGACAACTTTCTTCTTGGCATAGGGCCCTGCACCTCTCCACTTGGGGGTGGCAGATGGTCCTGTGTATTGGCTGACAGATGGACTCTTTACCTGTGTGTCTGTATCTGTGGCCACATAGAAGCAGAGGAACCAGAAGACCCTGTGCTTTCACAGCCCACACAAGAAAGCCCCATGAATTCTTTACATCAATCCCTGCACTTCTGTAGGCAGACAGAATCTTCCCTTGGTGCAGGGCCCAAAGGACCCTGGGCATCTGCATCTGCATCTGCTCACACAGGTTCCAAAGGGACCTATGTGAATGAGAATACAATTCCACTTTCTCTAAAAGAATGAGAATTCTTTGAAGAATTGTTGTTAATGCACCGGCTAGGTCTCAACTTAAAGCCACAAAAGTAGGAAATGTGGTGTTAGCATTTCCAACCCTAACTCCCCACCCCATCCCCCCAAGCAGCAAAAGGAAAAAAGAAAATTATTAGGGTTTTAGGTGTCCAGAGTCTTGTCTAATCAGTGGTGAGGTATTCCTCGGGGATGTCAACCCTAGTGGTCACCCCGTTCCCTGAGCAAACAATGTCAGACATAATCTACTTTTTTCAGACAGGGCTGACAGGGCCCTGCATAAAGAAAGGTACAGCAGATTGTGCTGGCAAGGTGTGGCAAGATATACTTTTCCACCTTTGAAGAATGTATCACTATAAGGCACTGACTTGGATCTGTACCTTGCACTTCGGACAGGAAGCTATGGGCTGGGGGTTGGGTTGAGCATTTGGAATGGCACAGACAAGTGTTTCATCCTCATTTGACCTCATCAGTATGCTATATCTGTATCTCAGCCCAGGGAGAGATAGCCAGCCACCCTATAAGGGATCTTACTGGTTTGGGTTTTGGCAGCCCACAGTAGAGAGAGAAGGGAACAACAAAAGAACCTCAGAGTTCTCTTCTTTCTCTACTCTGTTGTTCTCCTCTCTCTACTTTGGGCTGCTGATGACCCAAACCAATAAGATCCCCTGTAGGGTGGCTGGCTATCTCTCCCTGGGCTGAGGCACAGATATGGCATGCTGATGAGTCCAAGTGAGGATGAAACATATGTCTGTGTCTGCTGTTCTTAGCCTTTGCTGATTGTATTGTGAGGCCTTCTGGCACCATGTGATTCTGCTTAAAGTTGGGCTAGTCCAAATTAATTCATGGCCATTTGCATATGTTTTCCATGATGCTTTGCATTACTGGGGCATGTACAATTTGTGTTTTTTTAGAAATTTGGCTATATGGCCAATATCCTTTGGATAACCCTTACCCCAATGCATTTCATCTGTGTCTGCTGTTCTCAGCCTTTGCTGATTGTATTGTGAGGCCTTCAGTCACCATGCAATTCTGATTAAAGCTGAGACAGTCCAAATTAATTCATGAGCATTAGAATATGCTTAGCATGATGATTTGCATTATTGGGGAATGTGTAATTTGTGATATATATATATATATATATATATATATATATATCTATATATATATATATATATATATATATATATACATATATATATATATATATATATATATATATATATATATATATATATATATATATATATATATATATATATATATATATATATATATACATATAAAATGTACCTTGTATGAACAACTGTTTAAAGCATTTATGCAGAATTAAACCTGTTTGGAGATATTTTCTAAACTATACTTTCAACCGGTTAACACACTCCATAAACATTAAAACCTACAGTGCTGTAACAATCTTTTTTACAAGATAACATCAATTGTCAGTATTATTGCCAAATAAAAAAAAAATCTATCAGGGATCACCTAGAAAATTTGTTCATGCATCTTAAAATGTTCAAAATTCAATAATGAGGCAGTATATAATAAATTAACTATATGAACAGAAACAGTCTTAAGAATCTGAATAAGAACCCAATGGAATTAACCCCCCCCCGAAAATGATAACTAGAAAAGAAGTGTATATTCACTATGTATGTGAGTCAAGAGTCCTAACACCCTGTAGCATAATTATGACATGTTCCTGAATATAAGCCTACCTAAATATGTTAACAAAACCAACCCTCCCCCACACAAGACCCCTCACCAAAAAAATCCTGCAACCCCAAAACACACACAAATGTACCCCCTTCTCACACTAAACTCCCCCCTCATAAACACTTACCCAGGAAACCCAACCTTCCCCCCACACGCACATGTATATTTGGTGAGAAATCAACTTGTTAATAACCAGTTAAAAATGACTCTATGAAAATAAAAACAACAACACACTGAAGTCCTATTAAATATGTGTCCTATGAAGTAAAAGTCTTTGTAAGTTTAAGTGTCGTAATGTGTCATGAAACCCAAATCACTTTTTATGCCATCTGCTACAATAGTGAGAAGCAAAATAAGCTTACTCTCAAAAGGTCTGCCTCTGTTGTGTATTTTTTAAACGTCCTTTTAAGACCATTACTGACATATCTGATATAGAGTGGTCATTCTGAGGGAAATGTTGCCCCACTGGTTTGTCAGTCATCTTCATATTAATGGTATGTCTGTGTACATTCATTCTGGTGCAGAGAGCTTTGCTTGTCTCTCCAACATACTCTGTTTGTTGACCTCTCTTGCATTGAATGAAATAAAGAATATTATGTGATATACAGGTAAAATTCACCTGTATCCTGAATAGTCTGTTTTGTGAGGTTACCAGACAATCCAAAGTGGAAGTGAGCTCACAAGTCCCACATCTGGGTTGATTACAGGGTCTTGTACAATTTAATGGTACCTGTCAGTTCCATGACACTAAATGGTAAATGGTGAGTAGTATAGAATGGGATTGTTTGCTCCTCATACCTACAGTTGATGATGCTTGGGACTTTTTCAACAAGAATTCATACTGGTATGTAATAAACATGCCCCCATCAAACACAGGCAACTGAAACGTGAAAATGCCAATTGGTTTACAAATGAATTGAGAAAGCTTAAAATCATTAGAGACAAAGCCTGGACTAAAGCAAAAAAATCAGGTAAAAAAAGAGGATTGGGAAAATTTTAAAAAGTTACATAATCAATATGTTAAAGCTGTGAGGTCTCACAAGCAAACCTATTATAATTTTTTTTAGACTCCAAATGCCTAAATGAGCCCAAATAATTCTGGTGTACAGTGAATTTTTTACTAAAAGGACAAGGTACTAAGATCACTAACACTTTTACGATTGATGGTCAGACTATCCCTATGTCTCAATTAGTAGTAGACAAATTTAATGAGTTCCTTGGTGAAATTGGATCTAAATGTAAAGAGGACATAGATATAGAACAATTGGTGTTTAAAGAAGATCCCCGTTCTAAATTTTCTTTTTCTGAAATATTGCCCCATAGAGTTTTGATGGAGTAATTGAAACTTAATACATCTAAAGCCCCAGGCCTAGATGGTATTCTTCTAACTTAATGAAGTATGCATCCCCAGTGATTGCATTTCCACTAGCATATATATATATATTTAATTTTTCTATTGAAGCAGGTGTATTCCCAAAGGCCTAGAAGCAGTCAAAAGTAGTACCTATCTTTAAAGGGGGTGATAAAATGGCATTTGGTAATTATTGACCCATTTCTCTTTTACCACAGGTTTCAAAGATTTTTGAAAGAACCATGGTCTCATAGTTAACTGGTTATTTTGAATCTGAGGGCCTCCTGAACATAATGCAATCAGGTTTTAGGAACTCACATAGCACTACGACAGCTTTGGTAAAGGTCACTGGGGTCATACAGATGGCTCTGGTCGAGAGGACACCGGTGGTGCCATTTTTGTTGATTTGTCCAAGGCTTTTGATTCCTTGAACCACGGTGTCTTCCTGTTCAAAGCAGCCCCTTTGGGGCTGGTGGGACCTAGTCTCCAGTGGCTTTACTCATATTTAACAGGAAGAACACAATTGGTAGCCTTGGGAGGTTGGACTTGGGGTACTGTTCCAGTAGGATCAGGTGTTCCCAGGACTCTATTTTGTGTCCATTATTGTTTAATATTTATGTTAATCAATTAAAATGTTCAGACCCATTAATATTTTTTTCATTTATATGCAGATGATATGATTATTTATACTTCAGATGTGACGATAAATAAAATTCAAACTAAATTGCAGTTTGCCTTTAGGAAACTACAGAATTTTCTTGAGGAAAGTAAATGGTTTTAAATTAAAAATAAACACAGTCAATGTTATTTTTTTCGTTCCCTATTATTATATGAAGATCCAGTTTTAGAGATTTTTACCCTGGAGGGACACCCGATCCTGCAGGTTCAGACTTATAAATACCTAGGTAAGTGGCTTGATGAGTCCTTAAATTGGGAAATCCACATAGATGGTGTATTAAATATTGTAAGGAACAAATTGTGTGCTTTGTACCGAGTAAGAAATACTTGAGTGCTGAGACAAGGGAGAGGGTGGTTAGTACTATGATTCTACCTATATTGCATTATGGGGACTTTATTTATACTAGTGCAAGAAAAAATTATCTGGACAGGTTAGATGTGTGTTATGGAAGATTAGCTAGATTCATCCTTGACGCTAATTGGTTTACACATAAGTGTTTTCTATTTAATTGTGTACAATGGATGAGACCATCAGATTATAGACAGGAACACTTATTGGCTTTTATGTATAAATGATGGATTGGATCTTTGCCCCCCCTATATCAAAGAAAGATTACCTTTCTGAGATAGACTGGGTTCATTAAGAACAGCTCATGCTCCGGAGTTTGTTGTCCCCAAATGTAATCTGGTGATAGGTCAACAGTCTGTCTTATGTAGGGGTCCCCTTAAGTGTAATAAGATCCCAATTGAAGTAACATTTTTTAAGGGAAGACCATCTTGGCTGGGGATCAAATTATGGTTTAGGCAGCAGGCCCTGGGTTCAAGGTGCTGTTGTTCAAATTAGCAAATGTCTTTTTTCTTTTGTCTTTTCTTTTTCCTTTCCCTCCATTGAAAATAAGATTTTATGTTATTTAATGATTATATTAGGGTGTATGTTATTAATGATTAGTTGTTTTGTTTAATGTAATGTTTGTTATGTGTGATTTAAGGTTTACTTATATGTTTTTGTTTTAATTAAGATCATCGTTTGTACAGGACCTCGTTGTAAATGAGCATCATCTCAATCAAGTAAATCCTGGTTCATATGTCTGTATATGAATACAATTTTACAAATACAAATACAAAAAATTCAGGATGCAGGGGGATTATACCTGTATATCATGCAATGTTGTTTATTTCATTCAATGCAAGAGATGTCCTCAAACAGGGTATACTGGAGAGACAAGCCAACCTCTCCACATTAGAATGAACACACACAGACATACCATTAATATGAAGATGACTGACAGACCAGTGGGACAACACTTCTCTCAGAAATACCATTCTATCTCAGATATGTCAGTAATAGTCTTTAAAGGACATTTAAAAAATACGCAACAGGGAAAGGGAAGCGAACATTGTTTAACCAGGAATAGCAAATTAAGCTGAAGCTTGTTTCCAGATGTGACCTGGAAGCACAAGGAAGTTAAGTGTCTTGCTCTGGATCACACACTATGTACCTAGGTGGTTGTAGGATTCAAACCCAGGTTTCCAGAGCTACAGCTGAGAGCCTTAACCCACCGTGCTATACTGCCTCAGAGGCAGACTTTGGAGATTAAGCTTATTTTACTTTTCAACATGGTAGCAAATAGCATGAATATTGGTTTGAGTTTCATGACACATTACCCCACTTAAACTTACATAGACTTTTACTTCATAGGACTGACATTTAATAGGACTTCAGTGTGTTGTTGTTATTGTTTTTATTTTCATAGAGTCCTTTTTAACTGGTTCTCAACATGTTGGTTTCTCACCAAATATGCATGTGTGTGTGGGAGGTTGGGTTGTGTTAGGTGAGTATTTATGACGTGGGAGTTTAGTGTGTTTGTGAGGGGGTACCTTTGTGTGTGTTCAGGTGGGTTGCAGGATGTTGCTTTTTTGTGGTGAGGGGGCTGTGTGTGTGAGGGGAGGGGTTAGGTTTTGCAAACATATTTAGGTAGACATATTCAGTTACATGTCATATTTATGCTACAAGGTGTTAGGACTCTTGGCTCACATACACAGTGAATATACACTTCTTTTCTAGTTATCTTTTCTGGGAGTTTAATTCCATTTGGGGTTTTATTCAGATTCTTAAGACTGTTTCTGTTCATATAGCTAGTTGATTATATACTGACTCATTACTGAACCTTGAACATTTTAAGATGCATGAACTCATTTTCTAGGTGGTCCCTGAGAGATTTGTTTTTTTATTTAGCAATAATACAGACCATTGATATTATCTTGTAAAAAAAATATTGTTACAGCACTGTAGGTTTTGATGTTTATGGAGTGTGCTAACTGGTTGAGAGTATAGTTTAGAAAATATCTCCAGACAGGTTTATTTCTGTATAAATGTTTAAAGAAGTGGTTCATACAAGTGTATATATATATATATATATATATATATATATATATATATATATATACACATATATATATATCTTTTCTTCTTATTATTTTATTCCCTCTTATTTCCATACATATATTTCTGTTGTACAGTTTTTTTTTTGTTTTTTTTTTATCATACAATGCTATCAAGTTTTAACTTGGACATGTGTTGTATTAAATCTAAAGGTCTTGCATTTAATTTTGAATGTTGTCTCATAGCACACTCATTCATTAACAATTTCAGTCAGAGGTTTTGTCTACATGAGTATTCAGTTTATCTGCTGTGGATGTTATTTGACCTTGATACACTGGGTAGAGAAGGAAGAACAGGAACCAGATAGTGAGAATTAGGAAGGACAGGGGGTGTGTAGAAAAGGGGGAGGAGCAGGCAGAGGCATTAAATCAGTACTTCTGCTCTGTATTCACAGTAGAAAGGCTGGGTCAGATATCGCATGGGAGCGGTGGAGTGGGCAGGGAAGGGGAGGGTGACTGATGGGGAAATTATGGAGGCCAGGGTACTGGAAGGACTGAGGGCACTGCACATGGACAAGGCACTGGGGGCCTAATGGCATTCATCCTAATTTACTCAAGGAACTGGCAGGGTGTCTGGCGGGACCACTGGCTGACCTGTTCAATACCTCTCTGAACACAGGATGCATTCCACAAGACTGGAGATTGGCCCATGTGGTACCCATTCACAAAGGAGGCCCAAAGGATGATCCAGCTAACTACAGACTGGTGAGCCTCACATCAATTGTGGGGAAGCTCATAGAGACAATCCTTAAAGAGACTGGTAACATTTTTGGAGAACAATGGTCTCCAGAACAAGCAACAACACAGGATTGTCTCAGGCAAGTCCTGCCAGACAAACCTGATTGAGTAATTTGATTGGGTGTTCAGAGAACTGGACAGGGGGCATGCAGTGGATGTACTGTACTTGGATTTCAGCAAGGCCTTTGATTCTGTGCCACATGGCAGGTTAGATGGGAAGTTGGAATATATTGGGTTGGGTGCTAAGATGGTCAAATGGATCACTAATTGTCTCAAGGGCAGGCAGCAAAGGGTGGTGGTGGAGGGGAAACTCTCATCACCAGGGGCGGTAACAAGCTGGGGAGCCACAGGGGTCGGTTCTGGGACCAGTGCTGTTTGGGATATTCATAGCAGATATCTCACTTGGAACCCAGAGTAAAATCAGTCTTTTCGCAGATGATACCAAGATGGGAGCTGTGGTGGATGAAATTGAGGGGTGGAGGGGACTTCAGGGAGACCTGAATAAACTACAGAAGTGGTCAGAAACATGGCAATTGGGGTTCAATGCCAAGAAATACAAGGTATTGCACTTTGGAGCTAAGAACCAGAGGGGGAGCTACTAGCTGGAGGGGGGTTCAGTTGGGGAACACTGAGGAGGAGAAGGACCTGGTGGTGATTACACCAGGGAAAATGAACAATGCAGCTCAGTTCAGGAGAGCAGCAGCCAAAGCCAACTAGATGCTGGGCTGTATAGCAAGGGGGAGCACCTCTAGAAGTAGGGAGGTGATTCTTCCCTTGTACAGGTAACTGGCCAGACCTCACCTGGAATAGTGCATGCAGTATTGGCACCCATTCCTGAAGAAAGACATCAGGCTGTTGGAAGGGGTGCAGTGCAGAACGACTAAGATGATCCAGGGTTTGTAGAGGAATTCCTACAAAGAAAGGCTAAACAGGCTTAACAGGTATTCTTTAGAGGAGAGGAGGGATAGGGGAGACATGATCGAGATCTTTAAGTATCTGAAGGGGATAAACAAGGTGAATAAGGGGGAGAGAGATCCCGGATCAGAAGGGGGAGGGATACTAGAGGGCAACAACTGATGTTAGAGGGAGTAAAATCCAGGAGGGGAATCAGGAGTCATTATTTCATGGAGTGGGTGGTGGACAAGTGGAACACTCTACCTGAGGAGGTGGTTTCCTGCAGGATGGTAGGCTGCTTCAAGAGGGGTTGGGACACAGTGAGGGGGGAATGGCTGTTGGTAGGGAAGGGAGAGGTGGGGCAGCTGTAAGTTGAGGGGCTTGCTACACAGTCAAGCAGACTTGATAGACTGTGAGGCCTATTTCTGCTGGCATTTCATATGTTTGTATCTTAATATGTTGGAAAGATTCTCAGCCTGTAGCAAGTTAATGGAATGGTGTTCATTCCATTTAAAGCTGTGATTTTTTGAAATAGTTACTTTAAACCAATGAACATTTTTTCTGTTTTTTTTATGCATTTTTTATGTATGATCTGGGTGATAATAGAATCTGACTCTCTGAACAACTGTCATAAGTGTCCGAGGAAGGACTTGGTTGGTCCGAAAGCTGAGGCATTATTTTCTTTTTGTAACATATATGTTGGTCCAATGAAAGGTATCAAACTAATTGCTTCTGGATCTGTGCATAGTTTTGAATGCTTTAATGCAAAATCACAGTGGAATTTTAGAGCACAGACAAATCCACAGTCCACTCATGGCCCTGGTGCTTCAGGTAGTGAAACCTTTGTTGGGGGGATGTGGGTCCTGATACACAGGTGGCACCACTATATACTGGCACCTTATTAAAAAACATGACATTAATGCAGCACTTTCATAACATAGAAAAAAGAAATGACAACAAAATAGAAACTATATGGGTTAATATTCAAACTAGTTCATATACCAAAATACAAGTGCTATGTATTGAATCAAACTTTGATGCTTTTAATTATCTGCTTATTGCAATATAACACTGGAAATGTACTGGCTACTACCACAGAAAAGATGGAAAAGGAGGCAGGGCTGCTGCAATCCAACATGGTAACTGTGTTCTTCAAACACCAATCTCCAATATAGAGAAGAGTAGAAAGAAACCTGGGGCCTGATTCCAGGTCGAGTGTTGCAACTTTCCTGTGTTTCCAAGTTGCACATTTGCCACTATACCAGAGACCCTGTACCACATTTTAAAAGTGGCAGGGTCCAGCACTCTACTGACAACGAGAGGTTGCCATGCAGAGGCTCATGCCAGGGGCATGGCAATGGAACCCCACATGTCACAAGTCATGGCCCCCTACTGGCAGCCCCCCCGAAGCCCCCCACCCCAGAATGCCACGGCACACACCAGGGGGCATGGGGGGCAGGACAGGTGGCACAGGAGATGGGGGGGCACACTGGAGATTGGATCCCTGGGGGTCCCTGACTGTTGGGGTTGGGGGGTAGGGTTGTGCTTTTGGGGCATGGGGAGCACATCAGCGCCATTACCGTGTCTCTGTGGGGTGGGCGTCTGACAGATGGCACTGTTGGATGCCCCTTAGAGCAGCTCCAAGCTGCTCTAACTTAGCTCCACCAGTGCAGCTCCTAGAATCATGGCAGCAGGTTACAGCAGCTGCCCTCTTGGAATAGGCACAGTTGCTGCTGCAACCCACCCTTGCGCCATGTCATTGTGGGCTGTGGCATAGTTGGTGGCGTAACCCACGGTTGGTGTAGCCTGTAGCCAACATGGCGCAAGGTGCCTCTTGGAATCGGGGCTGCCGTAACGCTTGGCACAAGTCATGAGGTACGCCAAGGGGTTTGGAGTATCTTGGCTTACGCCGGCGTATGCTAACATGGAATCGGGCCCCAAGTACCTACAAGAGAACAAATAATACTTGTCAACCTTACAATAATAACCATAAGTATTCCTAAAATTATTCATCATATACATCAACTCTATTGCACAAATATGTCAGGAAAATCAGAACTTCAGGAATAAGGAATTTGAAGATGCAAAATATCTGTAGATGTAAATATATGATAAATCATACGTAAACTGAAATATTTCGTCAAACATATAAAGCCATAAATCTATAGTAGGGAACAACAGACAACTAAATATTCAAGTTAAATTCCATATGTCTGATCCTGACAGTCACTGTTTTAAAATGTTATTGGACAGCCTCAGGTTATTAAATCACATAAATACACAATCTAAAAAACCCCATCATATTTCTGTATACTAATATAAATATGGCCTGGACATTATGAAAACAAATAACTGAAAATTAAAGTAAGTGTGTTGTGTCCCATTCTAAGGGTCACCATTTTGAAGCATTATTTACAGTAAAAGGGTGGCAAATCTCATAAGCACATATTTTAATCTGACAAATAGGACTTGATATTCCACTGCTCACTAAAGCCCAAGGGTATTACACTTTTTTAGTGTGAATATCCAAAAACCTTCTCTTTGTAATAAACTACTGGTTCTAGTACCACCTTTCTTTAGTATAGGAACATGTTCAATCTTCATGAATCTCATGAGCCCAATTCCAGAACAGTTATGCACGTCGCAAAGTAACTTGCACCAAGCATATTGGCACTAGTAGCACTTTGCGCCATGCGTTACGATGATCTGTATTCCAGAAGGCAGCCTGAGACATGTTGCCGGCTGCTTGCACCAAAGTTGGGCTACACCACTGGCTACACTATAAACCTCCTGTGACATGGTGCAAGGAGGTTTATGGAAGCAGTTACACCTGATTCAAAGAGGGTGGATGATGTAATAGCAAATGTGCTATTCCAAGACAAGCCCTCGAGGACAATGGTCTATGTACAGTTAGACCAGCCATTAGCTGGTCTAAGTGTACTCTACTTCCACTGGGGGTGCACCTCCGTGCCAGGTACTCCAACAGCCACCCATCCACTGTACCACAGAAGCCCCCCACCTGTCCCCCAATGTCATGGTAGCCCTCTGTGGGCTGCTGTCACCCCCAGGCCTCACAGGGCACTGCATGCCCACCCCCAAGCCCTGTCCTCTAACACCATGCCAATGCCCCGCAGGGCTCATCAAGCACCTGTCCCCCGGCCCCGATGGCAGCCACTCAGATTCCTGACAGTACCCCAAATTTTCTGGTAGTCTATATTCCCCCTCTCCCCAAGCCCCGATCCCCATTGGCCAGCTCGCTGGTACTCCGATGCTACATCCTACAAGTCGACCATGAATGTACTAATATACAAGAAAGGGACACCCGCAGTGCCTGTAATCCCTGGTGGTCCAGTGTCCTCCCCCACAGTGCTGGTCCACCCCCACACCTGTGCCCTGTCAGGACTGGCACAACCCACCTCTCACCTCCATGGCCAGCCTCCAACTGAGCTTCCCTGAGCGTGTAACACTGTATACAGTACACGATCAGTGAATGAGTTGTCATTCATTGAGCGCATACTATATACAGTAGTACACACTCAGGGAAGCAATCAATAAGGCTTGCGCAAGTGAGAGGTGGTTATGCAATTACTGATAGGACATGGATGTGGGGTGGATTGGCACTGCCTGGAGAGGACACTAGACTACCAGTGATTAATGGCACCATGGGTGTCCCTTTCTTGTATATTATTACATTCTTGGTTGACTTGCAGGACGTGGCATCAGCTTAATGGTGAGCTGGCCAGCGGGGATCAGGGCTTGGGGATGGGGGGACTTGCGCCTTGTCAGCGGTCATTCCTTGCAGCTTGCAGCACCCTGCTCAGGTGTACCCTCCCTTTGGCGCAGTGCTTGGGGTGCCGCAAGTTGTGGACATAGCCACTGGGGACCCTGCCTGTTCTGGAATTGGGTGCAGGGTCCCAGAGGCATCGGCAATTGGTGCAAGTCTCAATCATCGGCAACTTGCACCGTACCTTCTGGAATTGGGCCCCATGTGTTCTACACTGGTGTCATGACATTCTGAAAAGTGAACACCAACTGGGGTATCCTGTGTGCCATTCTCAATAGATAGTATGTGCTCCTGTACTCTTTGTTTTAGGGGACTGACAGTACGTCCCACATATATTAAATTACAGGTGCACCAAAGTGCATACACGGTGAAGGAGGTGTCAAAGGGTATGCATTCTTTTATTTTTACCTTGGTGTTCACTTCAGCTGGGTGCTGAAACTCATTATAGGGTAGAACATCCTTGCAAATATTATAGCAGTGGCATTTGTAAAATCCTTCTGTTTTTAGGTAGCCAGGTTCTGTTGCCTTCTATTGTTGGGCCTCTGCATAATCTTGTATATACTAATTTATCCTTACATTAGGAGCACTTCTGAATGATGCCCTGGGTTTAATACCAAAAGCCTTACTGACCTCTCTATCACTAGTTAAGATCAGACAGTGTTTGTGTACAATGTGGACTAGTCTTTTTCTTAACTTTTTCTTTAGCTCTCTTAGGGTCTGTATATATATCAGGTTTTTTTTCTGTCTAGCATAAGCACTCTGTCTCTCATATTTTCTAAAAGTGTCCTGTCATATCCAGATGCTGGTCAAATTGGGGCACAGTGGAGACACCCTGGACCTTAAGTTCGACACTATGGTACTTGTGGAAGTACTAAGCCCCCTGACCACCATCATCAAACTATCCCTCCACCACTTTCAGTTCCCCCAGCTCTGGAGTCAGCTTCTGTAACACCAGTTCACAAAAGTGGAGACCGGGCACTTCAGAACAACTACAGATCGATCTTCATACTCCCGCCACTCTCGAAAGCACTTGAATGGATCGCAGCAGATCAGCTTGTGAAATACCTGAACATGCACCAATTCCTATGCCCAGAAAAACATGGGGTCTGAGCGGGACACAGCACTATTACGACCCTGTTGGAATTCACTGGTTAGATCCATCAAGCCCTGGATCAAGGGCAACTAGTGGGGGCTACCTTCATCAACCTATCAAAAGCTTTTGATAAGGTTCATCACACACTCCTCCTTGATAAGCTAGCCAACACTGGTCTCTCTTCTGATACAATTCTATGGTTTAACAGCTATCTCAGCAATTGCTCAAAGTGGGTCAAGATGGGGGGACATTGTCTCAGATAGCAAACCTGTCTGCTCAGGGGTCCCCCAGGGATCAATACTGGGGCCTCTCCTTCTCAGTATCTTCTTAAATAAACTTCCAGGCTCTTGCACAAGTCATATACTAGTGTATGCTGATGACGCCATCATTTTCACCTGCAACCCCAACCCTGAACTACTTCAAAATGACCTCCAACTAGGATTTACTGCTGCCAAAACATAGTTTAAGGAGCACAGACTAATCCTTAACTACAAGAAAACTAAGACTATGATCTACTCCAGCACCCACAGCAAACACAAGACCTTCCCACTATCCATCCTGAATAACAGTGACAACGTGCTGGACCTCGTGCAGCAGTTTAAGTACCTGGGTATAACCCTTGACTCCACCCTGTCCTATGCACAGCATATAGACAACACAGCCAAGGCCATCAGTTCCAGAATCAGGATACTCCACCGCCACAAGCAAAGCCTACATATGAAGCACTTAACATGGCCATCACCAGCTCAGTTGTTACCCTGGGTGATTATGGCCTGGTGGCTTGTGGTTCTGCACCAGACTGAGAGCTCCATCACATCTCCCTGGCCCTTAATAAGGCCTGCTGACTCCTCACAGGTACTGCAAGGCTTACACACACCTGTGTGCTCTATTCACAGGCAGGGTGGCTCCAGCTGAAGAGCAGAGTTAAGTACCATACCTGTCTACTGGCCAAAAAAAAAATCACACTAAATCTGATGCCACCAGGAGTCCAGAATCTGCTCATGTGCCATGTAAATGCCAGGCTGACCAGAAGCACTCACAGCCAAATTTTCAGTGAACCTAGATGCTGCACTGCACAGAGTCAATGTGTATTCTATTACCATGCACCACACTGGACCAACGCCCTTCTTTCAGTCATCTCGGATACTGCAACCACTGGTGCTTTCAAGCATAAGCTCAGGGATCACCTTGCCACAGATGACAACTGTGACTATGTTGGCCATTCCTGATGACCAAAACAACTATCCTACGTTTGGACCACCGTAAAGCAGTATCCCTTAGTGTTCTACCTAATCCTAGGAGCACCTACTTTCACAGCACTTCAGTGTCCCACCCCTTATCTACCCCCCTCCGCTCCCCTCCCTTCCTCACTGGACACCCATTCCTCTCTCTGTCCCCGCCCTCATGCCCCCCTGTCTGCTGCTCTCCTAGACTCATTGGGCCCGATTCTAGAAGGGTTATGCCAGGTGTAACAGCAGTTGCACCAAGCAGAATGGCACATGTAGCAACCTATGCCAGCAGCTCTGACATGCGCAATTCTACAAAGTGACCTGTGACATGTAGCAGACAACTTGCGTCAAACAGCTGTTATTCCGCATAAACCCCCTGCGACATGGCGCTAGGGGTTTAGGGCAGCAGTTGTGCCCCATTCCAGAAGGGCAGCCACAAAGTGCCCAAATCAGGATTCTACAAGAACCCCCGGAGGAGATCCAGCAATGTATGTTATACCAGCATTTAGCTGGTATAACTTACGGATACCTCCAGGGGTCCTGTAGACCCGTCGGCCATCCAGCAGACAGTGCACAGTGTCCCCCCCCCATGCCCAGCATACCCCAGAGGGGCCCCATATGGCTACCCATACCCCCAGCCCCCAAAATAGCTGTTGGCAGATGCCCCACAGGGTGGCGCTGCCATCCCCCACCCGTGCTGCTAACCACGAGTTGCCTGCCACATATGCGTCAATGTGCAAGGCATTCTATTGCCCCCCAAATGTGCAGTCCAGAAATGACAATAAATCCTTAGTCCTTGGTAGTCCCAACATTCACCCAGTCGTGCCAGCCCACCAGCACCCCTCACCCATCCCCAGCCGGCAACTGGCACAGCCCACCTCTCACCTCCATGGCCAGCCACCGACTGAATGCTGTATTAGTGCTGCAGCACAGGCGCACTCAGAAATTAATTTCTGAGCAAGTCTGTGCAGTAGTGTAATACAGCACTCAGTCAGCGGCTAATCGTGAAGTGAGTAAATGCCAATCACCGGCTGGGGACAAGCAGGGAGTGCTAGTGAGCTGGCATGGCTGGAATAACTTCCAGGTATCGGGCATACATTTCGCTACCAGGGACTAAGGATTTGGTTTCATTTCTGGACTGTACAGTTGAGGGGCCACTAGATTACCAGGGCAGTGGGGATTCAGTCTATTATATATGTATAGTTTGGGGGGGGGTGCTAGACTACCAGGGCTACCTATCTGCCGCATTTGCGGCTGGCGACTAAAGGGTTGGGGCATGGGTGGGGAGGGTTGACCTCACTGCCCTGCCATTGTAGCTTGCGACATGCTCACCAGGTGTGCCCACAGTTTGGCGTACCTGTCTGCATGTCACATACCGTAGGACTTAGCTGTGATGACCCTGCCCCTACTAGAATAGGGGGCAGGGTCAATGTCGCAGTTGAGGGTGGAGCATGTTACGTTCGGCGGCAACCTGCCACCCTTCTAGAATCTGGCCCATTGTCTCCAACCTTCCTTAAGTCTGTTCTTAGTCCCTTACACATGCATACACTTCACCATGCCGCAGCCGTTCCTGTTCTCCACTCTGTTTCTCCCCCAACAAGTGTGCCTTACTCTCTGATGCAGTTACCTTCTCACCAATGCCATAGCAGTGTCTAAATGTTACACCTTAAGCTAAATGCTATCCCAATCTTGTAATTCACATTAATTTAGTGTCTACCTAGCTTGTAATGTATTGTTTTGTACCAGTGCAATTTTGTACTTGCTTGTAATGTAATGCCTTGTAATGTAATGCTATGTACCTGTTCAATTTTTTTCTTGTAACTGACGTGGAATCTACAAATGAGCATCTACTCACAAGTGTTCTCCAAGACATCATTAAAATACAAAAAAAATCCTCTTTCTAAAAATCGTAGTTCCAGCTAAGCTGCTTGTTCTATGAATACCTCATCATTACTGCAATTCCTCCGTAACTGGAGCATTAGACTATACAGGATTGATTCTTTATGTGCATTTTTTTTTTGGGGGGGCACTCTCTGCCCTTCACAGTGAATTTGTAGCTGTGGTTTTCCAAAAGCATCTAGTAGTAACAACTTCTCCAGGCTTACTTTGAAATTCAAGATTCAAAAATGTAAGTTTATCTCTATTTGCTGTAAATATGAATTTTAAGTTAAAGTCATTTTTATTTAACCAGCTAATAAATTCTGCAATCTTTGATTCACCCCCTTTCCAAACACCTGTACAGTCATCTATATAGCAATACCAAAACTTTATATATTCATAAAAGGGGTTCACCTGAGCATTGTAAAACCTTAGCATTCCCCCTCACCCTAGAAATAAATGTGCATAGCTTGGTGCCATGCTGGCACCCATTGCCATTTCACACATCTATAAATAATGTGTGTTTCTGAATTTGAACGCATTATGTTTCAAAATAAAGTCCAGTGCTTTTATTATGAAGTCAATGGGGATACCCATAGTTCCAACCTGCTTCTCTATAAAGTATCTGCATGCCAGGAACCCCTCCTCATGCTTTATCAATGTGTATAGGGATTCTACATTAATTCCTAGCCACAAAAAATTATCCCCACAAATCAAAGATTCAAACTTTCTCAGTGTATCACTAGTGTCTTTTAAATGTGATAACAAATTCATTACACTTTTCTTCAGAAAAAAATCAAAGAAATGTCCCACATTCTGACACATATTACTGTTTCCTGATAACATCAGACTACTGGGGGAATTGTTTACATCTTTATGTACCTTTGGCAAAATATAAAATCCAGGTACCACTGGATGCTCCCTCCAAATAAACTTAAATCCTTCTTCAGTAATACTTCCATTGGAAATAGCCATAGTGATAATTTGATAAAGATCTTTATTAAAAGATTGCATGGGAGTGTATTGTAACACCTTATAGTTGTCACTGTTGCTTAATAAAGCAGTAACTATATCAGCTTAGAAAATGGTATCGTAAAATAAATGAATCTCATTGGTTGAAATGTCTGACGGGAGATTCATTTATTTTCCAATAGAGCCCGCATCAAAACTAGAGCCTCCAAAGGATGCCCCATTGCTCAGCGGTCCTTGGGCACCCCGAATATTCAGAAGAGCCAGCTGCCATTTATGCTCCACTCGCCAAGCTAACTGAAAAAATATCAGCTAGGCCATTCTCTTCCTCCGACAGAAAGCAGGGGGAAAAAGCAATTATTTCAACAGCAAGTGACTGTGGCTAGCTAAGCCTACTTTCCAGTTTTCAAACTGTATACTGGATTACGTAAGAGAGGTAGTTGTCTCTGTTACCACCACTGATCATGAGAACAGCGGTATTTGCTTAGATTTCCATACCGCAGATGGACAACCCTCTGCGGTATGGAAATGAAGAGAACACCACTCCTTTCCGGCACACACCTCACCTGCAGCTTGAAGTAAAGAACCACCAGCTCACTACCCTCACTCTCCCAACATTGCAAAGCATTTAACAGCTCCTATTCTTCACCAAATAGCAACAGCTCCTCATCAGTCTGTACTTGCACTGTTTCTTGCCGTGTGCCAATCATGATGGCAGCAGCTCCCGGAAAAAAAAAAGCAAAAGAGCACACTTCTATTTCCCGGTCTTACTAGCAGTGTGAAGTAAAGAACTGCCTGCCCACTACCCTCACTCTCTCAACAGTACAAAGCATAAAGACAAAGAACCTCTGTGCACAAACACTGAGGCAAGGGTTACCCCAAAGGGCATTTGGCTGGGAAGCCAAGTTTCAAGAAAATACAAAATCACACATGCCCCCACAATGCAAAGCATCATGGGCTGCAGATGAAAATCACCACAGAATGTTATGCTGGTCCAACTTTAAGCAGAATTGCATGGTGCCGAAAGGCCTCTCACACAGTTTGCAAAGGGTGCTAACAGAAGACATAGACACGTGTTTCGTCCTACCAGGACTCATCAGTATGCCTCATCTGTTTGACACCCCAGTGGATTGGACCAGCTACCCTAGAGGCAGTGTGCCTTGGATATATTGTGGTGAACCCATTAAAATAAAAAACTATTTAAAAGACAAAGAACCTCTATGTAAACACTGAGGCAAGGGTTACCCAAAGGGCATTTGGCTGGGAAGCCAAGTTTTAAAATACAAAATCACACATGCCCCACAATGCAAAGCATCATGGGCTGCATATGCAAATCACCACAGAATGTTATGCTGGTCCAACTTTAAGCAGAATTGCATGGTGCCGAAAGGCCTCTCACACAGTTTGCAAAGCGTGCTAACAGAAAACATAGACACGTGTTTCGTCCTACCAGGACTCATCAGTATGCCTCGTCTGTTTGACACCCCAGTGGAATGGACCAGCTACCCTAGAGGCAGTGTGCCTTGGATATATTGTGGTGAACCCATTAAAATAAAAAAACTATTTAAAAGACAAAGAACCTCTGTGCGCAAACACTGAGGCAAGGGTTACCCCAAAGGGCATTTGGCTGGGAAGCCAAGTTCAAGAAAATACAAAATCACACATGCCCCCACAATGCAAAGCATCATGGGCTGCATATGCAAATCACCACAGAATGTTATGCTGGTCCAACTTTAAGCAGAATTGCATGGTGCCGAAAGTACAAAGCATGTCACTTACATTTTCCTTAAGTCTCCCAATCGTAACAGCTCCTCGCCCGACTGTGCTTACACTCTCTTTCTTTAGCGCTGTCCCAATCGCGATCACAACAGTTACCACTGTCTGGATAAACAAAATGAAAATGAAGAAAAAAAACAAAGTGGAGTTGGGGGAGGCAAACAAAGCTGCTGCATGATGATTGGTAAACAGACTGCTATGGTGACTGTTGCTGTTTAATCTGTTAAACTGCTCACTATGGATTACCCATCAAATTATGGTACAAGATTTTTAGAATTTTTTTCTTCCTGTAATTGTCATGCTCCAACAGTATAAAAGTCCATTGCTCAAAAAATTATCATTCTAATGTAGACGGAGGGACTATTTCATTACAGAACTTATTTCAAACACATTTTTTTCCAACATTTATTTTATTAAACTTATTCTTTTAACAATGTCCACTTTCTAAGTGCAATAATACCCTCCAGGGTGGGCTTTGTTGGGAAATACTAGACCTTTCAAGGACTATAAGGCCCTCTGTCTGCGGCGTCGGGCCTCATTACGCCCTTGGGTGGTCTGGTATTTCCCAATAAAGCCCACCCTTTCAGGTATTATTGCTTACATAGAAACATAGACTTTGACAGCAGATAAGGACCGCCTGGCCCATCTAGTCTGCCCATTTCCCTACCTACAGGATAGGCCGCAGATCCTAGTTAACCAACAGCCTATTTCTGCCTACCCCCCACAAGAATTGCCTTATGTCTGTCCCATGCATTCTTGAATTCTCCCACAGTTTTAGACCCCACAACCTCCTCAGGAAGGCTGTTCCATGCATCCACTACCCTCTCTGTGAAATAATACTTCCTCACATTGTCCCTGAACCGCCCCCCATCTTTAAATTGTGTCCCCTTGTTCTTGCACGTCTCTTTTTCTGAAAGATGCTACCCTCTTGGACTTTGTTGATTCCACTGAGGTACTTAAAAGTTTGTATCATGTCCCCCTCTCCCTTCTTTCCTCAAGGGTATACATGTTAAGCTCCTTTAGTCTCTCCTCATACGGCTTCTCTTGCAGACCCTGCACCATTTTAGTTGCCCTCCTCTGGACTGCCTCTATCCTGGCTATGTCCTTGCAGAGATGGGGTCTCCAGAACTGGACGCAGTACTCCAGATGGGGTCTCACCAACTGTCTGTTCAGAGGGATAACAACTTCCTGTTTTCTGCTGCTGATGCCTCTCCCTATGCATCCCAGTATACCCCAAACCCTCCCTACTGCCTTCTCACATTGCTTGCTAACCTTAAGGTCATCTGATATGATTACCCCCAGGTCCCTTTCCTTTTTCGTTGTTGTTACTACCTCCCCCCATTGTGTATTCTTCCCCTGAGTTCTTGTTTCCCAGGTGCATTATTTTGCACTTCTTTGCTTTGAATCCTAGCTGCCATACTTCTGACCATTCCTCCAACCTTGCCAAGTCCCTTCTCATCCTTTCCACGCCTCCTTGTGTATCAACTCTGTTGCAGATCTTTGTGTCATCTGCAAAGAGGCATACTTTTCCTTCCAGTCCCTCTGCAATGTCACTTATGAAGACATTAAAAGGACTGGACCCAATACTGAACCCTCGGTACCCACTAGTAACCCCTCTTTCTTCAGAGTGGACTCCATTTACAATTACCTTCTGTGTCCTGTTGTCCAGCCAATGTTTTACCCAGGCTACCACCCTGGGACCCACTCCCAGGCTGGTTAATTTGACTATTAATCTTTTGTGTGGGACTGTGTCAAATGCCTTGCTAAAGTCTGGGTATTCCATGTCCACAGCCCCTCCCTGGTCTACTACTTTGGTCAACCAGTCAAAGAAATCTATTAGATTTGTCTGACATGACCTTCCTGCTGTGAACCCATGCTGCCTTGGGTCCTGTGCCCCAATGGCCTCTAGGTACTGAACTATTCTTTCCTTCAGAAGTGACTCCATCGCTTTCCCTACCACAGAGTTCAGACTGACAGGTCTGTAGTTTCCTGCCTCTGCCTTGGTCCCACTTTTGTGAAGGGGAATCACATCCGCCTTCCTCCAGTCCTCGGGTACCACACCATCCTCCCATGATTTATTAAAAGAGTAGCCAGTGGTTTCACTAGTTCCCCCTTAATTCTTTTTAGAATTCTGGGGTGAATCCATCAGGTCCCATTGCTTTGTCCACCTTCAGTTTTAGGAGTTCTTGCAGAACCCTTTCTTCTGTGAAAGGACTGAGATCGACCCCCTATCAAGAGTGCTTCTGTTAATTAGATTAGGCACTTCCCCTCCTCTTTGTGAGATACTGAGCAGAAATATTTGTTCAGTATCCCTGCTTTTTCACTGTCCCCTCTGCCCATCCACCATTCATTCTATTCAGCCTCACTATCCTCCCTTTGTCTTTCTCACGCTGCTGATGTACCTATAAAGGTTTATCCCCTTCTTAACCGAGTTGGCTATCTTTTCCTCAGTTTGTTGCCTTTGCTATTCTGACTTCCCTCCCTGCTTCCTTCTGCCTTAACTGGTAAAGCTCTCTGTCCTGCTCCTTCTGTGTTTCCTTATACTTCTGGAATGCTATCTTTTCTTCCTGACTTTCACAGCCACCTCTTTTGAGAACCATAGTGGCTTTTCTTTCATTTTGATTTATTTATTTGCTTCACACAAAGGCTTGTTGCCTCTGTGATGGCAGTTTTGATGATTCCCATTGTTGCTCACACCTCCTTCTAGCCTGTTTGCTAGTGCTTTTCTGAGGCACACTCCCATCTTGCCAAAGTCAGCCCTCCTGAAGTCCAGTACCCTCACTTTTGTATGGCTTGACTCTGTAGCTGAGTTTAACATGAACCGCACTGTTTGATGGTCACTTATTCCCCAGATGGCAACCCACTTCTAGATCTGAGATCCTCTCACTGCCCCCGTTTGAGAGTATGAGGTCTAAGATTGCTCCCTCACGAGTGGGTTCCAAAACTAGCTGTCTGAGGCCTGCGACCTGTAGGGCATCAAGAATGGCCCTGCTCTTGGATGTGGCTGCAGCAAATGTGCTCCAGTTAACATCTGGCATATTCAGATCTCCCATCAACAGTATCTCCCCTTTCTCTGCCATTCTAAGAATGCCTTCTATCATACCCTTGTCCATTCCCTCCCCCTGACATGGGGGTCTGTACACAACCCCTGTGCAGATTGTGGTGCCATTTCCAGTCTCCAAGGTGACCCACAGTGCCTTCTCTTCTCCCTGTTTACTCTTTTGTTCAGTTGCTTTTATCCCTTCCTTTACATAGAGAGCTACTCCTCCCCCACTTCTCCCCTGCCTGTCTGTCCTTTAGGTTATGTACCCTGGTATGTTAACATTCCAGTCATGGTTCTCTGTGCACCATGTTTCTGTGACTGCTACGATATCCAGGCATCCCTCTTCCATCAAGGCCACCAGCTCAGGGAGCTTGTTGCCCAGACTACGGGCATTGGTACTCATTACCCTCCATTTCCTGATGGCCTTACTCCTTCTTGCCCCATCCCTGTCCTTCTTGCCTTTGTCATTTTCTCCATTTACCCTGCCCTTCTCCTTTGACATACCTCTATGTGTTGAATGTTTACCGCACTTACTACCGTAATTTTTTGGGGGCTAGAGTTTCCTTCTTCTTTCAATGCCTCCCCTTAGCTAGTTTAAATGCTTGCCAATGAAGCATTTAAACTATCACCTAGGATCCTGGTTCCCTCCTGGACAGATGCAGCCCATCATGCCAGTATAGGCTTGCATCACTCCAGATGGACCCCCAGTCCCCAATGAAGCAAATCCCTGAGCTCCCACCAGTTTTCCAACCACTAATTTGAATCCCATGGTGTGGAGACACCTAACCTCTCACATCCATAGATAGGCAGCACCTCTGAGGAGGTTACCGTCGGTGCTACTTGTCTAAGGTCCTCTCCAATTCCAAAGCTCTTCCTGCACTTCTCTAATCCTTTCTTAGCCAGGTCATTTGTCCCTAGGTGGACAACGACATCCAGCTCCCTCCCTGTGCAGCTGCTCCGGCAATCCTGAGGATTCGCTCCCTGTCCCTCCAAGCCATGGCACCAGGCAGGCACCTTATCTTCCTCTCCCCTTCCTCCCCCAGTTCTACCTTCCTAACAATGGAGTCCCCCACCAGGAGTTGTTTCCTTCCCCTGCGGGGTCCCCTGCCACCCTCCTGTGGGTCTCCTTTGTGGAGGTTCCCAGCATCCTCCTTGGTCTCCACTGCGGGTGCCTCCATAGAGAAACCACACTTTGCAAGAATAGCATAGCAACTGTGGAGAGGTACAACTGGAGGGATGCACCTCTGTTCCACCACCCTCACCCTCCCTGAGCCCACTGTGGTCCAACTGCTCCTCTTTCTTGGCAACCTCTGAGGCAACGGCAGTGGCACTGGTGGTCTCTGGATGGAAGAGGAGGTCCCACAAATCCTGGCCAACTCAGCCTGGAGATGAGCAACCTCATCCCTCAGCCCAGAGAGGTGCCTGCAGATGGGACAACACCGCATCCTCCAGAACGTCTCCCGGAAGACTGCTGCTCCACATCCACTGCACTGCACCACTCCCATCATGTCTTATTTCTGGCCCCTTAACTGTTTGCAATCCTTACTCTTTCCTCTGTTTTTTTTTCCTCTCTCCTTACTTTCTGCCTGTGTGCCCTTTAAGCTCCTGATTGTCCTGTTCTAAGACAAGAATATCCTATATTTCTCAGTAGACCACTTACTTGCTCAGAGGCAGACCTCCAGCAGCTAGAGGGGGCCAGAGAGCTACTCTTGCCCTTCTAGGATGGTGGGTCTTTGGTGGCTCTGTGATCACTCACTTCCTGATCCCAAACAGGAAGTTCCTGTTGTCAGTCAAATCCTGTGCCTATAAAAGTAGAACTAGCTTTGGAGGGGAGGGAAGGAGGGCAATATAGTCCCAGTAGAGAAGTCCAGTCACACAGCAGTCCTTTCTCCTGGTGTCTTCTGCCATATTATTTTCTCTTCATAACTACAGTGTTGCCTATCATATTGTTCTCTCTTCATAACTACAGTGTTGCCTCCTTTGTTGGCAGGCTTATTTATTTATTTATTTAGCTTTTGTTGACCAGATAAGTACACTAGACAAGTTATATGCCTATTTTCAGGTACGACCTGGGACAGTACAATGAGATACAGATACAGTGAGATACAGGTTCATACAGAGGACAACATGACACAAGTTAGGCAGTATACAGAGTCAAAATAGAACCATTGATCACAAGATTAATATCTTCCATTAAATCTTTTAGTGCTGATATTTCATTCTTATTTATGTTAAAATGTATGGGAGGTATTTCATGAATTAATATCTCCTGTTCCTGAATATGTAACAGATTTTTCATAGGCAAGGATTGCTGGATTATTTGTAATTGGAAAAAATGTGGACTTGCCTTTGAATCATGATTGCCTGTGCAGATTGATGTCTTCTGTTTCATAATGTGTACTTGTAGAATCTGTTGCATGATCCTGTTCTTCTGTGTTTATGTAGTCTGCAGAGGTGATCATGATTCAAAGGCAAGACCACATTTTATTCAATATCAACTAATCCCGCAATCATTACCTATGAAAAAACTGTTACATATCAGGTACAGAAGATATTAACTTACGTAGTATCTCCCATACATTTTAACTTAAAAAAGAATGAAATGTCAGGACTAAAAGATTTATTGGAAGATATTAATCTTGTGATCAAGCCTGGTGACAAAGGAGGCGACATTGCAGTTATGAACATGGAGCAATATGTTACTATACTGTAGCTACTGCTGCATTAAGCAACAGTGGCAACTACAAGGTGTTACAATACAGTCCCATACAGTCTTTTAATAAAGAGTTTATCAAATTCTCACTAAGGCCACTCCTGATGGAAGTATTACAGAAGAAGAATTTAAATTTATTTGAAGGGAATATCCAGTGGTACCTAGATTTCATATTTTGCCAAAGGTACATAAAGATGTAAACAATCCCCATGGCAAATTGACTGTATCAGGATATGGCTCTGTTTGAGAGAATTTGGGACATTTCTTAGATTTCTTTCTGCAGAAATGTGTTATAAATTTGCCTTCACATTTAGAAGACACTAGTGATACACTGAGAAAGTTTGAATCTTGAATGTGTGAGGATGATTTTATGTGGCTAGGAATTTATGTAGAATCCCTTTACACATCAGTAAAGCATGAGGAGGGGGTCCTTTCATGCAGATTCTTTTTTTTTTATCTCCACTCTGTTTCTCCCAGCGCCATGCAGCCCCCATCTGACCAACTCCTCCACCTCCATCCCCCGGAATTACCAGGGCTTACCTTATGCCCGGTCCGGGAGCAGTGCCTGCAGAGAGTCGGTCACCATCCTGCCGCTGGCTGCTTTTTCTGATTTTCTTCCCTTTTTACCCGAGGACCCCAGGAGAAGGACGCATGCATGTGGAGGCACGCATGTGCCCACAGCCATGGTAATGGCTCTCTCTGTCACCTATTGGCCTATCACTGCACCCTTGCCTGTGTAGCCCCTCAGCCTCCACAGGGGTAGCGAGTGAGGGATGCCACCCCACCTCCCGGAGGAGGAGAGCTGCCTTCACGGCTACTCCATCCTGCTCCGCCCGTCCCCCCGTGCCGACCTCAGCCAGCCAGGCTCACTCCTGAACCCGGGTCGCCGGCGTGCTGCGAGATGAGACATCTGGCGCCTCAGCTCTCTGTGCCACCGGGCCGGCTATGCAGATTTTTTTTAGAGAATCAAGATGCAATTATAGGTATCCCCACTGACTTCATAAGAGAAGCACTGGACTTCATTTTATAATAAAAGGCATTTAAATTCAAAAACACACATTATATACAGATGTGTGAAATGGAAATGGAGCCAGCATGACGCCAAGCTATGCAACTCTGTTTCTAGGGTGGTGGGAAATGCTAAAGATTTATAATGCTCAGGTAAACCCCTTTTATGAATATATAAAGTTTTGGTATCACTATATATATGACTGTATGTGTGTTTGGAAATGGGATGAATCAAAGATTTCAGAATCCATTAGTTGGTTAAATGAAATTGACTTTAACTTAAAATTTACTTTTACAATAAATAGAAACTTGAATTTTTGGATCTTGACATTCAAAGTAAGCCAGATGAAATTATTACTACTAGATGCTTTAGGAAAACCATAGCTACAAATTCTCTGAAAGGGCAGAGAGAACCTCTCCCCCCAACTTAAAGAACCAATCAGGTATAGTCAAATGCTCCAGCTAAGTAGGAATTGCAGTAATACTGAGGTATTCATAGACTGAGCAGCCAGCCTCTAACTATGATTTTTAGAAGGAGGACATGACAGGACACTTTTAGAAAATACAAGAGACAGAGTGTTGATGTTAGAAGAAAAATCATGCTATATCCAAACCCTAAGGGAGCTAAAGAAAATGTAAAGAACAAGACTAGTCCTGTTACTTTCATAACATACTTTAATGATCTAGTTGGGAAGATGGGAAACATTGTATGTAAAAACTGACCGATGTTAACTAGTGATAGAGAGGTCAGTACTGCAGTTGGCATTCACTTTTCAGAAGGTCATAATTCCGATGCAGAACACATGAAATTCATGAGGATTGATCATATTCCCATACTAAAGAAAGGTGTTAATAGAGCCAACTGTTTATTAAAAAGAGAAAGTTTTTGGATATTCAAACTAAAAAGTATAAAACCGTTGGGGATGAATGAGCAGTGGGATATCAATTCCTATTTGTTGTATTACAATACGCACTTATGAGATTTACCACCCCTTTGCTGTAAATAATGCTTCAAAATGGAGACCCTTAGAATGCGACACAAGATAGTTACTTTAATTTTCAGTTATATGTTTTCATAAAGTCTTGATCATATTTATGTTAATATACAGTAATATGATGATTTTTAGTATATGTTATTTATGTGATTTAATAACTTGAGGCTGTTAAATAATGTTTTAAAACAGTGACTGTCGGGATCAGATCAGACATATGCAGTTTAACGTGAATATTTGGACTGGCAGTATAGTCTAGTGGTTAGAGGACTGAAGTGTGAACGAGCTTGATACATCCAGCAGAACAGACCTGAGTTTGATTCTCACAACCTCCACTTGCATACTGTGTGACTCTGAGCAAGTCACTTAACCGCACAGTGCTCCCAGGTCGCCCCTGAAAACAGGCATTTGTGCCTAGTGGGCCTTACCCGGTTACCAAAGACTAAAATTAATAAACTTGAATATTTAGTTGTGTGTCCCCTACTATAGATTTATGGTTTTGCCTGTTTGACAATATATTTCAGTTTACAAATGATTCATCATGTATTTATGTTTAAAAATATTTTACATCTTTAAATTCTTTATTCCTGAAGTCCTGATTTTTCTTGACATATCTGAGCAATAGATTTGATATATATGATGTATAGTTTTAGGGACACTTATGGTTATTATTGTAAGGTTGACATGTAAAGTGTTATTTGTTTTCTTGTAGGTACTTGGTTTCTTTCTACTCTTCTATATATTGGAGATCGGCATTTGAATATCACAGTTGCCATGTCAGAACACAGCAGCTCTACCTCCTTTTCCATCTTTTCTGTGGTAGTAGTCAGTAAATTTCCAGTTTTATATTGCAATAAGCAGATAATTTAAAGTATCAATGTATGATTCCAGACACTGCACTTCTGTATTGGTATATGAACTGGTTTGAATACTGACCCATTTATTTTCTATTTTTTGTCATTTCTTTTTTTTGTTTTATGTAAATGATTTATTAATGTCATGTTTATTCATAAGGTACCAGTATATAATGATGTCACCTGTCTTTCAGGGACCATGTCCCCTGACAAAGAGTTTCATTACGGAAGTGTTGGGGCCATGAGTGGACTGTGGATTGTTCTGTGCACTACAATTCCACTGTGATTTTGTATTAAAGCATTCAAAACTAAAAAAGGAATTTTCATACTTGTGTTTTATTTGAAGGAAGGTTTTTTGAATTTGTGGCTTCGGTTGGTCTAGTTGCCTTAATCATGCACCATCATAGCTCCGTGGATTTGCAGTATACACCTCTGGGAATCTTTCCTCCTTGCTACCACTATTGTGAAGTGGGACTACATCTGCTCTCCTCCAATCCTCTGGGACCACTTCTGGTTCCTTTGAGTGGTTGAACAGGACTGTCAGAGCTACAGCCAGCACTTCTCTGAGCTCCTTAAATATCCTTGGATGTACCTCATCTGGTCCCATTGCCTTGTCCTCTTTCAGAATTGTGAGTTCCTTCAGGACTCTCGCCTCTGTAAATTGGATTGTGTCCACTTCCCTTCCTTCGATGCTCTTATCACTTATCTGTGGTCCTTCACCTTCCCCTTCCTCTGCGAACACTGAACAAAAATATTTGTTCAGGATTTCTCCTTTTTCCTGGTTCCCCTACACACACTCCTCCTCTTCCCTCCTTTGCAGTACAATTCCTGCCCTGGGCTTTCTCCTTTCGCTTGCATAACGTACCTGCAAATGTCTTGTGCCCTTTCTTTACTACCTGGGCTATTTTCTCCTCTGTGTGTGCCTCTGCACTTCCTGACTGCTTTCCCTGCCTCCTACTGCTTTTCCTGATATGCATCCCTAATATCCTCCCTCTGTGTCTCCTTATACTTCCTGAATGCTAACTTTTTTACCCTTACATTCCAAGCCACTTGTTTTGAGAAGCATAGTGGTTTCTTTTTTTTTTCTTGCTTTTGCTTACTTGCCTGACACAAAGGTATATTGCCTTCATTATTTCACCTTTTATTTTCTCCCACTGTTCCTCAACTTCACCCAAATTCTCCCCTCATACCAGGACATCCCTGAGGTATCCCCCCATATTTGTGAAGATGGCCCTACTGAAGTCCAGAACCCTCCCATTTGTGTGGTTTGATTCTGCCACAGTACTTATATTGACCCACACCATATGGTGATCACTGGTCTTCAGGTGACCTTGATGTCTGCAATATTGTCCCTGATGGTGAGTACAAGGTCCAAAATTGCTCTATCATGACTGGGCTGTCTTACTAGTTGCCTGAAGAATTCCCCCTGCAGGGAGTACAGGATGTCCCTACTGCTCGTTGAAGCTGTAACTGGGATGCTTCAATCCACATCTGTCAGTTTGAGGCCCCCCACCAGCAGCACATCCCCCTTAGTTGCCATCTTTTGGATGACTTCCACCAGGACCTCATCCTCACCCAGCCCACGTGCTGAAGGTCCGTAGATCACATCAGTGTGAATAGTGGTTCCATTTCCTGTCTCTAGGGTGACTCACAGTGCCTCTGCTCCACCCTGTATTTCCTTTATCTCTGTTGCTTTTATGCAATCTCTTATGTAAAGAGACACTCCCCCCACCCTCCCAGTCCTTCCTGAACAGACTATAGCCTGGTATGGCTATATCCCAGTCATGGCTCTCATTGTACCATGATTTGGTAATGGTAAAATGTCCAGGGCAGCTTCTGCCATAATTCCCACCTGGTCCAGGATTTCCTTTCCCAGACTTCGAGCATTTGCACACATGGCCTTCCAAATTCTACTGCCACCCTTCTTGTCCATTCTCCTTTCTTCCCTTTTCCCTACTCTCCTTAACCCCTCTGCCTTCATTCCCTCTTCATTTCTAGCATTCTAATTTTTTTGCTGTTCAGAACCTTTTGGGATTTCTCTCCCTTAGCATTTTCTCTACTGACTACTTCAGTTTGCAGGGGTGGATGGTTTATGTCTCCCTACTTCCTTCATCCACCCCTTCGGCTAGTTTAAATGCAAGCTAATGTAGCATTTAAACCATTCACTGAGGACTGTGGTTCTCCTCCCAGAGGGATGCAGGTCATCTTCCCTATATAAGCTTTTATCCCTCCAGGCACAACCCCAGTCTCCAGTGTAGCCAAAACTCTCCTCTCTGTACCAATCCTTCAACCACTGGTTGAAACTCCTGCTATGGATTGCCCTATCCTCACACCTGTAGTACACAGGCAGCACCTCAGAAAAGGCCTCTGAAAATGCTACCTGCCTAAGACCCCTCCCCAATTTCCTGAACTCCTCCTGCACTGTCCTAGCCTGATCCCTTGCAAGGCCATTAATCCTTAGGTGGGCAGTGTCATCCTGCTCTCCATCCCATCCTGCTTTACTATGCTAATTCAGTGGGAGCTGAGAGGACCCAGAGAAACTATAGCCTATAGTATAACTATGGTTTGACATCCACAGTGGAAAAACTCCTCTGGACTATTATCAAGGAGCACCTTGTGGAATTTCCAGAAGCGAATGGGCTCCAAGACAGGAGGCAACAAGTCATCATGAAGGGAAGGTCCTGCCAGACTAACCCAACTGAGTTCTTCAACTCTGCACCAAGAGCAATAGACAATGGTCTGGCAGTAGATGTGCTACTATATATCTATTTTTCAGTAAGAACGTCAATCTGGAATATCATAGATTTCTTATCAACAAGCTGGGGTCTAGGAGTTGGCACAAAGCTTAAAACATTTGGGCAGCAAAATGGCTACATGAAATTACACTGAAGGTATTGTGATTGGGGAACATTCTGAAGACAGGGATGTCTCAAGTGAGGTACCATGAGGGTCGGTGTTGGAACCAGCACTGTTTAATGTGATCATCTGCAACATAAAGGAAGGGATTAAGAGAAAAATGTATCTGTTTGTAACTGACACTAAACTCTGGTGCAAGGAAGACTCCAAAGAGAAGAGCAAGGCCATGAAGAGAAACGTAAGAAAATTTGAGGGGAGGTCCAAGGTATGGCAATTGACATTTAGCATGAGGAAGTGCAATGCTGTGCATAATGGCAAGAATAACCTGTTGACAGGTTAATGCCTAGGGGTGAAAAACAAATCTGTCTGACCACTAAGCAAAAGGGTTTGAGGAAATCGTTATTAGTTATAGCCTCAAGTCAATGCACCAGAGTATTCAGGGAGACAAACAAGAACCTGAACTGCATTGGGAGAGGGTTCTCCAGCAGAAGAAAAGAAGGGTACATTTATCTGCCAACAGAGATCAGGAAATAATGAGTACCACTACAGCTTCCCTTCTTACAGACTCAATCTCTATGCCAAATAGACCTGTTTAAAAGCAAAACTGCCACTACATTTTTCCCATTTAGTGAGAGAGCCTCCCCGGCCAAGTAAAATGATCAGCTAGTTTTATACAGACAATTTATTAGAAAAAAGCATCTGCCACACACTATACTACCATAGCAACAATTTTCCATATCAAACTGTTGCTCTATTTTCAGCGAATAGCACCAGCATGCCACATGCTCAGTGTTACTCAAGATGAGTGCTTTTCAGTGTTAAGACTATGCCCCTCACTGCAATTTTCCTTTGTGAATTCTGTTCAGGTTCCCTGAATGATCACTGCATCATGTCTTTCTCATTATTATTCTACACTATACACCAGAAACAGACACAATAAACAGGTCCCTTCCCAAAGTGGTAACAGCACGAGCCCCAGCACCCCTCTCCTCAGGGTTCAAAAATAAATTATCTTAGCAAAGCTCATTAGAAGTAGAGATCATTAAAATTACATTGTCAGAGGCACATAACTGAAACTAGGTAGGTCACTACCTACAGATTCTTTAAATAAGACTTGCTATTTTCTTTGTGGGGGGAGTGACTGTGACCTGCTGTTGTTGTACTGACCACCTCACTATCCTTCTCGGGGGCCAGCCTGAAGCAGCCAGTGCCTACTAACCATGATAACATTGGTGGTGGTACTAAAAGTGATTGAGGGAAAAAAAGATAAATATGGATGAGGAGCTCAGAAAACTGTTTGATCTGGAGCTAAGCATAACTAAACTATGCTTTAACTGTGACTTCTTATGCCACGCCTCTTCCTTATTTTTTTTTTAACCAGCACCAAGCATTTTTTATTTTCTGGTTCCATAGACACGGAGGGGGGAGACATTAAACATCAGTATTGGGGATTCAGAGCAGTAGTAATGAAAAGTGAATCAGGGGAACAAAAAAGCAAAACAGGCTGGTAAGTATCTCAGTAGAGGGAATACTTTACAGTACGCTACATTTTTATGTATTCTTAGATTTTATTTGTTTTTAATTTATATTTAAGTTTATTAAAAATTTTACCTATAACCCATTTTCTAAGCTCAATTATGCCCTCCAGGTTGGGCAGTAAGGGCAATACTGGATCTTTTAAGGGCTTTAAGGCTCTCATAGTGTTAGGCCTCACTATGCCCCTGGGCAGTCCATTATACCTAAATACTGACCATCCTTTCGATTATTATTGAATACATATTGATTATGCATGAGTCCACACCTGGAGTACTCTATCCAGTTCTAAAGCCCACACCGGAAAAAAGATAATGACCATATAAAATCTATCTAGAGGCAGGCTACAGAGATGATATAGGGTTAGCAAGAAAATCATGTAAGTAATGTTTAGGCAGCCTGATCATGTAATTACTGCAGGACAGAAGGTGAAAGGGGACATGAAGTCTCTGAAAAGAATAAACAGTGTAGAGTGTTATGACTTGTGTAAGTATAGTTGGGGATCAACAACTTTGGGACAAGAATATGACCTGCTCAGGGATAGATCCAGCTAGGATGCAAGAAACACCCTTGGGAGTAAAATAATGTATTAAAAACCAACAAGGTTTACAAATTTGATGTCAGAAGGGTCTATTTTGGACCTTTTATTTTGCTTCTTCCCAGGTCTACTTACATAAAACAGGAATCTTATCACCACATCTTGGGGACCATAGTACCATAAAGGCTGTAGTATCATACCAGAACGAAAGGAAGGTTAAGCTAGCTAATTGGTGGGTTAGAGAGATGAGGAATTTGACACCAGATGAGTTTCTTGTAGATGTGCAAAACAAACAATGGGAAACATGCTATCTGATGCTAGACCTGGACATAGCAGTAAAATAGTTTACTCAGACCTTTTCATCTATATGTAACAAACATGCACCTATGTGCAAGGCCCAAAAGATTGGTGCTAAATCCCCTTGGATCACTGACAAACTCTTGAAGTTGGTCAGGATCAAAAATAGGTTGTGGAGATTAGCTAGGAAAACTAATTCAGTTATAGATTGGGAAAAAAATACAAAGTGTATAGAAATGTGTGTAGAAATCAGATACAAAGGGCAAAATATAGCTATTTTAATGCTAAGATACAAGAGAATAAAGATCAAAAAAACCTTTGGCGTACAGTGAACAATTGAATAAATCCAGGGAAAACAGATCAGAATCAGACAAAACAAATGAAATATAAAGGTAGTCAGGTTGAAGAGCCTGTGGAAATATCTAATGCACTTAATGACTATTTTGTAAACCTTCTGGACTTGAAGTTTGATCAATTAGGGAAACCAGGAAGAGAGATTGAGGTTACACAGGGTGAAACATTCCCACCCTTTCGTTTAAGGAATTAAAAACATCAGAAGTTAGGCAAGGCTTAGTTAAAATTCATACACATAAATCACCAGGACTGGATGCCTTAGAAGGTAGGTTTCTACAATTGGCTTTACAATACATTGCACCAGTTATAACTTACATATTTAATTGAAGCTTATGTTCAAGTACCTTTACTAGCATGTGGAAACAGAGCAAAGTAATCCCAATTTTTAAAGAGAGTGAACAAAGTCATCCAGGACAATATCATCCTATAGCTCTGTTACCTATATTATTTAAATGCCTGGAAAAACTTGTACACTTACAACTTATGGAATATTTCGAAAAATAAAGCATTCTTACAGCTTTTTTTTTAACCTTATATTAATGCGCCCTACTTGCCTCCTCTCTCCACTCTCTGACATCCTCTTCTGCAGGCTCCATTCTCATCATGATCTGCCCCTAGAGCACCCAGTTCCACAGTAGTTACTTCCCGTATACCCCCCCAGGTAGGGGTGAGGAGGGACCCCCTGTGCTTACCTTCCCAAATCAACATACTGTGTGTTGTGGAATTGGTACAGCGGAGTCTGTCTGATGAGCCTGGAGCCCCCCCCCAGAGAGGTGTCATCAACTACAAGAGACTGAGATGTTTTTCCCCTTGTTCTTCCCCAGATGTCAGCGTGCAATGAGGGCTAATGAGCTAGGAGACATGCTGAGATGTGCCTCCTGCTCCGCCCCTCTGCCAACATCTGCCCAATACCCTTACTGCTTCTCCACCTACAGCACCTTCCACACAGGCTCCCCCAGATGGTGGTATTGCAGCAGCTTCATGCAGCTAACCTCCCAGGAGAAGGAGAGCAGCCACTGGGTGCTCTATCCTTCTCCTCCCCAGCAGAACCCCAGCAGCCCGTGCTCATTCCCGAACCCGGGTCGCTGGCACGGTGCAAGGTACGGCATCCAGCGCCTCAGCCCTCAGTGCCACCAGGTGGGCCAATTTTTACACCTTTTCAATCTGGATTTAGAGAAGGGTACTCAACTAACTTGGCCCTATTCAAGTTCAATGACTTCATTTCTATGCCACTGGACGCAGGCCTAGAGACTGCAGTGTTATTTATAGACCTGTCAAAGGCCTTCGACCTGGTGGACCATCCCCTTCTGCTAAATCAGCTTGGAGCAATGGGTATTAAAGATGGCCTTTGGAACCAGTTTGAGTCTTATTTATCAGATCGTACTCAGAGGGTAGCTGTAACTGGGGTTCTGTCCTCTAGCAAGCAGGTAAACTGAGGGGTCCAGCAGGGTTCTATATTGGGACCCTTATTATTTTTGATGTGCATCAACAATCTTCTGTTTGAAGTGAAATATTCAAAAATAAGATTATGTCAATGATACGGTTCTGATTACAACAGCGAAGACTCAAACCGAACTTAAGGATGGGCTCCAAAGGGATTTCGATAATGTTTGGGGATAGTTCCCCAGGTAGAGGCTTCTGATGAACACCAAAAAAACCAAGGTGTTTCATTTCGGAGTTAAAAGTGGAAGTGGAAGTACTTACTTCCGATAAGACAAAGCTTGAACAAATTACAGAAGATTGATATTTGGGAGTTATATTTGATGGTGAATTAAATTTTACTAAACATAGTACAAATGTGCTGATTAACACTAACAAAAAATTTGGGTCATTATGATGTACCTCCAGAAACTTAAATTTAAAAACAGGGAAGACACTGGTAGAACAGATGATATTACCTGCCATGGAATATGGAAGCATTATTTACAGAACTGCAAGAAAACAGATGCTAACTAAGTTGGACAAGGTTCAGAACAAATTGGCTAGGTTCATATTAAGATGTAGTTATAATACACACCATTGTGATATGTTTAGAGACCTGGGATGGTACATTCTTGAAAATAGAAATAGAATAGTTAGGTTAAATCGTCTAAATAAATATTTTGTAAAATATCCAGCACACTATACTACAACTACTGCATTGGGCAAACACTTTAAGAAAGAACGTAGATCAACTAGAACAGTGTCTGACAACAAGGTCATATCCACACTAATTAGAACTAAGTATGGGGTTAAAAAGTTAAATTATCAGATGTTATTATGTTGGAAAGGGCTATCTTACACTATGTGCATTACACTCTCCACTACTGAATTTAACACTCTGTTGAAATCTTCTTTATCCACAGCATGTAATTGCTAGATATGAATTGTGAACTGATAGTTGAATTACGAATGAATATTTATTTTAGCTATTATCTTTATGTATATTTGCATTGTTGTAACATCTGATCACAGGACTGTCTTGCAAACAGGGCTATTGCCTTTATGACATGATATGACAAGATATGTATTTACATGTATTTACATTTCCTGTACATTTGCTGTATAAAAATAAAGTTTTTCATCATCATCATCATCAAGAATGTATTTCTTCACAGAAAGGGTTGTGGATAGATAGAACCATTGCAGAAGGAGGTGGTAAATACCAAGATTGTGAAAGGTTTCAAGAGAACATGGAACTACTGCAGTATATGAGGTTGGTGAAAACTAAAACAGCGAAGAAAGTAATTGGGGGAACTGATAAACTGTCAAAAGGCATTCATCCTAGACGTGACCAAGTGTAGATTCTAAGTTTAGAAAGGCTGAGGTAGGACAGTGGGCAGGCAGGATGGACTGAGTTTCTTTCTGCTTACACCTCCTAGATTTCTGTGTTTAAAATGGAACAGCTTCTCTGTGTACTTCGTATGCATCAAAGTAGAAGCGTTAGAAAGTAGAAGAATCAGTGTTGAGTAATTGACTATTTCTCACTGTTAATGTCATAAATTTAGCATTTACAGTGGTGCAATACTATAATTCCCCCATTGTTGTTTTTTAAGATGAGAGAGACAGGAAACAAACAAAAAAGTGGTATGAACAGAAAGAGAGCAGGAGTAACCAAGTATGAAATGGGAAGACTGCAATGTTTCTGTTCCCCTTTAATTTACTACAATATTATAATCTTTCTGTAAATAATTAAGCTCACTAAGATTAAAAATAGTATCACTAGATAGGAAAATAATTTGTTGCTAGAATAAGGTTTGTTAATTTATCTCAACTGTTATGGCTCTGTTTTAAAATGATAAAAGCAAAAAGTAAAAATCCCAGGTATTCCAGTTTCTTAAAATAGCCAGAAAGGCTGCCAAGATGATCCAGAAGCAGCAAATCATGTACTGTGCAGACAACCAGAGTTCAGGTGCACTCTCTGGTTATGGTGATGAGAGCCAGGCAAGGCCACAAGTAGCTGCCAGAGGGCAGCTCGCCTCAGACATGGAGGGTTGGAGGCTGGTCCCAGTACATAGCAATCACAGTGGGTGGGCCAGGAATCTTACTTCTCTGCAGGGTCATGCTGCATTGCTGAGGCTGTAGCACATATTTCATGACAAAGGGGAGGGTGGTTGAAGGGACAGAAGAGTAGAGAAAAACATCTCTGCCATCCACATGGTGGCAATTGCCTGAACAGGGTATATCTGGGAGAAGCGTACAGTGGAGACAGCCAGGATACAATGCATTAACTTGTAGTAAATGACATGTCACAAAATAGTGCATGACTAAAGGGATTAACTGCCATCAAATTATACTGTTCCCTGCAGTATACGGCAGAATTTTGCAGAAATACTGTAAAACACTGCATTTAAACCTGGCTGGCACTGCTGAATATCTCTAGGAAAAGTCAGGGAAGGGTAGAAAATGTGTATGGAAACAGAATAACCAGAAAGGTCAGGCGACTGTTGCACTAAAATTGCTCCAATAAAAATGAGTGAGTTCTTTTTTTTTTTACATGTTGTACTAAATAAAACAATGGTCATCCTTGTGCCAAATAGGAACTAGTTTCAAACTGGTAGTCTTTACTTCCTCCTTTAGAAATATATAGTCCATACTTTCACAAGGGAAGTTGGTGCTGTGGCTCAAATTAGGAAAACTCACTAACATGGCCCATTTGCAGGATAAGAGTAAAGGGTTAGGGCAGTAGACTGTGCAAGCAATAATACTCAAGAGGGTGGGCGGTGTTGGGCAATACTGAACTGCCCAGGGGTGTAATGAGGCCTGACACCACAGGCGGAGGGCATTATTGCTCCTGGAAGGTCTGGTATTGCCCATACCACCCTCCAAGAGGGCATTATTGCACTTAGAAAATGGACCACAGTATTAAATATGTTTTCAAAAAATAATTTTTATTTTTAACTTTTAAAACTCTTAGCAGTTTGATTTAGTTTGTAACAAAATAGTTCCTCAGCCTGCATTGGAATGCTGTGTGGTTTTTTTTTTGGTTTGTCTTTACTTTTTAACCTTGGGACCTTTGTCCTACTATAGCATCTGTAGGTAACTTTCACCTGGTTGTCATGGTTACCTTCCCCCCACCCCACACACACACACACACACACACACACACACACGCACGCACGCACGCACGCATGCACACACACACTGGCTTCAGTTAAAACACTTTTGTTTCATGTTTTTTTTTTAAATATTCATTTGTTTATTAATTTTAATTTATACATTCATTCCAGGATTCATTTATTCATAGGAAAATCTGGTAGAGAAGCGGTAGTGGAGGTTGGGCGAGCTGGGAGGAAGAGAAACAAGCCTGCTATACAGAGGTGCATTTCCATGCTTACCTTTGAATTTATGTTCCATTTTGAGCTAGGTTACTGAGGAGGGCTGCAATTTAAAAGCTGAATGCATCAGAAATCTGGAGAGTAGCGGAGGTGGTGGGGGCTGGTGGCCACACTGTGAAGCAGCTGAGTATGATTGACAGGTCCATAGATTTTTCAGAAGGGAGCTTGACTGAGGTGGCAGGAAAATGAAAACTAAGCCTGCAAAAAGCAAATACATTTATGAGCTTTTGGTGGTGTTTTGTGGAAATTAGTCAGAGATCGGTGATGGGACAGTGGCCCGGATGGTGGAGGGTGGTGGGACAAGTACAACTGGTGACTTAAACTGCTGTACATGTTTTAAGAACTGAAAGTGTTTAATGGTGATTTCAAATTAAGTACTTTAAGTCTTTTTTTTTTTAATGGCAGAACAGCTGTGGTCAGGGTTGTTGTGTTCTTGAGTGGTAGGGCTGACTCATTTTTTCACCTCACTTAGCAACCGGTCAAAAAAAAATGGTGGCTACTCAGGTTTGAAAATCTAAATGGCACAGGGATATTACTGTCTCAGTGAGGCATCCAATGTAGGAACTTTTTATTTCAAGGGAGTCTATTAAAAGTTAAAGTAACTTTCTTTCAGGACTATTAGCCAATCAGAGCCCAAGAAATAAAAAGTCCATTTTCTTTTTTAACGTATCATTATTTATGCTCCTGCAACCCGACCTGCCTACCTCCAGCCACCACCTTCATCCATGATCAGCCCACAGGATCACTCACATACCGCTGGCACAGAGCTGTACCTACAGGGGAGACCCCTCTATGTCCCCCATGCTGGGCTAGGAACCAATACCACAGTTCAATTCCACGACAGGCCCCCTGGTTGCTGAAGTGAGGCCATCACACTGCCTCAGTCATCTGCCATTTTCTTCCCTGGCCCAGATATTCAAACTGCGCCAGGCTGTGGCACAAGCCTGGGTGCAGCTCAACTTTGTTGCACAGGGGTGTGGCCTGGGCGATATTCAACAGAGACTGCGCTATGGCACAGCAACTTTGAATATCGCACCCTGGCCACCCCACTGTGCATGGTGCAGTGGCACCGTGCCAGCGCAAGTGGCCAGAGGGAGCATGGAGATGCGCTAGCGCAAGTGCCATTAAGGCATGCACAGCACCTGCAATATTCAAAGGAGACTACAACTGGGCCATAATTTATGCAAGGCACACAGGGGCCATTTGCATCTCATTACGGCCCCATTTGCATGCCATTAGCATGCAGGTGCGCCGACCCCCGACAACTTGCACCTGGCGCCCTGCCAGGCAGCAGCCATCAGGGACCGATGCCCCCTGCAGCCCGATCGTGGGCATTCGTGTAAAATAAAAAAAAACCCGTCCAATATCCCTGGTGGTCCAGTGGACCTCTATGTGCCCGATCATGGGCATCGGTATAATCCCCGTCCAATATCCTGGCGGTCCAGTGGACCGATCGCGGGCATCTGTAACACATAACAGACCCCTACTACACTGGTGGTCTATGTACCCCCCTCCCCACCGCCCACTGAGCCCCACCACCCGCTCCCCATCAGCCAGCGGCAGCACCCACCTGCCTGCTGCCCGCCGCCGCTGACTGACAGCTTATGGGCTGCATGCCCATTGGTTCACAGCATGAGCCAATGGGCGTGCAATCCATACCATACTGCTCAGTCCAGATATGTGAATGATTCATTCACATATCTGGACTAATGGCATGTGGCTCTTGGGCCCATTGAGCGCCACGAACCAATGCATGCAGCCTACCGAGCTGTCAGTCGGTGGACGGCGGGCGGCAGGCAGGTGGGTGCTGCCGCCGAGGCTGATGGGGGGGAGCGGGGTGGTGGGCCTCAGTGGGCAGGTGAGGAGGGGGGTACACTAGACCAACAGGGTAGTAGGGGTCTATTATGTGTTACAGATGCCCGCGATTGGGCGGCGATCGGTCCACTGGACCACCAGGGATATTGGACAGGGGGGTATTTCGCTCCAGGGATGCCCGTGATGAGGCATGGGGGGGTGCCACCAGGTGAGGCAGGAACTCGGGTGGCCACCCACAGGTGGCAGCTGCCGTGTTGTGCCCTGCAATGCGGCAGCTCACCTGTGGGTGGCCATCACTTGTTCCTTTTTTTTTGGCTTAACTTTGTGCAGGCACAGGTAGGGGTTGCGCATGCATGACTCTGCACATCCAGGGCTGAATATCGGGCTGTGCAGGTTATGCATGGGCACACCCTACCTGTGCCTGCATACATTACTGATGTGCTCCGGCGCATGCGGGATTTGTGCGGCACACTTCTCTTTTGAATATTGCGCCTAGGGAAGGAAGATAGGTTGTGCATGGCGCAACACTGTTGCTCCATGCACAACCCTTTAGAATATCTGGGCCCCTGTATTTTTCCCCGAGAAGTGTGGATATGCAATGATGTCAAGGTACAACGTGCCGACATCTGCCGCACTTCTCCCCCCATGTATCCCCACTCCTGTAGTGCCCCTGATTTCCATCAGGGGCCACTGCAGTGCGATGGATGCCCCAGTCCCTCCCCAGGGAAAGAAGAGCAGTCCTCAGATGCTCAATCCTTTCCCTCCCTGGTCAACTCCCGACAGTCCAGTCAGGTTCCTGAGCCAGGGTCACTGGTGTGGAGCAAGGTGTGGCATCCAGCACCTCAACCCTCAGTGCCACCGGGCCAAAAAGCCCATTTTCTAAAAAAAAGTTTCAGCATTTGTTAAATTCACACTCCTTAGTGTAGCCCTTATTACAGTGCTTTGAGTTATAGGAATGATGCTTCATCAGTGGGTCAGGTCAGCCTGAAGGTAGATGGCTTTTAACCACAAAATTTAAAGTGGTATAGAGCAATATAATTTTACAACATTGAAATATTTTAGACAGTCACAAATCAATGGAACCTAGTATAATAATACATAATCCTTACCTGGACAATACCAGAGAAATGCTGCGTGAAATGTTACAAATCCCACTTTGAAAATGTTAGCAGTAAAGAAATAGCTGGTTCGACTAGAATCCAGGAAATGTTGTGCATGACATACATATAAAAAAATAAATAAATTAAGTACCAATTGCAAAAGAAACAAGGAGCACATAAAGGTTAAGATGAAATCCACCAACAGAGAAAGAGCTCTAGAAGAGCAGAATTACTGGCAAAGCAAGTTTTGGAGAACCCCTTGCTTTTACACAGTAATGTTTCTACAGCTCTGAAAGAGGTCAATTAAAATACAAAACCAATGATTTATCTTGGGTAATAACCAATTTATGGCTAGTCAAAATAAGCAAGTAATAAGGACAAATATCAGGAGAACTGAGAATGTCAGAATCATACATGCAATGATCAAGCCACCTACCAAGAGAGAGACATAAGCACATTTAAACAATATGCATAGACACAAATCCAATGTTATAAAAAATGTCATCTCTACATATGAATAAGCCAGCAGAAGTAGGCCATTTGATCTATCTAGTCTGCTCTTATTGCAGGGTCCAAGACTTTTTTATGGAACAGGGCTTTTGGGGATTGACGTTGTTACCAACTGTTGTTTTTACATGTATATTTTGATTTTATGGTTCATTTGTACAGCGCCTTGGTACTTGAAAGGTGCTAAATAAATAAAGTTTTATTATTATTATTATTTATTTAACTGTCCCTGCCGCCCCCACTCTTCCCTTCCTCCCTTCCATTGACCCTTACCTTCCCCCAGGCCTGTTCCAGCTTTTCTTGAAGCTGCCCACTATTTTCAATGAGACCACCTCTTCTGGCAATGCATTCCAAGTGTCCACACCCTCTCTGTGAAGAAGTACTTCCTGACTTCTCTCCTAAACTTCCCCCCTCCAGCTTAAGACTGTGCCCCCTTGTGTTATGGTTGCCATTCAGCTTAAAGAGATCCTCCTCTTCCATCTTATTTATCCCTTTCAAGTACTTGAAGGTCCCAATCATGTCCCCCCTCTCTCTCCTTTCCTCCAGGGAGTACATGTTCAGTGCCCTCAACCTCTCCTTGTATGCCTTATCCTGCAAACATATTGTCATCTTTGTCGCCCTCCTCTGGACCTTTTCCACCAGGTTCATGTCCTTTTTGATATGTGGGCACCAATACTGAACTCCATACTCTAGATGTGGCCTCACCAGTGACATGTACAATGGTAGTATTACCTCTTCTCTCCTACTACTGATCCCCCTAGCAATGCACTTCAGGATCTTATTTGCTCTTAATGCTACTGCTGTATAAACAGGACATGCAGTAAGGACCTGTGTGATACATTATTTATCTACACTAAATAGTGTGACTATGGGCCCATCACTCATGGCTTATGCTACTCGTGAGGTTACTGGAGGACAAGATGCTCTTGTGTAGCCAAATCCTATTGGGTCAATGTCATACGCTTAATAGTGTATGACAAAACCCCAGAAAAATAACAGTGCGGTATAGGTCGGCAAGAGGGTGCAATACCGTGAATGGTTCTATGTGTGCTACTGCACCCTCTCACTGTTGCAAGCAGAGGATAATACCTCTGTTGGGAGGGGCTTCCACTGAGCAGCTGCCATGGCTCAAAGGGATGAGCCACTGGCAGGAAAGGAAGCAGGCAGAGCATTCAGGACTGGGTTTGATTCCTGGTCCCAGATGCAAGAAATTTATTTTTTGCACTTTGTGCGATATTTACTGACCCCTTCCAAGTTAGATATTTTAGTTGGGGGGGTTTGGGGGATGCAGTCTCCACAACGGGGGGTGCGTCTGGTGGAGCCCTGCATAAAAAAAGAGTTTTATGCTGCATACAATATATCACTCTGTATTGGCAGCATGATATATGCATGCAGCATAATGTCTTGTGACATTATGACCCCATGCCTAGATAAACAACATAACACACAGGTCCTCATCGCATATCCACTGTAAACACTGCAATACATGTAGCCAATGTTAAAGAATTCTTGAGAATGCACTGTGGACAGTAAAATGAGGAGGGTCAGGGAGAAAGTATGGGACAGGCAAAGCAGGCAACAAAGCTTCTGAGATAAAGAGAAGCCCAGGGTTCAGGGTCTGCTCCTGCAAGTGTAGTACATGTTACATGCATTCTGCACTGTACACTTTATAGTTTTTGAGTTTATATTATAAGTACGGTATAGTTTTGTACAGCCATAAAGTGTCATTCATCATGATCAAGTGCTCTCTGTGAGATTTCATAGTTTACTACACAACAATCTAGAGTAACTGCCATTGGATTACATTTGGGTCCTGCAGTATTCTGCAAGATATCACAGCAAAAACTGCAATAAGAGTTTTTGATTGTGGTGGGATGGCTATATAGGCAGACAGCTCTGTACACAGACAATGTGTGGGTATGTGCACTGAGCACATCCATATTGTCGATATCCTGTAAATTGAGCAATTCAATTACAGTGAGTAGATTTGGGCAAGGTAAAGATAGTGACTTTGAATTGGGCTATGTGCTGTTAACAGCACAATGAAAGTTCAGAGCTTTTATTTATGTAGGGAGTCAGAGATGTACTTACTGTTTGAAGTTGATAAGGAGTTGTCAGGCCACTTGTGAGCTGCCTGACTGGTGTTGTGGTTAAAGTCACCACCTGTGTGGCTGGCAAACCTTGGTTCGAGACTGGCTGTGCTAAGTTTTTTTTTTTTTGTGAGTTGTTCTGTAAGTTTTTGTGGGTTGTTATTGACCTCTTATTCTGCCTGCCCTATCAACTTTGTGCCCCCCCCACCTGCAGGTTGCCCCTCCAGGTAATCCTCCCTCCCGACCTTTATCCCCCTGTGCAGTAGCCCCTTCCCAAGTTTTGCCATATCCCTCAGTGTAATCCCTTCCCCCTTGGGGATAGTTATATTAATGATGGGGTTACGGGGCAAAATCCCCCACGGAAAAAGCAACTGTAACAGAGCTGATTTTGGAGCTCTGCATTGCTTTGTTTGGAGCTGTTTTGGGTTTGCTGTTTTTTGTCAGTGTTGTATTGTCATCACCATTGTCACATAGACCTCACATTGTGCCTACTGTGCACTGTGGATATGCATCGAGCTGACATCCATTTTCTACTCAAGCATATATTGCATGTTTACTTTGCAGCAGGCTAGCCTTCCGAGGACCTTATGTGGTTAGGGCCATAGGCATGGAATTACATAAACACTACACAAAAAACCCTTCCATCTCTACTACACGATATTGCTATGTTAAGTTTGTAAGGAATTTCCATGCATCACACTGATTTGAAACCAAGATCATGACTAAAAATATATATTGATGCATAGGATCCACTACTTCTTACTCGTTTACAGTTGTGATGAACTCTCAGTGTGTTGCCTGACTATTTGATATATGATTGTGTGTCAGACTGCCAATCATGGGATCTTTGACCCTGATATGCCCTCAGTTCAAAAGGTGTAGCTTATTTCTGTCACTGTAACTAAGTTTAGCTTAAGGGAAAACTATCATGTGCTGCTTCAGAAAAATGCCCTAGAAAATCCAAGGTAACAATGTTTTTCCTGGCCCGAGCCCTATATTTACATTAGGTATATGATGCAATTAAATCTGACTCATTGATCTTTGTAGTTCTTGTGCAACGTCAATAAACAGCATTGTTCCATCCTCATAATCGCAGATAACATCTATTTCTTTCATGTTTTGTTTCCTGGGAGAACAGGGAGTTGGCCAGCATGAGATTTCATGCCAGGTTTAGTCCTTCTTATATTAAAAGTTGCAGTTCTTTACAAGTTGTTTCCCGCTTATAAGCACAGTTTCAGAAAAGTAATAAGCCTGCCTTTGTAGAACACATATTTGCTTAGTTTTAATCAGATGGGGTTTATATATTATCCTGCAACTTATGCTAAATAATAAAAGGCTGAAAGTTATAACTGTTTGCAAGCATTTTAAATAGTAAGACACAACTTGAGACAGATGTCTTTTAATTTTGCTTATGGCATATTTGCACTGAGTTGCAGCTGGGCAAAGGCCATACTGTACATTCTCTAAATCAGAAACAAAGTTGTTTGAATTGCTGCAACATTGTCGACAATTTACATCAATTTGTTTACAGTCATTTATAACATAAAGAGCAAAAATGACACTCAGATCCCAGTCACTGAGAATGTTCTCACTTGAGTGTAAGTTTTTTGTAGAAAGCAATGTCATACAAGAGCAGATACATGTCCACTGTTGTGCTGTGCGAACACAGAAGTCACATTTGACATTTAGTTGTAACACAGCAATGTACTGTATGTGCTGTGAGAGGTGTTTAGCAATGCCTACTGTTAAATTATCTGCTGCTTACCATGCAGGAAGAGTAATATTCATTATTATTGGCAAACCTCATTTGATACAATATGTATGATTATTCAATTACTTTTAAGCCAGGCTCCATTTCCATCAGGCCATATTAGAAAAAAAAACAAAAAAAAAACCATCTGCCTCATCCAAGAGTTTAGGTCTTATTTTAACTCTCTTTCAATACGAATGCTTTCTCCAGGTCTGCATAGCCTCTTAAAGAGCTGCTGATGCCGCAAAGAAAACTTTGAAAAACATAATATTTAGGAACCATCCAGCTTCCATTCCATATATATTCTACATATTTCTCATCCCTAGTATTTATTACTTAGGAAATTTGCTTGAATATGTGAACATTATCCCTTAGAGTTTATCTGCCTCCATAGCTGACTCCCTACTTCAAGTCATAATCCTCTGTTGTGACATCACAACGTGTTGCTATGGGAGTAACTGTGATGTCACAAACTGTGCATTATGACCTTAGGTAGGGAGAAAGCAACAAGAACAGATGAACTCTTTAGGGGCAAAGATCCTGTTTTCATGCAAATGACCTTAGTAATGAATAATGTGAAAGACAGATACAGAACTAATGTGAAATACAAGCTGGACAGTGTCTAAATATTATGTTTTGTTAAATTTCTCCTGATGGTGGCAGGTGCTCTTTAAGCTTCTTCTCTAAACTAACATATATCCACAAGGAACAAAAGTAAATATTGTCAGACATACCACTCATAGTATCCATTTATTTTCAAACATATAATTCTATTATCTAATAAAAAGGGGCTGTATACATGGACTGAGACAGCTTATGCATGCTTTTTGCATAGCCATCAGGCTCTTTTACTCACTGCCATGGGGTTCCATGATCAATGGTCAACAGGCATCATTTAAGCAGCAGTGCACAGGAGGGTATCTGTCATACTGGGATAACATCACTAATCGGATGGTTGGGCACAAGGCCACAGACTAAATGTGTCCAACTCCCAAGAAGGGACGTTATCCCCATGACACATGCCCTGGAGTGCATTATTGTAATTATAAAATGGCTTGCTTATGTAAGAAAAAGTCAAAAAATACATTTGCAAAATAAATTTTTTAGTTGCTTTTTGAATAGGAGTAATGCTGTGCTGGGATAATGTCACTGTTGAACATTAGCACTGATCAATCAGAGCCCAGGATTTACAGTATACTTGTCATTTTACAATTATAGATCACTACCACCTTGTTTGAGCTTAAAGCTTGGCAGACAGACAGCAGCTGGATGGCAAGCTGCAGTTGGACACTGAGCCGCCAATCAGTGGCCCATGTCAGCCCATGACTAGATCCACTGCTCTACATTAACAGGAGATTGCAGGGTACAGTCTATATGTGGTATTTGTATATCTTTTAACAAACTTGTTTCAATTTTTTATACTGTGTGTCACTGGTTCATCTTACTTGGAGTACTGTGTATAGTTTTAGAGTCCCCACCTAAAGAAGGAAAGTGACAGATTGGAGGCAGTGGAGTGGAGAGGAGGGTAACCAAGATGATATGGGGACAGCAGTGAAGAACCTACTGTGTGAGGAGAGGTTTGCAGGTCTGAACATTTACACACTTTAGGCAAGACTGGAGAGAGGAAACATAACTGAAACATACAAATCTCTCCATACAATTGGGTAGCAGGGAATTGATCATACTGAGTGGAAAAACAAATACTGGGGCAAACCCATGTAGGTGGCAGGGGCAAGTTTAAAAGAAATTCTTGGAAGTATTTTTCACAGAGTGGGCAGTAGAGGTGGGAGTAGTCTGCCAGAAGAGGTGGTTTGTGCAAAATCAATGGGGACATTCAAATGAGTGTGGGACATGCCTTCTGCCACTCACACATGCATGTAATGCTCAACCAGTAAATAGTTTTCAAATCCATAGAACACAGCATATTCTCTTTTGTAGTCTGCCACCATCCTGGTGTAGTATCATGGGATCTCTAGAGACTGACACTTCCTTTTAAACTGCTAGGTCCATTCCACTCTATTTGTTGTAGCTGAATCCCATTGCCCCCCAAATCCTGGTAAACTCATCCTTTAATAAAAGCAGGGACCACTCACTTTCTTACTCTGGATACAAGCCATTTAATAGGGAGCAATCTATTGGCTGTGTGACTTACACTCAGTACTATATGTTTTACCTTGTTGCAGCTTTCAAATAAATAAATAACATTTTTGGACTACATTGCCATCATTAAAGAGCTGGTGACACATTCAGGACATCTTTAACAATACATAATATTTAGGCACTGCCCAGCTTTTATTTCCCATTAGTTCTGTATTCCTCCTCCCCATTATTTAGTAGTGAGGTGATTTGCATGAAAACAGGACCTTTACTTCTGTAGAGTTAATCTATGCCTGCTGCTTTCTCACTACCTGAAATCTTAGAACACTGCTTGTGACATCACAGTTACTGTCATGCTAACAGATTTTGATGTCGCTACACAGGATTATGACTTGAAGTGGGAGTAAGCTATAGAGGCAGATGAACTCAAAATGAACTCTAAGGGACAATGATCATATATTTACACACATTTCTTTAGTAATAAATTATGGGGAGGTGAAATATCTGAAATATAAATGGAATGCAAGCAGAATTTTACCTAATCATTATATTTTTTGAAGTTTTCTTTGACATGTCAGAAGCTGTCTAAGATTTTGAAATGATGTAGCACATGTAACATCTTGACAAGTTATCCCTTTCCTGGTAATTTGACTATAATCCACACAGTAGAAATCAAGGGAGGTATGCAGCCTCAGTTAAGCAGAGAGGTAGCTTGAGGAGCTATGCATTGAGCAACCCATCGATTATTTGTTTTATTAATGGAGCTGAGAACTGTTAATGAATTAATAGAAGTGAATTTCTGAGGCTTGATGCCATGGACAAAATGTTTATCCTTTAGAGGACTTGCCCACTGAAAGAAATAAACCCAGAAGAGGCAAGGTCATTTTGCACCTCTGAATTTCTGTATTTTCTTCATACAACATTCTAGAGCTGCTGTTATTGCTTTGGATCCATGGCTCTGGAGTGGCAGAGCTTCATTATGGGAAAATCTGCAGTGGGACCTTCCCCCCGACTGTCAGATTGGTTAATGCTTCTCTGAGTATAGTGTCACTGAGAAGGAGTAAAAGTTAGGTCAGGAATAAAATACCTTGAATACGTCAGGAAGAGGGAATAGATAAATATAAGAGATCAAAGTTTTGCTGATTGCCATTCTTATCTAACCACAGGTATAACATTTGTCAGCCACAACTTGTAATATTAATGTTTCAGTATGAAGAGACTGGGTAGAGTAACTGCTAGAGTGACAGCCATTAGTTCATGTATCCTATGTTAAGTGATCTAGGTAAGTAAGCTTTTCCAAATGGATTCTGTGCAAATCATTCAACTCTTCACAATAAGTGCATTACCTCATCAAGCCTCCTGGCATGTCATAACACTGTATTAACCCAGACATATGACAAGAGTGGATTACATGTTCACAGCTTGAGAGTACTCCCAGAACTTGTCTGGGGGGTAAATTAATACATTTTGACAAATGTAATTTGTAATGTTCAAAGGTTTATGCTCAGCACTTTAATTCAAGGTTGAATGTCTACAACTCCAGATATTTGACCATTTTTTAACTACTGCCCCCTGGTGATAGCTTTGATGGCACTGGAGCAGTGTCTAACAGTGCACTGTATTACTTTAATTGAAACAAGTAATGAAAATAGCACATTTCTGTCTGATATCTTTCTGCATGCCACATTAAGTTAAATGTTTGTATTAACTAGAAGACCATATAATACAGTTTGGCAAATTAAAGGTTTTTTCTTCTTCAACAGGATACCTCTCAAAGGAAGACAGTTCAGCTGATAAATTTAATTGAAACTGAATTATCTTGTGTTAGAGTTTAACTATTTTCTGAGAGCAGTATGTTAATCCTTAAATCCTCAATTAAACTTATGCGATCACATGAGCAATGCTCTAAACAGTTTGACTGTACTGTTCGTATTAATGAGCAAGCAACTACTAAGACAAACGATTTTAAACCATTCTGTTTGTAGCAATTATATTTAATGTTTTCTATATTTTTGTTTATGTTTTAGTGTCAGTCTTTTAATATTTCACATCACAGATTTATTTTGCTATCTGGCACTGAGTTGAATGTCTTGCTGAAGTTGAACTAAAGTAAATCCACTGCTTGTCCCTTATCCACTGTGCAGTTAACCAGTAAAATAATTCTATCAGGTTGGTCTTACAAAACCTTGCTGGCAAGAACTCATGCAACTTACTATCCTGTAGCCCATTTCCCTCCAGGTAGTTCACCAGGTCCTCTTCAACTAGTGTCTTCTTCAGTTTACCCACAATGGAGATAACACTGACAGGCCTGCTGTTATCCAATTGCTCCTTGTTCCCTTCATTGTGAAGCAGATCTAATGTTGCCACTCTCCAAGTTTTTGGAACTGCCCCTTACTGTAGTAAGCTATTGAGTAGCTCTGCTATTAATTTTAGCCATTTCCAAGGCCAGTTCCCGGAGCACCCTTGGGTGCATTCCATCTGGACCTATAGGTCTGTAAGCCCTTTTCTGACCCTTTCTCCTTTATTACTACTTGTCAGATTTCTCAAATCCTCCTTGCAGCAACCATTATGCAGCTTTCTGGCAACAACCCACTATTCTCAACAAGGAATATTGAGCAGAAGTAGTTGTTAAGTGTGTCTGCCTTCTTCTAATCCTTCTCTGTTACTCTGTCATCCTCCATAACCCTTACAAGTCCCCATGTTGTCTTTCTTATTTCTTCCCACAGAAATCAGCTGAGACTTCTCTTTTTGTTGCCTTTGCTCCTGTTTCCCTTACAGTCACCTTATGCCTGGTTCAATGCTTATCTACTAGTTATTATTTATTTAATTATTTTACACTTTATTGTTTTTTTGTGTGCTATGATGTACTCTTGTGTAACACTGTACTTGTCTAAGCTATGTACTGTTTTTATACTTTCCTCCCCTCCCCCATACCTTTCCTGATCCCCATCTTTTAAATAAAGTACACTAAATAAATACATTTCCCTAATCTATCTCATCAACTGTTTTTTTTCCTGGGAATTGGATGGCTCAGCTAATTGGTAATGAGTTCAGGAATATTTAATCTCTAGGTCATTGTTTAAAATCTAGCACAGTTGGTAGTGACCAAAAGCCGTTATCACCTAAAGGCTGTTCAGTGGCCAATGCAAAATAAGTTCTGGTGGTCTCAGACCAGTTCCCAATGGACAGGAGTCCATATCACAAAACAACCAACACAGCTGGCACTAATTGGCACCCTTGCTGGGAAGCTCACATGAGGTAAAGGACTGAATGGGCATGGAGTCTAAACTGCCCTCTCATCTACATGGTGGTCCCTCCCTGGCAGGGTTGAGGCACTTTGGCAGGACATTGTGTGGAATATTGCACTGTGATTGCCTGTGCTGTACTTGTCATGTGGATAAGCAGAGGACTTCAGGTTCCAGTGCTGTCAGTCCAGCACATTTCAAGAGCACTAAAATTCACACACACAAAAAAAAACCCTAAAAAAAAGGATTTTTTTTCTATTCCTTGACACCTCCCCCCCTCCATACACACAACATACAGAGCTTGGTCTGCATTTGCATCACTGACTCCCTTCTTGTCCTCTTTTATCCTTATTTGTGTATTTGTTCCATTCTTCACCCCCCTGTTTCTCTATGTATCTGTTGAAGCCCCTTCTTTGGCTCTCACTGCCTCCCTGACATTCTTAGAGAATCAAAATGGGCACTTGTGCCTGTTTCTTTTGGTAAATGTTATCAAACATGACTTAGTGTTTCCTGCACCCCACTGCCTTTGCACCCCCCCCCACAACTTATGCTGGACCAATTTACTCATCTAATCAATGTCTGCACATCTGAAGTCCAGAATTTCAACCTCTGACAAGGGCATACTGCTACTCAAGGACAGATCGAAACATATGGTGTTATGGTCATTGGATTCCAGTGGTTCTGCAACCCAACTCAGGCTACCAATTGTGCATTGGTAAGCATTACACTGAGAATGATAGCCTGCTTTGTGGGTTCCTTTGTAATCTGCACCATTAGACAGTTCTGCAATACATTTAGCAGGGCTTGACTTCTGGTGTTCTCAGCTACTGAAATGCCCCAATCTATGTCTGACAATTTGAAACCCCCCTCCACTACCTCCCTCTTTGCAACCCCCTTCTTTATTTATGCCCCTAATTCCCTATTGTCTTTTTCCTCCTGCTCTGGTGGTCTATAGATCACCCCATGCAACTTTTACCTGATGCATTTGTGAGCTGTACCCACAGTGATTCTGTTTCCTCATTTCCTCCCCTAATTGATCCACCTTTTACCACCTCTGTGCTTTCCTTGAAAAAGAGGGCTACCCCTCCTCCTTTTCTTTATCCCCTATCCTTCCTATACATGGTGTACCCCTGTACTGAGAGGCCCCAGTCATTATTACCGGTAGCCCATGTTTCTGTAATTGCTACTAGGTCCACATCTGCATCTGCCAGCATCATCTGGAGCTCATTAATTTTGTTTTCTATGCTCCTGGCGTTAAGGCAGGCTACCTTCCAGCTTGTGTATATACCCTTATTGTTTTACTAGCTTCTTTCTCTTCATCTTTCCTTCCCTCCTTAATTTCCTGATTTTCCTGCTCCTTGCAATTGTTTTAAGCATCCCTCCCTCCCTCCTGGCACCTTTTCTTAACTTGTTATGAAAACCTTCTTTGCTTCTTCCATTTCCACTGACCCAACACATATTTCTGAGTGAATGCTAGCTAGTTTAACCTCTTGCTTTTTATCCTCTGTGGTTCACTCAGCTTCAGCTCCCCCCAAGTCAGTTCAAATGTCCACTATGGCAGACATAGACTTCTGCCAAAGAACATTAGCTCACTGTCTTGTTAGGTTAAGGCTGTGACCCTTGAAGAGCCTCCTGTCCCAGACATCCCTCAATCTCCCACAAAAAAAGTACTCTTCCTCCTGACATCATTCCATCAACCTCCCCTTAAACTTCTTAGTCTCCTTTTTCCTCAATTTGTCCTCAGCTTCCCTCTAGCCCACACAGAGAGAACTTCAGAAAAGACCAGGGATGCCAAGTGTGCTTTCAGTCTGCCTAGCCTTCAAAAGTTGCTCTTCACTGTCTCAGTAGGCTGTTTGACCAGATTGTTGTTACACAAGTGTACCAGCACACCAAGCTCCCACTTTCCCTCCACTACCATCCTCCCTATCAATATCCCAGATAACTGATGCTTCAGGATGATATCTACCCACTTCCTACCCCTTTCCCTTCTTCCGTCTACTTTCTCCACCACTGTAATCATAATGTCCCTATGGCAGGGATATTTCTTGCTGTCTCCCTCCTGTTCTAACCACTTGGTGCAAACAGTTTATGAAGGTTTTATAGTGGAAGGTAGAGGAGAAGTGAGCATCAGAAGAATGGAGAGAGTAGGAAGATGCAATTAACTTTGAGAAAACAGCAGAGAGATAATTGGGTAGGTGTATCAAACTTAAAGTGAGTGGAAGAGTGATAAAAAGGAAACCAAGACTCAAAGGCGGAGAATGAGTGGTTAAGGTATAGTGAGCAGTGATGAGTTACAGGCACAGAGTTAGTGGCAAAAGGAGTGGAAGACAGGGATTAGTCTGGCTAGGGTGCCCTTGGAGGTAACGCTGTAGACCATCTACATAGTCAAACACTGATATGATCATATTGAGGACACTCTCATGATAGACTCGGAGTAGGAGGCAGCATGTGTTGCAATATAGCGTGCCATGTTTTGGGCTGATTTTTGTGAATGGTGTCAATGTGAGAAGAGAAATCTAGGTTTTAATCTAACTACACTTTGAGGTGGGTGACTTCTTCATGAGGAATGTGCTCAACAGTCTTGAAGATGGAGTGGAGCTGAGCTTTGCTAGCTTCTGTTGTGTACCAAAGGACATAAACACTGTAACTGATTTTCAAAGAGGAGGACTGAGCTGTAATTCTAGATTTTTAGGTTCTGACTGCTTCCTTCTAGATGTGTCAAAATATTTGAATTGTGTATTCAGATGTTTTTATGCCTCTTTGCCTGTTGTCACAATTTACCGTAGCTCACATCAGACAGGTGACACCTGCAGTATTACTCTGACACAAGCATTATTTCTATTGCCACAAACTGTTGCAACTGTGCTTGAAATTCGGACCACTTCTGAGGTCACTCAATGTTCAGTTGCAAATCACACAAATGTGGCAGAAACATACCACAAAGCCCCCCCTCCCCCATGACACTGAAAGATCAGGCTACACTCTTTTTGATGTTAAGAACAAGCTGGCTTGAGGAGAACCATCATTTAGCATTGTCAAAAATCACACTAGTTATGATGCCAGCTCGGAGACTGAGGCAACAGTGTTAATGAGTACTGTCCTTTTTGTTCATGTGTATGTGTGAGGTGGCAAAAACAGAGAAATTGTCATGTAGGGAACTAGAAAAAAGGTGGGGCCCATCATGAAGCCTAGAGGGACTCCAGAACAGATGAGAGGAGAGGACAAATGCAATTAACATGCACCAATCCAACATGTACCAGACAGAGTGATAAGAACAGAACCAATTGACTGCATGGGCAGATAGTTCCACTTCCAATTCCTTATCCTGAAGGATAGAATGGGCAACCATATTAAAGGCCTTAGTAAGGTTAATGAAGAGGGTGGCAGTAATCTGCCCCATGTCTGTCCCTTTCAGGATGGAGTCAGTAACATGGAGGAAGGATGAGACAGTGGATTGGGTCTTATGACAACTAAACTTGAAAGGGGTGAGGGATGAGAAGACTAGGACGGAGAAGAGGTGGGTGTGGACAAGCTACTCCTGAAGTTTAACTTAGGTAGTGTGCAGAGAGATGTGATGCTAGTTTCCCAGTGAAGAGGAGTCACCCACTTTGTGATGGCGGGGCACTTTAGCTTGTTTCCCGGGGTGGGGTACTATCCCAAAGTGAAAGGAAAGGTCTAAAAACATGGTGAGGGGAAACAATAGCAACAGAGCTATGTTCAGGTGCTTAGAGTCCATTCCATTGGGGCTGTGAACCTTAGAGATTGTGAGAGAAAAGAGTTGACAGAACTTCATCAGGAGAGTTGGTGGGAACAGTAAGAAGAGATTACAGAATAGATCTGTGAGAGGTTGGATGGAGGCAGAGGTGCGGAGAAAGTGGGGATGGAAGGGAAGGGAAAAAGGTACTGTTTAGGGCAGTAATAGATGAAGAAGGGGAGGATGGAAAGAGCACTGTAATAAAGAAGTAGCTAAAGTCAAAGGCAACTTTGGGAGATGCTGGTCATGAACCCAGGTCACTGGATAGAGAGGTCGATAGTGGGGTTACCCTCTGGTATTTGGCTTGAGGGTGCCAGGCTGTCTTCCTCTGAGTGGGTGCATGACCTGTGAGTGGTGCTTGATGATAGGTTGACACTGCGTTTGCAGGTGTCAGCAGTAGTCAAGTTTTCCTTTTATCATCTTAGGAACATCACCAGAATTAGGCACCTTGTTCCATCTGGTGACCTGCCTACGTTGATCTATACCTTTGTGACTTCATGCCTAGGCTGCTGCAACTCCCTTTACCTGGAGTTTCCAGGGCTTGATAGCCATCATTTGCAGCTGGTGCAGAATGCTGCAGCACTGCTGCTGACTGAATGTCTCATTCGAGTCATATTACTCCCATGCTGCGTGGATTGCACTGCCTGCCTGTGCAGTGGAGGATCACCTTCAAGGTGGGATTTCTGACCTATAAAGCCCTGCATGGACTTGGTTTGAGCTATCTGCAAGAGCTTCTGACCCCCTACAGCCCTGACCATCCTCTCTGCTCAACTGATGAGAGGTTGTTAGAGGTTTCCAGGGCCCGGCTGAAAATATCACAGGCCCAGGCATTTATGTTTGGTGCCCCTTCCCTGTGGAACTCTCTACCTTGTCAGATTCGAGAGTGCGGGACCATGGAGAGCTCTAAAGCAGGCCTAAACACTTTCTTGTTTCATCAAGTTTTCAGCATTTAATGATATTTTATGTGATTATCTGTATTTGTATTGTAAATAATTTTAGACTGTGTACTATGTTGTATATGATATTTTATCTCTGTAAAGCACTTTGATTTCTGAATTGCTCTTAAATAAAATATTATTATTATTAGAAATAAGGCAGCTCTCAAGTTTGAGGATGAGTAAGTTGACTTGGATGGGAGGGTTGAAAGATGAGTGGACAGTCTATCTGAATTTATTGGGAAAGTTAAGATTTTTTTGTAGGTTAGAGGCAGAATACAGTAAGCAGCTTTGGCTTTTCTTATAGCCTTTATAGCCTTTGTACTGGCATCAAAGAGGTAGAAGACTTGGCTTGCTGGTCAAAGCACCTAGCTTCACCTCAGCTCTTTCCTTCTAGATTGCTTGAAAGGACAGAGCAGATAACCTTACCAGAGCAAGGGAAAGGATTAAGACTTCTTTTAGCTAAGCAGATTAACTGTGTGTTGTTTTTATTTTGTACTCACAGGGATTGCTACTGTTTGTTGCTAACATTTCATTGCTTTATTTTTCTCTGATTCAAATTGTTGTTACTGGTATACCTTCTTCTCCATTATTACAAGGTGTGCCTACAGGTGTGTGCTAACAGATTACTGCTGTAATCTTCTGATTCAAATTGTCTTTTGCAAGGTATATCTTCTGTTACTGCTTTATTTTTCTCTGTAGCAAAATGTTTCTTACAGGGTATATCTTCTCTGAAATTATTACAGGTGGTGCTTTACAGATTTTACAGTTTTATCTAACATTAGGACAAGCTTTCAAGGTTACTGCATTTGTTGTTGACTGATTGTTTCTGCTCTTACCTCTTTGTTCTTTTGTCTGTGGTTTTTCTTTTTCAGCAGGGGAAGGGCCCAGCCACCCACCCCCATCCCCAACCAACCCACACTACACTCCTTTTATAGGGTACCACAGTCATGACATTTCCTGTGGCAAAGCAGGAAGGGGCAGATCAGTGGGGCATCCACAAGATGAGCTCATTTACAGGGGCACTAGCAATTTAACTTGTTATAACAAATTATACTAAAACAAAACACAAAATCAAACCATTACTTGCATTTTCTTCCTTCTAATTACTCTGACCAGGTTATAAACCCAGCGACTTATCTGGAATGGATATCATTAACTGCAGGTACTGTGGAACACTTTTCAGAAGGACAGTCTTACAGGATTTAGGACACTGTCCTACATGCTGGACCATTGCAGATCTTAGGGCTCAGCTCCGGGCAGCATGGGTAGAGATTGCGCACCTCAAATTTCATATTCAAGAGGAAATACATTATAAGAACCACCCGTCATTCTCCCAACATCCAACAAAAGAACCTCGACTGCAGAGGGTAGCTGGTCTGGGAGGTTGGCAGGTGGTTAGGAGGGGCAAATCGGGTACCCCATCACTCAGTGCTCTCCAACATATTACCTCCAAAAACCATATAAACACTACAAGCAGGTATCTGCCTCTTTCTCTGAAATCAAACAAAGGGGCAGAGGACACTGCAGAGCAGGACACTGCAGCACAGGAGCTAGCACAACAAAACTCACCCAAATCAGGAACCAAAACAAAAAAAGGAAAAAGGAAATCCAAAAAACTTCTGATCATAGGAGACTCCATGATTCAGGGAGTTGAAACCTATCTCCAGCCAGGGGTAATGGTCAGATGTCTTCCAGGCACATCAGTGTAGAGAGACACTGACCATATTGCTAAAATTGTTCAGGAAGCAGGAGAAAACATTGACATCCTGGTACACATAGGGACTAATGATCTCGCCAGCCAGTAAGTTGTGGAGAACAAGGAACACCTGACCAGGCTGGTGACAAACTATCATCCTTTTCGGCCGGCATCTCCTTTTCTGAGATCCTGCCAATCTGGGAGAGGGGGCAGATGGACAGAAGGTCAGAGAAGGGGAGACAGGGGAGCTAAACATGTGGCTCAAGGGCTTGTGCCAGGAAAAAGGACATAGATTTGCAGGGAACTGGCAACAGTTTTGGGAGCGAAAGTTCCTTAAATTTGATGGACTGCATCAGACTAAGGAGTGAGTCAGTGCATTGGGGCAGAAGTTTGATGTCTTTGCAAAATATTTAAACTAGCAAATGGGGAGAGGGGTGCAGCACCCCATACATCAAATGGGAAGAACACCCTTCCCCCCTTAGCTAGTGGTCAAACAGGGATTCAGCATGTTTGCAGTTCATTTGAATCACCAGGTAAGAAAAAAGGTCCATCTCCCCATACAGTGCACAGGGGAAAGGCCAGACCTCACCCAACAACTAACACACTGAAATCTGGCCAATGGAAAATCATGTACACAAATGCTCACAGCCTGGGGAATAAGATCCCAGACCTGCAGGCAATAATGTCAGAGGCTAAACTGGACATAGTAGCAATTAGTGAGATGTGGTTTACCAGTAACCACACTTGGGAGACTTCAGTACCTGGCCATGTACTGTTCAGAAGAGACTGGGGTACAAAAAGTGGGTCTGGAGTGGCCCTGTATGTCAATGAAAATATCAAAGCTACAGAAATTCAGAATACACATAAGGAGCCAGAAGAACTGTGGGTCACCCTGGAAACAGGAAATGGGACAGCCATAAGAACAGGGGTTGTCTACAGGCCCCCAGACCAGGGGGAGGACATAGACACATTACTGTTAGAAGATATACAAAACATGACAGCTAAAGGGAAGGTTATGATAATGGGAGACTTCAACATGCCGGATACAGATTGGTCAATACCAAGAGGAACATCTGCCAGACCTAGACACATGGTGGATTCCCTGCAGGGGAAAGGCATCAAACAACTGGTACAACAACCTACAAGAGACAGGGCTATCCTAGATCTAGTACTGATTAACAGGGAAGGGATCACAGATCTCCAGGTAGAAGGTCAGCTGGGGGCCAGTGACCATCACATTGTATGGTTCAATTTGGCCACTACAACTAAATCATCCCACTCCAAGGGAAAAAATATGGGACTTCAGAGGAGCTGACTTTGATAAGATGGCCAACAGAGTTAAGCTAGCCCTGGCAAAAAAGAAACACAGGTGAGGGGTACAGCAAAGTGGGCAAGCATTAAGGATACAATACTTGAAGCAACATCCCATTGTGTTAGACAGAAAAGGAAGTGCAAAGAAGAAGGAACCACTTTGTTCTCAAATACAGTAGCAAGAAAAGGTCAGAGCAAAAGGCTGGCCTTCAGGAAATGTAGCAACACAGCGGGATGAAGATAGGGAGGCATACCAAACTGCCCTAAAGGACGCAGAGAAGACAGTAAGGCAGGCAAAGTCCAAAACTGAGGAAACACTAGCAGGAACAGTAAAAGATGGTGACAAGACTTTCTATAGATACATTAATGAAAGGAGAAAGTCCAGAGGGGGTATTGATAAGCTCAAAGGAGAAAAGGGGGCATGTGAGGAGGAGGAGGATGACCCTGTAAAAGCATCTATCCTAAATAGATACTTTTGCTCAGTATTTACTGAAGAGAAGGTAGACAGGGCCCACAGCTCAGCACCATCGACACAGGGGGGATGGAGGTGAGCACTACTCCCTTCACAAAAGAAAGGGTCCTACAAGAGCTCGCTAAGCTCAGGGTGGACAAGGCAATGAGACCTGATGACATACATTCCAGGGTACTAAAGGAGCTAAGGGTGGAACTAGCAGAGCCATTAGCAGAACTGTTTAGTGAGTCTCTGAGCACAGGAGAGTTCCCAGATGACTGTAGAAGGGCTCATGTAATCCTTCTCCACAAGAGTGGTAGCAGGGAGGAGGCAGGGAACTGCAGACCAGTCAGTCTTACCTCAGTAGTGGGCAAGATTATGGAGGCACTCCTTAAGGAAAGGATAGTGTAACACCTGGAATCCATAGGGGCACAGGATCCAAGACAGCATGGGTTTACAAAAGGAAGGTCTTGTCAAACTAATCTCCTAGATTTCTTTGACTGGGTAACCAGAGTGGTGGACCAAGGGTGAGCAATTGATGTCGCCTACACTGACTTCAGCAAAGCTTTGACACTGTTCCACATTGAAGATTGATAAACAAGCTGGGTAGGCTTGGGGTGGGTCAGAAATTGGTCAACTGGGTGGAAAACTGGTTGACAGGCCGAAAACAGAGAGTTGTGGTAAATGGTATGCAGTCAGAAGAGATGCAAGTCACAAGTGGGGTACTTCAGGGATCAGTCCTGGGGTCATTCCTCTTCAATATCTTCATCAGTGACATTGCAGATGGACTAAATGACACCAAGGTCTGCAACAGAGTAGATGATCCAGATGGGGTGGGCAGAATGAGAAGAGATCTGGATAAACTAGCAAAATGGTCAGAAGAGTGGCAACTGGGATTTAATGCAAAGAAGTGCAAGATTCATGCACATAGGGAAGCGAAACGCTGAACCACCTATAGGCTGGGAGGGGAGTTGCTGGCAGTCACAAAGGAAGAAAGAGACTTGGGCATCATCATCACCGATGACCTGAAATCATCCAAGCAGACCTCTAAAGCAGTAGGTAAGGCTAGGGGGATGTAAGAGTGTATTAGTAGGGGTATCACAAGTCATAAGAGGAAGGTAATAATCCCTCTTTACAAGACACTGATTAGGCCCCCTCTGGAGTACTGCATGCAGTACTGGAGGCCAACCTTCACAAGGACATTAATCAAATTGAGGCATTCCAGAGAAGGGCAGCCAAAATGGTGCAGGGACTGCATCAGAAGACATATGAAGACAGATTAACGGAGCTCAATATGTATACCCTAGAGCAAAGGAGGGAGAGAAATGATATGATCGAAACATTCAAACACCTTATGGGCATTAAAAAGGTGAAAGAGTCTAACATGTTTCAATATAAGAAAAATAGCAGGACAAGAGGACACAGCATGAGATTAGAGGGAGTCCAATTAATAGGTAATGTGAGGAAGTTCTTTTTCACAGAAAGGGTGGTGGATGCATGGAATGGCCTACCTCAGGAAGTGGTGGCTATGAATACAATGTAGGGCTTCAAACAGGCATGGGATAGGCATAAGGGAGCAATACAGATGAGAATGAATAGATAGGCCACTGACAGCAAAGGACGATGGCACATTTATAAGGTAGAAAAAGAAATGGGCAGACTGGATGGGCCTTGCAGTCCTTATCTGCCATCAACTTCTATGTTTCTGTGTTTCAAAGAGTTGATAATAGCTCTGTAAGTACTCACATTAGATAATGATTTTATGGAGTTGCAAAGCAGAGTCCAGGTACTTAAATGGAACAATAAGCTCTGCTGTATTCCAGGCAAGTTGGGGCCCATGGACATGGGTCTTCCTAAGAGGGCATTAATGTCCCAGACAAATTATAATTTGGAGGAGAACATGGAGAGGGCACTGCCTATATCATTTGACACAGCTCTGGGGTATTGGTCAGTGCAATGAAGATCATCTAAGAGGGGTGACATGTTGAGAGACATGAATGTCGATTAAGATGTACAGACACAGTAAACCTATGTTGATCAATAATGACATCCAGGAAGGAGCAGTACCTATCTAGTAAGGGTGAGAGGAGAAGACTAAGTCAATGAGGTAGTGACTAACAGAAAGAAGAATAAGTCTAGTGGACATGGAGAGGACCATTCTTGAGATTAAGGGATTTAATTTTCTTCCTGGGTGTTGGATCACTAGCAAGAGAATCAACTGATGTTGAGTCCATGCAGAACTAGGAGCTCACTGCGGAAGGAATTTAACAGAAAGGAAAGTATAAGGGAAGTGATCAGGCCTGGCACAAGGAAATAAGTAGATGCCACAGCGGAAAATGGAGATGAAAAAAGGAAAAAGAGTTGTCACACAATCAGTTTATGGGAGATGGAGATGGCATATTGATGTATGACATCATAGGTGAAACTGAAATTGCAGTGGCCACCATGCCACACTTTAATCTTCCCACGATCCTGCCTAAGGACCAAAAGACCACATTTGAAAGCCAGGATACTGTGATGACTGGGATATTAGTGATGTAGGATAAGGAGGTACACTCAATAAATCAAGTGAGATCTGAGATTAGTAAATTTACGTTAGATGATATTGATAAGAAATTACAATTACAAAAAGGGAAAACCAATATGGACCTGATAATATTTCTGGTCATTTATTATATCTCTTATCAGGATGCTTATTGTTACCTCTTAAATTACTTTTTGAATCCTGTTTGAAGGATAGCTTTGTTCCAAATCAGTGGAAGATAGCTTATGTCATTCTTATATATAAGAATGGATTAAAATCTGACTGCTCCAACTACAGACCAATAAGCCTTACATAACCTATTTGTAAGGTCTTTGAAAGTTTAATTAGGGACATGATAAATCCTATGTTAAATGTGGCTGATTCTGAACAGCATGGTTTTTGAAAAGGTAGAGGATGTTTATCTAACTTACTATGCATTTATGAGAAGATTAACTCTCTGGTTGATGCCCGTATTTCATGTGACGTTATCTTCCTGGATTTTAGCAAAGCTTTTGATGTCATGCCTCATTTGGCTCTTATAGTCAAATTGGAGAAATTAAAAGTTAATCCATATATCGTAAATTGGATAAAAAATTGGTTAACTGACCATGCACAAAAAGTTTGTATTAATGACTGCTTGTCAGAGGTTGGTAGTGTTACCAGTGGTGTACCTCAGGGATCAGTGCTTGGACCTTGCTTATTCCAAGTATTTATAGATGATTTAACATCTAACTGCTTCTCATTTTGTACTAAATATGTGGATGACATAAAAATAGGAGGCCCTTGTACCAATGATTTGGAGTTTGACACTATACAAAGCGACCTTGATAAGATCTATGAATGGGTTAATAAATGGGGCATAAGACTTAATTTATCTAAGTGTAAATTTATTTATTTGGGAAACACCAACACTTTTAGAACTTATAATTTAGGACAGTTTCCCCTTAGTTTGAGTACTGATGAAAAAGATCTAGGCATCATGGTGTCAAATGATATGGAGTTCTCACATCACATAAACTCATCAGTCAACAGAGCCAATAAGGTAATATGGCCTATCGAGCGAAATATTACTTCAAAAAAACCTAATGTATTAATGCCATTATTTAATGCCTATGTTAGACTGTATCTTGAATACATATTGTAACTCTGGTGCCCCATAAGAAATCTAATATCCAACAAGTTGAGAGAGTCCAGCGGAAATTTATGAAAAATCTGTATGGCATGAGGCATCTAGCTTATGATTCTAAGTTATGTAATTTGAACTTATTTTCCTTGGAAACTCACAGGCTGCATGGGGATCTATTATATCTTTTTGATATAATTCAGGATCCCAAGCTAATGGTGGAACTAGGACTAAGTTTTAAAGATTCACCTTATAATATTAGAGGACTACCGTTACAATTGGTATATAAATCTTTCAATTTCCTTAAAAGGAAATATTTTTTTACAATAAGGGTGATTAAACCATGGAACAAACTACAATTAAATGTTATAACAAGTAAAAATAAATAGACCTTTAAAAGTAGATTGGATAATTACTTATTATCCACTAAACAGACCTCTTATTATTAAAATGGTTAGTATGTGAGCCTTCATGAGCTACATTATGTAGCTTCCTGCTCACTATTTATCTTAGTAGCATGAACCTTAGTAGTATGTATTTTATTTAGTTTTTGATTTGGTAACTGGGTAAAGTTCATGTGGTATAAGCTTATTTACAGGGGTGACCATGCACATGGTATGCAATACATATAAGACATATGATAAGAAAGAATGCAGAACATGAGTTACAGTACTGATAGCCAGAACTGGCCCAGCTTTGCAAGTAAACTTCTCATCTCTAAATGAAAAATGCTAATTTCATTAGGGAAGCTGGATGAGAAGAAGGTGGGGAGAAGCACGATTAACTTCAACATAACTTGAGAGAAAAAGCAGAATGGCAGTGGTGACTTATGGGATAGGGATTTACTTCTGTGGTGGGATTAGTAATTGTGGATTGAGGATGCAGATGTGGAAAAGGACCACCAGAAAGATTAAAAATTTAGGTAGGGTGTGAGGAGGAGGAGGAGGAGACAGGAGTGAATGAAGGGGGGATGGGGGATGCATGAATAGAGAATCAAAGGAGTGGGATAAAGGAGGGCACAGAGGAAGAATTGCTTATTTCTGGAAAAGGGGAGAGTAAGGGGTAATTTGAGAGGCAGAGATAAAATGAGTGGAGAAAGAGAATGTGAAGAGGGGGTGTGACATGACTCTTTTGAGTGAGGTGAGTAAGTAATGCGGTACATCCAACAGCAAACTCTGCAGCAAGAGCAGAGGAACAGAACCCAAGGAATCCTGAAGGATACAACAATAAATAGAAAAAGTAGTACATTTACAACCATTTACAGTTTACATTAATTCAGGTCAAAGAAGAGATCTAAAAATAATGATGCTCAGACTCTACAAGAGGAACAGTCAGAATTAAGGAATGCAGGAAGAGCAGAAATAAAACACAGTAGGACTAATAAGGCATCAAAATGCAAGGCAAACTAGTGGTCTCTATGTCTTAAGAGGCAATGCAGGCAGGTGATACACTTGCTAGGAATTAGAAGAAGCTGAACAATAGTAGTGAAATAAACAAAATACAGCTAGTTGACACATTTTTACTTAGGAAACAGTTTGAAGACAGTATTTGCAGTACAATTGAAATGGCCTTAGTGATCTGCTGACACACCTAATGACACCTTGTTGATTCCCTCCTGCTGTATGGCCCTCATGCTGAGGTATCACTTGTGGTTACTGCTAATGGATGCACTGCTAGAGGGTGCAAGCTATTAATAAGTTGTCACCACTGCTGTCTGCATCACAGCAGTCAGAGGACTGGCTGGGGAAGCAGTGATTGGTACCTGTTCTTGGAACTGCATTGAAAATGAGTAAAATTTACATTGTGATTGGTTGACCATCCATGGCACTCCAGACATTACCTCATGGGTTTTAGCCCACCTGATAGGCTAGGTGATGCACATGACTCTAGGATCAAATTTCTAGTATATCCAGGTCCCAGAAACCCCTTCTCTCCAGTTCAAATTGTGCATCTGATCAGGCTAGCACACCAGGATCCCTGCTGTCCTAATTTTCAAGGTAGGCCTCTTTATATTCAGCATTGGCTCACTTATCAGAAAATGCATCCTACCAGATCTGCAATTGTTCTTTAAATAAGAATTATCTCCCATTTGGGAGTATACCTTTCTCTCAGCAAGGATTGTTGTTTAACATGTTTTGCTTGTACTTTGTTTTTATTGCCTTGCTCCTTCTACATTGTGTAGTTAGCTCTGAGATTCAGATTAGAATTCAGTTAGCTCTGATGAGTAGGAAAACCCGCTCTCTGTGACTCTTCCCTAACCAGCTCAAGCATACAGCGCTAGTTTGCCATCCTTGTGCTTTTCATGCTTTAAAGTGACTGTTGTTTTTGTTTACAAGAGTTAAAGAAATACAGTGCAGTATTGTGCTGTAACACTGCATTTTATTTATTGTGTGGCATATGATTACATGCCTCCAAAATGCTGAAGCAAGGCCCGTAATCTCTGCATGCTTGTTTGGCCTCCCCATGCGCTCCCAGCTTAGCCTGCTACTCCGTTTTCAAAACAGTGCTACACAGCACTCCGATTGCTTCCTGCAGTCCTAGGGGTTGAGCGCTGTGTACCCAGCCGCTTGCTGGCTTCTTGCGATCGTTTTTTCCCGCACTAACTGTGTTCCTTTTCCCCAAAAGTGCCTGTTCTCTCCCCTGGCTGGCTGCACCCCATCCACGTGGGCCGCGCACTCAAACGCCACAGGCCTATGGCCCAAGACTCCCCCCCGCTATTGCTCACATCCCGCAAGTGTAATCATGCAGCCAACACCACTTATGTGGTATATTATCCACAAAAGGGATTGCCTTCATTCGAGAAACCACCACAGAGGTATTATGACCTCCTACCTCGAGGAGGCACACCCTTGCGACCACGAGCCTCAGCGCGTGCCTACCCCTCCTCCCGGCCTCATGGCTTGGGCCCTCAGCCACACACTACTCCATGACTGCACTGCAGTACAGAAGTGCTTGGTGGGGCCAGACCAGCTATTTAAATGTCAGAGGTGCAGTCTTCATGGCCTCTGGAGGAATTCCCTTCTATAATCGCTCCCTCACGCTGCACAGCCAAGGCCCAATGCCACAGTTTCGGAGACTGGAGAGGGGCGGGGTGGGGTACAATTGTTTTTTCATTTATACAGACGCGCGCACGCATCTCAATCACTAGGGCACAGCCACATTCCTAGACCTAGGAATGGCAATAATGACCCTGATTTTCAACTTTTTTTGGTACAACGGCCGTTATCACGGAAGGATAAGACACTAGTCAGTCGTATCCACAGCATGGCAGGGATACGACCATACAATTAAACACTGCCAACTTGCAGGAGGCTTATAGGTAGCTTACAAGGGGCCCCTAGATGCCTTTTAACTCCAGATGGGGTCTCCTTAACTCAGCCACCTTACAATCCAAAATTGCACCCCCATGTCCATATGGGCTCCTCTCCATAGCAGCCCATATGTACAGTACCTAACATGCTGCTGTACTGGTGATCCCTCTCTATAGTGACATCCAGTCTGCTTGTCAGGATGTGGGTCCCTCTCTCCAGCGACCCCCATGAGGAAGACAGCCTGCATCTCACCTCACATCATAAGGAAAGCCCATCAGCAGCACTACACAAAGTGGGCCAGCTACAAGTTGAAGGCCCATTGTTACTTAAGCCTAACAAATACCATCCATCTTTTTGTCTTCTCCAGATGGTCAAGGCCAAGAAATGCACTGCTTGCAGCGCTAACCTCCTGCCCCATGCCTCTGGCCCCCTATGCGCTTCCTGCCTCCATGATAATGATGACCTATCACTAGAGCAGACCGCTGGCATGGGCCCCAGTAACCCGGGCCCCAGCGGTTCAACTTGGATGGATCCAGGCGCCTTCTTACTCCAGAACCAACAGGCGACCATGGCGATGATGAAGAGTCAACAAAATTTCATGCTGAAGGTGAAGGAGAAGTTAGAATCCCTCACTCAACACAGGACACCGACCGCACCCCCACTGAAGCCAGACATCATGGGAGGGGCCAACGAGAACCACCTGGATCATACAGAGCTGGTTCCAGATAGTCATAAGCCAGACTCCTGGGAGGACAAAGACATGCCAGATGAAGAAGACGGGGCTGACACTGATGAAGAGGACATGGAGCCGCAATCTGTTCCATCCCTCACATCCAAACTATGCTCCTATGACATGGTTCCAGGCCTCATGAAAATTGTCAAGGCCACTATGGCGTTCGAGGTCGAGAAAAACAAACCAGAATTGAAGTTGGACCCCCTGATTCAGCAGAGGACAACCATTAAGGAAACATTCCCAGTCTGTCCGGCGATCGAGGATATCGTCACCAAGGAATGGCAGTCCACAGAGCCCAGCAGAATGTTGAACAAGAGAAACCTGGACCACATGTACCCCATTCAAGAGGACAAGGCCAGCAACTGGTGCACAGCCCCAACCATTGATCTTCAGGTGGCTGAACTCAGTAGAAAGACTATCCTACCATACAGAACCATATCTTTGAAGGACCCCACAGACAAAAGAGTAGAGGATATGTTAAAGAAGGCTTTTGAGATGGAGGGAATGGCTGCAAGGGCATCCACTACGGCCAGTTACACAGCACAGTCTCAGATACGCTGGCTAGAAGAGCTTCTGGAGCAGGCCAACCCCAAATCGAGAGAGGTGGAACTGTTGGAATGCACTCTCAATGCAGCAAAATATCTAGCTGATATGGTAGTGGACTCCCTCAGACTGAAAGCAAGGGCCACAGCCATCACTAACCGTGCTAGATGCGCATTGTGGCTTAAACTATGGGAGGCCGACAATGAATCCAAGACATTGCTACAGAATTTACCCATGAAAGGGAAACATGTATTTGGGGAGGGCCTGCAGGAGTTCCTAAAGCAGAAAGAAGAGGGAAAGGAACTCCTCAAGAACAAGAGTCGACACTCCTATCTACCCTCCGCTAGATGGAGGTTTCGGGGTGGGGGACACAAATCTTACCACACACGTAGAGATACCTCATACCCAACCACTACATTTTGAGGTAGAGGTACCCACACCACACAACGTACCCCTTTCACCCACTCCTACCAGCCCTCCTCCTTCAGATCCCACGGGTCAAGGTTCGGAGGAAGAGGTAGAGGTCAGTGAGGAAAACAGCAATGACTACTCGCACAGACCCCCATGCAGGCAGAAATGGTGTTCCCCTGTGGGATAGAGACTATCGCTCTTCAGCCACCAGTGGTTTTACACCACCTCAGACAAGTGGGTTCAAGAGGTAGTGTCAAGAGGATACTCGATAGAATTATCAGAATCCCCCATTACACACAGGTTTATCACCTCACCCATTGCCAAAAGGAAGGCTACAGTCCATCAGGTGCAACAAATCTGGTGGGACCTGATCCACAACAGAGCGATACAGCCCATACCTCCGCACGAACAGAAGCTAGGAGTATACTTCATCTTCTTCCTTATCCCAAAGAAATCAGGTGAACTACACCCCATTCTGGACCTCAAGCACCCCAACCAGCACGTGGTTCCCCCGAGGTTCAAGATGGACACACTAAAGTCGACCCTACTCAGTAGCAGCATAGGCGATTTTCTGACGTCCATAGATCTAAAGGATGCGTACCTTCATATCCCCATCAGACGAAACACAGACAGTACCTCTGATTCCATATTCTAGGCCAGCATTTCCAATATCAGGCACTACCCTTCGGGCTTACCTCGGCACCAAGAGTGTTCACCAAGGTGTCGGTAGTGCTAGTGGCCAGACTCCGAGAACAAGGTCTCGATATCATCCCCTACCTCGACGACTGGCTGATTCGGGCGCGCTCCAGAGAGTGATCCCTCCAACACACCAGTCTTGCCCTAAGGGCTCTCGAGGAGCACGGCTGGGTGATTAACCTAGCCAAGAGCCATCTGGTGCCCACGCAACAGATAGAGCACCTAGAGGCAAACATCAACACATCACAGGGCTGGGCAAAACCATCCCAGACAAGGGTGCTCAACCTGATCAGTTTATTACGTCGAGTGCGGAACAGTCATCAGGCAACCATGGCATGACTAGCACAGCTACTAGGATACATGGCATCTTGTATCGACCTGGTCCCTTGGGCCAGGTGGCACATGCGACCACTACAGACTTACGTCCTTGCATGGGGGTCTCCAAACGAATACAACTTGAATGTCACAATCCCGTTACATCCATCAGTGAGAAAATCACTAACATGGTGGACAGTTTGCACCAGTCTCACCAGAGGGGTGCCACTGGAGGCATCCTACCATGTCTCCATAGAGACGGACGGGAGCCTTCTGGGATGAGGTACTTGCCTAGGTGACAGGGTGGCACAGGGCCAATGGACACCATCAGAGGCCCAGTTGTCCATCAACACCCTAGAAATGCAGGCAGTATACCATGCTCTCAGAGCCTTCAAGACCTCCATCGCCGGCCAGTCGGTCCTGGTACGCTCCAACAACCAAGTCACTGTGGCCTATATCGCCAAACAGGGAGGCACCTGAAGCAGAACTATGCTGAGAGAGGTGGCAAAGGTCCTCAACTGGTAACAGATCCACCTCTCCCATCTCGGCGCTGTTCATCTCACTGGAAAGCTCAACATTCGTGCAGACTGGCTCAGTCAACAAGTCCACCAAGGGGAGTGGCATCTACACCCCAGCCTTTTCGATCTGATCCAGGAGACCTGGGGACCTATATCCATGGACCTCATGGCCACGGCACAAAATGCACAGGTCAGGAGATACTACTCAAGATACAGGGAAAGTCAGTCCCAGGGGACTGATGCCCTGTCACATACATGGCTTCAGGATCAGTCGTACATTTTTCCACCCATCCCCATGCTAACACAAGTTCTAGCCAAGATCCGATCTTTGGGACGGACCATCATTCTGGTGGCCCCTTCCTGGCCATAGAGAGCATGGTTTGCCACAGTACTGGCAATGATGTTGACCAGTCTCAGGTTACCCTACTGACCCGATATGTTGACCCAGGGACCGGTACTGCACCCAGCCCCACAGACCCTAAAGCTCACAGCCTGGCTCCTGAGAGGAAAAGACTGATGAACCCCGGATATCAAGACTCAGTCATCTCCACAATACTGCAATCCAGATGGTCCTCGACAACTTCTACCTATGGTAGACAATGGTCAGTGTTCGGGAGGTGGTGCAGAGATCAGGGCACGGATCCGGAGCTAGCAGACATGTCTACTATCCTCTTATTCCTTCAACAAGGAGTAGAAAAGGGATTGGCCCACTCATCTCTTAGAGTACAGCTGTCGGCCATCGGGGCAGCCATTGGCCCCATAGGGGGACATAGCCCTGGTGCTCACCCAGTCGCATTGCATTTTCTGAAAGCAGTTGAGATGCTGTGACCCAGGGTCCAACCATCCATTGCTCCCTGGGACCTCCCACTGGTACTAGACTCCCTCAGTACAGCCCCCTTCGAACCGCTACAGGAAGTAGACCTGTTCTGGGTTGGTCTGAAGACCTGCTTCCTTGTCGCGATATGTTCAGCCAGCAGAATCGGGGAATTAGGAGCGCTGTCCTGCAGGGAACCCTACACAGTGTTCACCCCTCGAGGGGTATGCCTATGCATGGTCCCAGCCTTCCAACCAAAAGTTTCCTCCGCCTTTCACAGGGAATAACCCATTGAGTTACCCACCTTCACGGGAGACACTCAAACAGGAGACAAGACCGTTCCACACCACCTAGATGTAGGGATCACCCTATCCACGTACATATCTAGGACCCGACCTCTAGGCAAGACAGAGAGGTTGTTCATTGTCACAAGGGGACAAAGACAGGGAAAAGCCGCATCCAAGACTACTATTGCTGGCTGGCTAAAGAGAACCATTCAGGAGGCTTACAAAGCAAAACAAATGATGCCCCCCCAGGGTATCAAGGCACATTCCACCATGGCAGTAGCTACCTCCTGGTCAGAGAGGGCCAAAGTCTCGGCAGAAGACATCTGCAAGGCAGCAATTGGACTTCCATCCATACGTTTGCCAGGCATTAACGATTAGAGCACCTGTACCAGCTACAGCCAACCTTTGCTACACAGGTCCTCTCGGCCACCAGCTCTTCCCCTCACTCCTAGACCACTCTGTCTCCCTCCCGTGGGTACAGTACTGCTTCTTATCTACCCATGAGGTAATGTCTGGAGTGCCATGGATGGTCAACCAATCACAATGGGTGTTTACTCACCTAGAAAAGGTGATTGTGTTGGTTGACATCCATGGCACTCCACGACCCACCCGACACAGTGATCAGAAGTGACTAGGATTAAAAGAAAATATGTTGTCTGGAAATAACTGATTCCGTTTTTTCTCAAAAAAAGGACATCCAGGATGTCCACCATTGACCCCTTAAGGGCCGAGTTTTAGATTGTATTAATAGGAAAATAAAGTAGGGGCCAATAGCCCATTTTTACATGTCACCTCACTCTGCATTATTTATACACTGTGGCAGCACCCGGAACACTTCTCGCTCCCTCCAGGAGCTGAAACGCTGCCAGAAGACGCTGAAGGGCCATGAGGTAAAGGTCTACCTCTGCTCTTCTACCGCACTACTGCCGGGTGTTAACCTGATGACGCTGTGTTTTCGTCTGACCCGCCCACCCACCCACTCACAGGTAGCCCTCAATTTATTGGTCCACCCCATTACATCACTTCCTGCTGGCGAAATACTAGGTCCCCACTTTCCCATTTGCAGGTTATACCTGCTAGCCACTAGAGGCCACTGTGTTTTCTGCTGTTAAACTTCTTGCCCAGTTAGCCCTTCGCTCTATCCCTGTGTCATCTCTACTCACCTATCTCACTCTCTCCTATCCGACCACCCCATTTCTCTCCTCTACTACCACTTGGCCTCCACTATCCTAAACCTACTGTTCTCCCTCCCTACCCTGTAGCCTCTGGGCACTTGTGACCCCTTTACTCAACACTAGTCTACAGCTATTTTGGCCACTAGGAGTCACTATTTAGCACCCCAGTTTCGGGCTCTCACACTGCCGTCGGACTGCACCTGGATCGTGGATAAAGGCCCCCACCCTGGGCCATCTCCTAATATCCCAGGTGAGTTTTGAACCTGGCACCTTGCACATCAGAGGCGGGGTCACTACCACTGAACCAAAGTGGCACTGACGCTTACTGGTAGGCTTCTTACCCTCTTCTTTCATTTTCTCTACTACCTGCCTGCAAACCCCGCTAGAAAATGCCAGCCTACCTCCTACTAATTTGCCTCTCTCTCATCCTCCTCCTGAGGCCACCATCTGACCCTGGTGTCTCTATGGCTCCGCAGTTTCACCAATCTGGTGTCCCCATTTGTGGTCTTGCTCTACCCTCCTCCTGGGTTCCTGAGCTGCCACCTTCCTTCTTTACTCTCACTATGTGCTCTAGCTTACCACACCCACCCCCTAGTCCCTACCCAGCTTCCCCTCCTTGCTCCTACTGGTGACTTATCATTCTAGCCTTCCCAGCTTGCGCCCCTGCCTACCCCCTGTGTCCTGAAGCTCCCCTACTCCTCCTATCTTAACTGAAGCAAACACACTTTCCACCACCCCCTGTCCAGGGCTGTACTTATCCTTCTACTCCTGTCAGGAAATATACATCCCAACCCTGCCCCGGCCCACAATAGCTTATCAGTCGAATCTCCTGGGCTTCATATTGCGTCTATGAATATCTGTAGCCTTCTGAAAAAATTTGACTCACTCCAATGTTGGGTTGCAGTCCATAAACCTGACATTATTTCTATAGTGGAAACTTGGCTGTCAGAATCTACCCCAGACTCCCTTGTCTCGCACCCTGGTTACTCCCTTTATCGAGAGAACCGTGTTGGTAGATGGGGTGGGGGCTGTGCTATCTATATCAAAGATTCTCTCATTGGACTAGCCCTTCCAGCCCCTGTCCTTGATGTCAGGGCTCAGGCCCTAACCCTAAAACTGACCCCTGATCCCTCTGGGGTCCTCTCTATCTAACTACTGCCTACATACCTCCAAAAAATCAAACGCTGGCTCTGGTCCCACTAATTGAGTATCTTACCTCTCTACCCCATTCCTCTGATCAAATCCTTGTGGGTGATCTAAATATTAACTGGCTTAGCCCCTCATCTTCTGCTACCTGTGTCTCCTTTGCATCTATTGACCTAACTCAACTCGTTACCCAACCAACTAGAGTGAATTCTAGAATGGGCTCAAGCACACTTCTTGACATGGTCCTCACCAACCGTCCTAGCCAAATCTGCAATATCCAAGTCCTCCCTGACAGACTGGTTCAAAGAGCATAAACTTGTAATAAATCTTGAAAAACCAAAAACCATGCTCTTTGCCCATCCCCAAAATAAAGCTAGTAATTTTCCACTTCAGATCCTCGCCAGTTCCAAGGTCCCACTCAAGCAAGTCTACTCGTACAAGTACCTTGGGATATCCTTCGACCCTGCCCTCACATTCCATGCCCATATCTCTGCCCTAGCCTCAGCCTCCAACTTTCGGCTGGGTATCCTTTACCGCCATAAAAACTGTCTCCCCCCTGACGCCCTCCGACTCGTGGTCACGTCCTCTATGCTGTCCCTAGTAGATTATGGCTTGCCAGTTTATGGGGCTGCTGACCAGACCTCCCTAAACAAAATCTGCCTTACTTTAAATAAGGCATGTAGGCTAATCACCGGGGCTCCTAGACTAACACATACCTGCCATTTATATGCCCAGGCTAATCTGCTTGACCTAGATGAATGTCTTAGATATCAAACCTGCCTCCTAACTAAAAAGACTCTTCTTGGTCTATCCCAGCCTGGGTTGACTGCCTCTATCCACCAAGCAAACTCACTAGTGCAAACTCGAACCTCCTGCAAAACCACACTGTTAGTACTGAGGGCAAGGACCTCACAAGGACAAAGGGCATACTGCTACAGAGCCCCATCCTGGTATAACACCCTCCCCACCAGTATCACTGATGCCGCCACAATCTCTCTTTTCAAAACCACCCTTCGTAAACACCTACCTACTACGCGCAGCTGTGGCTGCCTCTAAGTTTATTCTTGCTCAATTGCTCTTACAAAACTCCCTGAGTGGCTGCACCCAACCTACTACCTATCACTATCTATGATCCTATTCTCTTCTCCGCATGTCTCTACAATGCTTATTTCTGTATAGTCCCACCACTGTTTGAATGATGTACAAATTATTCTGAACCTACTTGTGCTCTGCCAATCCTGTAACCTTAAAATTGTAACCATCCTATGTCTTCATGTTCCTACAAATTTTTGTACTCTGTTTTATGGTAAAAAGCTTGTTTGTATTGTTTTGTTCTCCCTATGATGAGGTACCTTTGTAAATGAGCCCCTGGCTCAAAGGTTGTAAACTGATGTCTAATAAATAAATAAATAAATACAGGATGGTTACTGTTTCCTTCTTTTGTTAGTATTGGCTGTGTTACTAACCTTACTTTCAGCTTTGGAAGATTCGAACTGGAGAGCAGGGGTTTCTGGGACCTGGATATACTAGAAATTTCATCCCAGAGTCACGTGCATCACCTAGCCTATCAGGTGGGCTAAAACCCATGAGGTAATGTCTGGAGTGCCATGGATGTCAACCAACACAATCACCTTTACCAGGTGAATAAACACCCATTATAGTAGACAAAAAGTAATGTCTAAAAATAATGATTCTCAGGATCTACGAGTGGTGCACTCAGAATTAATGGATGCAGGCAGTGCAGGAATAAAAAAACACAGCCGTACTAATATAAAATCAAAATGCAACTCATACCATATATTGGGTCAGCAAAATAATGATTGCTGAGTAAAATATATGTTAGTGAACCACAAAGAAGAGACATACAAAGTCTGCAGAGGATATGCTGCATGCAACACAAATAAATACTGCAGTATTAAAAAAAGACATTATGCTGATGTCTATATCATAGGTGACAATAAAGGCAGATCTTACAGCTGTTATACAACAATGGCAGCAAAACAGTGGTAGTAAAAGAGGCATAACACAGCCAGCAAACACTGCATTGATGGCACAGAAAACAGAGTATAAAGAGTATTACTACAAAAGGACTTAAAAGGCCACGGTGAACTGCCGACACACCTGCTGACACCCTCATGATGATCTGTAGATATCTTCCTGCTGTGTGGCCCACACACTGGTATATTGCTCATGGGGGGTTACCAGACTACAGGATACAGACTATAAGTCCTCACCACTATCACCTCCAGCACAGCAACCAGAAGATTGGCTTGGGGCAGTGATTGGTACCTGCTAGGGCAGCTTCTTCTGGAACAGGCTGCAGAGATCTTAGCCTTGTGGCTTATCTGGGAAGGACCAAGAACTGATCAGAACCCCCACTGTAGTGGGTGGGCAGTTGACAGCTAGTTTTATATATATATATATATATATATATATATATATATATATATTTTATACTTCCCCCCCATCCTAGTCAACCCACATTCATGTCAAGCCCCTTCCCTGTCCCCCAACCATGCAGTGCTGCCTCACTTCTTCCCCCATGGCTTACCCTCTGTGGCATGGCAGTGGGGATCCCTCAATTCACTGATACCAGACACTGTTCAGGGACGTGCCTGCTGATGTCGGTGGTGGCGCTTGTGGGTGTCAGCAGTCATCCAACTCACCTAGGACCTTTTTCTCCTCCGGTTTTCACCCCACTGGTGAAGGAGCATGCAGTGCCAGCAATGGCTGAGCCATGTGCGCTTCCACCCACAGCATGCCATCCGACTGCTCTGCTTCCACCTTCTGTATATAGGATCTTGCATTCCAACAGCTAGACACTGCTAGGTGTCAGACATAAGCTGGTCTCTGTTTCCACCTCCCCAGGAGAGGAGAGGAGAGGTGTCCTTTGGATGCTCTATCCTCTCCCACTATGGCTGATCCCTGGCAACCCACTCACACCATGAACATGGGTCGCTGGCATGGCAGAAGGTAAGGCATGATGCCTACACTCTCCATGCCACCAGTCCTGCTGCTAGACTAATATTTGAGAGCTTTGGAGATAAAGTCAGAAGTTTAGTGGGTTATTTTTTGTTTGTTTGTTTAATAAATAAATGTAAGTCCTCATCACTACCATCTCCAAATCAGCAGCTGGTAAATTGTTTGAGGGAACAATGACTGGCAACTGCTCCTTCAATTTCCTCTGGAACTGTCCCTGGAGATCCTGGTTGCATGGGTTTTCTGGGAAAGCCATAAAATGACTGGTGACCACCACTGAAAATGCAGGCAGCTGGCAGTTTTTCCAGTATCTAACAACCAGGGAGGCCAAGTTATCAACTTAGTAGATGAAGAGGTTGTTTCTTTTTTTAATTAAATGTATATTCTCACTACTCCCATCTATACCCCAGAATCCAGTGGATTGACGGGGGATAGAGATTGGCAGATGCTCCTGCAGCTGCCTCTGGAACAGATCATGTAGATCCTGGCCTTGTGACTTTTGGGGTGGCACAGAATGGCTCATGATCCTCACTGGAACTATGAGCCTACAATACATTAAATGCCCCTTAATTCAATGCATAGGTGTCAGTCAGCTTCAGAAGCCACCATATTGATTCCCTTCCCCATGAATACAGTCTCATAGAGTGGGTCGGCACAAGCTATGCACTGGACCCTATGTGATTAGTCTAGGGAACAGCAAGGGATTGTGGTCAGACTGCAGTGTCATTAAGTAATGTTTGCCAAAGATGCAGAGCGGTCCAGGTGAAATGAGATCAAAATGGCCTAAAGGCAGCTACAGAATCTATGTAACCCCCCTTCAACAAAGGACTATGCTTCATGTGAGTGTGAAGTCCCTATTCGTAGAAAGAGTAGTTGCAGTCACTGGCATGCTGCCATCAAATACCTTCACTAATAAAAGTATATCATTGCCACTACTTAGCTCCAGCATAGTTTGCTTCACATAAATTAGAGGATCCCTGCTGGCCCAGTGGCACTGAGGGTTGAGGCTATGGATGCCACACCTCGCACCACGCCAGTGACCCGGGTTCAGGAATGGACTCGGGCTGCCGTGGGCTGGCTGGGGGAAGGAAGGATTGAGTGTCCTTCAACAGCTCTCCTTCCTTTGGGCCGGGTGAGGGACATGCACCGTGCTGCAGCAACACCCAGTGGAGGCTGGGTGTTTGGCAGGATGTGGGCATTTACAAGGGGGGGTAGCTGGCGGACATCTGCACTTCAGTGCGTTGATGTCAGTGCACGTCCAGATCCTCAGTGGGGCATACAAAATTCCTGCCCCTGACTCATGATGCTGCCTCTGCACCTGGCCTGTATGGCTCTCCACCACTCCACGACGCCAACGACTTAATTATAGTGCTGTGGGCCACTGCGAGCCCTGAACCCTGTCCTGGGGTTAAGTAAGGGAGGCAATGCCGGGTAGCCGGCACCTTTCCCCGTAGTAGACGGGCAGACAGCGGAGCCATGGCCCCACCCTGGGGGGAAAGACAGGGAGTATCGGTGACAGTGGAGGATGGTGGTAATTGGAGGGCAAGGTAGGTGTAGGAAGGTGGCTAATAGCCTCAGAGCAAGAGGCAAAAAGTATAATAAATAAAATTAAAACAAATACATTAGAGGGTCCCTTTTGACAAGATATGTGTAATCAATTTCATACCTGATATTTATTTACGATCCTTCCACTGCATCCCCCACCATTCCACCACCCCCAGCTCCATGAAAATACCATGGGGCAGCAAGTACTCCATCTGAATTACATGAATGAAACATAGTTACTGAGATTCCATACTCATAAAAGAAGTGCAGACAAACAGCAAAAGAAAAATATCATTTGAAATGTTATTTGCAAATCAATGACAATTTTACAGTAGTTGCTTTACACATTGGCAGTTTACTTTTTCATGTTTGCAACAACTTTGCTAATCTAAGTAATAATTACTGAGATTTATCAGTCCAGCAGGTTTGCTTTGTTTACTTTCAGACAGCTGATAATGCTCTTACTTCATTTCAGTTCAACAAGAATTTAATGCTAGATAACTTAACTTCTGAAGTGTACTTGATTATACTATTTAAAAATTCTACATCCAGCAAGATAACATTTAAACACGTCAGGAAAAGTAAACATTGTATTGGGAATGGTAGTCATTAGTTTTGATCTGTAAGCCTTTGAATGTTTTTTCTGTACTATACTGAACAATCGGCTCTTTTGTTTTGTCATTATCGCCATTGTTGGCCTATGATGACTACTGAGCTGGTTGTTGTTTGCACATCTAATGCTGAAGAAAGTTTGTTTTCCCACTTACACTTCATTGATTGTTTGCTTTCTACTGATGGTTGACAGCAGCAGCCCCTTCCCCCCATTCTCCAGTGCTGAACTGGTCACGTTAATGAGTCTAGATAGTCTAGGAAAATGATTCCAGATTCAGTACGTTATTGCATTTGCCAAGAGACACAGTACTGTACTTGCTTCCTGAAAAAGGGGTCTTTCATTTACTGTCTCTCAAGAAGTAATGTCATTTTGTTTTTAATGCAGACTATTGGGGAACTTCTCAAGATAAAAGGTTAAATAACTATTTGACCAAAGGCAATTTATCATGTGCAGGAAGGTTACAGTATGTCAGTTTGGGCTTGTTTATGTTAAGCTGCTTGTGTGAAGTTCATCCCTCAACTGTGGTCAGCTCTTGTTTGCAAGATTTCATTGGAAAATGTCAATGAGTGCAACAAGCAGCATCATAATTGTTTCCTTGGCAAGGTGATATATATTTCAAAGGGCACTTCAGCAACATAGCTTGTTAAAGGGTTGCATGCCAGTTTCCCTGACTGATCATTTTAGAAGTTGCAACCAAAGAACAGTAACAAGATTCTTAGACAGTGTGGAGGGGATGTGGCCACACATGCACACATGCATTATTGCCTCTGTACTTGGTCGCTGTATTTGTTATACTCTGTACATGTCTTCATACTCTGTATGATGTGGAGCCTTTGTAAATGAGTCCCTGACTCCAAGAGATGTAATTCCTAAACTTTAGTAAATAAATAAATAAACCAAATTAATTTCTATAGTAAATCATAGAAAAATTCCTTTTACATTTTGTTAGCAGTTCTCGCACCCATCAAACACTACCCTCTGTCACTTCCACCCTCCTGTTCCACTACTGCCCACCTCCCACCATCTACTACCTCCCCTTGACAAAGCCTCACCTTGGCTGTTAAAACTGCATTTCTGCAGTCTGGGAGCACCCCATCTGAACTGTAACATGATTGTTAAATACTGTACTGCACTTGATTAGTGCTGCATTAATATGTTTCTCTGCAAGTGTGGTTCTGTTTCTCCTCACTTCTTGTACCCTGCTTAATGTTGTAACTTCACACTAGATACCACTTGTTAGTTGATGTATTTCTGTTCTGCAGTGTTTCATCACCTGTAAATGACTTGTATTCCTTGTTGACTTGGAACCTTTGTAAACGAGCCCCTGGCTCAAAGGTATTAATCCAAATTTGAAATAAATAAATAAATAAAACATTGTGACATGAGGGCCCTATAGATGCCACCAGTGGGGTAGAGAAAGATTTGTTTGATCACAAAGCACCCTCATCATTGTTTGACAGATTTATTTTTATTTTGGGGGGGGGGTTCTGATCTGTATTAACTGTAACCTGCAGTCCAGATACTGGTTAGGTCACTGCCTATCAGAAATGATTCCCTTTTCAGGATAATGTTTGCTTTACCTAGTGTTTATTAGTTCTGCATTTTCGGGCAACAGTTTATGTTGCAGAACAATTCTGTTTTTTACATACTTAGTTTACTGAATGAGATCAAAGAAAGCAGTTTACAGTACACTTGCTCATAAACAATATTATACATTGTCAGTATTGTTAAAGCAGCCCATACTTCTTTCATATCATAGAGATAATTCTGTTGGCATACTACTGAACTATACTTTTAGACCAGTACCAAATGATTCTTTCTGTTTACAGCAGTTAATACATTAAATGCAACAAACTATTTTTTTAAACAAGTAACAGATTTAAGAGAAAATAAAAAAAGAGTACAGGTTTGTCACCAGTATTTTGTAATAATCATAATAATCATGGCTTATTGTTAGATCAATGCAGTTTAAAATAATACTCAGACTCCCTAAATAGTGTGGTAGATATTGTTGGCAGTTCAGTAAGTTGTGAAACAAGGTCAATAAGCAAAAATTAGTAAGCAATAAGCAATGTTCCCAGTTCTGCCAAACATCTGTTTAGTTTGGGGGTCCAGTTTATTCTCCCTTGTATTAAAATCACCAGTCCACTACTCCTGGAATTTTGTCTTGAAAGAATTCCCACGTTGTCCATCTGTTTGCAAAGGCTGGTAATCTATCTTGTATTAAAAAAGTTATTAATTCTAATTTTTGAATCTGCAGAACTATATCACAGCACTCAACTAGGATGAGGGGGTTCTGGCTGTAGCCATTTTCTAGTAATGGCCTTGGCTGCTGCTATTATAAGGATGGACCATAGGTATATGCCCTCTTGATCCTATAAGGAAACTGGTGGGATACCTGGAATTCAGTGCTCTAGTTCCATATGCTCATGGACATTCAGAACCTAGGCGATATATACACTTAATTCTATCCAATATGTCTGAATTTTTGGGCATTTCCAAAAGATGTGTGCATGTGTGGCCACATTCCCTCCACACTGTCTCCAACAGTACTCTGAGATAGATGAGTCCCATTTAGCCATTAGCTGTAGTACACGAATGTACCAGATCCACAATTTCCAAGCCAATTCCCTTCACATATGGAAGGAAGATGTCTGCCAGGCCATTTCCCACATTTTGTTCCACTGCTTATTATCTATGCTGCTCTCTGAGTCTTTTGCACATCTCAGTTTGATGTGGCATGTGGAGAATGCTTGATCTTTAATATAACAGGAATAGAGAAATTTTATAGCGCCCTTTACATATGATGAGATCCACAGTACCTCAAACAGAGATGTAGAGGGACTCCCTGTCTTTTGCCTATAAGCTGGTTTGAACTGTTCATCAAGGTAATCTCAAAAATGAAAATATCTGAATCTGTCTATAGGGGGCCAGCCAAATTGTTGAATACAGTTTTCGAATGGTAGCATTACATCTGCCTGAAGAGGCTGCCATGCAGAGTGCATTCCTTTCTAAGCCTGGTCCTTGATCCAGGGGTCCAAAGTCACCAGCATTGAAGAGTTCTCCAAAGCCCACCACCTGTACCTCCAAAGATGCCCCACCTCCATCCTTCCAGTAATGTAGGTAATCCACTGAGAGATAGCCTTGGCAGAATATTTAAGACCTTAGGAGTAAATATAACAGAGCGGGAAAAGGGATAGGGAAGTTTTCTGTGAGATCTATCATTTTCCAGTGTGAGGTATAAAATCATAGAAGTTGACAGCAGATAAGGACCACAAGGCCCATCCAGTCTGCTCATTTTTTCTACCTTATGAATGTGCCATAGGCCTTTATTCTGTCAATGGCCTATCAATCCATACTCATCTGTATTACTCACTTATGCCTACCTCATGCCTGTTTGAAGCCCTACACTGTATGCATATACACCACTTCCTGAGGTAGGCTGTTCCATGCATCCACCACCCTTTCTGTGAAAAAAGAAACTTCTTCACATTATCCCTTAATTGGTCTTCCTCTAATCTCATGCTGTGTCCTCTTGTCCTGCTATTTTTCTTTTATTGAAACGTTAGACTCTTTCACCTTGTTAATGCCCTTAAGATGTTTCAATGTTTTTATCATATCACCTATCTCCCTCCTATGCTCTAGGGTATACATATTGAGCTCCGTTAATCTGTCCTTTTATGTTTTCTGATGCAGTCACTGCACCATTTTGGTTGCCCTTCTCTGAACTACCTCCATTTTGTTAATGTCCTTCTGCAGGTGCGGCCTCCAATACTACACACAGTACTCTGGATGGGGCCTAACCAGTGTATTGTAAAGAGGAATTATTACCTCCTTCTTACAACTTGCGATACCCCTACTAATACACCCCAACATCCATCTAGCCTTACCTACTGCTTTAGTGGTCTGCTTGGATGATTTCAGGTCATCCGTGATGATGATGCCCAAGTCTCTTTCTTCCCTTGTGATTGTCAACAACTCCCCTCCCAATCAGGGTTCCTCTTTCCTATGTGCATGATCTTGCACTTCTTTGCATTAGACCCCAGTTGCCAATCTTCCAACCATTTTGCCAGTTTGTCCAGATCTCTTCTCATTCTGCCCACCCCATCTGGATCATCTACTCTGTTGCAGATCTTGGTATCATCTGCAAACAGACAAACCTTACCCTCCACTCCATCTGCAATGTCACTGATGAAGATACTGAAGAGGACTGGCCCAAAGACTGATCCCTGAGGTACCCCACTTGTGACTTGCATCTCTTCTGACTGTATGCTGTTTACCACCACTCTCTGTTTTCTGCCCACCAACCAGTTTGCCATCCAGTTAACCAACTTCTGACCCACTCTGAGCCTACCCAGCAAATCAATCTTCTATGTGGAACAGTATCGAAAGTTTTGCTGAAGTCAAGGTAGGCAACATCAACTGCACCTCCTTGGTCCACCACTCTGGTTACCCAATCAAAGAAATCTATGAGATTAGTTTGACAGGACCTTCCTGTTGTAAACCTATGCTGTCTTGGTTCCTGTGCGCCTATGGATTCCAGGTGTTGCATTATCCTTTCCTTAAGCAGTTCCTCCATAATCTTGCCCACTACTGAGGTAAAACTGACTGGTCTGTAGTTCCCTGCCTCCTCCCTGCTACCACTCTTGTGGATCGGGATCACATGAGCCATTCTCCAGACTTCTGGGACCTCTCTTGTGCTCAGAGGCTCACTAAACAGTTCTGACAATGGCTTTACTAGTTCCACCCTTAGCTTCTTTAATACACTGGGATGTATGCCATCAGGTCTCATTGCCTTGTCCACCCTGAGCTTAGTGAGCTCTTGTAGGACCCTTTCTTTTGTGAAGGGACTAGTGCACACCTCCATCTCCCCTGTGTCCATGGTGCTGAGCTGCAGGCCCTGCTCTACCTTCTTCTCAGTAAATACTGAGCAGAAGTATCTATTTAGGATAGATGCTTTTCCTTTTTCCTTATTCACACACTCCCCCTTATCCCCTTTGATCTTAACAATACCCCCTCTGGACTTTTTCCTTTCACTAATGTATCTATAGAAATATATTGGATTACCCCATAGCAAAGGCAGAATGATTCTGACACCCAGGGCATTTATTTCTATTTTAGACTGTCATTTTTCTCATGACTTGTACAACACCTTTTCCCCATTTAAATTTTTTATTATCATTTTTTTTAGGTTTGAAATAATTAAAGGAAAACTTCATTAAGCATGGTGTCTGCAGACTTTGCTTTCATCAGAATTCTCAGCTGTGTTTTACTCTCCGAGACTGGATTTTCCAAACTATTTCTGGTCTTCTGGCATGATTTTGACACAATTCCAACAATTTCAAATGAAATAAGACCACCAAAAAGGTGGCCTGAGTTTCATGTACAATTTCTTTAAGTTGCATCATTTTAGGTCCCAACTAAGTAAATCAAAAAGCGATGTTTGTGTCAGTATATCATGCATGCATCATTTTTGTTGTTGTTAGGTTTGCCTTAAAGCAGGCACCACTGCCATGAATGCATCAGCATGTATAAAAATAGCATTCAAAGATTTTGGCACATTTTGCATGATGTAGGCTCAGCATAAAACTTAGAATTGTCCCTGTGTCATCTCCTTTGAAAATCTGCCTCCACTGTTTAACAACACTGTTTTTGTGACTATGATAAGCTAGTGCATGTGCACACACACACACACACACACACACACACACACACACACTATTCTTCTAAATTATAAGACACTGGGCATATCAGAACTAACTCTGGGCCAAAAACCTTGCATCCTATGCTTGGTCCCTGTACTGATTCTATATGTATGCTGCTCCTATGAACTACCAGTACAGTAACTGTTGCATCAGCCTATTATGTACTCAATTGCCATGAATCTGTTTTGTAACTGTATGTATGTATTCACCATCTGTTATGTATGTATCTAAGAACTCTCACTCTGTACATCCCTCTCCCCATTCCCCCAGGACATACCATGAGACGAGCATTAAGTTGCTCAGTGTATCTTTCCTGGTGAAACAATTCAATAAATAAATAAATAAAAATCTGAAACAGAAACATAGAAACATAGAAGTTGTCAGCAGATAAGGACCTCTTGGTTCACCTAGTCTGCCCTATATTCCCTATCTAATGTGCCACCACAGGTCCTACTCTGTCTCCAGACTTCTCCCCCCTTGCCTTACTTCTAAGGTCTCCTTGTGTGTAACCCATGTATGCTTGAATCTTTTATTTTAGCACCCACCACCTTTGCTGGGCGGCTGTACCAGAAGTACACTACCCTCTCCGTGAAGAAGTATTTCCTCACATCTCCTCAGAGCCTCCCCTCTCCAGCTTCATTGCATGACCCCTTGTCCTGGAGCATCTTTTTCTGTGGAAAATGCTACCTTCCTTTACCTTATTGATAAGTAGATCAAGGAGGGCACTGGAGCCTGCAGTGTAAGAGTTGAACTGCCAGTTCAAAATTAGATACAAAAGAAACACTCTGCACTCGAGAGCTAGTGCATAAAAAGACAAGGTGCTAGTTTGTTAGCAAGGTACCTGCAAGATAACCAAATGCCCCTAGCTGGTTTGAACATTTCTATCATATCCCCCTTTTCCTCCTTTCCTCTAGAGAGTACACATTTAGTTCCTTGAGTCTTTCCTCATAGACTTTTTGATGCAGGCCCTGAACCATCTTGGTAGCCCTCCTTTGTACTGCCTCCACTCCGTCTATGTCATTCCAGAGGTGGGGCCTCCAGAACTGAACACAGTACTCAGGGTGGGCTCTTCCATGTGATCTATACAGGGGTATTACTACCTCCCTCTTTCTGCTGGTGATGCCCCTCCCTATGCACCCAAGCATCCTACTGGCCTTACCCACTGCCTTGTCACACTACTTGGAAACCTTCAGTTCATCAGAAATTATCACCACGAGGTCCTGTTCCTGTTTTGTCATTGCTAATACCGCCCCGCTCAGTTGGTACATTGCCAAGGGTTTCTGTGCCCCAAGTGCATGATCGTGAGCTTTTTTGCATTGAAACTCAGCTGCCATTCCCTTGAGTGATCTTTCAGCTTTTCAGATTGTTCCTTAGTCTTTCCATCCTACTTGGTATGTCTGCTCTGTTGCGGATTTTTGTGTCATCTGCTAAGAGGTATACTTTCTCTTCTAACCCTTCTGCAATGTTGCTAATAAAAACATTGAAGAGGACCAGGCTTAGTACTGACCCCTGTGGCACCCTGCTGGTCACACAGACTTCTCCAGAGTGGACCCCATTTACCACCACCCTCTGACTCCTATTGCTTAGCCAACTTCTTACCCATTTTGCTACTTTTGTAGCCACTCCTAGGCTGTCCAGCTTGCTCACCAGTCTTCTATGTAGAACGGTGTCAAAGGCCTTACTGAAATCCAGGTAGGCCACATCTACCTGTCCTTTCTGATCCATTTCCCTTGTCACCTAGTCAAAGACTCGATCAGGTTTGTCTGGCAAGACCTCCCCCTTGTGATACCATGTTGCCTTAGATCCTGTAGTCCACTAGTTACAAGGTATTCCCAAATCCTTTCCTTCAGTACTGATTCCATTACTTTACCCACTACAGAAGTCAGACTGACAGGTCTGTAATTTCCTGCCTCCTCCCTATTTCCACTTTTGTGTAGTAGGACCACATCTGCCCTCCTCCAGTCCCTTGGAACCTCCCCCGTTGCTAGTGATAGGTTGAACAAAGCTGTTAGAGGTGCAGTCAGCACTTCCTTGAGCTCCGTTAGTATCCTTGGGTGCACCCCATCAGGTTACATTGCATTGTATACTTTTAATTGTGCTAGTTTCTCGAGGTCTCTCTCCTCTGTAAAATGACTAGTGTGTACCTCCCCTGCTTTTTTGGGTCCTCTTCCTCATGAACCCCTCCTTCCTCTTTTAGCCTTACTATCCCTCCATTGGTCTTTCTCTGTTTGTATGTATATCTAAAGAATGTTTCATCCCCTTTTTCATCGACTGAGCAATATTCCCCTCCATTTGCATCTTTGTGCTCTTAACTGCTCTCCCTGCCTCTCTTTGTTTCTTCTGGTAACTCTCCCCACCCTCCTCCTTTTATATCCTATTGTACCTTCTAAATGCTTGGGTTTTTGCCCTTAGTTTCTCTGCTACTTCTCTAGAGAACCATAGCAGCCTCTTTTTTTCATTTGCCCATATTAACCTGCCTGGCACGGAGATGTGTTGCCCTTTCAATGCCCCCCTTTATTTTTGCCAATTGTTCCTTGACTGGCCCCAGTTGCCCTATCCCTGCTAGGGTGACCCTGAAGCATTCTCCCATTTTCTTAAAATCAGCCCTCCTGAAGTCCAGGACACTTGTCTTATTGCGGCTTTATTATGGCCCCATTCTTATACTGAGCCATACTGTACAGTGATCAGTGGTCCCCAGGTGTCACCCACTGTGATGTCAGCCACACTGTCCCTATTTGTCAGTACCAGGTCCTGTATTTCACTCACATGAGTGGGTTCCTTGACTGGTGTCCTGAGGAACACCCCTTGCAGGAGGTCCAGGATGTTCCTACTTCTCACTGTTGCCACAGTTGCTAGGTTCCAATCTATGGTATGTCTGAAAGATTGATGTCCCCTACTAGCAAAACCTCCCTTTTGGCGTACCATCCTTTGCATTGCTTCTTTCATATCTTTATCTATCTCTCCCCTGTGCTAGAGGTCAGTATATCACTCCTGTGTGAATAGCAGCCCCCTTCCGTGTCTTCAGATTGACCCACTGAAACTCAGTTCCTCCCTGCTCTCCCTGTATTTACGTAGATTTTAGGTTGTCCCTGACAAAAAGAGCCACTCCTCCTCCTTTTTTACCTACCTGTCTTTTCTGAACAGAGTATACCCTAGTATGGCTCCATCCTAGTCCTGGTTTTCATTGCACAAGGACTTGGTAACTGTTACTATATCCAGGTCTGCATCTGCCATGTTGGCCTCTAGGTCTGCAATCTTATTGCCTAGACATTGAGCATTTGCATCATGGCTCTTCAGATTGTCCTGCCAACCCACTCTTATTTCCTATTTGCCCTTCCTTGTTTCCTCCAATATTTGTTCTCATATCCTATCTCTCTTTTCTTTTCCCCCATGGATTCCTTTGTTATTTGGTGCCTTTTGGGATTTCACTCCCTCAGGATTCCCATTGCTGATCTCGTGAGCCTGTGTGGGGGCGGTATTTTATGTCTCCCTGCCTTATTCCACCCCCCTTCCCTTGACTAGTTTAAATAATCACCAATGTAGCATTTAAACTGTTCAGTGAGGACCATGGTTCCCTTCCGGGATGCATACAGGCCATTGCCCCTGTATTAGCCCTTATCCTTCCATGTGGGGCCCCAGTCCACAATATAGCTGAAACCCCCTTCAACCATGCATTGAAGATTCAAGTGTGGAGAATCCTGTCCTCCCCCTGTTGTGGACAGGTAGCACCTCTGAGGAGGTCACAGATCATGCTGCTGTCCTAAGACCCCTCCCCAATTCCCTAAACTCCTCCTAAACTATAGCTGGCTCATCCATTCCCCAGGTCATTTGTCCCAGATGGACAATGACATACAGCTCTCCGTCCCTTCCTGCTGCCCCAGTGATCCTATGGATCCTTTTTCCATCCCTGTAAGCCATGGCATGAGGAAGGCACCTAATCTCCCTTTCCTCATCCTTTCCTGCCCCCAAACTATATCCCCCTCAGTATGGAGTCCCCCATCAAGATTCACGTCTTCTTTCTCTGGGGTCCTCTGTCATATCGTATCCTCTGACATAGTGAACATAACATAGACTCTGAGACAATATAAATGAATTTGAAAACAAAATTTAGAGCAAGTATAAACACTAGCAGTTGAAAACATGCATAGTGATAATGAAGAATATAATTATTTTTAACATGCCTGCAGCATTAAGCTGGCACATTGTATATCTGAGATTATGACAATAGCCTTGAAGGACTCTACTTTCTAAAGGATATACTACTAACATGCAATAAAATGAAACTGTGCAGTTCCCCAGTAGCTAATTTCTAAAAATGAAAAACAGATGTGTAGGCCAGATCAATACAGAGGAAAATAAGATAAAAAGCTCAGTAAACTCTATTTTATTAGTCTTAATGGTGCCGGATGTTATACAATCATAAACAGTGTTTATGATGTGATTTCCGATTGCCTGTTTTATTAGTCATATTAACAGTGCCAGCTAGTGTTGCAGCTAGAGATGCCACTGTGGCCATTATATAGCAATAAGTGAAGACTTTCTCCATGGTGAGCTCAGATATTTTGTTAATTTGGTATAGCTCATGAAGATGAGTTTGCTCTCAGATACCTTCTGGTTGTAATTTGTCTTTGCCATTTTTGTTTTCCTTTGATTGTTTTTTTGTTCCTTTTAGAAAGTTGACATCAAACTGGATAAAATGATAATGTCATGCAAAATGTCCCATAATACCTCATGAAATAATTACAGAATACTAAAGGCAAATTCTACTTTGCTACAGCACAGGGGTGTTAATGACTTTGTTTAACCCAATTAAAACATTGTATACATACTGTATGTAGCAAATGTGCAAACCCTTTAAAGTTTGTATTTTCGAGCTTTGAACATTGAACCACTAAAAGTTCCACAATTTCACTAGGTTTGACCCTCCAAACATCAATGTTTGATCATTGTGTTATGTACTGTGGGCAGTACTGGGAAGAGATACATGGTAATTATGTGCAAGCATTGTGCATAACAGTGTGGGTTAGATGTGTGAAAATCCACACGGCATTCACAAAAAGCAGGCAAGCCATAATATAATCTGTACACTTTAGTAGGAACAACTTAAGACAAGCAAGGAGAACAGCATACAGCTAAGGACCCTCAGGACAGATGTGCATGGCCTGCAGACAGAGGTCAGTAGAATGGGTGGTCTCTTGGAGTATATCCTACAGTAGCTCACCTCACAGGCAAGTGCCATTAGTGGCATTAGTTTGACTGTACCCACTTCATCACCAGCACACATCACACATGGGAGAAGAGATTCAGCAAAGTTTGAATTCCCTAGCAAAGTTGCCATGAATTAATGGAAATACACACTTTGTGAATTTTGCAAATTTTCTGGCAGCTGCACCAGCTTTGCAGTGCAAATTACTATTGTTTTAATCTCTGCAAAATGTAATACCTCCTACCCCCACTGTGCTGTAATGCTAACGCCCACCTCCCAAAAACTTTATAGTCATAAATACCCCTTCCCATTCCCTGCTGGCAGCCTCCTCCATCATCCCCCAGCCCTGCTGAATTTCAACTAAAAGTAATACAAGCACATATATTCAATGTACCCTTCCCCCGCCTGCATGCAAAACACACTCTCCCTGCCTGCTCCCACCTGAGTACTACCCCCATGTATGTTAGTCATAACACCCACCACCCTCCCCCCACCAGCACTTTGAAAAAATGTGACCTGTAGTAAAGCAGTCTCCCAGTGCAAAGTGTCTGCTCTGGTCAGTGTCCATCTCAGAAATTGTGCTGGGACATGAATGACAGATATCATCTTTGCCACTAGTGAAATGAGACTGGCTGAATTTTCAGTCACACAGGTTTTCCTAGTAGCAAACTAAATCACCATTCATTAATGCAGGGCCCATTACCAAGATGGTCACTGAACAAAGCAGACTGTCTGCACTGGATGACTATTTTCTTTATTGCAGATCACATTTTTTCTGGGTGCTGTTCGGGGGACGAGGGTGGTGGCAGCCAGAGGGTGGTTGAGTGAGGTGTGTTAAGACTGATGGACCTGGTGGTGGGACTCAGTTGAAGGAAGGCAGGGGGAGTGTGTTTGGTGATTGGGTGATGGGAAGAGTATATTGAAATATGTGCTTGTATCACTTTTAGTTGAAATTCGCCAGAGCACAGGGAGAGAAAGGAAGAGGGTGCCAATAGGGGATGGGAGTGGGTATTTATGACTACAAAGTTTTTGTGAGGTGGGAGGGGCAGTATTATAACACAGTGGGTGGCAAATGGATTTCATTACAGTTAGAGATTCAATTTGCATAGTTTTTCATGGGAAATTGCAAAAATCTCTGTGTTGAATCATATAAATTGCCTAATTTGCCTGCAAATCTTTGTTCTAACAGTCTTTTATTGATTAACATATGCAATGTTTTAATGTGGATAGATAGTTCAACTGTTTACTCCCAGTTAACCTATGTTGGATGGTTTTAAAATTGTATTGAATTTTATTGTACAGTGCCTTAGTCTCTGGAATGAGGTGCTTTAGAAATAAAGTATCTATCTATCTATCTATCTGTCTGTCTGTCTGTCTGTCTGTCTATCTATCTATATATCTAGTTGTCTATCTAATTTGGATAGATCTGTGAGAATTTGGCCAATTTGCTGAACAAATAACTATTCAAGTTACAGTCATCAGTGAAACAAGTTTGCCAAAATTAGCAAATTATTTCATGGAGCAAATTTTGGCAACTTCTCAGACATTTGCATGAATTTGAATTTGTTCATTTGGGTAAAGTCACTGAGTTTCTTTCATTTACTATGACACCAATCAGGAATAGCAAGAAAAAAGGAAAATGTTGCAAATTATAATAAAAAACATACACATATAAAAAGAATAACAATCATAATTACATCTTTTACACACCCCCAATGTAACAATTAAAAAAAAACCTGTAAGATAGTTAGCCACCGAGTATAGCTAATAGTATTTAGGGTTGCATTATGTCTCACATAATTTCTCTACACTTGTTACAGGATTGTGGGGATGAAAAGAAATGATTTTTAATAAACCTTGAAGTTGTCAATTTTGTACATGTGAGTGGAGCACCATCACACATAGTCTGCACCCCTATCATCTCCTCGTCACGATCTACAATAGCTGACCTCTGACCACACCTGCTGTAAAATGGGGCAGCCCTCAGCAGCATGGGGAAAGCACTGCCCAAAACATACAACAGTATCACACACAGGAAGTGACACCACAGACCTTGGGAAACCTTTGTTGGGAATAAACACCTCTTTAGTTGTCCTGATATCTATCTCTGGCATGACAAACTGTATGATGTCACCAACATGAATGAGCAAGTCATTAGGCACCCATAATAACTCATGGGACAAGAAAATTGATTCACTCCTGTCATGTCATCTGCCACACATTGGAATGATACCTTTTGCATTATACGTCATCACCAATGTCACTTCAGTCCCTACACACATGTCATGTTAGCATTGGGTAGCTGACTGAAACGGATCCTTGAAAAGGTTACTCAGGTCATATATGATGCATGATTCAGACAAAAACTCAAGACAGTGTGTATCTCTCATGTTGGCAAGTGAACATGGATCCTGAGGATGCACAGTTTAGGACCAAGGGGTTCTTTCTCTTACATGGTAGCTTCGATTTCCCACAGCAGAGAAAGCATGATCAGTGAAGGGCATATCCTTTTGGTCATGTTGCCAGGCAGGTGTTGATCTTTTACAACATGGTATTCAAATTTTTATGACATAGTATTCATGAATTATGTGGTGCCACACAGAACATCATCTGAATTCTAAGACTTGACAATGTGCCCTACCTCCCTCCATCACGTTCCTATACTATTCTACTCTATTCCTGAAATGCAGTATCCCCTGACAACGTCTTCGTAGATGGCTCCTGCCTTTCTTTTCCACCACTCATCATCTCCTACATCCCTCCTCTCCATCGTCTGACCTCTCCTTCCTATTCCACTGCTAGTCCTGCCCCTTTTTTTTTTATTATTTAGTTGTTTAACCAGGTATAGCACACTAAGCTGAAAGCTTTTTTACAGGAGCAAACTGGGAGTACAAGGAGGTTAAGTGACTTGCTCAGGGTCACGCAGTATGCAAGTGGAAGCTGTGGGATTCAAACCCAGGTCTGGTCTGCTGGATGTCACCAAATTTGCAGCTCAGAGCCTTAGACCACTGCGCTATACTGCCTCCTTATCTTTGACTCCCTGGTGCTCCCCTCTGTTTCTGTATTACCTACCACAATGGTTTGACTATGTCCTCTGGATAGCTTCCTCTATGTAACTGACTCTGTCCATATCTCTGTCTCCTTATAGAACTTGTTATCTTATATCTCACATACCCTTTTCCTTGGTTCTACAGTGCAGTATTGATACCTATTATGTTTTATTATTACAGTTATTGTAATTTCTTGTTGTTTCTTCACTGCACATTTTGTATTCACTCATGTATATTGCTGTCTGTTGTAGTCTCTTATTCCAGCCATGATTATCACGGACTCCTCTATCCCTACATTGTAAGCTTGTTATGCTATTTCCCAAGTTCATTTTAAATGTGCTGTATTTGCACTGTTGTTTATCTTGCACTATTGATATGGAGCCTTTGTAAAACAGTCTCTTGACTCAAAGGTTGTAATTCTGAGTTTTCAATAAATAAAAAATAAATAAATAAGTGCAACAGAAATATCCCTTTTGTAGTGAAGGGTGCATGTGCTATTAAAAAGTTTCTGGTTATAGCTATTAGTACATCACAGTATACTAAAGATCATACACAATAAAAAAAAATACCAGAAAAAATGATATGCACTTCTTGATGCAGACTCAATGTCTTGATTTCTGCATAGTCCCTGGATGCCTATAAAGTCCAAAACGTCTGAGATCTGATAGAATACTACAAGAACAAATGAATATATGTATACATAGAATGTAACAGGAACAAGTTATTATCTGTACACATAGATTTATAAGCATAATATTTAAGAAATGAGCTAGTATTTGTACACATTGACTTATAACACCTTAATATGGGTGGGACTATGAGTGTACCTCTTGGAACATGACTGCTGGGCTGGGTGTGCCATCAGCTGCTGCAGCAGCTTAGCATTTGATTTTAATTTGTTTTTATTTATAGCGTTCCTTAGTTTTCTAATTTCGAGTCATTTTACTTGTACCCGAGTCATTTTATCTGTTTGTTTATTGTGGGCATTACTTTTATTATTTATTCCTTACTTCATTTGTTCTTGGTCAGTTTGCTTGGGGCTCTGTCAGGAGTTCTGTGTGTGCCCATTGGAGTGCTGTTTCAAGACCTAACCATCCAGTTTTGGAGCATTACATCTTTTGAGTTTCCACCTTCCTTCTGATGCTTGTTTGTGAACTACAGTCTGAATACGGCGAGACTGGGAGTGATACCAGATAACTATATGGGGACTTCCTCATAGTGTGCACTGGGGTTTGTCTCGGTACAGCCCATTACCACACCCACTTATTTGAATTGCTGGACCATCTGTTTCCGTGCTAACTGGATTAATTGGACCTTATCCTTGGAATATTCTAGACTTCTGGGGTTTGCAACTGTTAACGTTGTTAAGCTGTAAATCTCTGTCAGTTGGTTTTGTTTGGTTATCAGCCAATGAAGAATTGGAAGTTTTGTAGAAGGGAACCTTTGAGGAGGTGATTTGTTGAACACTGTATGAGGAGATCTTGGAGTGGTAGCTGTGGACGTTCCTTCAGATTCCTTCAGTTTGTGCAGCAAGGTGGCCAGGTTGGTGGGCTAAGAGCAGTTTAATTTGAGGAGGTAACTGTTCAGTCCCGATCCTACTGGTGGGTTTGATTGTGAGTACGCTGCTGGGTGAGGGGCTTTGGCTCTATCTTACCTGGTAGCCGGTGGTTTGGGTGGATGGTCCCCATGGATTCTCCGCTAGTCCCTCTGCTCAGGTTGACCTTGATGGAGACCCATAGTACTGGCTGTGTGCTTCACGGCTGACCTCCGGTTGTGGATTTTTCGGGGCCTGTGTTAGCCTCAGAGCTGCCAGTTACCCCCGGAAAAGGACTTCTCCTAATTCTTTTTAGGAAGGCAGTGAGAGTGCCTTGCTGTTTCCTCAAGCCTGGGCAGTGAGAGTGCCTGTGGACTGTGAAGAATTTGGATTTTTGTTTCATATCTTCTTCGGTGAGAGTGACTAAGGGGTATGATGAATCCACTAAGACTTATTATCTGTCTTGCCCTGGAAGTGTGAGATCCAGGGACTTCTCTACCTGTTCTCTTTGGAAGTGAGAGATGTATTGGGGACTGGAAAGATTGTTTTCTTCCTGTCATTGTGACCTTTTAGTAACCCAAAGATTTACTGCTCTGCATAGTTTTGTGTTATCTAAACTGCCAGCTGACTTGGACTCAAAGACTGTGACTTTATATTTTATTTATTCCAGTTATTGTGGTTTTGGTTGCAAAGGGAGTTTGTTTTTGTTCATTTTTCAGTTTAGTTTTAATGTATTATATGGCCTTAGGCTCTGCTTAATTTAGTCACTAGAATGTTTTGGAAGCCTGCCCCCACAGTCATGCGCTATTCATCCTCTGCCCTCCACTCCCTCCACCCCTTTGTCTTCCCCGCACTACATTATTCCATCTACCAGCACTGTAGAGCACTAGGTATTTCATGACAGGGGAAGAGGGGTTGGGGGGTGTGAATGGCGGAGGCTAAATGAGCAGGGCTGTCACATCAGGGTTGTAAGATCCAGTAGATGCCCTGGGGCAAAACAGAACCCAGATCGTGGCCCCCCATATCTGGTCTCCATACCCAAGGCACCACCAATTTGGGTGGGCACGTGGTTCGGGTGACCCCAGAAGTTCATCCAACTCGAGTGGTGTTATGCAATGCCACATCCATTAAAAACAAGATTACAATTATTGCAGCTCTTGTAAATTTGGTGGACCTAGCTTGCATCACCGTGACCTGGCTGGATGAGAACTCTGGCCCAATATTAGAGGCCACAATTCCAGCTGGTTACTCTGTGATTTACCACTCAAGATTGGATCACAGGGTGGGGGTCACGTTCTGTTTCAAGACTGAATTGGGCCTTACGAGTGTACCAGTTGAGGAGACTGAGTCATGTTAGTGTACTGTGGTAGCAGGTGTAGGTTGTAGGATCGTTCTCATCTATGGTCCACCCGGGGATGGGAAACGGTTCCTTCAGGAAGTGGCGGACTTCATTGTCGACATAGCATTTGAGTCTCCCAGGCTAATGGTCCTGGGTGACTTTAATGTCTGGGTTGATGATGAACTCTCAAAATTTGGACAACACTTCCTCCAGCTGATGACATCTCTGGGCCTTACACAGATAGTTACTACTGCTACCCATAAACATGGTCACTCTGTTGACTTAGTTTTCCTCCTGAGGATTGAAGCCCCAGATCTAGGTGTGGAACCAGTTGGATAGTCCGATCACTACACTGTGGGGTTCAATTTTAGAGCCCCCCCTCGAAGGCCTATCCCTGAGGAGATGGTGAAGTATCACCCTTTATGAGATGTTAGCTCTGATGACCTAACAGCAGTACTTGACCTATCGCTTATTCTAGTAGTAAACAGCGAACCAGAGGACCTCATGATGGCCTATAATATGGCCATTTTGGTGTCCCTGGATGTCGTTGCTCCTGTCTGCATTCGTCCAATCTTGCTTCACCCTCAGTCCCCATGGTTTGACTGGACTTTGAGGGAGATGCGGTGACTAGGACAAAGGTTAGAGCATTACTGGCGGAGATCTGCCCTTGATGTCGACCACCTAAGACTGATGGACCATTATCAAGCCTATCAATCTGCAATCACCCATAAGAAGGCAGAGTTCCTGTCTGGGGAGATTGCAGTCACTCAGAACCAACCAGCTCAGCTTTTCTGAACTATGGACAGACTGTGCAACCCATTCTGTCTACAAGTTCTGAAAGCATTTTTGCAAATAGAGTGCGATGAACTTGCTCAGTTCTTCGCAACTAAGGTGGCTGACATCAGGACAGCTCTCCAACCAGCACACTGTATGGGCATTGCTGGTGACCAGCACTTGGCAACTAGCCTCCAGCTTTCCTTGAGTACCTTTGACCACCCGGAGTTCATGGATTTCATGAGGATTGTCCAGGGTGTGCGCCTTACGCACTGTAGTTTGAACCCAGTACCAACTTCCCTGATTTTGACTTGAATTGATTCCATTGGTCTGGTCATTGCACAGATAGTTTGGTCCTCCTTGGAAACAGGTGAGTTTCCTAGCTCCCCGAAGGAGGCAGTGGTAACATCCCTTCTGAAGAAAGTTTATTTGGACCCAAACTGCCATGTGAACTACAGACCAATCTCTAACCTTCCCTTTTTAGGGAAGGTGGTTGAGAAGGTAGTGGCCATACAGCTGGAGAGCCGTTTGACCCTCCATGACATCTGTATAAACCCCTGCAGTCCGGTTTCTGAAAGAGGCATATTACTGAGACAGCACTGGTTCAGGTGCTCAATGATCTCATGATGGCTAGAGATTGGAAGAACCATTACATCTTGGTCCTTCTTGATATCTCATCAGCATTTGACACTGTAGACCATGGGGTTCTGCTCGGTCATCTGAGGTTCATCTGTGGCCTGTCAGGTACAGTCCTCAGCTGGTTTACATCTTTCCTCACCAGAAGAACTCAGAGGTTGGTGTCCTGGATTTATTCCTCAGACTCAATCCCTCTGTCATATGGGGTTCCTCAGGGATTGGTGTTGTCCCCCATGTTGTTCACAGTGTGTATGCTGCCCCTCGGAGACATTGTAAGGAGATATGGGATGAGATTTCACTGCTATACTGATGATACCCAGCTCTACCTTTCTTTTCACCCAACCAGAATGGAGCTCTCTCAGTCTTTAACAACTGCCTAGTGGAAATCCAGGAGTGGATGTATTCGAGCTGGCTGAAGTTGAACTCAGGAAAGACTGAAATGCTGGTTGTGGACCCAGGGCATCAGATAGGGGAGTGGGGGTAGGTTCACCCCCGGGGCTCTTTCTTGGAGGTTTATCACTCCTGGCCACTGAACAAGTGCAGAACCTGGGGGTAATCTTTGATGAAGGGCTGAACCTGCATGGTAAGACAAAATATAGAAGTCTCATTGACTGAGAGACATCACCTTACCATGCATTAAGGACATATCCTGGTGTTTCAGCAACCCCATATCAAAGTCCTAATTTTTTGCCCAGTACATGATGGTCATCTAAACATTTAAAATCCAAAACAAAAAACATGTGTTGCCATGCTTGTTTTAAATTACATTGACGAGACTTAATCTCTTTTCATGGAAAAAATACAGAAAGGGTCAGATTGTTTTATGTGGTTATAGCATCAATATTTTATAAGTCAACAACATCAGTGTGAAAGAAAATGTGAAACAAGGACACATCATTTGCCATGTTGCTTGTTTCATTTTGTCCACAACTGCAAAAATAAAGAGTAAATGTCCAATACTAAGACACCCTTTTGAACTGATAGTCTCCAAAAAAAGGGGAAATATTTATGTTTTATACAGAAAATCATTTCAAATCTATTTCATTTTCATAAAACATTTTTGATAGATGTAGAATACAATTATGAATATAGAAACACAAAGAAATATATGGGTTGCCATGCTTATTTTGGTTATAACCAGGGCCACTGGAAAATTGCTACAAAAGTTACCCAGAATTGCAGAGATTTTTTAAAAAAATTGCAGGGAAATTGTGGGAGTTCTAATACAGACCCAGGGTGCTTCACAATATTTTTTTACTGTTTTCTGCAGCATATATTAATAAACTGCTAAATGAATACACTGCCACTTTAATATGTTTAAAGCTTGAAGAAAAGCTTATGTGCCTAAAATGAATGCTGAATGGATAAGATGTGTTGCCTTTATTCCAAAATTTAAAAATCTCTGCCTCATACACTGCTAACTAGATTGTATTTATTGAGCCACAGCAAATCAATATTAAATAAATCCAGAATAAGGAAATGCTGTCTGTTTCTGCATGTACTGTAGAATAATAAAGCCAGATCAACAGCTATTTACAGTGCTCTGTCAACTATGTACCCACTTGGTGCAAGAAAAAAATAAGCAGATAGAGTGGCAAATAATTCAGTTTCAGTAAAATGTTGTTAAAGTGCTTAATGTTCATAATTTGTACTGTAGATAATGTATGCACTGTGGCCATTGTTTGATATATCCAGATGAGATTATATCCTTTTATTGCTCCAGTACAATTCAGTTGCATGGACCAACCACTTGTGCCAGTGCCAGGCGCACTTTTGAATATTGGGTCCATAATGTATCTGTATCTATAGCTATATTATATGAAAATCACACACAATGTTGTTTCATGTACTAGGTCCTATTGTGAAGGATTTGGCTTTCTGCATGTATTGGCAAAACCCTGTGAAAAATGTTAGGTGTTAAGTAAATATACTGGGCTCAATTTTCAAAGGTGTGCAAATGATGTACAGTGCGTGGAACAAAAAGAAATGATGCAAGGGGCATCTTGCAACATAATGTGCATCATTTCTGATTTTGATAAGGAGGTAGTGCTAGAAGGAGTGGCTGCCTGCACCAGTCAGGCTTGTGCCATGCCTGTGGCAGGTGCATGGCAGTGCCATGGTGGACTGGGGCTTGCTACTCCACATGGCTCCAGCATCCCTTTTTTCTGGATTCTCAAAAGCCAACCCCCCCCCAACACACACACACACACACACACACACACACACACACACACACACACACACACACACACAGTTAGACCAGCCAGAGCTTCCAGTCCCCCTGGTCTAACTTGTGGGATTCTGTGGACCATTTTTACAGGGCTTGCACTAAATATTTGGCATTAGCTGCCATAAAGTGTGGAAAGTGCCACAACTGCACTCAATGTACTAAAATTAGGTGCAGGTGCATCAAAAGAGTTTGGCATAGCTGCACCAAACAATAGGTTTGATGCAGGGCTTGACGCAAGCCCTGCACCCCCCTTTGAAAATTGAGCCCCACATCTCTGGAAGGATATAGCATGGAAGCAGTCCAGTGGAGGGCAACTAAAATAGTGAGGGATCCACATCAAAAGCACTGAAGAGAGACTAAATGAGGAGAGGCTAAATGAACTCAATATGTACACCCTGGAAGATAGGAGGGAGAGGGGGGCTATGATAGAGACCTTTATATACCTCACTATGTGTTGAAAGCTAGTGGGTAGCAGGTGGGCTAAAAAGCAAGTTTGTATAATGTGGTCTAAATTTGATGAAAAAAGGGGGAAGGGTGCTTTCTTTAACAACTTTTTGGTTTTGCATTTCTTTGGGTATAAGAACAGTGGTGAATGATGTGAGGAGAACGAGGTAGTATGAAACTGCAGAACAGCTGCATTGACTAAGAACTCTGAGGGAAATGATGGAAGTAGTGTTGGCTGCTTGTCCAGCTGGGAAATTGGGAGGGCGGGTGCAATGTTTACCTGATGACAAACTAGACAGGTGTATCAGTCAGTCATGACATAGTTACTGTATGTATCAGTTTAACATTTTACATTTATACATACAGTTGCTCTGATAAACAGATGTATCGCACTGTGTTTATTCTCATCCCTGTTTCATAAACATGTATATACTGCACATATAAGGGATACGTGGGGGGTGAGCTGGGTGATGCCTTATTTAGCCATACAAGTGCTGTTTGATTGTGGGTAACCTCACAAGTTGTGTCAGGGTCTGTTTTTATGTTTGCTATGCATGTGTGTGCACAGCGAACATTTTGTTTTGATACTTAGCTGTTGAGAAGTGTGACACTGTCTGTCAAATGCAGAGCAGTGCTTTAGTGGCATGACAGTGCAACACCAATCATCAGCCAGACTAACTGTGTCAGAGTTTTGGCTTGCTGGGCAGAGACTTCGTGGACTTCAAAAGGAAAAGCCAACCAAATCATGGGCTAGCTTTTGCCTTTAATCTACGCTGCCCAGCAACCAAAGCTGATCAGTCATGATCAGGATGGAACGCCTGGAATGTCAAATATGCAGGGGCTTATGCCAGCTGTGACAGAAAACCATCCATCAATGTCTCTTACTGGCACCCCTGTAACTGTCCCCCAATCCTGACCCTCCCTCTCAGCTCCCCCCCCACAAACATAACATTAACACTAGGGTGCCTAATCCCCCAGTACCACCTCATAAGTGAAACCCCCAGTCCCACTACCATGCCACTCCCAATGAGTGGACACATCTCTAAATGCTGCTTAAGTGACAGAAGGCTTGTGTATAGCTGTCCATCAATGTCTGTTGTTCCTGACCCTGTTACTGTCCCTCCACCTGACCCTACCTCTCAGCTACCACCACCCCACCCCAAACAACACTAACACTGGAGGTGCCCAATCCCCTAGTGTTGCTGTCACTCTCTGTTGTTGACTCCACCCCTCAATCATTTCATGGGTGGGGTAGGGGTGTTGGGGTTGGAAACCCTAACATCACATTTCCCTACTTCTGTAACTTTATCCTGAACCCTAACTGATGCATTAACACAGTTTTTTCAAAGAATTTCTTTACTTTTTGAGATAGTCCAATTCTACTCTTATTTGCCTTTAGCAGTGCAGGGCCCTGAGCTCCCATCCATAGTTTTTGGGATCGAATAACTGTACCATTATTTGCCTGTGGCATATGTTGCATGCCCATCCCTTCATAGATGTGTATATGTATATGTATATTGATGTGGAAGCGCAGTGCCCTCTGGGCCCTGAACTTCCATTTGTAGGACAACAGCAACCAAATTATCAGTGTAGCCTTCTTTTTACCCCATGTCATCTACCCGATACTGAAAATTTTCAGATCCCAGCCAAAACATGATTCCACACCACTGTAACATCATTCCACTCCATAGGTGTGAAAAGACAGTTTGGGTAGGGTTTGAAAAATAGCAGCTGTCACTTTCATGAGGTGATGTAAAAAAAAGGCTGTGTTGGAAAATTGGGGTCAAAGTATTTAAAATTTCAAAGGTTACAGTGCGATCAAGCATAGCAAAATTTCAATGGTTGCTCATAACTTTGTCATGTATACATATTTTGACCCCAAATTTTTAATACACCCTTTTTATGACCCCACCTCATGAACAAGATCAGTGAAAATGTTCAAATCCCACTTGAAATGTGGATTTCGTCAAGCGACTGCAAAATCACCTTATAGGTGGGATTTGTCTAATTCCACTACTGTTCATGAGGTGGCATCCCAAAAAGGCCATGTTGAGAATTTAGACTCAAAATATGCAAAAAAGGTGAAGTTATGCATCAAAGCTGAAAACCCAGTTGAAATACTTTGCACCGCATTTACCTTAGTTTCTCATATTGCAGTCAGTGGTTCCAGCAGCAAGACATGTCTTCAATCAGACAGTGGATCTTCACCAAGTAAACTGTTCAGTTGAGTGAGAGTGTGTGCAGGGTGTGGGGTGGATGAAGGGTGGTGGGTGCTAAGTGGGATGTTGGGGCTGGGGTCGTGTGATCGGCAAAGGACAATTTTCTTTTTTAAAGGTACAAAAAGATACTGAGGGACCATTTTCTTTATTTCAGATGGGAATTGGGATTGGGAGAGTGCTATTAGACACCTGGGAAACTTTTGTAAATATGGAAACAGTAATTGAAGGGGTGGGGGTGCCACTAGACACCAGGGAAATATTAACAATACAGGCAAGGTGGCCAGGGAACAGAGATTGTTGGATGTCTTTCAGGACGTGTTCCTAACTCAGCAGATAGGGGAATCGACCAGGGAGATACGGGTACTGGATGTGGTCCTGGCAGACAGTGACCAGATTGGGGGCCTGGAGGCAAGGGACCTGTTGGCGGCGAGCGACCATGCCACAGTCTGGTTCTGCCTGGACCTAGGAAGGGTAGAAGGCTGCACAAAGATGGAGGTGACTGACTTCAGGGGGGTGGATTTTAAGGAAATAGGAAGGATTCTTAAGGAGCATTTGGATGTGATTGGGCCAGACATGAATGCTGACAGTAGGTGGGAAATCATCAGGAGAGGGGTGCAGGATGCTACCAGCAGCTGTGCAAGAGTAAGACGAAAATGCTGTAGAGCCAGAAAACCCTGCTGTTGGACCAGGGAGGTCCAGGAGGTGGTGAGGGGAAAGAAGGCAGCCTATATGCAATTCAAGTGCTCAAGGAGTGAAAGGGATCGAGGCGAGTATGAGCTGATGGCTAGAAGGGCCACTAGGGTGGTGAGGGTGGCTAAGGCAAAAAAAGAAGCAGAACTTGGCCAGGGAAATTAGTGGAGGGAACAAGGGGTTCTTCAGATACACTGGGGAAAAATGAAGGGTGAAGGGGCAGATTGGCAGGATTAAAACAGGGGAGAGATGGGCACAAGACCCGGGGGAGCAGGCTGAGGTACTAAATGAGTACTTCACCTCAGTTTTCACCAAGGAAAATGGGGGGGCTGCATCATACATGGGAGGAGACAGTGATACTGAGGAAGGGGGACCCTTACCGATCGGCGGGTCTGGAGAGAGGGGAAGACATCACTGGCAGGAAGGGGGAAGCCTAAGCAGGGGGATGAGGTAGTGGAGGTAGAAATCACAGCAGAGAAACTGAAGGAAGCCCTCAGGTCCTTTAAGACGGAGAACGCACCGGGGCCAGATAAATTACATCCCAGAGTGCTGAAGGAACTGGTGGATGTCCTGGCAAAACCCCTGGCAGAGATTTTCACCATCTCTCTGAGGGCAGGGTGGGTGCCCCGGGACTGGAAGGTGGTGCATATAGTGCCTATCCACAAGGGGGGATCAAGGGAGGTGGCAGGGAACTACAGGCCCATCAGCCTGACATCGGTAGTGGGCAAGGTGATGGAGGGCATTGTCAAGGAGAGGCCGGGGGGACCTGGAAAAGTCAGGGTGCCTGGACGATAGACAGCATGGATTTGTCCTGGGGAAATCGTGTCAGACAAACCTTTTGGAGTTCTATGACTGGGTGACGAGTGCTTTGGATGTGGATAGATCAGTGGATGTCCTCTTTCTAGACTTCAGCAAGGCATTTGACTCTGTTCCTCATGGGGGCCTGTTGGATAAGCTGGGAGAAATGGGGGTGGGGAACCAGATGATCAGATGGATAGGCAATTGGCTCCAGGACCAGACCCAGAGGGTCGTAGTTGGCGGGATAGTCTCATCCCCAAGGATGGTCATTAGTGGGGTCCCACAGGGATCGGTCCTTGGGCCCCTCCTGTTCAACACCTACATCTCTGACATATGGACAGGTATCAGGAGTGAGATGAGTCTCTTTGCAGATGACTCAAAACTGGGGGTAGTGGTGGATGGGGAGGAGGGGAGGGTGGCCCTACAGGAGAACCTGAAGGCTCTGGAAAGATGGTCTAGAAAGTGGAAGCTGAGGTTCAATTCAGGGAAATGCAAGGTACTGCACCTGGGGGCCAGAAACCTGGGACAAGTGTACACCCTGGGGAGGATACTCCCTCTGTATAACTGCTTGGTGTAGCTGCACCTCGAGTACTGCATGCAGTTTTGGAGGCCACACTTAAAGAGGGACTTTGAACTCCTGGAGACTGTCCAGAGGAGGGCAACCAAAATGATTTGGGGCTTGGGGGACAGGACCTATGGGGAGAGTCTCGAAGAGCTAAATATGTACCCATTGGAAGAGAGAAGGGACCTGGTGGACATGATAGAGGTCTTCAGGTACATGAAGGGGTTAAATAGGAGAGGAGCAGTCAGGGGTGCTTCGTAGGAAGGGGGGGCAACTAGAGGTCATAGGTGGAAGCTGGGGGGGGAGATTCAAGGGAGAAAGGAGGAGGTGCTACTTCACTGAAAGGGTGGTGGAACCAAGGAATGTGCTGCCCAGTGGGCTGGTGGAGGCAGAGATAGTGGAGGGGTTCAAGAGGGGGTGGAACAGGTAGAGGGGAAGGGTTCTGGAAGCAAAATCCAGTGCAGTGAGAATATCCGGAACTGGGAAGGGAGAAGCCAGAGAGGGTGAGGGGGACAGCAAGGTCAGCTCCAAGGGTGGGGGCTGACCAAATCAGCAGACATGAAAGACCATTAGGCCTATTCTGCTGGCATTTTAGTATGTTAATATGTTAGTAAGGCAATCAAAGGGTGGGGTGGTCCCACTAGACACCAGGGAAACAGTGGCAAAATACAGGATGGTGAGCGAAGGAGTGGGGGGTGCCACTAGACACCAAGGAAATATAAAATAATAACATGACGGTGATCGAAGGGTGGAGGTGCCACTAGACACTGGGAAATAATTAAACTGTTACAGGGATAGTGATGGGAGGGGTGGGGGGTGCCACTAGACCTCGGGGGGGGAATTATTACTGAGATGGTGATCAGACAGTGGGGAGTTCCACTAGACATAAAGGAAATATTTAATAATTACAGGGATGGTGATCGGTGGGTGGGGGTGCCACTAGATACCAGGGCATGATTTAATAACTATGGGAAAGGTATTCCATGCTCAGAACCAAAAGTGCTTACTGAGCATGCTCAAAACCCAAAATTTAAAAACGTGATAACTATGGAATGGATGAATATTTTTTTACCAAAACAGCAAAATACACACCTATTAGCCAGCCCCTTTCTATTGTAAAAATTTCAGACCGTAAATCCAAACCATCTGGGTGTTAGGCCAATTCAAAAGAACAAAAAAAAATTTGAAGTTTTCATTGATATGAACATTTTCATATGAACGTCCACACAAGAAAAGTGTTAGCAAGTCATGAACAGAAGGATTTAAAATGTAAAAAAAAAAAACATTTCAGAGTAATTTATTAAACACTGAAGTGCAGATTAAGCCTAACGGAGTCCTGAAAAGAAAGACAGATGTGTTGTTCTCCCTCCAGGATGTCATTTTTGTGGGTTTTGAAATTTTCTTTTTTGGGAAAAAATTGAAATAGAAACAGAGAAATTGTCAGCAGATAAGGACCACTAGGCCCATAAGCCTTGTTCTTGATTTCAGCTTCTGACCCTCCCTTTGCTTTACCTTTATGGTTTCCCTATGTCTGTCCCATGCATGTTTAAATCCAGCCACAGTTCTTGCTCCCATCATCTCCTGTGTCAGATCATTCCATGCATCCACCACCCTCTCTGTGCAGAAGAACTTCTTCACATTCCCTCTTAACCTGCCACCTTCCAATTTATGTTATGCCCCCTCATTCTTGTACTACTCCTGTATTGGAAGATGTCTCCCCCCTGCACCTTGTTTATGCCCTTGAGGTACTTGAATGTTTCTAGCATGTTCCCTCTCTCCTGCCTCTCCTCCAGCGAGTACATATTGAGGTCTCCTAATCTCTTCTCGTATGTTTTGTGGTGCAAGCCCTGTACCATCTTAGTTGCTCTTCTCTGGACTGTCTCCAGCCTATTAATGTCCTTTTGAAAGTGCAGCCTCCAGAACTGTACACAGTATTCCATATGAAGCCTGACCAGGGTTTTATAGAAAGGCATCACTACCTCCCGTCTTCTGCAGGTGATACTCCTGCCTATGTACCCCAGCATGCCACTGGCCTTTCCTGCTGCCCCTGTACTCTGCTTTGACATTTTCAGGTCATCTGAAATAATAACCTCCAGGTCTCTTTCTGCCATGCTGACAGTCAGCAACTCCCCCCCCCATCCTGTAGCTCTCTCCAGGGTTTCTCTGCCCCAGGTGCATAATGTTGCACTTCTTTGGAGTAAACCTCAGATGCCACTCCTCAGAACATTTCTCAAGCTTCTCCAGGTCTTTCCTCATTTTCTCCACCCCTTCTGGATTATCCACTCTGTTACAGATCTTGGTGTCATCTGCAAACAGGCAAACCTTTCCTTCCAGCCCCTCTGCAATGTCATTAATGACATTTAACAGAACTGGCCCAAGGACCGAACCTTGAGGTACCCCGCTGGTCACCCCCCCTCCCCAGATTGTACCCCATTTACCAACACCCTCTGCCTGCTGTCCATTAGCCAGTTCCTACCCCAGTTTACTACCTTGTCTCCCATGCCCAGACTACCTATCTTGTTAACCAGCCTGTTATGTGGGATGGTGTTGAAGGCTTTGCTGAAACTGAGATAGGAGACATCCACCACTTCCTCTAATTTATTTCCTTCATCACCCAGTCAGAGAAATCTATCAGATTTGTCTGACGTGATCCAACCCACTGTGAAACCATGCTACTTAGGGTCCTTGTCACAGATGGCTTCCAGATGTCCCACTATCCTTTCCTTACGTAATGTCTCCCTGATCTTCTCCACTACTGAGGGGAGGCTGACCGACCTATAGTTCCTCCTCACCTCCTTCCTCCAATCCTTTAGCACCACTGCAGTATTGAGTGACTTGGTGAACAAGGCTGCCAGAGGTTCTGATAGCTCTCTTCACAGTTTCCTTAAAATCCTCAGGTGTATGCCATCTGGCCCCATTGCTTTGTCCACCTTCAATTTAGTGAGCTCATGCAGGACTCGCTCTCCTTTGAATGGACTGCTGTCCACCTCACCCCATCCCCTTGGCATCTGTTGCTCAGCTGTGGTCCCTGTCCCTCACCCTTTTCCATGAATACTGCACAGACATATTTATTCAGTATTTCTGCCTTTTCCATGTCTCCCTCCTTACAATCCCCTTCCTCCTTTTTGAGCCTAACAATCCCTCCCCCCGGTTTTCCTTCTTTATCTGATGTACCTGTAGACATTCTTGCCCCCCATCTTTACTGCCTGCCTCAGTTCACTCCTTTGCTCTCCATACCACCCTCCCTGCTTCTCTTAGACACTCTAGGTACACCTCCCTGTCCTCTTCCCTTTGTGTTTCCTTATATTTCCTGAACCCTGCCCTTTTAACCCTTACTTTGTCTGCCACCTCTTTCAAGAACCATAGTGGCTTTCTCCTTTTCATGCCTTTTGATACCAGTCTCATGCACTGGTTTGTCACTTTCACTATGGCTCCTTTTAGGAGCTCCCACTGCTCTTCCACCCATCCCCCTTTTCTCCAGAGCTTTTTTGATAAACCTCCCCATTTCAGCAAAGTCTGCCTTTTTAAAATCCGAAACCTTTTACCTAATCTGACTTGACTGAGTCCCAGTCCCCATGCTGAGCCACACAATGTGGTGATCTCTGGATTCCAGTTGCCCTTCTACCCAAACATCTGTTATTCTAGCCTAGCTTGAACTAGAAAAAATGGAAAACAAGATGGTGGCATATGAAAAAGGATTTTTCCCTCATGAAAAATGATTAATTTCTCACTTCTTACAGCTATCTTGAAGTGCTTACTGAGTATGCTCAGAACCAGAATTTCAAAATTAAATAACTTTGGAATGGATTACTGTTTTTTCACCAAACTAGCAAAAGGCACATCAGCATGCCAGACCATTTCTTCCCTGAAAATCTTATTCCAAAATTCCAAACAGTCTGGGTGCTAGGCAATTAAAGAAAAACAAAGCAAATGAATCCCCAGCAAAACACCCCTGAAAAAATAACTTTTTTTCACTATCTGGAACTCAGAAGCCACACGTATAATCAAAATGAAAGTTGGCACATCCAGAGATCTTTCCCACAAGACTGTGCATGCAAAATGTCATGTAAACCTGTTGAATGGCTGTGACATTATTAAAGGGAGGCAGTACAGCACAATGTTTTAAGGCTCTGAGCTGCAAATCTGGAGACCTGGGTTTGAATCCCACAGCCCCCAGTTGCATATACTGTGTGACTCTGAGGAAGTCACTTAACTTCCATGTGCTCCCAGGTTGCACCTGTAAAAAAGCTTTCAGCTTAGTGTGTCTCACCTGGTTAAACAATTGGAAAAAAAAAGTCAGAAACTGGGGTTTAACATTAAACACCATACTCAACCCTAACAATAGGGGTGCAATTGTGCCCTTCTAAAGTATATAGACTGTATATATATATATATATATATATATATATATATATATATATATATATATATATATATATATATATATATATTGTGTGTGTGTGTATATATATATATATATATATATATATATATATATACAGTGGCATCCACCTGGATGAAATGCACTTTTAACACACTCTGCAGTATACAACAGAACCTACTGAATAAAGCAATGTAATTCCAATGGCAACTAGTCCGCTTTGTCATGCAGGAAACTGTGGCATTCACTTCATCTTGGCAGTGTCAAATTTTGCATTATTCAGTAGGTCTTCTGCAGCATTCTGCAGGTGCTGAAAAAATGCTACAGGTGCATTTCATCCTGGGGATGCCACTATATATATATATATATATATATATATATATAAATTACAGTAGGGGTGGAAGTAACCCATAGTTAGAGTTTGGGTGGGGTGTTTAATGTTAAACCCCAGATATTGCATCATAATAACATTTCTTCTGTTCAATGAATTGCATGAAATTTTACAGTACAATCTGAGGGGTGGGGGTGGGGACCAAGATCCAGATAGTGCAAAAGTTAAAAACAATCTGGGTTTTGGGATCTTACCTACTTTTAATACTGTTTGAAATTGTGTTCTAAAATGTTCAGGGTAGAAGGGGCTTGACCTAGAGAAAGGCCATTGGTTTGGTGGAAAAATAGTAATCAGTTTCTGAGTTATAAGGATTTGAAATTATAGTTCTAATCATGCTTAGTAGTGTCTTTCATTTATATGTCTGATACAAATGAATAATTTCTGGCTCACAAAAGAAGAATCTTCTTTCATGAGACAAAACAGTTCTTGAGAAAATATCTTCTTACAATCTTCTTTGTATGGACGCCATCTTGTTTTTTATTTAAAAAAAATTGAAACCCCATATAAATGATATCCTAGAGAAAAACAAACACCAGAATCCAGCTAAACAGCACCCATTTTGTTCAGTCCTGGAGTTTATATTTTGGAAAAAGGCCCAGAAATATTGTTTTGGGATATCTTTCAAATCCTAGGTGGAAGGCTTAGCGAGGGCTGAGCAAGAGCTCATATGAAAGAATTATTGTTCTTTCATGAGAACAGTGGGATTTTCTTAAATTGTGACACCACAGTGGGAGTCCTGCTGCTGATGGCTTCAGCTGGGACAGTGAGCTAGTAGACTTAACAAGGGCTCATAAAAAAAAAAAAACAATATAAAAGAACTATAGTTCTTTCGTACTGTTCTTTCATGAGAATAGTGGGGCTATCTTGAATTTTAAAGCCACAGTTGGATGCATGCAGTTGGCTTTAGTTGGAGCAGTGAATCAATGATCCCCTGATTTCTGACCCTCTCTCTCTCTCTCTCTCTGTCTGTCTGTCTATCTAGATGGGAAGTACATTAGAATTCTATGATGCACACCTTGAAGGGGCTTATTACACTTATAAAATGGCTCTGGGTCCTGTAGTTTTTTTGGTAGGAGGAAAATGAGATTAAGCACCTGAACATGCATTTATAGAGATACAATGCACTGTCAGGTAACTCTTCTCAGCCAATGAAATTCCTAAATTTCATCTTATCTTTTTATAAATGTATTATATTTTTATAAATGTATGTTTTGCATTTTCAGGGTAATTGATTTTCTTTAATTGTTTGATTTTCACAAGAAAATGTCCATAGAAATGTGTGAGTTAGTTTTTCCTGGCACTCATTTTTGATCATGATGTAACTAATGAATGCTTAAAAAATGTGCTGCAAATATCATTGGAGCCCTTCTAAAATGCATAAATGCTTTGAAAAATGAGTTCAACCACAGTGAGCTAAACATTTCTCTTACACCATAGCTATATTATGATTAACATCGTCTTATGCCTGGTAATGCATCCAAAGTCTCTCCTCAGATTTGCCTTATCATATACATTACACATCACCATGTCATGGTCAAGACCACTGGTTTTCCTTTTTTCCATGATAAACTCAGCTACAGAGTCAAGCCATACAAAGGTGAGGGGTCTGGACTTCAGGAGGGCTGACTTTGGCAAGATGGGAGAGTGCCTTAGAAAATCACTAGTAAACAGGCTAGAAGGAGGGGTGGAGCAACAATGGGGAAGCATGAAAACTGCCATCACAGAGGCAACAAACCTTTGTGTGAAGCAAATAAACAAATCAAAATGAAAGAAAAAGCCACTATGGTTCTCAAAAGAGGTGGCAATGAAGGTTAGGGAGAAAAAGATAGCATTTAGGAAGTATAAGAAAACACAGAAGAAGCAGGACAGAGAACTGTACCAGTTAAGGCAGAAGGAAGCAGGGAGGGTAGTCAGAATAGCAAAGGCCCAAACTGAGGAAAAGATTGCCAACTCGGTTAAGAAGGGGGATAAAACCTTTTATATGTATAACAGGGAGCGTAGAAAGACAAAGGAAGGGATAGTGAGACTGAATAGAATGGACGGTGTGTAGGCAGAGAGGGACAGTGAAAAAGCAGGGATACTGAATGAATACTTCTGCTTAGTATTCACAAAAGAGGAGGAGAAGGGTGAGGAGTCTAATCCAATAACAGAAGCACTCTGGATAGGGGTGTCGATCCCAGTCCTTTCACAGAAGAAAGGGTTCTGAAAGAACTCCAAAAACTGAAGGTGGATAAAGCAATGGGGCCTGATGGAATTCACCCCAGAATTCAAAAAGAATTAAGGAGCGAACTAGGGACACCACTGACTACCCTTTTTAACAAATCATGGGAAGATGGTGTGGTACCTGAGCACTGGAGGAAACAGACATGTGTCCCACAAAGAGTGGGAGCAAGACAGAGGCAGGAAACTACAGACCTGTCAGTTTGACCTCTGTGGTGGAAAGTGATGGAATCACTTCTGAAAACAGCATCTGTTGAGAACCTAGGAGGTTGGGGTGGGGCCACAGGACCCAAGGCAGCATGGGTTCACAGTGGGAAGGTCATGTCAGATGAATCTAGTTGATTTCTTTGATGGGGTGACCAAGTAGTAGACCAGGGAGGGGCTGTGGACATAGCCTACCTAGACTTTAGCAAGGCATTTGACACAGTACCACACAAAAGATTAATAGTCACATTAACCAGCCTGGGAGTGGGTCCCAGAGTGGTAACCTGGGTAAAACATTGGCTGGACAACAGGACACAGAAGGTAATTTTAAATGGAGTCCACTCTGATGAAAGAGGGGTTACTTGTGGGGTACCGCAGGGTTCAGTACTGGGTCCAGTCCTTTTTAATGTCTTTGTAAGTGATGTTGCAGAGGGACTGCAAGGAAAAGTATGCCTCTTTGCAGATGACTCAAAGATCTGCAACAGGGTTGATACAAAAGGAGGTGTGGAAAGGATGAGAAGGGACTTGGCAAGGTTGGAGGAATGGTCAGAAGTATGGCAGCTTGGATTCAATGGAAAGAAGTGCAAAATAATGCACCTGGGAAACAAAAACCCAGGGGAAGATTACACAATTGGGGGGTAGTAACAACAACAAAAATGGAAAGGGACCTGAAGGTAATCATATCAGATGACCTTAAGGTTAGCAAGCAATGTGAGAAGGCAGTAGGGAGGGCTGAGGGGATACTGGGATGTATAGGGAGAGGTATCACCAGCAGAAAACAGGAAGTTGTTATCCTTCTGTACAGACAGTTGGTGAGACCCTCATCTGAGTACTGCATCCAGTTCTGGAAACCCCATCTCCACAAGGACATAGACAGGATGGAGGCAGTCCAGAGCAGGACAACTAAAATGGTGCAGGGTCTGCAAGAGAAACCATATGAGGAGAGACTAAAGGAGCTTAACATGTATACCCTTAAGGAAAGAAGGGAGGGGGGGACACAAGATATAAACTTTTAAGTACCTCAGTTGAATCAACAAAGTCCAAGAGGGTAGCATCTTTCAGAAAAAGAAATGTGCAAGAACAATGGGGCACAATCTGAAGATAGAAGAGGGACAGTTCAGGGGCAATGTGAGGAAGTATTTTTTCACAGAGAGGGTTTTGGATGCATGGAACAGCCTTCCTGAGGAGGTTGTTGATTCTAAAACTGTGGGAGATTTCAAGAACGCATGGGACAGACATAAGGCAACTTTTGTGGGGTAGGAAGAAATAGGCTGTTGGTTAAAAAGGATCTGCAGCTTATCCTGTAGGTAGGGAAATGAGCAGACTAGGTGGGCCAAGCAGTCTTTATCTGCTGTCAAAGTCTATATTTCTATGTTTCTATTTACTGAAAAAAATAAACAAACAACATTCTTGAATCTGGATTGCCTGCACAGTGTTAGTAACAAATAATTTCACAGATTTGCCAGTTTACACCAGATCAGTGACTCTCTAGAGCCTGTATTTTTCTTAAAATTCTATCCTATATGAGGGCTGGGTGAAATTAGCAATATCCAGTTTCACAGAATTTTCACAAAACTCCACAAATTTTGCAATATTTAATGAAATTTTGCAGAATTTTCCAAAATACTTTAATTGGTTAATTTGGCATGCATATTGTTTGGAAGAGGCCCTGAAAGGATGCAACATTTCATGACATTTTGATGGGGATATTTTAGGGGCTGAATGTTTAGTATTCATGTGAACATTCCCAAAAATGTTTCTATGCTTACAACTTACCCACCCTTGGAGCAAGATAACTGAACATTTATGTGTATAATTTCTTCGAAGAGTCTTTAAAACTGCAAAATAGAGGGTCAGTTGCTTACATAACGTGTAAGTTACAAGAGTTCTAAATTTCACATTTTATTTTGTTAAATTGTGTGAGCATTTTCAAAATACTTGGATGTTCATGATTCCACTGCTATTGCAGGTGTGCACTTAATATTTGGCATGTATATCAAAGTAAATATGTCCTGAAATCTAATTAAAATTCAACATAAATTAGAAAGCTAACCACAGAGCGAAGTTCATGTAAATAATCTCTTTTTTTTTTTCCATTTACCGTGCAATCTCCTGTCATTATTTTTGGTCTGAAATCTAATTAAGCTGGATAAATCTGTTTTAGTAGGTTAAAATGTATTTTAGGTACCTTAGAAATTACTAATTCACAAAATATGCTAACAAATTCATGGATGCACCAAAGGTATTGTAGAATTCAACTTCTGGAAATCAACTTTCACAAAACACTTATCACCACTGAGTCACCTTACCTTTACTAGCATCGTGGCTCTACAATGCCCCTACAACACTCTTTTGACACTTATGCCCAGTATCATGTTCCATCATGACTAAAATTATCCAGACACATTTGTCACAATGACCTAAGTGGCATCTAGTTGTAAGGCTTGGCATAACTTAGTGACACTTTTTTCAATTGTGAAAGTATTCATTGTTATTTACAGGGTTGTTAAAGAATCAGTAGGTGGCATTGTACAGAAACAATGATGCATGTGCATATGCTTCCACAAGTCATTAAGCCACTGAGCTCTAGTGGTTAGCTGGTATATTGCAGGAAGGCAGGTCAGTGCATAGTGATGTCCATGACTATTTTTCATGGTTCATCACTCATGATAATAACATGACACTTGCCACCACTATACCTTTACTTTGTAGTCTCCTACACATGATACCTTATTGCCTCTTCACCTAGCATTTCCCTTTCCTTGCAATGGCAACTGAAGTGTTTGACTGTGCAAAATGTACGGACGTGGCTTTGACAAAAGTATTGCAACATTCCACAATTTCACAAAAGTGCAAGAAATTCCACTTTCATTACTGATGTTATTTTGCAACCTTGGGCTGCTTATAATTTAGCCAGCCTTTGAGCAGGAGATAGGGGAGTTGGCACACACACTACCTTTAGATTTCCATACTGTTTCTTCTCCCAGATGGCAGCTCACAGGGATATACCCTAATCAGGCTCAACCTAGTCATCTTTCAGTTGACTACTGTGCTTTATCCCACATTTCCCCCCCTCTCTTCTAGTGGGTTGGTACCTCAATCATCCTCTCACAGTCACAGCCCCGCCTGCGAAGAAGCAAGCTATCTGGCCCAGCTGCTGGGGCCACTGTTTTGATGGAATCTGCCACCAATCCTCCCTGACTGAGATGCACTGCTGAGCGGCAACTGTCTCAGCCATGGCCTGCTTCCCACCATGATTTTCTATTCTCGCTTATGATTCCAGGCTGTCATAGAAACACAGAAGCATAGACTGTGATGGCAAATAAGGACAGCTTGGCCAACCTAATCTGTTCATTTCCATACCTATTGGATAAGCTGCAGATTCTAGTTAACCAACAACCTACTTCCTCCTAACCCCCAGTGTAATTGCCTTATGTCTGTCCCATACATTCTTGAATTCCCCCACTGTTTTTGATCCCATGACCTCTTCAGAAAGACCATTCCATTGATCCGTCACCCTCTCCATGAAAAAACACTTCCTCATGTTACCAATGAGCTGTCCCCTCTCTATCTTCAAATTGTACCCCCTTGTTCTGGCACATCTCTTTTTCTGAAAGATGCTACCCTCTTGGACTTTGTTGATTCCCTTCAGGTACTTTAAAGTTTCTATCATGTCCCCCTTCTCCCTCCTTTCCTCAAGGGTATACATATTAAGCTCTTTTAATCTCTTTTCATATGGCTTCTGGTGCAGACCCCGCACCATTTGAGTTGCCTTCCTCTGGACTGCCTCCAACCTGTCTATGTCCTTGCAGAGATGGGATTTGCAGAACTGCATGCAGTACTCTGGATGGGGTCTCGCCAACTGTCTGTATAGAGAGAGAAAAACTTTGTGTTTTCTACTGGTGATGCCTCTCCCTATACATCCCTGTATTGCCGCAGCCCTCCTTACTGCCTTCTCGCATTGCTTGCCTACCTTAAGGTCATCTGATATGTCTACCTCCAGGTCAATTTCCATTTTTATTGTTGTTAGTATCTCCACACTCACCATTGTGTACTCATTCCCTGGGTTTCTGAGGTGCATTGCTTTGTACTCCTTTGCATTGAATCTAACCTGCCATACTTTTAACCATTCCTCCAACCTTGCCAAGTCCCTTCTCATCCTTTCCACCTCCCCTTATGTATCAACCCTGTTGCAGATCTTTGTGTTTTCTGCAAAGAGGCATACTTTTCCTTCCAGCACCTCTGCAATGTCACCTATAAAGACATTAAAGAGGACCGGTCCTAGTACTGAACCCAGCGGTACTGCACTAGTAACCCTCCTTTCTTCAGAGTGTACTCTGTTTACTATTACCCTCTGCCTTCTGTTGTCCAGCCAGTTTGTTACCCAGGCTACCTCCCTGTGACTCACTCTCAGGCTGGCTAACGTGTTTATTAATCTTTTTTGTGGGACTGTGTCAAATGCCTTGTTAAAGTCTAGGTAGGCCATATCCATAGCCACTCCCAGGTCTACTTCTTTGGTCACCCAGTCAAAGAAATCAATTAGATTTGTCTGACATGACCTTCCAGCTGGGAATCCATGCTGCCTTGGGTCCTGTGCCCTGTTGGCCTCTAGGTACTCAACAATTCTTTCTTTCAGAAGTGATTCCATAATGTTCCCTACCACTGAGGTCAAACTAACAGGTTTATAGTTTCCTGCCTCTGTCTTGCTCCCACTTTTGTTAAGGAGAATCACATCTGCCCTCCTCCAGTCCTCAGGTACCATACCATCCTCCCATGATTTGTTAAAAAGGGTAGTCAGTGTTGTCATTAGGTCTCCCTTTAGTTCTGTTAGAATTCTGGGGAGAATCCCATCAGGTCCCATTGCTTTTTCCTCTTTGATTTTTACGAGTTCTTTCAGGACCTTTTCTTCTGTGAATGGGCTTGGGTTGACCCTCCTGTCCAGAGTGCTTCTATTGTTTGGTTTAGCTACCTCCCCCTCTTCTTCTTTTGTGAATACTGAGCAAAAGTATTCATTCAGTATCTCTGCCTTTTCACTGTTACACTCTGCCCACCTCTGCTCCCTTTTATTATGCCTCACTATCCTTCCCCTGGTCTTTCTTCACTCCCTAATGTACCTATAACAGTGTTTATCCCCCTTCTTATCTGAACTGGCTATCTTTTCCTAGGTTTGGGCCTTAGCTATTCTGACTACCTTCCCCACTTTCTTCTGCTTTAACTGATACAGTTCTCTGTCCTGCTTCTTCTGTGATTCTTTATACTTCCTGAATACTATATTTTTCCCCAACCTTCCCCGAAACCTCTTTTGAGAACCACAGTGTTTTTTTTTTACTTCATTTTGTTTTGTTTATCTGCTTTACACAAAATCTTCTTGCCTCTGTGATGGCAGTTTTGATTTTTCTCCATTGATCTTCCACACCCCCTTCCAATTGCTAGTGCATTCCTTAGGCACTCACCCATTTTGCCAAAGTCAGCCCTCTTAAAGTCCAGTACCATCGCTTTTGTATGGCTTGACTTTACAGGTGTATTTATCATGAACCACACTGTTTGGTGGTCGCTTGTTCACAGATGGCTACCCCCGAGAGTCACGAGTGCAGGAGGATGAATCCCTCCCCCACAGCATTGCTACAGACCAAGACCTCCCCGGATCGTTCAGTGACTCCCCTGAGGGTCTCGAGGGCTGGAAGATGAAACCTTCCCCCACAATCTTGCCACAGACCGAGACCTCCCTGGATTGTTTGGCGGCCCCTGAGGGTCGTGAGGGCTGGAGGATGAAGCCCTCCCCCACAGCATTGCCACAGGTATGCATCCAATGGACCCTTGTGCTCTCCACACTCTGAGACGTGGACACCGCCGATGCACTGCATCTGCTCCCCACGCCTCCACCACCACCCTTGGTCGACACTGCAGTATATAGTATAGTTGTGCAGCCATGTGACAGCGAAAGCCAATCAGCAAGTTTCCCATTAGCAAGCTATCTTGTCTTTCCACTAGTGGCCGCTACTGCAAATAACTTAGTTCTAGTGGTCAGCTTTTGTATTAAACCTGTTTCTACTCTTGTCTCTCTGAGCCACTATGCTGCAGTCCCTGCTATTGTGCCTCCTCCTACAATTTACACTCTCTTCTCCTCCATCATCCCCTCTCTCCAGCCCACATACTGGAGGCCCCCCCACCACCCCACCACTCACTCCCCACCCTGTTCCACCCCAAGAGTCACCCCAACTACCCCTGCTTGGCCCACCCCTATCTTACCACCTCCTCTCTCTCCTCGTCAAACCCATCCCTTTTCCCTCCCCCTTATCCATCCCCTCCTACCGTTCCCAACCATTCACCCTGCACTGCTCCACTAGCACCTATTAAACTAAGAAGCTCTCCTCCGGTGCCTAAACCTCCATGCTCCACCCTCCAAGTGGAGTCCCGGTAGATGCAAGCAATCCCCTTTTCTCACCATGTCTCTCCTACTGATCCTGGTAGGTGATGTTCACCCTAACCCTAGCCCTTTAGTGCCCAACAAATCCACAGCTGCACCATCACCTCATCCAGTCTGCCCTCAGACTCTCTCCCCAAGGTGCTCTGTATATTTCACCTCAACATCAGGAGCATCCTCCCCAAACTGGATGATCTCACCATCTGGGCCACCCAGTACAACCCAGACATACTCTGCATCACAGAAACCTGTCTATCTGCAAAAATCCCCAACCCATCTTTAGCCATCCCAAACTGCATCCTTTACCACCAGGACTGGGGCAAGTGAGGTGGGGGGGTAGCTCTGTACATCAGGGATTCCATTGCATGCTCCATTACATACAAGGAATCCTGCCCTTCCTCCCACGAATCCATCGTCACTCACCTATCCTTTCCCTCATCCAACCCCCTCTACATTGTGGTTCTGTATGCCCCACCAAAGACTTCACCTGACTCACTTGTCAAGGCCATCTCAGCAATTTTCTTGAGCACTACAAATGGTGAACTCATATTACTAGGTGAATTCAATCTCAACTGACTCTCCTCCTCCACCAAACCCACTGCCCTAAGGATCGAAGCCCTAAACCTCTCCCAGCTAATCCAGGAACCAACCCGTCAAAACCATCAGTCCCAAAATCACACGCTTCTGGAGTGGATTCTATCCACCCATCCCCACAGGATCTCTACTTCAGGCATCATCTCTGTGCCCTTAGTAGTCACTGCATACTTACTGCATCCACAAAATCTGCTTCCTCACCTCACCCCCAAATTTATCTGGTACTTCATACATCTCTTCAATGACCTGCCCTGCTGACCATAACTAAACAGACTGATATCAGTTTTTTGCCATGCCAGACACTGACCTTGCCCTATCCCACTTCTGTGACATCTTCCAACACACCTGGAACCTCCATGCTCCCCTCAGGAAGGCCAGAGTGAAAAGGCACCACCACCCCTGAATCACATCCAACCTCATTGCATTGTGTCACACCAGAGACAAAGTATGGAGGCAATACAAAGCCTCCCATACCACTTGTGACTTCCAATCCTACAAACACCTCAGAAATAAATGCACTAAAACTATCTGGCAATCCAAATCCCCCTACCTCCAAGCACAACTCACCCAGAACTAAAATTCCTCTGCATCCTTCTGGAAGGTAATCAACTCTATTGTCAACCCCCCTTCTAAGCAGACTTGTCCCATTCTTGACATTGATGGCAGACCAGTCTCAGATCCCTCTTCAGTAGCTATTCTTTTCAATTTGTTTTTCATTTCTTGTGCCATGCCTGACTCCCCCCTCCTCCACCCGACCCCACCGAACTCTTCCCCACTTCCCGTGGCTTCCACTTTCCTCCATTCACATCCCAGGAAGTCTTCAATGCACTCAGCTCTCTAAACCAGGCCAAAACCAGCCCAGACAGCTTGCACCCTAAACTGCTCCGCATCTCTGCCTCGGCCATAGCAGCACCCTTGACACACATACTCAACCTCTCCCTCACCACTGCCACATTTCCTTTTGCCTTGAAATTGGCCAAGATCCTCCGTCTGCACAAAGGAGGTGACCCTTCTCTGCCAGGAAACTACAGGCCCATCTCCCTCCTTCCCTCCCTTGCCAAAATACAGGAATCCCTTAGCTTGTCCAAAATGACTGATTTTCTTTCCTCCGACAGCTCCCTCTCTCCCATTAAGTCAGGATTTAGAAAACACCACTCCACCATCACCACCTTGATGTGTGTAACAGATTCTATCCTCTTGGCCATGGCCAGCAGCCTGACCATCCCCACTATATTTATCGATTTGGCGAAAGCTTTTGACTCAGTATCCCACCCTCTGCTGCTCAACAAACTCAGCTCCTTTGGCCTTGCCCAACCTGCCATCAATTGGTTCCACTCATACCTCCAGAATAGGCAGCAATCCGTATAAGTAGGCGACTCCCTCTCCCCCTTCCCATCCTCTCAGTTGTCCCCCAAGGCTCTACCTACCTAATTCCTGCATCTCTATGGTACAATTCTGGCACTTGTTTATACCATTCCTTAAGGTAAAGTTTGTATTGTAAGCTCTAGATGTTGTACTTACAGCAGTAACCAAGATTTGTTGTACATACTGTCTGAAACAATGAATTATTGTACTTTTTCTCTGCATAACTTCTGTGTACACCTCTGTACCCGGGTCACACCTGGAAACGAGTCTCGGCTCATTGTGACTTTCCCAGTCAGCAATTCTAAATAAATAAATAAATCTGTGATCCTCTCTCCATCCCCATTTGAGAATACCAGGTCTAATATTGGTCCCTCCTGAGTGGGTTCCAACATTAGCTATCTGACGCATGCCCCCTGTAGGGCATTGAGAATGACCCTACTTTTGGATGTGACTACAGAAAATGTGCTCCAGTTAACATCTGGCATATTCAGGTCCCCCATCAACAATATCGCCCCCTTTTTCTGCCCTTCAAAGGATGCCTTGTTTCATTTCCTTGTCCATTTCCTCCCCCTGAGACAGGGGTCTGTATACAACCCCTGTGCAGATTGTGGTGCCATTTCCTGTCTCCAAGGTGACCCACAGTGCCTCCTCGCCTCCATGTTTACCCTTTAGATCCATGGCTTTGATACCCTCCCCTACGTAGTGAGCTACTCCTCCTCCTCCTCCTCTTTTACTCTCCCTGTCCCTCCTGTAGATTGTGTTCTCTGGTACAGTATGTTGACATTTTAGTCATGGTTTTCCTTGTGCCATGTTTCTGTGACTGTCACGATATCCAGGTAACCCTCTTCCATCAAGGCAACTAGTTCAGGAATCTTGCTACCCAGACTATGGGCATTGGGACTCATCGCCCTCCATTTTTTGATGGCCTTACCCCTTTTAGCCCCATCCCTGCCCTTACTGCCTTTGCCTTTTTCTCCATTTACCCCGTCCTGCTCCCTATCAACCTTTCTACCTTGGTGTTTACCTTGCTAACTACCCTGTTTTGCCATCATGGCAAAGTGACTCTCTGCTGCTCGGCCATGTTGGTGACCTCAAAGCCTAATACATAGGGTCAATCAGCTTAAGAAAATTTGTGATATTCAGTGCTCTAGTTCTAAGTTATAGGGGCTTAAAATTCTGCAGTTTACATAAATGTGAAATGAAATTTTAACATTTCTGAAAGTCTGGAGGCTTATAACTCAGTCCCCTTTAAAACAAAGATTTGCAGCCTGGCACACAGCTGAATTTACTTTTTTAAAGTCATTATAACACATCTGGTACAATATGGGCACACACTTTTGCAATTAGATGGAAATAACTGAATTAACAATTGTGGTATAATTTTGTGAAGTTTTCATGGACATTTCACAAAATGTCACAGAAGCAAAATCAAAAACGTTCCAAAATTTTGATGGCAGAAGATCAGTTTCACACAGCCTTACTCTATACTATGTTTATTGTTCTTTGTTTACTTTTGCTGTATATTAATCCTTCATTGTTCTGATTATTTATATACACACTAAATATCTGATGGTAGAATTCATTGAAAATCCTCAAATTAGAGTGGAAATCACCAGTGATATCCTGGAATTTCAAATCTCAAAAATTAAATGTAATTATTGTGATTACCATAAATCAGTGGCCTTGGTGATGGCCACCCATGCTTGTTGCGCTGAGGTAAGATATTCAGCTACTTTGGAGAGGGCATAGTTTTTTCAGATACTACAGTACTGCTGAAAAAAATGGAGAACTACACTTTCTAACCTTCTATTTGTTGTTAATTTTCAAATGGTTTTAACAAGCAATAATAATTTCAGGTATAGCAAACACATGTTGGTATAGTTATCAATTTGTTATGTCATAGTGTTATTTGTAATGTACAAGTGTAATGTATTTTTATTTATTGAAATTAATGGTATTGGTTTGTCAAAAGTCAATACGATTATCAGTTTCAAATGCTATAGGTTATTGTCACTTACAAAACTACAATACAACCCAGTTAACAAAATATTGTTAAGTATGACACAAGCACTAGCATATTTCTAATGCTGACATTGTTAAAAAAAGCAAATAATAATGTTATGCTCATGGTTCAGTTGGCAGCGGGCTGCTCACTCCACACCCCTCTGAGCACTATTTAAAAAATATACTTTAGCATTCCTTGGACATTCATTTTTCTTGAGCAATTCAGCAGGATGTTGCTGTGTCTGCCTCCTGAGCGGCTGTTGTATTAGAGTTGTATGTCTTTTTGTTTTCTGGGTATTCATTGCCTGCTTACTCTGTCCTTTCAACAGCCTGCTTTGGTTGGTATTAGCTTTCTGTTTGTTGGCAGCACATAGCCTCAATAACAGCAGCTGCATGTCTCTCTTTTGCTCATTGTTTTTCTGTTCTATTGCAGTGTGCCTACTTACTCTTCAGTATCAATTCTGGAACCTCTGCCTCCATGCAATCCTGTGAGTTCCCAAAAAGCTTTTTATGAGTAGATACGAACTCAAGAAAGTTATAATATACTGCTCCCATGCTCAATATGGGAATGTAATCAAAATGTATTTTTGTGCTCTTTCAAATGTTTTACCTGTGCTGTCCTATGCCCCCCTCCCCAAGTCACAACTGGAAATGAGTCCACCAGATTATATTTGTTCATCTGGTAAAATAATGTTTTTCTTATATAATAATTATACCATGGATATAAAAAGAAATGGAAAATCATATATTGTGATTGGCTAGCTGGCACCTTTCTACCATGGCAAATCCTCCGATATACCCACGGCAAAGATGCCAGTCAACCACATGTACAATATCCTGTTCTGAATCTCATCCGAGCCCCCAAAAACTCATACAATGGCCATGTTCTCTCCCCTCCAGGTGCGACACTACAGTGGCAATTTGAAACCTACAGAAGGGGAAATGCCTCCCTTAAAAGAACCAACATACGAAAACAATCATAATTAAAAAAAGGTTACTTTACAACACCTTGTGCTCCACAGTATTTACAACTCTCAGCCTCTCCACAATGTCACCACATGCTGTACCTTGTCACTGTTGCCAGTGCTGTTCCTCCCAAATTTCCATGTCCTTAACTAGCAGACACCAACAGTCCCAAAACACTACCGAAAAAAGAAAAAAAGAAAAATATTCCCCACGGTCTCACTAATATCTTCTCTGGACAGCACAATGTACCTGGAAGCACAAGGTCACTGAGCATACCCCATCAGTGCTCACACCACATGGTCACACACAAAACCGAACAGTGTGTCATGTCAACTTTAAAAACAAAAAAAAATCAAACAGGTATAATTTAGTTATGGCACTGAGGGGAGATGGATTAAAAAACTTGGCAGAGACCACCCCCCTCCCCTGAGGAGACTGGAGGTTGCGAGGGCCTGCTCTGAAGCCCTCCCTACCCGCAGAAGCCCCGAACCCGAGACACACCAGAGACCACCCCCTTCCCCTGAGGAGACCGGAGGTCGCAAGGGCCTGCTCTGAAGCCCCTCCTGCCTGCAGAAGCCCAACCCGAGACACACAGAGACCACCCCTCCCTGAGGAGACTGGAGGTTGCGAGGGCCTGCTCTGAAGCCCTCCCTGCCCGCAGAAGCCCCGAACCCGAGACACACCAGAGACCACCCCCCTCCACTGAGGAGACCGGAGGTCATGAGGGCCTGCTCTGAAGCCCTCCCTGCCCGCAGAAGCCCCGGAACCCAGACACACCAGAGACCACCCCTCCTGAGGAGACGAAGTCATGAGGGCCTGCTCTGAAGCCCTCCCTGCAGAAGCCCGGACCAGAGACACAGAGACCTCCCCCTCCCCTGGGGAGACTGGAGGTCACAGGGCCTGCTCTGAGTCCTCCCTGCCCGCAGAAGCCCTGAACCCGAGACACACCAGAGACCACCCTCCCCTGAGGGAGACCGGAGGTCGCGAGGCCTGCTCTGGAAGCCCTCCCTGCCTGCAGAAGCACCAACCCGAGACACACCAGACCACCCCTCCCTGAGGAGACCGGAGGTCGCGAGGGCCTGCTCTGAAGCCCTCCCTGCCTGCAGAAGCCCCAAACCCGAGACACACCAGAGACCACCCTCCCTGAGGAGACCGGAGGTCGTGAGGGCCTGCTCTGAAGCCCTCCCTGCCCGCAGAAGCCCCGAACCCGAGACACACCAGGTAATTTCTACCTTGATCCAGGCTGCTGCCACCACGTTGGCCATCTGGCGCCTTTTCTGAAACGGCCACAAGCTCCCCTGCTCAGCGCATGAATCCTGGCCAGAGTAGCACCTCGAATTGCTGCCCAGGCTCAAACGGAGCAGAACTGTTACTTTTGTGCCTGATTTTGAAACTTTTAAAACGAACCAGCTAAAACTATTTGCATTTGCCTGTAACTGTATTTAAAAGCTTAGAGCCACTGCAAGCCCAGGACCTGTGTTCTATCTTAAATCCCCCCCTGTGCAAATCTCACTGGGGACTGTTTTTTAATTTGTAAAGTGCATTTCCAGTTGTAACTGAATTACCCCCCTGTGAAAAACTCATTTGGGGACTGTTTAACTTCTAAGTGCTTTTCCTGTGAGCAGAATTTCAGTTTGCCCTGCTAGTAATCACCTTCTTTTTTGAATCACAATAGTACCTGATAGCCCACAGCCCATTTGCTCTTCTCCCCACACCCACTACCAGCCCGCCCCCAGCAAGTTAATCTTTTGCCTGTGCTTGATCTTCTCCATTAGCTCCTTATATTGTTTTGCCACTAGAGGGAGCCTGATTAAGTTTGAACAATTTGCTCCCAATACCTCACTTGTCACATTTTACTGCTCTCTAGTAGCTGTTTTCACTTGGTGATCACCCCCTCATCACCCCCTCTCCAATCATCGAAAGCTATCCCGCCATTGTGCACTCCCCACATCAGCCCTCCTCCTCCTGCTCCTGTCAGGCAATGTCCACCCCAATCCCGGGCCTGGCAGCACTGGCAGCACTGGTCCTCCCCCTGAAATCTCCTGGGCTGCGCATTGCTTCTATGAACATCTGTAGCCTCCTGAAAAAAATGGACTCTCTACACTGCTGGGTGACGCTTCATAAACCTGATGTTGTTGCCCTGGTTGAAACCTGGCTGTCTCCTCCACTCCTAACTCTCATGTCTCTCTCCCGCTACACTCTCCACCGGTTGGACCATGTCGGCAGGAGAGGTGGGGGCTGTGTCTTCTATTTGAAGGATTCTCTCATGGGGCTACCACTCCCCCCGCCTGACCTCGACCATAATGCCCAGGCACTTCCTCTAAAGCTGTCCCCTGACCCAGCTAGAGGCCCATTACTCCTAACCGTAGCCTACATACCCCCCAAGAACCAATCCCAGGCCCTGGGCCCACTAATTGACTACCTCACCTCCCTACCCAACTCGTCGGACCAAATCTTGGTGGGCGACTTGAATATAAACTGGCTCTGCCCCTCGTCCTCCTCCCACCGTGAGGCTTTAGATTCAATTGACCTAACTCAACTGGTCACACAGCCTACTAGAAAAAAACCTAGGGGGACAAGCACCCTCCTGGATGTGGTCCTCACCAACAGGCCAATCCGCATCCACAACATCCAAATCCTCCCTGACTGCCTCAGTGACCACTCCCCTGTGCTTTTCAACTGGGAAACCCCTCGGCCCTCATCCCCGGTCAAAACCACCTCTCGGCAGGCTTAGGCCTGGGGACTCATAGGTCTTAAGTGCTTCCCTTGCCACAGTGATTGGTCCACTCTGGCGAGGGCAACCAACATTGACTTGGCCCTGGCCTTCTTTGTAAGCCTTTCAACTTTGCCTGTGATATCTTTGCTCCCATAACTGCTAGGAGGTCCAAAGTGAAACATGCCCTTGGATCACCCTGTTTCACTGTGGCAACTTACAACGGACAATCTTTTGGCACCTTGCTGCTGTTACTACGCTCAGCCGACAGGTGGCAGTCCTATGCTGCCGCCCACAACCAGTGCACCTGGGCCATCCTCAAAGCAAAGGCGGAATACTACCAAGCTTCTCTTACCTCCTCCTGGGGAACCCCAGGTGCTTCTTGGGACAACATCAAGCAACTGAATGGTCACTCCCAGTCCCCTCTCTCCTTCTTCTCAACATCAATGGTACCGTCTCCTCTGACCCTGCCCTCATTGCCCCACCTCAATAACTCCTTTACCGACCTTAGCTCAATACTTCCTGGTAACTTTTCAGTCCACCTCCTCCATCTGTACCACCACCCATTGCCGCCCCTTTCCACCCGTCGTGTCACCATGCAAGAAGCTAGGCCTTACTTGCTAAAAAGCCCTAAAGGTAACACCATCGGTAATGACTCACTTGATCCCTGCCTTTTACGTCAGGTCCTGGATCAGGTCCTCTCACCTGTTACGTGCATTTTCAACAAATCACTCTGTCTCAGACAATTCCCCTGCCTGGAAGATTGCCACAGTTACCCCTGTCCATAAAGGTGGTGACAGGACTCTTCAAACTACCGACCCATCTCAATCCTCTCCCCCCCCTCTCTAAGGCGTTAGAGAAAATTGTGGCATCCCAAGTCTCTGACTACCTCTGTAAGTACAATGTTCTCTGCCCTGAACAACACGGGTCCAGAGCAGGTCATAGTACCAATACAGCACTACTGGAATTTTCCAACTTCCTCCATGCCTCCTTGGACTCTGGTGCCCTGGCTGGTGCTATATTCATTGACCTGTCTAAAGCATTCGATACCGTTTCGAATCCTCTTTTGCTCTCCACCCTCGACCTAATAGGCTTTACCTCAGGACCTGTTTCCTGGTGCACCAGCTATCTCTCCGCCCGCTCCCAATGTGTGAAAGTCAACGGTACTCTCTCTGAAACATGCCCCATTAGCTCTGGGGTGCCGCAGGCTCCAATTCTTGGACCCTACTATTCTCACTCTTTCTTAACTCCCTACCCAGCAGTTGTACGGTAAGATGCTTCTCTATGCTGATGATGCTGTTCTCATTGCCTCCCACAATGACCCTATGCTGCTACAGAACTCCCTCCAACTAGTCTTTGACTCTGAAGCTACCTGGTTCACTGAGCACCGACTTGTTATCAACCTTAAGAAAACAAAAATGATGCTCTTCTCCCACCCCCAAAATAAGTACAGCAAGTTTCCCTTAGCTGTCCACTCCACACCCAATCTCGTCATTGACCAGGTGCAGTCCTATAAATATCTTGGTATAACCTTTGACCCTGCACTTTCATTCCATGGACATATATCTGCCTAAATTCTGTCACCAACTCACGACTAGGCATTCTTTACGGCACAAGAAATGCCTCCCTCCTGATGCCCTCCGCCTAGCTGTCACCTCCTCTGTCATGTCTCTCATTGACTATGGCCTTCCGGTCTATGGCTCAGCAGATCAGACTGCCCTCAATAAGGTTACGCCTCACAGTTAATAAGGCCTGCAGACTTATCACTGGTGCTCCCAGACTCACTCACACATGTGAGCTGTACACCCTGGCTACCCTACTCAACCTGGAAGAGCGACTCATGTATCAGACATGCCAGCTCACCTTTAAAACCCTGCAGTGGCTACCCCCATAGGCCTATCCAACTCCATGCGCCGTACTGCACTGACCTGATCACGCCAGCTCTGTCAAGAGCTACCTAGTTATTCGAGAGCCAGGACCTCTCAAGGTCAGAGGGCATTCCCTACTGTGCGCCCCACTGGTATAACTCCCTCCCTGCCAGTGTCTCAAACTCACTAACCTTAGCTTGCTTTAAGCCCAGGCTCAGAAACTTCCTGCTTAGCTCTCGCAAATGCAACTGCCGCTAGCCTAGTGTAAAAAAAAAAATATATACTCTGTTTGACAATGCTCACTGAGCGGCTCCCCTCTCTTCCTTTCCCTACTAATTCCTCCTCCCCTATCTCCCTCCCTTCTACTCCCACCAGCTCACCCCCGACCATAGGTTTTGCACCTTTTGTTATCTTTTGCTTCGTTGGAGATTGTATTCTATTGTAACAAAATTGTAATTGAACTGTAACTTTTTTGTTTGTAAGTACTGTGTCCCTTGTACTACTGTTCTGATGTCCTCTTTGTGACGAGGTACCTTTGTAAATGAGCCTCTGGCTCAAAGGTTTCTAAACTGATGTTTAACTAACTAAATAAATAAAAAACTGAAGCCTGATGGTGGAGGGGAGGGCAACGAGTGCCAGACCTAGTAACAGGGAACTTTTTTCTCATGCAGCCATAAAAAATAAATTAATTAAAGAGCCCCGAAACATCATTTTTCTTTAACCTTTGGATAGAATAGGTAAAGTGGCCTATGGCATAGTCACAATAACCCACTCAAGGATGTGGTTTATGGGGGGGATTTACCACAACAGGTGAGGATTTGATCACTTGACCTGCAGCCTCGTGGCCAAACCACACCAGCCGTGGTAAATCCCCCCATAACCCACACCCTATCATGGTTTATTGCTTAAATAAATGCTTGACTGCCATTTATTTTATATGTTAATTTAAATCTGGATTTTTAGGCCCTGCTGTGTTTTCTATGGATTTTCCATATAGCTCATTCTGACATGTCAGTCTTGAGAAGTTGCTCCAAGTTGAGGTGCTCTAATTACTTCACCTTTCCTATTATTTCACATACTGTATTCAGAAAATGTACAGTATGTTTTGTTTGCTGTCTGTTTTTTTTTTTCTGGTTATGCTGCATTCTGCTTCACATGGGTTATGTTTCCTACCAGGGAATCCTAGCTCCAAGCTGTTAAGAAATAGGGGATGAACTGCTGCTTGACATATGTTCTAAATAAAATATGGACCAGATTATGTGTATTATCTGTTTGGTACACTTTTTACTTTATGTATTGTCATCTGTCATGGCTATCTTTTTTCTGCCATCTGTCCTTTTTGGGCCTTTCTATAGTCCTTACTGTTAATGCATGTATTACATAGTGTACAGTACATGCTCATAGCACCTTCCTGTAGTCCATGCATGCATGAACTCCATACATGTTCATGGCACCTTCTGGTAGTCTATTTGTGTGTGTAGTCTATATCGTTTGTGCCAGTAATACATTAACACACATTGCACCTTTCTGTAGATCATTCATGCCATTTTGTCCGTATGTATGGCCTCCTTCCAAATACTCTCTAATGACCATTCCCAGGGCTTCAGTCTCCACAACTATTATTTCCTTCAGAGCCTATCAAGGACCCACTGTCATCAAGGGTACCAACAAACACTAGTATCTATGATTCATTCCCCTCAAGGAGTCAAATCTTTATGAATATTAAGGAATTAATGCCCTTAAGGGCTTGTTGCACCACTGACATACAAGTGGGGCTCAGCAACTTGAAGGAGAGGGACCAGATAGTGATGCCACCTGCAGCTTTCTATGCATGATCTTCTCTCTTCCTTTGGGGTTTATTTATATACCTCATTTCAATGTTCTGCAACCATTTCAGTTTAGTCCCTTAGGAATCTTAAAGGGTGGAGCTCTCAGTGGTTGTGAGTTTCCTTTACTTGCAGAGGCACCTTCCCAACAGTGGTAGTCTCAATCATAAGACACATGGAGAGGATAAAATCTATTCCCAGTCAACTCAGTGTAGTGTATTGTGGTGTTTTTGCTTGTGCTCCACTACATCTTCAGTGTTGTCTTTTTTAGGTTTTTCTACAAATTAAGTCTGGAGAGATGGTGACCTAAAGCCTTGGATACACAGAGGATTCCTCCACAGGTAGAATTTCCTTTCTTCTGTGCCACAGGTCATAAAAAGTCCACTTTGAATTAAACCTGGTCGGTATCTTCATCTATTGCTAGTGTGCCAATCACTCTTTACTTGCTGGAAAGTCACCATACTCGGCATAGGTACCATTTAGTCCAAGGGGAGTTTGTCTCTGTGTTATCTGTATGGCCAGAGCCCTCCTCAAGAGGGATCCTTTGCACACATGACCAAGCTCTGAGATACCTCAGAAGGATGGCAGTCCCTGTCTTGCAGAATGGGGGGGGGGGGTGTATAGCCTAAAAATCAACCTTGCGTAAGCGCCAAACTCTATGTTCCAAGCATTTGGTTTATATTGCACAACCATTCCTGCACATACTTTATTTTCCATAGAACAAGTAAATTATACATATTTTACGTGTATATGATTTTGGGTTCATGTATAGGCATCGATAAGATGTTTCATAATTAAAAAATGCATGTATTGTCTCAATAAGGTGCAGCAATCTCTTGTAAAAACCTTACATTTTTCTAGAGTAACTCAGTCTTCCTACCTTAATAAGGTAATGGTAATAATTTAGTTAGCAAAGAAATAAAGTATCTAAGTCTTATGAAAATAATCATTTTGCTCCATCTAGCAATGTTGTAATGCACTATGGAAATCAGGGAATTGCTTCTGGTTACAAAGTAATTTGCAACAAAAAACTCTAACTGTCACCTGAAAGCAGAATTTAATTGTGGAAATCTGCCCATGTAAATACTGTAGTAGGTTTCTTAGGTAAGTTAATTGACAGGGTCAGCATACAGCACATGTGTGTTTAAAAGTTTAGATCTTTTGAAACAAAATTTAAAGCTATTGCAATCTGGCATAGTGCCTAAACAAATAATACAGTAGCAGTTTGTCCTCATTGAACAATAAAGTTGTGATTTCAAATTCAGATGTTGTTAAAGAAACTTATAGCTGCCATTAGCATCTATACTGATGTAAAGAACTGTTCACCTCTGTCTCTAATGAACAGACTAACAGCAAGAATATTGCTGGAGCCACTGGCACAACAGCCTAATTTACAGTGAATTGGTGGTCAATTGCTATAAAGGGGAAAGTCAGGAGAACAAAATTAAGTCAGACTCTAGGACAAATGGAAAAGTGTAAATACAATTAAAATATGTTGTTATTAACATGTACCATTTTTTTTTAAGTTAATCTTGTTTCTCCCCTCCTTGGAATGGACCCCATCCCAGCAGCCTCCTCATCACCATACCGCGGTTTCCTGCAGAACTGGGGAGGGGTGCTTTCAACCAGCTAGATGAAGGATCAACTTGGGTTGTGCTCTAGTCGCTGGGTGCAGGGCTTATGAAAGGCAACGAGCATCCTTCCATCTAGGATGATTTTTCTTTCTTCCATTCCCTACCCTTCCCCTCCCCTTGCAGCATGGAGGAGCATGGGTGCAATGGCTTCAATGGTGCCACCATGCACATTCCCAAGTGTGGCACTCTGGATGTTGGCTGCTACCCCACTGCCTGGTGTACTGTTCCCCAGTCACTGCTAAGGGACTGCTAAGCAAAGGGTTCCCCACCACCTCTTCTTCAGAGGAGGAGAGCACTCTCTTGGATGCTTCATCCTCCTCCCAGTCCCTCCCCCACATCTAGGCAGCCAATGTGTTGAGGTTCTTCCTGAACTCAGGTTGTGTGTGCTGCAGGTTGTATCTCTCTACCACTGCAAGGTGGGCTGGTGACATAAACTATGTTATTATAATAGATACTCTCAAATGCAGTCAGGGGCCTTTTACACAGTTGCAGATGGGACTGACAATATTTTTGGGTGCACATAGGCTACTCTTATTGCCACCTTTGAAATCTGCCATACACAAAGCCTTGAAGCAGCCATTGAGGAAGAAGTCTTCTCCAGTGGCTAAGTCACAGTGCAGATAAGCTCAAGCAGATATTTGTGGTCACACATTATGTTTCTGACCTCAAACATACAAATTACAGCAGTCAGAATTTGGACAGGGCACTGTATGGCACAATTCCATGCCTACAGGCCACAGCATCAGGCACTATGACCAATGTAATCCCCCCCCCCACTCCAGCCCTGTATCTTAGCTGACTTGCATGCTCTTGGCATTTTAAATGTTTTCATCCTACTGTAATACAAAATTCTTCCCTTGAGGTCCAGTTTCTGCTCAAACATTTTTATTTGTTATCCCCTTGCCTGGTGTCCCATGAAACCACCTCCCTATTTCTGTTCAACAAAACTAATTATCACATTACTGAACCCTGACATATCTTGGTCACACATTGCCACCTTGGTGGTGTTTTACTCCTTTGCCACATGCCTGCAGCAACACTGTGGAACCGCTTTCAGCAGTTCTACAGGGGAGCTGCACTTTGCCATCTAAGGCAGTAGACATGGGGGTCAGGAAATGACTGTGCATATCACAACACTTCATTTCTATACCCACCCCTTCTCTTTTCCCTGTGCTAGTGCAATGGTCATTGTGCTGGTTCAGAGAGAGCCTTGAAATCCCTTTTTCTATACCACAGATGTGCAAGGTTGAACTGAGGTGCAAAGTTGATATTGCAACCATTTTGTAGCAGAAAGTTTCAACTGTGTGTAGGTACCCATGTTCACAGTCAAACAGCAGTCTCAGAATAATATACAAGGTGTTTTTTTTTTCCATTACTACAGTGAATAAAATTCTAAGAGGCACCACAGTGAATAAAGACATGATATGAACACCTGAAAATCTTTCTACATAAACGTTTAGCTTAGTAGTATATTTATCATTTCCCCACCATGCTCCCTAACACCCAGTTTTGTTCAAGCTCCAAAAACCTTGACTACAAACACTTTTTTTAACTATGCAGTCAGTGTTCTATACCATTTTTAATTTTATTGTGTGCACAATCAGTTAATGCGGTGTAAATATGCTGGTCAAATCTAATCAGAGTCCCAGGTATAACATGAGGGCAATAGGATGTAACTAATCCCTTCTTTTATTACACCCAAGTTGTTTTTATTTCATTCTTGTGATAAATATGATAGATTGCTCAGGTGTAACATGCTGTCCCATAACATCAAAGTACTAATCAGACTGGTTAACAAAACATGAGGGCTTGCTTTTCATAATACCTTAAGGCAGTAATCAGGTAATAGTGGCATGTTTTACAAATGCCTGCAGTTCCATGGGGCTTCTCCTTATTATAATGTCCTTATGCCACAGCCCTCACTTCCAACACATGATATTTATCTTAAACAGAAGTACCTGATAAGCAATCTTCCACCACAATAAAGTTCTGGTGAAAAGAAAACTGTTGCACTTGTCAGAGAAAAAAGAGAGAGAAAGAATGTGTTATAAAAATGACCTGCGTTTCATCCAGAGTTTTGGTTATCTTGACACCTGGCTGGAATATGCTAGAATGAAAGTTTATAGTCTTTGAAGTTCGATGAAATTAAGTTTGCTGGAAATCCCAAGGGGGTGCCACACTTAGCATTTTTTTTAAAGAAGGAAGTTGATGGAGTGATCTGAATGTGAGGATAGCGGATATGTTTCCTTAATGGCATTTTACTCTCAGCCCTACAGAGTAAATGTATCGACTATTTTCACAGTTCACCTTACTCACTAAATGATCCATTAATCAGCAGTAAAGAGGATAATAGTGCTTCTGGCACTTTGATGAAATTCATTCTCAGGCTGTGAAGCTCTTAACTGGAACTACTTAACACTGAATGGTTCAAATCTCACATTTTCAGACTGTAAACAGAACAATATGACTAATACACTGCATTTAGACTTACAAAATGATTGCACATTTATCTGTAATATCAGCAGGACTTTCTTGCACCATTTGGGGAAGATAGGTATAGGATGTCAAAAGCCTCACCACAGGATCCAGGTGACTGAGAATTTGACAGAGGACCTGGGGGTCTGCCTGGCTTTCATGACCAGTTTCAAAAAGATGTTGATCTGGCTAAAAGTTACCACCAGCTAGGAGCTTGAGCTGTTCAAGAATGCATCCGAGGGATTTGACCTTGCAGTTTACTTTCAAGAGGAGTAGTGAATGGGGATGTGGCCTCTGCCCTGGATGGAAAAAGGCCTGACTTAGCAGGTCACTTTTTTGGAATTTTTTTTCTATTATAGTTACATTGGTAGTGTGGAGTGAGCACTTTTGAGGTACTGAGATAACCTTCAGGATAGATAACACTGTGGTGGTCCACACCATTAATGAGCAGGCTAGGGACCAAGAGTCCTCTGGGTGACAATCATGTATGTTTTTGCTCTCAGATGTTTGGTACTTAATATCCAGTTTATAGCTGTATATGTGACAAGTGTGGATAACAGTATTGCTGATGCGCTTTCTCGTTTGCAGGGGCAGAGGTTCTGGGAGCTGGCCCCAGACGTGGAGGTGCATCCTAGCAAAGCCCCTTCTGGGAATTGGTGATCCTGAAGCTTGGGAATTACTTAGGAATTTGTTAGTACATGACACATGGGCAGTCTACCAGACAGGTGTTGAGAACTTCTTGAGTGTGTGGCAGGCCCAGGAGTGGCAGAATCATAGCCCATCCCAGTGGAGCAGCTATGCCTCCATTTAATGCAGATGAAATTAGAAGGTTTGACACCAGGGAAAGTGGGCCAGCATTTGTCAGGCATTTTATGGTCCTGCAAGGTAGCAGGGCTAAAGGACAACACACAGGCATTTTCCCTCCACAGACTATTGGAGGGATAGTACTCTGGTACCCCAATACAGACAGACAGATGTGATTTGCTGGCACTGCTTGAACAGGCGTGGGACCAACTGCTGAACATGCGATCCTCACCTGTGGTGGCAATGTTGTTCTGTTTGGTGTTCTTGATGGCCTTTTGCAGAGCCTTTTGGGTGTCTTAGTTGGTCCAGCCATGTAAGAGAACAGAACTTAAAGTGGTCTAGGGGGACAAGGATGTGGTGGTGACCCAGAAAGGGTTATTTGTCTGCCTACAAAGGAGCAAGACATATAGGATGTTTTTCGGTGATGGTGCAGCCTGAGGCCTCCTTTGGGGTGCAGTGGGATGTACACACCTGGGTCCAGGAATATGTAGCCAAAAGGGCCAGTGGGGGGGGGAGTGGTCTTGTTCTTTCACCATGAAGGCAGAACCCCACTAATGGTGCTTCAGTTTTTCCACATTCTAGAAAAAGCCGTCAGGGTTTGGGTTTGGACTTGGAGTTCAACATTCATTTCTTTCACAATGGGACTGCTGCAAATGCTAGGACCAAGGGGTTGTCAGATGGTCAGATCCAGGCCCTTGCCAATGGAGGCTGCAGGCTTTTGAAAGGTTTGTGCAACTACATTTGCTTTAACTTTCTTGTTTTGTTTCCCAGCAAGTGGTGTTTCCCAGATGAGGCAAGTTTGGTTGTGAGGCCACTTATTCATTCATTGGATGGCTGTTCAGGTGAGGCAGAGATCTGGGGGTGAGAACCTCTTCTTGGACTCTCAGCAACTCAGGGTACACTGGATGGGACATCCAGGGATGAGATGGGATGATGTGCTCCCATGCGTAAAGGCCAAATCTCAGTGGCAGGTCTTTCCAGCATTTTGATGGTACATCTTGGAGGAAATGGCTTAGGATTGGTGAAGTCCTTGGAACTGTTGCACCAGATGAAGAAAGATCTTTATTTGCTTAAGGAAGCCTGGCCTGGAGTGCACAGTCTGGTCGAACATCATCCAACAGAGGCATTGGCAGCATGTGAATGTCCCTGGTGAAACTGAGAAAGCCCATACTTTGACTAACATGGCAGTGTGATGTTTTAGGGATTCAATTGGTGCGACTGTCCTCAGGCATGATGATATAGTTGCTACTATATCTCAGTTTTATGCCTAAGATTGTGTGTATTGTCAGACAAAGATTCCAATAAGTTTGTAGCTGATCAACAAAGTGCTATCTAGAAATGTTTAGTGTTAGGTGCTTGGAGGATTGTGCATCGGGATTAGTGCTCATCTTGTGGTGGCATGGCAGTCTCATGAAATGTACAAAAAGGAAAAATGGATAAATCTTGTGTCTGCTGCAGATAGTTCTCTCTGAGGTGGCAAGAGGTGACAGCCTAGGTGGCTGGAGTTCCTCCTGTAGTGGCAGTGGGCATATAGCCTCTGTGGGCATGCCACACATGTGTAGTGCCATCTGATAAGGGAGAGGCACATGTCACATGGGACTGGTTGGTTACGCCTTATGCTCTGAAAGCTGAAGTACTCCTAGAGACAGTACCTTTTCTGGATCCCCTGAGGGTAAAGGAGTGGCCAAGGTCAAAACTGGCTCATACAAAATCTTGCCATGACTTCTCTTCTGTGCACATCACACTACCTATCTAATTTGGGTCACAATTATGATTCAATAAACACACAGCTTGATCTTCCTGCTGTGGATTCACAGCAGGAAGGTCATGTCAAACAAATATGACATATTTTTTTTACTGGGTGATGAAGGAGGTGGATCAGGAGGGAGTAGTAGATGTTGCCTACCTCGATTTCAGCAAGGCCTTCTACACTGTTCCACATAAAGGACTGGTAAATAAGTTGGGAAGCCTGGGTGTGGACCCCAACAGGGTGAACTGGGTTAGAAAATGATTGGGGGACAGGAAGCAGAGGGAGGTGGTAAATGAGATCCAATCCAAGGAAGGATGGATGACCAGTGGGGTACCATAGCAATTAGTCCTGGGCCAGTCCTTTTTAATGTCTTTATTAGTGACATTGTGGAAGGGCTAGAAGGGAAGGTTTGCCTGTTTGCAGATGACACCAAGATCTACAATAGGGTAGACACTCCAGATGGGGTGCAAAAATGAGAAGGGATCTAGGAAAGGTGGAAAAATAGTCAGAGGTGTGACAACTGAAGTTCAGTGCAAAGAAGTGCACAATCATACACCTGGGGTGCAGAAACCCTTTGGAGAGCTACAAGATGGGGAGTTGCTGACAGTCACCAGGGAAGAAAGGAATTTGGGGATTATCATCTCAGATGACCTAAAGGTGGCCAAGCAGAGTACAAAGGCTGTAGGGAGGGCCAGTGGCATGTTGGGGTGCATAGAAAGGGGTATCACCAGCAGAAGGAGGGTGGTATACCACTACACAGAACACTGGTGAGTCCTCATCTGGAGTACTGTGTGCAGTTCTGGAGGCTGCATCTTCGTAAGGACATAGACAGGGTGGAGGCGGTTCAGAGAAGGGTAACTAAGATTGTGCAGGGCTTGCAACAGAAGACTTATGAGGAGATGTTGAAAGACCTCAATATGTATACACTGGAAGAGAGGAGGGAATGGGGAGATATGATTGAAATCTTCAAGTATTTTAAGGGCATAAACAAGGTGCAAATGGAAGACATCTTTTTGTGCAGGAGAGGTAAAAGAACACGATATAAGACTGGAGGGGGCAGTATAAGGGGTAATGTGAGGAAGTGTTTTCACAGAAAGGGTGGTGAATGCATGGAATAGCCTACCCCAGGATGTGGTAGGAGTGATCACAGTGGCGGTATTCAAACACGCATGGGATAGGCAAAAGGGAACACTAGAGGTGGGAAGGAGAAGCTAAAGCCGATGACCAAGTAGGGTCAGCGACTGCTGATACAGGTAGGGTATAAGGGCAGACTCCTTATCTGCCATCAACTTCTATGTTTCTGCAACCATTTTACTCCAAAGCATTCTGTATGTTTCAGCTATTTTTAAGTGTGTGTGTGTGTGTGTGGGGGGGGTGACATAGACAACAGTGCTTCTTGTACTTTCATGAAATTGATTCTCTGGCTACGAAACTCTTATCCAGAACAATTTAAAGCTGAATGGTTCAAACCTCATATTTTCAGGCTATAAGCAGAACATTAAAAATAAACTGCATTTAGACTTGCAAAACACTTGTATGTTTATTTGTATTATGGAATCCATCACTGTTTATTCTTGATTTGATGGTGCAAAGAAGTCTATAAGCACACCCACCAAAGTATCCTTACAATTCATTTATCTGTTCTAAAATAATAACTACTGTAGCTGCAACAAAAACAAAATTTTAAATGCAAAGGGGATTCATATAAAATTTGAAATGCACTGGTTTCCTGAACACATGAGGCTGGATTTTCAAAGGCTAGAGAATGATGCAGAGTGCTTATGTCAAAAATAACTGATGCAAGGAGTAAGATGCATCAAAACTTGTATCAGTTCTGATCTTCAAATTGTGCTTGTGTCAAAAACAGGTCTGCATGCACCAGATTGGCTTGCACCATGCTTGCACCACAAAGTTACCTGGACCATGTTGGAACGGATGCCTGCATCACTGAAATGATGTACTATCCCCTTATTTGGGTCCTGTCCTCGTGCCTAAGATGCATGTCACTGTTAGACCAGCTAGAGCGGGTCTAATGTATGCTGCACCATATAAAGAGGCCCATAACAGGGTAGAAGACCTGTCTATGGTACTATTAAGGGTTAACATTCCCCTGCATGACTAGTTCAGAATGTTTTGGAGGCTTAGGGCCAAATTCGCAAAGCTCCTGGGGCCGTGCAAGGGGCTTGCATCCACATAATTGGTGCAAAGTGCCCCTTATGCCAAAGGATGCCCCAGGAGCAATTCACAAAGGCAGGCTGCACCTGCTGCACACAGTCTGCACCTAATTGTGCTTGCACCACCATTGCACCACACACAGTGCTGCAGCATGATGCCAGGGGCTTGCGGAAGATGCAGGCTGCCGAATCCCCGGAATTGCAATTCACAAAACTCCCCTGGTGGTGACATTTTTAAGTACTCTTAGACCAGCACCCCCATCCTGATGACCCCAGAATTAATGTAATAATTACCACCTGGTGGTCTAGTGGGGCCCCCACCCAGCAGTGCCTGACCACCCTGCTCCCTCCAACCCATAAGGGAGCCAGCGACTGGTACAACCACCTCTCACCACTGCAGCCAGCCACCAACTGAGCTCTGATTGAGCACACACTGTATATAGTACACGCTCAGTGACTGACAGCAGCTGTCAGTCACTGAGCGTATATTACATATGGTACACACTCATTCAGAGCTCAGTCAGTGGCTGGCTGCAGTGGTTAAAGGTGGTCTGGAACTGCAGGGTGGGGTCCCACCTAGACCACCAGGTGGTAATTATTACAGTAATTTCTGAGTCATTGGGATGGGGGCTCTAGTCTACCAAGGAAAAGGATTTTCTATTTTAACAAAGATATGAGTTCGGGGAGGGGTCCCACTAGACCACCAGGTGGTAATTATTGCAGTAATTTCTGAGTCATTGGGATGGGGGGGCCCTAGTCTACCAAGGAAAAGGATTTCCTTTTTATTTTAACAAAGATATGAGTTCGGGAAGGGGTGGGAGCCACTGGACTACCATGAAAAAGTGGGTTATATATTTGTATTACAATGATCTTGGATCGGGGAAGGGATGCCACCAGACTACCAGACTACAAGGGAAACAGGGGCTACTATTTACTTATTTCACAATGATCGGGTATGGGGGGATGTGTTTCTGTACATTGCTTCATATTGCCACAGGCTTGTGGCACCATGTCCAGGTGTGCCTCTCTGAGACGCACATCTAGGGTTTCCACAAGCTGTGGGACTTTGCCACCAGGACCCTGCTCGATAGATAATCAGGTGCAGGGTCCGTGGTGCATGGGCAATTGGCACAAGCCACCTTTGGAGCAGCTTGTGCCAAAGTTTGAGAATCGGGTACTTTGTCTTGGCCATTTCCTCTGCTGTATTTTTTGACTTGGCTTGCATCATTCTTGTCCTTTGTGTCATTTTTTTGACTCAACTTCTGCCATTTTATTTTTACTGAACTTGTGTCACTCTCATTCCTTAAGTCATTTTTTTGACTCAACTTGCACCACTTTTTCTGACACAGCTTACGTCATTCTCATCTCATACGTCATTTGTTTGATGCAGTGAACCTCTTGAGTCAGTTTGGGGGACTTTGCCACAGAGATTGCTTTTCTTGCAAAATATGATGCACAGTTTTTGGTGCACCTGGATCTGACACAAGGTGGTTGTTTGACACACCGTGCACTGATCTAAGGGCCCTTTGGAAATCCAGTCCATTATGTTATTTCTTAAGTATGTTGCACTCAAATGAGTAGCTGCAACAGGTTTTTAATACTTTTTAAAATATCTAAAAAAGCAATATCACTTCTGGTAGACAACAGCAGTGTTAATTCATAAACATTTTTTCCTCTGCATTTCCACTTCCCTTAGCTGTGAGGGTGGGAAAGCAGGTGCCACCACACCTGCCAAAAATGCTATTCTGTTATCTGGTATCGGGGGTACCAGTAGATTTTGAAAATGAGGTTATTAGTACACATTTATGAATTTGGATCAGTGACATTGCTTTTTCAGTGCTTTTGTATTTATTGTATATTGACTGTATTTGTGTATATATTTTTTGGTTATCTTTTTTTTTGTTACTATGGTCACCATTTGTCATGTAATGTTAAATGCTTCATGTCCTGTTTGTACTTTTTGTCATACCTGTTATATTGGTGTCATTATGGAACAGGTCATGACTAAAAATGGTCCCTGGGACCAACATACTCACCTGATGAACAGATAAATAAATACAAATAAATAAATAAAATAGTGTGAGTGGTCAGTTCACTCATTCTGTACACTGAACATGCTGCCCGTACTCCTTACTATGTATTTTTTAATAACTTTTTTATACTCCCTGTCAATCCCAGCCTCCATAGCAATGCTCATCCACCCCTGGCATTCTCTTTTTCCAGGACTTACCTTTTCCCTGTGAGCCACCATGCCTTCCTCCATTATGGAGCAAGACCCCAAGCTCCCTCTGGCGACAGAATTGAGCGGAGAGTCTGGTTGGTGGTGTTGGGTCTGTAGGGAGCCAGTGTTACTGTGTAGGGAACATAGGCTTTCTTTTGTTCTCCCCACCCATCACTGATGACCTGAAATCATCCAAGCAGACCACTAAAGCAGTAGGTAAGGCTAATGGGATGTTGAGGTGTATTAGTAGGGGTATCACAAGTCAGAAGAGGGAGTTAATAATCCCTCTCTACAAGACACTGGTTAGACCCCATCTGGAGCACTGTGTGCAGTACTGGAGGCCACACCTTCACAAGGACATTAACCAAATAGAGGCAGTCCAGAGAAGGGCAACCAAAATGGTGCAGGGACTGCATCAGAAAACATATGAGGACAGATTAACTGAGCTCAGTATGTATACCCTAGAGCAAAGAAGGGAGAGAGGTGATATAATTGAAATATTTAAACACCTTAAGGTCATTAACAAGGTGAAAGAGTCTAACACATTTCAATATAAGAAAAATAGCAGGACAAGATGACACAACATGAGACTAGAGGGAGGCAAATTAAGGGGTAATGTGAGGAAGTTCTTTTTCACAGAAAGGGTGGTGGATGCATGGAACGGCCTACCTCAGGAAGCGGTGGATATGAATACAGTGCAGGGCTTCAAACAGGCATGGGATAGGCATAAGGGAGCAATACAGATGAGTATGAATAGATAGACCATTGACAGAGCAAAGGCCAATGGCACATTCATAAGGTAGAAAAAGAAATGGGCAGACTGGATGGGCCTTGCAGTCATTATCTGCTGTCAACTTCTATGATTCTATGTTTCTATGTATAGGTATTAACCCTGTCTTCCATCCTCTCTCCTTCTCCCTTCCTCTTATTCATTCCATTCCACTGACATCTGTTCCAAAACCTCTGCAGGGTCAGTGGCTAGACTTCCTGTCTTCTAGAATAGCCTCACTTTTTCCCAATGTTCATCATTCATCTTCTACTGTAAAACTATCCTTCAGAACTTTCCTCCCCTACTTGCTCCTGCAATCTGCCAACCTCTCCCTTACCCCCTTCACCTCCTTGCCTTTTACTGTCTCACTCTCTCCCTGCTGCTCAGCCTCTTTGTGCCATGCTACTCCTCCTGAACAACAGTTGTTATCATGTTGTATATATTTTGCTTTTCTTCTTAGGTCATGTATTTTATTGAATATTCTTTAAATGTCCCTCCATCTTTTTTTCTAATGTATTTATTTATGTGAAATATTGACCAGGAATGGCACACTGAGCTAAGGCTCATTTTGCAATGTGACCAGAGAAGGTTGTGCATAGGGTAAACATACAACATAGTTTGTACTATCAAGTAACATAGTTTCTACAAGGTGTTATAGTACAGTATGTATGTGTATATATATATATATATATATATATATATATATATATATATATATATATATATATATATATATCTATATATCTATATATTCTGTGGTGATTTCCATATGTAGCCCATGATGCTTTGCATTGTGTGAGCATGTGTGATTTTGTATTCCCATATACATATATATCTATATATATATATATATATATATATATATTTTATGTTCTTAGCAAAAAAACCTGCATTAATGCACAAGTCAGGGTTCTAGGTAATACCACAAAGGTATGGAAATGTGTCGTTAGGATTTCCAACCCTATCTCACCAGCCCAACCCCCAAAGCAGCAAGAGGTAAAAACATTAGAGTTTTGGGTCTCTGGAGTTTTGGCAAATAAGTGGTGGGGTCTACCTTGGTGTTGTTAGCCCTAATGCTCATCCCTCCCCCAGCCTATAGCCTCCTGTCCAAAGCATAGAGTACATCCCCAAGCTAGTGCCTCATAAAATTGACAAGGGGGTGTTTTCCTTTTTTTTCAGTAGACTTTGTCAACACTTGGGATTAGTCATTCTGGTGTCTGGCTACTATTTGGTTGCACTGGACCAGATACTCCCGATGCCCTCACAAAGATAAATGGAACAGGACCAGGTGACCTGGAGAGGAGGATGGTCAAGAGAAGTGAAGAAGCACACCAGTCCACTTATATAATATAGAAATGAACACTAGGAAGCTGGGTGGGTGAGTTGGAGAGGAGGGGGAGAAGGAAGCAGAAAAGGGATGGCATTCTGGTTCACTTAAAAAAAATACAGTGCTCCATCCATATACTGAACCTCTCTATAACAAGATCCCTGATACTGTATACCAAATGCTCAATATACCAAATTCTCACTGTGGCTCCCAAAATAAATCAGCCTTTTGTCTGCAACAGTGGCAGTGTCAATTTCTGTCTCAGCCCAGTAAGTACTGCCACCATCCAGCTAGAACCGATTACCAACTCAATTCAGCTTTTACTTTTTTCAAGAAGTCTGAAAGCTTGTCTGAAAGAAGTCACCTTCACTGGTGGCAAAAGGAACCACAGAATGCAACCACAGTTTCTATCTCAGTGCTGCTGCCTAGATCCAGACTACATGTGAATCGCAAACCCACTGTGTTGGCTGGTCAGATGCATAATGTCTGAGAGCTGTCATTGGAAACAGAATCAGTAAGAACTGCGAAAGAGTGGTGGAATATGGTAAGCATAGCGAAATGCTGTTTCTATTCCATTTGAAAACAGCTTAGACTTAACCTGCATGAATTACTTATGAGCAGATATCGTTGAGCTGAAGTCGGTGTCAGGCACAGTGACACTCTCAACACATGTCTCTGCTTTTTGTTGGTAAACAAATAACTGCCAATAAAATAAATAGAAGATGACTGTACCATATAACTAAGAGAGAAAGCATTGTCTGAGAGCTAGGGTTGAGAACAGTTAAGAGCTGCTGTTATAATCGGTCAGCGACACAGACAAAGTGGAGATGGTAGTTTTTCTAATTTTATTTCAAATTAAGTAAATGAAGCAGCGCAAGTGAAAAAAAAGCAGCATCACAGTTATTGATTTGGATTTGGACTGGATGTGTGAAGTGAGAGGCACACTTGCAGATAATGCTCTATACTCTATTCTAATGTCCCTCGATGTAAAAAACAGGGAGCTGTAACAAACACAGGTTATGGCTTCCTTTTTGTTCATTATAACCAAGGGACATTTTAATTAGATAGGTAAACAGATAGATGATAGATAGATAGATAGATAGATAGATAGATAGATAGATAGATAGATAGATAGATGGATAGATAGATAGCTAGATAGATAGATAAATACAGTAGATAGATAGATAGATAGACAGATAGACAGGCAAAGAGAGAGACAGACAGAGACAGAGAGAGCAGGGGGATAATCAGCTGACTGTTTGAACTGGAGCTGGCAGCATGACTCCAGTAGGGGCTTCAGCATACAATAAAGTCCCACTGTTCTCATATGGAGAACATGGATGAATGGCTCCTCTTGCAAAGCTGAGCACCCTGGATTTTAAAGTGCCCCAGAAAGGTTGCCAGGTCAATTTTCAAAAAGCAAAAAACCCAAATCTAGCTAAACGGGTCCCAGATTAATGAAGTTCACAAGTTTGTTTTCTTGAAAATATGTATTTTTTATGTATTTTCAATGTTTGTGAGTTAAAAAATCGAAAATGGCATTTGTTACAATTAATATTTTTTTCAACATGATCTGTATTTGTTTTCCACATAATTGGTATTTTTTCCCAACACAAGTAAGTAAAAAAAAAATTATAGTTTTTTTTTTAACTATTTGCATTTGTCGGTTAACTCAAAAACACTTATAACTCTGAAAGCATATAATATTTTTTCAAAAGACCTTTGAAAAGCACATCCTTGTCACACTCCCCTAGAACCCTGAAAAGTTCATGAAAAATTCCACACCATCTAGGCTGTAGGTGAGAACAACAAATAAGAAATGTTAAGTATAGGTTTTTGTTTCAGTTATTTGTCACTTCATGTCTTGAAAACTGAACAAGATGCCATCACAAAACTGTTCACACCATGAGACTCTGACACCCTGACTGAGCATGCCAAATGTTGTGCAATTTATCAATATATATATATATGGGTTATGCAATGGTATGATATATTTTCAAAAGTGCTGTTTGATCTGGGGTAACGTCACAAGTGGCATAAACCACAAATGATGTGCCCACGGTCAAACAGCTCAAGTGAAAATAAATCATTTATTCCACAAGGTCACTGTTGTGTATTTCATTTATGAAATAGGTATGGACCTTGTGCTTTTGTTTTTTATTATTAGTTTGTTTTTGTTTCATTTTGCAAAATGAGACATTTGAAAGGTTTATTTTGTGAAGTGAAGTGACTCTGCTTCTGCTGAGCCCCGTTGCTATGGCCATTGCCATGAACATGGCATCATGATGCTGCGCTGATGCCCCAATGCTGCAGCTCATGGGTGGATTGAGTGGGATTTGGGAAAATGCTCAGTAAAAATGGTGACAGGCTTTAGCGAGGAACATGGTGGTTGGGGCCATATTTTTGATGTTGTCTAGTTAGAGTGGTGAGTTTTGATTTACTGTGGGTACTTTATTTTATATTTTAGTTTATTTTGCTGTAAAAGGTTTGTTGGTGCCAAAGAAAGACTGAAGGTGTGTGGGGACAGCACAGCTAAAGAAGCCACATGGAAAAAGATGTGACCGCTGAGAAGTGAGCACTGTGTGCAGCCCCAGAAAAATGTGGCAGCTGACTTTGTTTCTGAATGTTAGTCTATTTAAACCGAAGGTACTTTTTCTTTTTCAAATTAAGTTCAAAGCAGAGAGTGGTAGGTAGGGAGTGGCAAAGTGAAAGTTGCTGTCATGAGGGGAGAGAGAGAGACAGAGAGAGAAAGGGGGAGTGAATAAAGAGAACTTGTAGGCTGAGTCAAAAGTAAAAAATAGAAACACCTTAACAGGAGATTTTACCTATATTATTGTTTTATAGTATGAAAGTGAGAGAGAAATTTATGTGTGATGCTGCAGAGTCAGGAGAGACTGCAAATGAGTGGAATGGGAGAAGTTAGCCTGGTGACCAGTAAAAATCTGAACCTCAGTAAGAGCTGCATGGAGAGTGATATGAAAGCAGAAGTCTGCATTTGTTTTAGTAAAAAAAAACAAAAAAAACTTTTTATTGTGTTATCTGCCTGGGGGGGGTGTCATCACAGTTTTTAGATCAGTATGGTCTGCTGCTCTGGTAATAATTAAAGAAGAGAAGGCAGAAGAAGTGTCAGTGGCAGGTAGGAGAGCGGTAGGTGGGCGGAGCTACACATTGATGTGTCTACTATGCTCTTAACTGCATAGTGTTGTGTCTACTGTACACATAAATCCTGATGATGTGTCTACTATGTACATATCAACATTTATGTAATGGCTTGTGTGTCCACATCTATTGCACAAATATATTATAGTGGCATGGTAGCACCAATATAATTAGGGTTGAGCAGGTGCTTCTATGTTAAACCTAAACTTTTGCACTTTAATATCTTTGCAACCATTCATCTGATTTGCACAAAATGTTGTATGTTGCATGCATGGTCTTGGGGGAAGGTGGGTAGATCTCTTGAAGTGCCAAGCTTCTTTCCACTCAGATGTGCAGATTAAGAGATGCAGATAGCGAAAAAAAGTAAAACACAATTACTGATTTTTGCTGTTTTTTGTCATCACCTAGCACCTAGTTCTCAGAAGGTTTAGAATATAGGACTGAAATGTTCAAGCTAAAAAGGGCTTGCCTCACAGGTGTGTTTTTTGCTGGTATGGAGACAAAATATTAATATGTTCTAAAGTTATTACATTTTAAAATATTGGCTGTGAGCATGCTCAGTACAGTCTTTTGGGTAGCTGCTTGGAATGAAAAAAGAATTTGGTTCATACAAAAAAAGATCCTTTTTCATATGGGGTAATCATTTTTCATGAAGGAATTTTTTTTCATATGGCAGCAATGTTGTTTCCATTAAAAAAAATTTCAAAGTCCACAAAAATGAGTTATATACACACACACCAACACATGTATCATGCTCATCAGGACCTAGTTAGGTGGATTCTGCACTTCATTTGTGGATAAATGACCTGGAAATGTTTGTTTTTTTAACATTTAAAAATCTATTTTGTCAGCAAATTTTCTTGGACCATATGAAAAAAGGATGGCTTCATATGAAAAAAGAATTTGGACTTACTTTCTTCCATTCCAATTCAAACTATGCACAGAATCCACCTAGCAAAATCCCATAAGCAAAATACATGTGTTTGCATGTGTGCAGGATGTCATTTGTGTGGGTTTTGAAATGTTTAAATACCGACTGATTCATCTTTGTATTACATAATATAAGTGGAGCTGTCATGCCAAAGTAAAAATAAAAAGGCAGCCTAAGGGAACTAGATAGTAAGATGGCAGGTAACAAGGCAAGCAAGAAGAGTGATTTATTTTGGCGAACAACCTATTATTTTAGTGAAGAACACTGAGGTACACTGAGCTCAATAAAAATGGTGCAGAAATGCATAAATTTACATACATGATCACTCTCTCTCTCTCTCTCTCTCTCTCTCTCTCTTATATATATATATATATATATATACATATATATATTAAACAAGCATTTGCCAATGCTGAATGTTCGCCACTTGCATTGCTGTTGTACCGGGTCTTGCTTGTACACATTTTTACAATATTTTACCCAGAAAACAGCAGATTCAGTGCATTAGGTTGTTTTATGTAATGTAAAATTGGTAACTTTGAAGGTATTCTTTTTTTTATTAAATTTATTTTATTAGGGTTTTTCTCCACTATATTTACAGGCATCCAACATACATTGTAGTCTGTTTACATTACAAGCATTTACACAAAGAAAAATTTACCTATTTTGAATTATTGCCAGCTGTATAAGGAGCAACAGGATAGGCAGATGACTGTATCCCAGCCCCCTCCCCAACCCACTCCGACTGCCAATAGGTAATACTGCTTTTTATACCTTATATATTACACCTCAAGATCTCTTAAACTGTCACAGGATACAAGGGAACTCCAATGTTAAGTTTGCCCTATTCATTCTGGATCAGCAGCAAGCTTAGTAGGGGATCCCAAATTTGTTTGAATTTTTCTGTATTATTAGACACCCCCGCTACAACTCGCTCTGCTTGTATAGCAATAATTATTTCTCGATACCATTTGGTGTAAGCGGGTGGTAATTGCATCTTTTCAATGCCGGAGTAATATTTTTTTGGCACATGCTGAGATTAATGCCATATGTGATCATTAAGATCGACCCTGAAGAGTAGCATAATCTCTTAGAATACAAATCTCCAGGCTAAACTTATCTGACATAGACATTAATGGGTCCAAGCAGGATTTGATGCTGTTCCAGAATGGAGAAACTCTCTCACATGCCCACAACATGTGCAGCAAGTCTCTCGGAAACTTTGCACACCTGGTACAGAGCTCAGAAGTCAAGGCACCTATCCAGTGTAGCTTTACCGGGGTATAAAACAAATTATGATTGATTTGAAACTGCATAAATCTATATCTATCCCATTTAATATATCTATATAAATGTTTCCAGATTCTCTCCCAACTTCTAGAATACATAATTGCTGGCAATGACTGATCCCACCAATAACATTTTTGATTTTCTAACTGGGCCAGTGTGGTCTGCAAGAAGGTATATGCATATGCTATTAAATGGGAAGTTAGAAGGGATTTAATGTGTGGTCCTAGCATAGATGACAGAGTGTTGGACTAAAGTCCTGTACCAAAGTGCTTCATTAGCATATTGGAAATCTGCAGATATTTAAATGCATAGACCGGGGACCATTTATAAAGAGTGCTGGCTTCTTGGAACAGCATCAATTTATGATTGATAACCAAGTCCTCAATCTTCTTAACTCCCATATTAGGTCAAAATGAATTATTTTTGAGAAGTTTATCCGAGATTAAAAAGGTAGGGTTATTAAAAAGGGGTTGTATTAAATCCTTTTGGCCCACTGTCTTAAGAAGAGTATTAAATTGCCGTTGTATTTTGAGCATGGAACCCAGCCGGGAGTCTTTTAGTTTGCTGGGAAGATTCTTCCTAGTGAGGAAAGGGAGGGCTCTGAGATTCACCTCTTGTGCTAAACAAAAGGTGCACTCTACATCTATCCAGAGGGGACAATAATGGTAATCAGGAGAGGGGCTAGGGGAAATTAACCAATACCTCATCCTTGTTAAGTGTATTGCTAAATAATATAGATAAAAATTTGGGGCATGTAAGCCGGCATCCATTTTTTGATGTGTAAGCTTAATATAGCTACGTCTAGACTTTTTACCTGCCCGTAAAAAGGAATTAACTATTTTTTGCAACTGTAGAAACCAGGAATTCGGCACGGGCCAATTGTACATTTGTAATGGGTATAGTATACAGGGTAGAATATTCATTTTTATTATACTCATTCTGCCCACAAGGACAAAGGTAGTCGGGACCAGCATTTAATATCTTCTTTTAAAGTATTAACAAGGGTATCAAGGTTGAGTTTATTCATCACTTGGGGGGAAGAGTGGAGATTAATTCCTAGGTATCTAAGTTTGTCCATTCGCCATTGTAAACCCAGATTTACAACTTCTGCCTTCTATGAATATTTATTAAGGGGAAAGACTTCTGTCTTCTCCAGATTCAGTTTATAGTTGGAAAGGGAACCGAACTGAGAAATTATTGTGTATGCTGCTGGGAGAGATTGTGAAGGGGATGAAATATGTAATAGGATATCATCCGCATATGCAGAGAGTTTGTATTCTGTATCACCTATCTTAATACCAGAAATTAATGGGGAGGAGTTCAGTTTCCTTATAAGGGGCTCTAGGAAAAAATTAAATAGGTAAGGTGAAAGAGGACAACACTGCCATGTCCCTTGCTTTAAAAAAAAGGAGTGAAAAGCACACTATTACACTGGACCCTTGAAGAGGGGGAAGAATAGAGTATTTTAGTATTTTAACCCAATTTATAAATTCCTGAGGAATACCATATTTAGGGAGTAATGAAAAGAGATAATCCCACGACACTCTATCAAAAGCTTTTTCTGCATCCAAGGACACCAAAACAGCAGGTGTAAGGGAATTCTTGGACACAGAAAAGAGATAGGTCACCTTCTGGAGATGGTCAGAGGAAAGGCGGTCTTTAACGAAGCCCACCTGCTCAGGACTAATCAGTGAGTCCCAGACTCAGTTCAGTCTTGATGCCATGATCTTGGTGAGGATTTTTAAGTCCACATTAATAAGAGAGATGGGTCTGTAGTTTGTGATGAGCAGAGGGTCTTTATCGGGTTTGGGAAGGACTACTATAGTGGCCTGGGTAAGGGAGAAGTCAGATATGCCATTAACATAAAGGTATTGGAAGGTGTTCAGGAGAATAGGTGCTATTATATTTTTAAATGTTTTATAAAAGTTTGAGGAGAAACCATCTGGGCCAGGTGCTTTATCTAAGGGGAGTGATTCAATGGCATCAACTATTTCTTTAATTGTTATAGGAGCCTTTAAAATGAGAATTTGGGGTTCGGAAAGTGTTGGGATATTAATATCTCTCATAAAGGAATCCAGCATTTGCTGAGAAAGGGAGGAGGTGGGCAGTGTATATAAACAATTATAATAATCTTGAAAGGCTTTACTAATGTCCATGGGGGAGATGAGAATATTACCTGTTGGAGAATAAATAGAAGTAATAATTCTATCTGATGTTTGGGATCGAAGCCGGAGGGCCAGGAACTTCCCAGCTCTTTCTTCTTGGTCAAAATAAGATATCTTAGACCTAAGCATGTGAAATTCGGCTTTTTTGGCTAGCAGTAAATTATATTGTGCCCTCAAGGATTCTGCTGTTTCCCAATCCTCCTCCGGGGATGAAGCTGATAAGTTGGCTTCAGCTATTGTGATTCGGTTAAACAAAGAGGAAAGGGTCTGATTTTTTTTTTTTACTCTTCAATGCTATACGTATCAGTTCTCCTCTTAAAGCACATTTTAAGGTGCACCATAAAACATTCATTTTAGACATAGATGGGGAGTTATATTCCATGAAGTCTGAAATAAAAGATTGTAAACATTGAGTAGTATCTTCAGATTTTAAGAGCTGATTATTAATTTTCCATAATTTATTCTTATGAACATTAAGAGCAACATTTAATATTAACTGTGCCACATGATGATCAGAAAAAACCTTAGAGGAGTAAAAAACTGAAACCACCCCATTGATATGTTCAGCACTTATAAGGAAATAATCTAAGCATGAAAATGAATGATGTGGGAGAGAATGGAATGAGAATTCCTTCTTCTCAGGGTAGGTTATTCTCCAGGGATCAGTAAGGCCTAATGAATGTATTAACTCATGCAAGGCTTTCTGTCCTAGTGACAGGGAAAGTCTAGGTTTACCTGATCTGTCTAATTCATTCGATAGGACTTTGTTCCAATTGCCCCCCAGAACTATTGGCAACATTGGCCATGTAGCTAGTATTGTCATTAAGTTCATAAAAAAATCAGGGTTCTCTGAATTAGGGCCATAAATGGATCCTAGAATCATCTCTGATTGTCCTAAGATCACTTTAATAATAATGTAGCGGCCTTCAGGATCCGACACTTCTTGTAATAAACGAAATGGTATCTTTCGTGCAATAAGTATGGCAGTCCCCCTTTGTCGGGAGTTCTGACCTGAGCCAAAAGCCTGTCCTACCCAACATCTATGAAAAAAATTTGTTTGAGTAGACAGGAGATATGTCTCCTGAAGAAAAACTATATCTACTTGAAGACTATGAAGGTGCAATAAAATTTTCATTCTCTTGGCAGGTGTCTGAGCCCCTTTGATGGTCCATGAACAGAAATTGTATCCCGTCATTTTAATTGAGCATCCAGAAAAATGATATCCTTGTGTGCAAGAGTATAAAAAATGAACAAAAGCATAAACAATATGACCCAGTTACCTATGGCAGTCCCCATCCCTCCCAAATCTTTTAAATCCTCCCCCCTTCTCAGTATGTCATTTCCCTTTGGAAAAAAAAAAAAACAAGATAATAATCCCCTGAGCCCCCTGTAACCAAAATAAAAAAAGAGGAAATCTTGACTCTTAACAATGGAATCGAGAGTGGGAGCACTTCCCTTAGTTGTAAATATGTGTCTGCTTCTTCCCCGATGCTGCAGCATGACTCTGCTCCCTCCCCAGCCCTCCCAGAAAAAAAAAACAACATCACAACATCGCAATTCCCAGTTAAACTCCTGGGGTAAACTATATCACATAAGAGCACATGAAAACAATCTACACTTCCATGCATACATATAGTAATTTCAGCTTAAAGGTTAACGCATGTAACATTTCTATTCTTCCCTTATATAACATAAACCTTCCCTAATCAGTTTTATCTATGTATAAAAGAGAAAAAGAAAAGGGAGGAGGAAAAGGGACTATTCAGGAGGGAGGAGGAGGAAGGAGGAATATAGGGAAGGGTAAGATAATATATCTCCTCGTCTTTTATTAGGGACATTAAGAGCTTAGTAGTAAGTTATATGTCAGGGCTTAGCATGCCCGGTTTACTTGAAGGTCTGGAAAAAGCAAGAAAAAAAAAGAAAAAAAAAGGAAAACAGAGTAAACACTTGCATATTTTTGAGTCCAGACCTAAGACTGTATCTCTAATCAGTCTATGCAGATACTGGTCAGCTTCTGCTTCTTTACTGAGTCCAGTCTTCTATGAAGTGCTGCCATAGTATTTCTGTGCCGACAGAGAAACCCACGCTTACTTGCACATGTTCGAGCAGTCCAGCAGCCGTACTGAAGAACACCGTCCTGTTTTCACTCCACAGCAACCAATCTAAATTAAATACGCCGCATTTGATGCCGAACAAGAGAACTAAAGAATTAAGACATGTAGGCAAGTTCGTTTACATAGGAGACCAGCCACCAAGCAGTTAATTCTCTTAGGACTGAGACTAGGCAGTGTCTGCTTGTTAAAATGATTTCAACACCAGGAAAGCTGATGTGTTCATTTTCTCTTCGGTTAGCTTCTCCACCCTTTTGAAAATACCATCTGATCTAAAACGAACATCAACAAATTCTACAGTAAAGTTATTTTACCATGATAGAGCCTTTCCTTACCAGACTTTTGAGGTTGCAGGGTCAACGGTATGCAAATAAATCAGGGAACATGACAGCAAGGTTTTCTGCAGCTTGTTCTGCATCTCCAACTTCCCTGATATTGGACCGATAACTTGGCAGGACATATCATTTTGAATTTAATTCCAGCAGCTATCAGTTTGGTTACTGATGGATGGTATTTGGTTCGTTTCTGCCTGGTGGCTACTGGTAGGTCCTACGAGATTCTCAGGGGGGTCTCTTCCCATTTTATCTCCTGCAATTCTTTAACTTTGAACAGAATATGCTGCCGATCTATAAAACTTAACAATCGGACAATGAATGGTCTGGGTTTGGCTCCGACAGGTGGTCTGGGCTTTAGCGACCTGTGAGCCCGTTCCACATGATAAGTGGTGGAATGCGGCAGAGGGCCAGCAATTTTTAACAAGAGCTTTCGTGTGAAAAGGACCGTGGAAGATCCTTCAGCTTCTTCAGGCAAGCCAAATATAACTAAGTTATTCCTCCTGTTTCGACCCTCGAGGTCTTTGAGTTTAGCTTTCACTTTGCTTACTTTCTATCTGAGTGCCACTATTTCGGGGTTTAGACCAGACTGCCAGCCTTCTAATGAAGTAGTTCTTGCTGCAACATCAGAGATCTTTGTGTTTGTTTCTTTTAAATCTATCTTCATACTTTTAAGTTCTGTTGCAAACTCCAGAAGGGTTTGTTTAAGCGGTTCCATCTCGGCGAGAAATCTATCCTCTGTTAGTGGTGCAGGGCTGTTAGCCGGCGTTAGGTTTTTACTTGTAGATGCGGCCTGGGTTTTGCCGCTTAGCCATTTTATTAATTTGAGGAGGCATTCTGACAGGAGGAAGGCCTTGGGATTTCCTCTTCCATTGGAGCTTGAAACTTTTTCCCCTGGATAAATGACAGTCGCAAGTATCTCCAAGCTATAAGGTGTTGCGATGATCAATCAGCAGAGAGTTTTGTTGTGTAGCAGATATTAAACTAAGAATTTTTAAGAGCGTAGGAGAGGGAGCAGAGCAGCCACACGTCTTCTCAGGGTGAGTGCATCATGTGATCCCCACTGTGAAGGTGTTCTAAGTTGAGGCACATTTTCAGGTGTGGGGAGGGTTTACAGACTAACAAACACAGACAGCAAAAAGTAACAGAGACAAAAATAGGCAGTTATGAGACATTTTTGTGTTATACCCTTCAGCTAAAACAGTTAATGATTCCCTCTCCTTGCAGATATACTACCACAAACATCCTGCAGCAATGACAAAGCCCTGCAAATAAAAATGATTTATAGAAGGTTGCCATAGCAAATTGGAGTAGTATCCTGTACAAGTTGTGAATCAGAATCCTACCATTCAAACTGCCAAAAGTGCTGTTTTCTATGAAAAGAAAATCATTTTATTTCAGTGCTCTTCTTCATTTGCATAACCCTCCCCTTTTTATTCACAGTGCTGCAATCCCCACTTGTGACATCATGCAAGGGAAACAAAGTTTTTAAATGGACACTGTTAGTTTTTAGCTGACTCTTTACATTGTTTGCCAGCAGCAAAAATTCTATTTATTTGATTGGCTGAAAGCAGCACAGAGCAATGTAATCATTGACCCATTAATTACACTCCTGAACTACTTACAGCCATTCAGGCCCTGTAACATAAACATAAAACAGTATCATCACACTCCCACATTCTGACAGGAACTGTCATTTCAGACCTGTCACTTCACCAGCAGGCAGTAAAAGTGAAACAACATCTGTACAGAACAACAAATGATCTTTTTGGCCTACCTGCATCACAAAAGCATTTTTCCAGAAGCTTTTCTACAGATTGTACTGCTGTAAATACTACCAAAATAGGAGACTGTACTTTGATTAGTTAGATAGAAACATCAGCTATTTACTGTACCCACAATGCCTCACTATGTAAATTAGTATACAGGCTATTATGTTTCTGTACTCACTACAGAAATAGGAGACTATAGGCCAGATATTCAAAACTCTGCACTGGGCACAAACCATTTGCACAAGGTTAGCACCGGGTTTGCATGGGTCTGCTATTTTCAAAAGGTCAACTAGCATCGGGCAAAAGTATAATGTTTGCAGGGGGCAAACCAATGGGGCATGTGCATGAATACATGTACAATGATATATTCAGTGCAATAGCACTGCACAAGGTGTTTTTGCATGACTTAGCGTGACACTTTGCATGGTGCAAATTACTGCCCAGAAAAAGGTAGTCTTAATTCTGGGTAAACCTGATTTGCACAACTTTGTGGCTTTGCGCGGATTTGTGTGACTTTTGCACAGTTTTGCATGACCCTAACCAGTAACTATTAAACATAGAAAGAAACCAGACATGGAAGTAACATACTGCGCATGGATGGTACCTCCTATGATGCCATCATATGCCACCAGTCCCAGCCATGCCAGGCAGTAAGTGGTAACCTAACGCCCAGTGGACACCATGGCAGTGTGTCCATACAGCACACACCTGCAGACCACCCTTCAGTGGACACCAACAGAATCCAGCACACTCATGCAGCACTGGGGTTGTGGAGGGTGTACAGGTAGTAAGTCTGCACCACATACTGGGTGCTGCCGCAAGGCTGGGACAAGCCACATAGTGCAAATGGTCCAGTGTTGGGAATACCCCATCACCAGTATGTGTCTCTGATGGTATGTGATGGTATGTGCACCCCCAAGTCACATACCACACATCTGCACAGGCACCACAGCACACACAACCAGCCATGTGTATGTCACTGTGAGTAACCCATGCCAGTGGTGCAGTTTCTGTGGGTTGCACAACAGCGTAACAGTAATGTCCACTGTCAGTACACACCTGCAAGATGGGCCTGTCACTGTGTAAAGTGCAGCAGTCATTGATGCCCTCCACACCATAGGCATTGCTGTGTCCCTCACACTACTGGCCCCCTTGTTACTGTAGTGTCTGCTGTGTACTGTAGCAAGAACTACAGTTTGACAATTGCACGCAGCAACACCACCCATGCCTGTGCTGTGTAGTCCCATGGGGCACAATATTCTATGCGGTTCTGTACAAATGTAGCCTGCAGCTACCACCATGCACTTCCAGACTGATCTACAGGTGGAGTCGGGGGCAGACCCAGCCAGCCCCTGTACTTCCAGACTGATCTACAGGTCGAGCTGTGGGACCCTGCAATAGCGCTGGGAAAACTGCATGCAAATCAGGACATAATGAGATGCTAATCTGGATGCTTGCCCACAGACTACCTACATAGGCTCATTTGCATGTCACTTTTGAATATAGCAAATTTTGGCCCCGGGCAAATGTGATAGCACTGGGCAAATGGATTAGTTCCGGGCAAAACCTGCGCAAAACCTGAACAAATGTGTATGCACCATGCAAATGTTTTGGAAACATGGTACATTTCTGCAGAATTTCTGCAGAATTTCACATGCCCTGGTGCTTGCAGCTTTAATGAATCCACTCCTTTGTTAGCGCACACATTGGCCACATAGTTCACCTTTACCTTTCTTCATGTCACTGTGCACTGGGCTGCTGTTGTGGTTTGCACTTACTGGTTGCTATATTCAGAGCTGTCTTATTTCCTGGGCTATTTTTGCACTGCACTCCCAGACCAGTTTGCCCGGCTTCCTCAGCATGCTATATTCAGCAGGTTTAGCACCAGGGCTATCCCTTTTGAATACAGTGGGCTATTGGGTCCGGACTAATTTAGCATGCTGGGCAGTGCTAATTTAGCACCAAGGCAAAGTTTTGAATATCAGGCCCTACATTGCTTAGCAAAGAAATCTTGTTAGCTAAATATTGTATGCACAATGCCTGGTTTTGAAAATAAACAAATGAGAACCTATATTGTTGAAGCCACTACAAAAGTAGGAGACTGCAGCTCAGAGTAAGGACATTGGAAAACAGCTTCTTATTGTACCCACAGTGCCTTGCTATACACATCTACATATTAGATGCTATACTGCACTCATCACTACCACTACCCACCCTCTACCAGTGTGCCCCCATCATCACCCTCCCACCTCCCCTTCTCTTTCACTACTGTAACCCCAAACGATGCCCTATGTGCCCTCTTCACCATCAACCCCTCTAAAGGTGCCACCCACGATGACCTTGACCCAAACATCCTCTCCCTCTCTGCTTCAGCCATTACCTACCCCCTCTCAATAATTTTAAATCTCTCATTCACTACTGCCTCAGTCCCCTCTTCATGGTAACATGCAGTGATTCTCCCTCTACCCAAAGGGGGTGACCCCTCATCACCTGGCAACTTTCGTCCCATTTCCCTCATTCCTACCCTTGCCAAGCTTCAAGACCACATTGTCCTCTCCCAACTCACCTCTTTTCTATCTGACACCTCCTTTTTCATCCCTTTCCGGTCCACTTTCAGGAAAAAACACTCAACCACCACCTCTTTCCTATGGCTCACAGACTCCATCCTAACCAAGATGGATAATGGCCAAATTACCTCTGCCATTTTTGTCGACCAGGCCAAGGCCTTCAACACTGTCTCTCGCTCCCTTCTCCTCGATTCACTCCCAGCTGCTGGCCTATCTCCCTCCACCACAAACTGGTTTAAGGCTTACCTTATTGGCAGAACCCAATCAGTTAAGATCTTGGACGCCACTTCCCCTCCCCTCATGATTAGCACTGGAGTACCCCAGGGCTCTGTATTAGAGCCCCTCCTATTCTCCATCTTCTTAAATGACCTTCCCTCTGTTTGCTCCCTATCCTCTGCTATACATATGTGTGCCGATGATATAGTTCTGTATGCATATGGCTCCTGTCCTGATGAGGTTACAACCAGCTTATAGCAAGACTTTGACAAGGTTCAGCTCTGGTCTGCTAACCATCAACTTTTCCTCAACATCAAGAAGACAGTCTCCATGACCTTTGGCACAAGGCAGAGACACTCTAGGCTTCCCTCCCTACCCACTTTTCACACCGTTGATGGGACTTTACCTAAGGACACATCCTCCTTCAGGTACTTAGGTGTTTGGTTGGACCAACACATAAACTTCTCTGGACATTTTGATGCCATCCAGAAAAAACTGCACCCCAAGCTTGGCGCCCTGTTCAGGAACTGTAGTTGCATCCCTCCTACTGCTAGGCATGAACTTGTCTAGAAGATGATACTGCCCATTTTTGACTACTGTGACATAGTCTATGGTGCAGCCCCTAAGTCCTCCCTGGCCAGACTGGACACCCTCTTCAATTCCTTCTGCCGCTTTGCCTTGGATGCCCCTTCCCCTTGCACCCATCACTGTGATCTTTATTGTGCCCTATCCTTCCCCTGTCTTGCAAATAGATGGCTCTACCACTGTGTTACATTCACCTCCAAGCACTGGTTGGGCAAGCTCCCTTTCTACCTCACCTCCTCCTCCTTTATAGCCCCCCCACCTTCTCATTCCCTTAGATCAACCGACTCTCGCACCCTGATAGTCCCCCACAGACCCACCCAAATCAGCCAATCCAGTTGCTCTCACCACCTCCCAAAAATCTGGAATTCCTTCCCCCCTCAAATCCGGCACTCATCCTCTACCTACTCCATCAGCTCTGCCCTCAATAATTACCTTGTTCCTAGCTGCTCCTGCCATGTCCCTCCCTATCTCCCTCCTGTAAGCCCTGAACAAACCCTACCCCTCTACCATCACCTTCATTTTACCCTGTGCACACCCACTCAAATTTCTAGCTCTTCTCCCCTTCCCCCAAATTGCTCCCCCTTACTGGCCTCCCTTGATCTCTCACAGAATATAAGGGGCCCCGAATGGTCTCCATGGGTCCTACTCCTACCCCCCAAAGGGGCTTGTATCCCTCATCTACTCCCTTCCCCCCATCCTGAAGGGGTTTCTCTGGGCCACTTCCTTATCCCCTTCTCTCTGGTCAGTGCAGTACAGGATCCTCACATCCTGAAGTGGTCGCCAGGGACACGACTCTTCCTCCTCCCCACACACCTCACCACTGTCTCTCTTTTCCCCCTTTTCTTTCACATAAATACTTGTTACTTATTAACCCAGCACTTATTATTGTCCACTGTTTTACATATCATGTGCAACACTGTTGTAACACTGTTTGTAACATCTACCTCACAACTGTATGTTAATGTTGAACTTATAACTTGAATGTTTAATGTCTCATTCCTAATGCACCCCTTCCCCACAGGTCGCACCAGGAGATGAGCGATTGTCACTCAGTGTGCCTTCCTGGTGAAACATTTCAATAAATATACAAATAAATACATAAACAAAGGGACTGCACCTCTGAGTAAGGAGCATTTAAGTCAACTGTATAATTTACACAATAATCCTTGCTACTCTATGTAAAACATTGACAGCTCTCTTGCATGACACCATTCTGGGGTGTGACCTCATAGAGAAAACTGGAGGGCAGCCAGAAACAAAGTGCTGATAAAACATTAAAAAAAATTGTCTAAGACAGATTTTTTTTTAACACAATTAATTGCAGCTTCAACATCTGAAGCATGGTTGGCAATGGCATACTACGTGAAAAAGGCATTTGGGGAACTTCCATAAATCAATTTAACTTTAACTAGTGTACACATCATAGTGTTTAACAGAATTTTTATAGAGAAACAAAATATAGCCATCTGACTCCATTTAGCCGGGCTCTCCTTTGCAGTCTGCACTACAAAAAATGTTATGAAACTGATATTGATACACCATTCATCTCCACGTTTCACAACACCTCAATCAATGAAGACATTGGACAGCTGTTTCTTTTCATATCCTAACTGAGGCTTATTACTGACTTTGCATACACCCATTACCAATCTGCTTCTACTGACACCTCTGGAATCTTTATTGTGAAATGTTCCTCTTTTCCTATGCCAAGTCATTGCAAACGTGTAAGCCTTCCAGTAGAAATGCAAACTCTAGGCATGTGCTATCCAATCTCAGGGTCAGGCTATATGTTGGAGCCAGCTGTACAATACATTTAAGTGTAAAAGTGTTTTGCCAGTTCCCTGCTCGTGCAGACAGTGGATTGTTAGGTGAGTAGCATTGGGCTGCACTTCTGCTCTTACCCACTCAGTGTCTGCCTTCCTCCGGATGCTCTGGGTCAGAGCATGTGCTGCAGCTGCTGCCTAGGTTCCAGATTTAGAGCTACAGCTATGATGGGCTGAGACATCCCAGCATCACAGGTTATATGTCAGGGTGTAACAGTAACCCAAGACAGAGAGCTTCAGTCACATGGATAATAGAACAAGAAATAGATATAAAACTTTTCTATATATGCAATACACAGTTTGAGCATTGTGGCTAAAAAATGTCAGTCATAAAATGTAGTCCAGAAACAGCAGCACCTAGCACATTATTCTTGTAGCCACAAACACTGTTTCTAACTGTGACTTGGAGGCTCTGAGTCGTGGTTAGGTGGGCCAGTCTTGTATGTCCAGTTGCTGTTGCAGTGTTCCCATATTTTGTACTCCAAAACCCTACAAACTCCTCTCACCCTGAGGTCAAATGACACTTTAGGGTCAGATAGACAGTTCCATGAGCTACTGTACAGTTCAAACTGAAAGAAAAATCATTTTATATTGTTTGGCGTTTCCTGAATCCTGGCACAGTACTAGAACTCTTTGAATAATATATGTTCCCCCAAGTTGGATGCGGACCCTTGTTTTTTATTTGTTTTCTTTTAAAGGACAGTCCCTTATTTGCTAAATAACTCTTTCAACATCTTTGACTTTCCCAAATTGACGGCAAGTTGCCTGATTTTGTAAATGTGTTGCAGTCTCTATTTTTATGTATTTATATGGATTTTTTTTAACCACTGTCTGATGGCATTACTGAAAACATGTAGTTGTATTGAAGTTATGAGGTTGCATTTCTCTTTTCAATTAGAAACCTCCTTCTATCCATATCCTGTTAGGGACAGGCGGTCATAGTGGAGTGGCACGGAGCTTCCTATCACTGGAGTCTGCTGAACAAGTTGGCATTGAGTGATGAGAGGTTGTCCATTTTACCTAAGCAAACAACATCTCCAGTCTGATGGAATTGGAAGTGCAATTAACTGCCCTGCAGTTTCACAGTTTCACACATGGGTCATTGTTAGCTTGCATCTACACCCCACCATTTCACAAGGAGTCTCAATGATGCCAGTGTCCAGAAGCAGGTAACAGCCTTCTTTCTCTGTATCAGTGCTGCCAGTTCTGTGTTACAGCTGTGCTGGGCCCAACCATTAGTAAATTGACATTACAGGGAAAGGTCATGATTCCAACACAGAAATTGTCTCTTAGAGTCAAAATACACATTATTTTTCTCTGATTATATGCAATGGGGTTTACAGTGATTCGGAAACTTTTTACCAGACTATCTTGCACTGGAGCAGCACTGTGCTCTATGGGAGCAGTGTGGTGTGAACCTATAATGTTAGTTGTGACCACATTACCTTGGCAGTTTATAGCAGTCTGGGTATCTACTTGAGCCAGGGGGAGAGGATATCAAAATACTGAAGATTCATAGGCAAAATGTATTCTAATTTATTGAGTGGGCTAGGTGTACAAATGGTATAAACAAACACTGGCAATAAGTGGAGGAAGAACATTTGTAGTTTGAAGCACCAGGGCCGATCTGTTTGTTTATGCCATTTGTGCAGTTAGCCCACTCAATAAAATATTTTTGAACACTTAACATCAATTTGGGAGCATTCTTTATAATAATGGGATGAACCTTTTTTTTTTTTTCTTTTTCTTTTAGAAACCCTTATCTGATTGCAGGCTGTGCCGGCACATGGAAATTATACATGCTTTGTTAGAAAATCTTCCTGTGGTGCTGTGTTTCACTGATTAAATCTTATAGCAGTCTGGCAGCGAAAAACACCATTTTCTCTCCAGCAACACATTTCAGAGCAGAGAGACACAAGATCAATTTCAAAGCCACAAGTAAAATGAAGGGAAGGAGAGAAAGGTATGTTTTTTTTGCAGATGACACCACGGTCTGCAACAGAGTTGACACACCAGAGTGGGTGGAGAAAATAAGAAAGGATCTGTGCTTATTGGAGGAGTGGTTGGTAGTATGGCAGTTGAGCTTTAATGCTACAAAACGCAAGACAATGCACCTGGGTCATAGAAACCCAAAAGAGGAATACAGGATGGGGGGGATTCTGGCCATCACAAGGCAGGAGACAGACCTGGGGATTATCATATCTGATGACTGAAGGTGATCAAACAATGTGAAAAGGAGGTGGGGAAGGCAAGCAAAATGCTGGGGTGCAAAGGTAGGGGCATAACCAGCAGAACGGAAGATGTGGTGATGCCACTGTACAGATCACTGGTGAGGCCTCATCTGGAGTGCTGTGTCCAGTTCTGGAGATCACATCTCAGGAAGGATATAGACAGAATGGAGGCAGTCCAGAGAAGGGCGATGAGGATGGTGCAATGGCTGCATCAGAAGCCTTACGAGGAAAGACTCAGGGCCCTAAATATCTATTCATTGGAGAAGAGAAGGAAGGGGGACTATATGACTGAGATATTTAAGTACCTTAGGGATATAAACAGAGCGCAAGAGGGAAGCATATTTCAGAGAAAGCATTGCACAATGACGAGGGGACGCAACATGAGACTGGAGAGAGGAAGGCTCAGGGGGAATTTCAGGAAGTATTTCTTCACAGAAAAGGTGGTGGATCCATGGACTAGCCTCCCAGCAAAGGTAGTGAGAACAAAAACAATAAGGGGTTTCAAGAGCACTTGGGATAAAAATAAGGGCACCCTGCAGATGGGCAGAGCAGAAGAGCTGCAGATCAAATAGGATCCGGGCGGTGGCACTGAGTATGGAAATGGACAGACTGGATGGGCTGTATGATCTTTATCTGCTGTCAGATTCTATGTTTCTATGTAACCCTTGTTTTTCATGGAAAGATTAGAAAACTCTGACTAATACTATTATTGACAGTACCTTACCTGGCTTGCATGCCCTTAAGAAAAAGAAGGCTAATAGACTTAGAATATTCATCTCTCCCAAACAGCTGCACTCCTCAGCTGCTCTGTGGGTTTGCTTCAATGAAAAGGGCCATGTACCTTTTTTTTACTGATGACCTCATGACACTGGTCTGGAAATACTCTGCCAAAGAAGAGCCAGCTGCAGTAGCCATGGGAGGGCAAGTGGCAAGTCATTGTCCTGTCACAGGGAATCCCGATCCCATCCAGCAGTAGAGCTGGAGCAGAATAGTTCAGTAGGGTCACAGCATGGGTGCTGTGTTATTTTACTGCTGGATGGAGGACTGTGCAACTGCAGCATGTAGAGCCAAGCCAACAAAACAACAACAATCAGCCACACCACGTAAGGTGGGGAAAGTGTCCAGATGTTTTTGGTAGAAAATCTCCTCATGGGGGCGGGGGGCATGGTGGGTAGAAGAGGCTGAAGGTGGGAGGGTAGAGTGTGTTAATAGCTGGTTCTGTTATACCTACAAAAACATTGAGCAGCACACACTGTGCCAGCACACAGATGCCACTAACACTATTGACATTATTCGTGACTGAGACAGACAGTATTAAAATGTTTCTTGCTGCTCCATCTCTCTCTCTCTCTCTCTCTCTCTCTCTCTCTCCCTCTTTCCCACCTGGCTGTCCTCATGTGTTCCCCCATTAGCTGCTAACTCTTCTGAGTCCCAACCCCTGATGCAATGGTCCTGTCCTCTGAGTCGCCCCCACCCAAAAAAAAATTACAGGCTATCTCTAGAGATGAGGATAGTGCTAAGTACTGCAGTGCAGTGACTATGATCCACCTACACAAGAATAAAAGCCCATATGAACCAAGAAAACCATTTCATCTGATGTTTACAGTGTGGAGTGTGTAGGTTTGGTTGGGCCACGTCAAGGGTGAGGCGTTATTTTACTGCCCAGTGGAGGACAGTGCAGTGAGCAGAGCCAAGCCAAGAAAACAACAACAGCCATGCCAGGTAAGGGAGGGGGACAGTGTCCAGTTGTTTTAGGTGGAAAATCTCCTCGTGGGGGGGTATCAAGAGGTTGATGGCTGACAGAGAGTAGAGTGTGCGGTCATGGCAGGGTCTGCTATGCCTCTAACAACATTGATCACACACTGCCCATGCTCGTAGATGATGTCAATATCGACATCATTGATGACTGACAGTAATTATTAAAATGTTTCTTGCTGCTCCAGCCTCCACTCTCTCTCTCCCCCTACCTGTCTGTCCCAATCTCTTTCCTCATTATCGTCTAACTCTCCTGACCCCATTGCGATGGTCCCATCCTTTGGGTCTGCCCCCCCTTCCCCAAACTAAAAGCAGTCCCTGTTCTTCTGTGTTTTGCTCAGCACAGACAGAAGTAGGATTTTGAGAATACTGCTAAAGTCTGCCTGCCATAACTGTGAGAGTGTGTTAGCCAGGGAAGGGCAAGCAGCTACTCACTGTCCTGGTAGCCCGGCAGCTGAGCCACCAGGAAGAGTTGCTGCTGGCCCTTCCCTGGTTACCACACTCTCCCAGTTATGGCAGGCTTTGTGCTGGGATGCCAGCTAGCTGTCATTAGCCTGGCGAACCCAACCCTATCCTCCTGATCAGGTTCCCCCCCAACCTCAGACATGCATTGAATTCCCAAGGCTCCTGGAATTGCACTCCCCCCATGCATCACATCGTACTGGGTCTATACCACTCATGAAAGAAAGGCGGCATTAATCACGCTGTATAGAGAGCGCATGGATTTAGAGTGACAGTGGTAGAACAGCACTAGGGAAATACTGCTACATGTATCACTACATGCTCTACCTGGGAGTGATCAAGTTGTCATGTGCTGGGTGCCTGGTCAAGCCACTCCCATGGTGGAGTGGCTAAGGCACAAGCACACGGCAGAATGAGAGACCTGGGACCATGGTTTAATTCCACCTGGTCTCCCCATAATGCAACTTTTTGCTGAATTGTTTGGTAAAAAAAAGGTTTAGGCTCAGCAGAGTTTCTCCCCATCCCTGAAGTCCACAACTCCCTGTGGTTTATCTATACTCCAGTCAGTTGCAGGGGGTGAATGTTATTTTAGCACACACCGTTATGCTTGTGGCATTAATTGCCATGCAGTTTTTGCGTGTGGTGAGATGACCCTGTCCCCATCACATCAAATCGAGAAAAATTTGGGACACATCAGAAGTTGGGAATTCAGCAGCAGCTGGAGTGGTACACAACTAAACAAAACAATACAAAAAAAGACATTTCCAAAATATCTGCAAACCTGACAAATGAAGTTAAATTTCTAAATGGAAGCTTCTGCCCTTTAGACCCCTTCCCCCATGTCTGCTACTGTTAGTGACTCTGAATAATATGGTGCTGCTGGGGTCTTTAATCAGCAGGCGGGAGTCATGCCCTCTAAGCATGTATTACTCTGCCAAGCAGCTGATCACTGAACTGTGGAACAATCAAACTATGGAATAAAATTCCTCAGAACAGTCATTCCACAGTTCATGTCTATTATTTCACACTTTGGCCAAACAATTCTGCAGTACAGGGAGAAAATCCACCAAACACATTCGGAAGGTTCTGATCTTGCCAATGGCAGATGTTCAGAAAAGTTTGCAAAATTTATGAAAGTGCAACAGTTCAGTGAAAGCAGAATTCTCAATGTTTGCTCAGCTCTATTAAATACATAAACAAATTAATAAACATATAACTTTTACTCCAGCCACTGTACTACTGTACATCATCCCACATTAGACTTTCTGATAATTTAGTATGTCCCCCTCTCAGCACGTTAGAAGTCTTCTTCAGTTCAGACATGAAGCACGTCACTTCTGCTGTGGACACTGAATCTGTGATCCTGCCACCTAACCACCACATGGATACCTCAGTGTTTACTGATATGGAGAGAATAATATCACCTTTCTCTATTTCAGCTCTCACTACTGCCTGTATCTGTAATGAGGCAACCTTCTAGAGCTGCTGATGCCTCAAGGAAACTGTAGAAAAACATAATAATTAGGTAGAATTCAGCTTGCATTTCCTATACATTCTATACAGTTCTCCTCCCCGTTATTTATTACTAAGGAATTTTGCATGAATACATGGGCCCAGATATTCAAAAGGGTTGTGAATGGCGCAACAGTGTTGCACCATACGCAATCCACTGATACGCCCCGGCACGATATACAAAAGGCAAAAGTGTGCGGCACAAATCCCGATGCGCCGGAGCGCATCAGTAATGTATGCAGGCACAGGTGGGGGGGGTGTGCCCATGCATACTCTGTCCAGCCCAATATTCAGCCCAGGATGTGCAGAGCCATGCATGTGCAACCTCTACCTGTGCCAGCACAAAGCTGATTAAAAAAAAAAGGAACAACTGATGGCCACCCACAGGTGAGCTGCCGCATTGCAAGGCGCAGCTCCGGAAGCTGCCACCTGTGGGTGGCCACTGAACTGCACCTGGTGGTGCCCCATGCCCGATCATGTAAAAAAGATTAATGTCCATATCGGTTCAGTGATCGCCAGTCTGTCGATCGCAGGCATCTGTAGTGCAATGTAGAATTCGTCTATATCTCCCTGGTGGTCCAGTGATCGCTACGTTCGATGCATATCTGTGTGCAATGTAGTATCTTCCTTTCTCGGGCGAGTGACATTCGCTCTCATCGCAGCATCTGTAACGAATAGCATTCCCCATCCCTGGTGGTCTAGGTACCCCTCCCACCCGCCCACTGAGCCCCACCGGCCCACTCCCCACCCGGTCAGCCAGCTGGTGGCAGCACCACCCGCTTCTGCCTCCCTACCACCTTCGTCGACTGACACCATTGGTAGGGCTGTCGCCCATTGGTTCACAGCGTGAGCCAATGGGTGTGCAGCTTCGTACTATATATATTCCAGATATGTGAATGATTCATTCACATATCTGGAATGTGGTATAGAGCGGGACGCCCATTGGTTCACGCTTGTGAACCAACGGGCATACAGCCCCACCGACAGTGTCAGTTGGAGGGCAGCGGGCAGCAGGTGGTGGTTGCTGCCGCCCATCGGGCTGACCGGTGGGAGCGGTCAGTGGGGCTCAGTGGGCGGTGGGGAGGGGGGTACCCTAGACTACCAGGGATATTGGAATTCTTTATTCCATTTTACAGATGCCCACGATCTGGCAGATAGCGGTCCACTGGACCACCAGGGAAATAGGATGAATTCTACATTACTTTTTACAGATGCCCACGATCGGGCAGATAGTGGTCCACTGCACCACCAGGGATATTGTAATTCTACATTACATTTTACAGATGCCCGCGATCGGGCAGATAGCGGTCCACTGGACCACCAGGGATATTGGAATTCTACATTACATTTTACAGATGCCCATGATCAGGCAGATAGCGGTCCACTGGACCATCAGGGATATTGGAATTCTACATAACTTTTTGCAGATGCCTGCGATCGGGCAGATAGCGGTCCACTAGACCACCAGGGATATTGGACAGAATAGTTATTTTTATAACTACAAATGCCCACGATCGGGCTGCAGAGGGTGCAGTCCCCGACGGCTGCTGCCTGGCAGGGTGCCAGGCACAAGTCGTCAGGGATCGGCACACCTGCATGCAAATGAGGCCATAATGATATGCAAATGACCCCATGTGCACCTTGCATACATTATGGCCCCATTTGCATGTTAACTTTTGAATATCGCAGTTGCTGTGCATGGAGCAATGGAACTTGCGCTAGTGCATCCCCATGCTCCACTCTGACCACTTGCATTGGCACAGTGCCACTATGCCATGCACACTGCGGGTGGCCAGGGTGTGATATTCAACGCTGCTGAGCCATGACGCAGCTCTGTTGAATATCACCCAGTCCACACTCCTGCGCAGCTAAGTTGAGCTGCACCCCAGTTTATGCCACAGCCTAGCGCAGTTTGAATATCTGGGCCCTGATCTTTATCCCTTGCAGTTCTTCTGCCTTTATTGGTTACTTCCCACTTCAAGTCATTATCCTCTTTTGTGACATCATAACTCATTGCCATGGAGTAACTCTGATGTCACAAGTAGTGCCTTATGACCTCAAGTACAGAGAAAGCAACAGGAATAGCAGTAGTAGTCTTATTTTATGTGGTATTATTCCCCAGAGGCTACAGATTCCATTACAATATCAAGCAGTAGCAGCAAATAAAATAAAATATCTCAAAAAACATAAAACAAATACCCAAGAAATATATTTTTTAAATATAATAATTCAGTATCATAGAAACATAGAAACACAGAAGTTGTCGGTTGATAAGGACCTCTTGTCTCACCTAGTTTGTACAGTTTTCCCTACTATCATGCCACCACAGACCCTACTCGATCTCCAGTGGTCTCCTCCCCTTATCTGTTTACCAAGGTCCCCTTGTATCTGTCCCATGTATGCTTGAATCCTGTCACTGTTTTGGCACATACCACGTCTGCTGGAAGACAGTTCCAGGCGTCCACCTCCATCTCCGTGAAGAAGTATTTCCTCACATTTTCTCTGAGTCTCCCCCCCTCCAACTTCACAGCATGACCCCTTGACCTCAAGCTTCTTTTTCTAAGGAAAATGCTACCTTCCTTTCTGTAGCTTGTTCAGGAATATTAGAGACGGAATGTCCTGATGTTGAAAACACTAGAAAATTCTCTCTCTGCTACTCAGAATTATGGGTACTTGAAACAGAAGATGCAGTAATGTCTGTTATTTTCTAAACTTTTATATTATTGTGTATCAATATGTATATTGTAAGTTGTATGTTTTATTATAATGTATTGGCAGTCTAATGTATTTGATGTTTTCTGTCTTACCTTGTAACCATACTGTGTTTAATTTAATACTGGATACAATCTAGGGCCTCACTGGAAATGAGCTTGTCTCAGTCGAGCTGTGCCTATTCACTGTTGTTTTTCAGTTTAATAAAATTTTTACTACTGCTACTTAATACTTGTTAAGTATTTGAATGTTTCTATTATATCCCCCCCTTCCCTCCTCTCCTCCAGAGAGTACATATTCAGTTCCTTGAGCCTCTCCTCATAGGGGTTTTGATGCTGGCCATGCACCATTTTGGTAGCCCTCCTTTGTACCACCTCCACATTATCAATGTCCTTCTGGAGGTGGGGCCTCCAGAAGTGAACCCAGTACTCAAGGTGGAGTCTTACCAGTGATCTGTACAGAGATAATATTGCTTCCCTCTTTCTACCGGTGATACCTCTCCCTATGCAGCCAAGCATCCTGCTAGCATTCCTCACTTCCTTATTGCACTGCTTGGCTACCTTCAGGTCATCAGAAATGATTACCCCCAGATCCCTTTCCTGTTTGGTGGTTGCGAGTACTTCCCAACCCAACTGATATGTAGCCCTGGGTTTTTGTGCCCAAAGTGCAAGATTTTGCACTTTTTTTGCACTGAAACCCAGCTGCCAAACCCTTAACCATTCTTCCAACTTTTTCAAATCATCCCTAATTTTTTCTACCTCCCCTGGTGTGTCTACTGTGTTGCAGATCTTTGTGCCTTCCATGAACAGGTAAACTTTCCTTCTAGCCCTTCCGCAATATTACTAATAAAGACATTGAAGAAGACAAGGCCAAGTACTGAGCCCTGAGGCACCCAGCTGGTCACCTTGCCTTCTCTAGAGTGGACACTGTTTACCACAACCCTCCAACTCCTGTAGCTTAACAAACTTCTTACCCAGTTTATAACTTTTTGACCCACTCCCTGACAGGCCAGCTTGTTCACTAGTCTTCTATGTGGAACGGTGTCAGTGGCCTTACTGAAATCAAGGTAGGCCACATCTACTGCTTCTCCTTGATCCACTACCCTAGTGACCCAATCAAAGAACTCAATCAGGTTTGTCTGGCAAAGACCTCCCCCCTGTGAAACCATGTTGCCCTAGATCCTGTAATCCACAGGTTACAAGGTATTCCACTATCCTTTCCTTCAGTAGTGTTTCCATTACTTTGCCCAATACCAAAGTCAGGCTATAGGTTTGTAATTTCCTGCCTCCTCCCTGTTCCCACCTTTGTGAAGTGGGACTACAACTACCCTCCTCCAGTCCCTCAGAACCTCCCCTGTTTCCAGTGATAAGTTGAATGGAGTTGTCAGAGGTACAGCCAGCACCTCTTTGAGCACCCTCAGTATTCTGGGGTGCACCTCATCTGGTCTGTGACAGGGAGCTCCTGCCACTCTTGAGGACTGACCTTTTTTCAAATCTGTTGCAACAGTTCTTCTGTTTCTTTGCCTAATCTATCCTTTACAATTTCTAGTCCATAAGGTTGGCCACCCCCTTCTCTTTCTTGACTATACTATAGTGTTTTCTTTAATTTCCCTTTTCCTCTCAGGTCCTCGTACAGGGAGGTGATTGTGGTGACCTCCAAGTATATGTAAAACAGGTTGTGTTTATCATTGTTGGATTTAATATGTAATAGCACTATGTCATAAACTACCTTGATGTATATACCTCATGTTTATGAAACCTGTAAATGTTGAAAATACCATAGCACTAGGTGTTTTTGATAAAGGTAAAGTACTAGTTGACTGTATTATAAAAAAATAAGTTAGTTGTACTATTTGAAATACATGTAAATTGTTGTAAACTGAACAAGTCTGAAATGTCATGGTGATTTGCATACATCCCCATGATGCATTGCATTATGGAAGTATGTATAATGTATTTCTTTGAAACTTGATTTGTTGCCAATGCCCTTTGGGATAACCCTTTTTTTTTGGTGATTCTGCCTTGTGGTTTATTGTCTATAGCTTATTTTTTTTCTTTTTGAGCCCCCACTACCCAAGCAAGTAGGGCCCGCATAGAGATGAAGGGTTTTAACTAAAAATGTTTAGATCAGAGGTCATTGTCAGTAGGTGCTGGCTAAGTGCAGAGAAAGGACATTCATAGTCTGTTGCTGCAAACTGATGTACTGAAGAAGGAATATGCTATTGCTGAAGTTTATTTCCTATATTCTGAATAAACATCACACAGAGATTGTGTGTTGAACCTGAAGTTTGGTGTCTGGTCCATGTGTTATACCACAACCCCTCCACAAGGTCCCATTGCCTTGTCTATTTTTAATTGTGCTAGTACCTTGAGGACTTTATCCTTGTAAAAAGACTTGTTTCCACCTCTCTACCATTTATGCCCTTGTCTTTTATCTTTGTCCCATCACCTACCCCTTCTTCTGTAAATACTGAACAAAAGTATTTGTTTTATATGCCCTTCCTTTGGTCCTCCTCCTCCTCGCAAACCCCATTTTCCCTTTTATTCTTACTATTCCTCCTTTGGTCTTTCTTTTGTTGCTTATATATCTAAGGAACATTTTATCCCCTTCTTTTACTGATAGGGCAACATTCTCCTCTGTCTGTGCCTTTGTGCTGTTAACTGCCTTCTCTACCTCCCTTTGTTTCTCCTGGTAGTTTTCATTATCATCTTCCACGTCTTTTCATAGGTTTCATAGATGTATACTGAGCAGAGGAGACAAAATGTCCATTATGCTTGCACTTAATCATTGAAGTTACCCAGTTATTCTGTTGGTGATACAGAAAGCATCCAGCTTATCCTTAAAGATGGTTATGTCTTTGCTGCCTACTACATGTAGCGAGAGTGAGTTCCACAATGCTACAACCCTTTGATTATTCCAGAAGGCTCCAAATACCATACATATGTCTCCTCTCATTCTGCTGTATTCCAACGAGTACATCCACAAGTTATACAACCTGTTCTCATATGCAAGTCCCTTAAGGTCCCTTATCATACTTGTTGCTCTCTGCTAGATACTCTCAAGTGCTTTGGTCACAGTTTTTGTGCCCGGTGCACATAATTGGGCACAGTACTCATGATGCGGCCTGACCAAGGACACATGTAGAGGAACCACCACATACCTGTATCTACTTGTAATGGGTCTTCTGATGTTAGTCAATACTCCATTAGCTCTCTGTTTAATGGTGTGACAATGTTTTGCAAAATTTTGGCCATTATTTATTATGATGCCCAGCTGTCTCTCTTGAGTCACTTCCTTCAACATTGTGCCCCCAAGGAGATACATAGCCTTGATCTTGTTCTTTCCAAAATTCATAACTGAGCATTAATCAATGTTAAATTCCAACCTATGCAATTTTGACCACTGCTCCAATTCTGCCAAAGCCCTTTGTAAATTGATAATATTCACAGGATTAAGCGCTGCTGTACCTATTCTAGTATCATCAGCAAACATGGAAATACAATTGCCCTCACTACACTGCATGGATAATACAGTGGCAGTCATGACAAATGTTCTCAGTACTGAGGTATAGCTGGGTATACTGAGGCAGAATGAGGCAGAATCACATTACAGTTAATGTACATTCTAACTTGAGTACCTCAGTGGTAACTCAGTGGTACCTCGAGGTAGGCAACTTTTAGATAACTACCACTGTACATAAAGATTAAACAAACATGGTCCCAGTACCAAGCCTTGAGGGACTCAGCTAGTCACTCTTGGCCAGTCCAAAGTGGTGCCCCTGAGACAAACTTGCTGTCTCCTATCTGTTAACCAGGATTCAATCCAATGAACTATATTGCCATACATCCCCATGTTCCTTAAGGATTCAATTAGTTCCCTTTGTGGTACCTTATCAAATGCTCTAGTGAATTCTAAAAACATCACATCAACTGGAAAGCTGTGATCCAAAGCCTCTCTAACTTTATCATAGAACTCTAGCAAATTAGTTTGGCGTGAACTGCCCCTAGTAAAACTGTGCTTTGTCCCATTTCCTATGTTAGACTCATTGACAAACCTTTCTATATACTCTTTAATAATTCCTTCCAGTATCTTCCCACTATAGAAGTTAGGCTCACAGGCCTGTAGTTCTTACAGTGCTTCCTACTCCCCTTTTTAAAAATAGGAACCACAGTGGCCCACCTACAACGATCCACCACCGTGCCCTTGTGAATAGAAAACTGAAATAGTCTTGCAAGTGGCCTAGCCAATTCATTGGACAATTCCCTGACCACTCTTGGGTGGATACCATCTTGGCATGGGGCTTTGTAAGGATTGATCCTGAGTAGTCTGTCTCTGACACTGTCTCCAGTATAAATGGGCTCCCATTTGTACTTTCTAAATACTAGTTTTTTTGCTCTTACTTTTTCTGCTACATCATCAGAGAAATATAGTGATCTCTTTTCTCTTGCCCTTGTTAACCTGCCTGACACAGAGATTAGTTGCTTTTTCATTGCTCCTCTTTATTTTTGCCCATAGTTCCCTGATTACCCCCAGATCCACTATCCCTGCTAGGGCATCCCTGAAGCATTTTCCCATTTTCCTGAAATTGGCCCTCTTCAAGTCCAGGATCCTCATCTTAGTGTGGCTTGGTTCTGGCCCATTCCTTATATTGAACCACACTGTATGGTGATTACTGGACCCCAGGTTGTCATCCACTGTGATGTCAGCAGCACTGTCCACATTTGTCAGTACCAGGTCCAGTATCCCCCCCCCATGAGTGGGCTTCTTAACTAGCTGCCTGAGGAACCCACCTTGCAGGGATTCTAAGATTCCCAACTTCTGACTGTTGCTGCAGCCTGTAGGCTACAATCCACATCTGGTAGACTGAAGTCCCACACCAGCAACAACTCCTCCTTGCACGCCATTCTTTGAATGGATTTAATCATGTACTTTTCCACCTCTCACTCCATCCTGGAGGTCTGTAGATCACGCCTATGTGAATAGTGGCCCCCTTATGTGTTTCCAGGGTGATCCACAGTACCTCAGCTCCTCCTTGCTCTCCCTGTCTTTAAGTGGCTTTTATTTTGTCTCTAATATAAAGAGCTACTCCTCCCCCTTTTTTTTACCTACAATGTCTTTTCTGAACTGAGTATATCATGGTATGGCCACATCCCAATGCTGGTTTTCATTGTATCAAGACTTGGTAATTGCAACCAGATTTAGGTCTACTTCTGCCATCATGGCCTCTAGGTCAGCAATCTTGTTGCCTAGACTTTGAGCGTTTGCACATATAGCTATCCAGAATGTGCTACCACCCCCCTCATTTCCCATTTGCCACCTCCCTTGTTACCTCCATTATCTATCTCATTATCAATCTTGCCTTCTATCCCCCAGATTCCTTCATTAAATGGTTCTTTGTGGGGGTTTCATCCCCTAGGATTCCCCTTCCTGACCTTGTTTGCAAGGGGAGAGTTTATGTCTCCCTTCATCTTTCTGGCTTCCCCTTGGCTAGTTTAAATGCCAGCCAATGTAGCATTTAAACTATTCACTGAGGACCACAGATCACCTCCTGGATGGATGCAGGCCATTGCACCTATACAGGCTGTTATCCCTCCAGATGAGGAACCCAGTCCCCGGTAAAGCCGAAACCATTATTTCTGCACCATTTCTTCAACCATGCATTGAAGTTCCTGTTGCAGAGAATCCTGTCCTCCTGTCGTAGACAGGTAACACTTCCAAGAAGGTCACAGATCATGCCACCTGACTAAGACCCTTCCCCAATTCCCTGAACTCCTAAACTATTGCTGACTCATCTTTAGACAGGTCATTAGTCCCCAAATGGGAGTCTGGGGGTATCAATACATACTCAAGAATTACTCAATACTTAAAACTGAAACAACACAGCTATGGTGAAGATTAAGCTCCAAATGTCTGAATAAATAAAAAGATTTTTGAACCCTGCTTAAAGGCCTCAACTGAGGGGGCCTCCTTCAAAGTTCTCTGAAAAGAATGCTAAATAACTCATTCCCATGAGGTCTTCAACCTTGCCCTTGGAACTACTTGAAGGCCCTCATGAGTGTAGTGGAGCGTGCATGCAAGCGTATATGAGGGTGAAAAAACTCAGCCAGATAGCAAGGGACCCAGCCACTGCAGTCTGAAGTCCAACTTTAAAGGAGATATGCCTCTTGACTGGCAACTAGTGCAGATCATGCAGCACCATGGAGACATGACACAACTTTGAAAGGCCAGTCAAGAAGTTAGCAGCTGCATTTGTCACCAACTGAAGATGTCACAGTGTGCCTCCATTGATCCCAAGGTATAGAGAACTGCTGCAATCAAGAGTCAAATCCACAAATGCATTCACCAGTGTGGGATAAGATATTTAATTTGGTTGATGCTCTGCAGATGATAAAAGCAACTCTGGACTACTGCTGACATATTAACCTCAAGTGTTAGCCCCCTCATCCAAAATGACTCCAAGCTTTTTCACCTTGTTGTCACCAAACGCCTAGTGGGGACAAGTTGAAGCCCTGTCTCCCTCTCAGTAGCTGCCACAACCCCCCCCCCACATGTCCTGGCTCAATCACCTGTATTTCAGTTTTCACTGAGTTTAGTCTCAACCTGCTCAGTGACATCCAGTCTTGAAACCAGACAGCTATTAAACACATCCACCACACCGGGTATCACACGCACAGGGACATGTAAAGTTTGGTATCATCAGCATAGCAGTGAAACCTAAGCAAATGCTGCTTATGATGAAGGGATGTTACCCAGATGTAGCATACACTGTGAAAAAACATGGGAGAAAGAACCAAATTATGGAATATTCCACAGGACAGAAACTGCAGGAGTATGGGAGATCTACCCAACAACCCTCTGGGTCCTTCCACTGAGATATGACTCAAACCAGCAGATGACTTTGCTGTCAAGTCCTACATACTCCCTAACCCAGTCCAATAATAGCCTATGGTCCATGGTGTCAAATACTGAAGAGAGATCAAGGAGGATGAGAATTAACCATTTTCCTCTGTCTCTTGCCCTGAGCAGGTCATTGTGTACCCTATCTAGTGTGGTCTCTGTGCTATGTCTGCACCTAAAACCAGAGCGGAGAGGCTCCTAGATGTCAAAGGTAGTGAGGTGTGCCTCAAGCTGAAGTGCTACAGCCTTCTCAATAACCTTTCCCATAAAGGGAATGTTAAAGACAAGTTGGTAATTTGCCAGGACGTATGTGTCCAAAGATGGCTTTTTCATGAAAGGTTTCGCCAATGCACTTTTCAGCACCACTGGGAACACCTCCTGTGACAGGGAGCACTATACAACCTCAGTGAATACCATGCCCAGTTGTCCAACAGAGCTCATAACTAGAATTGTCATGCCTGTATCCAGATTACAGAATGTTGGCCACAACTCATGTTGCTTCACTCAGCTTTTCCATCATCACTGGTTGATACTCTTTGTGACGTAGACTACCAGCTCTGAGTGCTGTATCATTTTTGTTTAATGTAAAATGTATGACTGACTGTCTCTGCTAAAAAAATCTGATGGTCTTAGAATGACCTGACTCATCACCCCCACCCCCCCAGGTTTCAACTGAAAGATGCAAGCCATAAGAAAAATGCTGACAGCATGTGAGTTCATACACACTCAGTTTTTAGAGACCATGTGTTACATGTAAGGCCTTAATTAAGGATCCTATCTGTCTGAGTTAATTACAACCATAGTTGCTATAACATATCCATTTTATGACATTGGAAGGAAATCCCAGGTTATTACATAGAAGTGCGAAATCATAAAGATGCATTCATGTCCTGAAAGGAGGAAACTTATTATGAGATCAAAAGAAGTGTCAATTGAAGGACATGAATTATGCTGAAGTTGCAAAATGTAATACTTTTGTATAAGATATATATTTTTTTATACATAATCTGACAGAAGAGGAGCTAGCTGACCTCACACAAAAATGGGTTGGCCCATACAATTGTTTAAAGAATATTCTGTTTTACTACACAGAGACACACTTTTACCTAGACTCTAACTGAGGAAAGATATTTGGAGCACTTGTAAAAAGATATTTCAAAAGATTTCAAATCTAAGTACTGTAAGTAGGAATTTGCACTGTTTAAACCTTGTTTCTTTTAAAAGATTTGTATGTCTTGGGATATAACAGTTCTGTATTTTGCATTTTACATATTTGTAACTATTTTAGGAAAATTCTTTTCAGAACTTACTTGGTCTGTCTTTGACTTCTTTTTTTAGTTGTATGAAAAGTATATGGTTATTGCAGATACTAAACATGAGATTGAATGGTGGTACCAAACTGGAAAGAGAAGCGTTTTAAATCTGAGGTCTTTATTAAAGTTTTTAAGGGTTCATTTCTGTATACCTAGCTAGGTGCCCATAGGCAAAGATATCTGGCCCCCCAAAGACAGAAATATCTGAGCCTTGCACTGGGTATGCTAGCAAGAGGTTCACAGTTTGAATCCCTCCAGAACTTCAGACCAAAAGCTGATCCGAACTCACAAAAACAGACAAGAGGTTTACCTTGTCTGTTACACAGTTCACAAGATTGCACTCAGAGGTTGGCACTTTGGGAGTAGAGGGCCTGACCTGCTGAGTGGGTTTGTGACGCTCTTCTCAAGACCACTGAATGCATCCCAGACTCAAAGGCTTAATCCTTCTTGGCTGTGACAGCACACTTGGAGTGGTCCTGACCATAATAGAGGACACGCTGTCCAAGAAGAACCAAACAAACTCCTCAGATTTCGTGAGTGAAACTATTGTCACAGGCTCCAGACAAGCTGGATGGAGAAGCCGATCCACAGTCTGGAAGAGCTGAGTTGGTCAATTCCTCCAAGCAGAAATCTCCCTAGACAAAAGCTCAGCCTTTTTCCAGTGATTACTCTCTGATACTTACTGTGGTGAGACATCAGAGTCAGTTTGTCCTCCTGGGTCCAGGATCTCCTCCAATGACACTTAAACCTCTGATACCTGGTTTACAGCTCCCTCAGCTCATCATCAAACCACAGCGAGCTGAGGTGTGAAACTGGTGGGTGTACATGAACAGGCACCATGAGGTTGAAGGCCACCATTATAGCCCTATTATAGGCTGCCACAGCTTCATCTGGACCCCTCACACATGCTGTCAACACATACAAGGTATTCAGAACTGCCAAGATTCCCTCTGGCCATAGCCCTTTCATAGGATGGAACTGGATTACCTCCACAAGGGGTGGACTGCAAAGGCGGGCCCACTCCAGCCTGGATTTCGCTACCACACCACTACAGTTTCTCCTGCCTTTACGAAGTCAGGCATTCATTCCTTCTACAGGTCAATCACCAGTTGTCAATGTTGTTCTTGTTTGCTTTGTAGTGCTGCAACTTCTGAATATTGCACTTGTTAGGTGTTCTTATTGAGCTGTATCACATTTTATTCTTCGTACATTCAACTTTTGTTTTTAATTCTTATTTTGCACAAACTTCTTACCAAAATGTTGTTTCACTGTTTTTCTGCTATGTATTGTGCTGCGTGTTCTTGTACTATTCTCTTCCCCCAGGCCACACCTGGAAATGAGTCTTGGCTCAGTGTGCCTATTCTGGTTACCTATTTTCAAATAAATAAACAAACAAATATATATAAAAAATGTGGTCATACTGTCATCTGTTTGATGCAAATTGAAAATAAATGAATAAATATGTCACATTCACTCTGGATGCTGATTTCACCTGGGCACTGAACATGACACCTTAAATCTGAGAATTGGGCATATCACCTTAAATCCACAGACTAAGCATATCACCTTCACTCCGGAAAATGAACAAAAAACCTCAACAGTCCTGGAGATTGGATTTCTGTCTTGACCCTCTAGCCCAGGCTCCTCAGAAAGCATCAAAAAGCTCTGCAATTACAACACAGGTAAGCAGTCTTAAATGCATCTTATGAATTAATGACAGAACTTGTGTAAACGAGCATCTAGCTCAAAGGTAATTTGTAATCCAAGAAATAATAAATAAAAAGGAAGGAAGGAAGGAAGGAATCTGATGGCAGATAAGGATGGCCAGGCCCACCCAGTCTGTACTTTTTCCCTTCCTACTAAAACAATACCACAGATCCTTTCTGATCTCCAGCTTCACCTCTGCTTTTGAACTGCAAGGGTTATCCTGTGTCTATCCCATGCAGTCTTGAATTCCCCTACCGACTTTGCCCCCACCACCTCTGCTGGTAGGCTGTTCCATGTCTCCACTACCCTTTCCGTGCAGAAGTACTTCCTCACATTGCCCTTAATCTACCCCTTCCAATTTCATGTCAAGGAAGGAAGGAAGGCTTATCAAGTTATTTCCCCAACCAATTCAGGAGATACAAAACCCCCCTTTTTCTTTCAATACTTTAAGTTCAACGGCAGAAATACAGTAATGTTGACTGACGCCAACTGTCCTTGGTAGAGCTGGGCAAAATTAGCAGATTCTGCTTCCATGAACTTTCTGAAAAATTCTGTAGTTAGCCAAAATGTACAGAATTACCCAAACATTTGCCAGTATCTGTTGCTATTTTTTTTAACTCAGTTGCCATTCTTCTAGAGACCTGAACATTAGAATGGTCACTCAGATTAATGATCTCAAGATGTCAAGTCAAGTCAAGTCAAGTCAAGTTTATTTATAAAGCGCCTTTCAAAACCAAGGCACCGTACAAGAATAGATAGAATAATAAAATCCAGACATTTAAAACAACCATAACTAAGAAGAATAACCCAAAGTAAAAAGATATGTCTTTAAAGCAATTTTAAAATTATCAGCAGTTGGGCATTCTCTCAACCAGCGAGGTAGAGAATTCCACAGGGTTGGTGCCGAAAAGGCAAAGGCACGAGATCCCGATAACTTCAATTGAACCCTGGGAATCTCTAGCAATCCCTCGCTGGCAGAACAGAGAGGATGGAGGAGGCGATAGGGAATCAGAAGATCTTTCAGGTAACCAGGTCCCAGGTCATGTAGGGCTTTAAAGGTTAGTAAACCAAACTTAAAGGTGATCCGCCACCAAACAGGCAGCCAGTGCAGTTCGCGAAGCACAGGCATAATATGACTGGTTCTAAGAGTCCCAGTCAAAAGCCTGGCTGCAGCGTTCTGCACCAGCTGAAGGCGGCGGATATCAACCCCTGGTAGCCCTAGGTAGAGGGAATTGCAGTAGTCCAGATGGGTAGTGACAAAGGCATGGACCAAAGTTGGAAGGTCCTCCTGGGGAATCAGATGTTTCACCCGGGCGATATTCCTCAGATGGTAAAAAGAGGATTTGACAACAGCTGACACCTGAGATTTCAGGGTCAGACCATCATCAAAAATAACACCCAGATTTCGCACCTGTCCAGAGGTAGAGAGCGGTACACCACCAAGTAATAAACCTGATGGCTGTCCAGCACCCAAACCCACCCCAGGACCACCTGGATCCACAACCAGTACCTCAGTCTTATCCGGATTGAGTCTCAACCAGCTCGAGCTCATCCAAAGTCTGATCTCATCTAGGCAGTTATTAAGTACATAGAGTGCATCACCCTGGTCGGGGAGAAAGGTCAAATACAGCTGAGTATCATCTGCGTAGCAGTGAAAACTCAGACTGTGTCACCTGATGATTTCTCCCAATGGCAGCATATACACTGCAACAACATGGGAGCTAAAATGGAGCCCTGTGGTACCCCACAATGCAGGGAGTAAGAGTCAGAGGAATAAATTCTGGTGACAACTCTCTGAAACCTGCCAGTGAGGTAAGAACAAAACCAATTGAGGACTGTACCAGACAGCCCACAAAAGACCCGCAGTCGCTCCAATAGCACCCCATGGTCTACAGTGTCAAATGCAGCAGATAGATCGAGAAGGACCAGAATGGTACAAGCCTTTCGATCTCTGGCCATTAGGAGATCGCCTCAATACCTGAACAAGGGAGTCTCAGTACTATGCCTTTTCCTGAAACCAGACTGAGAGTATCATAGACATTATGAGATGTAAGATGATCATCCAATTGCAACACGACTGCCTTTTCAATAACCTTACCAACAAATGGCAGGTTAGAGATAGGCGCGTAGTTAGCTAGACAGTCTGGGTCCAAGGATTTTTATAGGAGTGGTCGAACTATTGCCTCCTTAAGGGGGTCAGGAAAACCCTCTCCAAGGATTTCCAGATAATGTCAGCAAGGATTGGGTAGATAGCTTCTACACAACCAACTAACAGCGGTGTAAGACCCAGATCCAAACTACAACTAGTTGGTCGCATTGTTTGGCTGATCTTCACAATGTCCACAAATTCCGGGCGATGAAAATCTAACCAGACAGACCGAGGACAAGACACCACCAGTCCTCCACCACAATCCCCCACAGGAGAGGTCGGACCAATGCCAGACCTGATGCTGGCAACCTTATCTGCAAAAAAGCGAGCGAACTCCACGCATCAAAGCTGAGAAAAGGCATCTCTAGGCTGAAGACAGACTGGATTGCACAGTCTGTCCACAGTCCGTAAAAGCTGAGCTGGTCAATTTTGTGCAGCAGAAATCTCTCTGGACAGGAATTCTGCCTTCTTACGAGTGATTTCTGATAGGTAGCTATAATAATGAGCCAACAATCTAATACCTGTCAGCATCAAGGCCCGTTCCATGGAGCCCTCTCCGGAGCTTCAGCCTACTGTATGGTCGCTAAGGAGCCATCAAACTATGGACTCCTTGGACGGATGGTGAGAGGCCGAACATGAACAGGTGCAATTTTGTCCAGAGCATCTCCCACAGCCTTATTATAGGCTAATACAAGACCATCTGGACTCATGCATTCACCCGACAAGCTCGCTAGATCCAGCACTGCCATTAGGTCATTGGGGCTAATACCCCTTAAAGGGCGGTACTGGACCATCTCCGTAGGGGCAGACCTATTAGAGAGGGCCCTGAAACTGAACCTTATGGTGTAATGGTCCGACCAGCTGACTTGTTCCACTCCATCCAGTGCTATCCATACAGAGAAAGACCAGATCTAGTAGAATGACCCCCTATATGGGTAGAGGAGGTAACAACCTGTGTCAGGCCCAGTGTGTTCATCAACTGGAGGAGATTTTGACCAAAATGAGATAGTTCATCATCGACCCAGGCATTGAAGTCACCCAGAAGTATTAATCTGGGAAACCTCAACACCAGGTCGACAATGAAGTCTGCAATCTCCTGTAGGAATTCGCCACCGTCACCTGGTGGACGGTAGACGAGGAGAATCCTACAATCTGCACCCTCACCCAGGATATATTCAAAAGATCTGGTGTTTCCCAATGGCACATCCACAAGGCCCAGTTCAGATTTAAACATAATGGCCACACCTCCGCCCCTACGATCCAGCCTTGGATGGTGTATCACCGAGAACCTGGCTGGAGTTGCCAAGGCCAATATAGGGCCTCGATTTTCATCCAGCCAGGTCTCGGTGATGCAAGTCAGATCAGATGAACCAACAAGATCAGCAATAATAGCTGTCTTGTTCTTAATTGATCTGGCATTGCACAACACCGCTAAGGCAGGATGAGCTGTCGAGGAAGACCTCGGCACCTGTTCGATTTCTTCGGGACTCTTGGGTATGGGGACAAGATAAGAGTAACCTCTATCCTGACCCCATTTCACCCCAGGACATCTTCTGGACCCTAAAACCCCAATCTGCCCTCCCCTTTCCAGTCCCCTACAAGGCCCAGCTTTCCACCTTCGTCCTCGCCTCCTCAGAATGCCCAGTGCTCGACACCTAAAATAGGTGTCAGATGACAATGGTGGGCACTCAAAAGGACATAATTCCCTGAGTCTAGTGGGGGAATAGTGCCCAACCATCATCAATCAAATCAAAAACAACAGAAAAATAAACCTATAAATATCAAACCTATAAATAACACACTCTCCTCTCTCTCTCACAGAGGGGAGGCAAATCAAACAAAATAAACTAACATAAAACCAAAATAAACCCCAACTCAAAAATAACCCAAATAATAAAATTAAAATAAAATCAAATAATCTTAAAACACAGTAAAATATTATCATATACCACTGGTTATTAAATCTAAAACAAAATTTGTATTTTAAACAATGCAGCACCTCTCACATGCGACAATGCAACAGGTGTTATATACTCTGCCAATACCACCTCTCACATGGCAGGGAACCAGTTAAATAAATCAAATTTATAATTATACAAAATAAAATGAATAAATATACACCACTCTCACCACCCTCAGTCCAGGAGTTAGTAAAAGACAGAGGAATCAGTTCTCCAACAGTCCAAAAAATGAGTAAAATCCGGATGAATCCAAAAAAGTTCTCAGCAGGTACATCCAATAATGAATGTCCAAATCGAACCAAACAAGGGAGCCTGAAGGTGTCCCACAAATCCTCCAGCGGCTGCTCTTCAAAGACCGACGATTCCAAACAGTTAGTTATCCAAAAAGCAGCAGAATAGTTCAAGGAGGCAAAATATGTTCCTTCAGGGAGCAGTATCCCCACCCAGTCGACGACTTGCGGCTGCAACCGTCTCACAAGTCAGCCCAAACAGCCAAATGTGCCAAATATTATGATATTTGGCTATATAGTTTTGAACTTAATGGGGCTCACAATCTAGCATTTATTGTTGAAATTGTTTGGAATGTGGTCAGCATTTTGAGCCAGTTATAACATAGCTGTTATTTAAGCTAGGTACATATCTACAAGTTTGATGTGCTTACCCATGCAATAAGTCTCTAAGAATCTGTAACATGTCCAAATGTTTGACTATGTTCTTGTAAAAATACAGAGGTTTTAAACCTGGCAGTTCATTTCTTTTTTTTTTTGTTAGTCTTGTTCCCTCATCCCCCCTCATGTTGCCCCCATGTCACCAACTCCCCAAGCCCTATTGCTCCAGCTTCTCCCATGACTTACTGGACAAAAGCCTCCTGTGGCTTATCCCCTATGGCAGAGTGACAGGAAACACTCTCAACCCCCTGGTCAGGAATCCAGATGGCCTGTGCCTGAGTTGCCAGGTGTGGGACATGTGAAGGGTGGCGATCATCCTGCCATCCAGGATGTTTTTCCATTTTTCTTGTCTCTCAACCCCTTCGTGGTGTGGAGGAGCATTCATGAAATGTCGTCAGTGGCAATGCCTTGCACATTTCTATGCATGGCATGCCAGATGCCTATCACTCATCCATCTGTCCCCCAACCTCAACTAGGAAATAGTCAAGCTCCAGACACTGTACCACTCCATCCTTGGAAGAGGAAAGCAATGTCACGGATGCTTGATCCTCCTCCCCTGGCTGACCCTCCAACTACCCAACCTTGTTCCTGAACTGGGGTGCAAGTGGTAGTGCTTCTGCTACACCAGTGGACTGACCCAGGCAGTTCATTTCTACAGGAAATTTTGGGAAATGTTTACAATACATTTAGCAGGTTTTGTCTTAGCCATCCTTTGAGCTAGGGGCCTGCAAATAGGCATACTTAACCATGAATTAATGTTCTAAATACTTACTAAATAGACATTCAGTTATATGATTTGGGGCTCACGAACTTGTAGCTTATTTCTGTGCGAAATGTGAAAATATACAAAATGTTTTGCTGCTAACAGCTCAGCTATCTCTGCAGCTAAATACCTGATATGTGCTTGCTTTTTGGGGGTTGTGGGTCTCTGCAAATGATAAATGCGATAACATTTTATCAGGTTGTTTGTAATATAATGGGGTGCATACTTTTATAGTTCATTTCTTTATGAAATTTTAAGAACAGTTTCCCTAAATCTGAATGCATGTAACTCCTCTGCCCACAAAGGGATACAGCTGATATTTAACATTCTTACCCAACAAAGACTGATCCTAAAAATTTCAAACATGGGGAGGTTCAGCTGAGTTGTAGCTACAGGAGAAACACACCAGATTATTTATTGTCTAGAATGTCATGAACATTTTTAAAACATTCTTTAAATGTCATACAAACAGAATAGGCAATCTGGCCACAATTCCCCTACTGGAATTTTAATTTCACAGAAATCTAATCAACACTAAATCTGATTTGACTGCCCTCCTAATTTCTGCAACCAGCTGAGCATCAAGATCTGCTGAGCTGTTTGGAGTTCTGTAACCCATGGTGACAAATTTGACCCCTTTCTTCTTGGTACAGCAGACCAAGATGAATTCTATGTTACTACCCATTCCCTCCTGGTGATCCACAGGGACCATTCCCTTAAAAAGAATACCACTCACTCTCTTTCCTGCTAATCATTTCTCAACTGAACAGCCTGAATCCCTCACTGGTGTCACATTAAGCACTGGCTGCCTCATTCCATCCCCTTTGAGCAGTGTTATGCACTGCTAGGTTGATGAGGAACAAGAGTGCCATTATGGTAGATCTAATTCCTGGTTCCTCTACTGACCTGGCTTGCACCATGGAGACCTGGATGGGTGATGATGCCAGACCAGTGCTAGAGGCGACCATCCCAGTCAGATTCTCCGTGGTTCATGGCCCAAGGAGGGATCATGGGGTGGGTGCTATCTGCTTTAGGTCTGTGTTGAACTTCACTGTGGACAAAGTGAGGGAAAACTGATTGCTTGAATGTGTATCTATGTGTGGGAGTCCAGGGGCAGGATGCAGGATCCTCTTGGTGTAGAAGGATCTTCTTGGTGTAGCAGCCTCTGGGACAGGTGGGGGTTTCCTGCAGGAAATCGTGGACTTCATCGCTAAAAGGGTGTTGGAATCATCCAGATGACTCACTGTGGGTGACTTCAATGCCTGGGTCAATGATGAACTCCTGCACTTTGGAAGAAGTTTCCTCCAGTTGATGGAATCACTGGGCCTAGCACAAGTTATTACTTCTGCAACTTACCAACATGGCCATGCCTTAGACTTAATTTTGTCCTGGGGCTCGAAGGAAATTACCTCAAGATTGATCTGGTCAAGCAGTCCAGTGGCATGGAGGGCTGAGGTGCTGGACGCCTTACCTCCTCCCACGCTGGAGACCGAAGTTCGGGGATGAGCCTGAGTCATCGGGGGTCTGCGTTGGGGGGGGGTGAGGAGCCAGATTGAGCTGCCACAAGGCAGATGTCCTCTTCTAGGGAGGGATGTTGGTTTCCCAAGCTCATGGCTGTCACCAGGTGGAGGCTAGGTGTCAGCACCAAGCCACAAGGGAGACCACGCATTAGGCTGGGTGGGAGGAAGGGGCCATCACCAGAGCCATGGATCACATGCATGCCTGCATGCACTCATGCAGCAGTGTTCTGGGGGTCTCAGGATTAATGGAGCAAAAATGAAAAATGGAGGCAGGCTAAATGAAGCCCTGAAGCTAACAGGGCAGATGATGATCCTCTGAGAGAAGACTGCAGCCATTCCTGCCTGGAACGCCGATGGGAGAAAAAGCTATATAGAAAAAAGATTGATTTGGTCAATTGGTTGGATTATTACACAGTGAAGTTCTCTTTCTAGGGCCCTCTCCTGTGGTCCTCCCCCCATGGAGATGGTTAAGTACCACCCTTTCAAAGGGGTTGGCCCAGGAAGATTATTGGCGGTGGTGACCATCTCAGAGATTTTGGCAGCATGTGAGTCAGGACTGGAGAAAACAGTCTCAACCTACAACAGGGTGGTGGCCAAAGCCTTCAGCTACTTAGCACTGATCCATGTATGACCCCAGGTCTCATGCATAGAATCCCCGTGGTTTGATGAGGAGCTTAGAGAGTTGAAGATCATGGGTCAAAGGTTAGAATTCAGGTGGAGAAGGACTACTGGCCTGCATTCAAGTAAACTTTACTGTCCCTCCATATTTTTATGCACCCCCTGTTGGTCTCTTCTTCTGGTGCTACCCACCTCAGTCCTTTCCATGGTGACCCTCTGCATATGACTTCTGTTTTTGGTGAATTCCTACACTAGACCCCTCCTCTGTCCTCAAGGTTAAATCCCACCAGACTGCCTTGTTTATTCTTTTGTCCAGTAACACCTTTCAGTCCTGGCCAAGCATAACCCACTGTGGGTGTGTAGGTTTTTCATACCAAAATGTGCCATGCAGTTGACCAGAAAAAGAAGACTCTCTACCCTGCAACAGACCATTAGAAAGAGTTAACCTGTCGGCTGCCTTTCCTCAAGGGTCCCAGGTAGTGATGTGTGAAGTTGGAAATCTTCACTTGGCAGATTAATTCACAAATTTGTTTAATTTGCTAATTAATCTGTTGTACGAAGTCGCAACTTCATGGAAAATGATAACTCCGTGAAATGCGAAGTTGCAACTTCATTGGCGGAGTTAGGTACAGAAGCAGAGTCTCACAAGAATGCAAAGGTAAGACTTCACCGAGGAAGTTGGTACAGATGCAACGTTTGCAATGTACTATGGGATTGGAGGCGATACGTTGCTGACACAACCTGTATATCATGCAGAGGAGGCTGTCTCAGTGCAATGTTGTGAAGAGAGAGTAGGAGAGATGTCTGTGTGCTTGTCTGAGAAAGAAAAATCTTTAAATACATTTCAAAACCAAGCTTTTTGAATCCAAATTGCTCACAAATTGTTGGAGAGGGCCTTATGCTTCTAGATTTGTGTTTTGTTTTTGTTTGTTTATTTTTATGGTGATTATTTACTTTAAAGCAGTGGTTTCTGTTTTGTCAGTCTGTGAAGCAGTGGTGTGTTGGAGGGCAGCAATACTGTAAATGCAATGCAGCTCAGAAAGATCCGAAGCTTTTTTGTCTAAGCAGATTTGTGCTATATTTTGGTTTTCTCATACTTTCTTGTTCATTTTTTATCTGTAGTGATTAATTTGACATTTTTATTTCTGTGGTTTGGTTCGGTGTGTTTAAGAAAGTATTCTGAGTGTCAGTGTCTTTCTGCAGCAGTTTTAGGTATTTTTTTAGTTATATTTTTCATAACGTGCTAGTGTTCTGTCACTTTTTGTTATATTTAATATTAAATTACCTCTGCTACTCCTGTCATTTTAATCCCTGTTGTATTTATTTATGTATTTTGTTTAAAATGTGGTAGCAGGAAGAAGGTCACTGAGCCAAAGCTCATTTACAGCTGTGACTCAGGGAAGATAGCATATGTTTTAAACTGAGCAGACTGGGAGATAGATGAAGAGAGCATGGAAGAGCATTCCAGAGGGAAGGGAGATGGTAGAAGAAGGCTCCCTGCCCCAAACTGGATTCAGTATGGGGGAGAGAGAAGGCACCAGAGTCCCTGGAGCATAGGGTGTAGGAAGAGAGGGATGAGGGGGAGAGGAGGGGAGAGAGGAAGGGGTAAATAGGGAAGGAACAAAACCAGAATTCTGTTCTGTTTAAAAAAAAAAAGAAAAAAAGAACAAACTTTGCCTGTCTTAAAGGCAATGTTATCCATGAATGATAAAGTTACCAGTGAAATCACTTTGCAAATTTCCATGCATATGGCAACATTTTGCAGATTGCTCTACGGAGGCAAAGTTGGTAACTTCGCCAGAATTTCACCGGCGGTTAAACCTTACAATCTAGTCCCAGGAAATGATAATCTTGGGAAATATTTCCCCAAGATACCTTTCCTTTAGAACATCCCAAGTCCTGTGAATGACCTCCTTACATTCTCAGGACTTGTAATCCTTATATAATTCATGCTGCTGTTGACATAACAGTCTCTGTATTCTTTTATCCTCCGCCTGCAGGTCTCCTCTTCTGGTGCTACCCAGCTCTGCTGTCCTTTTCTGCATTTGACTCTTGTTATTGGTGAACATGAACATTAGAATCCCTCCTCTGCTTAAATCTCACCTGACTGCCTTGTTCATTCTCTTGGCCAGTACCCTCCTCACTCCTGGCCCAGGTGCAGCTCATTGTGGGTGTGCAGACATTCCTTGCCAAAGAGTGCCCTGCAGTTGACCAGAAATGGAAGATCTTTCCTCTTGCAACTGACCCGTCAAAACAGTTAGCCTGTACAGTGGTCCATTACCATTTCTCAAAGGCGCATGAGGATCTTGCAAAATATCATCATGGATACCTTTCCTATTTGAAACATCCATGTTCCTAGGAGTGACCTCTTGACATTCTCAAGACTTATGTCCCCCTATATAATTCATACCATTGTGGAAACAAAAGTCTGCTCCTCCCTCCAGCTGTATTGCCTGACACCGGAAAGCACTTATGCTACCTTTTTTACAGACAAGCAAATCCCCTTACTTACGTGCACTAACATCATGGTTATGCAATTCCCCTTCTCCTGAACCACTACCCAGCTGTGGAGTCTCCAAAGAATACTAATGTCTTGGCGCTGCACTCATCTTTTTATTTCCCCCTTTGTGCTAGGCAAAATTCATGGACACAGCTTCCAAAAATATTTATCATCCAGCAACACTATCTAAAAATTGTGCATAAGGCCCTGACAAATTTGGGCTATTCACATGAAACATTGTACCCTCCTTCAGTTGCATCTACCTTCAACACGTTCTTCACATTCTGTGCTTCCTCTCTACTAATCACTCTCCCTTCATGTACACCTATTGCCCCTTTAACCTCCCTTCATACAACAGTCCAGTCTCCCACCCCCTTTATCTGATTCTCACCCATCTCACCAAATGATGCCCTTAAGGCCCTCCAAGCCTTCAGCCCCAGTAAAGATAAGAGCCCAGATGGTTTGTGACCCCAAACTGCTCTACCTATCCACCTCTGCTATAAGCTCCCCTCTGGCCTCTCTATTAAACCTATCTTTCCTCAGTTCCCACATCCTGGAAACACTCTACAGTTATTACTCTCCCCAAAGGTGGTGATTCCACAGCCCCAGGGAACTATTGACATATTGATCTATTTCTTTACATAGATAGATAGATAGATATATAGATAGATATTTTATTTATGATGTGCCCAAGTCCTAGGACTCTGAGCACTGTACAAAACAACAGTACAACAATCCACATGTTAAAATCATACAAATAAATACACAAACAATATAACAAATCAACAAATCATTATAAATACAAATTATCATTCCAGATATACTTCATAATTAATAATAAACTTCCTATCCTTGCTAAGCTCCAAGAATGCATTGTCCTCGCTCAGGTCTCCCCTTGCCTTGATTCTATCTAATTTTTCTCCCTTTCCAGTCTGGATTCTGCAAGTCCCATTCTACCACCACCTCCCTCAAATGGCTCACTGATCCTGTACTCATCAATAAGGATCAGGGATGCTTCACATTCGCTATATTTGTTGACCTGGCAATAGCCTTCGACACAGTATCCCACTCTCTCCATCTCCCAAAAAATCACAGCTGCAGGGCTAACCACCTCAGCCACAGCTTGGTTTCATTCCTATTACAATAAGGTCCAGCTATAGTTCCAGGCTAATCAGCTGTTCCTTAATGCCAAAAAGACAGTTTCCATGTCCTTTGGTACCAGACAGAGGCTATCTAAACTCTAATCCTCTCCCTGTCTTCCACATCCTAGCTGCTACCCCTATTGAAAATGTTACTTCCTTTCGATACCTTGGAGTCTTGTTTGACCCTCTCCTGGACTATTTTATACATTTGAATGCTATGCTAAATAACCTATACCTCAATTCTGGTGCTCTTTATAGAAACAAGGATTGCATTGCATGTGACACTGCAGGGCAATCGTGCAGAAAATTATCCTTCCCACCTTTGACTAAGCTGTCATAGTCTACAGTGCCACACCTAAAACTACACTGGCTAGGCTGGACACCATCTTCAACTCCTTTTGTCACTTTATTCTATACTGCCCTTGTCACACTCACCACTTTGACCTGAATAAAGCTCTGCCTCTCCCACTTCTTGAGTCCAGACATCTATCTCATATTGCCACTTTCATGACAAAATCCTGGACTGGAAACATCCCCTCCTATCTACACTCCTCCCTCTCTGCCTCCTCCCTAAGCACCTACTACCTCCACAACTCTGACTTAAGATCCTTTGCTATTCCCCACCGAGCAACCACTACTAACCAATCTGCCTTCTCCTTCCACTGTCTTCAACTGTGGAATGCTCTTCCCCTTCCATCCACAATGCCACTTCACACTCCTCTCTCTCCTCTCTACTACTCGTCTACACAACCCCTACCTGCTCCTGCCAAATCTTTCCAGCCTCACTTCACACACTGTCTTCTCATCTCCCCTCCTATTCTATACCCTCAGGTTCTGGCTTGCCTAAGACTCTGCTCTGAGTAGTTTGCCACCCTACACAATACTCATTTTACCTGGGCTCCTGCATGCTGTCCTATTCAAGGCCACTCCAATTGACACTCTTCTTTTACCCTAAGCTATCTCTTGGCTTTCTCTTGGCTTTCATTTTTTAAATTGTCTGAATATGTTCACCTACATTTACCATGTACCTTTTCTGTCTGTAATTATTTATTTTTGTATTTATTTATGTTAACTGTTGTGTAAAGTTGCAATATTTTATGATGTATGCCTGTTATGTATTTCTACTTTTATTGTATTCATGTGACATTGTACTTGCACTACTCCCATTTCCCCTGCCCCCTTCCCCCCAGGACACTCCAGACAATGAGCTGTTCTGCTCAGTGTGCCTTCCTGATGAAACGCTTGAATAAATAAAACAAATAAAAATAAATTGTCATCTGACACACTCTAGGAGTGTTCATTATACAGTATATGTATGATAAAAAGATAAATAAATACCTAATGAATCTGCCAGTGAGTGGGTCTTTTCATATTTGTTTTCTAGTTTCTGTGAGTGTAAGAAGAAGACCCCTCGCATGTTTCTTTGGTTCCTATAGAGGCTGCAGGTCACACTTCCTTTCTTGTGCTAAACAAAAATTTGAAAGTTGGTATACAAATACTAATTTTAGGGTTCTATGTACTGACTAGATCTGATGACACTGTGCTATCTAGTGATAACATAAACTCCAGGGTCTTAAAAATCTTTATTTTTACACTGCATTACTTGTAGTATCTAAAAAGAATTAAGACGATCTGGCTGCATATAACTCAACTGCCACAAGAGTTAGTGACCTGATTAGTGACATACAAATCCCTTATTTTTTTTGTAGGGACAAAAAATCATCTGGATGCTATGGCATTTGTGTGCTTGTTGTGAAGTTACATGTGTGCCCAATGGTGCAGTTTCCTCAGTTGCATAAGTGTATACAAGCTTATAAAATATTTGTGCTTATAACTCAGACATACTTATAGCCAAAGGACTGAAACTTTGTAAGCAACACCTTTGTACAGGCTTTCCAGTCTGCTAAATATTGTGAGTTCCCACCATGTAGTTGTAAAACTGGATGGAAAAATATCTGAAAACTACATTAGTCAAAGTAGTTGCAAAGATGTTGGTGATGTAGAATTGGTAATTTCACCCACATGACACTAGTGTAATCTAAACTCTCATATCACTATTTCAGCAAATTTTTTCAAGTGTCCATATTATAAAATGAGATACAGTGGTGACAGAGCAAAATACAGTGGGATGGTGCATTCTGTTGTCCCATTGTCACATAACCTATTTGCTTCATTTACTAATCTAGGCAGCAGTCATGGTGACTGCATCACTATGCAGATCATTTACTCATATTTAGAGGGTGCAAGATGTTAGCACTCATCACAGAGTTACATCACGGCATTGTGCCCATTAACTAAACTGAACTGAACATCATCTACCTTAAACAATTTGCGTTACAGCATTGCAACTCTCCTTACTGTCTGGCTGTAAACAGTCTACATGTAGGATAGAGTGCAAGCACCTTTGTCAAAATGTAGGAGGAGGTTGTGACCCTTCTTGTGCATAGTTCAGTGGTATTTCACATCACTGGGTCACGATGTATATGGGGCACAATATTTGTATTAAATTCCACTTCTCAGTGTGTATTGTTGAAAAGAAAATCAAAATTTTCAAACAACTAAACAACCAAGGCATATCAAATCCTGGAATGTATAGGAAGGAATATCATGAGCAGAAGCAGAGTCATTATACTGCCCTTGTGTGGGTCCTTGGTGAAGCCTCACATGGAATAATGTAGTCAGTGTTTGTCCCCACAAGGTGTACAAGACATCAAGGTCCTAAAAGGGGTGCAAAGGAGAGCAACAAGAATTATATGGAGAATGAGGGGTAGGAGTTACAATGAGAGGCTGCAGGACTTGAATATGTGCAGGATGGAGTTGAGGAGGTTAAGGGGCAACATGTGTCTTGTTTTCAAGGCTTTTCAGAATAAGAATTTATTGGACTGCTTGGGGCTGGAGGCAAGGGACTACATTTATCAGGGGAAGACATAACAAACAGCTTAAAGGTGAACAATAAAAATCAACTATAAAGGTCCACTGGTTAAACCAAAGAGTGGTCAGCATGTGGAATTAGCTGACAGATTCTGTGTCACCTACTCAAATTATTGTATTTATTTATTTAAAAGTTTCACCAGAAATGCATACTGAGCAGAGATTGTTCATTTCCAGATGCATCCTGGGGGAGAGGTGAAGAGGAGCAGGCAATAGTACAGTACATGTACAAGAAAAGAAATATAGCAACAAAATAAATACAGAGTAAAGGTCTGTTACAGAGCATCTACCAAACACAGGGTATGTACATGTGCAGGGGGAGCAAATATGGTTAATTTAGGAGATTAGGATTCCCAGAGTAGCGATTGACATTACTGAGACAAGTACAGATAAAATTCAATTGAGAGATGCATACAGGGCAGAGAGTATAAGGTGTAGATATATCCTATAGGGATGATATAAGGGATCCTCTTGAAGCACGATGAGACAGAAGCAGCAGCCATGGTGCAGATGAAAATACCCAGGGAGGGAGGGAGGAGGAGACTTGGAGGAGGCATTATGGACAATTGCAGACTGAGGAGGTGAAATTATGCCCAGGGAGGTAGGGGGACTTGGAGGAGACTTTAAGGACAATTGCAGACTAATGAGATAAAATCTGACAGGAGTAGGGAGATGGGGGGTGGGGGTGAATTGAATGGACATGAGGTAAGAGGAAAGGGTCCTGAACCAGAATTTGGATATGAAACAAGCACAGTGGGCGAGGTGCCTATTTTCAAGAGATGGGAAGATAAGGATTTTGTAAAGGTTGCAGTGATGGGTCCGATGAGGCCAATCAGCAGCAAAGCTGCAGAAAGATTGAAAGAGGGTATCTAGTCTGGCATGGGAGGACTTGGGAGCAGCACTATAGACTATATCACCATAGTTGAAAGAAGGGAGAATAATTTTCTATGCAGTTGCATGGCAAGCCAGCAGAGAGATGCATCCATGATTTCTATATTGAGCACCAAGCTTAGGTGCAGTTTCTTGAGGATGGCATCTGCATGCACAGAAAAGTCCATGTGGTGGTTGAGCCAGACCACTAGATACCTAAAGGCAGTAACAGCCATTAAAGTAGTCCCATTGACTATGTGGAAGAAAGGAGGGAATTTAGCATAGATAGTCTCTGCCTTGTGCTGACGGTCATGGAGACAGTCTTCTTGGCATTTAGGAACAACTGATTTGAGTTGAACCAGAGCTGAACTTTTTCAAAGTCCTGCTAGAGCCTGGTCGCTATGTCTGTTGGGGAAGGTCCAGAGGTGTACAGGACTTTGTCCTCTGCATACATATGAATGGAAGTGGAGGCACAGATAGCTTGAAGATCATTTAAAAAGACTGAGTAGAGGAGACAGCCAATCACTGAGCCCTGTGGGACACCAGTACTGATGTGGAGGGGTGGATAGGGAGTCACCAGTCTTGACTGACTGTGACCTACCATCCAGGTAAGGGCAGAACCTGGCAATAGCTGGCATTGGGAGTCCAGCATCTGATAGTTTGTTCAGGAGGAGAGAGTGGGATAGTGTGTCAAAAGCCTTGGCCAGGTCAAAAAATATCGCTGATGTGATATGGCCCTGGTACATACTAGAGAGTATGGAATCAGTAAACTGCAATGATAAACTGTGTCAAAAAGTGCTTGGATATGCACATTAGGGAAAGTGGCTAAACCAGCTATAGCCACTGAGTAATGGTGAGCATCTTAAAAGCTGTAGCAGTCTACCTTTGCTAGCACAATTTCTTATGTTTCCTAGAATCAAATTAAATACATCAAATACATGTTGTCATCTGCAGTGGGGGGGGGGAGATGGGCAGCAGAAAAAAGGGGGTTTACTGTCTTCCCATTGCATTGTCACCTGTTATAACTATATAAAAGTTGTTGCACTATGCAGGGGTAAAACGTCCCCTTGCAACACTGTTGCAAAGCAAATTTGGAATCCATGCTGCAGCTTCAAAGCTGACACCAGCACCCAAAAACATGATGGTAAGCACCAATGATATGCCACACTGTAACTCAGTTGTTAATTGATGGGCCACCCTGAATTTTCCCCCTCCCTAGACCCATACTTTACTAGCCCCAAAAGGCCTGCAATCCCATAGATCTATGACTTGAGTGTCCAACTGCCCATGTGGTCCAGGTGTTTATGTTCTTGATTCACCATGTTTCATACTCAGTGATAGTCTCGAAGTAGGAGATGTGGTGGGAATTAGGGTAGCTATTTAAAATTAATATATTGTCCCCCTGTGAGGTATCACATTGCTGTTCCATGATCTCACACCTGCAGCTTGGTCTTCGGTAAAAAGGGGAGGGGGTTGTGGTGTGAGTTAGTTTTAACAACCCAAGCAGAACATGGGCATTGCATTGAAATCCATAATTAAAGGGATTCCCGGGATTATGTGGGGGAAGAGCTCCTCCCCACTGCCTATTTAAGTGGAGCAGCTAACTTCCGCTCTGCTTAGAGCGAGTCGCACTCGCTGCGCTCACTCCATGCTGCGTGCTAGGGCTTGTGGGGACTCCCCTGTGCTCCTCTCCTTCCTTGCTTATTTTATCCTTTCTCTTGTTTTATTCCTGCCCACCCTCCCTTCTGTGTTACTGTTCATTTTCTTTGGGAAGGGGGTTCTGCCTTGCCTCTAGCTGCAGCGCCATAGTTCATGTCATCTGTTGCTCACTCGGCTCCACGGTGGATCTCCTCTACTCGCTCTCTTGTCTGGATTGCTGCTATGTTTGTATTCCGGTCACCACCTCCCACTTGCATTCCTCAGCTCCCTCAGCCTACCACACACTTCTACTTTATTCGGCTGCACTTGTCTACCACTCTGGAGTTTGGGCCTCAACACTCCCTCTTGCAGTCGGTGGACACTCTTTCTACTCTGCTCCTCCCTTGCTCAGCTTGGGGGATTGTGCTGTGCCGTTTAAGCTACCATCAACCATGCCTCATCATACGACTCCTCTCCACTTCTACGTGGGTAATACTTCACCCTGTGACTGTGACCTTCAGCTCTTCACCCAGGGCCCATGTGCATGTTCTGAACTCTGAGGACAGTGCTTCAATGTATCGCAATTCTTTATTTGGTATTGGGCTGCAACACTGCATGATTTTGCCTAGGTTCGCTTTACTGGGGATAACAGACTTGTTTTGCTATGATGTGCCAGCCCGGGACTATGCTTACCATACTTGCTGACTGTTATATCTTGCTGATCACTCCCTTATCCTGGACATCGCTGGCACTTCTAGCTCTGTTTCCTACAACCACCTTTTTGGGCCAGGCGCCCTATGTTCCGGCCATGCTGCACCATTACAGTCCCTGCCATTCTTCGTAGTAACCCCTACAGTACTTGAATATGCCCATTAGAAGAGCCTTAGCCTTTACACTCTTTGCACTGTGGCTGAATGATCAACGACCTAGGCCAGTTGCCTTTCTGTTTGCTGACTTTAGTGAGTACGCTGTCCCTGTAGCCTAACTCCTACCAGATACCTTATTGTCGGAAGCAACAACGTGAATGATTCCTGTGTGTCTTGCACATACCTACCATGCTACAGCTCCCTGTAATTTCAGGGCAGGCCACCATCCTTGCTTCTAGTACTCCAGCTTTCTGCTTCTTGCAGCATGACGTTAATTACTGTTATGTGCTCCTGTAAACTGCCTATGTTTATTTTGCTCTCTGAATTTTCTGCTATATATGCTGCATGTATCTCACCTGTATTGTTCCACACTGTCTTGTCTCACAAGTTGATTGTTCCCCCTCCATGCGACGAGGTGCCTTTGTAAATGAGTCTTTGACTCAAAGGTTGTAAATCTGATATATGAATTAAAATAAAAAAAAAATAAATGAAAAAAATTTGCTTCCAGTTCCCTGACATCGGTTAATGATTACTGGTTCTTACCATTGAACTCTGGATATCACAGCTAACTTGCTTCCCTTCTTTCCTTCTGTATGGGACCATTCGTACTCCATTGTGGATTACCTACCAGACCATGACTTGGGATATTACTCCACTATCCCTGGATGCTTACTTTGATTCTTCCCTGCGTTTGCTCTTTCCTCACTTTCCAGCTGACCTTTGTGTGGTTCAGACATACTGATTAACCTTTGGTGCTTTAATGCCTCTATACTTATCTTACCAGCTGACCTTGTGTGGTCCAGCTGCGCATGCTAGTTTTCACGGGGCTAGCTGCCATGCTTTACTTATGCTACCTTACCAATGGATCTCGTCTGGTCCGGAAACATGCTAGCCTTCTTATGCTTAGCTACTACTCGATTACTCACCTGCTGGCATATGCTGCTTACGTATATCCTAAGGTCCATCGGCTGCCCCACTTGTGGTCTAGCCGCATTTCCTTATCTTGTTGGGCTCAGCTCCATCTCGTTCCCATGTATGCTTCCTACAGGGCTGCTTCATTCAGTCAGACTTACCTCTCCAAATCATGCTTCCTACAGCTTCTGCTTTCCACTGGATTATTTCTGGAGTACGTTACGATATTCACCTCAGTTCTCCTGGATGCTTCGCCATGCTATTTCACCTCCTTCGGAGTTACTCCTGTTTCTGCCAAGAACTCCCTGCTGAGTTCTATTCCATATTGCCTTCCTTAGTGTACCTGATACCTACAACCTCATCCACTACAGTTCCGGATGCTTATTACTTCTACTTGAACCTACTACTCGCCTGTTTCTATGACCTGCCTTCGCCCATCAGGCTGGGAGGATTACATACTAATCGCCTGCTTCTATGACCTGCCTTCACCCATTGGGCTGGGAGGTTTACCTACTAATCACATGATTCTATGACCTGCCTTCACCCATCGGGCTTGGGGGTTTCCCACTTCCGCCTCATCCAGCTCGGGGCCTAGAAGATGCGCTTATTCTACTATGCATATACCTGCTGCTATGTCAGCCAGCCGGATGCTCCTTATTATGGATTCGCACCTGGCCGTTTCTTTGTTCCTCCTCTATTCTTGGATGCTTTGCCCTGCTGCTTCAGCCATGTGGACTTGCTGCTGCTTCACCCTTTCCAGGACATTTAGTTGTGCCTCTCATGAAGACCTTATCCTGCTTGTGCTCTACCACCTTTAGATCTGTGACATCGCTATTCCATTTGACTCAGCCTCAGCACTATTCCATCCTATACGTCTGCCTTTCAATTGCAGTGCTACTCTGCTCTAGTCTGACTCAAGATACATCTCCTGGGGGCTCTATACCACGCACTGTTTCTGCTGGCTGCCCTCCGTAGGTCTGGCTGCCATTTCCTGTTGCCTGGAGCTAGTTGCCTTTCTACTTACATCTCCGGCTGCTGCCAAGCTGCGCTTTCATCGAACGACTAACTGTAACACTCTCTTCTACCAGCAGACTTCCATGGGTCTGACTGTACATCCCTTGCCTGGAATCAGCCACCTCTTTCTCCTACCTCACTAGCTATTGATTCAGCTACACCTTCTTCAGGGGCTGGTTGCCACGTCCTGTTCCTTCTCTCTGCCTACATCGGTGTAATCCTGCTCCTACCACCTCTCACTTCGGATTAGCAGCTCACCTGACTTACTTACTTTGGGCTCACCATATTATACTACTTGGGTGCTCATAGCATTGCACCAGTGTCTCCGATTACTATACAGCCTGCCATTATTACAGCTCAGCTCTACAGCCATTGTTTTCTTATCAATTCCTAAATACTATACTTACTTATCAGAACTGGATTTGTCACTCGATAACCTAGCTTCAAACCATCTCTCATTCCTTGTACTTACAAGCCCTCTATTATTAGACAACTGGAAGTCATACTACTTCTATTCGTCCTGCCTCATTGACGTCAAAGCTTGGATTCACCTATCTTTCAGGTATCCTGTATTAAATTCATCAATCATCAACTTCATCTCCACTATCATACAATTTCATGGATTATGCCCTCTATCAACTGAAGTAGGGAAGACGGTCCTTCAAGATATCCACTCTCTATCATTCAATTGTACATGGATTCTGACTCAGAGTTTATTAGGAGGAAATTACTTCACTGGACATTTACAATTCAGTTCTTGCTCAAGCTCCAATTATCTGGATTAAATTCTACTATTAGAATTCAGATTAGCTGATTAATTTAGTTTAATTATGTTCTCTCTCGTTTAGTATGCCAACAAGGATGGGCAGGTCAGTAGCCATGGGTCCTCAGAGGTTCCCCCCCAAAGGGTTTTTTTTTCTCCTGAGTGCTACTGGTCACACTTTCCGGAGTTAGAGGAGGTGATTGTCTATTCCTATCTTAAGTTGTTATGCACGACTACTTCAGCATTCAGTTACTGAACAATCGTATATATTTATTCCTTTTGGGGCTCCATAATTCTAAACCAAGCCTCCTTCCTTCCTACAGGTGGGATACAGAGAAAGGCCAAAACCATCAAATATTATCAAATGACTCAATTCAAGCATCCAAGTACCTAAGCACAAATCATTCTGTGCTGGCCTGTGTATCCATCAACCATCTACATCAGGTCAATATATATGTTACATAAGCACTGAGCTATGAACCACACATAATTAAAGCGATTCCTGGGATTATATGGGGGAAGAACTCCTCCCCCACTGCCTATTTAAGTGAAGCAGCTAACTCCTGCTCTGCTTAGAGCGAGTCGCACTCACCCACCATCCTCCCCAGACACCTCCTCCTTCTGCAGCACTCTTATCCCACTGGGGGGCTCCATAATTCTAAACCAAGCCTCCTTCCTCCCTACAGGTGGGATACAGAGAAAGGCCAAAACCATCAAATATTATCAAATGACTCAATTCAAGCATCCAAGTACCTAAGCACAAATCATTCTATGCTGGCCTCTGTATCCATCAACCATCTACATCATTTCAATATGTTACATAAGCACTGAGCTATGAACCACACATAATAGCATTTTTCCAACCTTTGTGGGTTTTAGTTTTGTGGGGTAGCATCACTAATCTGCATTAACCAAGTTTTTTGCAATGATTTTCTTTAGGATTTGAGACAGTAGAGTGGTGATTTGCTTTATGCAGGGCCCTTGAGGCAAGTTGTCATCCAGGCTGTTTCTTGTAATTTCTTTCCTAAAATATTGCAATTAAAAAAATTAAAAGCCCAACTTAAGTTATAAAGACCAAATATAGTCACACTTCCAAAAGAGATGGTGTAAGGCAAAACATTAGTGGAGAGTGGAGCCCCCCTTGAAAAACCCAAGATCTTTTTCATTTGGTTTGAACAACCTTTTGAGTCACGATCTGAAGTATAGTGATAGAAATTTTGGGACACAGGGATTTCCACAGGGAATCTATGGTATTAGGAATTTGTAAATATTTACAGAAATAACACTGGGGAAGATTATAATGACTTGTGTTAGCAAGTGTGTCTATGTGAGTGCAGAGATGCTGGAACACATCTTGCACCTACTGTAACTAATACCTTGATCTGCCCACCCTTTTCAGTTGATGGTGTTACCACCTACCTGAATCAGGGGATAAAGGAGAACAGGGACAAAGAGGTGTGCAGCCACTTTTCCAACTGCCTCTAAGCTCTGAGGAAGGGTATCTCTTTTGGAGAGTTTTTTCCACATCAGAGCACAGGAAGGAGGAGGGAGGACATCCTGTCGAAGAACTCAGATTCATGCTTAGCCCCTGGGAGGTGCATTTAGAGGAGGCTGGAGCCAGCCCAAGGTCTGTGCACCTCTAAAGGCCACATAGTAGCCAGAGAACCAGACATATAACCAGGGCTGTAACGATCCACCTTTCTGCCAGTAGACCCTGAGATTAGTCCAAGGGTCCTTGCCCTCCCAGATAAAATTACTGATCAGCTTGTGCATCCTACCAAATGATGGTGCAGGGAATTCCACTGCCAGCTGTGCCAGGTAGTACAACAAGTTGGGGGCCGTGATCATTTTTGTGGCTGAGAATTTTCCTACCATATAAAGATGGATCAGTTTCTATCTATCAAATTACTCCTTTAGTTTCTGCAGTGGGGGGGATACATTTTGCATTGCCATCTCAGAAGTGTTCATGTGTATCAAGATACCCAAGTATTTGATACCTTGCAGGGCCCATTGGAGCCTATGCTGGGCAGAGATGGTTGAGAAGCAGCTAGGCTGGAGTGGTAGAATTTCTATTTGATTCAGGCTGGTTTTCAGCCCTAAGATATTCTGAAAGTCATGAAGAATGGCCACCAAACCAGGATGCTACTGGGAGCATCTCTAAGGAGTACTTTGCAGTCCCCTGCATATAGTAAGATACGTGAGTCCTTTTCCCCATGGTTATGACAACCAAAAAGGGGTGCTGGCAAGAGTATTAGATTTCAGGAGGGTGGATTTCACTGAAATGGGTAGATGTATACAAGCAGCCTGGGAGAAGGGAGGGGTTATAGATGGGGTGGACGAACAGTGGGAGAAACTGAATGAAGCCATAGTGGAGATAACAAACCAATACATTAGGATAGTGGCCAAAGGGACTAGAAGACGGAAACCACTATGGTTCTTCAAAGAGGTGTGGGACAAAGTCAGAGCTAAAAGGCTGAATTTCAGGAAATATAAGAGGAGCCAAAGGGAGGAGGACAGGGAGGTGTACCTTGAATGTCTAAGGATGCAGGGAAGGCTGTTTGGAGGGCGAAGACACAGACAGAAGAGGGTTTAGCATGGTCTGTAAACAAAGGGGATAAGGCATTTTATAGGTACATCAGTGAAAGAAGAAAAAACAGGAGGGTGGATTGTGAGGCTCAAAGGGGAGAAGGGAGAGTGTAAGGAGGGGGATCTGGACAAGGCAGAAATACTGAACCAACAATTCTGCTCAGTTTTCACTAAGGAGGGGGAGAGTCAAGGACCACAGTTAGGTTGCAGAGGCAATGTAGGGAGGGAGTGGACACCAGTCCATTCACAGTGCAGAGAGTTCTGGAAGAACTCTCAAAGCTGAAGGTGGGTAAGGCCATGGGGCTAGGTGGCATCCACCCGAGGATATTTAAGGAGCTGCGAAGGGAGATAGTAGTGCCTCTGGCTGCCCTGTTCACAGAGTTACTCAACATGGGTGTCATTCCAGAGGACTGGTGGAGGACACATGTAGTCCCACTGCACAAAAGCGGCAGTAGGGAGTAGGCTGGGAACTACAGACTAGTCAGCCTCACCTCAGTGGTGGGAAAGATCATGACGACACTGCTGAAAGAAAGGATAGTGGCACATATGGAATCCAGAGGTGCTCTGGATCTGAGCCAACACAGATTCACAGTAGGAATGTCACATCAAACAAATCTAACAGATTTTTTTTGATTGTGTGAATAGGGAAATTAATCAGGGAGGGGCGGTAGATGTTGCCTACCTAGATTTCAACAAATCCTTTGACACCGTCCCACACAGAAGACTGATTAACAAGATGGGTAGTCTGGGTATGGGAGACAAGGTGGTGAACTTGGTTAGGAACTGGTTAACAGACAGGAGACAGGATGGTGGTAAATGGGGTGCAGTCTGGGGAGAGGGTGGTGACCAGTGAGGTTCCACAGGGATCAGTTCTAGGACCAGTCCTGTTCAATGTCTTCATTAGTGACATTGCAGAGGGGCTGAAGGAAAGGTCTTCCTGTTTGCAGATGACACCAAGATCTGCAACAGGGTGGATACTCCAGAAGGAATGCATAAAATGAAGAAGGACCAGGAGAAGCTTGAAAGATGGTCTGAGATGTGGCAACTGAGGTTCAATGCAAAGAAGTGCAAAATAATGCACCTGGGTAGAGGGAATCCTGGGGAGAGCTACAGGATTGGTGGGGGGAGCTGACTGTCACCAAAGAGGAAAGGGACCAAGGTGTTATCATCTCTGATGACCATAAAGTAACAAAGCAGTGCACAAGAGCAGCAGGGAAGGCCAGTGGCATGTTGGGGTCCATAGGCAGGGATATCATTAGCAGGAGGCTGGAGGTGGTGATGCCATTGTATAAAACATTGGTAAGGCCTCACCTGGAGTACTGCATGCAGTTCTAGAGGCCACACCTGTGCAAAGATATAGATAAGGTGGAGACAATCCAGAGAAGGGCAACAAAGATGGTGCAGGGCTTACACCACAAAACAAATGAAGAGAGAGAGAGAGACTAAGGGCCCTTAATATGTACTCACTGGATGAGAGGAGACAGCGGTGGGACATGATTGAAACTTTCAAGTACCTCAAGGGCATAAACAAGGTGTAGGCGGGAGACCTTTTCCAATGTAGAAAAGTACCAAAACAAGGGGGTACAATATGAAATTGGAAGGGGGTAGATTAAGAGGTAATGTGTGGAAGTTTTTCTACACAGAAAGGGTAGTCGACGCTTGGAATAGTCTTCCACAGGAGGTAGTGGGAGAAAGCACAGTGGAGGGGTTTAATAATGCCTGGGACAGGCCTAAGGGACGCTTGAGAGGGGAGTGATGAAAAGCCATTGATCACATAGGGTCAGTGGCCACATGCAATGTATAAGGCCTACGAGCAGACTGGATGGGCCAAGCAGTCCTTATCTGCCAACAATTTCTATGTTTCTATGACAATTTCTGTGGTGAATTTCCACCTCCAGGGGTTCAGTGGCTAGGAGAAAACAGTGGGAAGAGTGGAAACTCTGGCGGGTGCCTCCGTTCAGGGGGAAGTGGAGAGAGCAGAGTTAGTCAGAAGCCGTCTAACTGAGGGGGAAGTGTATAAGTTCCCTGAATCCAGCCCCCAAATTCTCATCCCCAACCCAGTTTCTCCAGGAGGGCTAGAGATACAGCTTCTCCACTGAGTCTAAATCTTTGCAAAATCAATAAGAACTATTATGGCTGTAGTGGGGGAGGGTCATCTTGGCTGTTGCCATTAGTACAAAAAGTGTTCTATGGAGGTCGAAGCTCAGATGACCCTTTACAAAACCAGTCTGTGAGGTATGGATAAGGGAGCGGAGCATTTCAAGTCAGGAAGCCAGAACATTTGCCTGGACCTTAGCATCTGCATTGATGAGTCATATTTGTCAGTAGCTGGAAGGATATGAGTCATCCATCATTCATTAGGTGTCACCATTATTGTTGTTTCCCTCAGCATGGGGGGAAGACAGGTGATTTGGTGGTTTTAAGGAAGACATCCCTTGGCCGGAGGGCAATAATGTCTAAGCTTAGTTGGTATAGGTCTATGGGTATGTTATTTATCAAGGGACTTTGTGGGGTGCCAAGACAATAATTCCAGTATGCACCTTAGAAACCATCAGAGGGGCCTCCAGGGAGCAATGTCACACATGCATCAAGGTGGATAGGTTTAAAGCTCCGATAAAGGTGTTGAACTTTATGGGGCCTTTGGATGTATTAAGCCATTTTTAGAAGGATATCTAACTTCTTCGGGGGGGAGTACATGGTCCAGAGTCATCCTTTAATCATGTGATATAACACTCTGCCTGCTGTTTTCACAGCCTATAAGAGAGTTATTTCTCAGCTTTGTACCCCTCTTAGTACTTGTGCTTAACCTGGTGTGTTCCAGTTTGGCCTTTCTATTGGCCAGGACATTAAGTTGCCTCCAAAACGATCTGATGTCCTTAAGTCAGGCAGAGTTCCTGTGTGCCCCTGAAGCTCCTTATGTAATTTTTCCTTCTCTGCCAGGGAGCGTCAAGGCTATTTTGTTCAGCCTCCCATTTCTTCTACCTGTTTGAGGCACAAATCTCAATGCAGACCAATAGGGTGGCCTTAAAGGCCTCTCAGCACTGATTTACTGGTGTCCCCAGTATCATTAAGCTGAAAATACGATGCAACTTCAACCTGGAGCCATTGTTTAAAATGGCCATCCTGTTAAGAGGAGTGGTTCGAGTCTCCAGGGGGGTGATTTGGGTAGGGGGGTTCCCATTAACAGTGTGACCACTACTAGGGCATGGTCAGAGACATACAGTGGCATTATTCTAGAGAAGGCTGCCATTAAAGATGTCAATGGGGAGCTCAGATAGAAAGCAATATGACTAGCTGTACTGTGTGTGGTGGAGAAACAAGAGTAGTGCCTCTCCTGGGGGTGATGCAGTCTCCATATGCCTGAAAGGGACAGGCAGGTCTCCATTTCCTTCAATTCCACCATAGCCTTAACATTCAGCTCAGGTTTGTCTGAGTTGTGATTCATTGGTGGAGGGCCAGGGTGACATTAAATGTCCCTCCTACCAACAGCGGTGTAATGATGTTTGCCCAGTATGAGATGGTTTGACAGAGAGACCCAAAAATGCCTGGAAATTCCTGATTAGGGCCGTATATGTTAGTGATGGTGATACAGCCTTTCCGGGTGGTGAAATGTATGACCACCCACCTCCCTGCAAAGTAACAGCAGGTCCTGACTGCCTTCCAGGGCAGATGTTTGTGCACCAAAATGGAGACTCCTGCCTTGGAAGAGGGAGCACAGCTATGGGCCTCCACCACTACCCAGTCACATTTTAATTCAGTGGCCTTGGCCAAGGACAATTTAGTTTCTTATAGTAATGCTACTTTCACACCCAGTAATTTTATTCTGGCGAGGACTTTTTTTTACATTTCATTTAGGAGTTCAGACCCCTTACATTCTAGGATACACAGGTCATGGTGGCCATTGAGAGGAATATAAATATGTAGTCTTGAATAGATGCAAAACAACAGGGAAGTTGATCTTAATATATCCAGGCTGTAACAAACACACTGTGAGCTGCTGCAACACCTTCGATGTCAGGATCAAGTGCCCATCAATGGTACATGTGAAGTTTAGATAAGGTGCACTAAGAACTAAACTCTCAAGAAAGAAAAGATTTCAAAAACTCCTAATGTGCTTCATAATATTAAGTGTAACAAGTGTTGTATAACTGTAGAATACACAGACCACTGTCTACCCCCAGCCAAAGTTGAAAAATAGAGACTGTCAAGACTCAGGACTCCTTGGGAAGGGGGAGTGATTCTAATCCCATCAAAAGGGAAAACTGTGGCTCATCAGGGGTGCCCAAGGAGAACCGTAAACTGTAGAACAACATTCTACATGTTGTGCTGGGGATTGGTGGTAAATTCTGCACAGAAGAATGCCTTGATGGGGGGGGGGTAGCGGAGAGGAGTGTCATCTCCAGGGAAGGTAGAAGCATATATTTCCATATCCCATGCAGTCCTGAAGTAGTTGCATTAATATGCTTAGGGGGTGATGATCCTCAAGTGGAGCAACAGTTATTATCTATTGGCTAGATTGTTCATATAGGTTCAGACCATGTAGCTCATGGTTGCAGTGCTTCATCATGCATTATGGAGCTATGCTAAACAGCCCACCTTACATTGCCTTCAGGTCCTTAGAAAGGATACCTTAGACAAAATGATGGGGGCTCAACATGTTGCAACAGTTTCAACAGGCACTACCAATAAGCTGTTGCACATCATGGGCAGTGCTCAGCCTATGATGGGACATTAGGCTGCTCTTACAGGACCAGGGTTTGAGACACCATCTAGGCACAGGATTAAAACCCCCAAAGTGAATTACCAGCCAGGTAGCAGGGATTTGGAGTGGTACAGATTATCAGACATCCGAGGTGGGGGGAGAAGGGGGAGCTGCCCATTGGCTTCCAGCAGGGCAGAGATCTTAGCTAAATCTCACACCAACCCACTATTGCCCACCCGAACAGAAACAGGAGGAGACCATAAACAGCATTTGACGGTGGTAAAGTTCATAATAACTCAAACCTGGAATTATCATATACTGTAGATAGCAAAACAGCCCAGCTGAGAAGTAGCATAACAGTTGAACACTGTGTGATGTGTGGATGCCCTGTGGGCCTGACAAGACATGTAGACAGTAAGTTAAACAGCAGAGAAAAAAGTCCAGAGGATATATTGGCTGGAAATCCAAGTGGTTGCCTTCTTGTCCAGTTCTTTGCAGCTACCTCTTTTTTTTTTTTACATTCTATTTCTAGCACCGGGGACTAGGGCATCTCTCAGGTGTACCCTCCCAGCCTCTGCCTCTACTCCCTGTCTGAGACCACTTCCACCTGGAGTAAAAGGGCTGAGCACCCCCTTCCCAAGCCCATGGATCTGTCCAGCCCCTTGGGGTGGGACCACCTCTCCTACCTGATGACCTTTCTGAAATTTAGACGGACAGTCCTAGGCTGGGTTGAGGGGCTTGGGAGAGTTGGTGGAGCAGTGGTCCAATGTTGGGATGTGGACATTGGCATCTGGGGTCACTGTCACCTTCCTAGGTCCTCTGGGAATTTTTTCCCATGTAGTTTTCCCCCCCGGGACATAGTATGCAATGACCCTGCGTGGCACCTCCTCCTGCCGCCAGTGTCTGCCATTGTCTCACCCCTACTTTATGTCTCCGCTCTTGCGCTTCCTTCAGACTTCATCAGAGGCCACTACAGAGTGGGAACTCCCTGTAACCTGCCCTGGGGGAGGAGAGCAGTTCTTCGGATGCTCAATCCTCTCCTTCCTCTGCTGACCCCTGGCATCTCAAGTCCGTTCCCAAACCAGGGTCGTTGGCATGGGGCAAGGTGTGGCATCCAGTGCCTCAACCCTCTGAGCCATGGGGCCAGCCTATTTGCAGCTACCTTTACAGAATGTATGTGGTTAGTCACACTGCTCATTTGAGAGCAAAGTTCATGTAGCAGCGAAGAGGAGACCGGTAGCTTGTAACGCCTCCCCAAACCAGTTTATAGGACAGTCTACAAAATGCTGAACTGTGGTCTAGGGGCACCCAAGTCCTGAGATGGTGATGGGCCACATAGCTGGGGCTTCAAGGGAACTGTGGGTGCAGGATGGAATTAAACAAGACACAGTGAACACAGACTCAGTCATTAAAAGTTCCCATTTCTATAACAAGCACTTAAAGTTCTCACATTGCAGGTGCTTCACCCAGGGTGCTTCAATGTAGACCTTTGAGATTTCAGGCCAGCCTGTTAGTTGATAGCAGGAATGGGTAGGTAGGAGGAGGAGATGGAGACTTGCTGCCAGTTCAGCCCATTATAACTGTAGATGTGCCTGCAACCGAGTCACACTGGATATGGAGGCTGCACTCTTGAAATCAGTTTGAGCAGATGATGGGTGGCAGAAGCAGGCTCTGAAGCAATGGGTGAAATCAGAGGAGCATAACGATTCAGTGCTGACTCATCAGATATCAATAAGGGGCTACTGATAAAGGCAGAGCAGGGAGATCCCCATCTGTGACTTCTGGATCAGTTAGGAGGTCTGCCCAGCTCCCTGCACACCTCAACCTTATTGCATTTTCTACCCTGATCTCTTTCCTGCTTGTCCCAGGCCCCATCTTCATCTTCTAGAGGAGTCCCCAGTGTGCCAAATTACAGAGTGTCAGCAGTGTCCATTGGAGTTTGCTGGTGAGGATGTAGGTCAAAAAGGGAGGCTGGGAATGCACAGTTCAGCTGCTGTTTTATATGAATTCCTCCACTGCCTTGGGGGGAATCAAGCTGGTACTGCACTCCTTTCAAAACAACTCTAAACAGAGCTGGGTATTTTACTGATGCCTTTGCATAAAATTCATTAGTTGCCCTTAGTTGTAGCAAGGGTCCGTCATTGGTGAGAAAGCTCATAGGAGAAATCTTGCAAGAAGGAAACCAGATGCCCTTTCCATCAGAGTCATCCTGCTGCCGTGCCAGCCTCAGGATTTTTTTTTTCATTTGCTGGCTATTTTAGAAGCTTGAGGAGCACTGGCTATGGCCAGTCTCCAGGCTTTGGGTTGGGGTTAATGTCCTATGTGCCTGCTGTATTTCAATGAGAAGCGTTTTGGAGCATTCTTGACACAGGGGATCAGTTATTGCAAAAACCGAATCGTTTCATGAGTCTTCTGCCCCTTCGAGCAGACCTACCTGTCCTAAATTATTCCACTGAGAATGATTCTCCATATCATCAACCTTGGTAAGAAGATAGCAGAGTGATCTGTCTCATTCACACAGATGTTCATGAACATCAGCATCTCTTCATTCCAGCTGAGCCAGGCAGGATTCCATGCCTTCCACTTGGGCCCCAGGGATGAGACGGTCCTTACTGATATGAGCTGCCACTTTCTTGATATTAGCAGTATCAGTCAAAACATAGTGATGATTTGAGTGATGTCTGCTTCAGTTGCCACTGCTGTAGCCTTAGTAAAACAAGGTGAATGGCCATAGTCAAAGCGGAGTGGATCTGCGGCCTCATGGCAGACGTGTTTTCACTTTCACTGTTTGTGAAAGCTCGGTACTTTCTGGAATTAAATTCTCTGCTGTCCGGCTGACTAGCGATAAAATAATAGCAGCAACCAGTACCAGAGTTCAGTGCACTTTGTGAGCCATCAGAGATATATTGTTTTTTTTTTCAAAAGAACCGACAGATGACTAAAGATTCTCCTGGAGTAGAGACCCTGTACAGTATTAGACTGCCATCTTGACAGCAGCTAGCCATGCTCCTTACTGTAACTGCACATGTAAATATCTGCATCCGATCTTGTGCTACAGTTTTTGGTACAGATTTATTGTACTGTGTTTATTTCTTGGTCTTTATATATTCTAGCTCATTCCAAACCTCTTGCTACAGCAGGAAGCATGCATCATTGATAGAATGTAAAGAGCAACGTACAAAGCAGAAGCTAATCATTTCTTCTTGACTGTTTATAATGTGCAATACTCAGTTTATACCTTGGACTTCAGCTTACTCACTTATTCAAGAGATAAATCTATTGATTATATTACATGTAGGTACTGTTCTACAAAGTGGTTGCAAAGTTCTTTAAGTACAAGAGAAAAGAGAAGAATTTTTATATGTAATACTAACCAAAGAAACATAAAGTTAAATGCAAGATCCCCTAACTGTACTGCCTAGCCTATATGCAAGATGACTTCACAAAAGTATGCTGAATAAACATCTTGAGTAACATGATCAAAGGGACCGCAAACTGCGTAGGTGCTGGCTTTTTCCCCTTTGATATGAATCAGGATGTTGTTCTGCTAGTTGTTAAACTATATCATTTTTACAACCTGTCAATCAAAGCACAAAAAGATCTGGGTATGCCTGTAGCCTATGATGCATGTGAGATAAAAGGCATTGATTAGGTAGATAAAGTAACGTCAAACACAATCTCTAGCAAGAATCCTCGGAATATGACACAGCTATAACAGATTGTCAGTCAATATATGCTGAAAGAAACTGTTCATACTAAACAAAATCAAAGCAATCTCTAAATGAGACATCAGCAAAAGATTAGGCACATAGTACCAACTGAGTCAAGCATGCAGTACTCTAATTCAGTCTTCAAACTATATAATATGTTATGCAAATGATGAATAAATTATAATGGTAGCACAGTAGTGCTGGGTTTGCATGTAACTGTGAATACCAATCTGTACACACCCCATGTCTCATGAACCTGCTGGCTAATCAGGCTGAAATTTGAAATGTGTATATATGGCATCCAACTCTACAAATGCTGCAGCAACCAAACTCAACAAATGCTGCAGCAAACCTTTTCCAACCAAGAGTTACTGAGATAGATTTCATGAAAACTGAAAAGTGTAAGTGTTTTGATAATGTTGCTATTTAAATTGTTTACCTCACAATTCTCAGCTGGGTGTCATACCTTGTGGGCTCCTCAAGGCCACCCCAGCTTACCATTATGCACAACTGCCACTAAGTATTCCTCTCCAACCAGTACACTTGTACAGTAGTAAAAGGGACCAGGAAGGCAGGAATGAGGAGCAGGAGGGACCAAAGGGAGAATGGTAACACAACAGGTGGGTGACAACTTACGAGTTTGTGCCTCCAGGCATCGTGACTCAGCTACCACTTATGAGACCAGGGAATCAGCAGAGGACTTGCAACAAAGGACAGTTTCCTGATCTCAGAACAGAAGGCAGGTTTGAGAAAAGAGTAAAACAACATCCCATACTGTATAAATAAAGCAGCAAGGCTGCAGAAAAGGACACATAACATGGGATAAAAAGTAAATTAACATGGCAATGTTGTTTGCCTCTTGACCGTAAGGTGTTATGGTACAAGGGTTAAAGGGCAGAGCACCAACCACTCTTGAATTTAGGAGCATTCTGTAGAGGGGCACATGCATGGTGCTGGTCCAAGATGGCCACTTAGGTACAAAGCTCACCAGCCCAAGAATCTAATGGAGACAAATTTTCTGGTAAAAAGTTAAAGTTGGGACTTCCTCCTCACCTCACCTGATAGAGCTTTACCACAGTAGCATAATGATACCTCCAGTGGGTGTCTATGAGGTACAGTTTGGCAGGAATCATCATATAGTAAGCAGTGCCATTCATCTTCATGGAATTGGTAAGGCTTTACTTGGAGTTCAGTGGCCAAGCAGCCAGCCACTCCCACTTCCTGAGCTATATAAGCAATTCCTCTCAGCCTCACTGTGAAGCATTTTTTTAGCAGCCGGAGGGTATGTTGGTTTGTCCTCTGAGTTGGTTGGGGCCTCCCCCACCTGCTGTTTCTGTGTTTCTCTGCTGGACTTCAGTGTTTGTTTTCCTGCTTCTGGTTTGTATCTTACCTCCGGCTGTATGCTTCCCTGTGTTTTGTGTTTCTTGTTTTTGGGCCTTTCCTTGTTTTCTATTTTGCTGTGTTTTGGTTTTGTCTTTTTTGTGGGGCTTTGTTTCTAAGCTCCTAGCATACTGCTACTCAGAGCTCATGCTACTGCTTTCAGTTACCTACAGCTGCAGCCACTGCTGCTGTTTGCTTTAATTACTATTATACCCAATGCTTGTGTTTTTACACTGTGCTCACCATGCTCAAATTACTGTAATGCAAATGCAATCATTATCATGTGTGTTTCAGCTCAACCATAGCTGCTCCATGTTGCATACTCAATTCCTTTCACCTGACACAGTTTACTCTGACCCTAGCTGTGCTGCTCATTTCTGCTCTCATTCTACTTGCAGCTTCATTGCACTGCCTGGCTATGCCTGCATTCAAAGCATTGGTCTCCATGTTTCATTGCAGTTAATACTCTGAGGTCAGCCAACTAAGCTTCTGCTGAGGCTGTTAATATATCTTGTTATTCAACCTTGCCTCACCGCTGAAAATCCTCAAAGTGTTTGTCATCTTGATTTGGCTATTCATGTCTGGCTGGCTTGCCCCCAATTCAGTGCTGTTTAATTGCAATACAGTATGTTATGCAGGTCCACATGTCGCTACTACTGCTTATTGACCTATGTGCAGGTCTACACTTGCTTATGCTACCATTGCTCCTTTCTTAAGCAAACCATTGCTTCATGCCTACTGCCATCCCCTTGGCTTCAGCCTCTGGGATTCTGCTGCGCTCAATCTGCATTTGACCTTTCAAGGTCTCAACACTCTATGCTCATTATGATCTCAGCAAGCCATGCTCATCAGCTCACCAGATTTTCAGCTCTCAATCAATTTCTGGGGCATGCCAGCCATTCTATTCTGGTGCAGGCTTCCTGCAGCCAATGGTCTTACTCTGCATTTAGTCCGCATCTCGAGCGTGTCCTACTTGGGGTGGGATCCTTCTCACCTGGCCCATAGCTGGAAATGTTCTAGCCCTGAGCTTGGCTTTAGCTGCCTGCTATGCGACAGCAGCTCCTGGCGTAGAATTTAAGTCTAGCGGCGAAGGGTGGAAAAAGTTACCTCCTTTGGCTCTAGTGTTCCACTATAATGCTTAGCCATTGACTTTAGTGGTTTCCCTAGCGAGGCACCTTCACCACATTCTCTCTATGACTGCCTCTGGCTTACCTGGTTTGATTTAGGGTGGGTAGGCCAGGTGAGTGCCTCAGCAGTTGTTGTTCTCCTCCTGCACCTTGGATGCACGTATTGTTGCAGAGTTTTCTCACAACCTTCAACGGCGTTCCCACTAGAGGGAAATTGGAATATTTTCCACCTCCCTTTAATTAGGATTTCCAAATTGCAGCTGCAGAGCCATCACTATCTAAACTATCCCAAGCCTGGAGGGAAGGTGACCTAGGCCTTGGATCCCCAGATATTTCCTCCTCATAGGGTTTTTTTCTCTCCTCCATTGTCTCAGGTCATAACACTTAGCATAGTTGTTTCCCCTAGTTTCTTTAGGTAGATTCTGCTGTTGGATGGAGGTGGAGGATGTCCTGTCATTCCCTCTCTCCTTTGGGGATCCCTTAATCTCAACACTATCCATCAGTATCATGCTATGCAAGCCCGGGTATTCATTACGTTATCCAACTGAGCATCTCATGCATTATCAAACTGCCTATGCTTCTCCGCTACTACATTAGTTACTGCTTCTATGTCACAGTTACTGCTTGCTCATATGCTTCATGTTGCCTCCTTTTTAGAGATAATATTACATTTCTTTTGGGGATTCCTAAGGTACCTTTAGCCATGGGAATTGTCCCATGGCACCTCTAAGGGTGGAACCCTTTCCGAGAGCTCCTTGCCTTCGTACCCCTACAGAGTGGTAATTCCTCTGGAATAGAGAGTGTGAATGGCCAAAACCAAACTGACAAAGTTGCATAAGCATAACACTATACTGGCTGCATAGGTCAATGAATTGGTAAGGCTTTGCCTGGAGTTCAGTGGCCAAGCAGCCAGCCACTCCTACTACCTAAGCTATATAAGCAGTTCCTCTCAGCCTCACTGTGAAGCATTTTTTCTATGCCCCACCATCGTCCCCTCCTCCTTCAGTGGCAGCACTCTCTCCTTATGGGGATTCCTAAGGTACCTTTAGCCAAGGGAATTGTCCCATGGCACCTCTAGGGGTGGAACCCTCTCCTAGAGTTCCTTGTCTTCATACCTCTACAGGGTGGTAATTCCTCTGGAATTGAGAGTGCGAACAGCCAGAACCAAACTAACACACTTGCACAAGCATAACACTATATTGGCTGTGTAGGTCAGTGAATGAGTAGCAATGATGACTGAGGCTCCTGCAAAAACACAGTTGGGTGACACTGACTTGACAGAAATGAAGTCGATGATTCAAATGTTGATTCAAGAAATCAAACTGATCAGCAGGGAAGTCAAAGATTTAAATGAGCACATGAAAGCATTGGAAATCAAGGTGGCAGATGATACTGTTAGGGTGGAAACATTTTCCTCTATACAAGAAGACAAAGTACAGCAGTTTGAGCAGCAGATACTCCAGATGTGGGCCAAAATCGACAACCTTAAAAACTGAGGTCATCACAACAATATCCAAATAGTGGGTATGCCTGAAGGCATGGTTTACAAAGACATGTGTGCCCTCCTCCAATGATGACTTCATGGGATCGCAGACTTTTATTGGGATACCCCCTTGACATACCACTCTCTAGGCCTGTGGCACTCACAGAGGAGCACACCCTGCCCTGTCCAGGCAGATTTCCTACACTTTCCCATTAATGACAAAATTCTGAAACTATCCAGAGAGAAGAGTGCACTGTCCTGGAATGGGCATCATATACACATTTTCCAGGATTTCTCTAAGGACCTAGCAGATTGTCAGAAAGCTTATGGACCACTGAAGAAAGAGCTGGCTCCCTGAAATGTCCCCTACTCCCTTTGTTACCCAGCCACATTACAGATATAATCAGAAAGCAAGTGTCATTTCTTTTATAACTCCCAATAAGTGTCTGGTTTATAGGAAAGGTAATTAGGAGCAGCCACATACCATTGGCCTTGTCATTAGAAAGGAAGGTGGGGGAGGGAAGAGGGAGAAGGCAGCACAGGAATAAGAGCCTGGGACAGATAGGGCAAAATAGGCCTCAGGCCAAGTGGTTGTGGGGACACAGGGTGAGGAGGGGATAGGGAGGGGTGACAAATAGAGTGGGGAGGTGGGTGGAAGGTTGAGGGTGGGGTAGGATACATAGTAGTGACAAGAGATAGGAACACAGTGGGGGGGTCAGGGTGTGTGGAAGTCATGACAGGGTGGCACCAAGACATAGCAGACCATCCAGTTGAGGGTATCTAGAAGCAGCAGAGGTTGATGACCTAGAGAAGGACATTGTGTTTGCAACTACTCCAGAAGAAGAATTATTCTCATGCCCGAGCTAGGCTAGCTGTGTGGAGAACTCATCTTATCTAAGGAACACTAAGCAGATGATATTTCCTCCTACAACCTATACAGAGTACAGTGGAGTGTTGGAGCTGACTGTGGGAGTGGGCAACTTGCATAATTTTATGTTTCAGAAGTTGGTTTTGACACTACTAGTTATTTACTCCTCAAGATGTTTTTCTCTCAGCCAGCACCTTGGTAGTGACTGAACTGAACATCTTTGCTTTGGAGGTAGATGCTGGCTCGAGTGGTGGGGTCTAGAGTCCTTGAGTTGAGGGGGGTAGTTCCACAGTTAATGTACACTAATATCATTTGCTAGATTGGGCATGTGGGCATTATGGTGGGTGGTGAGTGTATGGGAGAGGGCTGTATAGAGCACTATTGAGCTCAGCTAGGATAGACTGCCAGGTATGCTATTAATCACATAAAAAAAACACTGAAGTATGCAATTCAAAACACAAATACTCAAGATTGCCAGTTATCTTATATTTTCCTTTGCTTCTAGCACACGTTCATTGAGCTGGCTTGGAGAGATGTTACAGGAATAGGAATCATAGGAAAGGTTACGAGTCAAAAAGCGTTAGACATAAATGTCTCGCCATTTTTCAGTGGGTTGATGTAATACTCCAACTTTCCAGATATTTATCTACTGATACTTTAAACATATCTATAGTTTGTGTCTGGCTCACTTTTTCCTGTGCTGATAAAGAAAGCTAACAGCCTACTCTTCCATCAGATATTCATTAAGACTACCAGCCCACCATCACTTCCACTTGGGGTTCAGCCCGGACCTCCTGGGATAATATGAAAGAGCTAAATGGGAAGTCCCACTCCCCCCCAACCATCTCAGCTCTCCATCAATTGCACCCCCACAACAGATCCACTCCTTATAGCAGATTGCCTTAACACTGCCTTCTCTGACCTAAGCTCGGTCCTCCTCAGAAGCTTCTTTGACCCAAGCCCCACCTCTCTCTCTCTGGTCCTGCATCGCCCACCATTCTACCTGCAACCCTATCCCCCCAAGAAGCCAGGCTGCACCTGCTAAAAGCCTTTCACAGCAATAACCCCAGCAGTGACCCCCTTGACTCCAGAATCCTCTGTATGGTCTTGGACGAAGTCCTAGTCCCCCTGACTGACCTTCTAAACCGGTCTCTATTCCTGGGTCAGTTCCCAAGTGCTTGGAAAACTGCTGAAATCACACCCATACATAACAGTGGGGACCAGTCCACCCCCAACAATTACTCGCCGATCTCCATCCTCCTCCCACTCTCTAAAGCCCTAGAAAAAGTGGTGTTGATCCAGCTCTCTGAATACCTAACCAAGTACGACATTATGTACCCAGAGCAGCACGGTTTCCGCCCAGGACACAGTACAACCATGGCTTTCCTGGAATTCTCCCAACACCTGCATGCTGCTCTCAACTTTGGCAGCCTTGCAGGTGCAGTGTTCATTGACCTCTCCAAGGCCTTTGACACTGTCTGTCATCCCCTTCTACTCAACTCTCTCCACCAACTTGGCTTCTCTGGTGGTCCCATTTCTTCGTTCTCTAGCTACCTCTCTGTTAGATCCCAGCATGTCAAGATCAGCGGCTTCCTCTCCAGCACTCTTCCCATTTGCTTCAGGGTCCCTCAGAGCTCCAGCCTGGGTCCAATACTATTTAGTCTCTACCTCAACACCCACCCCAGCTCATGTACCAGTAAAATGCTCCTCTACACCGATGATGCAGTCCTCATTGCCTCACATTCCAATCCCACCTCCCTCCAATTATCCTCCAGCAAGCTTACAACCAAGCCAAAAGGTGGTTCAGCGACCACAGACTGGTCATTAACCTAAAGAAAACCAAATCAATGCTCTTCCCCCACCACCAAAACAAAGCTAAAAATACTCCCTCTTGATTATCCCCAGCACTCTGCACCTGCTAGAACAAGTGACCACATATAAGTTCGATACTGCCCTCTCCTTCCACACCCACATTAATGCCCTGTCAGCCACCATTAATTCTCAGATTGGCCTACTATACTGGCACAGGGACTGCCTGCCTCAGGTTGCCCTCAGGCTGGCCATCACCTCCTCCGTCTTGTCCCTTGTGGACTATGGCTTGCCCATGTATGCCTCAGCTGACAACACTGCCCTCTCCAAAATCCAACTCTCCATCAATAAGGCCTGTAGGCCTTGGCCGGTGCTCCAGCTGAACTCATACCTGCCTTTTCTTTACTACCACCAATCTGCTCAACTTTGAGGAGCAACTGCTCTACCAGACCTGCCTTCTCACTAAGAAATCACTGCTAGGACTCTCCCCCCCCCGGGGGTCTCCACCTCCCTACAGCAGTCATCATCATCCGTCACCACCCATAGCTCTGTTAAGGCAACTTTCAAGGTAGGTACCCAGAACCAAGACCTCTCTTGCCCATAGATCCTTCCTCTACTGAGCCCCCATCTGGTTCAACTCCCTCCCTAGCTGCATCTCCAAATTGCCAAAAATTGGCTCCTTCAAAACAGCCCTTCAGAACCATATCTTTAATACCCACTGTTGTAGGTGCAACTAACCCCCTGTTGTAACCTGTGGTACCTGTCTGCCTTGTCCCCTGGCTCGACAATGTCCACTGGACACCCTCTCCCTTCCCCAGACCCACTCCTTCCCTACTAGGTCCAAACAGGGATGTAACCCGCTGTCTTCTCTGTGGACCTACTATATCCACGACTGTAACTCACAATTTTGTAACATTATGTAACCTAAGTAACATACAAACTACTACATTATGTAACCTAAGTGTATCTATGATAAATGTTCCTTTTTACTGCACCTGTAATGTTATCTTCTGTTTTAATCTGCACTGTAATAACTGTCTTGATGTCTGCCCCCCTACGATGAGGTGCCTTTGTAAATGAGTCTCTGACTCAAAGGTTGTAAACCCAATTTGTAATGAATAAATTAAGGAAAGCAGCTCCTCTGCAGAAACTCCTTCATGCATGTACGAGTGCATTTTCTGAGGGGTGTTTTACAAATACAATCTGAGGTAGAACAATTGACAGGGTTGTTATGTTAGTACAACTTGGTGGGAGGGTCCTCTGACCTTGTATAATAAACTGACGGGACTAGGACAATATGATGGGAGGTGACATTTAGAGCTGGGGGGCTCTTCTATTCTTGTATAATAAGCTGATTGCAGCATGACAGGAGGTGAAGCACAGAACATGGCATAATTTTTTTAAGGGCCCCAACTCATCAACTTGACTATCTCATTTAAACGTGTTAATAGTCACCTCTGGAAAAAATTGGGATGAGGATGGGTCCTAGCTGTAGCTTTCCTCTATGGGGGTGTCACAGAAACTGCGTAAATAGAAGTGCTGTAAGGGTTTTATTGTGCAACCACTCTGAGCTGACAGTCAGTAGTACAACAGAAAATACACGAGAAAGGGCAGGTCCTTCACACAGACTCCCTCACAAACATGTGACAGGGAGATACAGAACAAGGAGCTGCAATGACATAGTCATCGAAGAAGACTCAGGGGGGTTCATGTCAACCTTATTCATGAACTTCAAATACCAGAGCAGAAACTCGCTTACCCTTCCAGTAGGCTGGAAACACCTGCATAAGCACCTGTTAGGAACCTCAGATCCATAGACATAGAAACATAGAAGTTGATGGCAGATAAGGGCTGCAAGGCCCATCCAGTCTTCCCATTTCTTTTTCTACCTTATAAATGTGCCATCGGCCTTTGCTCAGTCAGTGGCCTATCTATTCATACTCATCTATATTGCTCCCTTATACCTATCCCATGCCTATTTGGAGCCCTGCACTGTATTCTTAGCCACCACTTCCTGAGGTAGATCATTCCATGCATCCACCACCCTTTCTGTGAAAAAGAATTTCCTCACATTCCCCCTTAATCGGCCTCCCTCTAATCTCATGCTGTGTCCTCTTGTCCTGCTATATTTCTTATATTTTTTTTTGTTTATCTATTTATGCACCTCCCACGCACCCCGACCTGCCACTTCTTTGGATCACAAATGCCTTCCTGCCTCCCTCTGACCTCCTGCCATGTACTCCCAGCCCCAATTGCAGACTACCTTGAGTAGCCCGGTGTATCCCTATGCTGGGAGGGTCCCTCTCTTCCGGGGGGGGAATGGCCTTACGGCTGACCTTTGCATCCCAGGTGCTGCGGGGCTGAATCCGGGCTAGCTCCAGGGCTTTGGGTGGCAGGGGCCCAGGCATTCGTCATCCGGTCGGCCAGGGGTGTAATTTTCCATTTTCTGTGCCCCAGCTGTCGCAGTTCTTAGCCTTTGCTTAAGCAAATAGGGCATTCCTGGGGTGGTGGCATGCCATGGGCGTGTCGAGGCCACACATCCCCAAGCTCGCCACCAATATGCTCACAGGTCCCCAGGCAAATACCACCCCAGGAGAGCGTCCAATGGGCGCTTATTGAAACCCTCCCTGTGGTCTCCTCCCTGGTACCCAGGCTCAGCAACCCGGTCGCCAGTGTGCCGAGCGAACCTGCTCACTAGGGCGCCAGAATTTTCTTATATTTAAACATGTTAGACTCTTTCACCTTGTTAATGCACTTAAGGTGTTTGAATGTTTCGATCATATCACCTCTTTCCCTCCTTTGCTCAAGGGTATACATATTGAGCTCTGTTAATCTGTCCTCATATGTCTTCTGATGCAGTCCCTGAACCATTTTGGTTTCCCTTCTCTGGATTGCCTCAATTTGGTTAATGTCCTTGTGAAGGTGTGACCTTCAGTACTGCACGCAGTACTCCAGATGGGGCTTAACCAGTGTCTTGTAAAGAGGGATTATTACCTCCCTCTTATGACTTGTGATACCCCTACTAATACACCCTAACATCCCCCTAGCCTTACCTACTGCTTTAGAGGTCTGCTTGGATGATTTCAGGACATCGGTGATGATGATTCCCAAGTCTCTTTCTTCCTTTGTGACTGCCAGCAACTCCCCTCCCAGCCAATAGATGACTTCAGGGTTTCTCTTCCCTATGTGCATGATCTTGCACTTCTTTGCATTAAATCCCAGTTGCCACTCTTCTGACCATTTTGCTAGTTTATCCAGATCTCTTCTCATTCTGCCCACCCATCTGGATCATCTACTCTGTTGCAGATCTTGGTGTCATCTGCAAACAGACAAGCCTACTCTCTAGTCCATCTGCAATGTCACTAATGAAGATATTGAAGAGGACTGGCCCCAGGACTGATCCCTGAGGTACCCCACTTGTGACTTGCATCTCATCTGACTGTATACCATTTACCACCACTCTCTGTTTTCTGCCCGTCAACCAGATTGCCACCCAGTTGACCAACATCTGACCCACCCCGAGCCTAGCCAGCTTATTTATCAATCTTCCACGTGGAACAGTGTCGAAAGCTTTGCTGAAGTCAAGGTACATGACATCAACTGCTCTCCCTTGGTCCTCCACTCTGGTTACCCAGTCAAAGAAATCTATGAGATTAATTTGACAGGACCTTCCTTTTGTAAACCCATGCTGTCTTGGACCCTGTGCCCCTATGGATTCCAGGTGTTGCACTATCCTTTCCTTAAGGAGTGCCTCCATAATCTTGCCCACTACTGAGGTAAGACTGACTGGTCTGTAGTTCCCTGACTCCTCCCAACTACCACTCTTGTGGAGCGGGATCACATGAGCCCTTCTCCAGTCTTCTGGGACCTCTCCTGTACTCAGAGACTCACTAAACAGTTCTGATAATGGCTCTGCTAGTTCCACCCTTAGCTCCTTAAGTACCCTGGGATGCATGCCAACAGGTCCCATTGACTTGTCCACCCTGAGCTTAGTGAGCTCTTGTAGGACCCTTTCTTTTGTGAAGGGTGTAATGCTCACCTCCCTCCCACCTGTGTCCATGGTGCTGAGCTGTGGGACCTGCCTCACCTTCTCTTCAGTAAATACTGAGCAAAAGTATCTATTTAGGACAGATACTTTTACAGGGTCCTCCTCCTCACATGCCCCCTTTTCTCCTTTGAGCTTAGTGATACCCCCTCTGGACTTTCTCCTTTCACTAATGTATCTATGGAAAGTCTTGTCACCTTCTTTTACTGTTCATGTTAGTGTTTCCTCAGTTTGGGACTTTGCCTGCCTTGCTGCCTTCCCTGCTTTCCTGAGGGCAGTTTGGTATGCCTCCCTATCTTCATCCTACTGTGTTCCCTTATATTTCCTGAAGGCTAGCCTTTTGGCTCTGACCTTTTCTGCTACTGTATTTGAGAACCAAAGTGGTTTCCTTCTTCTTTTGCACTTCCTTTTCTGTCTAACACAATGAGATGTTGCTTCAAGTATTGCATCCCTAATGCTTGCCCACCTTGCCTGTACCCCCTCATCTGTGTTTCTTTTTGCCAGGTCTAGCTTAACTCTGTTGGCCATCTTATCAAAGTCAGCTCCTCTGAAGTCCCATATTTTTGCCTTGGAATGGGATGATTTAGATGTAGTGGCCAAATTGAACCATGCCATGAGATGGTCATTGTCCCCCAGGTGACCTTCTACCTGGAGATCTGTGATCCCTTCCCTGTTAGTCAGTACTAGATCTAGGATAGCCCTGTCTCTTGTGGGTTGTTGTACCAGCTGTTTGAGGCCCTCCCCCTGCAGGGAATTCACCATGTGTCTAGTTCTGGCAGATGTTCCTGCTGGTATTGACCAATCTGTATCCAGCATGTTGAAGTATCCCATTATCAGAACCTCCCCTTTAGCTGTCATGTTTTGTATATCTTCTAACTGTAATGTGTCTATAACCTTCCTCTGCTCTGGGGGCCTGTAGACAACCCCAATTCTTATGGCTGTCCCATTTCCTGTTTCCAGGGTGACCCACAGTTCTTTTGGCTCCTTATGTGTATTCCGAATTTCTGTAGCTTTGATATTTTCATTGACATACAGGGCCACTAGACCTCCCCCTTTTGTATCTCGATCTCTTCTGAACAGTACATAGCCAGGTACTGAAGTCTCCCAAGTGTGGTTACTGGTAAACCATGTCTCACTAATTGCTACTATGTCCAGTTTAGCCTCTGACATTATTGCCTGCAGGTCTGGGATCTTATTTCCCAGGCTGTGAGCATTTGTGTATATGATTTTCCATTGGCCAGATTTCAGCATGTTAGTTGTTGGGTGAGGTTTGGCATTTCCCCTGTGTGTCGTATGGGGAGACAGACCTTTTCTCTTACATGGTGATGCAAATGAACTGCAAACATGCTGAATCCCTGTTTGACCACTAGTTGAGGGGGGAGGGGTGTTCTTCCCATTCGACATATGGGGTGCTGCACCCCTCTTACCTTTTGCTAGTTTAAATATTCTGCAAAGACGTCAAACTTCTGCCCCAATGCACTGACTCCCTCCTTAGTCAGATGCAGTCCATCAGATTTAAAGAACTTTCACTCCCAGAACTGTTGCCAGTTCCCTACCAATCTGTGTCCTTTTTCCTGGCACCAGCCCTTGAGCCACATGTTTAGCTCCCCTATCTCCTCTATCTCCCCTTCTCTGACCTTCCATCCATCTGCCCTCCTCTTCCAGACTGGCAGGATCTCAGAGAAGGAGATGTCAGATGAAATGGATAATAGTTTGTCACCCAGCCTGGTCAGGTGTTCCTTGGTCTCCACAACTGACTGGCTGGTGAGATCATTAGTCCCTATGTGTACCAGGACATCAATGTTTTCTCCTGCTTTCTGAATAATTTTAGCAATGCAGTCAGTGTCTTTCCATGCTGATGTACCTGGGAGACATCTGACCATTACCCCTGGCTGGAGATGGGTATCAACTCCCCGAATCATGGAGTCTCCTATGATCAGAAGTTTCTTGGATTTCCTTTTTGCTTTTTTTGTTTTGGTTCCTGATTTGGGAGAGGTTTTTGTTGGGCTAGCTCCTGTGCTACAGTGTCCTGATCTGCAGTGTCCTCTGCCCCTTTGATTGATTTTGGAGATAGAGGCAGATACCTGTTTGTAGTGTTTATATGGTTTTTGGAGGTAATATGTTGGAGAACACAGTCTGATGGGGCACCCGATTTGCCCCTTCTAACCACCTGCCAACCTCCTGGACCATCTACCCTCTACAGTCAAGGTTCTTCTGTTGGATATTTTTTGGAATTGGTGGGTGGTTCTTATAATGTATTTCCTCTTGAATATGAAATTTGAGGCGCGCAAGCTCTTGCCCATGCTGCCTGGAGCTAAGCCCTAAGATCTGCAATGGCCCAGCATGTAGGACAGTGTCCTAAATCCTGTAAGACTGTCCTTCTGAAAAGTGTTCCACAGTACCTGCAGTTAATGATATCCATTCCAGATAAGTTGCTGGGTTTATAACCTGGTCAGAGTAATTAGAAGGAAGAAAATGCAAGTAATGGTTTGATTTTGTGTTTTGTTTTTATTTAACTTGTTATAACAAGTTAAATTACAAGTGCCCCTGTAAATGAGCTCACCTTGTGGATGCCCCACTGATCCGCCACTTCCTGCTTTGCCACAGGAAATGTCAGAACTGTGGTACCCTATAAAAGGAGTGTAGTGTGGGGTGGTTGGGGATGGGGGTGGGTGGCTTGTCCCTTCCGCTGCCGAAAAAGAAGAACCACAGATGAAACAGCAAGGAGGTAAGAGCAGAAAAAATCAGTCAACAACAAATGCAGTAACCCTGGAAGTTTATCCTAATGTTCGATAAAAATGTAAAACCTGTAAAGCACCACCTGTAATCATTTCAGAGAAGATATACCCTGTAAGAAACACATTGCTACAGAGAAAAATAAAGCAGTAACAGAAGATATACCTTGCAAAAGACAATTTGAATCAGAAGATTACAGCAGTAATCTGTTAGCATACACCTGTAGGCACACCTTGTACTAATGCAGAAGAAGGTGTACCAGCAACAACTAGAATCAGAGAAAAATAAAGCAATGAAATGTTAGCAACAAACAGGCGCAATCTGTGTGAGTACAAAATAAAAATAACAACACACAGTAAATCTGCTTAGCCAAAAGAAGTCTTAATCCTTTTCTCTTACTCTGGTAAGGTTCTCTGCTGTGCTCTGTCCTTTCAAGCAATCTTAGAAGGAAAGAGCTCAGGAGAAGCTAGGTGCCTTGGCCAGCAAACCAAGTCTTCTACCTGGTTATGTGCCTCTCATGGTGTAATTCCAAACTAAATATTAGTAGAATAACATTACACTGGAAAACCTTGGATGCACAAGCCATCAGGTTAGTAAAAGACCTATTTACACCAGGAATCAAGTTACTGGATTTTTTGGCCTCACCCAGGAACCACTTCCAGCTTTCTCAAAAGGTATTTGGGAAATACTTACAGATCCAGCATTTAGTTCAACACCTACTTTGCACCCAGTCTGATCATGCTGAACAGCAGAACATCCCCTCCATGTTTGGATGGGGTAACCTACCTAAAGGCAGAGCAAGTTGCACATACAGGGCCTTAACCAACTATCTTCCTGTATGATTGCTAGGCAATTACGCATTGAGAATTGCCTCCTATATTGTACTGAAGGTATTTAAGGTCAAATCACGCTTTGTCAGGGCTTCCATAAGCTACTGTACGTGCTGTCTGTTTTGTAGAATAAGCTGCAAAAAAACCTGAAACTGACTCACCCTATTAACTTTACAGCTTTTAAAACATCATATGCTCGTTCTTGCATGGAATCTTGTAACTGCATTACTTGAGCCTGACATAGCCTAGCTTCTCCTGAGACCTTTCTTGGCACTGCCTGTTTCTCCTTTTCTTACCTGGTCATTCTAACTCCTCCCTTGACCCTACCTAGTTTCACCTTATCTACACTGGTAACCTTCACCCCCCCACCCCCCACCTCAGCATCCTTACATACTTCCAGCCTTTGTTCCCCGTGACATGAATTGCAACCACTCAACTGTACACTATCTCCCTATCAATAACCTCCTCCTCCTTTGCCAGACTGGAGCTGTGCACGTTCTGTTATGATTAAACCATCTACCCCCAGTTCATGAGTTCCTCCTCACCCCTCCTTACGATCATACCCATCCCTCCCCTATGATCCCACTCCTCTCCTTCCTCACCCTCCACTTGTCTGTTCTGAGTGGTACTCCTTATCTATACCTGGGATCCACTTCTCCAGCTGGACCTGCTCCGGCTTGTCATGTATATATTGTACCTTGCTTGAATTACCTAAAAATCGGTATGTATATTTGACTACGCCTTTGCTGTTGTTAAGCATTCTGTACATTGTATTTGCCTGTGGATCCACTTTGTTTGTATATGTATTTGTAGTTGCATTATATATTCACCTTGTATTATGTATTGTACATTTACTCTGTATTCTGCCCAGGTCTACCTCAAAAATGAGCTCTGCTCAACGGTGTCTGCCTGGTTAAATAAAGATTTTGATTGATTGATTGATTGACTAAGAGATGATTTACCAGACCCATTCCAAAAAGCCAGACTCCAGTGGCAGTCCGAACTGTGAATTCCAATCACTGAGACTCATGGGCTCACTGCTGGAACAGGCTACACAGAGCATGTGGAGATGGCAGAAGTTGATTGACACTGAACGAAACCCTGCTGAGGGTTACCATACACCCAAAGCCCTCAAAAGTAGGGATGGGTGGGTTCTAAAATACCTATCCTGCAAGAGTACCCATGGGTACCTCAAAAGTATCTGAAAAATAACTTGATGAAAACTGAGTAGTCGGGTCAGATCAGGTAGTCACTACATGACCCATTCTACTACCTGATTACTCATCCCTAAATAAAAAAAAATGAAGCATATCACTCTCCCTGGAGGTCTAGTGGAGCCCCCTCACTGTCCCTTATCTACCCTTATGAATAAAAAAAAATCATCACTTTCCCTGGTGATCGAGTAGACCCCCCTCCCTATCCTCAATCTGTCCTTTATTTCCTTGGCGGTCTAGTGGACCCCTGATCCCCCACCCTGGCAGGTAGTGCCCCCAGGTCACCCCCACCCAGACCCCAAATGTGCAATCGGCACAGCCCTCCACTCTCCACCATGGCCAGCCACCCAACTGAGCATGAATGAATGAGTGTATACTTCTACAAGCACGCACTCATTCTTTGATGTCTCTGTGGGTGGTGCAGACAAGAGGGAAGGGCTGTTCTGTTCATGGGGTAGGATGGGAGGAACAGCATGGTGGACCCTCTTGGGGTTCACCAAACTATTACCCCCATCCTGCCCCCCACCTGGATAAGAACAACCTTACTCACTTACCTGCATCACCCACAGAGCTGGCAATGAACAACTAGGAGCTGCAATGAATGAATGAGTGCGTGCTTGTACAAGTACATTTTCATTAATTCATGCTTAGTTGGGCTGCTGGCCTTGGTGGAGAGTGGAGGGCTGTGCCAGTTATCCACTCATGGTCTGGGTAGGAGAGAGCAGGGGGGGGCACTACCTACAAGAGTGGGGGGTGCAAGACTACCAGGGAAATAAAGGGATAAAGGGCAGATAGGGGAAAGGCAGAGGGACTACTAGACCACCAGGGAAAGTGAATTTTTTTTTATTTATATGATGGGGATAGGGAGGGGGCCCAGGTTGGGTAGGGTAACCCATTACCCACCTCAAATTACCATACCAGTGAAGTACACTGTTATGTCGGCTATGGTAGTAAATTACTCAAACTACGCTACCCGACTAAACAAATGCAGATACCTGACCTACCCAATCCAGCTATCCTATACTTAGCCTATCCCTACTCAAAAGTATTGGGTTAATGAGTCATGGCCAAGGCTGGAGATGCACCCAGACTTGGGCCATCTGTGTATCATATACTAAGAGACTGTCCTGTGATTCAACCTTTCTGGCAGCAGGTCACATGCATATGCAAAGATGTAATAGGTCCTGACCTTCACTTTGGGGCACATCTTCTGCTCTTAGAGTGCTGCTCTGACAACACTCTGAAACACCTCCTGCAGGACAAATTGACCACTCCAGTGGCAGTGGCTGCCAAGAGGATCCTTCTGTGTAACTGGATGTTGTCTAAGATCCCATAACTTAGTGAATGGCTTCGGGAAGGGATCCAACTGGCTTCTATGAAAAATTATCAAGTTACGCTACTGGAACCATGGGGTTATTACCAATGTTGGAACCCCTTCCTGGAATCAAAATATTGCTGCAACTTGGCCTAATAAATGCGTGAACAACCCTCCTGGCTAATCACCTATGACTGCAGCTGTCTCTTACAATTGGACCTATGACAAAGATTCAGGGAAAACAAGCATGGTACTTCTGTTAGTTATTTGTATATAGTAAGTTAAGGAGAAGTAGGGTGTTGTAAGTAAGTAATAATACCCATCCAGGGTGGGCATTATTGGGATATAACAGACCGCCCAGGGGTGTAATGAGGCCCGACGCTGCAGGCGGAGGGCCTTATAGCCCCTGGAAGGTCCGTTATATCCCATAACGCCCACCCTGGAGGGTATTATTACACTTAGACTATGGGATATAGATATAATGTTTTGTAAAACTATATAATAAATATTTGTATATAAAAATTATATAAAAAAAAAAAGTGTTCTTGTAAAGTAGTGAATGACTACAGGAGGGCGCTGCCGTGTTTCTATGAGTGCCATGAGCTTGTGCTGTTGCTTTCGTTTTCCACACAGTAAGACAAGAGAGGTGGTTCTTCAGCTTGTCAGTTCGATTTCTGTCTCGTTTGTCCCTGAGTCACAGACAAACAGAGATGAGACTCATTTATTTTAATTCGTATTTCCTGCTTCTAGGTATTTTGAGATAAGTACCTCTTTATTTTTCTTTTGCTGTGTTCTGACATGTGGCACCATGCAACTCTGGAAGTCGGTGTACAACTATTTTGAGAGGAAGAGCGACCGTGCTTAGTAAAGAAATTTCAGTAATTAAGAAAAGGAAGAAAAACATTTAGTATCGTACATTTCTTTTGGACTGTGCTACAAGAGTGTGTAGAGAAGTCAGTGTGGCTAAGCGAGCGGGGGAAAAATGGCAGGTGGCAGGTTTCGATTTCGGGGTGCTCAAGGATAGTTAGTTATAGGGTAGTGGCAACTGGAACTTGTTTTTCATGGGGCGCGGTTGTTGAGAAATAACAGCCCTGGTGGCAGGCTGTTTTAGCCAATCAGGATGTTTGGTTTGTTTTACCCATTATCTAAAGTGTACTTAATCCCCTATCATGATTAAAACTTGTCAGCAATATATTGTTTGTATTATTAGCTCCAGGTGATGTACTTATACACTATTTTATTTGTGAGATCTCCATCAGTTCAGCCTTTGCAAAAGTTTTAGAAGTCTTCTACAGGTGTGAGCTGTGACACACCATGTGATTATTGTTGTTGATTTCATATACCGTAACTGTTCCAGTATACAATGCATGTGTTGTTGTTCCTTAAATAAAAAGACTAACTACAGAGAAGGGGGCTCAGGGACAGCACTATCATAATCCTGGAAGGGGGTGGTAGATAGTATGGGGGAGGCTCACTTCTGACTCAGGATTAACTATTGACAGTTGTTGGCTGGACAAATGGGAGAGGGGATTTCTCTCAGGCAAACAAAAGGAAAAAGGTGCCTCATTCTAGTTGCCATACAGAACCAACTGCTTAATCTAATGTGGTTGAGATTAGAGGAGTATAGAAGAGATGTTGGGTGGGAGCAATTGTGGGTCCCCCCACACACACACACAAAGAAGAACATATGGGGCAATCATCTTGGAAAGATATGGAGACAGTTGTAGGGATGCCAACTACTTTCTGCCCCTCCACTTTATGGAAATCAGTTTGTGCTGTGCTTGATATAGCACTTAAATGCATCATGAGGGGGAAAGGGGAATGAGAAGCATTCTCAGGAAAAGTTCCATTCACTTGATGGAGGTGAGAGACATTCCACTGGCACACACCTAGCCAGTTCTATTTTGCACCTGCAAGGAGGAGGTGGGGGGGGGAGCCAACCAAATTTGGTGGACTGTGGTGGTACAACCCTCAACCCATTTTTATTTTTGGACAATGGTGTGCTGGATTGGAGAGGGGCATGCTTCCCATCTTATGGCACAGCTCATGGAGGAAGCACAGAGGTCATGTGCCTCAGACATGGGATCTTAAACTTACTGGAGGCTGGTATAAGATCCTTTCCCAAGAAATGACTACCTTAATAGTGCATGACACACACAGACAGGCTAATGGAGTATTGTAACATTTCTGAAGGCAGTAAATACAAATTCCTCCAACATCTGTGGAGCCCTGGGTGCAAGGCTAGCACAGAGTTCAAGGCCTGAAGGGGTCTTCTGCTCAGTCACGGCACTTAAAGGTGCAGTTCTTAAACTGGATCTACACTTTAGAGATAACTGGCATACTAGTTTTCCTTCCCACATCTCTATAGGTGAAGGGTTGATGCTGTCAGACATAGAACACACTGGGAATCATCTGTTTCCTCACTTCGCCTGTCTTATAACAGAGTTACAAAACTCCTAGGGCCTAGTTCTGAAAGGGTTCTACTGGACGCAAGGTCCTTGCATCAAACAGCAATGAAGCAAGTTGCACCTTGTGTCATTTGTTGCGGCATTCCCTATTACAGTACATGGTCTGCACTGGTGAGAGAATTCACTGCATCAAAGAGGCACTGTGCCCCCCTTGTGACCTGCGTCTGGGTATGCCAGATCAAAAGGGGGCTTGCACCATGGCGGGGCTGTAAAAGCCATTGATTTCCTATTCCAAAAGCCCCACAGTGGTGGAAGGAAGAGGGTCACATTAGACCACCCAGGAGGTGGTCTAAACCCCTTGACACAATGCCCCTCAAGATGGAGAGCTGTTAGGGGGCCACATATGTGTTGTCCAGGATTCGGTAGGGACAGCAGTGTACCCCAGAGGTGTTAGGGTGCCAGTGTGTTTGCCGGGGTGTGATTGGGCACCCAGAGGGGGTGACAGTCATTTGGCACTGCAGATACCCATACGTGGCTAACGCTGGCAAGGGCACCCCCGATGGGTGCCCGATCATCCCCCTTGGCATACACACTGGCTCCACAACACCCCATGGTAATCACTTGTGCCACATCTGCCCCAGGTGCACCCTTGGCATTGTGGTCCCTCTTGCATCTGGTGGGCTGGGATGGGTAGATCCATCCATCAGGACATGTAGGTGTGCCTTTCATTTGGCTCTAGCCTGAGGTTGCAGAATTTCCTGGGTATAGTGGCACACAGACCCTCGATGTTCCGAAATTGGGTGCATGGTCCCTGATGTACCAGGAGTGTGCCATAGCCCTAGATTGATGGAACTTTGCGGCAATCTAAGGGCTCTTCTGGAATCAGGCCCCTAGTGTTTTGCCTTGGTCTTCAGTTGGGGTTGGGGGGAGTCACCACCAATGCTACAGGACTTCAGCTTTGATGCTTCCTCTTTTCCCATGTACAAAAAAGGAAGCCAGTCTGACATCCACTGAAGGAGAAGCTGTCCCATACCAGTTAGACTCAGAGAGGGAAGTCACATAGTAGATGGGGTGGGTGAGGTGGGAGTCGTAAGAGTCATTCATTTTTATGTTTGCTTGCACCTGCACAAGAAATATTTTGTTACCATGAATGGCAGTTCAGAGGTGTGTCAGTGTCCTGTCCAATACAGGTCAAGCTGCATTGGGCTTGACAGTGACAGACCAATGACCAGGGAAGCTGAATATGACACTGGTCCTGTCTGAAGCGTGGAAACTTTGTGTAGTTCAAAGGACTGAAGCACTCTTATGAGAGAGGACTTTGGTCCTTTCATTTGCATGAAGCTAGGCGGCAATCAGCTGAGCAGCTTTACTGAGATGTGTTGTCATGCTGTGTCCCTCCCGTGTGTGTGTAAGCCCCTCAGACACCAGGCAGGATATCTCTGCCTCAGTAAGCCCTCCTTCTGCATGATGTCAACCTCACCCCTTCCCATCAAACTATGTAGAGCAAAAGCCCTCCTGCTCCCTCCCTCCCTCTGTGTGCTGTCCTGCCCCCATTCTCAGTTCCCCATACTGGTTTAAAGAAAACAAAAGCCCTCCCACTCCCTCCCTCCCTCTCTGTGCCATCTTCCCCACTCTCTGTTCCCTGTCTTGGTTTAAAGAAAACAAAAGTCCTCCCACTCTCTCCCTCTGTGTGCTGTCCCGCCCCCACCCTCTGTTCCGCCGTCGCCACAGTAAAATGGAAATTAACTCATGGAGCTAAAGCTGTACTTCACTATTGGGCTCAGTTGAAAATCTTCCTTGACAGAGCTCAGTATTTGATACTACTGACACTGTAGCAGAGTTCACCCCAAAACAGTGACCTGACTGTACAATTCCGCTGTCTCCATATGACTCCTTGCCCTGACAATCACAAGTAGATGCACCGCTAACACTGAAACACCGAGAAGGGATCCTAATGACTGGCCTGCTTTGCTAGATGACTCCATTATGTCGGTATAACAGCAGAGGGTGAAACCACTATATGGCAGAAGTGCATGTTGCAGCAGGGACGGCAGTGCACAAAGCTAAGAACTGTGATCAGCACTCCCACTCCTCCGGTTCTTTATCCAGACCATTAACAATCACAGCCTTACCTACACAGAACCATTTTTGACACCCTCACTCAAGCAGCCTCACTGGAGCCAATGAGACCTACAGTAGTGTGCAGTAATGACCCTTCCAGCCTTGCACAGCAGTACGACTGGCCCATACAAGCTCCAAAATCATGATCTGAGAATGCTGCAACTTCCTTCGTTGTAATCTTCTACATATTCTTTGCCTCTTGAGCCTCAACTTGCTCCTCAACAGCTGTGATTTTGGCAGCAGCTCCCAGACTGAAGATCGCAGCATCTTCCTGTAAGTAAGGGCTATTTTGGGAACTTTCATTTTTCACTGACCTCCCACTGTGATAGACCTTGCACTGTACCAGCTCATTTTCACATCTTTATCGGATATTCACAGGCCCTGTACTGCATCTAGTGTCTCTCACCTAGCAACTCAAGTCCTGTGTCTTAGCAGTCTTGCCCCAGCCAGGGTGTTGTTTGTGATATTGTTAATATGGTTTTGCAGTGAATTATTGGGACTGAGCAGTGATTTTATTTGCAGCCTGAATGTCGAATCCCTAAGGGTAGCAAGGACAGTTTAATTTTAATGTGAGCAAGAATGCAGCATTGACTTTGAGCCCTGCTGTAAGCCTGTGCTGTATCTCTTTCATGTCTGTGTTTTGAGCCCATCCTCCCCACTGTTCTCATGGTGTGTATTGAGGTCCTTCCCTGCATGCTGTCTCACAAATAGGCAAGTAAATGCTGATCTGATTCCACTATGCAGAAGAAAAATCCTCCTGCTCCCTTTGTGTACTGTCCTGCCTGCACCCTCCATTCCCTGTCCTAGTATAAAGAAAAAGAAGACCTTCTACACCACCCTCTGTGTGTTGTGCTGCTCTCTCCCTTTGTTCTTGTTTCAGTAGGAAGAAAATAAATCCTGCTCCTTCCCTGTGTGTGTGCTGTCTTGCCCCCACCCTCCATTCCCATCCAGTATAAAGAGAAACCTTCCTGCTCTCTTCCTCTATGTGCTGTCCTCCCACCACCATCTGAGTGCTGTCCTCCCACCACCCTCCGGTCCCCATCCCGGTTTGAAGAAATTTCTCCTGCTCCTTTCCTCTGTGTGCTATCCCACCTGCAACCTTTCTTCCCCATCCCATTTTGAGATGCATTTCTAATTATCTGGATTTTTAGTTTTTGATATGACCAAACATATCAGGGCTGCTTTGTATATATTAGATTTAAACATATATTCTCAGTCTTGTTTATCATGTCTTCCTTGTATAGGCAGACATGATGACTCAGTCTTAGCATGTGATGGCTGCACAGCCAAGAGCAAGCATACCTAGTAAGCTTTAATTTAAATACATTATATCTTTTTTCAAAGAACAATTTGTTAAACACTATTTAATTTGAAGAGAAACCCTACTGCTCCTTCCCTCTGTGTGCTGTCCTGCCCCTTCCTCCGTCCCCCATTCTTGTATGAAGAAAACCATCCTGCTCCATCGCTTTGTATGCAATACCACCCCCACCCTTTGTTCCCCATTCAGATATGAACAAAATCCCTTCCGCTCCTTTCACCTGTGTGCTTTCCCATTCCCACCCTCTATTCCCTGTCTGGGTATATAGAAAAAAAAAACTCCCACTCCCTCCCTGTGTATGGTGTCCCACCCTCATCCTCCAGTCCCAGTTTTGGTGTACAGAAAAAAATCCCTCCTTCTCCCTCCCTCTGTGTTCTGTTCCTCCCCAACCCTCCATTCCCAGCCCCACAGTCTGTGCTGTATTTGACAAACACCTCCACCCCACTGCTGCAGATCCTGATTGCTTCCCTGGTTAAAAAAAAAACAAACAAAAAAAACACTTGTGCTCCATTTCACATACATCCCCCTTCCCACTGACCAGGCTCCAAATTACTGCAGCACCTGCACCTTTTGAAAGAGCTCTGTCGGGATTGGAAGTGCTGCTCCTCCCTCTACTCAGTCCAGTTATCAACTCCCCTTCCTCTCCCCTATACTGTTAGTGGCTCTCCTTGCATTGACTTCCCCCCTACCTCTGTCTTCTGCTCGGAAGTGCCACTCTTTCTGTGCCTCAGTCCTTCAATCAGCTCCCTTTCCTCTGTGTGCTGTCCCACCCCCACCTTCTGTTCCCCATCATGTCAATTCCCTGGATTGTTTTCGAGTACAGCGAGTCCAGTGGTGGTGCATTTTTTTGCTGTTTCTGTGGTCTGTTAATCCACAAGTCAAGTGATAAGTGGGAGGGACAGGCTGTTTATTGGCTGCCCATCTCAGTGGTTTGGTTGAAGTTCCTTTCCCTCTCTCCCTTAAATCCCACCCTGGGGTAGAAGAGTATTCATATACTGTTGAGGGAAGGTCTGGGGTATGGGTGGTTGATTTCCCAAAATATGTAACAAACCAGACAAATGATACACCATAGTGTGCTGGGAAGTACCTTTTGGATTCCTATGTCACCAGAACTCAAAAACATCCTCTCTGCAGGGGATCCTTACCTGGACTATAGTTGTCAAGTCAGAAATTGCACATAAGTCAAGGGGATTCCTCAATCTATTTATTATACTGTAGACCGGGTCCAAATTTGAACTATCTAGTCTCATGACTGATGATTCTGAGTAGTTTAGGAATGCTCAGTCTTCTCAGAGAATACTGTAGGTAGGACAAAGCAGAAACATTTAAACATGGTGGGGTATGAATAATGCCCAGGAATAATGGTGAAAACAAACTGTGGGGAGGTTGGAATCTGGGAGCCTGGGGATCATGACATATTTTGGTACATACACTGTACCATATAGATATAGCATTATGAAAAAAAATTGATGCTCATCCAGAGTTTTCCCCAATGCAGTTTGGAAACAGCAATAAGGGATGCCACTGGCCTGGGTCACTGGGCACTCCATCTGGGACTTCAGGACAGTATGAGTGAAGCAGGCCTGATGCAGGATCCAACACCCCAGGCTGACACTATTCTGGGGGCTCTTTGGGTTCCAGTCTCAGCCCTGCTCTCAGGCACTCCCTGCATCTTAAAATTCCCAACAAACAGTAACAGGATTGCCAGTTTCACTAACCACTGTCTCCACTTTCAAGTCGAGCCACTGATTTTCTTCTGTTTTTTCCTTTATCTTTGACTGCATTGTTACCTCAAGCTCAGCCTGCACTGCACCTTCCCCTGGACCCAGGCCTGAAGCCCACACTCTCACCCTGACACCACACCTCTCCTGACACCACTCCAGGCACTGCTCTGAGACCCAGCTCAGACCCATCTACACAGCTTCTCAAAAATGGAGGAAATGAGGGTGTAAGTATGGCTACATGTTACCTTGAGACCTCCATCCCAAGCTTCTCAGGACCCAGGTAAGACAGAATCTGTCTATCCTAAGTGGCTAAGGTATAATGCTAAAATGTTGTTTTATATAGCAAATACTGTTCACTGACCTACACAGCCAGTATAGTGTTGTGCTTGTGCAAATGTGTTAGTTTGGTTTTGGCCATTCACACTCTCTATTCCAGAGGAATTACCACCCTGTAGGGGTACGAAAGACAAGGAACTCTTGGAGAGGGTTCCACTCTAGAGGTGCCACAGGATGATTCCCGTGGCTAAAGGTACCTTAGGAATCCCCAAAAGGAATGTAGTGCAATCATCCCCAAAGAAGGAGGCAACATGAAGCATTTGAACAAGCAGTAACTGTGATGTAGTTGCAGGAACTGTGACATAGTAGTAGGGAAGCAGAAACAGTTTGGTAATGTAATGAAATGCCCAGGTTTGAGTAGCATGATACTAATGGTTTGCATTGAGATTGGGGATCCACTAAGGAGAGAGGGAACAGCAGGACATCCTCCACCTCCATCCAACAGCAGAACCTAGTTAAAGAAATTAGGAGACGCTACTATGCTAACTAAGAGTTATGACCTGAGGCAATGGAGGAGAAAAAAAAATCCTATGAGGAGGAAATCTCTGGGGATCCAAGGCCTAGGTTGCCTTCCCTCCAGGCTTGGGATTGTTTATTTAGTGATGGCTCTGCAGCTGAAATTTGGAAAACCCAATTAAAGGGAGGTTGAAAATATTCCAATTTGGAGGAAGGATCTCACTCAAACCCTCTAGTGGGAATGCCGTGGAAGGTTGCGAGAAAACTCTGCAACAATATGTGCAACTCAGGTGCAGGAGGAGAGCAATGACTGGTGAGGCACTCACCTGGCCTACCCACCTTAAAATCAAACCAGGTGAGCCAGAGACAGTCGTAGGGAGAATGTGGTGAAGGTGCCTTGCTAGGGAAACCACTAAAGTCAATGGCTAACCATTATAGTGGAACTCTAGAGCCAAAGGAGGTAACTTTTTCCACCCTTCACAGCTAGTCTTAAATTCAACACTAGCAGCTGTTGTCACATAGCAGGCAGCTAAAGCCAAGCCATGGGAGAGGACATTCCCAGCTATGGGCCAAGTGAGAATGATCCTACCCCAAGTTGGACATGCTCGAGATGCAGACTAAATGCAGAGCGAGACCATCAGCTTCAGGAACCCTGTGCCGCAAAAGAATGGCTGGCATGCCCAAGAAATTGATTGAGAGCTGAAAAGCTGGTGAGCTGAATAAGGATGGCATGCTGAGATCATAATGAGCATTGAGTGCTGTGACCTGGCAAGGTCAAATGCAGAATGGAGTGCAGTAGAAGCCCAGAGGCTGAAGCTGAGGGGATGGCAGTAGGCATGAAGCAATGGTTTGTATAAACAAGGAGTAATGACTGCATAAGCAAGTGTGGACCTGCACATAGGTCAGTAAACAGAGTAGTAATAAGTGGACCTGCACGTAGGTCTGCATAACATAGGGCAAACAGCACTGAATAGTGGGGCAAGCCAACTAGGCATTTCAAAGCCAAATCAAGGTGACAAACTCCGAGGATTTTCGATGGTGAAGACAGGATTTAGAACAGAAATAATTAGCCACATTGGTCATGACCCTCCAAACACCTCCCAGTCCCTGTCATAGGACAAACAAGGAAGCAATGGAAGGGCAGAGAACCACATGCAGATATTAAAGCTAATTTAATAGCCTCAGCAGGAGCTTTAGCTAACCTCAGAGTAGAACAAGGTAAAATAGCAATTGAAGTAAATGAAGCAGTAGCAGTAAGCAATTAGGCCTGTGCAGCAGTAGTGAAAACAATTGAGTACACTGAGTTGTAAGTGCAATAAACAAAATAAAAGGAGGCATAATGCTCTGAAAGCACTGTCACCAGGCAGTGCAATGAGACTGCTGCAATGAGGTAATTAGAACAAGCATGAGTGAGCTGTATAGCTAGGTTCAAAGTAAATCTGAGTCAGGTGAAAGTAATTGAGTATGCAACAAGGAGCAGTTATAGTTGAGCTGAAACACACAGATCAGGTTTGCAGTTGCAGTGCAAGTAATTTGAGAGTTGTGAGTAACTGAAAGCAAGTAGTATGAGCTCTGGAGTAGCAGTATGCTAGAAGCTTAAAACAAAGCCCCCAAAAGACAAAACCAAAGACACACAAACACAAAAAACAGGGAACAAATAAAACAGAAGGAAGCACACACAGCCGAAGGCAAAATACAAACCAGAAGCAGGAGAATAAACACAGAAGTCCATCAGAGACAAGCAAGAGTAGCAAGGGGGGGTGGGGGCAACCAGCTCAGAAGACAGAACCTGCGGCTGCAAAAAAAAAATGCTTCACAATGAGGCTGAGCGGAACTGCTTATATAGCTCAGGAAGTGGGAGTGGTTGGCTGCTTGGCCACTGAACTTCAGGCAAAGCCTTTCCAATTATTAAATAGGTTTAGAAACTTGCAGAAAGCAGTACAAGATAAGCTGGAGAGGGGATAACCTGTGTGTCCAGTAATTGGGGGGTTATAAGTAAGTCTGGTGCTGGGGTTAACAACCATTCCTCTCAGTTAGAGATTCATTAATAGTGGTAGTATTTGACTTCAAAAAGTAAGGCATTTGTCAAAGTCAAATGTTTACGTGCACACTGTGTGATGCAGGGACACTAATGAGACAAGTAATTCAGTTAAAAAGTAGGCATAGTAGAAGTGGTAAGATTGTTTGTGAAAAGTAAAAATTTACTTAGAGTAAATGTAATGATGTGAACAATACGTTTTAATATTTATTATGAAATGGGTAGAAAAAATGCTAAAGTTTGACTAGTCATGAGGTACTTATTTTCAGCAGGGCAATTATCCCAGCACAACAACCTGGCTGAAAGTAGCTCAACAAAACATTTTAAAAATATGTCCAGTTTGCTAATAATGACCCATTTCATAATCACAATACGGCACTCCAGGGGGTGTGTTATGGTAGGCTAATGGCTCTTCTCAAGAGGTTTAAGCACTTGGCTTCACCTCATGCTTTTACCCACATGAGGCTGGTTGTTCTCCCACCATAATGCACACCATGTAATGCATTATTGCTTAAGTAACAGGTGATCGTCCACCCCTGGAGTCCTGTTACAGCCATGCACCGAGTGTGAGAGTCAAAAACAATGAACAGGTGCTGTGCTTTCCAGACTAGGGCAGGGTGCAAATGCAGGGCTTTTGCCAAAGTATTCCAATAAACAAAGTACAGTACTTGCACTCCAGAGCCAGGAGTTAGTATATAACTCTAATTAAGGTACTCACGCTGTATTGCTTTCAAAAATTGGATTTATTCTTAGAAAAATTCCCACTTTCAAATAGTTACAACAGCAACCTCTTAGAAACCAATGTCCCTAATACTAGAAGCCCTGGCGCTTTGCCACGTAAGGGCTTTGTCTCATAAACAATCTTATCACTGGTTCTGTGTTTTTTTTTCAAATGAGCTGTTCATCTCACTACTTATCCCTGCCACACGCACCATTCAATCAAACATTCAGCATTAACAAATGCTTGTTTTGCTTGCTTCTCTTATTTAAATGGCAGCTATATCCATCAGTTGATATGGCTGATGTGTAGGCTTAGAGATGTGCCAGTGTAGTACTCAGATGAAAGTACAATGGGAGACTTTGCTCACCCAGCTGGGCAATCAGTGGAAGCAGATGATCTGGGGATTAGCTTTCAGAGGAGGTTGCTCCCTCAGGAAACTGAGAGGTCGAACACCATGAAGGTTTTCATAGATACAGAAGGTCATAATCATTCATCTCTCACATAGGTTTTGCATGCGATCTTAGGCTGGTGTCACAGAGATCTCAGTGGGGTAAGGAAAAACATTCTCAATCTACATGCTGACTGCAATAGCTACCGTATGTGTATTAATATGGTTTCTTCCTACTTACAGAACACTCATCTACTATACCGCTATACCTCTGTACTGCAGCATTTTCTCAGTCTCCCTTACTGGAAAATAATGGTGCTTTTCAAATGTGTTTCCTGGAATGACCAAGGGGTGAATTACATGATTAAAAGGAAAAATATATTATCTACTTTAAAGGGATTGGGATATGACATTACCCTGCTGCAGGAGACACACTTCCTGAGTGCAGAGGTGGCCAAAGTCAGTAAATGATGGGTGGAGTCAGAATGGTCATTGCTGTTACTCATCCAAGAAAAGCAGCATTTCAAACTTAATAAAGAAGGGAGCTCTCAACTGGTAGCTAGGTAGATGGGTCATGGTAAGGCACAAAGTACATTCAAGGGAGGTGTTAGTAGCCAACATCTATGGATCAAATTTGGATGACATAGACTTTCTGCATGCTTTGGCCCAGAAACTGGTGGATTTGGGGCACCAAGATAGCTAAGTTTTTGTGGGAGGTGACTTTAATCTGGTCTGTGTCCCACTCCTGGATGTTAACACCCAGGAATTGGGAGAGCCATCTCATAATAAGGCTAGACAGGCCATGGTACATTTCTGTACAGATGTGGGCCTCTCAGACATATGGAGGGTTCTATATTCTATAGCGAAGATCTATACCTTTTGATCTGATAGACATAGCATGCAGAGTAGCTTCAGCTATTTTACTAGCCAGCTCTACCCACACAAATGAGATCAGATATGAGATCCTACAGGCATCTATCCATCCTGTACTGGTTTCAGAGCATGCACCTTCCTCCATTACAGCTATGCTGTTTGAGACAGCAGGTACATCACCGAGATGGAGGTTAAACTCCTTACTCCTACAGACTACAGAGTCTGAATACTGGCTGATGAAGGAGATTCTTTGATACAAATAGGCAGACAGAGACAAAGGAATACACTATATGGACACATGTAAGGACTACATTAGAGGCAGTATTATAAGCTACTAGGCTTATAGGAATAAACTGAGAAAACAGGAGCTGTACTAATTACAGGATCAATGCAGGGGCAGAGCATGTCTTATATAGTCACCTGGATAATTCCATAGATGCGGAACAGAGGGTTATTCAACTGAAATATAAACTCCCTTATAGAACAGCAACCTGAGAAGGCCTTATTTTTCACTCAACAAAAATACTGGGAGAGTGGAGAAAAAGCATTGGAGTTGACAGCATATCGACTGAAACAAAAAAATAACAAAGCGCTAGGACTGTACCGAATGTCAACTTTCTGAGTGAGCATAATTCCACAGAATTTTAGAAAATTCTGCCGATTTCCATCATTTGCGGAATTTCAACATTCTGCATGCAAAATTTTTTTTTTGCAGAATAATATTCCACAGTTAACATAAGACACAGATGCTTTTTCTGCAATACTCAGAAAATTATTCCACGGTTTACCTTATCCACAGAATATTATTCTGCAGTTTACAGAGAAACTTTTCAAAATTCTGTGGAATTTAAAAAGAAATTGCAGAAAGCATTTCAGAAGCAGAATTGTTATTCTGCAGCAATTTCCATGGTGGAATATCATATTCCACACAGCCCTACAAAGCCCACATCCTCCATATCTGTAGAGCTGGGGGGCTCACTGCTGACCCACTGGAAATCAACACAGTCTTCAAAAAATTTTATTCACAGCTCTACATGTTCTAAACATCCCCAGGGGGAGCATACTGTTATGGAATTCTTTGAAAGTGTAGGCCTCAAAAAGGTCGCAAGGGAGGTGACGGCAGTCATGAATACCCCTATTAGTGCAGAAGAGTTTGGGTGCCATTAAGTCACTGATAAAAGGGAAGGCAGTGGGACTGGATGGATGGGCTTAGCTCTGATTTTTATCAAAAGTTTTCCCCAAGCTAATACCTCACTTATAGGTGAATCAGGAGTCCAAAAGGGAGGGGGATCTCCCTATCTTACTGAGTGAGGCCACCATCATGGTGCTGCTGAAGTTTCAAAAATATACCTCTGTCTGTGCAAATTTTAGCCCTGTCTCTATCCTAAATGTTGACATACAAATCTGTGCTAAAATACTGGCTGTCAGACTGGAATAGGCTCTCACCTACCTGATATGCTCCTCCAAGACAGGGTTAATGAAGGTTCATTAAAGAACAAATAATCTGCTCATGTTATCAAAGCTTCTTAGCTCAGCCCTGGAGTGATAAGTATGTATTTTCCACTCTAGCAGCCATTGATGTGGACAAGCCTTTGGCTCAGTGCAGTGGGAATACTTTTTTTAAACTATGTCAGTCTTTGGGCTGGGTCCTACAGTATATTCATTGTATGGGTTAGACCATGTTACAGCTCACCCGGGGTGAATGTGATCACCAGTGGAGTTCTGTTGCCACATTTCCTGCTGCACCGAGGAATGAGACATGGGTGCCTTCTCTCCCCATTACTATATGTATCTGGGGTAGAGTCCCTAACATAGGCCCTCTGGAAGCACCCTGACATTACAGATATGAGAGTGGGAACAGCTACGTGCAATACATTGCCATACACTGACATTGTACTCCTTACCTTATCAAATGTAGGACCTTCTCTGAATGCAGGTCTGGAAATATTGGTGGAGTTCAGCACTTTATTGGGACTTTAGATTTTATTTATTTATTTATTTATTGAAGATATTGGATTTACAACCTTTGAGTCATACACTCATTTACAAAGGCTCCAAGTCAGAAACAATAATGACGTAGTAGAGACAGTATTCTACAACATACAGAATAATACAGACAAGTTAGGAGAAAGAGGCCTATACAGTTAGGTAGCTAATTCAGTTCCAGTTAAGCAACCTGTCATTGTCTATGGTGCAAGCAGTCAGAATCGACATTGTCATTAGTACAGTCAAAGTTGCCAAAGTAGTTTACATTTTGCCAGGTGTGTTATACACAGATACAAAGTAAGCAGATTATCTTGGGAGAGTACATGTACAGTTGGTACTAACACTTTATCACATTCACTCTCCCCATAGTACTGGTTGTGCAAAAATGTTAATTACATTTAACTGGGATAACCACAAAATGTATCCCCCATGGCCAGGACCGGGAGGCCCAAGATCTGGTGATCATGGAGAGTGGGGCTAACCATGGGACGTGCTAGCCATTGCATTGGCAGCTACAGGTGGAGAGTAGGTGGTCTTTTAGGCTGTTTTTGAAGGGGCCTAGTCTGGAATCAGAGGAAATGGCAGAAAGGGAGATCATTGTACCGTAGTGGTGCTCTGTAGGAGAATGACCTTTGGGCTAGAGAGGTCCTGACTCTGGGAATGGACGTCTACATGCCTTGTTGATAGCCAGGTGGATTTTATTGAGAGCTGTGTGGTCAGTGGCTCAGTAAATGGTGAGTCCATAATCTATGAATGAGAGGATGGAGGAGGTAACTGCGAGGTTAAGGGCCTCTGGTGGGAGGCAGTCTCTATGCCAATACAGCAGTCCTGTGCTAATGTTTATAGCTGTGGCTAGATTACTTATATGGGGGTGGAATGAAAGGCAGGGATTGAACGTTAGGCCCAGGTATTTATAGGTATGGACCTGCTCCAATGGGAGATGATCTTTGGAGAAGATTGTTAACTGGGCGGCACAGTCCTTGCTCTGTCAGTTGGCAAAGAGCTTTGATTTGGCCTTTTTTATATTGACCACAAGTCTACAATCGGTGAACAAGCTTTCAATCTGGTTGAAAGCAAGTTGTAGGGAGGACTGTAGGACAGTTGGATCAGGGTGGAAAGCAAAGAGTACCACGTCACCTGCATAGAGCAGCAGCATACTTGGGCAGGATTTAGGAAGAGTGTTCAGGTAGATACTGAACAATAAGGGACCAAGGATGGAGTGCTGGGGGACCCCTGAGCAGACTGGTAGGGTGGAGAAGAGGGTACTGTTAATCTTGACACATTGGGACCTACCCGAGAGGTAACTTGTGAACCAAGTGAGGGGTCTCAGAGACAGACCAGTAAGTCGGAGGGCATTACTAAGCAGGGAGTGAGAGACTGTATCAAAAGTCTTCGACAGGTCTATGAAAACAGCTCCCACTAGATGTTTTTTATCTGGAGCACCATGCAGAAAGTTAGAGAACTCCGTTAGGGCAGTGGTTGTGCTGTGCCTGGCTCTAAAGCCATGTTGTTCCATACATAGTATGTTATGCATTTGTAGATAGTTGGTGAGTTGGGTGGCAACAATTTTTTCCAGTGTTTTTTTTGGGGGGGAGAATGAAGATGGGCCGGTAATTGTTGGGGAGGTGGGGTCCCGACTCTTCAGTATAGCAGTGATGGTGGCCATTTTCCAAGTGGTTAGGAACTGCCCTAGACAAAGGGAGTGGTTAATTAAACCAGTTAGGGTGGTGAGCACCAACTCTATCACCAGCTTCAGGATTTTCATGTCAAATGAGTCTGAACAGTAGCTAGATCCCCCAAGGGCATTTGCAAAGTATGGCCTCACTTCATTCATTAAAATGGCCCTCAGGCAGAAGAGGGGATGTGCAATGCTTGATTCAGTGGTCCCAGGGATGGGATCAAAGAAGTTGTTTGGGAGAATTTCACTTAGGTCCGAGAAAGTGGAGTTAAGGCAGTTGACGATGGTAAGTGGGTCTGAGGTGGTGTCATTGTTGATGGTTATTTGGGAGGGGGTGGTAACTGGATTTTTCCATTCAGCTCCTTTAAGTTTTCTCAGAATAACTGGGCATTTCCCCATGAGGAGGCAAGGGTAGCTTTATAGTAGTTGGGTCTAATGGCCCAGGTACATCGTTACGTGCCACCTTGTAGTCCTGCCTGCCACCTGTCTGCCTGAGGCTACAGCTTTGTGCCATAGCTCATCTCAAGTCTTTCGTTGCTGGAGCAGAGCATAAGTGGCCCAGGGGGCATTATGTTTTTTGGCTTGAAATTTAGAGAGAGGGCAAAGCTATCACATGCTTGGTTGAAATGCGAGTGAAGTAGTCGAGGGCTTTATCTATAGTAGAGGCATCCCAGATTGGGGACCAGTCACATTTGGTTAGGTGGTACCTTAGCTTAGCATTTCCTCCAGGTTTGCGTTGGCGTTAGATAAAATATTTGTTTGCTGTGTTTGTTGCTAACGTGACCAGGTGAAGAGTATGGGGGAGTGGTCACTCAGCGAGTCTGGGAGTACCGCGAGGTTCATAATACAGTTTGGTCGATTGGTGAGTAGTAGGTCGAGCATGGTGCTGGAACCATTCCTTGGATTTAACCTGGTTGGCTGAGTAAGTAATTGGGCCAGGTCTAGTGCAGTTAGGATGTTTTTTATTGGGGCAGGCTGAGCTGGACAGCCAGTTCATGTTAAAGTCCCCTAGAATGATGTGTTCAGTTTTAGAGGGGAAACTGGAAATATAATTGGCCAGGAAGCAAATATCTGGGTTTTGATTTCTTGGAGGGATGTAAGCTATGGTCATGGTTATAAGGGCTCTAGTAGGGTCTGGGGTGAGCTTTAAAATCAAGGCCTCAGTTCCTTGCTTCAGTGAGGGTGCTGTTAAGGCTTGGCATAGCAGGGAGTCTCAGATGTAAAATGCACAGCCCCGCCTTGCCTTCTGAGCCTGTCAGCTCTACAGAGGATGTAGCCTGGGAGTATGACAAAGAAGTCCGGGGTCTTTTTTGACAGCCAGGTTAATGTGAGGGCTAAAACATCTGGCTGGTGTTGTAGCACCCAGCATTGCAGGGTCACCATCTTTTTGGGCAGGCTGCAGATATTCATTGCAGCCATTCTGAGTCCCTGGGATGGGGAGCTAGGGTTGCATGGTATGGGACCCAGGTTGGGATGCACATTGCCTGACATTAGGAGCAATAAAGTAAAGATCCTGAATAGGGCCAGAACAAAGTGCTTGTTGGCATTGGCAGGATGTTTCTTGGTGTGGGTGTTGACTGTGCAGGGGATGGTCAGGGTGATAAGGGAAGGGAAGGCAAAGAACATCAGATGGCAGGGGATAGTGGTGGAAGGCAACCGCTGGAGGGTGGGAGAGGGGATGGACATGTGAGTATCGGAGAAGGGGAGAGTGGGTGGGAGTCAGTGTTGTATCAGGAGTGCACCATTGGGGTATGCTGAGGGTAAGGTGCTGAGCAGTCCCTGGAGAAGGATGGCAACAGTAAGCAGCAGAAGACCAGAGTGGCTATGTGAATAAGGGAGGCTAACCAGCTGGAGGGGGGGAGAGGACCCAAACCAGTATAAGGGGTGCAGTGAGGCTGCCATAATTGTGGAAGGCTCAGTGGTGAATCAGTAGTATACACGTCTTTAGTACGTGAGGTACAAGGTTCTAATCTCTCAGTTGGTAGCTCTGGGAGGGAGCTAAAGATACCCTGGGACAGAGGGGCAGAGGTGTGCCTGGGATAGGGCAAATGGCAGGGAAACAGAGGGCGCAGCACTGATTCCTAGAGGCAGTGGATGGAATGACACTGCATTGTGAGAGCGGTGGTAGTGGAAGTGATTAGCTTTGAGGAGAAAAGGGGCTAAGTCTATAGGAGCAGAGGTCTAGGAGTGCTGGGTTGGGGGTGAAAAGGATAGGGAGTCTGGTGGAGATAGACAAGAAAGGAGAGGAGGTAATAGAGAGACTCCAAGGAGGAGATAGAGACACTCAGGGGGAGAGTGAGGTGACTTGGAGTAAACAGAGTAAGTGGGCTGAGAGATATGGAGGCCCCCCTAGTGGCAGATTCCTATAAGCTGCAAATGGCAGACTGGGGACTTAAAAAAAAATGACAGACAGGAATTAGAAAAAATGACAGACAGGAAGTCACATGATCAGGGAGGTCCTTAAATTAAGGGCCTGGATTGGGTGGGAGGATGGCTTGGTTGGGCGGGGCAGTCAACACGCAGTGTCGACAGGCTAAAACCCTCCAGAAATAAGCTGGCTGTAGGAGATGCAGGCTTTACCTCTTAAGCCCCTCATGGAGTCCTTGTGTCCCCTGGTGTGTACAGCAAGAATGGCAAAGCTTCTGTGGGAGGGGAGATTCTAGGGCCTATATGAAGGAGGAAAAACAAAGGACTTAATTACATATGCAGCGGGTAGGTCTTTGTGCTCACAGACCTCTACTGCACATGCGCAAGCTATTGGATGCAGAGTCAGGATATGGGGGTTAATGCATATGCACCAACTAGTCAGCACAACATGGCGGTGCGACACCAGAGACCCGAACAAGCCAGCAGCAGGTAAGAGACCTAAACCACAGAAATTCTGGCAAAATAGAACACAGTTTCATAGGCAAGATGTTACTAGGCACAATCGCTAACAAGGTTATCATACATACCACCCTTAAAGCAACTCTAGCAGCCCCACATCATACTGTCAAAACCCAGAATACAGCAAAGCCACAAAACAATCAGTTGCTGTGTAGGGACAAGAAATCAGTCTCCTGTGTCCAACACCCTCCGCAAATAAGCTGGCTGTAGAAGATGCAAACTTTGCCTCTTAAGCCCCTCGTGGAGTCCTTGTGTTCTCCAGTGTGTGCAGCGAGAACAGCAGAGCTTCTGTGGGGATGGGGGGTATTCCAAGGCATCTTAAGCCCCTTGTGGAGTCCTTGCATTCCCTGGTGTGTGCAGTGAAAATGGCAGAGTTTCTGTGGGAAGGGGAGATTCCAGGGCCTCTTAAGCCCCTCAAGGAGGGCAGGTGAGAACTTCTACCAATATTGGGTTGCCCATATAGCAATGCTATCACATCTGGCCACAACCTAAAATAGGCTCAGACAGACATCAGTTACCACTGTGTGTTGATCAAGCAAACCCTCCAGACTGAGTTGAAGCTAACCTGCAGCCCTTTCGGAAGTGCTCTCCAATGACATGGACAGATGGCAAAAACTGAACTTGTCCCTACCCAGGAAAATAAATACCATAAAAATGATGGCTCTACCATGACTACATTACTGTTACACAAATCTGCTCCTGAGAGGCCATAAGAGTGGGGTGGAGTAAAGCTTATCCATTGCACTCCTGTTTTCTTTGGCAGCAACAGAAGCTCTTATTTGGGAGGAGGCTATTGAGAGCCCCAGTTTGTAATGGTGGGTGGAATGCCCTTTGGCCCTATACTTAGTATATAGCAAATGGGGTCAAATTAGCAGTGCAGTGGCTACAGGAGGCATCTCTAAGTGATCTCTGGTGGCTCCAAGTTGAATGCATAACACCAAGTTGAAGCAACACACTTCACTGGCTATTCTCTTTCTTGGCTACAGTAGAAGGGGCCCTACCATGACTTCAGCAATGCAGTTCATGAGGGACTCCATAAGAACCCTGAAGAGAGTGTCAATATGTTAATCCCCATTGCTTGGCCTTCATGAAACAATATGGAATAACCCCAGAAGCAAAATTTAGTGGTGCCCTCAACATGAGGAACCAGAATTTTTTTATTTATTTAGCTTTTGTTTACTTGGTAAGCATACTAGACTTAAAATGCCTATTTTTAGGTATGACCCAGGAGGTTAAAAGATAAAAATGCAGAACAACCTAAAGGTACAACAAAAAAAAGGATAAGGATGACTAAGGGAATCCTTTTCCTGCCCTGGCTGATCTCACCCAAATCCAAAATCATAAAATGTTTCACCCAACTACATGCAGAAATTGGGTTAACCCATTCTGACCATTGGAAGCACCTCCAATTAAGACATAACCATACTAGGCTGGTTAGGGCAGAGATACAGATGCATGCCTTTGGAAAGGGACCTTTTGATAGACACCTGGGCCAGCCATTGCTCCCCTAAGGGTGGACCCATGTATAGGCGCATACAAAACTTCCATCTTCCTAAATGGGACACTGACAAACTGAAACAGGAAGCTGATCTGCTCACTGAGATCCCCCATGATGTTTAGCAGTAGTGCTGGAGAATGGAAAATGTGAACTTGATGGTTTGCCGTTTTCAACACATATTGAAAAATATATTGGAGAAGTAGCATTGATCTCAAGATAAACTCTTGGCAATGGGCTTTTCAATCCCAAATAGAGGTGTGTGAACTTAATATACTCTACTCCGCAGAGAAATTGACATATTTGATCTGCCCCGCAAATTTTATTTTTCAGTACAGTGATAAATTCACTAATGGCAAATTTCATAACTTCACCTGCCAATTGCAGTCCACAGGTGAAGTTTATGATGTCCCAAGGGACTGGAGGTCAAATTATAGTAAAATGAGCTGTATGCCACGTATAGGCTGAATTCAGTGCAGTCTTATAGAGAGTTGGAATTAACCCTGTCCCTGAATTTCCAAGCCAAAAACCTTTTAAAAACATTTCAAATGTGGAATATTTTGAGCAAAATCACTCTTAAACGTGTTTAGAGTGCCTTGTGAAATAAGATTAGTAATTTCTTTTTGATAGTTTTTCAAATTTATTTACTTTAAAAGTAGTGGATTTCTTTTATGCAGCAAAGCAGCGCTGTGTGAGGGAGGAGGGCTGTTTTAGCCAGCAGCAAGTAAGACAATCATGTCTATGAGCACTAGTGTTGCTTTCCTCAGTTTTTCTTGTTAATTATTTTTTCTGTTTTCAGTGATATCTTTTTATTTCTGTAGAACAGTTTTGTGTGTTTTAGTGAATTCATTTTGTCAGTCTGGTGTTGCCCTATTGAATGTAGTTATTTTGTTTAGTTATTGAAGTTTTAGTTTATACTTACAATAACTTCTTTATACTTACTCCAGTCTTGTGTGTCTTCTTAATCCCTGAAGTATATCATTAATGTTAGAAAAAAAAACTTAAAAAAAAAATATTATTTTTGTGGTGCTTTTACTGTAGCTACTGTTAGCTCAGTAAACTCTTCTGTTGTGTTATTTAAATCATATTGCTTTAGTGAGGTGTTTTCTCTGCTCCTGCCTGTATTTAGTTTAAATACAATGTTAAAAAATCTAAAAGTCAAAAAGCCCAGAAAGAGACACTCAAGTATAGTTCTAGTTGCCAGTGATGGTGATGTTCCCAAGAAGATAGTAGGTTCTGTGATTCAGAATGGTGTTGTACCAACAGAAAAAAAAAAAAAAACTACTTCTGTCACAGGTTCATCAGGGGCCAATTGTACTACTAGAAAATTAATTGTTGCATAAGTGGTGTGAGAATTAGTGTGGCCAAATTTTTCTCTGCCACATCTGTGGCATCAATGCTGATTGGTGCTGGCACTGCTGATTATGAAGGCAGAGATAAGAGGATCAATCCAAGAAGTAGAAAAATGTCTTTCTCTGGAAGTGTGGTTGAGGACAAGGAGGTGGTTGCTGTTGTCCCTGTGACTGCTGCTGTTGGTGGCAGTGAGCCTGAGCTAGATGATAGGTTTCCATTTCCTAACAAGGGTGTTGATGAGCTTGACCATGACTTACAGTCTGATGAGGGAGATCTGACTGTTGCATGCAAGGATGATGAGAAGGAAAGAGAGGGTGAAGGAAGTGAGAGGGAGAATGAAGACAGATCTCAGGAGGAAGTTATTGGCCTAGGTGGGGATAGGCATGATGACCTGGACACGCTATGGCAACCTGAAACCAAAAAAAGTAAGTGTCATGCTGCTGAATCTGTGGTGCTGTGCATGCCACAATTATTTCAGGGAATTACCAAAGGACCCTCTTCTCGCACCTGTTATTCTTGTTATCACTGTTGAGTCAATAACACAGCATGAACCACCCACTGTTCCAGTGCAGAAATCATCCTCAAAAACACCCATTGCCATGCCTCCAGCTTCCTATTAGCAGGTCCACCACCATGTAAACCAAAGGCTACAAAATCTTTAATTTAGGATTTTTACATCTTGAACTCAACTGATGAAACAGTGGCTATCTGCTAGCTGTGTCACATGTGAGCCATGGGAAAAAGGGGAGCCACATAAGCACTGGTGGGCAACACAAGCACCTCATATCCAGGTACCTGTTACTCTGGATTCAGCACCAAAGGGAAGCTGGTACGGGGGGGGGCTTCTACCTTGTCATCTTCACTATGCAAAGCATGCCAATGTGACGTGAATACAGTAGTGGTGGCATCAGAGGTGAATGTGGAGGACTACTTCAGAGATGAGGAGAAATTGGTGGAATTGTCCAGTAGACGCCATAGTAGTAGTGGTGGATTGAGTACTAGCAGAGGTACTGTAGCACATCAACCCAAGTCCAGAAAACACCAAAACTCACTTCTTTCATTCCTGCAGCATCTATGTCCCCTGAGACAAATGCTATACCACCAGCCATGCCCCCACATGGAGTCCAACTGTTTGGTATCCCAGAACCCCAAAACATGCAGCCTGCACTGCACAGCATGTTTGAGCATCATACAAAATATCCTTCCAATTATGCTATTGCACAGAGACTGAATGTAGCAACCACTGAAATGCTGGCAATGGAGCTATTGCCATTCACTTCTGTGAAGACTGTGGATTCTGAAGGTTGATAATGCACGTCTGTTCCAAATGGCAGATTCTGTCGTGAACCTATTTCACCACCCGTGCCATTCTTTAATTTTATAGAACTGTGTCACACACTTTAACATCTGCCCTTCATCATTCAATATCACCATACATACATCTCAGAATGGATATGTGGACCAGTGGCCAAACAGCTGGTAGCTCTTATCTGTGTATTACAGTCCAATGGACACAGGTACCAGGGATAGTATTTCATGTTGGAATGGAGAAAAAATGTACAGAGCCCAGTTGTGGTTGTAGCAACATTCTGGGTATTTTTCAGCAAGCCACGCTTAAAATAAAGAGTGTAAGTGGATCACACTAAGGTCAGAAAATGTTAGATCTGCTCCTAACTGAGACTAATGAGTGGTTGTACTGACATTCTCTGAAACTGGGCTTCACTCAGTGTGATAATGGCTCAAATATGTGCACATACATTGGTGGTGTGGGTTTCTCAGGGTGCCATGGATGGTACACTGTCTTAATCTAGTAGTGCAGGAGTTTCTATTATATCCTGAAATCAGCTCCATGCTGAGTGTGGTCTGTTGCATCTGTGTCCACTTTGCCAATTCAAGAAAGGCCCATGACTGTCAAAGGCACCTGGAATCCAGAACAAACTGCCTCAGCACAATCTGAAGCAGGAAGTCATCCCCAGATTGAACTCAACACCATACATGACCGAACACTTGTACGAATAGTATAAAGCCATCTCTGAATAGTTGCTGCTGCATACAACCTGTGACAGTGCCCCAGTAATCATGTCTATGACAACAGATCAATGGTGATTAATGGATGGAGAGATTATGATTCTAAGGCCCTTGAACATGCAACATCAGCCATGAGTGTGGACTCTGCCTGTATCAGTCAGGCCATCCCACTTCTAAGGGTACTGGGGCAGATGCTGCTGATGGTACCACAGGTGCTAGAGGCAGGTGGTGATAGGGTAGGCTGTGTCTTAATGGAACACATGCACCATGAGTTGGACTGCAATAGTCATATTTCTTACATTCTACCATCTGCATATTTTGGTTTTGCCATCATGCTGGACCCACGATAGAAACAGGACCTGTCATGGTGGATATGATCAGGTCCAAAATCTAACTGGTCAGCAAATAAAATGGGTTCATGGGACCCAGATTTTACAGTCACAGTTACGTAAGGCACAACATGAAAGTAATCAAAGACCATGTGTTGCTACCATCTCTGTTAAACAGGCTGAAAAAACAGGCTTGGTAATCAAAAAAAATGATAATAAATCCACTTTGGGATGCTTTGTGCCAGGTAGGAACAGCAGATGGGGTGTAAAAGAAGGAGGAGGATGATGAGCCAGCAAGACTTAGTGGAATACAATGCATGGTGGATGCACATTTGGAGGACACCAAGCACCTCACATTTTGGAAGAGCCACTGCTGTACTGGAGTAGCAAGGTCACTGATTGGCTGGTACTGACTTCCATAACAGTTAGATATCTGAGCTGTCCACACTCCAATGTCAGCATGGAGAGGGTATTCAATTCTGCAGATACCATTGTGCAGGACATGCATATGAATCTGTCCCCTAGAACTGGTGGCATGGTAACATTTATAAAAATAAATACAGGGTACATTCTACATAATACAATCATGTCTGCATTTATACAGCATGATAGTGGTGGTTGTGATGAAAAATAACCTGAACAGTCTGGTGGTATCAGCATTGGCAAATTGCCTTCCCATGAGTTAAATGAAGCAGTAATGTAGATACAGCTCCAGTATTGAAGATTGTGAGGGTTGCTTCCATGATGAAACTGAAGCACAAACACTGAAGTGTTAGAAACATGCTTTTCTTCTTATCAGTTGAATCCTTTTTTGATTCAGTTTTGTTTTCCTATGATTACATTTTTGTCTCTACCTATTCCATGCCACTGGACTAAGTAGAAAATCTTTAAACCTAAATCATGAGATGCCAAGTTTGCCTCCAGTAACGTTGGGCACCACCATTGGAAACACATACGTCCGGACTCAAAACATGGACTGTTAAATCTGCAGTGTAAATGCCATTGACAGTTATGGATACCATGCATACACCAGCAGTCAAGACACCACCTCCTCCCCTTCTGGCCTGCTTTTGTTCTCCACATCCAGCAACAACATGGCCCACACTGCCTCCACTGCTGGCACTCATTCAAGACTGAAAATCAAGGACTCTTAAGCCTTCGTAAATGCAGTTGTTGACAGCCATGCAGACCAGGCATCCACCAGTAATAAAGGCACCACCTCCTCCTTCTCATCTGTCCTTCTTGTGTCCTCCACATCAACCAACAATGTGAGTCACAGCCACATCCACCATATGCATTCAGATTGAAAAACATGGACTCTTAAGCCAGCATAAATACTCTTGTGTGCCAGCAATGGAGACCATGCATCCAACAGCAATCAAGGCACCACCTTGTCCTCCTCATTTGGGCTGCTTGCATCCTCCACGTCAATCAACAAAATAGGTCAAGCCTGCATCCACCTCATGCATCCAGACTGAGAAAGATGGATTCTTAAACCAGTATAAATGACATTGCCAGGCAGACCTCAACTCTGCCAGCCAGCCAGCTAGCCAGCCCTCAAGTCAAGCATCCTGCTAGCCAACTGATCAAGGCAGCAAGACACGAAGTCCAGCAAAGGCCAACATTGTCTGCTGTGATACTAAAATAATTGCTTTTCACTCTAGTTATCCACACTGTTAGTGGTGAGTCTGTCATCACACGGCAGCGGTTTCCACCGTTCTTACAAGGCATTAAAATGTGAAACATAAAATATAGAATTTGAGAGTAGATAATGACTGTTTGGCTCATCCAGTCTGCCTGTTTCTCTCCACCTACATTATTATCATAGACTGTGCCCGACCTACAGTTCTTTCTCCCTCCCCCTTCCTTTCCACTATGATTCTCTTGTGCTTACCCCATGCATTCTTGAACTTCATCACTGTTTTCACACCCACCACCTCGCTAGTAGGCTTTTCCAGGAATTCACCACTCTTTCTGTGAAGAAGAACTTTCTCACATCACACCTGAATCTACCCCTCTCCAGCTTCATAGCATGTCCCCATGTTCTTATAACATGTTTCTGTCTGAAAAATATTTCCCTCCTATACCTTATTTACCTTTGTGAGGTATTTAAAGGTCTCTATTATATCCCTTTTCCCTCCTCCATTCCAGGGTGTACATATGGAGGTCCTTTAGTCTTTCATTCTAGGGCTTTTGATGTAAACCCTGCACCATTCTGGTTGTCCTCCTCTGAACCTACTCCACTATGTCTATGTCCTTCCAAAGATGTGATCTCCAGAACTGGGCACAGTACCGTAGGTGGGGTCTTACCACTGATCTATAGAGAGGCAACACCACCTCCTTCTTTCTGATAGTGATACCCTTCCCTATGCACCCCAGCATCCCACTCACTCTCCGTACTATCTTGATGCACTGCCTGGCCACCTATAGGTTAACTAATATGATTTCTCCCAGGTCTCTTTCTGGCTTGGTGGTCATCAATACCTCTCCACCCATTTTGTACCCCACCCCTGGGTTTCTGTGTTCTAAGTGCATTATATTGTACGTTTTCACATTGAAACCTAGCTGCCATACCTTTGAACTCTCCTCTAATCTTCCCAGATATCTGCTCATCCTTTCTACACCCCTTGGAGTGTCCACCCTATTGTAGATTTTGGTGTCATCCACAAAGAAATAGACTTTCCCTTCCAGCTCTTCTGCAATGTCACTTACAAAGACACCAAAGAGGACCAGTACCAGTACTGATCCCTGATACACCTTGCAGGTCACCCTCCCTTCCTCAGAGTGAACTCCACTTACTACCACCCCTTGTCACCTATCCCCATCCAATTTCTTATCCAGTGTGCCACCTTCCTTGCTTTCCTACTAGCCTCCTATGTGGAACTGTGTCAAAAGCCTTACTGAAATCGAGACTGGCAACATCCACTGCTCCACCCTGATTCAATTCCATTGTCACCTAGTCAAAGGAATCTAACTGATTCATTTGATGTAACCTCCCCCCATGAAACCATGCTGTGATCTGGTCTTGTAACCCACTGGATTCAAGATATTCCACTATTTTTTCCTTTAGAAATGATTCCATTAGGTTTCCTCCCACCGATGTCAGGCTGACCGGTTTATAATTGCTAGCCTCTTCCCTGCTACCTCTTTTGTGTAGTGGAAATACATATGCCCTCCTCCAGTCTTTCCTAACCACTCATACTTCCAGTGTCCTGTGAAATGGAACTGTCATATGTGCAGCTAGTATTTCCCTGAGGGAGCTCATTCAATACCCTTGGATGCACCCCATCGGGCCCCATTGCTTTTTCCACCTTCATATTAGTAAGTCCCTTCAGGACTATCTCCTCTGAAAAAAGAACTAGTGTCCACTCCACACCCTTCCTCAAAAGCTTCTGTTACTTTCTATGGCTCTTCCCCTTCTCCTTCCTCTGTGAACACTGAATAAAAATATTTGTTCAGGATTTCTGCCTTTTCCTTGTCCCCCTCTGCAGAGAAATGTGCTAATTCCTTTCATATTGTCTCCCTCTCACTTCAGACAGCCCACCACAAGCCACAGACTAAAGTTGCCTATTTCTTCTCAGTGGCAGAGCTGTACCAGTGCATGGCATGCCATCGCTAATTTGATGATAAGTATCATGACATTATGTGTTTCTTTTTAAGTGTTAAATGTTTCCTTTCACAGGTAAACAGTGGCACAGTAGCAATGCCAAGTCAGACTGATTCATTTCTCTTTTTAGGGATGCAGTGGGTGGAGCCCTGCAGACCTATTGCTTTCAGAAAAAGACTCCACATTCCTTGCATTCTTTGTGAATGAACAACATGCTCCACAGTTGCCTCCACAACCGTGGAGCACTCTGCTTGTACTGCACTATTTTTTACTAAAAAAAAACATTTTGGGCATCCTGATCACAACACTGGGGGAATGGGCACCTCCAGTGTCACTGTTATGCTTTTGGGGGTGTATGGGTGGTGAATGCTGAGAAGGAGGGTTGGGTGTGGGGGATATCTATAATTTAAATGACATAACAAATTGGTGGTCACTGCACATTCTGTCATCTCCAAGATGGCCACCGCAGTCTACTACACATGTGTGACCACTAGCGCATGCACAGTGGACTGCGGCAGCCATCCTGGTCATGGCACACTGTGCCATGACCATCGATCTTTTTTGTCTTTCAAATTATTGATACCCCCCACCCAACCCTCACTCTCAGCACCCACCACCACTCACCCATCACAGAAACATAACAGTGACAGTGGAGGTGCCCAGTTCCCCAGTGTCGTGATCATGTTTTGTGCCCCATTTTTTTAAAAAACTCCCAGAGACATTAGAGTGACACTGAGGGTGCTCAATCCCCCAATGTTGCCATCAGTACTCCTTTGTGGGTTTTTAAATATTCCCCACCCACCCTCCCTCTCAGCAACCCCCAGAAAGATAAGAGTGAAACTGGGGGTTCCAATCCCACAGTGTCATGATCTAGAAGCCAAGTTTTTAAATCATGTAAAAGAAAACATCCATTGTGTCTTTTTGTAGCCACTTTTGTCCCCTACCCAACCCTCCCAATCCACACCCATCACTCCACACACCCCCAAGCCCTTACTTACCCATCGGTGGTCCAATGCCATAATCTTCTCTGAACCACATACACGTCTTCACTCTTCAATTCCGGATCATGAACTGAGGAAATCAGGTATGCGGTTCAATGTACTTCAATGGGGTTTTGAACTTAGTAGCATAACTTGGCCATTTTCAATATTTTTGCCCCAAATTTTCAACATACCTTTTTTGGGTCATCGCCTCATGCACAATGCAAGTGACTCTAGGTAAATATGTCCTGAAAGGTGATTTCACAGTCACTGCATGAAATCACGTTCCGGGCAGGAGTTGAACATTTTCTCCACCATTGTTCATGAGGTGGGGTCATAAGATGGCTACTGAATATTGAAAACTTGGTGTAAAAGTATTAAAAAACAACAAAGTTATGAGCCTACATTGAATTTTGCAAATGCAGGCTTGTAACTTTGGTAATTTTCAATATTTTTACACCAAATTTACAATATAGACATATCTTTATAGCACCTCATGAATGTGACAGCTGTCATTTTTAAAATCCTGGTCTAAATGTTTTCTTACATCCCAAAATGTGATTTTGCGATCCGTATATGAAATCACCTTTTGGGCAGGATTTGAAAAATTTCTCTGCCATTATTCATGAGGAGTGGTCATAAGAAAGCAATGTTCTAAATTTGGTGTAAAAATATTAAAAAACAAATTTATGAGCCTATGTTGAATTTTGTAAACACAGGCTCATAACTTTGGTAATTTTCAAGATTTCCACCCAAAATTTACAACACAGGCATATCTTTACAGCCCCTTACAACTGTGACAGCTGTTATTTTTCAAATCCTGGCCAAAATGGTTTTTATAATTTATATCCGGAAAGGTGATTTTGTAGTCCCTGCATGAAATCACCTTTCGGGCTGGAGTAGAAAATTTTCTCTGTCCTTGTTCATGAGATGGGGTTATAAGAAGGCTATGTTGAAAATCTGGTGTACAAATATTTAAAAACAATCAAGTTATTAGCCCATGTTGAATTTTAAGAATGCAAGTTCATAACTTTGGTAATTTTCAATATGATTAAGCCAAATTTACAACACAGCCACATCTTCACAGTGCCTTATGAATGTGAAGGCTGTCATTTTTCAAATCCTGGTCACAATTTTAAGGTGAATTTGCAATTCCTGCACAAAATCACCTTTTGGACAGGAGTTGAACATTTTCTCCGATCTTTTTCACGAGACGGGGTCATAAGTAGGCTATGTTTTAAATTTGGTGTGAAATTATTAAAAAGGAAAACAGTTATGAGGCTATGCTGAATTTTTAAAAACACAGGCTCATAACTTTTGTAATACTCAATATTTGTGCCCCAGATTTTCAACATAGCCATTTCTTTATAACACCTCATAAATATGATAGTTGTCATTTTTCAACTCCTGCCCAAAATGTGTTTCTGCATTCTGAAAGTTGATTCACAGTCCCTGCGCAAAATCACCTTTAGGCCAGGCATTGAACATTTTCTCTGCCCTTCTTCATGAGGCAGGGTCATACAAGGGCTAATGTTCTAAATTTGGTGTATACATATTAAAAAAAAACAGTTACGAGTGTACATTGAATTTTATGACTGCAGGTGTAACTTTGGTAATTTTCAATATTTTTACCTCAAATTTACAACATAGCTATATCTTTACAGCATCTGATGAATGTGACAGATGTCATTTTCCAAATCCTGGCCAAAATGTGTTTTTATTTTAATCCCAAAAAGTGATTTTGTGGTCCCTGCTTGAAAAAACCTTTTGTGCAGAAGGAGAAAATTATCTCTGCCCTTGTTCATGAGGTAGGGTCATAAGAAGGCTATGTTGAAAATTTGGTGTCAAAAATATTAAAAAACAATAAAGTTATGAGCCTACATTGAATTTTGCAAATGTAGGCTCATAACGTTGGTAATTTTCAATTTTTTTAACCCACATTTACAACATAGCCATATTGTTGCAGCACCTGATGAATGTGACAGCTGTCATTTTTCAAATTCTGGTCAATTTTTTTTTGCATCCTGAAAGGCAATTTCATGGTCCCTGCATGAAATCACCTTTCTGACAGGAGGTGAACATTTTCTCAGATCTTATTCATGAAGTGGGGTCTTAAGAACTTGGGCCCAGATGTTCAATCTGCACCAGGCTGTGGCACAATCTTGGATGCAGCGCAACTTGGCTGTGCAGGGGCATTGACTGGGTGATATTCAACAGAGCTGCACCATGGCACAGCATCATTGAATATCGCACCCTAGCCACCCACAGTGTGCATGGCGCAGCGGCACTGCACCAGCGCAAGTGGCCAGAGTGGAGCAGGGGGATGTGCTAGTGCAAGTTCCATTGTGCTATGTGCAGCAACTGCAATATTCAAAAATGCACATGCAAATGGGGCCATAATGTATGCAAGGTTCAAATGGGGCCATTTGCATGTCATTATGGCTCCATTTGCATGCAGGTGCACCAATCCCCGGTGACTTGCACCTGGCACCCTGCCAGGCAACAGCCATCGGGGACTGACGCCCCCTGCACAGCATGGCACTGTGCCCCACAGCCCAATCGCGGGCTTCAGTATAGATAAAAATAATGCAATATCCCTGGTGGTCCAGTGGACCGCTGTCTGCCTGATCGTGGGCTTAAGTATTAATAAAAAGAATTGATTCCAATATCTCTGGTTGTCCAGTGGACCACTGTCTGCCCAATCATGGGCATTTGTAATCAAATAAAAGTATTCTGTCCAATATCTCTGGTGGTCCAGTGGACCACTGACTGCCCGATCACGGGCATTTGTAATAAAAAAAATAAATATGTCCAATATCCCTGATGGTCTAGTGGTGCCCCCCTCCCCACCTGCCCACTGAGCCCCACCGCCCCACTCCCCCCATCAGTAAGCAGGCGGCAGCACCCCACCTGCCTGCCACCCACCAACTGACATCGAGTAGGTGTGTACACCATTGGTCCCACAAGCGTGAGCCAATGGCCGTGCAGCCCGTAGCCATACGACATTCCAGATATGTGAATGGATCCATTTCACATATCTGAATGCAGGAGAGTTGCACGCCCATTGGCTCACGCTAGGACCAATGGGCGACAGCCCTATTTACAGTGTCAGTCAGCTGGCCGCGGGCAGCAGGTGGGTGGGGTGCTGCCACCTGCTGGCTGACTGGGAGGGAGCGGTGGTGGAGCTCAGGGGTAGGTGGGAGGAGTACTCTAGACCACCAGGGATATTGGACATATTTATTTTTTTATTACAAATGCCTGCGATCGGGCAGTCAGCAGTCCACTGGACCACCAGGGATATTGGAATCAGTTCTTTTTATTAATACTTAAGCCCATGATCAGGCAGACAGCAGTCCACTGGACTACCAGGGATATTGGACAGAATACTTTTATTTGATTACAAATGCCCCCAATCGGGCAGGGTCCACTGGACCACCAGGGATATTGGGGTTCTTTTGTTGTACAAATGCCCATGATCAGGCATGGAGGGGTGCTGCAAGGTTCAGCTGGAGCTCGGATGGCCACCCACAGGTGGCAGCTGCCATGTTGCACCCTGCAATGCGGCAGCTGACCTGTGGGTGGATATCCATTGTTCCTTTTTTTTTGGATCAACTTTGTGCTGGCACAGGTAGGGGTAGTGCATGCATGGCTCCACACATCCCAGGCTGAATATTGGGCTGTGCAGAGCATGCATGGGCACACCCCCCCTACCTGCACCTGCATACATCACTGATGCACTCTGGTGCATCGGGATTTGTGCCATGCACTTTTCCCTTTTGAATATCACACTGGGGTGCATCAGTGGGTTGCACATGGAGCAACACTGTTGCACCATGCGCAACCCTTTTGAATATCTGGGCTTCTGTGTTTTAAATTTGGTGTAAAAATATGAAAAAAAAAGATGGGAGATGTTCTGGAGGATGCGGTGTTGTCCCATCTGCAGGCACCTCTCTGGGCTGAGGGACGAGGTTGCTCATCTCCAGGCTGAGTTGGCCAGGATTTGTGGGACCTCTTCTTCCATCCAGGGACCACCAGTGCCACTGCCATTGCCTCAGAGGTTGCTAAAGAAAGAGGGGCGGTTGGACCACAGTGGGCTCAGGGAGGGTGAGGGTGGTGGAACAGAGGCACATCCTTCCAGTTGTACCTCTCCACAACTCCGATGCCATTCTGGCAAAATGTGGTTCCTCTATGGAGGCACGTGCAGTGGAGACCAAGAAGGATGCTGGGAACCTCCACAATGGAGAACCACAGGAGGGTGGCATGGGACCCCACAAGGGAAGGAAACAACTCCTGGTGGGGGACTCCATTGTTAGGAAGGTAGAACTTGGGGAGGAAGGGGAGAGGAAGGTAAGGTGCCTGCCTGGTGCCATTGCTTGGAGGGATAGGGAGCGAATCCTCAGCATTGCTGGAGCAGCTGCACAGAGGAGGGAGCTGGATGTCATTGTCCACCTAGGGACAAATGACGTGGCTAAGAAAGGGATAAAAGCAGTGCAGGAAGAGTTTGTGGAATTGGGGAGGGGCCTTAGACAACTAGCATGCACGGTAACCTTCTCGGAGGTGCTGCCCATCTATGGTGTAGAAGAGGCTAGGGTGTTCCGCACCATGGGATTCAATCAGTGGTTGAAAAACTGGTGCAGAGCTCAGGGATTTGGCTTCACTGGGGACTGAGGGTCCACCTGGAGTGATGCAAGCCTATTCTGGCATGATGGGCTGCATCTGTCCAGGAGGGGAACCAGGATCCTAGGTGATAGGTTGAAATGCTTCATTGGCAAGCATTTAAACTAGCCAATGGGGGAGGCACTGGAAAGGAGCAGGGAAATCCTAGCCCCCCAAAAATCATGGTAGTAAGTGCAGTAAACACCAACATAGAGGTGGCGATAGGGAGAAGGGCAGGGATAAATGGGGAAAGTGACAAAGGCAAGAAGGACAGGGATGGGGCAAAAGAGTAAGGCCATCAGTAAATGGCGGGTAATGAGTACCAACACCTGTAGTCTGGGCAACAAGCTCCCTGAGCTGGTGGCCCTGATGAAAGAGGGATGCTTGGATATTGTAGCAGTCACAGAAACATGGTACACAGAGAACCATGACTGGGATGTTAACATACCAGGGTACATAACCTACAGGAGAGACAGGCAGGGGAGAAGAAGGGGAGGAGTAGCTCTCTATGTAAAGGAAGGGATAAAAGCAACTGAACAAAAGAGTAAACAGGGAGGAGATGAGGCACTGTGGGTCACCTTGGAGATTGGAAAGGGCACTGCAATCCACACAGGGGTTGTGTACAGATCCCCATGTCAGGGGGAGGGAATGGACAAGGATATGATAGAAGGCATTCTTAGGATGGCAGAGAAAGGGGAGATACTGTTGATGGGAGACCTGAATATGCCAGATGTTAACTGGAGCACATTTGCTGCAGCCACATCCAAGAGCAGGGCCATTCTTGATGCCCTACAGGTGGCAGGCCTCAGACAGCTAGTTTCGGAATCCACTCATGAGGGAGCAATCTTAGACCTCGTACTCTCAAATGGGGTCAGTGAGAGGATCTCAGATCTAGAAGTGGGTTGCCACCTAGGAACAAGTGACCATCAAACAGTGTGGTTCACGTTAAACTCAGCTACAGAGTCAAGCCATACAAAAGTGAGGTTACTGGACTTCAGGAGGGCTGACTTTGGCAAGATGAGTGCCTCAGAAAGCACTAGCAAACAGGCTAGAAGGAGGGTGAAGCAACAATGGGAATCATCAAGATTGCCATCACAGAGGCAACAAGCCTCTGTGTGAAGCAAATAAACAAATCAAAATGAAAGAAAAGCCACTATGGTTCTCAAAAGAGGTGGCTGGGAAAGTCAGGGAGAAAAAGATAGCATTCAGGAAGTATAAGGAAACACAGAAGGAGCAGGACAGAGATCTGTACCAGTTAAGGCAGAAGGAAGCAGGGAGGGAAGTCAGAAGAGCAAAGGCCCAAACTGAGGAAAAGATAGCCAAGTCTGTTAAGAAGGAGGATAAAAACGTTTATAGGTACATCAGAGAGCGTAGAAAGACAAAGGGAGGGATAGTGAGGCTGAACAGAATGAATGGTGGGTGGACCAGGGGGACAGTGAAAAAGCAGGGATACTGAATGAATATTTCTGCTCAGTATTCACAAAAGAGGAGGGGGAAGTGCCTAATCCAATTAACAGAAGCACTCTTGATAGGGGGGTCGATCCCAGCCCTTTCACAGAAGAAAGGGTTCCGCAAGAACTCCTAAAACTGAAGGTGGACAAAGCAATGGGGCCTGATGGAATTCACCCCAGAATTCTAAAAGAATTAAGGGGGGACCTAGTGAAACCACTGACTACTCTTTTTAGTAAATCATGGGAGGATTGTGTGGTGCCCAAGGACTGGAGGAAGGCAGATGTGATTCCCCTTCACAAAAGTGGGACCAAGACAGAGGCAGGAAACTACAGACCTGTCAGTTTGACCTCTGTGGTAGGGAAAGTGATGGAGTCACTTCTGAAGGAAAGAATAGTTGAGTACCTAGAGGCCAGTGGGGCACAGGACCCAAGGCAGCATGGGTTCACAGTGGGAAGGTCTTGTCAGATGAAGCTAATAGATTTCTTTAACTGGGTGATCAAAGTAGTAGACCAGGGAGGGGCTGTGGACATGGCCTACCTAGACTTTAGCAAGGCATTTGACACAGTCCCACACACAAGATTAATAGTCAAATTAACCAGCCTGGGAGTGGGTCCCAGGTGGTAGCCTGGGTAAAACACTGGCTGGACAACAGGACACAGAAGGTAATTGTAAATGGAGTCCACTCTGAAGAAAGAGGGGTTACTAGTGGGGTACCGCAGGGTTCAGTACTGGGTCCAGTCCTTTTTAATGTCTTTATAAGTGACATTGCAGAGGGACTGGAAGGAAAAGTATGCCTCTTTGCAGATGACACAAAGATCTGCAACAGGGTTGATACACAAGGAGGCGTGGAAAGGATAAGAAGGGACTTGGCAAGGTTGGAGGAATGGTCAGAAGTATGGCAGCTAGGATTCAATGTAAAGAAGTGCAAAATAATGCACCTGGGAAACAAAAACCCAGGAGAAGATTACGCAATGGGGGTGAGGTAGTAACAACAACAAAAAAGGAAAGGGACCTGGGGGTAATCATATCAGATGACCTTAAGGTTAGCAAGCAATGTAAGAAGGCAGTAGGGAGGGCTGGGGGTATACTGGGATACATAGGGAGAGGCATCAGCAGCAGAAAACAGGAAGTTGTTATCCTCTCACGGACAGTTGGTGAGACCCCATCTGGAGTACTGCATCCAGTTCTGGAGACCTCATCTCTGCAAGGACATAGACAGGATAGAGGCAGTCCTGAGGAGGGCAACTAAATGGTGCAGGGTCTGCAAGATAAGCCATACGAGGAGAGACTAAAGGAGCTCAATATGTATACCCTTGAGGAAAGAAGGGAGAGGGGGACATGATAGAAACTTTTAATTACCTCAGTGGAATCAACAAAGTCCAAGAGGGTAGCATCTTTCAAAAAAAAGATGTGCAAGAACAAGGGGGCACAATTTAAAGATGGGGGGGTGGTTCTGGGGCAATATGAGGAAGTATTTTTTCACAGAGAGGGTAGTGGATGCATGGAACAGCCTTTCTGAGAAGGTTGTGCGGTCTAAAACTGTGGGAGAATTCAAGAATGCATGGGACAGACCTAAGACAATTCTTGTGGGGGGGGTAGGAAGAAATAGGCTGTTGGTTAACTAGGATCTGTGGCCTATCCTGTAGGTAGGGAAATGGGCAGACTAGGTGGGCCAAGCGGTCCTTATCTGCCATCAAAGTCTATGTTTCTATGTTTCTATGAAGGTTATGAGGCTATGTTGAATTTTGCAAACGCAGGCTCATAACTTTTGTAATATTCCATATTTGTGCCCCAAATTTTCAACATGGCAATTTTTTTATAACACCTCATAAATATGATAGTTGTCATTTTTTAACTCCTGCCCAAAATGTTTCTACATCTTGAAAGTTTATTCACAGTGCCTGTGTAAGATCACCTTTAGACCAGGCGCTTAACATTTTCTCTGCCCTTCTTCATGAGGCCAGGTCATACAAAGGCTAATGTTCTAAATTTGGCTTAAAAATATAAAAAAAAAATGTTATGAGTGTACATTGAATTTTGTAAATGTAGGAGTAACTTTGGTAATTTTCAATATTTTTATAACATAGCCATATCTTTACAGTATTTGATGAATGTGACAGATGTAATTTTCCAAATCCTGGCCAAAATGTGTGTTTTTTTTAATCACAAAAGGTGATTTTGTGGTCCCTGCATGACATCACCTTTTGGGCAGAAGTAGAACATTTTCTCTGCCCTTGTTCATAAGGTGGGGTCATACGAAGGTTATGTTGAAAATTTGGTGTTAAAATACTAAACAAACAATAAAGTTATGAGCCTATGTTGAATTTGGCAAATGCAGACTCATAACTTTGGTAATTTTCAATGTTGTTAACCCACATTGACAACATAGCCATATTTTTACAGCACCTGTTGAATGTGACATCTGTCATTTTTCAAATCCTGGTCAATTTTTTTTTTTTTTTTTTTGCATCTCGAAAGGTAATTTCATGGTCCCTGCATGAAATCACCTTTCAGACAAGAGGTGAAAATTTTCTCTGACCTTATTCATGAAGTGGGGTCTTAAGAATGCTGTGTTTTAAATTTGGTGTAAAAATATGAAAAAAAAGAAAGTTATGAGGCTATGTTGAATTTTGCAAATGCAGGCTTAACTTTGATCATATTCAGTATTTTTACCACAAATTTTCAGCACAGACATTTCTTTACAGCACCTCATGAATGTGACGGCTGTAATTTTTCAACTCCTGCCTAAAATGTACTTCTACATTCTGAATGTTGATTTTGTGGTCCCTGCACAAAACCACTTTTAGGGCCAGGATCTGAACATTTTCTCTGCCCTTCTTCATGATGCAGGACCATAACAAGGCTATGTTGAAAATTTGGTGTAAAAATATTAAAATACCAATTTTCAATATTTTTACCCCACATTCTTCAGCTGCAGCCCTATCGGCTCTGGCCAGGGTTTGTTTTCTTCACTGGTGACAGGTATAGGAAGAGTGAGGTTGTACAACAGACAAACTGTGCAGCAACAACAGTGGTCAAGTCAGGCTAAATTACTTTTTTTTCTTCACAGGAGACAGATATTGAAAGACTGGGACTAGAAAAAGGATATACTGTATCATGCAGCCACAATGGCGGCAAAGTCAGGATAAATTAATTATTTTCTTCACAGGTGACAGGTATTGTAAGATTTGGTGTGGGCAATGTATATACTGCCTAAGGGTGTGTGACGTTTAAAAAGTTTTGCTTCAAAAACAATTTGTGAAGTTTAGAAGCTTTCTGAAGTTCTTTGAAAATGCAAAGTTGAATTTCACAGCCAATATACTTCTATGGGAAGTTGAAAATTGTGGGACTTTATGAAGTTTGCTGGTGGGGAAGTTCTCATACTAAACAACAATCTGTAAGGCATCCTAGAGAAACAAACAGGCAGTGCAAGTTTGAGGTTGCTAACCTCATAGTACACAAAAAGACAGAAAACCACACTCTGCAGATGAGTAAACAAATTAAGGGCCCACATATCCACATTAACCACATTGAATGAATAAGTTATTAATCCAAAATGGAAGACACCAAGTCCCAGTGGCTTTGACCACATATGGTCTTCATTGGGGTGGTGTCTTCACTCTGGGTGCGGTTTTCTGTCTTTTCGGAAGTTCTCAGATAACATGCAGTATCATGTAAAAATGTCACATGTTGTTTCTGCAAAAGGAAACTGACAGGCAGAGCCACACTCTGTGCTGTCCTAGCAGTAACATAAATGTATGATTTTCATAAAGGATTGTATGACCAGTCTTGCCAGACATTGTGTTAAAAGAGGTTATCAGGTTCCTTCACTTACATTTTAGGGTATTGAACAAGTGGAACCTTTATCCAGGGGGTGTTAGAGACCAGAAGTTACTCATAACGTAAGCCTGTTGGATAAAAAGGTTTGGGGCATTAAGTTAGGAATGTGGAATGAATGAGGAGGTTGACTGGCTGCCGCTGCTTTGATAGTAATTTAAAATTACTGGGATTAATATGTTTTGGAGAGGGAAAGGAGTTATCTCTGGCTCTCTTACTGTATTACATAGACTGTTCGTGCCAAAGATTATAAGCAGACACTTCCTTCACATTAGCTGACCTGAAGAAGAGTGTTTTATCTCTCGAAAGCTAGTCTCAGAAATAATTTTGTTAGTCCAATAAAAGGTATCACCTGCAACATATTTTTTTCTTCTTCACATTAGGGCCATACCGAATATTGTATTAGAATGGCAAACAATTTTTTTTTAAATATTATTATGTTATTAAAATGATTATTTTGACATATTGTTTTCATTTTTTTGTTATTGTTTATTGATTGACCTCTAGATTCTAATATTAGGTGTTACTGTGAGAAGTATAATACTTTTATCACCATTAACTGGAAGGTTGACCTTGAGCCTCAGATGAGCTGACCTCCCAAGACCCCACATTAAGTGGGTTTTAAATTAATTAGTTTCTGGATATAATAGCTGTAAATAATGTAATGGTGAACAGACATAAAATTGAAAGAAAATCAAACTTCCGTTATTATATTAACCCTTTTTTCTGAGTCTTGGGAGGGTGTGAAATGGAACCCATTCATCTAATCTGTGTTCCATTGTTCATGGCTTTATGATGTCATGCATATTCTAATGGGCATGACCTCATCATGCTGGGACATCTGGAGCAGCAGCAGCTTTAAGAGGCACAAGTTGGGAGCATGCAGCTAGATTAGCACTTTTGACTGCATGTTTCCCTGAGACACACAGCCTTGTGTGTGTTAACCACAAATATAATTACGACTTACATAGCCTTTGATGATTTGGTAATCTTGATATTTTAACATCTGTGTCTACCTTTGGAGAATATGTGTATTATTAAGCTTAAATCATATTTTGAGAAGAAATACTGTTATTGTCACGTTTAGTGTTACATAAAAACTATATTGAAAATGCACTTTATATGTTTATGAACTACAGGACCATTGTCCCTTCATAAAGCTGGTGGAGAGAGCTAAAATATTTGGGTCTGAAGTTAGGTGGTAAGAGCAAGTTAATAATGACATTTTTTCAAAAAGATGAGCTAAGATTCAGTGTCAAAAAGTGCATGTTGATGCACATAAGTAAGAGGAACCCTAAGATGGAATACTGGATGGATGGTCAGACTGCACACTACTTCCTTAGAAAGGAACCCAGAAGACATCATAAGTTACGTCCCCAAAAAAACAGAATCTGTCCAGACCCGATAGGGCTGCAGCCATGGAATCTGGGCAAAAATAGTGAAAATTACCAAAGTTTGCAAAAGTCATTGAGGGGTCATAACTTTTTTTTTCATATTTTTACACCAAACTCTCAAAGTAGTCTTCTTATGACCCCACATCATGAAGAAGGGCAGAGTAAAGCTTCAGCTCCTGCCCAAAGTGGATATCACACAGGGACCAGAAAATCACCTTTCAGAATGTAAAAAAAAAACGAAACATTTTGGCCAGGATTTGAAAAATGACAGCTGTCACACTCATACTAAATTAAAAGGTGTTTCCTGTGGGTTTTGGAAGCAGATGTTGCACCCAATGTAATAAGTGCATTAATGTACTCCAGGATGTACTGATAATGTGGCCTGTGGCCTTGTGCCTCACAATGCACCCGGGGCATGTGTTAATCCACATTTTCTGCATACTCTATCATGCGTTAACGTTTACTTGTATAACAGCAGTGTTACAGTCAGTGGTGTGAATCAGGTCCTAAATGATGAGGCCCCTCTCATGCCCCTCTGCTATGCTGCTAATGCAATCCACTCATTAACATTATGGTCCCCCATGGACCTCCAAGTCTTCTCACCCTCCCATGGACCTAATAGACCCCATGGGACATGTACTCCCAGGTTCTGCATACTTTCGGTGCCATTCTGGGGCTTAGGAACAGTGTACTGACATGATGAATGGCCTGTTGTGGGTTATTGCTAACTTGTGTAATAGCAGTGTTACGGTCAGTGGTGTCACTCAGTTCTCGAAAGGAGATCCCCCATGCCCCTCTGCTGTGCTGCTAATGCAGTCCCCCCAGTAACATTATGGTCCCTGGTTATCTCCACATCTTCCCACCCACCTGCCCTGCAGACCTAGTAGAGCCCACTGCACATGTACTCCCAGGTTCTGAGCACTTTTTGTGCTGTTGTGAGACATAGGAGCAGTCGCTGAGAAATGTTTTCTTGCTCTCCACCCACCCAATGGTCCATGCAGCAGTGACCATTTGCATGTGTGGGATTGTACTGCTGATTGTCTGTGGAGTGGTACCCATGTCTCCTCAGCAGTTGCATCACAGTGAGTGCACACTTTCCTTGTACATATGTGTCCTGCACAAACCCCAGCTATGCCAGTACTCCCCTTGGTAGCAGAGTATCATCAGAGCACTGGAATTACACCTGTCCTGTCCTGTCCCATCTAACTATGGCCATGGTGTGATACCCACTACCGAGGTGCAACAGATTCCAATGGTGTATGCTGGGATACCCAGAGTTCGAAAATGTACCATTTACCAGATGCATAGGTGACTGTCGTGTCCAACCACTATGTAATTATAGCCCTGGATGACTACTCATTACTTCCACCATGTGGTACATTGCCAGTGAGCCAATGCGAGAGAGACATGCTGTCGTCTCCATGTGTGATGTTCCCAGTCAGACAGAGAGAGACTGAGGTGGCAGTGGTGTTGTGTGTCCTCTCTGTCTGTTGGCATACGTGTGGAACAAGAGCAGCAGCTGAGCGAAACACCAGGAGCAGTGTGACTTCCTCCAGTGTCAGTGACGGAGACTGGGAGCCACTGGTGGATCAGAAACAGCATAGGTATGTAGTCAGAGGACAGTTTCTTTTGGGGGTGGTGCAGAATTGCAACACTGAGAGAGAAAGAGAGAGAGAGAGAGAGAAAGAAAGTGGTTAATTGAAAGTTGTTGCACTGTGTGTGTCTCTGTGTCTCTTGGGATGTAGTCTACATTGTAATCAGCAGGGAAAACTTGTTGTATGTGTGTCTGTTGGTGGGGGGTGCCTTTCTGCATCTGCTTGGATGTGTATGAGTGCATGTTATGCACAAAAGATGTCACGGATCCTATCAGTCATGTTTGTGTGACATTTGTAGGTGCATAAAATTAATGCAGGATGCAGTCTTACTAAAGGACTATTTTGCCAGGTGGCAGTAAGTAGTACCTTTTTTGCTGTTTAAACAGTAAAAAACCCACCTTTTTTGTCTTTTTTTTTGGCTTTTTTGCTGTTTAAACATAACCGATGTAAAGCACCTTTGGCAGCATGCTCCCATGTTCAGTGGCCGCACAGTATGATCCACTGTTACCATGTTGTGTCCTGCGTGGCATCTGCTCCCGTGGTAGCCTTGTTTTTCCCACCTCCCACCCACTGAACCTCTGTGCATCTAGCACAGAGTCACAGCTTCATAGGCACTGCATAACATGTGCTTCCCTCCCCCTTACCATCAGCAATGTGGAATGGTAACAGAATACATTACTGACAGTGGGCGGAGCTGTACTGGTAGCAGTGTAAGAGTTGAAAGACAGCTGTGACCTGCTGTTATAGAGTTCGTGTGCCCCTGTCCCTTAAGCAGTGCCTTAAGAACTGGTATACTGTCACCGCAGTGACTCTGGCACCGCAAAGACCATCACAGTGACAGTAATCATGCAAAACCCGCACGTCGCTGTGGTGGTCTATGCAGTGACTGGGACAGCCTCACTGAGTGTTTCACCCTCAATTCAGGACCGACAGTCGGCATGGTAGCTGTCGCTGTAGGGGATGTCGGTGCTAGCACTGTTGATGCGCTATGGTAAAACCCTTAGAACCCATTCCATAAGGGCACAGAAAAGCCACATTGACTGAGGTGCAGCCTCTCGCAGTGTGACAGGTCCTACCCTGCCAGCGATGTTTCTAGCCACCCATTTGCAAAGCCAGGAACCCTCCTATGCCACCTGCAGTGTGACAACACTACCCATCCACCCATTCTGCGAAACTTGGGAGACCCAGTGGATACTAGCAGCCATGTCTGTATCATCGCAAGGCAGAAACAGAGAGGCAGCCACACCTTGTGACACAGGTTAGGGAAAGAGAACTAGGTGGGTGCACTTTGTGAGACAGGACACTGTTTGTAATACTCCTGCTATACACTGCGTAACTCCCCCCCCCATACATGTGTTAGCAGCCCGTGTACCGCAATGTTTTTAAGCACCCACACATGCAGTGAGGAACCCTTCTATGCCAGAGTGCATTGGACATGTGGCGGTGAGTTGTGTCCTAATAGGCGGTGAGACAGCAGAATGGAGGTTTTGTTGGGGGGGGTCTGATGTGCTGCCAGGCACCAGTGGCAAAGGAGAGAGTGACAGCAGTGCCTCCATGGATCGGCAGAGAAGTTCCAGAATGTGTAGCTCCTTGCTGAAACCTGCCATCAGATCGCCTGATAGAGGAGTGGTCCTAGTAGTTCACAAAGCTGGCACATTCTGACACGGGAACTGGGTAATGACAGTGATAGAGGCATACTTCTAGTAATTCACACAGTGGCACGGTATGCCATGGTGCTGGGAAAGGGCATAGTACTCATTAAGGCACACTTTGCAAGCCCTGCATTTCAGTTTGTACATCTCGGACTACTTTATTGTGCGGAACAACACCGATGAAACTGAACAATTTGTTAAGTCAGAAAAACATGCTTACGATCTTTTGTTCAGACACATTTGTCAGCCATGTTGCATTCCATGTAATAAGTGCATTAACACACTCCAGTGTGTGCTGATAATGTGGATTAATGCACCCACCGGCTGCTGTGAGAGTTATACAGAAAGGCTGCCAAAGAGGGACTGATAGTTTTAATAAACAAATACTATTACAAAGGCTGTAAAGATACAAATATATGCAAGCAAACGTGCGGCATTGACAAATGTTTGTTTTAATGCAGTCTTCGTGAAAAGGGGGTCTCTCAGTTTTCATGTCTGAGCTCAGATGTGAGTTGATCAGCATTCTGACCACTAGCATCATACAATAGTTGGGGCCATACATTCTGTGTGTCCCTGAGTGTACTTTTTGACGTGGGTGTGACATAATACAGTGTCAGGTAGAGTGACAACAACAACTGGGCCATATAGAAAACTCAAAGGGTGCACAGATGCTAAGGACCCCAACTCACTTAAGGTAACACAATAAGCAACAGCAGTCCAACTCTGCCCACTTGCATCATACTGTACCTTGCAACTTACCTGCTGTGTGCCTCTGAGTGTTCTGTCTGGCTTGGGATCTGTTGCAGCACCCCCTTCCCACCCATGCTTGTATCATGCAGTGTCAGGTAGGGTAACAGCAGCATAAAAACAAGAAAAACGGCTCACAACTGCACTCAGGAGCTATGCAGGAGGTGATGTTCAGAACACAAAATGCACTGGCAATGCATGTTGTCCCAGTAGTAAATGAAAATGTATTGGTGAAATTCACCTATAGACTTCATAGCCTTTGTCACAGTATTAACAGTATTAACAAAACAGGAGCCTGACTGATCACTGTCTCAGAAACCCCAGTGCTTCGTTCATTGGAGCTTCCTTGGGGTAACAACAGCACACAAGTCATACAGCAAATTCAGGGACACACAGAAGCTAAGCCCCCCTTACTAGGAGCACACAACTAATAACAGCAGCATGGTAAACTTTCAGTGCTCACATCATCATCAGCACAGCTCCCCATCCACCCAGCTTAAATAACACTCCCAAAATTAAAAACAAAATAGTAGTGCAGGCTAGTGGTGCAGAATACTGACAAGTGGGAGATCTGGGTTTGTGAGCTGAGCTGAACAAGACACGCCTTCCCTAGGCTTCTGTGGTTTAGTGTGTGATGCAGATGCATTGCATACTGAGCTGGGGGCGCATACCTCTGTGGGAAGTGGGGGCTGCCTTGATGATGTCGGTGACTACACAGTGTTATAAGATCCTCTCCTGGTTGGCTGATCCCACACAAAGACACCCAGATCTGCAATCATACCTTGAGCCTCCTAGCTCAGCTAGACTAACAGTTCAACTCCCCAGTGACGCACTTTAAATATATGCAGTTAAGGACACCAGACTGACTCCCCCAGCCCTGTCAGTTTTGCCAAGTGTGCTGATACTAAGCATTTTGGGGGTTTTAATCATGCAGTGTAAAAATATCTTAGTCACATACTTTTTTGTACACAGAAACATTACTGTCCCAATGGAGAGCAGTTGCATTAGCTGATCAAAGGGTTCTTCTATGCAGAACTGTTAAACTTTAAACCTGACACCTCCATACCTGCAGCCTGGCCTGATTCCCTGAGTGGGCTAATACTTAGCTTTTTTTTTGTTGTTGTTTTAAATCATCTGGTTTGAATGAAAAATAGTTAGGCATATTTTCTCCAACTCTCTTTTTCTTACTGTGCTGCAGGTGGGGATGTAATTCAACTCAATCCTCCACACTCGCAACCACCATCCTCTAACAGCTGCTTGAAATGGAGGCCAGTAGCTGGCCCCCTATGACAGGGAAAGAGAGAGAGAGAGACAGACAGACAGACAGACAGAGAGAGAGAGAGATCCACCATATTTACCCGGCCACAGATGTATGCTTTTGGTGTGGGGTGGAGGTCATCATGCTGCTGGTGCTAAGGGTTTTCCCTTGTGTCAGTTTCCTCAAGGCATGGACGTGCAATGATGTTAGTGCATGGGCATGTGTGCTTCCACGCATGTACTACAGATGTCTGTCACTCCCTTCCCCTCTGTAACATGGTCCCTGGTTTGGTGTACACCTAGTCACCACTGGATGCACCCAAATGATGGGCGCAACTGACCATCCACCTTCGAGGTGGAGAGCTGTCCTTGGGACTGTCATCTAACCTCCACCTGTCCCTCTGATACTCTGGGCTTGCTCCCGAACTTGGATGGTCAGCGTCATGACTGTTAGCGTTACTGTTGCACTGGAAGGCTAGCTTGTTAAGGTATATACTTTTTCTACATGAAAATGTTACTTTCAGGTTGGTGAGCAGTTACATCATTTGATCGAATGAAGTGTTAGATTCAGGAGCAGTTACATTTTAAACCTGACTCGCCCACTCCACTGGCTAATCTGATTCCCCAAGTACGCAGAATCGCAGATACTTCGCTTTTTTTTTTAAATACCATCCAGTGTAATACAAATAATAAAAGAAGTTTAGGTACATAGAAACATAGATATTGATGACAGATAAGGAGTGCTTGGCCCACCTAGTTTGCCCATTTTCCCTACCTACTACAACACAGCAGACCCTATTTGATCCCCGGCTTTAACACCCCCCTTTCCTTACCTCTAAGGTTCCCTTATGCTTATCCCATGCATTCTTGAAGCCTGTTACCATTTTTGTCCCAACCACCTCCACTGGGAGACTTTTCTAGGCATCCACCACTCTTTCATCACATCTCCTGAGTCTCCCACCCAGCTTCATAGCATGTCCCCTTGTTCTTGAGCATCTTATATTTTTTATTTTTTAATTCAGATTGTTATCCTCTTTTTTTCTGGAGCTGGCATGCAGGGCTACAACCCCCCCCCTCCCCGGTGGGGGTTGCATCTGTCCACGGCATGCATCCCAATCACCAGGATCACAGCTGGGATCATCATGGAGCCTGCCAGCTCCACTTTTTGTTGTCTCCCCTCCCTTTGTTTCGGGTTTCAGACACCCATACCCTCATGAAGGTGCATGCACGCTATGGTCCTGCAACACCCTCCCTTCATGCCAACCCTTTGCCCAGCACTGCGCACAGGCCTCCACCTAGTGGTAGTCATACAGAGGGAATGACGGCATCTCTCCTTGGGAGAGGACAGCTGCTTAGCTCCCTCCCTCCCCAAGCTGACCCTGAGTGACCCAGGCTCGTTCCTGAACTGGGTTGCCAGCCTTGCGCGAGGTGTAGTTTCCAGTACCGCAACCCTCAGCACCACCAGGCCAGCTGTCGAGCATCTTTTTTTTCTGAAAAATGCTTCCCTCTTGAACTTTATTTATACCCATGCGGTATTGGAATGTTTCTGTCATATCCCCTGTCTCCGTCCTTTCCTCCAAGGTTTACATGTTGAGGTTCTTCAGTATCTCCTGACAGGGCTTGTGATGCAGACTGTGCACCATTTTGGTTGCCCTCCTCTGGACTGCCTCTACCCTGCCTATGTCCTTCTGGACATGTGGTCTCCAGAACTGGACACAGTACTCCAGGTGAGGTCTCACCAGTGATCTATACAGTGGTAACACCACCTCTCTCTTTCTGCTGGTGATACCCCTCCCTGTGCACACTAGCATACTACTAGCTCTCCCCACTCCCTCATGACACTGTCTAGACACTTTAAGGTCGTCAGATATGATTAGTCCCAGGTCCCTTTTCTGTTTGGTGGTGGCTAATACCATACCACCCATGTTGTACTCCACCCCTGGGTTTCTGTGCCCCAAGGGCAAGATTGTGTACTTCTTCACATTGAAACCTAGCCGACACACTGTTGACCACTCCTCTAACTTTCCTAGAACACTATTCACCCCTCAAGTGTTTACCCTATTACAGATTTTAGTGCCATCTGCAAAGAGGCCTACCATTCCCTTCTAGCCCCTCTGCAATGTCGCTAATAAAGACATTAAAGAAGACCAGTCCCAGTACTGACCCCTGTGGCACCCTGCTTGTCACCCTCCTTTCCTTGAAGTGAACTCAGTTTACCACCACCACCCTGTCTCCTTTCCCCCAACCAATTTCTCACCCAGTTTACCACCTTACAGTAGGACCCACTTCTAGGCATACCAGCTAGTTTATGAGTCTCTTATGTGGAACGGTGTTGAATGCCTTGCTGAAATCTAGGTAGGCCACATCCACCACTCCACCCTGATCCAGTTCATGGTTTCCCAGTCAAGGAAGTCTATCAGATATGTTTGACATGATCTCCACCCAGTGAATCCATGCTGCCTTGAGTCCTGAAGGCCACTGGATTCTAGATGTTCCACAATCCTCTCCTTCAGTAGTGATTCCATTTCTTTCTCCACCACTAAAGTCAGGCTTTGTGAACTGGGACTACATCTGCCCTCCTCCAGGCCTCCGGAACCACTTCTGTCTCTGGTGAATGGTTGAACAGGGCTGTCATAGGTGCAGCCAGCGCCTCCCTGAGCTCTCTCAATATCCTTGGATGCACCCTGTCTGGCCCCATTGCCTTGTCCACTTTCAGATTTGTGAGTTCCTTTATGACCCTCTCCTCTGTAAATGGGCTCGTGTCTAACTCCATTCATTCATGCCTCTGTCCCTTATCTTTTGTCCCTCTCCTTCCCCTTCCTCTGTGATCACCAAACAAAAGTACTTGTTCAAGATGTGCACTTTTTCATGGTCCCTCTCAACACATTCCCTTGCTTCCTTCCTAAACCTTACTATCCCTACCCTGGTCTTTCTGTTTTTGCTTACATACCTGAAAAATACCATGCCCCCTTTCTGCACTGCCTAGTCTATTTTCTCCTCCATCTGTACTTTGCACTACTAATTGCTTTCTCTGCCGCCTTCTGTTTCTTCTGATACACTTCTCTATCTTGCTCTCTCTGTATCTCCTTATACCTCCTGAATGATAGCATCTTTGCCCATACCTTCCCGGCCACCTCTTTTGAGAACCATAGCGGTCTCCTTTTCCTCCTACTTTTTCTGACTTGTCTGATGCAGAGGTTTGTTTCCTTCTGTATTCCTCCTTTTAGATTTGACCTCTGTACCTCCACTCTCCACAAGTCCTCACCCCTGCCAGGGCATCCCCGAGGCATTCCTCCATCTTTTTAAAGTCAGCTTTCCTGAAATCCAGGACCCTCACCTTTGCATGGCTCGATTCTGCCGCAGTACTTACATTCAAGCTAACTGTACAGTTATCACTGGTCCACAGATGGCCATCCACTGTGACTTCTACAACACTCCTCATTGGTGAGTACAAGGTCCAGTACTGTCCCCTTATGAGTGGGCTCTTTTACCGGTTGCCTGAGGGATACCCCCTACTGGGAGTCCAGGATGTCCCTGCTATTGCTGAAGCTGCAGCTGGGATGCTCCAATCTACATCCAGAAGATTGAAATCCTCCACCAGTAGCACCTCTCCCTTGATTGTCTTCTTTTGAATGGCTTCCATTAGAGCCTTATCCAACGCCCCCCCCTCCCATGTTGGAGGTCTGTAGATCATGCCAGTGTGAATAGCGGCTCCCTTCCCTATTTCTAGGGTGACCAACAGTACCTCCACCCCTTCCTGATTTCCTTGTAATTTAGTAGCCTTCATACTATCCCTCACATAAATAGCCACTCCCCCCTTTCTTTCCCCAACTGTTCTTTCTGAACAGAAGGTAGCCTGGTATTGCTATATCCCAGTCATGGTTCTCACTGTACCATGACTTAGTAATGGTGAAAATTTCCAGGTCAGCCTCTGTCATAATTGCCCCTAGGTCCGGAATTTTTTTTCCAAGACTTTGAGCATTTCCACACTTGGCCTTCAAGAATATGCTATCACCCTCTTTGTCATCATCCCCTGACCCCTTTTGCCTTCTTTCCTTACCCTCTCTGCTCTCAGTCCCATCTTTCTTCACTTCTACCACTGTGTTTCCTTTTTTGTTGGGAACCCTTGGGGATTTCTTTGCCTTAGGTTTCTCCCTACTACCTACTTCAGTTTGGGGGGGACAGTTTATGTTTCCCCATTTCCTTCCGCCACCCCCTTACCTAATTTAAATGCCTATCAATTAAGCAGTTAAGCCATTCATTGAGGACTGTGGTTCCCCTTCCAGAAGGATGCAGGTCATCATCTTTTATAGGCCTCTATCCCTCCAGATGGGACTCCAATTGCCACTTTAGCTGAACCTCTCCTCTGTGCACCATTCCTTCAACCATGTGTTGAAGCTCCTGGTATGGAGTACCCTATACTTCCCCCTGTTGTAGACAGGCAGCACCCCAGAAAAGGACACTGAGCATGCTATCTGCCTTAAAACCTTCCCCAACTCCCTGAACTGTTCCTGTACTGTACTATCCTAGCTGTGACTCTATTCAGGTCATTAGTCCCTAGGAGGACTATGACATCCATATCTCCCTCACATCCTGCTTCCCTAGTGATCCACTCCCCATCCCTCCAGGCAGTGGCACCAGGAAAGCACCTAACCTCCCTCTCCCCCTCCCTTCCTGTCCCCAAATCAATCCCCTTAACAACTGAGTCCCCCACCAGGAGTTGCTTCTTCCTCCTCTGTGGTCCTCTACCACCTACCTTGGGGTCTTCACTTCGGAGGACCCCACATCCTCCTTGATCACTCCTGCGGGTGCATCCATGGGACACCCTGCCAGAGTGACATAGGAATTTTATAGTAGTACAGTACCATGTGTGGGATGTGTCTCTGATCCACCGTACTCACGCTTCCCTAGACCACCGTAGTCCAGTCACTCCTCATCCTTTGCATCCTTTGAGGCCAACGTGGCAGACTTGGTGGTCCCTGGGTGGGGATGGAGTGCCCCAAAACCTAGCCAACTCCACCTGGAGTCTAGCAAACTCCCTCCTCAGCCCAGAGAGGTGCATGACAATGGGGCATTACTGCAGTCTCCAGAAAGTTTCCCTGAAGACTGCCATCTCACAGCCACTGTACTGCATCACCCCCAGCAACTATATCCCACTTTGGCTGTTTTTCTGTTTTGCCCCATTTAGACCATTTTTACTCTTGCTCAGTTGCCCTGTTGCTTGACCCTAACCCACCTCTACCCTGCCTATTTTTGTTTTGTGCTCCTTAAACCCTTTTTTACTCCTACATTAGATAAGGTGTTTCACCTATAGCCAAACTAATACTAGACCATAACTTGCCACTACCACATTTTTTTCAGGATGGAGAGCAGTCCTCAGCTAATTGAAAGGCTGGAGGGAAGCATGGGTGGTTAAACGGAAGCATGTGTGGTTATAACGAAGCAGCATGGGTAGTTTCCTTACTGATTCTATAAGCAGCAGAGCAGAAAAAAATGTGCAGCAGAGCAGCATTCATTTTAAGATGCTGAAATGTTGGGGATTCCATGCAGTGACGTGATTTCTGTGAGGCACCGGTGAAAGATTTCAAATTCTGCAAACCAAGCAGGATTACATGAGTTTTTCATTTTTTTCCATGAAAAATGGAAAACTAGGGTTCTTCCTGATAAGGTCTCCTAGATCACTTTCCTCTGATAAAGTGTACAGCTTAACTCCTTCCATCCAGTACTCCAGACACAGGTTCTTATTCCCCGAGTTTATCACCTTGCAATTTTTGGTGTTAAATCTCAAATGCCAGATCTTTTACCATCTCTCAAGCATTTCTAGTTTCCTCTGAAGGTCCCACATCCCTTCCTCACTGTCCACCCTGCTGCATAGTTTTGTGTAATCTGCAGACACATCTTTCCTTGGAAAACTTCTCCTGTATTGCTAATGAACATATTAAATAGGAAAGGTCCCAAGAATGATCCCTGTGGCACCACAGTTGTGATCGCCCATCCCAGGTTTGACCCTGTTAACCACCACCCTCTGCTGCCTTTTTTCTAATTCATTTTCCACTCACTTGTCAAATTCATTCTCTATTCCAAAGTCCTCCAACATTTTGAGCAACCGCCTGTGTGGCAGGGAATCAAAGAATGTAAAAGTAGACTAAATCCATCACTAGACCTATGTCTACTGCCCTAGTTAATCAGTCAAAAAATACTATCAGACTGATCTGTCACAGACTTCCCAACTTGAACCCATGCTGTGTGCTGTCCTGCAGACCATTTTTCTCTAAGTAAGTAATTAGGCTTTCCTTCACAATTAGGGATGTAAAAAAAAAAACTTCTGCAGGTGGAATTTAAGCGAATGTCTGACTTTCATGGAAATTCCACCTGCCCTGCACCCTACTTAAAGCTGTCACTGTCTAGTGCCCCACCCCCCCGATCACTGCCCAATTGCCCAAAATAAATAAAATAAATTCCTGGAAGCTAGTGGTCCCTCTCCTGTCCCCATCACCTGCTCGCCCAATATGTGTTTTAAAAAACAAACCCTGGTGGCTAGTGGCCCTTTCCCCAACCCTATCACCAGCCCATGTCCCAGTAGTATTAGTCAGTTAACCCCACCACCTCAATCCCTATCCCGGTATAGTATAAATGTTCCCCGGTGGTCTGGTGGTAGTGACCCCCCCATCCCAAATCCTGATCCCCAATATGTATTTTTTTAAATGTTTTCCCTGGTGGTCAGTGGTAGTGACCCCCCTTCCTCCCTAGCCCCAAATCCCAATCCCGAATATTGTATTATTTTAAATTTATACCCTTGTGATCTAGTGGGCCCCCCACGCATTCTCCACCCTGACCAGTGGTGACCCACCCCACTCCCTCCATCCTGAAATGGAGCAGGACACCGGCACAGCCCATTGCTCTCCTCCATGGCCAGCAGCCCACTGAGATGTCAATGAATGAGAGCGTGCATGTACAGCACACACTCATTCATTGGCATCTCAGTAGGCTGCCAGCTTTCGTTGCTCTGCCACCAACTTTGAGAAATCTTGAGAAAGGTACAGAGTGTGGCCATTCCATTTTAAGGGCCCCTTCTCCCTGGCCAGGCTCAAAATTAACTCTTTGACCAAGTAGCAAAGAAAATAAACAATGATCGGGTGGGAAGGGGAGCTCCGAGTAGGACAGGAGCCCAGGGAGCAGTGCGCTTTCTCAATTTCTAGTGGTGAGTTCCACATATAGCTTAGCAGCTGAGGGAGAACTGTCTGCAGGAACTGGAACATATTGTCCCCCTCGGTCCCCTCCAGGAGACCAATGATATTGAGATTATTGTGCCTACCTCGGTTTACGAGGTACTCCAGCTTCATGTATAATATGCGCACCTGCTCCTCTAGCGCTGCAAGTATGTCTTGATGCCGGGCCAAAGTAGAGTTGACCTGCATAACAAACAGCTCTGTCCCAGTAATTTGCTGTTCTGCAGCATCCATTCTATCTTCAAGCTGTTTCACTGAAGCCTTGATAGAGTGAATGTCCTGGACTAGCATTTGTAGCATTGACAAAATATCAGTCAAATCCTCCCAGTTTACCACCACCTCTGAGGACTCCATTATCGTTTTGCCACTCACCACCATGACAGGATGACACACTAAGCCGGTAAGTCCAAATAGGCAATGCAAAAATTAGCAGAGGCATCTTGTTCGAAAGTACTGGGGTTTGACTTGTACTCAATGTGCAATTCTGACTATCAGTTGTGTTAAGCAATTTTTTTTTTAATTTATACTTTTTGGTGCCTGCCCTACTGCTGGGAGATCTGCCCAATCACGGACTCCCTCAGCTGCGGCTACCACACATTAGCTTCCCTCCTGGGACCCACTGGATTGCCCCCCAGGGCAATTTTGTGACACCCTGCCCAAGGTGCCATGAACGTCGGGATAAGGCAGGAGTTGGTCTGGGGAGCCGATTGCAGCCGGGGGGCAGGCATCATGGAGGCAGTGGGTAGGCTTCTTTTTCCCCTGTTTTATGGGTGGGCGCTGGAACATGCAATGATGCCAGTGTCCGTCCTGTCCCCTTGAGTCCTCATTGGTGCCATCTGCTGTGGCACCCCCTACATCCACCAGGGGCCCCTGTGCACCGGTGACACACCACACCCTCCCCCCAGAGAAGGAGAGCAGTCCATGGGATGCTCAATCCATCTCCCCCCCCAGCTGGCCCTCTGACTACCCAGGTCCATTCCCGAACCTGGGTCACCTGCATCGCAAGTGGAAATCCAACCACTGTGCCGATGGGCCAGCATGTTCAGCATTTTTAAGTAAGTCTCTTTGGTGGCTGACGGAGCACATGGCTCAAGCTGCCATCTCTGAGTCCTCCACACTGGAAGTCTCATCATTCTTGGAATCTGTCTATTTCAGAGCCAAACACCATCCTTATACTCCTGCTGTTTCAGCTGTCACTCCTCAGCGTGACCTCAGTGATTCTGAGGCCAAGGCTGAGATGCACCCGATTCTAAGGGGTCCTGGGGTGACGACATGACCACAGTCACATAAGAGGATGCAGGATCCTTCTCCAACTCTACCTCCCTCTCATCTTCCCCCTCATTCTCCATAGGGCCTTCTGTTCCTCCTATCTATTGGTCACCCAGTGGGTGATCTCAGACTGTTCCACCTGAGGATTCTGCTGAAAGCACCAATGTGAGGACTGGCTACTTAATGATGCTTCAGCTGTCTCACCCATGGGCACAGGCAGTGGGGCTGTAAGTCTCTGGCAATTCTTCCTGGGATTTGATCCAGCTGCTCGAAAATCTGCTGGAGTCAACAGCTTGGACTGGGGCCCTTTCTGCAGAGCTGAACAGCTATGTGCTTGACCACTGCTTGAAGCTTTGCCGGTCCCAGAAATCTCATGAGGGGGGATGGACTCCTTTTCTCCAGACACTGTGGGTTTGAGCTTACCTTTGGGGTATACATGAGCAGCAAATTCCTCCTGTCCTCCCAAACTTGATATCCTCTGAAATCAGGGAGGTGGCTGACTGGCTGTGGCCAAAACTGGACCATCGGAGCAACAAATGCCCTTAGGCTACTGGACTAGTACAAAGGCAGGTAGTACATACAGGGACCAGCTGCACTCCAGGGTTCTTATAGTGGCAAAGGACACACCCTGTGGACAGAGTCAATTTTCCAAGCAACTCACACATCCACTTGAACATCTGTGATGGCACAGGAACATCTGAAGCAGAAAGGGCTTGTGACATTTTCACAGATAGACAAAGTCACACAGTCCCAAATGGAAAACTAATGCAGTGGTAGCCAAAATGAATATGATCACCCTCTCTCACTGTGATCTACTGTCCAATGCACATGTACTATGCACCAGGAGATCATGAATTCCTTCAAAACAACTCCAATCAGTCCAATCCATAGGGTTTGCTCCAGTTCATTTGCATAGATTTCACATGGGCCAGGCATGAGCATCTCTTCAGCAGACCCTCAGGTGCCCACATTCCACCAAAGGGTGCAAATTCTCTTAACCCTCCAGCGCCATATTGGTTGCATTACTGCCCAATGCAAAGACACCCAAAATATCAAATAGCTTCACCCAGCATCATTCTTGTGATCCAGCATTGCCACGGGCAACTCTCAAAACTTCCCAGATGAGTCCCCACTTGTAGCCCACCCCTCCATAATGTCTAGGGGTGTGACGATGGTAAATGTATGTGAGGAGGGGCGACTACAGCAGAAACTGTACTAGATAGCTTACATTTTACAGGTCCCTCAAGGGGTGAGGTGCAGCTAGCATCCAGGTGCTCGGCTAAAAGAAAATTGTTGGTTAGTAGTAGTCACAGTCATTGCAAAGAACTGAAACAACACTGCAGGTGCAAGGAAAACAGTGGGATCCAATTTAATAACACATATACTTCAACTCCATGGAGCAGTAAGTTTATCACAGTTCAGGAGGGAAACATATCACTTTGGATTGACATGGTCACATAAGTACAAGAGTCCAAAATGCCCCAATTACACATTGTCCATTCCTCGGGGTGTGAACCGTATGGCCCTGTTAAATTAGGCAGCTTAGATTATCCAAAAATAGCAGTAATGATCCTGCAGAACTATATCTTCTTATGGGCCCACAAGACCTATACTCTCCCTCTCAGCTTGAAACAGGCTAGCCTCTCACCTTGGGACTGCTATTCCCTTATCCCAACAGCTAGCATGACCTTCGGAGCTAGGAACATGTCAACTTCTCAGCTCGGGGCCACTATTCCCTCCTCCCAATACCTCCAGATTCACATACTCCATCCTGGACAACTGTCCCCATAAAAATCCAGGATGCACATCCCCATGGATGTCCCAGCCATGGCACTCTCTATCAAATGCTATTCCCATAGCTTCAGCATTGCCCTTCACTCTGCCTCAAGCCTTGGCTCCAATGCTCCCTTCTGCCACTTGGCCTCACACTTCTCCCATGGGTGATAGAAATATAGAAACATAGACTTTGACAGCAAATAAGGACCATTTGACCCACCCAGTTTGCCCATTTCCCTACCTATTGAATAAGCTGCAGATCCTAGTTAACCAACAGCCTACTTCCTCCTACCCCCCACTATAACTTCCTTATGTCTGTCCCATGCATTCTTGAATTCTTGAATTCCCCACTGTTTTTGACCTCACGACTTCCTCAGGGAGGTCATTCCATGTGCCACCACCCTTTCTGTGAAACAATACTTCCTTACATTGCCCCTGATGGTCTCTCTCCCTCTCCATCGCTGGGAAGCCATTCCAATGGCCACTGCCACATCCAGAGCAGGGTTGATTTTTTCCCTCTGATCTCCCCAAGATAAACTACCAAATGACACCTTGAGTGGGCAATCGGGTTCACCCCTCACAAATTCTATTTCCTGTCTTCGCACCCTGCCTTAAAAAGCCAGGACCACCCACAGCATACTCCTGTGCTGCCAGCAGTCCCCCCAGAGTGGTGAAAATATTAAGCCCTTAGGGCCTGGGTAAAATAAACCAAAACAATTATCCCAAAATATACACGTCCTAATGCAGTATAAATGATGACCCCATCCCCAGTGGGTGGTTACACAAGAGAGACTTAATGGAACAACTAAATTAATTTCCAACTTGGTAAATAAATAAAAGAAAAAGATTCTGATGATGACAAAGTGATTTTACATTATTTCAGGTAGTAACCATGATTGTCCATGATCTAATTATGATGTTCAGTGTCAGTGCTTAAAAATATTTTTTCATGATTTGTTTTTTAACCATGATGGTAAACACATGCATTCTCTTTGTGTCCTGTTTAAGAGTATATCAGGGATGACATACATGGAAAAACAGAAATATTATCACAACTGCCCTGTCAGTGCACTGAAAGGGCTACCAATCATTACATTGACAATTCTAGCTAGGGAACAAACTTGTGTCATCAGAGGGCAGGCCCAGGAGGAAAGTTAAGTGTCTTATAGGATGTTTCTTTTCTCTGGGGAGGGAAGGAGACATGTCTTTCTGGTACATTGCTCTCCTGGGTAAACACAGAAGGAGGAACAGCTGAGATGACACATGAGGGGGAGGAGGCTGCTCACACGTGGCCTGTCATGATGTTCACCAACATGTCTGATGTCATCCAGTTGTAGTGTCCTTGTGAGAGGGTGGCTCCATTCCTTGTTGCTGTTACTGCCCTCATTAAATAGTGCTGACTGTAGCCCAGCTCAGGCCTGCCCTTCCTCTCTCTGACCTCAGCTCCACAACCCACCTAAAGCCTGTACTACATCTCATTGACCTTTGAGAGCCTTCTCTGAAGGAGCTAACCACTTCCCTTTTTCATGCCAACCACACTTCCTGTCACCAACTGTGGCTCTGGTTCATCCTCCTGTCACTGCCCTCATTGCAATTATATTGACCCAGCTGACTATGGCCCATTTCAATCCTGCCCTGTCCACCAGTCTGCTCACTGATGCTTTTCTTAGGACACGTACCATGGCTGCAACTCACATCAATGGCCATAACAAAAAACACCTCACATCAATGCAAGGCCAATGCAAACACAATAAGATGAAGAGCTAACCCTTCATTTGCTTAAGAGACCTGATCCTGACCACAGTCTCGACTGGAGGCAATGTTTTTGGAAATATTATTTTGTTGCAATGTCAGCCCTGGTGAGTGTTCATGGGTGGCTGCCATTTTTTAAAACTGGGTTAAAAGCATAGACAAACACTGAGGGGTTCCAGTTTTATGAATGCTACACATACCTCCACAAAATGTATAAAATTCATGAAAAATGTACTTTGGTATGGGAAATGTAGATTGGATTGCTGGCCTACTCTGCATCCCAAATTATTTTCATATATTGCAGTGCTGCTAGACTGGGTTAGCATTTTTCCTGTAACTCCTGGGCAAGTTTCCTGAAGATTACATTGTATCATGTATAGTATTACATTACATGTGTGTATGTAAATTGAATATACTATATGTACATAGTCTTTCTGGATGACAAGTGCTGCCTATCTATACCACAGTATGTTTGAATAGTTTTAAATGTATTAGCTGCATGTCCAAGCTTTGCTCTCGCTCTCTCTCTCTCTCTCTCTCTCTCTCTCTCTCTCTCTATATATATATATGTATGTATATATATATACTTTGATTTTTTTTATTCAAATGTATCCCCTCTCTCCTTCCCCCAGGATGCATCTGGAAATGAGTTACTATAGGTCAGTATGTCTTTCCTGGTGAAACTTTTACAAATAAATAAATTTCCTATGGAAGCCAAATTGCTTTAGTTTCATGTATAACCAATGACTGTCTATGGGAAGAATTTCCCTGTAGATGGCTCCAAAGCCCTCTAAAATACAGGAATTCCTATAGATCTGTGAACCCTGATATTGTGAAATCAACAGCTCCCTGCCTCCCTGTGATAAGTGAAATTAGAGGACTTTTTAGGGTGTTGGAGCATTCCAATGGCAGGAGCAGGCCAGAGTGTGGGCATCCAATCAGATGTCTGGATTGGTCATTGAGAAATCTCTCTGTTTAAGTCTGAGTAGGGGATTGTGGGTTACAGTGGACTGCTATAAATCCTTTCTTCCTGGACATGATTTAATTAAAAAACTGATTGCCCTTGCAAGTCCTTCAGGGAAGTCCAGGAGGGCTGTCACTGTGTCTTTGGATCGCCCACTGAAGCCACAACTGCTGGCGGGAGTTGTGCCAGGAGGGCATGCAAGACTTAAGGCAAGGAATCCTCCCCCCATAGTCTACCTGCCCTCCTGGGACCCTACCCAGCAGGTAGTCTGCACTGAGAATGTCAAAGTGTGATAGCAGCCTGTAAATATGCAACTCAGCAGAAAATGGATAAAAATTGGAAATAAAGAAAAATGATTGAAGTATCTGCATATGCCAAGAGCGAAACTCTCTTATTTCCAAATGTTTGTGAATGATATTCAGAATTCTCAAGATTTTCAAAATAGGATTAATGTATAAATTGAACAAAATTGTGACCAGTATACATCCCTGACAAACCCCTAGGTTTCTATTAATTTTTGCTGGTGTCAGTCCCTGTTGGTTATATTGTATTTGGGACCAAGTGTCCTTATGCAGTCTAATAAGAATGTTCAGAAGGGTATAATCAATACCCAAGTTCTATAATTTTTTCCATTGTATCCATACTATCAAATGCTGCTGATAGAGCCACAAAGCAACAAAATAACTTACTTTTTTAACTGTAACATATTCCCATATCAAAAGTTTTAAAACATAACAATGCTGAACTGTAGATCTACCCACTTTAAAACCATTCTGATATTCACTTAGTATAGAATTATCACTGATCCAGGATTGGAGTCAATATAATATAATTTTACTAAATATTTTCTGTGAAATGTCAATCAGACTTATAGGTTGATACATTCTGGGGTCCATTGGGTCTCCTTTCTTTAGTATAGGGAAGACAGTGTTCCCCTTCCAACTATCTGGAATATTCTGTACCTGTATCAAGGAGTTGAATAAAATGACAAGGATTGGAATCCACCAATTCAGAAAGGTTTTACATATGTCACCCAAAATACATTCAGGTCCATGGGCTTTATTTGAAGTTATCATGACTAGTGCTTGAAATATTTTCATTTCCCCTATAACCATTGGGGCATGATATACTATATCCCCCTCCAATCAGTTTATTCATTATTAAATTATTTATCCAAAATCCCTCTTCTTCTGAGAAATATAATTTCCAAAACTGAGTCTCCCAGACTTCTGGTGTGACATAATCTTCTATTTTAGTTGAATATTGGCTGTATCCTCCACTAACAATTTTCCAAAATATTTTGTTATCTTTCACAATAGCAGCTTTTCTTAACTTTTCTCATTGTCTGATATAATATTTATTCTTCTTTTGTTATAAAAACTGCTTATGTCTTCCTTGCTCTGCTTAAGTCTTTGATATTCTTTCTTTTTCTCCTTTGTTTTATTGCTCTAGTCATCTGATTTAATTTTTGTTTAGCTTTTTTGCAGGTGTTGTTGAACCATGTTTTCTGATCCAAAATCTGTCTTTTATTTGTCTTGCAAAGAGGCCATATATAAAGAAAAATGTTTTGCCATTCTTATATTATATATGTAAAGTTTGCAGTTTCTAACAGATACTGACACTGCTTTTTCAGGCTACTTGCCATGAATAGTTCCTGGAATATACTTATTGTATCTCTCTGCCACTTAATCCTTTTAAGATTCAAGATTTCCATGTCACCCTCCTGGGTGAAAATGTCTACTTGTTCACCATTAAAATGTTGTACCTGTATCATAGTTAATATTGGATAATGAGAAGAATCTGGTCAGTCCAAGACCGTTAAATGTTGTATTACACTAAATACTTCCACACTGACCCAAACTAGATGAATTGTGGAAGAACCCATGGATCCTATATATGTGTAACTTCCTTCCTCATCTACAGTTGATCTTCCATTCATTAATATGATGTTATTCTCTGAGAAGAAGGTTATTAAATCTTTCCCTCTTTTATTATATTTTAAATTTTTAAGTTTTCTAAAATAACTTGTTTTATGATAAATTGCTGGGAGACACTGCAAGAGATCTTTATACAGATCTTTTGAATAGTTCCCATCTATGACTCGGGCATCAACATCTCCTACTATCAAAATTGAGCTGATCTCTTGTTCCTCTATTAAATTTTCCAAAGTTTCTTTGGTGTTTATCCACACATCGATTGATTTTTTTTTTTGGCGGTATACATACATTGAATTATTAATAATTTGATTTTGTTATTTTCCATCTTTAATGGGAGTACAAAATTACTAAGGCATTTCATTTTAGTTATTCTAAAGTTCACGGAGGTCTTCACGTAAGTAATAAGTCCAGTTTTCAAGTGGCTCTGCTTTTTTTCTTTTGCTGCAGGAACTCCATACACAGTAAATCCTGGAATAAAGCATGTTTCAAAGTGATTGCTCCTGGTGTCTTGTAAGCACAGTACATCAAAGGTCCCAATAAAATCCATGATTTCTTTGTCAACCAATTTATATTTTATATCCTCTATGTTCCATGATAAAAATGTTAGCTCCATGACATTCTCCCTATCATTAAGTTCCTGTCATTTTGTATTCAATTCCTGATTCTGTATAACTGGACTTGGACTTTTTTCTTTCTGTTGGCCATCGTTCATTGTTTGTCCCTTAGATATTTTATATATCAAAATGTTATTTATGCCTTCATTATTATGTTTTTCACTATGTCCTTTTCATGTTCTATTTGTAGTTGCTGTAAATACTTTTGGAGTTGTTATAAGAATACCCAATGTATCTAGTAATGTAGCTTTTTTGAGAATTGTATCCACCATGCAAGCATATTTGAATATTATATCTATTTTGTGTTACTGATGTTTCTTTTTGAATTCTTATATTATCAATTGCATAAATTGGGATATCAATATTAAGAGAGTGTATTATAACAGCAATACTTTGTTTCCCAATTTTCCCCTTAGACCTTTCTCCGAGTGTATTCCATCTAAAAATCTAGATAACTTTACTCTCTCATTCTAAATATTGTTTCTTTTCATATTCTGCTATAGTTTGAATAAGACTCTGTATTTCTTTGTCTCTTTCCCTTTTATTCTGCTGTGCTTTATACTTTGAGTTTTCCTCTGATGTTCTATCTGGAATAATGGGTACCTTCTGTGGTTGGCTTATGTTAAAGCCTTTTGCTCTACGTACCTCTGCCTGTGCCCATATCCTCTCCATCAGAATCCAAGACTGAGAGTACATTAAAACACAATCTGGAATAGTAGGGTTGGGAATTCTCATAATATATATTTCCATTCCTTGAGATATATATTAAGTAGTTCCCTAACACGTTTATCCAAGTCTTCTGGTGTCTCGTTTTCCAGTATCTCAACCCCATACATTTCCACTAGAAATTCTGTTTCATATTTCTCTCTCTCTCTTTAAAAAGACTGAAGGAGGTATATTCATGATTATTCCCTTTATTATTATTATTACCAATTGTCCCTTTTAATTCTTCAGAATTCTTCCTGGAGTTACAACATTTGAGGTCATGGACTTCCTCATGGCCCATTCTCTAGTTACATTTTCATTATTTGTTTCAGCTCTTTCAGGATCATGATCTTTTCCTATGAAAATGTCACAGTTTAAGTGCTTTATTTGTTTATTCTCTTCATTTACTGGATCCATATGCCTAGTCTTTAACACTTCCATCAAAGCAGATTGTATCATTTCCCCTATTTCAGTTTCTTCTACCTCTTTGCTTTCCTTAATGTCAACTTTGCAGTTATTAGAATGTGTGTCTATATCTCCGTTTTGTTTCTTATTTTTATTTTTGTTATTATTCTGATGATTTTTGCTTTTATATTTCCTTTCTTTTTCCTTTCCTTTGCCTTGGGACCTTCCCTTAAACAGGGCACCATCCACAAAGGAAGAGGTATACTGTTCTTTGACAAAAGGTGGGGGTAAATTCACATGTATTCAATGATTCATCCATTGCCACTGAACTCTCTGTGAAACTCTACTCTCCATGCTTAAGTTAAGCTCGTTACTTTTCCCCAAGTTTCCTATCTGTTCCAGCAAAATCTTATTCCTAAATACATCCACTTTCAGGGAAGAAACCTCTTCCTTAAGGGCTGCAATATTTTCCAGAATTAGTACATTTGCGTAATATGGATTTTTTAATCATCTCCAGCATCTGACTAGACAAAACAGAGCTGGAGGTAAAATCTCCCTCATTTGTGAAGTATTCGTTATTATACTGTATTGAATGCATGGTCTGATTTGGTTTGATATCTGATTTTTTTATCTTAGGTTTTCTGTGCTAAATCCCCCTCCTAATTGATGGTCCCTATAATATTGTTCTCTCTGCTCCATTTCTAATTTCTTCAAGCCATCTATAGTATTACACAGTTCTTGTATAACTGAGGCCAGTTTATCACCTCTACTTCTTTCCAAACCTTTACAGTCATTCTTCCCTCTATCAGTAAGGGGGGGGGGAAGAAATATAAGAGTTATTCATTGTTTGATTGGGTATTGTTTCTCCAATAGTGGAGTATTCTGGGGAACAAAATCCTCATAGGAATCTAAATTATCTTCCTCAGATTTTTTCAATTCTGAGGTTTCCAGTCATATGTAAGTAAATATCCAAAATCTTGTGCTTCATAAGTTGCACTATTATTCTTCTCTGTGGTGTTCTGAGAAACCAGATTAATTATGCCCCATGTTTAAGTTGTTTTGGCTCAGACTTAGGTGAAGATTAGTTTATGGGGGCATCTACAGTACATGTTTAGGGAAAATAACAGTTATTTTAATTTTTTTTTTCTCGAGGTGCTTTAACCGATATCTTTTTCCCTTCTGTTTTAGTTTTCTGCATTTTTTAAGGTTACTTCTCCTTCTCTAGTACTGGTTCCTCTAGGGTACTTAAGTTCAGGGAGCTATTTTTACCACTTCTTGTTGAAATCATGATGTAATAGTATAAGTTCAAGCTATTCTAGTATACCCCATATTACACTTTAAGCTGTGCAAAGTTTTTAAATTTCAAATATAAACAATCGAAAATGAATTAGGAAATTTCAAAATGCCGTGCTTATATACAGGTATACTGGCTAAGGTAAATCTAATAACAGTGTTAACTATCTCAGCAATTAGAAGGTAAATACAATATATTCCACGAGAAAGTCAAAATACACAATACAAAATTCACCACCAGTCCTTTGTGAGCCCTGCGATCTGGATTCATCTGAAAATGAAAATGCAATGTCCTTACATTCTTTCCGTTTTGTTTCTTTCAAGAGTTCAGACTCAGTTTCCAGAAGACACAGCTTTGTCTTAGCTGAAATCAGTTTATTGGCTTCCCATCAAGTAGATATAAAACAACTTTAAATAAATAAGGCCTTCTCCTTCACTTCTCTTTGCTTCTTTAAGTTGATTCCTCTGGTATGGAAAAAGAGTTTTCAAACATCCAAGTAGCATACAGAATCATAAAATATATTTAACTTAGCAATATATATACTATACGTATCATGTGACTTATAAATTATCATTTTTTAAACTCTTTAGCATTTAGCAAATGGCCTATAAAATTTGTTCCAAAGAAATACAGCCTAAAAACTACAATGTTTAAAATCTAGGCTAAGATCAGCTTTAATTATGGTGCTTTTTTATAGTTCTTTAATATGTTTCTAGTACATTTAATTTTACCTTGCATAGAAGCTCTGTTTAATTTAATCAGTATCAGAAAAGACCCAAGTCTTCCTGAAAGCTGCCTTATGGTTCTTTGAGGCATCTAACAGAAGACACAGGTTTCAGTTTCAGTACCCCTCACAACTTTAGTTTAAGGCCCCGAGTCTAACAAGCATTTGTCAATGTTGAATGTTTGCTTGCTGATATTATCATTGGACATGCAGGAGTTAGACAGATACAGAATAGGAGTGGCAGTGAAGTACTGAACTCACACCAATCCCTCCACCACCCTGCAGAGATGGACAGGCATTGGGGTGTGCCTCTGAGTCATTGCCTATAATGCTTATGGCATTTCACCTCACCCTATCCTTGTAGACACTGACAAGTGTTGAGTTGTGCCTTGGGGTGTTTGGCTTCCCAGTCACCCCATTTCATAATGACATACACTGAACTGGGTGCAGTATAGGAGAATGGGGTGAAGTCTGTGGCCAAAGAGTCCAAGGCACACCTTGATGCCTGTCACTGGCTTCAGGGTGGGGTTGGGGGTAGAATGGCATGATCATTATAGCCGGCAATCCAAAGGCACACCCCTGATGCCTGTCAGTCTGTACAGGGTGGGATGTTATGGTTAGAAACCCTAATGCCCCAGGTGTTTGTTGGTATTTGCACTACAAATTTTCAACATGGCCTTTCTGTGACCCCCACCTCATAAAAGCACTTGGGACTTCTTCTCATGAACAGGGCCACTGTAGTTTTGTTAATGAGTCCTGAACTTTGAGTTCCCATAGTGACGGTGCCATTCTACGCCAGATGTGTGAAAACACAGATTGGGCAGGATGTGAAGAATGATAGCCTTACCATTCATAGGGAGGTGTGAAGAGATGGCAATGTTGAAAATCTGGAGTGAAAGTATTAAAAATGTTCGAAGTTCTGAGTGTACATAGAAACTGTGCAACACATGCTCGTACCACAGTCCTTTAGTGGAATTATTTCACCAAATTTTCAACATAGGCATTTTGTGACCTCTGCTCATGAGCACTGCCACTATGATTTTCTTAATCTGTCTGGAACATTGATTTCCCACAGTGACCACGCTATTGTGCACAAAATGTGCAAAAACATATTTGGGCAGGATATGAAAAATGACAGCTGTACTGTTCATAAGGAGGTGTGAAAAAATGCCAATGTTGAAAATCTGGAGTGAAAATATTACAAATTTGCAAAGTTAAGAGGGTGCGTGGAAACTGAGCAATGCACGCTTGTAACACAGTCATTTTATGGACATTTGTCACCAAATTTTCAACATAGGCATTTTAAGACCTCTGCTCATGAACCGTGTCACTGTGATTTTCTTAATCTGTTCTGAACACTGATTTCCCACAGTGACCACACTATTCTGCTCTAGAAGTGTGAAAACACATTTCCACCAGGATTTGAAAAATGACAGCTGTACTGTTCATAAGGAGGTGTGGAAAAATGCCAGTGTTGAAAAGCTGGAGTGAAAATATTACAGATTCATAAAGTTACGAGCATGCATACAAACTGTGCAACACAGGTGCATAACGCAGTCATTTTTTGGAATTCTTTCACCAAATTTGCAACATAAGCTTTTTGAGAGTCCACCTCATGAACAGTGATGCTGTGATTTCATTAATCAGTCCTGAAAGGTGATTCCACACAGTGACCGCGAAATCACCTTTTGGAACCAGATAATGAGATGACAGTGACTGAATTCATGAGGTGGGGTTCCAAGAACCCCATGTTGAAAATTTGGTGCTAAAATTCACAAAAATGGCCAAAATATGCACCAAAGTTGAAAAAAAAAACATTTATGCCATTATACAGCGTGCCAGCATTTCTTCAGTTCGTGGTCAGCTTTGAAGAGTGCAGACGTGTTCCCAGTCCAGCGAAGATTGTTGTACCAGGCTCCGGAGGTAAGTATGGGGTGAGGGGGAGGTGGGGTACACAGAGGATGAGCGTGGGTTGGGGAGGGGGCATGGGACTCAATGAGGGACTGTTTTCCTTTTTTACAGGATTAAAAAAAGAAGACAATGCGGGACACTTTTGGCATGCTGGGGTGGGCGTGCCACCCGGGTGTTTGTTCAGAGGACTGGAGCCAATGGGGATTGGGCACCCCCATTGGCCATACAGTGTGCTGAAAGGGAGGTGGAGTGCATGAGCCTAGGGGGATTGGGCACTGCCTCGGCACAGAACAAATGAGGGGGTTGCATCATGCTGACGGGGATTGGGCTACCCCATCAGCAAATGAACTGAGGAGGGGGGCATGCCAACAGGGGGACTGGGAACCCCCAAGTTGGCTTACATGGGGACTCTGAGGCAGACAGCAACAGCCACTGCCATGTTACTTGAAATGTTACACTAGGCAAGGCACCATGCTGCAATGACTGGTTGCTCCCTCATTGCAGTCTCAAATTCGTTTCAAGTTGGTGGCATGCTGGCTGAACTAGTGTCAGCAACAGCATGCCACCACATTGGGGAAAGTGGGCCAAGCCTCTAAAGGCAGTGGGGGCATTGGCCGTCACAGTGCCGCACCTCCAAAATCCCTTTTCTCTGCTAAGCTGTCACGATATGTTTTTTGCTCATGTGTGTAAGCAAACATAAAAATGCATTTAAATTTACCTTTAGTTCAAGTTCATACAGCTTTTTGCAAGCACTTGCAGACTTTTTCAAGATTCTCCACTTCAGAGAAAGACTGCAGTGCTTCTGCTCTTGCACCCACTGAGTTTCTAACTAAGCTATTACCTGTTGTCACTCAGTGTAATTTCAGAAATAGCTCTGCTCTGAGAGAACACCAATACATGCAAACATAGAAACATAGAAACATAGACTTTGACAGCAGATAAGAGCTGCTTGGCCCACCTTGTCTGACCATTTCCCTACCTATTGGATACGTTGCAGATTCTAGTAAACTAACAGCCCACTTCCTCCTGTCCCCCACTATAATTGCCTTATGTCTCTCCTATGCATTCTTGAATTCTCCCACTATTTTGACCCCACAACCTCCTCAGGAAGGAGATTCCATACATCCACCACTCTCTCCGGGAAAAAAATATTTCCTTATGTTGCCCCAGAGCAACCCCCCTCCCACTATCTTCAAATTGTGCCCCCTTGTTCTTGCACATCTCTTTTTCTGAAAGATGCTCCCTCTGGACTTTGTTGAGTCCCTTGAGGTACTTGAAAGTTTCTATCGTATCTCCCCTCTCCTTCCTGTCCTCAAGGGTATTCATATTAAGCTCCTTTAATTACTTTTTGTATGGCTTCTGTTGCAGACCCTGCACCATTTTATTTGCCCTCCTCTGGACTGCCTCCATCCTGTCTGTATCCTTGCAGAGATGGGGTCTCCAGAACTGCACGCAGTACTCCAGATGGAGTTTCACCAACTGTCTGTATAGAGGGATAACAACTTCCAGTTTTCTACTGGTGATGCCTCTCCCTATGCATCCCAGAATCCCCCCAGCCCTCCTTACTGCCTTCTCACATTGCTTGCCTACCTCAAGGTCATCTTATATGACTACCCCCAGGGCCCTTTCCATTTCTGTTGCTGTATGTACCTCCCCCCTTTGTGTACTTTTCCCCTGGGTTTTTGTTTCCCAGGTGCATTACTTTGCACTTCTTTCCACTGATTATTAGCTGCCATACTTTTGACCATTCCTCCAACCTTGCCAAGTCCCTTCTCATCCTTTCCACCCACCTCTTGTGTATCGACCCTGTTGCAGATCTTTGTGTCATCTGAAAAGAGGCATACTTTTCCTTCCAGTCTCTCTGCAATGTCTCCAATAAAGACATTAAAGAGAACCGGTCTCAGTACTGAACCCTGCGGTACCCCACTAGTAACCATCCTTTCTTCAGAGTGTACTTAGTTTACTATTACCCTCTGCGTCCTGTTGTCCAGCCAATTTGTTACCCAGGCTACTACAATGGGACCCACTACCAGGCTGGCTAGTTTGTTTAGTAATCCTTTGTGTGGAACTGTGTCAAATGCCTTGCTAAATTCAGTGTACTGACACAAGGCCGATAACACAACATTGAAGTCCAGCACAGCAACAGATTTTGCCTGGATGAGGAGAGTCGTTGTGCCGGAACATTGCAGACACCAGCAGTGTGGATCCCAGTGTTGTGCCCCCCCAGTCCAATTCCAACTTGGAGTTAGATATTTAGAGACCCGGGGGGTATGGGGGCAAAGCCCTCTACATGGGGAGTTTGGGCGTGTTGCCCTCTGATGGAAAAGCGCCAACATCCCCGACAGTACAATGCCGACACTTGGCATTGTGTCTGTTGCTTTTGGGGATGCCGACATGAGTGCTGTTGAAGTGCTATAGTAAAACCACTAAAGCCTAGGTAGGCCATATCCACTGCCCATCCCAGGTCTACTACTTTGGTCACCCAGTCAAAGAAATCTATTAGATTCGTCTGACATGACCTTTCCACTGTAAATCCATGTTGCCTTTGTCATGTGCCCTGCTGGCCTCTAGGTACTCAACAATTCTTTCTTTCAGAACAGATTCCATCATTTTCCCTACCACTGAGGTCAAACTAACAGGTCTGTAGTTTCCTGCCTCTGCCTTTCTCCCACTTTTGTGAAAGTTAATCACATCTGCCCTCCTCCAGTCCTCAAGTACCTCACCATCCTCCCATGATTTGTTAAAAAGGGTAGTCAGTGTGGTGTCACTAGGTCACCCCTTAGTTCTTTTAGAATTCTGGGGTTTAATCCCATCAGGCCCCATTGCTTTGTTCTCCTTGAGTTTTAGGAGTTCTTTCAGAATCCTTTCTACCGTGAATGGACTGGTGTCAACCCCTCTGCCCAGAGTGCTTCTATTGTTTGGTTTCGGTACCTCCCCCCTTCTTCTTTTGTGAATACTGAGCAAAAGTATTTGTTCAGTATCTCTGCCTTTTCACTGTCACCCTCTGCCCACCCCTCCCTCTCCTTTATTAAGCCTCACTATCCTTCCCTTGGTCTTTCTTCGCTCCCTGATGTACCTATAAAAGATTTTATCCCCCTTCTTAACCAAGTTGGCTATCTTTTCCTTGGTTTGGGCCTTCGCCATTCTGTCTTCCCCCCCTTTCCTTCTGTTTTAACTGATACATTTCTCTCTCCTGCTTCTTCTGTGATTCCTTATACTTTCTGAATGCTATCTTTTTCTCCCTAACCTTCCCCACCACCTCTTTTGAGAACCATAGTGTTTTTTTACTTCATTTTGTTTTCTTTATATGTTTCACACAAATGCTTGTTGCCTCTATAATGGCAGTTTTGGTTTTTCCCCATTGACCCCTCCTTCCTGCCCATTGGCTAGTGCATTCCTTAGGCACTCCCCCATTTTGCCAAAGTCAGGTCTTCTAAAGTCCAGTACCCTAGCTTTTGTATGGCCTCACTCCACAAATGTGTTTATTGTGAACAAAACTGTGTGGTGGTTGCTTGTTCCTAGATGGCTACCCACTTCTAATCTGTGATCCTCTCTCCATCCACTTTTGAGAGTGGCAGGTCAAGGACTGCTCCCTCCCGAGTGGCTTCCAACACTAGCTGTCTGAGGCATGCCCCCTGTAGGGCATCGAGAATAACCTACTCTTGGTTATGGCTGCAGTAAATGAGCTCCAGTTAACAACTGGCATATTCAGGTCCCCCATCAACAATATCCTCCTTTTTCTGCCATTCTGAGGATGCCTCCTATCATTTCCTTGTCCATTTCCTCCCCCTGAGACTGGGGTCAATATACAACCCCTGTGCAGATTGTGGTGCCATTACCTGTCTTCAAGTTGACCCACAGTGCATCCTCTCCTTCCCATTTACCCTTTAGTTCCATTGCTTTGATCTCTTCCCTAACATAGAGAGCTACTCCTCCTCCTCTTTTACCCTCCCTCTCCCTCCTGTAGATTTTTTACCCTGGTATGTTGACATCCCAGTTATGGTTCTCCATGTACCATGTTTCTGTGACTACCATGATATCCAGGTATGCCACTTCCATCAGGGCCACTAGCTCAGGAAACTTGTTACCCAGACTATGGGCATTGGTACTCATTGCCCTCCATTTTAGGATGGTCTTACCCATTTAACCCCTTCCCTGCCCTTGCTGCCTTTGCCTTTTTCTCCATTTACTCTTGTCCTGCTCCCTATTAACCTCTGTACCTTGGTGTTTACCTTGCTAACTACCTTATTTTGTGGGGGGAGGCTTGGAATGTCCTGCTTCCTAGTAGTGCCTCCCACCTTGGCTAGTTTAAAAGCTTGCCAATGAAGCATTTAAACCTACTGTATCACCTAGGAGCCAGGTTCCCCTCCTGGACAGATGCAGACATCGCACCAGTATAGGCTCACATCCCTCCAGGTGGACCCCCAGTCCCCAATGAAGCCAAAACCCTGTGCTCCACACAAGTCTTTCAACCATTGATTGAACTGCATGGTGTGGAGTACACTAGCCTCACTCATGCCATAGACAGGCAGCACCTCTGAAAAGGTTACCATGCATGCTACCTCTCTAAGGCCCCTCTCCAACTCCACAAATTCCTCCTGGGACCTGCACTGACCTGATCCCATACCCAGCCAGGTCATTTGTCCCTAGGTGGACAATGATGTCCAGCTCCCTCTCCCATGAAGCTGCTCCCACAATCCTGAAGATTCGCCTCCTGTCCCTCCAAGCCATGGCACCAGCAGGCACCTTACCTCCCTCTCCTCTCCCTCCCTAGTTCTACACCCCTAACAACTGAGTCCTCACCAGGAGCTGTTTCCTTCCCCCCATGGTGTCCCTTGCCACCCTCCTGTGTGTCTCCCTTGAAGAGGATCCTAGCATTCTCCTTGGTCTCCACTGTGAATGCCTCCATAGAGGAACCACGCTGTGTCAGAATGGCATATGAGTTGTGGAGAGGTACAGCTGGAGGGATGCACCTCTGTTCTACCACTCTCACCTTCCCACAGCCCACTGTGGTCCAACTGCTCCTTTTTCTTGGCAACCTCTGAGGCAGCGGTATTGGCACTGGTGGTCCTTGGGTGGGGGAGGCTTCCCTGCTCCTTGCCATTTTAGCCTGGAGGTGGGCAGTCTCCTCTCTCAGAGCAGATAGTTGCCTGCAAATAGGGCAACAATGCAGCCTCCAGAATGTCTCCTGGAAAACTGCCGCCCCACAGTCAGTGCATTGCACCACTCCCCACATGTCTTTCTTTCTTTGTTCTTAATATATATAATTTTTTTTTTCCGTATTCTGGGTGTCTCCACTTGAGATGTTGTCACCTGATCTCTGTTGAATAGCCAATTTCAAGAACAGTATTAGCAACCTGATAGCCAAACCCATGTCTCTTGATTTGTTATTACTAATTGACTAATTAAATAAAAGCTTCCACTAAGTCTCCTCCAAGTAAGTACCAATAAGCTCTGTACCACTTAGGTACTTGTATGCCTTAAGTTAATTATACAATTTAAAGTGCTTGTGCACCTTTTTTTAAAATTTATGGTATCATGCACTTTGTAAGCCTTAAACAAAGTTAAATACTGAAAGAGTCAAAGTGCCCAGAAAGCTCTAAAACTTTAAAAATTCCTAGATCTTTAGTTAAGGAACCAACAGTCAATGTAATCAGCATCTCCAAAGTTTTAAAAGGTTCGTCAGGCTCTTAAAAATTGAAAATAGGGGTGTACTTAAATAGCTTAAAGCTAAACCCCTTTCCAAATGCTTCTGACTCTCAGATATCCTCACCCTAAGCTGACTTGTTTGAACTTCTTGTTCTTGGAGTTCCAGCTCGGGGTTCAAGGATCTCACCCCTAAAAGCCAGTACTTCAGCTTTCCAGTATTTCAAAGCATTTTGTGCTCTATATAGCTTCTATGTAGTTTCTATATTTAGCTGAAGTTTCCAGAGGGAAGGTCCCTGAAGTACTTCATTAGCCTTAATCTTTAAAATGAAAAAGAGCGCTGAACCTCTGTATTTGGTAAGGAAAAAATGGCATACCTTTTCAAAAATAAGGGGAAGCTTTTCAGCTCTCCCACACATTTGCTCCTCCGAGTTCTTCCAGTGCAAAAAGTGAGAGTTGGTATTGACTCTTTCTCTCTCTCTCTCTCTCTCTGTCTCTCTCATCAAGGATCCTCTCCCACTGTCAGTCTCTGCACACACTCAGCACCTGAAGTATGTCAGTTTTTTTATTTATTTATGACTCTGATAACTGGGTAGGTGCACTGATTCAGAGGACTGTTTACAGGTGCGACCTAGGCCACAAAGCACAAAAAACTAAACAATGAGAATAAACTTAAAAGTTACAATAGAGAAGGCACATAGCAATAAAAACAACAATCACAATTGCATGGTAAATTCAAGGAAGCATAAACAGTTCAGTTGAAAATAACATAAAAGTAGGTACAAAAACAAGTCCAGGAATGGACAACTCCCCTCCGCCTTTGAAAAGGAACAACAATGGGACCTAGTGTCCAGCATGGGCAGTAAGGACACAGAGAGCAGTAGGCAGATAGGGACAGATGAACAGGCAGGATGGGGGAGCTAGTGGGTGGGGCAGTTGCAGGTATCTTTGTCTTGGAGCCAAGATTTAAGGCCTTGTTTGAAGCTAAGATGAGTTTTGGAAGACCGAAAAGGGGTGGAAAGTCCATTCTACAGATAGGGGGCCACAACTGAGAGAGCTGTCCCACCCACATTAGTGACTGATTTGGGTACCATGAGGGTGGGAACAGTGGAGAAGCAGGGTTTCCTAGTCGGGGTTCTGAAGTTGAAGAGGGTAGAGAGAGAAGTATTACTGCATCTGATGGTGGTGTCCCCAAAACAGCCCAGGGAATAGTCGAAGCATCCTTGTAAGGAGAGCCAGCCAAGGGAGTGGTAGAGGTCACAGTGGTGTGTGGAATGGGGGCAGATAGGGCAAAATGGCTGGCATTGTTGTAAGCTACCGAGAGTCTAGACCGAAGGGTAGTTGAGGCTCTAGAGTAGATAGAGGAGCAGTAGTCAAAGATGGGGAGGAGATTTCCTGTGACAATAACTAGGCATGCCTCCTTTGTAAGGTATGGCTTTAGATGATAAGATGCACCCAGATTCTGATTAACCCTGGGAACTATATAGTTTATGTGGTCATTGAGGAGAGAGAGGTGTCAAGCAGTACCTCCAGATACTTGAATGAAGAGACGTTTTTGATGCAAACAACATAGCCTTTTTTTTTGCATTGACCAACAACAGATTGGATGAGAACCAGTTAAAAGCAGCGTGGTAGTTCTGGGTGAGGACGGAGGATATACAAGGGAGGAATTTATTACTATAGAAAATGACATGGTCATCTACATAGAGCAGAGAGTTACAGGTAAAGCTGTCAGCAGGGAGGGCTGATTAATATAAAGAAGAGCAGGCGTCCCAGGATGGAGCCTTGGGGAACTCCTGTGGTGACCGGTAGTGGAGGAGAAGTGGTAGAGCCAATACACACAAATTGGGACAATCAAGAGAGGTAACTCAAAAACCAATCAGTAGTCTCAGCAGAGCAACTGATCATGGATAGTTTAGACAGGAGGAGGGAGTGGTTGACAATATCAAAAGCTTTGGATAAGTCAACAAAGAAGGCACCAGTGGTGCATCCATGGTCCATGTTGGAGAGAATGTAATTGGTAAAAAGAGATAGGGCAGTTGATGTGCCATGATGCTTGTGAAAACCATGTTGTTGGCTGCATAGGAGGTTGTGTTTAGCGAGGTAATCAAATAATTAGTGATGGACAACTCTTTCCAAGAGTTTATTTAAGTGGGGGAGGATAAATATAGGCTGGTAGTTTTTGGAGGAGTGGGGGTCACTTGCTTTATAGATGGGAACCACACTAGCAGACTCCGGGAGTCAGGCATGGTAAAGCTAGATAGTGCAAGATTAAAAACAAAGGTGAGAGTCTCACATATCAGGAAGGAGACAAGTTTCAGAAAGACAGGTGGGAGGCCATCAGTGCTGGGGCTTTCTTGATTTGGTAACCTCTTTAGGAGTTTATAGGTGGACTCAGGGGATATGGTCTTAAAGTAGAAGTGGAGTGGGGGGGATATCAAGGAGGAGAGTTTGAGGGAGATGTGGATGTGCAGGTTCCAGGAATCGAGGGTGCACAAGTGGTAGGAGGGCAGGACAAGGAGTGGAGGAAGAGAATGAGGGAATAGCACTGGCATCCTGGGGTGTGGGATGGCTGGAAGGGAGTTCAAAGGAGAGCCAATAGGTCAGAGAACTTGGTGTTAAATGCTTTGGCAACAGCCAAGGGATCGGTCAGAGGGCTGGAAGGGGAGCTCAGGTGAATGTTGGGACTATGTATGTGGGGATTTAGTAGTGAGCTGATGGAGTCTCAGAAATTTCTAGGAGTGTCTAGATTCTCTCTCTCTCTCTCTCTGGAGTTTCTGAAAGTAATCCCATTTTGCAGATCTGGTCATGTGCTTACATTTATTGCGCTGGTGCCTGTATTCATTCCACAGGGCAGAGAAGAGGGCCATTTTGTAAGCAGTCCACTTGTTGTCCTTCAACTTCATGAGGGTCTGGAGTTCTTTGGTCAGCCAGTGTGTGTACCCACTTCTGACACACCGAGTAGTGATAGGGAAGTGATGGTCCTGGATGGCCAGTAAAGCAATGGTGAAGTACATGGCAGCTAGAGACACGTTGGTGATGGCATAAAGGTCCTGCCAGTTAATGGCCTATTGTCTGCAATGATGAGAGAGGTGTCTGGGTGGCTAGAGTTGTGAAAGGATAGGTACTTGGGTGGAGGGCAGGAGGCCTTGTTGGACCAGATGACATCGGTGGGGAGTGATCTCTTAAGGAGTTGGATAGCGTGACAGCATGGGAGACCCTGTCTCCACTATTAATGATCATCCAGTCAAGGAATGTGTGGTTGGAGGTGAAGGGGTTGAAATGTGTCGGGAGATTTGCACCAGGCTGTGCTGTTCTAGTACGTTGACATAATCGGGTTCATGATTACTAAGCCAGCTGAGATTGTAGCCCCCAAGAAGGATGGATTTCCTAGGTGGAGAGAGAGATCCAAAACCAGTTAACAGACTGCGAAGGCCCTCTACAGTCACATCAGGATGGTTATAGCAGCAGCCGAGGAAAAGTTTTTTTTGTGGCACCCAGGGTAACTTTGATGATGAGCCAGTCGCTAGGGGAGACGTTATCAGAGCACATGGTGACTGAGGAAGTGAAGAGTTCCCTGGAAAATATTGCAGCACTTCCTCCCTTTCATTTGTCAGGTCGATCTTTGCAAAGTATGAAGTACCCGGACAACTGGAACATGGTATTGGGATGCTGTGGCGTTAGCCAGGTTTCAGTGAGGCAAGGGACATGGGGATTGTAGAGGGAAATCCAGGCTTCGACATCAGGGTATCTTGTGTGGAGACTGCAGACATTCATATGGTCAATTTTTAACCCAGGGTAGCTAGCCCAGGTAGCATCAGTATAGGTGATGGTGGATTGCTCGGGGCCCAGGTTGGACTCAATGTCTCCAGCAAGCAAGAGTAAGGAGAGTAGGAGGTGACAGGTGCACAGCAGGCAGGAGGGGGGAATAAAGAAGGGGAGAGAAGTAATAAACCTAACTGATGACATTCAAGGTTAGATAGAAAGCCAAGTGTGAGGTGCAGAAAGGGGTTAACTTCCACCTAGCTGGAGAGTGGAGGGGACAGGGAGGTTGACTGACCACAGAGAAGTGGTGAAGATCAGCCTGGTCAATGACTAGTATTGTGGCAGAGAGATCAACTAACAAAAGGAAGCCTATCAGTGTGGCAACCAGAAGGGGAAGACTAATGCCTTAATTGTAACTGAAATGAGTGCTCAGAAAAAGGTGTTTACTCAAGCTGAGAAGGAAAAGGCCCCAATAATAATGTCCGTAGTTGATTAGTGAAAGGGGATGCCAGGGAAATGTCAGGGAGGTCAGAAGAGAGAAGAGGGAGTAGGGGATGAGATATGGTGCAGGAGGAGAGATTAGCCTCAGAGCATAGATTAGAAGGCAGGAGGGGGAGTCATGGAGAGTGAGGTGATAAGATAAGCAAGGTCGTGGCACTTTAAGAGGGAGGGGTGCTGTTAGATAGTAGCCAATGGGAGGGGATGAATTATGGAGAGATGGAACAAAAGCATATTTAAAGAGTGCCGGGTGGGGGGAGATTCAAGCAATAGAAAAATAGCAGAGAGAACCAGAACAGTCCTAGCTTCAGTGCTGCAGCCAGATTTGGAGACCGAATAGTGAGGGCACAGGAGCCAAGCAAGTGTCCAATCAGGGAGAGGAGAGTCAAGCCAGTGGACCAACGGGGACAAAGTCACTACAGGGGGCAGTACCTGAAAGCCTAGCTGACAGGATGAGTGCAGGTGGCGGCTTGGAGAGTGCCACACTCCGGGGCTGGTTCAGCTGGGGAGGGAGTGCCCTTTTCAGGAGCCTTGGCCTAAAAGGGAAAGAGGGAAAAGATGGGGATTAATTATAGGTGAAGCGAGGGGCGGGAACAGACGGAGAGGTAGACAGAGGGGCAGAGGAGACAATGAACTTGTGAGTTGGAGAGATCGTGGGAGGGCAGACAGGAGCCAGGGAGGGGAGGGGAGCTTGGAGAGAAGGTCCCAGAGACAGAGAGAGAGAGAGTTGGGGTGGGGAGGCAAGAGGGAGAAATGGAGAATAGGTGGAGGAGAAAATGCAGGGTTCAGTAGAAAACGGTGCAATACAGTTCAGGCAGCAAATATAGTGGCAAGATAAAAACAGTACTTCTAGCTCTAAGGAAAAACAGTACTTTTAGCTCTAAGTAGAAAAACAAAACATCAGCAGCAATCAAGTCCGTACCAAAAATTCAAACAGTAGAAAAATAGAAAATGCACAGGGGAGTTAGCTATAGGAGAGGTTATGTTTTTCCACTGACAGCTTTTTCATTCTTTTGTGAGTAGCATGATTTTTGCAATGAAGTAGTATTTCTTATAAGCTCTTGATTGTGGACTTCTTTTCTGTGCTACATTTTGTTCTTTGTGAAGCCTGCACTGGAGGCGATCAGTGTGGAGATGGTTCTTGTTTTGGGATGGAATGCTCCCGTGGTGCCCCCCAACCCCCAATCTGATTAGACATGTTTGTGAGCTGTTACTCTGAATTTGTTATTCATGTTGCCTGGTGTTTCTGCAGTAAAGTTTATGTTGGCAGGACCACAGGGTAACTGAAGTTGAGGATGTTAGAGTATATTAGGGCTATTAAAAATGGTTCAGAAAAGAGTGCTGCTGGTATATGCTTTCAGGCATGTCATCAACAAAATCCTGAAGGATTTAAACTTACAGGGCTTGAGTATGTGCGTAAACCTGTTAGAGGGGAGGAGACAGGCTTCAGAAATTGTTACAGAGAGAATCTTGATAGATTTTCCACCTTAGATGTCTCTATCCAGAAGGATTAAATGTGTTTTTTAGATTTTAAACCTTATTTGTGATGAAATTTATGATGACTGTAGATGTAACCTTTTTTAAGGAATATTTATTTATAACATCTGTTGTTTCACATGTTATTTAATAGTCATTTCCATTTTGAATCTAGTCCTCGTATATGCAAAAATGTGTATTTATTTATCTTAAATATCTGATTATCGGTCTTTTATCTTAAGTGTACTGTTGTCCTCATTTTCATGTTGCCTTGTGAACACCTGCAAGCAACATCTTATGGTAGTAGCACATTCAGAGGTGTGTTGTTGTTGAGGTGAATGCAGGGAATACCTTAGTGGGTGCGTCCCTCAGTCACCAATTAGCGAGCATGCTGGTGATGTCAGCTGTTTCAGAGAGAGCCACGGAGTTGAAAGAGATCTGCTGCTCCAATGAGGTGCAGTTTCCTCATTGGATCATCAGATGACAAGGTTCCGCTACATGCCTTTCCTGGTGAAATATTCCAATAAATATGGTGGCTCCTGCTGCCCACCACACAATCCCCACAAAGCCAACATTGGGGATGGTCAATTCCCTTGCTGGCATGTCCCCCACCCAGTTCAGTTAGTTTGCCAATGGGGAGGCCCAATCCCCGTCGGCATTATATCCCCCCACACACATACTTTCTTTGCCAATGGAGCTGCCCAATACACACTGGCACCATGCCCCTCCAAACTCGTGACACACTGGAAACCCACCCCAGTGTGCCCAAAATCATTTTCTTTACCTGTGAAAAAAAAACAGTCCCTCATCGTCCTATCACCCCCTCCCCCAACCTGCACCCACCATTTGTGCACCCCACCTCCCCACACTCCCCTCACCCATACTTACTCCTAGAGGGCCAGTGTTGTGATCTTCTGTGGAGCAGGAGCACATCTGAACTCTTCAAACCTGACCAGAAACGGAACAAAATATGGTAAGCTTCATAATGACAGGCAATGGGGGTTTCAACCTAGGTGGATATCTCAGCCATATTTGGGAATTTTGGTACCAGATTTTCAACATGGGGCTTTTAGGACCCCACCTCATGGAAACATGCACTGTCATCTCATTATTGGGTTCCAAAAGGTGATTTTGTGGTCACTGCATGGAATCACCTTTGGGGACTGAATAATGAAATAACAGTTCCACTGTTCATGAGGTGAGGTCCCAAAAAGCCCATGTTGCAAATTTGGTGAAACAATTCCAAAAAATGACTGCATTACGATCCTGTTCGTGCAGTTTCCATGCAAGCTCATAACTTTGACAATTTTCTATATTTTCACTCCAGATTTTCAATATTGTCATTTTTTCACACCTCCTTATGAGTAGTACAGCTGTCATTTTTCACATCATGCCTGAAATGTGTTTTGGCACCTATGGGGCACAATGGCACTGTCGCTTTGGGAAATCAACTTTTGGGACAGAGTAACAAAATCACAGTGCCACTGTTCATGAGGGGAGGTCCCAAAGTGCCTATGTTGAAAATGTGGTTAAAAAATATCCCCCAAATAATTGGGTCACGGGTATGGATTGCACAGTTTCTACGCATGCTCATGACTTCAGCAATTTTTCATATTTTCACTCCATATTTTCAACATTGCCATTTTTTTTACACTTCCTCATGAACAGTACAGTTGTCATTTTTCAAATCCTGCCCAAAATGTGTTTTTGCACCTGTAGCACCAAATGGCGCAGTCGCTGTGCAAGATCACCTTTTGGCTAACAAACTGATAGTGCCACTCTTCATGAGGTGGGGTCACAGAAAGCACATGTTGGAATTTTGGAGTGAAAATACCAACAAATGCCCATGGCATTAGGGTTTCCAACCACAAATCCCCACCCTGTAAAGACTGACAGGCGTCAGGGGTGTGACTTGGGATAGCCGGCTGTAATTCTCATACCATTCCACCCCCACCCTAACCTTGCAGCCAGTGACAGGCATCAAAGTGTGCCTTGGAGTCTTCAGCACCAAAGTTCATCCTATTCTCCTATACTGCACCCATCTCAGCATATTTCCTTATGGAATAGGGTGACAGTAAGGCCTAAAGACCCAAAGGCACACCACAACACTTTTGAGTGTCTGCAGTGTAGGGTGAGGCAAAATGGTGTGAGCATTGTGGCTGATAACCCAAAGGCACACCCGAACGCCTGCCAGTCTTTGCAGGGAGTGGGTGGGGTTGGAGTCAGTTCAATACTTCACTGCCATTCCTATTGTGCATTACTCTAACTCCTGCACTACCAATGCCAGTGCTAGCTACACAACATTCAGTATTCACAAATGCCTGTTAGTGTTGTAACTGGTTATTTGTTTTATTTTCACTGTGTTTTTGTGTATTCACTTTATTTAGGTGCACTTGCTTGGTTAGAAGCTAATTGAGTTCTGTTCCTTTGAATGGGGGAATATACTGAATATGATGTTTATTCACTAGATTATTTGAGTATTTAAATGTGGCTTCTATGATTGGTAGGTGCTCAATATTTAATTATGAGCACTTGGAGCAAACTCCACTCCCTGAAGAAGGAGCTGTTTGCTCCAAATGCACACAGTAGTTAGCTGTAGGAGAGGTTATGTTTTTCCACTGACAGCTTTTTGATTCTTTTGTAAGTAGCATGATATTTGCAATGAAGTAATCTTTCTTATAAGCTCTTGAGTGTGGACTTCTTTTCTGTGCTACATTTTGTTCTTTGTGAAGCCTGCACTGGAGGTGATCAGTGTGGAGATGGTTTCTTGTTTTTGGGATGGAATGCTCCCTTGGTGCCCCCCCCCCCCCATCTGATTGGACATGTTTGTGAGCTGTTACTCTGAATTTGTTATTCATGTTGCCTGGTGTTCCTGCAGTAAAGATTACATTGGCAGGACCACAGGGTAACTGAAGTTTAGGATGTTAGAGTATATTAGGGCTATTAAAAATGGTTCAGAAAAGAGTGCTGTTGGTATACACTTTCAGGCATGTCATCAACGAAATCCTGAAGGATTTAAACTTACAGGGCTTGAGTATGTGTCTAAACCTGTTAGGGGAGGAAACAGGCTTCAGAAATTGTTACAGAGAGAATCTTGATGGATTTTCCACCTTAGAAGTCTCTATCCAGAAGGATTAAATGAGGTTTTAGATTTTAAATCTTATTTATGCAGAACTTTTTGATGCCTGTAGATGTATCCTTTTATAAGGAATATTTCTATTTATAATATCTGTTGTTTCACATGTTGTTATTTAATAGTCATTTCCATTCTTGAGTCTAGTCCTCATATATGCAAAAATGTGTATTTGTTTCTCTTAAATATCTGATTATCGGTCTTTTATCTTAAGTGTATTGTTGTCCTCATTTTTATGTTGTTTTGCGTGCACCTGCAAGCAACATCTTATGTTAGTAGCACATTCAGAAGTGTGTTACTGTTGAGGTGAATGCAGGGAAAACCTTAGAGGGTGCATCCTTCAGCCACCAATTAGTAAGCATGCTGGTGATGTCAGCTGTTTCAGAGAGAGCCACGGAGCTGAAAGAAATCTGCTGCTCCAACGAGGTGCAGTTTCCTCATTGGAGCATCAGATGACAAGGTTCCGTTACATGGCTTTCCTGGTGAAATATTCCAATAAAGATGGTGGCTCTTCCACCCACCACAATCCCACAAAGCCAACATTAGGGATGGTCAATTCCCTTGCTGGCATGTCCCCACCCAGTTCAATTTGTTAGCCAATGGGGGGGCCCAATCCATGTCAGCATCATGTCCCCCCAACACACACACATACTTTCTTTGCCTATGGGGCTGCCCACTCCCCACTGGCATCATGCCCCCACAAACTCATGGCACATTGGGAGCCCACCCCAGTGTGTCCAAAATCATTTTCTTTACTTGTGAAAAAAAAGGTACCTCATTGTCCTGCCACCCCCTCCTCAACCCGCATCCACCATCTGTGCAGCCCACCTCCCCTCACTCCACTCACCACATACTTACTTCTGGAGGGCCAGTGCTGCGATCTTCTGTGGAGCAGGAACATGTCTGAACTCTTGAAAAGCTGACCAGAAACTGAACAAAATACAGTAAGCTTTATAATGGCAAGCAATGGGGGTTTCAACTTAGGTGGATATCTCAGCCATTTTTGGGAATTTTGGTACCAGATTTTCAACATGGGGCTCTTGGGACCCCACCTCATGAACACATGCACTGTTATCTCATTACTCGGTCCTGAAAGGTGATTTTGCAGTCACTGTATGGAATCACCTTTGGGGACAGAATAATGAAATGACAGTGTCACTGTTCATGAGGTGGGGTCCCAAAAAGCTCATGTTGCAAATCTGGTGAAACAATTCCAAAAAATTACTGCATTTCGAGCATGTGTTGTACTGTTTCCTACGCATTCGTAACTTTGACAATTTTCTATATTGAATTTGAATGGGCGAATGTACTGAATATGATGTTTATTCATTAGATTATTTGACTATTTAAATGTGGCTTCTATGATTGGTTGATGCTCAATATTTAATTATGAGCACTTGTGGCAATCTCCACTCCCTGAAGAAGCTGTTTGCTCCAAATGCACAGGGGAGTTAGCTGTAGGAAAGGTTATGTTTTTCCACTAACAGCTTTTTGACTCATTTGTAAGTAGCATGTTTTTTTCAATGAAGTAGTCTTTCTTATCAGCTCTTGAGTGTGGCCTTCTTTTCTGTGCTACATGTTGTTCTTTGTGAAGCCTGAACTGAAGGTGAGCAGTGTGGAGACAGCTTCTTGTTTTGGGGATGGCATGCACCCTTGGTGCCCTTCCCCCCAATCTGATTAGACATGTAGAGATGTGGGTTAGATCTGGGCTGTCCTCCATGAGTGGGGGTGTGGTCAATCATGTCCATTCCTTGCCACACCAGTGCATAAGCAAGGATGAAAAACATGCCATACAAAGTAATTCATAGGGATTTCTCTAACCATTGTACTACTCAGGATACCCTCTTATTCTCTTTGTAAGAATTTCTTTAGGCTCAACTTGAAGGTTTGTACTGTCTTCATATCCACTGTCTCCACTGGCAGAATGTTCCACCGGTTAATTACTCTCTAACAGAAGAATTGCCTCCTAATACATTATTACCAATGAATTTACTGCCCTTGAGCTTCAGGGCTTGTCCTTGGATCCTGATGAATCTCACAAGAGCAACAAAATCTGGTCAGAGCCGATATGGCTATGGAGAGCTTTTGAGATGCTTTTTCCTATTACTTCTAATGAATTTGTACAATGCAGATCTGTGGAGAGGCAGTTTCAATATCATCTTCTGTTTACACATTTTTACAATGTGTTTCCCAGTTTATGCCTGCTGACTGCCATATATTTAGTCTGGATAATTCACAGAAGAATGGCATCTTTTTTTCAGCAGGGCTCTTCATCTACACAATATTATGCTGCATTGTGTAAAATTAAAACACACTAAAAACAATATTTTACAACTGGGAAGATATAGTAAGTGCCAGATTGATGCATAAGCAGAAAGATGCATTGCACAAACAGGTTGCACAGGTTGGCACTGATGCAACATTCAAAGAGAATGCACCACCAGTACAGGGTGTGCAAACAGTGAAGCCCACCAGGATGAAGTGCAGTACTGCAGAATTCTGCAGTAGAGTTACTGCAGCAAACAATGCAGTTACAAAGGGAGTTAATCCCTTTTGCCATGCAGTAAACCTGTGACACTGCATTTCATCCTGGCAGGTTTCATCGTTCCTGTTGAAAATGTGACCCTGGATGGGAGTCGTAGTGCATCAGCTGCCAAGTCAGGTGCATCCAGGGTGACTCTGACTGAATACCTTCCAGGGGGATGCATGGCACATATTGGCATGCACTGCAGCCACCATGGGGCAATATGCAACCCCAAGAATGTAAATGAACTATTTGAGCATGCAGGATGCAAAGGAGCCTTATGCATGCTCATTACCAGCCCACTTGCATGTTGACATGGGGATGAATGCACCACAGCAGCTCTCGCCCCAAGCCCTGACCCTGAATGCTCCCATGTAGGACAGGTCCTGAAGATTCTCTGGTGGTATAGTGGAACCCCCCACCCGTTTCACCAGCCTTGATCATACCAGAGTCCAGGCTCTATCAGTTCCATATTGTAGGGACCCCAAAGCCATCCCTAATTGCACCTGAATACACCCACAGTCCATGTCCATAGTGTAGTGGCCCCTTCCCCCTCAACGGTGCACAGACAGCCCCCTCCCTGCCCCCCAGCCCATCCCATTATGATGACTGGCTCTGTAATGGGATCATGCCACTCTATCGGCAGGTGGCAGAGCACTCACAGTAGGATGCTGAAATATGTTATACACAGGCACAAGCTGTGTGTGGGTGATAACAACTAGTGACCATACTCCTCAGGCACTTGCATGCAGATCCATCATCCTGGTGTCATTGCACTGCTCAGTGCAGGTGATGGCCGATGCTGCACCCACTCACACAGGTCCCAAAACAGGCATGTTACAGTTGATCTCCCATTCATTTGTTCAATTGGGGAACTGTGGATGAACTATCTATAGCCTGAAATGTACACTGCAAATGGCATTATAGGATACTGCACCCCATGGCACTCAGGATACTTTAGAAGTCTAGAGGGTGGGATGTTGCACAGGGGAACTGGGGAGAGTGTGGCCCTGCAGTGGTGTATGATAGCAGAAAGATACAGCATTGACAAGGCATACATTGGAGGTATGTAAATTCTCTAATTTGCCAGGAATGTACACACAGCTTCATACACTGGTGGATCCACAGCTGGCATGGTGCCGCAATGCACAGTACAGACAGTTTGGGTCATTCCAGAGTGCAGGTCCCCAGCCTGGGTTCAGTGCAGTCAATGGCTGGCCATGGCAGGATGTAGAGGGCAGTGGCAGTCTTTGCAACAGGTTGGGTATGGGGGAGTGAGGGTGTCTGTGTACAGGGGCAGTAGATGGGAGTCCTCTGGACTATAGATATAGACCATAGTTTCCCCTGGTGCAATCAGATCTGGGGGGGTGGCTACACTATGGAGCTCTTCAGGGATGGAGTTGGCTAGATTGGGGATGGAAAGGGGGTACCTCTAGTCTACCAGGGCTGCCAGGCTTATGTGCACCTGGGTGCACATCTGCAGCCTGCCTGTGGGTGGCTGGGTGGGTTAGGCCAGCTATTCATTGCCTAACTGTGGGCCATGGTGCTCTGGACTATGAGGGGCAAATTCCCACTGAATAGACAGCTGCATGGTACATGCATGGGATTGCTCCCTCAACTTGACTGGCATACCATTTGTGTGTGCCCTGGCTCATCCCCTTGCAGCCGGTACATCACGCAAGTTTGAATATTACACTGTTTTGCATTGTTGGAGTTGTGCAGCACATCTCCTTTTTCTACCAGGATGTGCTGCATATCTCCTTTGAATATGGGGACCTGGACTAGGTTGCCTGAATACATTATAAAAATGGTAAAATCATGACCCCACTGAAAACAAGATATTGCATCTAATCTGGGACAGCCTGAGTAAATACAGTACAACAATGTGTAAATGAACATCCCTGTGACAATGAGATGTAGAATTTCCCCTGCCCTATTCAGGATACAAAATATAGGATAAGAACTATTCAGTGCTCCCAGATCCAAATAACCATTACTCTGTAAAAAGCCCTAATTTTTCCTGTGTTTCCCCACAAAGACAGAATCAAATCCCTGTATAAATCCCTGTAACTTTTTCCATAAGCCACTGGTTCTTTATTTATGACTTTGTTCTTTATTATATCAGCAGCCTTTTATTAGGAGCTCTGATTTGCTGCTCAGTATTAATATCATATGTCACAATGGCTTTGGAGTGGTTTGGATTTATTTATTTAGTTTTTGTTGACCAGGTAAGTGCACTAGACAAATTCTGCCTATTTTTAGGCATGACCCGTGGGAGGTGGATAAAGATGAATGCCAACTGACCTTGAACCAGATTAAGCTGTTGGTGGTATTTTTAGTGATTGAGGGAAATTTGACCAGGACACCGGGAAAATTCCCCTACTCTTTTTGATAAGTGCCATGGGTTCTTTAACATCCACCTGAACTACCACCAATCCAGGCAGATGAGACCTTGGTTTAATGTCTCATCTGAAAGACAGCACCTCAGAAGTGCAGCACCCGTCTCAAGCTGAACTACAGTGTCAGTACTGGGATATTAACCCAAGTGCCAGATGTGGGAACTGAAGCCACAGCCCTCTAATCTCCCATCCTCAGAGGCGAGAGTGCTACCTACTGAGTCACTGACATTGCTAATATATGCTATGCATAAAGCATACTGGGGGACTATATGAAATAACAAATATCAAGCTCATTATTTCATGAACTATACTCAAAATTAGTAATCACAAATCAGACAATCTTTCAAAAGATACTAGTAATGCCTGTAAACAAATTTATTGCAAATAGAGACATTTCCGTATGTGTGTGTGTGTGTGTGTATATATATATATATATATACTCACAAATACTATTTTTGTATCTTATAGTTATTAGTTTTCAGACAAATTCTCATAGACTTTTTTTTAGTCACCTGATGGAATCTTGAATGAGTTAAGTAAATGTAATTATTTTATCAAGGCTCTGATCCAGCAACTCAGTAAATATGCACTCAGTATATCATATTATAAAATGACAAAAAACAGTCTTCTGTTTACAGTTTTTTGATCAGGAGTTTTACAAATGGTATAAGTTCTTTATGTCACATCTATGTTGGTCAAATAAAATATATCAAATCATTTGCTTCTGTATCACTTATGATTTTGCAGCAGTTAATTCATTAGATGGGGTCTTCCTTGCCTAGAGTTTGATTGTTTCTCCACCTCTCCCCCAACACACACACACACACTTACTATAAGAGATCTCAGTAGCTCTTATCTGTTATTTTTGAGAAGCAGGCCACAGCCCTTTATGTCAAAAAGAAATGTATGTATTTAGTATGGGTAGTTCACTGAAGACCTGGCATTTTATCAGATAGGTCTTGAGAGTTTAAAAACAGTGTAAATCTTTCCAAAATTTGCTGGAAAAGGGTGACATTCATAAGATATTAATCTTTCTTGAAAGATATTCATCCCAAACTGAATTAGTAGTAAAAAATGTTTAAATGCTAATCATTTAAATGTGCAAGCTGTTGCATTTGAAGTGGGTAAACAAATCTCCAGTTTAATAGACAATCAATATTTAAAAAGCTGTTTCAGTTTCTTAATGGCTATCAGATTAGCAGTTTGGAGTTATGTCTCCTACATCCTAAACAGAAAAAAAGGATTATTTTATTTTAGCTGTCATAGTGATTTTAGATACGGAAGAATACATTGAAATGTCCAAAAAATGAGTTCCACAAAACTCCATTTTCAAGCTACAAATAGCAAAATGGCTTTAGGCTCTGCCCACAGCCATACAAATCTCTCTCTGTTCAATATTGTTGAAGTACTTAAAGGAGATAGGAAACAAATCTATTAATAAAGGAGAATGATCTGTATCCCACTTGTAACCAACATGTTTTTTATTTTTTTAGTGTGTGAACTAGTTGTATGAAGTCAGTTAAGCAGTTTTTCTTATTGACTGCATTCTGATTACTGCGTTTCCAAAGAAGAACTGCAAGTCAGTTTAGCATGTCCTGTTTTAGAGCAGATTCTGAAACATATATGCATTATTCCTGACTGCACAATAACATTGTGATGTTGAAGCAAACTGCCAGTTCCAAATGCTTGCTCATAATCTGTGTCTGTTTACTTCACTTAAACATGTGTAGTATATGCTGTGTTGGGAAGGATGGGGAGGGGGACTTATATGACTGGCAACAGCAGATAATAGATTTTCAGTGCAACCTCTCCTTACCTTCATTTTATTGAGTTAACAAAACAAAATTAATTGAATTCACAATTTTTAGCAATCTGCACAGCCTCCTCTCTCATCCCCAGTGAGTTACTTTATAGATCATGTAAAAGCAATGTAATTTTCAGTGACATTTTTTAAAATTAAATTTTACTTAGTTTGTTGTAATTCCTGGTGTCCAGTGGTTACAAACCCACACACACACGCACACATGCACGAATGCAGGCATGCACGCTAGTGCGCACACACACACACACTTACTTATACCTTTCAGCTCCAGACAGATTACATGAAAGCTTAGTGTATATCTATCTATTCCAGTTAGGCTACTGGCACAGCCCACCTCTTTCCTCCTCAGCCAGCTGCCATCTAAGAATTGCAAACTGTGCTTTCTGCATTGCTATTTACACTTGTTAGATGGCAGCTGGCTGAGGAGGATAGAGGAGTCTGTGTCATTTGCCAAACTGGAATTGATAGATATACATTAAATTTTTAGGTCATCTGATTGGAACTGAAGGGGGTAAGTGTGTGTGTGTGGGTGTGTGGTGTAAAGGGGAACCACTGGATACCATGGAATGCAACAAATTAAGTAATGTTTCATAAAAAAAGTTGCTGAAGATGACATTGATTTTATAACATCTATAAGGTAGGGAGGAGCAAGGAGGGCTGTGCCAGTCACTGAAAATCCAGAATTTGACTTACGTTTAAGAAAAAAAAAAAGAAAATGAGGTGAGATTGCATTGAAAATCTTTTATCTGCCATCATCAGTCATATCACCTCCCACTCAACTGTCTTTCCCTACATAGCATATGCATATACTAAACATTTTAAAAGACAAAGAACCTCTGTGCACAAGCACTGAGGCAATGGTTACCCCAAAGGGCATTTGGCCAGGAAGCCAAGTTTCAAAGACATACAAAATCACACATGCCCCCACAATGCAAATCACTACTGAATATTATGCTGGTTCAACTTTAAGCAAAAATGCATGGTGCCAAAAGGCCTCTCACACAGTTTGCAAAGGGTGGCAACAGAAGACATAGACACGTGTTTCATCCTACCAGGACTCATCAGTATGCCTCATCTGTTTAACACCCCAGTGGAATGAACCAGCTATCCTAAGATGGTCTATCTGGGTTATGTTGTGGTGAACCCAAATAAAACAAAAACAATTTAAAAGACAAAGAACCTCTGTGTAAGCACTGAGGCAATGGTTACCCCAAAGGGCATTTGGCCGAGAAGCCAAGTTTCAAAGAAATACAAAATCACACTTGCCCCTACAATGCAAAGCATCATGGGCTGCATATGCAAATCACCACAGAATATTATGCTGGTTCAACTTTAAGCAGAAATGCATGGTGCCGAAAGGCCTCTCACACAGTTTGCAAAGGGTGCCAAGAGAAGACATAGACACATGTTTCGTCCTACCAGGACTCATCAGTATGCCTAAACATGTTCATGTGAAGTGAACAGACACAGAACACGGGTTTGAAAATAGTGGTTTGCTTCAACATTACAGTGTTACTTTGCAGACAGGAGAACTATACATAATTTTCAAACTCTACTGTAATTCAGCAGGTGCTAAACTGACTCGCAATGCTCTTTTAGAAACTAAATACTTAGAATACGATCATCCAGACAAACTGATAAATTGATTTCGTACAAATTTTCACACACTAAAAAATATGTTGGACACAAGTGGGATACAGGTCATTCTCTTTTTTTAACAAATTAATTTCCTATCTCCTTTAAATAGGCAGAAGACTGAGATGTTCTTTCTAGGTCTCCTTTTCTCCCGGGTGAACATGTTAAGACCAACCAACCTCCCTTGAAAGCTTTTCTCCCCCAAATCTTCTATCTTATTACTGGCCCTGTACTGTGCTTACTTGACTGCCTCCATGCCTTTTTGTTTCAAGGAGTCCAGACCTATGCATAGTATGGTAGGTGGGGTCTAACCAGGTCCTTCTAAAGTGGCAAGATCACAGTAGTGTCCAGTGTCAAGATCCCAAATGTTATGAGCTCTTGCGACATTGCTGCCACAATTCCCTTAGTAATGAATAGCCATAATGTTTGGATACACTAGACAAGTAAAGATCATGGAGCAATTAGCAAGTTATCACTCTGTCTATTTTTTTTCTTCTTTTTTTGAAGATTCTGTTCCCTCTGGTCTATGACCTCAGAGGCATCCCTAAGATTCATTTATTTAAGAGTATAACCAGGAAGGCATACTGAGCAGAGTAGTTCTCAATTCCAGATACATCCTGGGGATGTCCCCACCCAGCTGCTCCTGCCTGGCTTGAGACCTCCCCCAATCATGGGTTCTCACTGAACTCTTACCTATCACCCCTCAACCTACAGGTGACCACTGCTTGTACCCTCAGGATGGGGCCACCATCCACTTACCTGGCGGTCCTTGAATCCAATTTCTGTGCAGGCAGGGTGAAGACCGGAGGATATGAGGACCCAGGGAGGGTGAGATATGACAGTGGGAGTGGGGCTGGTGGCACGTGGTCATCTCCTCCTGACGCTGGGGTGTTTCCTTGTTCATGACCATGATTTTCCCAAAGATGAGGATGTGCAATAATGTCCAGCGTGTGACAGATGCCCTCCCACCCTGACCCACAGATGTCTGCCATCACCTTCTCCCCTGTCCCTGATGTGGCTTAACTGTTGCACACCCAGCCTCCACTGGGAGTTGCTGAAGGCCTGGAATCACAATCCACACCACCCCAGGAGAGGAGAACTGTCCTCAAACTCTCAAGCCTCTCCTTCCCCCCCCCAGCCAACCCTTGGCAACCCGAGCTCGCTCCCGACCCTGGATCACCGGCATGGTAAGAGGTAGGGTGCTAGGTGCCTCAGCCCTTTACACCACTGGGCCAGCCCACTCTGTCTATTCATGCCAGTTCTTCACCAAGGATCCTGAATGACATGAGTAGGCATGATGGAAGTTTGTGGAATTTCACAGTCATGAAAAATACTGTTTTGATATATTTTGTAATTGAAATTAAAATTCTACCCAACCTTAATTACTGGGTAAACCTATATATAAACAAGTAGACCAACAATTATAAAAAGATAAACTTGACTTGAACCTTAACAGGCAGCTTTCTTATCTACCTATAGGCAAGCCCTAGCTTCTGACATTTCATTTCTGTGCTTACCATTGCAAGAATTCAAGGATTAAGGAATAACTTGTAAATGTCATGAACGCACTTTGTTACTACACAACTACCACAATGACTAGAATATAAATGCTACAGTGTGAATTGAACTCATTATAATAAGTTCCCAGGGCAGAAGTTTTACTTACTATACATTATCAATGTGAGCAAAAGACTAGACTATTCTATACTTACAGTACCTGAAACATAGAAGCTGTTTGCAGAAGAAAGCCTTGCACCCCATCAAATTTTCCTAGCCCTACCTATCCAATATTTATTTTGAGTATCCTAGTGGCCCTTCACGCCTCCTTTCTCCCTCTACCGCCAACTCTGTAAAGAAATGCTTTCTGATATCACACTTAAATCTTCCACTTGCTAGCTTCATTGAGTTTCCCCTGGTACTTGTGTTTCCACTCAGCATGAGCAGCTCTCTACTATCTACTTTATTTAGTCCATGGATTTATACTTTTTTATTTTTATTTATTTATTTATTGAAAATATTCAGAAAGATCTTTGAGTCAGCGACTCATTTACAAAGGTTCCACGTCATACATATAAGGATACGTGGACAGAACTTGGAATACAGATTACAGTACAATTACAAATAACAGTCAGTGAGGTTACATAGTTGTGCAGTTGTTGAATAACAGCAAGTTTCGTTTCTTAGTACAGCCATAATAGTTACAGAGGTTCTGTAGAGGCTGATGGTCATAGGGTTTCATAGTTACAATTTGGTACGGGGAGTCCGACAATAGTTAGTTTGATAGCTGCTTATGTCAATCTGGTGTCAAGAGCAGTCACATTGGCTAGAGGCATGAAGGTATTTCCATAGCTTGGATTTATAAGGGCCAAGCCTTAATTTGTTTGTTGTATGACTTGGGAGGGCGTTAGTCCAGGAGGGGGCCCTGTAAGTTAAGGTTCGCTGGAATTGGGAAGTCCGGCCACGGGGTACCCTTAGCAGCTGCTTGTTTGAGCTGCAGGTTGTTTTGACTGGGGAAGTTGGATGGATGATTTGGTTTAGGGTAGGTGGGGTGAGGCCTAGTAGTACCTTTTTGGTCATAAGGCAGGTGTGGTACCTGATTCTGCTATCTAGGTTTAGCCAGTTTGTGCTGCTGTAAAGGGAGCAGGAGTGTGTAAAATGATCACATCCAAGGATGAGATGGCAGGCTTTGTTTAAAATGAGTCGGAGTCTGCTTAGGTTGGTGGATGGAGAGGCACTGTAGATTAAGATGCTGTAGTCTAGCAGGGATAGGTTTGAGGAGTTTATGGTAAGTTGTAATGCTTTAGGGGTGAGGCAGTGTTTGTACCGGTATAGTACCCCTAGTCTGGAGCTAAGGGCTGTTGATAGGTGTAGGATATGTTGATTAAAGCTGAGGGCGGGGTCTAGAGTGATCCCTAAGTATTTAAAGCTGCTTACTTGTTCTATGGGGTCTGATTGGCAGTGAGGAATTGGGAGCAGAGGTTCTTGAGTGGGTTGTGGGGGTGGGCGAAGAGCATGACTTTTGTCTTATTGTGGTTGATAATAAGACGTTGGGTGGTGAGCCAGTCTTTGACTTCATGGAACGAGTGTTGGAGAGTTTGTTGGAGCTTGAGGGGTGACAGGTCAGAGGTGAACAAGACCGCATCATCTGCTTATAGGAGTAGATTTCCGGGGCATGACGCTGAAAGGGAGTTGAGATATAGGCTGAAAAGTAGGGGGCCAAGTATGAAACTCTGTGGGACACCGGAGCAAATAGGGAGGCGGGGGGATAGGACAGGGCCTACCTTGACTATCTGCATTCTATCGGACAGATTGCTGGTGAACCAGTTTAGGGTGTCATTGGAGAAACCTGTGAAAGCCAGGGTGTTAAGCTAGAGGGCATGGTTTACGGTATTGAATGCCTTGGATAGGTCCATGAAGATGGCGCCTCTGAGGTGGCTGTGGTCCAAGGCTGAGTGGACATGGGAGGTAAATTCAAGGAGGGTGGTGGTGGCACTGTGGCCCTTACGGAAACCATGCTGCTGTCCGGATAGAAGGTTAAATTTGTTAAGGTGGTCAGTAAGTTGGTCGGCGACTACGCGTTCTAGTGCCTTAGATGGGGGGGTAGGATAGAGATGGGGTGGTAGTTGTTTGTGGATGCGTGGTCACCACTTTTATGGATGGGTGTGATGTAGGCTGATTTCCAGTGGGTAGGGAATTTCCCTTGACAGAGAGGGAGTAGTTTAGAATGTGGGTGAGTGGGGCTAGGATTTCCTGGAGGGTGAGAAGGAGAAGTCTGAGGTCCAGGGAGTGGTGACTATAGTGATTTTGACTAATAGCTTTGGTTAGGTAGGGTTTGGCAGTCTCTGGGGTAAGGACTCGCAGGTAGAAGGGTGGAGCAAGGGGAGGATGCAGAGCGTTATGGGCAGGCAGGGGATCGAATAAATTAGGGGGCAGCACATGGGAGAGATCTGTGAAAGCAGTGTTAAGGGCCGAGGCTATTCTTAAGGGGTCGGAGGAGAGGCAGCCATCTATTAGAATTTGGTCAGGTGGCAGGTTTGGGACTTTGCCACAGAGTTCCTTAATGTTTTCTCAGAACTTGTGACCAGAGCCCCAGGTGGAGGTTAAGGTGGCTTTGTAATACTTCGCTTTGGTGGTGCGTATGGCCCAGGTGCACTTGTTTTGGGACTCCCAATAACATTGCCTGTCCAGAGGCCACTGGGTCTCATTGTCAAGGTGCCATAGTGCGTCATGCTGATGAAATAGGCCTTGGAGGTGGTCCAAAAACCATGGTGCATGATTCCCTTCGGTCATTGTTTTGGTGAGGGGGGCAAACTTGTCACCGGTTGCATTAAAGGTGTTGGTAAATAGTTCAAGGGCGTGGTCTGGGTCAAGGGTATTAGTTAGGGGTGTCCAGTCCCATTCTCTGAGGTGGGTCTTGAGTAGAGCTAGTTTACCAGGCCCTAGTTTGTGTTTTGCAATAATTTTAGGCTAGGTTTTGGGGTACCAGACCAGTTGCAGAGAACTGGAGAGTGGTCACTTAGGGTGTCAGGAGGACTTGGGTGCTGGTTATTTTGTAGGGGCGGTTTGTGAAAACTAGGTCTAGTAGGGAGGATGACCCCGTGCGGGCGTGTAGCGAGGTGGGGGCTTTGATGACCTGAGTGAGATCGAGGGCTGATGCCTCATTGATGTATGGGGCGGCTGTTTTGGCCAGTCAATTTATGTTGAAATCCCCCAGTAGTATTTTTTCATGCTTTGGGTGTAGGGTGGCGAGGTAGGACTTGATGGCTTGGAAGGCTGGCTTCTGGTCCTTGGGAGGGACATAGGCCGTGGTGAGGAGGAGAGGGGATGTTGATTTACCTAGGGTTAATTTTAGGGTGAGGGCCTGATCCCTGGACGTTAGTATGGGCAGAGGGAGTAGGTGGCCAGAGAGCAAGTCCAAGAGTTAGACAGCATAGCCACCCCCTCGCTTGCCCACTCAGTCAGCGCGGTAGAGGCGGTAACCAGGGAGGTTGACTGCTGAGTCGGGGACCGATGGGGAGAGCCAGGTTTCACTCAATGCAATGATATCAGGGTGATTCTGGCGTACTAAACCCTGAAAGGAGTCCCATTTTTGTTGAAGACTGCAAATGTTTAGTGTGGCTATGCGCAGGCCATTTCCTGGAGATGGGTGGGATGGTGGGGAATTTAAAGGGCCAGGGTTGGGGTGGACATTGCCTGTCAGAAGAAGGAGGAGAATGAGTGACCTGAGGCGGTTTCTGTTAGCTCGAGTAGTAGGTCTTTGGCATTTACTGTATGCTGTGCGTGGCCGATGGTGGGTATTGGAGTTTCAGGATAAGGGGGGCAGATAGGAGGAGTAAGTGAGGAAAGTGGGGGATTTGTTGTGTTGCAGATGTGGAAAGAGGTTGGCCAGGGGGGGCTCCAGTGGGTTACTTGGCCCAGGAGATGGTATCCAGGGGTGGGGGTGGAGGTGTCTGTGTGTGTGTTGTAGAGGGGAGGGGGTGTAGACGATGGTTTATTGGTCTGGGTTTGTAAAGGCTGGGAGTTCAGGTGCAGTGGTGGTGTGGTGCTGGGCTGGGAGCGCCAGGCTGCATGCCGTCAAGTGGTTTCATTTTTGCATCCCATTTTTGCATTGAAAGTGCCTGAGGAAATTGCATGAGAAGAGTGATGAGGGTAAGTGGAAGCATGGTAGGATAGAGAGTTAGGCAGTGAGTGAAAGGACTGGAGAAAGAAGAAGAAAAAAAAAGGCAAGAGGGCCTCTAGTGGTAGGAAAAGATAAGCTGCAGATGGGAAAGTGGACTGATAGGTTATTTCATGTCACGTGACTAGAAATCAAGCTATATATTCGAATGCCAACCAAGGGTGGTGGTGGGGGCGGCGGGGCAAAGTCAGTGCTCCAACAAACAAACAGTCACAATCAGGCGCACAGCTCCTTTAGTACCTGGGGCAATCTTTAACCTGGGCTCCATTTTCAGAGTGAGGGAGAGCTTAGCCAAGCAGCCCTCTCGACCGCCAGTATGCTGTGGAAGAGGGAGAAAGACACAATGAATTAATAAAGGTCAGAGGAGGGAAGTTTCACTGTGGGGGTGGGGGTGTGGGCAGGGACTGTATCAGGAGTGCCTTTGTCTGAATACAGCTAGCAAGTTACTTTACAAAGACACCTCTCTATTATGTCCCTTTCTCACTTCTTGCCTCCAATGTACACATATTAAGATCTTTCAGCCTATTCATTTAAGTCTTTCCCTGCTGATTGGTAACATGTTAAGGAGCCTTTCACCTCTTGGTCACTAGTCTGAATCTAACCCATCTCAACAGTGGTCACAAGTCGTTATCATTTGATGGCTATTCAGTGGCCTCATTGAAAACAGTTTATTTTTTTTATTTTTTTTTTATTTTAGTCTTTGGTCCACTAAGCACAAGTGCCTATTTTCAGGGGCGACCTGGGAGCAATGGGAAGTTAAATGACTTGATTAGAGTCACACAGTATGCTTAGTGGAGGTTGTGAGAATTAAACTCAGGTCTAATCTATTGGATGTACCAAGCTCATTCACACCTCGTTTCTCTAACCTCTAGGCTATACTGCCAGCCCAATTATGGTGGCATCAGCCTAATTTCTACAATGTTACTAAAACAACTGGTACCAACTGATACTTTTGTTGGCAGTATCACATGACAGGTCAATGATTCAATTGGTTTGGGGTCTGAATTACTCCCTTGCATACTTGGTGGCACCTCTATGAGAAGTTTGGGACACATTGGCAAAGCAGTGTACCGGGAAGCATACATTGTGATCACACATGCTGTACCTGTCATGCAGATAAAGTGAGGGCTAAATGAGTCAGTTCAGCTTTTTATGAGACATAAAACAAGCATATCTCTAGTCATCCAATGTCTAAGTTACTTATTTATTTGAAATTTTTGATTGGGGAGAGGAACACTGAGCCAAAGCTTGTTTCCAGGTGTGACCCAGGGAAGGGGACATGGTGCAAAAAAATACATTACACAGGCACTTTCCACAGTTACAACAAAATGCAATCAGAGTAACATGATGGCAAGAGATACAAGTGCAGGCAAAGCAGCAGTACAAGAACAGCAACAGACCAACCAACCAGACACACTGGCATTGGGGTAAGGTGGTAAAGGGGCAGGATTGTCAGGGAGAGTGAAAACAGTAACAGAAGGGTGGGGGAAGGTGGAAACCTAAGAGAATCAGGGGAGGCAGAGAGGCAGATGTCCGAGGGAAGTTGGTTCCTGAGTGTGGGGAGGCAACAGGAGAAGGCTGACTGTTCAGCAGAGGAGTGGGAATGGGGACTGGAGAAAATGTGATGATCCCTGGAGTGGAGGGAACAGGAGACAGTGGAGATAATGGAGGGGTTTGAGGAAAGGTAGGAGGGAAGAGTCACAAACCAGTATTTGAAAATGAGGGAGGCAAAGCAGAGCTGGTGACCAGAGGGCAGAGGGAGAGTCAACATATAGAATACAGTAGCTACATTTGTATAACTATAGGTCCATAAATTTTCAACTGTCTGGAGAGGGGGTGGGGAATCGCTAATCAATGCTTAACTACTAAAATGCTCAATCTTCTTGGAAAAGTAAAAAACATGCAAATATTTGCATGTGCTCTTTGTAAATCAGTGGTTTGAAATTTGGATATAGTTTGAAAACTAAACAGAAATGCAAAGTTTTAAGTACTGTATCAGCCTGGATGGACAAGCAAAGCTTGTAGACTTCCATTTGCAAATCATTGTTGAATCAGACATACCCAGTAACAGACTGCTCAGATCAATTGTAGTTCCCCGCCCATCTCTCCAGAGAGCTGCAATGCTGTAGACCTATAGCTATACAAATGTAGCTACTGTATGCTAATACCGGTCTGTCATGCAGTGAAGCTAGTCTGTGGCACACTGAGAAGTAAGCTACTTATACAGTACCTGTCAGGTCATGCTGATATAACACTAGGGCTAAATTACTTTTCTGCTAAGGAAATTGATTACAACATTTTGAAGGCATTGTATATATTCTTTTTACTTCAAGTATGTGCAGTGTAGTTGAAGGAATTTGAAATGCATTGACATCAAGGGTGAATACTTGATTTGACTTGCATACAGTAATGATGCTTAACTGCTGAAATGTTCAGTCTTCTTAGAATAATAAAAGCATGCAAATATTTGAATATGCTTTTTCTAAATCAGTGGCTTGAATTTTGGATACTCTTAGAAAATGAAGCAGAAATGTGTTTCAATGAAAGAGTTACCATAGTCAGTGCAATGAGGAAAACATGGTAATGCCTCAGGTGGGCTGACTGATATTTTTTCTTCTTAAAATTGTAGCTCAGTGTTGTGTCTGAAGAAGCAGCAGAGTGCGTTCTTAAAAAACATGACTTTTGTATTCTTTTCATAAATCAGCAGAACTACGTGTTGAGAACTGCATCTTTTAGCACAGCTGCTTTTCACTGCCTCTCTGTATGAAAAGACTGCTACTTCTTAACTGCACAAAGAATGTTCAGCAACATATCTGCAATTGCTCTAATGTTTGTTGAGGCAGAATGGCACATTTTCATAAACAATTTAAAGAGCATTTTTAACCTCTAACATCTTTGTAAAACAGTACTCTTTGAAGTTTTGTCTCCCATTTAGTCTACCTGTGGTTGATATTCAATTTATCCCATTTGCAAAATTTGCAAAGGTAAAATCAATCAATCAATCAATCAATTAATCAGTCAATCAAAGTCTTTATTTAACCAGGTGATCACCGCTGAGCTAGCTCATTTTCGAGGTGGACCTGGGTTTGTTAACAAGGAACATGGGACAATATACATGGGATGCAACACACAAGAAAATAGTAATAATACAAATAAAGTGAGATACAATAACACAATATATACAAAGTATCAGCAGGTTGCATTGACAGTAGTATATGTTTTGAACAGAAGATACAGCTAGTTTTGGGTAGGACACAATGTTTCATAAAAGTACAGAAATATACATATCAGGTGCACTGAACACAAATAAAACCTAATATAAAAAGATATATAGTGATATGGTATGGAGAATTTAGAGCTGGAACCAGGATCAAAGGAATGTGGAAGGGACAGATATGGGGGTAGAAAAAGGGGAGAGGGAAGAGTCGATTATAGATGTGATCAGTCTTTTAACAGTAGTGATTAGAGTGTGCTTGGACTTATAGGAGTCACTATTTAGGGTAGACAGGCACAGGACTCCTTATTATGATGTAGATATAGAGATTTAAAAGGCTGCTAGGCTGATGGGGTGAGTTAATTTCAAAGTTTTTTGCAGCTTGTTCCACAGTTGAGGGAGCACAAAGCTGATGGCTGCTCTGCCAATGTGAGATTTTGCTTTGTAAACATAAAGGTAGATATATGAGGTGCTTCTCAGGGCATACTTCCCCAGAGTGCACAAAGGTAAACAGACAGAGATATACTGGGGACGTTTATTTGAGATAGCTTTGTGTGCCCAAAATATATGGCATACTAAAGTATCATGCAAATGAATTGGTTTTGCACTGTTTTTTCAAAGTTGGATATGCATTAACAACTTACATTGCATTGTTCTGCAAGGCATAGCCAGCTGAAGAGCAACTTTATTTTTTTTTATTTGTAAGTCAATTAAAATTTATTTGCAGCACTGCAATGCTTTTTGCAGGGCTTGTGCTGGATCCAGCAACAATTAGGCAACTCATTGAGAAATGCTAAAACAACTCATTGTTATGCTTGTAGAGCCAACTGTAATTTAATATATATATATATATATATATATATATATATATATATATATATATAATAAAATCAGCAAAAAGAAAAAGACATTTTAAAAGCACTGGATTCAATATTCTACATGCCACTGCAATCATATTAGTTTGCACCTGCAGGATCATTGCTAAGCACACAGTTCCCATAGTTAAGCAATAAGGCATTACAAGGGGTATGTTGTGGTGGAATAACTGCCCACCTCAGGTGGGTTAAAGCACAAGGTGAAGCCAAGTGCTTTCACTACCTAACAATGGCCATTATCCCACCACAACCCACCTTCTGATGTACCTTATTGTGATTATGAAATGGACTCCCATTAGTAAATAGGTTTTTTGGTTAAAGAAATTTTGTTTTACTAAATTTAGCACAAAAAAAAGTAAAATCAAGTCTGAAAAAAAAAGTAAAAAAACAGTCCAGTTTGGACATTGTATTAAGTATTGTATTGATGCCACCTTGCCAGTAGGTGGCTCCAGTTCTGCATATAGTCTTGTTTTTGTACATGTAAGGACTGTAGTATGGGCAAAGGGAAAGCAGGCGTTTGCTTCACTCAGTAGTGTGGGGTCATGTTGAGACAGAACAGATGGCATTCATCATTGGCAAATGTTTCAGCACACTGCCAGTATGTACTAAGTAGTGTCTTTTTGAGTCAGGGCACAGAGAGTTTTATTTGACATCATCAGATGTAGGTTGAGTAGGCACATGGGACCATCAGCAATGTCTGGAGTCTGTCATTTTTTTTATATTGCTATTTTTTTGTGTGTCTCTGTGTACATGAGCAGCAGCCACTGGGAGGAGCCACTGATTAAAATCCTTTGAGAACTGAATATGTTTGAATGTATACAGATTCAGGATGTATAAATACATCTGCAGTCTTCTATTAATCATGGTTGAAGACAATATATTTTTGAAATGCATTGGAGTTTCATGGTCTGACATGATGATTGGGACTCATAGTAGTGAATTTCATGCGTTGAGACAATCATTTCAGGAGCAGTGGTCACCAGGTCAGGTAGGGTCCTGTGAGGAATCAGAGTCTAGAGCAGTCATGTTTAGGGAAATTTGCAGTGAACTAGGATTTAAGGATATAATTCCAGTGATCAGTCTTGATTAATTGATTAATTAGAACTACTTTTAGCTGGGCTGATGTGCTGGGATTGCAGTCCAACTAAAACTACCTCTCAGCCAATCAGGATCTAGTATTATTCTTAGGCATTTCATTATTGTTCATGTGATTATCTTGACTTGCATATGCAAACTGTATATTTTGTTGCCACAACACACAAGTGGTTTGTGATGGCCATCCTCCCTATGCATGCCATGTGCGACAGCAAAGTGATTTTACAAGTGATGGGTTGCAGTAGTCGAATAAACCATGTAAATAAAGGCCAGTCTCAAAACTGCATGAGTTCTGCTTTTTAGCACTCAGTTTAAGTAAGTACTAAGCTTCAATAGGCTGTTCATTATAGAATTTTAATGTATGCCACTGGGATGTAGTAAGGCATAAGTCCAAAAGCAGAGTGTCCTTATGCCCCTATGAAGTGCATGAAAATCCTCTGATGCACACCCTGAAGGGACTTATTATACATATAAAATGGCTCTGAGTAGGTTTTTGGGGTGAGGAAAATTAGATTCAGCACCTGTCTTTGCATTTATAGAGATTTAGTGCATGGTCAGTTAACATCTCTCAGCCAATGAATTTTCTAGATTTTTCTTGCCCTTTTATAAAACATTACAGTCTACTTAAGTAGATAATATTATATTACTATTACAGTATCTCATTAATAGTACCACTCACTGATGAACCTAGAGACCTTTTAAATCTTAAATTACCACATCACTCCCTACCTTGCTTCTTGAGCTGCCTGAGAGTTACTTCTTGTATGGCATTGGATGCAATCTCCCCTTCTGTGAATATATGGACATAGACATTTAGGAAAGGTAGAAGACCATTTGCCCATCCAGTTCTTTCCTCATTCAACTAAGTTAAAAAAAACAACAACTCTGGCACCCCTTCTTCTTCATGGTACTTGTCCTTGTTTGAGTTTAAACATAGAAACATGGTGAGAAAAAAGGGTGGAAGGGTGGGTATCTATGTCAAGGAGGAAATTAAGCAGCTGAAGTTCAAGGAGTGCAGGCTGGAGTGGAAGTACTGTTGGTCACCCTGGAGACAGGAAATTACACTGACATTCACAATGGTGTGATCTACAGACCTCCAACACAATGGGAGAAGGTGGACGAGGTACTAGTGGAAGCCATCCACAGAACGACAGCCAAAGGTGAATTGCTGCTGATGACAGACTTCAGTTTGCCTGATGTGAATTGGAGCACCCAGTCTGCAGCCACAGCCAGGAGCAGAGGCATCCCGGATTCCCTGCAGGGAGTGTGCCTCAAGCAACTTATGGTGGAACCCACCAGAGAAGTAGCAATATTGGACCTAGTACTCACCAATGGGGACAGAGTCACAGATGTAATGGTGGGTAGCCACCTGGGGTTCAGTGATCATCGTATGGTGTGGTTCAATTTGAGAACAGAAGATGAGACAAACCACACAAAACCAAGTGTCCTGGATTTCAGACAGGTTGATTTTGCAAAATTGGGGAAATGTCACAAGGAAGCCCTGGCATGGGAAGAAGAAGTGGGGGATGTAGTGAAACAATAGGCTAACTTTAAGGGAGCCATAGCAGAGGCAACAAGCCTTTGTGTTAAGCAACTAAGCAAAACAAAGAGAAAGGCAAAAAATACTATGGTTTTCAAAGGACGTGGCTGGGAAGGTAAGAGAGAAAAAGCTAGTTTTCAGAAGGTACAAGGAAACACAGAGGAGGGAAGACAGGGAACTGTATCTGGAAAAGCAGAGTTAGGCTGAGAAAGCAGTCTGGAAAAAATAGCCCAGGCAATTAAGAGAGGAGACAAGACATTGTTCAGGTACATTAGTGAAAGAAAGAAGACCAAGGGTGGGACTGTGAGGTTAAAAAGGGAGGGATGGGTGTGAGCGGACAGGGACCCCAAAAAACTAACAATCCTGAACAAATATTTTTGTTCAGTATTTCACCGAAGAAAGAGAAGGAGAAGGACCACTATTTGGCTATATGAGCACCAATGGGAGAGAGGTGGACACCAGTCCATTTATGGAGGAAAATGTCCTAAAGGAACGTGAGAATCTGAAAGGGGACAAGGCTACTGGGCTGGATGGGATAATTCCCAGAATATTAAAAGAACATAGAGAGTTGCTGGCAGCATCACTAACAGCCCTATTCAACAAACCAATAGAGATGGGGTGGTTCCAGGCGACTGGAGGAGGTTGGCAACTACAGGCCAGTCAGCCTGACCTTGGTTGTGGGGAAATTAATGGAGCCAGTGTGAAAGGAAAGGATTGGGATATTTCTTGAATTCAGCAGAGCACAGAATCCGAGGCAACATGGATTCACAGTGGGAAGGTCTTGTCAAACAAATCTGATCAATTTCTTTGACTGGGTGACCAGGGGAGGTAGATCAAGATCATGGATGGGTGGTGGATGTGGCCTACATAGTTTTCAGCAAAGCCTTTGACGCCATTCTACATAGAAAGTTGGTAAATATGTTGGGCAGTCTGGGAGTGGGCTCCAAGGTGGTAAACTGGGTCAGAAAATGTTTAAGTGACAGGACACAGAAGGTGGTAGTAAATGGCATGCAGTCTGAGGAGAGGGGAGTTACAAGTGGGGTGCCACAAGGGTCCATGCTGGGACCAGTCCTCTTTAATGTCTTCATAAGTGACACTGCAGAGGGGGAAGATATGGTTCTTTGCAAATTACACTAAGATCTGCAGAAGGTTGACACTGTGAAGGGGGGAGGTGAAAAACATGAGAAAGGAGCTAAACATGCTTGAGGAGTGGTCAAGAGTGTGGCAGCTAAGATTCAATGCAAAGAAGTACAAAGTCATGCATTTCGGGCACAGAAATCCAAGGAAGGAGTGGGGGGGGGAGCAGTACTGACAGCCACCAATCAAACAAGCATTTGTCAATGCCGAATGTTGATTGTGTTGGTCCTTTGAGCTCGCTCAGTGGCCCTCTGTCAGTCGCTCATTGTGTTTCTCCCAGTGCTGCAGGCTGCTGTTTAGTACTGGGCTCCTGCTTGCATTGGCACACTTTTCTGTCCACAAAGAAATCTGCAGCTGCCCCAACAGAGCTCCATTGAGGTGGGTCACTGCCCCTCTCTGACTTGCTCATTCTGTTTCTGCTGGTGCTGCAGGATGGCCTTTTGTACTGGGCTCCTGCCTCTGTTGGGGGCTTTTTCTGCCCACAAAGAAATCTGCAATAGTCCCAACATAGGTTCGTTGAGCTTGCTCAGTCCCACTCTGTCACTCTCTCATTCTGTTTCTGCCAGCACTGCAGGCTGGCCTTTTGTACTGGGCTCCTACATGTGTTGCCGCCTTTTTCTGCCCACAAAGAAATCCGCAGCAGTCAAGCTAGAGCTCTGTTGAGCTCACTCACTTTCCCTCTATCTCTCACTCATTCTGTTTCTCCTGCTGCTGCAGGTTTCCCTTTTGTACTGAGCCCCTGGGTGCATTGCTGCCTTTTTCTGCCCATGAAGAAATCTGCAGCAGTCCTAACAGAGCTCCGTTGAGCTCACTCACTCCCCATCCCTCACTCACTCATTCTGTGTCTCTCGCTGTTGCAGGCTGCCCTTTTGTACTGGGCTCCTGCCTGCGTTGGTGGCTTTTTCTGCCCACAAAGAAATCTGCAGTAGTCCCGAGACAGCTCCGTTGAGCTCGCTCACTCCCCCTCTCTCACTTGCTCATTCCGTTTCTGATGGCACTGCTGGCTGGCCTTTTGTACTGGGCTCCAGCCTGCATTGTCGCCCTTTTCTGCCCACATAGAAATCTACAGCAGTCACAACAGAGCTCTGTTGAGCTAGCTCACTCACTCCCCCTCTCTCACTCATTTGTTCTGTTTCTCTGCTGCTGCAGGCTGCCCTTTTGTACTGGGCCCCTGCATGCATTGGCACCTTTTTTTGCCCACAAAGAAATCTCCAGCTGTCCTGACAGAGCTCCATTGAGGTTGCTCACTCCGTCTGTCTCACTCGCTCATTCTGTTTCTCCTGGCGCTGCAGCCTGCTGTTCTGTACTTGACTACTGCCTCTGTTGGCACCTTTTTCTGCCCACAAAGAAATCTGCAGCAGTCCCGACAAAGCTCCGTTGAGCATGATCACTCCCCCCCCCACTCGCTTGTTCCATTTCTGCTGGTGCTGCAGGCTGCCCTTTTATACTGGGCTCCTTCCTTCATTACCGCCTTCTTCTGCCCACAAAGAAATCTGCAGCAGTCACAATACAGCTCCATTGAGCTCGCGCACTCAATCTCCCTCTCTCACTCATTCGTTCTGTTTCTCCCACCACTGCAGGCTTCCCTTTTGTACTGAGCCCCTGGGTACATCGCTGCCTTTTGCTGCCCACAAAGAAATCTACAGCAGTCCCAGCAGAGCTCAGCTGAGCTCACTCACTCCCCATCCCTCACTCGCTCATTCTGTGTCTCCCGCTGCTGCAGGCTGCCCTTTTGTACTGGGCTCCTGCCTGCATTGGCAGCTTTCTGCCTACAAAGGAATCTGCAGCAGTCCTGAGACAGCTCCATTGAGCTCGCTCACTTCCCCTCTCTCACTCGTTCATTCCATTTCTGCTGGCGCTGATGGCTGCCCTTTAGTACTTGACTCCTGCCTGCGTTGGTGTCTTTTTCTGCCCACAAAGAAATCTGCAGCAGTCATTATAGAGCTCCATTGAGCTTGCTTACTCACTCCCCCTCTCTTACTCATTCGTTCTGTTTATCCTGCTGCTGCAGACTGCCCTTTTTTACTGGGCCCCTGCATGCATTGGCACCTTTTTTTGCCCACAAAGAAATCTGCAGCTGTCCTGACAGAGCTCCGTTGAGGTCGCTCACTACGCCTGTCTCACTTGTTCATTCTGTTTCTCCTGGTGCTGCAGGCTGCCATTTTTTACTTGGCTTCTGCCTCTGTTGGCGCCTTTTTCTGCCCACAAAGAAATCTGCAGCAGTCCCGACAAAGCTCTGTTGAGCTTGCTCACTCCCAGTCTCTCACTCGCTTGTTCCGTTTCTGCTGGCGCTGCAGGCTGCCCTTTTGTACTGGGCTCCTCCTTGCATTGCCGCTTTTTTCTGCCCACAAAGAAATCCACAGCTGTTATGATAGAGCTCCATTGAGGTCGCTCTCTCCCCCTATCTCACTCACTCATTCTGTTTCTCCTGGTGCTGCAGGCTGCCCTTTTGTACTGGGCTCTTGCTCTGTTGGCACCTTTTTCTGCCACAAACAAATCTGCAACAGTCCCAACAGAGCTCAGTTGCGCTCGCTCATTTCCCACTCTCACTCGCTCGTCCCATTTCTGCTGCCACTTCAGGCTGCTCTTTTGTACTGTGCTCCTGCCTGCGTTGCACCTTCTTCTGCCCACAAAGAAATCTGCAGCAGTCCTGACACAGCTCTGTTGAGCTTGTTCACTCCCCCTCCCTCATTCACTCATTCTGTGTCTCCCTGCACTGCAGGCTGCCCTTTTGTACTGGGCTCCTGTCTGCATTGGTGCCTTTTCCTGCCCACAAAGAAATCCGCAGCAGTCCCAACAGGGCTCAGTTGAGCTCAGTCACTCCCCCCCTCTCTCACTCGTTCGATCCTAATCTGTCCCAAACACTGATTCCCAACAGCGACTGTGGTATTCTGCACCGGAAGCGCGAAAACACATTTCAGCCAGGATGTGAAAAATGACAGCTGTACTGTTCATAAGGAGGTGTGGAAAAATGCCAGTGTTAAACTGTGTTGTGAAAATATTACTAATATATATACAAGGGTGCGTGGAAACTGCACAACGCACGCTCGTAACACTGTCATTTTATGGAGTTTCATCACAAAATTCTCAGCATAGGCATTTTAGGACCTCTGCTCATGAAAAGTGTCAGTGTGAGTTTCTTAATATGTCCCGAGCACTGATTTTCCACAGCAACCGTGCTATTGTGCATCAGAACAGTGAAAACACATTTCGGTCAGGATGTGAAAAATGACAGCTGCACTGTTCATAAGGAAGTGTAGAAAAATGTCAATGTTGAAAATCTGGAGTGAAAATATTGCAAAGTTGCGAAGGTACAAGCATGCGTGGAAACTATGCAATGCACGCTTGTAGCACACTCATTTTATGGACTTTCATTACCAAATTTTAAACATAGGCATTTTAGGACCTCTACTAATGAACAGTGTCACTGTCATTTTCATAATGTGTTCCAAACATGGATTTCCCACAGCAACCACACAATTCTACACCGGAAGTGTGAAAACACATTTTGGCCAGGATCTGAAAAATGGCAGCTGTACTGTTCATAAGGAGGTGCAGAACAATGGCATTGTTGTAAACCTTGAGTGAAAATATTGTAAATTTGCAAACTTATGAGCATGTGTGCAAACTGTGCAACGCACACTCGTAACACAGTCATTTTATGGAGTATCGGCACCAAATTTTCACTATAGGCATTTTAGAACCTCTGCTCATGAACAGTGTCACTGTCATTTTTGTAATCTGTCCTGAACACTGATTTCCCACAGCGACCATGCTATTCTGCGCCAGAAGTGCGAAAACACATTTTGGCCAAGATGTGAAAAATGACAGCTATACTGTTCACAAGGAGGTATAGAAAAATGCCAATGTTGAAAATCTGGCATGAAAATATTGCAAATTCACAAAGTTACGAGCGTGCATAGCAACTGTGCAACATATGCTAGTCAGTTTTTGGATTTTTCCACCAAATTTACAACATAGGCTTTTTGAGAGCCCACCTCATAAACACTGGCACTGTCATTTCGTTGATCGGTCCCAAAAGGTGATTCCACGCAGTGACCATGAAATCACCTTTTGGGGCTGTTTAAAGCCATGACAGTGGTAGAATTCATGAGAAGGGATCCCAAAAACCCCATGTTGAAAATTTAGTGCCTAAATTCCAAAAAATGACTGAGATATGCATCAAAGTAAAAAAAAAAAAGCCTATTTATTCCATTATACAGCTTACCTGCACTTCCTCAGTTCGCAGTCAGCTTTGAAGAGTGCAGACGTGTTTCAAGTCCACCGAAGATCATCTTGCCGGCCTCCGGAGGTAAGTGTGGGGTAAGAGTATGTGTGTGGATGGGGATATGCAGTGGGGGTGCGTGGGTTGCGGGGGGGTGCTGATGGCGAGGACAGTTTCTTCTTTTAGGAGTAAAAAAAAGACATCGCGGGACTGTTTTTTTTTGGCAGGCATTTCAGGCATGCTGGGTTGGTCTCCCAGTGTGCCACCTGCATGTTTTGGGGTAGGGGGCACTGGAGCCGATGGGGATTGCTTACCCCCATCAGAACATACTTGGGGGGCTCATGAGCCAAGGGGGATTGGTCACCCCCTGGCACACAAGAAATGGGGTGAGGGTGATAGCTAATGGAACTTGGCACCCCATCGCAAACAAAGAAGAAGGGGATATAAGCTGAGGGGGACTGGGCACCTCAGCACACAAGAAATAGTGGGGGGATGCTGACAGGGTCTGGGCTCCCCGTCAGCAACAGCCCTGCAATTAGGGGTTGCTTTTGCATCGGATGATGCTGCAATGACGAGGTGGCCCCTGATTGCAGTGGCTAAAACTTTAGAAGGTTGAGGCACGCTGGCTGAACTAGTGTCTGTAGCAGGGTGCCAAACCATTGGGGACACCGGGCCAAGCCTTTAAAGGCTGTGGAGGCATTGGCCACAACAGAGCCGTGCCTCCACAACCTGCTTCTTGCAAAAGCTGCTACAATATGTTTCTTGCACTTGCACACAATCAACATAAAAAGGGACCTGGGTGTAATCATATCTGATAACCTAAAGGTAACCAAACAATGTGAGAAGGCTGTGGGGAAAGCCAGTGGGATGATAGGGTGAATAGGGAGAGGCATCACCAGTAGAAACAAACTCTGGCCAGAGCAGATAGGGCTGTAGCCAATTAATTTGGAGTAAAAATATTCAAAATGTGTTTTTTCAATATTTTTACACCAGATTTTCAACATAACCTTGTTATGAGCCTGCCTCATGAAGAATGGCAGAGAAAATGTTCAACTCCTGGCTGAAAGGTGATTTTGCACAGGGATTGTGAAATCAACTTCCAGGATGCAAAAACACAGGCAGGAGTTGAAAAACAACAGCTATCACATTCACGAGGTGCTGTATAGAAATGGCTATGTTTTAAATTTGGTGTAAAAATATTGAAAATTATCAAAGTTATGAGACTGCATTTGCAAAATTCAACATAGGCTCATAACTTTGCTGTTTTGTAATATTTTTACACCAAATTTTCAACATAGCCTTCTTATGACCCACCTCATGAAGAAGGGCAGAACACATTTTCAACTCCTGCCCAAAAGGTGATTTTGTGCAGGGACCAAGAAATCACCTTTCAGGACAGATTTGCCTAATGTCAGTGCAATTTTTCATGAGGTGGTGTCCCAAAAAGGGCATGTTGAAAATTTGGGCCAAAAATATGCACAAATGCCCAGGTTATGCCACTAAGTTCAAAATCCTATTGAAATACTTTGAACTGCATACCTGTTTCTTCAGTTTATAGTCTGGCTTTGAAGAGTGAAGACATGTCTGTGGTCCAGAGAAGATTATGGTGTTGGACCCTGATGGGTAAGTAAGGGCTTTGGGGGGGTGCACGGTGGGGGGTGCTGAGTGGGAGGATTGGGTGGGGGTCAGGGACAGCTGCAAAAGACATCTATGGACAGTTTTCTTTTTTCTGGTAAAAAAAAATCACACAGAGAATTCCTAATCATGACACTGGGGGATTAGGCACACCCAGTGTCACTGTTGCATTGCTGGGGGGAGGTGGTGCTAAGAGGGAGGGAGGGTGGTAGGGTGACTTAAAAAAATATATAAAAAAATTCCCACAGAGGATTCCCGATCACGACACTGGGGGATTGGGCACCCCCAGTGTCACTGTTATGTTTCTGGAGGGGGTGCTGCGAGGTAGGATTGTGTGGGGGGATATGTCTAATTGAAAAAAAAAAGGAAATCAGTGGTCATGGCAGAACACAGTCTGCCATGACCAAGATGGCCGCAGCACTGGAGTGCAGGTGCTGGGGGTTGATTGTGATGTTGGTAGTGTGAATAATCAGTGCAGTAAGGTGGATTGTCACAATAGCAATCTTCCAGGAATTCGACAGCATGCAACGATTGCTATGGTGAGAACATGGTGAATGTGGTACTGACTGAAATTGACAGACGGCTATACCCTCTGTCACTGAGAGCAGGGTTCATAGCAAGTGACAATGGGTCAAATGTGGTGAAATGCATCACAAATGGTGTCTTTTTTTTGTGTTCCATGCATGGCCCACTGTTTAAATCTTGTGGTGCAGCAGTTTCTGCAGCACCCTGCCATAAAAGAAATGCTGACCATTACATGAGGTATCTGCTCTCACTTTTCAAGATCTGGAAAGGCCCGTGACCAACTGCGGCAGTTGCAGATATGAAACAGCCTGCCTCAGCACCGCTTGAAGCTGGAAGTTGTCACTCGATGGAACTCCACTCTATACATGGCAGAGAGGTTGTGTGAACAATACAAAGCCATCTCAGAATATCTTGTTATGCACACTAAACGTGACAGTTCCGGGGCCTCCATGTCTATGACGACTGAACAGTGGCACCTCATGGAGTCTGTAATAATAATTTTGCTGCCTTTTGAACATGCCACACAGGCAGTGAGTGGCAAGTCTGCCTCCATTAGCCAATCAATTCCATAGCTGCGGGCACTGAGGCAGACATTGGTGAATGTACAGCATAGCCTTGATGTTGCCGGAGACGGTGGTAGCAGTATGTTGCTGCAACACATGCTGACAGTATTCGACCAGAATCATCACGTTGTGAGCATTCAGCATAGTGACAACTTTGCCATAGCAACAATGCTGGACCCACGATACAAACATGGAATTGCATCAGTACTGGAGGGAGGGCTTGAATAGGTAAAAAATATCAATGGTCAACCGCTGCGCTTGGTTCATGGGGCACAGAAGTCACGTGCCAAGGTCAGCAAACTTCAGCAGCATAATCCGGCTGAAGGTGTACCTGGAGGACCATCAGGCATATCCTGCAAGTGGAAGGGGACTGCAGTTCCAGGTGTTCTGCCATCCAAAGTGGCAGATGCCAACCCACTTTGGGAGGCTTTGTCCAAAGTGGGTATTTATGAAATAAATGATTCAGGAGAACAGGATGATGCATCAACAACTGGACTTAGTGCAGCACAGAGAATGGTTGAGTCATATTTGACTGAAAACAGGCATCTGACAATAAGTGAAGATCCTCTTTTGTACTGGAGTAGAAAGGTCAGTGAATGGCCAGAGCTGACTGCAGTGACACTAAAGTACCTCAAATGACCACCCTCCAGTGTAAGTGTTGAGATGTTATTCAGCTCAGCAGGTGCAATAGTCAGGGATCATTGGACAAACATGTCTCCTGCAAATGTTAGTTTGCTAACATTCATTAAAATGAATGAGAGGCACATAGCAGCACAGACTGCAACCTCTGGATTCGTACCCCGGCCTAGTCATGGTCTTGCTGATGTAGAAATGGGGCATACTGGTGGCTGCCTGAAATGGCCCACCACTGACGTAGATGATGACACAATGGAGAAAGAATTTGCCAGTGGTCAGACTTCAGACATCGATGACTGTGAGGGCAGCTTTCTTTATGAGGATGATGATGTGGTTAATGTTGGAAGATTTTAACTGAAGTTTTTCAAAGGTGGTGTGCCCCCCCCGGACCACCACCACCGGGACTGATGTTAGCCACTACCACCACTGAGCCTGAGTCTGTCTCCCCCCCCCAGGACCACCACCACTGGGACTGATGTTAGCCACTGCCACCACTGAGCCTGAGTCTGTCTGCCCCCAGGACCACCACTACCAGGACTGATGTTAGCCACTGCCACCACCACTGAGCCTGAGTCTGTCCACCCCCCAGACCACCACCACCACCGGGATGGATGTTAGCCACTGCCACCATGGAGCCTGAGTCCATCTGCCCCCAGGACCACCACCACTGGGACTGATGTTAGCCACTGTCACCACTGAGCTTGAGACTGTCCGGACCACCACATCCATCAGTCACAGACACAAAGCTTCATAATATTTAAACCATAAAGTGAGTATGTGTACTCATGTTTGTTATGCTTCTTCACTTCTTTTAGTTGTATGTTTTGTTTTCTGTAGCTTTTCAGAGCCACAATGATAAAACACATACGGTACACTTATTTTGTTTCTTTTACAGGGTAACAAAAAAAGGCTCCATCGCTAAAACTCATTGGGAATGGTACTGTAGCTGTACTGTACAGAGAGGAAGCGATGTAATATCCATGTGAAATCCATTCTGGTAAGTATGAAGATTTTATTTTATCCATTTCATTGTTTTGGAAAGACTGCAGCAAATATTGCACACAGGTTGTTTTAGTTGACAAGATGTAGGTTTGAAATGTAACTTGGCTTTAGATTAAGATTGGAGAACCAGGGAGTGACCATAACAAATAAGTTGTAAGAAGTCATTCATTTATTTTTTTAGGAAATTTCCAGATGCTTTGTTGTTCTGTCAAAATGGCCTTATCCAAAAAAGTTCTTCAACATCAGGCACCCCCCTCCCCCAAGCTTGGGCACACATGCAACCTGCAGAAGTCGTTTCATTAGATGACCATGACCATCCTAACAACTGGACTCCAGAAGGATGCTAATGAAATCTATGAAGGAGTAACAAAATAAGAAACCATTACAGACAAACCTGCAAATATGATTTCCCCCATCCCCCCCCAAAAAAATACTTACCTTCATGTGCTTGAGAATTATCCATTTCCAATTTCAGAGTAACACATTCTCATTGAGCACTGGAATATGCACACCAACAGTTTCTGTGTGACCTGTGATGCAGAACAATACCATGAGTACTTGTCTATGTCAACCCCCTCCTCATCTACAAAATACACAACCATATATCTATATATATATAAATCTACTCGCCAAGGCTACTATTAGTGTACAGCCAAAGGGCACCCTTCAATCCAGTTGAGATGATCACATTGCATTTGCTCAAATCGTCTTGCAGAACACATTGGACCAGCAACATGATGCTCACAGTCATCATTTTATACTGGGGTAAGTGCTGAAACACTCTCATTCTGATATGTTAACACTTGTAAATTTTCTGCACACAAGCAGGATGCATTTTGGGCTGGCAGAAAAAATCTGGGACTCTGCCACCACTGCACATGATTGAGTGCGCCATTAATTCTGGGAGACTTTGTATGTGCTGAAACACTCCCATTCCACTGTGTTAACACCTGTCAATTTTCTGCACACAAGCAGAATGCATTTTGGGCTGGCAGAAAAAATCTGGGACTCTGTGCCACCACTACGTGCATAACTGAGTGTGCCATTAATAATGGGGGACTTTGTATGTGCTGAAACACTCCCATTCCACCGTGTTGACACTTGTCAATTTTCTGCACATAAGCAGGATGCATTTTGGGCCAGCAGAAAAAATCTGGGACTCTGTGCCACCACTGCATGCATTCCTTAGTGCGCCATTAATTCTTGGGGACAGTGCATGTGCTGAAACACTCCCATTCCACTGTTTTAACACTTGTCAATTTTCTGCACACAAACAGGATGCATTTTTGGCCGGCAGAACAAATCTGGGACTTTGTGCCACCACTGTGCGCATGAATGAATGTGCCATTAATTCTGGGGGACTTTGTATGTGCTGAAACACTCTCATTCCACTGTGTTAACACTTGTCAATTTTCTGCACACAAGCAGGATGCATTTTGGGCTGGCAGAAAAAATCTGGGACTCTGCCACCACTGCGCGCATGACTGAGTGCGCCATTAATTCTGAGGGACTTTATATGTGCTGAAACACTCCCATTCCAATGTGTTAACACTTGTCAATTTTCTGCACACAAGCAGGATGCATTTTGGACTGGCAGAAAAAATCTGGGATTCTGTGCTACCACTGCGCGCATGACTGAGTGCGCCATTAATTCTGGGGGACTTTGGTATGTGCTGAAACACTCCCATTCCACTGTGTTAACACTTGACAATTTTCTACCCACAAGCAGGATGCAGGTTGGGCCTGCAGAAAAAATTTGGGGACTCTGTGCCACTTTTGTGTGTTCTGTGATTGTTGCTGAGAGCTCATGATGTCATACTGACATTTTTACAATTAAAGCAGCATTGCAAGAATGTCCTGACAGTTTTGAACTGTACTTTTTTATGCTACTTTACATTGCCACAGCCACCACTAGTTACCTCCAAGTCGTGACTTGAATGATATGCTTCTTTTCACAATTTATGTCTTCTTTACTTACTTGACTACTTTTTTTCATGTATGAAAAAAAAATGAGCACTCCTTCCAATATTGTTCAGACCAGGTTTGTATTTATTTACAGCTGCTTTTCAATAACTATTTGTTCCGTGGTGTCATAAATCACTGCCTGCTGCATAACTGTTAACAACAGAATTGATATATAACAACTAATTGATGTGATGGAGACAAGCAGAGGAATGCGTCCCATACATTGATTTCGCACACCGACTGCACCATTGTGCGCTACATGGATGGAAACACATTTTGGGCAGGATGTGAAAAATGACAGCTGTACTGCTCATAAGGAGGTGTGGTAAAATGGCAATGTTGAAAATCTGGAGTGAAAATATTGAAAATTCGCGAACTTACGAGCATGCATAGGAACTGCGCAACAAATGCTCTTAAAACAGTCATTTTTAGGAATTTTTTCACCAAATTTTCAACATAGCCATTTTAAGACCTCTGCTCATGAACAGTGTCACTGTGATTTTCTTAATTTGTCCCATACATTGATTTCACACACAGACTGTGCCATTGTGCGCTACATGGGCGGAAACACGTTTGGGTGAGATGTGAAAAATGACAGCTATACTACTCATAAGAAGGTGTGGTAAAATGGCAATGTTGAAAATCTGGAGTGAAAATATTGAAAATTCGGAACTTACGAGCCTGCGTAGGAACTGCGCAACGACGCCAGAAATAAAGTTTTGGTCGTTCAAATTTTCAAAATAGGTTTTGAGAGCTCCACCCAGAACACTGGCAGTGTCATTTCATTAATCAGTCCCGAAGGTGATTTCGCACAGTGACTGCGAAATCATCCTTCGGGCCCCAATAATGCCATGACAGTGACATCATTCATGAAAAGGTGTCCCAAAACCCCATGTTGAAAATTTGGTGCAAAAATTCCAAAAAATGCATGAGATATGCAGCAAAGTTGAAAAAACCCTATCTATCCCATTATACAGCTTACCAGCATTTCCTCGGTTCACGGTCAGCTTTGAAGAGTACAGATGTGTTCCGGTCCACTGATGATCGTCGCGCGAGCTCTGGAAATAAGTGCGGGGTGAGGGGGTGCGGGGGAGCAGGAGTGCGCAATGGGTGGGTCGCGGGTTGTGGGGAGGGCAGGGAGACTACACAGGACCGTTTTTTTATTCACAGGTTTTTTTTTTAAAGAAGACGACGGGGGACGTTTTCCATGCTGTGGTGGGCTCCCAGCATGACAGCAGGAAAAGGTGTTCAGGGGGACGTGGATCCGACTGGGAATTTGGCACCCCCGTCGGCCAAAGCAAGATTTGCTATGCTGGGGTGGGCTCCCAGCGTGGCACTGGGAAAGCTTTTGGGGGCGCCGTGCAGCCTTGGAGCCAACGGGGATTGGGCACCCGTCGGCTATAACAGTTTTTGCCACTCTGGGGTGGGCTCCCAGCGTGGCACCTGGACAGCTGTTGGGGCGTGGAGCTGGCGGGGATTGGGCACCCCGCCGGCCATACAGTGTGTGCGGCATGATCAGCACGCAGCATATGCGCAGCGCTGCGTGTGTGGGGGAGAGCTCTGCCACTGAAGCGGAGCTCTCCCTTTGAACTGTATGCCACTGCATTTTCAGCTTGTCATAGACAGCTGCAGCAGTGATTGGTTAACTGAGGCCGTGCCTGCAAACACACTGACTGCATTGGAAGACGGGCTGACACACCTCCGAAAACTCGGATGATGGCACTATGTTTCTTGCACATGTGTGCAAGCAACATAAAAAGGCAGTGCAGCAGACTCAACTACTGCAAATTTGTGTATCATTCCAGTCAGTCAGGATGTAAGTAAAGGAAGTTGTAACATAGCATTAAAAAATATAGGTCAGAGTTCTCAACAGATTGCTGTGCTGCTGCTTTTCAGAGATTCACCACATTACATAGTTATGGTGATGTACATAAACTAATATGTGGGGGCATTACTCCCACTGAAATATTTTTTGCTCCACAGAGTGCAATATATTTCTGTGAAAACCACCCATAATTTCACTACAGTGAGTCATGTGACAGAGGAATTGCCAATCAGAAAAGCCACCCACATTCTGCCCCCCTTTCCAGGCAACGTTAGGACGTGATGCCAGGGGGAGTGCAGGTGCATGCTCCACTATAGTGAATGTCCAGCAGCTATCCCAATGTTTCCTTATTTTATAAGGTTGACTTTGTGGTGAAATGTGGGAATGTTTCCATGGACAAGGGTCTTCTTACTGGAAACATGCCCACACATTTCACCACAAACTGACCATTATAACATAAAGAAACATTCGGGAAGCTGCTGGACAGTTGTATATTAACTGTAAGGAGCACACACTTGCGCTCTCCCTGCCATCACATCCTAAGATTGCTGAAAAGGGAGGCAGAATGTGGGCAGATTTTCAGAACGGGAATTCCTCCATCACGTGACACACTGTAATGAAATTACGGGCAGTTTTCACACAAATGTATTGCACTATGTGGTGTAAGAAAGATTCCCCTGGAAGGGAAAATGTGCATGACTGAACAACAACAAAGAAAAAACACACAAAAACAGTACAACACAGTAGTGGGGTGGGGTGGGGGGCAGAAAACAGTCCCCTAACTTACTGTGGCCATGGGATGCCATGGTGGTCCAGCAGCAGGTGAGCATTGAAACTATTTGCTGCTGCTGCTGTTGTTCTAATCTGTTCACCTGCTGCTGTAAAGCACCAAACCCCTCATTGTTTTCTTCAAGAGCTGCCCACACCAGGGTGATGTCAGACTGTGTTGCAGGGACTGTGACATGGTACACTGCAGCAGGGAATCCAGGTAGTGTGGGTGGTGGTGGAGAGGGTGGTGCTGGTGGCTGTGGTGGTAGTGGTGGTGGTGGAGCAGCTGCTGTACTATCCCTCCTTCTGCTGCGGTGGTGATGAGGCACAACTCCCACCCCAGCAGCACCCTTGGCTACTGCCACGGAAGGGCCAGCAGGTGGATGCCTGACCCCTTCCGTGACAGCCTGCCACTCTACCCTGTGGTGGTTCAGCATATGGGTGTGCTAGCCACCATTTCTCAAATGTGTCCCACGAGGGCCACAGTGAACCACCACACCACACAGATGGCACACCACCACTGTGCTGCCTCCCTCCACAGAGTTAAAAAACTCCCACACTGGAGAGCTGTGGGGGGGGACCAGACACAGTCTTCATATGAGTCCCACCACCTACATTTTCCAGGGCCACTTCCTGTGGCTGTGGAGGTGGGAATACTGGAGCCCCTACAGCTGCTGCTACCGGTGGTGGTGGTAGTGGCGGAGAAGGTGGATGCACAGCAGCCACTGGTGGCACTGGTGCTGCTGCTGCTCCTGTTGTTTGAACATGGGGGAAGCATCGCCGAGGAGTGGGGAGCAGTCCAGCATGACACGACCGCCCCCCCATGGGTTCGCACTCCCCTCCGACTGCACCCACGGGCCAGAGACTCACCTTCTCCTGGGTCCATCCTGACACACAACAAGTCCCCGGCCAACACACACACAGACACACACATTGACACTCACTGACACACACAGTCAGTCACACCACAAAACAAAACAAAACTTATACAAAAAAATTCACTAACAAAAAAAATCACAAATACAATACAAAAAGTAAATTATGATATAGCTTTTAAAAAAGGTGTTGGTTTTCTTCTGAAACTCAAAATGGCAAGGCAATCAAGAACTTTAACTCCTAGTCTCCTCTTACAATGCTTTCTCCCTCTACAAATGCAAAGGAGAAAGTGAAACTGCTTCTCTGACTCACTTCCTTCCACATGGCTAAAGCATGTGACTTACAGAACTGTAAGCCATGTGATGTGTGGGGGCTGCCTATTCTCTTCTCACTTTGCCTTACTTCGCATTAAGGCATAATGGCAACATGAAGTGGTAATAATAATGATGCAAAGTGAGCACCTTGCAGTGCCCACTTATCGTTGTGCTCTGCGGATGTGAAGTGGCCACTTCGTGTCCACTTCGACGGCGGATTAAAAATTCACTGCATCTCTAGCCACGGCAGACACCAGGGTGATGGGTCTGGAGTGACTGGTGGATGGGGGCCAACTGACCAGAGATTAAATAAATAAAGTAAAAAAAAATAATACTCAGTTGTGTGACTTCTTGCCTACCTGTGGTATTTTTGCTCTTCTGCTGTTCACCCCGTGTGTGCCTTTACATGACTCCAGTAAAGAACTTGTGGGACTCCACTCTTCACTTGTTTCTATGAAAAATAATAATAATAGCAATAAAAATGTTTGTTTTCAAGAGGAGGATGATGTTGATATGCATAGAGAACTGAGCCTTAGCTGGTGTGCCAATAAACATTGAATTGCTTCAACTGCATAAATAACAGACATTGCACATACAAGAGTTAAATTTGTTTCGTATTATCACCTGCAATACCATCTTGCTGCTATACCACTGAGCTATCAGAATCATATGGCAGCAGCCTGAGGTTCACACAGTCACCTTTCTTTCTCTGATTACATATCCTGCAACTAGGAACAAATGAGATTGTACTTAGCAACCAGATGCAGTGTTTGACATTGCTAAGCATTTTGAATACATGTTGCAATGAGAATAATGTGACCTATCTGAGGAATTCAACCCAAACCCCTGGAATTCCATCCCAGTGCTATACTACTGAGCTATCAGACTCACATGGCAAAAGTGAGGTCACAATATTATTTCTCTCCAGTTCCAGTTTATCTTGTTAAAGCATGTACTGTATGTTATGTGACACATTTAGTGGTTTGTTAATGGTTGCTGCAGTCACATACTTGCACTTTATTGCTGTACTTGAACTCAAAAAGCCAGCTTCCACAAAATCAAGGTGAGTACTGGTGTTATTCATGTGAGAGGATTGGAAGTTGTGTGCTTGACATCTCACTGTAACACAGACTGTTTTCATTCATGCACCACAAGTCGTGGTGTGCTCCCCCATTATTTACCATTGTTTTCTTTACCCAAGTCTGTAGAGATTAAGGTGACACAAAGTAGGAGACACTAATCACTGCTAAGGGAGTTAGGGTGCAAGACCAGGGCCTTTATCATCTGACACAGAGTTACAGTATAAGAATTTAGTACTGTGGTATTTTGTACATGGTAGTCAAATATGCAATTGACAAGAAATATGAAGTGCTGAAAGTAGGCAGGTGAGGAGAGCCCTGTCCAATTTAAATAATTTATTGGATGCTGTATGGCTTCATGACCAAGAACTGTGGTTATGGGATCCCTATACACTCCAACATCCCAGTGGGAAAGCCACTGGGATGTTGGGGTGTACTGGAAGGGGAATCACAAACCAAAGGAGAGAGGTAGTAGTTCTACTGTACAAGACCCTGGTGATGCCTCACTTTGAGTACTGTGTCCAGTTCTGGAGGCCACACTTTCGTAAGGACATTAACAAAATGGAGACGGTGCAGAGGAGGGACACCAAAATAGTGAAGGATCTACATCACAAGCCTTATGAGAAAAGAGTCAGAGACCTCAATTTGTATACACTGGAGCAAAGGAGGGAGAGAGGTGACATGATAGAAATGTTCAAATACCTCATGGACAAGAGGACATGACATGAGACTGATGGGTGGCCGCATAAGTGGAAATATCAGGAAGTTCTTTTTTAAAAAGAGGGTGGTGGATGCATGGAATAGTCTGCCCCCAGAAAGTGGTGGCCCCCTGTAAGGTGACAGGCTTCAAACATACATGGGACAGGAATAAAGGAATATTAGATAGAGGAAGAAAAAGCTAAAGCCAATGATCAGATAGGGTCACTGGGTGCTTCGTCAGGTAGCAGAAATGGGCAGACTGGATAGGCCTGGCAGCCCTTATCTGCTGACAGTATCTATGTATGTAACTATGTATCTAATTCTTTTACCTCTTAGAGTTTCACCTTCCGCATGACTCATCTTATCAGTCTCCTCCTGAGTGTTCCTGCCTGTGCTGGTCTAATATATTGGGCAGATTAGCTATCTTCCCTCACAGGGGTACAGGTTAGTCCTATTATATGTAGCCCCGAGATATAAACTATGGCAGGCGTCTGCAACCTTTTCAGGCCTGGGAGACGCATGCCCAATGACCACAAAATGGCCAACCGCAAAAGAGCCACACAAAATATTTATAGAAGTGGTCATGACTAATGCACATTTATGTGCCAGACATTCTCCAAACATGTAATTTTATTATGAAATGTATGTTACTTTGTTGAAAGAACACAGACTACTATATTAAGATGAATTCACTGTTTTTATAGAATATGTTTTCTGTGTAAATAAATTCACTGTTTTTTATTGTGCAATAAAGACATTTTGTGCAACTGAATTTGCTGTGTTTATTGAATACATTCTATACAAATGAATTTTGCTGCATTTGTTGAATACATAAATTCTGTTAAACATATCAACTGCTTGTTATTAAAAATCCCACTTACCAAAACACAAACAACAATGTTCATTCACCACTATCTGTGTCAAAGCATAAACTGCTGGTTATTCAAAATCCGTGTTTCCAAAATACAGACAGTACTGTTCAGGTGCCACTTTTCTGTTCCAATGCATAAACTGTTGCTCAGTACTGGCTGTATTTTGGCAAAAGGGATTTCGAATAACCAGATACCATTTCTGTGTCCATGCACAAGCTGCTGGTTATTCAAAATACCTCTCCCCAACATACAACCACTTCTGCTCTGTCGCCACTGCTCTGTGCCAATGAACAAACTGCTGTCCAGTACTGGCTGAATTTTGGCAAGAGGGATTCTTACTAACCAGCTACCATGTTTGTGTCCAGGCACACACTGCTGGTTATTCAAAATACCTCTCCCCAAGGTACAACCACTACTGCTCTGTCACCACTGCTCTGTGCCAATGCATAAATTGCTGCTCAGTACTGGCTGTATCTTAGCAAGAGGGATTCTGAATAAGCAGCTACCATTTCTGTGTCCATGTACAAGCTGCTGGTTATTCAAAATACCTCTCCCCAATGTACAACCACTTCTGCTCTGTCACCACTGCTCTGTGCCAATGCATAAACTGCTGCCCAGTACTGGCTGTATTTTGGCAAGAGGGATTCTTACTAACCAGCTACCATGTCTGTGTCCAGGCACATACTGCTGGTTATTCAAAATACCTCTCCCCAAGGTACAACCACTACTGCTCTGTCACCACTGCTCTGTGCCAATGCATAAATTGCTGCCCAGTACTGGCTGTATCTTAGCAAGAGGGATTCTGAATAAGCAGCTACCATTTCTGTGTCCATGCACAAGCTGCTGGTTATTCAAAATGCCTCTCCCCAATGTACAACCACTTCTGCTCTGTCACCACTGCTGTGTGCCAATGCATAAACTGCTGCCCAGTACTGGCTGTGTTTTGGCAAGAGGGATTCTGAATAACCAGCTATCATGTCTGTGTCCATGCACAAGCTGCTGGTTATTCAAAATACCTCTCTCCAAGGTGCAACCACTACTGCTCTGTCACCACTGCTCTGTGCCAATGCATAAACTGCTGCCCAGTACTGGCTATATCTTAGCAAGAGGGATTCTGAATAAGCAGCTACCATTTCTGTGTCCATCCTCAAGCTGCTGGTTATTCAAAATACCTCTTCCCAATGTACAACCACTACTGTGCCAGTGCACAAACTGCTGGTGATTACAAATGAATCTTACAACCAGTACTGTTCTGTTCATGCCCTGTTCACCACTGTTCGGTGCCAATTCATAAAAGGCAGGCTTCAAGAAAAAAACAAGACCGTCCCCAAAATACAGACAGTGCTATTTAAGTAATTAATTTAATTTAGTGAGATTTCTGCCCTTGTATCCCTTTGCTCAACTTTTCAATATTTGGCTTATAACTGGTCAATTTCAATAGAGTACAAATATTTAATGATTCATCAGTAAGCTGAGAGAGGAATTTGTTTTTAATACATTTCATGTGAGAGAATACTTGTTTGCACAGATAGGTGGAATCAAAAACTAACAGCATGCCAAAAGCAAGTCATTTTATTGTCTTGAAATTATCAGGGAGTGCAATCCAAACATAGAAGGTGAGCCCATCTGTCTTTGGCAGCCTTTCCATCTCTGCCCACTTGTGCACCACTTCTAGCTCTGCCCATCTTCTTTCCAGATTTTCTAGCTCTGCATTTAGCTCTCTAAATTTATCCATTCAAATGTGGGACTCTACAAATTCAGCCACTTCCATCTCCAAGTCAGCAATGGGGATGTTAAAATGGTCCAGCCACATTTCATCAAGATTTAATTCACTGTGCAGGAATAATATTATGAATTGTGCTTGGTGCCACTTGTTGTATATGTATTGATTTGTTTTGGCCTTACTCGTTCCCATCTTGAGTATGAGCTGATAGCTGGAAGGCCCAAAAGAAAGTATCCACCTCCTCCAACTCATGGAGAGTATTCCTGGCAGCACTCAGGAGAGGAAAAACACCCTTTAATGGGGGAAACCTCTGAGGAACTATGGCTACCAAGTTGCCTTCCTTCTAGGCATACTACGAGGAGATGGAAAGAAAAGCTGAACACATTTCCATTTCGGGATTAGGAATGCATGTCTCAAAACAAGATGATGTTCATCTTTCCAGACATTTAATGATGTAGGTTGGAACTTTCTTTCTTGAGGCAAAGGTAGCAGCACCGATTCTAAATGAATGGCCAGAATAAGCGAAAGGATCAAGTCCCAGGCGTTGCAATAGTGATTGAATTGAATCCACAAATTCTCTGGTGGTTAGAGGTGCATTATTAAGAGAGGTTAGTAGAGGAGATTCAGGCCCGGATTGACTATGAAGACTGCATAGCTGGTTCAAAGAGTAGACGGGGCACCAAACAGTATATGTAGGAAAATATTGAATGTCTACGCCTTCTCGTAGCCTGTCCATTTTTGATGCAGGAAGATGGAGAACATAGTAGTCGGCTCGCTTGGTAAGATGTTTGACTTTGAGAAAGGATGATGCAGAAATTGATGAAACTGTGAATTCTCTGGGGTGTAGAAATCCATAAAATGCCAGACAGATAGCTGCAAGTAGAATGGTGGAGTGTGAAGTATGAGGTTCAGACTTCAGTAGATTAATTAGCTGTTTGAAGATGGTATCATCGATGGGCAGACAAGTAGGCATCTTTTTGAATGAGAGTTTTTGGATTGCTGTAAGAAGAAGAAGATTAACTGCAGGATAGGATATCAAGGAGGCAGAAGCTGGATCTTGTAAGCAAAAATGAAATTGAATGCCAGCTAAGTATTGGTGAATGGTAGAGTAAGACAATTTGCTGGTTGTATGCCAGTAGGTTGTGAAGGCTAATATGGTAGGTAGGGAAATTGGAAAAGCAGAGGAGGCTGTCATGGAGCAGAATGAATTATATTTCCTCCAGACTGTGCAGTAAGCTGATCGTGTGCTGACAGATAAGGCTGACCACATGAGGTTTTGTGCTGAAGTAAGGTAATTGATCATGGCATGACTAGATCTTTGAAAGGAGGAGCTGGAGTTGGTAGAGGATCTGCAGTTGGAAGGAGAATATGGAATTTCTGAAATTGTAAACGGGAAAGGTAGTCAGTGGCTGTGTTAAGATGACCAGGAATATGAAAACACTGGATACAAAAATTATGACTAAGAGAAAGCCACGTTAATCTCCTCAAGAATAGCATGATTGTAGGAAAAGATGATCTGCCTTTGTTAATAATATCTACAGTTGTTTGATTATCTGTATATATTAACACTGTAGACAAGAGCAACGATGACCCGAAGTGAAAGCTGCTGCAACTGCAGGATATATCTCAAATAATGGGGAAGAGGTCATGGCTGCAGGTAAGCGAAGACATTCGGAAGGCCATGTTGAAGAGATCCAGGATTGATGGAAAATAGCAGCAAATCCGTGAGTAGGCAAAGCATCTGTGAATACTCAAGGAGAAAGCTCTTGAGAAATGTCTTTGTAGAACACAGAGTGACCATTCCATTGGTTTAGGAAGAGGAACCACATAGCAAGGTCAGATTTTGCAGTAGCTGTAATAGAAATGTGATGGTGGAGGGTTGAAGCTGAAGGAAGCAGATTGAGCAAATATGCTATGAAGGTACATCCTTGAGGAATTATATGTGTAGTGAAGGAGAGATAACCTAGCAAAGACAAGAGTTCATGTTTTGTGCAGGATGAACGATTGGAGAATGATAGAACTAGAGACTTGATTCTTCGTAGCTTGTCCATAGGGAGTCTGGCTTCCATGCAAATGGAATCAAGAATGATGCCCAAAAATTCCAGGGAAGTGGCAGGACCAGAAGTCTTTTCCTCCGAGATAGGCACAGCTAATTGATGAAATAAATGGCGTTAGAGTAAGGGCTGCTGCTGGAGGCGCAGAAGGAGGTTCGAGGAGAAGAAAATCGTCGAGCAAATGGATCACTGAGGTAACCCGACAATGATTCAACAACAACCAGCAAAGTGTAGAAGAAAAGATATCAAACAGTTTCGGACTGCTCTTGCAACCGAATACCACCCACATAGCAAAGTAGTAGGAATCTTCCCATTTGATAACATAGAGATGCCAAAGGGATGGATGAATAGGAAGGAGTTTAAATGCATCAGCAATGTCAGCTTTGGAGAGCCATGCGCCTCTGCCCAGTTGTTTGATAGTCAAGATGGCATCGTCAATCTTGGCATAGGCTAGAGAAAAATCCAGAGAAGGGATAAGAGAGTTGATACTGGGAATGCAAGTGGCACATGGAGCGGATAAATTGAAAATAAGGTGCTGTTTTCCTGAGCATTTGAAAGTAGCAAGGCCAATAGGGCTGACACGAATGAGAGGAAACGGTGGATGTAGAAACGGTCCGATGATATATCCTTTATCCAGTTCCTTCTGCAAGAGGGAGGAGACTAAGTCTGGTTGCATGAGGGCTGTTTGTAAATTAGGAGATTCGTAGGAGTCTTGAGGAAGAGAGCAAATGCCAGTATGGAATCCAAAAGTAAATCCAGAGAGGAGAAATTGCACCAATAGGAGTAGAGGGATGATGTAATAGTCAGGTTATGCTTCGCAAATTAGGGCAGATAGATTTTTCATGAGCTTCACCACAATGACTGCAAACGTGCAGCATGTGGCAGGGATGAAGGGAGCAACCCATATCGTTGAAATTAATACAGACAGATCTACCAGCCATGAAAGTAATTGGATGACCATGTTTATCATAGGACAAGCGAGGCATAGCAATATGATTGCGTATAGTCCTGATAATAGTGGAGCCTGAAGTGGAAGTATGGGAGGTAGATGAATCAGGCATGGATAAGGGGCAGAAAGAAGTGGCATGGGAAAAGAAGCCGCAGATATGGCAAGTGAGAGCCTGTTGACCAGCGAAATGGCGGCAAAATAACTCATTGTCGAGTGAGCCCTAGTGAAGTCAGATGTTCAGGTGAGATAAAGCAGCAGCAGCTTTAGCAGAAAAGGATTTATGGTAATCAAAAAAATGAGTACCACCATAGCGGACGCCAAGGTCGACTACTAGATATAGGTAGGTATCCAGCTTTTCCCTGCGGGATGGAAAAGCAGAACACAAAATGTCTCTGAAGAGATTAAAGGCCAAAATGAATTCAGGCATAGTCAGTTTTTCGGAAAACCTAGGGTCCTTAGAATGAAGAACAATGGAGAAATCACCACAGGAGACGACTCTGTTTTCAATGGTACTGTGGAAAGAAATAAACAAGGAGATAAGGTTGACATCTTTCCTTTCGATGATATCCTTGAGGAGATGAGAGGGAACTAGATGAACTGGTGAGACAGCAGGCACAGAGGAATTTGAAGCCAGACTACCTGAGTTGGTAGCAATGTCAGGCACTGAAGGAGAGGGTTGAGGCATTGGGGCTGGAGCAGGTGGAGGGGCAGCTGGAGTCTGCAGAACCGGAGAGGTCTGGCAATGTTCCAAAACATCCAGGTGATTTGAAATATAAGTTACAGAAGAAGCCAGATGAGAAATCAGATCTTTCAATTCAGCAAGGGCATCGGAGCAGGGATAGCAGGATGGGCTGGCATAGGACTAGGATTTATTGATTTCTGAGCCATAAATCATACAGTTCCTGTTTCTTAACACCAGCAGGAACAGGGACCCCAAGAATCTTCAATTCAGCTAGGAGACAAGGAACCGTCCAGTCCGTCAAGGAATGTTTAGACTTCACAGACTTCTTCTGATGAACGGGGGGGGGGGTCTTACAGGTGAAGCAGAAGGATCCATGGAGGCTGGAAATGAGCTGAAGAACAGGCAGTAGGCTAAAGAGCTGGAAACAGGAACAGTAACAACACAGCCCAAAGCCTGAATAAATATGCAGGAAACGAGCTGGGATCCAAGGATATGCAACCAAGTGAAAGCCCAGGAAAATTACAGGCATGGAAAGGAGAACAAATCCAGAAGGAGTGAAGAAGATAACCAAGGAACCACCAGGAAAGCGGCATGACAAACAAAGGAGCTTGTAGCAGGTGGAACGAAAAATGGCTGAACTGAAGCAGGAAGCAAGTCGGACGAACTCCGGGGAGGGCCGGGCGCGTAGAGGAGGAGAGAAGAAGGAAAGCGGGAGCCGGGCTACCCAATACCCGAATCCACGGAGGCAGTAAAATAAAGAAAAAGGGGGGAGAGAGCAAGGAGGAGAGATGGCAGGAGAAGTGCCGAATAGAATGCCACAAGCAGCGAAGAAAGCTGGCAAATGCGAACAAGGCCGCAGGTAAGCCAGCTAAGGAAAGAACCACATGCCCAGCCCAGCGCTCAAAAACTGTGAACGATAAGTGAAGGGGGCCGAGTGTGTAGGTATTTTATAGAGGGAATCCCCACTCACTGAATTACGGGTGGGCCCTTCAATTGATATGGCTGGGTCATAAACCGGAAGGTTGGTACATATTTTCTGAAATCATTAAATCTGTGACTGAAGTTTTAATCAGCCCATTGCTTGCTTCATCAAGCACTGCAGTGTTCATAGTGAAGCTGGGTTCTCGTGTCTCGTTGTCTATTTTAAATTTATGAAGGTAATCAAAATGATATAGTGTCCATCTTTTAAGTCATTCTGGAACACTTTCAGTTTTGACGAGAAGGTCAGGACCTGTTCACACAGGGAGAACACAGTATTGCCCCGTCCTTGCAGACCAATATTCAGTTTGTTCAAATGTCCAGTCAGATCAACCAAGAAGAAAAACTTCTGAAGCCAAAAGCTGTTTGATATTTCTTCATGCACAATGCCCTTCTTGTGTAAAAATTGCTTTATTTCAGTCAAGCGCTCTGTGAACCGTTTCAGGACCTTGCCCCTAGAAAGCCAATGAACACATTTGTACATCAGTAGGTCTGAATACTGTGAGTCCAACTCTTGCAGAAGCTGTTTGAATTAACAATGGTTCAGAGCCCTGGCAAGAACTGTGTTTGCAATTTTCACAACAAGTGCCATGACATCTGCCATCTCCTTTCCAAGGGACTGGGCACACAGTAACTCCTGATGAAGAATGCAATGAAACATAATAATTGGCTGTTGTAGTTTTCCCTCGAGAAGCTTTACAAGTCCTTTGTGACATCCAGTCATGCTGGGGGCTCCATCAGTACAAATACTCACTATTCTGTCAAGGGGCACATTCTCCTTCTGGAAATACAGAGAGCATTGAAGATGTACTCTCCTCTGGTTTGTTGCTTCAGGGGGCAAATGCTCACTAATTCCTCTTTTACTCCAGACCCACAAACAAAATGAACCATTATTGCCAGTTGTGCTGTGTCCTTGATGTCTGTGGATTCATGAAGTGCTAAAGAAAAGTAAAAGGATGACACAGTATCTTTAACTACCTGAGAATCCACATCTTGTATCATTTTATGTGCATGATCCTTCACGGTCTTAGCAGACATTGGCAAATCTTGAATCTGGTGAATAATTTTGTCCTTTTCCTTGAAGTCTGCAAGCAAATATGGAGCCATTTCAAGAAATGTATCTTTCAGAAATTCTCCATCCGTGAAAGGCTTCCCTGTGCGAACCACCTGTAGAGCTCCAATGAAGCTGGCTGTTGTAAGATGATTGACAGATGTTGACCAAGATGTCAGCACAGTTTGTTCCTTCCTCAATTTCTTTTCAAGCTCCTCAAAGACCTTCCTTCGTGCATGTCCTTCAGGATATTTGGTTGCAAATGCTGCATGTTTTGTCATAAAGTGACGCTGTACATTCAATTTCTTGTTTGCAGCGAGAGATTCTCAACAAATCACGCAGAATGGCAGTCCCTTCCTACTGATCAAGCCATGATCAAACCACTCATCCTGAAATGTCCGGTTCTCATTAGCAATCTTTCTTTTTTTAGCCAGATGCGCCATGTTTGCTTGCAATGTACACCAACTGAGATACTTTCTGAATAGAGGCCACAACAAAACAAAAAAGAAAGATGTCAAAAAATCTATAACCCTTATTGCCATATGGTAGGAAGAATGTCATTAAAACAGAGCACCACACCTTTGAGACACTTGAGGAAACAAAATGCAAAAAAAGAAGGTGCTCAGCTCCACAACCCGAGGCACATTTAGAAGAATGGCAAAACATAACAGTTAACCTCTTTAAGACCTCTTTAAGAAAGCTGTGTGGCAGAAGTATGCACAAAAGGAGTTCCACAATTTGCTAATATGCATTTCAGATGAAGGAAAGATCATGCCACAGACACGTCAGATCCAGAGTTGGATGTAGACACAGACATCGGACCCACAATTAAGGAACAGCACGGAGACTGGCAGAATGCCCACAGCTAAACTGGAAACAGTTTGAACATGGTAGATGGCAATAACCAAAAGACTGATAAAGCAGGCATGCTTTATGATCAATACATGTACCAACTCTGCACATAGGAAACAAGAATCCTTATTCTTATTTGAGACGTTGCTAAAGGACACAACAAAACAATAGATGCAGAACCAGCCAGTGTTAAGATACACTGCCTTTTGATGGGAGCACCCTGGCCTGTTGAATTCGATCAATTATGATGTTCTAGCAACATGACTGCAGTGTTAAAGCACAACAGAACATCAGAAGTGACCAACGCAGCACAGCAAAACCCCACCACACACACACACACACACACACACACACACACACACAACACCCCAAACAAGGCAGCACTGCACATTTATATCTTATTTATTAAACACACAGAAGTGACAGAATGCAGCAGCGGCAAGCCAGACATACCCCCATCCATAAACATGCCACGTTAAGATACACAGCCTTCAGCCGGCCTGGTGTCACTGAGGGTTGAGGCGCTGGACACAGCACCTCGCACCACACTGGCTATCCGGGTTTGGGAATGAGCCAGGGTTGCAGGGGGTGGGAAGGAAGGGAGGAAGGGATTGAGTGCCTGAACAGCTCTGCCTTCCCTAGGGAGGGTTCTGGGGATGTGCTGCTCTGTAGCAGGGGTGGAGCTTGGCAGGTGGCGGTACACAAGTGCCCAGTCACCATTGCACATCCAAGCTCCTTGGGGTGGAACAAAGGAAAATCTCCATCCACTGGTAGGAGATGGTGGGACCAGGGACCACCCCCCATGCCCAGGCAGAGTGCGTCGGCTACCATTGGAGCTCTTCCACTTTCGGGTTGCCCATTCAGATTTACACACAGGTCACCGGAGGAGAGTGGTGGTCCCACCCTGGAGGGCTTAAATCTGGGGGAACAGGTACCAGAAACAGATGGAGTGAAGCTGCACCCCAACCGACTAGTAGGACTGAGCCTTCAGGCGGGCAGGACAGTAGTCAAGAGTCCCCACCGGAGAGAGTCTGGTGGTTGGCATCAGGAAGGAAATAAAGTCTACAAAAAAATAAAGATACACTGAACCCCTGGTCTGCTATGTTCAATCAATTCTGATGTTCTCTCAACATGACTGCAGCATTAAAGCACAATAGAACATCAGAAGTGATCAACACAGCACAGCAGAAGTCCCCCCCCCACACACACACACTCACCCCCAAGAAAGGTACTGCTGCACATTTACATCTTATTTATGAAACACACAGAAGTGACACCGCAGCGGCAGCAAGCCAGACATATGCCCCAACCATAAGCATGCAGTGTTAAGTTACCCTGGGCTACCTCACCAATAAAGGCAATGGAAAAGAAAAAGTATATTAGCACAAATCCAGCAAAACAGCAATTCAAGCATCCTCCTTCCCCTCTGACAAAATAATAAAATAAAATAAAAAAGTGCAGTAAGGTATTTCTTTGGTGTTGGTGGGGGGGTAGGCTTGTTATATATATGACCGCAGCTGACAGTTGTATTGATAACACAATCATACTAATAATATAGTAATGAGGTGTCCCTTGAAAATGAGTGTTTACCTCATCATTACTACTACTACTGCTGTCTAATGCAGCAAACCAGACTAGCTAAGAAAGGGCATGGATTTCACACACCACAACCCCCCCCCCAAAATGCCCACAATCATTACTCAAAATAATAATTCCAAACATAATTCAATGTATCCACATGCACCTAACTGTGAATATGTCCAGCTGTTTCTGTTCCTCTTCTGGGTTCTTGAGGTTGCTTGCTGGTCTCTCTCACACAGGATTCTTGTGGTTACTTGCTGGTCTCCCTGGCACAGCTGATCACCCACTCCTCCTCCTCCCAGCTGGAAAGCAGCAGCAAAAAATTCTCCAGGCAAAGGCAGCAGTACAGGGGCCACTGGAGCAGGCAGCAGATTTACCTTTAGCAGACGTGCACTGCTCACACCCTGGGTTCACACTCTGTTAGGAGTGCAGATAATGTTCAGTTAGTATTGCTGTTGTCTCAGGTGTGGCAAGCCTCCCTGAACTGCTCACCAGTGGCACAGCGAGCTGGAGGATCCCCGCTTAGCACAACCCACAGCCCAAAGTGAGTACAGCTCAGTTGTGAGTGCTGGGCACTAGTGCTGGTTTCTCTGGCCTCCTGCTGGTCTCTCTGCCAAGCCTCTGATTGTGCCTATGGTAGAACAAAGCCCCAAAATACTGAGCTCAATAAGCGGCAGTGAAATAGGGCTGCACAGTGCTCCTCGATGCGGCAGTAGGCTAAGAAACACACTCCTCGGATGTAGCAGCAGGCTAGCTGGCTGGCAAAGTGCTCCTCAATCCTCCTTGTACCCATGTTACTCGAGAAACTGTAACTGATATTGTGGTTCCCCCTCTGGTTAAACTTGCGACTATATAGTGCTGTCGCAGACCTGAGGGGGAATGGAGCACTCACACCTGCAAGCTCTTTAGGGGGTGGGCTTCAGATAAAGGGAAGGGGATTCACAACTAAATAATGCAGCTGGGGGGGGCGGAAGAAGAGGAAGAGGGATGGACCGGAAGGAAGACTTGGTGGTGCCACAAGCTAGAAGTCCCTGCTTCTTTGTTCTCTGCCTGGTGACCACAGACCACATGGAATATGCATGAAAATGACATGTGGAAGAAATGGGAATGCCACCGCAGGGTCACTGGAGAGCAGCGGGGAATATTCTGGACCTGGCAGCACCTTGGGAAGAATGAGAAAAGGGATGCCACTGTGAGGATTTTCACCAGAGAGCAGCAGGACCAGAGGGAAGTATTCTGGACCTAGCAACACACCTCAGAGATATGTGGGTGAAACATGAGCCACCCCGAGAGCTGCAGGTTAGGGCAGGGAGAGCCACATGTGGCTCGCGGACCATGGGTTGCCGACTTTTGGACTATGGTAAAGTGCCTTGGAAAGGACACCAAAGAACCAAATGGAGGAGTATGTAACCAGTCTGTCATTAGAGATGTGTGAAGTTGGCAAACTTTACTCCACAAAATAATTAGCACATTTTTGCCATATTTACAGTGTGAAGTGTCGACCTTGGGAAGTTTTTGGCAGGTGAAGTGTCACTTTGTCAGGAGAGATTATGCAAATTCACTGGTGAATATAGAGCTTCACCTTAACCTCACTTTAGCTTCACCTGAAAAAGTGCCATTTCCCCAGGAAAATTAAATGCAGAGTGGCATGGTGGTGAAGTGGGTGATTCACAAAATTATTCACAAAGGTGAATTTTGCAATTTCACTGGAACTGTGCCATCGAAATAAAGCTTCTCAAAATTTCTGTCACACAAAAGTACACAATGGAGACATGCACACATAAAGGGCAACACAGTCGGTGTGAACAAAATAACAAACACGGGAAAAGCACAAGGAAGTCGTACTATATAACCTCGAGAAATACAAGGCACCACAAGATAATGGAAAACTCGAAGTTTTAAAAAGTGCAGAAGCAAAAAACCCTACTGGTTTGAGTCCAGTTACTAAAGAGATAGTGCTGTACATTGAAGTACCTAAGTCCCAGAGCTTTCCAGGCTCCCCACACTCCACTGATTTGCTTGACTGCTAATTCACTGTGCATGCCTTTGCATGTGCCACTGTCTCCACAAATGCTAGGTTGCAAGCTTTTTTTCAATTGTTTGCTTACTTAAAAAAATAGATATACAACAACTAACAGCTATAGCAATCCTCAGCCCTGCAGGAAGCAGTAGATCCATTAGGCAGTAACATGGATATCTACACAAGACATTATACCTGTCTGGCATGCCACTGGACCTGTACCTTGCTTCACACAGAGACCTGAAGGCCCATGACAAATGAAAACAGTGTTGCTGACATCATGGTGGGGTGACAACCTGGCTCCAGTGATCACTGTACAGAGTGGTTCAGTATAAGAACACATCAAAATTGGGCACTGACCAGCTCTGTAAAATTAGGCACTTCACAGCATTAATATATGCTCCATAAATATTTATTAACTAAAATCCATTTCAGACACACAGTAAATTCTGTGCACACCTTATGTGTTTTGGATAAGATGATCCTTAAATAAGGATAAAGGATCATCTTATCCAAAATGTGTAAGGCTTACAAAGAATTTACTGTGTGTCTGAAATGGATTTTAATAAATATTTATGGAACATACATTGAAGCTGTGAAGTCCTAATGTTACAGATCTGGTGAGTGCCCAATTCTGATGTGTTTCTACTGACTTTCTATCATGAGCACCACCACTCTCCAGTGCGCACGTCTATGTTTTGCTGGTTTAGTATAAGGACTGGGCCAGAAATGAGATTGAACTAAGATGAGGGTACTGGACTTCAGAAGGACCAATTTCAGAAAAATTGGAGAATGCCCCAGGGACTCTCTGACAGGGATAGAGGATCTGGCGGGGATCGAGAAACTATGGGCAAAAATAAAGGGGGGCATTGAAAAATTAACAAATCTCTGTGTCAGACAGGTTCACAAGGGCAAGAGAAAAAAGACATGGCTATGGTTCTCCAAAGATGTAGCAGAAAAAGAAAAAGCAAAAAAAAAAACCTAGCATTTATAAAGTACAAAAAGACACAGAAAGAGGATGATAGAGAAAACTACCAGTCCAGGAGAAGCAAAGTGAGGCAGGGAAGGCAGTTAGATGCACAAAGGCACAAACAGAAGAGAATATTGCCCAGTCAGTAAAAGAAGGGGATAAAACTCTCTTTAGATAAAGTATAAGCGAGAAGAGGAAGACAAAAGGAGGAATAGTAAAGATAAGAGGGGAAGAAGGGGTTTACGAGGAGGAGGAGGACTAAAAGAAGGCAGACGTATTGAACAAATTCTTTTGTTCAGTATTTACAGAAGGGGGGTAGGTGATGGGCTAAAGATAAGGGATGGGGCATAAATGGTAGGGAGGTGGACACTAGTTCTTTTACAGAAGAGAAAGTCCTCAAGGTCCTGGCACAATTAAAATCAGACAAGGCAATGGGACCTGATGGGATGCACTCTGGGATATTGAGGGAGCTTAAATAGGTGTCTGTTCCTCTGACAACTCTGTTCAGCTTATCATTAGAAATGGGGGGGCATAGGACTGGAGAAGGGCAGATGTGGTCCTACTTCACAGAAGTCGGAAGAGGAAAGACTCAGGAAATTACAGACATGTCCGTCTGACTTCAGTAGTGGGCAAAGTAATGGAAACATAACTGTAGGAAAGGATAGTGGAATACAGTACCTTACAACCTGTGGATTATAGGATCCAAGGCAACAAAGTTTCACATGGGAAAGGTCTTGCCAGACAAACCTGATCAAGTTCTTTAATTGGGTGACCAGGCTAGTGGATCACAGAGGAGCGGTAGATATGTCCTACCTGAATTTCAGGAAGGCCTTTGACAGCATACCACATAGAAGACTGGTGAACAAGCTGGCCTGTCTGGAAGTGGGTCAAACACTTATTAACTGGATTAGATGTTGGTTAAGCTACAGGAGTCAGAGGGTGGTGGTAAATGGTGTCCACTCTGGAGAAGGCAAGGTGACTAGCAGGGTGCCTCTGGGCTCAGTACTAGGCCCGGTCCTCATCAATGTCTTTATTAGCAACATTATGGAAGGCCTAGAAGGTAAAGTATGCCTGTTCACAGATGACAAAATATCTGCAACAGAGTAGACACACTGGGGGGTGGAGGATTGAAAAAGTTGGAATAATGGTCAAGGGTTTGGCAGCTGAGTTTCAGTGCAAAAAAGTGCAATATCATATACTTGGAGCACAGAAGACTGGGGGCTATGGACCACTTGAGTGGGGAAGTACTGGCAACCACCAAACAGGAAAGGGACCTAGGGGTAATCATTTCTGATGACCAGAAGGTAGCAAAGCAATGCGATAAGGCAGTGGGAAAGGAAAGCAAGATGCTTGAGTGCTTATGGAGAGTTATCACCAGTAGGAAGAAGGAGGTAATATTACTCCTGTACAGATCACTGGTAAGACCCCACCTTGAGTACTGTGTCCAGTTCTGGATGCCCCACCTCCAGAAGGACATTGATAAGGTAGAATGGTAAAAAAGAGAGCTACCAAAATGGTGCAGAGCCTGCATCAAAACATCTATGAGGAGAGACTCAAGGAACTGAATATGATCTCTCTGGTTAAGATGAGGGAAAGGAGGGACATGACAGAAACATTAAAACACCTTAGCAGATATCAATAAGTTCTAAAAAGGTAGCATTTTCCATAGAAAAAGAAGCTTGAGGACAAGGGGACACGTTATGAAGTTGGAGGGGGAGGCTCACAGGAAATGTGAAGAAGTACTTCTTCACAGAGATGGTGGTGGATGCCTAGAACAGCCTTGCAGCAGAGGTGCTGGGTACTAAAATGGTGACAGGATTCAAGCCTGCATGGGACAGATACAAGGAGACACTGGTAGTAAGGCAAGGGAAGGAGACGACAGAAGATCGAGTAGGGTCTGCCATGGCACAGTATGCAGGGAAAACTGGGCAGACTAGGAGGGTCAAGAGATCCTCTTCTGCCAATAACTTACATGTTTTTACGTTTCTATGTGAAGCAGTGGCACCATCAGGCAGGGCAAAACATCTCTAACTTGCTTGGCACAGGGTTCTACAGGCCATACATGAAGCAGCAATCTCACTGAGCATGGAATCATACCATTAGACTGCATCTCACAGAACTTATGGGTCCTATTTGAAACAGCAGACTTATTGGGCATGACACTGGATCTATAGGTTGCTTCACTTAGGGCATTATGGACCCTACCCAAAGATGCAGACCTTTAGGGAACAGCGCTAGATCTGTAGTATTCTTTGCTCAGGGTCTTGCATGTATAACCCATTTGGTACGTCTGAATGATTCCGCCTTGGTAGCCATAAGGAAGTTTAGTAGCCCTTCCTTAATTTTTGGAGGTTTGAATGCTAAACATGTTATAGTTATTAATTATAGGGGGAAAACAATTAAAAACAACTAAGCCCATGAACAGTTCATATTTTTGGGGACTTAGTTTTTTTGGTGGGTGCATAATCAGTCTCCCATAACTCTGTAATTTTGTTTTAACTTTTTTTTTTTACGTTTAAGAATCAGGGTGCTTATCAGCCCCCATTACAGCATAATTTTAATTTGACCCTGAAAAACATTTTTGGAGAAAACTGGGCCCGATTTCAAGACAGCTTACACATGGTGCAAGGCGATTCGCGCCATACCCTATGGCGCAAATAGCACCTTGCACCATGCAATACGCTACTTTTCATTCCAAGTTGTGGCTTGTGCCATGCTGCATGTGGGTTGCTGCAAAGGTGGGCTATGCCACCCATTACACCCAAGACCCATTGTGGCACGGCACAAGGGTGGGTTACTGCAGCATCTGTGCCCTTTTCCAAAAGGGTGACTGCTGTAACCAAGGCACACCATTCCAAGTCCCACTATGGCGCTGATGGTTAGATCAGCATGGAGGTGGTCTAAGGGGCATATGTCCTGGCAAAAGGACAGTTGCACCCCCCGCAGTTCAACGAATTGCACATTGCCATGCCCCACGGATCCCCCCAGCACAGTGATGCCCACCAACCCCACATTTCAGGGTGCCACCTGGGTCATATTTCTTCTGTGACTCCTCTTATGCCTGTGCCACCCAGCCTTCCCCCTCCAAGGCCCACTGGGGATTGCAGGCTTGTTTTGGGCCTAGGGGGTCTCGGGGCAGCTGTCCCCTGTGGTCTCCCACTTGCGGCACCCAGGTCCATTGCGCCATTCCCGTGGCGCAACCCTGTGGCTGCCGCAAGTTGTGGGACATAGGTGCTAGGGACCCTACCTATCCTCGAATAGGGTGCAGGGTCCCTGGCATAGCGGTGCATGGCGCAACTTGCATATGCCCACATGTTGCGCCATGTGTTTTGGAATCAGCACACTAAGGTCAACTCTTGCTTCGTCTAAAAAAAGTCTCTATTCATATGGAAGCACCACTTGTGTTCAACACCACCCCATCGTTCGACAGTGATGGCACAATACCAGCACCAGTATTGTGCCATCATTAAAAGACATTGTTTTTTTCATGCCCCCCCCCACCGCATTTAATAATAATCAACTCCAGTTCTGAGTTTTTCCAGGGAGTGGACAGACTACCAAGAGAAGCCACATCAGTGAAAACAGACCATTACAGTCACTGTCAGTGTAATGGTTTGTTTTCAGGTTTCTCTGTTGGGGTGTTGCTCTAGAGTGAGCCACCATATTAGTACAAAGTGTGATATTTGGGAACTGAGATTTTTGGGGACTTTTTTTTATTTAGGTTAGGAAACAGCAGTGGGTGTATTGGATAAGAACATGCTGATCAGATGAGCTGGACAGAGGGCAGTACCAGTTGCCAATCATGGTATCCTTAAAGAATTATATAACCAGGTGACTGTGGAGTGGGGGTATCATGGGTACTAGAGTGTGGGTAAGGTTGGGGTTATTTGTATTCAATGGGCAGCTGGGGGAAGAGGGAAGTTTCCACACAATAAGTAGACTAAGGGTTTTTGTTTTGAGGGTTGTCTGGTTTTGGTGACAGAATTGGGTATTGTCATGCGGGGGGGGGGGCAGCAGCAGGCTGGGCACTACACCACTGGGTATATTAGAGATTGGGTGAGGGGGGACCAACACTGTAGTGGGGCAGCAAACCACATGTAATTATAGAGGCTGAGTTGATGCGGGTTACCAATGGTGAGCTGGGACCTAACCACTGGAAATGTAACAGATGGAAGGTGGAGGGGACTGTCAGAGGGTTGAGCACCTGATCACTTCTGTCACTACTGTTCAAGAGTCAGAGAGTACGGGGACATGGATGGGCACCTGATAGCCTGTGTTATTACTACTGGTGGGTAGCAGAGGGGTACCAATGGTGGACAGAGGAAAAATACAACTAAATACAACTAAAGTTATGTTGTTCAGCTCCTCAAGAACCAAATTTAAAGCGCATGGACTCAATATAAAAAATCAACAAAGTGTCCCCCTTGATGTAGTGGAACAATTCAAGCATTTAGGAGTTACACTAGACAAACACCTGTCCTTCTCACATCATATTGAAGCTGTAGCAAAGGGGTTAAACATAAAAACTGGTTTACTATATTGCATCATATGTAATCTACCCCTGAAGCCCTCAAACTGGGGGTCTATAGCTCCATCCTCTTAGCCAATGATTATGGTCTTGTACTCTATGGATCGACTACTGACACCATGCTTCACAGAATAACTGTTGCACTAAATAAATCCTGCAGGTTAATTACAGGATCTGATTGCTTTACTCACACCTGTGATTTATATGAACAGACGGGTTGGCTTCAAATGAAAAATCGGATTAAATATCAAACCTACTTACTAGTCAAAAAAGCGCAAACAGGACTAATGCCACCTGGGACAGTGGCATTGCTTACCCCCTCCCAACCCACTAAGATAACCAGATCAGCTGCCCACCAGTCTCTCCTAGTTCCTAGATGCCGGACACCACAAGGCCAGCATTCCTTCACCTACAGAGTTTCTCAATGGTTCAATTTGCAGGACTATGAAGACTCAACACTGAAAAATTGGGCGCCTTCAAGACAAGCTAAAACTGACCCTTGTGGCTAACAGTTCTTGTGACTGCTTCACTTGATATTGGCCCCTTGCACCCCTAGGGTCTGCCTAGTACTTTTCAGTGACCTTGCCACCTAATTCTGTCCTTGGTTCTCCTTATGCCCACTCTCCCTACCTCCCCTTCCTTTTTGATAGCAACCCCAGTTTTTCCCCTCTCCCTCCCATCCCACCCTTAAAGTATGTACGTTTGTCTCTACAAGGTCTGCACCTCCCTTTACCTCTCCCTCTTATACACTTCCATATCCTACCTCCCCTCCCTCTCTAGTCTCTCTCACCCACTATTTATTGTATACTTTTTACTTGGGAATCCAACACTGTTATCAATTCCTGGTACTGTTTCTTATGTCATTTCTGCTACTGTCATCATTATCTAAATTATATTCATCCTCTCATGTATTTATCAATACATAATTTTAGTTATACTATTGTTTTTTGTTTTTTTAGTTTACAGTAATATTCCTCTGTCTGTATGTTATCCTCCCACCACTGACGTGGAACCTTTGTAAATGAGCACCTGCTCTCAAAGGTGTTAATCAGAGATCAAAAATAAAATAAAACAAAATAATCATGATTATACAGTGGCAAGAAAGAATGCTGGTCCCTGATTGGTAAGATTGGAACTGGGTCAGGGACGATAACCCAGCATAACATCTCGGCTCTAGTCCCACCACAGTCGTGACCACATTAAATAAAAAAAAAAATCAATCCTCATCTGCCCCTGACATTGGCATCACCTGTCCCGCTCATCTCCTGGTGCAAACAAACTGAGCAGGTGACACAGCGCTTCTGTTAATTTTACAGCACTTGGATTTCTTCAATTTGTTGTTCTACCAGTATCATTACAAACACAGAATCTTCTGTACAGAAAGAAGCAAGCACAACCAGGAACAGCAGGTTACGAGCAAAAACATTTTCTGTCCCCATGCTTGGCACTACGATATGACAGCATGACAAAGAGGAATAACTGCCGTGCTGTACACTTGCTGACTGCCAACCATCCTAGTTCTGCTGTTAATATTTCAGAACTATCCTACACATCTGTACACCACTTAACTCTGCTTTCACCCCTTACCACTTCTTTTTGACTCCAATAGAAACTGTGAGTCAACAGTGCAGGTGCTGGGGAATGAGAAACTACTGTTCTGGCTGCGTCATGGGAACAAAGAGCAACACAGCTAAAATCAAACATAAAAAGTACACAGTTGGTCAGGGGCACAGAGAATCATTTAGAAAATAAACAAACATAAAAAGCACACAGTTGGTCAGGGACACAGAAAATCATTTAAATTTCATCTGGCAGCGTGAGCCACAGTTACAATACAGGAGCTTCACCTGCCAGCCAAAAAGAAGAAATAAGCATTATTTCTTTAAAAAGTAAACCTACACTTTGGAAAAAACAATGAAAAATATAGTCTAAGAAACTTTTTCATCTTTTTTTCTTCTCTTTAACTCATGAGCCATTGTGTAATAGGAATAGTGCATCCAGTGTGGGTGTTATGCTGGGATAACATCCCTTCTCTGGTGTTAGATGCCCCAACCACCCGAGGCAGGATGTTATCCCAGCATAACACCCACCCTGTTGAGCATTATTCATTTAATGAAAAAAATTAAGGTCTGGCTCTTGATTCTTGTTACAAGTGCAGCTAGATGTGCATCAGAATTCTGATGCTTGCATAATTTTGTGCTGCATAGCGAGTAAAGTGTCATAAATGCATCAGAAAGTTTGAAAGTTGGCCTCAAACATTCTGGCACATTTATAGAGATGTAGCTGTAGCAGTGCAAATGTTGCATCCAGACCGCTGAAAATCCAAGTCTTTGTGTTTTGTTTTTTCTTTATACATTTTTTTGTGCTTTTTTTAGATGCCAACATCATAGCTGTAAGCCCCTATAGTGGTCATGAGCATCTTTTTTGCATTTAATCAAGTTCAAGGGTTCATTGAATATGAGTGATTCGGTTGCATGATGTCATCAGTGATGTCAGCGATAGTGTTTTTAGGTTCTGGAAAGGGTTTCAGACTTACACAGGCCTGGATTCGATCCCCAGTGTGGAACATTTTGTTTCTTTCCCACTACAATTTCTGTAATGTGTGAGAGAAATTGTTAGATGCCCTTGCTGATGTTAGTGATGGAGTTTCAGCAAAGTCTAAAGTTCTATATTGCTGATAACTTGAAAAGTACCAGCTGCGACTTTCAGGTTTAAATGTAGCTTGGGAAACATTGTTTCAGACTGACAGACTAGTGCATCACTAAATCCACTGCAGCTGTTGGGGGTGGGGCTTGCACTCAGTTTTCAATGTTCTTTGCCACAGCATGCATTTCTGGTTCATGAGCTTTATTATAGCAATAAAGCTACAGACTCTCAAGCAGTAGTGGGTAGGAGGCCTTGGTTTGATCCCCACTGCGGAACTTTTTTAATTTATTCCTCATTTCCCATAGTGTGAGACTAATTGTTTGATGTCATTGCTCATGTTAGTGATAGAGTTTCAGAAAGATGTAATGTTCTATATTGCTGATAACTTGAACATTTACAGCTGTGTCTTTAAGGTTTGACTGCAACTTGGGAACATTACTTCAAATTGATTGACAGGTTCATTACTAAATCCACTGTTGTGTGTGTGTGGAGGGAAATTGGGTGGTCTGCACTCAGTGATGACTGTCTCTTTCCACAGCATGTGTTTTTTGTTACAGAGCTTTTGTACAGTGATAAAGCTAAAGGCTATCAAGCAATAGTTGTGTGTAATGTACCTGGGTTTAATCACCAGTGTGGGACTTTTTTTTCATTAACAGTACAGGTTTTGTGATATTACAGAAAATATTAGAGGCCCTTGCTGATGTTAGTGATAGAGTTTCAGCAAAGTCTAATGTTTTATATTGCTGACAACTTGAAACGTTCCAGCTGAGACTTTCAAGTTTGAATGCAACTTGATAAAAATTAATTTAACATGACAGACTGGTGCATTGCTAAATCCACTTTAGCAGTTAGGGTTGGGTGGGGCCTGCACTTAGTACTGAATGTCCTTTGCCACAGCATGCATTTCTTGTCAATGTACTTCAGTGCAGTGGTAGAGCTACCGATGTTCAATCAGTATAGCACAGTGGGTTAAGGCTCTGAGCTGCAGATCTGGAGACCAGAGTTTGAATCCCACAGCTGCCTAGGTGCATACTGTGAGCAAGTCACTTAACTTCCTTGTGCTCCCATGTTGCATCTGGAAACATGCTTTGGCTTAGTGTGTTACTCCTGGTTAAACAATGTTCCCTTTCCCCACTCTCCCAGTAGTGGGTAGGAAATCTGGGTTCTATCCCATAGCTGGGACTTTTATTTTTCTTTCTTACTCAGTTTCTGTAGTATGAGAGAAATTGTTTGATGTCATTGCTTATGTTAGTAATAGAGGTTCAGCAAGATGTGAAGTTCTATTTTTCTGGTTACTTGAACATTTTCAGACAAGACTTTGAGGTCTGAAAGCAACTTGGAAACATTACTTCAAACTGAGAAAAGATTGTGCTAGCTCCAGATGCCCTTGTGCAGGAACTGATCAGGTTAAAAGATCTGAGTCTGTGTATTGTGTCGGTTATACTTGTTTATTTTTTGAGATGTGTATGTGTACTTGTGTTCATGTATGTGTCTATAATTTGCAGCATATCTGTGTACATTGTTTTGCATATACAGTATATATGCCTTTTACTGTACAAAAATGACAGTTCCATACCTTGGCACCACTCAGTACCATTTGTACTTTGAGTTCATTTGAACATGCAAATGCTCCTCTGGCTAATAAAATGTATAACTTTTTGATTTGACCTTATTTTTGCAAAACAAATGAAGGACCACATTGTGGGCCAATATAGAATGAACCTGAAAGTTTCAGGTTTTAAATCTGCCTGTTTTGTTTGCTATCCATACACAAAAAAAGTGTTCATTTGTGTTCTGAATTACTGTATGTTGGAGCTAACTTTTGTATTTTGGTCCCTCAATGTTGTGTGTGTATATGATAATAGAGGTTTGTATCTGTAACATTAGATATCTTTAGATTTTATTTTCTGAACATGTAAAGCCAAAGCGTTTACACAGATTGAAGGGCACACAAGAAACAAGCAACGGCTTTTAAGAAAATATAAATTTTTACTTGCTACACAATCTGGCTTCAGAGTCAAGCATAGCACTATACCTGTACTTGCAAAAGTTACCACAGATTGGCAAATTGCCCTGGACTTTAAGAAGCATGTGTTTGCTCTTTTCCTTGATCTTAGCAAGGCTATCAATACCGTAGATCACAACATCTTGCTTACAGCACTGAGCAATATCGATCTCGGTAGCCCCGCAATCAAAGGGTTCACCAATTACCTCACCAATAGGTTACAAGTCAAGGCGACAGGTGACCTGTCTCCACAAAAAACGTTCCTACGAGGCATCCCCCAAGGATCCATACTGGGTCCAATCCTCTTCACAATCTATATCAACAATCTGGAATCCCATCTATGTGCAGCTAATGTTCATTTATTTGCAGATGATAATGTACTCTATACCACACATGCCTCACTGGATGTGGCCCATGAGAACCTACAACAAGGCTTCATTACTCTCCAATATAATCTTATCAAATACAAACTCCTCCTCAATGCCAAAAAGACCAAATCCATGATCCTTTCACCAAAGACAGTCCCTGGACCAACACGCATTCCTCAAATTCTAACACTTCTAGATGAACCCCTTGAAACAGTTGAAAACTTTAAATACCTAGGGTTCTGGCTGGATAATAAGCTTAACTTTTTGTGCCACCTGAATGAAGTCTCAAAGAAGCTAAGGCAACGGCTAGGTTTATTCTACCATATTAAACATTTGCTTACCTCAGAAGCAAGAAAGAGGTTAGTACAATCCATATTCCTGCCCGTACTGGACTATGTTGACTTCCTTTACAATCATTGCCCCTCATCGGTGCTTAATAAACTAGACAACCTTTACCACCGGTCCTTAAGATTTATCCTCAACCTACCCCTTCACACTCACCACTGCCTACTGTACCAGGAATCAGGTTGGCCCTCACTCTCAACTAGGAGGAAAAGGAATGCTCTCCTCTGGATCCGCAGAGCACTGTCTGGTAATCTTCCTGAATACACCTCGAGCCTCTTCGAATGAGCAAGGGGATCCTATGACCTAAGACAATTCTTTATATTCTGTCTCCAGATTCCCAGAGTGAAAAAATGTTATGGCCAGGCCGCAATCAATTTTTCACTCCCCTCACTGTGGAATACCATACAAAGCTCATTAAAGATCTCCTCACTTCCAGGCCTATGTTCATTCAAAGCCCTGACAGCTGACTTCCTAAAGGAAGCATTTGATTGTTTTAGACGACTCTGAGTCTTTAGCCGCTGATCTCCTCATGAATCCCACGACCAGAAACTCATTCACCCCTCTCCTCAATCAAGGGAAAATCATCTTTATCTCCACCTTTCATTCTAATCCTGGTCTTACTTTCATTATATCCCCTCCTACTTACATGCACCCTGCTCTACCTACATTCTACCAATAAGCTAATGATAGTTTAGGATTGTTGGCTCTTCCTCTCTCTCTGTAAACCTATTCTATGAATTGTAGCTGTTTACAGTTCCAGCAGACCATTATGCACTGACTATATGGATGACTACCTGGACATTGGTCTAGCAACATTGATTAGTTGTACCTGTGATTATGTATTATATCTATGTCCAGGACCACCTTGAAAATGAGCTTGCTCAATGGTGTCTATGCCTGGTTAACTAAAGCTGATGGATTGATTGACTTGCTTTCCCAACACACCGTCACAACAAACTGCTTAAGTGAAATTTAATATTTAAACTTGTTGCTTAAACAGGCGAATTGTTTGGTTGGCTCCAGATTCAAAATGAAGCTTAATCTTCTACATATTCAAGTCTCCATATATCTTGTATATTCAAACCCAAACTACACTTAAATGAACTTAGTTTACTTAGTTTCGTCCAATGTGTGATAATCTTCGCTAAATTGCCTAATTCAATAGAATATACACAGAGTACTTGACAAACCGCCTCGGAGGGAAAAACGCTAACAAACTTAAATACACTTAGTCGCCATTACTGCTTCCTTGTTAGCATCAAGGACATGCACCTAGGTGGTGAACCACAGACTACAATCTGATGTTTCCATCATGTGATGTCTTCATCAGAGCTGTTTGTTCATTCTGTGTGTGAGGTTTTTCTGAATGGGCTGGCAGTGTTATAAACTCTGGGAAATGGACGAGTGTGTTTTGCAATGCTAAATGAGTTAGTTTTAAGTAGGGGTGAGAAACAGACTATTTTGTAAAACTGTGTTCTTTAGAAGTCTGGCTGCAGTCAAGCTGAAAGTATCACAGTAATGGTAATGGGCTGAGAGTCAGAGTTTCAGAATGGCTGAGACTGTTTTTAGTAGTAATTGAGTTAGCTGCGGGCAGCAGTGAGGAACAGAGTGTTCTGTGAAGCTTTGCTCTTTATAATTCTGGCAGCAGTCTAGCTGAGAGTATCACAGTAATGAGCTGGAAGTTAGAATGTGGGGAATAGGCAAGAGTGTTTTTAGTAGTAATTGAGTTAGCTGCAGGCAGCAGTGAGAACAGATGGCTCTGTGAAACTGTGCTCTTTAGAATTCTTTCTGCAGTCAAGCTGAGAGTATCACCATAATGAGCTGGAAGTTAGAGTGGGGAATAGGTGTGATTGTTTTGTAATGCTAACTGAGTTAGTTGCAGGCAGCAGTGAGACCTCTCATGTAGTTCTGCATTTGTGTCTACGGTAACAGCACAGGTGTTTCTTGCATGCTGAGAGGAAAGCTGCCTAGAGTGATGATATCAGTGACCTTTGTGTGACCTCTGTGTGTGTAAATGACTGATGTCATCACAGTAGAGCAGAGGGTAAAAATATCACACTGCAGTGGACAATACACTGTTTTATCTCACTCATTTATCAGTCACCCCTATTGTATAAATATATATAATATAAATAATATATATATATATATATATATATATATATATATATATATATATATATATATAACAGAAGCACCCTGTAAAGAAGACTTGTCCTAATGGCGAATATATGTCAACTGATCCTGTCTAAAAATAAAGATTTTTAATACCACTAATTTTTTGTAAATGTAAACCCCAGTCAGCACTAAACTGAGAGGTCTACTACCCCTGCCTGTGTGGCTAGTGACAGGTTGAGAGGCCTAGGTCCTATGATGTGGTGCCTCCATTTTTATAACCTGAAACCTGGGGAGAGAGGTGTCACTCGGCATGGTGATTAGGTTTAGCTACTCTGCACGGGGCCCCCCAAGTAATCCGGACAAGGAAGCAATAACTGAAAGGTCCATTACTAGAAGTTGGGATTCTAAAGTGTGGCTTTTATTCACAAACACCATCGAGCAATAAAGCATAGATGGACCCCCACAGGGCTATACTCCTGGTAAATGCAGACTTCTCCAAGCTCACATGCATCTTCAGTACTGTTAAACCCTCAGGTTTAAGAACACACAGGGCACCCTGCCCTAACTCGACTCTTTTTTGGGTTCCCTGGCTCAGCTCCCTTGCCAGCCCTTTGGACTACCTTCCCTCCAAGACTTGGATCCCTTGCCAGCCCTTTGGACCAATTTCCATATAGTATGGAGATTGTTGGTGGCTTCCTAAACCACCTACGAGCACTTCTGCTACATCAGGGAATCTTCTTCAACAATCCCATGTCTGGGTACTTTCCTCAGGCACTGACCAAGTACCTTAGAGAAAGCAAACAGGTGTCCCAAAGCAAACCCGTAGAGGTGACTCTGATCACGCCAGATGGGGGGTCTCCCACCTCTTGCTCCCATAAATCATACCCGGCCATTCCTCTGGACGTTGACACCTCATCTCTGAAAACACTTTACTTTGTAGATTCTCTTTAAATGTATGTCACATTTAATCTACTATTTCTTCCATCCCACATGTGCTGAACTTGAAACATACTTAATGAGTGTCTCTGTCCATTTCTCTAGACCCTCCAAAGAGTTAAGCAATCCAATTCCCACAACTTTTAAAACTATACTTGACTGTCTTTTTGTGACCCCACAGTAGCAGTCATTTAAATTCATCTTGTCCCAGGTGAAAATGCATTGGCCCTTTAGCAGAGCAAACTCACCCCTTGGTTGCAGGTGCCCAACAGGCTTTTTCTCTTCAAAGAAATCTCAACAAAACTTCTGGTGCCTCAGCACAAACCTAGATTTAGGCAGCTTCTTCTTCCTCTAGCCGGGCCTGGGGCTTGCCCCTGGAAGTAGGCTAAGTCCTTCCCCCCATCCCCACAAGGTTGGGGCCCTGAACCTTTGTAAGTGCTCTCTACCAATTCACTTGGCTCTTCTTGTGTTCCTCTTCATGTGAGAACACACACCTCAAGCAAAAATATAGCTCTTTGTCGGAGCTGAGGGCTCTGAGGGCCTGCAGCTACAGCACACCTCCTCCCTCTTCAACACTCTACTACAGACTGATTTCAAAACCTCCCAACATTCTATCTTAACCTCCCTAGCTGCAACATTCCAATGTGGCTTATGCAGCTGTGACAATTCTAAAGTGATATCATCTCCCAGTCTCAGCTGAGACTGAGAACAGAGTGAGACAGTGTGAAATCCATTTAACTGGAATTTCACAAGATGCCATCCCTGCCTGCCACTAGGTCTAACTGGGATTCTTGTAACCCTGGGTAACGGGGGGTTACATAAGTTTTATAATTACATCACGTCTTAACAGCAAAACTACTACATTTATTGTTTTGTAACTGTGCTACAGTACAACAGAAAGTGTGCATGCCAATTTTCAAAATCCCTGGTCCTGTTATGGTCCAGTTTTAAGCTATCAAAAATAAAGGTTTTATAACAAACACTAACTCAGCCCTATCTTACTGGAATAACCACACCAGTATTATAGGGGTGTGGTCTAGCCCCTATAGTTAGGGTTGAGTAGGCAGTATAATGTTAAACCCTAATTTTTGCATGTTAATAACTTTGGAACCGTTCGGTGGATTTGCATGAAATTTGGAATGCACGATCTGAAATGGTAGATCTCTTAATATGCCAAGCTTTCTTTCAATTAGATTTGCGGCTTGCAATGACGCACAAAAAACTTGTTTTTCCCTTTTTTTTGGCACATTTTTGCGGATTCCTGCCCATCGCATTGCGGCCACACCGTTTGGAATTTTGTTCTGATATTTTCAGGGCACAAAATGGTTGTCCAAAAGAACAATCCAGTGTTGGTTTGATGAAAAAATATTAATTAATTCCAAAGTTATTTAATTTTGAAGTTTTGGGTTCTGAGCATGCTCAGTTCAGTCTTTGATTTATATGTGTAGTGCCCCAGTGAAACTGAGGGCACCACAGAAAATAGTGGAACTGGGGACATCACAGAAAATAGGGGATTCCCAGAGACATGAGAAGTCAGACAGTTAAGGGGACCCTGGTACCTTAATGGGAAACCCTTGAAAAGCTTAGGTGACCCTGTGAGACACAGAACAGGCCCCTCTCCAGCAAACAGTCCTAGCAGTCTAAATTCAGGGTTTTAAAAGAAAACCATTTGTTTTCCCTTCCTTTGTTCTCCCTCCTGCTCAAGATTTACACCTAGTCAGCTAAGACCAAGCCAGTTCGGCCACATTCCTGTCCCAGCAGGGGAGAAGGAAGACAGGCTGAACCCTCTCAGCCAATCCCTGTGGCCAGGGTAGATTCAAATTTGGAGACTTTTTTTTTAAGCCACTGACCCAGCCTCAGGAGGCTGACCTCTGGATGAAGGATCCAATCCCCTGGCAGGTAGCCAGGACTGTCCCAGCCTAAAGGAGGCTCTGCACAGGCTGGAGAGAGGAGAAAGAGTTTGACCAGGGATTGCTTAAGGACAGTAAGGCAATGGGTGTCAGTTTCCCTGTTAAGAGGTTGAAGCGAATCCCCTGGGTCCCTTCAGTGTAACTACCTCCAGAAGATCTCAAATAGCAGCCTCGGTCAGTTTTCTGCAGAAATTTGCCATCTAGTTGGATTCCCCAGTGCGGTGAGTCAGTCTATTTGGCCGGGAAACAGACCCAGTGAACCTTTTATGCAGCAGTCTCCAGCAGAAGAGGCCTTATCACTCCTTTGTGGTTGTGCATTTCCCAGGCTACAGAAATTGTTGTTAAACTCCAGGGACTCCTGCTCACACCTCATCTAGGGTTCCTCCAGTGCCTCTTTATTGACCAAGAGATTGTCCCCAGGAAGCCCAGCATCACCTGCACCCATCTCCACCAACCTCCACCAACAAAAAGTCTTCACCATGATGCCCCATGTTCAAGTTGGCAGTTGTAACTGGTAGCCAGCTGGTAGCTAGGGCCCACCAAAGTGAGTCAGGTTAGGGGACACCCCGGCTCTAGCTTGAGGGACTTCAGTCGTCCACCGAACTCAGAGTCACCTTGCCCATTCTCCCACATAGACGTCCCTAGGTGGCAATAGTACCGAGGGCCTATATCAAGGCCTCGCCGAGGATTGCCAGGCTCTGTGCCTCAATCCCTGAGGTGATGTAAGTACCAGTGGCACACACAAGATGACACACCGAGGGTTGCCATGCTCTTGATTGTACTGTCCATAGGTGGCTCGTGTTCCAGTGGCTCATCCAGATGTCACACCAAAGATAGCCAGATTCTGAAACTGCAGGGGTGAGGTGGTAAGGGTTCCGGGGACCTACACAGAGGTAGTCTAGTGAATCACCACACCCAGGACCCTTTCCTCGACAGGATATCACCTGCCTTCCTGCCCGAGGTCACCGCAGCTGACAACTCCAGATAAGGGTTCTCTTCAACTACAACCAGGCATCAACACCCATCCTCGACCAGGTGCTTTCCTTTTGATGTTGCCTCAGTAACACCAGGAGTCACCTTCTTCCCAGGGCCTGGAGGCCTACAGTGCGTTACTCTGTTTCTGGTTCACTGGGGGATGCCCCATTTTATGGCCTGTGTAGGAAGTGCTTCCTTGGGCTCACACCCAGCGATTGACTGACAAAAATACTAGAAACCCAAGCTTGGCACATCAGATTGCTTCATCCTTAGGTCTTGAGTCACCTGGACTTTTGTATGACGTTAGTGGGGCCAGTTTGTGGTCCTGATAATCTTATTCACTCTTTCTCTTGTGTGATAGTGATAGTGAATGCTAAGTATTTTCTGTGTGCTCCAACTGTTGCTAATAAACCTTGCATCTTGGCTGTAGAGCACACCTCCAGCCTCTCCTTCCAGATTTATCTGGCATCACCCTAAACTATAGGGGTACAAACCACCACAGCTCATCCACCACATATGTATATTTTACGAAAGGGGATTTGGCTCATGATCAAGGATTTTGTCAGCTCACAAAAGGGATTTATAAAATCCCAGTTCATGAGGAAAAATTACCCTTTCATGAGCTGCCATCTTGTTTTCATATTCCCCCACAAATAAAACCTTCTAACTTCTCCCACAGGTGTGTTGTGTGCTATTAGAAGAATGGGTTTTGTTCAGGGAGACACCCTGTACAAACCCATGGCTTTGGTTTTCTTTGGTTTTGACAAAAACAGCCATTTCACATTTTAAAATTCTTTGGTCATCACTCGCTAAAATCCTTGTTCTTCATTTTCAGACCAGATGGCCCTATCTCATGAACAAGGATTGGCTCATGAACAGGGATTTTGTCACTTCACAAAAGGGGATCACCTAGTGAAAGGGGATTTTGATAGCTCGCAAAAGGGGATTTTTTTTTATTATTCTCTTTCACCAGCTGTCAAAATCTCCATTCATGAGGTGTCAAAATCCCTGTTCATGAGATGAAGACCACATTGTCAGATAGGGCCATCTGGTCATCATCCCACCTCATGAACAGGGATGGCCTCAGGAATGGGGATCCACAAAGGTGGATCATGTATTGTTTAGATGCCGACATCAGGGTGCCCAATCCTGATGTCAGCATGTATGTTCCCTCTCCCAACACTAACGTGGCACACTTGGAGTGCAGCCGAGTGTGCCAAATATATATTTATTTTTTTATTTATATTACATGTTTCTGACTCCAGTATGCCACACTCCTGGTGTCAGATGATGCCCCCCCAAACACTGGTACTGTTGAATTGCTGACATGTGTTGCCCAGTCTCTATGTTGGCATGTATCCCCCTCCCATCACACTAATATGGTACACTGTGATCCCACCCCAGTGTGCCCAAATAAGTAATGTTGAAAAATTGCTGTAAATAAAGAAAACCATTCCCCGAAGTCTTTTACTTTCTTTAAACCTGAAAAAATGAAAACTGTTCCTTGTCATCTCCCCAGTCCTCCCTTCTCATCCCCCCCAACTGAGCACCCCCCATACCACCACTCACCCCATATCTACCTCTGCAGGATGGGAGCAGCAATCTTCTCTGGACCAGGACATGTTTGCACTCTTCAAAGCCAAACCGCAAACTGAAGAATCAAAGGTAAGCACTGTATAATGGTGGTCAATGGGGGGGGGCTCAACTTAGGTTGATACCTCACCCATTTTTAGGAATTCTGGTCCAAAAATTTCAACATAGGATTCTTGTGACCATGCCTCATGTACACTGGCACTGTCATTTTGTTACTCAGCTCCAAAAGGTGATTTCACGGCCAATTCATGGAATCACCTTTCAGGACCTAGTAATGAAATGATACTGCCACTGTTCATGAGTTGGGGTAACAAAAGTCCATGTTGCAAATTTGGTGAAAAAAATTCAACAAATGACTGCATTATGAGTGTATGTTGCGCAGTTTCTATGCACGCTTGTAATTTCACCACCTTTTAATATTTTCACTCCAGATTTTCAACATTGCCATTTTTTCACATCTCCTTATGAACAGTGCAGGTGTCATTTTTCACATCCTGCCTGAAATGTGTTTTCACACCTGTGAAACCAAATGGCATGTCACTATGTGAAATCAACTTTCTGGATGGATTAACAAAATCACAGTGCATCTGTTCATGAGGGGAGGTCCCAAAAAGTCCATATTGAAAATTAGGTAAAAAAATGTCAACAAATGGCTGTGTTATGAGAGTGAGTTGTGCAGTTTCTACACAAGCTCATAACTTCCCCAATTTTTCATATTTTCATTCCATATTATCAATATTATGATTTTTTCACATCACCTCATGAACAGTACAGCTGCAATTTTTTAAATCCTATTAAAAATGTTTTTCTGCACCTGTGGCACAAAACAGCATTACAGTTGTGCAGTTACATTTTGACAGGGATTTGAACTTTTTCCTGTACTGGGTACATGTGGTGAGGTGATATGAAGGTTATGTTGAACATTTGGGGTGAAAATTATTTAAGATGGCACTGTTGTGAGTACTTGTTGCAATTTCGCTATGCCTGCTCTTCATGTGTGGAAGGCGAGGAGCCAGAGACCCCTGTCTTTCAACAACTGCATACCTATGTGCATCTGTGGTGGGATACGAGCGCAGGGTCCAAAGGACACTGTGCTCCTACTGTGACATGTGGATACTGTTGTTGGATCCTGTGCTACCACCATGGCATATGGATACTGTTGTAATATCTGGATGGAGGGCTCTGACTGTAACATATGGATACTATTGCACTATTTGGATTGAGGCATGGGAGTGCAGGGTCAGAAGGACACTGCACTTCCAACATGACAGATGGATTCTGTTCTTCTATCTCCATGAAGGGATTTGGACCCTGCACTCCCACAGTACAATAAAGTTACTATTACATGATCTCAAAAAGTGAGGAAATACACATTGCAAAAAACTTTGTTACTGCATCAGTTATGATTGAAGCAACAAAAGTATGGAAATGAGATGTTAAGGTTGAGCCTCTAACCCCCCACCCTTCCACCACACCCCCCTTCCTCCATACACCAACAGGCATTGGGTGTGCCATTGGGTGTGCCATTGGGTTGTTAGGCCTAACTCTCACCCATTCTCCTATGTTCTACCATGTCAGCCTGTTTACATATGATGTGGGGTGAGATTTGGGCCTAACAACCCCATGGCACACCCCGATGCCTGTTGGTGTGTGTAGGATGGAGGGTGCAATGGAAGGATGGGGGGGTTAGGGGCTCAACCCTAATGCCTCTTTTTCATACTTTAGTCTCTTCACCCCTAACATGATGCAGTAACAAAGTTTTTTGCAATTTATAAAATATATAGGTGTAGAATAAATGATGGTTAAGTATGATATACAAGGAAATAAATAAACCCACTGAGGGGACTAACTAGATCATAAAGCCACAAGCCCAAAGGGTACTTTTTTATGATCTGCTGTATTTAAGCCCATTGATTGGTTTATTTTCATGTACAGCAGACCTAACTATCTTTTATTTTATATAATGCATTTGGATAATTGCTGCTAGATTTAATCAAAAGTTCAAACACCAGGAAGGGGTATACAGGGGAAACAACTGTAATGAAAATGAGCTTGCTCAATGGTGATCACCTGGTTAAATAAAGACTTTCATTGATTGATTGATTGAACTGCTAACCACTTCTGTGGGCAATAAAATTGTGTTAATACATCAGTTAGGATTCAGCTTAACACAACAAAAGTAGGGAAATGCGGCATGAGGGTTTCCAACCCTAACTCACCCCTAAGCAGCAAAAGGACAATGAAACACAAGCAACCACAAACAGCCATCATCAGGTAAGACAAACAACATGCATCTGTTTCCAGATTATACAAATGAAGAACCACTGATGTGCTATCTTTGTGGATTTATATCTGTGGCAGTTACGTGCCAAGACATGCACACTTACTTGTCACTGCAGATACAAATCCACAATACTCAAATCACATCACTGCTTCTGTGTGCAGAATCATAGTCCCCTGCAGTCACAGATGCAAATCCATGATACCCAAATTACAAGAGTTCTTTTGTCTGCAGAAGCTCAGTCCTGTATGGGGGCTGTCCTTCTGTATTATCAGGTACTCATGAACACTGTAAGATATACATATACTTGAAGGGCCTGCTCTTCCTCAGCCACAGGTGTAAGACATGCACACTGACCTCTGGCTAAAGAAAGCACAGGCACCACACAATCTATGATAACAAAACTGCAACACTTCACCTGTCTGACTCTTCAGCCACATGTGTAAGACATACACACTGACTTCTGGCTTCAGAAGGGCAAGCCCCTGTGGGGCCTGCAGTTATGCCAGATGGAAGTACTGTTGCAATGTGGGTGTAAAGTTTTAAGCAGTGGATTATGAAATTGTTCAATGGGGCAGCAGTTTTTCAGTTACACAGATGCATACAGAAGAATAATCACTAACAGATCATGTTATCTAGTGAGGTTCCTCATACAGCGTGCTAAATTACAGTAGAGCCAGTCACAATGCAATGCATTATCTTGTAGTAAATGACACATCATAAAATACTTCAGTTAAAATGGTCTTAAATGCCACTGAATTAAAATATTCCCTGCTGTCTACTGCATCATTTTTGTGATATACTACATCATTACCTCATTGCATCAAGCTGGTGCTGCTGTGCCTCTGCCTGCAGAGGAACAGGTCCTATAGAGCCTTCTCCATACAGAAGGGCTGGCCCCCATGGGGCCTGTGCTTCTGCAGTCACACATGCTCATGCACACTGTATAACATACACACACTAGTGTGGTTACATAAGCAGGCCCCGTAGAAATCCATGAATGTATCGCATCAGTGGTACTGCATTTGTGTCATCTGGAAACAGTCGTATGTTGTTTCTTATCTGATGATGGCTGTCTGTGGTTACTTGTGTTGTGCTGTCATTTTGTTGCTTTGGGGGGTGGAGAGTTAGGATTAGAAACCCTAACAGCACATTTCCCTACTTCTGTTGCAATAAGTCAAACCTACCTGATGCAGTAATGCAGTTTTTTTGCAAATAATTCCCTTTCATTTTGAGGCAGTGGAATCTTATATTCATTCACAAATGTCCCTTTGGCACCTACATGAATAGATGCAGATATGTAGGGCCCTCTGGTCATGCAACATAGTAAAACTCTGTTTGCCTGCAATAACGTATCATGCTGTCTAGCAAGGTGCTTCTTACAGCATGCATGAAAATAGTGGAGTCAGCCAAGATGCAATGCAGTAACTGCAGTACATGACATGCCACAAAATACTGTAGTAAAATATGGCTTAACTGAAATTGAATTACACCTTTCCTCTAGCATACTCCAGCATTTTTGTGATATTTGCACTATTACTGCTTTGCATCCTGGCTGGCACCACAGTTCCTCTGTGTATAGAAGGGCAGTCCCCCATGGGTCTGAACTTCTGCAGTTGCACATACTCATGCTTGCAGTATAACATACACACACACACACACACACACTTGTGGGGCCAGTGCTTATATAGCCACAGATACAAGTCCTCAAAGGTAGCATGCAAGTGCTGTTGCATTTGTGCCATCTGGAAACAGCTGATTGTCTTACCTGATGATGGCTGTTTGTGTTTGCTTGTGTGGTGTTGTCCTTTTGTTGCTTTGGGGGGGCTAGGGTTTGAAGCCCTAACACTGCATTTCCCTACATTTGTTGTGTTAAGTTGAATCCGAACTGGTGGATTAGTACAGTTTTTGAAAAGAATGTCCTTTCTTTTTGAGACAGAAGAATCATATCCTGATTAAGGCAGGTCCCTTTGAGACCTGCATGGACAGATACAGATGTATAGGGCCCTGTGGGCCTCATGCAAAGGGAAGTCTCCATTAACCTATGGAAGCGCAGGGCCCTGCTGGACTTACTCTTCTATGAAGTGGCAGTTGTCAAGAATTCATGGGGCTGTCTAGTTAGATGTGGAAGCACAGGGTCATCTGGACCCTGTACTTCCATGTGGCTGCATATACAGATGCATAGGACAAAAAGACCACCTCTCATCCAATGTACAGGGACCTCTGCCATATACGGGTACAGAGGTACAGGGATCTTGCCAGGAAAAGAATTCTCTTCACTATATGATACCTGGCCCCATGTGTGCAACCCTACATCTTTCCTTCCCTGTCTGGGGGGTCACTTAACAATGCCATCCCCCCATCCTTGCTTCATCCAGGTGGCTCACTGAGCTGACCCCTGAACTCAACTCACCTCACCTACATGAGATCACAAAGATAAAGCACTACCCACTGGGGTAAAGTCTGGACCTACACACATATCTTAATAATTATTGGGTCCTATTTTCAATGGGGCAAGATTGCCGGAAGCCCCAGGTTTATGGATCATATGGCACATGGAAATTGCAGCGTTCTCCTGGTTGGTGATCAGGATTTTCCATCTCATCTGCAGATTGTCTTGAGTTAGACCAGCCTTTTCTTGTCTAACATGCGGCTATCCTGGCTGCCCTATTTAAGGTGCTTATCCCAAATATGTGGTGCAAGCTGTCTTAAATCAGGTAAAGTGTTGCAACTGTGTGAAATGCACCAAAACTGGATGCAATTGTGGTGAAGGTGTTTGGTGCAGCTGCTTGAAAAGAAGGGTTTGATGCAGGGCCCCTTTGAAAATCAGGCACATTATTTTTTATTATTTTGTCACCAAATTTTTAAGATAGTCATACATATGACATGTGGCATTTATAGTATATTGGCCGAAACATCATTTTGTACCACAAGTGTGACAGTACGTCTTGTCCAGGATTCAAAAACTGACACCTGTCATGTTAATGAAGTTGTGTGAAAAAAATGGCTATGTTGGGAGTATTGAAAATTAGTGAAGTAATGAGTAAATGTTGAAATATTTCAACATCCACTCATAACTTGGTCATTTTTCAATATTTTATACAAAATTATTATTATTATTTATTATTATTATTATTTATCTTTATTTATCCAGGCGAACATCATTGAGCAATGCTCATTTGCAAGATGGACCTGGTAGGGTCAAGATACAATTTGTATGACATATAACATACAAAGAATACACAACTTTGAAAGGATAGCAAATGAATACAAAACAACAACTACAAGATATATACATGATTCATTAAGTAGCCAGCTTGTTAGTGGAGGATACTTTAGAAACTTGCACTTTTTGGTGAAGGTTAAATGTGTCAGGGGAATTATTAGAAAGTTTTTGAGCTCGGGTGATGAGCTGTATGGACAACTGGAAGATATAGCTACAGGAAATGATTTGTAGGAGGCAAATACCGGCTGAAGCAGTGACGGGGGGATGAAAGGAGTGTATGCAGAGTGTTGTGGCCAGGGGTGGTGAAAGGGAAGGAGTGGAAAGGGCCGTGTCAAAGAGGGATCAATAGTAGGTCAAGGGGGGAGGGGGATGGACTGGGGAAGTAAAAAACTGAAAGTATAAGGAGACTAAGTATATAATGCTTAAGAAGGAAGGATTGTAGTAAAGGTTAATGAGATGTGAAGCAACTGCTCGTAGGGTGCTGAGGAGCTACCTTGATTAGTCATCCAGCTGGTAGGAAAGATGGAGGTTAGTCTAATGTTGACGGAAGCAGTTACATTTTCTTGAATATTTTGATGTATAGATATTTAAAGGCTGTAATAGATATGAGCTTGTTCACTTTCAGTGTCTTTTGCATTGTGTTCCATAGGTGGATAACACATAACTAACAGCATGTCTGCCATGTCGAGAGTGGAACTTAGGCACTTTAAGAGTAATGAGTTCAGGCTTCTTAATGCATAATTACTTGATGAGGCTTGTGGAAAACAGTCTGAGATATATTTTGGAAGCTGCTGTGATATTGCTCTGTAAGTCCATAGTAATGCATTCCTATCCCTTCTATATTGAAGTGAGGGCCAACCAACTGCAGAATATAGCAAGCAGTGGTGAGTACTGTATGGTAAGTCTGTGATAAACCTCAGAGCTCTATGGTATAGTGTATCTAATTTGTTCAAGCATACCATAGGGCAGTGATTGTATAGGAAGTCAGCGTAGTCTAAAACTGAGAGGAATGTGGCCTGGACCATCTTCTTTTTTGAATCACTTGAAAGGAAGTGCCTTATTCTATAGTAAAGTCCAAGTCTTTGTCTAAGCTTGAAAATGTTCAACATAACCTTATTTTGACCCCCACCACATGAACCCGGTAGGTGAAAATTTCAAATCTCCACTGAAATGCCATTTTGTGCCACTGTTGTAAAAATGCATTTCAGCCAGGATCTGAAAAACAATAACTGTCATGTTGATGAGATGCTGTAAAAAAAAAGCTATGTTGAAAGTTTGGGTCAAAATATTGAAAAGTACCAAAGGTATGAGTGAGTGTAGGAAAAAATTCAATATATGCTTATAAGATCATTGTTTTTAAATATTTAAATTCTAAATTTTCAACATAGCCTTCTCATGACTCCACCTGATGAACCCGCTAGGTGAAAATTTTAAAATCCTGCCCAAAAGGTGATTTAGCACAAGAACTGGAAAAGTCACCCTTTGTGACAGATTTGAAAAATTCCACCATGCTTGTTCATGAGGTGGAGTCCCAAAAAGGTCATGTTGAAAATTTGGTGTAAAAATATAAAAAAAATGACAAAGTTATGAATAGAAGTTGAAACCCATGGAAATTCATTAAACCAGACTTACCTTATTTTTCTCATATTGCAGTTGTCAGTTCCAACAGCAAGAGATGTCTTCAATTGGAGTGTGGATCTATGTTGTGGGACACATTCGGGTTTGTGAGGTGGTAGGTGTTGAGTGGGGAGGTCATGGTGAGGTGGGTTGGGTGTCTTGGGGGTCAGATCACCAATGGTCAATTTTCTTTTTTAAAGCTTGAAAACAAAAAAAAGGTCTACAAGGGACAGTTTTCTTTACTGCAGGGAGACACAAATAAACACTTGGGATTATATACCCCAGTGATGAGATGATATTCAGCACCAGGGACGTGGGCACCACTGTGTTTCCAAACATGGAATGGGGAAGCTGAGCAGGTGACCTGAAGGTGAGGGGAGCAAGAGAAGCTGTACCAGAGTTTGGCACCCTGGGCTGCTTATAATTTAATGATAGATAGATAGATAGATAGATAGATAGATAGATAGATAGATAGATAGACAGGCAGACTGGTAAATAAGAAAGAGAGTGACAGAGAGAGATCCAGTGATTGCTGACTCAAGTGCTCTCACTCAAGCCAGTAGCAGCACTCCAGCTACAGTTAAAAAAACAACAACAAGAAAGTCCCTTCTGATCTCAGGCTATTAAGCATACAAAAGAGCCGTAGTTCTTTCATATGAGCCCTCACTAAGCCTTCCACCAAGGTTTTGAGGGGTGTCCCAGAACCATTTCATTTTTTTTCAAAACTCAAACTTCAGAATTAAGGCAAATGTTTTCTATTTAGCTACATTCGTGTATTTGTTTTTCTCCATAGCATCATTTTTATGGGTTTTAATTTTTTTGTTGAAAAAATGAAAAACGAGATGGCATATATTTGAAAGAAGAATGTTTTCTCTTGAAGGAAAAATTTCTGCTCATCAATGAAGATTCTTCTTTTGTCAGTCAGAAATTCTTCTTTCGCATTGGACATATAAATGAAAGCTCCTGCTGAGGATACTCAGAATGAAAATTTCAAATCCTTATAACTAGAGAATCAATTAATATTTGCTCAGCACCCCCCCCCCAAAAAAAGGCCCCTTCCTGTAGAAAGACCCTTCTACCCTGAAAATTTCAAAACAAAATCCCAAACCATCTGGGCTATAGGTGACAGCAGACAAAGTCCAAAACTCCTGATTTTTTTGACTTGTTGCTCGCTAGCCATATCTTGGAATCTGGATATCTGACCATCATGAAACTTGCTAAATCAAGTAACCTTGCCCCCCTCAAAAAAAAAAAACATGCATGCAAGATTTCATTCAATTCCATTGAACCTGGGCAAAGTTATTACGGTGCAAAGTTAGGGGTTTAACATTAAACGCCCTTCTCATCCCTAAGTATAGGGGTGCTACTGCACTGCCAAACATACACACAATTCTGGCTGAACATTGAAATTCATGTTACTCAGATCACAACACTAATTTGGTATGCAGAATCACAGACCCCAGGCAGCCACAGATTTTTGAGTTTATGTTCAAGTTCGACATGTAAAAAAAAAAACACTATTCACAAGTGCTTATTTTCATGATTTACTACTCATCCTGAAAAAAATATGATCATGTTGGTTAATTTCACAAACATTGAAAATGAATTAAAACTATCTGTTAAACAGAAAAACACCTGAACCTAACTAAACAGGAGCTGTTTAGATAGATTCTGCCGTGTTTTTTTTTTAATGCCACAGATACCTTTTCTGGGCACTACAAAATCCACAGTGCCCAGATTAACCAGAGGTTGTGTTCATCTCCATTCTCTGTGTGAGAACAGCTGGACTCTCTTGAGTTCTGCAGGATACTGAGTCAATACTGCACATGTAAGACAGTATGGTATTATCTGCTCTGTACATGCAACTCTTGAAATCACAGTGACAAGATAGAATAGCAATAGGGATTTACCACTGCACCTGTTACTGCACACTGATGTAAGGAGAACAGAAGGTGCCATGTGCTGGATGTCTAGTCGAGCTGTTCCCATTGTGTAGTGGCTAGGTCACCAGCACATGGCACAGTTGGAGACCTGGGACTGTGGTTCTGTTCCCCCCCAGGTCTCCCCTGCTGCAACTTTTGTCAGCATGCTTTTTTTTAAATCAAACTTCCCGCCCTCCCAAGTTTCTCCCCATCCCTGAAGTCTCCCCCCCCCCCGGGTTTGTTATTTAAGTTCATAGATGTGTGGGGGCAATGCCCCTCAAAAAAACGTAAAGAACCATTGTTGTCAATAGGCACGGAGCATGACACAGGTCAGTGTTTTCCCAAATCTGTTTTTGTGTGGTGCTATTTTGCTGTGGTATTTTTAGCCACACAGTTTTGTCATACAGCGGTATGACTCCATGCCAGTTCTGCAGCCACAGCTAGATGTCATGCTGCAGGCTGCAGTGACAGCAGTGAGCCAGTGTCTCTATCTATCTATCTATCTATCTATCTATCTATCTATCTATCTATCTATCTTTTAATAATAGACTGGGGTGCCCACTCCCTTACTGCTTCCTTCTCTCCCCTCCCATCCAGGTAGCCAACCTTTCCGAATGTTTATTTATTTATTTGTTTTAATATATAAGCAGGCCGGGGTGCCCACCCCAATACCACTTCTGTGGATTCTCTCCACTCCAGGTTATCTGCCTCCATGTTCTCAAAAAACTGACAGCTGAAATAAAAAAAAAAAACATGCCTCAATGTTTTTTTTTTAACCCACAAAAAAGAAAACTTGGTGTTACAGCTGTGCAAATAAAATGCTGAATTTGGAGGGTATAAAAAATTCTTAAAACAGTTCATTGGCAATGGGCCCTTAGTTGTATATGATAAATGTGGAATGTACATCTTACACACACAGTGTGAACCAGGTATAATTTTCACTTGTGGTAAATGTATTGCCTATTTTTCTGTGCTGGATTAAACAAAAATTTTAAAACATAACATCCAAAGGTTAAAGGAAAAAATCAGAAACTGAGAAAATAAAGTCCTTTATTCAGTCAGTTCAGGAAGAAAATGCCTTTATTGCAAACTTACAGGGAGAAAAGAAAAAAGAGATAGGGAGGAGGGAGGAAAGGTGTCAACATCCCCAGAAACAGATCATTAGTTGAAAAAAGTTTGGTCAAATGAAGCAAGTGAAAACTAGGACTGGTGTTTAGTAGAAAGGAACAAGAACTTTCAAAAAAGGAAGATGACCCTTGTGGGTACATGAAAACATTCCACTCACAAAAAGATTTGAGATTCTAGCCAATGCTTCTCAGAATAAGAACAGAGATACATCTAGAAATAATATAAATGGAATAAGGAAGTCAATGGATATTGGAGATTCAGTCGTTAAATATGCAGAAGCCTCCATCTGTGAAGGTGACAAACTTAACATCAGTGTAGTCTTCCTACCCGGTGCTAGGGTAAAAGATGTAGTGCGCTGAATAAACAAGTTAGTTAAACAAGAAGCCACTGATGTAATTTTGAACTTAAAGGTAATTGGTAAGGAGCATGAGAAGGATATCTGTTACAAACGGGTGGATCTTGGTAAAAGTATGAAATCCAAAGGATGTAGGGTGACTATTTTGAGTATTCTGTGCATTCCTAAAGCATGTTCAGAAAAAAAAAACATACAATAGACTATAATAACACAACACTTTCAAACTAGTGTAAAAGGGAAAAATTAATGTTCATAAACATAGTAACACTTTTACCCGCAGGAGTAATCTATATGATAAGGATGGCCTGCATCTAAACAAAAGAGGGGGAAACATGCCGGGTAGAAATATTGTGACAGAGAACAAATGCCAGCACCATTTAGATGAAGTGTAATTGGCTTTATTAGTGATTATCAAAAGCCAACAGCTCAGGATCACACAAACAAAACCTTGACCAATTTCACTAGTCCAGCGTCATCATGAGGATCTGCTGTGTCAGCTACAGGTCACTATAAAAGAGCTGTGTTTAAAGTGATAGTTCTAATATCTATCTATCTATATATATATATATATATATACACACACATATATATAGATATATATATATATATATATATATATATATATTAGAGGCAAAAACTCCGTTTAATGCATTAGTTAGGGTTGTTCCACAGCGACAAAAGTGAGGAAATTTGCTGTTAGGGTTGAAAACCCTAACCGAATTCCCCCCAGCACCACACACACACACAGACACACACACATTCAAGTATGGGAGGACCAAGTCAACACAACCAATGACAGACATCCAGCAGCAGGTGACAGAAATAACAAACAATTGTCTAAATGTACTACGAGACATCCCCACCCACCTGACCAGGTACTGCATTCTCAGTGGAGATCAACAGCAAAACTGAGGCCATGTACACCAAACATACACATCCCTGATTGCAGCTGCACACAATGTACCACACTTAGTAGTTGCATGGCCTTACCTACCCATGCCCCACACCACACCACACCACACCACTTGTGGTGGGCCACCTGAGCAATAGAGTTAAGCAAAACCAAGGAGTTGTACAGGTATAATATCTCTGATTATAACAAGGGTTTGAGAAATGCAGCTTTCTAATTGACTGTAAACATTGTAACAGTCTTATGTTTAGTTTTTATTAACATACATGTAGAGCCTAACCTTATGATGAACATGGTTTAATGTTGTTTAAAAAACAGTGTTATTATGATAGCAATAAGCCACTCCCAGGTATTATGTTAATGGTGAGTTTATCACTGTCTAGCGACATGTGGCACTCGGATATGCCTCATTCAACATTAAACCCCTACAGGGTGATTAACAGACCATTTAACATAACTGTTGGTCATGCCTTATTGCTTAATTGTCTTTATGAGTAGATACTCTCCCTCTGCTAGGCACTGCAGCAGCTTTGCAACACAGTGTCCCACCCAGTTACACCATACATAGTCTAGTTGCTGGAGAATGGCTGTGAATATGAACTCATGAAGATGAACAGTGTAACTTGATCATTACAGTCATCGAAACCCTAGAGTGATTATAACTGACAGACTCAGTAATAGACGATAACCCCTGCTGTCCTAGTACATTTACCCCATTATGAGTTAAATCAATACTAAAAGACATTCTGTTTATATCTACACCATACCTACGTGATTCCTGTTGTAGCAGAATTAACATAGTTATCACTTTGATAGCATCAGTGACAGAAGTGTGGCAAACCCAAACAGTAGGCATACAGCCTGAGTATGAAACAACTGTTAAAAAAATCACACTGTGTCCATAAGTGGCATAGATCACTCATTGCAACAATAGCAAATGTATTACTATTTGAATAAGTTAGTCATCACAGATGCAATGAGATTGTCTTTATCAGGTACAACATACTCAGTAAGTGCCTACAGGAAAATCTATCCTATATACATGTCCGATACAGGTACATCATTGTTGGCTCAGTAGTGCTATGATATTTAGAAGTTGCTTGGCCTGATCCATGCAATTACAATCTTTCTTACAAAGAATACTTACTGCATCTTTAATATTGAAACACACTGAAGGTCTATGTATGTACATCAGCAGTACACCTTCATCAGTAAGAATGCATGTGATACTGGCAGTACCACTTCACAGCGTTGAACAGGCAATGCTTTTCCATACGCTTACATCAGCCTCTCTATGTTGAGTAAACCATTGCAGTAAATGTACTACTATGTAAATCACCTACTAAATGGATCACTACTTTTATCTTCAGCATGCTAGTGTCTTGTAGTTAATTTATGTGCTTCTCTTAATTAATGTATACTCAGTAGTGTTAAAACCTTTCTACAACTGTCATCATGCAACCTTCAGCATTTATATTGAATAACGGCACAGTACCAGTTGTGGTGTGGTGTGGGCATCGGTAGGTAAGGCCATGCAACTACTAAGTGTGGTACGCTGTGTGCAGCTGCAATCAGGGATGTGTACGCTTGTGTACATGGCCTCAGTTTTGCTGTTGATCTCCACTGAGCATGCAGTACCTGGTCAGGTGGGTGGGGATGTCTCGTAGTACATTTAGACAATTGTTTGTTATTTCTGTCACCTGCTGCTGGATGTCTGTCATTGGTTGTGTTGACTTGGTCCTCCCTATACTTGAATGTGTGTGTGTGTCTGTGTGTGTGTGGTGCTGGGGTGACTCGAGTTAGGGTTTTCAACCCTAACAGCAAATTTCCTCACTTTTGTCACTGTGGAACAACCTTAACTAATGCATTAAACAGAGTTTTTTGCCTCTAATTTCCCTTTTTTTTGAGAATGATATTGAGAAATAGTGAATGTAATGTGGTGGTGGGCGCGCGGGACCCTTTGGGCCCTGCGCTCCCGCCACATGATGTCTTGTGGCATAGTAACAGGAGCAGCAATGCAAACAGAAATGCTAACAGTGGCACACCTGGTAACACAAGCGCGAATGATAACAGAAAGGGTAACGCACACGGTGGCGTAGACGGGAACGGTGTGCCACGTGATGTCTGGTCACATAGTAACATGGTGCCTGTAAATGGACATGTCAATGGGCATGGTGACGCAAAGTGAAACAGAAAGACAAACAGTGCGGTACACAAATGGCAAAAGTAACAGAAACGCAAGCGCAAATGAAACGCCAAAGGATGACGAGTGATGGCATGTGCAGGAGTGCATTGGATCATCAGCCCCAACTCTCACCCCATGACCTGTGTATAGCAGCAGAAGTATAGGAGAATGGGGTGAGAGTTAGGACTCATGATCCCAATGCACACCCCAATGCCGGTTGGGGGTGGTGGGGGTGCAAGGGGGTTTTTCAACCCTAACAGCGAATTTCCTCACTTTTGTCGCTGTGGAACAACTCTAACTAATGCATTAAACTGAGTTTTTTGCCTCTAATTTCCCTTCTTTTTGAGAATGATAACAAGAAATAGTGAATGTAATGCAGCAGCGAAAGCGCGGTGCCCTCTGGGCCCCACGCTCCCGCCACATGATGTCTTGTGGCATACTAACAGGGACAGCAACGCAAACAGAAATGCTAACAGTGGCTCACATGGTAACACAAGCACGAATGAGAACAGAAAGGGTAACACACATGGTGGCGTAGACGGGAATGGTCTGCCATGTGATGTGTTGTCACATAGTAACATGGTGCCTGCAAACAGAAATGTCAATGGGCATGGTGATGTAAAGTGAAACAGAAAGATAAACATTACTGTAGACAGAAAATGGCAAAAAATAACAGAAACGCAAGCTCAAATGAAAACGCAAAGGATAACGCACATGGTGGCGCAGACGTCAACGGTAAGTGAAACAGGTACGGAACCGCAAGCGGAAAGGGCAACAGTAACAGTAATGTGAGTGCACAGGCTGGTTTTCCCCAAAACCTCCATTGAGAAAGACAGTAAGTACAAATAATGTATGCAAAATAATGAGTATCGGCGCAGAAAATGAGATCTTGGAATACTAAATACATTATATCTGAGGAACCGTACGACGTAGAAAAAAAATTTAAAAGTCATATTATTTACAACTGTCCTGGCTAATTTGAATCTTAGCCCCATGTGGGGGCTAAGAAATTTTCCGATGAAAAGTCCGTATCTTGCACCGTTTCCGAGATACGGGCCCTGAAAGGCGTGGCGAACACCGTAATGTTATCCTATGGGAAAAAAGGAAAAGTTCGGAGCACCATAACTTTGCCTCCCTGCAATGTTTTTTCACCAAACCACTGAAAGGCACATCTGTGGGCTGTTGGCTGTCTTCCCTCCAAATTTCAGGAAAAAAGACCAAACCATTATTTTGCAGCAGGGATCCAAAGGATTTCTGTTATGCGTTAACGCCGTAATGTTATCCCATGGGGAAAAAATGTCAACTTTGGAATGCCGTAACTTTGCCGCCGTGTGATATTTTTTCACCAAACTACTGAAAGACACATCTGTAGGCTGTTGGCTGTCTTCCTTCCAAATTTCAGGAAAAAAGACCAAACTGTTATTTTGCAGCAGGGTGCCAAAGGATTTCTGTAATGCGTCGGGCGCCGTAATGTTATCCTATGGGAAAAACTGTCAACTTTGGAGTGCTTTAACTTTGCCGCCATGTAATATTTTTTCAATACAACACTGAAAGGCACATCTGTGAGATGTTGGCTCCGTTCCCTCCAAATTTCAGCTCAAACTCCCAACGGTTCTTTTGCAGCGCAGTGCCAAAGAATTGCTGTCATTTTCCCACAGACTAGAAAACTACTGTCGCAATTTGCGAAAGCTTTCGCAAAAATTTGTGACACTTTCGTGAGCACGAAAGTAATTTGCGAAAGTACTTTTTCCAGAAATTTGAAAAACATATTTCTGGGGTGTTTTACCACAAAATAAAGACATGACAAGCATCCTCAGGGCCCGACTAGGTGAATACAAAAAAATTAGGTTGCTAGAGGGTCCCAAATTTAAATGCCAACCATTTTTATGATCACCAACTGAAAACAAAATGGCCGATTTGCGAAAGTAACAGGCCCATTTGCGAAAGTAAAAATGCATTTGCGAAAGTGTTGAACTTTTTGTTAACTTTTCCCATTGACTTATAATGGGAAACTGTTTTTTGAATAACTTTTGAACCGTTTAATATTTTTTCATGAAATCTTTGAAAGGCACATCGGGACCCGGCTGCATGTTCCCTGAAGATTTTGGGCCAGTCACGCAAACCGTACGACCTGTAGACGCGACCACAGAATTCCAGAAAAGTGTAAACGCGTGCACAGATCACACTTAATAACTCCACAGCTGTATACCTGACCAGTACAAAACTTGGCAGATCCCAAGGCCTATGGTTCTTGATCATAAATTCCAAATTTCAGGCAAATCCATAAAACAGTTGCAAATTTATTAAGGTGCAAAGTTTGGGGGTTTAACATAGAAATGGCTCCTCAACCTAACTATGGTAGCACTACCGTGCTACCATAATATTATTATATATATATATATATATATATATATATATATATATATATATATTATAGGGCATGGTCATGCCCCCATAGTTAGGGTTGAGTAGGCACTTTAATGTTAAACCTCAAATTTTGCACATTAATAACTTTGCAACCGTTCAATGGATTTGCATGAAATTTGGAATGCACAGTCTGATGTGGAAGATCTCTTGATTTACCAAGTTGCATTTTGGTAGGACATACAGTTTTTGTGCAGCAAAATGCAAAAAAATGCAATTTTCGCCAGTTTTGATGTGTTTTTTGCCCATGGTGCTGTGACCACAATATGTGATCTTTTAGTCTCAAACTTGAAACATAGAAAGAGGTTGGGTCAAGGAACAACACAATATTGGTTTGGTAAACAAATATTAATCCATTCCAAAGTTATAACATTTCTAATTTTTGAGTTCTTTTTTTTTTCTCCCCTCCTCCCCTGCGACCCCCCTCTCTTCGGGAGACACTGTACGGCCTTTTCAGCCCTCACTCACCTACCTGGAGACCAGAGCAGTCCATCCCCCATGGAGCCTTGGTTATCCCCCCAGGCGGGGTACGGGGTGGGGGCCCATTCACCCCGAGATGACAGTGTTTTGTCGGGATGCTGTCTCTGGGCAGGCAGGGGCATTGAGGGTCGGGTCCTAGTGCTCCATCTACCGGAAGGCCACAAGGTGTATTTTCTGGTGTTCTCTCACAATGTGCCGTGTCCCCTGACATCAAGGCACTGAGCGCTGATGTCTGGCACATCGCCCCCCTTTGTCTGGTGTCGGTCTTGCTATGCCTCGGGTCTCTACTCGAGGATAGACAAGAGCCGAGCTCAGGTTCCCCCCTCCCCCCGGAGAGGACAAGCAGTCCCTAGGATGCTCCAGTCCTCTCCCTGGCCGACCTCAGCTTCCCGGGCTCGTTCCCGAACCCGGGTCGCTGGTGTCGCAAGCAGAAATCCAACCACTGCGCTGGTGGGCCGGCCCTAATATTTGAGTTATGAGCATGCTCAGTTCACTCAAAAATGTATAAGCATATTTTGTGAAATTTAAATGGTCTCACTGTCAAAGATTTTGTCAGCTCACAGAAGAAAAATCCTAGTCCATCAGAAACATTCTTTATTCGCGAGCCTCCATCTTGTTTTTAGTTTTCTAGTCAAACAAAATATTGTAGCTTTCTCTACGGTGACTTTTGGGTCAAATGAGGCATGGGTTTTGTTCAGGGTGACCCCTTCTACAAAGCCATGCCTTTAGTTTGCTTCATTTCTGTCAAAAAATAGGTTTTTAAAAATTGCAAATTCTTCTTTCGCAACTCGCTAATAATCTTCTTTTGTGAGCCTGCAAAATCCTGGTCCACGAGACGATCATAGTCCATGAGCTTTATTCGTGAGGGGATGACCAGATAGCCAGAATTTCATGACCAGATGTCTCTGGGGATGACCAGATGTCCCTGGGGATGACCAGATGGACCAGACTGACACGATCAGATGTCCACTCGCTGACTAGGATTTTGTTAGGTCACGGACTAGGATTTATCTCACAGCCGAGGATTTTGCTATCTCATGACTGAAAAATTTGTAAAGGTGTAAAAACTTTAGAATTGCATAGCTCATTAATGGTTTGGTCTTTCTACTTGAAATTTACAGGGTGTTGAGGGGATTAAGAAGTTGCATAGATATGCCATAATGAAATTGATGTTTTCCTTATAGGATTACATTGCAGTGTCTGTCATGCCTTTCGGTGCCGTTATATCGAAACCGAAGTGATATATAGAGTTTTCGCTACTTGCAGATGCTGCTGGAACACGATTTTAAACCATACAGTAAGCCTGCAGTGGAATGTTTCTCATAGGCTAGACGGTTAATAAGACATTGTCAAATTTGTGTTATGAGGGTTCCTTGCCATATAGGGCTGCTGTATAGCTATACATATGTGGGGCCCGTGCTCCCACAAATGCATATTGTTATGCAGTAATGGGCACCAATACATGTTTTTTACTAGTTATATTACACTTTTTTCAAAAGTGAGGAAATTCATGGCAAAATAACACGTGATCGTTAGGTTGGTGACGTGCGAGAAATGAAACATTAAGGAGCACCCAACCCCAACACACACACACACCCATCCTCCACAGACTGACAGATGCTGGAGTGTGCCATGGGGTCATGAGGCCTAACTATCACCCCATTCTCTTTTACTGTAGCATGTAAACCTGCTTACACATGGAATGGGGTGAGAGTTGAGGCTGACAACCCCATGGCACCCCCTGGCATCTGTTAGTCAATGGAGGATGGGTGTGTGGATTGTGGGGGGTTAGGTGTTGAACTCTAACATTTAATTTCCTCACTTTAGTTAATTTAACCCTAACTGATGCATTAAACGCAGCTTTTTACCATAAATACACACACACATATATATATATATATATATATATATATATATATATATATATATATATCTAGATATACACACAGAGTAGATTTAACACATACACATCAGTAAATTAAAGAACATACAAAATGTATTTATCCAGCAGTTCTACAATAACACTAATAATTTAAATTTAACACAGTAATAATTATCAAACAACAATGTTAAATAAATTTTACTAAAAAGGCAGCAGGAACTAATGAGCATTATATGTTGCAACTTTAATTTCTACAGAACCAATAAGGATGAAATCCAAAGAGCTTCCACTGAGCTCCACATTTCTAAAAAAGAAATAAGCATAGCAATCATTAATATGTATTGCTATTTTTTTCCACAAAACATAATTCCTACTGCAAACTGCAAAGATAATTGTAAAGTTACCAAATCCTATTTCCTTTTAATCAGAGGCATAATGTCAGTTTTATTATTCAGACCTGGCATTTTTAGGGCTTCCAATACATATACCCAGTAACCTTCCCTCTATAGAAGTTTAGCATCAACATCACCCCCCCCCCGGACCAAGTGTGATGTGTTGTATCCCACAAAATTTAAAATTATGCATTGAGATGATGTCCCCCTCATCCTACTTCTCTTACAATGTATTGCTAAAGCATTTGTAGTGTCACCTCCTGCTTTGCTTCTTAGATGTTCCCCAGTTTTTGTTTGAATGGTATTGAGGTTTTCCCGATATAGAAAGCCCCACAAGTGCACGTTGCCAAATAAACCAAGCTATCAATAACACTGTTAAGAAACCCTCCAATGATTTAAATTGTATTTGCATTTACTGTGGTGAAAGCACAGCTTTTCAAACTAGAACAGCAAAATTTACAGTTATCAAAGGGGAATGTACCATGTGGAAGAGATGGCAGCCAGGTGTTGTCCCTAGAGGTGGGTACACTTTGTAGGCTGCGGACCATTTTGTCATTCAAATTAGTACCTCTCCTAAAGACCATACATGAGGTATAGTAATAATTTCCCTCAGTAGTGGGTCAGATTTCAAAATGTCCCAATCTGACTTCACAGTCCCCTCTATTTCTCTCAACTGTCTGCAGAAAGTGGCAACAACATTTAACCTTCTGGGTCCCTCTTCTCTTTGATGTTGTACTGTCAATAAATGTTCCCTTTGAGTTGCAAGAATCTGGGTAAATGCTCTGTTAACATATCTTGACTATATCTCCTAGCCCTACATTTATTACACATTTCTGAGCCTTATATGACAAAATCTGCAGCACTACTACAATTTCTCCTGGTTCTTAGTAATTGGGCCTTGGTTATGCTTTCCACCATATGGCATGGGTGGCAGCTGGAAGCCAGCAATAAGTAACTCTTATCTTTATCTTTACAAAAAAGGGTAGTTTGTACACTACCATCCAAATCTTTAGAAATTTTCAAATCCAAAAAGTTAACAGAGGTGTGATCAAATTACACTGAAAATGTAAGGTTCAAATTACTAGATTCCAAATACTCCATGAATTCCATCAATTCCTCCCATGTGTCACTACACACCATAAATATTTCCTCTATAAAACACTGCCATAGATCAATCTTAGGACAGAAAGGATTGACCTCAGCATCATAGACAACTGATGTCTGACAATGGCCAAGACAGAGGTTGGCATAGTTGGGGCCAAAAGTAGCCCCACCGCTGTCACCTTTGTTTGTAAATAAAATTCCCCTTGAAACAGCAAGTAGTCTTTTTTAATGCACACATTCTGAGAAATTAATCAACATTGTTTCCTAGCTCCCCCAATGTGTTATCACAACCAAGCCAGTATTCCAGTGCTAATAATCCACCTTCATGTGGGATGTTTGTATATAAGGAGATGATATCCATGGAGCACAACAACCATTTTGGTTCCGATTCAAGATCCCCCAGGATGCCCAATATGCCCATAGTGTCTCTCATATAGGACCTTAGGTTCTGGACATAGCCCTTGATATCGGCATCCACCAACAGAGACAGAGGTTCAATAAGGGAACCAATTCTTGCTACAATTGGGCCTCCTGGGAGATTCCTCAGATTTTTATGGATTTTTTGGAAGGATATAAATACTGGCCTTAGTAGGATGAGGGATAATAAGGAAAGGTATTTCATTTGATGTTATGCATCCCTCTAACAACAAGTCATACAAAAATACATCAATCTCAGTTTTATATATGCTTGTAGCACTTGTAAGTTCCCTATAAAAGGCACTATTATTCAACTGGTTATTAACTTCATGCACATATTTAGAGGTGGCCATAACCACCACTGCACCTCCCTTGTCCGCTGGCTTAATTATGATATTGGAATTTTGTTCCAGATCCTTTAGTGTCTTTACCTCGGCTGTTGAAGTATTCACATAATTAGGCTTGTCCCTCAATTGCAACAGTTCTTCAAATTTATTCTCACATGCACGTTCAAACACGCGTACTGCATCATTGTACAGAGGGTTAAATGTGGAGGCTGGGCAGACATCAGGAGCATTGTCAAGATATGATGTATCAGCAGATGTAATTTGCTTCTCCACTGACACATTACTTGCATCACCTCTTCATATTTTTTATTAAAAAAAAAGTCCTTAGATTCAAATTTCTAGTAAGTCAGTGAAGGTCATTGTATAATTCAAATGGGTCAAAATCACAGGTAGGAACAAAGGTATGATCCTTTTGTAATATCCTAATTTGATCTTCTGTCAATGGAGTATTGGAAATGTTTATTATTATACACTCATTGGAGATTACTTTCCTCTCATGATATTTTGCCTTGTGTTTACAGTTTTTACCAGCCCTCCTGGTGTTCCTTTTGTGTTGCTTTGGTATAGTCCCTGTCAGAGGTTCCTTTGTTTGATTTGTTGAGGTTCATGAAACTGTACTTGGTGGTCTCTTAGTCTTTGAGTTTGCTCTAATATCCCCTGCTCGTCCTCTGAAAAAATCTATTTGGCTATGTCTGAGTCACCTGCAGAGGTGTAATAATAAATGGAGTTGCTACCATTTTTAAGGATAGAACGGGGTGCCACAGATGTATGGGGTTCAGGTTGAGATGTTCTGTCTGTCCCAGCTGATTGATTGTGATAACTGATATGACTCGGCCCCTGGTAAAGGCATCTATTGTTTTTTGTATTTTAATTTTTATTCCACATAAACACACGTTATGGATATAATCCAGCTGGTCTCATTCAAACTTCTTTAGTTTGCTCTGCGTGTTTTTCTTCTCTTCCTTTAATATGGTTTCTTTAATTTTTTCTCACAGTTCTCTTCATCTGGATGGTTTTTAAATTTTAAAGCAGCTTCCTCTTTTTTGTTTAATTTCTGCAATAACTTCAGGTTGTTGTCTAAGATAATTGTTAATCACAGTATTTATCAATCCATCAGTACCAGCTTGTAAGCCTTTATTCCAGTCATTTATGAATTCACCATGTTCAATACCATATCCTGGTGTTCTCATGACCCTAAGTCCATGAGATGACTTTCTTACTTCTAAATAATCCTCCAAAGAAATGTAATTCCAGTAATGCCATCTACACTTAAGAGTACCTTTCTCCAGTTGAATGAATGCAGTATGGATATTTGTAGGGTCCATTTCCTCTATATTACCTGGACCAGCTGCCCCTGTTACTGGTCGGCTCCTCTGTAAACTGTTCTTCCTCTCCTGCTGCCAAAAAATTATTGAGCTGACAATGGACATGATGCATTCCCAAACAATAAACTCTGAAAGTAGTGCTAGTGTTTGACAAACCTTACAAGATGGGGGAATATCACATCCGGTTTTCCAAACTTTCAGATACAGGAACAATCTACAAATTCTTTGTATCCCAGTATAGATATCAGATGTAAGTCTCAGATGAAATGGGGATGAAACTTCCTGAATTCTTGCAGAGTTCAAAAATAAATCCCAGCAAGGAGAACATTGGAAACACATGGGAACACTTTAAAAATGGCTGTTCGACCAGTATCTTTGCCATTGGGAGATATCAAGTTGTCTGTTGATCTGAGGTCAATCCTTTCTATCATAAGTTTGATCTATGGCAACATGTTATAGATTACATTTAACATGTGGCATGGCACATGGGATGAATTGATGAAATTCATGGAGTATTTGGAATCTAGTAATTTGAACCTTAAATTTTCAGTGTAATGTGATCAGACCACTGTTAACTTTTTGGATTTGAACATTTCTAAAGATTTATATGGTAGTGTACAAACCACCCTTTTTCATAAAGATACAGATCAGAATTTCTTATTGCTGACCTCCAGTTGCACACACACCATATGGTGGAAAACAGTCCCAAAGTCCAGTTATTTACACCCAGGAGAAATTGAAGTAGTGTTGCTGATTTTGTAATACAAGGCTCAGAAATGTGTAATACATTTAGGTCTAGGGGATATAGGCAAGGCACTGTTGATAGAGCATTTACCCAGGTTCTTGCAACTCAAAGGGAACATTTATTGACAGTACAACATCAAAGAGAAGAGGGACCCAGAAGGTAAAATTTTTTACCACTTTCTGCAGACAGTTGAGAGAAGTAGAGGGGACTGTGAAGTCAGATTGAGACATTTTGAAATCTGCTCCACTACGGAGGGAGATTATTACTATACCCTCACATATGGCCTTTGGGAGAGGTACTAACTTGAGGAACAAATTGGTTCACAGGCTACAGAGGGTACCCACCTCTAGGGACAACAGCTGTCTACCATCTCATCAACATGTTGCTTTCCCCTGTGGTAAATGAAAATTTTGTAGCTCCATTTTGAAAAACAGTGCTTTCACCATGTCATTTGCAAATATGGTTTACAACATGGGAGCTTTTCTTAGCTGTGTTATTGATAATTTGGTTTATTTGGCAACCTGCAGATTTGGGGCTTTCTATATTCCGAAAGCCTCAAGACCATTCAAGCAAAAAATTGAGTAACATCTAAGAAGCATAGCAGGAAGTGACACTACAAATGCTTTAGCAATACATTGTATGAGACACAGGATGAGAGGGTGAGTGGCCTTAATACATAATTTTAAATTTTGGGGGCTAGAACATGTCACACTTGGTCTCAGAGATTGGGGGGGTAATGTAGATACTAAACTTCTAGAGATGGAAACTTATTGAATACATGTATTTGGAGCCCTAAAGATGCCAGGTCTGGATGATAAAATTGACATTATGCCTCCAATTAAAAGCAAATAGCTCTTGATAACTTTACATTTCTCTATGCAGTTTGCAATAGGAATTATGTATTGTGGAAAATAATGGCAATACATATTAATGATTTCTATGCTTATTTATTTTTAAGGAATGTAAAGCTGTGTGGAAGCTCTTTGAATTTCATCCTTATTAGTTCTGGATAAATCAAACTTACAACAAATGGTGCTTATTAGTTCCTGCTGCCTTTTTAGCACCATTTATTTAATATTGTTGTTTGATAATTATTATTGTATTAAATTTTAATTATTAGTGTTATTGCAGAATTGCTGGATGTATAGACTTTGTATGTTCTTTAATGTGCCAATGTACAGTATATATCAGTTAGAGGTAGAAGACTTGGTTTGCTGGCCAAGGCACCTAGCTTCACCTGAGCTCTTTCCTTCTAAGACTGCTTGAAAGGCAGAGTAGAGAAACTTACCAGAGCAAGGGAGAAGGATTAAGACTTAGTTTGGCTAACAGATTTACTGTGTGGTGGTGTTTTATTTTTTACTCACAGGGATTGACTGCTTGTTGCTAACATTTCATTGCTTTATTTTTCTCTGATTCAAATTGTTGTTGCTGGTATACCTTCTTCTGCATTATTACAAGGTGTGCCTACAGGTGTGCTAACAGATTACTGCTGTAATCTTCTGATTCAAATTGTCTTTTGCAAGGTATATCTTCTGTTACTGCTTTATTTTTCTCTGGAGCAAAGTGTTTCTTAGGGTATATCTTCTCTGAAATTATTACAGGTGGTGCTTTACAGGTTTTACAGTTTTATCTAACATTAGGATAAGCTTTCGGGTTACTGCATTTGTTGTTGACTGATTGTTTCTGCTCTTACCTCCTTGTTCTTTCGTCCGTGGTTCTTCTTTTTGGCAGGGAAGGCCCAGCCACCACCCCCATCCCCAACCACCCCACACTACACTCCTTTTATAGGGTACCACAGTTGTAACATTTCCTGTGGCAGAACAGGAAGGGGCGGATCAGTGGGGCCTCCACAAGAGTGATCTCATTTACAGGGCACTAGTAATTTAACTTGTTATAACAAGTTAAACAAAGCACAATTAAACCATTACTTGCATTTTTTCCTTCTAATTACTCTGACTAGGTTACAAACCCAGCAACTTATTTGGAATGGATTTCATTAACTGCAGGTACTGTGGAACAATTTTCAGAAGGACAGTCTTACAGGATTTAGGACACTGTCCTACATGCTGGGCCTTTGGAGATCTTAGGTCTCAGCTCCGGGCAGCATGGGCAGAGATTGCACGCCTCAAATTTCATATTGAAGAGGAAACATTATAAGAACCACCCGCCATTTCCCCAGCATCCAACAGAAAACCCTCGACCACAGAGGGTAGTTGGTCCAGGAGGTTGGCAGGTGGTTAGGAGGAGCAATCAGGTGCCCCATCACTCTTGCTCTCAACATTACCTCAAAAACCATATAAACACTACAAACAGGTATCTGCCTCTATCTCTGAAATCAAATAAAGAGGCAGAAGACACTGCGAAACAGGACATCTTGCACAGGAGCTAACACAACAATACTCACCCAAATCAAGAACCAAAACTAAACAAGCACAAAGGAAATCCAAAACTTCTGATCATAGGACTCCATGATTCGGGAGTTGATACCCATCTCCAGCCAGGGTGATGGTCAGATGTCTCCAGGTACATCAGCATGGAGAGACACTGACGCATTGCTAAATTGTTCACAAAGCAGGAGAAAACACTGATGTCCTAGTACACATAGGGACTAATGATCTCGCCAGCGGTCAGTTGAGGAGCCAAGGAACACCTGACTAGGCTGGGTGACAAACTATCATCTATTTCGTCCGGCATCTCCTTCTCTGAGATCCTGCCAGTCTGGGAGAAGGGAGCAGATGGACGGAAGGTCAGAGAAGGGGAGATAGGGGAGCTAAACACGTGGCTCAAGGACTGGTGCCAGGAAAAAGGACACAGATTTGTAGGGAACTGGCAACAGTTCTGGGAGCGAAAGTTCTTTAAATTTGATGGACTGCATCTGACTAAAGAGGGAGTCAGTGCATTGGGGCAGAAGTTGACGTCTTTGCAGAATATTTAAACTAGCAAATGGGGAGGGGTGCAGCACCCCATACGTCGAATGGAAGAACACCCTCCCCCTCAGCTAGTGGTCAAACAGGAATTCAGCGTGTTTGCCATTCATTTGCATCACCAGGTAAGAAAAAGGTTTGTCTCCCACACGATGCACAGGGGTAATGCCAAACTTCACCCAACAACTAACACACCAAAATCTGGCCAATGGAAAATCATGTACACAAATGCTCACAGCCTGGGAAATAAGATCCCAGACCTGCAGGCAATAATGTCAGAGGCTAAACTGGACATAGTAGCAATTAGTGAGACGTGGTTTACCAGTAACCACACTTGGAGACTTCAGTACCTGGATATGTATTGTTCAGAAGAGACCGAGGTGCAAAAAGGGGGGAGGGTGGCCCTGATGTTAATGAAAATATCAAAGCTACAGAAATTCAGAATACACATAAGGAGCCAGAAGAACTGTGGGTCACCCTGAAACAGGTAATGGGACAGCCATAAGAACTGGGTTGTCTACAGGCCCCCAGACCAGAGGGAGGACATAGACACATTACTGTTAGAAGATATACAAAACATGACAGCTAAAGGGAGGTTCTGATAATGGGAGACTTCAACATGCCAGATACAGATTGGTCAATACCAGCAGGAACATCTGCCAGAACTAGACTCATAGTGGATTCCTGCAGGGGAGGGCCTCAAACAACTGGTACAGCAACCCACAAGAGACAGGGCTATCCTAGATCTAGTACTGACTAACAAAGAAGGATCACAGATCTCCAGGTAGAAGGTCACCTGGGGGCCAGTGACCATCACATGGTATGGTTCAATTTGGCTACTACATCTAAATCATCCCATTCCAAGGCAAAAATATGGGACTTCAGAGGAGCTGACTTTGATAAGATGGCCAACAGAGTTAAGCTAGCCCTGGCAAAAAGAAACACAGGTGAGGAGGTACAGGCAAAGTGGGCAAGCATTAAGGATACAATACTGAAGCAACATCCCATTGTGTTAGACAGAAAAGGAAGTACAAAGAAGAAGGAAACCACTTTGGTTCTCAAATATAGTAGCAGAAAAGGTCAGAGCCAAAAGGCTGGCCTTCAGAAAATATAAGGGAACACAGCGGGATGAAGATAGGGAGGCATACCAAACTGCCCTAAGGGAAGCAGGTAAGGCAGTAAGGCAGGCAAAGTCCCAAACTGAGGAAACACTAGCACGAACAGTAAAAGAAGGTGACAAGACTTTCTATAGATACATTAGTGAAAGGAGAAAGTCCAGAGGGGTATTGCTAGCTTAATGGAGAAAAGGGAGCATGTGAGGAGGAGGACCCTGTAAAGGCATCTATCCTAAATAGATACTTTGCTCAGTATTTACTGAAGAGAAGGTAGGCAGGGCCCACAGCTCAGCATCATGGACACAGGGGAGGGAGGTGAGCACTACTCCTCTCACAAAAGAAAGGGTCCTACAAGAGCTTGCTAAGCTCAGGGGTGGATAAGGCAATGGGACCTGATGGCATACATCCCAGGGTACTTAAGGAGCTAAAGGAGGAACTAGCAGAGCCATTAGCAGAATTGTTTAGTGAGTCTCTGAGCACAGGAGAGGTCCCAGAAGACTGGAGAAAGGCTCATGTGATCCCACCCACAAGAGTGGTAGCAGGGAGGAGGCGGGGAACTACAGACCGGTCAGTCTTACCTCAGTAGTGGGCAAGATTATGGAGGCACTCCTTAAGGAAAGGATAGTGCAACACCTGGAATCCATAGGGCACAGGATCCAAGACAGCATGGGATTACAAAGGAAGGTCCTGTCAAACTAATCTCATAGATTTCTTTGACTGGGCAACCAGAGTGGTGGACCAAGGGGAGCAGTTGATGTCGCCTACCTTGACTTCAGCAAAGCTTTTGACACTGTTCCACATAGAAGATTGATAAATAAGCTAGGTAGGCTGGGGTGGGTTGTAGTTGGTCAACTGGGTGGCAAACTGGTTGACTGGCAGAAAACAGAGAGTGGTGGTAAATGGTATACAGTCAGAAGAGATGCAAGTCACAAGTGGGGTACCTAGGGATCAGTCCTGGGGCCAGTCCTATTCAACATCTTCATTAGTGACCTCGCAGATGGACTAGAGGGTAAGGCTTGTCTGTTTGCAGATGACACCAAGATCTGCAACAGAGTAGATGATCCAGATGGGTGGGCAGAATGAGAAGAGATCTGGATAAACTAGCAGAATGGTCAGAAGAGTGGCAACTGGGATTTAATGCAAAGAAGTGCAAAATCATGCACATAGGGAAGAGAAACCCTGAAGCCACTTATAGGCTGGGAGGGAGTTGCTAGCAGTCCAAAGGAAGAAAGAGACTTGGGCATCATCATCACTGATGACCTAAAATCATCCAAGCAGACCCCAAAGCAGTAGGTAGGCTAGGGGTGTTAGGTGTATTAGTAGGGGTATCACAAGTCGTAGAGGGAGGTAATAATCCCTCTGTACAAGACATTGGTTAGTCCCATCTGGAGTACTGCGGCAGTACTGGAGGCCACACCTTCACAAGGACATTAACCAAATTGAGGCAGTCCAGAGAAGGGCAACCAAAATGGTGCAGGGACTGCATCAGAAGACATATAAGGACAGATTAACGGAGCTCAATATGTATACCCTTGAGCAAAGGAGGGAGAGAGGTGATATGATCGAGACATTTAAACACCTTAAGGGCATAAACAAGGTGAAAGAGTCTAACATGTTTAAATATAAGAAAATAGCAGGACAAGAGGACACAGCATGAGATTAGAGGAGGCCATTAAGGGGAATGTGAGGAAATTCTTTTCACAGAAAGGGTGGTAGATGCATGGAATGGCTTACCACAAGAAGTGGTGGCTATGAATACAGTGCAGGGCTTCAAACAGGCATGGGATAGGCATAGGGAGCAATACAAATGACTATGAATAGATGGGTCACTGACAGAGCAAAGGCTGATGGCACATTTTATAAGGTAGAAAAAGAAATGGGCAGACTGGATGGGCCTTGCCGGTCCTTATCTCACTGTCAACTTCTATGTTTTCTATGTTTTCTATGTAGAGTGGATACCATAGTAATAAAAGCAGGTAATGAGGCAATAGGCAAGCCTAACCCTAACAACTCCACACCCCTGGGTTCCTACTTCCCTACCACACCACCCCATCCCCCACCTTCCACACACCTACAGGGTGTTAGATTGTTCCATGGGGTCATAAGGCTCAACTCTCACCCCATCCAACATGTAAACATACTTACACACTACAGTATAGGACAATGGGGTGGGATTTGGTCTTTATTACACACCCCAATGCCTGTAGGTGTGTGGAAGGTGGGGGAATCTGGTGGGTGGGGTGGTAGGCGTGGGAACACAGGGAGTGGGGCTCTAGGGTTGGAAACCCTAAGGCCTCATTTTCCTGCTTTTGTCACGTTGGTATCCACTCTAACTGATGCATTTTTTTACAAAGAATTTCTCTTCTTTTTCAGATAGTATAACTGTACTCTCATTTTCCTGTGGGAGCGTAGGTCCTTCAAACCCTACAATCACATCCCTCTATCAAGATAGAACAACACAATCCATAAGTCACAGTGGAAGAGCAGGGTCCTTTGGACCCTGTGCTCCCATCCCTCCATCCAGATAGTATAATCCTGTGCTCCCATAGTTCAACAGTGTCCACATTTATTATGGGAGCACAGGGTCCTTTGGACCCTGCTTTCCCATCCCTCAACTGAGATAGTACAACAGTACCCATATGTCATGGTGGGAATGCAGGGTCCCATCTCTACATCAAGATAGTGCAAAAGTATCCATATGTCATGGTGGGATTGCAGGGTCCACCCTCCATGAAGATAGTACAACAGTGTCCACATTCACGGTGGAAATGCTGGGTCATTTGGACCCTGTACTCCCATAGTATAACAGTGTCCACATTTATGGTGGGAGCACAGGGTCCTTCAGACCCTGCTTTCCCATCCTGCCATTGAGATAGTACAATAGTATCCATATGTCATGGTGGGAGCACAGAGTCCTTCGGACCCTGAGCTTCCATCCCTCCATCAAGCTAAGTGTCCAATGAGCTTCATATCCCTTCATCAAGATAGTAGAATACTGTCCATATATCATGGTGGGATTGCAGGGTCCATCGGACCCTGCGTTCCCATCCCTCCATCCAGATAGTACAACAGTGTGAAAATTGGGAAACACTGGCAAAGTTACAAGTTTGTGTGGAAACTGTGAAATGCACACTCCTAAGGTGCTCATTTTGTGGAATGTTTTCACCAAATTTTTAACATTGGCATTATGGAACCTCCCCTCATGAACAGTGCAACAGTGATTTTGTTAATCCATCCAAAGAGTTGATTTTGTTCAGCAACCATGCCATTCTGTGCCACTGGTGCAAAAGCACATTCTGGACAGGATGTTCCAAATGGCAGCTGTTCTGTTCATAAGGTGGTGTACAAAAATGGCAATATTAAAAATCTGAAGTGAAAATATGAAAAATTGGCAAAGTTACAATTGTGCGTAGAAAGTGCCCAACACAGGCGCATAATGCAATAATTTTTGGGAATGTTTTCAGCAAATTTTCAACTTGGGCTTTATGGGCCCTCCCTTTATGAACAGTGTCAATGTCATTTTGCTACTCCATTCCAAAAGTTGATTTCATGCAGCAACCTCTCCATTCTGCACCACACGTGTGAAAACACATTTTGGCCAGGATGTGAAAAATGACAGCAATACTGCTCATAAGGAGGTATTATAAAATGGCAATGTTGAAAATCTGGAGTGAAAATATAAAAAACTAGCAAACTTACGAGCATGCATAGAAACTGTTCAATGCATGCTCATATGTAATCATTTTGGGGAATTTTCCAATTAAAATAGCAATATAGTTTTTAGGAACACCCAATTGAGTATGTGACTGTCATTTTGTGACTCGTTCCAAAGGTTATTCCGCACAGCAACCACAAAATCACTTTTCGGGACTGAGAAACAAAATGACAGTCACATGTTCTGGAGGTGGCTTCCCAAGAACCCCATGTTGAAAATTTGTGGCCAAAATTCCACAAAATGGCTGAGATATCAACCTAAGTTGAACCCCCCATTGACTCCAATTATACAGCTACCTTGATTTCTTCAGTATGTGGCTGGATTTTAAAGAGTGCAGACGTGTTCCTGGACCAAGGAAAATTGCCGATCCTGGCCTCTGGATGGTAAGCATGAGTGAGGTGTGGGCGTGGATGTGGGTGTGCAGAGGGAGGGTGGGGATCGAGGAGGGGGAACTGGGGAGATGATGGCAACCATTTTCTTTAGTACAGGTGCCAAAAAACATTGGGACCATTTTCTTTTTTTACAGGTAGTAAAATGCAATTTAGATACACTGGGGTGGGCTCCCAGTGTTCCAGATAAGAAGTGAGGGGGTAGATCATCATGCTGACAGGGGGAGTAGATACCACCATCAGCAATAAGAATGTGCTGGGGAGGTCATCCAGCACCGGGACTGTGCATCCCAGTGTCGGAAAGTTATAAATTAAACATATATTGGCACACTGGGGTAGGCTCCCAGTGTGCCACAATAACTGGTGGGGGGCGGATACACACTGACATGGGAATTGGCCACCCCAATGTCAGTGAAGGTGCCACTACTTCAATGCAGGATTCTGCATCGAAGAAAAAACATTGGGGGACAGTTTTCTTTTTTTCACAGGATTTTAAATAATGTAGGCACACTGGGGTGGCCTCCCTGTGTGCCAAATGTGTGTGTGTGCAATTGATACATCCTGACATGGGGATTTGACCCCCCCATGTTGGTGAAGGAAGCAGGCTAGTGCGATGAAGGATTCTACATTGAAGAAAATACATCAGGGGGCAGTTTTCTTTTCCTACAGGCTTTTAAATGATGTTGGGCACACTGGGGTGAGCTCCCAGTGTGCCAGATATGTGTCTGTGTGTGCAGGAGATACATCCTGACATGAGGATTGGGCACCCTGTGTCAGCAGGTCTTCCTTCACTCTGTAACTGGCAGCACAAGTTCCAGATGTGGCTGTAGAAGTAAGGAAAATACTGCTCTTCTCATACAGAGAATGGCTGACAAGCTGTTCTCTGTATAAGCTGAACCCTGAAAACAAATTGTTGGGGTCCAGTTTAAAACACAGAAAAACATCAGAATACACCAAAAGGGGTTCTCTTTAGCTGTTTTCTGATGTTTGTATGTGTTAAAAAAGTTTGGGACTTCAATTTTCTCACTAAGCAAGGAAACAAGATGGCAGACTCAACACAGCGAACTGTCCAAAAAATACCAGCATTCTTTGTGAAGAGAAGCTGGTATTAACATTTACTGAACAAGATCTCAGCATTTTTATTAATAATAAACTTGACCCCAGGTCCCAGTCTGCATAAGCCATAGCAAGGGCCAATAGAGTATTGTGGAACATTAAGAGAAATATAAAAGCAAGTGATCAGTCAGTACTCTTGCCCCTGTACTGGGCCTATGTGAGACCAGAGAAGGAATATTAAGACTATTCATAAAGTACACAATTTATCTTATGATACAAGATATCAAGAACTAAAATTAATAATGCTCAAACAATGTAGAATTAAAAGAGATATGCTAATGATGCTCAAAATAATGCATGATCCATATCTTATAACAGAATTAAATCTGGAATGTAAACAGGAGGCACAATTAACTAGAGGACATCCACTTCAGGTAGCAAGACAAATCATTAAAACTACACAGTGGGTAATTAATCCCCAGAACTCCCTACCACTGGAAATAGTGATCAGTAAATCAAAAAATTAATTGAAGATTAAACTAGACATTTTCCCCTCAAATGGTGGCATATTACATTAGTACGCCAAGTAGGAGCAACATGGGCATACACGCCTTTTTGCTCTATCACATCTTAGTATAAACCTTAGTGTTAGTAAAACAGTCCCTCCCCAGTCTAACCCTGCCCATCTGTCCTGCCACTCAGCACCCATCAACCCACTCACCCCACACACCCAAATACCCTTACTCACCTGAACATCCCCATCCACATCTGAAATAAAGAAAACAGTCCCTCAATATCCATTTTTTACCTGTAAAAAAGAAAATGGCCCCTTGCCAACCCCACCCCACTACCTCAACTTCCCACTCAGCACCCACCAAACTGCACCACCCCACACCCTGCACACACCCTCACTCACCTGAACAGCTTGCTTGGCGAAGACCCAGTCTCTGATTGAAGACACATCTTGCTGCTGGAGCCACCAACTACAATATGAGCAGCTAAGGTAAGTGTGGTTCAATGTATTTCAATGGAATTTTCAACTTTAATGCATACCTTTGTCATTTTTGCATTTTTTTACCTCAAATTTTCAGTATTGCCTTTTTGGGACTCCACCTTATGACCAGTGGTGGTGGTATTATGCAAATCAGGCCTGAAAGGCAATTTTGTGGTTGCTTGGTGAAATCACCTCTTGTGCAGGATTTGACACTTTTACCCACTCATTTTCATGAGCTGTGGTCATAAGAAGGCCATATAGAAAATCTGTGGTCAAAATATGTAAAAATGGCAAAGTTATGAGCATTTAATTGAAAATTTTCTACACTTGCTGGTAACTATAGTAATTTTAAGTATTTTGACCCCAGACTTTCAGCATAGACATTTTTTCATGCCACCTCATGAATGCAATAGCTGTCATTTCTCAAATTCTGGCCAAAATATGTTTAAGCAACAGTTGCATGGAATGATGTTTTCATGGGAATTTGACATTTTTCACCTACCAGGTTCATGAGCAGTGTCAGTGGCTCAGTAGGTAGCACACTCACCTCTGAGGCCAGGAGATCAGAGGGCTGTGGGTTCAGTTCCCACATCTGGCACTTGGGTTACTATCCCAATATTGACACTGTAGTGCAGCATGAGGGGGGTGCTGCACTTCTGAGGTGCCGCCTTTTGGATGAGATGTTAAAGTGAAGTCCCATCTGCCTGGACTGGTGATAGTTCAGATGGATGCTAAAGATCCCATGGCACTTATCGAAAAAGAGTAGGGAAATTTCCCCTGTGTCCTGGCCAAATTTCTCCCATTAACTAAAAAATACCACCAACAGCTTAATCTGGTTTCATTTCAGTTGCTTACCATTTGTATCCCCCTCCTCCCCCCCGGTCACTCATGAAAAAAGGACTTCTAGGCCCAGTGAGCTTACCGGGTCAACAAAATTCAATCAATAAATAAATGAGTAGAGATGGGCAAAGTCTTGAAAATATATTCTTTGGTATATTTTGCGAATCTCGTGCAATTTGCAGAAATTCCACCATGAAGCACAAATGTTTGCAAGTGAATTTTGTGCTTTGAGGCAAAATATGTGAATGCACATCATAAACTTCGAGATTTGGTTGAAGTCAAAGTTTCTGTGGTTTTGGAAGGCTTTGTGAAGCTCCACAAAGCACAGATATCTGTACTTCATGCTAACTTCGCCGGTGGAACTTTACTTCACCACATCTCTTTTTATGAGGTTGGGTCATAAGAAGGCTATGCTGAAAATATGGGCCCCAATATTCCAAGGAGATGTGCAGCACAGCCAGGTGGCACAGGGTGATACTCCATGCAAATCCAGCAATGCGTGGCAGTGCAATATTCAGAAGAGAGGGATGCTCCAGCTGCAAGAGAATGTGCCATGGCACAACAGTAATTTATGCCGTGTGTGGGTGGAGGGGGTGTTCCCATGAATAGGCTACACAGTGTCATATTCAGAGGGAATGCACCCCTCACTGGCCAGAGAAGTGTAGTACAAAGATACACTGTGAAAAGCTTGCCTAAGTCAGCCAGCCACCCACAGGTGGGCTGTGGAAGTGCACAAAGGTGTATCGCAGCCTGCCAGCCCCAGTGGATCAGTGACACCCCCCCAACCCTGTATGCCATATTGAACCATAGTCCATAGAACCCCACGGAATGATCTCTGACAAAAGTCATCATGAGGCATACCCCATTACCATAATGTAGTGGTCCACTAGCCACACACCACTCTAGGCAGATCCCCCTCCCCACACACCCCACCTGTGACAGTGACCAGCAAAGCCCACTGCCCCATCCATGGCTGGACACTGACAGACAGGCACTTGGGAGCTGTCATAAGCTAGGACAGCACTCAGTGGTTGTTGCTGGTGACAGCTCTGATCATTGGTAGACCTCCCGACCCCCTCCAGCCCCGATAACTATACTGTGGTGCCCCCACCCCAATCACTGGTGCAACAAACCAGCACTAATCTCCTGTCCCTGGAGGTAAGTGCCCCCCACCCCACCCCAGTAGATGGTAACATGTCCCAGTATCCCAACTTGGTGGAACAGTGGCATCCTCAACCCATTCCCCAAAGGTCAATCACTCCATTGTAGTACTATAATGAATATCCATGGTGGTCTAGTGGAGCCTGCTCACCCCAATCACTGCATCCTGTACACCTGACCCATTGCCCACACCTCTGGTAGTCAAGTGGCCAACCATCCCAGTAAATGGTAACTCATCACCCAACTCCAGCCAGTGACTGGCACAACCCTCCACACCCATCCATGGCCAGCCACTGACTGAACAGCACCAGAGCATGTACTGTAAATAGGATGCTCCCACTGGATGACCAATGGGAGCGTACTATGCACAGTATGTGCTCCAGTACTATTCAGTCAGCAGCTGGCCATGGATGGGTGAGGAGGACTGTTTCAGTCACCATTTGTGGTCAAGTGGTGAGTTACCAATTGCCAGCATGGTGGGTCACTTGACTACCAGGGGTGTGGGCGGTGGGTCAGATGTGCAGGGTGCAGTGGTTGAGGTGGGTGGGCTCCACTAGACCACCAGGGATATTCATTATAGTACTACAACAGCATGATCAGCCTTTGGGGAAGGGTGGGGGCCCTACTATACCACCAGGGTAAGCACATACTGAATGGCAATGGAGCAAGAAAGGGTTGGGAACAGGTGGGGGGACACCACTATACCACCAGGGACATTCTGATATCACTCTATAATGGGATGATAAGGGCTTAGGTGTGGGGGCTGTGCCGTCACATTCATCCCAGTGCCAATGTGCAAATGGGCACATAATGAGCTCCTTTGCACCTTGCATGCTCAATGAGCTCATTTGCATGCATGGACTGAATATTGCCCATGGGGGATGCAGCGCATACTGGTATGTGCCATGCATTCCCACTCTGTGGTATTAAGCTGGGGACACCCTGGATGCACCTGTCATGGTGGCAGCCCGCACTGCAACTCCTGCACAGAGTCACATATTCATTCAGAATGTGCATTCTGTCCCTGTCGTGCATTCTGTTTGAATACAGTATTGGTGCCGGCTGACACACCCTCTTTGTGCGATGCATCTTTCTGCACAAAAATCCATCTGGCACTGAATATGTCCCCCCTGATGTTTAAATATGGTAAAATGCCCAAGTTATGGTTATGAGTGAACATTGCAGTATTGCAATGTTCATTCATAATGTCACCAATTTTCAATATTTTGACTCTAAACTTTCAACATAGCCATTTTTCCACACCACATCATAAATTTGACTAATACCATTTTTTAAATCCTGGATGAGATGTGATTTTGCACTTCCAGTGCAAAATTACATTTTGTCCAATGCTCTATAAATGATACATGTCATGTTTATAAGGTGAATCATAAAACAAGTATCTTAAAAATGGTTCCGCCAAAGCTGTTCAACCACAGAGTTGTCAAAATCCACTACAGCAATGAGTGAAATTTTGAGTGTTGAAATTTCAACCACCACAAAGTTATGTTTTTTTAGTGGAGGGCAACTCCGAGTTGGAGTTGATATTTGAGGGGGAACAATACCAGCAAAACTAGTGCCAGTGTACAGCGGGACCAATGCAGAGCCAATCTTGAAACTGTCACTGTAATGGTCTTTGATGTAAAATATTTGCTGTGTCAATGACATGAATATTTGTGGTCAAAATTTAACAAAATATTTATCGGTATATACAGTAATTGTTAATGGACTTTGTGTGTGCTGCCAGTCCTGACCCTAGTGGGTATGTTTTGTGATTATGGTGCTGGTGAGCTGAGTTCTGTGGTGAGCTCAGTGATCCAGCTTGATGAGCTGAGGGTAGGGGGATGGTATTGTTAGTGGCACCCCCCCAAACAGGGAATGAAAGGTGTAGGGTTGGCCACATGTGCCTGACAACCATATTGTGAAAACAACTGTCCTCTTGTCCTAGGGCCCTGTACCTCTCCACCCATGGGTGGCAGAGGGCCCTGTGCTTTGTCTGACAGATGCACTTTTTGCCCTGTGCATCTGTAATTGTTGCCTTGCAGAAGTGCAGGAACCACAATGCCCAGCACTTCTGCAGCCCATCAGACAACCTCATGAATTGTTCACATCCATCACTGCACTTTTGCAGGCAGACAGAGTCTTCCTTTGGAGTACCACATTGTATCTGCATCTGTTCATGCAGGTCCCAAAGGGACCTCAACGATTGAGGATATGATTCCACGATCTCAAAAAGAAATGAAATTCTTTGCAAAAATACTTTGTTAATGCACCAGTTAGGAAAACTTAAAACCACAAAATGTAGGGAAATGTGGCATTAGGATTTTCAACCCTAACTCCATACCCCCAATCCCCAAGCAGCAAAAAGAAAAAATCTGAGTCTCCGCAATCTTGGTGAATCAGTGGTGGGGTCTTCTTTGTGGTTGTCAACCCTAATGCATATCCCATTCCCTGAGCAAACAATATCACGCATAATCTCCTTTCTTCACTCAGGGCCTTCAGGGTCTTGTGTGAAGAAAGCTACAAAAAACTGTGTTGGTAACATGTCACAAGACATACTTCTCTACCTTTGAAGACTGTATCACTATGAGGCAATGGTTTGGAGTTGTATCTTGTGCTTTGCACTGGAGGCTATGATTTGTGGTGAGAGGTGAGCCTTAGGGTTGGCAACCTCAGGGAAGACCACACCACTGATTTTCCAAGACTTCGTAGACCCAAAACCATGTTTATTTTTCTTTTTGCTGCTTGGCGTGAGTTAGAGTGAAGTGGGGGGTTAGGGCTGGAAAGCTTAACTCCACATTTCCCTATTTTTGTGGCATTAACTTACCTTAACCCATGCATTAAGTTTTTTGCAAAGAATATATTTATGTATATTATATAGCACAGATAGAGAGATAGATACATAGACACACACACACACACACACACACACTCACACACACACAGAGGCAGACAGACTACTTCAGACTACTTTCTGTGTTTGCAGGAATGGTCCCACATAATGTAATGATGTGATTTCACTGACAGCAGATTTACTAAATTAAACTGATTGTGAAGCAGGCATGGATGGAATACATTGGAGTGCAAATATTCATAGTGTGATTGTGGGATACAATACTGCAGCACAGTGGTTTTCATTTTAAAATGCACATTGATGGTGACAGAATCAGTCTTTGGTCTCTCTGCTCTGCTCTGATAAAGAAAACGTTATATTCAACATTTTAATTAGCTGGAGTGTTTATTGCATTTGTTTATGTTAAGATTTTGTATAAGTCATTTTCTGGTTTTTTTGTGGGGTTTTTTTGCATACTGTTTATGATGTTCTGTGGAGCACCTTGGTCATAAGGACTGTGTTTTTAAATAAAATATCTATCTATCTATCTATCTATCTATTTGTCTGTCTGTCTATCTATAACTATATGTTTATTTTACCTTCAGTAAAGCATGCAATAGGCAACTCATTATGAAGTTAAAATCCTCAATGTGTTTGCTGAATACAAAGGGCAACCTTTTTAGAAGTATTGATCTTTGCTGTCCTAGCGTTGAAGCGAAATGGTCTTTGTGGGATAATTGTTTCATAATTTGCACTTGCTGGTTGCTGTTGTTCGCCACCTTTTATTCCTTAGATACTAATGACTGATATCAGTTACAAAGGAGGAAAGTTGTTATGGAATCCTGCCTTAAGAGTGTTTTGGCACTCCTGACAGAAGTTGCTGAAGTGCCTAGGCCCAAATTGATGATCCTTCAGGCATTCTTCCACAGTAGACGGGATTGTATTATTTCACCCCTGTGGACTGCTGTCTTTATTCACCCATACTTTTATGTCATCTTGTTAGTGTAGACATCCATAACAGGGGTTTAATAGCTTTTTCTCTGATGTTATTATTGGCTAATGATTCCCTCCTTCTCCGGGGATAGGAAAAAAGAGAAGCTGCAATACTACCCTGTTTTTTATATGTAGTTCTGTGGTCACCAATCAATCTACAAAGCACTTTGTTAACAGTGAGCTTGTTCTCCCATGGAACCCTTACATCTGTTATTCACATAAGGATTATGCTGCCCCCAAAATATTTTAAGCAGGTTCTTTCTTTAATAACATTTTTAATATTACATTGAAGATTTCTTTAAACAAGTGCTTTTTTTTGGAAATCAGATTTTCTATATGTAAATATAAATATGTCATTTTTGAGCCAGTCAAAATAATGTTCATATATTCCTGTCAAGTTCATTTTCCCAAAACTGTTTTCTCATTGTGTTTGAAATGAGCCATGGGCTAGATTTTGAAAGCCCCATAAAAGTCTGCAGTTGTGGGGAAAAAAAAAAACTGACTCAAGTGGGTCTCCAGTTGCAGAGTTGCAGTTTTTTCTGCAGCTGCAGTATTCCTAAAGTGGACCCAGTTTTCAGCCAGATCCACAATTTACAGGTATTTACGGATGATTTTTCAGTGCAGCTGTGTATAAAAGATATGCTTGGTGGGACCTGGCATAAGATATCCCACAGCTGCGCCAGATGAAAATACAGTCCGGGTCTGGTGCTACAGAGGACTGAGGCACTGGCGCCTGACCTAGAACCGCACCGATGACCAGAGTTCGGAAAAGGACTCAGGTCGTTTGGGGTCGGCAGGGACAGGAGAGGATTGAGCATTTGTATGACAGCTCTCCTCTCCTGGGGTGGGATAGGGTGATGCCTCACTCTGTAGCCACCCCCGATGGAGACCGGGGGCACTACAAGATGTGGAGCGATGACAGGGGTGCCAGGAAAACATAGAAAATGGTGTCTGAGTGACTGGATGATGGCCACCTGAACCCTCACCTCCACGGAGCCCCCGGAGAGCCAGGACCAATCTCAGCAGCACCCAGGGCCGAGAAAAGGAATGCCAGAAGGTAATATCCTCCCAGAAGGAGGGAAGCTGCCCGATGATGGGTTACGTTGGGCTACCCTGGGCTGGTTGCAATATAAGATCGGGAAGCTGGCACCGGGTTGATGTTCAGAGTGGAGGATGGGGAGCTCCTTGGCAGAAGGCCTGAAGGAGAGTCCGATGGGATGTGGGGGGTAAATAAATAAATGCAAAAAAAAAAAAGAAAATACAAATCTCTACAGGTGCATAGGTTTTGTCATGTGGCTAGGGTTGTGTGTCAGGAGTTAGCCTCTGACCCATTTGAAAATACAGCCCCATATTTCTAGTCCGTGACTTAGGATTGGAGAGTAAAAAAAAACAGTAGACAAAGAAAGCTTTTAGGTAATTATCAAAAATATTTTTTTGCAGATTGTTTACCCAGGATAGCCCAGCTGAAATGGAAGAGATGTTGCCAATGTTTAGAGCTGGGGGTTCTGAACCAATGAGTTGTTAAGTGGCTTGTTCAGGATAACATTGTAAGTGACTGGAGTGAGATTTTAACATAGGTCTCTTTGTATCCAAGCCTTTGCTCTAGCTATTAGACCATTATGCCCCTACAGTTGCATATAATAAATCTAATCATAAAAATAATTTTTAGAATATTTAAAAAGTAAATAACATTATATTCCTCCTCCCATATTGAATAAAAGTAATGTTTCATTTGCAACTTGGCAACAAAATGTGAAGGAAACCACTGCAAACTTTTCTGTAACACTGAGAAATTATACTGGCAGACCAGAGAAATCCAGTGACTCTTTTGTTTTCACAGGGCCTGCAAACATATGCGTCAATAATCATGTTTAGGAAAAGATTATGCTGACAGGGTATCTCTTTTTACTCAGCCATATTTAAATATGGACTTGTACATGTCAGTTCCTGAATCTCTCTAAACCACGTTCATGCTAAAAAGCCTCAATCCCAGTGCAAGCCATCATGTCTATGTAAATCCTTGTGCATGCCAAGCTGATAAAGCTTCTCCAGAACAGACATTGCCTTTTAAACAGGTTTGTACATCTGATCCAGCATAGGCCGAGAATAAGAAATTACAGACACAAGTTTAATCCAGTTGTGATTCCTCACTGTTGTTCAGTTATTGTCTCAGTCATGTGCATTACCAAATCAGCCCAAAAGGAATCAGGCACTAACTGCATTGAGAGTTAACATGCCAAAATGGCAGTTTACAGAATAATCAGTGCATTTACAGTATCCACTGGTAGATGCACTGGTTATCCTGTAAACTGTCATTTGATCATGCTAACTGACACTTTTCTTTAATGAATATTGCCTTTAAGGCAGCGCTGCCTCGGAGGCAGATGACTTAATCCCACCCTCCACTGTGTCTCATTAGTTAATACATTCTGAAGTACAATACCTGAGGTTGCCCGCCTCTTGCTGTTAATTGGTTACACATGCTGCTGCCTCGGAGGCAGACTTCTTAATCCTGTCCTCTGCTGTGTCTCATTGATTAATACCTTATAAAAGACAGTAACTGAGGTTGCTATCTGTTGCTGCTAACTGGTTATTCATGTAGTCTCTAAATGGCCCTCCCACATGTTTTTTCTTGTTCTGATTGGATGGTTCTAGTCTGCCTTTGATTGGTTGACATACAGAAAATGCCTTTAATGCACTTATTTAAATGAAAGTTGCCATTGAAGGAGATCCACCTCCAAGGTAGCCCTGCCTTTGAGGCAGGGAGGGACAGAATTGCCTACCAGACAGGGCTTTACCATCTATAGCTAATACCAGAGCTTTACTGCTGTGTCAGCTTGATGGTGTAGTGGAAAGGTGTATAGCCTGCTAAATAATCGGTTGACAGTTTGAATCCACACAGGGCACCCTCAGTTCTCTTTTGTCAGAATTTCACTTGAGTGGTGATCCATGGCAGCATGGTGTTAGAATAGTAAGCATGTAAGAAAAGGGAATTAGCTGGGCCTCAGAGGCAATATTCATTTAAGAAAAGTGTTGCAGATCTGTCTCCAATGCTAAACTTTATTGTTGTAATTATTCTTTCTCACAGCTACAGTAAGTCCATTTTCTTATATACTTACTATTCTAACACCATGCTGCCATGCATCACCACTCACATGAAATTCTGACAAAAGAGAACTGAGGGGACCTTGTGTGGGTTCAAAATCTCAACATCTTGTTTATCAGGCTGTAGACCTTTCCACTACACCACCAAGCTGGCACAGCAGTATGGCTCAGGTCTTTAGCTATAAAGGTTAAAGCCTTGCATGGTAGGCAGCCCTATCCATTCCTGCCTCAAAGGCAGGGCTGCTTGGAGGCAGATCTGCCTTGGAGACAACTTTTATTTAAAAAAAAGTATCATTAAAAAGGCACTTTCTGTATGTCAACCAATCATGGGCAACAGGAAGTGAGTGATCACAGAGCCACAAAAGACTCACCATCCTGGAAGGAAAAGAGTAACTCTCCGACCCCCCCCCCCCCAGCTGCTGGAGGTCTGACTCTGGGCAAGTAAGAAGACTACTGAGAAATATAGGAACTTCTTGTCTCAGAACAGGGAGATCAGGAGCTTAAAGGGCACAGAGGCAGTAAGTAAGTAGGGAGAAAAAAAAACAGCGAAAAGAGTAAATATTCCAAACAACAGTTCATGCGTCCGAAATAAGACATGATGGGAGTGGTGCAGTGCAGTGGCTGTGGAGCAGCAGTCTTCCGAGAGACATTCTAGAAGATGCGGTGTTGTCTCATCTGCAGGCACCTCTCTGGGCTGAGGGAGGAGGTTGCTCATCTCCAGGATGAGTTGGCCAGGATATGGGGGGACTCCTCTCCCACCCAGGGACCACCAGGGTCACTGCTGTTGCCTCAGAGGTTGCCAAGAAAGAGGAGCAGGTGAACCACAATGGGCTCAGGAAGGGTGAGGGTGAGGGTGGTGGAACAGAGGTATATCCCTCCAGATGTACCTCGCCACAATTCGTATGCTGTTCTGGTTAAGTGTGGTTCCTCTATGGAGGCATCCGCAGTGGATGATGGGAACCTCCACAAAGGAGACCCACAGAAGGATGGCATGGGACCCCATGGGGAAGGAAACAACCCATGGTGGGGGATTCCATTGTTAGAAGGGTAGAACTGGGGGAGGAAGGGAGAGGTAGGTAAGGTGCCTGCCTGGCACTATGGCTTGTAGGGACAGGGAGTGAATACTCAGCATCGCTGGAGCAGCTGCATGGGGAAGGGAGCTGGATGTCATTGTCCACCTAGGGACAAATGACCTGGCTGAGAAAGGGATCAGAGCAGTGCAGGAAGAGTTTGTGGAATTGGGGAGGTGCCTTAGCCAAGTAGCAAGCACGGTAACCTTCTCAGAGGTGCTGCCTATCTATGGCATGGATGAGGCTAGGGTGCTCTACACCATGGAATTCAACCAGTGGTTGAAAAACTGGTGCAGAGCTCAGGGATCTTGTTTCATTGGGGACTGGGTGTCCACCTGGAGTGATGCATGCCTATACTGGTGTGATGGTCTGCATCTGTCTAGGAGAGGAACCAGGATTCTCGGTGATAGGTTTAAATGCTTAATTGGCAAGCATTTAAACTAGCCAAGGGGGGACACTGGAAAGGAGCAGGGAAATCCTAGTCTCCCCCAGAAAAGTCAGGGTAGTAAGTGAGGTAAACACCAAGATAGAGACGTCAATAGGGAGAAGGGCAGGGGTACATGGAGAAAATGAAAAAGGCAAATAAGGGCAGAGATGGGGCAAAAAGGGGTAAGGCCATCAAGAAATGGAGGGTAATGAGTACAAATGCCCATAGTCTGGGCAACAAGCTCCATGAACTTGTGGCCTTGATGGAAGAGGGATGCCCAGATATCGTAACAGTCACAGAAACATGGTACTCAGAGAACCATGACTGGGACGTTAACATACCAGGGTACATAACCTACAGGACAGACAGGCAGGGGAGAAGAGGGGGAGGAGTAGCTCTCTATGTAAGGGATGGGATAAAAGCAATGGTGCAAAAAAGTAAACAGGGCGGAGAGGAGGCACTGAGGGTCACCTTAGAGACTGGAAATGGCACCACAATCCTCACAGGGGTTGTATATAGACCCCCATGTCAGGGAAGGGAATGGACAAGGATATGATAGAAAGCATGCTTAGGAAGGCAGAGAAATGGGAGATACTGTTGATGGGAGACCTGAATATGCCAGATGTTAAATGGAGCACCTTTGTTGTAGCCACATCCAAGAGCAGGGCCATTATCGATGCCCTACAGGGGTCATGCCTCAGACAGCTAGTTTTGGAACCCACTCATGAGGGAGCAGTCGTAGACCTTATACTCTCAAGTGGAGACAGTGAGAGGATCTCAGATCTAGAAGAGGGAGCATAGAAAGACAAAGGGAGGGATAGTGAGGCTGAGTAGAAAGGACAGTGGGTGAGCAGAGAGGGACAGTGAAAAAGCAGGGATACTGAACGAATACTTCTGCTCAGTATTCAAAAAAGGGGGGGGGTGCCGAATCCAATTAACAGAAGCATTCTGGATAGGGGGGTCGATACCAGTCCTTTCACAGAGAAAGGGTTCTGAAAGTACTCCTAAAACTGATACATAGATACATAGATACATAGATACATAAATACATAGACAGTGTCGGCAGATAAGGGCCTATGGCCCACCTAGTCTGCCCATTTGAGTTTGTAACTTCAGTTTATGTTTTCCTAGAACTCTGTTGCCCCTTACCTTAAAAGACACAGTACCGAGACTGCACTGGTTCGGGTGCTAAATGATCTTCTGAGGGCGAGAGATCAAAGGAGACGTTCTATCTTGGTTCTCCTTGATCTCTCTTCAGCTTTTGACACTGTGGATCACATGGTGTTGCTAGCACGCCTGGGCAAATCTATGGAATATCTGGAACCGTTTTTAAATGGTTCAAGTCATTCCTCACTGGGAGATCACAAACAGTTGTGTCGGGGATTTTTTCCTCTGGCCCAGTCTCTTTGTTGTGTGGAGTGCCTCAGGGTTCTGTGCTGTCACCCATGTTATTTGTAGTGTACATGCTGTCCCTCGGCAACATTATAAGACGGTATGGGTTGAGGTTTCACTGCTATGCAGATGATACCCAGCTATACCTGTCTTTTGCACCCGACCAGGATGGAGCTCTCTCGGTATTTAATAACTGTCTGGGGGTAATCCTTGACTGGATGGATTCTAGTTGGCTAAAGTTGAACTCAGAGAAAACTGAGGTTTTGATTGTGGACCCGGGTGGTCAGATTGAGAGGTCGTGTGCTGGCGCGCCGTCTGGAATTTTTCTTGGTGGTGTGTCACTACCGGCCTCTGAACGGGTGCGCAACCTTGGGGTGATTCTTGACGATAGGCTGACTTTTCAATCCCAAGTGTCAGCCATCGTTAAGACTTCCTTTTACCATCTTAGGAATATTGCCCGGGTTACGCACCTTGTTCCATCTGACTCTCTGCCAACATTGGGCCACGCCTTTGTGTCCTCACACCTCGACTACTGCAGCGCCCTTTACTTTGGGCTTTTGGGGTTGAAATCCGCCGCCTACAGGTTGTATGTAAGGTAAAGCAGCCCTGGTTTAACTGGGACAAGCAGGTCCTGTCACATTACGGTGCTCGCAGCGAAAGCGCACAGCTCAACATGTATGGCGGATCACTCTAAGTAATTTTATTGACTTTCAAAGTTCCTTTCGCGACCAGGGTCCGCCCTATCTGAAAGACCTGCTGGTTCCTTACTGCCCTGGCCGATCACTCCGCTTGGCCGACATGGAAGTTGTTAGAGATTCCAAGAGTGAGTTTGAAATCTTCGACAGCAGAGCTTTTTCTATGCTGTAACTCCACTCTTGGAATTCTCTACCATGCTGGTTATGGGAATGTCTCGCGGAGATTTTCAAGAAGGAATTGAAAACATCTGTGGGAGAATGGCCTTCTTGGAAGGTTAAATGTACTATAAGGTGTGTGAAATTTTATTGTAATTTATTATGTTTTATGATATATTTTATAATGTTTTATGGTTTTGATGTTTGTATTGTATGCTGAAGTTTTTATTAACTTGTTCAGCGCCTTGATATAGTGAAAGCGCTATACAAATAAAATTATTATTATTATTATTACCCTGACCTTCAGAATTCCTTTATGTCTATCCATGCATTCTTAAATCCGTGATTGTTTCAGCCCCCACCATATCAGGCAGGGTGTTCCACTTGTCCACCACCCTTCTGTGAAGAATTCTTCCTCACATTTCCTCTGAATCGTCCTCCCTCCAACTTCATCCCATGCCCTCTAGTCCTGGAACATCCTTTTCACTTAAAATAGTGTATTCTTGCACCCTGTTCTTCCCTGTAAGATACTTGTATGTCTCTATCATGTCCCCTCTCTCCCTCCTCTCCTCCAGGGAGTACATATTCAGTTCCTTCAACCTGTCCTCATAGGACTTGTAATGCAATCCATGTACCATCTTTGTTGCCCTCCTCTGAACCTTCTCTACCCTGTCTATGTCCTTACATAGTTAAAGTCTCCAGAACTGTACACTGTACTCCAGGTGGGCCTCACTAGTGTCTTGCATAGTGGAATCATTACCTCCCTTTACCTGCTGGTGATGCCACTGCCTATGCATCCCAGCATTCTATTTGCTTTACCTGCTGCCTTGTCACACTGTTTCCCTACCTTGCGGTCATCAGAGATGATAACCCCAAGATCCCTTTCCTGCTTGGTGCATGCTATATCCTTACCCCCCAACTGATATATTGTGCCAGGGTTTTTGTGTCCCATATGGATTATCTTGCACTTCTTTGCATTGAATTTCAACTGCCAAACCCATGACCTTTCTTCAAGTTTCTGCAGGTCCCTTCTCATTCTGTCTACACCCTCTGGTGTGTCTACTCTGTTACAGAGCTTTGTGTCATCAGCAAACAGTGAAATTCTGCCTTCTAGGTCCTGTGTAATGTCACTCATGAAGATGTTGAATAAGACTGGTCCCAGCACTGATCCCTGTGGTACCCCACTGGTCACTCTTCCCTCTGTGGAGTGACAGCCATTTACCACCACCCTCAGTGTCCTGCCGCCCAGCCAGTTACCTACCCACCACACTACTGTCCTGTCCATACCCATATTCCCTAGTTTGTGTAATAGTCTTCTATGTGGCACAGTGTCAAAGGCCTTGCTGAAGTCCAGATAGGCCATGTCCACTGCTCTCCCCTGAACCACCTCCCTAGTCACCCTGTCAAAAAATTCAATGAGGTTGGTCTGACATGACCTCCCCCTGGTGAAACCATGCTGCCTTGGATCCTGCAGTCCATTGACAACCAGATGTTCTACCAATCTCTCCTTCAGTAGTGCTTCCATGATCTTCCCCACTACCGAGGTGAGGCTGACTGGTCTGTAGTTCCCTGCTTCCTTTTTTTTCCCCCACTTTTGTATAAGGGGACTACATCTGCTGTCCTCCAGTCTTTGGGTACGTCCCCTCTTTCCAGTGATCAGCTAAACAGGATTGCCAGAGGTTCAGCCACCACCTCTCTGAGTTCTTTAAGGACCCTGGGGTGCACTCCATCTGGCCCCATTGCTTTATCAACTCTTATTACTTCCAGTTCCTTCAGGACCCTTTCTCATGTAAAGTTACTTGTGTCCATTTCTGTACCATTCTCACCCCTTGTACTCCCTTCAGACCCATTACCCTCCTCTTCCTCAGTAAAGACTGAGCAGAAATACCTGTTCAGTATGTCAGCTTTACTGTTGTCATCCTCCACGCAGCCCCCATCCTCCCTCTTCAGTCTCACTATCCCTCTGTTTGCCTTTCTTTTTTCACTTATAGCAGCCCTTATAGCTCGAGATAAGCTCTGGGCTAAGGCTAGACATTCCAAAGAATCTTCGGATTGGCAGGCCTTTAGAACAGCCAGGAATAACTGTGTGAAAAAACTTTGCTCTGCTAAAGCTACCTATTATATTTCTACTCTCGAACAAGCTAAAGGTAACCCTCATAAAATATGGAAGACTGTCAAAGCTATAGAAGGACGGCCCATGGCCCCCTCTGTCCCAACAAAGATAGTCGCAAGTGGCAAGATTGTGGAAAACAAGTCCCTAATCCTGGAGGAACTTAACTCCCACTTTGCCACAGCTGGATTAGCTTTTGACTCATCACTTTATGCTGGTGCTGTGGTGAGCCAGCATACCCCTCCCGCCACATCTAGTCCTGCACCCAGTCCCTTCCAACTGCGCGAGATAACTTATGAAGAAGTAGAAGATTCTCTTCTTAACTTAGACACCAAAAAAAGCGCAGGGGACGATGGCTTGGAACCCTTTTTCCTAAGGTCAGGCTATGCCCATCTCACTGCCCCACTTCCACATCTTCAATCTTCCATTACATCTGCTGCTGTGCCGCCCTGCTGGAAATCAGCACATATCCTCCTCTATTTAAATCCGTGACCCATGCGATGTAAACAACTATAGGCCTATCTCCATATTGCCTATGCTTTCTAAAGTTCTCGAAAAACTGATCCATATTCAGTTAAAATCTCACTTGGAAACCTTCTCTCTCATTAACCCAGCTCAATCTGGCTTCCGGGCTAATCACAGCACAATCACTGCACTAGCAAAAGTAACCAATGATTGGATCTCTGCTATAGATGCTAAGAAGGTAACTGGTGCAGTCTTTTTGGACCTCAGCAAAGCTTTTGATACTGTCGATCACAAACTATTAGTCAATTGCCTTGCAAAGTTGGGTGCCACATACCATACACCACCCAGTGGTTCTCTAGCTACCTAACTGGAAGATTCCAAAAAGTAAAGGCGGAAGGCTTTTTTTCTGCTGCCTTGCCAGTTGCAAGAGGAGTCCCCCAAGGATCCATCTTAGGCCCTATCTTGTTTTCTCTGTACATCAATGACTTAGATGCTAACATATCTATGTCTAATCTGCACTTTTTTGCAGATGATACTGTGTTGTATACTTCTAGCTCATCGTTATCTGAAGTCAAGGGAGTGCTTCAAGCGGACTTCGCACAACTTGAGCATAATTTAATAAAGGCAAAGCTTCTGCTCAATGCCAAGAAGACTAAAGTGATGATATTCTCCTGAGTGCTGTCTCAGGCCCCCCCAATACTCTTGCCCAAGACTTCATTGTCACCACGCTAAACGAGCCTCTGGAAGTTGTAACCAAATTTAAATATCTAGGTATCTGGATCGACAATAAATTATCTTTCAGTGACCAAATCGAAGATGTCTCTAGAAGGTTAAAAGCAAGGTTAGGTTTCTTCTACAGAAATAGGCCCTTTTTCCCCCTTGAAACTCGAAACAAGCTTGTACAGGCCACTTTTCTCCCCCTACTCAACTATGGCAATGTAATCTATTCCTCCACCACTCTTGCAAATCTAAGTAAACTGGACATCCTTTATCACCGTGCGTTACGGTTCATTACCAACTCCCCTTACCGTTCGCACCACTGTGACTTATATGCAGCTGTTGGTTGGACATCCCTTACTACTAGACGCCTGCTCCATGCTGGGCTATGGACTCTTAAACTGCTCCTGCAGAAATTGCCAAGCTATTTCTCTTCCCTTATTAGTATCTCACATAGTGCATACTCGTTAAGAAAATCTGACTTTATTATGCTTGACATACCAAGGACGCGGACTTCCTTTGGTAAACGTGCTATTGCATATGCCCTTCCCTCCATTTGGAACCAATTACAAACCGTACTGAAACTAACTAGCATAGTTTCAATAAACTTCTACAAATCGCCAAGTTCAGCCAAAATAAAAGACACCTGTAACTGTCATTGTCTCTTCCTTCCCCATGTGTGCCATATGTATCCACTGGTAAGGTATAATTGATTTGTCATATTAACTGCTTTCCCTTCCCTTCACTCCTGGCTTTATCTTTGCTTACGCCCACTGCTACTCTATCAAATCCTCCTCCTCCATATCAGTTGTAGACTGTTGTTTGTTCTTGCTGCCAAAATACTGTATATTTGATTTGATTTGATTTGATTAAATCAAATCACACCAGTCATCATGTTTCATTTATCAGTATGCGACCTATAAGTCGCTTCCTGTCTCATATCAATGTTTACCACCTCGGTCACCCTATGTGGTACCCTTGTATGTATATCCAGCCTGTATCATGTAACGTGTATTTCATGTATATACTGTTATTACCTATCTGTGTTTGTACTTTAAGTGTTTATGTCACAGGACCTCCCTGTGAATGAGCTTGCTCAATGGAGTTTTCCTGCAATAAACTTGAACTTGAACTTGAACTTGAGCTTATGTACCTGTAAAAGGTTTTGTCCCCTCTACCCACTGATTTTGCAATTCGCTCCTCTGTCTGAGCTTTGGCTTCCCTTACTGATCTGCCTGCCTCCCTTTGCTTCTCCTGGTACTTCTCTCTATCCCCTTCTGCCTGTGTCTTTTTGAATTGCCTGAATGCAATCTTTTTGGCTTTCACTTTCTTTGCCACCTCTTTGGAAAACCATAAAGCTTCCTCTTCCTTTTCCTCTTGCTAACCTGCTTAATGCATAATTCTGTTGCTCTTGTAATCCCCATTTTAAATACTGCCCACTGTTCCTCAACCCTTGATTCCTGCCCCATTCCCCTTAATGCCTCTTTCAAGTATCTCCCCATTTTCCCAAAGTCTGCCCCCTCTAAAATCCAGGATATGTGTTTTTGTGTGGTTTGGTTCTGATCCTTCTGTTATTTCAAACCACAGTGACTGATGGTCACTGTTTTCCAGGTGCTCCCCCACTGTTACCCCCATCACACTAGCCCTGTTTGTGAGCACAAGGTCCAGTATTGCCTTCTACCAAGTTGGTTCCATGACCAGTTGCTTGAGGAAGGCACCCTGAAGGGAGTCCAGGATAAATCTGCTCCTAGTTGATGCTGCTGCTGGGATGCTTCAGTCCACATCTGTAATATTGAAGTCTCCAACCAGTAATACCTCACCCTTGTCTGCCATCCTTTGGATGGCTAGCATCAGCTCCCTATCTGCTTCTTCCTCCTGGGCTGGTGGTCTATAGACCATACCTATGCGGATGGCTGGCCACATTATTCTTTCCAGCTTAACCCACAGTATCTCTCGCCCATCTTGTTCCTCCTGGATCTCTGTGACCCTTATGTCATTTTTCACATACAGTGCCACTCCTCTTCCCTTCCTACCTGCCTGGTCTCTTCTGAATATGTTGTAGCCAGGAATGGCCATCTCCCAGTCATGGTTATCATTACACCAGGTTTCTGTGATGGCCACAATGTCCAGGTCTGACTGCACCATGACAGCCTCCAGATCTTCCATCTTGTTGCTAAGGCTCTCCTGGCATTGGCACACATGGCTTTCCATGATTTGACCTCCCTAGACTGTTTAGCTGTTCTACTCCAGCCCCTTCCCTGGTTGTCCTTTATCCCTGGTTCTCCTTGCTGTCTGCCCTTCTGCTGATTTGTCCCCCTTTTCTGCCTGTCCACCTCTTGGGTGCTAATCTCCATCTTTTGCACACTGCTTTTTTGAGATATCCACTCCTCTGGTTCACTGGTTCCACTGCTAGCTGTGGGGATGAGCAAAGCAATGGGGCCTGATGAAATTCACCCCAGAATTGTAAAAGAATAAAGGGGAGAACTAGTAACACCACTGACTGCCCTTTTTTACAAATCATGGGAGGATTGTGTGGTACCTGAGGACTGGTGGAAGCAGATGTGATTCCCCTTCACAAAAGTGGGAGCAAGACAGAGGCAGGAAACTACTGACCTGTCAGTTTGACCTCTGTGGTAGGGAAAGTGATGGAATCTCTTCTGAAGGAAAGAATTGTTGAGTACCTAGAGGAATGTGGGGCACAGGACCCCAGGCAGTATGGGTTCACAGTAGGAAGGTCATGTCAGATGAATCTAATCGATTTCTTTGACTAAGTGACCAAAGTAGTAGACCAGGGAGGGACTGTGGACATGGTCTGCCTAGACTTTAGCCAGGCATTTGACACAGTCCCACACAAAAGATTAATAATCAAATTAACCAGCTTAGGAGTGGGTCCCAGGGTGGTAGCCTGGGTAAAACATGGGCTGGACAACAGGACACAGAAGGTAATTGTAAATGGAGTCCACTCTGAAGAAAGAGGGTTACTAGTGGGGTACCGCAGGGTTCAGTACTAGGTCCAATGCTTTTTAATGTCTTTAGAAGTGGCATTGCAGAGAGAGACTGGAAGGAAATGTATGCCTCTTTGCTGATAATACAAAGATCTGCAACAGGGTTGATACACAATGAGGCATGGAAAGGATGAGAAGGTACTTGGCAAGGTTGGAGGAATGGTCAGAAGTATGGTAGCTTGGATTTAATGCAAAGAAGTGCAAAATAATGCAACAAAAACCCAGCAGAAGATTGCACAATGGGGTAGTAAAAACAACAAAAATGGAAAGGGACCTGTGGGTAATCATATCAGATGACCTTAAGGTTAGCAAGCAATGTGAGAAGGCAGTAGGGAGGGCTGAGGGGATACTGGGATGTATAGGGAGAGGCATCACCAGCAGAAAACAGGAAGTTGTTACCCCTCTATACAGACAGTTGTTGAGACCCCATCTGGAGTACTGCATCCAGTTCTAGAGACCCCATGTCCATAAGGACATAGACAGGATAGAGGCAGTCCGGAGGAGGGCAACTAAAATGGTGCAGGGTCTGCAAGAGAAGCCATGTGAGGAGAGACTAAAGGAGCTTAATATGTATACCCTTGAGGAAAGGAGGGAGAGGGGGGGCATGATATACTTTTAAGTACCTCAGTGGAATCAACAAAGTCATATATTGTTTGCCAAATGCATCATTTCAATTTTTCTAAAGCAATACAGAAATGCTTGTTGTTACTAGTCCCTATTTAAACAAGCATTTGTCAATGCCGAATGTTGTCACGCTGGTATTGGCAGTGGTGGAGGTGGAGAGGCAAAGCGCTGTGAGTTTGTTAATGTGTCCCAAAAGGTGATTTTGCACAGTGAGTATGCCACAGTGTGGCAGAGCTGCAGAAACGAGTTTTGGGCAGGCTGTGGAAAATGGCAGCTGGACTGTTGATAATGAGGTGTGCACAAATGCCAGTGGTGAAAATGTGGCATGAAAATATTGCAGATTGACGAAGTTACAAGGGTGCATGGAAACTGTATAATGCACGGTTGCAACACAGTCATTGTCTGGACTTTTTCCACTAAATTTTCAGCATAGGCATTTATGACCTCTGCTGATGAATAGTGTAACCGTCATTTCCTCAAAGTGTCCTGAAAAGTGATTTTGCACAGTGACCATGGAATTCTGCACCAGACATGCAAAAACACATTTCAGCCAGCTGTACTGTTCATAAGGAGGTATGGAAAAATGGCAATGATGAACAGCTGGAGTGAAAGTATTACAAATTCCAAAGTCACAAGCGTGCGTGTAAACTGTGCAACGTGCGCTCGTGAAACACTCATTTTATTGACTTTCATTCCTAAATTTTCAACATAGGGATTTTAGGACATCTGCTAATGAGCAGTGTCACTGCCATTTTCATAATGTGTCTCGAACACGGGTTTTCCACAGCAACCGCGCTATTGTGTGCCGGAACTGCGAAAACAGATTTTGGTCCGGATGTGAAAAATGACAGCTATACTATTCATTAGGAGGTGTAGAACAATGGCACTGTTGAAAATGTGGAGTGAAAATATTGTAAGTTTGCGAACTTATGAGCATGCGTGCAAACTGCTCAACGCACGCTCATAACACAGTAATTTTATGGAGTATTGTCACCCAATTTTCAACCCAGGTATTTTAGCGCCTCTGCTCATGAACAGTGTCACTGTCATTTTTGTAATGAGTCCCGAACAGTGATTTCGCACAGCAACTGTTCTGTTCTGCGCTAGAAGTGCGAAAACACATTTTGGCAAGGATGTAAAAAATGACAGCTGTATGGTTCACAAGAAGGTGTGGTAAAATGCTAATGTTGAGAATGTGGTGTGAAAATATTGCAAATGCGCTAACTTACGAGCTTGCGTTGTGCAGTTGATACGCACGCTCGTATAACAGTCATTTTAAGGAGTATTGTCACCAAATTTTCAACACAGGCATTTTAGGACATCTGCTCATGAACAGTGTCACTGTCATTGTTGTAATATGTCCTGAACACTGATTTCGCACAGCGACCGCTCTACTCTGCGCTGAAAGTGCGAAAACACATTTCGGCCAGGATGTGAAAAATGTCAGCTGTATGATTCAAAAGAAGGTGTGGTAAAATGCCAATGTTGAGAATCTGGCATTAAAATTGTGAGAATGTGCTAACTTACGAGAGTGCATTGTGCAGTTGCTATGTAGGCTCGTAAAACAGGTATTTTTTGGATTTTTCCCACCAAACTTGCAACATAGGCTTTTTGAGAGCCCATTTCATGAACAGTGGCACTGTCATTTTATTACTTGGTCCTGAAAGGTGATTCAGCACAGTGATTGCGAAATCATCTTTCGGGACTGAATAACATCATGACAGTGCAAGAATTCAAGAGAAGGGGTCCCAAAAACCACATGTTGAAAATGTTGGGCCACAATTCACAAAAATGCCCGAGATATGTATTAAACTTGAGAACCCCCTATTCATTCCATTATACAGTTTACTGGCATTTCTTCTGTTCATGGTTGGTTTTGAAGAGTGCAGACGTGTTCCTGGTCCACAGAAAATCTTCGCGCCAGACTCCACAGGTAAGTGTAGGGCGTGGGGGTGTGAGGGGATTCAGGGTGCGCAGAGGGTGGGTGTGGGCTGAGGAGGCATCGAGACTACAAGGGACCATTTTCATTTTACAGGAAGGAAAAAAAAACATTGCGGGACAGTTTTTTTTTTGCGAAGTTGGCATGCTGGGGAGGCTCCCAGCATGCCACCTAACTGTTTGGGGGGGTGTCTGTAGCCGATGGGGGATTGGACACTCTCGTTGACACACAACATGGGGGATGAGGGAAGTAATGCCGACGGGGAGTGGGCCCCCCCATCGGCACACAAAGAAAGGGGGTGAGACAAGGGGGATTGGGCACCCCCTCAGCATTCAACAATGGGGGGGTTATGCTGACGGGGAGTGGGCTCCCCCATCGGCACACAAAGTAAGCGGGGGGAGTTAACCAACAGGGGGACTGGGCACCCCCGAAGTCGGCAGTAGTTGGGCGGCCGCCTGCTCGCCGACCATGCTCATAATGTCGGCAAGCACGTAGGAAGGGTCCGCTGCATATGACTAGCTTTGCTCGGATTGCAGCTGACCTTTTCTAAGATGTGCACACCACATTATGTATGCATGGTGTGGTGCCGGCATGCAGGCTGATTGGGGAATGAGGGATACACCTACTGGTGCATGCCCTACATTCACCCAACAGCGACCCCGCCTCCAAAGCTGCACTGTCCCACGATGTTGGCTGCACAAGTGTGCCAACATAAAAATAGAATACATATGAAACCTGCCTTTCTAAGTGTGTTATGTGCTATCTGTGCCTTGTTTCTTTTTTTCGATATAGATTTTACTGCTTTGTCTCTCCTAGCTGCCCTCTTCTGTCCAATCCCCCAGGCTTGTCGCACAGCTTCTCTGGCACTTACATTCCCTCTGGCAACCTCTGCTTCAAGGATTAGGGGAGGGTGCACAGTCATTGGTGCAGGACCTGTGAGGGATCAGATGTCAGCATGCAGCCAGATGTGTTTTTCACCTATTTTCACCCAGGATCCACACACATGCAATGGGTGCAACATGCAAGTTCTGCCTCTGTGGAGGGGACCTCTCATCCTGTGCACGGTCCTTCTCCTCTATTTGCATGCACAGACTGTGCTGCCACCCAGACACCTCCAAGCAGCAAGTTGTGCTCACCCACCTCATGAGGGAGGAAAGCAGTGCTAATGATGCTGAATTATCCCTCTCACAGTCAGTCCCACAGTGACCCATGTCCATCCCTGAATGCAGGCCGCAGGCATGGCTGGAGCTAAGGTGCTAGCACCCCAGCCCTCCACACCACTGGGTAAGCGTCATCTCTTTCTTTTTCATCCTGATTCTATAACAAACACACTATAATTTTTTAAGTTGTTTAGGGTAGCCCACAGCTGCTGGAACAATTCAATAACACTGCCTGGTATGGTCACTTTGTAGACTGTATAGACACCAGTGAAAAATAGTTGGGAGAGCGGAGAGAAACAGAAAGAAAAATACATCAAGGAGTAGCCATATTTTCAGAAAAAAGTCATTTAAATGGTTACAAACTATGTACTAAGTAGCAGAATCAGGGGGTCATACAAGCAAATAAAACTAGAAGATTTATCCAGTACTGAATATTAAAAAAGGTAAGGTTAGCCTACTCAGACATTCATGTCATTGTGAGTCTACTCATTCTGGTAGCTTGCCGGCAAGCAGTGCAAATTTTCACAGAGTTGAGAAACTATATGCAATAGTTTCAATGCTGTAAGAAGAAGAACAAGCATTTGTCAATGTCAAATGTTGACTTAATGGCATTGGCATTGGTAGTGCAGGAGTTAGAGAGATGCATAATAGAAATGGCAGTGAAATATTGAACTAACGCCACCTCCCCCCACAGAGACTGAAAGGCGTTGGGGGTGTGTCTTTGGGTCGTCAGCCATAACGCTTATGCCATGCCACCTCACCAAACCATGCAGACAGCAACAGGAGTTGCGGTGTGCCTTGGGGTCTTCGGCCCTTATGCTCACCCCATTCCATAAGGAAATAAGCTGAGATGGGTGTAGTATAGGAGAATGTGGTGAACGTTAGGGCTGAAGACCCCAAGACACACCTCAATGCCTGTCAATGATGGCAGGGTGGGGGTGGAATGCCGTGAGCATTATAGCCGATGAACCCAAGTCACACCCACGACACCTGTCAGTCTATACAGGGTTGGGCATTATGGTTCGAAACCCTAACACCCCAGATGTTTGTTAGTATTTTCACTCCGACTTTTCAACAGGAGCTTTTTGGGACCCCACCAAATGAATAGTGTCACTATAATTTCATTACTCAATACTGAAAGGTGATTTCGCACAGCGACTGTGCCATTTTGGGCAGGATGTGAAAAATGACAGCTGTACTGTTCATGAGGAGGTGTGCAAAAATGGCAATGCTGAAAATCTGGAGTGAAAATATGAAAAATTGTTGAAGTTAAGAACATTCTTAGAAACTGCGCAACGCACACCCATAACGCAATCCTGTTTTGGAATTTTTTCACCAAATTTTCAACATGGGCATTTTGGGACCTCCCATCATGAAGAGTGACACTGTGATTGTGTTACTCTGTCCCAAAAGTTGATTTCCCACAGTGGCTGCGCCATGCTGTGCCACAGGTGTGAAACACATTTTGGAAAGGATGTGAAAAATGACAGCTGTACTATTCACAAAGAGGTGTGAAGAAATAGCAATATTGAAAATTTGGAGTGAAAATATTAAACTCGTGAAGTTACAAATGTGCGTAGAGACTGTGCAATGCATGCTTGTAATGTAGTCATTGTTGGGAATTTTTTTACCAAATTTGCCACATGGGCTTTTGAGATTTACCCTCATGAACAGTGGCACTGTTATTTTGTTAATCAGTCCCGAAAGGTGATTCCATGCAGTGACCATGAAATCACCTTTCGGGACTGAGAAACAAAATGACAGTGCCAGTGTTCAGGAGGTGGGGTCCTAAGAACCCCATATTGAAAATGTGGGGCCAAAATTCCAAGAAATGGCTAAAATATTAATCTAAGTTAACCCCTGATTGACTCCCATTATACAGCTTACCTTTGATTCTTCATTTTGTGTTTGGCTTTGCAGAGTTCAGACATGTCCTGGTCCACAGAAGATGATGGTTCCCAACCTCTGGAGTTAAGTATGGGGTGAGGAGGGGGTGCGGGGAGGGGTGTGTGCAGAGGGAGGGTTGGAATGGGGAGGGGGACAGTGACACAACGATGGACCATTTCCTTTTTTACAACTACAAAAAAATAAAACAGTGAAGGACAGTTTTCTTCTTTCACAGGGAACATTTTTTTTTATTAATGTGGGCACACTGGGGTGAGATCCCAGTGTGCCACAATAGTTGGGGGGGCATGCCGAAATGGGGATTTTGCACCCCAATGTTGGCAAATTATGTAGAGTAGTTTGGAGGGGAGGGGGCCCATCTGACATCGGGAGTGGGCATCCTGTTGTTGGAAGAAAAAAAAACTATCTGGCACACTGGGGTGGGCTCCCAGTGTGTCACATTAATGGGGGAAGGGATACATGCTGATATGGGATTGGGAACCCCAATGTCTGCTTTTCGGGAGTGTATGGCAGGCGGCAGGAGCCACCATATTTCAGCACACTGGGGTGGGCTCCCAGTGTGCCACATTTAATGGAGGGGTAATACATGATGACACAAGGATTGGGCACCCCTGATGTCAGCTTTGCAGGACTGTGTGATGGGTGGTAGGAGCCTCCATTGTGGAAAGCCACTCTGCAGCCACATTATTTATTGAAATGTTTCACCAGGAAAGGCACACTGAACAAACATGTTGCTCATAACTCTGGCCATGCAGATTACTGTGAACTGCAATGTGCATGGCCAGAGTCTTGTCATCTGCTGCTGCAGTGACGAAACTACACCTGATTGCAGTGGTCAGATGTCTTTCAACTTTTTGGCTCTCTCTGAAGTTTTCTGTCATCGCCAGCATGCTCACTGATTGGCAGCTGAGGGACACACCCACTAAAGTGTCCCCTGCATTTTCCACAACACTAACACACCTCTGAAATGTGCTAGTACCACAAGATGTTACTTGTAGGTGTGCGCAAGAAAACAAAATTAGCCTTTATATAGTGCTTTTCATACACATTGTATCCTAAAGTGCTTTACAAGACATAAGAGACTGGTAGTGACATGACTGTAAACATGTAGTGGCAGCCATTTTGCACATCAACACTCACACTGAGCCCTGGACAAATGCATGAACTGGGTTTAATGAGAAGGGTTATGTTGGCCAGGACATCAGGGAGAATGCCCTACTCTTTGGAGGAGAGCTCTGTGGCTGTCTTGTTACCTGCAAGATTGTTGACCCTGGAGGTGGAGGAAGTAGACATTTTAATCTTGGCACTACTACCTTGCCTTCTTCTACGGAGTTGGACTTCAACAATACTGACAATAATGAGTGAATCAGTCTTGTAGACTAATGCTACCGAAGGAGAGCTGACAGAGGGAGTATCGGTGGCTGCATTTCATTTTTTTGCAAGTCGGAAGATGCCACTGATAGTTCCAGGGTGTGTAGTCAGTGCCTGAACACAGACAACTGCATGGAGGAACTTCAGTTGCTTTAGCTTTCTTTCAGCTAAATTGCTTAAAGGGGATAGGGGAAGCAGAGGATTGGGACTGAGAGTCATCAACAGCTGGAGAAGCAGTGCAACAGTACCAGAAGATTTAACTAAACAGGGGCAGGCTAATAAAGGTGCCAACGTTGACAAAGGAAGGCTATCTTTAAACAGCAGGGAGAGAGGAACAGGAGCCAGACGTCGCTGAGGGAGAGCTGACAAAGGAAGTATCAGTGGCTGCATTCCATTTCAACTGCATTTCATTTTTTTTGCCCTCCCACCTGCTCACCCACCCACCTGCCCACCCAATAAGATTAATAAGAGCAGAGTAAGTGGGAAGAAATGCCCAGGATGCACAGCAGAAGTACTGAGGAGCAGGAAGACAAAACGGGCCATGATCAAGAGGCAGAGATCAACCAGATAAGTATGATTTTGTGCTGGGGGATTACTTATTGTGCATTGAGAGGTTTTGTGCTTGAGAGTAGGGGCTTATTCTGTGTGTATTGAGGGGCCTTGTGCTTTTAAGTCTGTATTGAGAGGTTTTGTGATTTTGTGTGCTTTTGAGTTAGGGGCTTTTTTTTCTGTGTGTATTGAGGGGTTTTGTGATTTTGTGTTCAGGGCTTGCCTACTGTGTGTATTGAGGTGTTTATAGGATTTTGTGTTGGTAGTAGGTTTAAGTACATACTCTTTTAATTCTTCTGCATGGTGTGAGGAAAAGTAAACTAAAACCTAAAAAATTGGGGGTTCTTTGATCAGATGTAGCATAGATAGAGTGGGAGGTACTGGGAGTGGTGCAGCACAGTAGAAGTGAGGCAACACTCTTCAGGAGGAGCTTCTGGATACTGCTGTGCTGCCCCATCTGTAGCACCTTCCTTGGCTGAGAGTGGATGTTTCTAGTCTCCAGACTGCATTGGCTAGGATTCAAGAAACCTGCACCCCTCCCAGTGGCCACTGAGTCTGACTCTGCTAACTCCAATGGTACCTAGCAGAAGGGGTGGTTGGACTATGGCGGGCTCAGGGAAAGTGAGGGCACTAGAATAGAGGCACATCCCCACCATATGCAACTGAAGAATTCTTACACTATATTGAAGGAGTGGGAAGGTCCCACAGTGACACCAGCCATTGTGACCAAGAGAGATGAGCAGGTCATCTATAATGGAGCCTCAAGGGTGGGTGGCAATGGTCACCAAAGAGGAGGAGGCAAATCCTGGTGTGGGACTTTATAGTCTGGGGACTGGATTTTGGGATAGGAAAAGAGGAGGAGAGAGAGGTTAAGTGCCTACCTGGAGGCACAGCTCGGAGGTATGGAGAGAAGATCTAGAGGATCACCGGGGCAGAAGCACTGAGGGGGGAGATGGATGCCATTGTCCATATCATAACAAATGGCATGGCTAGGTATGAGGCAGGGAAGAAAAGGGTACGGGAAGAGTTTAGGGAGCTGGGGAGGGGCCTTGGGCCGATAGCAATCACTGTGACCTTATTGGAGGTGCTACCTGTCCTCAGCAAGGGGGAGGCTAGGGATGTCTGCAACAGGGAATTCAATGCATAGCTGAGAAACTGGTGCAAAGAGGAAGGGTTTGACTTTACTTGGGACTGGGGACCCACCTGGAGGGATGAGGGCCTATACAAAGGCAGTGGCCTACATCCATCCAGGGAAAGGCTGTAGTCCTTAGTGAACAGTTTAAATGCTACATTGGCAGGCATTTAAACTAGCCAAGGGGGAGGTGGAAGGAGGAAGGGAGGCAGAAACTGCCCCCAGTGGTTCAAGAGGCTAGCAATGGGAACATTGAGGGAGAAAAACCATAAAGGAATCAAATAAAACTGATAGCCAGAAAGTAGAAGAAGCGATTGGAACTGTAAATTATAATGAGCCAAAAAGCAGAAGTGATTGGAACTGTAAATTATGATGGGCAAGCTAGGTGTGGGCAAAAGGAAGAAGTGAGGGTGGGGTGAAAACACAACATGGAAAGCCATGTGTGCAAATGCTCGAAGTCTGTGCAACAAGGTTGTCAGTCTACAGGCCACCATGGGGGAGGCACACCTAGACACAGTAACCATCACTGAGACCTGGTGCAGCGAAAACCAGGACTGGGAAATGACCATTCCAGGGTATACTCTTTTCAGGAGGGACAGGGTAGACAGAAAGGGAGGATGAGTGGCTCTTTATGTAAGGGACAACATAAAAGCCATAGAAGTACAGGGGAAGAAGGTAGGGGAGGAGCCTCTGTGGGTCATTCTGGAGAGGGGAAATGGAGCAGCTATCTGCACAGGAGTGATCTACAGACCTTCAGCTCAGGGGGAGGAGGTGGACAAGGAAATGATGCTAGCAATCCAAAAAATGCCTTGCATGGGAGAAGTATTGCTTGTAGGGGACTTCAGTCTACCAGACATGGATTGAATCCTTCCTGCTGCACCATCAGCTAGGAGTAGGAACATCCTGGACTCCCTGCAGGGGGCATTCCTCATGCAACTGGTTATGGAACCAACTCGGGAGGAGGCATTACTGGACCTGGTGTTGACAAATGGAAACGGCGTCACAGAGATCATAGTAGGGGGTCACCCGGGAAACAATGATCACCAAATGGTGTGGTTAGATATTAAGGCTGGGCTGGAATCAAATCACATGAGGATGAGGGTACTGGACTTCAGGAGGCCTGATTTCAAGAAAATGGGAGGATGCCTGAGGGAAAGCCTAGCAGGCTTAGGGAAAATGGGGGCAGTAGAGGAACAGTGGGGTAAAATAAAAAAGGGCATTGAAAAGGCTACAAATGTCTATGTCTGGCAGATTAGCAAATGTAAAAGGAAGAAGAGACTGTTATAGTTCTCAAAGCGGGTAGCAGAGAAAGTAAGAGCAAAATAAATGGATTTAGAAGATACAAGACAACACAGAGAGAAGATAGGGTGAGATACCAGGAGAAGCAAAGGGAGGCAGGGAAGGCAGTTAGGAGTACATAAGCACAGAGGAAAAGACTGCTACGTCAGTGAAAATAGGGGATAGAACATTCTTTAGGTATATAAGCAAAAAGAGAAAAACAAAGGGAGGGATAGTACGGCTAAAGGATAAAGGCAATGTAGAGGAGTACCACCAAAAGGTGAACATATTAAACAAATACTTCTGTTCATTGTTTACAGAGGAGGGGGCAGGTGAAGGGCCAAGAATTAAGGACAAAGGTGGGGGGATGGAGAAGTGGACACAAGTATGTTTACAGAGGAAAGTGTCTTTAGGGAACTAACAACGCTAATAGTGGACAAGGAAATGGGGCCAGACGGGGTGCACCCCAGGATACTGAGGGAACTCAAAGAGGAGTTGGCAGCACCGCTGACATCCCTGTTAAACCTTTCATTGGAAACAGGAGTGGTACCTGGGGACTGAAGGAGGACAGATATGGTCCCTCTACAAAAGTGGTAATAGGAAGGAGGCAGGAAACTACAGGCCAGTCAGTTTGACATCAGTAGTGGGTAAGTTAATGGAATCACTGTTAAAGGAAGGTATTGATGAATACCTCATTGCCAGTAGTAGACAAGATCCAATGCAACATGGTTTCATGGGGAGAATGTCATGCCAGACAAACCTGATTGAGTGCTTTGACTGGGTAACCAGGGAAGTGGTGCGGAGAGGGGTGGTGGATGTGACCTACCTTGATTTCAGCAAGGCCTTTGACACCGTTCCACATAGAAGACTAATAAACAAGCTGGGGAGGCTAGGAGTGGGTACTAAGTTGTAAAATGGGCAGAGAGTTGGCTGAGCAGCAACACTCAGTGGGTGGTGATGAATGGGACTCGCTCTAGAGTAGGCAAGGTGAACAGTGTAGTGTCAAAGGGATCAGTACTGGGCCCGGTCCTCATTAATGTTTTTTAATGACATTGCTGAAGGCCTGGAAGGAAAGGTGTGCCTCTTCACTGATGACACTAAGCTCTGTAACAGAGTGGATACACCAGGAGGGGTTAATAGAATGAGGGGCAATCTACAAAAACTGGAAGAATGATCAAGGAATTGTCAGTAGGGTTTCAATGTTAAAAAGTGCAAAATAATGCATATGGGGCACAAAAACCAGAGGGCAACATATAAACTAGAAGGGAGGCTCTGTCAATCACAGAGCAGGAAAGGGACCTTGGGGTGATTATTTCAGATGATCTAAAAGTTGCAAAACAGAGTGACAAGGCAGTGAATAATGCTAACAGGATGCTGAGATGCATAGACAGGGGAATCACCAGCAGTAGGAGGGAGGTGATAACACCACTGTATAAATCACTGGTGAATCACACTTTGAGTACTGTGTCCAGTTCTGTTGGTCGTATCTCAAAAAGGACATAGTTAGGGTGAAGGCAATTCAGAGGAGGGCAACCAAAATGGTGCAGGGCATTCATCATAAAATCTACTAAGAAAGGCTCAAGGAATTGAATATGTACTCCCTGGAGGATACAAATACATTACAGGGAGGAACAAGGTACAGGATGGTAGCATTTTCCAAAGGAAAAGATGCTCAAGAATGAGGGGTCACACTATGACATTAGAAGGTGAATGGTTCAGAATAAATGTGAGGAAACACTTCTTCACTGAAAGGGTGGTGGACAAGTGGAACAGCCTTCTGGTGGAGGTGGTAAGGTTGGAAACAATTATGGGATTCAAGAAGGAATGGGATAGACACAGAGGGTTCCTAGTTTTATTTGGGGGGGGTGGAGTCAAATAGGTCAAAGTGATAGAGAAGATAGCAATCAGGGAATGGATAGGGTAAATAGGGCAGACTAGGTGGGCCAAGAGGCCATCTGCTGACACCTTCTATGTTTCTATGTGTCTAAGTTTTTATATTGTTGGTGAAAACATGATGGAGATGGTGATTGAACTGTCAGCCCCAACTCCTGGAACAATTCTGTCTGCTGTTATGGATCAACAGAAGGAGGAGAACGGCCCTGGAACAATGGTTCTCCCACAATGTGTTACTGCTAAATTACAAGAAAACCAAAACCATGCTGATCTCATGCCACAAAAAAAAGAAAAGACTGCAACCATTTGCTGCCATCAACAAAGGTAAAACCCTTGAACAGGTCAGCACTTTTGAAAATCAACGTGTCTGCCTAGATGACAATCTCTCTTTTACACACCATGTCGACCAAGCTGTAACAACAGTAAATAAGAAACTGGACTCCATCTATAGGTATGAACTGTATATGACAGAAGAGGCTAGATGTCTAGCTGTCACCTTTTCAGTCCTCCCAGTGATAGACTATTGGCTAGTGGTCTATGGTGCAGCCACACACTCGACTCTTCACGGAGTAAAAGTTCCCTTAACAAAGCATGTCACCTAGTCCTTGGTGCTGAGAGACTGGCACACACCTGCAGCAACTACATAAATACAGGTTGGCTACCTCTTGAGCTATGAATTAAGTACCAAAGGAGCCAACTTGCAAACAAAACCCTCCTTGCTCTTGCCTCCCCGCTCTCTTAACTAACTAATTTGCCCAGCTCATCACAAACACTCCACATGCAGTGCCCTCAGGACTCTCTTTCCTTATCAGGTCACCAGCATGGCTAAATATACTCCCAACTACTATATTGGACCTATCCACCCATGCTCACTTAAAACTGCCTTGAAAAGGTACTTTACGTTGAATATTTCCTGCAACTGCACTTAAATAGCTTTGTGACTACACAATCTCACTCACCCCTTCTCCCCAAACCCTCCCTCCTTTCTCTCCTAAGATGTCTCCTGACTAACCCATCAATGCTACCTGGTTGTGGCTGCTTATTTGTTTATTGACAGAGTTAAGACTTTTCTTGGTGAAAAGCTGTCCAAATCATTGTATCAACATTGTATTGTTTGTATCGCATCTAATTAACACTGTAATGTATGACGTTGCACCTTTGTTTTTTTATTTATTGAAGTCTCGAAATTGCAACTCTTTGAGTCAAAAACTCTTTTGCAAAGGCTCCACATCAGATTAACAAACAAGTTACAAAAAAATTACAGAAGATTAATACAGTTCATTATACATAGCATACGATTATACTAATATAGTACATTATACATAAGTACATCGTAAATGAGGGTGGCGTACATGGCAAAGAAACAAACATGGTGAGTAGATTTAAAACAGACAGAATACAAAACATTACAGGAAATCAATACAATACATAATACATAGCATAAGAGTATACAAGTAATACAGCACATTATACATTAGTGCATCATAACTGAGGACGGAGTACATGATAATGAAACAAACATGGTGCAGGCAGTGGTAGCTAACTGAGTAAACTGATAGGAAATTAAAGAAAAGGAAGAGAGATCAAAAGAAAGGCACAGAAACATAGAAACATAGACTTTGATTGCAGATAAGGACCGCTTGGCCCACCTAGTTTTCCCATTTCCATACCTATTGGATAAGCTGCAGATCCTAGTTAACCAACAGCCTACTTCTGTCTACCCCCCACCAGAATTGCCTTATGTCTATCCCATGCATTCTTGAATTCACCCACTGTTTTTGTCCACACAACCTCCTCAGGAAGGTCATTCCATGAGTCCACCACCCTTTCTGTGAAAAAATACTTCCTCACATTGCCCTGAGCTGTCCCCCCTCTATCTTGAAATTGTGTCCCCTTGTTCTTGCACATCTCTTTTTCTGAAAGATGCTACCCTCTTGGACTTTGTTGAGTCCCTTGAGGTACTTGAAAGTTTCTATCATGTCCCCCCCTTTCCTCAAGGGTATACATATTAAGCTGCTTTAGCCTCTCTTCATATGGCTTCTGTTGCAGACCCTGCACCATTTTAGTTGCCCTCCTCAGGACTGACTCCATCCTCTCTATGTCTTTGCAGAGATGGGGTCACTAGAACTGCATGCAGTACTCCAGATGGGGTATCACCAGCTATCTGTATAGAGGGGTAACAACTTATTGTTTTCTACTGGTCATGCCTCTCCCTATACATCCCAGTATCAGCCCAGCCATCCTTACTCCATTCTCATATTGCTTGCTTACCTTTAGGTCATCTGATATGATTACCCCCAGGTCCCTTTCCATTTTGTTGTTGTTAATACCTCCCCCCCATTGAGTACTCTTCCCCTGGGTTTTTGTTTCCCAGGTGAATTACTTTGCAATTCTTTGCATTGGATCTAAGCTGGAATACTTCTGACCAGTCCTCCAACCTTGCCAAGTTCTTTCTCATCCTTTCCACCCTCCCTTGTGTATCAACCCTGTTGAAGATCTTTGTGTTGTCTGCAAAGAAGCATACTTTTCCTTCCAGTCCCTCTGCAATGTCACTTATAAAGACATTAAAAAGGACCAGACCCAGTACTGAACCCTGCAGTATCCCACCAGTAACCCTCCCTTTCTTCAGAGCAGACTCAGTTTACTATTACTGTCTGTGTCCTGTTGTCCAGCCAATTTTTAACCCATGCTACCACCCTGGGACCCACTACCAGGCTTGCAAATTTGTTTATTAATCTTTTGTGTGGGACTGTGTCAAATGCCTTGCTAAAGTCTAGGTAGGCCATGTCCACAGTCCCTCCCTGGTGTACTACTTTGGTCAGCCAGTCAATGAAATCTATTAGATTTGTCTGACATGACCTTCCCACGTTGAACACATGCTGTCTTGGGTCCTGTGCCCCACTGGCCTCTAGGCACTCAACAATACTTTCTTTCAGAAGTGATTACATCATTTTCCCTACCACTGAGGTCAAGCTAACAGGTATGTAGTTTCCTGCATCTGCTTTGCTCCCACTTTTGTGAAGGGGAATCACATCTGCCCTCCTTTGTCCTGAGGTACCACACCATCCTCCATTGATTTGTTAACAAGGATAGTCAATGGTGTCACTAGTTCTCCCCTTAGTTCTTTTAGAATTCTGGGGTGAATCCCATCAGGCCCCATTGCTTTGTCCACCTTCGATTTTAGAAGTTCTTTCAGAACCCTTTCTTCTGTGAAAGGACTGGTATTGAACCTCCTATCCAAAATGCATCTATTGATTGGATTAGGTTCCTCCCCTCCTCTTCTTTTGTGAATACTGAGCAGAAGTATTCATTCAGTATCCCTGCTTTTTCACTGTCCCACTCTACTCACCCACCCTCTCCTTTACTAAGCCTCACTATCCCTCCCTTAATCTTTCTTCACTCCTTAATGTACCTATAAAATTAGTTATCCCCCTTCTTAACCGAGTTGGATCTCTTTTCCTCGGTTTGGGCCTTTGCTATTCCGACTGCCTTCCCCACTTCCTTCTGCTTTAACTGGTACAGTTCTCTGTCATGTTCCTTCTGTGTTTCCTCATACTTCCTGAATGCTATCTTTTTCTCCCTAATCTTCCCCACCACCTCTTTTAAGAACCATAGTGTTTTTTTCTTTCGTTTTGATTTGTTTATTTGTTTCACACAAAGGTCTGTTTCCTCTCTGATGGCAGTTTTGATGTTTCCCCATTGTTCCTCCACCCCTCTTTCTTGCCTGTTTGCTAGTGCTTTTCTGAGGCACTCTCCCATTTTGACAAAGTCAGCCCTCCTAAAGTCCAATACAGTCACTTTTGCATGACTTGAATCTACAGCTGTGTTTATTGTGAACCACACTGTTTGGTGGTCACTTGTTTCCAGATGGCTACCCACTTCTAGATTTGAGATTCTCTCTCCATCCCGGCTTGAGAGTACCAAGTCTAAGATTTCTTCCTTCTGAGTGGGTTCCAACACTAGCTGTCTGAGTTATGCACCCTGTAGGGCATCAAGAATGACCCTGCTCTTGGATGTGGCTGCAGCAATGGTACTCCAGTTAACATCTGGCAAAATTCGGGTCCCCCATCAACAATATCTACTCTTTTTCTGCCATCCTAATGATGCCTTCTATCATTTTCTTGTCCATTCCCCCTCCCCAATATGGGGGTCTGTATACAACCCCCGTGCAGATTGTGGTGCCATTTCCAGTCTCCAGGGTGACCCACAGTGCCTCCTCTCCTCCCTGTGTACCCTTTAGTTCCATTGCTTTGATCCCTTCCCTTACTTAAGTTAGTTAAGGAGAGTTGTGAGACAGCTGTGGGGGGGTAGGGAGAAAAGTTGAGTACAGTGGTGTAAGGTGTAGA